>CM031244.1:176487352-179094852 GCA_018340775.1 Taxus wallichiana var. yunnanensis
AAAAAGTGGCGCACCAAATGCTATGTCGACATGGCGCATGCACCTTGGCGCACGCAGGGAAGGCTCGACACACTTTGGCGCACCAAAAGTTGTGTTAACACTGAAAATCACGCGCCAAAGGTTTTAAAGGGGGCGCACCAAACGTTGGTGTTACATAGAAATTTCATGCGCCCAGCCAAAAAAGGCTCAAAAGACTAAGTTCGAAAAACCAGATTTCCCGGGAAGGGATTTTACAACGTTTCGAACGCAAGGGATCCCTAACGAGGGATCGGAACAAAATTTCGGTATAGTTATCGGTAAAATTACCCTTGTCAATTTTACGGGATAACAAATGCTCTTCTCGGGACTATCCTAAGTGAACTCGGGGGTAGAGAATCCCAGTTCTCATGTGCCTATCCATTGGGTAACAGAGTCAAAAACAAGGGCGACCGGAGGGGGAGCAAAAGAAAACACACAACAAACCAAAAGCAAACACACGACGGAAGCAAACACACAACAAAAAGCAAACTGTACAAAGAAGAGAGCAAGCTCTACTTCCTGAAGATCTTCAGATGCTGCCCGCTATAAGGAAGCGGGAGTTTGGTTCCATCCAGATATGAGAGATAGAAACTATTCTCTCCGTTGAGCTGCTTGATCTTGAAGGGCCCTCTCCACAGGGAATCAAACTTCCCATGCATGCCCTTTGGTTCTCTTCGCTTGTCCCACAAAAGGACAAGATCTCCCACTTGAAAATCCCTTTGCTTGGCTTTCTTATCAAAAAGCCTCTTAACTTGATTCTGATGTTCAGTGATCCTATCGACCACCCTTACTCTCTTTTCTTCAAGTTCTGCCAGATACATGATTCTCTTTTCAAGAGAACTTTGGAAAGTTTCATCTTCAATGGCTCGTGCCAAGCGTAGAGCAGGAAGTTCCGCAGAAATGGGAAGCTCGGCATCGTGCCATATAACACTTGAAAAGCTGACATGCCGAGAGATCTCTTGGGAGTAATACGATCGGCCCACAAAGGCGTCGTCTGAAAAGACTTGTGCCATATTCGCGATTCTCATCTACTAACTTCCGTATGATGGTCACCAAGTTCTTATTCTTGGATTCCACGACCATTTCCACGAGGATAATAATCTGAGGCATGAGCCAAAGTTATCCCATATTCATAGCAAAAACTAATAACTTCCCGTGAGGAGAAGTTAGAAGCATTATCAGCAACGATTTTGTTTGGAACGCCGAACCTGACAATGATATTTTCTTTAATGAAATTGCAAACCACCTCAGAAGTGGCATGCTTGACAGGTATGGCTTCCACCCACTTGGTAAAGTAATCCATTGCTGTAAGGACATAGCTATGTCCGGCACTCGATTGAGGATTGAGTGCGCCAATAAAATCAATTCCCCATTGCCTGAATGGTTCATTGATAATGACCGGCCTTAGGGGAAAGGCAGCCAACTTGGGCTTGCCGACGAATTGTTGGCAGGGTTCACATTTCGCCACCCAGTGGGTCAGTATCTTGGAAGAGCATCGGCCAATAGTACACAGCTCGAAGGATCTTATGTGTAGCTTTCAGAGGAAGAGAAATGCCCTCCACAAGCTGAATTGTGAAAACTTTCCAGTAGTTTTACTTGCTGGGGTTTGTCAACACATCGCAAAAAGGTGCCATCTATCCCACATTTATATAAACCATCATCCCAGATGACATATTTATCCACTCTGAGCTTTATAGTGCGCTTCTCCTTTGCAGTTAGGTGCATTGGGCATTCGCCATAGGTAAGGAAGAAAGTGATGTCGGAGTACCATTCATCACTAGTTGCAACAAATAGAACCGAGGCGAGAGAATCGAGCTCTTCTTGCACGTCCCGTGTTTCATTGGTGTAGTCACCCCTTTCACCGGGGTTTTCTCGAATCTTTGTTTTCAGCCATAAGCTGACACAGCCCTTGCCCCTTACCAACTTGGTTGGTTTAATATCCGAGTCATACTCCTAGACCTTTGCGATCTAATTTCCTCGCAAACTTCCTAACTCCTGCTGAGTTAGAATTGATTTCACCTCCATGTCTCTGGACCAAAGCACTACCATATGCGAGTTTAGAATGTAATACCTGAAATTCTTCATCAAGCTTTGACCACGGAAAAGGCATGCTTTTCCAAATGAGTCATTTTTAGTTCGTGAGGCTTGAGGAGAACTCATGAACGCGATTGGAGATTCAACATCCTCCGAGTTCTTTTGCATCAAGATTGCGGACACGCAGTATGCTCGATGCGTAACTATACATGATGAAGTCCTTGGAGAAATCGGACATACCAGAGCGGTGCATGAGCAACGGAAGATTTTATTTCTTCAAATGACCTTTTCCCTCTTCACTCCATCTCAAAGTTGGTGACCCCTTCATCATGTTCAATATGTGACGGGTCTTTTCAAAGAAAGTCGAACAAAACGCTGAGAAAGTTCACCTTTCCAAAGAAAGAATGAACACCAGGTCTTGCTTGTAGGTAGAGTAAGGCTCGAATAGCTTTAACTCTTTCGGCATCTATCTTTGTTCCTTCTTTGCTAACCACATGGCCTAGAAACTTCCCTTCGTGACTCCAAAATAGACTTTTTGGGTTTAGGGAAATCCCATGTTCTCGGCACTGCCAACACTTGCTCCAAATGATCACAATGATCACTTCGTTTTTAGAGAACACAGTTAAGTCATCTAAATAAACCACAATGACTTTCCCCATCATACCTTTGAACATGAAGTCCATGGCCCACTTTGAAAAGTGGCACCGGCGATGGAGTTAGGCGAAAGGCATCTTGCATTGTAGGCAAATGTACCCCAGGGAGTAGTGAATGTTGTTTTAAACTGATCTTCAGGTGAAACTTCAATCTGATTGTAACCTAAAAAACTGTCAAGCATGGATAGCATCTCTGATCCAGTTACTACCTACAGAACCTGATCCATTATCGAAAGAGGGTAGTTGTCCTTCAGCGAAGCTTGATTCAAATTTCGAAAGTCTACGCATATGCGTATCTCGCCATTTTTCTTGCGTACTGGCACAATATTTGCTACCCAAGTCTTTGTGATGGATAGGGAAGATGATTCTTACATCTAGCATCTTCTGAATTTCAGCCTGGATGGTGCCCGAAATCTTGGGATTATAGTGCCTCTGCTTCTGGCGGAAGGCTTTGACATCGTCTTTCAACGGAATATCGTGCTGAACGTCCTTTGGCTTGAAGGACTTTAAATTGGCATAAGACCATGCCAATACATCCATATATTTTTTCAGCAACTTGACAAATTTTCGCTTCTCTTCAGGCGTGCAACATTTGCCAATGTTCACGAATTGCGGGTGTTCTATCGAACCTATATTGACCGGTTCGGTTTCTGGGGATGAGCTAGGGTCGTCCCGCTTCTTCTTTTTTACAAAATGGTCATGCCTGTCGAACAGGCGTTCCAGAGAAACCAGGCCCTTTGGAATTTTATTTCCCTTGAGCTGACATATGCCATCGTTACCTTCAGATTCATTGCCTTGATCGGTGACTGACTCACGGCAAGTGGAAGTAGACCCTTCAAAGTGCAATTCTTTAAAAAATTTTGCCTTCTCCAGAAAAGCAATGAGTTGATTATCATCATTGAACACTTGCCAATGCTGAGAATTGTCTGGTACGCTCGGGCGGAAAACCACCTCAATGGTGTACTTGTTTGTTTTCAAACCCGGGTGTGGGAGCATGAGAGATGCTGAAACGGCCAATGAATCAGCCATGTCATTTTGGGCTCTTGGAATCGCCTCTATTGAAAAAGCATCAAATTCTTCGATGCTGTCCCATACTGCATTACGGTAATGTCTGAGCCTTTCATTTTTTACTTGGTAAATCCTTTTGACCTGATTTACAACTAGCTCAGCATCACCTTGCACTTTTAGATTTTTAATTCCTCTTTCTTTTGTGGCTTGCATACCGAGTAAGAGAGATTCATACTCAGCAGTATTGTTAGTGTTGAAAAACTACAATTTGAAAGAGAGAGGAATTACCTCCTCTTCGGGAGATATCAGCACGGCCCCAGCGCCACATCCACTAGTTGCACAGCTCCCATCGAATTGCAATGTCCAGATTTTATTAAGATCTCCTTCTTGAACGAGGACACCCATTTTATCCGTCTCGGTAGATAAGAAGTAATTCCCCATCCCTGATGATTCAAAAAGGATTTGAGCTTTGGGGTCTTCAGAGCTAGTGACCAAGTACTTCTTTTGGGATTCCGGCTCCAAAGTTTGCATTACGCCTTTGACTGGAATTCTAGCTTTAGACCAGTCCATATGAATTTCTCCACCAACTTCGCTGCAAAAACTTCTTCCCAGCAAAATTCCATAGGCTGCCGGAATGTCAGCAACAAGGACTGTCATTTTTACTCTTTTATCTGGGAAAGCCGCAAATGCAAATTGCGCGTCTTTGATTTGGCCAACCAATGGAACCTGCTTGGTTTCCAAGGAATAACATCTGCCGAAAGGCTTGGTAAGAGTGAGGCCCAAAGCATGGGTGACTTTTTCCGGCATGACGTTATCAGAAGCCCCGGAATCAATTATGCAATTACTTAGCTTGTGACCATTGATTAGGAGGGAGAGATAGAAAGGCTCTATCTTGCCTGACACAGATGTTGAAGCAACATTTATATGGATTCAGGGGGAGTGGAAAGGATTCCTTTTGGGGAAACCTGATTAGATATAACAGCTTGACTTTGGATATACTTAGTCAATCTTACAAGCTGTTCGGGGTTTGACTGAAGGTACTCAGCTTCAGACATTTGGATCTTGGTCTTTTTTGCATGATCTATAATATCAAACGTGGCCAAGGGTTGCGTTGGTAAAGGAATGAGTCCCTCACCTCGCGATGATGGGATAGGATTGGTGGTCTTAGTAGGAATGTGAGAGGATTGATTTGGAGGAGAGATAGGGGGAAAAGATTTCCTTGTAAAAGATTTGCCAGGGAGTTGAGCAGGAAGAGGATTACCTCTTTTAGCAATGATCGGAGGCGCGTTTGACACGGCCTTCTCCTGCTGGACATGGGCAGCAACTTCCGCTTCTTTTCCTTGCGAGCGAGTAAAAACAGCATATGACTGTCCGCTTGCATATCCCTGGGTAACCTCTTCTTCATCAGATTCTTCCTCATCAAATTCCATATACCCGATAGTAGAGTCGCCAGTCGGTTCACCGACATCTTGATCATCTTCGCCCTGAGACGAAGGTTCTTCATAATACTGCTCTTCTTCTTCAATCTCGGCCAGAGCGTTGACCGGAGGAGCCTCAAGTGCCAACCGCGGAGCAGCTGTAGGTAAGCGCGGTCTTTGTGAAACATTGTTAGGAACGAAATTCCTCCGTGGGATATCCCAGTATGAGGAACTGGGAGAGGCCTGGGCCAACTGCTTCTTCAATGCAAGCAAATCATTTGCCATCTTTTGAAAGGCTGGATCAGACGAAGTAGTGGGCGAAGGGCCCAAAGATTTAGGCTTGGCTGATTCCTTTTTTAATTCACCGGATATTATCAGATTATCCTCTATGCGAATGGCAGCGGCTTGGGCGAGAATCAAGGTAGCCACTCACTCTTGAAGGAGCAAGAAACTAACTTTCGAGCTCATAGCGTTTACGAAGAAACACTTTTGATTTTCCGGCGTCGGAAGCATGGCAACAGGGACACGGTTGATTAGTGCATTGAACCGGGTGACAAAATCGCGCATGGTCTCATTCACCTCCTTCTTCAGGTGAGTGATCCATGATAGTAATGCAAATGCATCCTCTGAAGGCTTGTATCTGTCTTCGAAAGCATCCCGTAAGGTGGCCCAACTGGTGATAGATCCGGCCGGCAAATGCTGAAACCATTCAGCTGCAGGCCCTTGTAGGGTTTCCAGAAAAAGGCGAACCGACACATCTTCGTGGGTCACATCCAAAATACTACATGACATGATGAATGTAGATATGTGGGAATCCGTGCTTTGATTTCCGCTCCTGTCGAATTTAGGAAAATTCTTTCGATTTCCATGAGGGAGTGCGTGAACTAGATGTGGTAAAGCCAAAGGACCCATCGCGTTTCCCCATGGTACCGCCATCTGGAAAGCTGGAAAGAGAACACGAGCTGGAAGTGTGGTTCTGCTGAGTAACAAGGCACTACAAAGGGATGTGGATGCCCCCTGTAAAAGACTTTTTCTTCGTGAAGGTGAGACACTCCTGGATGACCGGCTAGCCGAGCTTAGTGCTTTGAAAAACGCAGCGCCGGTGTTATGCTGAAATTATGCCTTTGAAGCAGATCAAAAGTAGGATCGGTTTCTCCATGGGCTCTTACTTTGCGGCGTAAAAGGTTCACTCGCCAGTGTACCTTCTAGATCTGTAATGTTACAGCGCAGATTTAAACTTTCTTTTTGGTTGTACTGGCTGATTTTCTGGTTTTTCTGACAAAAACCAGTAGCAAATACTTTTCTAAATATTTAAAACTATCCTCTTCAGAAAACCGATTGCGGTTAAATGACAAATAACAATGAGGATAAGATGGCAGGGAAGATTAGTAAGCTGATTTTTGGATCTGATTTTAACTTTTTTCAGAGGGTTTCAAACTTTTTGCAAACAGTCAAAACTCAGATCTACGGCAAAATCTCGATTTTTGTAAAAACTCAAATGAACTAAAGATCTTTAACCGGACCCAGATCTATGACTCTCGAAGAAAATTTTTCAATTTGAGCACTTTTGCAAATTTTGGATTTTTAACAAAAGTTCAGATTTACAAGCAGTGCACAATCTTCCGATTTTTCTGATTTTTATCTTACTACCATCATAGATCAGCAGGATCTATTCGATCCCAGTGAGTCACCAAAAGCTGTTGGTCCAAAATCATCGCATGGGTAGATCTATGGATAAATGAGCTAACAGTGTGCGGGCATAGCCCTCTTTGAGTCACAAGCGAAACCGGTTTATTGCTATTCTACCAGCAGAATCTATGCAAGTCTCACAGATTACGCCTTCGGGGGTTTGGGATCTCATCCCAGTAGGTTTATTTCCGGCTGCGAAGAGAAAGGAATGAAAGAGAGGAGGAAGAAGGAACAGGTCCGAAGGGAGAAAAGAAATGAATTCCAAAGCAGAAAGGTCAGGAGATTTATGTTTTCGGGTTGGTAGTAAACAGAGCCAAACCTACTTGCATAAATAAACAAAGCAATACTGATGATAAATAAATGATAATAAAATAGAAGCAGATCCAACAGAATAAACACACAGATCTAACATAAGAAAGATCTAATGTATATAACACAGGTATTCAACACAAAGTTTAAATATTGTATTACTAATTTGTTCTGTTACAAAAAGCTCAAAGTCTTTTTCTCCTTACTCCTATTTCTCATCTGAAAGATATTCATCCATCCATCAACACAACAAGTGTTGGGGTATTTATAGAAGAAGAGGAGAAAAGAAGGCAAAAAGGAGCCAACAACTATTTACAAAGATATTTACAAAATATCTAAAAGTCATGTTGACTTTTTACAACTTGATGGATGACATCATCCCATGATGCAACATGGATGATGTCATCATTTGCATCAACATACTTCAGACATTCCAACAAGAAAGTCGGAGAAGAGAGAGAAGAAGAAGAAGGAGGAGGAGGAGCAGCTACTCGTCGTCATCATCCTGCGGCCGAAAGGGAGTAGCCTGCTTTTGATGCTGCTCAGGTGATGAGATATGGAACTGAGCGCGGTATTCCAAAAACTTGTTAATCATTGGCCCAAATTGATCCTGAGAAGGATCCTTGTGCAGTTCGCTGATCGCCTCACAAGTCTCCCGCTCATCTATGAGCTTCTCTGGGAGTTTGGAATAATCCTTTTCCGCCTCAATGAGGAACCCGATGAAGTCCCTACAGGCCAGCAGGTTGTTGATAGATTCAGTGTCAAATGTGACCTCTGGCCCTGTTCCTTGAGAAGCGATCTCCTTGAAGATCCGGATGGTTTCATCAGCTGACCTTAAGATAAAGGAAGGAGTGAGCAACCCTGGAGACATGTTGAGAACAATTCGCTCCATTTGGTGCATTGCATCCAGGGCTACTTCCTTTACCTTGTTGATTTTTCCAGAATAAATTCAAGCTGATCCACCCGGTAGTCCAGAGTGGACATGGTTTTGTTGAGGGCCCTTGGATGGCCGAAGACACCGAACTTGACTAGATCTTCAACCGAATGTATCAAACATCTGTTGAAAGGTCTCGTGTTGGAGTCTAGCATGATCTAGCTCTTCTGATATGGGCCCCGCTAATGCTTGGAGCTCTTTGTTTGCCTTTCCGATGCTCAGATACAAATTGACAAACTCGGCGATCACTCTTTCACTGTCCTTGAGGATCTGGCTCCTCCAAGCAGAAACGGCCATACCTTGCTCGCCAATCTTTGCATATTCGTTGATTTTCTCCTGGCTGAGAAGCTCAGAAGTTTCGGCGGTAGTTGTGGGAGGCGCACTACCCATCTTCTGTAAGGCTTGGAGCAGATATTTGTTTTGCTCTTTTAGTAGCCTTTTCTCTTCTTTTGTTTCTTGAAGCTTTTGACAAAGGGCGTCGACCATGCGGAAAGAGCTTCCCCCTGGAGACTTTCAGAAGATGTCCCCATTGTGACTTGGGTCACGGTAAAATCTGTCGGAGACAGATCCTTCTTCTCTTTGAGGGGATCGGGGTATGCAATTTCCATGATTCTCTCACCTGCAGCACTTTTAGAGAAGCGTGCAACAGGCTTCAGCTTCTTTGCCCCTTTGGTTGGGATCACTGAAAAGTCCATCGGAGCGATGGGAACTTTCCTCTTTTGCTGGCTCAGCTGCTGAGAGATCCAGGCTGGTCCTATGGAAGAAGGACCAGAAACAGAGGAGGGGACAACTGCAGTAGAAGAGGGGAAAAACGTGGAGACACGCGGAGGCGGCATTGAGAGAATAGCCGAAGAAGTGTCCACGGGAGGAAGGGAAACTGCAGCTGCGGAAGACATAGGAAGGGAAGGGAGCTCGGAGATGAGGGAAGAAATGGAGGAGGAAAGATCAGTGAGGGAAGAGAAGATAGACGAAGAAGCAGGGGAAAGAGTAGAAGAAGGGGCGGAGGACACGACCAAAGGGATGGTCGCTTGAGTCACTCGAGGAGGGGAAGGAAGAGAAGAAGAAGGGATAGAAGGGACCTCTATTGTGGTAGTAATGCCGACATCCTGAGTGGATGGGCCAATTGGACTATCCCCTGCACGCTTCTTTTTCTCGGTGAATCCAGAGTTATTACATTGCAGCACTTTGTGGAAGGAGGACTTTCGGGGGCTTCTTCACGAATGTGCTGGATTCACCTTCTACACCTTGCCTTTAAGCTTCTTTTGGACCGTGAAGGTGCATTGCCCAATGGGGAGGTTGTGAAATCTACCCAGAGCGTAGATTAGGCCGTTCATCCGGCACCCGTGCTGTCCTCCCTACGCAGAGTTTCCTTGACCCTCTCCTCAATTATCGAGGAGCCTTAGTTCTATCAATGGCCGGAAAGGGCCAATCGTCCCCATCTGTATCATTATATACCTTGTCCACTTCATCTTCTGTTGTTTGGTAGCCTTTGGGGACAATGGCTACCCCATACTGGATAATTTCTGCCAATGCTAGGTGAGAATGATCCTTTCTTCTGAGCTCTACCTCATGGAGGACGTCAATATAAATATCCTCGATCTGAGGAACATGGATTGGATCAAGCTTTGCCCTTGGCAGGCAGCTCCTTGGGTCGAAGGTAGGCCTGGCTGGGAAATCATGCTTCAAATTAAGTAACTCCAGCTCTGCAAACATTTCCTTCACCTTGTGGTGGGTAGAGCATGTATATCGGCCCACTGTGAGGGGGAAAGGAGTTCCACCCTTCTTTCTTTTCAGGCACTTTTTGTGATATGTGATTAGCTGCCTTGACAGCTCCAGCAGAATCAGCTTAGGCCCGGCATACCTTGGTAGCCTGGTTGGCTCTCCCAAAAAGTTGGCAGCCCTCAGATAGGTGAATGTAGGAAATTGGGTGAACAGGGCTCCCCATTTCTCTGTGGCTGCCACTATGTTTTTGGTCGTACGACCATGAGTCAGATTTGGCCTCAATAGGCAGATGATGTGATAAAAGAATGCATCATTGATTTTTGGCAAATTGGCGAAGGTATTCTCGAGCTTCAACTCTGGATAATACTCATATATTTTGACACGAGGCCAAATCCCACTTCGTCTTCAGGCACAGATAATCCCTCTCTCTCGATCTTTGCGGCGTAGACCACATAGGAGTTCATATGGAATACTCCCGTTGTCTTTGAAATGTTGTAGCTTGCTTTCGGAAATGGTCTTTGCTTATAATTTCCCCAGAAAAGTGTTGCTTAGGCACATTCTTATTCATTGTTTCCAAGTAGCTAAGCATCCTTTTATGGAAGTAATGGGCATCGAGAGGCAAAGACCCTAGTCGGGAAGGTAATGGTATCGCCGAGCTCTTCGAGAAGTCACCACTGCGGTGGATGATTTGGGGCCACCGGGTTACCACCTTCTTGTTCTTCAAGTAGACTTCGTTCATTAGTTACATGCATTGGTCTTCATTATCTTCCCAGGCCTTGATACACTCTGCTTGGCTGACGGCCACGAAGTGCGGTGGTGAGGATGCAAGTATCATCTCAAAATGACGGGCAGTGAGGTTAATGACTACCTCGCCCTTGCTGTTTTCGACACATCTTGTGTCTTTGTTGTAAGACTGAGCAACCACCATCATAAATTCATTGTTGAGTGTGTTGTGGGGATCCCTCCGTGAAGTGCGAGCACTTTATCAATTTGTCCATCCATGGACTCCTTGTAACTTTCTGAGTTCTGGCCTAGAATTCCTCCATGTCGACATGCCCCACCCCGAGTCTCGACATCCATGCTGCATTCGGCCTGTGACTCGGGCATTCTGACCCTTTGATATTTATACTTCATCTCTTCCTTAGTAAGCTTAGCCTTCCCTTTTGATTTGGTGGGTCTCTTGCTGGATGTAGACATATGTTCTTCTAAGATTATCTGCTGATCTGCATGAAGAAGAAGCGAGACCCAATCCGAAAAAGTTGAATTAGCCATTTGATCTTCCATTGGAATGTTAGCAGAAGAAAGAGTTAGAGATTTTTAGGCTCGGGCGCGGGAAAAAATGTAGCTTACGGAGGCTAAATAGGTAGGCGCACGGGAAAGGGTTGTTGCAAGGATTAAACTGGCGCCAAAGGCGCATGGCGCATGCATACTGCAGAGTGCATTTTAGTAAAGGCGCATGAGAAAATCGTGTTGCATGGAGACAGGATGTGCCAAAGGTGCATGCACATTTCATGTTACGTTGGGATTTGGTGCGCCCTTTGGCGCATGGGAAAAGCGTGTAACGAGGACTTTTCGTGCGCCCAAAGGAAATATGGCGCGGCGCACGAGAGGGTTTGCACAACACGAATGTTATTGAAGGGGGGATGCGCTGCGCTTTTACGACTATACTTGCACGAGATAGAACTTGTGTTGCATGGGCGCGGGGCGCGCGAGGGCGCATGGAAAGCGATGCACGACGAACGATGGTGCGCTAAAGGAGCACAAGTTTAGCTTGTGCAGCATGTGGCGAGCACGCCTTGAGGGCATATGAAAACTTGATGCAACAAGCATGATGGGTGTGCCATTGGCACGGGTTCTAGTTATCTTTGCAGGGGGAACAGATGCGCCATGGGGGCGCAACTGTTTATGATGTTGCACGACGCGCTGGTGCGCCCAAGAAAAAAATAGGGTTTGTTCTCCATGGTTTATCACTTCATTCTTTTTAGTTCAAAAGCTGCTTTGGGATATTCAATGGTTCAAGACAAAGGGGGTTCAGACCAAGTTTTCAAAATGACATCCTCTACCAGCAGATCTGGAAAGAGGGGGGGAGGCTAGCTCAACAAATGCATATCAACAAACCAACCAGCAAGCCAAAAACTAGAAAATAAAGCACATGGACGAGAAAAGAACCTCTTACCCAGATAAATAGTGAAAATCTTGAGCACGGGTCCACAACGTGTTGAAAACGACGAGGCAGAGGCTGACAGGCTCAGAAAAATCACGTGCACAGCGAATAGTGAAAATGACATTTGGGCGCGCAAACCATATATATATAGGTTAGCTGGACATTAATGCGCCACCCACCTTTTGAAAGGCGCATGAGAGTGGCTGTCGACAGGGAAAAGCGTGCGCCCTTTGGCGCATGAAAATATTTGACAGCAGGAAATTAAGCGCGCCTTTGGCGCACCAAACGCTATGTCGACACGAAGTTATGTGCGCCCTTTGGCGCACCAAAACATTGTGTTGCAATAAGATTATGTGCGCCCTCTGGCGCATCAAAAAGTGGCGCACCAAACGCTATGTCGACACAGGCGCATGCGCCTTGGCGCACGCAGGGAAGGCTCGACACACTTTGGCGCACCAAAAGTTGTGTTAACACTGAAAATCACGCGCCAAAGGTTTTAAAGGGGGCGCACCAAACGTTGGTGTTACATAGAAATTTCATGCGCCCAGCCAAAAAAGGCTCAAAAGACTAAGTTCGAAAAACCAGATTTCCCGGGAAGGGATTTTACAACGTTTCTAACGCAAGGGATCCCTAACGAGGGATCGGAACAAAATTTCGGTATAGTTATCGGTAAAATTGCCCTTGTCAATTTTACGGGATAACAAACTCTTGATACTGTAAATCTCATCCTGCGGTATTGATATTTCAAGAATATTATTCTCCTCCTCGCTACATCTCATGATGAGAAAAGTGTTGCATCTATGTCCTGCTTTTTCCTTTGATAAGACTTACGGATCCATCTTATGCTCCTTAATTATCATTCTCAATGTATTATTATTTTTATTTAATACTATGAGTTTTTACCGCAACTTTATAAATGAATACAGGATTTTGCAGGGCATTCTTCAAATGTGCTTCAAATACAATCGCTTCCATATTTAATTTTTCATATTTTTCCTGCAAAATAGAAATATAATATTTTTAGTCTATTAGATAAGTTGAAAAAATATATTGCAACGCTTATAATATTAGGATTTTGCATGTAAAAGATGACTCACCACATCTTTTTATTTTTCTAAATTTGCTATTAAAACATTTGTCTTGTCTTTAGTCCATTTGTTATAGTAAGCATGTGCTTGAAAGATTCGATTCTCTAGCCTTTTTAACATTATGTCTATAATATCATCATTGTAATCATTAATATATGAAATTTTCCCTAACTAAGCTTTGTTTAGAAAAATGTCATGCCTTGTTGGTTGGCTCTCTACGGTAGTGAACAATGAATGCCTTTGAGCGTGATTATGGTATCATGTATTTATTTCTTTTATCAAAATTTTATCTCTCCTCTCCCAAGACCACACCAAATCCACATCAAACATTACAACTTCTTCAATTATTACCCTCATACTATCCGATAAAAAAATTTCTAATATAAAATATGTATTTTCATCATTTTTTTGTGGAGCTTTTCTTGGAGGAGGAGGAGAGTCACCCTCCTATACTTCATGCACATTTTTTTGTGTTTTCGTGGAGGCAAAGTAGATTGAATCATATCATGGGTGTCAAAATAGTTACCCTTTTCTGCATCACCACTATCAAATCCCAAATACTCCTCGTCAAGGGTGATGTTGTTGAAAATTTGTGTGGCCGTTATACTTAAAACACCACCTAGTGAGAGTCTAGGAAATTCTATGGTTACAGGATGAACTGTTCTAGCCGAGTCTGCAGGAAACCTTATATTCTTGCCTGAAGATATTTTTTTGTTTGAACTGTATGTGTTGGTGGTATTGGTGGCCTCCTTGCAAGTGGAATGTGATTAGAAGCCATATTACCTACAAGAAGAAAACAAATATTTGTTAGAAAATTATCATTATACGGTTAGGTCTTGTAAATCCTAAAAAAATGTAACTAAACAAAACATGCTAAATATTAAATATTACAGTTTACCTTGCATGTTCAGAGACGTAAACAAGACATTTCAATTTTGACCATCAGAATGAGTTTGATCATCATCACTAGTTTCAGTAGTTTTTGAATACGATAAATGTAGAAAAGAAGATTAGAAATATTAAAAAACAATACTACTTACATAATCTATACTTGTTTGAATTATTTAATTATATAACAAGAAAACTTCATATCTGTAGTTAAATGTGATGGTATATGTGATGCACATACCAACCCCCTAGGTCACTTTTGATGAGGAACTTGAATTGGTGTTGATTCTGTTGAATCCATGTCAGAATCTGTAGAGACCTCTGGAGGGGATTTACCTCCAGAAATTGCCTCCTTATCAGATGTTACAACTATAATTATTCTCTGCAAAAGAAAATATTACAATTATTATTTTATTGAAAAATATTGAATAAGAAATTGTTATAACAAGAAAACTGTAAAAGTAATTGTTACCTGTTGTTCTTCAAGAGTGAGACCAATCATTTTATCATTAATTGTAGTTGGAATTTTTGCTTGTTGCAATTCAAAGAAAGCTTCTTGATAGAAAGCAAGAATATAATTGCAATAAGAGAATACAATCTTTTGTTTATCGAGACACATTGCGGGCATGGGAGACATCTATTTTTATTTGTTTGGAAAATATGTACACCAATCAAATTGTTGACCTACTAGTTTCTGCAATATATATATTGTATTGCCCAATACGGAATGTATTTAGATCTTCCCCGTACCACAATCCTTACATGAAAGAGTGATGCAACTACATGAAATAATTGGTTTGTAATACCCTATAGAAGAAGACCTCTTGTTGAACGATTAAGAGGAGATGCACGATATGAGACAAGAAATGTTAGAGTCTTGGGTGGTCAAGTAATGTTAAGAAAAAAAGCATTTGAAAATAATAAACTTACCATCAACCTGCACATTGTAATGAGACTCCAAAAAAATTGTCTTCATTTGTAAGGAAAACCTTTGTAGTAACGGGTGGCTTCTTTTTGAATGGTAACCCAGTTAACCAATACATGTCTGTAAGATCAATTGTGAAATAAATTTGATGACAACTCGGATGCACGAGGAGAACAGAAAATTGTCCCTCATTCTGGTTGTAAGAGGCGAGAAGGTAATCAAGGATGGAAGTATCAGTATCGAATTGGGGCATGTTGACAAGCCCAATAAATTGTGATTTTTCCATCCATTCCTTTTGTGCATCTTTTAGTTTCATTAGAGCTACAATATGTGGGCACATGAGGTTTTTGTATTGGAATTTGGGTGTAGGAGAATATGTGGTGCTTGCCATTGTTGAAATTTGGGAGAACTTCAAAGAATGGAGAGCTCAAAGCACTAGAAATGTTCATGGAAAAGTGAAGAAATGAACCCTGTAGGGGTATATATAGGGGTTTGAATGGTTTAAGGGACACATGGAAGAAAACTTATAAAGTTCAATTCATTCAATCATGATAATAACATAATAATATAATAAACTTTGATATATTATACTCACACAATAATAATTCTTCTATCTGATTATGCATAGCACAGATACAATCATATAGAGAGGTATCTCCTATATCTAAGGAAAACATCCTCCACAAATATCTCCCCTAACTCCTATATACAAGTGTGGTTACAACCACCACAATTCACGTATAATCAAATAATAACATTATTGTTATAAAATAATATAACCACCTAACCATAATATTTATCACATTGTAAATATCATATAGAAAATACACATTTAAATACTAATATTCTAACATTCCCCCTTAGTGTTTACATGGTAAAACAAATCTCATTCTTTGATTGTAGTGTGCCACCTCTATGTGCTCATGATCAACTCCTCAACTGTGTAGCATTGGGCTTGCACAAAACTCACACATGTGCCAACGCACATTTCTTCCACTGATGGTTTTCTCTAGATTCTACCAATAACCTTACCCAATTGGTTTTGCAGGTGTACCAATAACCTTTCACAATTGGTTTTATAGGTTTACCAAAACCTTAAAAATTGGTTTTCCTGGTTTACCAAAAACCTTCACATCATGATTGCTACAATACATTTTGATCAACATTCTACAATGTTTTAACAAAAGGGGATAAATGAGAAATACACACAAGTGAACAGGAATTTACATCATCTATTCTTATTTTTCACACCACACTAAAAATTGAAAGACTGAAATCCACACCACACAACTGAAACAAATGCCATCATACCAAAAGTGCGGCCTCATCGTTAATGACTGACAAGAGGCGTTGATTTCCCTCCATCCTCCGATGCCTCCATCCTCTAATAGGAAAATTATCTAGTAGAGGAAATCTTCATCACTTTGATTTTCTGCATTAGCAATGTATTTCCTTCCTCTTCATTCTCTCCTTCATCAACAATCATAGCATTGTCTTGCAGTTTCCCATCAAGTAAATCTTGTGCTCTTTTCCTATAATTTGTAGATATATGACCGATTTTTTTACAATAGTAGCAGGTAAGTTGTTTCTTTGTACCTTTCAAAGTTGAACCGTATTTTGATTTCTTAAAAACATTTTCTTTCTTGTTTCTACCGTACATTGCAGTTTCTTTTGGTTCAACAATCATAATTCTTTTTCTTCTTCAAGTAAAGAAGAAATGAGATCTTCTAAACTAGGATTAATTTTACTCAATGTAAAAACCATATTAGAATAACATGTTGGCATGTTATTCAATAAAATAGCCTTTGCATCATCATCAGGTACATCTATTTTAATTCTAGCTAATTGATTTGAGATGGATCAAAACTTACTAATGTGCTCCACCATGTTGTCGCCTTCTTCCATTTTAAGACCAAATAATCTTTGCTTCAATGCTATTACTGCGCTTCCAGCTTGTGAACCAAACAATTTGTTTAATGTATTCCAAATTGTATGAGAGGATTTAGACAAATCTATATGATGCAAATATGCATCAGATAATCCCAGTCCAATGATTGCTATAGCTTTGTGGTCTTTTCTCTCCCATTTTTCTACTTCGTCTGCATCCATTGGTTTATTTATTTTTCCCTCAACGATATCCCACAAATCTTTATTGATCAAAAATAGTTGTGTTCGAACTTGCCATGTGTGGAAATCATTTCCATCAAATTTTTGAACATGACTTAATTTCTCCATAACTAAAATATTTGACAATATGTTTCAATGTAATGAGTTAGCCAACGGTCTTAGGCAACATGGGCATGTGATATGAAATACCAAACGTGGATGACTAACATTTTGAATGTTCAATATAAAGTACAAAGTTCATACTTACAAATTATATACCACCAATATAAAAGATTTATGAATGTTGGAGTGATCATTACACATGATGACGACTTCTCAAAACATCAGCTTTTCTCTCTAGCTAGACAAAATATTTCAATACTACTCTTTCATCAATCAAGAAAGATAACTCTTCATCGAGCCATTTAACAAATGCTACACCATCTATTGGTATACTGCAATATGAACTTCACTTATCAAGGACTAGACAAACTCACCTTGCATCTCCATGTCTTTTCTTTAAACTTGAGTTCAATGTGTATATGACTTAACAGTCATCGTTGAAGTGTCTAGAAGATAAAAATGGGTGCGTTAAGCATGCCTAGAAATCACCTCAAATATAATTTGAATCGGTATATCACATTGACTGGGCCCGTGAATGGATGTCGTGAACCAGTGAGAGCTAAAATGGTGAGAAAATCCATGACAAACAGCGATACAAATTCAATTACTTGACAGTGATCCAATGCCAAATGAAGGTGAGGATTTTATTGAATGCATATACAACGCACTGTATTAGAAAAACTTTCAACATAGATCTCTGCACCCACAGCTTGTGTGGACCTGATTGATCAATATAATTCATGGATCTATGCTTTCAAATAACACATCATGCCTTCCTCGGAGGAGAGGATGGGATTAGATCTTGACATCACAGATAGTAATCACATCCTCCTATGCAGTCCAAATAATGTTGTTCTCTATGACGCCACAGAAATATGATGAGGAATTCAAACTTCACATCGATTTAGTGTTGGCAATAGCGGCCCAATCATTTAGATAGCTGTAGTATCCACACAATTCTTAGAATCTCATCATGTAGAGGAAAATCTGAAAACTCGATACCACATATAAAGTTCGATTAAGTCAATCATGGTAATAACATAATAATATAATAAACTTCAATATACTATACTCACACAGTAATAATTATTCTATCTAATTATGCATAGAAGAGATACAATAATATAGGAGAGGTAGCTCCTATATCTAAGGAAAACCTCCTCCACAAATATCTCCCCTAACTCCTATATACGAGTGTGGTTACAACCACCACAATTCACGTATAATCAAATAATAACATTATAACAACCTAACCATAATATTTACCACATTGTAAATATCATCTAGTAAATACTCATGTAAATACTAATATTCTAACAAAACTATTGGTTAGATATGAAGGTTTCCCAACCCAATTTGGACGTATGATGGTATGACCAACCCACTCGACCAATCAAACCGACCAACCTAATGATACAACCTATCAAACCCAAGCTCTTTGATTGGACAACTTGAGGGTGTGATGACTATTAGGTTGGATGGATAATGGGTTGGACAGCTAAGGATTTGGAAGCATAAGGGGTTGGATGTTTAAGGGGTTGGGTGGTTGAGGGTTGGACAAACAAGGGGTTAGATGGCTAAGGGGTTGGATGGCCAAGGGGTTGGATGGCTAAGGGTTTGCATGGAAGAGTTAGAAGGTCAACCCACATATCAAACCACCCAACCAATGTGCTCACCCACACCCTCCCATCTAACTTGTCCTACCAACCACCGGACCAAGCTACCTCATCTAACCTACTCGACTAAATTACTCAATCACCAACATGACTAGCCTACCGCACCAACCCACCTGACCAACCTACTTGACCAAATTTTGTGACCAACCTACACCTCGACCAACCCACCCGAGCAACTTCTGTCTAACCAACCTACTCGTCCAACTATGTGAAACCTTGAGAAAATTTCTTCATGCAAAATCACATTTCCTTGAAATTTTTTTCTAAATTCACCAACAATTCGAAAGTCAATTTTTGAGATTCGCTAAAAATTTTAAAATAATTTTTCAGAGGGGGCTTCTTAAAATGAACCTTGGATTTTATTCAGTTAGATTATCTTGTTATTTATTTTCATAGATTAAATGAATACATGAAAATTCCTAGACCACAACAAGAATGAACATATGGTTGTGAACCATGGATCTTCCAACCAAACGGGCTTGAATTAATTACGACATATATACTAGACTTCGTATGCTTGTCCTTAGAATACCATCATGGTACTTAGAAAAAATTGCTCAACTAAGTGTATAAAAATCAAAGCCGATAATGCTTAATAATATTGAACTTCCTCTCGACAATAGAGTTTAGATTGCACATATGACCATAAAAGGACCACAAACAAAGAGAGTTTACGTTTGTGATCCAGTGGTCCGCCAACCGAACGGGCCCGAAAAATAATACACCTAGACATTGAATTACATACACTAGTCTTTAGGATGTCCCTACTTCTTCCATACATTACTATATAGTTGAATTTTTTGAATGAAGAAGCTCATCGATCTCTTGCATTATGGATTGAACTAGCTAACCACCCATAGAGTTAGTGGAACCATGCCTCTCTCTCATTTATTCCATGACCTTTTTAGAAATCATTATGAGGCACCCATTGGTTTTCCACGTATCCCACAACCATTAGAAAGTATTTTAGTGGAGCTTGAAATTTATTGGAGTCTTTATGTGGCTATTCTTTCCAACCCATCCATTAAACCCATTCAGGTTAGAAGGGCCTTCCTTGCCCTTGATGAGAAGATCTCAATATTTCATGTCAAGGAATTATTTTTCCTTGATAGCTTATTCATCCCATTCCCACATATTTTCATCCACATATCACATATTTGTTATATTTCACTACCCATATCCACTTACTCATTCTACATCGGTTGTCTTGACACAACCTCGGGAGTTTGAGTGCGTCTAGAAGACGCATGTCAATTTTCATTCAAATAAATTGGTGAACTTGACATGAAGAGCTAGTATATTTTTTTTTCCTTTCTTTCATCCATCTTATCCCTCTCCCACTATTTTGTGGGTATTCATATCCCCCGAATATGATGAGACACGAATACGGCTGACCCATTTTGTCTCTCAAGGCGTATTACTACCAAATGGGTAGGAAACATTCACCCTCACTATCTGGGGTGGGAAGAAAATTACTATAATAATCTCCCTTCATCTCAAAAATCCTCCTCCTCGAGGACCAAAAATGGATCCTCGATCGGGATCAAGGATATTGATCAACTTATGCATGGGCCATAGCTTGAACTCTCAAATTCTAACAATATGACATTCACCGAGAGAGTCAGGATCCTCTCCTTAGGTTTTTTTCAAATCTGTAAATCAGTATGCAATCTGATTCACTCCCATTATTGGATGAGGATTACCTAGCATGTTATTCCCAAAGTGAATAACAATTCAAAAATAAGGACCAATCTCTAGATAGGATGTAAGGATATGTTGATGTCTTACTTCGAATAATAGCTCTACCCCTCTCATAATAGAAAACTTCCTATTGAGAGGTGTCCAAACAATGAACAATTCATAGCAGGATATCACACTCCTTTGTAACCTAACAAGGTTTAACAATGCATGCTAAAATAGAACACCATACCATCATCAAGAAAGGTCATCTCAACATTGGTGGATAGGGTTAGAGAATTGGAACTTTCCCAGGATACTCATGTCTCATCTTCTACTAGGAAAGGAAGGATTCTCCATCATCCATATAACTTTGGCCAAGTTCCTACTACATAAAAACCTCCTTCGTTTACATGGACATTCCTAGCCTTGGTGATCTCCTCACAAGATCAAGTACCTTTTCTATGCCCCCTCATAGCACGTATGGATACCCTCAATAGGAACCAACTAGAAGTGCATTCTCAAATACCGTCCCAACTGGTAATGCAATGTTCCCTAGTTTCATGCCTCCCACTTTGTACCAGAGTAATTCTCCCTTGTATCTACACAAGTATTCCAAATCATCACAGGGGAAATGTTCACTTTTGCTGGCTCATATGCTCAGCCGCAACGGATGCCTTATGCCTCTACAACTGTTTACATTGCACCATATCAACCCCCTATGACTACTCCACCTCCCCATAGGGGGTTATCTATGGTAGAGTCCTAGGATTTGGGCACATATGTTGAATATCTTAACGAGCCCTTGGAATTTACAATATGAAGCATAATACTATCACAACCTCTCCCGACTTGCCAAATTTTAAAGGGAAGGGGGATCCAAATTCACATATCAAGGCATATGCAATTGTCATTCGTGAGCTTCTCACGGGGATGCAATTATAACAAATATCTTACCTAATACTATTGAAGGAATCATTTTGGAATGGTATTATAGGATACTTGAAGCCTCAATACATTCCTTTAAACAACTCGTGTCTGAATTCATCAAATATTTTGACATGAACAAGTTACTAAGAATAGGAATTAGGGAATTCCTACATATAAAGCAAGAGAACAATGAATCCACTACCCATTTCATCCAGATATGGAAGAAGGTCCTCTACTCTTTAGAAAATGCTCCCAACATTGATCAGATGGAGCTTTGTGATTTATTCCTTCACTCTCTTAACTGGGAAATGAAAGAAAAATTCTATAATTTCCCCCTAAGGAGTTACAAAAAGGTGTTGGAAGGTGCTCTCTACATTTATCAAGTGGCAATACATAGTGGTCAAAAGAGCTATGGTTTAAATAGGAGATTGATCAATCCCAATCAAGGTAATTCAAGTTACCCCAACAATGTAAATAACAATCAAGGACCTAACATCCTTAACAAAAACCGCAGTGTTATAACTGATGATGTTACAGACCAAACAAAGAAACCAAATCTTGTTAACACCTCAAGCATAAATAATGTGAATAATAACACAAACGGTAATAATCGAGGAGTAATAACTTTTCTCCTATGGTGAACATGGTGGATTTTAATCATCCTCCATCCCAACAACAACAACAATTTCAAGCTCAAGGCTCTAACCACACTGCAGACGGGTACCAAAATCAATATTAAAATCAAGGAAATAGCCTCCAAACTTCAATTACAATAACAAAAATTGAATAACAAGTGGGAATTTTGAACCACGGTGAAAACCCGAACCAAAGACCTTGAGATTATGATCCCGACCTTTATTGCAGCTTCTATAGTGCCTGAGGGCATGATGTTAGAACATGTCATGACTATAATAAATTTATTTAGCGTTTACCATAGGAATAAAGAAAACTCTTTGTTGAGATGTTTTTTTCAAATCCTATGGCATCAACTCAAAATACTAGCATGGGGCTTGTAACCCCTCAAAATACTATTATGGTACAAACAAGGGTGTCTCGGAAGAAAAACATTGTCGTGAAGCTTCAACTTTGTAAAACCCATTGGTGGCACCTCCTTTGGATGGTTTACAACAAACTAAGATTTTGGGTCTAATAGAGGTAGAAACCGAACCCCAAATAAATTCTCTTGAGAGCTCAAGATTACTCTTTGCAACCCATTCCTATTTACCCATCTATGTCGGATGATGTTCCAACACTTCCAAATCTGGTGGGGATTACGACTTGATCACTAATTTAACAAAGACCTTTTCTCACATATCCTTCTTATATTTTTTTAAGACCCTACTCATAAAGCAAGTTTATTGGAAGCATTGGGTCTTGGGAATTTGATCAATGTCACCCCTCCTCTGGAGGTGTAAATAAATCACATATAATTCAATGTACATCCTCCTAGGCAGCCCAAAAGATATGTCGGGTTTATATTCGACATCAAAAATGGTCTTGAGTTAGCACGTAGAGGTGATCTAACTCTGTATTTGCAAGTTTGGATTTACAATAATTACGTAAAGCATGTAATGATCAATGATGGGGAAGCAGTCAACATTGTCCCCTTTTCATTTCTCCAGAAGTTAGGCTATAGAGAAACCAATTTCTCTTCAATAAGAAACACATTGAGAGGGTATGATAGCCTCAAGGAAACATTGATTGGAACCATAGTGCTACCAGTTACCCTAGGGCCCAAGATGGTTCTTACAGAGTTTTATATTATAGACTAGGAAACTAACTATAATATGATTCTCGGTCATCCTCATATACATCACATGAAATATATTCCTTCCACATTATTTCAGGAAGTCGATTCCTACATTTGGGAAAATTATTCATTACATAGGGTGACCCAAAGCCCTTTGAAATTCACCTAATCAACCTAAATAAGAAACATGGGGTGCATAATGAGTTTGAGCTCCTCGCACACCAATTAAACAAGCCTATGAGTTTAACTCTATAGATAAAAATAATTCCCATAACATAATTAGCAACTATTGTTGGGGCCTTGAATATTAGCTAAGTCCCAAAGGTGCATGTGTGAGGAGGACCAATAAAGATAAGTGCACATTGGGAGAAGCACGGATGATAAGGGTTTAAGAAGGGTTTTGGAGAAATCGGGGTGCACATAGAAGTCGAACATAAGGTTCATAGGACTTAGCCATATTCAGAATTCTGAAGGCACTTGAGGAAAAACGTGACCCAACTAGGCATCTGAGTGGATAAGGTGCCAGCCTGGAACCTTGGAGGTCAAGAAAAGAATATTCCACATAGGAAATATTCCTAAAAGACATCATTATAGAGAGTGGAGGGTTTATAAGGGGATAAGAATTCACCATTGGAGGACCACATTTGACACTTGGCATGTGATCTGCATTCGGAGAGAAGGCATGGTGGTGGAAGATGAACCTATAAAGAGATATGCTTGGAAGAAAATAAAGACATCGAGTGATAGACAGGAGCATAATAGAGGATGCATAGATGGTAAGATGCGGGGTAGCCGAATGTTTTAGTAGTGCTAGGGTTTAGAGAACTTAGTGCTAAGGGTTATAAAGGATGTAATAAGCCTTTGTATGGCATTAAATTATGTAATAAGGGATGAACTAGGAAGGCATAGTTAAAATATCATACAAGGGAAGATCTGTGAGAGATGAGTCCTAGTATTTTGATATGTATGGTTTATAATGACCTATTTTGATTGTAATGTGGCTACCAAAATAACTCTAAATGATTATATATATATATATATATATATATATATATATACGAGAGAAGATCTCGTGAGAGATGAGTCCTAGTCTTTTGATATGTATGGTTTGTAATGACCTATTTTGATTGTAATGTGGCTACCAAAATCACTCTAAATGAATATATATCTAAGGGTTTGTTCTATATATCATGTTTAAGAGTGTAAACCCTCTTATTGTGTGACTATCATGACTTAGATCTGATTCATCATGCTTATTACAAATGATGCTTAGTTCATTTAATATGTTAATATGTGGATCTGTAAGCTTCCCTTCCACTTTTCTTTTAACTAATTAAATGTATTCTCATTTTCAAAACCAACCCTAATCAATGGCAGGAATTTCTCATAATGCTCACATAAAGGAGGGAGCTCAGCACCCGCGTGTGCCTCGGGTGAGAGACCAGTGCCTGTTGGGTGATAGGCTAATGTGGATGGGTTTAGAAATTTGTACTAAGGGTACATAAAAATGACTACAAATAATGGTTTGATCGAAGGGATTCTTGTGGTCAAAGACAAAACCTTAATTATTGAGATGGTATCAACAAGAACCACGATGAAGATTTTCGAGATGTTGGAGAAGGGTTTACTCATTATCCTTCTATTCAATTCCATGGGAATAGGACATGCTCTGGGACTCAGCTCTCTTCCTACTAAATGAATTTTCATGGTTGAAGTCTCAAAAGCAAGGGAAGAAGAAGAAAAGATCGATCAAACATCAATATTCTTAAGTAACTATTGGACTCTTAACTATGATGGAGAAAATGCCACTTTTGCACTTTGTGGTAGGTGTGATCCTCACTTCTCCTAAGGGTAAGGTCATACCTTTTTCCTTCAAGATAAATTTTTAATGTAAAAATAATGGTGTAGAATACGAGGCTCTCCTTCTTGTTCTCATAGTATCCAAGAGGATGGGCACTTGTAATATTAGAGTGTTGGGTGATTTTTAACTATTCGCTAACTAAGTTTCCAAGGTATACAAGACTAGGGAAGAACACTTGTAGCTCTATAAGATTTTTATAATCAACTTAGGCAAAGGTTTTGACTTTATTTCAATCAAATCCATCCCATGTGAAAAAAATCTTCTTGCCAATTCGATAGCTATACTGCTTCCCACTTCTATCTGAGAAGAGAATTAGAAGATGCCAACTTCACAGTTTTGGTTCACCCTTAACCCTTAATTTGAAGAATGCCAATGAATATGATCTTGGGATATGTTGAGGCTAAGAATAATCCTGCTACCCTAGATTATACGGAAAATGATGAGGCTATCTTAGGGTACTTTAACGCTTATAAGGATTTACATTATAAGAGAGGTTTTTCTTTCATTCCTCACTCTTCCTCCTATTTTAAAGATTACATAATGGAACCTTCCTCCTCAGAAAGCCTTGAAATTTGTGAGATAGAAGAGGAAGGGGAGCTAGAAATACCTCCGATCCCTCCTGAGTTTGAAGAGGGTAATGCCTCTTTTATCTAAGAGATGATTGAGATCAATATCAAGGTGGAGGAGGACCTAAGTTTTTTTAAGTTAGGATATTTTCTAACTCCTGAACAAGTGGAAATACACAGGAATATTCTTAAAGAACATTCAAAATCCTTCGCATTTCGTTATAAAGAGATGACAGAATTTCTCCTCATATTGAAACCCACAAATCGATGCCAAGCCCATCAAAAAAAAAAAAATCCAAACCTATGAAACCAAAGATGACACTAATGGTTAAAGAGGAAGTTATGAAACTCCTATAGGTGGGTTTCATCAAACCTTTCAATTACTCAATGTGGGTATCTAAAATCATCCCCATTCTTAAAAAGAACAAAAAATTTGAATCTACATTGAATTTCAAGATATAAACAAAGCATGTCCCAAAGATGATTTCCCACTACCATCCATCGATGTTATCATTGATGCAATAACTAGTTATGAGATGTTGTCACTTATGGATGGTATTTTTGGTATAGTAAAATTAGGATCTCTAAGGAAGATAAAACAAAGATGACCTTTATTGCTCCTTGGGGAACTTATTGCTACGTAATCCTATCCACTTACCAACAGGAAATGAATTACATATTCCATTATGTAATTCACAAGATTGTGGAGTCATATGTTGATGATCTTCTGCTAAGGCCAAAAATCAATGTGATCACCTTGAAGTGCTACATATCATCCTCTCTTGCCTCATTGAATACGATATTACATTGAATCCAGAAAAATGTGTATTTGGTGTCATGGGAGGGAATTTGCTAGGTTATATCATCTCTTCACGAGGGATCAATGTGGATCCTAAAAAATATGAGTAGTTCTAAAAATGACCCCACCATCAAATGAGTCGGAATTTGGTCCTTTCTCGGAAAGCTCGGTGCAATCCAAAGGTTTATTCCTAATTTAACCTTTGTTATTCATCTGATAAATAATTTGTTAAAGAAGGATTATTGCAACATCTAGATGGATGAGTCTTATGAGGCATTTGAATCAGTCAAACGATTCCTTTTTCATCTCCCATGCTCATGCCTCCCAAGTCAGATCGCCCCCTTATTTTATATTCTCAAGAAGCAAACCTCTCATTAGCATGTATGTTAGGACAAGAAGATGATGAAAAGCATGAACATTCCATTTACTTCATCAGTCGTACATTGCTATAATATGAAATGCAATATACACAAGTAGAAAACAAATGCCTCACTATAGTATTTTCAATAAAATGGTTAAGAAATTACATGCTTAACCAAGAAACGCAAGTTATTGTTAAAAACGGATTATCTTCAGACATTCCTAACACATGGTTCTTTGTCCAAGAAAGTTGGATGCTTCATAAACTTAATGGGAGAATTTGAGTTAACTTATATCAACCAAAAGTCAGTCAAGGGAAAAATAATTGTGGATTAGGTTTGGTAGATAACTCGTTAGATGGTGGAGATTTAGTAGACTTGAGTTTCCTTGATGAGTGTGTATACTAGGTAGAAATCAGACCTCCTATTATGGTGTATCCATGGTATTTGGATATTTTCAATTTTATTATGGACCACACATACCCTGAGGGAGAAACTTTGTAGCAGATAAGATGGCTATGCATCATAGCCACCAAGTACATAATTATAGAACAAGTGCTCTATCACAGATATTTTGACAGAATGTTGCTAAGGTGTGTTAATGAGGAAGAATCTTAAAATATTGTCTATAGATCCCACACCAAGGACTATGGACGTCATTTTGGAGGACATGAAACCACTAGAAAGATACACCGGATGGGATATTTCTAGCCCACCCTAGAACACAACACAATAGAGTACATATGCAAGTGCCATATGTGTCCGGAATTCTCTCAAAAGCATATACTTTCCCAAGCTCTATAACCGATTGCAAATCCTTGGCCCTTTTCCACGTGGTCCTTATATTTGATATGGAAATTATCTCCCTCATATAGGAATGGCCACAATTTAATAATTACAGCCACCAAATATTTTATGAAGTGGGTTGAGGCCATGCCTCTTACCACCATTCTAGGGTTTGTAATTGCAAAGTTCATCTTGAACTAGATCATCTGTAGGTACGGGGTCCCATAGGTCATTATCTTTGATAATGGCATGTCATTTAAAAATGAAGAGGTGCATGAGTTATGTGAAAAATTCAAGATAAATCATCACACAACCTCTCTATACTACCCTCAAGCCAATGGATAGGATGAGGAAACTAATAAAACATTAAATTCCATCCTCCTAAATATTGTTAAGGAGAACAAGAGTGATTGGAATTTAAAGCTTTTTTTTTTTTTTCCTTGTGGGCCTATAAAACCTAGACAGAGGAAACCCCTTATTATTTAGTATTTGGTTCGGAAGTAGTTTTACCACTTAAGGTCGAGATATCTACTCTCCGTATATCCTTACAAGGAATATTAGGAGAAGAAGGATATTGTGATACATGGCTCATTGAGCTAGAAACCCTCGATGAAACTTGGCTTAGAGATGAGGCACAACAATGAAGGTATATGAACATGATATATTCATTGGATATCTGGTATTAATACTTAACAACTAGATAGATAAGAAAACCAAAGCAAAGGAATGAAATTCGTGCCCAAATGGATGGGCCCATATCGATTCATAGAGGACTATAAGAATGGGGCATATCACCTGTGTACTCTAAAGGGTGAAGAATTTGGTGATTCTGTCAACTTGCTTCACTTAAAATGTTACTATGCATGAACCATCTACATTTTATTTCATCTGCTAGATCACTTTGTAAATTTGTAATCAAGGAACTTATATTTTAAGCAAATTTTAAAAACTTCTAAAAATATTGGCAAAACATTTAATCACATTTCTTCAAGTACCTGCAATATTATCATCAACATTTATAATCATTCCATCAGTTCAACAAGATAAGACAAAATTTTAACTCTAATCCTATCGGGCCTACATACTTGGTTCTACTCATAGTTTTCTTCCAACATAGGTGTATTTACCCATAGTCTATTATAGAAGCTTCTTGGTGTCATATCTCTCCCAGAAAAATCTCTTTGGCAACAAAAGCATTATAAATATTTTTACGTGGATCACTTTTTCACCTATCTCATCCTTCGATGTTAAGCCCTCACATCTTATTTGTTGCATGAGGTTAAGGCTATGGGAATTTTTTCCCTCCCAAGAGCACAACTCAAAGTTAAAAATAAAAAATAAAAAATGGTATATACATCAAGTCAACAAAATTTTCATTTACACACTTCCTTGCCCCACCAACCTTCGGTGTTGATCATGTGCCTCTTACTAGTGGCATGAGGTTGGGAAAGGAGGGAAGTGCCATTAATCACCTATTCCTTGTCCTTGATGATGATCCCATGCTTCGTACTAGTAGTATAGGGAAAGGTGTAAGGAGTCTCTGTAAATAAATCAGTAAGTTAAAAGTAATTTTATTCACTAAAAAGTTCTTTGAAATCATAAATCCCAAGAAGAATGAATTAGATGCGTATGTTCCAAAAGAGTTAAAACCTTAAAACCAAATTTTTTCAATCAGGAGGCCATCTATAGGTCTAAGTCTAGATAAAATTGCAAGAAAATCACATTCTACAATGTGTAGTAAACTGTGTGTAGAGTTAGGTTATAGGTTTCTAATTGGATTTCTATCAAAATATCGTCTTTCTCTCATCACTTCCATTCATCACATTGATAGGTACCCATGGTAACTTCTCCACATTGATAAGCACCCCTAGTGTAACAATAGTCCATCCACAATCACCCTTAGGGCCTTCTCATGCCTCTCTAACACTCGGTAGACAACATGCACTGCAAGAAGAGAGTCATCACATGGTAACCCAAACTACTGGGGTACTCTGGTAGTAGGGTGGGCCTCCACCCTCACGGTCCTCTCAACTAACTTTACAATGTTGGTACATGCAATTAGGATAGTCCCCTCCTGACCCCATAATCTAATCATATCCTAATATGGTCTAGCAATGAAATCATCTATAGTCAAAGAAGTAACGGGATGGTGTGCCCCTATGAGAATAGACATACCTATCCATCTCATGGCCCTGATGGCCCCCGGGTTCCTATATACCAACTCCCCTCTGGTAGGGGATGATCCACTCATACACCTAGCACATCACTAAAGAAGGATGGCTTAGGGATTTCCCCTGTAGCCTCACCATGTGGTACAAATCATGGTATGTGGTCCCCAAAATGTCCACACCCTAAGAATAGATCCTCCCATACTACTCAATCTGTATAATGATGGGATCCCAACAATACAAGATCTTATCCACACCATAATCTCCCACCAAATGTGAAGCTAAAATACCAATAATGGCCTTACGTAGAGTAGGGATAGGTGTGGAGGTAATAGAGAGAAGCCACATACCCTATTTGGCACCCATAATTGATACCCCATCATCCCCCATATATGATGCCCACTATCTATACAAAACTGGAGAACCTTTCTCTAGTGTCAACCATCTACCAGTCACAAGTACGCCAAGAATCCTGTAGACATCCTCGAGAGTGATGGTCCACTCTCCCCTAACACCAGAAACTAGAAAGTGTTACTGGTTAGTATCCTAATAAGAAAAAAAGTCATATAGAATATGGCTAGGTGGTGTTATATGTGGCACCTGTGAAATCCTCCATAACCCATCTCGGTGTAATAAATCCCTCTCATCTTGAGTCAGCTGATCAAGAATGCCTAGAAGCCAATCAAACTCTCTCATCTATATCCAAAGAAATGTATAACTCCTTTTGCGTTCACAAAACAAGAAAAAGAGCAAGTTAACAACGTATTTCAATACATAAGCTCATCAAAAACAGTATAAAACAACCCAAAATCCAAAAAAAATCACCTAAGTTTGTCAAAATTACTCTCTGCCTTGACAATTAAAAAACCACCACACTTTGTAGAGCCATAGTTTTGTAGTTGGTGCAGAATTTATGTGATCACCGCCCGTGCAGATGACATGACGGTTTGTAACCGATCATGTCCGAATGAACAACCCGCCACCTTTGACCCAAAAAAAAAGAAGAAGACAAAAATAGACCTTTTTAGACAAAATGAAAGGTAGAACCACCTAGACCACCTCCTAGGGAACATTTTAACATAAGAAATTTTGAAGATAACCCCCCTAGGTGTAGATTTTTAGGTTTCAAATAAACAAATGAAAATTACTAACCTTTTTCTTCACCGTTGGTTCTCACACTCACGGGGCCATGATTGCGTCATCACACTCATCATTTTTACTATACTCTCATTAAAAATGGTGGTCGATGATCAAGAACTCCAAAATCACAATGAGGATATGTGCAAATGAATTTGAAAATGAATGGTTTGATTATATATTTTTATTTTAACTTCATTTTTAGCATAAATTCTTTACAGATTGGACCCCGATACAAGTATACTTCTATTCTCGCACAGATGGTAAGTCCTCTTTTCATTTTGTTTTAGTGTTTATTTTTGATATCATATCTATTGTAACATCCACTTTTAATGACTTAGAAACAAGGGAAAATGTTTTTTTTTACATAATGTTCTTTGTTCTAAATTCATATAATTCAGAATACACATTCCATTTCTAATCCATCTCATAACAAAAAACCATATGCAGCTGTAATGAATCGGTGAAACATTGATCTCTCATTTCATGACTCGGTATTAAACCAATCTCTCATGTTTAACTTTTTCAAGTGTATACTATGTATACTTGTGTTCTTTTTCCCCTTAAGGGTCACTCAAGTGTTTTGTCTAAGAATCCTATTTGAATATCTATTATCGATATTCATCTAAAATCCTATAGCTTAGACTAGGTGATATAAGACAATGCAACCAACATATTACGATACTTTGGAAAAACAATTAAACATGTTTACCATGTTTACATTCCAAGAAGGCATACTTGTCGAAAGGAATATGTCTTTCACCACACTTGTATTGTTATCTAGATTGGTCTTTCTTGACTACTATCAACCAAACCTGAGTCAAAGTTTCATGCTAAATAGGGGTAGCTCACATACACTAATGTGGAAGAATACTCATGGTGACTAAGGATAAATAGACATAGTCAATCAACTTTCATCGATTGGGTGTGTTTAGTTACCCTAAGTTAACATGAGTTAACCACTATACTAGTCCATGTGTCTATCTTTGTTTAGAGTAAATCCATGAACCGAATTTCCACCTATGTCAATCGAGATAATTGAACTAAGTGGGGTGTTGAAGCATATCTGGTTGCATCACAATATCCTCATAATTACTCCCATCATTAAGAGGGTACTTAGTTACAACCCCTATATCACAACAACCTACTAAGATCCTTCAACTAAACTAATGCACTTAAGAACATTAGATTATTAACTCATCAATTTATTATCTTATATAATTTATCGTTAAACAACACACCTAGAGGTTCACTAAGTATGATTGATCCAAAGAAGGATTTGAAATGTAATTTTATGCCAAATGAAGGTATGCAGATAAAATTTGCATTCATGCATATGAACTTTTAAATCTAAAACCATTGTTTCCATTTATCTATAAATCTGATTTCGATATTAAGTACGTAAGATCATTAGGTTTTCCTAGTACAATTTATCATTGCAAACAATCTTGATTGAAATATTATACATTAGACTTAGAAATATCGAATTTCTAGACCTTCTTATTAATTCTTTTAAGCTTTCCCAACTATTTATTATTTGCATATAAAGAGCATATCGTCAAGCATACCTTTATGATTTAAACTTAATCTCTTATCAAGATAAAATATATAGTTCACATTTAAGAATAAAAGGAAGTATCCGTATGGATGAAAATTGACAAGCAACCTTCAACCAAACTCCACCCTCGAGGTCAGGTGTGTCAAAGCAACCGATGTTTGAATGTGTATGGCTAACTATAGGAGGATCGGTGACTAAGATCTAGTAGTGTGATCTCCCGGTATCCGAGTTGGAAAAGGGGAGACTTAGAGGCTATAAATGGGTAGCATAAATTCCCTATGGTTTGTTTTCCTAACTTGGATCTAAGTTTTGATCTAGTTTGAAGTGTCCAAATTAACTAAGCTGAAAATAACAATCTATGCTACTGCTGAAAGGGAAACTAATATAAACAAATCACAAAACTAAAACATTACAATCATAAACAACAATTTTCTTCTATTCTAAATAATTCAAATATTTCTACACTAAAACTAAAAAAGTGAGATAACCCAAAGGTGGTTATTCACCTGTGTTGAGTGTATTGAAACTAAATTAACTTAAAACAAGAACTTTTCCAAATGATCTATGATGTGTAGACAACCTCCTACAGATATTCTCTCATTCAAATCCATGGGGATGGGAAGAAGAGGATCCATCACTAGGAGCTACTATTAATGATTTAAACCCTCTTATAAATTAACTAATTACTTACAAATTAAAGGAAATTGATTTCTACTCTATTTTATATGATGTAACAATGATAAATTCTATGAATAAAGGAAATCGGACAAAAATCTAACTTGGAATTCACATAATAGAGGTAAATCCAGTGTAGTATTTTTCCCCTCGGTTGTTTCATTATTTCTTCGTGTGTCCATATGAGTCCAAGGGATTAGGAATGCAAGAAAAATAATAAGATAAGATTCTTGAGAAATGGTAGCTTGAAGGAATGAATTTCGCGAATGCAAGTAGAAGAGAGATAAGCACAAGAGATTTAAGCTTGGCCATGAAATTCCTAGCAAGATTGTGGTAGAAATTCTATGTAGAAAGTGACCTGTGGGCACCTCGTATGGATTTCTAGAAAAGGTCATGGAAGTGAAAATGAGAGACGTAGTGGAGCCAAAGGGACTATAGGTGATTTTTTGTTCTAGTGTAGAAAGTCTTAGCATGATAGGTGATATGTTCAATAAGGAAAGTTGTGCAATAATGTTTGGTGGAAGTGGTGAAGATCTGAATACTAATGTAAGCAAACTAGTGTCAATGTCTAACTGATCACTATGTATGTTGGCTTGTGGGACCGAGGATCAAAACCGTGAGACTCGTGGAGGCAAAGTGGCGCTTATATGGTCTTATGCGTAATCAAATGTTGTTGCTTAAGAGTAGTCCAATAATAATAGGCTTGATTAGCAATGATGTTTAGCGTATTTAGTTGTTCTATTTTCTCAAAAAATTTACATGTATACGTAAGAATGTCAAATGTAAACTTGTATCAATTTCAGTTATCAATTTCATCCCATTGGGTTGTGGGACCAAGGGATCACAACTGTACTTATTTTCTTGTCGTGGACCATTGATGGTCATAAAATGAAATGAAATGATTTTAATAAGCGAACTAAATATTAAAGGAAATCTAATCTATGTTTTTGGAGTTTTCACAATATATCAGAACAAAACAATAAAAATTGAACTAATCTATTAAAGGAAATATTTTTTATCTTTTCTAGTTTTTAAGCAATGCATTCTAATCTAATAAATAAACTAAAGACAAGTAATCATCTGGATGTATTTGGTTACTTGTGTGAATATATGAATTTAATATAAAATAAATAACCTAATCTAATCAAAACCTTTCAAACCCTACCTCATGGGTGAAGAACAAAACATGACCCCGAAAGACCTATTTTTCCCCACAACTTCCCTGGTAATGTTAGAGAGCAAACTTCCTAATGATTTTTCTACTTGTAATTTCCCAATCAATTGAAACGAATAGTTTTGCTACTCTATTTGATATGCAATTAAAACTTGTGATTTAAAATTGACAATTTAACAAATACAACAAACAAACACACAATTCTCGACCTAGATAAGCAAGAGCTTTGGAAAATATGGTTGTATATGTATCTCATCCCTCGCTTGTTCCTTTATTTCTCCGAGTGTTCATATGAGTCCAAGGGATTGGGAATGCAAGAACATTGGAAGGAGGATGGCGCTCGAGTAATGATAACTTGAAGGCAATCTGTTGTAATGCAAGTAGAAGAGAGATAGCACAAGAGATCGACCTTGGCTATACAATTCCGAGAAGGATTGTGGCGTAATGTTATGCAAAATACACAAAAATTATCGTGCCCTTTTACTTGAACACAAGTATGGAATATATAAGAATTGGGGTGGGATGTGCCTTCATGCACAAGGAAAGAAGAGTTAGTTCAAACTAATTAAATCTATTTAAAAATAGAAGAGGGAAGGAAAACTAAGCCATCAAGACTATTTTTAGGCAATTTTGTTCACAAACGCACCTTAAAAATTGAGTTAAGTGAAGCATAGCGTGTCGAAACACACATGAAGAGTTATGGAAAAGCATTCAGGATGCCGACCTACTCTAGGAGGTGTCCTCGAACCGCCACCTTACTCGGGAAGCGGTCGACCACCACCTGCTAGGAGGTGATTCGACACTAACACCAAAACATGCATAGAAATGAGCGAGAAGCTAGAAGAAAGCATGGAAAAGCTAAGTGAGGATGTCTTGGCTACAAGTATGCCTTGTGAATGGTATTAGGAACTCAAACACATTTTTAAAGGACATGAATCATCATTTGGGACTTTTGTAACCATTTTCTAACAATGTAGCACATATAATTTTGGGTGCGTATAATATCCTTTTATTTCATATTAAGCGCTATTACCCATTAACGAAATCAGAAAACATAAGTTTAGATTCATAAAGGAATGCTACATTCATCTATATAAAACTATCCTTATTCCTTATTTTGAATGAGGATATATCATTTTAATCATCATAGTTAGATCCTTTCCCAAAATGAAAAGGATCGAAAATATAAGTATAGATCCTTATCCTAAGTATCATTTCATACCTTAGAATTCATTAATTCATGAATGTCAATATTTAAGTATATATAAATAGTCCCATCATGCAGGTAAAGCTAGGAACATTGTTCAAATCTAAGTCATACAAGACCTTAGAATTAATAAGAAATCAACAACCCTTCACAACAATTCATTTATCAAAAGAGAGGGATTACTTTAATCTCAACCTAATTAATATTCCATAATTTTATAAGAAACGTCTTATGTCATTACAAAATTAAGTTTATTACATCCTCGTGATTCTACAACAAGTTCATTTCAAGATAATTTTCAATACATAAAAATCTAAATGAAGAATATGATTTTATCAATAAAACAAATGCAAATTTTTATAAGTCTTTCTCCTTTCACTTTTCATGAAGTCCATCTGCAAAATTGTTAGCATGAGTCAGTTCACAAGAACTGAGCATGATAAGAGCTATAATGTTAAAACAATATGCTTTTATCTAACTATTTCATAAAAGGAACCCTATTATTTATGAAAAAGTTCCTAGTACACAATAATAAGATCAATAAGAATAACTACCCAAAAGGTCACAAAATCAGAAGTAGAGAAGATACACTAATTCAATTTAAGTATAATTTTCCATATAAGAAGTTAAAAAATCATCATGATCTAATTCCATATATGTCACAATATTAGAAATAATTTCAACATGATAACAATCAACTGCAACCAATTAAGAAAATAATTAATTCAAATCATGAACTATCCATATTGACTTCAATTTTACTCACTAAACATAGTTCCATGATCACACAATCACATCCCAATCAATCAATTAAAAATGAATTGATATGAAAACACAGTGATTTGATAAGAGCAGCGAATGCTTATCCTTTTAAAAATCAATTTCATATCAAAAATACTTTTTGACACAAACACTAATGATCTAGCATGGACAACAACTATCTAAACAACTCTGCCATCAAAATTCCTACCTCTAACCAAGAGGATACCATAGCAATGAACAACTCAACAATACAAAATATAAACATTGTATGTTCTAAAGGAGAGTTTCTCAAGCCTTCACAAGTCTAATCAAACACACAAAATAGAGTTCCAGAAGGATCTTTCATATTCCTTAGCATATTTCAAACCTATTTGAACAAAACATAACCATCACAATCATGCATTCTAGTAAACAATCAACAATTAGATGCTCCATATCTCCCACAAAAGCTAAATGAGAATGCATTCGGAATGGTTTCAAGAAACCAAAACACAGAGCATAGTCCTACCTAGAAGGACTAAGATCCAAGTTTAAGGAATGAAAACTTCCTTACCTAAGGTCAAGGCAGACCTCTTAGAAAATAACACTATCACAATCATGTGAGTACAACCTCAAGGAGATGGTTCGTAGGAATAAAAAATCAACAAAACATTCATACATTATCAAGGAGACAACAAAGACTAAATCACATGAATCTTAGAGTTGAACAAGAACTGAAATCAATCATAATACCCCAAACATGACGCTTAAATTTCAATAGCTATTCGCAGGAAAAAAGGAAATAAACCTAGTTCGAGATAAAAAAAAAAACCTAGATCTCTTTTTAAAATCAACCGAGTTGCAAAAAAATAAGCCGACCGAAGGATGGTATTTAAGAAATGAAAAAAAAATCCCAATAAAGAGAGGGAACATGGTATTTTCGGTCCTTGTTTCTCTTACATGTTCATCCAAGAAGAGTATTAAAACATAGAAACGAAACTCAAGAAGACAGAAACATGATGCTCATTATTAACCTAACAACATGCACTTACAGTGCTCAAAACCACCTTAAAAAATACCCATTATGGGTTGAACATGGTCCTTTTTAAAACAAAATCTGAAAACATCAGAATAAATCTTAAGTCGAAATGAAGGTTAATAAATCGAAACCAAATCCAAAAACAGGCCTACAAGAACAAGTAGACCATCATATTGATAATACAACCAAAATAGAAAACCTTCAAACCCAACAAGAGGTTCCAAATACAAACATCATTTTATTCTCAGTGAACGAATTCCTCCTAACGAATGTTAAACCAACCCTAGTTTCACAACGACTGGGTGAGTTTCATAGATCAAGAAACTTAAAACTGAATCCCTACAAAAATACAAAAATGCCAAAGGATACAACAAGGTGACATTTTATCAAACACAGAATCTCCTTGAAATTTCATACCCAATTTTCCAAATAAGAAACACATTTGTTTTCCAACTCCATTCAAAACCTAGATTCATTAAAATATTATATTTCACAAAACTATTCTTATCCAAGAAACCATGTCCAAAATAAATACATAGAAGCAAAAGAAACAATCAACCATATCAGAAAACATTCTAAGAGACATTTTCATGAAGAGCAACATTCTTTTAATGAAAATTTTTAAATAAAAGCAAGATATTTTAATGAGATAGGGCCTATCATGCCTGGTAGTGCTCCCGCATTCTATTCCTTGTTGCAATTCTTCAAACAAAGATTCCATAGAAAGATTTCGATAAAAATTCCAAAGCAATCCACTCAAAAATTTTCCCATTTTCTTCTTATATATTCCACGACAAAAAAATCATTATTTCCGACATATAAGGGTGAATTCAAACATGCAATGAATCAAACCGAGATCTCAAAAATGAAAATATCATATATAGAGAAAATAAGTTCAACAAATCTGAATTCACAATGAAACCAAATGGTTTATTTTTCCTCCAACCCATTCTACTATTCCCTAGGTTGTTTTCCTTCATTCAAGGTTCATTAATGCCAACAAGACTGAAAAAATACCCTCTAAAAACTCCTACCCAGTCTTATCCTCCGTTATTTACTTCTAACAGCTTCAAAAATTCATTCCATCAAAGTAACGGAGTTTCCATCTCTCTCAGTAACCTTCCACCATATTTTACCTTAGCCAAAATTGGCAAGACATATTTATTTAATTTTGTATTAAAACCTTTTCATACATTTGGAATGGTTCCACCACCATCCAAATCAAATTACTAACAATGTCCACCCCCTCCTCCTTAGGTTAGGTCAATGTTTATAGGTTAGGTTTCCAAACATTAATTTAAGACCATATTTCAGGATCTTAGGCATAGTTCCAATAGCTTAGGATTAATTAGTGTCGAAACTTAGGATGGTCCCTCATTAGGATTTAATCAACCAATTCATATAATCACCATATCATAATTTTAGGATAAGATAAATAATCAAACACTTAGATTAATTAGGTTCTAATTAATCAAAGAACATTACCTTTCGTAGTTCTTAAAAATGACGAATTAGATCACCTTGAAGGGTGAAATCACAAGACGCTATAGGACGCCCCTATGACCTCAATGCAAGTATGGGTGTAGAAATCAGATTTTATGACCGACCTGATCAAGATGATCAAAACAACAAAAAATCCTAAACATGCCTTGGATCACTGCAATTGATCCAAGGTGTGATTAATCCTATACTTTGTAATCATCAAACTGAAAAACAAGTTCAGCATTACAAACTAGGAAATGAACTATTTAGACTTAATTTATTTCATTCTTCCACATTCAGAATACATCAAAAATTCAGCATAAAAAGTATAGAAATACTTCATTAATAAATTCAAAACTGTAATGGCATAATTTTATCCAATTGTTAGAAGATAAAACATATCATCTATAGTAACATGATTAATCAGTTTTATAGAGTACATTGTCTTCAAAACAAGAATCACGTATCAACGCTTGCTACTTCATTATAGAAATGATCAAAGATAACAACCACGAAGAGGCATTACATACCTCCCCTATAAAAAGTATTATCGTCCCCGATGATTAAATTAATCCATAATTATAAACAAGAAAAATAATCATAATTATAATTCTTCAATCCAAAAAAAATTCAATGTAAATCAGATTTAGAGAAATTTAAGTTTTTCATAACTTATTAAAGCATCATAATTGTTGTCACGATACTAAAATTATAAGATACTTCCCAAAATCGGCAAAAATTAAATATAGTTTTCAAACAAATATTTTAATTGCCTCCAAAAATGAGAATTAATTTTGTTCAAACAAATGAGGAAAAAAAATTATCATATCCTCAAGGTTTTCCCATGTTGCACTTTCTTCATTAAACTCATCCCATTAGACCTTGCATTGATTAATTGCACGCTTTCTCAAGTGTAACCAGCGAGTTTTCGTTACTTTTATGAGTTTAACCATGATTATTCATGGGTCTTGGACATGGAAAGAATCCCAATTTAATACATGTGATATATCTGAAATGTATTTCTTAAGCTAAGAAATATGGAAAACATCATGCATTTGTGACAAAGTGGGAGGTAATGTTAAGCAATAAGCTATAGGGATAATGACTTCAAAAGTCTTGAAAGGTCCCACAAAATGAGGTGATAATTTAGCTACCTTGTCAAAGGTAATAGAAATATTTTTAGGCTTAGCACGTAAAAAGACTTTTTCACGAAGTTCATATTTCTTATCGTTCCTTTTCGTATCTCGAATAAATTTTCTACCTATTTATCATTAGGAAATATATCTTAGTGCTCCATTTGTATGTATGGGTGAATAATAATTACATGTGTAATTATTATTATGGTAAATTAGTGAAAGTACATTTACTATGTAAATGTAAATAGTAAATGTAAAATGTGGTTAGTATGTGGTAAGTTAGTAAGTTAGAATAATAAAACAATTAGTATTGTTTTATTATTATATTGGTGAGAGGTTGAAACCATATGGGTGTATGGTTGTATATGAAGACAAATGTTGTTGTAAGGATTGTTATTTTACATCTCCTATATAATGGAGTGTAATAATAATAAAAATATAATATAGAGTTGTTGATTTCAATTATTGTCTGTAGCTATTTCATAGATTCTTTGTATTAGATCAGATTAATTTCTACATTTGGTACCAGAGCAGGTTAAATCTGTCTCGAAGATGATCTTGTAACTTTTGTTTCGTGATCTGGGTTTCTCCAAAATTTTGTGTGTGGAATGATCTGTTATATAGAAAGCTACAAGAGAAATTTCAGCATAACCTAGTTTTTAGTTTTGGAGAAAAGTGCAATTTACTATACAGCACATTGATCATTGTTGTTTTTTGAAGAAATCAGAGAATCAAAGGTAATTCAAATCTACATTCAATTTTTTTTGGATATTTAGATTCAGAAAAATGGATACACCATTAGATAAATTTAATGAGCTGAAATTCCATACATGGAGAGTAAAAATTCAGATGCAGTTAATGAATAAAAACCTATGGAGGATAGTAGATGGAAAAGAAAAAACACCTACAGATATAAGCAAAATTGTAGAATGGGAAGCTAGAGATGAACAAATAACAGATGAAATTGACTATAAATATGAAGAATTTATATACTAATTGAATTTCTTGGAGGAAGGAGGCACAGGAGGTTGGAGGTCATTCAACGACCTCTCGTCAGTCACCAACGACGGGCCGTATCAGCTATGGTGATTATTTTTTAATACAGTGTGTTCCTGTTGTTTCTTTGTATTTCTGGTAGAGTGTTTGGTTGCAGTGTTCCTATTGTGGTTTTCAGAATAAATGAAATTTCACATTGAGGGGGGAACATGATCTCAATGTTCCATTTCTAGTTTTCTACATTTCTGGTATTTTCTATATATGCGCAGATTTCAGCAAAATTTCCTATGTTATTCCCTGCAGTGAGATGTGATGAGGGCTAATAATAATACTTGGCATATCATGATGTGGTTGTAGGTAAACCACTTGAAAACCTTCATTTTTGGTTTGTGGTACACCAGTTGTAAAACCACCATTTTTGGTTGTTGGTAAACCCTATGCAAAACCATCACCCTTTTGGTTTGTGGTACACCACTTGTAAAACCACCATTTTCGGTTGTTGGTAAACCCTATGCAAAACCATCACCCTTTTTGGTTTATGGTAAACCAATTACAAAACCATCATTTTTGGTTTATGGTCAACCCTATGAAAAACCATCTATTAGGTTTATGATCATCCTGTAAAATCATCAGATCATGAGCAGGTGCAAGTATAAGGCAGGTTTTCCCCATGTTCGCACTAAGGGGGGGAATGTTAGGAAATATATCTTAGTGCTCCATTTGTATGTACGGTGAATAATAATTACATGTGTAATTATTATTATGGTAAATTAGTGAAAGTACATTTACTATGTAAATGTAAATAGTAAATGTAAAATGTGGTTAGTATGTGGTAAGTTAGTAAGTTAGAATAATAAAACAATTAGTATTGTTTTATTATTATATTGGTAAGAGGTTGAAACCATATGGGTGTATGGTTGTATATGAAGACAAATGTTGTTGTAAGGATTGTTATTTTACATCTCCTATATAATGGAGTGTAATAATAATAAAAATATAATATAGAGTTGTTGATTTCAATTATTGTCTGTAGCTATTTCATAGATTCTTTGTATTAGATCAGATTAATTTCTACATTTACAAATTCTTTTAATCATTCATAAATTATTTTTACTTGTTCTATTTCAATAAGCATTTCAGGTCCAATTACCTCTCTATCTTCAATGTTATCCCAACTAACTAGATTTTTGCATTTCCTTCCATACAATGCTTTGAAAGGTGTCATTTTTAAAGAGGAATGATAAGTATTATTGTAAGAAAATTCAACTAAAGGAAGGTATTCTTCCCATTTGTACTGCTGATCCATATAGTACATTCTTAACATATCCTCCAAAACCTAATTTACTCTCTTAGTTTGACCATCTGTTTCCGGATGGTATGCGAACTAAAATTTAGTTTTGTTCCTAAGGTTTCATTTAGTGTTTTCCAAAACGAGATGTCATTTTGTTAGCATTTGAGGATTCTAATAAATACGTATTAATTAACTTACATATTACATAATATTACAATAAATATTTAAATAAATATTACATCATAACATAAGTAAATAAAGAAATACTTACAGAAATAAATAACACAGTGACATAGTATTTATAGTGGAAAACCCCAATATGGTAAAAACCACTTTGAAAATAACATTTTACTTCGAGAGACCTTATTTTACATCCAAGTAAGATCACCTCTTCCTTTGAAACCCTATTTACCAAGGGTAAAACTAAACCACTTAATTTACACACCTTTGATATATTTCCTAAATATATCAAATGAGGACCTAAAGTCCTTTTTATATAAGGTGATTGGGTATGTCTCCCGACCCATCTTTTCAACCTAAAATGGTTGACACATATACCTAAGTTTATAATATTTAATATTAAAAATATAATCATTTCATGATATTAAATATTTAACCAAAATTATATACCTAGGTTAACATATTTAATAATATAAATATAAATATTTCATATTATTAAATATTAACCTATATATTAGTGATATACCCATATACATCAAGGGTTAGCTAGACAACTTAATCGTTATGTTTCAAAACTCCCCTTAGTGTTAAGTGGGATAATATAACATATGCCAATAGATTACCTACCTGTGGTACACTATAGCATTTACAATCCTTAAACCATAAAGGTTTTAAGCTAGCATATCGATTGAAGGAATTATAACACCTTCATCATACTCAATTTACCTTTTGGTACAAAAGGATTTGTAATCCCAAAGATCATCCCATGATCAGTGGCTAAATATGATTTGTGAGTTTTAGATGTTCTCATAAGTTCTCATAAAAGGTTATTGAACCCAAGCATATAGGAGTCTTTTACAACCAAGGACATCCTTAACAATATGCTTATATTGGATGTTTACCAGTAAACTCAATAGCACTAAAGAGTTTACTGAAGACTACCTTTAAGATCTTTCTACACTTATTTCTTAAAAAGAATCTGAGGAGGTATACATGCCTGAAATTCTTTTTATACTTACCCGAAGGTATTTTTTTACACTTACCCAAATGTCTTTTACAAATTCCCGAAGGTATTTTTACAAAAACCAAGTTCCATTAGGAGGTGAAATTTTCATGCACACTCCCCCTCAATGGAAACTTTGACAATCCAATAATTTCATGAAAGGGACAAAACTTTGTAGCACTTAGGAAATTTGTGAAGATGTTAACAACATGTTCTTAGTTAACATGAACTTGAGATTTATCTCATCACTTTGCACCTTCTCACAGTGAAATGTATATGTATCTCAATATTTTTATCCTCTAATATTGAATCTGATTCTTAATCAAGATTAATACAACTCGACCACCAAATAGAAGATAAATACTTCCTTTAGCTTCCATGTGTATCTCTACCAACAACCATTACAGCCACATGACTTCTTTTCTTCTTCCATTGTATTTCTCTGTCTCGAGAAGAAATAGAAAGCTGTTGATTGTATTTTTGTTCCAAGTAATAGTTCCTACACCAAAAAACTTGAACGCATATCCAGTATATTTTTTAGCACAACATCAGTACAGTTAGAATCACAAAATTCATATAAGATAGCATTTTCATTCTTATTATAATACAACCCATAATTGATTGTTCCTTTCAAATATCTAAAAATTATTTTTGGAAGATTCTAATGATCTCTAAAAAGGCTCCTACATAAACCTTGAAATAATTCCTATTGTATATGAAATATATGATCTAGTTATAGTTAGATAAATCAAACTATCAACTAACAACGTATATAAAATAGGATTAGCTTTTTTCATATGCAAATTTAGTATTAATATTTATTCCAACTTCCATTGAAGTAGAAAATGGTTTACAATCAATCATAAGAAACTTTTTCAATACAATGGTTACATATTATGTTTTGAAAAATAACAATAGAATGAAATACAATCATACAAATAACATGATGTGAGAGACCTAACTCATTCATTTCAAAGTACTTTGCTTCAATTCTCTTTAATTCTATGAATTATATCATAATTGTCACTAGACATAAGTAAATCATTAATATATATACATATAATGATAATATACGAGCCTTATTTCTTGATGAATATATCATTATTAGAAGAATCAATAACAAAACCTAACAGTTTAAAGAAGGAAATCATTTTTATATACCAAGCTCTAAGAGCTTGTTTTAAACCATACAAGGATTTCTCAACTTACAAACATAGTTTTCTTTACCATTTTCTTCAAATCCTTTAGGTTGAAACATGTAAAGTTCTTCTTTTAAATCATAATTAAAAAATATATATATTTCTTATCCATTTGGTGGATTTCCCACCCAAATTGAGTGAAAATTACAAATAAGGCCCTAAGAGTACTCATTTTAGCTATAGGAAATGTCTCAACATAATCAATACCAGGTTTTTGAGTGAAACCTCTAACAACAAGTGTAGCTTTATGTTTGTTAATACTATCATCACCATTATATTTTATTTTGTATATTTACCTAGACCATATAATACTTCACGGTTCAAGTTCATACAAGGTAATTAATGCATGGTACATATGATGAATTCTAGTCATTTTCCTAAAGTTAGTAGGATTTAAACTTTCTAACATAGATTAAGCCCAATTTAATTTCTTATCTAAGAAGATAAGAGTTTCAGAAACATCTATAACATCAAAACACCATCATGACTATTTACTAAATCGAATCAAAACCATCATTTAGAAGCATTTAATGAAGTAACTTTAAGAGAAGAAGACAACATATGTAAACCTTTCACTAGACTATATCTATATATTTCATATAAACTTCGATAATTAACATGTCCTAACCTTTCATGCCATAGTTTTGAATTATTCAAACTTTGAGATATAAAATAAGATGCAGAAGAGAAATCATCAAAAATATACAGACCATTTCTTTGAATTCCTTCACTATTATACTCTCATTACTATCTTTGATATACCAAGTATCCTTCATGCATGGATTCTAGTTGTGTCCATACCTCTTTCAGATGTTTGATATTACCAATGTGTAGAAGGTACTCATCGTTCACATTGCATAGAATCATAGAAAGAACATCTTACATTTATTGCAAGAATGTATTCATGTTATCTATAGTTGTTTGACGACCGGTGGGAGCAACCTTAGATCCAAAAATAATCGTCTAGAGTTTCCTCACCATAAATTTTGTTTTGACCTAAATTTTGTAGTTGGTTTCATTTAGGATCTAAGTTTTGTCAAAATAGAAATAGCTGGATGTCATTGTTTTCCTAAACTTATAAAACACACCCTATTATAATATACAATGTACCATAGAGTTAGATACATATTTATCAATAATAAAAACAACACTTTTAATAAAATCATATCTAAATTTTATAGATCTAAAGAAACTATTTGATCATAACTAATTATGTCATTAAAATACATACTAATTAACCTCTCATGATCAAAATAATAACCCACAATATAAAGGGCTCTACATTATACCCCAAATTTATATAAAAATATTTCGACTATATAGAAGTGAAGAAGAGACCCCTAAGAATGCGTAACAACTTCAAATTTATGAAAAAATTAATGTAGACAAAAATCTGGCTAGTTTAAATTTGACATCTAAATAACCATCATAATGGATTTTTTTATCATGATGGTCATTTGACCATCAATGTTACCACGCTTAAATTTTCCTAGAACCTACGAGCTTAAATTTGACGCCTAAATGGCCTTCATATTGACTTATATTTGGTCTACCATGATGGTCATTTGATCAGTTTAATGAAGCCAAAACATATTGTGTATTTCCGAATGTGAAATTCTAAAATTTCTTCTTCTATATAATATTAGGAGGTTATATTTTAACACATTATAATAACCTATTATAATTTATAATGTAAAAATATATACACATTTTTATAAAAAAATGTATATAATTTATAGAATGTAAATAAAAAACAACATATAGCTCATAAAAATTATAAACTATAGTATATTATTTTTATATAAAAACACATAACCCTTATTAAAGGGGTTTAAAGGACATACACTAGGTTAAAAGAATTTTACTAGGTGCAAGTAGATTTATGAGAATATAGATTAACCTGCATATTTTACAAAGGGGACAAGTAATTTCACCCGACCAATGAAATAAATTGAAATCCCTATTTTCATTAACCTTGTCTCCTCCTTTCATTCACTCTTAATTTTACCCCGCACACATTTAAAACTATGAAAATATTACACAATATTTTATATAATTCCAAAGCTAAAAACTTTAAAACTTTTATGTGACTATAAATACCAATATTTTAATAAATATTTACCACACTTCACGAGGGCTACCAATAAACTAGCCCCATTTTCTTTTAATTCTTCATTTATACTTGAGAGTTCAAAATTTATACGAGATATTATCTCATTTTATTCTCCACTCCTACTCTTATATAATAGAAAACCTTTAAACAGGTTTATTTATATAGTTTTTATAAACTATAAGATATAAATGAATGGGGCTTCCCCTTACATGGATAATATAAATGGTTAGCGACACATGTTAGGTTTTATTTAATAAATATTAAGATTTAAAAAGTAATCCCTTCATGGCCAAGTAATAAACACAGCCCCCCTTACTAAAAAAAGTAAGCACTTGGGTTTTTTTCTTAAACATATACAAATCAAATCTAATAAAATTTATATTTTAAGAGATTAAAACTAACTATATATATAAAATATGATTCAAACTTAGGTTTGTTTCTTTTTTAAAACTATATATGCCTAGATTTATAAGTTAAGTTTAAATATGATTTAAATTTAGGCTTAGAATATGGTATGTTGACTCTTCCCTCAATCCCATGTAATTTTAATATGGTTTAAGGCTTTTAATATATATATATATATATATATATATATATATATATATATATAAAACTATATAAATTTTAATATGTATGTTTATATAAATTATTATATAAACCTTATTCTATATTATATATATTTTTATTTAAAAATAATAATATAGTTTTCAAATTATATAGGATATAGATATAGATTAACTATAAACTATATTTTTTCAAATCGAATTCTTTTAGAGGGGACCAAAGAACACGGGTATGAATTTACCTTCCAAACTATTTAACCTGCAAATATTTGAAATTATAGAAAACATAAAAATTATTTCATATAGTAATAAATCCTTTCCTTTTATATATGTGATTTTCACGCAGGTAAATATTTGAAGCCCTTTTCACTTGTGCACACATCAATCTCCAAACAAACATTAATTCCATATAATTTACAAAATGTAAATGAAAGTAAGAATCATATCATATTACATCTCCCCCTAAAAAAATAGGGATTTAAAATTTAAAAACCCTAAAATTTTTACCGAGAGTTTAATTGCACAAATGTAATGCCAAAATAAATTAGGAAAAAAGAAGGGGACCAAATACTTTTAAATACCCTTTCGGGTTGGTTGAAAAACTCCGTACAAATTAAATAAATAAAATATAAAACATTTTATCTTAATTTATTTAATTTACCTCTCTCTGTTACCATGTTAGAATTTGAGAATTTTAATAAATACGTATTTAATTAACTTACGTATTACATAATGTTACAATAAATATCTAAATAAAGATTACATCATAACATAAGTAAATAAAGAAATACTTACAGAAATAAATAACACAGGTGACACAATATTTATAGTGGAAAACCCCAATAGGGTAAAAACCACTTTGAAAATAACCTTTACTTCAGAGAACTTATTTTACATCCAAGAAGATCACCTTCTCCTTTGAAACCCTATTTGCTTGAAGGGTAAAACCAAATCACTTGATTTACACACCTTGATATATTTTTTTGAATATATCAAATGAGGACCTAAAATCTAATTTATATAAGGTGATAGGGTATGTCTCCCAACCCATCTTTTCAACCTAAAATGGTTGACACATACACCTAGGTTTATAATATTTAATATTAGAAATATAATCATTTCTTGATATTAAATATTTAACCTAAAGTATATACCTAGGTTAGCATATTTAATAATAGAGATATAAATATTTTATATTATTAAATATTAACCTATATATTAGTGATGGAACCATATACATTAATGGTTGGCCAAACCACTTAATCATTATGTTCCAACACTAGGTCTCTATTAGATATAATTAGTTCGGGTAATCCATGTAATCTAAAAATTTCATGCACAAATATTTTTGCTAAACTAGGTGAATCATCTTTAAGATTACTAATAATCAAATGTGCTACATTAGTTAATTTTTCAACCAAAACTAAAATAATATCATGTTTATTTCTAGACGTAGACAACCCTTGAACAAAATCCATACTTATTAATTACCACGTATAATGCGGTATGTTATAGGATACAGTAAAACAACTGGGTGCATATGCTCAACCTTAACACACTAACATTTTAGGAAAAGTGAAATGAAATGAGTTATGTATCTCTTCATCCCTTTCCAAAAATATTGTTGTTTCACATCGAAAACATTTTTGTCACACCGATGCCCTGAGTAAGATAAATTATGAAATTACATCATTAACTTTTTCCTTAAATCATTTTCTTAAGGTACATATAGTTTATTTTCATATCTTAAAATTACTTAACTATCAAAGTTAAAACATTTGTATTTTGCATCATTGAGATCTGCAACAAGTGTTGTTTTTACCTGCTAGAAAGACAAATCAATATCCATGATACTCATGCCTCATCCTTAAACTTAGTTCTTAAAGTTACAAGCGTAAAAATGTGTTTCCCGCATCTTATTGCATCTGTCACTCTATTTTCTTTACCTTTAATGTAACTTATGTCAAAATCATATTGTGACAAAAACTCTAATCATATTCGTTGTCTTGCATTTAGATTTGACTGAGTGAAAATATACTTTAGCCCAAGGTGGTCAGTTTTTAACTCAAAAGGTCTTCCTAAGAGACAATGTCTCCATACTTGAATTGCATGAACCGTGACATCAAGCTCTAGGTCATGGGGAGAATAATTCAACTCATGTAACTTGTGTTTCCTACTCTCATAAGCTATAGCATGTTCATATTGCAACAATATAACTCCTAATCCTTCTTCGGAAGCATTTGTAACTACCGTAAAGCTTCTATTTGGATTCGGTATAGCCAAAATAGGTGCAGAAGTTAGATATTCCTTAATATTTTTAAATGGTGATTCACATTTATCACTCCACACAAATTTTTTGTCTTTCTTTTGTAATGAAGTAATTGGGGTAACGAATTTTGAAAATTCTTTAACAAATTTTTTATAATAACTTGCAAGCCCCATGAAGCTTATGAATTCATGTACATTTTTAAGTGCAGGCCATTCAATTATGGAAACAATATTTGATGGATCAACTGCTATTCCATATTTTCTTATGACATGTCCTAAATAGTGCAATTTTGTTTCATAAAAAGAACATTTGGACAACTTACCAAACAATTTTCTTTTTCTCAATATTTCAAGTAAAAATTTTAAATGTTCATGGTGCTCATTAATGCTTTTAGAATATATAAGAATATCATCCAAGAATACAAGTACAAACTTGTCCAAGTATTCTTGAAAGATATTATTCATTAGATTCATTAAAAGTTGCAAGTGCATTTTTCAAACTAAAAGGTAAAACTTTGAATTCATAATTTTCATACCTTGTTCTAAATTTTTTTATGAACATCTTCATCCTTCATTTTCAATTGATGATATTTGGAATGAAAATTTATCTTTGAATAAATGGATGCTCCACGTATCTCGATCAAACAAATCATCAATTCTAAGAAGTGGATATATGTTTTTATTGTTGCTTTTTTTAACATTCTGTAATCGTATAAAGTCTAAGTGTTTCATCCTTCTTTTTCACAAAAAAATACCAAAGTGCTCCCCAAGGTGAGACACTTGTTCTTATCAAATGTTTAGGCAACAGCTTCTATAATCGTGCCTTAAGTTCTACCAGTTCAATTGTAGTCATTTGATAAGGTGACTTAGAAATAGGTTCATTTCCAAGTTTGATTTCTATTGTAAATTCAAATTCTCGTTTAGGTGGAAGACTCAGGTAGTTCTTACCGAAACATATCACCGAAGTTTGTAAAGAGAAGATATTTTTCCAAGAAATCACTATCCTTTTTTTTCAAGCTTTCAAAAATTTTTACCGCATACAAAGTGTAACCTTTGTTTTTGGCCTTCTTAAGTTTCATAGTTGATGACGCTTTCCTAACTAAAATTTTCTATTTTACCCCTTGAATTTCTGATGTTTTCTACAAATCATCAAGGCATCTAATGTTTTTTTCAAAATAATCAACTTTTAATTTATGATCAAAGAAGCCAATTAACACCAATTATGACATCATATGACCCCAAAGGAGCATGCCATAAATATATACTTCATTGGAAAAGTTTGATAACTCTAAGACTACTCCAAAAAGGTATTTAGTAATAGTATGGACAACATTATTACCATAATGTACAGATCTAAGATTGTTCCATTAGTCATGATTTTATTTTTAATTTTGCAGCTACTTTACTAGAAATAAAACATTATGTATCTCCAATGCTAAAAAGTATAATAACATGTGTACCAAATAATTTACCTGGCACTTCTATGGGCATAACTTACTTTTTCATTACTTATAAGCTACTGGAGCATGTATTTTATACTCCCGATTGTTGTCATCTTTATTTAGAGGGCACTGGTTTGCATAGTAATCCTTAACACGCTTAAAATGGCCCCTACAAGTCCTCCTTTTGGTTCAAACTTATTTCTGGTCTTCAAATTACTATTTTCACCTCCAAAAGGTTTCTCGCCCATTATTGTTATTCTTCACAAAAAAATTTCTAATGTTCACGAAGCTTTAATTTGTTTTTTTTTCTTATTTTTATCAGTCACAAAAAAATTTGATAAATTTTTTCCATGCCACCTTCTAAGGTGCAAGTGACGAAGAAGAGTTGAAATTTTTCTTTTGATTTTATTCTTTATGAGTAGAAATTGCCTTCAATTTCTATTCTTTCCTTATGAATTTTTATATAACCCCTTCCATAGTGGTTGGGTTGTGCACATCTACTTCTCCCCCTATGACATGATTCAATCCCATAATAAAATTGTGTATCCTAAACTTTTCATCGGTTTGATATTGTGGAACGACTTTAATAAGTTTGATAAATCTCTCAAGACTTAGTTACAATTAACTTTCCTTGAATTAAATTATTAAATTATGTTATTTTCTAATCATAATAGAGATGTGGCATCCATCATTTTCTAAATTAGCTCTTAAATTTATCTTATGTAATATTTGATTCATCAATGTTCGGCCAACCTAACGGTTATCCCTCCAGAAGATGCCTCATGGGAAAGCCGGTAAGCTCCCCATACACCTTTTGTTTATTTCGAAAAGTTCCTTATTGCAAATTACTTCTCCATTTCACCGAGCCAATTCTCACCCCCATCCCCAAAGTGTAATGCCATCAAAATTTGGTGGACTTATCATCTTTATGTCATTAGTAAGTTTAACTACTAATCTTGCCTTTTTGGCGGATTAGCTGCATTTTCAACATTATTATTGACATTCATAGCATTATCATTATCAATGCCCAAATTTCTAGAATCGGTGTTATCTCCTGGAGGTGGTTGATTGTTACTATCGATATCATCTTCCTCCTCCTCATTTCCCATTAATTTTTGTTCAAGTATAGCAATACGATCTCTTGTGTTCAACGAGGAAGCAAGAATCTCGTCAAGTTTTGTGTGCTAACTACCTCTCCACCTAGAGGTGGATAATTTTTAAGCACCTCCCTTGTTCTAACCTTTTTTAACAAGAAATTAAGTTTTTATCATATATAGATTCAATAGGTCCAAGAGATACAACCTTCAGCTCCGATACCAAAATGTAACATCCACTTCAAATGGATTAGAAAAAGGGATTTTTTTACATAATGTTCTCTATTCTAAATTCATATAATTCAGAACACACATTCCATTTCCAATCCATCTCATAACAAAAACCATATGCAACTATAATGAATCGGTGAAACACCGATCTCTCATTTCATGACTCGGTATTAAACCGATCTCTCATGTTTAACTTGTTCAAGTGTATATTATGTATACTTTGGTTATTTTACCTCTTAAGGGTCACTCAAGTTTTCTATCTAAGAATCCTATCTAAATATATGTTACGATATTCATTTGAAATCCTGTAACTTAGACTAGGTGACATAAGACAACGTAACCAACAACTTGCAATACTTTGGCCAAAGTTTTAAACATGTTTACCATGTTTACATTCCTAGAAGACATACTCGTCAAAAGTAATATGTCTTTCACCACACTCATATTTTTATATAGATTGATATTTCTTAACTACTATCAACCAAACCTGAGTCAAAGTTTCATGCTAAGTAGGGGCATCTCACATAAACTAGTGTGGAAGACTATTCATGGTGACTAAGGATAAATATACATACTCAATCGAATTTCATTGATTGGGTGTATTTAGTTACCCTAAGTCAAAATGATTTGATAACTACACTAGTCCATGTGTTTATCTCTATTTAGAGTAGATCCATAAACCGAATGTTCACTTATGTCAATCGAGCTAATTGAACTAAGTGGGAGTGTTTGAAGCATAGCTAGCTACATCACAATATCCTTGTAATGAATCTCTTCATTAAGAGGGTACTCTACTGCAACCCCTATATCACAAAAACCTAATAAGTTCCTTCAAATAAACTAACATACTTAAGAACATTAGATTATTAACCCATCAATTTATTATCTTGTTTAATTTATCATTAAACAACGCACCTAAAGGTTCACTAAGTATGATTAATCCAAAGAAGGATTCAAAATGTACTTTTATGCCAAATGAAGGTATGCAGATAAAATATGTGTTCATTCATATGAACTTTTTAATCTAAAACCATTGTTTCCATTTATCTATAAATCTGATTTTGATATTAAGTATGTAAGATCATTAAGTTTTCCTACTATAGTTTATCATTGCAAACAATCTTGATTGAAAGCTTATACATTAGACTTAGAGATATCAGAATGTCTAAATCTTCTTATTAATTCTTTTAAGCTTTCCCAACCATTTATTGTTTACATATAAAGAGCATATAGCCAATCATCCCTTTATGATTTAAACTTAATCTCATTAACAAGATAACATACATAATTCATATTTAATGATGAAAGTAAGTATCCTTTTCTTTCATATTAAGGGTTATTTCCCATTAATGAAATCAGAAAACATAAGGTTCATATCCATAAATGAATGCTACATTCATCTATATAAAGTTATCCTTATTCCTTATTCCGAATGAGGATCTATTGTTCTTAATCAAAGATAGTTAAACCCTTTCCCAAAATGAAAAGGATCGAAAATATAAGTATATATCATTATCCCAAGTATCATTTTATACCTTAGAATCCATTAAGTCATGAATGTCAATATTTAAGTATATCAAAATAGTCCCATCATACAGTAAATCTAGGAACATTGTTCAAATCTAAGTCATACAAGACCTTAGAATTAATCAGAAATCAACAAACCTTCACAACAATTCATTTATCAAAAGAGAGGGATTACTTTACTCTCAACTTAATTAATATTCCATAAGTTTATAAGAAAAATATTCCATCATTAAAAACTAAGTTTTTACTTCCTCGTGATTATAAAACAAGTTTATTTCAAAAGAGTTTTCAATACATAAGCATTTGAATGAAGAAGATGATTTCATCAATAAAACAAATGTAAATTTTTATCAGTCTTTCTCCTTTCACTTTTCACAAAGTCCATTTGCAAAATTTTTAGCATGAGTCAGTTCACAAGAACTGAGCATGATAAGAGCTATAACGTTAAAACAATATGATTTTATCTAACTATTTCATAAAAGGAACCCTATTATTTATGAAAATGTTCTAAGTATACAATAATAAGATCAATAAGAAGGACTAACCAAAAGGTCACAAAATTAGAAGTAGAGAAGAGACACTAATTCAATTTAAGTATCATTTCCATATAAGAAGTTAAACAATTCATCATGATCTAATTCCATCTATATCACAACATTAGCAATCATTTCAACATGATAACAGTCAACAACAACTAATTAAGAAAAAAATTAATTCAAATCATGAACTATCTATATTGAATTCAATTTAATTCACTAAACATAGTATCATGATAACACAGTTAGATCCTAATCAATCAATTAAAAATGAATCGATTAGAAAACAAAGTGATTTGATAAGAGCAGAATATTGATCCTTTTAAAAATCAATTTCATATCAAAACTAAAAGGTTTGACACAAACACTAATGATCTAGCATGGAAAACAATTGTTCAAACAACTCTTCCATCAAAATTCCTACCTCTAACCAAGAGGATACCATAGTAGTGAAAAATCGACCATACAAAATATAAACACCGCATGTTCTAAAGGAGAGTTACTCAAACCTTCACAAGTCTAATAAAACAAAAGAAACAGATTTCCGAAGGATCTACAATATTCCTCAAAGAAAGTTCAAACCTATTTGAAAAAAACATAACCATCACAATCATGCATTCCAGTAAATAATCAACAATTGAATGCTCCATATCTCCCACAACAAGCTAAAGGATAATGCATTCGAGAACAGTTTTAAGAAATTGAAACATAGAGTAGAGTTCTACCCAGAAGGAATAAGATCCAACTTTAAGGAATGAAAAATTCCTTACCTAAGGTCAAGGTAAACCTCTCAGACCATAAAACTATCAGAATCATGTGATTACAGTCTCAAGAAGATGGTTCATAGGATAAAACACTCAAAAAAACATGCGAGTTGTTATCAAGGTGACAATGATGACTAAATCACATGAATCTTAGAGTTGAACAAGAACTCAAATGAATCATAATACTTCCAATAGCTTATGTTTAATTAGTGTCAAAATTTAGGATGGTCCCTCATTAGGATTTAATCAACCAATTCATATAATCACCATAGCATAAGTTTAGGATAAGATAAATAATCAAACACTTAGATTAATTAGGTCCTAATTAATCAAATAACATTACCTCTCGTAGTTCATAAAAATGATGAATCAGATCACCTTGAAGGGTGAAATCCAAAGATGCTACAAGATGCTACAAGATGCCCCTGTGACCCCATCAAAAGTCCTGGGTGTAAAAATCAAATTTTATGACCGACTCGATCAAGATGATCAAAACATTGAAAAATCCTAAACATGCCTTGGATCATTGCAATTGATCCAAGGTGTGATTAATCTTGTACTTTGCAATCATCAGACTAAAAAACAAGTTCAATATTGCAAACTAGGAAATGAACAATTTAGACTCGAATTTATTTCCTTCATCCACATGCAGAATACATTAAAAATTTCAGCATAAAAATTATAATAAATACTTCATTAATAAATTAAGAACTATCATGGCATGATGTTATCTAATTTTTAGAAGATGAAACATATAATCTACATCAACATGATTAATCGGTTTTAAAGTACACCTTGTCTTCAAAATAATAATCACCTATCAACGTTGCTACTTCATTACAGAAGTGATCAAAGATAAAAGCAATGACAGAGGAATTTATACTTCTATCCTCACACAGATGGTAAGTCCTCTTTTCATTTTGTTTTAGTTTTTTTTCGATATCACATCTATCTTCACTTGAGCATTGATTTCATCTTACAGGTAACGAGATCTTGGAATGTGACATTTCGAAACATGAGCATGTTAGGTATAACTTTCAACTCCCCATTTCGGGAATACCATACTCAGACTCAAATTTTTATGCCTCTTCATGGCTAAAATGCTTCTCCGAGGGGGAAATATGTACACACCCAAATTTACATGTGCTACATTGTCAATAAATGGTTCAAAACCCCCAATGATGATTCATGTCTTTTCCAAAGGTGTTCAAGCTCCTTAACCTCTTTGCATCTTATATTTGTAGCCTATTTTACCTTACTTAGCCTTTTCTTCTTTTACGTAGATTCCTGCATCAATTTTCCCTTAGTTTTGACCTTTAGTTACAAAATTGCCACCCTGCTTGGGTTGAGGTTCTGTAACTTCCACCTTACACAGGTGACAGTTTTGTAATCACCACCCTATTTGGGAAGCGGTTTTATAAAATTCACCTGCGCGGTGGCGGACCTGTATGAATTTTCCAAAACTCTTTGTCTGTGAATTAGATGCATGTTTCTTCACTTCACTTCACTTTTAGGACATGTTTCTCAATCATTTTAGCTGATTTTATGTGTGGTGACTTGTGGTAATCTCATCTTTCACTGTGATTTCTAATTGACTATTTAGCTTCCCCTCCATGTGTTAATGTGGCACCCCCATTTCTTCCAAGTGCGATAGTGTGTTGCCTAGCCAACCTTCTATAAAACCGTCACTTCGTCTGAAGAAAATGTATAGATATTATTTTGTGTATCTTGCTTAATTGAGCTGCCATAATCGTGCTATAAATTGAACATCTAAGCTTTGTTCTCTTACATTTTCTTTCTTCTACCGCATTGCAACTATACCGCATCAAGCTACCATTAATCTAATAACTTCTTCTTGATACTTCCTTTGTGTTCCCAAATCTCTGGAATCAAGTGGACACACAATATTTTTAAATAAAACTCAGGGGACAAAGTGATACTACAACTGGCATTTCCTCTGCACTGTAATTCTAGGTTGGGGGTTGCTATTGAGTTTATTTATTTATTAATTTATAAATGTACACACAAATATCAAATAGAGTAGAAGAAAATAATTTTCCTTTATTGAAAATAGTTAGATTCATTTCCAAGAATATTTTCACATCTTCTATAGAGGTTTCTAGTGATAGATCCTTCCCTTCCTATCCCTATGGATTTGTGAGGGAAGAATATTTGGAGGAAGCTTGTTATATCACCATAGATAATAAATCTATTGTAAATTTTGGTTTCCCTTAAATCCTCGCATATTCTATTTAGGAAGTTACAGGGGAAGAAAAGTTTTGAAGCTTTAAATCTTCTCATGTCTCTGAGATAGAAGAATATTTAATAATCCACAACTATAAATTGGAAAAAGCTTTGTTTTGATTAGAATAGATTTAATACACTATTGCATAGATAAATAACTACATTTGGTTATTTATTTGTATAGGATTTGTTAATTAGGATTAGAAGATTTAATTTCTTCATTTAATTCTAGAAAGTTCTAGAAAAGCACAAAAAGATTTCTTTTAATTAGATTAATTGCTTTGTATTGCTTTATCTCTTTTATATTAGAAAAATACAAAAACATAGTGTAGCTTTTATTTACTTAGATTAGCTTGTTATTTATTTTCATAGATTAAATGAATACATGACAATTCCTAGACCACAACAAGAATGAACATATGGTAGTGATCCATAGGTACCCCAACCTAACAGGCCCAAATTACTTACAGACATAGATACTAGACTTTGTATGCTTGTCCTCAACACCATCATGGTACTCTAAAAAAATTGCACAACTGAATGTATTAAACATTGAATCCGATAAGGCTTATGACTATTGGACTTACCCTAGCAACAGAGTCTAGAATATATGTATGAACTTACAAGAATAGTGACTAGAGAGATTTTAGGGTTATGATCCAGTAGTCCCCCAACCGAACAGGCCCAAAAACAAATTAGACCTAGACACCCGATTACATACACTAGTCTTTAGGATGTCCTCACTTCCACTAGAAATTATTAAACAATTGAAAATTCTAAATGATGAATCTCATCAAGCCCTCGCGTTCTATACTAAACCAGCTAACTACCCATAGAGTTAGTGGAACCACACCTCTCTCTCATTTATTCCATGACCTTGTCTAGAAATTGTTACGAGGTTCCCATTGATTTTCCATGTATCCCAAAATTCTTAGAAAGGATTTTAGAATATCTCGACATTGATTGGAGTTAGATATTATTTATGACCCATAGATTAGACCCATTCAAGCTAGAAGGGCCTTTCTTTCCTTTGATGAGAAGATCACAATATTGCGCGTCGAGGACATTGTTTTGCCTTGATAGCTTGTTCATCCCATTCCCACATATTTTCATCCACATATCACATATTCACTATATTTTTCTACCCATATCCATCCAATCATTCTATATCGGCTATCCCAACATGACCTTAGGAGGTTATTCGTGTCTTGAAGATCATGTGCCAATTTTCATTTGTGTAGTCACCTTCTGGAAGTTTCGGATTTGGATTTCTTGTCAAAATACCTCTTGATTAAGTTTTGGTATTTCTCCATGGTTTTCACCTCTTGGTTCCTTATCTCTTCCAACTCCATGAGTCATACATATCTAGCTTCCATAGGCTCAAACTCGTAATTCTATCTTCTTGAGAAACTCTAGTCTTTGGTAATTCAAGAGATATGGGTAGCCTAGCTTGATGCCATAGACTAACGTGTAAGGAGAACTACTAGTAGACCTCTTTGGTGTGATCCTATCAGTCCACAAGGTGGATTTAATCTTGGTATGCCATGCCATCTAATTTTCATCTAGAGTTATTCTTATAACTATTAACAAGTTCTTATTTTTGACTCTACTTGTCCATTACCCTAGGGGTAATAATTAGAGGAGGTTCTTAGATATATCACATTCCTAACATCACATTCTAAGATCCTAGTGCTAAGGAATTCTAGAGCATTGTCTAATATTATAGTGGCTGAGACACTAAACCTATTAACAATTCCCTCATAAAAGTCTAGTATACTAGACTCATTTTCCTCCTTGAGTGTCACACTGTTTGATATGATAGTGGCCAAGACACCAAACCTAGTAACAATTCCCTCATAAAAGTCCAGTATACTAGACTCATTCACCTCCTTGAGTGTCATTTCCTTAGTCCATTTGGTGAAATTTTTCGTTGTTGTTAGGATCCATTTGTGGACTTGGCTTGAGTTTGGATTAATTACCCCAATGAAATCCAATCCCCATTGCATGAATGACTAATTGACTGAAATCGGGTGGAGTGGTAGTTTCCCTATCTTTTCCTTCCCTATGAAAAATGCACATTTATTACACTTTTTGATCCATGTATAGTAGTCACTAAACATTGTGATCCAATGGTAACTAGCCTTTATGATCTTGAGGGTTTTCACTCTCGGAGAAAATTGGCCTCCAAATATTCTGCCATGGAATTCATGTAAAACTTTCTCCATTTTATTTTTTGGAACACATCTAAGGATAAATTCATTCACATCCTTCTTGAACAATATACCATCAATGATAACATATGGAATGGATTGGAGTCTAAAATATCTTCTCCTCTCTTTTCGTAACTCCATAGGGCATAAACGTGTTGTAAGGAAGTGTGTCACGTCCCAAGTTGAGAAAGGAGAGGGCATACCATCATTTGTTTGTTCTTGATCATCTTGAAACACCAAAACAACCTTTTTTCATCTCTTGACTCAACATGTTGATTGGAGGCTAGTTGTTCACACAATCCCTTTCCATGGACCAACTTTGTTACTTTGATTTCTATGTCATACTCCATGACACAAGTAACCCAACCCACCCTTTTCTCATACAAGTATTTGTTTAGGATAAAGTCCTTCACCCTAACATGAGACACTAGTAAATGTATTTTGTTTTAGCTTCCTTATAATAGAAAGGAAATACTTCTCAATGAAATATTACTTCACCTCATAATATTCCAAACTCTAATCAAGAAAGTGATGAGATTCTCGGATTCGCATGGTTGGTTTACAGATCAAAATTTTAAAGATCGTGTATCGAGCCACCGAAAGAATACAGGATGAATTCCATTGAAAAATCTAGGTTAATGAGAGTTGTTTCTTGGATATTGCATGTTTGATAGCCTCAAAATCTCTTTTCCTTCCACTTGTCCACTTGAATGACGAGACTTTTCTTCAACATCATGGTCATTAGCTTAACAAGAGCGAAAAAATTGGGCATGAACCTTCCGACAAAATTGATCCTCCTAAAGAAGGTTTGGAGATCCTTCTTATGGCTTGGTAATAGTAGTGCATGGATAACTTCAACTCTATCTGGATCATTTTTCAGCCCCTCGTTAGAAATTTTTTTGACTAAGATCTTACCTTCATGGGCCAAAAATATACATTTTCTACGATTCAAGGATACTCCAAACTTCCTGCATCTTTGGAACACTTGTCTGAGGTGAGAAAGATGATCTTTTAAATTCTTGGAGAATACAGTTATGTCATCAAGATAAAAAACACTATCTTGTTAATTATCCCCTTGAGCGCCATGTTTGTATCCCTTTGGGAAGTTTCTCTTACATTTGATAGCCAAAAGGAATCTTCGATAAGTGTAAGTGCCCCATTTTGTGGTGAAGGTTGTTTTTAATTGATCTTCCTCTTTCACCATGATTTGATTGTAGCCTGAGTAACCATCCAACAATGAGAATCTCTCTAAACCAGCTACTACTTCCAAGATTTACTCCATGGAGGTAAGTGGATAGTGGTCCTTGAGAGAAGCTTTATTCAAGTCTCAGAAGTCCACACATAATATAATTTATTTGTTCCTTTTCCCGACTATCACCACATTAGAAACACATGAAGAGCACTTGATTGGAAAGATAATACTTTCCTCAATGAGTTTATTCAAAAAAAAAAATTCATGTGAGGCTCAAAATGAGGGTTCACAATCCTTTTCTTCTGTTTGATAGGCTTAGATTCTTTATCTAACTTGATAGTATGTTGTTCCAATCTTGAATCAAATTCTCTCAAATATTTATAATTCCAAGCAAAGATATCCAAAAAATATTGACAAAGTTGAATGAAATCAAAATCTTATTGTCGGGTACTTACTTTGCCAATTTGGAGCATCTTGTCTTTCCCAACAAAAATTGGTTTTAAATTTTCACCCTTGACTTGAATGTTTTCCTTCTCTCTCCAGAACTTTTCATTGTGATTAAAGATAGGTTCACTGCTCACCAATCCTTTTGGGAGTTTTTTCATTTTTAGTTGGAAAATTTGATCACCATACTACTACTCCAATTGGTTTTGATTCTTGGTAGAGAAATTTGCTTCTTCCTCAAGGAAATTGATGATTTTTTTATCACTTTAAAAACTTTCCAACTAGTGTTTCTATCCATAACATCTAACCTTACCACTACTTTGACATGAGGTTTAGTTTGATCCTATTCGATACTTTCAACCATGTCGAATGTTGCCATAATTATTGCAAGATTGTCTACAACCTCATTCTTCTTTCTTGGAATGGAATCAATGTTAAATGCCTCAAAGTATTCAATGAGATCCCATAACCACTTCTTATAGCTCTTATGGAGATCATTTTTTACATCATTGAGCCCTCTAATTTGATTTACCACTAGCTCATTATCCCCTAATACTTTGAAGTTTTTAATATTTCTCTTTCTTTCCCAGTGTAAACCATGGATCAAAGGTGCTTCATACTCGGTTGTGTTGTTTGAGCGACTGAATTGGAACTAGAAAGTTGAGTATTACTTGTAACACTTAGGAGATATAAGTGTTTCTCCTCCTCTCGCACCTTGCCTGCTCCTTGAACCATCAAAGAATAATTTTTATACTTCAGTGTCATCTTCATAATCTAGTTTTGTGATGTTGGGAAAAGGTGGATTTTATTCTTGTAGCAATAAATACCCAAATCATCTTCTTCAACTTATCTATATGGATCATAGCCATGCCTTTTATTTTCCCATTTGTCTAATATCAAATCTGGAATGCCTCCAACCTTGGTAGTTTTCTATGGAGTACTTGGGCGTCTTCTTGATCCAACACCTTGAACAATTGATGTTAATTAGACTTGGTACATGAGGATCAATGTGATAATTAGCAATTGGTTCTTATTTTATTGTAGTTTAGCCCAATATCTTGTTCTAAAAACATGTGTGACCAATCAGCTAATAGGTACCCTCCAATTTTAGCCGTGAAATATCAATACAAGAATAAGGAAAAGAGTGGAGGTAGGTCAATAACTGATACATCTTGTTATAATGTGATATTTATGCATGCATTTAATGTTAGATTTAGATTCTTGATGATTCTAACCACTATCACTATTGTCTTATTTAATTAAACCACTCCTTTAGATATAGTTTCATACTTAAAATCCATCCGATCTACTATTTACTTAGGTTTCACCGAGCTTCTTGCCCCGAGTCAATCATACATTTGTGTATAAGACTATTCCCGATTATTAGAGATATGTAAAACGATGAAGGTTTTATATTTCTACCTAATTAACCCTCCTCTTGTTGAGTTTCATTTGTGAGAATGTTTTCCTGATCCTTGGACACTTGACTTGGAATAGATAATTTTTCCATAACTACCTACAACAAATACCTTTATCCTAGAATTTTTAGTGACTCCCACATTGAGATACTTATATTCATTTTCTTCATTTGATCAATGATGTTAAAGGGAGATGGGATGTCCTTCTTCCACCCTTTGCTTGGTACTACTTTCTCTTGTACATGAGCTACTACAATAGGTACTCTAGGCTGATTTTGTGAGCTTAGAGTGACATTTGAAATAGTAACTCCTTGAGGTGTGGTAGAAGGTTGAGAAACACTGGTATTAGATGACTTTCCTTCCTCTATATTTCTCTTCTTATATCTTGTGTTCGTTACCACATCTTGAGAATGATCTTGATTCATCCCACAAAAATATTTAGCTTTCCAATTCACAAGTGAATTCACATTTGGAGGTGTTTCTTGAGTGCTTGTTTGCTATTAATTTTCTTCTTGATTTGTCTCTTGAGACTCTCTAACAGCTTACACCCTTAAGGCCTTATTTATTAGAGCACCATTTGAAACATATTGCTTGATTGTGAGACTGAACATAAGGGAAACACCATTTATATTCTTGTGTGAAGTTGTTTTGAACTAGAACCAAAGCTCTAGATGTAGAAGTTGTATTAGGATTGTAAGGTTGAAATAGCCTAGTAGTGGGAGGTTGTCCTTGATTCTTGTTAGTAAATTGAATAGGATGTTTTTTAGAATAAAATGGAGGCTTATTTGGTTAGGCTTGAAACTGATATGGTCTAAAATTTTGAGCTTGCTATCTCTTGATTGTCACCAACTCATTTCCTAGATTATGCAATTGCTTCATGACTTTTTGGAGTACATTTGAGGTACTATAAGAAGAGGTAGAAGATTCATTAGAATTATAAGTTTTGAGAGTTTGGATAAGGGCTAATGTAGGTGCTTGAATAGAACTAGGATTCCTCATTTCTAGATAAATAGGCATATGTGGCCTAGGTGCAAGTTTACAGCCCGAATTAGGAATTTTTCAACTCTAAAGGCTATGTTGTAGGCTCTTGGTAGTGTTGTCCCTCCCATTGATTATATCATCTTAGCTATGTCATAATTAAGATATTTTAGGAAATAGAGGAATGCACCTTCAGATAGCTTGTCTTATGGAAATTGGAATCCTATCCCATGTTCTTTGGAATATGAAATTGAAATCAACCATTTGTTCATTTGGTGCTCTCTTGATTGTGGTCAATTGTTCCAATAAAGATAGATTATCTTCCTTTCTCTAAACTGGTTACAAAGAGTTGAGCATAATTGATCCCAATTCGATTGATCCTAATGTTAATCTTTTGAACCATTACAAGGATTTTCCTTTGAAGGAAAAATCTAACAATTTCATTGCCACATCTATCTCAACAATCTCACGTATGACATAAACACTTACAATTTAATGAATGTGATCAATTGGAATTTTGTGATTTTCTCCGGTGAAATGTGGGATGTTCTTCAATGTTGCCACAAGAATTGGATTCTGAGCATTGAGATTAAGTGTACTACTTCCTAGAAGTTAACAAATGCATTTGGCGGTGGTTATGCAACCATTCTCGATTGGCTTGAGCAATCTAGTTTATTGTAAGAAGGGCCTACTAAGTGGAGGTGTTGAAAGAGTCCTATTTGGTGGAGATGGAGATATCTAGACTCGTCTTCCTCTTCTTCCTCTGCCTAGAAATAGATGCAAGTATTCAAATATTCCTTCTTCTCTAGCTCTTAGCCATGTATGGATCCTTCTCATGAATTTGAGAAATATGGGTTGCTAAAACCAATGAATTTTGTCCATGGTAGTCACCATATGTGTTATCACAAAGCCTCCAATAGCTAAAATTCTAGAAAGAGCACACTAACTTACTGCAATGAAATTAAAGAACTAGATGTTATATTGGCACACCTGTAAAAAAGAATTCTTTGTGGGTCTTACCAAGTGTTCCAGAACTATTAGTGCAAAATTATAGCACCCTCTGAATGCCTACAAGTGTGTATGTCTGGGAAATTAGTGTAATGTTCTAACATGGAGTTGTCTCAGGGTGTGGGACCTTGTAGTTGAGACAACTCTCTAGAGGAAGATGGTTATATTTCCTAAACTAGTGAAACAACTAACTCTAATGAAGGAAAATCTACTGTCTAATCCTATCGTATTATTTTCAATGGACTAGGGTGAAGGAAATAGCATGAAAATAAAATATCCTACACTAAGGGAGGTGATAGCACCAAGAGAAGGGTAGTTTCAACACTCTCCAAGACTGAAATGGAGTAAAATGGAGATATAGAGAATGTTTATAACTTCATAGTCTACAACACCATTTCAGTGAAAAACAATCATTTAGAACTTGTAAGAAACCATGGAATGCACAAAATACCTTTAGATGTAGTGAAAAGGCTACAGAAACCAATAAAACACAAACAAGGGTTGCAAAATCACCACGAACTTGATCTTATTGCTTCAAACATTGACACAGATCATTACATTGAATAATGGAGGCATATATTCCTTGAAAATGCTAAAAATGGAGGTTTTTAGCTCATAATACATCTGCAATACCTATAGGAAGTAAAGGAGCAACTGGAGGATTTCTAACTCGCTCAAAATAAAATCATTTTTACAATATATGGGAGAGAGAGAGAGAGAGTCTCAAATTTTTGCTTCAACAACCAAAAATTTACATTAAATGGTTTGGAGAAGCGATGCAATGCCCCGCCAAACCCAAACTTCATCATCCTTTAGCTTTTAGAAGAAGAGAAGTGTAACCCTATCTCATTTTATCCATTTAAATATGCCTAGGATGTATTTTTAAATCTGGGTCTTTCCCTGTCTTTTCTCACTAACCAAATCCACATAATCTACCTTTTAATCATTTTAAGTGATGGATGGATGGGAGAAATACAGGCCAAAATAGACAAAATTAATTAAATTTGATGATCTGGAGCTCAAGTTGTGGAGATGTGGGTTCCAAGGGTCGTATTGCACTTTTTATGAATAACTCGGCCTCTATATTTCTTACTTCCCTCGGTTTATTTTATTCTAATTTTACCTTCCCTCACCTTTTGGCCACGTGTCCACCTTCTACACTATCTTTGGGGTCGATTAAGGTAGCGAACAACCTATGTCCCCATGGAGTTAGGTCCTCACGAGCCCAAAATTCTTATTCACCGCATACCCTCCAATCCACGTGGCACTTGTCTATTGGTGCGGGTCCTCTATTTTTGTGCGGATCTTGTCCCCAAGTTCCCCACGACTTACTGTTTTCTATTGTCACTCCACACTCAACACCTTGATGAGCCGACTGCATTTAACACTGCGGCTACCACGTGTCGTTTTCTACTGCGATGCGGGTTTTAGAACCCCATGGAGAACAAGTTCCTTGCACCCCATGCCACCTGTATAACACTGAAATTTGATATCCCCTTTATCACTCAATTTTGTTCTTGACCTTTGCGGATTTCTTTTCTTTATCCCGCAGATTTTCCCTTTTAACCACATACTGTCTCTATGTTCTTTGCGGGTCTTTCTTATGGGCCTCAGATCTCACCCCTTACCTTTCACTTCCCGTGGACCAAGATTTATCTACAATACAAAGGGGTGGTTATCTATGTTCAATTCGGCTCCACCCCTTATTCCTATTTTCTCTAATTTTCTAGTTAACTCAATTCCAAGCCAAGAGAAAACATAGTTATGAGAATTACCTCTAAGGGGGGAAATTTTGGATAATCGTAATAATTACATTATTTTTTTATACATTTAACCCTTTATGATATTTTTATGAAATTCAATAGTATAAAGGATGACCTCAATATTTCTCCCCTTTCGGCAAAGGGGTGAGATATGATTCATCGAATCATGAGCCAAAAAAAGAGATAAATGGTATAGAGGGAAATTCAAGGAGTAAATAATAGTATAGTAAGGAGTGAAACATGTGAATATTTTGTAATATAGAATAAGTAGGTATGTCGGTGAATATTAACTATGGTAGAAAGTGCAAATACGGCTCTACCGCCATTGATAATGCTAAAAAAGATAAATAAAGCTCACGATATGGAAGAAACAATGATGGTGAATTAGTTTTCATGAGAAGAAGTATAGTAACACTATTAATTGAAGTGACAATAATGTTTTCCTATATATTGTATGGTTAGAATATTCAATAGGATCCTCATTTGTAAATTAGAGTATTGTGAATTTTGAGCTCTAAGTTGCAAAGATGCCATGTATTGAGAGATGATCCCAACTAGATTCAAGACAGATTTGGAGGTAGTTTCGAAAAAAACTATAAATCATCCTGTGAGTAACATATTTTTTGAAGTATATTAGGCAATAGCCAGTTCTTTTTGAGTAAATTAACATTTTTTCCTTTTTTTCAAAATTCTAGTGTTTCTATCTAAGATAATGTTGATATGGCCATTTTTTCCCTTTGAGACACTTCAATTTTGAGTTGTAGTTTCCAATTTTTAGGTGGTATAGTCGAAGGTTTTGGGTGGTTATATCAAGGGATCTAAAGGATATTATTAGTATACTTTATTCTAGTTTGAGATACTAACTTGGGATTTTTGTGCTTGTCTATGTTGTGCGCAAAGACATACATTCGAGAGGAGATCCATGTGGGTAGGCATTTATCTACATTTTTGAACCGAGCTTAAAGGATGATGAGTGAGATATATTAGAAATTTGGATCGCTTTTGGGTTTTGGTGCATCACTAGAGTGAGGGAGGTGGCCTAACTCAAGAATTTTTAGATATATGTGGAGATCCAGGGGTGATAAGTGGATATGATAGCTAACGAAGCGTCACTACAAACTCGGTTAGAGGATTAAGAGTCCTGAGCACATAGGTAGAGATCTAGTGGTGAGGCTTTGAGTTAAAGATATTTGATAGTATCCTCTTGTAATATAGAAAGGATGATGTATTATATATGTCATAGAGAGAATTTCCCCTTGATTCTATATTATGAAACTTTCAAAAGATGTACATATGATGATGTGTAATTGTGTTTGTTGTATGAGTTGTTGATTACTTGATTTGATTTAATAATATATGTTTTTAAATTGTGATAATGTAGTTATAGATATTGATGTTGTAGAGTAGAATATATGTGTTGATAGCATAGATAATATTGTGATGATAGTATAATGATAATAGAAATATATTGTAAGATGATCATTGAACACGGGTTGTAGTAAAAATGTTAATGATGGTAAAGAGATCAAAGGAAGAAAATAACTCACTAATTGAGTGAATATATTGGCATAAATTTAGAGAAGAGGTGTAAAATCATGTATCTTATAGAACATACAACATCTAGCAAGAAATAATGTGACGACTATGTACATATGGCTCAAATGATGTAGTGTCATGAGAATATGTACTAAATGATAAGCCCAAAGTGATCATAACAATACTAGGAAGATGTGAATCCTGTAATAGTGATTGGTGCTCCTTTAGGGCCCACCTAGGTCTAGGGTGTATGAAACACGGGAAAGCAATTCATATATAGTCAAATCTGAGTGAGGAGATAAAATGAACTTAGGAGGATGAGACATATTCAAAGTAACAAAATCCATATGTATAAACTCACTTTTCATATTTCATACTTATTACTAAAAATTTCTTGTTTGCATATAAGGATCATTGATGCATCTATTTCTAGAGTGGGTTCTTTAAGGGGTCTACTAGAAATGGGGAATGGTTATTCATGTAACAATTATGGGTTAAAGATAGTACTTAAAGAGAGTTTCATTATTTAGTTTTGGCCTTAGTTTTCCTCGCACTAGGTATCCTTGTCTTCCTAGGTCTCATGCACATCACAACATCATTTTCTTTCTTGTATCTCATTACTTGCAATATTTTTAACCATATCCATAATCTACAACATATTGATTTTATCTTTCATGACAAAACACCTCATTTTAACATCCTCACCGACACAACTTCCTGTGGTGATTGTGTTGGTGATGGATTTTCCTTGGTGACGCTATCGCCCATAGGTGATGACATCCTATATACGCTGACCTCATTTGAAAATCATAATAAAAATTAGATATATCATTCAAAATACCATTAGCTCTACTATTTTTTTCCATCTTCACATTTTCTCACCTAGCTCTTGGTTCATCTTGCATCTTAATTGATTGACTAGATACTATTCTTCTTCTAGATGGTGATATAGTTTGGTTTGAATTAATTACATCTGATCAGAGAGTAACTACTGAAATAAATCATATACAAATGTTTGAATACATTAATGAAACAATAAAACTAAGATTTAAAATATTAAATCCTACTTAAGAGAGGGAGATAGAAGAACTTAGGTGATTTCTGCACAATTTGGAACTGATCTCGTAAAGGATATGTGATGAACAAGATATAAACAACATCATAATTGATATTCATAAAATTTGGAACGTAGAAATAGAGCAGACAAGGGCACACATAGTAGGACAGAGGTACTTGGGCACTAATGACTTCTCCTAGAACCGGTGACTATAAAGAGGCTTGAAATTTACATTATCTTGTGTTACAAAGGAGTTACACCTATTCCTATTGATCACATCAGTAGTCACTCCTAGATCTCTGAAGGTACCTGTAACCTATAAAATAAGATTTTACCCGCATAATCCCACAAACCACATCAAACATAAAAGGAAAATACATAATGGGAGTCAAACTAATCCCGTCAATCAACCCAAGAATGAATTTACGAACAAAAACTTCACTACATCTCATACTCCATGTAGTTCTTTTGAGTGCGTGTAGAAATTGTGCCCTCGGATGCCCTTGTGCAAGTTACACTTGAAAGCGCGATGTAGCTAAAATGTAGAAATGTAGTAGAATTTGTGGATGGAATAAAACAAACTTCTCCTTCCTATGTTATGTATGTAGATTTGCATCCCTTGTCCCTTGAATGGATGTTAGATGAATTCCTTAGAGTAATATAGGTGCCTTTTGAATGCAAGTTTAGGTGATGATAGTAATTCTTAGTGTTTGGTCCCTCATTTTTAACACATGACTATGTATTTATATGATTCCCTTGTTTTAATTTTGTAATTGACAACTGGAAGGTTGACCCATAAGTGAAAATGATGCCAAAAATATAAAAGACACCTAAAAGGAGTGAGTAAGATAAGAAAGGGTTAGAGTTGCCTAAAGGGGATAGGAACACTTGGGTGCTTCCTGTCCTAGCTGCGTGGCTGGTGTTTGAAGACATAAAAGATAAATCAATGAAATTCTAACTAGGTTGTATGGTGTGTAAGACCAAATGTAAAACAAGAGACAAAGAAAGGAGGTGAAAGATAGTTGTCAATTACTAGTTTTCTTTCTTAGTGTTGGTTGTCAAACTTGCACCGTGTCTAAGATCTAGAAAACTGAGTCGCTTTGATACAACACCGGAACCATCTCTAAGTTGAGGTACCTTACATGCTTGAGACAGATCTCCACGAAAGGTCCATTCCTCTATCTATTTATACTGCTACTACTAATCCTAATGTTGAAATAGAAAACAAAGATAACAATGGAAAGGGACCTAGGATAAAAGGATAATAGAATGAGAAAATAATCTAACGAAGGTGATAGCACTAGAAAAATAGGGATGACCACTATCTATTCTAAGTGAAACTAAAGGGAAAGTCATCAAGGGAGGCTAGGCACACGTAGCACAGACCAACCCGCATTTACACGATCAATTTTCATGAAACACAACTAGAAAAATGGCAATGCAAGGAATGTAAAATGACACAACAAGAAAATAGAGTAAAAGAAAGGCAAGAAGAAGGAATGAAAAAATGTTAGGACAAAGAATAACCAAAAATTATAGTTACATTACTTTGAGAAATGCACAAATCAAGTATACAATGGCGACTAAAGGTCGATATTCACATGCATGAGTCAAATCTAGAGGTCTGCAACTCAAAATACAAAGATATGAAGTCCTTAGCAAATGCGTAAGGATCCAAAGTGTCCAACATTAACAATGATCCTAGCTCTTACATTTATAGATGAATCCATGGAAGAAGAAGAGAAGGAGGGAAAACCTGAATTTTAAATACAACCACCAACAAGAAACATTTAATGCCCGAAAATCTGCCAGTAAATATGTCAAATGTGCTTTCCAAGTTTGTTTGGTATGTTGGATAAGGAATGAAGGAGGATCAAATAAAATTGGGTGGTTGGAGCAATCAGATCTACTCATTAATTCCTAGAAAGATGTTTTCCCATTTCTCACCTACCAGATCCGCCAAGAATTTGAATTTGAATATCTAGAATTGTAGCCCACGTCAGCATCTATCGATTAAGACTAGGCGTGCACCGATCAGATCTCTATATAGAAATATATGGCTGTAAAAAGTTTTTCAGAGACATTTATGCATGCAAGACACGTGGCACATATGGATTGGATGAAATCATGGCCAATTGTGCATATGTTCTTTTCATTTTTGCCATGTGTCACTCATTGATTTGTTGTAAATTTTTGATGGCCTATTGGTACACTTTGATAGGTTGTGTGTGGCACCCTCAAGTGTGTCAGAGAATTATGTGGCACAGAATGACACAGAGGAGGGTGCAAAGGTATGCACACGAAGAATGAGGTTTATAGGGATGATAGAAGGAAGGCGCAAGAAATTACAATACATGTAGAGGAAATGATGTAAACAGTGAGAGGGAAATGTATGGAAGAGGCGCAATCATTACAAAATGATGTGCAAGGGCGCGAGGAAAGGGCATGTGGGGATGCCAAGGACTTAGCTGATTTTGGGAAGCAAAGGCCAAGGTACACACGAAAGGTGAAGAAATACAGAGAAGGTGGAAGCACAGAGAGTGCATGCAAGGGGAAGATAGAACAAAGAAGAAAAGGAAAAGGAAAAGAAGGGAAAAATGCATTAAAAGGAATGGATACAGAAAGGCGCACAGGGAATCTGCAACCATGAAAATGTGCCAAGTGAACAAGTGAAGTTTCCCAACCTACATGTAGAACCATAAAGCCCGAATACATATGTAAGTTATTCGATAACTAGGAGAGTTATTTGGATAACGCTTTTAGGTGAATTTCGTACCCATCTTCCTACTAGATGAAGGAGATCAGTAGCATGTAACATCCATTGGGCATGGAGTTTGTTATGTAATCATGAAATTCTGATCTTTTTCTTTGAATAACTTCCCTTTATAGTCACTTGAATCATTTCATAGCTCGTTTCTAAATCTTTCAAACTACCGAAAGAAGATCAACATCTTGGAAGCAAAATAAGAGCGTGTGTGAGTAGCATGTGAGAAGAAACAATGTGTACAAACAAACAATGTGCATGCAACACACTTGGAGGAATAAAAACTACTCTAATATATACAAAATGATGTATAAAAATCAATTGAAGGGTTTGAGATAGATCCAATTTATTGGGATTTGCAGCATGCCTCCATCAAGATGAGTTAACTCGAAAGATTTAGCCTCCTTACATGAACTGATGATGTATGGGATACTCAAAAGTTCATCAAACTTTAAATGGTGCCCTAGTTTAGTTCTATCAACATCCCTTTTTAAGAACAAGTCCCCAAATTTGAATTCTTGAGGTCTACCCTTTCTGTCAAACCATTTCTTAGTTGTTTGCTGATGTTGTTCTAGCTTGATCATGATAGAGCTCCTTGATTCTTCAAGACTAACTAGCTTTGCCATTCTGATTTCTCTTTGGTCTCAAGCCTTCAAATTATAGTTTTTGAGAAATCATTAATGAATTTAACTCAAGATTCAAAGGAAGAGTAGCCTCCTTTCCATAGACAATCTTGTAAGGATAAGTTCCTATTTCTTTTTTAGTTTGTGATTCTATCTTCCCGTGTGACCTTTGTATGCCACTATATTTGGCTAATGTTAATTATACGCTTCATGATCCCGATCGGTTCTCGCTTGTTGAATCTACCAAACCATTTACCTAAGGGTAATCATTAGAATAAGTCTTCAAATAGATGACCAGATTTAGAGCCCAATCGCAATCTTAGTGCTAATGAAGGATTTTGCGTTATTAGAGATAATGGTTTGAGGAATGCCAAACCTTGTGACTATACCCTCGATAAAGTCAAGAATGACTGACTTGGTTGATTCCTTGAGTGTGACATCTTATGTCCATCTAGTGAAGTAGTCCATAGTTGGCAGCACCCACTTGTGTCCAGCCAAGGTGGATTGATAATTCCTATGAAGTTGAGACCCCATTACACAAAAGGTTGATCCACTTGGATTGGTCGGAGGTGAAGCACTACCAATATCTTCTTTCCTGTAAAGAAAGTACATTCTTTGAATTTTTGACCCATTTGTGTGCATCTGAAAACATAGTAGGCCAAAAGACACTGCCATTATGATCTTCATTGATGAAGTTTTTGTAGAGAAGTGTTGACCATAGAATCCATCATGAAATTTTTCTAACACTTTTTCAATCTGCACACCATTGATACACCTTAACAACACGCCCTCAAGATTATTCTTGAAGATAATTCCATCAATCAAAACATAAGGGATAGAATTTAACCTCAGATGTATTGTCTTTACTTATATAAACTAGGAGGGTATGCACCCTTGGAAAGGAATGTGATCATGTCCTTCATCCATTCAAGTGCGACATGATCTATATTATGCTAAAGTTCAAATGTATGGGAAGTCCTCATTCAGAAATAGGAAGCCTTAGTTTTAGTGTGTGCATCCTCATAAATATTCTTGTAGATCAAGCTACCTCTTACCAGCTTTATGGATTTGATAGTCACATCATACTCCATGATTTTGGTCACCCATCATGCTCTCTTTTCACTGATTTTTGCTCCTATGATGAAGTATCTAATAGAAGAGTGGGAGACTAACACCTTGATATGATTTGTGGTGAGTATAATTTTGAACTTATTGAGTGCATGCATAATGGCATATACCTATTTATCCATATGATTATATATTAATTCATAATACTTTAGTGTTTTCCTGAAGAAAGCCGCACGGTTGTTCCAACCTCGTAACACCTTGAACAAATTGTTATATTTCTCTTTACATTACAAGCGTTAGCATGTGATTTTATTAAATGAGGTGTGTTTCCTTGATGGTTGAAAATCATGCTTGTTATGGATAAATAATCTTTTCTCTTGGAATCAATGGACTGAAATGATATGGCTTTCAGGAATCCATTTTCACTTGTTGATAAGTTGCAATCAGATTTTTATAGTTGCAAACTTATCTCTTTTGATCGACTCTCAACCTTGGATCAATTTTAGTGATCCAAGGAATGTTTTAAATCTTCTTAACAAACTGAATGGTAAACTGACATTCATTCATTAAGAAACATAATGGACTAAACTTGTGTTTGTTGCAAATTCTTTATTATCTTGAAAGACCATGCCGCATTCTGCATTGTGTGTGTGCTCGGCTTCTTGATTGACCTTTGTAGGGTGCTTAATGGCATTAAGGAAATAGAAACCTGCTTTAGAATTCTTGAGAAAGAAAGAATATAAACGTGTCCTATATCTAATAAGGTCTATCCTAATAGGATTCAAGACTCAGGTAAATTTTCCTAACTCTTTCTACGCCACTCTATGTGGGATGACATCCTAACCTAAGTTGTTAATACTAAGTTAGCATGAAGGGAAATAACCTAAGGGATGCTAAGTTATTTCTAACCTATTGCCTACACTATTTGGTTAAGCTATGTCCTAACCTAGGTGGAAATCTATTGTTTGAAGGTTATATCCTAAGGTTATACTTTTAAATTAACCTAAGATCTAACCTAAGCAAATTGTATCTATCCTAAACTAATGGGGTATGAAAGGGAACCTATGGGTTGATTGGTAAGTGGGAGCTAAGTGGTGGTTCCTAAGCTATTAATGAGATGTGATTTTGATTTAATAGGGTAGAGTACTACCAAACTTGGTAATTATATGGAAATTTAGTGGAACCTACGTGGAGGCATCACTAAGTTTGGAAATGCTTGTTGAAGTTCAATTAGGTCTCGCCAACTTTGGATGGTGGTGGTAAGGAGAGATAGGAGAGAGTATGTAATTTAATGTCATTAATTCACCTTTTTTTGGCAAGAAATTCATCTTGGAAGGCATGCTAGTGGATTTGTTGGGTTTTTTTTTTTTTTTTGCATGCTTCACAATTTTTGCTCTGCATGGAGCTATCTGGTTCTTTGAACCAACAGTTCGATTTGCACTTTGTGGCTACTGCGATCTATTTTCAATTCAAGGAAAGTATATGAGGCATTGTGGAAAAATATTATTGTTGGTTGATCTTTCTTGGAGAAGAAGAGGTGTTGGAAACTTGGCTAGAAGTCTTCTTTGAATTGGTAGAGGCACTATCAGGCATGATAGGCTCTACCCATTAAGATTTCTTGATTTCTTCTAAATGATTCATTGAAACAATTCTACTCACTTTGGATATATATTTTTGCATGATGTGTCTGGTTATTTACTTGCATGATTTCATGAAATCTATGTGGTTTTGGAATGAGAATCCATTTGTTGTTAATGGTAGGTTTTGGAAACTTTTGTTGCACTAGTTATTAGTGGTATTCACGCAAATTTTCATTTGAAGCTCTGTAACTTGTATTTTAAGCTCTGTAGCTTGTATCCAAAGCTCTATAACTTGTATTCGAGACTAATGGTGACTGAACTAACTTTGTTATTTATATGGTTTTGAATCTCTATTTTTAGTCTGGTAATTCGTTGATCTTTAGTGGAGTTCCGTGGTTGTTTTAAGCTTGTGTGGAAGCTTCGTGTTTTGTTACGAGCTTTTGTTTGGAACTTTGTGTTTGTTTTGGACTGAGTGAGAACTTGGTGTAGTTTTGAACTTTTGGTTGAACCTTCGTATTAAACAAATGAATGTGTATTCTATTCTTGTGAATGTTGAACTTAATGCTTTGAATCATTGCGTTTTGTTTTGTACTTTCACTCGAACTGGAGTTTTATTCTTCTTTATGGAATTGGAAATGCTTGAACCCGTAATGGAGCATTGGTGTTATTATGAGCTTGTATTTAGGGCCTTGGGTTTTGTTATAGGCTCGTATTGAACTTCATGTTTGTCTTAGCCAGTATTGAAGCTTGTGGGGTTATGAACTTTTGTTGAAGCTTGTGTTTGACATTGTATCTTGGTATTCGACTCTTGACCATTACAAACTCGAGTTGGAGTCGACAGGTGTGAATCTATACTTGTATTGTGAGCTAGGTTTTGTTGGTTTTTAGGGATTTGAGAAGCTTTAATCTCATTTAATACTATCTACTCGAAGGGGTCTTGTGATTTTTGTTTGGTTAGAAGTAGACTATGAAACTTCTTTTTGAGATCTCCTCTATTTTGATTATGAGAGAAAATGGTTGTATTACTTCTTCCTTTTAGACTGCACTGTGTTCTCGAACTTGACAGAGCATGTGAATTCAAGAGTGTATCCTATTCATCTCTTCTCTGAGAGAACCCATGTCTTATGGAAAGCTTGACTATTTTTTTCATAGAAATAAATGGACCTGGAACTATGTTCTATTATGGGACAGTTGTATCAGTTGTAGAGGTTTATGGAATGTATTATTTACTTCCTTTTTGTCATTGATGTTGAACAAATTCTTACATGTCTTAAGCTTTTAAATGGAACTCGAGAGGCTTGTGGTGATTCTATTCAGTCGAGTTGGAAGAATTTTGGGACAATACTTGTCTTAAAATGAATTATTTAGTTTCTTACTCTCTTCTGATCTTTCATCTGATTCATGGGTTTTAATAGAATGTTGAATATAAACCTAGTATACTAGTGTAGTATGAAGGGATACAATATCCCTATTCTGAATGCTTGGAAATTTAGTCCTTGGGTCCGTGAGTTTTATTGACCCTTGTCTATCTTGTATTGTTGTGTATTTCTATTCCTTGATGGGTACTTTGAATGAATCTTTGGGTTTTAGACAGAGAAATGAATATGATCTCTTGGGGACAATGTATGTTGTTTAGAGACAAGATATTGTGAATTTCATTTTGAGATTTGAATTTGAACTTGAGCTTGGTGAATGGAAATAGGTAATTAGTTTGTAAGTTTTGTAATGGAAGTTAGTAGTGTGCATTCTTTGACTGTGCATTTATTTTTGAGTTCTCTTTTGGGAACTAGCTAAATAATTTCTAAGTTTGTATTAGATAAGGGATTTCATTTCATAGTATAAATGAAATGAAATATGGATTGGGTCCTTTTCTATTTGAGATCCTTTTTCTATTGACTGTATAAGTTCATTGACTAAACTTCTCTTTAATTAATTCTCTTCTGAGATGGGAACTTCTTGTGGATTGGTTAAGAGATTTATTTTACTTGAGTATAGCTTGGATTTTTGGAAAGTTTGGTTTCAGACCTTTGAATTATAATCTACTAACATACAAAAGTTAGTAAGACTTTCTGTTAGACTATTTTAAATCTGCTTGGATTGAATTGGGATTCTTGTTTAGATGTTGCCTCTTTATTTATGGACTCCTTATATTGATATCTTGGACTGAGGCAGTGTTGTGTGTACTAAACCTAATTCTTTCCTTCAAATGAATTGTGTCTGAGGAATAGGTATGTATTGATTCTCTTCTTTGGTTTATATGGAAAGATGAAGCATACTAATATGAGCTATGCTGTAACTAACTTCTTTTGTTGCTTGGAAAAGATAAATGTGTATTTCTATTCTTATGGATTTATGAAATAATTGAATGACAAGACTTGTTGACTATTTTAAAGTAATTGATAGGATCAATTAAATCTTGTGATATAATTCTGATGTTGCAGATTATATTATGCTCTTTTCTTAAAAGTGAATTCAGATTCTCTTAATTGTACTTCTTTCTAGATGTTATTACTTATGATTATTTGTATGATGTATATTAATTGTTTCATTAAAGCAAAGTTGTTTAATGAAACAATTAGTGGAATGCACTTTACTTTAATGCTTAGTGCTTATCATGCTCAGTTCATTGAATGACTCATGCTAGAAATTTTTGTAGATGGACATCGTAAGTGATAAAAGAAGACAAGAACTTTCATGATGTATTGGTTTATTTAATTCTGGATCTTATGTAAAGAGTTTCAAATCATTCTTGAGTTGTATTGGAAAAGAAAAGTGATGTTATTTTAAGATCTTAATTATGATTGAAATGCAGAAGACTTGACTTGCATTGTCTTCTAAATGTACATTTTAAATCATGAATTGAAGGGTTTGTGTTGGACTTCAATTTGTAATGTGAATTCTTTTGAACTTGTATGCCGAAATAATAGTGATATCTTTGCGGTATTCTTTATATCTATTTATATACTATTGTTGTTAACAAATATTGAGTAGGATTAAGGAGATAGTATAATCTCCCCTATTATAATGAACTTGTTAAATTGCAAAATATGTCATTCTTTAACTACACAACTATAGTTTAATAATGAAATATGCATGGGACTTCAATTAAACTATATGTGTAATGAATGATAAAAAGGTTATGAGGAACCTAACATTTAACCATGTAGAGGAAGACTCTTCCTCTCCCAAAGAATGAAAGATAAGATGATTAGTGGTTATGATCCTTAATCTTTATAACTTCATTTATAAAGTAAACATTAGCTAAATCTAGGTGGATGTCACACTTGATTTTGATAGCTAAGTTGTAATAGGAATCAAATGTTGATGTTTGTTGTCTTGTTTTGGGATAACTGCTTGTTATGCCATGTTATTGAACAATAATGCAAACATGGATTAATGAAGATATCCATACCTAATCAAGATAAGTATGGGTAAAGAACTTAAGGAATGATGGAATTAGGATTAGGCATGGTTGTTGTAATCTGAATCTTAATCCAATTTAATTATGATTAATGACCACTAAGGGGGTATGTACATCTTGATGAATCAGTTCTAATGGATGTTGGCACATTCCAACTGTAGGACTGTACTCATGAGAAGTCATGGGACTTCTTGAGGATACAATGTTGCAGTTGATATGTGGCAACACCCTTCCGTATTTGTTCATCTAGATTTAGGCACATCTGGACTTGAACTTAGATTCTCTCTAGGTCAAGTTAGTAGCACGTTTAGGATAGGTAGTAGCTTTCAATGACTCAGGGTACCTCAGCACATCCAGTTGACTTAGGTAAACTGAGTATGCCCATACGCCCTAAGTCATCATGAGCGCCTTCCTATAATAAATTATGTTTCTAACTAGGGCTAGGGTTAAACCTTGGGTAAGTGGACTGACAGTAGTCAGTAAAGACCATTCTAGATAACATAAGAGTGAGGTGAAGGACATATTCCGAAATGACGAGTATGTCGTCTAGGAATAGTAACATGAATAGTATGTTGAAAATATTTGGCCAAAGTATCGCAAGCTATTGGTTGTGTTGTCCTATGTCACCTAGTTTAAAGCAACATGATATTAGATGAATATTGGTAACAAATATTTAGATAGGTTCTTTAAATAGATCACTCAATACTTGGAATAGGGTAGGAGAACCAAGTATACGTAGTATACATAAAGTATTCTATACTTTAAGTTAACATGAGAGATCGGTAGCATACCGAGTCATTACAGCTAGCATATGGTTATCTCTGTTATGAGATTGATTGGCATGGAATGTGTGTTCTAAATGATGTTTAATTTAGAACAGAGAACATTATGTAAGAAAAAAATTCCCTTGTTTCTAAATTCTTAAAATGGGAATGTTACAAACCCTTGTTCATTTTCTTCTCTTAAGGCAATAACAACACTCACATTAGTACCATAAGCATAAAGGATAAAATCCTTTGATTAATTCAGTTGATGAGTGTTGGCACATAAGAAATATCTTCCTTGATCTTATTGAATCTTTACTTTCCTTCTGTTGTCCATTTGAACACTATGTATTTCTTGAGCATGAGGGTGATTGGTCTTACTAGTCCTACAAAGTTAGGAATAAAGTGCCTAACAAATTTTATTTTCCAAGGAAGGACTACAAGGATTTCTTGTGCACCGGAAGGGAGAGGGCCAAGATGGCTAGCACATGCTCAGGGTTGATTTCTATTCCATCCTTTGAAACTACATGGCCCATAAGCTTACCTTGTGCCAACAAAAAATTACATTTTTGGGGGTTGAGAGATACCCCATATTTTCTGCATATCTCAAATACTTTCTCCAGGTGCACCATGTGATCCAAACTTTTCTTTAAGAATACTATAATTTCATCAAGGTAAACCAAGATGAAATCATTTTTATAGCCTTTGAATGTAATATCCATAGCACATTGAAATGTTTATCTTGTGTTTGACAGACCAAAGGGCATCTTATGATATGGATATTTCCCCACTTGGCTACAAATGCCATTTTGAATTGATCCTCTTCCTTGACCAGAATTTAATTGAAGCGAGTATCCATCCGAATTAAGAATATTTGCACACCGCCACGGTGTGTAGAATCTTCTCCATTGAAGGAAAAGGATAATGATCCTTTAGATATGCCTTATTTAAATCTCTTAAATGAACACAAATTTTGATTTCAAAATTCTTCTTGCACACTGGAACTATATTTACAACCCGGTATAGTACTTGATCAGAAATATTATCTTGGCCTCAATGAGTTTGGATAACTCCTTCCTCATGAGGGGCTCTATCTTTTTATTGACTGATTGTTGCTTTTGTCTAATGGGATTGATACTAGGATCAAGTTCAATGGAGTGTTGAGAAACACTTAGATAAAAAAATTTGAGGTATTCATACTCCCATGAGAACATATTACTATATTTTTGACACGAGAGAGATGAATATCTTCTTTTAATCATGCGTATAAGATTTACTTGAGAGAAAAATCCTTTGCATGTGCAATAGTGACTGGGGAGAAATCTTCTTGCATGGCATGCATATACTTTTATTCACCCTTGAACTCATAATAAGGGCTAAATATTCTCTCTAAGGTGACCATCCCTTTAAGCAACTTGTTTTTCTTCAGCTGTATCACTTGGTCACCATAGATGTTATGCAAGTCAGCTTGCATACCTGATGATAATGCAACCTCGTTGTGGATGAACTACACGATCTTCTCGTCACTTTAAAACACTTTTCAACTAGTGTTGTTATATGGGATGGATAGTCTAATCACTATATTAAAGTGATGACTAGTTCCTTTGACAAAATACTTAGCATGAGATAACTTTGAACCAAGCGCGGCCATCTAGTCAACTTATTTATTCATTTTGTGTTGCATCACCTATATATTTAGAGGATCGAAGTCTCAAGGAGGTCCTAAAATCTATATTTATAATATTTGAGAAGATTATTATTTATCATGCACTTGTTAGTAACCTGGTGGATAACCAATTTTGTGTCCCCAAAGATCAATGAGGTGCCTTAATCTTATTTTTGTCACCAATAAGAAGACCATGCAAAAGCACCTCATATTTTTCAACATTGTTAGAACATGTAAACTATAACCTATGCATGAATAATAATTTCTCATCCTTATGGGGAATCGAAAAATCCTACTCTGCACCATTTCTACTACGGATCTATCAAAGTATAATTTCCATAAACTACTAGGGTTCTCTTCACTTTGATTGAGCACACACGGTAGCATAAATTCTTCCTCAATAATGCAAGTAAGTACTAAGCCCGTTTCATAAGCTTCCATCTCTTCATCATATTGGTAAAATTTATGGTGCCTCTTTGCCCACTCATCAAGGTTATTCTTTAGATTCTGGAACTTGTTCTTCTTGGATTAAGCGATTAGGTTAGAGAGGGGTTGGGACATATGAATCTACATGATAGGAAAAATTGATTCAGCTTATATGGTAAACTAGGTACAATACCTTGCCTTGAGTAACATATAAGACCAATCGAATACAAGTAACCATCCACTTTAGCAAAAATATCTTGATAAACATAAGGCAAAAAAAGGGGCAGATCAATGATTTACACATCTTGAGTTATTTTCAGACTTGGACATGTGTGGAGGTATAACTAAAGATCATTGATGATTCCTAGAGTAGTGAAAATTGAACCATAAAGTTTTAGGAATACTTTTTTATGGGCTATACTTAAGACCTAAGACATCAACAATCTTCTTAGGCATAAAAAAGTACTAGCACCTAATTCAATCATGTGGTTATGGACAAGATGTTTACCTATGATTAAAGACATATAGAAGAGTGGGGTTTTAAAAAATTTACTTACTTAGTTCTCCTCTTCTTGAAAGACATTGATAGAAGCACATGACTTCGGATGGTGGATCGGTGCATGGAAGTTGAGCCGGATCTTCATGTAACAAGTCGTGCTAGAGATGGAATGGTCAGGGCATCCCACATTGTAACATTTATGTTTGTATTCTTCATCTGGTCCACAATGCTAAATGGAATACCCATTGACATGTGCATTTGAGGTATAACAAAATCATTTCTTGGTTGCTAGGGTACAAGCGTAGGAACCTTAGATAGTGCGAGAGGCTTGACCTACCAATGGAAGGGCACACACCACTTCATAAGGAACTTTACATGAAGCTTCACATGTAGGAAATTGGACACACTTACTACTGGATGTCTTAGTTGCTTCCTTTTTCTTTTGAGGGTTTGCTTATGTTGATGAAATTATGACTTATGCACTATATTACAACATTATCTTCTTGTATCTTGTGTTTTCCACGAATTGGGCACGCATTCTACTTATATCATCTTCAACTAGATTGATCACATAGAATTACTCTATGTAAAATAATATCAAGTTGGATTTAGGAGGAGCCTCTGGCTTTTCTTGGCTCTCAGGCTCACCTATGTAGATGGAAGGCTCACATTTAGAAGCATTCTGGATCATGTAGGCCTATGTGTATAGAACATTGGTAAATAATATTGACTATGAGGCATATTGCAAGGAAAGTACCAATCTAATTCCTTAACCATGTTGTTCTAGAGTGGGAAAAGTTCTTGACTTATGTTGGGTGCTAGAAGAGGCTTTGTAGGAGGAATAAATTTCAAAGGCAAGTGCGCATTAGCATGCCATCTATCATTCTACTAGTTTTATTTATATCTTTAATTCCCATATTCATTTTTCCAAGGGTAATTTCTTTATCATTACGCTTGATTGGAATTACCTCTGTAGGCTTGTGCCTACTACTTTTCCAATGATATGACCTTGTTGGAAAATTTTCTAATCAAGGCCTTTAATTCATCATCTTCTTTCGATGAGTGGGAGAGTAGGAAATGGATGCAACTGGTTGCGCACTATGCACTAAAACAAGAGCAATAAAAGGTTGGGGAGTTAGAGAAATATTTTGGAATAAGGGTGTAGGAGGTCTAGGATCCAACTTACCAAGCATGAATGAGAAGGTTTTCTACCCTTATTGCAATAGTGTATGCAACGAGATAAGGTTCTACCTCCCATGGATTGAATCACAACTAAGATGTCACTAATTAGAGCCCTTAGATAGTACAAGAAATCGTGTTGGGATATAGGTCTTACCACTTAACAAATTATGTCCCAAGTCTTCTAGAAATTGATGTTGAAATCAATCATCTTCTCCACCAGTGATAGATGATCTAATTTATCTTCAAAGTAATTACATAGATCCATTCCAAGCTCATCCTAGGTAGCAATAGATGTAGGTCTCAAGACTTAGTACTATTGGATCACTTTACCCTTTAAAGAGGTCAGTAAACATCCTGACAACAACATCATCATGAGTGATCAGATAGACAGAGCACACATTGGCTACATCTTCAATGTGTTCAATAGGGGTAACTTGATTCTCTCTTGTGAAGTAGGGAATTCTCTGTAGCCCAACTTCCAAAGCATATCATGATTTGTATTGAGATTGAACAGGCTCCCACTAGTGAAATTGGAAAAGTTAAAAGGAGGAGGTTGAGGTTGAAGCATCATATAAGGGTGTGCTTGTTTGTGTTGAGAAGGAGTAGAGTGTGCTTGATGTGCTTTGGAGATGGAGATGCATGCATGGAAGATCTATTATGTGTGTATTTTGGTGAAATTTGGAGGTACTTAAAGGATCCTTCAACTACTGACACTTTGTGCAGTATGCACTCTTCTCATAAAAGGTGCTCAAGACTACAAAATAGGAGATCTAAAAATGTTGGGAGTCACTAGATGTGTTGAAATAAGCCTCCAAAGGCTGGAAATACTAAGTTCACACACCAGAACTTAGAAATATGAAATTTAAGCTTTCACTGCTGGTCCCACTAGGTGTGCGTAGAAAGCTGTTGGTTGTCAAACATGCACTGTGTCTCGAGATCTAGACAAACCGATTCATTTGATATAACAATGGAACCATCTCTAAGTTGTGGGACCTCGTGTATTTGAGATAGATCTTTAGAGATGGTAGGTTTCTCTATCTATTTCTACTACTACTACTACTTCTAATGTTGAAAGGAAAACTAAGCTAACAATTCTACGGGACCAGGGGATAAAAGGATAAAAATGGAAAACTAATCCAAGGCAATAACACTAGAAAAAGAGAGATGAACACTTTCTATTCTAAGAGAAAATGAAGTGAAAGGCATCAAGGGAGGCTAGGAACATGTAGAAAAGACCAACCCACATTTACATGATCAATTTTCATGAAATACAACTAGAAAAATGGAAATGCAAGGAATGTAAAATGACACAACAAGAAAACAGAGTAAAAGAAAGGAAAGAAGAAGGAATATAAACACGTTAGGATAGAGAATAACCACAAAACGATGTTTCCATTACTTTAAAAATGCATAGACTATTACAATGGTGACTGAAGGTCGATATTCACATGCATGAGTCAGATCTAGAGGTCTGCAACTCAAAATACAAAGATATGAAGTCCTTAGAAAAAGTGTAAGGATCCAAAGTGTCCAACATTAACAATGAGCCCAAATTTTACATTTATAGATGAATCCATGGAAAAAGAAGAGAATAAGGATGGAAAACCTAAATTTGAAATACAACCACCAATAATAAGCAATCAATGCCTACAAATCTTCCTATAAATATATCAAATGTGTTTCCCAAGTTTGTTTGGAATTTTGGAGAAGGAAGGAAGGTAGATCCAATGAAATTGGGTGGTAGGAGTAATTAGATGTGCTCATTAATTCCTAAAAATATTTTTTCCATTTATCACCTACCTGATCTACTAAGAATTTGAATTTGAATATCTAGCATTGTAGCCTACGTCATAAGCTATCGATCGAGACTAAGCGCACATTGATTAGAGCTATGTAGAGAAATATATGGTTGTCGGAGTTTTTTTGAGCCATCTTTGCATCGAAGGCATGTGGGGCACATGGATTGGATGAAAGGATGGCTAATGATGTAAATGTTCTTGTCATTTCCGCCACGTGTCAATCATTGATTTTTACAAAGGTTCAATGCCCTGTTGACGCGTGGTTTGATAAGTTGCATGTGGCACACTCAAGTGTGTCGTAGAATTACGTGGAACGAAATGGAATAAAGGAGGGCACAAAGGTATGTGAGTGGAAGAATGAGGCCTAGAAGGATGATAGAAGGAAGGTGTGCATAATTTCAATGCACGCAAAGGAAATGATGCAAACAGGTGAGAGGGAAAACGTATGGAAGAGGCACTATCATTACATAATGATGTGTGAGGGTGTGAGGAAAGGGAACATCGGGAAGCCAAGGAATGAGCCGATTTTGGGAAGCAAAGGCCAAGGCATGCGTGGAAGGTGAATTAATGCAGAGAAGGTAGAAATGTAGAGAATATGTGCAAGGGGAAGATGGAACAAAGAGGAAAAGGAAAAGGAAAAGAAGGGAAGAATTCATTAAAAGGAAGGTATGCACACAAGGTGCATAGCAAATCTGCAACCATGAAAATATGCCAAGTGAAGAAGTGAAGTATGCACAACTTTCATGTAGAACCATAGATCCATAATACGTATGTAAGTTTTCTAGATAACTAGGAGAGTTATTTGGATAACACTTAGGAATCATGCAAATTCTAGCATGCTTTTAAGTCATATAAATGTACCCAAGTGTGTGATTTTGTGTCTATACCTACCCTTACTTTATTTTTTTGAGTGGATACTTAATAACATAAAGTAGATAAGAGATGTGTACACTTATGATCATGTAGAGCGTGTGGTAAAATGTGTTCCGAGTGGACAAGTGAAGCGTGAAATGATGTAAAGTGAAGCGTGGAATGATGTAAAGTGAAGTGTGAAGACTAGGAAAGGAAAGTGACCCTACGGGTGAAGCATATGCATTGTACCATGTTTTTTTAGCTTTTTGTTTACTTCTTCTTGTGAGGACGGACCTAAAAATAATAATAAGAATTAGTCAAATTCCTATATATATGATAAATCAAAGATAAAGTATGTAAAATTATGTAAAAATGTGTAAAAAGTATGTAAAAGTGTGTAAAAGAAAGTTTGCACCTGATGTATAAGAGTGTAAAGGATACAAAAATTTCTGAAGTGTTGTAAAGAGTGAGTTTTTGGGAGATATCACATAAATAGTTAGTTATTTTGGGAGATCTCATGCCAAGTGCAAGTTTTTTGGGTGATCTCACACCAATGACTAATGTTTTGGGAAATATCATGCCAAGGAGAAAGTGTTGGGGAGAGAGGTCTAGTGTTACTTTCCATCTATGATTTTTCCTCGAAAAGAACCATTACGATGGTACATCCCTAATTTGTTCATGTTGTATTGAATTAGTTTTGATTATACTGATTATACCGATTGAAATGAATTGTAGGATATTGCATGCATGGTGTAACTAAAGGATTTTTCCTATAATCGTAGAAATACTCTATGTTCATATGAGAAGATGAATGTGTTTTCTGCAAGGACATTAATAACTAGAGAAGGATATAGGTTCCAAGACATTATTGTCTCGAGTCTTGCACTTGGTGTTTGTTCTCTCATTCTTACCCAAGTCTCATTTTGGTTCGTTCTATGATTTTGTCCTATGCCCTTTCTATATTTTGCATATTTTGAATTATAGCTCCTAGCTATTGTAGGGGTGATTTATTTACCTAATGTATACCCCCCTCATTTTTGGTGCATGTGACGACTGTAGGAATGTGCGGCCCAAAAGAGAGGACTCGAAGCTGATCTTAAATTGATACATTTATCGGGTAGGGTATGTGCATGGAAGATACCAAGGCACATGAAAACAAGATGGTTAGAAATATGTGTTAATTTAAGAAAAACATGTAATAGAAAAATAATGTAACAAGAAAGTGTGTAGACAAGATAGACTGCAAAAGTGGGATTCAAACATGGAACATCACTCACAATGTCACAAGACAATCAAGGCCAAAGAATCCAAAATCATATAGTAAGAATACAAGACATAGGGTATAGCCCACAAAAAATAGCATACAATGGAAAACAATGGAAAGCAAAGTGTATTAGATAACCATGGTGGCATATAGTCCTGCAAATAAAATGTTGTACATGAAGCACCCGTTAGCATGTTAGAAAGATAAAAATTATGTCAATACATGTATGTATCAATGGAAAGTAATTTTATAGTAAGAATAGGAAGTAATAAATGATGAAAAAATATCACATGTAATGTGTGAGAGTATGAAAGGTAGATGCCCCTAGGAGCCTCGGTGGGATTGGAAAAGGATACAATGTTGAGCATCATTCCAATGTGTGAACATATATAAACAGATCTGCATTCACTCCAAAATACCAAGTGAATGTGAATTTGTGTATATATAAAGATAATTACATACTGAGTATCTGACTAGCATAGTAAGAAAAATGCATCATGTAAGTAGTATAAGCAAAAAGAGTAAGTGAAACCAATATATGCAAATGTAGTGTATGAGTGTGATGGAATGGTATGTAATATATGAATGTGATAGGAGCAGCAGTGTGCCCCCAATGGATGTGTATGAAATAAGGTTAATTTATAAAAGGCTCCTCAATAATCAAGAATGAACCACAAAACAAGAGTGCATCATCTGGAAATGTTTTGATAATTTATACTAGAAAGAGATATCGGGAAGTATAGATTGTTAAAATTGAATGTGGTGAAGTTCATTTCATATTTATACCCTTAGCAATTGAGTATGAAATGTGGAACTAGAGTGAATAATAGGTAAATATTTTGAGAATGTGTGCTATAAAGATATATCATGAAGCATAGAGCATGAAAATTAAATGCAATGAGGCTCATTTCATATTTATACCCGTAGTATTCAAGTACGAACCATGGAACTAGTGCACACCATAGGGTAATGGTTTGAGAATGTGTTATATAAAGAGAGATCATGAAGTAGGGAGCATGAAAATTGAATTCGGTGATGTTCATTTTAGATTTAGGCCCTCGGCGATCGATTATGAACCATGGAACTAGAATACTTCAAAGGGTAATAATGATATAATGTGTGTATCAAATGGTTTGAAAATTTCTAGAAATATTAGACATGATGCATGGAGTGTGAAGTATGATAGTAGGTGCTAGAGACAACTATCAGTGATAGAATTGGGGGAAGTATCATGCCCCCCAAGTGTGCGAGGAATGGGGATCTGTATGATGACATGAGAGAGACCTTTCCAAGGTGGCGAGTTTGAAATGTGTCATAAGAAAACATATGGTTATCACAATGGTAGTTAGGAGAAAGAGTAAGACCAGGGTTGGAATTCAGGTTGACAAGAGAAGGCCTAAAGAGGTTATCTAGATTTTTTTGGTTTTGCTTGGATATTGGTTGTTGATTTGGAAATTGTAACACTTTGTGGTAGAATTGAGAGGAGGAGGGGATGGAATTATTTTTAGAGGAAGTTGCTTAGTTGGAATGGGTAGCACTATAGAAGACTTTAGAGGAGGGGTGAACTAATTTTTAGAGGAGGTTATTTATTTGTAAGGGGTGAACTAATTGTTTCCTAACCATGCCCTTTCATCAAATCACACTAGCGATACATCTAAGGAAGAAACCAATTTCTATGTTGTTCATGTAATCTTTTCTTTGGATTTTGATCCTTCTATCAAGCATCCTCCTCTAGCATCTATTAAGGAAATTCTCACGTAGACTCCCCTACTCATAGAGGATCCCACCTTACTAGTTCCTTTACCCATAGAGGAACCCACCTCACCTATTCTTTTAGCCATAAAATAACCCTCATTATCATCTTATCTACCCATAGAAGAGCCTACATCACTCACCTTGCCTTCTCCTCAACTTGTAGAGGAGTTAACCTTGTCTACTTCACCCACCTTTCCTTCTCCTCAACCCGTAGAGGAGCTAACCTTGTCTACTTCACCCAATTTTCCTCCTCCTCTACCCATAGAGGAGTCAATATTATCTACCCATTCTATTTGTGATACCTCACCAAAAGACCTCACGATCCCATCACTCTTCTTAACTCACTCTTACCTATTGAATCGAGGCTAAGACCTTGCATGACTCACAGGACCTCGAGCTCATCATGGGGATTAGCACTAGCACATCATCCTCTTCATTTAAACTAAAACCATTCTCTTTTCTTGTTGATCACATATAGTATGTTGATTACTCTACCCTCTCAAGATGCCTCGGACTCCAAGTTTCCACTCAAATGTAGATGTTATCCCCATACACCTCGAGCATTTACCCCAAGGTATTCAAAGAAACTAATAGCATTACACCCGAGCTCTCGATTCTTGTCCCCTCTTTATCATCACCCCTTTCACGCAAGACTTTATCAACACCAAAACCTAACACAACCTTAGGGATCTTACTAAGACCAAGTCTAGCATATCCCTTTGTGAATCTAGACTTGTCAACTTCGTTGCCACCCATCATAAAATCTATTCCAGTACCTAAAAGTAAGATCCAACCTTTTAGGGCTCGTACCCCGATATCTCCCACACTTTCTCAATAACCTTCACCTTTTCCATTGATTTTAGGCCCACATCCTTTAACCTTGGTTAGATTATCCCTTCACCAAGGAAAATTTATAATGTGACAGCCTATACCCTCACCTTCACCTCTTAGTTTTCCCACACCTTCTTCACTACCCTTACCCTCACTCTTACCAACACCCCTAATTTTACCTTGGATTTCTCATATACCTACATCTTATAATTATCCTTCATCCTACCATGATTTTCCTCTGTCTTTACCCAAGAAGGCGCAACCTAAAACCAAACCTTCAATACCTTCCAAAAAGGTAGTAACACCAACACAATCTCTCGCCTCACCCTCTAATGAAGGTCACCTACCCCTTCATCTAATCAAATTTTGACCTCTCATTGTGATACTTTTGTGGGATCCTACTCTAACATCCTTGTTCGGGTTTTTAGAGACATTTGTACTATCACTTCCTCCTATCAAGCCTTATGATCCTCTCAAACCTAAACTAGTAGGAGTTGATGATGCAAAAACTTGCACTTATCATTGCTCACTAATGAATGATATCGAGATTTGTAAGGCTCTTAAAAACATTCTCCTTTAGCTTTGTGATTCTAATGGTCTCTTCAAAGAAGATGATCTGTTGGAGGAGGATTTCATTCTTTCTTCACTTTTCACCACACAACCCTCTTTTCCTCTTCCTATCTTTGAAATTAACATGGTGTGTATAGCCACTCAATCATACCATGTGAAACATAAACAAAAGGAAAAGGTTGGTAATCATTCTATTTCACCTTAACCTACCATTTCACCGATAAATCCCCCAAGATAACCATCCTTGGGATGACACCACCTACTTCTTCTGGGGTTACCCATCGTTCAATGATCAAACAACTTCACCAATCCCCATTGAATATGTCTTTATTTGACTTGATTCAAACCTCTGATTCTCATCAATAGGCCCTCATTGAGGTCCTAGAGTTCATCGAGCTTCCACCCACAAACACTTCACATATCACTACACTCATTACCCCTCATCATATTACTTCCATTAATTTCTCTAAATCAGATATTTCCCCTTCACATCTTGATGATCCAAATCCCACTCTTTTCATCTTCACTTACATCAATGATATTCATGTTAAATACATCATGATTTATGGGGGCGCTAGCATCAACATCATCTCCTCTCATGTGTATGAAAAAATGGGAATATCTGTTAATAACATTTATAGTAACCCCATTATGCTTCTATCCTTTAATGATTCCATAACCAAGACCCTTGGCACTATAATCCTCCACTTCCATGTGGGTCCTGTACTGTCCCCCGAACACTTATACGTTCTCAAAGGATTTTTCCAAAGATAACATGTTGTTAGGTCATCCTCGGATTTACGTCATGGCTTGTGTACCTTCTACGCTTCACCATTACATCAAATTTGAATATGAATGAGAAACTTACACCATTCGAGAAGATCCATCCCCCTTAAAAACCTACAATATCCTTTATCATCCTAACGATGTCTTAATCCCAATTAAGGAAGCTACCACATATACCACTTTCTTCACTTCACCTTCCTCATCCATCCCACTTACCGAGCCTCCTATTCCACCCTCTACCGATGCCCCATCTTCTCGGGATTTAGATAACTATTCAATACCTACTACCCAAGTACCAACCATATACCCCTTTGTAGGTGTTTTTCAATTCCTTTTTCTTAGATAATACTACCACCTTAACATTGACGCATTCCTTACTCCTCAGGATTATGGAAAGCTACACCAACACCCATGTCACAACCATCGTATATGAGAGGTCATACCATACAAATCCTTCTAACCTTCATACCAACCTAACTTATGGGGCACTCGACATGACCTCATATTCTATTGAACCTCCCTTCCACACCAAACAATTTTCATCCGATTTCTCCTACCTCACAAAACATAGCTTCACACTCACTTTTCTTCACTTACGCCTAAAAGGATTCAGATTTGGTCATTATAAACAAGGTTATCACAATGTCATATCATGCACCACAAAGAAATAAAAATATTGTTGTGGTCTTGGATTTCCTAACCAACCTCTCCTTAAGAAGGCCTGAATCACTCTTGTAGAAGATGAAATGCCTTCCCCACTTTATTCACCTATCGTACCACCTTCTCTTACGAGTCCATGGATCCCGAATCCATTCTACCTAAAAAAAATCATTAACACCGTCTCCTTGGGACCTCTGACCTATCAATGTGATGATGAGGTTCCCTCTTCCCTTCCTCTTCTTTATCCTGAAATGATTAATGATGATACGTCTTCTATAAACATCATTCAATGTCAAGATGATGACTCCATTTTGACCTATTTAGGTGCGGAGGATTCTTATATTCAAGGTCATTACCCTCTAACATGCAAACCATGTTGAATGAATCTACCATAGAAATCAACATTCACGCTCAAGATGACCCACACATCCTAAAAATAGGCCAATATTTAGATTCTCAGAACAAGAATCTTTCATTTCTTTTCTTCATGATCATAGAAATGTATTTTATTGGTCCTATAGTGATATGTCAAGTATCAACCCTAATATCGTGCTTCACAATATCATAACTATCCCGATGCCAAACCAATGAAATAGAAGTTGCGTAAAATGTATCCTTGCATTGTTCTTCATGGAAAAGAATAGCTTGAGAACCTTCTCTTTGTTTCCTTCATCCTACCTATTGACTATCCAAAATGGATCTTTAACATTGTTCCTATCACGAAAGAAACTAGGGGACTATGTATCTATATCTTGAATTTCACGACCTTAACCTTTCTTGTCGTAAAGATGATTTTCCTCTACCAAGAACCACCTACCAACTAGTTGATCTTACAAATGGCCATGAGATGTTATCTCTTATGGAAAGGTTTTTAGCTATAATTAGATATTATTCACTCCAGGAAGATTAAAAAAATCCTCCTACATAACCCCTTGGGATACCTTTTCTTATTGCATCATGTCCTTTGTCTTGAAAAATGTTAGTGCTACCTATCAACGCGCTATGACTTACATCTTCCATGACATCACATATGACCTTTTGGAAAAATATGTTGACGACCTTATTGATAATTCCAAGCATTGCACTAGACACCTAGCCATTATTAAAGTTATTTTTGACTTCCTTATCCAATATTGTGTTCACCTTCAACCAAAGAAGTGTGTTTTCATAGTTCTCTCGTAAGCTAATTAGATTCATCATCTCTTTATGAGGTATCAAATTTGATCCCACTAAGATCAAGGAAATTCTTGACATTCCTCCACCTACTAACCTTTGGCAAGACATCGTATCTTGCAAGAAAAATTACAATCCATATGACATTTCATCTCTCAACTTTCAGACTAATGCTAACCATTTAATCATCTCCTTAAAAAGGACATTTCTTTCCATTAGAATGATGAATGTCACAAATCCTTTAAAGCATTGAATAATTGCCTTCTTCAGCCTCCTGTGCTCATTCCACCTAAAGATAATCATCCTTTTTACCTATACATTTCTGCTACCAACCATTCCTTGGGTGTCATGCTCACTCAACCTTATGAGTAGCATAGAGAACAAGTGGTTTATTACATAATCCTCACTCTTCTAGACTATGAAACTTGGTACACTTGTGCTGAAAATATTTTCTTATCCCTAGTCTGCATGGCCACTAAACGTTTTGACTACCTTTTTAATCACAAAACCTTTTTGTTACCAAACCTTACCAACATGAATACACCACACATTGGCTCCTTCTTCATGCAAAATTGGAGTTGGATTTCATTCATCAAAAAAATTTAAAAGGTCAAAACATTGCAAATAAACTTGAAGACACTCCTCTTCCTAGAAATCAATCCTCAAATTTTGATTTTCCTGACGAATCTATCGCCACCCTCTCCACTGAGGATATTGTTTTTCAAATGAAATTATTCTTTGACGGATCCAAATGTCATTGTGGGGGAGGTACGGGGTCATCCTCATTCCTGTTGATGGCAAGCCCATGCCAGTATCCTTTAAACTAGACTTTGAATGCACTAATAAAATAGTTGAGTATGAAATACTCGTGTTAGGTTCTAAAATTTCCATTGCCTTAGATGTTAAAACCATTAATATATTTAGTTACTCAAATCGGTTGTGAACCAAGTCAATGGTTAGTACCAGTGTTGTAACAATGAGCTTAGAAAGTATAGACATCATGTCCATCTACTTTTGACCACATTTAATCACTACCTCATTCAATTCACTCCACGATCCACTAAAAAATTCATAGATACTGTGGCTTGTCTTGCTTCTCAAATACCTGCCTCACCTTTGAGCTCAAAAATCTTCATCATCATCTAACGGTTGAAGTTTCATTCTTATATTATCCTTGGCATTAATTTTTTGGGTAGCATCGATATTGAGCCACGCGATATTTGGTATAAGAAATTCACCGACTACCTCTCGCATTTAATCCTTCCTTTGGATCTCACTCACAATGGGTGACGAAACTTCCTAAAAATTTCTCTTGTTACATCATCATTAGAAATATTCTTTACTGATGTGGATTTAACGGTATTCTACTACGGTGCCTCACCATTTCTGAAATCCTATACACCATCAAAGAGATTCATGATGGGCTTTTTTGGGGACATTTTCATGGCCTCATTGTCACAAAATGTATCCTTCATTTCAGCTATTACTTTCCAACCCTTAACCAAGACTCAAGCTGCATTTGTGACTATGTTAAAAGTTTTTGAAGTGTTAGCAACATTCTAACCTTCATCAAGCTCCTAGTCACAACATACAAGTCACCCGAGACTTTTGGCCCTTTTCACAATGGGATTTGGATCTCGTTGGAGAGATTAACCTCATTCCTCTCAACGTTGTGACTATATCATCACGGCGACAAAATATTACACTAAATGGGTAGAATTCATCCCTCTTATCTCTACCAAAGCTGAGAAAATAACTGAATTTATCAACCACCATATCATTTGTCACTTTGGTGTTCCTCATCGCCTTATCACTGACAATGGAAAACAATTCAAAAACAAAACCCTACACAAACTGTGTGACAACTTTGGTATTCAACTCAGTTTTTCTTCACCATATTACCCACAAGCAAATGGTCAAGCCAAATCTTCTAACAAAACCCTCAAAAAAATTCTTATGAAAGTGGTTGACAACACTAGTAAGGATTGACACACGCACATTCCTTTCACCCTATGGGCTTATCGCACCAGCATCCACACCTCTACTCGATGCCACACCTTTCTCTTTGGTCTACGGCATAGAGGTTGTCCTACCTCTCAAAGTCCAAATTCCATCTCTTCATATATCACTTAAATATATGCTCTCTGATGACGATTTTCACCAAGAACATTTGGCACAACTTGAGATATTAGACGAACATCATCTAAATTCTCTAGACCACCTCCAAATCTACCAAAAGCACATCAAGCACTCCTATGAAAAACACGTTCGAAAACAAACATTCCAGATTGAAGATCTTGTCCTGAAGGAAAATAAACATGTAACTGAGAATAGAGAAAAGTAAACAAGGAAAGTTTACTCCTAATTTTCTCAAACCTTATATTGTCATCCATACATATGGATCAAGAACTTATCGTTTATCTTATCTTGAGGGTAAACCCGAACTTGAGCCCATTAATGCCTTGCATCTTCGACCAATCTATTATTGAATAAAGTACAACATCATTGTATGTCTCTTATATTCTCATCCCTTGAGTGAAACTCTCCTTGTACACCTACCTCTTTTTAAGGACTAATGACTAAACCAAAATTGTGTGATTATTTGTCACCATTCAGCCTTATCTTGAATATGATTACCATGGATCTACTCATGGCATGATTCTCGATGGATAGTTTTTTTCCTTTTCGGAAGGAATCCCATGGTTTTTCGTCACTTAAAACCCATCTTTCATAGCTAACCTTTATCGTTCTATGGGTTTTCCTTCATAAAAAGACCTATACTCATTTATAGTCTTTTCCATGGCTACAAGTCAAAAATAATGCAAAAAAAAGTGGGATGACAAAAACTCTACTTCTTGATTCAAACTTCTCACACATAAAAATCTAGCCACCTGTTGTACTTAGTCTTTCCAAAAATAAGACTAATCCATATTTGTTAAAACCAAAATTATCTTGGAGCTTCCCACATCGATCAACTTCATGAAGACCTCAAGGAGAATTTATTATTCATCCCAATATAGACTTCATTCATAAATTAGTCTATGAATACAAAAAGTAAAATGCAAAAGAAAAATAATCAAGAAAAATACAAAAATTTGGTGATGGACTTGTCTATGTTGGTTTTGGGTATCTTGCAGAAGGGGCATGTCATCCCACAACAAGGTTATGCTAAAAAAACCACTCCACCCTACCTTCATTTATTTACTCCTATCCACTCAAGGGACATGGCACTCATGCAAAACTTTTTGATCATGTAACTTCTTTCAACTATAGACCTATCAATCATGAAATGTATCTAGGGGCTTATGTTCATAATCCTATTTTTCATCCCACAACAAGGTTATGCTAAAAACACTCTACACTACCTTAATTTATTTACTCGTATCCACTCAAGGGATGTGGTGCTCATGCGACACTTTGTGATCATGTAACTTATTTCAACTATAGACCTATCAATCATGTAATGTATCTAGGGGCTTATGTTCATAAGCCTATTTGTATGGCCATTATGGTCCTTGCCAACTATGGAGCATTTTACTTCTTTTCATTTCACCTCTGCCTACTTGTTGCTTCTTCAATAGGATGAGACCATTGAAATTAAATATCTTGGTCCATTTATCATTTCACCCATACCCATACTAATCATCATTTCCAAAACATTATACATACTTATCAAAATCAAATCAAAACAAAAAAAAACACCATACCTATACCAATCACACAATTTAACCAGTTACCCTTTTTATTTTTTGGCTCAACACTTGACCTTGCCTTACCAAGACCATTTTCCTTACCTAACCTACCTATCAGAACTCTTATTCTTCCCTATCCTACAGGGATAACTACATCGGCTTGAGGCCAATTTTGTAAGGGCTATGTAGGAAGCACTTCGAAGACATGGGGTCTTCGGAGGTTAGTTTGGCCACCATTTTCTACCATCTTCCATTTTTACCATTATTTGTTCCTACTACCTAATATTTCTCACATTTCCATAATATTAATAGCTTGGAAAATAAACCGAACCATTCCTACACATATAAGTTTCCATACTATCAATAACTTGGAAATTAAACCAAATCATGCCTATACATATAATTTCCATAATATCAATAACTTAGAAATTAAACCAAACAAACCATACATCATAACCATGCCTATACATCTAATTTCCATAATATCAATAACTTGGAAATTAAACCAACCAAACCATACATCATAACCATGCCTATACATCTAGTTTCCATAATATCAATAACTTGGAAATTAAACCAAACCATGCCTATATATCTAGTTTCCATAATATCAATAACTTGGAAATTAAACCAAACCATGCCTATAAATTTAAGTTTTTATAATATCAATACATTGGAAGTTAAAACAATTTCATAACATTAACCATGCCTGAAACTAGTTTCCATAATAACCATACAATGGAAATACAACTAAATACAATAGATATAAATTTCATTATCTATATTGGAAGGTATGTATGTCAATACACTATGCATAGTGGTATAAATAAGTCTCTCGAAAAAAATCTTATATACATCTCGCCTCTTCAACACATAGGCTAGTATATATAAATCAAAATTATAATAAAAATAATATCTCAATAGCTATGTCATCCCTAATAGGGTCTGGCACCTCTCCCACTCTCTCTCTTGTCCCCTCACCTAGACTTTGTCTCCATGAACTTGTCACCTCTCACTAGCCCTTCCCATGAGAATGGTGGCTCCTTGAACTACTAGCACTATGGGTCCATGAGTTGGACCTCCGACAGTGCTGCCTACTTAGCTCTATAGGTAGCATATTTGGTAATAGGATCACCAAACTCTATAATCTGATCCTTAAAATACCTAGCCTCGACCAAAAACTCTTTGTATCAATCCATAGATATCACATGTGGTGGTGGCATCGCTCTAGCACCTATTAGTGGTCCATGTCCCTATACTTGTGGTCGTGGACCCTGTCCTAGTACCTGCACCTATAATGATGAGGCATGTCCCTATACTTGTGCCCCATCATGTTCCCTTGGAGGTAAAAGAGGGGTAGCCACATGTCCCTCGGCACCATCCTGTTCCTCTCCTGTTTCTAGTTGTGTCTATAGTGTGTCCACCTGGGCCTATAAAGCAGTAACCTAGGCCTGTAGTGCCACAACTTATCCCCCATCACCGATTTGTGCATGTTCCATCACTAGTTCTCCCAATAGCGTAACTACCTATGCCTATATTGTAGTGACTTGGGCTTGTAATGCCATCACCTTCCTCTGTAACATGTATCTCTCATTGGTGGTTATGGTGAAATCTGTCGGTCTTCACCTAGTTGGTGTTACCTGTACTTGTGCGACCCACCACTGACTATACCTAGATATACACCTAGCATCATATATGGTTTCTTCTACTACCTAATCCTCCACTCCTATTGGATCTATAGGTTGTGGAAGAAGTAATGGCATCTCCACATCCTCTTGATGGTACTATAGGAATGGCAGGGGCACACCCTACTATAGGTCAACCGTCATCCGACCCGATCTATAGGTATTAGCTCGTGCACACCCACCTACACAATTGAATCCATCTATTAAGTTGTAAACCCTCCATCTCCTCCTCCATACCTGTGTACTCTTGATACACAAGGTATGGCCTTCATATAATCTCTATCGGTGATAAGCTAGCCAGTACCCTATGATAATATGTTATATCTTGAGTCACACCATCAACCCTCTCCTCCTCTCCAATGGCATGCTCATTCCTAAGAAAAACTTAGTATCCTCTAAGGAGTCATGTTCCCATTATTTTATCACCACATATAAATTACTAGATGAAAGATCCTAGAAATATGTTATGTAATGTCTCTCGTTAGGGGATAACGCCTTCTAGCCGTTAACTCAATTCCTACACAGAAAACAAATGGGAGACCTAACAAACAACCCATGTATGAACCGAACATTGGATATATCATCTCCTTTATTCATCCCAATCTTAAAACCTATATCATCTAGTGAGGGATTGATTTTCATTCCCAACATCATAATAATCAACACTATGATAAATTTTTTATATCTTATTTTTCATTCTTATACAACCAATCCTTCACAAAAATTTATCTTCATCATTGTGTCTAGAAAGGTTTTTTCTTGGCACATTACGAAAGGTATTCATGACTTAGTATTTCACCAATTCCACAAACTTCATGAGAAATATGGATTGGGTTATGACAAACCATCCTTAGACACTTTCGCCATCACCACATATGGATCCGTAACGGAACTAGAGTCACCCTCTTCATATTCACATGAAAATGGTATCAACACAAATGATGTATTTTCAATCCCACTTTGAATTATGTTTAATCAACATGATCACCTTAGGACCACTCACTTATCGACTAATGACGGAAATATGACACTTTTTCTAGCATTACGAAATGGAGAGGGAGCCTCCCTACCATCAACATTCTTCAATACTATATTTATCAATCCATCCTATCTTATATGGGGGAAGAGGATCATTATCTTCAAAATACTTTACCACTTGACACATTGATACTCCTTAATGAATCCACCATCGATGTCAACATAGGGACTTCACAAGACCCTTACATGGTCAAGGTTGGAAAAACTTTAGATTCAAAATAATTAAATACTTCACCACCTTCCTTTTGAAACATAGTCAGGCCTTCACATGGTCATCTAGTGACATGTCGGGTATTAATCCTAACATTTTCATACACAACATCTTCACAATCACTAATGTTAATCCTATCAAATAAAAACTATGTAGAATACACCATAAAGCATAGCCCTCCTCATCAAAGAAGAGTTACAATGTCTCCTATTTTCTAAAATCCACTTACCCACTGACTTTCTATAATGGGTTTATAATATTGTACCCATAACAAAATTCTTTAGAAAGTTACATATTTTAACAAACTTCTATGTAGTCACCAAAAATTGGGTCGCAACCCTCTAAGATCCCTTAAATTAACACACCCCCTTACCATGACCCCTTCCACACATTATTATTAATCTAATTATCAATATTAGGTTAATTACCACCTCACCCCTCCACCTCACCTCTCCACCTCACCTTGGATCAATTCCAAGGGAATTTAACTAACTGCGACTAAGTCGTCACTCTTAGCATTGAGTCTTCACTTCCTCTAACTAACTAAGACTATTCTTAACCTAATATTTATTGCTAACCACTTCTTCCATCAATTCCCCACATGTTTAAACATGAACCAATACTCCTATCCCACAATAAAATATTGACCCATGCAAAAAGGGAAGAAACAAGCTATTTTGAGTAAATTGGAATATTTCTCCCTAACCGATGTTGGTTATTCCTCGGCTGGCACCTTTGGTTAAGGAACTGCCATCGATTCCTTTAAATAAGGATTTCCAACTCTTTTCTCGGGTTCTTATTTTGGTTTGATTTTTATATTTCATTCACATTCTTGCATTCAATGGTGCATCTGATGATCAAACACAACACCGAGCTTCTAAGTTCTTCACTAGCAATCAACCTCTTTCTCCATAACCTCGGATCATTCACAGGGAATCACTTTGGCTTCATTGCCATGGCACTGGATCCAAACCCATTTCTCCTACAAAATCCCACCATTAACCATATCTACCAATATCCAGGTCTTCAAATAAGTATCTTAAATAGGTTGTTGGTTATTAACGTTGGTTTTAGATCTCTTATTTTCTTCACTTGTAGTTCTTATTTCTAACCTCAATACCATTCATCACCTATCTACCTTATACACTACCAATCTAAACCTCTCTACCTTTTCAATCACCTCTCTCACCATTGTTGATCCTTCACCTAAATTCCAACAACCTATCTAAGACTTACCAACACTCTATGCAATCACGAGAGAACTCCGAACCAATCTCATTTCTACTTATCATCCAATTTCCCCTATAGTCATTGAGTATCTAACTAATATCAGCTAAAACTAGTGACCACCATCAGTTCACAAACCGACATCAGTCTATATTTATGGCATTCTCTCTCAGACCATTGAGCTAATTTACCTACCCAAAACCTCTCAAAACCTCCCACAACCTCACCTAGACCTCCATAACACCCTCTGTTACACCTACAAACCTTAACAACCCACCAGCCTACTTTAAATATAATCTTGGATTCACTAATTAGATTATATTTAATTTATTGTACTTGTGTGAGATGCATGAATTATACAACTATAATAGGAATCTCTATTTCATGTTCTTATCAGCATTTAATTTGTTTAAAACATGGATTTATAGCCTTCTAGGAATTACCCCACTTCCCATATCTAGCTCTCACTAGGCAATCCACCAACCTATGCTTTTAATTCTATCTTGTGGTCTTGCTTTTTTTTAGGTAGTCCTTCCCAGATAAAAAGGAGTGCTCTCGATCATTCCGGTCTTCGACGATGTGAAACCTCTTCGAAACCTTCTGTATTCCTCACGTACCCAACCTTTTACCTTAAAATTTTGTCTTATATGTATGATTCTTATTGGTGAAACAATATAATATCTCAATCTCACTTTCCCTTAATAGGACTCCCCCTTCCTAACATTGATCAGCTTGCCGACCTCATGGTAGGCAATGAAATGCTTTGTCTTATGGATGGATTTTCTAGATACAATAAAATTCTTGTCATAACTCAAGACAAACATTAGACATATTTCATTAACCCTTGGGGGACTTTTTTCTACAACATCATGCCCTTCGACTCAAAAATATAGGGGCCACTTATCAAGGCATTATGACTAATATTTTCCATGATCTTATCCATAAAACTGTGGAAGACTATGTGCATGATCTCTTAGGTAAATATAACCACCAAAGAGAACATCTGGCCATTCTTGAAGTCATATTTTCCCATCTTAATAAATATTTCCTCCTCCATAACCCACCCAAGTGTGTATTCAATTTTCTCACCAGAAACTTCTCGGGTTTAGTGTTTCTATCAGTGGTATTGAAGTAGACCCCACCAAAATTAAATATATCATTGAGATGCCTCCTCTTTCCAATATCAAATAACTTCCTAGTCTCTAAAGTAGACTTCAATTAGTTTGCTTTTTCATCTCTCATCTTTTAGATCTCTATCATCTTTTTCACTATCTCATCTGAAAGGATGTTTGCTTCAAATGGGATCACAACTATTAAAAGGCATTTGAGGACCTCAAATGATGTATTCATTTATTTACCCTTACTAATTTTACCAACCCTAAGCGCATCACCTATCACCCAAAGGGGGCGCTAGACACTCGTCGAGGCATGCGCAGTGTTGAGCGCCTCCTTTATGTGAGATTTGTGATAAGGTTCCACCATTAATGGAGGATGATTTATTAAACAAGGAGTACATTCAGTTATTTAAAGAGGTAGAAAATGCATCTAAAAGATCTAAAATTAGTACATCACAAAAGCTAAAGAGCATTGCAAGAAGGATAGTAAATGGATCTGAGCCATAATAAGTCAAATGACACAAGGGTTTACACCCTTAAGAAAAATATACATAATGAACCTAGAGATATATTATTTTAACATAGTTTAGGTAGCCACATTACGCTAAAAGGGTCATCTCAGACCATATACAATAAATGAGGACTTAACTCCCTTAAATCCTCCCTAGTATGATATCTTAACTATACCTTTCCCATCCTAACCCTTGTTACAGCTTATTACTTCCATACAGAGGCTTATGGAATCCCTTACAACCCTTAGCACTAAGTGCTCTAAACCCTAGCATTACTACAACACTTTTTCACTCTACTTCTTATTCTTTAAATTATCCTCTATATTATCCTCTCTTTGTCTCCTCTATGTCTTTAGCCCAAGCATATCTCTTTATAGGATCAACACCCACCGCCATGCCTTCTCTTCTGAATAGATCATGTGCCAAGTGTTGATGTGGTCCTCTAATGGTGAATGTTTATCCCTTTGCAAACCCTCCACTCTCTGTAATGATGTCTTTTAGGAATATTCCCTACATGGAATATCCTTTTCTTGACCTCTAAGGTTCCAGGCTGGCACCTTATCCACTCATCATGCCTAGTTGGGTCTTCACATTTTTCCTCAAGTGCATCTAGAATTCCAAATATGGATAATTCCTTTAAAAAAATTTGCTTCTCGCATGTGTGCTTTGGTTTCACATAAACCCTTCTTAAACTCCTTTGTCCTACGTGCTTTCCCTTGAGCACCCTTCTTCTTACTGATCTTGTGCACGTGCCCTTTGCTACTTAGCCAATATTTAAAGAGCCAATAAATGATATCTTCCATTCACCATTCTCTGGATATTATGCTAACACATACAGATGAGCAAGGTAGAGAGTAGTCCATTTATTACGTGAGCCACTCTCTTCACGATTTTGAAATGCATTACACCAAATCCAAAAAAATTGTTGTGTTTTGTACTTCACAACTTCCATGCTTCATCACTATCTCCTTATTCATAAGACTTATGTTATCACCAATTTCAATCCTCTCAAGGCTATTCTTTCTCAATCTTATCATAGCGATCGTACCAATCGATGGATCATGCTTATGATTGAATTTAATCTAGAATTCATATCTAAAAAATCTACCAAGGAGAAATCCATTTCCAACCAACTCATAAAAGCTCCTTCTTAATAATCAGCTACCTCATAAACAATTTCCTAATGAATCCATTAACACCATTGATCAAGAATAAACTCCCCTTAAAATGAAACTCTTCTTTGATGGTTCTAAATGTCAGCAGTGGAGGTGCTAGTATAATTATCATACCTCCTTATGGGAATCATATCCCTCTATCCTTTAAAATAAATTTTGAATTCACTAATAATATTCCTAAGTATGAATCCCTCATCATGGGTCTCCAAATAGTAGTCATGTTAGGTTTTCATATCCTTGACATCTATGGATACTCCTAGCTTATGATCAATCAAATTAATGGAACTTATCAATGTAAGAATGAAATTTTATGAAAGTATAAAAACATTTTTGATTTCCTCTTAGAATCCTTCAATCAATATACGATCCAGACAATTCCTCGATCATCAAAAAAATTCACGGAAATGGCTTCTCTTGCATCACTTATCCCTTTATCAACCAAATATTCCATGTTGTTTGTTGTTGTGCATCGATACGATCAACCATATCATACTAACAAAATACATTCTATTAATCTTATCAAAGATGATCAAATAGATCATTGGTACATCCAAACTAATGACTATCTCTCTCAATATAAAATTCCCTCCGATATATCTAAAAATGCTAAAATATATTTTCGTCAACGTGTTACCCAAAACGTCATTGTAGGTAGTATTCTCTACAAACGTGGATTTGATTACCTCCTACTTCGATGCCTCAAATATCATGAATCCACTAAAGCTACCAAGAATTCCATGATGGCGTATGTGGTGGAAACTTCAGTGGTATATTTATTTATTAAATCATCCTATCGATGGGCTATTACTATCCTATCATTAATCAAGTTTGTTGCACATAAATCAAGAAATGCATTCAATTTCAACAACATTACCACCTTATCCACATTCCCAATCAGGTCGTCTGAACCCACTCAATATTTATGGCATTTTTCATAATGGAGATTTGACCTCATTATCCTCATCAACCCATGTTCATCATAATGATGTCATTCTATTATCACTTTGGAAACTTGAATACTTCAAACAATTGGTGGAAGTTATCCCACTCATCTCCACTAAAGTTGATAAAAAAATTTACTTCATCCACCATCACATTATTTTTTGTTTTAACATTACTCACAAAATAATCACAAATAATGGTAAGTCTTTCAAAATAAAATTATTTAAAATCTTTACGACACCTATAACATAAAACTTAGCTTATCATCCCCTTATTATCCACAATCAAACAGTTAAGTAAACTCTAAATCTTCCTACAAGAAACTCAATAAAATCCTCATGAAAACCATTAACCAACTAGACAGAGAGTGGAATCTCCAAAAAAATTCTCTATGGGCCTATTGAACTAGCATATGTACCCCAATAGTTTAAATATACCCTTCTCTTTAGTCTACGGATCTGAGGTGGTTCTTAATGAGACCAAAATATTTCTCATTATATCACCAAATAACACTCTTATCTCTCTCTCTTAAAATCAAGCTTTCTAGTGAATTTATATGTAGTTTTAATAATAGATAGCATATTCAAGGTATAATATAGTATTTATCTTATCATATCTTTATAAATCTATTTGCAATCTAATTTTAGTTATTTCCTTATATTTATTCTAAAGTTAGAATGCAATAGTGTTTAGAAAACAGGTCATAATCAACTCTACTCCAAGTTCATAAATCACAGCTACTAAAACACCCAGCTACCAAAAGTCTTCACACGAGAGACGGAAATTCCCAGGCTACCAAAAGTCTTCACGTAGCTATCAAAATGCCCAACTAGTGAAATTCTATTGGTTTGTTCCAAAGTAATGTAAAGGAGCACCGAACTATTCAGCTCACTCTTTGATTCCACTTCATCAACCAAGAATACAAATCCAAACATGTGGCAATCCAAAGTCATGCATGCATGTGGCATTTCAAAAAGAATTCAAATTCATGGACTTAGCACTCCTCCATTTTATCTCCATGTTTCAAGGATGAGAAAATAGTGGAATAGTATTAGGAATGTTGAATAAGTACTCTCCCACTTTGTGTTCCTAGATTAAAGGGACGAGTTGTAGAAATATTCTCCATGATAACTGGATTGTTGTAGTTAAGTTTTTTTAGGATTTATTTCTTTGAATAAATCCACCCAAGAATAGGTAGTTAGTTATTAGTGTGTGGACTAAGTAAATTAGAATAACATGTGGAAGAGGCTGTTTTGATAGCAACGTTTTCTAATGCAAACTTATTACAGGAGTTCATAAATAAGTACCTCAAAAAAATTCTAGTTCTTATTCTACACGATCTAATATTTCCAAATCTTTTTAAATTTCTCATTCAAAAATAACAGTTTGAATGCACAGAGCTCAAAAAAATAACATGCTGAGGACTGTTTTTTCTTTAAAAAAATCTTATGATGCATGTAAGTATTCTTCTAATACTCCTCATTTTTAGTACCTCGATTCATTCCATGCTACCCTCTCTGTCTCATTTTTGTTGATTTTTTTGCTAAAACTCATTTTCCCAACTACTGGAACCACTAAAAATTCCTTTGATATTTTGTAGTCAATGTTAATTCTTCTCATGACTATAGTAAAAATACTTGGCTCAACCAATATATGCTAATTGAAATGCCAACATACCATTTGTATTCATGGATCATACCCACAACCTCTCATAATAAACCATCCATTCCTAATAAATGAAAAATTTCTGAACTAGTTCCATTTCCCAGAATAGTTTACCATTGTTTCTCAATTTATAAATCAGCTTTATAAATTGGTTAGATGATTCGACACTCTAGAGGATTACTTCCTGATTTTCCATCATGTTGACATTTCTTAAAAGGATAGTAATAGGTTAGAAAACTAGTTTATTAGCTGACCAATTACTAAAAAAACAAAAAAACACAAAGGGGAAAGTTGAAAACCATCAAATGGCTACTTTTCCCAAAAAAAAATTGCAGTTCAAAGTCTTTCTTGGATACATATGACTACTTCTCTTAGGCCAACTTGGTTGATGAAATAATTTTCTACTGAAAATTCTATGTTGTGAGGCCTTGACTTCATATCTTTTTTTTTGTTCAACTGCAGACGGAAATCAAGGTTATACAACATGATGAAAGAACATATAACTCATGAGTTTGGTAAGGTAACTTCTATTTTTCCATTCTATAATTCTAAATATGGCTACATCCTTTAAATTCATGTTATTCTTCCCGTGTGTACCCTTGTTTCACTTAAACCCCCCCCCTTTTTCCTTCATTTTTTCCCCTAAGTGCCCTTCTTATTACTAATCCTACGTCCAAACCCTTTGGTACTTAGCCAATATTTTAGTGCCCAAAATCACCCCACACTACACATGTTATCAATCCTCGGATCATCCCGATTCTTTAAAGAATAAAGAATAGTGGGACATGGACAATCTAAATAAAGAATTACAAAAGGAATAATCTGCTACTATTGTAGGAGGAGGTGAAATTCTTTCTTTATTTTCGCTTCAATATTTTTGAGACATCCACCTCACCCTCTACTTTTTGAATTAGGTCACCCACTAAAGCACTCACCTCATAAAAACTCAATTCATCACTCTTAGCATTCAACGTATCTACAATTCCTTCTAGCTACTTGCTAAGATCGTCCAACACATCCATTTTATGGGTGACCTAGGGATATAGTTCCTTAAGCCGATTCTTAATCAAACCCCATAAGGTTTCGATTGATTCCAAATTTTTCTCAACCTCGGCTAGGATCTTATCCTACTCCACCATGTTTCCTTTTTTCTTCTCTTGAAACTCCTTCATATCTACTTCATGCATAACAACTAGTATGCTTGCTGACATGTCTCTCTCAAAGCTGGTGTCATAAACAACCTCATCCATTTACATAGAGATCTTCACTGTGGTAAGGAGCTTGGAATACCAAGTAGCCGTATCCCTTATCTTTAGTTTCTCTTCCTCTTTTTTGTGTACCAATGCCTCTTCTATTGATTCTAATGTGAGCAGCCACCTCTCCATGGTGAGGATGCGGGTTAGGTCTTCCAAACATTACCTGGTCGACTTGTATTTTTTCACAGGTGGGGCCAAGTCTATGTGCCTCAAGATTATGGCATCTAAAATTTATTCTATCTTTGTATGGATATCTCATACCTTTTCCTTTTCCTACCTTAATTTACACCTTAATTGTGTGCTGATCAGCTCCTCCTGGTTTAGCTACTTTTTCTTTTCAATGATCTCTTCATTTTTCTTTTCAATTTCTTCTTCCAGGACCCTTATTCTGTCATTTCTCTTGAAGATCCTTGCCTCAACCTCTACCTTGTTGAGCACATTACAAACTTTATCATCGATAGATCTGAGCATTCACGGAGGTTTTACTCCCTTGGTATCTAGTATCTTTATCAACACTTCACAGTTGAACTCAAATTCGGGCTCATCAATGTGGGACTCAAAATCCCAAGACAACATCTTCCTTGTGTCAGCAGTACACATCATTTTCATCGAAAGAATATTATGTAAGGAGTTGGTTTGAAGGCACGATAACTTTGGAAATGTGCACAATACCTTATTTAGATCATTGATGTAGGTCATCCCTTATCCATGTGCTGCCACCATACCCTTCCCTCTTGTGTGCACTACCTTTGGGAAGCTTACCAACAGCTTTGGGATCTCCACCCATGCTTCCATACTCCTTTTATACATTCTCACTTCTCTTTGTATCCTTAAGAACTTCGGTGTTGCACTCCACTTATTGATCCAAAAAGTCCTTTATGATGTATGCTACCTCCCTTTCTACGGCATCCTCTATCTGCTCCTTGGTTAAGCTTGGAGTCCTTTGATCTTTCATGTTGACTTCCTCACTTCCCCCCTTGTCGTGAGTGCCTCCTATGTCCTCATCCTTCTCTTCATTATCATCCTCCTCGACTTGTGTACACTATACACGAATGGTCCTGAACCTTTTGGTGTTCTTCATCATCTTTGTTTCCCTTTTCAGCCTCCATGCTCTCTGTTTCTTCCAAGTCTACCTTTTCTGTTACCCTTTGTTTCTTCCTAATTGGTGATTCCAATATAGGAGACTCTTATTTTTCTTCCTCTCTAGGTGACTCCTTTCTTTCCGGTGACTATTCTTCTTCGAGTGGATTCTCTTGATTTGGTGCCCCTTCTACATGTGTCTTATCTCTCTCTTTGGTGGGGATTTCTTACATTGTGCATAGGTGCTTTGTTTGTACCCAACTCTGGACGCCTATAGACTATGTTGTTTGTGTACTTGGCACCTTTTTCTCAGGGGCCTCCTCTCTCTTCCTTTTCCTTAGCATGACCTTATTCCTTTCGATGGGATATTCAGGATAGACACATCATTTTCAATATCGAGCCACTTTCATAATTCATCCTTATGCGTAGGTATATCCTTGTTGCGGTCCTCTCAAAGAACATGCAATGTTAATGGCTTCAAAGATGTGTACATCATGGGAGACATACTTCTCCACATAAACGCGCTTCTTTGGATATATCAATGTCCTACATAGCTCATGGCTATCCTGATCTATTGTGCTGAGGTCAAACCTTATCTTTTTTTCCTCCTTAAATCTATTGACTCTAGCCTGAAAGTATTATGCTATGAAGGAGAATGGAAATTTACACCAGGGACCCTTAGCGCCGTCTACCAGAGTAAACCTACCAATGCAAAAATGTTTGCAAATGTACAATTCATCTTCATTTTGTAGTAAAATAGGTAATTTTAAGGTATGCCCCACTATGTGCCAAATGTGTCACGCATCCTCTTATACCATTTTTCTAGGTGCACTTTGTGGGCAGACGTCATGGTATCACAAGTGTACTTGTCAAATCTTTTGGCAAGGGAGGGTTTCTCATCTAGGTACTACCACACAAATTTATCGGCACATTAGGAACTCCAATCATTGAAAAGATAACGGTGAGGACATTACCAAACATGATCTTTTCTCCATTACGCATGGCACTAATGATTTCTTCTACTATGAACGCTAAGAGGTTATAGATGGTCCCCTCCGATATCTTCTAGAAAACATTCAACCAAGCCTTGTTGATTTGCATCCATCTCTCCTGCCCATTTAGTTTTGTGACCAAGTGTGTGGCCATCCTCATTACAGGGTTAGAAATCATAGAGATGTCGAAGTATTGTGACCCCTTCTTGTAGTCATAGGCTTCAATAGTCTTCTTGATGGCCTCCTTATCATCCAATTCATCATCAAATGATTCTCCCTTGCAGTAAGACCAATAAATTTAGAGACCAGTTGGGGATTTATCTACATCCTACGTCTGCAAAGTAGAAATGGTCTTCATGTATGCGTGACATTAACCACTAGTACAGTCACTTAGGTTTTCCAAAATAGGGCAACTCATAGATTTGCAATAACCCAACCTTCACCATCTTCACCTTTAATGCATCATCATAGATAGGCATTCCATCTAGTGTCCTTTTATGTGTAGGGTTAACTAGTTATAATTCCATCTCGCTCTCTATGGTGCTCTTTTGATGGTTGTAGTCACTTACGGAAATATTTCTTACCTGAGACACCCATTATTTTCCAAGAAACATGTCAACTCAACATTGCATATCTGTGTATCATTCTTCATTGAAACTAGTGGAAACATCTTATTTCCCTTTTCCCTGTCCCTTCTTTGGTGAAATAGTTGTTGCTTTTATTGGTTTCATTTCTCAGTTAGGTCACTAAAAGTTCTTTCTTCCTCCTGATCCTTGCTCTACTCAATTCTACAGCTCTACCCTTTCTCGAAAACCCCTTCAATCATGTTCCCTAGCTATAGAATCCTAACCTAGAAAACCCGTTCTATCTGAAAGATGATGTATTTACTTATGGGATTCAAAAACTTCTACGACCTTCTCCCTCACTCATGTGTACTCTTTTTCCACTCTGGTTCACTAATCAAATGGATATGTACTCATATCTTCACAACCCCTTTTCATGCAACGTTTCTTCAAGGATTCCCTAGTTGGAAAGAGCTGTTTGATATCACAATTTGAAGGTAAACAATAATGTACCCCGACCTTCTACTTATAGTTTTTTTATTTTTTCTGAAATAAATGGCATACCATCTACTAATGTACGTTTACAATAAAGGTGGTTTTTTCTTCTAAATCCAACCTTCAGTGCTTTTAGACCTGCACCCAATCTTATGCAAAAACTTATACAACCTTCTGGTGCACAAAAACCATTATTGACCGAAGATCCTTATTCATACACTTACAACATTGAAGGAAATTCTTCTATCCTTACCCTGATTTTTGACATCGCCTACCTCATGTTGTTCATGCACTTCTCACCCTTGTACATGGTTTTGTAAAGCCTTCCTGACACAAAAATCCTCATGTTCACCTTTTCCATGCACACTCTTCCAAACTACATGCTTTTGATCCTTCAAACTGGGCCATCGAAACACAACTTCCACTACCACCTTCTAGTACTTATCATATTACTTTACCCCAGACAAAAATAGATGCGCAATCCTCTACACGAAATTTTTGAAATTGTAAGTGGCTACCAAACACAACACACACACAACAACAAAAGAAAAGGAGCAAGCAATGAGAAAGGGAAACACAAAGAAATAAAAATTCATTAAGGGAAATCCTAGGCTAAAGGGAAATATTTCCTTATTTACAAACACAAAGAAGACTTATTTATAGTATGGCTTCAGCCTATTCCCATTGAAATGGCTTGGTAATTGTGTTTCATCCAGCTCTTGTAACTTGAAAGCACCTGAATTAAGTATATATGATACAATGTATGAACCCATCTAATGGACTTTGAATTTCCTAGGGTGGCACAAAAACCTAGAATCATATAATAGAACCATCTTCCCAACCTCAAAATTTTTGTTCTTGATGTTTCTATCATGCCATGCCTTATGCCTACCATTTTCTGTCTTCTAACTCTAGCAATCAATGGCCCACCTCTCATCTAACTGCATTAACTTATCAATCCTCTCCTCAAGTACTTTTTCATTAGCTAATCCTCATGTGCATGTTATACGTAGTGATGGTAACATGAATTCAATGGGTAACACTTCTTCCACACTAAACACCAGTTGAAAAGGTGTGGCCTTATTCAATCCTTTAAAAGTAGTCTGGTATGACCATAACATAGCAAAAACTTTATCATCGCAATGCTTCCTCCCACATTACAAATTTTGGTCAGTGTGTGACTCAATATTTTGTTAAATTCCTCAAAAGTTCCATTATCTTATGGGTGAGATAGGGTATTATTGTGGTGGGATACCATGAATTTTGCTAAAAAATCCTAACCATCTCATCAAGAAATGAGTACCCCTATCACTTGTTAAACTCAACGGCCATCCATATCTGTTGATTATATTTTCTCATAAGAACCTAGATGTTGTTGTTGCTTTATGCAATATCTTATGGGTGTTGCCTTTGCCTATCTAGTTAAGTAGTGAGTACAAGTAATGATATAACATGAACCAGTCCTTTGCACGATAGGTGAAATCAGCCCTACAAAATCAATCACCCACTTCTCAAATGGTTCTATACTAGATATCAGTCTCAAGGGCATCTCATCTCTTCTTCTTGGTTTTCCAAGGTGTTGATAATGGTCACAAGCCTTACAAAACTCAATACAATCTTGGTATATGCTTTCCCACCAAATCCTTGCCAGAAGGATCTTGTGCACGCTTATATTCCCGCATAATGTCCTCCTATAATTCCACCATGTGCTTCCTCCATGATTGCAACGTGTTCATGCTCTAACACACACGGGTGTAAATACTCATCATAGCCTAGCTTGTATAAGTCATCGAACACCAACCTGGATTGACATTATTAATGAAGAGTGTTGATGACCTCATTAATTCTATACCTTAAAGGTCAAATTCAATATCTCTGTGTATCCCTCAAGTATTTTATCTCTTATTAGGATTATCATCAAAAATTCTTAGCACAACATGAAATGTTAGAAAAACATCACCTAACAACCCTTGACAATCATCATATCTATCAAGAACACATCGAGACATGTATACAAAAATACGTCAAAGAATTTGACTTCAACATTGGTGACCTTGTCCTTAAATAGACTCAAAATGTCACTATTATGGAAATGAGTAAACATGGGAAGTTTTCCCCTAACTAGATCGGTTCATATGTCATCACTTAAAAATATGTATTAGGAGCCTATCGTTTAGTCCCCCTTGATGGTAAACCTGAAAAGAAACCTCTAAATGGCTAATTTTATACCATTAGTCACATCAAAGATCTTATTCCACCACTAACCCATCACCTATCATCATAATGATTTTGAAATTATGTGGTCCTCCATCAATATCCTATGTCTACAACCTTAAAGATGAGCACCACATCTCTATTCATTGTACTTTCCACATGAAAAAATTCCTCTTCATAAGCAGGAACCCCACAATCATTAGCCCCATCTTCCCCTCTATCTAACAACTAAAAACATGGGGATACACATGTGTATTTTGTACACACGTATTTACCCCTCTTCAAATGGTCTACTAGGCATGTTATTAGCTCAAATAAAATTTAAAAATACACATATAAATGCATATTATAAAAAATATATAGAATTATCCCTCGAAGGAAATCTAATAATCATACTATCAATATGTAGAATGATCCCTTCAAGGGAAGTTTTCAATCAAAATATAGACTGATCCTACGAAGGACGATTATCTACAAAATAAATCAAAAACAATAGACCACTTCCTTGAAGCATGGCTACCCACAATAATTACAAAAATGCTCCCCGCATGGATCATCCTTCATATCAAAGTAAAAATAATAAAAAAACATCCTAATAAATCTTACCGCATCGATCAACTTTCCCATCAAAAGCAAACTATCACATTGATCAATTTTTGTATTAAAAGATTAGCCGACGCATAATCCTACAAACCATCAAAGGAAAACCTAATCTCTTATGTAAACTATATATTAATCATTCCCATATTGTAAGAAGGTATATAGTTCATTTCCATCTATATCTAAGATCCTACATGTGACTAATTATTATTAGTTATATGTTAACATCTGTTATAAGGCCTCAAGTGCATTGTCATACATAATTTACCATCAGATCACATATGTATCAAATATAGTTCAAAAATAAAACATTTCACATTTATTCTTAACCATGATTAAAGCACATTTTAAAACATACATCAAGATCACTACATTTTGAGTCACATCATATCAACATCAAACATCACATCAAAATTTTATATTGAGATCTAAACATCATATCAACATCTACGCATCTAACATCATATCAAATACATCTAAACTATTCAATATTTCAACATCTCATCATAAACTCATATATAGCATCATATCAAAATAAATCAATAACACATGAATCCAAAATCATAATCATCTATATATATCTCATCAATAATTGGACACCCTCAAAAGGGATCATATAAAAAATAATATACATATGAATCATACACAACCCACGTCAATGTGGTAAAATGAAAATTGGACACTCGCTCTCCACCATGACCTCCCACGACTACTCCATCTGGACCTGGATCTCTTCAAGGCTACGCGACACTCCTAGTGCTCACCGAGGTGTCATAACAAATCGATTTGCACTCGCTAGCTCTATGTTTGGAAAAGCATCATATGCCTACTAATCACTCTCTCACGATTTGTTCATAATATCACATCTCCTCCCTCAACATTTGATACTACTCAAGAGTCATAAAACTAGGAGGTCCCATCTATCCTCCTACTACAACTACTCAAGTAGGTATAAAATCCTACCCTACACTTGGCCCTGCACTTTTTGCTACACTCCCATAGGCCTTTGAAGCTCCTCCCACCTCTCCATACTTCACCCGCAGTGTCTCCTACTGCTAGTGATACCTATCCCTCTATTTCTAAAATGTGTCATGCTCTAAGTGTGACTAATATCAATCCTTCTACAGAGTGTCTTACTCCTGACAAGCGGGATCCAATTCTATTATCATCCTATCTCACTCTAACTATAATATATCACCAGATGCCTATAAATGAGCCATCACCTCACCACCATCACCCTCCTCCACCACCCCTCTACCTCCTCCCCATCTTATCTCCTTAGGAAACCCACTAATGTGTCCATCACTCACTAAAATTCTCCAAAACTCCAACATCATCCATGTCTATGCCCTACGGATCCATTGTCTCCTTGGCCTACTCTGCCTCATTTACAACATGTGCTGAAATATCTCTCTCTAAATTGTCTTGTTGATAGATAATTAGATCACCCAATATTTCTTAAGGAATCTCAAACTACCTTTGTACCCTAGGAACTTTACCCTATATCATCTCTACCTTCCTCCCTCAAATCCACCGTACCCACATTAATTCCGTAAACTCCACATACATACCCAATCATGCATGAAATCTCACATATGGCAACCAAACCACGTCATCTACTAAAAATTGTGTAGTCGATCATCATAATAAGTATGATCCCTATCAACCCCATCATCCCCATCTATTCAAATCTCCACCTCATAAAAATTACCACATACTTTTTCGGTCTCCTACTCTCCAAGGTAGGCCTAGTGGCCTCACTACGCTTATATGAACCAAAAGATATGAATCTAAACTAGTCTCCGGATGAACAAAACCTAGTTTATTCCCAACGAATCCAAAATGATCCTCTGAAGTATAAAATATTCTCTACAAACAACTACCACTCTATTGCACGACCTAAATCATCCTCTAGGAAGAGTGAAAAGTTTGAGCTGAATAATGTGTAGAATAAAAAATTCTCTAATTGATCCATAATGAATCAAAACTGGAACACAAAGGTGATCACATACCTAGTTAATTCCCAATGAATTCAAACTAGACCAAAAGATCATCAAATACTTGTTGATTCACAATGAAACAGAAATATAAAATACTAGAACAATAATCTTCTCCACATCCACCAATTAGCAATAACCTGGATTATAATGACTAATGTAGAAGATCAAATCTCTAAAATTTTCCTCTCAATGAGATGCATGCTCAAAAATGGCTCCAAATAGAATCCAGGAACTCAAGTGACTTCTACAACACAAACAATTGTCACAACATCTCTAAAATGGGAAAACAATAGGTCCATGAGGAGTGTCTCAAAATTATGGACAACTTTCCATTTTACTTTAAGAGCCAAAAATTCTCTTAAGTTCTTTAAAATTCCCAACTACCAAATTGCCATGTTAAGCCTCAAGCACATTAACAAACTGTGTCACAAACCTCTCATAGACCTCTCACAGGACCTCTCATAGACCTATCACAAAATCCCCAAAATGGGAACACAATAGGTCTAATAGGAGCATCTCGAAATTCTAGACAATTTTCCGGTTTGCCACGAGGACCAAAAATACTCTTAAATGGCTTCAAAATAACCTATTACAAAATTGCCTCAATAGGCCAAAGGCCCAAGTATAGACTCTGTCATAAAATCCCCAAAATGGGAAAATAATGGGTCCAGTAGGAGTTTCCCTCCAATTATATGCACGCTCAAAAATGCACTTTTATAAATCTTCATTTAAAATCCTAAGGCATAGGCATAGACCTATGTCACAGACCTCTCACACACCTATTATGACATCCCCAAAATAAGAAAACAAGAGGTCCACTATGAGCATCTTATAATTCTAGAAAAATTTCTAGTTTACTCAGAGGACCATAAATGCTCCACAAATGCATGTTTACAAATATTCCTTAATAAGCCTAAAGTGTAGGCACACACCTCTACTTGTACAAAATCTAGTGGGTCCCTTTTATAGCTTGATGATCTATTATGGTGTGTTAGTGAGACACTATTTTAATACAGGGTAGTAGGGGTTCAAACAACCCCAAACAAACCACTTTACATTTCTACGTGGGTATTAATCCCACATTCTGGTGTGATGGATGGTGGTGCGGTTTATAATGGGTGGTGTCACCCATATTAGATGTGGTTTGGCCATGTCTAACCCCTTTTTCTATCACCTAGTCTAGTCGAGTTGTGTTAAGCCATGTGGGTTGTCAAAGCGGTGCGGGATATTGAATAGTCAAGTTATCAACCATAAACATCAAAGGCGGTAGAGAGTAAGTTGTAACTTGCCCAATGTAAATAGTGAACTCTCTAAGCTATGTATTGTTCTCTTTGAGTTAACCAAAAACCCAACAGAGTTGGATAAATTTTCATGCAATGTAAATAGTGGTTATAGTCCACGTGGTGGCCTTAGGACCCACCACGTGGTTAAATCTAACACAATGGCAAAGCCACCCCTCCATTAAAAGAGTGTGTTGATCCTAGTTGAGGGCCCCTAGCAAGAAAATAGCGGGACTCCGCCCATATGAACCTCGGTGTCAAAGATCGGTGTTGCAAAACCAAATGTTTTGCACTTCGATTAAACTCCACGTCATTGGCATGTCACTTTCAAATTGCTCATTTGACCTGTCGAGCCCGAATGTTCACCAAAATTTGACAAATGTTAACTTGAGCATACGAAGTCCATATTTTGGGTTCCAAGTACCTTCGAAATCTTGCTCAATGCTCAACCACACTAGATTGGTTTAAGGATATTTAGAGAAATCCCAAAGTCCCAAAATGTCCTCTATATCACACATCCCTAGGAATATATTATTTGGTCCTCTATAATCTCAAACTCTACTACACTGTGTCTATGGAAACTTGTTGCCTCAAATCGACATTGCATAGCATGAAATTGCCAATATAACTAATGACATCATCCGGTTCATCGGCACCTCTACATTATAGTACCTCTTGATATTAAATTCCTCTATTGTATACCTAATATCCAGGGCATCATCTCCATACAACTATCTCATGGTCTCTAGGTGGGCCTCTCAAGTGATGGGCACTATCTACTCACCCTGTATAGGTAGTCGTAGAATCTTGTATGCATCCTCTAACGTAATGGTAATATCATTAGTACAGAACCAAAATACTCTGGTACTTGGATCCCATTTATCTATCATTACAACCATCAACCCTACATCCCAAGGAATCTATTGGTAGTGGCATAATAATCCTAAACCAATGATCATTAAATGGACCCACTCAAAGATCCAAAGACTTCACCTCCAACCGTATCTAACATTTTAGGGACCATGTCATGAAGATAGATGGTGTCTCTCACCTATAAAACACAAAGAAACACATCACTTAGTAAATTTATCAAAAGTTAAGCCAATAATTTTCAATTGTTAATTGAAGACATTTTCATTAAATATATTGACGACAATTCACCCGATCGATGTTGATCATACAATCGATGCCCTAAAATTTCAAAAAAGCACAAAAATAAAATAGGTCACAAAAATAAAAAATAATAAAATTTACATCTACTTACCCCTCTCCTGGTCTATTACCTCTTCTGTTGTAACCACTCACCTCCATATCTCAAAAACACTTTGAAAAATGAAAAGCCATATCTCTCAATTTGCATAATGACTTATCGCAAATGATCCATTTACATGCCTAACTTGGTTTTTATAAACTCCATCAGCCTGATCATCTGCAAGTGTCAATCATCATTTATTTCCTATCACAAAATGTTGGCGATCCGAATCACCACCAATTTCAACCCTTTTTTCACACCTTACCTATTTTGGTCACCTAGACGGATCTTATCACATCACCATATCATAAAAAGTTTATATGCCTTTAATTTTATGCCCGTTTCCTTATTTAAAAACTATATTTTTGACCATCCATCACAATTTTGCACACATTTTTATATTTCCTTTGATCCTTTGGTCTCGTGTCTTCACACATCCTCACGAGAGAACTCCCATTAGATCCTCTCCATGTAGTAGACTTCCTAAAGCATGTTTCTAGAGGTGGTCCACATTAACATTTCCCTCCATGTGTCATATAATGTCCCTTATGAAGTGCTTCTAAGATTACTACCATCTCTACAAACTCCTCCAACATGGTCATTTAATATTACAATCAAAATCCTAGAACATCTTAAAGAAAACCTATCCAAAAATTCTATCTCTCTTTAATCCATGACCAACATAGTCATCAATTGGCTTGAGGGGGAACAATATCCTTATCAAAAAATTGGGGCATCCTCGTGCTATATTTTTTCTCATAGCATGTGCCTGCAAAACACTCAATAAAAGGGGCAAATGTAGACACCACTTTTTCACCCCTAGGTGACCCGACATACATTACTCACATTATCCTTATTATCATTACTATCCATATCCTAAGTATATTTTAAATTACCATCGTAAACACTCACATACCATTGTAAAACCTCATTTACCCTCCCCTAACCACCTAAATATAAACTAGCTAATTCATCCTACCCATCCTAACCCCCTAACCTCTTCCTACCCATCCTAACACCCTAACCTCTTCCTACCCAAATTCCTAACCTCCCACCATTTATCAAACAACCTTAATCCTCGGATGGAAATTGGTTTCAACCATTTTCCATCTTTCTTTGTTGAATTTCTAAATTTATGGGAAAATTAACGGCGATCTTTGATCGAAGCCATCATCGTAGATGTCTTTGATTCTATATGACCACCCTCTTCCCTATTTCCCAGTTAGTCAAAATTTATTTTTGGGAACAGAATGTTTCACCTCTATATGACATCATTTCACTTGGAAGTATTAATATCCTACTACCAAAATATTGAAGGAATCCAGTTACATCCTCAGTCAATCTTCTTAGATCTATGTCACCCTTTCACACAACCAACAAGGTTAGTATATTATTTTTCATCTTTATCAATATTGTTTTACATCAACTATGACCTATAGCAAGATGTCTATATTATCCTTTATACCCATTTTACATTCAATATTCCATTGGATCATTTTCCCAAGTTTTAACATTTGTGTAATTTTAACAATGATCGTTGACAATTTTTTATCATCATTGGCTAGTATCAATAGCCTCTTTACTTCTCATTAGCCCCTAGAACTCATCTAAATTTCTATTTTTGAATCTCACATACTTCTAGAGTCTCTCCAGTTTATCTCATCACTTTTAGTCTTCATATGGAATTATTATTATCTATTTTATTGACATTTTATCAAAATAAGCATCTTGACCTTTATCATTGTCGATTCATGATCACCATCGATCCTTATATTTTTAGTCATTTCTAACATTTATCATATTTTTTATCAATTTGTTTCTTTTCTAATTAGTTCCTTATAAGATGTACTCTATGTAGATGATTTTCCAGTCCATCATATACAATGTTACATTCATTCAATAGCCTTTTGTGTGGGAACAGTCCCACTATCACACATGAGATGATTCTGTGTCATCAGCCTCACACCATAAGTTGAATTTATCGAGGATCATCTTCAGATCATACAAGAATAACGTAAAGTTATGGAACAGCTCTAGTTTTATTATTTTCAAGACTTCGCGCTTTCCACAACCCTATCCTGGGTTGCCTACAATGCAGAGGGAGGATTTATCTATCCCTCTTGAGTTCTAAATCATTATCATTTATCTTATCATTATCAAATCACTTAATTGTATCAAATGAGTTAACACCCTTCAAGGAATCCCTTTGGATTCTTGGGATCAACCTTCACTGAGTAACTCATTACATATTTATCTAATATTTATCTTTTTAGTTGTCTTTGTACGTAGGTCTTCTAACTTGGTGAAAAAAGATATTTTTTCCATTGTTCATGTATTCGATCATCCCAAAATTTAGTTTTTGGCACAAGTATCGGTAAACCCTACTTTATTTGATTTTTTTGTATTTTAGCATTAAAGCACTTAATAGATATCTTGAACTAGTGTATGGAGATCAATGCCATGGTGGAATGGGAAGTTATAAGAACCCTCAATCATTTATGATGTTTCTTAGGTCTCATAGGGTAATATCATAGATTTGTAAAGAACTATGGTAGTATAGTAGCACCACTCACAACATTATTGAAGAAATACTCCTTTCACTAGAATGAGGAATATTCTAGGTAATTTGAAAATTTAATGTGGTGATGTGCACCACTCCAATGTTGGAAACCCAAAATTTAAACTCCACTTCATTGGCATGTCATTTGTCAAATTGGTCATTTGACCCTGTCGAGCTGAATGTTCACCAAAATTTGACAAATGATAACTTGAGCATACGAAGTCCATTTTTGTGTTCCAGTACATTCGAAATCTCACTCAATGCTCAATCACACTAGAATGGTTTAAGGAGATTTAGAGAAATCCCAAAGTCCCAAAATGTCCTCTATATCACACATCCCTAGGCATATATTATTTGGTCCTCTATAATCTCGGCTACTACACTGTAAGTGTCTATGGAAACTTGTTGCCTCTGAATCGACATTGCATAGCATGAAATTGCCAATATAACTAATGACATCATCCGGTTCATCGGTACCTCTACATTATAGTACCTCTTGATATGAAATCCCCTTATTCTATACCTAATATCCAGGGCATCATCTCCATACAACTATCTTGTGGTCTCTAGGTGGGCCTCTCAAGTGATGGGCACTATCTACTCACCCCGCATAGGTAGTTGTAGAATCTTGTATGCATCCTCTAACGTAATGGTAATATCATTAGTACGGAACCAAAATACTCTGGTACTTGGATCCCATTTATCTATCATTACAACCATCAACCCTACATCGCAAGGAATCTATTGGTAGTGGCATAATAATCCTAAACTAATGATGTTAAATGGACCCACTCGGCATCCGGCACTTCACCTTGAACCGTATCTAACATTTTAGCGACCTGTCACGAAGATAGATGGTGTCTCTCACCTATAAAACACAAAGAAACACATCACTTAGTAAATTTATCAAAATTTAAGCCAATAATTTTCAATTGTTAATTGAAGACATTTTCATTAAATATATTGACGACAATTCACCCGATTGATGTTGATCATACAATTGATTCCCTAAAATTTCAAAAAGCACAAAAAATAAAATAGGTCACAAAAACTAAAAAATAACAAAATTTACATCTACTTACGCCACTCCCGGTCTATTACCTCTTCTGTTGCATCCGCTCACCTCCATATCTCAAAAACACTTTGAAAAATGAAAAGCCATATCTCTCAATTTGCATAATGAATTATCGCAAATGATCCATTTACGTGCCTAACTTGGTTTTTATAAACTCCATTACCCGATCATCTGCAATTGTCAATCATCGTTTATTTCCTACCCTAAAATGTCGATGATCTAGAATCACCACCAATTTCAACCCTTTATTTACACCTTACCTATTTTGGTCACCTAAACGGCTCTTATCACATCACCATATCATAAAAGTTTATATGCCTTTAATTTTATGCCCGTTTCCTTATTTAAAAACTATATTTTGACCATACATCACAATTTTGCACACATTTTTGACGTTTCCTTTGACTCTTTGGTCTCTTGTCTTCACACATCCTCACGAGAGAACTCCCATTAGATCCTCTCCATGTAGTAGACTTCCTAAATCATGTTTCTAGAGGTGGTCCACATTAACATTTCCCTCCATGTGTCATATAATGTCCCCTATGAAGTGTTTCCAAGATTACTACCATCTCTACAAACTCCTCCAACATGGTCATTTCATATTACAATCAAAATCCTAGAACATCTTAAAGAAAACCTATCCAAAAAATCTAACTCTCTTCAATCCAATGACCAACATAGTCATCCATTGGCTTGAGGGGAACAATATCCTTATCAAAAAAATTGGGGCATCCTCATGCTATATTTTATCTCATAGCATGTGCTGCAAAACACTCAAAAAAAGGGGCAAATGTAGACACCACTTTTTCACCCCTAGGTGACCCGACATACATTAATCACATTATCATTATTATCATTATTATCCCTATCCTAAGTATATTATAAATTACCATCGTAAACACTCACTTACCATTGTAAAACCTCATTTACCCTCCCCTAACCACCTAAAACTAACCTAGCCTAATTTATCCTACCCATCCTAACCCCCTAACCTCTTCCTACCCATCCTAACCCCCTAACCTCTTCCTACCCAAATTCCTAACCTCCCACCATTTATCAAACAACCTTAATCCTCGGATGGAAATTGGTTTCAACCATTTTCCATCTTTCTTTGTTGAATTTCTAAATTTATGGGAAAATTGACGGCGATCTTTGATCGGAAGCAATCATTGTAGATGTCTTTGATTCTATATGACCACCCTCTTCCCCTATTTCCCGAGTTAGTCAAAATTTATTTTTGGGAACAATGTTTCACCTCTATATGACATCATTTCACTTGGAAGTATTAATATCCTACTCTTTGCCAAAATATTGAAGGAATCTAGTTACATCCTCGATCCAATCTTCTTAGATCTATGTCACCCTTTCACATAACCAACAAGGTTAGTAAATTATTTTTCATCTTTATCAATATTGTTTTACATCAACTATAGCCTATAGCAAGTTGTTTTTATTATCCTTTATACCCATTTTACATTCAATATTCCATTGGATCATTTTCCCAAGTTTTAACGTTTGTGTAATTTTAACAAATGATCGTTGACAATTTTTATCATCATTGGCTAGTATCAATAGCCTCTTTACTTCTCATTAGCCCCTAGAACTTGTCTAAAACTCTATTTTTGAATCTCACATACTTCTAGAGTCTCTCCAGGTTTATCTCATCACTTTTAGTCTTCATATGGAATTATTATTATCTATTTTATTGACATTTTATCAAAATAAGCATCTTGACCTTTATCATTGTCGATTCATGATCACCATCGATCCTTATATTTTTAGTCATTTCTAACATTTATCATATTTTTTATCAATTTGTTTCTTTTCTAATTAGTTCCTTATAAGATGTACTCTATGTAGATGATTTTTCCAAGTCCATCATATACAATGTTACATTCATTCAATAGCCTTTTGTGTGGGAACAGTTCACTATCACACATGAGATGATTACGTGTGTCATCGCCTCACACCATAAGTTGAATTTATCGAGGATCATCTTCAGATCATACAAGAATAACGTAAAGTTATGGAACAGTTCTAGTTTTATTATTTTCAAGACTTCACGCTTGCCACAACCCTATCCTGGGTTGCCTACAATGCAAAGGAGGATTTATCTATCCCTCTTGAGTTCTAAATCATTATCATTTATCTTATAATTATCAAATCACTTAATTGTATCAAATGAGTTGACACCCTTCAAGGAATCCCTTTGGATTCTTGGGATCAACCTTCACCGAGAAACTCATTACATATTTATCTAATATTTATCTTTTTAGTTATCTTTGTATGTAGGTCTTCTAACTTGGTGAAAAAGATCTTTTTCCATTGTTTGTGTATTCGATCATCCCAAAATTTAGTTTTTGGCACAGGTATCGGTAAACCCTACTTTATTTGATTTTTTTGTATTTTAGCATTAGAGCACTTAATAGATATTAACTAGTGTATGGAGATCAATGCCATGGTGGAATGGGAAGTTATAAGAACCCTCAATCATTTATGAGGTTTCTTAGGTCTCATAGGGTACTATCATAGATTTGTAAAGAACTATGGCAGTATAGTAGCACCACTCACAACATTATTGAAGAAATACTCCTTTCATTGGAATGAGGAATATTCTAGGGAATTTGAAAAATTGAAGGAGGTGATGTGCACCACCCCAATGTTGGCAACCCAAAATTTCTCCAAGACCTTCATAGTTGAATTTGATGCTTAAAAAAATGGGATAGGGTTATTACTCATGCAAATATTACATCACATAGCATTTGAGAGCCACAAACTAAAAGTAAATAATTTGTTGAAGCCCACCTATGAGAAGGAAATGATAACAATCTTACATGGAGTCAAACAATGAAAATCATACTTGATGGGTAGACACTTCAAGGTAAAAATTGATCATTATAGTTTTAAATACTTCTTGGAGTAATGACTATCCTCATAAGAGAAAAAAAAATGGGTCACAAATATTTTGGGTCATAAATTTGAGAATTTTTATAAGAAAGGGAAGTAAAATGGGGTCAATGAAGCACTATCTAGGAGGGATGAGTCCATAGAAGCATTGTTATGTGACATCTCTATACTAAAGGCGGATTTGGTAGATCAAGTAAGGGAAGAATGGAAAAAATATCCAAAGACCCATACTTTCATTCGAATGTATAGAATGATCCAACCATATGTGAAAAAATTATATTGAAGGGTAATACATTATGGTACAAGGACATGTTTTATTTTTTAATAACTCTACACTTAAACATCATGTTCTTTACAAGCTCCATTCTTCTCCACTAGGTGGCCATTTTGGGTTCTTGAAAAATTTTCATAGAGTTAAACAAGATTTCTTTACGGAGGTGTATGTATTTGAAACTAATCTAAGTTAATGAAAGGAAACTAACACCAAGTGGATTACCAACTTAGTTAATCCAAAATATTAACTAATGTGCATCAAAAATTAAATCCAATGAGAAATGTAAACCTATAATTTCATATTGAGATATGTTTTGTAATTGTAGATACTTCCTTTAGTTATCCAAACATAATTACGTGTGATCAAATCATCCCTCAAAGGAAGAGGAAGAGATCTCACCAATATGGCTTAATTTCCATTTTTGGTTCTTCTCTTACTAATCTTATCCAAGTAGAATAGGGAAAAGGTTGTTTGATCAATAAGCCTTCCAACATTGAAATTCCCTTTTCATATGCAGATGTCATACAAGGACACATGGTGTAAGTTTGCACAAGGTGTACTAGGTTCTTTATATAGCTTTATAGTTTTGGAGAAAATTGCAACCTATTTAATGTGGGATAAAGGTAAAGTAGAATTAAAAAGGGATAATTATGATTAAAAGAGATTTATTAAAGATAAGAAACTCTTAGGAGTTGTGGTGATTTAATTAATCAACTAGGATTAATAAATAGACCAAGTTAAGCTTAGAAGCCATTTGGAAATGATTTAGAAGGAAATTAGTAGAATTTGAAGGGTTTGAGAGGGGGATTTAACCAATAAGAAGGTTTGTTATTTAAATACAAGATTGAAAGGATTAATTAATTAATAATAATTAATTAATTAATTGAAAGAGTATTATCGTAATGAAGCTTCGTTAATTGACCTGAAATAAAGGAGAATGTTCGCTCATTAGCGAGAAAAACCACTAATTATAAAAAAATGACGTGAAAGAGGATAATTAGTGTAATTTTAGTATTAAAACTACGTATTCATATTTAGGTGTCTATATTTTCCCCTCTTTGATGTGGTGTAGCGCAAGCTACACCATTTAAAATATAGTAGATGATTTGGATAATTTTAAGGAGTAGAAGGAAAATTAATATAATGGATGATTTCCCTCGATTGTTGATGGGGTGATATAAAGGTTGATTGACACTCGAAATGAAGAGAAGAACAATCATGCTCAAAGATAAGTCAATATCTCCAACACGAGATGTTTTTCTATTTATATCCTATGGAAGAAAAATTCATAGCGATGGAAGGAATTAGAAATTGGCTTGGTTAGCCATTGTTTAAATTGATTGATTGAGTTAGATCCCATGCTTCAAGTGGAAGAGGAAAGGGAGGGGAGAGGATTGGAAAATGATAGGTAGAAAGTGAGAATGAAAGATAAGATAGAGGATGGATGGGAATATCGTGACATAGTATACATACCATCTTGGTTTGAAAATACCTTTTATTCGATATAAGCATACCAAAAAGGTAAAATGACATGAAAAGCCATAATACTAATTTTTTCATTACTAAAGGACCGACTTGAAGAAAAATGCATAAATTAATGGATTATGAGAAATTAATCAAGTAGGAATGCTAACAAACATACTCAAACAAATAATGTTCAAGAAAGTTGTACTAATGTTTTTGGTACCCAACTTCGCTTCCCAAATGTTTGAGTTATACAAATAAGGCTAAAAAAATACCCATGAATGGGAATAGATGGAGGAAATACAATTCCCATGAAAATCAACGTGCACTATGAAAATTCCTCAAGAACTATGAAAATAAACTTAGACTATGAAACAGACATAGAAAGAGAACCAACTTTGTTAATGAAGGAAGATCAAAAGATGATCTGCATGTCATGCACCAGAATAATCAAGCACTAAAGTAAGATGTTTTGTAGGATAGTTTTTTATTTTTAGCATTTTTTTTTAATGTTTAGTATTTTAGAGGTTTTACCAATGTTTAGGATTTTTGATGTTTTACCGATGTTTAGGAATTTTGATGTTTTACCAATGTTTTAGATATTTGATGTTTTTTCGTATTTTTAGGTTTTACCAAGTTTTTAGGTTTTTTTGAAATTTTTCTATAACTATGTACAAGAAGAATGAAGATACAAATATTCCCCAACAAAGAGGTCAGAATATACAAGGGAAAATTCTGCACATATATACAATAGGAAGATAAGCCGGATCAAGGCCACGAAGGATATGCTCAAAAAAATTTCAAACGAAGTGAAGGACTAGCTTGGAAGAAATGATCATGCCCCTAAGTGTGTGATGATTTTTGAACAATGAATCATCCTATGGCATCACAAACTAGTTTTCACCGAAGGACTTTTCTAAAGTGTGACAATTATGTGGCTTTGATTTGGATGAATTTATTTCTCTTTACTATTTTTTTTTTTTTATGTTCCCAAGCTTAGGAATAAAAATTCTTGAGATGCATGATGTTCATAGGTTCCCAGATCTCTTCACCATAGATATATGCAATTTTATAGGATGTAGAAAATAATTTAGCCACTACAATGTATGGCCCCAACCGATTAGGCTCAAACTTCCCATTCTTTTCATGTTCTTTAGTAGTGTTAAACTATTTCTCATCAAGCACAATATCACCAACATTAAATTTACGAGAGATGATACGTTTATTGTAACCTACACATATTCAATTTTGATACACTTTACGGTGATCTAAGGCATGAAGTAATTTTTCATCAAGCGGTTCAAGAACTAATAACTTAGCTAATTTGTAATCCTCATCTTTATCCAGATAGTATCACAAGGATATTATCAAATAGGGTAGATTGATCTCTTGGGTTATAAAGGCTTCAGATTTCAAATACCAAGGAAAATGGGGTTACACCTATAGGTGTGTGGATAGAAGTGTGATAGGCCTAGAGGGAAGGATGGATTTGAAGATGTTAATTACGACGTATTTTACCAAATATTTTCTTCATAGTTTGGAAAAAAAAAAATTGTTGGAGGCCTCATCTTGCCCATTACCTTGAGGGTAATAAGGTGTAGACCAATTTTTGTAATTTTAAAGAGTTCACACAAGGCCTTCACTTATTTGTTTTTAAATGATTTACCATTATCATATATAATGGAAGAAGGGATGTCATAACAGATTGATGATATGGTTCATGATGAACTTTGGAATCTAATAAATTCTAACACAAGTGAGAGGAACAACATCCACCCACTTGGACAAATACTCAATGGTAGTGATAATGTGTTTTTGGCCATCAGATGAGGCAAGGATGAAATTTCCTAAAATATTGAGCCCCCATTTTCTAAATGGCTATGGAGTTGTGATAGGTTGTAATGACTAAGATGGTTCATGGATCAAACTACCATGCTTTTAACATAGGATACATTTCTTCACATACGAGAAAGAATTTATTTCCATAGTAGGCCATTAGTATCCCACAAGTAAAATTTTCTTCGAAAGAACAATGCCACTTATATGAGCACTACAGATGCCTTAGTACACCTCTTTGGTTTCTTGGATAGCTTCTTCAGAGTTAAGAAAACATAACCTTGATGATAAATATTTCCCCCATGTAGGGTGTAATGGAATATACATTTGATAAGGATTTTTTTTAGGAGTGGGAGAGGTTGGGTGGGAAATTACCATCCTGTAGGTAGTTATAAATATCAACATACTAGAGGAAAAGGGACCAACACATTCACATATTAAACATGATTATGGCATGTCATAGGATGGCACAATTATATGATCAATAAGAAATGGAAATTCTCGGTATATGGTGATAAAATTTTAAGGATATGATGGTATCCATAACATCCAAAGATTGGTTCTGCATGCACAAAACATTATGGAATGGAATAAAAAAATACTCTTTTAGGGTATCCACCATGTGTTTATATGGGATAAGCTTCTAATCTTTGACTTTTTATTCATCATTTTCTTGTTTGATGATAAGTTAGGAGTCATCAATAAACTCAACTTGTTTTATGTTCCATTTGATAGAGACGTTAACTCCTGTAATGGGAGCTTCATATTCATAAATGTTATTTGTGTATGGGAAGCCAAGTCTGAAAAGCTTGTGGGATGATATCTCATGTGGGAGTAATAAGGAATACTCCTAATCCTGATCCATTAAATGTGAATGACCCATCAAAATACATATTCCAGGTTGATGATTCCTCGATATATAAAATGAAAGCATCTGGAAAATCCATACTTAAGGGTTTTATTCTTGGAAGTGGTTCTTCGGCCATTTGGTTTCCATACAATTATTCTTTTACTACTTTTTGATTAATATACTCAATGTCAAACTCACTCAATAAAATAATCTAGTTGGTCATCCTTCCTTTAAGTGTAGGTTTTGAAAAAAGGTATTTGAGAGGGTCAACTTGAGATATTATCTTGGTATGGTGATTCAAAAGGTAATGGTAGAGTTTTTAAAAGCAAAAGATAAGAGCCAAGAATGTTTTTTCAATATGCGAGCTGAGCTCATATGAAATTAAGGTGTGGCTAAGATAGTAGATGGATCTCTCTTTTTATCGGGCATCATACTATGTCAAGAGTGCACCTATAGTAAATTTGATAGTAATAATGTATAACATAAAAGGTTTTCTGGGGTATGTAGTACAAGAATAGGTGTATTTGTCAAATATTTTTAATTAAGGAAAAGTCTTGTTTGGAATTCAGACCCCAATGAAAATAAACATCTTTCTTTAGAAGATGGATGGAGTGGCACTTATCTCGTAAGCTCAGAGATGAATATTTGAATGGATTAATTTTTTCCTTGTTGTCTGCATAATTGTTTAAGGTTCTTAGAAGAGGAATCTCAGTAATAGTAGTTACTTTAACAAGATCAAATTTTATTCCATGCCGAGACATAATGAATCCCAATATTTTACTCCGAGATGACTTGAAGATAGACTTCTTAGGATTCAAATGGACGTTATAATCCCAAAGTGTTTCAAATATATAGAGAAGGATCATCAATGTGTTCTACTCTAGTCTTAGATTTTTTGAGTATATCATCAACATAATGGCACACAATATCATGTAACATGTCATGAAATATGATATTCATAGCTCTCTAGTATGTTGCTCTTGCATTATTGAGGCTGAAAGGTATGACACGATAACAAAAGGTTCCCAAGGAGTAGTGAAAGTAGTTTTTGTTAGTCCTCTTCTCTGTGGTATTGATTTGATTATATCCCGAGAGTCCATCCATGAGGGATATAATTTTGTAGCCAATAGTAGAATTGACAATCATGTCAAATTTTGGAAGAGGAAAGTTGTCTTTAGGACATGCCTTGTTTATGTCCCTAAAATATATGAAAATCCTTATACTAATAGGTTTCTTCTAACTAGGAACTACGTTGGAGATCCATTAAAAGTAATGAATAAGTTGGATGAATCCCACTTTGCTAATAAATTTTCAAGTTCCTCTTTGAATAAAAGAGCCACAAATATGTATTTTCCATAGTTTTTGTTTGATTAGTTTTTTTGATTCATGCACAACTAGGTTATAAACTAATAAGGAAGGATCTAAGCCTGACATGTCTACATAGGACCAAGAAAATACATCTAGAAATTTTTGAAGGAGGATAGCAAAAATTTTATGTCCATGTGTTGAAAGAGAAGCTCCAAACTTGAAAATTTAGGCTCATCTCATGTACTGATGTTGATATCAATAGTCTCCTCCACAAGTAATTTAGATTCATCCTCCATACACATAGGATCACGGGGAGATTGAGTTATTTATTTATGGGTGTTTTAAGGATACTTTCACTAATAGGTTTGTCACTTTTAATATCCTTTTTTTATTTTTCTATTTTTTTGTCTATAACTTATTCAAAGAGGTTTTCACCGTGGGATTAAGATCTTTTATTTTGGCGAGGATTTGTGGAAGATATTTTTCTCTCATTAAATTTTTATTTTTATTGACCATAGAACTCATCCTCTTTCCCAAAATACACATATGCATCAAGGTTAATAGAGAATCATTTCTTGTGGTCCCCAATAGAAATTTCATCACGTAACCCCGTGAATTCACTAATTGTTTTATCATTCTCGAAAGAAATTAATAGGTATATATTGTTTTTGGTCCTAGTTGATAAGGGAGGGTTGTATAAGGTCTAATTTAGAATTGGAAGGGGACAACATTAAGACAATCATGTCGAAAATAATTTAGTGGAAGTAAGGTCCTCTTAAATTCTACACATGGACTCTATTTTGCTATTGTAATCAAGAGCTATCCTCACATTTTGAGAAAGTGACGTTAACTTATCTAGGTGGTGATCTATATTTTCTAATACCAACTTTATATCTATGTATTTTCTCATTTTACGAAGAGGTTCCCACACACCTTGTTCATTTATGCCACACCCATATCCTTTGTATCTCATAGTGTACATCATCTTATTAGGGATGACATATTCTAGGGATTGATAACATAAAGCCATCCTTTCATTAGGATATTTGGATGTATAATTTTTATGTATTTTCTCATCTCTCAATAGGATGCCATGAATGAATGTATTGATATTGTAAGGTTCTTGAGGTTATTGTGGCTGATAGTTGGGCCTACCATGTGTTTTAGGTGATAGGGAATATTTGAAACAAGGAGGGCATGTTGGAGATTGTATTCCCCATAGCCAATAGGAAGGAATTTCATCTCCCATGTAGAAAATGGGGATATGGATATGGAGGCACCACTTTCATGTAGAAGTAGTGTGTCAATATTATTGCGAGAGGTGAGGGTCTATGATTGAATCTTGACATCTATTTCAGTATAATGGAATTCATATGGTGTGGGGTAGTAGCGAGATAAAACTTTGTAATTCATAAAGGGTTATGGTTTCCCAAGAATGGTAAATTCTTATCCTTCATGATAAATTTTTATACATTAGTGGAATGTTAAGGAACACCCTAAATGGAATCAATCCATTAGCAACCGAGGAGCATATTATAAGGTAGTTCCAGTAGAGAACATAAAGCTGGATTCATTTGTAATGGGCCCAACTTACATCAATAAATTAATTATGCTTATTAACTACCTCTTTACATTATCATAATCCTTAGTGGTAATCACATTAGGATCTAGTTCATTTTTAGTGCATCCTAATCATCTAATGAGATTTAAGGTACATATGTTAAGGCTTGATTTTTGTCCATAAGTACCATTTTGATATTTTTGCGAGTAACAATCACTTCAATATACAAAGGAGGTTATGTTTATGGTCGAACCATTACAATATCATATTGGCTAAAGGTGATGTGTTCGAGATGGAGCAAGTTACACAACTAAAGCTTTGAATCATGATGCATAAATGTCTATGGAATATCCTGACCCCTAAAGAGTTTTAAAAATGATATCCTTATGGAAAGTAGATATCTTGAGAATATCCAAGATAAAAATCTTGATAGTCATCTTCTCAAAATTCTCAAGGATATCATAACAACCATCTGAAGGAGTAGGTAGAGGAAGTTTTGGAATGATAAGACAAGTGCATCGTGTTGCCATAGAACACTCCTGTGATTTAATTTTGATGGTATTTATATGCTCACTAGTGGGATGGACATTTATTAAGAAAATATTGAATAAATAGATGCCTAATTATATTGCAATATAGTAGTAAATGAATAAACAATTAAGTATAGAAATAAACCCAAGAAAATTAAGCTAGAAAGTATGAAACCCTAGTTGCAAAGAAGGGATAGAATGAATTAGTTGATTCACAACCAAATATGAATTATTCGGAAGTGATGACTTGATGAACAAAGAGGGAGAATTGTCACAAAGAGCCTCAAAAAAATGTACAACCAAGTATCTTCCTAGACTGGGGCACTTGGAAAGGGGCATTGCACCTATGGATGCCCTAGACCTGCTCTGGACAACTTGGAATACTAAAACCCTAAGAAACTTTCCTTTTCAGAGTCTCAAGATGATCATTATCCTTTTCTTCTTTTTACTAGTATGTTGTACAATGATCACTGATGGCATTGATAACTTCCAATGAAATATTGACTTGCAAAACCCTCAAGAGTGCATCAAATCCCAAAAAAATTAATGTAAATGAAGGGTTTTACATTCCTTATCTTTCAAACAAGTTAACTTACAACTGAGTGTTGCACTACTTTTTAGACCCACAATAGTCATAGGTGTGTGTTTACAGAATTGTTCCCTAGGTGGATCTTGTGTGTGTCGCACTTGATAGAGAGAAAATAGCTAGATATATAAGATGTAAATAGATGTGTGTATGGAATAAAATGACTAATGAAGTGTATACAAAATAATTCATTCATGTGCCCTTGAATGGATGCTTGAATAGCCTTTGGATATAAACTTAGGTGGTGATAGATAATTTTTATTGTTTGGGACTTTATTATGGTCACAAAACTTTCTATTTATATGCATCCTTGCTTGAATTTTGTAATTAACCCCAAAAAGGCCAACTTCCAAAAATATAATATGCTCAAACAGCTAAAAGGACCCAAAATATGTGAACAAATAACAAAGAGGTCGGGGGCACACAGCGCTATGTCCCAAGATGATAAATTGTGAGGTGTGAAAAGATAGATTGAGATAGAAAGAGTGTAAGACCAAAATAGGCAACAGAAAGAAATAAAATATGTCCAAATACATGGGTTAATTAGTAATTTTCTTACTTATGAATCATATAAATAGTAATATGCAATCGGGACTAGATAATTACCCAAAGTATGTGATTTTGTGTCTATATTTGCCCTTACTTTATGTTCTTTGAGTGAATTCATGAAAATGTAAAGTACATAAAATATGCGTACCTAATAACTATGTAGATTGATGGAAAAATCATACTAAAAGACAATGAAAAGCATGGAAAATAGAGAGGAGAAAGTACAAAAAGTGATGATGATAATGACCCTAGGGTGGGAGTTCATTTGTAGATTTCACCTTTGTACTTTCATTGATGTCTATGTCAATGTGATTGATGTGATTGATGTTGTTGATGTTTTTGATGTAGAATGATGCTTGACTACCACTTCCCATAAGGGCGATCGGCAAAAGAGGAGAACGAATAATTAGTAAAATACGTGTGTAGATGATGAAAATGTGTAAAAGGCATGTAAGAAAGTATGTAAAATGTGAAAAATTATCATGTGCTCCTAATCTATGATAAGAAAAGAGTTTAGAAAGGATCCTGAAGATGATGTAGAAGAACGATTTTTTTAGGCGCCAATTGTGTCGAGATGTGATTTTTTCGGTAATCTCATTCAAAGAAATCGAAGAAGTGTAGGGAAAAATTCTAGTGTTATCTTCTAACCTTTAACTACATTCCATAATGTAGAATACCACTTCAGATGGTATGTAAAAATCCGAATCCAATGCAAAAGAAGAAAATGTTTTATAGTGTGTATCTTTGAGTGTTAAGGAATGTGTGCCCTATAAAAGCCAATGTTTTAAGTGTTGTAGATTGTGTTTCACCGAGGAATGTTGTGTATCTTCCTCTCGGTCACGGGAATATAGGAAGGTTTAGGGGAGTCCCGTGTGCTACTATCTAGGTCAGGGAACTAGTGTCTCGTGTTATGCTAAGGACCCGAGTTCTAATTTTGAGCCATGTCTAAGGCCCGATAACTATGTTGTACTATTACTATGATTGATTAAAAATTTTCTATAGACTTCTATAAGGGGTGACTAATTCACCCTAATGATTCCCCATTTGTCTTAGGTACATGTGATCTCACCGACAAGTATGTGTCCCAAAGGAGGACCGACTCCTATGCTAAAAATTTATTCATGAAGGGGGAGGGAGTGTGCTTGGTGGAAACCAAGGCACATGCAAAAAAATGGCTAAGAAACAATTGCTAGTACAAGAAATAACAAACACTTATGTATAATACCATATGTAAACTAAGTATAAAATGTTTAAGCTAAGACATAAGAAGACAATGTAAACATGCAAGAAGACAAAGTAGACCGCTAAAAGAGGGTTTCAAACATGGGACATCACTCGCAACATCAAAATAAAATCAAGTCCGATATGGCGAAAGTAGACAATTTTCACATAAAATAAATGGAAATCCCACAAACAATGACATACAATGATAAGTAAAGGCGAGAAAATATCAAGCAATGTAACAGACAACCATGATGGACAATAGACCAGACTGCAATGCAAATGCTACACATGAAACACCCACTAGCATGTTAGAGAGATAAAAAGTATGTCAAAACATGTATAATATGATATAATAATGTGCAATGAAAAATTAAACAATAGCACTAGTAGTGTACGAAAGTGGATTCCCCAACAATCCATTGTGGGACGGGTAATAAGTACTATGTCAAGCATCCATGTTGCATGTGTGGATCTAAATAATATGCGATTGCAACTAGAAATAATGTGAACATGAATGTGTATATGATAAATAGAATGAAATAAAATATATCTATCTAACATGTGTAATAAATTATACATGTAAAAGCATTAAAAACCAAGAGTAAATGTCAACAAGATATGTAGTATGTTGTGAATAAGATGGAATATAATGTAGAGTGAATGATAGGAGAATCATTTCCCTGGTGGGTCTATATGAATGAGATGAAATTGTTTTATACATGCTCCTCAACAGTAAATAATGAACCGTATAGTAAGAGTGTGTAATCGGAAATGGTCTCGAATTGTGTGAGTGGAAAGATGTGATTGATAAATCGTATAGCATAGAAAGTGCATGAGTGGGTGAATGTCTGAATGAGTGTGGTGAGGTTCATTTTAGATTGAAACCCTTAGCATTCGATTATGAACCATGGAACTAGAGTGTTTCATATGGTAATGAATGACAACGTGCGAGAAGTAGATGCAAGAAATATGTATCATGCATGTGCAAAGTGAATAGTGTGCATAGTATGTGATATATCTTTGCGAGAAAAAGGTGTTAATAATGTATGATGTGTGAATAGTGTGATGTGTAGCATGTAGTGTAGTATGCATTGTGTGAGGTTCATGCTCATAGTATGCCCCAAAAGTCAAGTGTGAACCATAACATGAGAGTGTGTCATAGGGTAATGATGATACTAATGTATCAATATGTGTATGATTTATGTGACAGATTGACTTAGAAATGATGAGAAGACAATATGTGTGTCTAATCAATACGGGGGAGAAATAAGTGTGATGACCCCCAAGTGTGTGATGATGAATGTGTTATCTGATGAAATTGAAAGACAAGGGTCCTTCATGCAATGCCTATGGAGATAAAGGTGTGTGACCATGCTCTAAGAGTGGTGGTATATGAGATAGATGTTGTGTAGGTGAATGAAGCCTAAATGCATGTGACCGATGAGTATAATGTGGAGGTGATGGAAATATATTTATAACCAAACGTGGAGGTGATGGATACCTATCTCAGTAACCGAACATGGAAGTGATTGAAATCTATGTGTAGTAGAACGGAGAGGTGATGGAAACCTATGTGTAGTATAGGGGGTAGGTGATGGAAACCTATGTGTAGCAGAAAGGGTAGGTGTTGGACACCTATGTGTGACAAAATTTGGAGGTGATGAAAACCTATGTTTAGGAAAGAAAGGTGATGATGTATATCGATGTGAAGGAGTGGTGCAAGTAGTGGACCTAGGCGGTATGAAGGACTAGTAGACTAATGAGACCATGTAGGGACGAGCATGAATAGGTGAGCTAGGAGAATATTTTAATTTAGTTTTGAGAGGCCACGAGGACTGAGATGTTCTATCTAAGGAAATGGAAATTGTTTAGAAAAAAATTTTCTTTCCTAATTTAAATTAATGAAGTGAAATAACAAAAACAAAAAAACCTCTAAAGATGGCGGGGTTTACGATACCCATGGAAATGGATGTTGATGTTGATGTTTATTTTAAGCCGTTGAGTCCAAATGAGTTTGCAAGTCCATCTTTATTGAAAAGAAATTTGTGATCAAAGACACTAAACATAAAGGATTAGATAAATGGATAAACAAGTTGCTCGAAAAAGGCCGATTCTAGGAATCTAAAGGGACTTCCTTGGAGGATGTTAGCTCACTTTGTAATAATTAAGTGAATTGAAAAAGATAATGATAACGATAGATAACAATAGAAAAATGATAAATGGATACGAGCTCTAGAATTAAATCTTGAAAGGGAGGTCCTATACGGCTTTGAAATTGGCACGATCAAGTGTGGATGCAATCTGAACATGCTCGAAGTAATAGTACCATAATTCATTAGTCACTTATTGGATATAATGGAGGAACTCAATCGATACTTGATATCTTCTTTGTGAATGGAAAATTAGATTGCGTAGTGTGAGTTCATGTAGGATGTTGTATTGCTCCCAAAAAAGGGGGTGTTGAACTATGGGAAGGATGTAAATGCTTGTAATTAGATGTCAATGACTAGGAAATGCCATCTAATAGAGAACCATACTTAGAAACAACATGTTAAATTCAAAGGATTTGATGCAAAATCATACAAACCGATAACTTAATAGAAATAATATTTTGATAGGAATCTTTAGCAATTCAAGCCAATTGTTGGAGATTAGGGTGAATTGTTGGCAATTGCTTATGAATTTTAAAGTTTTAATAAAATGAAAGTTTGAATCTCTAAAATGATATTTTAAATTACTTTAAAGGTTTCTTATGAATTGAAAATGAAAAAGTACGATATAGGAATACCTTTGAGTAGATTTAGAGATAAAATATGCCTCAAATCTTTAGTGGGAAATATCTGAGCTGATAAGTTATTTGGTCACGTTCTGATAAGATGAGTGATGAAAATGACCATAAAAATTCTTGAAAGTTATTGATGTTGATTCCTTATAGTGCTTAGAGATGTCCTCGATGTTATAGTGTCAAAAAAGTGCGAGGATCAAAAAGGGGGTCCAAGATTTGAGATTGAATATCCTTGAGAGAGATCACAAAGGTGATATTTATAATTGTTGTTGATTCAATTGAAGCACTTGCGGTCCTCATTTTTCAGGGAAACATCTCGAAAAGTTATTGAAACCACTTCTAATAATGGGCTTTTTTTTTTCAGGATTTGAGTGGATGGTTAAGGGAAGGTTAGGGTTGATGTTTAGAGGTTAGGAAGGTTGTGAAATGGTTAAGAAATTATTGATTTAGTTTGGTCTTTATTGAATTCAGTCTCCAAATGGTTTTGGGTGGTTTAGGATGAGATAAAATTAGATTTTATAGTTGTGGAATGATTTAATGAGGTGTGAGATAATATTTACATGGAGTAAATATTGTGGGGGATTTAGACTTAGGATAAGAGATGTATGAATTTGAATAATGTGTTAAATGATTTGCTTTGTTTTAATATAATTTTGAAAAATGATGCATACGGTGAAGGAAATTAGCGGTGAAAATTTTGAGTGTCAACATTTACCCCTTTTTGTCAAGCAATTTGGTGTAGGCAAAGTGCTAGAAAAATTGATTTCTTATAGATTGGTTTTTATGGGTGATCCCCCTCAAAATGGGGTGATTGCAGTGTAGTGTAAGGAACACTAGTTTGGCGGGATTGGTTTGAATATGTTTGATGTGTGTTTCATAAAAATTCCAAAACGAGGTATCAAACAATAGGTGCTACTATGGAATCAAGTGATAAGAGGAACCAAGGGGTTTATTTCCTATAGATGTATGATTCCTAAGGGTAGGATGTAAGGGTAGTGAATTTAAGTGATGGGGGATGAAAGGGATTGTGTCCCATAGATTTATAACATATCCTGTGGATTTGTAATTTTAATTTTCAAGGATTTAGGGTATATAGAAGGATGCAATTTTTTGGAAAATGTGATAAAGTGATTGTGATATTCGAAAATGATAGTGATGGTAAAAATAGGTGGAATCGCTTAGTTTTAAAGATAATCACCAGAGATTTAGATGAATCTTCGGTGATTTAAGGAATCGTCGGCAATTCCTATGAAAGTTTGTGGGAGGCTATAAAATCCCTAGGTTGGTGATGAATAATTCATTCTTGTGGTTTGTTTTAGCTAATTAGAGAGCTTGAGAGAGTGAAAAGGGTATTTTAGAGAAAGGGTGTCATTGGGAAGGCACAAGAAACTAACAAAGGCAAAGGTAAGTGCCTCACTTTGTTAATTTTATTGAAAATTTTAGCTATTTGTTATTATTTTTGTCATTTTTCGTGTGTATGGAGGGTTTGTGTTTAAAATTGTCATCACCAAAGTGATTCGGTTGATTTCCAATGATTTAAGTAATTACCATGATTTGTCTGTGTTTTCGTGACTAGATTTATTCTTTAGCAACCCATGTGTTTGATGAATTTTGAATGAATTTTTGATAATGTTGGTAATAAATGTGTTTTTTTGTATGTTTGTAATTACGAGATGGATGTAAAGCTGACTATTTGAGATAGGATTCTAGTGATCCTAGAGGAAGTACATGAGGATATGTTATATGTGATTAGATTCATGTAGAGGAAGTGGGATTTCTATGGATGTGTGATTATAGACACATCCATAGATGTAGAGGATTATTGTTGGTATTGATGGAGAGATGGGATCTAGCCACCTACACATTTTGGTTACCGACATGTGAGGTTACAATCACTGTGGAGGATGTTCATAGGATTACGAGACTACCAATCCAGGAGAGGGCATTTATTGTATTGATGATATGGAGAGGGAGGATGTGATGAGGATATTTTATGGAGATGATGTGGATGATGTGAGGTATAATTTAAGGGGTTTTATTATCAGTCTCTATATTCGTAGGGAGAGATGGTTGTTCATGGATGACTATGTTGATGATGGGTATTTCATGTTTTACTTTTCATTATTCTAGAGGAACAATATTTTCATAGAAGATGATGGGAATAGTTAAAGAGATGATGAAGCATCGACTATTTTTCTTGGTCCCCATCTTTATTAGCACAGAGACATACATGGAGATGTGGTTTTGGAAATTCCACAATAGGTGTGGGATAGATGTTCCATTTTTGTTACGGTGTTGGGTGTTTGAGCACATTTCCATATCTTATCCACATGATTTACCATGGGGATGTGTAGATAATATTGGAAAATCTATAAGATTTATGACATGGCGAGGTGATGTGGGTTGATTGAGAGGGAGAAAGAAAGTGGCCCATTATAGAGATCTTCTTAAAGGTTTATAGGTAGGAGATGTAATTTGTAGACCTTATCTTAATTTTCCGAGTCTCTAGAGTTTGAGTGTGATCTTGATTGACTACAACAGGAGTTATGGGTGCACGGAAGACAAGGGGAGATTGGGAGCTTGTCATATTTATTCATGTTAGATGGTTGTTTGGTTTGATCTAGGATGTGCACGAGGCTCTAGTATCATATATATGAGATGACGAAGATTTCGATACTCCCAAGGCAGTTGTGGGATGGAATCCTATTATATTTGATGACTATAGAACCATAGGTTTAGATGAGCATGGTGACTTAGTGCCAATTGATGATGCTAGAGTGATTATTGGTTCTGACAAGCGTGGTGGACTGGTGCTTATGTTGAGTTTGAGAGGACTCAATTGATTCGAGAGGGGGAGAAGGGTGTGTATTTGAGTAGAGGGAGCATAGGAGATTATGGATGTTAGTGATGATGAGGAGGGTGATGGAGATGAGGAGGACCTTGAGGCCACGGTTGCACAATTCATAGATGAGAAGGCCATCGTGGAGGTGAGAGAGATGGTTTGCGGAGGGAGAGAGATTATTTGGTTAGAGTGAGGTTTTCTTTGATTAGTGAAAGGGAATGTGTTATTCTTGAGTGGGATGGGTTTAGAGCACACCTAGCATAGGCAACAACTGATCCATATCGGTATAGACAACAACGATATACCCCAAGAAGGATCTCAGTACTAAGGGGAATTCAGTCTTAGGTGAGGAGTTGGCATCCGAGCCCGGGACGGTGGTCGATGGGTGTATAGGACATGGTTAGTTATACCCACTATCATTCTTTATGGATAAATTTGTCTTATTAGGAGGATATGGTGATATAAAACTTTCCCAATATAGTTTTGTATGTTGATCATATGGCACAAAGCAAGGAACAATTCCTAGTGCTAGTGCGGGAGTGTGCATCAACCACCTTGAGGACCAAATGGAGGAGTAAGAGGTAACAGTGGTGTGTAGGGAGGTGATGGGACTTTTTTCATGAGAGAGAGTATCTTGGTGGTTTCTAGTTTCTTGGATAGATATGAATTATACTTTGATTTGTTTACGGCTCTTCCACGAAGCCTAGATATGTAACATTCCCATTTTAAAACTTTAGAAACAAGGGGAAAAAATATACACAATGTTCTCTAAACGAAATAAAACATTATTTAGAACATACATTCTATAACAATCAATCTCATAATAGATAACCATATGCAGCTATAAATGACTCGGTGGTACACCGATCTATTCATTCCATGACTCGGTTCCTACCGATCAAGTCATGTTTAATTTTAATTACTCAATACTTATCGTATTCTACCTATACTTGGTTTTCTTACCCTAAACTAGGTACTAAGCAATCTGTTTAAAGAACATATCTGAATACTTGTTACAAATATTCATCGAGAATCACATTGCTTTAAACCGGGTGACATAGGACAAAAAAACCAACGACTTATGCTACTTTGGCCAAAGATTTTCAACATACTGTTCATGTCCCAATTCCTAGACGACATACTCGTCATTCCAGAATATGTCCTTCACCTCACTCATCTATTATCTAGAATGGTCTTTACTGACTACCGTTAGTCCACTTGTCCCAAGGTTTAACCCTATCTCAGGTTAGAAACATATTTTATTATAGGAAGATGCTCACAACGACTTAGGGTATATGGGCATACTCAATTGACCTAAGTCAACCATATGTGCCAAGGTACCCTGAGCCTTTGAAAGCTATTACCTATTCTAAACATGCCACTAACTTGACCTAGAGAGAAACTATGTTCAAGTCCTTATTGTGTGTAGATCTCGATGATCAATGCAGAAGGGTGTTACCACATGTCAACTGCAACGATGTACCCTCGAGAAGAGACAAGTCTTTTTGAAGGTACATCCTGCAGGTTGGAATGTGCCAACATCCTACATAAACTTCCTCATCAAGATGTACATACCCCAAGGAGGTTATTAATACATTATTAATTTGGATTATTTAATAGATTACAACATCTTTGCTTGACCCTAATCCAAAACTCCATAATTTCTTTTCTATATTTGATTAGATTAATCATCAAAAAACTTTCTTAGCTTATTATTGCTTTTAATGTTTGTTTACAAGTTTAACAAGCAGTTAATCATAACAAGACAACAATATCATAAGTTCCATTATAATGTAACTTAACCATTCAAGAAGGTGTAGCAACCAAATAGGTTCAACTATAGTAGACTTCATAGGAAATGAAGTCTAATGATTAACGATCATATCACCAGTCTTTACATTACATTCCTTTGAGTGAGGAAGAGTCTTCCTCTTCATGATTAAGTGTTAGGGTTGTCATACCCTTCTTATCCTTCACAATTTCTATAGTTTATTGTGTATTCATTACACATTTCATTACTATATTAAATTGTTTAGATATAAACATCATCTTATGCAACTTAACAAGTTACATCATTATAAGGGAGAAATAACTAATTCCCTTTGTCCATCTTATCAAAGGATATTCAGATAAGCATAGAATAATATGAAGAATATCAACAAGATAGAACTTCTATCTTTCTCATAAAAGTGCGAGGTAGATTACACAACCAATGCAAGTAAATCTCCAACTTTCAATTCATCATTAAATACTTATTCATTTACAAGACTATACATTTCAGGCATACTTTGTATAACAAACAACCTTCATTCCAAAAAGAATACAACTTTTCTTTTTCAATACAACTCAAGAATGAATCAGAATTATTTACAAAGAATCAGACTTATATCAACCAATGCATCATATAAGTTTTTTCCTTCTTTTATCACTTACGATGTCCATCTATAAAAATTTCTAGCATGGGTTAGTTCAATGAACTGAGCATGATAAGCACTAAGCATTAAAAAAGTGCATTCCACTAATTGTTTCATTAAAACAACTCTGCTTTAATGAAGCAATTAATGCAATCATACAAAATAAGCCTAAGTAATAACATCCAAAAAGAAGCACAAATATAAATCTGCAATCACTTTATGAGAGTCCATTATATAATCAACAACTACTGCATTATATTCTATAAGTATTGTACTAATTGATACTTATTTACATTAATTAATAGCCTTGGCATTTAACTACAACACATGATTCCTACATAATTTGAAATATAGAATTGATCTTTCTATCGTCAAGATTTCCCTTCAAATCAAAGACTCCCTTAATATTCCTTCCAAGTTCCAGAAAATATGTAAATCCAAGTTAATTACAACAATGTAATCTTTTTAAGATGAATCATCCTACATCTTAAATAACCAAAAGATTCACAATTCATAAAAAGGCAGCCTAATTCTAGGTTAAGTAAAATAACCTAGGTTCTAGATTAAACCTCTTAACAATTCAAGAATGTATACCAAGTCATCAATGTTTCATTTACCAAATTGAGACATTCCCAAATGTCCATAGGTATACATCAAGTATAAACGTAACAATATCAAATACTAGATAATTACTTACAATAAGTAAAGTATTTGATTCAATCAAACCTATACAGGTTCATAAAAAGATAAAGGAGAACAAATTGAAAGTATATAATTTCCATTACCTTTTAATCCTCAGAAGGGAAAGATCAACATCTTCAATTTAAACAACTTAAATGATTTAAAAGAAGATTCAACACAACTATTCTCGAATTCCACATTCATTATGAAATAGCAATCAGGTTCAGAGTGAACCAAATTCATACATATATTATTTATACATATGAAATAAAGAAATAGATTCATCATTAATTTAAGAGATAAACATTCCTTAACAAGAATTCCAATCTATTCCAAGAAGGAAGAGAAAGAAACAATTATATAATCACTTTCAACCATTATGAGTTTCCAAAATTGACTCAGATATTAGTAAATGATCAAACTCCTACATTCCATTATACAAGATATGACTATTACAAGGTTAAATTTTACCCTTATTCAATCGAGAAAAGATCTTACTATCTGTTAAGTACATAGAGAGTAATAACAAATACAACTTTCAAAAGATGCATGCCACTTCCATATGCAATAGTCAAAGCAGAGAAATATCCATCTACTTTCAATGGGTCAGACCTAACTGAAAACCACCTGGAGTCAACAAAGCAATAAGAACAATTCCTCAATTACGAAACCAAACAAAGCTTAAATAGAGTTGATTGGGTTTCCTAATAAAACCGAAAGAAAGGCTTAAAAAGAATTAAGTCTATCATCAAAATCATCTGAGAATAACTCAAATAAACCAAACAGACCTGAGAAGGTAATTCCCTCATGACATGCAGATAGTGAAAAGTCGATTCCCAGTTTAGAAATTAATTTAACAATACTATCCTCATATATCCGAATGGATAGAAAAATGATTCCAAGAAAATCAATCAGACTAACAAGATATTTTCCAAGTCAATAAAATAAATTTGGTCTCCAAAGAACATGATCAGCTGAGTTCCACCAAAAATAATCTAAACTTTTAACATCTAAGAAAGAAAGAGGAAAATGCAAAGAACCCCAAGTGAGTTCGGTGTCTTGAAAAGTTATGTTCCCGTTCAGTAAGAAAACAAGACTCAATACAAAGCTACAGTCAAAAAATCTCGTATCCATATCAACTTGAACACAAAGACTCAAACCGAGCTACAGTCAAACAAGCTCGTATTCATATCAACTTGAACACAAAGACTCAAACCGAGCTACGGTTAAAAATATTGTATTCATATCAACTTGAACACAAAGACTCAAACTGAGCTACAGTCAAACAAGCTTGTATTGTCTCTCAAGACCAAAAAATATGACTATATAGCTCTTAATAAAATCAAATTTCATGGCAGAAAGCTCAAAAAGAAAAGGTATTCATTCCCCTCCTTCGATGTTTAAACAAGCCAAACTCAATCCACACTTCTCTTTTATCCACAAAACACGAGTTCCAGTCTGAACTGAACAAAAATATAAATACAAATTGAAAGAAGATTAAAACACTCCTTTCTCAACACAACTCATGACATTTCCGATGATCAAATAAACAATCGAGACAACAAAAGGAGTAATGCAAGATACCCAAAAATGGGAACAATTTATCACAGTATTATTCCACAACTCCTGTTCAAAATCCATTAAGTGCATTCCTTTACAAAATGTAAAATAGAGTAACCAATGCAACAAAACCATCTCAGAAAGTGTAAAGAACTTAACAATACACTTCCCATTCTCATAGAGACTTCCTGTTAAAATTTCCAACAAAGCTTATACACCCAAATCCCTTTTCAAGTATACAACCCAAAAATCAGAACTAAAACCAAACAGAAGGGTCTCGAAACCCCAAAATGTTTCATCACATTTAAATAATTCAAAGAGAACACACATACAAGTACAACCTTCTCATGCAAGGAATATGAATCCACAAATCATAGATTTCTTCCATCAAGCAAGTAAATAACCAAAGCAAATAGCAAACTATATATACCCACAAGAGCAAAGGTTCTTTAATGAAAGATTTAGAGAAAAGTAAGAAATCTTAATGGGTTGAGCCTATCATGCCTGATAGTGCCTCTAACGATTCGAAGAAGACTTCCAGCCAAGTTTCCAACACCTCTTCCTCTCCAAGAAAGATCAAACAACAATAATCTTTTTCCACAGTGCCTCTTATACATTCATCAAACTTAAAATAGATCAAATAATTCAAATATAGCCGTTAAGTGTAGATCAAACTGCTGGTTTGAAAAACCAAATAGCTCCATGCGAGAGAAAATTTTTTGAAGCATGCAAAGCAAAGCACCCTAACAAATCCACCGGCATGTCTTACATTGCTGCCCATTTTGATCCTTTGTTATATTGCCATCTTTCCCCTTTGTTCTGTGTGCTCTAAGACATTTTCTCCCAAATTTGGTGGTCTGCAAATTTTCCCTCCAGATTGAATGCCTTGAAATGCTCACAAACTTATTATTTTTCCCCAATTTGAAAGAGAAATATGCATGTATGCCATGTTTTGTGCCCTAATTTTTCCAAATCAATGCCTTTGCCATTTTTTCAACTTTTTTGTCGCCTTTGGAGCTCAAAATGTTCATTTTATACACATTTTCCCTCAAAAATCCCTTGCCAAGGTCATAAACTTCCTAAAATCACTTCCCATTTGTTTTTTGATCGAAAAATTCTTCACCCACGAAGAAAAAATTGATTTAGGGCATCCCTAGCAAATTCTGTGTTTTTTGATGGTCATACGGGTGTCCTTTGCCTGTCAAATTTTAGCTCAAGCATCCCCTCATACATGGTCGTTTGTGATTGGAAAATATTCGGCAATGGTCCGAGTAAAAACTTAACATTTTTTGGTTTTTCTCAAAAATCCAAATTTCCCCCACATCTCCGCAGCCCCAGAGAAGGTACACGTGTCACATGAAGAATGAAGGCAGATGGGTGGGTCATTTTGTGCCTTAAGGAATTTTGGAATAAAAGGTTAAAATACAAAGGAAATGCCTAAGGTCCGCAGCTAATCGGGGAGGACATGTGGGAGCTTCAAAGTGCAGGCCCATAATGAAGTAAAATAGAAAATGTGGGGGCTTCTGGAGAGCAAGCCTTCAGGCCGAATCAAAGGAGGACACGTGTCATGTTATCCTTTTTGGTGAAAGGGATAAAAGTTTCAAAAGGGGGCACGGGTCTACCAAATGAATCACAAAGAGACACATGGCGGCGCAGATGGGAGACGGGCATAAGGAAAAAGTGAAATTTTTCCCTTTTTGCAAAATGAGTTAGAGTGAAAATTTGAAGCATGGCTCAGAATAAAGTAGAGGAGACACATGGCAGGAGGAATCGGAGGCACGAGTCCAGTGGAGGAAATGAGCCCACAGATCCTCAGCGATAGAGAAGGTGACACGTGTGAAGGACAAATTCGAGGTTCCGGCCTACGAAGATTTTTTTCGTAAAATTTCCTTTTTCCAAAAAGGTAGAAATATGAAGAATCAAGCCATGATTCCAATGGGGCCCACATTATGCCACGTGTCAGCACCAAATTTCAAAGGCGGAGGGGTGGAGAAAATTGTCAAAATTTTACATTTTTCCAAAAATGTTAAAAATTCAAAAAGTGGTCCCAAATCCATTTCCAATCACATTATGACACATGGAGGGCTCAGATTGAAGGGAGAAAGGCAGATCAATGGTAACTGTGCATTTTTCAGTTTGGCCGCCATTTTTGCTCCAGGAAGCTTAAAGATGTGAATTTCACATTAATTTTGATCAAATTTTTGGCAAATTCATGTCGTTTTGCCTTCAAGGATCAATGGGATCAATTTGAAATTTCAATTTGTAGATTTGGGGTGCTTTTGAAATGAAATTTTGTTCGGGCTCAAGCAAAAACATGAAAGATCAAATCAAGAAGTTGCAGAGTCAAATTTTGGAGGGATAAGGATGAAATAATGAAATAAAAGGGGTTTTGCATGCTTTGAGGATCAAAAACGTGCCTCCACAATGGATAATGATGAAATTTTTGTAATGATTCACATTTTTAAATAACAAATCACAACTTTTACAAGTCATGTTAGATGTCATTTTCCAAAAATATTGCAAAGCAAAGGTGCTTGAATATTCCACTTTTGGAGGGAAGATGTGAGAGGCAAAGGATCAATTGTAATGAAAATTTATATATTGCATGAATTTTTCATGCAAATTTTAGAGAAATTTAGAATTTCACGGGTAAATCTAGGAAGAATCCCATTCTTTGAGAAAGCGCACGAGAACGATTTCTAATTTCTTTTTGCATCATATTTATATCATGTTGAATTGGTTTCAGTTGTAAAGCCATCAACAAGCTCGAGATTGTTCTTATAACATTCCCTTGCTATTAAATTTGGTCATTCGGGATTATTTTGTGTTTTTTCTTGGCAAAAATTTTCATTACACTTATATGTCGAGAATGTTTTCAATTTACATTTCTTGCTCATGTTGCAGTCTTGTATTTATAATCTCTCTTGATCATACATGGTCTCATTTCTTGTTGATAGTTTAGTGGCATTTGGAATCTCACATTTAGAAGAGATTTCTTCGATAAAGAGATAAAAAATTTAAAATCACTTTACCTTCCTTGAATTCGGATATTGTTTGTAAAACTTTGGGTGAAGCACCTGTAGGTCATGATAAAATAGAGATTTCTAGGTACTTTGTTGGCTCATCTGCTTTAAGATTTTGTGGAAGGTTGTAAAATATTATGTGGAAGAGTGTAGATTTGGGCCTCCATTTGGTGCACATATCCTGGTTGAAGGAGTACCTTAATCTCTTTGAAGCATTCTACTATTTAGGTCTTACAAGTTATTTTTGCAAAGGTCCTCAAAGAATTTGGAAAATTCTGGTTGGTCTTGTCTAAAATCTCCCACAAAAATTCATTCAAACAAACTAATCCTACCCATACTACCCCTACTGCTTTGTCCCGTATCAACAAAAGAATACAATCCATTTACAAAAATGCACAAAGCAAATCAGGATCATACAATGTCTGCAGTAACCCTTGCCTTACATTGAAAGTATCTCCATAATATAGGAGTGACAACTTATCAAAGTCAGATTTGGAGTGTTGATCATATTTTCCCAAGGCCTTTTCATAATATTTACACAAATTGAGGGATATCATCATCTCCTTCACCATTTTAGGGTTACAAAATAGGTCCTCTTACCTTGGTTGAAAGGAAAAACCTAAAATAGTTAGGACAAGATCAAGTCCTATTTGAGTGTTATCCATCTCTCCAAAAATCAGAGTGCCGCTAGATCACATCCCTGGCTACAAAATGACACACATCATGATCTATCTATCTTCAAGTTTCATGTCATATCTTTGATGTTGCTCAAACTAAAAAGGAGAAAAAATTTGTGTACCAACACCAGTGGCACCGTTGTTAGGGACTATTTTGAATTCCTGGGAAATAATCTACATTGTTCAGATTCATTTACTGATTCATTACTAGTCCATATCTATTTAGCCCATCAACAACACTAGTGGAACCATTACCGGGGACTTGTTGAAAATACTTGATGTTTTTGAATGCATATCAAACCCTGGTAATGTCTCTTGTAAGTTCATACTGCAAATATATTGTTAAAGCATCATTCTATACTCAGATTTTCAAGGTGTATGCAAAGGTTTCTAGTTGTGCTTGCAATTTTATCAGTTTCTAAAAGTGTTTACACTTCATTTGCATTTGTGATTGATAAATTCAAGAAAAGGAAGGTCTGATCTATAAATTTTTGCAAGATTTTTAGTGTTGATAGGTATTTGAAAAAGTATTTTAGTGCATTTGCACAACTAGGGTGAAAGTCCTTAGTGGTGACTCCATGTTGATTTGATCTTGATAAATACTAGTGTCTTAGCTTTCTGTCATTTATTTTTTTGTTGCTAATCTCTACAAAACTGGAGGGAAGAAGATCTCTCTTCATTAGAGACTCTACTAAGAAGTTGTTTTCAGATTCAAGGAACTCAGAGTTAGAAGGGAGAAGAGTTTGGAAGGTTGTTAAAGGTCAAACATCAGGTAAAGGTATATCCATTGATGAGAGATATCAGCATTTAGTAGAGGATTATCACTCTTCTTCCAGTGATTTTGATTCAATAAATCCTCTCATAAACTTGTTTACTTCAACTAGCGAAGGTCCTTCTGCTGTACCTGGTGATTTAATTCTTCAATTTGCACCTTTGTGTTTTAATCCAAATAAAATTTTCCAAGAAAATCAGCACTTAGAGAATACCAATCTTGTGAAACACATTCTTGAGCCCCAAACACCTTGCACTCCTCATCATCTTATGCCACCCCCAAGATCACCACCTCAAAACAATATGGCTCAACCTAGACCTCCATTTTTGTTAACACCTTTTGTCCTATAGAATTTAGAGGAATGGATGGTTACCCAAATTCATCACACAAGATGTCGAAATAGATTACCAAAATTCCAAGGTACCAATGTTATAACTGGTGATCAACATCTCAAACCATTTGTTAACATGATGGAGGATTTTGAAATAGAGTTTGAAGATGTGTATGTCAAGTTGTTCATTTATACACTAGAAGAGGATGCAAGGGATTGGCACAAAGCTCTTCCTGATAATTCAATTGATTCTTGGACTGAGATGAAGAATGCATTTAGGTTGCAATATGGTGACAAGACTGATCCTATATTTCTCTTGTCTGAATTTGAGAATATCAAGAAGAACCCCAATGAATCAGTCTATGACTTCAACACAAGGTTTAACAAAACTTTGAGAAGGCTTCCTATTAGTCTAAGGCCTTGTGATGAGTCTTGTTTAATCAAATATGTAGATGCATTTGATAAAAAGGCAGCCTACTACCTAAAAGACAAGAACCCTACTAATATAAGACAATCTTTCACCATGGCACTTCAAATTTAAAATAATATCAAAGCAATTGGGAAACCTCTCAAGAAATATGGTGTAAAGTTGATAAACCCTGAAACCCTCAAGCTAGCAAGGGTGCTGATTTGGAGGAGGTTGTGAAGACTTTCAGAGGGGTTGTCAAAGAGATTTCCTACAAGTTGGCAAGGGCTAAGAAGGGAATTGGCCAGGCTTCACAAGGTCGGTAAAAGGCACAAAACCATGATATATTTTCCAATCATCCTAGGGGTGATCAAAGATCTGATGATAGAGGGAAAGGACCCATGGGATTTGTAAATAGACATCCTCAAGCACATGAAGGAAGAGTGTTACCTGATCCCCTAACTGATAGGGTTTTTGTTGGTGAGGAAGTTACTAATATTGATTGGTGTGATAGGTGTTTTCTACCCCATCCTCCATGTGAATTGGAACATAAATATGGTGAAGATAATAATGATGATGGTACTGATGATGATATTTGCATGATGGGCTATTCTTCAAGCCCACAAGGAGGAGCAACATCAACTAAGGTAATAAGTGCATGGACAGATGCAAACTTTTGGGATTGCATCACATGGGTACAAGTATTTCTTCCCCTCATACTCTTGAAAATGATGTAGTGCAAGCTTTTGAAATTCCTAACAATGACTTTTAATACTTAAGAGATTTGATGATTAAGAAGTATGATGGTGTTATCCCTTAGGAGGAAGATAGACAATTATTTATGAATGTTGTTATAGCTCAAGAGAAATACTATAACACTAGAAGAAAACTTGTTAAGGAAGTTGGGCTTCAGGTCAAACCTAAAACACCCTTGCTTATAAGCATTCCTAAAGAAGCTTCTAGAAGAGAAACACCTTCCAAAAGCTCTACTGTCTCGAGAAAAAATTACAGTCCTCCTCATGCCCAAGCTTCCTAGAATCCCATGCCATCTAATGAATCTACTTATCTCCCTTCTAATGTTGATTTTCCAAAGAGTGTTCCCTGTGATATAGCCCAAGTATTGAGCCAAATCAAAGTGAGTGTTCCAATCATTGAGTTGCTTAGGATTCCTGAGCATAAGAAGAGAGCATTTGAGTACTTGGGATTGAAGGAGGAGAAGACTACTCCAAGCAGAAATGTAAATGTTGTTGAAACTCCTCCTCAGATCATTGTTGACCTTGAAACACCACCAGCAGTAGAGGATCTTGGGGAAACACCTGAGGTATACTTGGGGACATCCTTGGTTGATTCCCAATTGAATGTTGATCCATTATTCACAACTTTGATCATAAAGGATAGACTACTTCACAATTGTATGTTTGATTCTGGTGCATCATGTAATTTCATGCCTCTAGAAGTCATGAATGAGTTGGATATCAAAGTGAAAGCATCCTATGGAAAGTGTACTTCCATGGACTCAAGAGAAGTGTCAGTAGTTTGTTGTGTGAAGGGTTTGGTGGTGCAACTTGCATCTTATCCTAGGAGGAATTTAAAATTGTATGTTGTGATTGTTGATTTCCCTACCAAATGGGGTATGCTTTTGTCAATAAAGTGGGTTACAAGTGTTGGAGGGAGTGTCTAGATGGATATATCTTTTTCACTATTCCCATTAAAGGAAACCTTATCAAGCTCTATGGAGAAAAGAAAGTGTTGCATCTAATTGAGGTTCCAAACAATGTTTTTATGAATTATTATTTGTTGATGTTAATGCTAATAATTTTATTGGGTTTGCTGATGGTAAAGAACACAAGATGGATCATTCAAAGTTTCTTGAACAGGTAATTTCTCCTTGGACCTTGCTCCAAATTTATAAATGTTGCTAGCATAATTCTGATTTCTCCTAGCTTGGAAGAATTTGTTTTCTCCTTCAATATTAATTTTGAATGTACTAACAACATTGTTGAGTATGAATCCTTTTATTGGGTCTTAGAATTTCATGGAAGTATGGTGTCAAGGACATCATTGCAAAAGCAAATTTAGAACTAGTTGTCAAACAAATAAGAAAACTGTATGCTATAAAAAATCAACGGATGAAACAATACAAACATGTAGTTTGGGATTTAATTGATATGTTTGATTCCTTCAACATTATACATCATGATAGAAGTTTTAATGCTGCTGCTAACAAGTTGGTAGTGTTGGGATCAAGATTTGGAGATTGCACTATTTCACCTTATTGTGAGTACAATGTTGAAGTGTTAACTAGGCTAGCTGTCCTTGACAACATCAAGCATTGGAAAGTGTTTAATGATGATGCTCAAGTGAAAAGGTTCTTACAAAATCAAGGTGAGTTTGCATATTATAATATTGATTGGGAACCAATGGTGTGTGTGATTGAAAGAAGAGAGACTTTTTTTGGAAAAGATATTATCCAATTGAAAACTAACACCATTCCTAGAGGTCTTATTGTACTTGAGTCAAATTTTAGCAATGTTGATTGCATCATCAATAGAAACATGTCTACCTCAAGGGATGTGGAAGATCATAACTTGGGAACTAGTGATAAACCAAGAAAAGTTTGGTTGGGTAGCAATAGTCTAAACAAGGAGGAAAAATAGTCCTATGTTCAACTATTGAAGAAATATCAGGATTGTCTTGCTTGGTCTTATTCAGAGTTGAAAGCATATAGAGAAGACTTATTCCAACATGAGATCCCTCTTGAGAAAGGTGCCAAACCATTCAAATAGAAGAAAAGGCCAATTAATCTGCTCCTCTCCATGAAAATGCAAGATGAATTGAAGAAATTTAAGGAGGGAGGGATCATTCAGCCCACAAGGTATTCATATTAGATTATAAACCTTGTGCCGTCAAAATAAAAATGGAGATATCAGATTTTGTGTAGACTTCAAAAATCTGAATAGAGCTTCATCGAAGGACAATTATCCTTTTTCAAACATGGAAAACATATTGCATTTAGTGACTGGATCTGAATTGTTGTCCACCTTAGATGGTTTCTCCTGCTACAATCAAGTTGTTGTCAAGGAGTCGAAATATTTAAAACTACCGTTACCACTACTTGGGGAACATATGTCCATGTAAGAATGCCTTTTGGTCTCATGAATGTTGGAGCTACCTTCCAAAGAGCAATGGATGTTTTTTTTTTTGGTTACATAAATGACTTCATTGCAGTTTATCAAGTTGATGTGACTATTTTTTTAAGGAGTAGAAAATATCACTTGCGAACTTGGAAAGAATGTTGATCATATGTAGAGAATATGGCATTTCTCTCAACCCAAAGAAGTGTCATTTTGGGGTGAAAAAGGCCAAGATGTTTGGTCCTATTGTTTCAAAGGCTGGTATCATGATTGACCCTAAGAGGGTAGAAGCAATCAGCAAGGTTCCAATTCCAAGAACAAAGAAGGGCATCCAATCCTTCTTTGGGCAGATCAATTTCATTAGAAGGTTTGTGTTTAATTTTACTGAATTGTCTCTTCCTATTACATGCATGTTAAAGAAAGAAAAAGTTATCAAGTGGGAGAGGCTTCTATTCAAGCTTTTGAAGGAATCAAATAAGCATTGAAAGATGCACCTATCTTGCAGCTCCAAATTACAAGAAGCCTTTCCAAATCTTCTCCTTTGCTTTTGAAAATACCATTGCATCTGTGTTGCTGAAATGAAGATGGGGCTGAGAGGCCTATTGCCTTTTTGTAGCAAGGATTTACAAGATGTTGAGTTAAAATACACAATCATGGAAAAACAAGCATTTTCCTTGGTGAAAGCAACAAAGATTTTCAGGCCTTATATCTTAAGTTCAAAAATTTTTAATTATGTTCCCCACACCATGGTAAAAGACATCTTATCGAGATGGATTTCTCAAGAAAAAGGTGTAGATGGGTGAACAAACTACGGAGTATGATATGAACATCCAAACCACAAATTTGGTAAAAGGTTTGGGTCTTGCTAAGCTCATGGCTGCGAGTAACTTGTGGACTATAGAAGTGAATGAAGTAAAGGAAGAAAGGGCAGTTGTTCTTGAGAAATTGGTAAGTTCTTAGTGGTACAAGGATATAATATTTTACCTCGACACCTATAATGTCCTGATCATTTGATTAAAAATCAAAAAGATCCCTCAAGTGGCTTCTCAAAAATACATCATTTCTAACTTTGGGATGGCTTGGAAGAACCCCAAAGGTGTCCTTTTAAAATGTATAACTAAAGATGAAGCTCCCAAAGTAATTGCTGATTTCCATGGGGAGTTTGTCGAGGACACTTTTCTAGAAGGGTTACTGACACACAAATTTTGAGAGCTGGTTATTAGTGGCCTACTATCTTCAAAGATGCAACCATTCTCAAGTTAGAAAATGTGAGAGTTTCCAGGTGTTTCTTTGGAAGAATGAAAGCTTCAGCTCCTTCCTTTGCGTCTTGTATCAATTGAAGCTCCTTTGAAACAATGGGGGATGGACTTCATTGGTGAGACCTCGAGACCCTTCTAGTGTTGGACATAAGTGGATCCTTGTAGAGCCATAGATTACTTCAACAAGTGGGTAGAAGCAATCCCCACCAAGAAAGTAACACACCAAGTTGTTATGGATTTCTTGTTGAATCATATCATATGCAGATTTGGTGAGCTACCAAGATTGTGGCTGATAATGCCATGTGTTTGAGCTAAACCTTGATGGTAATGTGCAAGGAGTATGGAACCAATATGAATTATTCTTCAAATTATAACCCCAAAGGAATGGACAAGTTTGAGTCTAGAATAAGAACTTGTTGAAGATCATTAGGATAACCTTGGATTTGAATAAGATAAAATGGCGTAAACAATGAAATTTGTAGTTTAGGCTGATAGAATTAGTGCTAAGAGAGCTACCGGTAAGAGCCCATTCGAGTTGGTGTATGGAACTCCAGCTCTATTACCCTTACATCTACAATTATCATCATTTCATTTTTTTCAACAACTTGAAGATCAAGAGGTCAATCCATATGAAGCAAGGATTAATCATATTGTTGAGCTAGATGAAGAAAGAAGAGCATCCCACCAAAGGCATGTCAAATTTAGAGAGAAGTTAAAGAGGTTGTTTGACAAGAAGGTCACTCCTAGGGCCTTCAATATTGGAGATATGGTTTTATTGTGGGATAGAAGAAATGAAGATAAGGGAAAACATGGTAAATTTGATGCATTATGGATGGGCCCTTACTCCATTCATATCAGAATTGGTGAAAATACCTTTTTTCTCAAGGACTTAGATGGGGAATTGCTTGAACTCGCATGTTAATGGCTAGCATATGAAGAATTTCTTGGATTAATCCCCAAATTTTAGGTATGCACCACTTGTACATTGTATAGTGTTTGGCCTTTTACTCTATTATTGGTGTTTTGTCAGTTTATGGTTTGCCTCGGTGCGTGGCAACCATATTTGTCAGTTTCTCAGCTAGTTTTTGGTGGTTTTAGCTCATGACTCCATTTTCCCAATGGATTATTTTGGAACTTGGTCTACTTTTGTTCTTGTGGCACTCACTAGGAGTTCCCATCCTTGAGTAGGATCCGATGTTGGTTCCCATTTTGATCCTCTATTATATTACCATCTTTCCCCTTTGTTCTGCGTGCTCTAAGACATTTTTCTCTCAAATTTGGTGGTCTACAAATTTTCCCTCCAGATTGAATGCCTTGAAATGTTCACAAACTTATCATTTTGCCATAATTTGAAAGAGAAATATGCATGCATGCCCTGTTTTGTGCCCTAGTTTTTCCAAATCAATGTCTCTCATCATTTTTTCCACTTTTCCCAGCCTTTGGAGCTTGAAAATGTTCATTTTATACATATTTTCCCTCAAAATTCCCTCACCAAGGACATAAACTTCCTAAAATCACTTCCCATTTATTTTTGATCAAAAATTCTTCACCCACGAAGAAAAAATCGATTTAGGGCATCCCTGGAAAATTCTATGTTTTTGACGGTCATACGGGTGTCCTTTTCCCATCAAATTATAGCTCAAGCATCCCCTCATACATGGCCATTTGTGGTTGGACAAGATTCAACGGGTCTTGAGTAAAACTTAATGTTTTTGGTTTTTGGCAAAAAATCAAAATTTCCCTCGCAGCTCCGCAGCCCCAGAGAAGGTACACGTGTCACATGTAGAATGAAGGTGGACGGGTGGGTCATTTTGTGCCTTAAGGCATTTTGGAATAAAAATTTAAAGTACAAAGGAAATGCCTAAGGCCCACATCCAATCAGGGAAGGACACATGGCAGCTTCAGAGTGCAGGCCCACAATGAAGTAAAATGGAACACGTGGTGGCTTCAGAGCGCAAGCCTTCAGCGAATCAAAGGAGGACATCATGTCATGTTCTCATCAAAAGTGGGATGGAAGGTTGGTGAAGGACTTAAATTTTTTTACCTTTTTCACAAAAGGGATAAAAGTTGTAAAAGGGGGCGCGGGTCCACCAAATGAATCACAAAGAGACACATGGCAAGCGTAGAAGGGAGTGTGGGTCATCGGAGGAAAAAGTGAAATTTTTCCCTTTTTGCAAAATGAGTCAGAGTGAAAATTTGAAGCATGGCTCCACAACGAAGTAGAGGGAGACACATGGCAGGGATAGAATTAGAGGCACAGTCAACGGAGGAAAAGTGAGAAAGTTTCCTTTAGCAAAAAAGTGAGTTAAAATGTGAAATGAGCCCATAGATTCTCAGTGATAAAGAAGGTGACACGTGTTAAGGACAAAGTCGGAGGTCTGTGAGCCCATGGAGATTTTGGAAAATTTTCATTTTTTCAAAAAATTTAGAAATGTGAAGAATCAAGCCATGATTCTAATGGGGCCCACATTGTGCCACATGTCAGCACCAAATTTCAAAGGTGAAGGAGGGGCAGAGAAAATTGTCAAAATTTTACATTTTTCCAAAAATGTTAAAAAGTCAAAAAGTGGTTCCAAATCCATTTCCAATCACATTATGACATATGGAGGGCTCATATTGAAGTGAGAAAGGCATATCAATGGTAACTATGCATTTTTCAGTTTGGCCATTTTTGCTCCAAGAAGCTTAAAGATGTGAATTTTGCATCAATTTTGATTGAATTTTTGGCAAATTCATGTCGTTTTGCCTTCAAGGATCAATGGGATCAATTTAAAATTTCAATTTGTAGATTTGGGGTGCTTTTGAAATGAAATTTTGTTTGGGCTCGAGCAAAAAACATGAAAGATCAAATCAAGAAGTTGCAGAGTCAAATTTTGGAGGGATAAGGATGAAATAATGAAATGAAAGGGGTCTGCATGCTTTGAGGATGAAAAACGTGCCTCCACAATGGATAATGATGAAATTTTTGTAATGATTCACCTTTTGAAAGAACAAATGGCAAATTTTTACAAGTCTGTTAGATGTCATTTTCCAAAAATATTGCAAAGCAAAGGTGCTCAATATTCCACTTTTGGAGGGAAGATGTGAGAGGAAAAGGATCAATTGTAATGAAAAGTTATATATTGCATGAATTTGTCATGCAAATGGTCGGAGAAACTTAGAATTTCATGGGAAAATCTAGGAAGAAGCCCATTCTTTGAGAAACCACCTGAGAACCATTTCTAATTCCTTTATTGCATCATATTTGTATCATGTTGAGTTGGTTTCAGTTGTAAAGACATCAAAAAGCTCTGAGATTGTTCTTATAACATTCCCCTGTTGATAAATTTGGTCATTCTGGATTATTTTATGTTGTCTCTTGGCAAAATTTTGCATACACTTATATCTCATAACGTTTTCAATTTGTGTTTCTTGCTCCTATTACAATCTTGTGTTTAAAATCTCTCTTGATCATACATGGTCTCATTTCTTATTGATAGTTTAGTGGAATTTGGAATCTTACATTTAGAAGAGCTTTCTTCTGATAAAGAGATAAATAAATTTAAAATCACTTTACCTTCCTTGAATTCAGAGATTGTTTGTAAACCTTTGGGTGCACCTTAGGTCATGATAAAATAGAGATTTCTAGATACTTTGTTGGCTCATCTGCTTCAAGATTTTGTGGAAGGTTGTAAAATATTATGTGGAAGAGTGTAGATTTGGGCCTCCATTTGGTGCACATATCCTAGTTGAAGGAGTACCTAAATCCCTTTGAAGCATTCTGCTATTTAGGTCTTACAAGTTTTTTTTTGCAAAGGTCCTCAAAGAATTTGGCAAATTCTAGTTAGTCTTGTCTAAAATCTCCCACCAAAATTCATTCAAACAAACTAATCCTACCCATACTACCCCTTATTTGTCCTGTGTATCAACAAAAGAATACAATCCATTTACAAAAATGCACAAATCAAATCAGGATCATACAATGTCTGCAGTAACCCTTGCCTTACATTGAAAGTATCTCCATAATATAGGAGTGACAACTTGTGAAAGTCAAATTTGGAGTGTTGATCATATTTTCCCAAGGCCTTTTCATACTATTTACACAAATTGAGGGATATCATCATCTCCTTCACCATTTTAGGGTTACAAAATAGGTCCTCTTACCTTGGTTGAAAGGAAAACCTAAAATAGTTAGGACAAGATCAAGTCCTATTTGAGTGCTATCCATCTCTCCACAAATCTGAGTGTCAGTTAGATCACATCCTCGGCTACAAAATGACACACATCATGATCTATTTGTCTTCAAGCTTCATGCCATATCTTTGATGCTTCTCAAAATAAAAAGGAGAACAAATTTTGGTACCAACACCTTCCAAGATGGCTTGCTCACCAAACCCGAGGCATATTAATGAAATTAATTTCAAATTTCCTTCTTATCTTTCCTTGTCACCGCCATTCACAAATGGGCAAGACCTAATTGCACTTCAAAATGCATTTCCAAACTTATCGATGCATCCATGTAGGTTCCACTACATTCCCATGTAATCACCAAATCAGCAAGATACTCTACCTTATTAAATAAAAACTCACATCTCATTAATAGCTTAGGAATTGACGCTAGCTCCCACTTGCCAATCCGACCCCTACGTTCCCTTTCATAACGAATAGTTTAGGAAAGATGAAATTAGATTAGGTTAGATCTTAGGTAAATTTAAAAATATAACCTTAGGATACCCCTATCAATAGATTGTCACCTTAGATTATGTCTTAGTCTAACCAACACAATAGATTAAAAAAATAACTTAGCATCCCTTAGGTTATTTCCCACCATACTAACTTAGCATTTACAACTTAGGTTAGAATTTCATCCCACATAAATTGGCTTAGAAGGAGTTCGGAAATTTTACCTGAGCCTCAATATTATTAGGATAGACCATAAAGATAAAGGGGATCATTTTAATTTATTTTTCCAAAATCCTGAAGCAGGTTTCCCTTAACATCATTAAGTGCCCTATATAGGTCAATCAAGAAGAGTCGAGCACAACACAAAACCGAATGTTGGCACTATCTTCAAGATGATAAAGAATTGCAACAACACAAATTTAGTCCGTTAAGTCTCTTAATCAATGAATGTCATTTTTTCATTTAGTTTAGATAAGAAGATTTAAAACATTCCTTGGATCAATGGAATTGATCCAAGGGATGAGTCCAATTGTAAAAGATAATTTTGCAACTCTTAAAACCAGATTGTTGCTTACTCATAAGAAGTGAAATAAATTTTTGTAAGGAACAACATATCAGCCCTACAATCAAAGAGTAGAATGATTTTTAAACAACCATGAAACATACATTTTTCCTGAAAATCACATGTCAATGCTTGCAATGCAAAAGAGGAATATAACAATTGTCGAGGGTGTTACATGCTTCCCTCCTAAAAAGAATCATCATCCCGATGATTACCTCACTTTAATCATTGCATTCAGGATAATAAATTTTATTCACTATCTTAACATATGTCAAAAACATATTAGAATTTTTAAGTTCCAGAAATCAGCATTACATAGTTGTTTATTCAAAAAAAAAATATCTGCCCAAAACTGGCATACTTATTGTAATATAAAGATAAAAACATAAATTTTTATCAATCAACAAAATCAATTCTATTCAAATAGATATGGAAAATCAATTTTCATATCCTCAAGGTTTTCCCAAGTTACACTTTCTTCATTAAAATAGTCCCAATGGACCTTACATTGACTTATCTCATGATTTCTTAAATGCAACTGGCGAGTTTCAAGGACTCGCATGGGTTTAACCATGATTACTCCTAGGTCTTGGACCTACAAAAAATTCCAATTTAACACATGTGATAAATCTGAAGCATATTTCATAAGCAAAGAAATATGGAAAACATCATGCATTTGTGACAAAGTAGAGGTAAAGCTAAACAGTAAGCTACAGGGTTGATTACTTCAACTATCTCAAAAGGTCCCACATAACGTGGTGATAACTTGGCAACCTTTCCAAAAGTTATAGATCTCTTTTTAGTTTAACCCGAAGAAAACTTTCTCACCGAGTTCAAATTTCTGTCTATCCACTTTAGATCAGCATAAATCTTTTTATCTATCTTCTTCTTCTTTCAAGCGTTCATGAATCAATTTAACTTGTTGTTCCATTTCATTAAGGGTTTCGGTCCAATTACCTCTCTATCCTAAATGTTGTCCCAACTAATAGGGGTTCTACATTTTCTTCTATATAATGCTTCAAAACGTGCCATCTTAAGAGAGGCATGGTATGTGTTCTTGTATGAAAACTTGACTAGTGGAAGGTACTCTTCCCACTTATACTACTGATCCATACAATACATTCATAACATATCCTCTAAAACTTGATTAACTCTTTCAGTCTGTCCATCCATTTTTGGATGATACACAGAACTGAAATTTAACATAGTTCCTAGTGCTGCATTAAGTGTTTTCTAAAATCTTGACGTCATTCTAGGTTCTCTATCCAAAATGATTAATTCAGGTACTCCGTGCAATCTAAAAATTTTATGTTCAAATATTTTAGCTAATATAGGAGAATCATCCTTTAGATTACCAACAACAAAATGTTCTACCTTTGTTAGTTTATCAACAACTACCAAAATAACATCATGTTTATTTCTTGACATAGTCAACCCTTGTACAAAGTCCATGGTTATCACTTGCCATTTGTCTTGGGTATACTTTGAGGATACAACAAACCGGTTTGAGGTGCATATGTTCCGCTTTAACATGTTGACATTCAAGGAAATGTGTCACAAAATCTATAACATCCTTTTTCATTCCCTTCCAAAAATATTGTTGTTTTATATCAGCAAGCATTTTTGTAATACCAGTGTCCAGAAAAGGTGAATTTTGAAACTCTTGCTAACAATTTCTTCCTTAAATCGTTTAGCGAAGGTACATATACTCGTGTTCAAATCGTAATATTCTTTCATTATCAAAGTGAAAACCTTTATACCTCAAATTATTCGAATCTATAGCAAGCATTTCTTTTACTTGCTGAAAGTAAGAGTCAGATTTCATAACACTTTTTACTTCATCCTTGAATTGAGTTCTCAATGTTATAAGAGTAGAAATGTGCATCCTACAACTTAGAGCGTCAACCACTCTATTTTCTTTACCCTTTATACAACTGATGTCAAAATCATATTGAGACAAAAAATCTAACCACCTTCGTTGTTGTGCATTTAGATTTGGCTAAGTGAAAATATACTTCAGCCCAAGATGATCAGTTTTCAATTCAAAAGTTTTACCAAGAAAGTAATGCCTCCAAACTTGTAGTGCATGAACAATGGTAGCAAGCTCTAAATCATGTGGAGCATAATTCAACTCACGTGACTTTAGTTTTCTACTTTCATAAGCTATGAAATGATCATTTTGTAGCAAAATACCTCCTAGACCTTCACCAGATGCATCAGTTACCACCATAAAATTTTCATTAGGATCTGGTACTACTAGAATAGGTGCTAAAGTTAATTGTTTCTTCAAGGTTTTGAATGCAATTTCACATTTCTCCTCCAAACAAACTTTTATCCTTCTTCGTACCAGAAGGAAGTTATTAGTCAACCACCTTAGAAAATCTTTTACAAATTTCCTATAGTAACTAGCAAGCCCCATGAAGCTTCTAATTTCATACACATTCTTTGGTGCACTCCACTTAGTTATAGCTACTACGATTTTAGAAGGATATACATTAATTCTATTTTTACTTATTACATGTCCCAAATAGTGTACTTTTATGTCATAGAAAGAACATTTAGATAGCTTACCATATAGTTGTCTCTTTCTTAATATTTCCAAAGCTATCTTTAAATGCTCATGGTGTTCCTCAATAATTTTAGAATATATGAGAATGTCGTCCCAAGAATATGAGCAAAATTTTGTCCAAGTATTCTTGAAATATATTATTCATTAAATTCATAAATGTTTGTAGGTGCATTAGTTAATCCAAAAGGTAAAACAATGAACTCATAATGTCTATACCTTGTCCCGAAGCTATTTTATGAATATCCCCATCCTTAATCCACAATTGATGATATCCAAATCAAATATCTATCTTATAATATACCGATGCTCCACACATCGATCAAATAGATCATCAATTCTAAGGAGTGGATATCTATTCTTTATTATTGCTTTGTTTAACATTCTATAATCAATGCACAATCTAAGTGTTCCATCCTTCTTTTTCACAAAAATTACAGGTGTTCCCCAAGGTGAAACATTTGGTCTAATCAAACCTTTAGACAAAATTTCCTGTATGAACCTTAATCTCTACTAATTCTATAGTAGTCATTCGATATGGTGCTTTAGAAATAGGTTCAGGTTCGGTTTGATCTCAACCGTGAAATCAAAATCCCTTTTAGGTGGAAGACCAAATTCTTCCATATGTCACTCAAGTCTCATAACAATGGATATCATTCCATAACATCACTGCTCTCTTCAGTTGTTTCGCAATTTTCACTTATAAGGTATAACCTTTATTTTTGGCCTTTTTAACTTACATAGCAAATAGTTTTTGAATGAAATCTCACGTTTCACACCACTGAATCTCATTGTTTTATGTAGGTCATCTAAACAATTAATGTGTTTTTCAAAACAATCCACTTTAGCCTTATGTTCTACTAACCAATTAACACCTATGATTAAATCATAAGACCCCAAAGGTGCAACATAAAGATCAACTTCAGTGGAAAATTTAGGTAAGTCAAGGACTGCTCCAAAGAGACACATACTAACCGTATGGATAGTATTGTTTCCATACTATGCACATTCCATTTTTAATTCAGCCTTATGACTATCCCACCTTGAAGATGCCTCATGAGAAAGCTGATATGCTCCCCATATTACATTTGTTTCCTCGAGAAATTCCTTATTGAAAAGTATTTCTCTATTTCACTAAGCCAATTCTCAAGTCCATCTCCTAATGTGGTGCCATCAAACTTGGGTGGACTTATCCTTTTATATCATTAGTGAGTTCAGCTAATAGCCTAGCCTTTTGTTCTCAGGATGAACGATATGTTCACGTTGTTATTATCAACACCCATATTGGCGTTGTCCCCGCAGGTGGCTGATTATTCTTATCGGCATCATCTTCCTCCTCATTTCCCATTACTTGCTTTTCAAGTATAACCAAATGATCTCTTGTGTCTAACAGGGGCAGCAAGGATCTCATAAAGTTTCTAGGTAGTTGTTTCTCCTTCCTCAGGTGAAGGGTTATTTGCAACATTTCCTCTTGTTCTAACAATTTTCTATTACAAGAAAATTTAATTTTCATCAAATTATGGACACGAGTAGGTCCAAGAGTTGCAACCTTCACTCTAATACCAAGATGTAACATTCCCATTTTAAGACTTTAGAAAAAAGGAAATTTTTATTTTTTACATAATGTTCTCACTCGAACTAAATAAAACATTATTTAGAACACATACATTCTATACCAATCAATCTCATAATAGATAACCATATGCAGCATGTAAATGACTTGGTGGTACACTGATATATTCATTCCATGACTTGGTTTCTACCGATCAATTCATGTCTAATTTTAATTAATGCATACTTATCATATTCTACATATACTTGGTTCTCTTACCTAAATCGGGTCGAAGTGGCCTGTTTAAAGAACCTATCTCAACACTTATTACCAATATTCATCGATATCACGTTGCTTTAAACTAGGTGACATATGACAACACAACCAACAGACTTGCGATACTTTGGCCAAAGATTTTCAACATATTGTTCATGTTACTATTCCTAGATGGCATACTTGTCATTCGGAATACGTTTTCACCTCACTCATTTGTTATCTAGAATAGTCTTTACCACTTACTACCGTCAGTCCACTTGTCCCAAGGTTCAACCCTAGCCTGAGTTAGAAACATATTTTATTATAGGAAGACACTCACAACAACTTAGGGTATATGGGCATAATCAGTTGACCTAAGTAAACCAGATGTGCCAAGGTACCCTGAGCCTTTGAAAGCTACTACCTATCCTAAACATGCCACTAACTTGACCTAGAGAGAAACTAGGTTCAAGTCCTTATTGTGTGTAGATCTAGATGATCAATGTAGAAGGGTGTTGCCACATGTCAACTGCAATGTTGTACCCTCGAGAAGACCCAAGTCTTCTCGAAGGTATAGTCCTGTAGTTGGTGTGTGCCAACATCCTACAGAAATTACCTCATCAAGATGTACATACCCCAAGGAGGTTATTAATACATTATTAATTTGGATTATTTAACAGATTACAACAACCTTGCTTGACCCTAATCCAACACTCCATAAGTTCTTTTCTATATTTGATTCAATTAATCATTAAAGAAATTTCTTAGCTTATTATTGCTTTTAATGTTCATTTACTAGTTTAACAAGCAGTTAACCAAAAATAGGACAACAATATCATAAGTTCCATTATAATGTAACTTAACCATTCAAAGAAGGTGTAGCAACCAAATAGGTTCAACTATAGTAGACTTCATAGGAAATGAATTCTAATGATTAACAATCATATCACCAATCTTTACATTACATTCCTTTGAGCAAGGAAGAGTCTTCCTCTTCATGATTAAGTGTTAGGGTTGTCATACCCTTCTTATCCTTCACAATTTCTATAGTTTACTACATATTCATTACACATTTCATTACTATATTAAATTGTTTAGATATAAACATTATCTTATGCAACTTAACAAGATGCACCATTATAAGGGAGAAAGAACTAATTCCCTTTGTCCATCTAATCAAATGATATTCAAATAAGCATAGAATAATACGAATAATATCAACAAGATAGAACTTATATCTTCCTCATAAAAGTACAAGGTATATTACACAACCAATGCAAGTAAATCTCCAACTTTCAATTCATCATTAAATACTTATTCATTTACAAGACTATACATTTCAAGCATATTGTATAACAAACAAACTTCATTCCAAAAATAATACAACTTTTCTTTTTCAATACAACTCAAGAATGAATCAGAATTCTTTACAAAGAATCAAACTTATATCAGCCAATGCATCATATAATTTTTTGCCTTCTTTTATCACTTACAATGTCCATCTATAAAGATTGCTAGGGCGGGTCAGTTCAATGAACTAAGCATGATAAGCACTAAGCATTAAAACAAAGTGCATTCCACTAATTGTTTCATTAAAACAACTCTACTTTAATGAAGCAATTAATGCAATCATACAAAATAAGCCTAAGTAATAACATCCAAAAAGAAGCACAAATATAAATCTGCAATCACTTTATGAGATTCCATTATATAATTAGCAACTACTGTAGTATATTCTATAAGTATTGTCCCAACCGATACTTATTTACATTAATTAACAGCCTTGGCATTTAACTACCCCATAATTCTTATAGAATTTGAAATACAGAATTGATCTTTCTATCGTCAAGAGTTCCTTTCGAAATCAAAGACTTCCTTAATATTCCTTCCAAGTTCCAAAAAATATGTAAATCCAAGTTAATTACAACAATGTAATCTTTTTAAGATGAATCATCCTACATCTTAAATAACCAAAAGATTCACAATTCATAAAAAGGCAACCTAATTCTAGGTTAAGTAAAATAACCTAGGTTCTAGATTAAACCTCTTAACAATTCAAGAATGTATACCAAGTCATCAATGTTTCATTTACCAAATTGAGACATTCCCAAATGTCCATAGGTATACATCAAGTATAAACGTAACAATATCAAATACTAGACAATTACTTACAATAAGTAAAGTATTTGATTCAATCAAACCTATACAGGTTCATAAAAAGATAAAGGAGAACAAATTGAAAGTATATAATTTCCATTACCTTTTAATCCTCAGAAGGAAAGATCAACATCTTCAATTTAAACAACTTAAATTATTTAAAAGAAGATTCAACACAACTATTCTCGAATTCCACATTCATTATGAAATAGCAGTCAGGTTCAGAGTGAACCAAATTCATACATATATTATTTATACATATGAAATAAAGAAATAGATTCATCATTAATTTAAGAGATAAACATTCCTTAACAAGAATTCCAATCTATTCCAAGAAGGAAGAGGAACAAACAATTATAAAATCACTTTCAACCATTATGAGTTTCCAACATTGATTCAGATATTAGTAAATGATCAAACTCCTACATTCCATTATGCAAGATATGACTATTACAGGGTTAACTTTTACCCTTATTCAATTGAGAAAAGATCTTACTATCTGTTAAGTACATAGAGAGTAATAACAAATACAAATTTCAAAAGATGCATGCCACTACCATATGTAACAGTCAAAGTAGAGCAATATCCATCTACTTTCAATAGGTCAGACCTAACTAAAAACCACCTAGAGTCGACAAGGCAATAAGAACAATACCTCAATTACGAAACCAAGCAGGCTCAAACAGAGTTGATTAGGTTTCCTAATAAAACTAGAAAGATAGACTTAAAAGAAGTCTATCATCGAAAGTATCTGAGAATAACTCAAATAAACCAAACAGACCTGAGAAGGTAATTCCCTCATGACATGCAGATAGAGAAAATTTGATTTCCAGTTTAGAAAGTAATTTAACAATACTATCCTCATATATCCGAATGGACAAAAAAATGATTCCAAGAAACTCAATCAGACTAACAAGATAGTTTCCAAGTCAATAAAAGAAAGTTGGTCTCCAAAGAACATGATCAGAAAGTTCCTCCAAAAATAATCTAAACTTTCAACATCTAAAAAGAAAGAGGAAAAGGGAAATAACCCCAAACCGAGTTCGATATCCGAACATTTATGTTCCCGTTCAATAAGAAAACAAGACTCAATACAAATCTATAGTCAAAAACTCGTATCCATATCAACTTGAACACAAAGACTCAAAATGAGCTACAGTCGAACAAGCTCGTATTCATATCAAATTGAACACAAAGACTCAAATCGAGCTACAGTCAAACAAGCTCGTATTATCTCTCAAGACCAAACAATATGACTATACAACTCTTAATAAAATCAAATTTCATGGCAAAGAAAACTCAAATAAGAAAAGGGTATTCATCCCCCTCCTCTGTTTAAACAAGCCGAAGTAACAACTCAATCCACACTTCTCTTTTATCCACAAAACATGAGTTCCAGTCTGAAATGAACAAAAAGATAAATACAGATTGAAAGAAGATTAAAACGCTCCTTTCTCAACACAACTCATGACATTTCCGATGATCAAATAAACAATCAAGACAAAAAAGGAGTAATGCAAGATACCCAAACATGGGAACAATTTATCACAATATTATTATGCAACTCTGTTCAAAATCTATTAAGTGCATTCCTTTACAAAACATAAAGTAGAGCAACCAATGCAAAAAAATCATCTCGAAAGCATAAAGAACTTAACAATACACTTCCCATGCTCAAGAAGACTTCCTATTGAAATTTCCAACAAAGCTTATACACCCAAATCCCTTTTCGAGTATACGGTCAAAAATCGAACTAAAACCAAACAAAAGGGTCTCAAAACCCCAAAATGTTTCATCACATTTAAATAATTCAAAGAGAAAACACACAATTACAACCTTCTCATGCAAGGAATATGAATCCACAAATCACATATTTCTTCCATCAAGCAAGCAAATAACCAGAGCAAATAGAAAACTATTTACCCATAAAGAGAAAAGTTGTTTTAATGAAACATTTAGAGAAAAGTAAGAAATCTTAATGGGTAGAGCCTATCATGCCTGATAGTGCCTCTACCAATGCGAATATGACTTCCATCTGAGTTTATAACACCTCTTCTTCTCCAAGTAAGATCAAACAACAATAATCTTTTTCCATAGTGCCTCTTATACATTCCTCGAACCAAAAATAGATCAAAGAATTAAAATATAGCCACTAAGTGTAGATCAAATTGTTGGTTCTGAAAACAAAATAGCTCCATGTAGAGAAAAAATCATGAAGCATGCAAATCAAAACAACCCCTAACAAATCCACTAGCATGCCTTCTAAGATTGCTTGCTCTCCAAACCCAAGGCATATTAATGACATTAATTCGAAATTACCCGCTTATCTTTCCTTGCCACCACCATTCACAACATGACCTAATTGCACTTCAAAATGCATTTCCAAACTTAGTGATGCCTCCATGTAGGTTCCACTAAATTCCCATGCAATCACAAAATCTTGTCGTACTCTGCCTTATTAAATAAAAAATCACATCGCATTAATAGCTTAGGAATCAATGCTAGCTCCCACTTGCCAACCGACCCCTAGGTTCCCTTTCATACCCAATAGTTTAGGATAGATGAAATTAGCTTAGGTTAGATCTTAGGTTAATTTAAAAATATAACCTTAGGATATAACCCCGTATAAATAGATTATCACCTTAGATTATGTCTTAGTTTAACTAACACAATAGGTTAAAACAATAACTTAGCTTCTCTTAGGTTATTTCCCACCATACTAACTTAGCATTTACAACTTAGATTGGAATGTCATCCAATGTAAAGTGGCTTAGAGGGAGTTAGGAAATTTTACCTAAGCCTCAAATCTTATTAGGATAGACCGTAAAGATAAAGGGGATCATTTTAGTTTCTTTTTCAAAATCCTGAAGTAGGTTTCCCTTAACATCATTAAGTGCCTCATGACAATCGGTCATCAAGAAGATTCAACACAACAAAAATTGAATGTTGGCACTTGTCTTCAAGATGATAAAGAATTACAATAGCACAAATCCAGTCCATTAAGTCTCTTAATCAATGAATGTCATTTTTTCATTCAGTTTAGATAACAATATTTAAAACATTCCTTGGATCAATTCCAATTGATCCAAGGGATGATTCCAATTGCAAAAGATAATTTAAAAACTCTTAAAACCAAATTGCAGCTTACTCATAAGAAGTGAAATAGATTTTTGTAAGTAACAACATATTAGCCCTATAATCAAAGAGTAGAATGATTTATCCACCTCAAGCATGATTTTTCAACAACCATGAAACATACATTTGTCTTGAAAATCACATGTCAATGCTTGCAATGCAAAAGAGGAATATAATAGTTGTCAAGGGTGTTACAAGATATATAGATTTTTGTGTGCGAGGTGAGGGGACTCCTTGATGATGTATTTTGTGACTTTGATCATAGTTTTGTGTGTGTGTGTGTGTGCGCGCGCGCATGCGGTGATCTTTTTAGCTTATTTGTTCATGTGTTGATTATGATGTATGTTTACATGTTATTTTAATATTTTTATTTTATGGGATTAAAATGATTATGTTATTGGATAGGTTTATATGATGATAAATATAGTTGTGAATAAAAATGTGATTTGGAATTTTATCAAAATATATTCTAACTTTTTAAGATAGGAATGAAAATAGAATGATTGCATTGTTATTGGATTTGATACATACATGATGGGTATACAATGTAAAATTTCTTTCACTTTGGACCTTAATAAATATTAACATGAGACTATCACTAGGTAGTTACATGTGGGATCTTAGATAAAAGTGGTGAAATGATAAAATGTACCTTCCTAGAATGTGAAAGGGGTGATATATGTAGTTTTTATGGGGGAGTAATGTTATCATATCAATAGTTTCTTAGATAAATTCCCTAGTTATGTATATATTTCTTTTCTTTGATGAAAACTAATCGATGCGAGAAGTTTGATTTTGGCGGGAAAGTTGATTCATGCAAGAAGCTTTTCTAGGATGCTTTTGATATTTTACTTTTTAAAGGTTGATCAATGTGGGGAACCTTTTTACATTTATAGTCATCCTTCAAGGGAGTGGTCTACAATTTTTACTTTTATTTTTTATTTTTATAGATATCCATCCTTTGAGGGATTGGTCTATGATTTTGAATGTTATTTTTCCTTTGAGGCATCGGTATAATTTTATTTTTGATGATCCAATTTTGATATTTGAAAAAAATTCCTTTAAGGGATTAGTTTATCATTTTTGGTAAGATACATCCATAGATATTTTGACTTTATTTTGAGCTGAGGAAAAACCCTAATAGACTATTTCAAGGAGGGAAGAATAAATGTATACACGACCTACACATATATGCCCCATGATATGTCTTGGTTGGTACATAAGGTAGATGGATGTAATGATTGTGGGGTTCATGTTAAGGAGTAACTTATCCAAATGAGATATGTGATGAATAGATTCATGGTGCTCATCTTTAAGGTTTTGAGGATAGTGACGAGAAAACCACATACTTTCAAATCATTATGATGAGAAGATGACTAGTTGATGGTGGAATAAGATATTTGATGTAACTATTATCATGACAATTAGAGCTTAATAGTAGAAAGCAAGCAAGTGCAAGTCATTCAAAGGTTCCTTTTCAGTTGTGCCATCGAGGAAGCTAGATGATAATCTCCCAACTCGTACTTGTGAGTAACAATATATGGACCAATCCATTTCATGGTAAAATTTCCATGTTTACTCCTTTCTAAAGTAGTGAAATTTTGATTTTATTTGAGAATGAGATCACCTATTTTGAATTCACATTATTTTACATGTTTATTGTATGCATTTTGATGCATTCTTGATAGACTTGATGATGTTCAAGGGTTGTTAAACATTTTTCATCTAATAATTCTAATTGTGCCAAGAAATCTTGTCGATATTATTTTTCAGTGATGAATTATTTAAGATATACACAGAGTGATGGGATTTTAAATTCAAGGGGGAGGATCTCCTCAGAGCCATAGACTAGTGAGAAGGGTGTAGCACATGTAAGAGTACATATGCTAGTTTGATAAGCCCAAAGAGTAAATAGGATTTGGAGATTCTAATTCCTTTCTGCTTCGTCTACCATTTTCATAAGGATTTTATTTAGTGTTTTGTTAGAAGCTTCAGCTTGTCCATCTGTTTAGGATAGTACGGTGATGAGAAGCTAAGTTTGATGTGTCATAAAGTTTATTAACATCCCTATTTTTAAAGGATTTTCCATTTTGTGACAAGCTTGTGAGGAATACCAAAGAAACATATGATGTATTTATAGATGAAATTGATAATTTGATTTTCCTTAGTTGAAGTTAAGGGAATGGCTTCAACCCATTTTGTAAAGTATTCAAGTGGCTGCGATGATGGAATGATGTTATTGAGATGAGAAAGGATTGATAATGCCAATGATTTCTATCTCCCATTGTGAGAAAGGTCACAAGTCTTGAATGAGATCTAAATGTTGTTGACATTTGACACACTTCTTAACATATACATAGCAATCTTGATTAATAGTAGGCGCATGAATAGCCCAATCTTAAGACAATTTTATCAATGGTGTTACCATTGAAATGTCTACCACATATACCATCATATACTTCTATAAATACTATGATAGATTCGTGAAACTTAATACATATTAATAGAAGGCCATTAAAGCCATGTTCATACAAGATGCCACCTATAATGACATAATAAACGACACATTGAAGAAATTATCTTTTATCTTTTTCTAGATAAATCGGATGGTATTTTAGATTCTAAAAGATAGTCAAATATTTGAGAATACCATAGATAAGTTGGATGATTTTAATAGTTTGTATAGAAGGGAGTTCATTTCTATGAGATGGTTCATCTAATATGTGAATGGAAAATAAAAATTCAGAATTGTCAATTGATTCTTACATTGATAGAGGAATAAGGGATCCTAAAGAAGCCATGTTACTTACGAACTTATTATACGATTGTGGAACTGTTTAGATGGTATAATGATCGAAGGCTTCAAGGAGAAATTCAACATTGTCTTTATATTTTTGTAAGATTTCATTTTTAAATTTATATTCTCCTTTAACTTGATTAATGATGAGTTGTGATTCTCCATAGATTTCTAAGATTTGAACACCTAGTAGGATAGTGGTTGTAAGACCCATTATTAAAGCTTTGTATTCATCCATGTTATTAGTGCATTTGAAGTTAAGTTTGAATGATAGAGGAATAGGATTCCCCTAGGGAGGTATGATGACAATACCAGCCCCTCCCACTTGTTGGAATTTAGATCCATTGAGAAAGAGGTTTACTTTAATAAAATTTAAATTGTTTTCATCGATATTGTTTATGGACTCGTGGGAAATTCTTCATGAGGAAGATAAGTGTTATGCATTGGTGCTTCAAAGCAAGTTGGTTTGTGATCGCTTGGCCCTTAATGAAATTTTGTGATAGGAATTGAAAATCAAAATCAGTTATAAGCATAAGCCACCGAGTGATGTGATCACCGTGATATGGCTTAGCGTGCATGGTTTTGAGTGGATTAAGGAGATAGTGGCATATTTTAGAGGTTGTAAATTATAAGATGTTGCATCTCGGATTCAAGATAACGTGTTTCATATTCATGGAGGGTAAAAGTTATGTAATAGAATGCTTTTTCATGACCCTAATCATATCAATGAGTGAACATGGCTCTTAAAGCATGATTCGTGACAGATATGTACGAGATAAAATGGATATCCCTCATGAGGAGGTGTAAGTATAGGAGGTGATAGAAAATACTATTTGAGTTCGTTGAAGGTTTTGAAAATTAAGATCCCATTTAAAATCAACTTCCTTACGAAGAATATGGTGGAATGGTTAACATTGATCTAAGAGTTTAGATATGAAACTTCGGATAGACTACAATTTACCTTGAAGACTACGCAGTTGTTTGAGAGTCAATAGAGGATGCATATTGATAATTGCCTTGATATTTTTGTGTCTACTTTCATGCCTCGGATAGATACAATGAACCTTAGAATTTTTACATTGATAACACTAAATACGCATTTAGTGGGGTTTAGATGAAGGAAATATTAGATAAGGTGAGTGAAGATCAAGCTAAGGAGAATGAGATTATCAATGCAATTTTTAGATTTTCCTAATAGATCATCTACATAGTGTTCTATGGTTTTTGGATAAGATTTTGGAAGATATATGGCATGGAGTGTTGATAGGTAGCCCTAGTATTTTTAAGTCCGAAGAGCATAATATGATAACATAAGGTCCTCGAAGGGGTAATGAAGGAATTTTTATGTTGATCATCAGTGGCGATCAGGATTTGATTATAACAAGAGAATCCATCCATAAGGGAGATCATTACATGGTCGGTTGTTAAGCCAACAAGTTGATCGATGTTTAGAAGAGTAAGTTCATATTTAGGAAAAGAAAGATTGAGATCATGGAAGTCAAGTACAAATTCATAATTTTCCTAAGGCTTTGGTTAAGGGTCTGATGTTGAGGACCCATTGTGGATAGGAAATGGGTATAATTAAATTAGCACAAATAAAGTGTTGTAACTCTTCTCGATGAGTAAATCTATGTGTGGATGTATTCTATGGATTTTTCATTTAATTGGATTAGTGTTGGGATAGGTGATGATGTTGTCCATGATGATATTGGGGTTAATATATGACATAGCACTATATGACCAGAAATTTTTACTATGCTTAGATAACAAATTGGTGAAATCTTCTAGTTCTTTTGATTCTAAGCATTGACCAATTTAAAAATGTAGGGTTCTTAAGGGGTCCTATGTTAATGTCGATAGTGGACTCATTGAGGAGGGTTGATGTGTCGGGTGGTAGGGTTTTCTAAAGAGGATGGTCTTCTACTCCAATATGGGAGAGAATTTCTTGATCTTCATTTTTGGTTGGATGAAATGTAGCCTAAGTACTAAAGGTGCATAAGGATTAGGAACATTAACACAGGGTGCATAGGTACACGTGGAAGAATAGTGAAATAGGGTGCACATAGGAAAGTGAGAATTCAAGACTTAGTCATTTTTAGTGTAAGGATAAATATAGACATGGAGTGCAGAGCACGTTTAGTATGAAGACTTGAAGAGCATGCAAAGGCTATTTCAGACAAGTGGGAGATCAAGTGCCATGCACAATTTTGGGCTATTAATAGGATTAGAACTATAGTTATTATTAGATAATCTATTAATAGCAAGCTTGCATGCTTTTGTAATTATCTTGTAGTAGTGCATGGCTATTCTTAGCATGTAGCCTATTTTGAGGATGCATATGAGGTGAAGGGAAATTCCCGGCCCTAGATATATATATGTATTGATTTATATGGTTTAGGGATCCACGTTTTGTAGAGTTATGTTGTTGGTTTATGGGCGCACATGACTGATGGTGACATTGTTAAGTATGTATGAAGCTTTTATGTTTTACAGAAATTAATATAATGAATCTTTGTGGTTGGATATTGGTTGTTGATATAATTGAGCATGGATATTGTATGGTAAATTTGATTATGGTTCTTGTTTAATTACCCATGCATAATAGTTGAGATCTAGATCTAGTTTATGTTATGCAATATACTTGATTATCTGTTATGGATCTGGAATATTTGTATGATCATGCTAACTTATTAACAAAGATACCATAAAGGACGGACTTGGTACCATTGTGCACTTTGAGTGAGTGCTCATCTCTCGCCGAGTGATGTGCTAGCATGCCTTGGGAAATTGTTGAAATAATAAGACTACATTTTGGTTATGTTGTCAGGACCTCTTTTTCAGCTTGTTTGTCGTGATGTTGCATCATGAAGATGTACCCGTTAAATTTTTCCAATGTTGAACAGGTGGTTAGACAATTTAGAAGAATAGTATGCTTACAGATTTAGCTGGACCTGATTTAGACGCCCGCGTGTGGGTTGAATAGAATCTGTATCATGAGCTCTATTAGATGTTTTTTGTATGTTTCCCTATAGAGTTATACAAGTGACTCGTAGCTTACACATCAAAGAGAAATTGGAGGTTTTGAACACTTTTTTGGACATAGGAAGTATTCTAGGATTTGCATGATGCTGATCTAACTTGGACACGCGTTGTAGATCATGAGTGGAGTTGTATCCTAAATAGCTATATTTTGGAGTACGCAATTTCTACTTATTCCTTTCTAGAATTTTCTCGAGTTTGAGTTCTTGCGTGAACCCCGTAGACACCCATAATTATGCCCAAGCAATTTAAATACTTAAATTATGCTAATTATCCCCTTTCCCACAAAATTGGTGACATTTTGTCAAAAGATCTCATCTTTTCTCCTATCGTCATTAATTAATTACACTACGCTAATTAATTAAGTCACCTATCCAACAAATATCCTAATTAATGACCTTCCGTTAATTAATCTCCCTTACTATCTAGACTAATTAATTATTATTAATTAATTAGCATCCCCTTTCATTTAACCAATAAATCAATATTCAATTGATTTAATCCCCTTCTCTAGTCTAAATCATGCTAATATTCCTCTAAAATCTTTTATAAGCTTACACATCTATTAATTAAATCACCTTGATTAATTAAAAGGCCCCTTTATCCACATGAGTCACTAAAGGACAAACAAACCCTCCTAAAGTTAACTCAACCCTATCTAAACCCCCCTTATCCATAACTAACTCAACATCCCTATTATCCCACATGCAAAGGGATGTAGTGGTTCCTTTATCCATTGGGCTATATAAAGATATCTCCTCCTACCTTTACACTTATACCTAAATTCCTTGAGAAGACAAAAGAAAAGCACATAGCAAATAGACTAAAATATTTCCTTTGTTATTCTTGATAATTCACCACTTGAAGAGTTAATTCTCTTTTCTAGATAAAGTGCTTAGGTCATATGGGATGTGTCAAAAGGGTCTTGTAGCCCAACTTTGATAAGCTCTCATTCCTAGGTTCTTGGATATCAAAAACAACCACTTTGATTTCCATGGAGCCTACATAGGTCCATTTAATTTTGTTGTTAATCAAAAGAGTAGAGGTTCTTGACAAATTTGCATGCTTAGTTTGATTTATGCTTTGAAGTTTTAAATGCAAATAATGTTATTTTCTAACCTTGTTTAGCTCTTATCTTGATGGTGCTTTAGACTTTGCTTTAACTTTGTTAATTAAGACTACTAGGTGTTAGTATTTATTTTCATTAACTTAGCTTAAGCACAAAACTATGCACACATTTGGCACACCCGGTGGGACCTAGTCCCTTGGCATTTTAGTTTAAATTCTATTGTTTTGGCTAACTTTTGATATGCACATGTAGTAATTAATGTCCATTTTCTTGGAATTTTTGCTAATATTATATGTGTAGGTTCTTGTTCATAGCCATCATTTTAATGGGTTGTTTCCATTTTTAAACTAACTTGCTAAAATTTGAAGTATTGTGAGATTTTTGTGTTTTTTACTATGTTTTGGTTACAGGAGTTGTGTAGGCACACTAACAGAACGTAGACACATTTATGGTGGCGCAGGCACCTCTCGAGGGGCCCCAGTGTACTATCGAGTCTAAATCTCTATCTATTAACCTTGGCACAATCGCACTTAACCTCGAACACGTACCTAACTAGGTGCAGGCGTTAACCCGAGCGTAGACGTCATTTTGTATGTCTGTACCTTCACTGCAATGCAAAACCTATCGTGCACTCAGACAGACACACCCCAAGCCAAGTGCACACGATTTTCTGGTGGTGCACACACTTTTCTGGTGGCACAAGCGTTCTATTAGAATCTGATAATGTTTTAATCAGCGGTGGCACACACACTTTTCTAGTGGTGCACATGCTTTTCTAGTAGTGCAAGCGCTTTGTGTGAATCTAATCTTATTTTTATCGGAGGTGGTGCATACATCTTTCTGGTGGTGCACACACCTCTCGGGTGGTGCAGTACACTATAAGTTAGAAAAATATAGAGTAGTGCATCTTCCCTAACCCACGCGTAGACACCAAAATAGGGGCACAGTGTGTCTTTTTGTTTTCTTGAGATTAATGTGTTAGGGTGCTAACTTTATTGCAGGTTTTATCTAATTAAATACTCATTTTTGCAGGGTGTTTTTACATGCTTTTACTTGATTAGATAAACTTTTCATGCTTGCTTACAAGAATAAGATCATGTATGCTCTTCCCTCATCCCTTGGGGTGATCTTGGGAATCAGAAACAATTCTTAGGTCTTTTTGATGCTTCAAAATTGTTAGGAATATTTGAATTGAAGTGGGTTAACTTGGTGTGTTTGAATTAAAGTGTTTTTCCATTTGATATCTTTTTGGATTTTGGAAACATCACGTATGCTCTTCTCTTGCATCCTTGGATGATCTTGAGAATCAGAAATGATGTTTACTCTTTTGATGGAAAACTACTAAACTTGTCGTACAGGACCAAAACACCATGCTTGTCAAAGAAAGAAGGAATCAAACGAAGTCAAAAACTACTAATACAGTTGTCATACATGTTTCTAAAAGGTGTTCAACCAAACCACATCTAATTAAACAAGATAAAAAGAAAAAAATATTCAAAAAATAGTATTACAAGTTTCGAAAATGGTAGGTCACTATCCGCTCAACTGGAACATAACCCCTTTGGCATAACACCTTAAGCTACAACAATGGGGGTGGTTCCAGGAACCCCAAAGTAGTCCACGCAAGAGGGAACCTTGTGGACAAAATGGGAAGTGCTCTGCACTACCTACTTGACTAGTGATTCCTTTGTGAGATAGCGTTACTAGTTGTCTATATGGCGACCCCAATGATAGTACACATAGACACACTAGTTGCCTACTGTTCTTGAATGGGGTAAAGTAAAGCCAAGATACTCCCAAACTAGTCATTGTGACTTTTTGGGTAAATCATGCTCACTTAAGACAACTTTGTAACACCTAGGATGAGAGAACCACCTAGGAAGATATACTTTGACCAGGAGCCCACTTTGACCACTCTAAAATAAGTGTTGAGTTGTGAGCCATCTTTTCATCACGAAACGTGTGACGCGTTACTTTTGCTTAGTTTTTCACTTGCCTTAGGGTGAGGTGAAACTCTACCAAGTGAAGCTAGCATTTTTCATCCCCATTTTTATCTACTTCCTTCACGTTCTTTTGACACTTTGTTGATCAAAAGAAAGGTGATTACCTTTGTGTTACCAATCGATTATTTCTGCCACTTTTTGTCCATTTACACCCATCCATGTTTACAGCTGAGTAAGTTAAACATCTAAAGTGTGCGGAGGTGTATTCATATCATTGGTGGCCTTTGTGATCTTGATACCCATGTCAGGATTGTCATTGTAGTTAGGCGTGGTTCATCATCTTGAACTTCCTTAGAAAGGTTACCTTGTTTGTATCGTATCACTACAATTTTGGTATTTACATCTTGTTTCTTGTGAACTTGACCTAAATATCTATATTATAAGGTTACGCTACACACATTTTAACAATTCCTAGTTATACTCTAAGCTTTTAGTTCGACTCTATTATTACCTTGATTTTGAAGAGTGCTACGTGTTACCACTTGTGTGTGTTATATCAATATCATCTTGATATCAATACCTTACTTTCTCACAAAGTTTGGTTAACATATCTTGGTGACATTGTTGTGTCACTCACAAATTGTAACTGGCACTTTTTGGGATATAGGTCTTAATCAAATTTGAGCTTGCTTCTAGTATACCTTGTTAGGAGGTCACATTAACTTCTTGTAGTTACTTATGTCTTGTTCATTCTTTTGAACTTGGCATAAGTGAGAACATCTTGTTAATTATCTTGCGATACCAAACTACTTTGTTGAAACATAGTCTAGGAAGTACTTCATTCATTTGATAGGCTTAGATACCAAACATTTGTGTCACTATTGATTTATCACTCTATCACATTGGTATTCTCACATTGTTATTCATTCATATTCTTGGCATTCATCTTGCATTTCACTTAAGTGTGAATACAAATTTTGAGCACATTTATAACTTACCCTAGTGAAACTAATACAAATCATGGCTCCCAAAACATGATTAGGACTCAAGAAACAAACATACGAGGAACAACAAGCGTAAGCTTGAAAAGTCTCAAACAAACAAGGGTCAAACCCTTTCATTGGACATGATTTAGGGCCTCTTTTTTCTATAGAAAAAGAGATAGAAGATATGGTTGATCATAGTGGTGATGAATTAGAATCCCCATAAGTAGATTTTGACTTTGACCCTACTTTATTAGACAAGTTTATTTTTAGGAATAAGGATAGGGTGCTAGTGCGGGTTGTGGAATTATGGGCCAAAATTCCTACTGAAAATGAGACAATCCCACCTGCGAACAATGCTAATGAAGAAGAGAACCCCTTATCAACATGGAGGATATTTTGATGCATGGACATGCTTCTACCTCCAACATAGGAAATGATAAAGTAGTGGGACATAGAATACCCTTTATCAAAGTGCCACATAAAAATAGGTCAGGACATGAGAATGTTGAAGAACCTCCACAATACGAGGAAGAGGAGGAACCTTTAGAAGAAGAAACCACCATTCAATAACAAATTAGTAACCTAAGTGAAAATTAGCTTTGCTAACCTCTCATGTACAAAAGGAAGCAAGCAAAAATGTTCAAAATTCAAGGCCTAAGGTCAAAATCAGTGAACTCCATAGAGAAAATCAAGGAGAAGACGATACAGAGTATCATCGAGTATATATCCCCGCTTCTCCCACTAAAGAACAATTGCTCACATAAGAGGTATAGTCTATGAAAGAAACACTTGCAAGCCTTCAAGAGAGCAATATGGGGAGCATTATAAAGTATCAATATGAAGAATTATGTCCCTATCCTTTTGACAAGACTATGACCCTTCAACCTTTTCCTAAGAAATTCGACATGCCAAAATTCAACAAATATAAAGGGAAGGGAGATCCATGGATCATGTCAAATATTTCTATATGGCATGTCAAGAGGTTTCCTATAGTGATAATTATCTCATACGACTTTTTCCCAAGAGTCTAGGAGGTCAAGCCTTGGAGTGGTTTACACGTTTACCTCGGGGATCAATTTTCACTTGGCCAAAATTGGTAGAAAGGTTTGTGTGTCACTTCTCATACAATATAGAGAGTGATGTCACCATGGTAGATTTATGTGGCACCAAACAACACCCTAATGAGACTTTCACCAGCTTCCTATAATGGTGGAGAGGGATAGCTAGCTACTTCCCTTGCGTTTTCCTTGAAAAACAACTGGTAAGTATTTTTGTGCCCAACCTAAATCTGGACATAGCCTTCCACCTCCAAATGCATTGTGTTCACACTTTTGAGGAGGTCATTGAAAAATGGGTTCAAATAGAGAAAGCTCTCATTTCCAAAGGAACTCTCAAGTCCCAATCTAAAGATAATCAAAATGTTAAACCCACGAGAGAAGCCGAAGGTATTTAACAAAAACAAAAATGTGGTAGGAGATAGGATCACTGATTCCAAACGTGTACAAGTGGTTCAAACTGGTCAACCTTTTAAACTGACCAAAGGACCCATTCAACCACCACCCAAGTGGAGAATGTTCACCCCCCTCAATGAACCTTTTTCGGTTATATTAAAACAATTAGATGTGGCTCACATGGTGACATATCCTACAACACAACCATTTGATGACAATGCTCCAAAACCGTCATGGTACAAGGAGCATGAATATTGCGAAATGCATCGTGTCAAGGGACATAAGATAGACAAATGTCTGCAACTTTCCATCACTATATCCAAGACCTCATCAATAATGGGGAGATAAAGGTGGACAACCCAGAGAAAACTCAAACACCCAATGAAAATTTGGGGATATATAAAGAGCCATTCCCTAAACATGATAAATTTGAAAATTCAAAGCCAAATCAAGGAGAGTCATCCCAAAGTTATAAAGTAGTGAATTACTTATACACCAAGAAAGAAATTAATCATTATGATTTGCTTATTGGATGTATTCGCTCTCCTACTGACCATGTCAACACCATCCGAATCAAGGGAAAGGATTGCACCATGGTAACAAGGCATGCCCACCTCATGATTCCGGAACCTTCTCCATCAACCCCACAAAATGGTAAATACAACCTATTAGAGTAACTTGAGAAGACATTTGCTAATATGTCATTCTTAGATCTTCTTAAAATATCAAATATACACAAAGACATTCTATACCAAACTCTTCAGGGGTCAGGAGTGCCATTAGAGGTAGATCCTACACATCTTCAAGCCACAGTAGCAAACATCATACCAAATAAACACATCACCTTCAATCAAAGTGAGATCCCTACTAAAAATCTAACACATAATATTCCTTTGTATATTGAGGTAGTAGTTACCTGTAGGAAGATCAAACGAGTGCTTGTGGACAATGGATTAGGGTTGAACATATGCACGCTAAAATTGGTTAAGTAGTTAGGGTATACTGAGGTAGATCTTAAGTCAAATATCGATTACTATCACCACTTACGACAACGTAAAAGGGAGTCAAGTGGGAACTTTCACATTGCCCATGGAGGTGGGTCCCACTTACCATCAAATAAAGTTTCATGTCCTAGACTTGGAACTTCCATATAATATGCTTCTAAGTCACCATGGATTCATGCCATGTAGGCCATGCCATCGACATTCCATCAGTGCATTAAATTGAAGCATGAGGGACACACCATTACAATACAAGGAGATTCATAGCCCTTCACTCACTGAAAAGATATCAATAGTTTTACACATAAGGGCACATATGCATGTCCCTCCACCGATATAATTGTCCCTCTCCAATATGAGGTTATGGAATCTCAAATAGATTCGATTCTTTCGCCTTCTTGCACCCATGGTGCATCTACATCAACCTTTCCTTTTGATTCATGAAGGTTATAGAATATGTCCTTGGAGATTATAATGTCCAACAAGCCCTCTTGGCTTGAGACCTCTCATTGATCACCCAAGACTGAGATCACCCAACTATCACTTTAGAAGACATAGAAATAAATGCACTATTGGGTCATTCTTACCTTCTTCTTGGATGAATAAAATTTATTGGACCCACCTAAACTTGGGTACCGGAGGATACTCAACCAACCCGTTATCAAACCCCGAATACGAAAATCTCGAAATGATGTACTCCATGAGTTACAAGGGCCTAGGATCCTCGGAATAAATGAGCAAGACAAGAGAACCAAAGATCACCTCTCCCGCATTTTAAAATAGAAAGATATGGCATAGGCTCCCTATGGGGCACACCCCAATGATCAAGACATTATTTTCTCCAAAGTGAGGATAGTTCCGTATCTATCGAAAACGTATGGGTTTCCCATTGTAGCCAATATGAGGATCTTGCCTCCATGAACCTATTCATGAATACCATTTTCCTAAGCATAACCCCCTCCTTAGAACAAACCCTTGACCTTGTTTACCCTTCCTTGTTGAATGGGACCAAAATGTCATATGTCACTAGATCTATTTGAGAATGATGAAGCTATTGCACAGAGGTCATGGGCATTTGGGATCAATTCCCATTGGAAACCACAAAAAGGGATTCTATATTGACTTGGATACCTCTCCTACTTTGAGAGGAAGCTAGCTTCATGGTCAGCAAAACTTAAGAAAAACGAGGAAAAACTTCCCAACGTTAATCCTCGGAAAAATCAAAGTTCGAGTCGTATAGTGAAAACCTCTTTGAGGCACTAGCTACGACAAACAAGTGCAAAAATTGAAGGATGATAAAAGTGACCACGCACAAGGAGGAAAATCTCATGGAGACATCCTTGGATAAAGATCTCAACCTTCCCCAAATCCTACAAAGCATATGGAGGACTTGTCAAAATTACTAGTAGAGGAAACTATCGATGTTAACATTGGTATAGAAAATTGTCTTTTTTCAAAACTTCACCATTATCTATTGGACCCAAAATAGTCAAATTGGGAGCATCACTCTCAAGACGTGGAACATAAAACATTCACTATGCTACTATGGGAGTTTATAGATGTATTTGCATGGTCCTATAAGGACATGCCAGGCTTATATCCAACTTTGGTCGTGCAAAACTTAGTTTTACATGTAGATTTTAAGCCTATTAAATAGAAGCTCAGAAAGATGCACCCAAGGCACCTTTGCAAGTTAAAGAAGAATTAGAAAGATTGCTTGCAATCAAGATTCATTTGGCCTATCGATTATTCTAAATAGATATCCAACATCATCCCTTTACAAAAGAAGCCCATTGGGATCAAAATCTGACAGAATTTTAGAGACATTAATAAGGCTTTCCCTAAGGATGATTTTCCAATACCAAATATTAATATGATTATGGATTCAATAGCAGGATATGAGATGCTATCTCTTATGGATGGATTTTTTAGGATACAACTAAATCCACATAGTGATGAATATCAAGGATGAAGCGGATTTCAAACTCCTTAGGGTACCTTCATCATGTAATGTCATTTGGGCTGAAAAATGTAGGAGCTACTTATCAAAGGGAATGACGGTAATTTTCCATGATATGATCCATGATATCATGGAAGACTATGTGGATGACATCCTTAGAAAATCTAAGACAAGAGAGGATCACCCTATTATTTTACAAACACGTATCCTTGCATCACATTTGAGAGTACAAAGTCTGGCTAAATGCAAAGAAATGAATTTTCAGCGTGATTGCTATGGTAATAATGGGTTCTATGCTTCGTATTCCACAAAGGAATAATGACATGCCATTCTTTGTGGAAAATTTACGCCAGCCCACGTACAACATGCCATAATCTTGTCTAGCTTGTGATGTTGTTAGTCCCAATTCCTATGGTATGAGCCCATCTTTACCTATCTCAAAGACAACATGTTCCCTCCTAACATCTCTCATTCCGAGAAACAAATCCTAATTCACCAAATAGCCTATTATACCCTTTTAGGAGGTACGCTTTATCATCGTGGCTATGATGGGAATTTGTTATGTTGTCTCGATATGACAGAGTCGATCCAAGTGATTAAAGAAGTACATGAAGGGGTGTGGGAGCACATACTAATGGAATGGTTTTGGCCAAGAAATTGTTAAGAGTAGGATACTATTGGCCTATCATGGAAACCAATGTTGCAACTATGTCAGAAAATGTGTACTTTGTCAGAAGTATGGAAATTTCATCCATGCTCCATCACAACCATTGTAACCCATCACTACCCCATGGCCATTTTCTAAATGGGGACTTGACTTGATAGGGAAGCTTACCCCTACCTCATCTGATGGTCATACCCACATCATCACAACTACTGAATACTTTACCAAGTGGGTGGAAGTTGTCCCCTTAACCTATGTAATAGGAGCTCGATTTCTAAATTCATCATGAATCATATCATTTGCCGGTATGGCATTCCTACAACCATTGTTATTGATAATGGAAAGTCATTCAAGAATAAAACTATAAAGTTCTCTATCAAAGGTTATAAATCAGATTAAAATGGTCTACACCATATTATCCCCAAGGTAATGGATAGGCCGAGGCCACAAATAAGACTTTGGTGTGAATAATGGAGAAAATGGTAAGTAAAACAAGTCGTAATTGGCATTTGCAAATCCACCTAGCTCTTTGGGCTTACAATACCTCTATTCGCACTCCTACGGGTGTGATGCCATATTCTCTAGTATTTGGGATGGAATATATCATTCCACTAGAAATTGAGCTTCCTTCCCTAAGAATCTCTCTCAGGGATTATCTGGATAGAGATGAAGATTACCGGGTGGCTAGACTGGCTGAGTTAGAGCTCCTATATGAGAATTGCATCTGCGCCCATAATCACCTCAAAGTATATCAGAATAAAGTCTCCAGAAATTACAACAAGATAATCATACCTCGTCAATTTTAGGTTAGTGATTTAGTCATGAAGGAGATTCAGTTAAAAACAAGGGAAGAACGAGAAAATAAAGGAAAGTTCAAACCGCATTGGTTAGAACATTATGTTATATTGGCTAAGTATGACACAGAGCATACAAACTTTCTCACCCTAATGGGATAAGCTCCGTGAGCCCATGAATGCATACATCTTAAGCAGCTTATATGCTTAAACATGGCACAAAATCAAAAAGAAAAAAATCAAAAACATGGTAAAATAATCAAAATACAAAAAAAAAAAAAAGGAAAAGACAAAAACAGTCATCCATAAGTGAAAACCACACAATTATGGCACTTTGGATAAGTCCTTGGGTGAAACTAGTTTTCGGCACCTTGGGAGGATTTGTTATTCACAAGCATCTTGCATCTAAAGGGTATTTATACTTAGCCTAGGGCTAGTTCCACGTCTACCTCTGAGATTCCCTATGGGCCCAATCCTGTCAAGCCTTGATCCAGCTTTGTCTCCTTTTATTCATCTGTGAGGGGCATGGTCTTTGCCTATTCCCCATCTTATGTTGGGGGAATTTTTGTAACTTCACCTTCCTGTGTATAAGTGCGTGGCATCTGCCCTTGTATATTCCCCATCTAACGCTGGGGGCATCCACGCTTTCTTGGTTACTGTGCATAGCTTTGGAAAACCATTAGAAAATGACGCAAAAACAATAGAAAATTGTTTCACAAATCACAAAAACAATAGAAATTTGTTTCACAAACTGCAAAAACATTCAAAATATGAAAAACACAAAAACAATAGAAAATTACTTCACAAACACCCTAAACAATAGAAAATTGTTTTAGAAAAACAAACTTGCAAAAACATTTACTTTAGTTTACTTGCATTGTCTTGTTTCTTGCTTTGCTTGTTTGCTTGTATAGTTGCTTCGTGTTTGTACATTTGTGTTGTTTGTTGCTTGGACATACTTTATTAGGATTCATCTTTTCTTGGTTAGATTAGATTTATTCTTACTTGTGCATATTGAGGTATGTTTTTGCATGCTAGTGAATCATGGTACATTGTTGTATTTATTCATTATGTTCTTTATGGGAATTTGATTGTGTTTGCTTGTTGCATGTGCATTGTTTTGTTATCACATTACCATCAATATCATCACATCTAACATCATCTATACATCATATATCAAGAAAAAGATAAGTATACATCATACATGAATGTTAAGCTAATCATCACATATCATATCATCAAATGGGGGCAAGAGGGATCACAAATATCAAAATCTATCCTCCCTCACACCCATATCATCATATCATCCCTCCCACTAAGTATGGTGCATCACATAAACAAACACATTTGATATACTCTACAAAGATCAATCATCTAGAAATCTAAAACACATGTGATACATCAACAAAATCATGATACATATACATGTGAAATAAAATCATAAACACATCTATCTATCCATATACTCAATCAAGAAGTAACAAAAATGTCCATCTCATAAACACATATGTCATGTCAAAAATGTCCATATAATACATGTGTGATATATCTGTCTCAAAAATGATAGATATACATAACTACAAAATGTCATCAAAATGCCTTCATCTGAGGCATACAAAAGATGATACATATATCAAAGAATAATAGCCTTCATTAGAGGCATGTATCAAAACTACTATACATAAAAATGCCTTCATCTGAGGCGTACAAAAGATGATACATCTATAAAAGAATAAAGGCCTTCATCAAGAGGCATATATGTCACTACAATACAATCAAGGCTGACTCGAGCCCTCAGAGGGGGTGGTTGGTATGTCTTGTGGTGGTGGTATAACAAGAACATCACTCGGTCTCCCTAGATTTCCTCGTGGCTCCACTAAGGCCCGAGGCCTCTCTGATCTAGTCCCTTTGCTAGACTGCTAGTTGTAGGAAGGCACTCATCGCTCAGCCAAAACTACCTCAAAGTATAAGGACCTGTAATAAGAGGCTCTGCCCTCTGCTATAGCCAGATCTCTGTGTCAGGAACTTACCGTTGTACCATCTATGCGTCAGTAAGACGTTATTTATGTTGAAGCTCGGGCAAGCTTGGCCTTGCCCACTGTGCACTCTACTCTGAGCCTATCTCACTCTAATATCACAGGCTGTAGCTAGGCCTGCATCTGCTAATATAGGCTCATCATCTGAGCCATCTGTGAGGCCATCTATTGTATTTGCTAAAAGTGTACAGCACTATCACCTCCTGGGCTAGCCTGGGCTCGAGCATAATCTCGCTCTACTGATACTGTTAAAATCTGAGTCTGAGCCTAATCTCACTCGTCTATCATTTTCACACTCAGGGCTCGGGCCTCATCTCTCTCTACTCTAGCCTAGTCTCTCTCTGCTAGATCCTGCTATAACTATTATTGTATGGTGGCTGTCTATGTCATTGGTTGTGCCACCAGGATCGGTCCTTGTGGCACTCTGGATGATTGGCCCTACTCTAGAACTCTAGCTTTAGAAAACTATGTTGGTGCCTATCCTGGACCCTATGGCCTTGGTCCCTGTACTTGGGTGGTACCCTGCTCATCATGGGGTAATCCATCAAATGGATCATGGCCTACTACACCCTCTCTCTGATCACCACCATGCCAAATCTCTCTCGGTGGTTTGGACTTGTTGCCCAGGCCTCCTCTGGGATAGTCAGATGTCAAGGTAAAATAGTCACATACCACATCCAATAATCCGTGGTAGTCCCCAGATCTCTAGTCTATAGTGTTGGGTCCCATACCTATGGGGCCACCTATAAGAAACTAGCCATGGCTTAGGTCACCTATATACACGGCCCCATGGTCTACCTCTCTCGAGTCTCTTCAAGCATACCATATTTCAAGTTGTGGAACCACTTGTACCATGCCTAGTCATCTGCATCACAACCCCAGTATAGTGGCTCGAATGCCAAGGAGAAAATGCTCTATTGTGTAAACACTAAGCTCTACACATCCTCTAGCCACTGAATGTGCCTGTAGGGTCTCCATATGATATCTCTCTCTGGAAACTCATCGAACTCTCACCGGTACCTGTATAAGCTACCTAGGTGGCCTCGTACATCACCACCTACTGATACCCATGCCATGTAAGATGGCTCCTCTAGATCTCAAGCATGAAGAGTACCCACGGGTACCCGATAGCAATGTGGTCCCATGACCAAATCTGTAGTAAAGAGGTAGGCCCCACCATCTTCTAACGGTGGTAAGTAATAAGATGTAAGTCCCAGTAAAGTGTGCTAGTATACATTATCCCCAGCAATAGCACTCACCACTAAATATCCCATGTACTAAGGTCATCAACCCTAAAAAAATACTTTCTAGTCTTATCAGTGAGTAAAAACCCATTGATAAGTGCCATAACATATAGGGGTCCTCGGTGTAGTGTAGGGTTGGTGATGCACTTGTGGAATGCAACAGTCATACCGTCATGAGGTATGTCATCTCAATCAAATAAATCCTGAGATACTTTGCCTAATATACCTGGCATTAGAAGTATACTCAATCAGTGTACCAAGGATGGGCAAGTAGAGAATTTGCCACACATCCTCCAAGGTAACGATCATCTCTCCCATAGGGATTCGAAGCACTGACTCTCACTGTGCCACCGCTTACTCGGCCAGTGTAGTAAGCAGAACCATGGTCCAACATGATGGAAGGCATCCAAGACACGGGGCCTAGGCCCACTACCTCTAGAAGAATGGCTACTGCACAATGATCTTATCGATGCATGCTCCCCTCCACTTCAAAAATCTATGAATGACACTCTCATGTCTAAAGCACTGATAATCATCTTTGCAAAAAATCAATCCACTCATCAATCACTAACATTTCTTCTAAAAATCTATCTATCATTTTTTTAGGGTTAACCCAAAAATCCTAAATTTTCCTCTAAATGCCATCTTTTTGGCATTTTCTTATCTATCCTCCATAGGCATAAGGCACTTATGCACCCTTTCTAGAATGTGTGCCTCCCTTTTGGCGCATGTGCATGCACAAAATTGTCTTAGGTGCTTACACCATCAATCGTGCACTGCGCGTTGGGCATGTACGCCACTCTTTCGGTGCTTGTGCCATCAGTCATATCCATACGTGTGCATAACCCCTTTAGTCCATAAACCCTTTAGTGTGTGTGTGTGTTGAGTGTACCCGCATGTGTGAACATGCACCCTAAGGCACTTGCGCCCCCAACAAGGAACTTATGCCACCTTTAACACATTTATTCCTACACGCGTGTGTGCCCACATGCCTCCTAGCCATAATTCCTAATTCTAGGGCATTAATTAAAAAACTTGACAAGGACAATTCGAGTACTCACAAAGACACCATCATCAGTGTACCACCGGTACCTTTGGTGTCTACCCTCCTCAATCGGTCTCGTGTTATCACCATCGTCCTTGTTGCTCTCGGAGCCTCGCGGTAAAACTCAATAGTGCTCGGTAATAAATGAATTGGTCGTGGTGATTTACCCCCCTTGGGTGGGCTATGTCAAGTTTTTTTTCACCACCGGGAGGGCCTGGATGCTCGTTTTGACCGCCATTTTCTCCTCTGTTCACCATTGAATAATTATTTTAATTAAATAATTATTTTTCTATCATTTTTCACCGTATTGGGGAATTTGTTGCCGTTCAATACCTCTTTCTTCTCTCTAGGACAATTTTTATTTCTCCTAGGCAATTTTTCTTCTTATCCACACTCTCGTAGATGATTATTTTACAAATAATTATTTTATTAATTTTTCCACCTTATAGGGACATTATTTGTCACCTGTTGCTTCTCTCTTCCCCGGGGGAATTTTCTCTTACATCTAGGCCCTTCATTTATTCCTTCTATTTTCTTCTATTTTCTATCGCATTTCGAAAAAGCAAAAACCCAATATATATATATATATATATATATATATATATCACTTCAAAATCTAAAATTCAAAAACAAGGCAAAAATGTTCACAAAATCCTAAAAAGTGAAAAACCTACAAAAATAGGTAACCTACTTATTATGGTTGAAACTTGTGTCTTGCGCATGGTATTCTCTCTATATCCTAATAGTTTGTTTCACATCTTCCTCAATTAATATGACTCGTGGATCATCGAATTCACAACCATTCACAAAGCTAGCTGCTTGCTTCATCTATACTCTGGGGCACGTTTGTTTCCTGGTGTTGTTTTGTTACGTATAAAGCTTTTCACTTGGATCTAGTGTCCATTATCATTTCCCCTTGCATATATCCTTGCTTGGGGCATCATTTTTAACCCTTGTCATCAATCACAAACATGTGGATCTCTTCAACTTGATAAAAAACATTTGTACAATTGTCTTGGTCATTTTTAGGCTGGATATGTGTGTTCCTACTTGTTTTCCCTATTAAATAAGCTTTTTTCCTTCTCATATTGCATTGCATTGTTGTATGTTGCATGGAGTTGGTGTTTTTAGCAATGGAAAATTGTTCGTAGTATGGATTTTCATGTCATTCTACTTTTGTCGTATGCTTATATTTTTCATAAGGACCGATGACGTAGATCTCTTAGCAATATGATGACACCGAAATTGTTCCAATACAACGACTAGAGGCTAAGCTCTTCTCTCCACTCCTCCATATTTCTTTTGCATCACTTTCCTCTCACCCCTAATCTTCTCTCTTACCAGGTCATTTTGTCCCTGTCCTTTCTTCTATTTATTTCTCACCTTTTTCGATCGTCGATCATCTTCCTTCATCACCCCATCAACGCTCGAGGGGGCATCTCTCCCTCCTACTAATTTTTCTTCTATCCCTTCAAAATTTCACCCATCTACTATCTTTGAAGTGGCATCGCTTACACCACCCCAAAGAGGGGAAATGTAGACACCCATAATTACGCCCAAGAAATTTAAATACTTAAATTGCACTAATTATCCCTTTTCCCGCAAATTGGTGACATTTCGTCAAAAGATCTCATCTTTTCTCCTATTATCATTAATTAATTACACTACGCTAATTAATTAAGTCACCTATCCAACAAATATCCTAATTAACAACCTTCCATTAATTAATCTCCCTTACTACCTAAACTAATTAATTATTATTAATTAATTAGCATCCCCTTTCATTTAACCAATAAATCAATATTCAATTGATTTAATCCCCTTCTATAGTCTAAATCATGCTAATATTCCTCTAAAATCTTTTATAAGCTTACACATCTATTAATTAAATCACCTTGATTAATTAAAAGGCCCCCTTTATCCACATGAGTCACTAAAGGACAAACAAACCCTCCTAAAGTTAACTCAACCCTATCTAAACCCCCCTTATCCATAACTAACTCAACATCCCTATTATCCCACATGCAAAGGGATGTAGTGGTTCCTTTATCCATTGGGCTATATAAAGATCCCTCCTCCTACCTTTACACTTAAACCTAAATTCCTTGAGAAGACAAAAGCAAAGCACATAAAAATAGACTAAAATCTTTCCTTTGTTATTCTTGAGAATTCACCACTTGAAGAGTTAATCCTCTTTTTCTAGATAAAGTGCTTGGGTCATATGGGATGCGTCAAAAGGGTCTTGTAGACCAACGTTAAGAGGCTCTCATTCCTAGGTTCTTGGATATCAAAACAACCACTTTGATTGCCATAGAGCTTACATATAGGTCCATTTAATTTTGTTGTTAATCAAAATAGTAGAGGTTCTTGAAAAATTTCATGCTTAGTTTGATTTATGATTTGAAGTTTTAAATGAAAATAATGTTATTGTCTAACCTTATTTAGCTCTTATCTTGATGGTGCTTTAGAATTTTTTAAACTTTGTTAATTAAGACTACTAAGTGTTAGTCTTTACTTTCATTAACTTAGCTTAAGCACAAAACTATGCACACAAACCCATATGATCGTATTTACATGGAATCCCTTTAGCGATTAAGATCCTTATTATGACCCTGAGTTTGGAACAATGTCCTATGGCTAGCTAAACCCCACCACATGTGGGGAAGGAACAAGTGTGGTGAATTATGGAAAACCTAGCAGTAGAAAGTAAAAGAGAAGAAAGGTGGATCAACTTTAATGAGGCGCGTGAGAGGGATTTGAAGAATTAGTGTGAATTTTCAAAATGAATTGTGTTGTGGAGAGAGATGGATTATGAAGTATTTGGAGCTCACGCAGAGGACATGGAGCCGGAGCATCTAGAACTCCCCCATTTTGGTAAGAATGGAAGAGAACCCTCTTTGACCCCTAATGAAAGTCTTCCGATGGAAATTACAAAGACCGTGGTCACACATTTGATCCCTCTTGGCGACCTAGCCCTTGCCCTTGGTTTTCCAATTTCTATGATAGTCATTAGCAAGAAAAAGGTGTGGGTAATAGAGTAACAACAGATATATTAATTTTTAATCAAGTTCGAAGTTAATCGGGTAGCTTATTCATATATGGTGGTGAAATATTTGTCTATGTTATTTGGAGGTCTTGTTAGAGGTATATTCTCTAGCGCATCATCATTACAAAACATTGGTATCACATATGGAATTAGTACAACTTGAAAACCATGGGAGTTCAGGTTTAACAAAACTATTGAAAAACAGGAAGTGTATCCTCTTGTCCATTTCCTAGTATAAGGGGAGGATCGGGAGGATCAAGTGGTTCTAGAGGTGGAGGAAACACATGAGGTAATATAGGTTATGGATCTAGTGGGCATGGTCCACACCAACCCCAAGTCTATTTAGAGATGTCTCTTTGTCTCCTAAAATATAGAGGAATTGAATATACAATTGAGCATGTGTATATGTGGGAAATACTATGGCATATAAAAGCTATTACAGCTATAAAGTGTAAGGCAAGTCAGTTTGTAACTACTTTATAAGGGTGCGTGCATAGTTGGTATAGGAAATATGATCCGAACCAAACTTGTGTAGACTATATCACACTATGTGATGCTTTCTTGGCAGAGTTTCATATACTTGAGTTTGAGCAGAAGAGCATCAATGCACTGAAGGACATCAAGCAAGGAATGGTTGAGATTGTTTAGGAGTATGATGCATGATTCAAAACCCTTTTATCAAAGTTATCTTATGACATTCACCCAAGTCAGCATGCTCAATGGTTTGTCGGCGTTTGATCACACCTTTCAGAAGGGAAATCTCACATAAGACATTTATAAACCTCGTGTGAGGCTTTGGAAGTAGCTCTGCACTCTAAGGTAGTTTGGAGTATAGACACTAGAGTAAGCCCCTTCTTGGAGGCACGATCACTTATATGAAAGAAAAAGTTTGAGAAGTTGTCAACTAATTCAGCTCATGAGATGCACAAAGTGGAATTTTATGTATAGACTATGAAGTAGAAGGACATACTCGGGATATTTGTCCTCCGAAATTGGTGTGCACCATCTTTTTAGAATGTGATATTTATCACTTGGATCATGATTCAAGTAGGTTCCCATTGTTGTAACGCATGATAAGGAAGAATTTATCTTATTACTATAAGATTTACAGTTCTATCACTCATGATACGATAATTGCAAGTTGATTTATCAAATTCATCATATCATTCATATTGGTGTATGTTAGACCAATGTTGCAAATAATGATAAGGAACAAGATGAGAATCATGATTATAATCACAATGAAGGGAGTTCAGATGGAGACCAAGGTAGAGGTAGAGGATATCATGGAGGCTTCAGAGGCTAAGATTGTGGCGGTGAAAAGTGAATTTCCACTAAGAACATGTTATACATGTAGATCCGCTGATCATTATATGCGTGAATTCCCTCAAAATATTATTTTTCTTTTATGGAAAGAACCACAATTATGAAGAATGCTCAGACTTGTATGAACATTTGAGCAAGAATCACAAGAAGGATAAGGGCACGGGAATGGTTAGAGTATAGTATGTTGTGGAAGATCAATGGATGTTGAAGTTAGCACCTGATCCTGAGATGGTACCTGTGTTAGTCACTACACGTGTTGAGGTTGCACGTGTGAGGGAATTTCAAAAGTAGAAGCCTATTATTACAAAAGAGGAGGTATTAATTTCAAATTATCTAGAACCTATGCATCGATAGAACTTTATCAAGATACCATGGAATTTATTAGGAACTTACGAATCGAGATATAGTACTTGAAGGAGAAGTCACGTGCCGGAGCGGGACAAATAAATTAAGCTTCCTCAATAATATGTTGATGATTTGAAGGAGGTTTGTAAGATGCTAAAACAATAAAACATCATTCCTTTATAGGGGAATGACTGAGAGGGAAAATGTTGCACACTAGTGTTAAGCATGAGAGATATATTTTACATGTTAACCTACCTCCTCACAGTCTAGATTATGAAAAATAGAACACTCTAATTGTATTTGTTGATAGATGGCTCTTGAGTAACATTTTTATTGATACAGGTGTATAAGTAAATGTACTCACCTTGGATGCGTGGAATCAGATGGGGAGACCACCATTACAACCATCTTCAAATGTGTTGTTTATGGAAAATAGGACTAAAGCCACACCCATTGGAGTCTTGAAAGATGCTACTATTACTATACAAGGGGCCAAGTTTACTGGGGACTTTGAGGTCTTAGCACTTGCAGAGGTAGAAAGTTTTCTAAAAAAATTAGCACCCTTGGTGTTATGCGAACAATGTTGATCTCAGTACTTCAATAAACCTTCGAGTGAATGAGGAATTATAGGTTATGAAGTGCTTGATTGTGGGAGATAGTGCAAAGGCTAAGGAACTTATTCAGGATTTATTAGGTGAGTCATATCTCGAGGTTGCATTTTAAAGAAGAAGAGACAGATGCAAAGCATCTTGGGCATGCTTGCCTAGAAAAAGGAAAAGGTAAGATGGTCTAAGTAATATATGATGAAGAAGTGGAAAATCTATATGTTTAGCATACCGAGGGTACACACAAGGTCTTAGACAGTGTAGATGAGAAGGCCTCGTGCATATCATAAGCTTTGTGAAAATGAAGAAGGTCAACATTGGGACAGATCTTGAACCTTATGAGGCCATCATTGAAGATTATTGGTCTAACATAGAGGTTGCTAAAATAATTGATTTACTTGCATGACATCCGTAACTTATTTCCTAGAGGTTATCATTAGTTAAAAGGGGTACATCACTCGTTGGGTGAGATGAATATCAAGTTAAAGGAAGGTGCACACCTAGTTAGAAAAAGGCCTTACTAGATGAATTATAATATGCGCATCAAGGTAAAGGAATAAATTAATAAGATATTGAATTCTAGAGTCATTGAGCTCCGTGAGGAGTTAGAGTGGGTTAGCCCTATGGTGATAATTATAAATAAATATGGAAGAATAATAAATTGTGTGGATTATAGGGAGTTGAATGTTGCATGTGTGATAGATCCCTTTCCCACACCTTTTACTAGAGAAATCTTGGAAGGCGTTACGGGTGTGAGAGATCTACTCCTTCACTATTGGATTTTTAGATATCATCAGGTGTAGATTGCTAAAGAGGATCAAGAGAAGACAAATTTCACCACTGAGTGGGGAAGTTTTCCATACACAATTATGCCTTTTAGATTGAAGAATGCGTATGTAGTATTTTCACACATTATTGTGCAAGCATTCGAGGACTTTATTCATAAGTTATTGAAATTTTACTTAAATGATTAGATGGTTTATAGGCTAGTGAAAGATCACCGTGATAATTTGACACTTAATTTTGAGCAATTGAGCATATCCTTAAACATTAAGAAGTGCATTTTTCATACACCTTTTAGAAAATTTCTAGGACACATTATCTATAAAGAAGGTTTTTTAGTGGATCTTGCTAAGGTTGTTATTTTGGGCTTAGAAGAACCTACTAACTAGAGTGAGGTGCATGGATTATTGGGGCACATAGGTTATTACAGGAATTTTATCAAAGGGTATGCTAGGATTTCCACACCCTTGGAAGAATTGTTAAAGAGTAAAGGAAAGTTCCATTGGGGTGAAGTGCAATAGCGCATGTTTGAGACATTGAAGAAAAGGCTTACTACACCACTGCTCTTTTCTTTCCTTCAAGGAAAAAAAAATTCATGTGGATGTGGATGCCTCTAGCATGGCTATTGGTGTAGTATTAGCCTAGCCTAGGGAAGTTAGTGTTGATCATCCTATTTTATTTACAAGCAGGAAATTGACATCAATTAAACAAAATTATACAACTACAGAGCGCGAGGCCTTGGTCATGATCTACGTGTTGCTTAAGTTTTGACAATACTTATGGCTACCCCATTTATATTCTATACAGATCACATGACACTTAAGTATTTGGTGAACAAGCCCATTTTTTAGGGGCACATATGTTGTTGGATTCTGTTATTTTAGGAATTTGACTTTACAGTGGTGGTTAAGCCAAGAAAGAGCAATTTTGGACCAGATCATTTATCAAGGATTAATTCAGGAAAGGACACGTAGAACATTCAAGATATAATGTTAGATGTACATCTATTCAGAATGAACCATGTGCCCTCTGACTTAGAATATATTGTTGTATTTTTATGAACTGGTGTGGCGCTTGAGGGAATGAAGAGTATAGAGAAGAAGAAACTTGTCATACGTGTAACGCCATATATGTTGATCAGTGGAGACTTATGCAAACAATGTTAGGATTAAGTTTTTAACAAATGTGTACTTGAGCATGAGCATGAATATTGTATGGAGGAAGCTCATGGTAGGATAGCGGTGGACATTATTCGGGATATGCTATTGCATGTAAGATATTATTGGTCGGTCATTAGTGCTTTGGAAAACATTGTATAAGGATTTTAAATAATAGTGTTAGGCATGTGATGATTGTCAATGCCTTATAAAGCCTAGGTATAGAGACAAAATGCCTTTGAGGCCTATTACAAGTACAAAACCTTTTGAAATATGGGAAATTTACTTTCTGGCCCTATTTCTCTACCTACGTGCAAAATTGGATCGTCTTTACATTATAACTTGTACATATTATCTTATAAGGTGGGAAGAAGCGGTGCCTACAAAGAAATGCATGATAACTACGGTAGCAAGGTTTCTATGGGAGAACATTATCAACAGGTATAGATGCCCATTGAGTTTGAAAAGTGATAGGGGCACTCATTTTATTAATGATACCATCAGGATACTATTGGTAGAATTTATGGTGGCACACCATAAAACAACACCCTATCATCCTCAAGAAAATGGAACTCATTAAGGCTTTTAACAAGATATTGAACCACACATTGACTAATATTTGTGATGTTGGAAGGAAGGACTTAGATGATGAAGTCTCTATTATACTTTGTGAATACATGATAACTTATAAAATGTTGAACAAAGCCACACATTTCAGTCGGTGTTTGGCATATAGGCTATTTTTCCCATGGAATTCATGTTAGCTTCTCTGCGTATTGCACACGCGCAGAGGTTTGGCTAATGAGAAATAACTTAAATATTGCATTGATAAATTGATGCAGTTTGATGAAAGGTGTGTTTTACCATGATGGATTCAAAAGATAGAAAATCCTAGGTAGAAGGCATGACATGATAGGCATACTAAGGATAAGAAGTTTAAAGTTGATGATGGTTCTTTTGTATGATTCATATTTTTTGTCCCACCCCTGAAGAGCTTAAATTGCAATTGTTGTGACTGTATATTGTGACTTACATACTTGATTCAGGCACTTGACGCTTAGTGGCGTTATATGGGATACGGTTTCCAAGTTATTTCAATGGGAGTAGGTTGAAGCCCTACTATAAATAAGTCTTCTTGGTGTTTGTAATAAGGTAGTATTTCCATTAGATTAGATTTCCTTAATGCATTTCCTTTATATGTGTTTTTTTCATCGTTTCTATGCTTTGTCAATTTAGTTCAATGTTTTGTGTAATAAACACACTCGCACACCAAAAGATGATTACTATATTAAATTCATGTGCAGAAAATGTGCATACTTTTAGTGTGGGGTGGAGTGTATACAGGATAAATGGGTCAAGTTTGAATGTTCTCTAAAGATGGGTATGCATAGAGAGATATTGTGCAGGTGCTTGAAGTAAAGGTGTGGATATAAAAATATTGCTCATGAATGAAGACCACGTATGGATGAATGGACAAACAGTATAACATGAGGTAGGTTACAACATTATAAACTACTTAGTGAAAGGACCAGTGCATAGATACTTTGGCACATGAAGACGCACGAAAGGAGGTATGTGGCCGAGGAATAGCAGGTGCAATGGAAGGTTATGATTGTGGTGTGGAAAAATCAGCATGGAAAAGAAAAGAAACACCAATTTAATGTTGAGTATGGTGGTAGGTGGAGAGTAATAAATGTAGAAATATTTTCAAAAGCTATATAAGTTGGTGTTGTGAAATTATTTTTACCTTTACGATTGAGATAATTCGAGCGAGTTGAAGAGAGAGATTAAAAGTGAGTTATGACGTGCAAAGAGTAGTGATACCAATTTGAGCCGGATGAATTTTTCAAATTTACTGAGACGGGATTATTTGGGGCTCCATTGCACAGAATTATTTGAGTGAAGCAAAGGCATATGGGAGGAGAAATCATCTTTTAGGTATCGTGTTTGAGCTAGAAATGCGGATTCAAGCTAGGGACATGGGTTTGAGTTGAAGATCTTGAATTAACCACAAGAACACACTAGTATTGTTTCTATGACACCTAAGTAAGAACCCGGGAGGCTACAAGGGGAAACAAGCAAAAGGAATTTGAGGTCAAAGTAGAAGACGCCCCCGAAAGCCGTTTTTCAAAGATGTAATATCCAAAAAGGTTTTTATGGGTCATGACTTGAATCACATGTTCATCACTACAAATTAAGTGATTATAACCATAGAACCAAAGATAACAAAGATGAATTGGATAAGTTACTAGTAGTAAAGACATCCTTGAGGATAGAAAATGATATGGTGGTATATGATGATGCGGGTGAAAAGCTATTGTCAAATGTAGGAGTTTTGCAGCTGTATGAACTTCCTTATTTTGGAAAACCTAAAAGGCTATATCAATGGTTGATGAGAAGAGTCCATGAGGACTTCTTTTACTTCGCTGGGTGACGAATGAGGCTTACCGTGCCCCTAATTGGGAGGTTGACAGGATTGAGGAGTTTGGGTATAGAACTTAACAGTGACCTCACTAACAAGGAGGTGATAGAAAAAAAAAAGAAAGAACTTGGATATATGAAGGGAGGGCATGGGATGGATATCCCCAAGTTACAAAAGTATCCAGTTATTCAGATGAAATCACACCTCCTAACTATGTTAAATAATGAAGAGTGTTGGTCATAGGTGAACAAGGCATGGTTCCACATAAAAATAAGATGATAAAAGGGGTAGTTTACAATTTGGATAGTTTCATTGTTGAAACCATTATTGAGGAGGTGCACCAAGGTGAGAAAATAAGTTTCAGCGTGATCCTTTTATATTTTGTATTATAGAAATTGGAGTGCCCAATGGGCCAAAGGATAAGATATGGCAATACCCTGAGGAGAAGAAATCTCTTGCAGAGAGATTTTCTAAGTATACATGTGATGGATCCATGAGTGGACCCTTTAAGAAGAGATCAGAATTGTGGTATGAGCACTGTGTGTACTATGTTTAAGGAAGAATGGAGAATACCTAAGGATCTTCCTTCGAGTATTGGGCAAACATGTGTAGTTTGTAGTTTACCAAAGACTTTTTATAACATTTTTGGTTTGAAGGATAGAAAGTAGAGCCCATGGTGCAAGCTCCCCTATTTGTTCACTTTTTGTTACTTTCAAGCATTTTTACATAGTTTATCCAATGTGTGAATGATTTTGTTTAATGCAAACAAGGTATCTCAGTGACTATTATACACTTAGGAAAACTTATGTTTACCCAAGTAAGTCTGCATACATTGAGAAATTGATTTCAAACAATATTAGAATTAAGGCTATGAGTTTGGTAATTAGGAGTCTAGGAAGAACTTGTATATGTTTACCTAAGGCAAAAGTTAGAAAATGGGAAGTATGTTGAAAATGAATTCAAGCTCCCTGGACCACCCAAGGGGAAACATATAGTGGGCATGCTACAAAGTTAAGAGAAAAAATTTCCCCTTGAAGAAGAAGAGGAGGAGTAGGAACAAGAAAAATAATATAGCGGTGGCTTAGATCATAGAAGGATAAAGCCCGCTATAGGGGAGAAAAGAGAGTGTGAGATAACCCCTCCATTACAGAAAGAATATGAAGTGGTGGAAATAGACACTATGGAGGTAGATCTAGAATAGGGCATTAGGGACCCGAAATTAAAAAAGGTGTTGAGAAAAACTAGAACTCAAGGCATGGGACCTTCACAGTCCACGAGGAATTTTCTTAGGACTACCCTTGTGAATGTAGAACCAGAGAAGAAAAAAATGTTAAATTATATTCCTAGGAAGGATAGTGAGGAGAGAACTCGAGGAAAGCACGTCGAGGACTCTGCGGTAAACACTAGGGATACGAAGAACCTCGGGAAGAGGAATTGAAAAATGAAATAGATGAGTTGAAGTCGCAGGAAATAGACAGTGGCACCATGGATATAGACGTAGATACAAATAAAGGTGAGCCATTAGGCATGTCTCGTACTACACAAATAGTTGAAGGACCCATGTTGGATTTGGGCATGCACATCCCTAAGGGGAAGTGCTCTGGAAATGAAAAGGGGGAGATACATATGAGACTCCAAAAGTTGGGTATGTTGATGACCCAACCAAGATCATATGCGTGAGGTTCCAAAGCACTTTGGAACCCAAGGACCTTATGATAGAAGAGAAGGAAAATGTTGAGGTGAAGGTGGACACGTTGGTGAGTATGGTGGAGAAAATTGGAGATGAAATTTTAAAGGTAAGGCCACACTTGGAAGAAAAAGTGCCATAAAATTTTCCATCTGTGATGCATTATTTACACACCCTTGTTCAGATGGTGATGGAAGAAGGTCCAGTGTGCATGCCAAAACCAAAGGATGTTATAACATAGGCAGAGAAGGCCAAGGAAACTATTGTGTAGAAAATTACAAGTTATGAATCCATACTGCAGACCTTGAAGGATGAACTGAAAAAGGTAGATTTGGCCTTAAATATGTGTGTAGTGCCTGATGTAATAATAAAGACAAGAACTATGTCGAGGATGAGGTCCTTAAGGAAGTAAAGAATGAAGCATTTAGGCATGAGGATATGCTCACATTGGTAGAAGAAAAGTTTTATGCACTTACAAAGACTTAGATCCCTCATAAGGAAAGAATAAAGGAGATTGGAAAACTCATCGTGCGATGGATAGATGTGATGGAAGGGATGGTCTCAAGCATGGCCAATGTTCTCAAGGTGTTGCAAAGAAATGGGATAACTTGATCTTAGATGAGATGGATTGGGTTCTTGTCGACATCCTAGATAAAACTAATCAAGGATTGAGTGATTGGAACAAGCTAGGAGAAGAAATCAAGGTAAAATATCCAGAGTTGATTCTATCTACAGAGGTGTAAGGCACCCAAGAATTATTTCATTCTTTTTTATTGTTATTATTTCATTCCTTATTCTATGTTCATGGAGAGATAAGTTATGATTACCCATTTCTGAGGATGGCAATGAAGAAAGTGTTGGATAATGTTTGGTAGATGAACTGTAGCCTAAGCACTCAAGGTTCATAAGGATTAGGCCCGCAGATACATATTGCATAGGTGTGCGTGGAAGAATTATGGAATAGCGTACATGCGGGAAAGAGAGAGTTCAGGACTTAGCCATTTTTAGTGTAAGGCTAAACAAATACATGGGGTGGAGAGCACATTTAGTATGAAGACTTAAAGAGAACGCAAAGACTATTTCGTACAAGTGGGAGATCAAGCGCCATACACAGTTTTGGGCTATTAATAGGATTAGAATTGTATTTATTATTAGATAATATATTAATAGCGAGCTTGCATGATTTTGTAATTATCTTGTAGTGGCACATGGCTATTCTTAGCATTCAACCTATTTTGAGGATGCATAAGAGGTAAAGGGAAATTCCCCACCCCTATATATATGTATTTATTTGCATGGTTTAGGGATCTACATTTTGTAGAGTTGTGTTGTTGGTTTATGGGTGCGCATGACTGATGGTGATGTCGAACATAATGATTAAATGGTCTAGCTAACCCTTAATATATATGGGTCCATCACTAATATATAGGTTAATATTTAATAATATAAAATATTAATATTTCTATTATTAAATATGCTAATCTAGGTATATAATTTTAGTTAAATATTTAATATCATGAAATGATTATATTTCTAATATTAAATATTATAAACCTAGGTGTATGTGTCAACCATTTAAGGTTGAAAAGGTGGGTCGGGACACATACAACATCACCTTATATAAAAGGACGTTAGGTCCTCATTTGATATATTCGGGAAATATATCAAAGGTATGCAAATCAAGTTATTTGGTTCTACCCTTGGTAAATAGAGTTTTTAAGGAGGATGTGATCTTACTAGATGTAAAATAAGTTCTCTCAAGTAAAATATTTTTTTCAAAGTGGTTTTTACCCTATTGGGGGTTTTCCACTATAAATAATGTGTCACATGCATTATTTATTTCTTGTAAGTATTTATTTATTTTCTTATGTTATGATGTAATCTTTATTTAAATATTTATTGTAACATTAAGTAATATGTAAGTTGATTAAATGTATTTATTAGAATCCTTAAATTCTAACATGGTAACAGAAGCGAGGTAGATTAAATAAATTAAGATCAAATGTTTTGTATTTTATTTATTTAATTTGTAAGGGTTTTTTCAACTAACCCGAAAGGGTATTGAAAAGTATCTCGTCCCCTTCTTTTAGGGTAAACATTTTAGGGTTTTTCAATTTTAAATCCCTATTTTTTTGGGGGGAGATGTAATATAATATGATTCTTACTTTCATTTACATTTTGTAAATTATATGGAATTAATGTTTGTTTGAAGATTGATGTGTGCATAGGTAAAAGGGGCTTCAAATATTTACCTACGTGAAAATTACATACAGAAAAGGAAAGGATTTATTACTATATGAAATAATTTTCATGTTTTCTATAATTTCAAATGTTTGCAGGTTAAATATTTCGAAAGGTAAATTCATACCCGTGTTATTTGGTCCCCTCTAAAAGGATTCGATTTGAAAAACTATAGTTTATAGTTAATCTATATCTATATCCTATATGATTTGAAAATTATATTATTATTTTTAGATAAAAATATATAGAATATATAGAATAAGGTTTATATAATAATTTATATAAACTATATATTAAAATCCTTAAACCATATTAAAATTACATGGGATTGAGGGAAGAGTCAATGCACCATATTTTAAGCCTAAGTTTAAATCATATTTAAACTTAACTTAGAAATCTAGGCATATATAGTTTTTTTATAAAGAAACAAACCTAGGTTTGAATCATATTTTATATATGGTTAGTTTAAACCACTTAAAATATAAATTTTATTAGATTTGGTTTATATTTTATTTTTATTTTTAAAATTAAGTGCTTACTTTTTTTTTTAATAAGGGGGCTCGTGTTTATTGTTTGGTCATGAAGGGATTACTTTTTAAATTTTAATATTTATTAAATAAAACCTAACATGTGTCCATAACCATTTATATTATCCATGTAAGGGGCGGCCCCATTCATTTATATCTTATAGTTTATAAAAACTATATAAATAAACTTATTTAAATGTTTTCTTTTATATAAGAGTGGGAGTGGAGAATAAAATGAGATAATATCTCAGGTATAAATGTGGAACTCTCAAGTATAAATAGAGAATTAAAAAAGGGGGTTAGTTTATTGGTGGCCCACGTGAAGTGTGGTAAATATTTATTAAAATATTGGTAGTTATAGCCACATAAATTTTTAAAAGTTTTTAGCTTGCAAGAATTATATAAAATATTTTGCAATATTTTCATAGTTTTAAATGTGTGCAGGGTAAAATTAAGAGTAAATGAAGGGAGGAGACAAGGTTCATGAAAATAGGGATTTCAATTTATTTCATTGGTCGGGTGAAATTACTTGTCCCCTCTGTAAAATATGCAGGTTAATCTATACTCTCATAAATCTACTTGCACCTGGTAAAATTCTTTTAACCTAGTCTATGTCCTTTAAACCCCTTTAATAAGGGTTATGTGTTTTTTATATAAAAACAATATACTATAGTTTATAATTTTTATGAACTATATGTTGTTTTTTATTTACATTCTATAAATTATATACATTTTTTTAATAAAAAGTGTATATATTTTTACATTATAAATTATAATAGGTTATTAGAATGTGCTAAAATATAACCTCCCTAATATTATATAGAAGAAGAAATTCTGGAATTTCACATTCTGGAAATACACAACAAGTTTTAGCTTCATTAAATTTGACGGTCAAATGACCGTCATGGTAGACCAAACATAAGTCAATATGATGGTCATTTAGACGTCAAATTTAAGCTCATAGGTTATAGGAAACTTTAATTGTGTTAAAATTGGTGGTCAAATGACCTTCACGATAGACCAAAAAAAAGCCATTATGACGATCATTTATACGTCAAATTTAAGATGGCCAGATTTTTGTCTCCATTAATTTTTTTTAGAAATTTGAAGTTGTTATGCATTCTTAGGGTTCTCTTCTTCATTTCTATATGGTCAGAAATATTTTTTATATAAATCGAGGTATAATGCGAGCCCTTTATATTATAGGTTATTATTTTTATCATGGGAGGTTAATTAGTATGTATTGTAATGACGAAATTAGTTATGCTCAAATAGTTTCTCAGTAGATTTATAAAATTTAAATATGAATCTATTAAAAGTGTTGTTTTTATTATAGATAAATATGTATCTAACTCTATGGTACATTGTATATTATAATGGGGTGTGTTTTATAAGTTTAGGAAAACAATGGCGTCTAGCTATTCTTGTCTTGACAAAACCCAAATCCTCGAATGAAGACAACTACAACATTTGGGTCAAAACAGAATTTATGGCAAGGAAACTCTAGATGATTATTTCGGATCTAAGGTTTCTCCCACCTGGTCATCAAACAATCAGTAGATAACATGCATACATTCTTACAATGAATGCAAGAGGCTATTTCTATGATTCTACACAATGTGAAATATGAGTATCTTCTACACATTGGTAATATAAAACATCCGAAAGAGGTATGGACACAACAAGAATTCATGCATGAAGAATACTTGGTATATCAAGGATAGTAATGAGAGTATAATAACTGAAGAAATTCAAAGAAATGGGTTGTATAATTTTGATTTCTCTTCGCATCTTGTTTTATATCTCAAATTTTGAATAATTCAAAACTATGACATGAGAAGTTAGGACATGTTTATTATCAAAGCTTATATGAAATGTATAGATATAATCTAGTGAAAGGTTTACATGTGTTGTCTTCTTCTCTTTAAGTCTCTTCATTAAATGCTTCTCAATGATTATTTTGATTTTGATTTAGTAAATAGTCGGGATGATGTTTTGATGCTATAAATGTTTCAAACTCTTATCTTCCTAGATAAGAAATTAAATTGGGCTCAATCTATGTTAAAAAGTTTAAATCCTATTGACCTTAGGAAAATGAACATAAGTCATCATATGTACCATGTAGTAATTACCTTGTATGAACCTGAGTGTAAAGTATTATAGAGTCTAGGTGGATATACAAAATAAAATATAATGTTGATGGTAGTATTAACAAACATTAAACTAGACTTGTTGTTAGAGGTTCACTCATAAACTTGGTATTGATTATGTTGAAATATTTTTTAGCTAAAATGAGTATTGTTAGGGCCTTATTTGTAATTACTACTCAATTTGGGTGGGAAATCCACCAAATGAATAAGAAAATACTTTTTAAATTGATATTTAAAATAACTTTACATGTTTCAACCTAAAGGATTTGAAGAAACTGGTAAATAAAACTATGTTTGTAAGTTGAGAAATCCTTGTATGGTTTAAAATAAGCTCTTAGAACTTGGTATGCAAAAATTGTTTCCTTCTTTAAACTCTTAGGTTTTGTTATATGTTCTTCTAAAAATGATATCTTCATTAAGCAATAAGGCTCACATATTATCATTATATGTATATATGTTGATGATTTGCTTATGTCTAGTGACAATTCTAATTTAATTTAATTCATAAGATTAAAAAGAAATTGAAGCAGTACTTTTAAATGAATGAGTTAGGTCTCTCACATCATGTTATTTGTATGACTATATTTCATTCTATTGTTATTTTTCAAAACACAATATGTAACCATTATATTGAAAAAAATCTTATGATTGATTGTAAACCATTTTCTACTTCAATGGAAGTTGGAATAAATATTGATCCTAAATCTACATATGAAAAAGGTTGATCCTATTTTATATATGTTGTTAGTTGATAGTTTAATTTATCTAACTATAACTAGATCAGATATTTCTTATATAATAGGAATTACTTCAAGTTTTATGCAAGAACCTTTTTTAGAGATCATTGGAATCTTGCAAAAATAATTTTTAGATATTTGAAAGGAACAATCAATTATGGGTTGCATTATACTAAGAATGAAAATGCTATCTTATATGTATTTTTGTGATTCTAACCATACTGATGTTGTGTTATAACATATACTGGATATGTGTTCAAGTTTTTGGTGTAGAAACCATTACTTGGAACAAAAAATACAATCGACGGTCTCCATTTCTTCTACTTGAGGCGAGATAAGTACAAAGAAAGAAGTAAAGAATCAGTGGCTTCAACGGATGTTGATAGAAATACGCATGGAAGCTAAAAGAAGTATTTCTCTTCTATGTGGTGGGTAGAGTTGTATTACTCTTGATTAAGAATCTAGCTCAACATCGAGAACGAAGAACATTGAGATACATATATGCTTCACCCGTGAGAAGGTGTAAAGTGATGAGATAAATCTCAAGTTCATGTTGACTGAAGAGCAGGTTGCTAACATCTTCACAAAGTCCCTGAGTGTTGCAAAGTTTTGTCACTTTCGTGAAAAGCTTGGATTTTCAGAGTTTCCATTGAGGGGGAGTGTGCATAACAATGTCACCTCCTAATGGAACTTGGTTTTTATAAAAATACCTTCACGAATTTGTAAAATATCTTTAGGAAAGTGTAAAAAATACCTTCAGGCAAGTGTAAAAATACCTTCAGGCATGTATACCTCCTCTGCTTCTTTTTAGAAATAATTGTAGAAATATCTTAAAAGTGGTCTTCAGTAAACTCTTTAGTGCTATTGAGTTTTTTGCTAAATATCCAGTACAAGCATATTGTTAAGGAGGTCCTTGGTTGTAAAAGGATCCTATATGTTTGGGTTCAATAACCTTTTATGAGAACTTGTGAAAACATGTAAAACTCACAAATCATACTTAGCCACTAATCATGGGATGATCTTTGGGATTACAAATCATTTTATACCAAAAGGTAAATTGAGTATGATGAAGGTGTTATAATTCCTTCAACTTCTATGCTAGCCTAAAACCTTTATGGTTTAAGGATTATAAATTATGTAGTGTACCACGGGTAGGTAATCTATTGGCATATGTTATATTATCCCACTTAACATTAAGGGGATGTTGGAACATAATGATTAATTGTCCAGCGAAACCTTAATATATATAGGTCCATCACTAATATATAGGTTAATATTTAATAATATGAAATATTAATATTTTTATTATTAAATATGTTAATCTAGGTATATACTTTAAGTTAAATGTTTAATATCATGAAATGATTATATTTCTAATATTAAATATTATAAACCTAGGTGTATGTGTCAACCATTTAAGCTTGAAAAAGTGGTTTGGGAGACATACCCAATCACCTTATATAAAAAGGACTTTAGGTCCTCATTTGATATATTTGGGAAATATATCAAAGGTATGTGAATTAAGTGATTTAGTTTTACCCTTGGTAAATAGGGTTTTAAAAGAGGAGGTGATCTTACTAGATGTAAAATAAGTTCTCTCAAGTAAAAGATTTTTTTCAAAGTGGTTTTTACCCTATTGGGGTTTTCCACAATAAATAATGTGTCGCATCTCGTTATTTATTTCTGTAAGTATTTCTTTATTTATTTATGTTATGATGTAATCTTTATTTAAATATTTATTGTAACATTATGTAATATGTAAGTTGATTAAATCCGTAGTTATTAGAATCCTAAAATTCTAATAGGTGACATTTTTAAGTATGTATGAAGCTTTTGTGTTTTACAAAAATTAATATAATGGATCTTTGTGGTTGGATATTGGTTGTTGATATAACTCGAGAATGGATCTTGTATGGTAAATCTGATTATGGTTCTTATTCAATTATACATGCATAATAGTTAAGATTTAGATTTGTTTTATGTTATATAATATACTTGATTATCTATTATGGATCTGGAATATTTGTATGATCATGCTAACTTCATGAAAAAGATTCCATAAAAGAGGTACCGGTACCCTTGCATGCTTTCGGTGAGTGCTCATCTTTGGATGAGTGATGTACCAAAGTGTTCTTTGGGCTATTGGTGAAATAATAAGACTACAAATCATGATATTGGAGGATATCAAAGGTGTGTGAATCTTCTTCAATCATTTCAGACCAGATGAGAGGAATTGTTTTAGTGGCGTGATTAGATTGATAATTAAAAGTTCTTAAGGAGATAATATTGACTAAAACAAAGTTAGGTGGGATGGATATTGTGTCTTCATTTTCCATGGGATCATCCTGTTTTCCGAGAATGAAGGTTCTTACTCTATGATGCGTAAGGATGCGAAAGATACATGAAGATGGTTCGGTAATGGGTATTTCATATCCTAATCCCTACTTTTCATTTGGTTTGATGGAATTTTGGATAGTTAAATCATGTATTCCCTATTCATAGCATCCAATTCCAAAACCTTTCCATACACAATGATGGATATACATTTGAACAAAGGTTGGATTATATAAAAATTTGAAGTCATATTTGAAAGGCATAGCATTGTGTTGATGAATGTATTGGAAGGAAGAATGGTGAATCCCTCCATAGATGAGATTCATTTTTAGATATGTGGGACCATAAGAGATAATATCTTTGATCAGTCTCATACAAGAGTTTTTAGGTCTTCCATACATTTTGGGTGTAGGAAGCGAATTAAACATGAGGAGATTGTACTCCCCCAGTGAAAGACATTACATAATGTAATTGAGGGAGGAGTCATCAGGAATTTTGGATGATGGAATATACATGTTATTGTATGCTTCATTAGAGGATTATAATTTATTTATTTTTAATAAGGATTTCATTCATTCAATATGTCATATTGTAGTCGGTAAAGGGATTAGGATCCATAAGGACTGTAAATGTCTTACCCTCATGTTCATATTTAAGACATTGATGAAGTGTTAAGGGGACACAACATATTGTCCATATCTATGGTTATCATAAAAACATGTTATATTGGAAGTCTCCCTCTATAATATAAAATATTTTGGGAAGGGTTTCAATGCTAACTTTAAGAGGTAAAATGATAGTACCTAACTTGGGTGTGATTATATCGTTGAAAGCTCAAAGAAGGACCGGTGTTTAGGCGATGACGTTATTTTGTAATATAAGTTGGTTGAAGGTGATAGAGGATATTGTATTGATTGTAGCATCTCCATCAATCATGACTTTATTAATGATGACATCATTGATTTGAGTGGTGATGAAGAGGGATAAGTTGTGATCCTCGAGCCAAATTGATGGTATTTTGGTAGAGTCAAAGGAGATGCCTAAATATATTTTGAGAGCACCTACAAAGTCTTTGAAAGAGTAGGGATTTTCTACATGTACTTGAGATGGACCGGTGGGATTCAATCATGGCTTGTTTGTGTGAAGGTGATGTCTGAACTAGCTCATAAAGTGACATTTTGACAGGAGCTTGGTGTAATTGTTTAATGACTACTTTTTGTATTGTGGTGGAAGATGGTGGAGTGGAAAGGATGGAGACTTTAGTCTTGGATTGTGATGTTTGATTAGATGTCTTAGGGCGAGGGATGTGGAAACCTTAGGTTTATCTTTTGATGAGGAAGAGGTGAGTTCTGGAGGTGGTGGGATAGCGATGAAGGTTTTAGGTTTATTTTGTTTTGAAGGATTAGAATCATGGGTATGTTCTTGGGTAGTAATGTGGAAATTTTATGGGGAAGAATCTTACTCAATTATTATTTGATAATGGGGGATGCTGAAATTATAGGTTTTGGGTGATATTTATCTAATTTGCATAACTTTGAGGGGAGAAGATATTTATTTTCAAGTTTAATGATGGTTGTATGAAATGCTTTATAGTCTTCTACAAAGTTTCCTGGTTTCGATGGTAGTCATAGAAGGATTCAAAATTATACTAAGAAGGTTTACATCCTTGAGAATTAGATGGTTTAGGAGGAGGAAACACTATGACTGGTTATAGTTTTCTCCATCGCTAGTTTTCTCCATCACTTGTTATGTTGAACTCTTAGAACTAAGGTTAAAAATGCTGAGGAAAGGCTGATCTATAGCCAGAATCGGACGCTTGTGGGCACGAGTACGAACGTAGAAAAAGCTGGAGGTACTGTCAGTGCGGTTTCTGCAGTTCTGGCCGCGGAAAGTCTGCGCAATATGACAAAGTTTACTGAGGAAAAGCAGATCTCAGGCCACAATCGGACGGCTATAAACGAAAATGGGGAAATGCTGGGATCCACACCTATGGCCTGGAATAAGCTATTTCAAAGCCCTAACCTCAAGGTGGGTCTGAAAATCACTGATCAGTTCACATGGGAAATGGACAAAGAGGGTGCCACCTGTCTAAGGGTCCCAGATGGATTTGTTGATAGAGCCTTAAGCAAAGTGAATCTCTCCCTTGTTGGTAAGTTTCTTGGCTCTAGACCTAATATTGATTTCATTAGAAAATGGGCTTTGAGAAAATGGAAACCTAAGGGAGCCCTAAATATTACCATTATGCCAAAAGGTTTCTTCCTAGCTAAATTTAATCAGCAAGAGGATTTGGATTCGGTGCTACTAGGAGGCCCCTGGTGGCTGGGTAATATGGGTCTTTTTTTGAAAAAATGGTATCCGGGTTTTGATCCGAATACTGAAAATATAAACACCATCCCAATCTGGTGTAGGTTACCAGGACTGCCATTGCATTTATGGGATGATGAAATACTGCTAAATATTGCAAAATCCCTAGGTGCACCTATTGGGCTGGATGGACCCACAAGAAACAGATCCAGGCTTGCTTTTGCTCGGTTCTGCATTTTCTCAGCTATGGATCAGGAGTTTCCGGAGCACATAATCTTGAAAACTAGATTTGGGTCTTGGACCCAAAAAATTGAGGTCGAAACTTTAAGATGTAAACTATGTCATAGCATTGGTCACTCTGACAAAAACTGTTCCAAGAAGAAGACCCCTCCTTTGGATGCTGAACAGCCTGGGATAGGCACAGATCTAAACAAAGTTAGCAGGGATCCAAGCACGGATAGGAAGATTGATGACAAAGCTCCTAGCCAGAAGGATTTGGAGCTAAATAGAAAAGGAAAAAAAAAAGGGGTTTTAGAACTCAAATAAAGAAGCATCTAGTCTGGCGCCCCAAAGCCACAACTTTTGCTTTTCCTGAAGCTCCTAACAAAGAAGTCTTGGACAAATCTGTGAAGACATCCTTGGATAAACCTTTTGAAGCATCTAATAAAGAAGACTATGTTAAGGTATCCATGGAAGTGAACGAGCAAGATGGCTCTGTGAAGGTCAACTTAGTCCCTCTTGGGCATTCTCATATTGACATGTCAGAGGAGAAAGAAATTCAGTCAATCATTAGGGAGGAAGCTTGGAACAAAGAAGATATGACTACAAAAGAGCCTTTGGAGATTTTCTCTTCTGGGGAGAATGGTAATGCGGATCTTCTGCCATGTCCCAGCATTACAACAGTGGCTTCGCCGGTCTGCTGCAGCACCAGATCAGCTTCTGTTCACACGCCTGTCAGGATTCATAAAGAACGAGAAGAGGGGGAAGTTACGCCTGCCATGGAAATGGAAGATCCAGACTCTGGATTCACAATGGTCATTTCAAAAAAGAAAAAAAGATTGAAAGGTTTTGAAAGGATTCCAGAATCATTATATAGTGATAAAAAAAAGAAAATAGACAATTGGGACACCTCTACTTCCAGAACAACTAGGTCTTCTGCTAGACGAATAGCTGATTTTGGAGGAAGTTCAAAAAGAGGAAGACCTTCTAAAAAGACTCTTAGATCTAAAAAGACGGAGAGGGATATTGCAGATGGTGTTCAGCGTCAGCTGAACCAGCAAGCAATTCCAACCACCAATCATTCCAAATGAAGATTATTTCTTGGAATATTAGAGGCCTAAATGGAAACTCCAAGCAAAGAACCATCAAGGAGTTACGGGATTCCAGTAACCCCAGCATTTTGATTCTACAAGAAACTAAGATGAAAGCAAAGACCATTGAAAATATTAAAAAAAAATTGGGATAACTCTGAAATGGCGGCTGTTGACTCTCAGGGAGCTTCCGGAGGGCTGGCTACTCTTTGGGACAGAAGGCACTGTACTGGTATGATTCTTAATGATAATATTAATCATCTTGCAATCAAATTTGTCACTATTGAGAATAAGAGTGAATGGATCTTGTCTAACATTTATGCCCCTAACTCTGCTAGTGGTAGAAAAAAACTCTGGGCTGATCTTAAAAACTTTAGAAACCAACATTGCTCTACTAACTGGCTTATTATGGGGAATTTCAACTCCCCACTAAACCCAAGCAAGAAGATTGGAGGTACCTCCACCTTCTCTAATGGAATGGAGGATTTTGCTAACTTTATTGCTGAACAAAACCTCTTAGATGTGGATCTGCATGGTAATAAGTATACTTGGAATAATAGAAGGTTGGGAAAGGAGTTCATTCAGGTGAGATTAGATAGGGCTCTAATCTCAGCAAGCTGGATACTTATTCAAGACTTCCATCTCTCTTCCCTACCCAGAATTGGATCGGATCATAATCCGATTGCTCTAAACTTTCTCAATTGGACTAAACCCGCAAGAAGCTCATTCAAATTTGAAAAGATGTGGATGGAGCATGACAATATCTATGATAAGATAAAAGAATGGTGGGAATGGAATGGTGAAGGCACTGCTCAATTTAGATTGATTCAAAAACTCAAAAATGTCAAAAAGCAAGTCAAAATCTAGAATAAAAGCATTTTTGGAAATGTATTTGAAAAAAAGAAAGAGTTAAAACAGAAGCTTCAAGATCTGGAGTTAAAAATGGATACTTTGGGGAGATCGGTGAAGATGAAGTAAATGAGAAGAATATTCTTTCTGAGTTACATACGATCTGCAGTAGAGAAGAATCTTTTTGGCGCCTTAAATCTAGGGCTATCTGGCTTAAAGAGGGAGACAGGAACACGAAGTTCTTTCACATGACTACTTTGAAACACAGAGCCTGTAACAGGATCTTAGAGGTTTCTAAAAACAACGGGAGTATCATAAAAGATCCCAACAACATTAAGAAAGAAGTGCTCGACTTCTACAAAAATCTTCTTGAAGAGAGAAATGTCAGCAACTCTGAAGCTATTTCCTTTATGTTGGAGGCCATCCCTCAGAATAATATCGAGGACCAGAAATTCAGAGACATCACCAAAGCTGTCACGCTTGAAGAACTACAAAAGGCTGTTTTTTCTCTTGAGGGGGATAAGGCTCCTGGACCGGATGGGTTCTCTATTAATTTTTTTCAGAAGTTCTGGGAAATCTACTCGGAGGATCTTCTCAAAGCGGTGAATGAATTCTATAGAATGGGAAATCTTCTTAAAGAGCTCAATAACACTCACATTGTGCTGGCACCTAAAAAAATGGATGCAAAAGATTTCAAGGACTTCAGACCTATCAGTCTTGTTAATGCCATTTTTAGAATCTTTACCAAAATCATTACTACTAGACTACAGCTCATAATGAATGATCTCATCTCAAGGCAGTAGAGTGGCTTTATTAAAGGCAGGATAATACAAGATGGAGTGATTATGGTTCACGAGACTATACATTCCATGGAAAATAATAAAAAGGCAAATATGGTCCTTAAGCTTGATATGAATAAAGCTTTTGACAAGGTATCTTGGGTCTTCCTTGACAAAGTTTTAACTAAATTTGGGTTCACGGAAAAATTTAGAAGAATTATTAAGTCTTGTATATCTACAGCCAGGTTCTCGGTGGTTATTAATGGGGAGCCTGTGGGTTTTTTCACCAGCAGCAGAGGTCTAAGACAAGGAGACCCCATCTCCCCCTTACTCTTCATTCTTTTAGCTGACAGCCTTAGTAGAACAATTGGCAAAGCGGTTGAAGACGGCCTTTTAAATGGATCTAAACCCACTTCCATCAGCCAAGTTGTTTCCCATCAACAGTTTGCGGACGACACTATCCTTCTTCTTCTGGCTTCAGTTGTGGAAGCAAAGGCTATTAAGGCTCTATTACAACTCTATGAATCTGCTTCTGGGCAAGAGATTAATTATGATAAAAGCACCATTTTCTTTTTCAACACCCCTGTGGAAAGACAACTCAAAATTGCTAAAATTCTGGGCTGTCAAATAAGTGCACTTCCAGCCACGTACTTAGGCCTCCCTCTCGGCACTAAGAAAGTCTCTCACAAGGTGTGGGATGAATTATTGGTGAGATTTCAGAAAAAAATGGCTGGTTGGAAAGGTGCCATTCCTTCTAGTGCTGGTAAGTGCCTACTCATTAAAAGTACTCTCCAAAGTCTGCCCATCTATATCATGTCGCTTTTCAAAATTCCTTCTTCCTTCAGAGAGAAAATTGAGAGGACTCAGAAAAAAATTTTATGGCAAGGCATGGAAGAGAAGTTCAAATTTCACTTAGTGGCCTGGGATAAGGTCTGCACCCCGAAGTCTATGGGAGGGCTGGGCATAAAAAATATTGAGAAAATGAATGAGGCACTCATTGCTAAGATGGGCTGGAGAATGCTGTCTGAGAAACAACCCTGGATTGATTTAATTAAAGCAAAATACTTAAATCATCAAGCTGTTTTCTCCTATCTGCATGATGAACACCTCCCCTATGGCTCCATATTTTGGAATAATCTGGTCAAGAGCAGAAACTTCATCAAGCAGGGTAGCAAATGGAAAGTGGGGGATGGCAGGGAGATAAACTTCTGGGAGGATAACTGGTTTAGTGGTAATCTAATGGATAGATTTGGGATGGCTAAGGACAGCCTTATAAGCAAGTATGGTACTAAAATCAAGGACTACATTGAAGGAAATGGCACCAACAAGAATTGGAAAAAACTTACTGTGGAGCAAATTGATCTGAAACAAATTACTTCCTCCCTTCAGGATCTTTTAGATCTCTTCCCTTTAAGTCAGCTGGATTCCAAGGATGAGCTGGTTTGGAATAATTCCCATGATGGGAAGTACTCAGTCAAATCTGGTTATATCAATCTTTTTCATAGCAATCAATCTGATTTTAATTGGAACAAGATTTGGATGCCCGAATTAACTCCCAAAATAAATTTCTTTCTTTGGCTGGCCATCAGAGGTAGAATTCTCACCACTGACAATTTGATGAGAAGAGGATTTATAATTCCTAATTGGTGCCATCTTTGTAGGAATGACTATGAAGATATCAGTCACCTGTTCATACATTGTGATTATGCCAATAGAATTTGGAACTTTGTCCTTTCTAAATTCGAAGCTCTCTGGGTGTTGCCGAAGGATCTTAATCAGCTATGGAATCAATGGAACCCACCCTTCAGGCATTGTGTTATCAAAAGGATCTGGAAATTGGCTATCCCACATTTAATCTGGAGGATTTGGAAGGACAGAAATGATATCATTTTCAGAAATAAGAAACAAAATTATAAGCTCAGTATTGGCAAAATTTCTAAAGGTATCAAAGAGGATATTGCCAGATTCAAACCTCCCAAGAACAAGAGTTATCCTGAGAATGAAGAATACATCTTATCCAATTGGCAGATTGGAAATTGGAGCAATCCTGGGAATAGTATAGATAGATCTTCGATCAAATGGCATCCTCCTGATCCTAATTGGTACAAGCTGAACTTTGATGGGGCCTCTAAGGGAAACCCTGGGACAGCAGCAGGAGGAGGAGCAATACGGGACCACAAAGGTAATTTGATTGCTGCATATGCTGGAAAAATGGGAATTCAAACCAATCATTTTGCTGAAGCATTATCTGCTCTCTGGGGCTTGAGAGTTGCACGGCTCAAAATATTCAGAACCTTGTTGTTGAAGGGGACTCCCTAAATATCATTAAACTTCTAAATCAGTCCTCATCTCCTAGCTGGAGTATTAAGGATTTCATCTCTGAATCCATAAGCATCAGTCATACCTTCAATAGCATCAGAATTATGCATACTTACAGGGAGGGCAACAAATTGGCGGATGCACTGGCCAATTATGGCATTAATATAAATTTCACCGTCTGGGATATTAACAGTATCCCTAATCAGCTACACAACAGCATTCATGCGGACCTTCATATGCAAGCAATCCCTAGAGATAAGTCCTAATCTTTGGAGGAAGATCAGCATCAATAACACTCTCACACGTGTTGCTTTAATGAAGATGATGAGGCAAATAATATCAAATATACATGATAGTAAGAATTATTTGGGGAACTTCAAGTGGAGTTATCTAAATTTGAAAATCGCGCATGCGGGATGTACTACAGCTGCTGATATCCGGATTCATAGCTCCTCGAAACCGATGATAGATGTAATGTGATTGTTGACAGGGAAAGGGTTACTCTCACACGCGACTTCCCGCAGGCTCAGTTCAGCAGTTACGCAGCCGTTCGTGAGAAGACCAACGGCTATAGTTCCCAGTTTTGTGCGGCCTTCAACAGCAAGAAGCGGACAGTTCTCTACGCTCACAGACATTTGAGAAATTGTTGTAACCAGTATATCACAGAGAAGATGGGAGGGCCTCCCTGCCAAATTGAACCATGCGCAGACCCCGACTGGAAGGAAAATACAGAGCTTTGGAACACTCTCAGCAAAGGAGGCTTCACCAACTTCATTGATAAGGTGCAGGGACATGACCAAAGCATTTCTGTACGCTTTGCTAAGGAGTGGAAAGAGCGGACTGTCGACTATGGGGGTCAGAAGATTTTAGTCAATGAAGATCTCATTGCTGAAGCGACCGGCCTTAGTTTGGAGGGGTACCGCTTCTTCAATAAAAGGGTTGACAAAGATGCTGAAGAAAGAAGATTTGTGGAAGGAACTGAGAAGCTCACATTTAGCACAGCGGGCCTGCTTGTCAGCTCAATTCCATCACCCTATGATGAGGTCACTCGTATGATGATTCGATTCATCTCCTTGGAAGGTAGGTTTGTCACTGTCCCAGCTAAACATCTTATCTTTTTAAACCACTTCCGTAGGAATCGATTGGTTTGCTTCCCCCATTATCTGCTGAACTCCCTTGAACGCTCCATTTTGGAGTTTCAGAAGCACACCCGGGTGATTCCCTTGCATCAAGGACTTATTTTGTTGATCCATAAATGCTACCTTCTGAAGTACCCTGGTCTTCCTTCCTCTCCTAGCCCGGCTCCCCCTTTGATGGGCTCTGCTGCTGCCAGCCCTGTTTCTCCTGCTGCCCCTGCTGCTGCCCCCTCCACCGTTGCTGCCACCCCCATGCCGGCTGCACTAACTTCTCCTTCCATTCCCCCTGCTGCTGCTCCCATCACCCACCTCGCCTCTACCTCTAAGAGACCAGTCACCAGGGCTTCCAGGAGGCTCAACCTTGAGACTCTTGCTGTGGAGAAGGAGCCTTTTGAACTTGAGATTGCACATGACCTGCTGAACATCAGTAGTGCCAGTCCCCGGGAGGTGCGGATGGATAGCTCTTCTAAGAGGTTGGAGGCCTTAGAGGCTGAGATGAAATTGCTGAAGGATGAGGTCAAGAACCTTGCTAAACAGAAAGGCAAGAAAAGCATGGAGGAGGAGGGGAACATTGATAGCAGTCAGATTGATGACATATACAAGAAGCTGACCTCCTTAGACTCCCGCTTAGGGAAGGCCAAGACTAGACATGATTACAACATTGCAGCCTTTAGGGCGATTGAGGAGTTCATCGAGGGTCATGCCAAAAGTGTTTCCAACCTCAGCGGTGTCCCGGCTGCACTTTGGGGCAACGAAAAAGAAAGCAAAAGAACCATTGAGGAGCTTGATAAGACTGATGCTGCCCATATGACTGCTTTGGGTATGTTTCATGCCTGGAAGAGAATCAAGATCAGTATCGATAAAGCTGCCAAGAAGTAGTTCTGGATGCTTCTGCTGCTTTTAGTTGTTTTTCTGTTGTTTCTCTGCGGTCGGTTTGCTGTTTTTTTGCTGTTGTTTTGTTGTTTTGTCTCGATTGAGTAGTTGTTTCTGAGCTACTTAGAGCTTCATTGTAACATTTGGATCTTGATCCATTCTCTCTGTTTCTCACTCTTATTCCGGCTCTCAGGCCTTCTTTTGTATTCAAGGGTATAGTCCCTTTCAAAAAACTATTTGCCAATAATAAAAAAAAACACTATGACCGGTTATTAATGCGCTTTTTCTAGAATTGTTGCACATTGTCCTTTCGATGCGTATGTTGAGGGTAATTATATCTCTTTTGGTTTGGAAATTATGGGAGGTGTTTATTTTTATACAAGTTCTTTATTTTCTTATTGATGAGTAATTATTGATTGTGTGATTGTGATAGGTAATTTAGATGAAGGATGTGGCCCTAGGATAGAGGGATGATGTTTTGATCTTTATATAGGTGTAGTTGAATGATTTATGATTGTAACATTTTTAGACGGGTTGTAATAAGATTTTTAAAGTTATGCATACTCGCCACAAAGTAATCCTTTGAACTCTTCATGATCTAAATAATGGTTTTTTTTTAGATGTTTGAGAAGAGTTTATAGATGAGATAGATGGAGAGGTAGTAGATGTGGATGAATAGTATTTGTTCCTCGTGGATGTTTCTGATTTCTTGTCATGTGATGGTTCAAGGGTATTATTAGAGGAAGGTGTATATTTATATTTAGTGACACGTGATGTTTTATTGATGGTTTTTATGGTATGATGGGCTTGAACATTATTATTTTGAGGTTGACTACTCAATGGGGAATGATTTGGAAATGGTTGTTTGAATACATCGAGATTTTGATTCTGATTTGTGTTAGGGTTATCCAAATGTAGCTCACTTTTATCAATTATATCCTGAAGGACATTGCAAAATGAACAACACCTTTTGATATCATAACATTTGACCATATGGTACTTGCAATATTCATTATCCATGTACCAAGAGGGTTTCGAATAGAGGTTTTAATAGGACTCGATGATGAGTGGAAGAGAAATCATGTTAGTGGAGAGGAGTTTATCAAAGACCACATTGTAAGTATCTCCAATGGGGGTATATTTTTGTTGAGGATGGGAGTGTTTGGTGGTTGAGTGTTCCTTAGGGGCATATTTGACAACTATGGCGTTAGATAATGATTTGGGTTTATCTTTACTAGAGGATCGTTTGGATGGGAATTCATATTTTTGTTTCTTCAATCTAAGTTTGACTCTACCTTCTTCAAGATCTCAAATTTAAATTTTACGGGCCATTGTAAAATCTTCATCAAACGTCTAAAAGGATTGGATTTGGAGTGTAGAATAGATGTCTTTGGTGCATGAACGGGAAAATAATTTGATTAACTCTATTTTTTGGGAGAGAGGACAATATTTGATTTATTATACCCCTTGAGTAGGAGACAAATTATGCAATGGATTCATCTTCAAAAAAATTAATTTCATATAAGTCGATGTAATGGTGAATTTATAGGTGATGTTGTTTTAAAATTCTTCAAGAAAGAGATGGGTGAGTTGTGCGAATTGTAAAAAGGAATATTGTCAAATGTTATTATAACAATCTAAAGTAGGACCCACAAAATACATGGGGAAAGATCTTATCATAAGGTCCTGATCGTGAGATATAAAGTAACAATCATGATGAAAAGATCGGATGTGTTGCTGAGGATCCTCCTTATTGTAGAATTTGATAAATTTTGGAAGCTCCCAGTGAGGAGGGTAAGATTTGTAGGGTACGAGATGGATGAATAGGCTCATTACATATTTTTTCATATGATAGTGTGTTTTTAGGGCCCATAGAAGTGGCTTTAAGGCTATATATCATGTTCATTAAAGCCTGAAGGGGTTAGTTTGAAGTAGTTGTTGTGAGATAGATGAGGATGAGCCAAGTTGATTGAATGAAAACTAACTAGTTTGTTGATATGGTTAGTATTGGAGTGGGATATTTTGTTGGAAAGGAATGTTTATAGGAATTTTATAAAAGGGTTTTGAGGTTAATGGTTTTAATGGATAAATATACTAATACTTGATGAGGGATAAAGGTATTTAAAAGAGGTTGTGATTTTTGTGGAATGTGTTGAAAAGGAATAGATGTGTGGATAAGGGGTTGCGAATATTGAGGTGCTTGTTGAAAGGTTATGGATAAGGGTATGGATGGTTGTGGTATAGATTGAGAGGAAGCGAGTGATTGGGAATGTGGAGGTTTGTCTTTGTGAAATAAGTGGGGTTGAAGATTGATTTGAATGGGTATTGGAAATAGCTCTATTATTGATTAGGGCTATAGATGCGAGGGATATACATAATAATTCTTTATAGCGGTGGTGTAGTTTTTGAGAGGGTTGTGATTGGGACATTGTACGGATGAAAATTGACATGCAACCTTTAACATTACTCGACCCCGGAGGTCGTGTCGGAGATGTTGATGTTGAATGTGTGTGGCTAACTATAGGAGGATCAATGACTAAGATCTGGTAGTGTTATATCCTTGTAGCTTTGAGATGGCAAAGGGGAGATTTAGAGGCTATGAACAGGTAGCATAAATTCCCTATGGTTTGTTTTCCTAACTTGGATCTAAGTGTTAAACTAGTTTGAAGTGTCCATGTAAACTAAATGAAATCAACAATCTATGCTACCATTGAACGAAAACTAATCTAAACAAATTACAAAACTAAAATATTACAATCACAAACAAAAAAATTCTTCTATTTTAAACAATTAAAATATTTCTACACTAACACTAAACAAGAAAAAAATCCCAGTGTGGTTATTCACCTATCTGAGTGTATTGAAACTAAACTAACTTAAGACAAAAACTTTTCCAAATAATATATGATGTGTAGGAAACCTCTTACAGATAGTCTCTCCTTTAGATCCACAAAGATGGGAAAAAGAGGATCCGTCATAGGAGATTGCTATGAAAGATTCAAACCCTCTTGTAAATTAACTAATTACTTGTAAATGAAAGGAAATTAATTTCTACTCTATTTGATATGATGTAATAATGATAAATTATAAGAATGAAGGAAATAAAACAAAAAATCCAACCCGGAATTTACGAACAAAGGTAAATCTAGATGTGCGCTTATTTTTCCCCTCGGTTTGTCCTTTTTGTCTCTGTGTGTCCATATGAGTCTCGAGGAATTGGGAATGTAAAGGTAGAAGCAAGAGGATGGCACTTGGGCAATGGTAGCTTGATGGTAGTCCGGATGTAATGCAAATAGAAGATAGATAGCACAAGAGATCATAGCTTGGCTATGCAATTCCTAGCAATATCATAGCAATAATATAATGCAAGATACACAAAAATTCTTAGGCACATTTGCGTGAATACAAGCATGGAATATATAGGAATGGAGGATGCGAGGTACCTTCATGCACACGGTGAGAAGGACTAATTTAAACTAATTAAATCTATTTAAAAATAGGAGGAAGGAGAACCAAGCAATCAAATATAATTTTAGACAATTCATCTCACGGATGCATGCAAAAAGTGAAATTAAGTGAAATGTCACATGTTAAAACACACGTAAAGAATCTGTAAAAAGTGGGCAGGACCACTTCCTGTGCAAGGTAGTGGTTTCGGGACTACCACCCAATTTTCGGCAACGGTTTCAAAACCTCAGCCCGTGTAGGGCAATGGTCCCAACACTTGAAGGCCAAAACATGCACAAAAAGATGTAGGAAGCTAGAAAAAGCGTGAGAAAGCTAAGTAAAGATGTTTAGGCGATAAATATATACTGCGAAGGGAAATTGGAGCTTAAACACCTTCTTGAAAAGACCTGAATCATCATTGGAGACTTTTGTAACTATTTTTGATAATGTAGCACATGTAATATTGGGTGCATTAATATTTCCCCCTCGGAGAAGCATCTTAGCCATGAAAAGGTGTAAAATAAAGATTCTGAGTATGGAGTTCCCGAAATGGGGAGTTAGAAGCTATACCGACATACCCATGTGTCGAAATGTTTTCATATAAAATACCTCTACCTGTAAAATGAAAAGAAGACTCAAGTGCGAGATAGATAAAATTTCAAAAAATAAACACTAAATTGTAATGACAAGAGGACTCGCCATTTTAGCGAGGGATATAGAAATATACCTGCACCAATGCTCTAGCCCTATAAATAGATACACTCAAAATGATGTCAAAACAACATATATATAAAAACTCATTTTTCAATTCATTTGTGCATACCGACTTGGTGATTTTTGAGCTCTGGGCCCACGGTGACTGTTTTTCATTTTTGAGTATGGTTGAATTGGAATGGATTTGGGAATGGTATTTTGCATTAGGATTGGCTGTTTGCTGTTTGAATACTTTTGAGAAGAACTCCTAAGAAATTTGTAACTAGAGCATTCATAAGGGGCCTCAAAGAGGTAGATAGGTAGAGTGCCTTTATTGCTTAGTCTCCATTTTGTGAGGCATATATGATGTTTTGGTATTTTGTGCTCATTGCGAGCATTTTGACCGCACCTAGTGTGCGATGGCATTGTACAAAACTATGACACACCATGATATGTATAGATGTGTCTTTTTGCTCTCAGTTATTCCTTTCATAGAGTTGACTTCCATTTATGATTTAATTCACATGTGTACTCTTAGCTGTTTACAATTTCTTGATTTAATATGCTTTTCAAAATGTATGCAGTGGACATGAATGCTAATAGAATGATTTCTTTTTTTTCTTTGTAATGTTGATATATGAAAATGGAATCACATTGTGATGTCAAACTTTAGTTTCTCTAAGAAACTTTTGGTACTTTGTATTGTTTTGGCAAAATGTGGCGAAAGAGTGATATGATAAGTGAATGAACTTACACCACTCCTAACTCCACACAACTAGTAGGATGCGAGGGCTCAACACCAAGACCCAAAAAGGGCACAAGTTATAGAAATTTGTTGAATGGTAATGATGAGAGAAAGATAAATATTTGGCACAACCAAATTGAGACCCTACAATCTCATTCTACTAAATTTTGCTTCATTGTTTAAAATGTTAAATGTTTTCTAGTTTATCTAGACTTAGATCCGTAAATGGCCACTTGGTTGAAAATATCTGGTTTTGAGGTTTTAAGCTCTTTTGGAATTTTGGACATCTAACTCAATTTTTTTTTATTTATGATTTCACAACATTTGAATGAACTACTTCTAACTTTCAAGTTTTTCAAAGAGACCCCCTACACCTTGCCCCATGCTATCAGTAGGAAGCATGGGCTCATCACCATGGGCAAGGCATATGCGAGTAAGGGAATTTCTCTCCTTTCCCAAACCTACAGCACTAGTAAGAGACACAGGCTCTACACTAAAGGTTAGTAGGGAAAATAATGTGTAAAATAAAAATTTTCTATGGATTTTCATTTGACTTATTTATCTAGGAAAAATGTCTAGAATGTTCTTATTTCCAAAGAGATGTTTATGGGATAGATGTGACACCATGAAGCTTCTAGAACAGACTATAGGCAAAGACATCTAACCTAGAAAGAGACTATAAGTAGAGCCAAGTATGCAGGCCTTGGTATGTTTACTTTTAAAGCTTTGTCTTATCTTGTTTGGATCGATGAAATGATTTGGAAACAATTGATGATACCGTGAAGATTTGAAGAGACATGATTTGAATGTTTTTCCAATATTTTCATACATTTCTAGGAATTGCTATAATTATAAGTCCCTTGATCACAAATTTATGAAATGCAATTTGGAAGATGAAAATGCAATGTAGATGCGAGTAATGTACATATGGAAATGTAGGAGAAACTACATGTCATGACACCTAAGGTGAAAAAAGTTGACGAATATTAAATTATTCACCCCTAAAAGTACATAGTGGAGAACCATTATCTTCAAAATTTCCATTATCTTGATAAGGGCCTACCATTTTGGGTTTAAAATTACAACCCTTGCCCAAAAATGTATATGTCCAATTATTAAATCATTTTTTTGAAAGAGGCATTCGTGTACCTCTTTTTCACATTCTTGAGACATGGTGTGTGGGTGAGCATGACTATGTTGCTTGGCCTTGTCTCCTATGTAGATCATTGTGTTCACTTATAACTCTTGTTGAATGATGAGGCCTTGCCCCATGGATATGGAAAACTTAGTTTCAAATGCACATGGGTCAAAAATAGGGTTTAGAATAGAACAACCCCTAGAGATGGTTTTGATGGGCATCATTTCAATCTCAAATTTCCCTTCTTCATTTGTTAATTCTATCATGTTCACACCTAGACCTAGGTCGTCGGAGGGAAGAGATGCTAAACTGAGAAGACTACCCATTCCCATTGTTCAAATGGGAGGAAGATCAGATCGTCACTCTCTAAGAGTTTCATAATTTCCATTGTGGTTTTAGTGGACATTGTTTCCACAGATATTGATTTACCCTTATCTATTTTTGCCACCTCAAATGTTTGTGGGTTAATGAATTCAACCTTCGGCATATCTAGGGTGATTGGGGCTAACTCTTTTGATGGAGGTGGTTTGTTCAATTGATTTGTGGGAAGTTCATACTCTGTATGGACTCCTTTCTTCTTCTTGAGGTTTTCTAAATGTATATCAAAGGGCTTAGGATCCCCTTGAGTGATGAAGACCTTCCCAAATGGAGGAATCTAATCTCCTAGAACAGGGTAGAAGGGATAGCCTTCATTTGATGAATCCAGGGTCTCCCGAGGATCATGTTATAACTTGTTTCCCTATCAATAATGTAAAACTCCATCAAGATGGTTTTTGGACCAAGTGTGACTGGAAGAACTATGGTTCTAATTGAGGTCTCTTTAATACTATCATACCCCGTAATGTGTTTCTTGTAGAGGAACAATTTTTCTCCCTATATCCCAACTTCTGCAAGAAAGAGAAGGGAACCACATTTACAGCAGCCCCATCATCAATCATGGCTCTCTTAATGCAATTTTTATAAACCCATACCTATAAAAATAAGGCAGGATCACCTCTTCGGAAATTTCAGCATCAGATGACATCTTGTCTATATCGAAAACAAACCTAGTATCCCTATCATTCTATCCCGAAGGATGTATGTCAAAGTAAATGTGATTTATTTAAGTGCTAGGAGGTGGCGTAACATGGATTATATGACCAAGATATAGTGCATTGAGTAGCGTAGAGTGATGCGCAAGTGAATTCTTCAGCAAGTCTAGGAATGAAATGTGAGAAAAGGTCTTGTTCGAATCCAATATTAAATTGTAGGCTCCTACTGGTTTTTATATTGTAGGAACATCATCTTGTGGGAAGGAAAGATTGGGTAGGGGTTGTTAAATGTACTCCTTCATCTGATTTGTTGCATTAATTCACACCCAACCTCTAGCTCAACTAATCCCAAGATTTTTTTATTATCGTTTGAACCAAGGTTAGGAGCGACTGAGAGTTATTGGAAGTTAAGGATTCATGGTCATTGTTTCCTATAGGAATGCCTTTGTTTGTGTTTTGTGAATTCACCTTGAAATTTTCAAGATGTGTAGGGAGTGGATCTTGAAATATTATCACATTAGTGTTTTGAGGAGCTACAAGTCCTATATAGTCAGATTGCAAGTTTATTTCAGGATTTTCTAGGAACATGTCTATAAAGATTTTCCTTTGGTTATCGAGAAGTCTTTGTAGAAACTTGTTGCAATCGTAAAATTTCTATCGTTATGACCTCAAACCTTATGGAAACCATAATATAGGTTAGGGTCGTAATCTTTTTCTTTGATAAGTGTCTTGTTGTTTTTATTATAACCTCGATTGTAGTTTTAAAATGTGTTGTTATAACCATGATTCCTTGCCCATTGACCGGAGTTTGGATATTGGTTTGGGCCTTCAACTTGATTTTGTTTTTGCAATGGATGATGTACATCGACCATGTTGACAAGAAGACATGGTGTTATGGCATTTTTTATTTCCCAAGTTTTTGTTATTGTTATTGTTGTTGTTTTTTGGAAAACCAACATTCTTGGCTTGATCAGTAGCATTATTCCTGGTAGCACCATGATTGCGATTCACACCCTTAGATCCTTAGTTGTTGGCATCATTGTTTTGATGATTTCCATTACTTTTATTTGGGGATACCGATTTCCCATTGGGACCATAGATCTTACGCCCACTATCTATAGCAGCTTGGTCAATCCAAAGTGCACCTTCCAAAACTTCTTCATAACTACGAAAAGAAACTTTTGGACCTCTTTCTTAGTCTCTTAATTGAGTGAGTGAAGGAAAAGATCACAAAGTTCCATCTGGTCCATGTTAGGTGCACTTACAAAGGAATAGAGAACTTGGCACCATCTCTGGATGAAATGGGTGGCATATTCATTTTGCTCCTATCTAATATGTAAGAACTCCCTAATCCATGTACGCAACAACTTGTTCATGTCAAATTCTTTGATGAAATCAAAAACAAGTTGTTTGCAGGAATGTATTGAAGATTCTAGTATCCTATAGTACCAATCCAATGTGATTCTTTGAGATTCTTTGGAAAGATCTTAGCCACTACAACATCCCAAGGAATAAATTCCCTAATAGCAGTAGTGTAGGCCTTGATATGAGAATTTGGGTCTCCTTCTCCCTTAAATTTTGGAAGATCCAGAAATGGGCATGGAAGCATGACACCACGTATGGTGAAGTCAAGAGGCTCCTTTAAGTACTTAGTGTATGTACCCATTGTGTAATATTCCACCATTGAAGATCCTTGATGAGGAGGTGGAGGAGGAGGAGTTGGATAAGTTACATTATAAGTGTTGATATGTAGGGAGAAAGAATGGTATATGGGTCCATCTAGGGAGTTTTTGAATACATATGCATGTAAGGTGGGATAGTACCAGGATATGGACTAGCGGGCGTAAAACTAGGGAATGTTGTATTACCTATTATGGTAGCATTCAAGAATGCACTTACAAAGAAGCCCTTATGTAGGATAAGCTTGAGAAGGATGAGGACCCATCCCTAGTGTGTCTAACCATGTGAGAAGATCACCTGGATTTGAATGAATTGGATAACCTTGTTGTACATGATATTGCATTGGTTTCTCATTGGAAGGGATGTATCCTTTGTTGTCAACTAGATACCCCATGTTATGCCCTACTGCATGTGTTGGTTGTGAAGTCTGGGAACTTTCTAGTTCTCTAATCCTCCCTACTAAAGTAGAAATGAGATCGTTGGGAGAGGATTGAGTCCCTTGTTGGGGTGCTTGTGGCGTAGGGTTTGATTGAGTAGGCTCATGATACCTTGTCATGAATTATTCAGTGTTATAATTATTTTCTTCCTCAGAAGTAAGAATCTTAAGATAGGTATTTGAAATCTCAGAGGTTAAAGCCTTCATTCTATCCAAAGACTCATCTATTTGATGAAGAGGATTAGCTATTCGTGCAAATAGATCATCCTCTGTTGATTGCATGGAAATGTGAGGTCTTGACAAGACCCTATGGTAAGAACCTATTCCATTTGTGATAACAATGTGGTTTGCATTGGGTTGACCATATTGCATGTCTAACGGTTGATCAACCTCCTCCATCCTTACATAGCTAATTGGGTTTAAAGTGTAAATAGGGGATATTTGGACATTGCTTATGTAATTGTCACCTAACCTTAAAAGAAAAGGGGGTTGTTGTAGTTACACATTGGTTTAATATCTATCAGAGCCAAATGACCCACCAAACTCTCTTTTAGACATATTTTAAAAGGTATAAAATACTTACCAAAACAAAGGAATAAATGAAAATATGAGATAATAGCAATGATATAAAGGAAACAAGAAGGAATTAATCCTTCACGTTGGGTTCACCAATTTTTATGGATGAAAATTAACATGCAACCTTCAACCATAGTCGAACCCTTAAGGTCATGCTTTGGAGTAGCCGATGTTGAATGTGTGTGGCTAACTATAAGAGGATTAGTGACTAAGATTTGGTAGTGTGATCTCCTGGTAGCTGAGTTGGAAAAGGGGAGATTTAGAGGCTATGAACGGGTAACATAAATTCCCTATGGTTTGTTTTCCTAACTTGGATCTAAGTGTTAAACTAGTTTGAAGTGTCCATGTAAACTAAATGAAATTAACAATCTATGCTACCATTAAACAAAAACTAATATAAACAAATTACAAAAATGAAATATCACAATCACAAACAAAAATTTGCTTCTATCCTAAACAATTAAAATATTTCTACACTAACACTAAACAAGAAAAATAACCCAAAGTGGTTATTCACCTGTGGCTTTGAGTGTATTGAAACTAAACTAACTTAAGACAAAAACTTTTCCAAATAATCTATGATGTGTAGGAAACCTCTTACAGATATTCTCTCCTTCGAGATCCACGGGGATGGGAAAAAGGATCCGTCACTCGGATCGCTATAAAAGATTCAAACCCTCTTGAAATTAACTAATTACTTACAAATGAAAGGAAATTGATTTCTAATCTATTTTACATGATGTAACAATGATAAATTGTAAGAATGAAGGAAATCAAACAACAAATCCAACCTAGAATTTACATAACATAGGTGAATCTAGGCTGTGTAGTGATTTGTCCCCTCAATTTGTCATTTTTGTCTCTGTGTGTTCATATGAGTCCAAGGAATTGGGAATGCAAAGAAGTGTTATCCAAAATTCACCCCCAGGGTAATTTTGATAACATGCATCAGATTCTTCAGTCCCGAGCAAGTAAGATTGATTCAAGGTAAAAAAAAATCATGTTTTTGGGGCCCCCTTGGCTTCCTTCTAACTCTCCTATCCAAGAAGAAAAGAGAAAGTTCTAAAAAGGGGTGAAAAAGTTGCAAAAACCAAGCTTGGGGCAGAAAAAATCATGAAAATCAGCTAAGTCCTAGTCCAGGCGGTCCACGCAGCAATTGGGACATCTGGGCCGGGCGCCTCCAGGTGGTCACGCGCAACGTGGGACGATCCGGCGTGAAAACGGAAAAGTGCGATTCGGCCGAAAAAGGGAAAAAATTGCTTGTCTTTGTTTCGCACAGTTGGGACAGTTGGGACAAATGTACGTGGAGGACACGAACCAGCCGGTTTGGCTGAAATAGAGAATTTCGTTTAGGACATCTGGGCCAAAAGTACGCGTGGGACGTGGAGAGCCGAAAGAGCCGAGAGTGAATGGAAATGTGCCACGTGTCTTCACCTCAAAGAGGGATAGGGAAGCCCGAATCGGGCGGATCAGAGAAATTTGTCCCAGAAAGTTTGGGACATCCGGCCAAAAATACATGAGGGACACAAAGACCCGGAAAAGCCGCCAACGAATCAGAATGTGACGCATGTCACAAGGGGAGGCGCAATAAAAATTTCGACTAAGTGTTTTTGGGCCCAAAAGTTCAAAGGGCAAGGTTTGAAGGGTCGGCCCGAGCCAATAAACACAAGACATGTGTCCTAAGGTGAGGGAAGTGTGGAGCTCAGGGAGGACTTAAAAAATTTAGCAAAAGTTTTGGCTGAAAAACTAAAAGGTAAAGGTTTTCCCCGCACCCCTGTCAACGAACCAATGCATGCCACGTGTCCCAAGTGGCGGGGCGCGGGGGAAAATGAGAATTTTTCCAAAGTATGAAAAAGAATAAATTTCAAAGGGAAGCCCACGTAAAGGTGGAGGAGATAGAATTTCTCATCCAATCAGCGCCCGACACGTGTCATCCAGTGGCAGAGCGCGGGAAAAATTCAAATATCCTTTTTGGCCTGTTTTTTTTGCCCTAAATCTTCAGACCCCCATATCTTTTGATCCAGAGCTCGGATTTGCACGTTCTTTATATAAATGGAAAGCTGATGAAATTCTCTACACGATTCTGGGGTCAATATTGAATTTTGGTTCAGTTTGGAGAGAGAAAATCAAGAAACATCTCTGGCGCATGTTCATGGCCAGAAGTGACATTTCAACAACCAAATTTAATACAGAATGGGTCGCACTCTCCTCCCATTTGGTCAAAATGATAGGGTATGGGTTTGTAAGGTCCTCCATATTGATTTAATGCATTTGTAGTCAATGAGGAATGGGCTCCCATGTTTTTGTACATTTTCTCTCTCATGGGCTCGACCCATGCAATGTAAAAGCCAGATTTGGTTCATTTTGGAGAGATATGATTACAAGTTGTTCATCTTTTCAGCTCTGCCCTCCCTTCTTTTCTTCTCCAGGGTTGAAAATGGAGTTCAAACCTCCTCCCTTTCTCTGTAATGGAGTTTTTGCCTTTTACTATTGAAATGATGTTCTGTGTAAACTTCTGAAGCAACAAAAATGTGTTTTGTGATGCATCTGTCCATCCTTGCTCGTTTTTTTCACTTGTTCTCTTCTTGCCTCTCTTCATTGCAGGTATTTGTGCATGTTTGAATGTTCATTACAGGTTTAGAGCTGTGTTCATGGAGTTTTGGGACATTTTCTGTGTGAAATCTATCCTTGGGCCTGTGATGCATCTGTCCATCCTTCCCATTGCTCACCTCTCTTTGTTCCATGGCAGTTTTGATAGATGTTCAACATTCTCCTTCTCTAGTGTATCACCGTTTTAGTGTAGGATTTTGCTGTTTTTCCCTTTTCTCTCTCTCTCTGTCTCCTTGGCATGGTTAGATTAGGTTTAGATTAGCTTTCCTACACTAGAATAGCTTGTGGCAGGTAGTTTAGGAGCAGGAACCAGCCTTCTCTGGAGATTCCTTTCTCATTTCTGCAAGTCCCACACTTGGAGAAAGGTTTCCATGTTGTGCAATCACACTGGATGCAAGAGTGATCAACCTAGAAATCTGATCAGCATCCAGGGGTGCTGTGATTTTGCACTAATAGTTTTGGCACACCCGGTGGGACCTTAGAGGTCTTCACTTTCATCTTTTGTAGGTTGGTGTGTTCCTGTGAAGATTCCAGCCTTTGGAGGCACTTGCAAACACATCTGGCGACTCCATCTGATCAACAACCCATTTCTGAAGTTGCAGACCTATTTTTCATCCATTCCCATCCATCCTTCTTTCCATCTCTTTCATTCTTTTCCATTCCATGAAGTTGTGCAATCATGACTTCATTTCCATCATGGAATTCACATTTTCAACAACAGCAGTTTATCACACCTCCAACATGTTTTACAAATCCTCCAAATCAGCATGCATACCCATATGAGCAGCAATGCCAAGATCATTTTGGCTACGGAGCTTTCCAAGAGCAAGAGTATGCTGGTTATGAAGACAATTAGATGCAAGATGCTGGTCTATTGGAGAAAATCCAAAAGATGGAGGTAGAGATGGTGTAGTCCAGAGCAACAGCTCAAATGAGAGCTTTCGAATTAGTCATGCAGACTCCTTGTCCATGGGGAGGCCCTTTTCCAAGACACTTCAGCCCTCAGAGAAGCTTGACTTCATGATTGCAACACTGCCATTGCTTGCAAAGTGGATTGAAGAAATAGAGGTGTATGAGAGGAGTATTCAGCAACCTTGTCAATGGGTAATCACGCCATCTCATGCCTTTCTTTTTCCTCTTTCCCAATCTATTTTATCTCAGCAGTGTCAAATTCTAAACTCTCCATTTTTGTCCCAAATGTTGATCCCATGTCTCGACCTCTCAGTCTTCCACCGCACCTCAATTCTTCTTTCCTTTTTCCTTCCAAACAGTCATCCCCTCCACAAGAGCTAACAGAAATACCCCCTCCTCCAAGGAAACAAGAGTTTCTACCTCCACCACCACAAAAATTGCCAAATCAATTGAGTTACAACCCATCCCTCCTCTTGCATTCCCAATTCCATGTGGGGAAGAAGAAATTGCAAAAATCAGTCATCAAGGACAGCAAGAGGAAGAGCCAAGAAGAAAAGAAATGACAGACAACTTGAGGGTTTGGGCTACCAAATTTGGGATGACAAAGATCCCCTTGATGGTTAAGCCTTCAGACGAGATGGGTGTTGGAGAACAAATGGTGGTCGCACTGATTTTTTGTTGCAGCAGAAGAAGAAGATCTTGCAGTCCCAACTTGTCCTCTAGAGCAAAGAGATTGAAGAGTTTGACTTGCCAAACTTCATACTAGAGGAAGAGTTCAATCAAGGGCAAGAATTTCTTCAAACATTGGAGGAAGGAGAAGCTGCTCCAAATCCAAAAGAAGAGGAGCACATTCTAGTTGTGGAGGAGAAAAGTGCAGATCCAAGGGCTTTGAGCACAAAGCAGGCTACAGGAGAACCTTCAGTTCTTCCTTCTACTTCACCTCTCTCAAGATCTAGTACTAAAGAGGAGTTTGATCTCTCAAACTCAATGTTGGAGGGAGAAAGAAACCATGGTGGTCAAGTTACATATCAAGAAGACACCATGGAGGAAGTGGAGCATTTGCAGTGCAGAGACAGCCATGAGGCGCTTTATCTCACGATTTGGAGGATTGTTTTGATGGAGAAGAGCCGGTTGAGTTTCAACCATTCTCTCTTTCATCATCCACATTCCAAACACTTGAGTCTGCTGTCATGAAGGAGAACATTCATTTGCAGCAGCCTGCGCATCTTATAAAGAGCTTTTTGGAACCAAGATTAGAAGATTTTAATCTTTCATGTCCTTCATTAGAGGAAGAGAAAGGATAGAGGAATTTCACCATTTCTTCCACACCATCCATTCAAGAGGGTCTACAAGAGAACTCCATTTTTGGAGTTGAAAATCAGAGCTATGGGCATATCAAATGGACCATACCTTTCCCAATCAGGTATTTGGCTTCATTGGAGCCAAAGGAGAAGCCACAACCAGTCATGCTTGCTTCTGAGCATGAGGATGAGCTACAAAGTACCAAGGATCAGCTGTCATACCTCTTCAATCCAAATGTAGAGCAACTAAAAGAGGTATTGAATTTTCCTTCAGCTCATACCTTGATGATTTGGGTGGAAGACTAGCTTCTTGTTGATTTTCCACTCATCCAATCAGCCATACTCAGCTCCAAATCATTTGCATGGCTGCCACTTTTGAGAAAGGGAAGCTATTTCTCACAACCAATCACAGGTTTGTTTAGCTTGCCTTTGCTTCCAGTTAGAATAGAATAGGTAGGTTTTCTTTCAGCAGAAGAAGTGCTTGTGCACACTCTGCATGTTCCATTTGGAGCATGTATGATTTTCAGTTCTGTACATAGTTTTTGGTGCTGCTGGTTTTGCTCTTGCACAGTCCATTTTGGTGGCATTTTGGTGAGAACAACTCCATGTCCGGTGGGATTCAAGTGGTTCAGAGGGAAGTTTTCAAAGTTCAGATCAGTTTTCAGGCTACAACTCATGACTCCATGCCCAATGGATGCTTCAGGAACCGATAACTTCATCTAGTAGGCAGATGACCCCGCTGAGTTGCCAAAATTGTTATCCAAAATTCACCCCCTAGGGTAATTTTGATAACATGCATCAAATTCTTCAGTCCCGAGCAAGTAAGATTGATTCAAGGAAAAAAAAATCATGTTTTTGGGGCCCCCTCGGCTTCCTTCTAACTCTCTTGTCCAAGAAGAAAAGAGAAAGTTCTAAAAAGGGGTGAAAAATTTGTAAAAACCAAGCTTGGGGCAGAAAAAATCATGAAAATCGGCTAAGTCCTAGTCCAGGCAGTCCTTGAGATAGTTGGGATGTCGGGGTGTGAACCGGCCGAAAAGCCTCCAGCAGCCACGCAGTAATTGGGACATCTGGGCCATAGGTACGCGCGGGACGCGAAAAGGTGATTCGACAAAAAAGGGAAAAAATTGCCTGTCTTTGTTTCGCATGATTGATTGGGACAGTTGGGACAAATGTTCGCGGAGGACACGAACCGGCTGGTTCAGCCTGAAATAGAGGACTTTAATTTGGGACATCTGGGCCAAAAGTACGTGCGGGGACGTGGAGAACCGAAAGAGCCGAGAATGAATGGAAATGTGCCACGTGTCTTCGCCTCAAAGAGGGATAGGGAAGCCCGAATCGGGCGGATCGAGAAATTTGTCCCAGACGGTTTGGGACATCCGGGCCAAAAATACACGAGGGACGCGAAGACCTGGAAAATCTGCCAACGAATCAGAATGTGACGCGTGTCACAAGGGGAGGCGCAATAAAAATTTCGACTAAGTGTTTTTGGGCCCAAAAGTTCAAAGGGCGAGGTTTGAAGGGTCGGCCCAAGCCAATAGACATAGGACACGTGTCCTAAGGCAGGGAAGTGCGGAGCTCAAGGAGGACTTAAAAAATTTAGCAAAAGTTTTGGCCAAAAACTAAAAGGTAAAGGTTTTCCCCGCGCCCCTGTCAACGAACCAATGCATGCCACGTGTCCCAAGTGGTGGGGCGCGGGGGGAAAATGAGAATTTTTCCAAAGTATGAAAAAGGTCAAAATTTCAAAATGAAGCCCACAAAAAGGTGGAGGAGAGAGAATTTCTCATCCAATCAGCGCCCGACACGTGTCATCTAGGTGGCAGAGCGTGGGGAAAAAATTCAAATATCCTTTCCACTGTTTTTTTTTGCCCTAAATCTTCGTGACTCCCATATCTTTTGATCCAGAGCTCGATTTGCACGTTCTTTATATCAATGGAAAGCTGATGAAATTCTCTACACAATTTCGGGGTCAATATTACATTTTGGTTTAGTTTGGAAAGATAAAATAAAGAAACATATCTGGCACGTGTTCATGGCCAGAAGTGACATTTTAGCGACCAAATTTAATACGAATGGGTCGCTCTCTCTCCCATTTGGTCAAAATGAAAGGGTATGGGTTTGTAAGGTCCTCCATGCTGATTTAATGCATTTATAGTCAATGAGGAATGGGCTCCCATGTTTTTTACGTTTTCTCTCTCATGGGCTCGACCCATGCAATGTAAAAGCCAGATTTGGCTCATTTTGAGAGATATGATTACAAGTTGTTCATCTTTTCAGCTCTGCCCTCCCTTCTTTTCTTCTCCAGGGTTAAAAATGGAGTTCAAACCTCCTCCCTTGCTCTGTAATGGCATTTTTTCCTTTTACTATTGAAATGATGTTCTGTGTAAACTTCTGAAGCAACAAAAACGTGTTTTGTGATGCATGTGTCCATCCTTGCTCGTTTTTCACTTGTTCTCTTCTTGCCTCTCTTCATTACAGGTATTTGTGCATGTTTGAATGTTCATTGCAGGTTTAGAGCTGTGTTCATGGAGTTTTGGGACATTTTCTGTGTGAAATCTATGCTTGGGCCTGTGATGCATCTGTCCATCCTTCCCATTGCTCACCTCTCTTTGTTCCATGGCATTTTTGATAGATGTTCAACATTCTCCTTCTCTGGTGTATCACCGTTTTAGTGTAGGGTTTTGCTATTTTTCCCTTTTCTCTCTCTCTCTGTCTCCTTGGCATGGTTAGATTAGGTTTAGATTAGCTTTCCTGCACTGGAATAGCTTGTGGCAGGTAGTTTAGGAGCAAGAACCAGCCTTCTCTGGAGATTCCTTTCTCATTTCTACAAGTCCCACACTTGGAGAAAGGTTTCCATGTTGTGCAATCACACTTTGGATGCAAGAGTGATCAACCTAGAAATCTGATCAAGCATCCGTGGGTGCTTTGTGATTTTGCACTAACAGGGAAGAAGTAGGAGGATGGCAAAATCCGGATGTAATGAAAGTAGAATAGATATAGAACAAGAGATCAAATCTTCGCTATGCAATTCCTAGCAAGATCGTAGCATCAATACAATGTAAGATACACAAAAATTCTCAGTCATGTTTGCTTTAATACAAGCATGGAATATATAAGAATGGAGGATGGGAGGTACCTTCATGTACAAGGTGAGAAGGAGAAGTTCTAACCAATTAAATCTATTTAAAAATAGAAGGAGGAAGGAGAACCAATCAATCAAAGCTAAGTTTAGACAATTCGGCTCACAGATGCATGCAAAAAGTGAAATTAAGGGAACCGTCACATGTTAAAACATGCATGAAGAATCTAGAAAAAGTGGGCAACACTTTGCCACCCTATGCAATGTAGTGATTTCAAGACCGCTACCCTATTTTGCGTGGTGGTTTCAAAACCTCAAAGACAGAAGGGTGATGGTCCAGGGCATCGATGGAAAAAACATGCACAAAAAGAAGCAGGAAGCTAGAAAAAGTGCGGGAAGGCTAAGTAAAGATGTCTACGTGAAAAATATATAGTGCGAAGGGAAATTAGAGCTTGAAAACCTTCTTGAAAGGACTTGAATCATCATTGGGGACTTTTGTAACCATTTTCCGACAATGTAGCAAATGCAATTTTGGGTGCTTATAGACACACTCATAGAAACAACGTTAGAACATATAGGAGATGTTTATATGATAAAATAAGCTAGAGGGGTTTGTGCGGATGGAGAAACATTTGTGTTTCTTTTAGGTGGTGTGAAATCAGCTGAAGGTTCAGGTTGTTGAGTGGTTGTGTCTTGTGAATAAATCACATTAAGATCAAAATTAATGATGGGAATTGAAGACATGGCATTAGATGTTTCTAGTCAAATAATAGCATGGTAAGAATGTATTTTTTGGATGAAGGGCTCATGGTTTGGATCAATGAGATGGGAAAAACTACATGAAGGATCGGTATATAAGGCAATAGTTTGGGTAGTGATTATTAAAGGTGTATACCTTTGGTAGAAAGGTATACATTAAGGGGCACATGGTTTGAGTCTAAGATCTCCAAAAGACATGATCCCCACTATCAAACAAGTGAGGACTAAAATGATCAGTGTCTCGGATTAAGCGGATTGACTTCTGGTGAATGTGGTTATTTTGTATTTTATTGTCGATATGTCGATAGGAATATTTAGTGATGATCAATGATTTTTTGGGAATCTTCTATACATGATTAAGCATGTTGCGAGGTTTGATAGACATGTTGTGAAAATTGTTGAAATGGGATAGATATGTTTTTAGACATGTGGATGTGGGATTGTTGTCTTGTAAAAAACATAGAAACAAAAAAGCAATCACCTATTGAATAATAGACTAGATAGTGGATTACAAATAGCAAGTAAATCACACAAGAAATTTTTATTATCTTGATTAGTTTAGAAGAAAAGTGAAATGTGTAAGTGGTTAATAAAGTCCTAGGAAATGGCCATCTATGGATGGTTTCGGTAATGTTTAATGTTTGAGTCCTCGGATACCCAAAGGTACGTGAGGCCCAAATATGTGTTGGTTCCAGTGTGGGGCTTGGTATTTGGGCCTACCCCATCACTTTACAGATCCCCCATTGATAAGGGAGCTGGTACTTATCCAATATACCAATAACCAAGTTGATTATACTCTACCAAAATACTGAGTTGAATTCCCTATTGGGTGATGAAATCCCAAGAGTTTCACCTGGGTAGAAATTTTTCAATGTATTTTATGTTTGATGTGATTTGGACATGTGTGAGGGATATTAAGTGGATGTAACTGCTTCACCTCCTATTTAGACTATTTGGTCAAGCAGATGTAAATTTCTTTTTAATCCTAACAGAATAATTAATTTCAATGAGGACAAACATTAAATTGTAATGCTTTGAAAATGAAAAAAAAATAGAGGACTCACCTAAGAAATTTTGGCTTTTAAATTTTTATATTTTTTATTTTTAGAAATGCAACAACGCAGCAAGAAAAATCCCTAGAGAAGAAACCTACAAAAGGGTTAGTATAAGACAAAAATAGTACAAAAAAAAAAAAGATGTTATAGGTGACTAACCGAGTAATCAAAATTAGTCACAGAGATAGTTGTTGATTGATAGGAATCGCTAGTGATTCACCTAAATTTTTATTGATTTGAATGGATCACTAGAGATCATAGAGAATAAGGCCAAAAAATGTATGAAAAATAAATGAAAAAGGACCGTAAGCCCCACCGGTGTGTCGGAATGTTCAAAGAAGTTTTTGCTTTCCTACATTAAATTAATGAAGTGAAACAAAAAAACCAAAACCCACCTCGAAGATGTTGGGGTTTACCGATGCCCATAGAGATGGATGTTAATTTTTATGTTTGTTTGAAGTGTTCAAGTCTAAATGAGTGTGCAAGTCCACCTATCCTAAAAATAAATATGTGATCAAAGACACTAAAGAGAAAGGATTAGACAAATGGAAAAATAAGTTGCTTGATATAGGCTGATTCCAAGAATCCAAAGGGACTTCCTTAGAGGATGTCATATTGCTTTGTAACAATTAAGTGAATTGAAAAAGATAGTGATAATGATAGATAACAATAGACAAATGATCAATGGATACAGAGCTCTATAATTCATGGTTTAAAGGAAGGTCATGTGCGGCTTCAAAGGTTTCCCAAGAATTTTTGACGAAATATTAACGTGCTCAAAGTAATCATACCAAAAGTCACCAGTCTTTTGTTGGATATAATAGAGGAACTCGATCTGATCCTTGATAACTTGTTCCTCAATAGAAAATCAAATTGCACAGAGTGTGGTTTCATGTAGGATGTTGTACTACTCCTAGGAAAAGGGGTGTTGACTTATGGGAAGGTTATAAATGCTTGTAATGGGATGTGAAGGACCAATAATTTCCATCTAACAAAGAGCCATACTTTGAAACAACATGTTAAATGCAAGGGATTTGATGAAAAATTATACAAAGCGATAACTTGATAAAAAGATGATTTGGACATGAATTGCTAGCGATTAGGGTGAATCATTGGTGATTACTGTGAATTTTGACAGCTTTTGATAAAATGAAATTTTGAAGCTCTAAATGATATTTTGGATTGATTTAAAGGTTTCTTATGACTTGAAAATGAAAAATTGTGATGTAGGAATAGCTTTGAGTAGATGTGGAGCTAAAAGATGCCTCAAATCATTAGTGGGAAATATGTGAGCTAATAAGTTATTTGGTCACATTCTTGAGAAGTTGAGTGATGAAAACGACCACGAAATGCTTGAAAGTGATTGATGTGTATACCTAATAGTGCTTAGAGATGTCTCGGATGTTGTAATGTCAAAAAAACTGCAATATCAAAAATGGAGTCCAAGATTTGAGATTGAATATCCCTGAGAGAGAAAAAAAGGTGTTATTTATAATCATTGGTGATTCGGTTTAATCACCAACTATCCACTCTTTTTGGGGAAATATCTAGAAAGGTATGTGAAACCACTTCTAATCAGGGATTTTTATATTCAGGTGGATGGTTAAGAGAAGGTTGGGGATGAGGTGTAGAGGTGAGGAATATTATTAAATGGTTACTAAATTATTGATTTAGTTTTTATGTGTTTAATTTAGTCTCCAAAAGGTTTTGGGTGGTTTAGGATGAGATAAAATAAGATTTTACAGTTGTGGAATGATTTAATGATGTGTGAGTGAATGCTTACATGGATTAAATATTGTGGGGGATTTAGACTTAGGATCGAGATGTATGACTTTGAATAATGTGTTAAATGATTTTATTTGTTCTAATATAATTGTTAAAATGTTGCATTCGGTGAAGGAAATTAGTAGTGCAAATTTTCACTATCTACAAAAACCTCAAGAGGATGTTACAGCCATGGTGTATATGGTTGAATACTAGTAATAGAAATGACTTGTTTTTTATGAATGAATTTCAGACATAAATGGTTCATGGAGATAATAGCCTAAGTTGTGCAGAGCCAGTGGATACCTAAGACCATGTCACACCCTTCGACATATGGTGCCATAATAAAATGTAAAAGCATGTTGATAAGACCAACAATGATCAGAATTATGACAATAAAAATGATTTTGGAATTGGATATAAAATTTGTGATAGCAAATAGCCGATGGCAACAAGGAGTGAAATAGAACACGTGTTTATGTGCCATGATGGATCGACTCTACTATTATTGATAAGATTAGATCCAATAGAAGCATGAATGTGTAAGTGATCAGAAGAAAATGTAGCATGATAATCATGATCAGAGAATGTAATGAGTGGTGGGGATGTCTGAGTATGAGTAACTTGAAAATCAATATCCTCTCGATGCAGGAGGAGACACCTGCATGATATTTATGAATTGTTGAGGACTCAGTTGCTTCTTTGTCATGTTTTGAGAGAGGATTTTAAAAGATCTTTAGCTTATGATTTTCATTGATAGGCGCAGAAGACATAGGTTCTGATAGCTCAATTGTAGTATTATCGATCAAATCTTGAATGATATTATGAAGTTTAAAACAATGATCTCGTAGAATGTCCAACGCATTGATCATAGTTTCATTTTATATTTTCATCATAATTACAACCTTTAGGATGATATGGGTCTAAATTTAGTGGAGGAGGAAGTGTAATAAGATTTCTCTCAACAAGATGTGGTAGTAGAACATGTGGAACAACATCCAATTTATTGTATGTACGCTTGGGTGGTTTCCATTGAATTTATTTGGTGTTAGATACAGCTTTGATAGTGACCTTAGCTTTAGTAGTTTTTACAGTTGGCTTAAAATTTGATTTACTTTAAAAGCATGTAGAATATGAATCATGTTCTTGATACTTAAGCTTGCTTATAGATAAGAGCTTTGTTTTTCATAACTTAAGAGTATAAAATAATTGATCAAATCATGGACATGTCTCAAAGAAAACACTCTCCGGGGAGGTGGAAATAGAATTTTAATGAATAAATCTTGAAGCTCAGATTCCACAAGCACATTAGACATCTTAGCTAAGATGTTTTTTTATCATAAGACATAATCTGCTCGATGTTCATTAGATCCTTATTTAAGCTGAGAAATTTGGGCATGGAATATTTTAGAATCAAGATTGATAGATAAATGTGTGAGAAACACATTAGTTAGATATGTAAAATATGTTACCGAGTGGACAGGTAGGTCATAAAACCAACGCATTGCATAATCGTGAAGAATGGGAGGAAATATCTTAGCTAGGAGAAAATAATCATCTGTAAAATCTAGACATGGCACGTGAGATTCTTGGAGATGCTCTTGGGGTCACCATTTCCATTAAAATGGGTAGCTTAGAAGTGACAAAATTGGGTGGAAGTGCATAATTTGAAATGGTAGGTGTAAAGAGAGAACGAAGGAGTAATGCAAAATCCAAAGATGGAGATGCACGAGAAGTATATTTTTGTAATTAAACAAAATTTGGATGAAGGTCTTCATAAAGAGAGGCTAAATCTTGAGTTCTAGTGGAAGATAATTATCATGTGTGAGAAACAAGAGGTGGAGTGAATTGATTGGTGGGAGTAGGAACTGAAACAAGAACAAGTAGATATAGGCGTAAGAATGGAAACATGTGATTGAGTGGCAATAGAGGTGTAGATGGTGGTAGAAGTAGTAATCTCCACAAGATTGGTGGAATCCTCAAGAGAAGCATATAAAATCAAGTATAGATCCTAAGGATGCTCAACGGTATGCTCATTAAGGTGTTTAAGATGGGATTCAATAAATTCTCCATAAGATTGAGCCATAGAAAAATATGATAGAGTCCATATAAGCAAGGTGGATTCAAATGTCGGGTTCACCAAAATGATTAAGAAAATATTGAATAAATAGATGCCTAATTATAATGCAATGTAATAGCAAATGAATAAACAGATTAATTATAGAAATAACCCAAGCAAATTAAGCTAGAAAGTATGAAACCATAGTTGCAAAGAAAGGGTAGAATGAATTATTTGATTCAAAACCAAATTTGGAGTGTGCCAAAGTTATGACCTAATTAACAGAGAGGAAGAAGTGTTGCATAGAGCGTTAGAAAAATGTGTGACTGGAAGATCTTCCTAGACTGGGGCACTGGAAAGGGGCAACAACACTTGTGGACACCCTAGACCTACTTTGGGTTCTTGTGACTACTAAACCCCTTAGAAAACCTCCTTCGCAAGGTCGCAAGATGGTTTTTATCCTTTGCATCTTAACACTAGTAGATCACACAATGATCACCAATGTCACTGATAACCTACAATGAAAGATTGACCTGTAAAACACTCAAGAGTGCATCAAATCCCAAAAAACAAATGAGGGATTGAACTATTCTCAGCTATCAAAAAGTGAAATTATGACTAAGTGTTGCACTACATTTCAGACCCAATGTAGTTCTAGGTGTATGTGTGTGGAATTGTGCCCTAGGTGGATCTTGTGTGTGTCGCACTTGATAATGATAAAATATCTAGATGTAGAAGATGTAAATATTCAAGTGCATGGAATAGAATGAACTTCCCCTCCTATAAAGTGTATGTAAAATAATTTAGAAATTTTCCTTTAATGGATGTTAGAATGGATGATTGAGAATGATATTGAATAGCCTATGTACGCAACCTTAGGTGGTGATAGCTAATTCTCGGTGTTGGGTCCTTTATTATGATCACATAAATTTATACTTATATGATTCCCTTGATTGAATTTCATAATTAACCCCAAAAATGCCAACTAATAAAAATATAAGATGCTCAAATGGCTATAAAGGACCCAAAATATGTGAAAAAATTACAAATAAGTCAAGGTCATCCAGAGGCGACAGAGGCACCTAACCCCGACGTCTTGGTGGGCGCTAGTGTTCGTGATGATAAATGTTGAGGTGCAAAGAAGAGAGATTAAGCTAGAAAGAGTATAATACAAAAAGTGGAAACATAAAGAAATAAAATATTGCCAAACACATGGGTTAGTTATTAATTTTCTTGCTTAGGTATCATATGAATAGTAGGATGTAATCAGGACTACATAATTACCAAAAGTGTGTGATTTTGTGTCTACAAACATAACTAATGAGAGAGTCAAATGGAGTGGTTGTTTCAATAACAACATGATTGGAACATTTACTTTGTGAGGATTGACCTTGATCTAGCTTCAGTTCAACCTGTTTATGCTAGGGGAGTATTCTTTGTAAATTCCCAACTATTTGTTATACATTTTGTTGGGTTCTTGTGCACCTATCTCAACGTCTCTCACTATCTATGAGGTCTTGAATGAAGTGTTTCAATTTTAAACCTTTATTTTTGGTATCGTGTTTGACATGATGGTATTAACAATATTCATAGTCTTTTTAATATGAAGGTATGGGTGCATCGTCGAAAATTGTGTAGTAGTGGGAATATTACTATGTTGATCGGATCCATTTGTTTAAATATTAATGATAAAGAATCAGAATTGCAGTAAACTCTTGATGTTTAATTTTCAGATTTTAGTAGTCTTTGTGAGAGTTTCAAATGATTAGTGTTCTTGAATTCCTAGACACATTTGGAAATAGTGATTCCATCACCTACAACATTCTTATTTTTTTGAAAAACTTGTGCTTGTCTGTAGGTTTTTATTCATGGTTGTCTTTTTGAAAGGGTGTTAAAGTCCCTTTGGAAAGTAAAACATTTTTAATATAGATTCCTTTCTTAATAACTTATTTGAAGGTTCTCACACAATGCATTTACAATTGAAAGCCTATTTCAAGATGTAAGTTACATATAAAGATAATGACAAGTTTTTAGTCTGGAATAGATCAAGGAAGCGGCTAGCTAACCCTCACCATTGTTATAACAAACCATCAAAGTTTTCATTATTGCATTATTTTTCATTAAAAAGGTCTATCATAGTGATATCACTCTCCATGTTGAATGAAAAGTGGCAGAAAAACTTCTCATCTAAGTTTGTGAATGTGCCAATAAAACCTTTAGGAAGATGAAGAAACCATTTTAGTGCCTGGCCTCCAAGACTCTTTGGAAATAAGTCAATAAGGTAAGTATCATTGTATGTAACTTCCTAGATATCCATAATGAATTCTTTGACATGATAACGAGGATCACCTTTACCCCTATATTTATCAAATTTAGGGAAATCGGAGCTATATGGAAAGGGATTATACAACATCTCTCGATTGAAGGGGTATAGACACGCTTCCTCGAAATGATATTTGTATTGCATCCAAGTTTATTTGCTTGAAGACCAAAAAGTGCATCCTTCATGGACTGCCACTCTTGATCGAAGATTTTTCCACATGAATGGTAGGTATGTACACGTGGTTAGATTTTGATGCTTCAAACCACATTTTTAGTGTAACATTCTACATAAGTTACCTTGGGTTTCTTAGTACATGCAACTCTACTCATGTCCCTATGGACATGTGAATCTAGGTTTTTCAATTCATGGCTAAGGGTTTGTAACTATTTTTGCATGGTCACCTATTCTATTTGGGGTTCTAGTTGAGGTACATGTGGAGGTCTTGTTCAAGATCTTCACCCTTTGTTCTAGCTTCACATTGGATCAAAATTCGTGTATGCTCTTCTCTTGCGCTTTCAAGCAATCTTGAAAATCAAAAACTACCACAATCCTCTTTCTAAACATTATGGTTTGCATAGAAAACTACTGATATTTTGAGTACAAGACCTTTCACGTGTCAAATTCTAAATCGAAACAATTATTGATACGCTATGTGTAGGTTACCAAAGGAATTAAAAACCACATTTTAAATCAAGATAAAAATGAATCATTCACTTGCACTATATTTACGAGGTTTGGATAAGGATTAAAACCTATCCACTTTAAAATTGGGAAGTGCTTTGGATTAATACTTAAAACTCATTATTAAAATTACCACAAGAACCACAAAGTAATCAACACATTGAGGGAACTGGTTAACGAATAAGGAAATGCCCCATCACCTATTTTACTATAAATACATGTGAGGAGTGCTAAAATTTGTCTGTATGATGCCTCATTCATTAATTTTATTGTGGGGTAATGGTCCTTTGTTTAAAAAAATTATTAAAAAATTACCTCTCTTAGACAAGATATTGGTCGGTGTTGAGAAAAAATCCCAAGGATGATCCATTTTGCATTGGGGCTAACTTTACCAAGTCCAAATTTGTGAATTTCAAAATCCATTACAAAGAAAGACTTCCTCAAAGTTAAAACCTTTTTTTTTAAATGAAAAAGTCCATTGAAAGGATATGTATGCATGTTAAACTAATTTAATAAAATAAAAGGAAAATAACACCAAGTGGATTCCTAACTTAGTTAATCAAACATAAACATCATGATAAAGCATGAAAGGAAATACTAACTAACTATACATAAAACATTAAATGAAAACCTCCATTGATTGTTGGATGTGATTTTTAATTGTAGATGTTTCATTTGTGGACCAAACACGACCATGCACAATCAATTAATTTCTACAACGAAGAAGAAGATATCTCATCAATATGGATTGATTGTCATTTTTGGTTCTTATCTTACTACTCTTTTCCAAGTAGAAAAGGGAGATTTGAATAAAGCTTTCCAATACTATGAAAATGCTCTTATCAAGTACAAATTTCTTACAAGAACTGTAATGCCTCTAGCATGACTGGTACCTATGATGACTTCTACTATAGAAGGTACAAACGTTGACAGGTGATTTTGTCTTAAGATGGTGTACTCTTATGACTTAGGAAATCATGTTTGTAGAAGATAAGAAGTTATCTATTGGGAATAGGTACATTTTGTCATGATTTTTCTTAATTGAAAATGAAGCAATCCATCTCTTTTATGTAGAATAAATTCACTTGCTAGGGATTATGAATTTGAGTTTCAGTTTTCATAATTTATGGGGTTTCAAACAGCATTACCTTGGATCAATTCCATTGATCCAAGGTATGCTCTTAATTTTCATGTCTTGTTGTCATGATGTCTGAATTGGACAGGTGGAAGGGTTCTGGATCTTGAATGTGCAAAGGTTATGAATCGAACCTCTCCATGGATCTCTACTTTGTATTTAATCAAGTAACAATTTGGTTCTTCTTTTCTATTATGGTATGATGAAGTTTTCATTGGGGACCTGGGACCTAATATAACTATGTTCTAAAACTAGTAACTCTATCCTAAGGGTTAAACCTAACCTAAGTTAATATGTTATTTTTTTAATTGGGATGAAAAAGAATTAAGAGGGACCTAGACTAAAACTATGGGCTTACCTATGGACTAAGGGAATGACTAACCTAAGAAGGGGGTATGAAATGACATGGGGAATGAGGAAAGTGGGAGGTAATGAATTCAATGAATTAATGGTGAGTTATATATCCTTATCCTCTTTTGTGGCTAAATTTGGAAAAGACAAGTTGGAAACTTAAGATGGATGAGTTGGAATTTTTGCCAAAGTTTTATGAGGCAAGTTTTATTTGAAATAAGTCCACTCCAAATTTGGAGATGGTGGTGGTGGGAAAATAGGAAGGACTGATAGTCCTACTCTACATTTATTTGGGTTTGGATCTAGGGTTTGGTTTTGTCGATTCATTTGGTTTTGGAGCTAGAGCTCTGCATGTGGTTTTTTTTTAACCTCCAGTTTGATTTTTGCATGCAATGTGTCAATGCATGATTTTTTCTTCCTTGCATGGCATGGAAGAAAGGGTTGGCACTGTGAGACTATAAGAAGGAGATAGAGGAAGTTTTTTTGTGGTTTTTACATTTTGAAAGGAGGATTGAAGATTTTCTTGGATACTTCTGTGAATCGGTGAAGGTGAAGCACTATCAGGCATGATAGGATCTATCCATTATTTTTATGCTTTTACTTAAATGTTCATAAAAACAACTTTGCTCTTTGGAATAGACAGTTTTTGATCTGTTGATAAAATTACTCTGCTTGAGATTTTTGTGTTGTTTTCTTGGGAATGTTTATCAACCCTGTTTGAAATGTGGATATAGTATTCTGGGTGGAGAGTTTCATACTCTTGAGTATCTTGTTTTGTTCATTTTTCTTGTAGAGGCTTGAGAACAAAGTCTAGATCTGTGAATGTTCATAGTTAAAAATACTCTAACCTTGTAGGTAGCTTGGTTTTCTTATATCTAAAGATCTGGTTCTAATTGTTCTTGTTTCATCTCTGTTGGAAAAATTTGGTTATTAAAATTGTTTGAAATACCTTGACTGTCATTGGATCTTACATAATTCTTCAAGGAAGATAAAATTGTGTGACACCTGCTTTAACATACTCTTATGGGTACTGATGGAATGCTTAAAGTTGGGAAAATGTATATTTCTTATCAAATTCTATGATTGTGATTATGGGTTTTGTTGTATTATTTCAGTTGTAGACTTCTGACCCTGTGATTATTACCGAATGATAAATTGTTAGGGGATTTTCTTGGAAATTGATTTTTCGTCTGTTAAGACTTACTTGAACTCTCTTTCAGTTATTAATTGAAGACCAGAAAAGGGATAGTTGGTGTTAGCTTCTTGAATGAAATTATTTTTATGAAATTTTGATTTTTGAAGCAAGTAGGAGGATATGAATTACTATTTTGTTTTCTACTCATTAAGATTTTGGGTAACCAATGAAATTGTAGCATTTGGTGCTTTGAGATGGGAAAACCCTCTTGGGTATTGGTTCACTTATATCTTGGTTATTTTTGTTACCTTGAAATTCTTGACAGCTCCTTTGATATTGATTTGATGTATTGTATTTGCATGTTTCTTTGACCTTGGGCCATCAAACCCAGTTTCGATTCTTTCATATCTTAGGCAATGTTCTTCGTGAAAATGGAATGATGAATCCTATTTTGGTTAAAACGTTTTGAATACTTCTTTTCCTATACGGATCGAGTTAGGAAGATTGTTCAGACTTACCCTGATGTTAATTCCTTCCTTTCATCTTTGTATCTTTTGGGGAAATGGTTTATTGTTATCTTACAGAAATCTAGGCTATCTTCACCATCTCCTTGAATGATGAAAGGTAATGGAATGTTGTTGTTCTTCATTTCCTTCTCCTGTTTTGTGTTCAATCAATTCAAACCTAGATTAGATCTCTATTTGGGATTTTGGTTTGAAACATTAGATAAATGACCGTGTCAATATAAGATATTGGTTTCTTATGGTTCTCTTTTAATCATACAAGATTTGTGAGGTAGTGATATCTCTTCCTCTCCTTCATTTAATCTTCTTTCAGCTTCAAACTTGGTGAAGATGTTGTCTTACTCTGGTCTGTTTCGTTATGCAACTTCTTGACTGTCTAGTAAGAATGATTGCAGAATGTTGTTAGGGAAGTATAGCTGAAGTTGAAATTAATTCGATGGAATAATGTGTTAGGATGGAAGTAATTGAATGGTTTAATGAGTTATTCTAGAGTATAAACTTAACCATTTAACTACTTAAGGTAATGATTGCAATGGTGCATCTTTTTGAGATTGGAGTGTAACTCTTTTTCTTGTTGGAAGTAACCTTACATCTTTAAGTGGTCTGATTTATCTTGTTTGGTTGTTAACTTGAATTGGTTCCTAGTTCTGAGTTTGAGTATTAGGATACTCTAAACTAGGACACTTAAATGTTATGATGATTTGGTTATTTTAACTTATTTCTTATGATATTTAAGTTCAATTATTGGCAACTCAAATTTTAGGATGAATTTAGGTTAAGGAAATATTGAGATGGAAGTATTGTTGTAAATGATCTACTGCTAAACTATGCCTAAAAGATAGTTAGGATAGTTACCTTTTTTTGTTAAATGGATCTAATCGAATGAGTGATCATGAAAAGAAATGTATGAAAGTAGTAGTGAAATTCTGATGAAATGTTACTTATCTGAATTACTGTTTAAATTATTTTGATAAAAGACAATAGTATGGATGGTTGAAGTTGTTATATTTCATGACCTAACCTTACTTTTTATTTTTTGTATATTTATTTTTCTCTCTTTTATTTGAGTATTGTAAATCCTTTTGGCTATGTCTTTCTGAATTGCTTCAGGACTGTTTCATAACAATAGAGTTCTTTTTATGAAATAGTTAGTTAAAATCACATCATTTTAATGATTTAGTGCTTATCATGCTCATTTCAATGAATTGACCCATGCTAGCAATTTTGCAGATGGACTTCGTAAGTGATGAAAGGAGAAATATATTTAGGAAGTTACATTTGTTTATCAAAGAGACTGGATATTTTTATGATGAAATATGGTTCATTACTGAAATTTATTTGATGGAAAAGAAAGTTGTATCTGAAATTGATTGAAATAGTGTTGTTTGATATTAGTAATATCTGAAGCGTTTGGACTTGTAAATGTATAATTTCCTCCTTGTTGAATGAAAGATGTGTGAAATTTTTTTGTACTTGATGTAATTCCTTTTGGCATGTAATGAGTGGAAATAATGAATATTACTCTATTTCACAAACAGTAGCATACTTTTATGGTTTGGAATGGAATAAATAGAGATCTGAGGTGTTAGATGTACTACCCTCTCTAGTGAAGATGCAACTTATAAAGTTGACATTCTTACATTGATATCCAACTATATCTCTATGACTATATTTAAATCAAATGTTTGTATGAGAATTAAACTTTGATAATAATTTATAATGTACAATGGGTTTATAATAGACTTTAACCCTTAATAAGGGAAAGGAAAGACAATTCCCTTGAAATGAATCATAGTCTTAATTTAAGACCTTTTTGATATGAATCCTGATTGTTACCTATAGTTAGTAAAGGTGTTCTTTCTCATGTAGACTTCCTTAATCAAAGAAAAAAAAGATGATGGGAAAGAAAATAAAAGGGAATTAGACTTCATTTCAATGAATTCTAATATGAAAAAGGACTTGCTCAAAACTTAAATAAGCTAGGGTTGAATTAAGTGAGTAAATAAATAACACTTCCATGTGTCTTGAGGCCTTTTATGTAAAACATGAATCAGGATGTTATTAGTTTAAATCATTGCATATGAATTGGATAGAAAGCATATTTATCTGCATAACTTCATCTATTGCAGTTTTAACTCTGAATCTTAAGGATTAAGGAACCTAGTTGTTCAGTAGGGTTGTTGTAATTAATCTGTAATGAGGAAATTAATAAGATATAACTTTCTATCTAAGGTATGTTCATCCAGATGAGGAAAACTTCGGTTGGATGTTGACACATGCCAACTGTAATGCAGTACCTTTGTGATGACAAGGGTCTTCACGAGGATACTATGTTGCAATTGACATGTTTCAACACCCTTCAGAGTTTGTTCAACTAGACTAACAAAATTTTGACTTTATCACAATTCTGCCCTAGGTAAAGATAGGGCCATGATCTAATGTCGGGGTTAACTCACGTTGACTTAGGATAAATACACATGCTCAATTGACATAAGTCAATTGAGTATTTCTAAGTGCCCTTAGTCACTATAAGTAGTCCTCCACACTTGGCCATGTTGCTAACCTTGGCTAGGGTTAAATCTTGAACAAGTGGACTGACAGAAGTCAATGAAGACCATTCTAGATAACAGATGAATTAGGGTGAAGGACATATTATGTTTGATGAGTATGTCATCTAGGAATATAAACATGAAAAATATGTTTAAAAATATTTGGCCAAAGTATCGCAAGTTGTTGGTTGCATTTTCTTATGTCACCTAGTTTAAGAAGCAAGATTTTAGATGAATATCGGTAACAGATATTCAGATAGGCCTCTTAAATAGAACACTTGATACCTCTAAAATGGTAAAAGAACCAATTATATGTAGTATACACATTATAAAGTTAACATGAGAGATCGAAATGATACCGAGTCATGAAATGAGAGATCGGTGTTCATCGAGTCATTTATAGCTGCATATGGTTTTATGTTATGAGATAGATTGGCTTTGGAATGTGTGTTCTAAATTATGTTAATTTAGAACATAGAACATTATGCAAAAAAATTCCCCTTGTTTCTAAAGTCTTAAAATGGGAATGTTACAAGAACATGGTGTAAGTTGAAACATGGTGTATTGGGTTCTTTGTATAGTTTTCGAGTTTTGAAGAAACTTGTAACCTAGTGAAAAAAATCAAAGGTACAAACATCGAGACATTGTAATTAGGGTTTTCATACACATGGATGTTTTTTCCTTTCCTTTCATTCCTCTACAAATCACCCACAATTTCCATCCCTTAAATGATCTTTTGGTTAGTTTATTTGCACTCATTTTGTGGAATTTATCTCTATTGTATATGTTTGAGCTTGGTAATTCATTACCTTAGTAATTTAAAGAACGCCCGACCTCTTAGAGATCATATCACTATCATACATTTAATAAACTTGTTGTGAATACCTTTTAGGAATATTTGTTAGCATTATCCAATGTCATCATCACAATCACTTCAACATCATTCCATTAAGACATCAGTGGTTCTTAACCTCTTGTTGAAACAATCGAGAGAGCTAACATACTTTTCAAAAATCAAAAATCAAAAGTAAAACAATATATAATATCTCTCTTGGGGTATTTATAGTATCTATATTGGGGATATGGATGACTAGCTAGCAAAAGAGAAATGTTGTGACTATAATCAAATACATATTTGATGGGGTTATGGATTCCTTATTGGAAGAAGATAAATGTATGGATCTCCTTCGACCCTCCATTCACCAATCAAATTTCGAAATCAATCATTCCTACACATTGGCTAGTCTGTCTTCACTTATTTCCTATCAAATCTTCTCTTCAAGAATTTATTAATTTCCACATGCATTGTCTCATTCATTATATCCTATCACAACTCCATGCCCATTTATCAAATGGGGGATCCATCTTATATAAAACTCACACCGCCTCATCTTATAGCCACAAACACATTATCACTACCAATGGGTACTTTACCAAGTGGGTGGAGGTTATTCCTCTCACTTATGTTATAGGTGCTCAGATTTCAAAGTTCATCGTGAACCATATCATCTATTTTTACTGTAATCCATTCTACCATTTTATCGACAATGGTAAATCATTTAAAAACAAGTAAGTGAAGACCTTCTTCCAATGCTTTAAAATTAACCAAAATTGGTCTACACCTTATTACCCTCAAGGTAATGTGCAAGATGAGGCCACCAATAAAAAAATGTTTTCATATTATATAGAAAAGAGAAGGTAAAACAATCCATAGTTGGCATCTCTAAACCCATCCTACCCTCTAATCCTATCGCACTTCTATTCACACATCTATAGTTGCAACCTCTATTCCTTGGTAGTTTGCACTGAAGAAAATTTATAGCCCTAGAGATTGAGCTCCCCTCTTTAAGAATCTCCTTGTGAGACTATTTGGATAAAGATGAAGATTACAAAGTATCCAGGCTAGTAGAGCTTGAAATCCTTGATGAAAAACACCTTCACGCCTTAGATCACCTTAAAGTGTGTCATAATAAAATATGTGCAAGTTACAATAAATGTATCATCCCTTATGAATTTGAGGTAGGTGATCTTTTTCTTAAGGAAAACCAATTTAACACTACCAAAGAACATGAAAAGAAAGGAAAATTTGAGCCTAACTAGCTAGGGCCATACATTGTGGTGGCTAAATTTGGTTATGGAGCATATAAACTTATATATCGTGATAGTGAAGATATTTGGGAACCTATGAAAATAATTCATCTCAAGTGTTTCTATTCTTGAGCTTAGGAGCATTCAAAAAATAATAAATACTCAAAAAATCAAAATCTAGAAAGAAAAATAAATTCCTCCAAATATTAAAACCATGCAATTGTGGCACTTTGGACAATTCCTTTGGTGAAAACTAGTTTTTGGCATCACAGGATGATTCATTGTTCACAAATCATCTCAAACCTGGGGGAATGACCGCTTCTTCCAATCTATTCATTCACCTATGTTTGAAATCCTTGTGAGCATATCCTTTTTGGCCTTGACCCGACTTATCTTCCTCTTTTATATATGTACGGAATTTTCCCTTGTATATTCTCACTCTCGGTGTGGTAATATTTGCATCTTCATTCTTCATGTACATAGTTTTGGAAAACTTTCAAAAAACCCTAAAAATTGGTAAAATCCTAGAAAATCCAAAACATTTCAAAATCCAAAACATTGGTAAACCATTCAAACATCCAAAAACCTTGGTAAAGCATCAAAAATCCACAACATTAGTAAAACATCAAAAATCCTAAACATTCATAAAGAAAAAAAGTCCTAAAAATTGAAAAATATCATATAAAACATCTTACGTCATTTTTTTTGTGTTCTAGCACACAACATGCGGATCATCTTATGATCTTCCTTTATTAACAAAGTTGGTTTGCTTACTATGTTTGTATTCCCGACATATATCATTGCTTGGGCCAGTTTCATAGTGCACGTTTCTTTTCATGGGACTTCTATGTCCTTCGTATATTCCCTTGCATGTATCCTTTCTTAGGGCATCATTTCAACCTTTTTGTATAACTCAAACATTTAGGAATTGAAGTTGGATAATAAAAACATTGGTGTAACTTTCTTGAAAATTGTTTATTTGAGTATGTTTATTTTTTCTTGTTTGTTTACTTTCTCGTATTGCATTACTTTATGTATTTAAAATTGATTCAGTTCTATAGCATGGAACAAAAAATAGTATTATGGCTTTTCATATCATTTTACCCTTTTAGTGTGTTTATATCAAAAAAATCTACTTCAAGACATATGGTACGTCATTTATGTCACAATATTCATGTTCCCACTATCTTATCTTCCATTCCATTTCATTTTTATCTATCATTTTTTTCCCTACCCCCTCCCTTTTTTATTCCACACGAAGAGGCTTGGGATCCATGTTTTCAATTCAATATTGAACAATGGCCGACTAGACCCAGTTCGAATCTCAGACACCAATGTATTATTCTTCTATTTTGATCATTTTCTTCTTAATTTCAAGCATCAATTGACCTCTTTTATCACCCTATCGACACTCGAGGGGTCATATTCCATCCTAATAATATTTCTTCTTCCATTACGAACTTTAATTATCTATAATTTTCTACAATCTTCGAAATGGTGGTGCTTCCACTACAACACATCAAAGAGGGACAAAAGTAGACACCTAAATCGAGGATGTATTTTTATTGCTAAAATTTCACTAATTATCCTATTTCTGTCATTTCATCATAATTAGTTATTTTCCACTAATTAGCTAACATTACCCTTTATTTTGGTCTATTAACAACACTTTGTTAATTAACTATCCTTCCCCATCCTAGATGTTAATTAATGACACTTTGTTACTTATAATCCTCTTTTAATTAATTAAATCTTTCATTCTTATATAATGTATTTAATTTACACTAAAGAACCAAGCTTTAATTTTATAATTAATGGAAATCCCAATGGCTTCTTTAAATCATAAAGGGGATTGAGGGAATAGGATCTCCTTTCACCTTTCCTATATATAATAGTTGTTGAAACTTTGAGTAGGTTATGTTCTAGGGCTTAGAGAGATGGTATTATGGAAGGTATAAAAGTGGCTCATGGAGTTGAAAACCAAAGCTTGTAGTAGTTTGTTGATGATATGGTTCTTATGGGTCAAGTTGCAGTTCAAGAATCCATGGATATTAAAGGCATCACTAAATATTATGAAAAAGCTATAGGGTATAGGATTAACTTTAGAAAGAGCTCATGTTTCTTCATTAATGTGGGGAGGAGCAACAGAATAGACTAGCCAACATACTGGAGTGCAACATCAAGATTATGCCTTATACTTACTTGGGATGGCCCTTTGCAAGAAAAGGTTTGAGGAAGAAGGATGGAATAAACTAATAGAAATATTTCATAAAAAACTAGCCTCTTAGAAAGGTACACTACTCTCACAGGCTGGAAAAATTCAGCTTCTTCAAAGTTGCTTACATTTCATTTTTGTTTTTATTATGTCCATCTTCACTATACCGGTAGAGTTAAGAAATATATTAAGAGCATACAGAAATGGTTTTTATGGACTAGATCAAAGGAAAAGAATAGAATCCCTTTAGTTTCTTGGGATAAAGTCACTCAACCAAAGGACAGGGGTGGTCTAGGATTAAAAAAACATTCAACTCATGAATCAAGAACTTATATCTAAGGTTGGGTGGAGATTGCATAGAGAGGAGGGAACCTGGGTCAACATCTTGAAAGCAAAATATTTGTGGCCCTTTGGTGGTACTCTAGCTCTCTTCTCTGATATGGAGCTTCCTAGAGGTTCTATATTCTGGAATAACCTCTGCCAAACCAGAAAGTTGTTGATAAAGGGAAGTAAGTAGAATCTTGGAGATGGGTCTAAGATAAAAATTTGGGAGGACCCATGGATAATAGATGATTTCCTAAAATTGGTTAAACCATGGAGTGAGCTTTGGCCTTTTTCCACTCAGGAGCAAGAATAATTGGTCTATAATTATTGGGATGAAGAGAGAAAGTGGATATCCCTCCTCCCTCCCCCTACTTCTTAAGGGATATTCAGCCCTTTCAAGATTTAAATAAGAGGCTTAAGGATTACCATATTCCCCTTGATAGAGCTTAGGATGAGTTGATCTAGAGAACCATGGATACGGGGGAGTATGGTGTTAAGTTTGGTTATTTGTTAAATTTTGAACACATTGAACCTAATATTCTTTAGAGGAAGGTCTGGAATAAGAATATTATCCCAAAAATCAATATTTTCTTTTGGGAAGTTGTTAAAGGTAATATTCTTACTGTGGAAAGGCTTAGAAAAAGAGGAATGATCATAATCAACAGATGTGGCTTCTGCAAATGTAATGAAGAATCTATTCAACACCTCTTTCTTGAATGTCCTTTTTCTTTTCAATTTTTCTTTATTGTCCTTATTTTGTTTAAGGTGAATATGGTCCTTCCGGGATGTGTCCCTTCTTCCTAATCAATGGTTTTTTAATTTTTAGAATGCTCTGGTTAAGGAAATTTGGAAACTTTCTCTCCCTCACATGTTATGGGGTTTATGGCTAGAACAAAATAATAGGACTTTCAGGAACAAGGATTCCACTTGGAGAAGGTGATTGAAAAGGTGAGACAATCCCTTAAAGACAATGAGCAGATTTTAAATCCCAAATAGGCTAAATATTATCTAGATTGGGAAAAATATATCCTAAGGTGCATGGATTTCATCCCTAACAGTCCTAAGAAGAAGAGGGTTAACCAAAAGGTCAAATGGTCAAATCCCCTGTTGGAAGCTTCAAGCTCAACTTTGATGGCTTGGAAAAAATGATGAATGGCATTGCTAGAGGAGGGGGCCTGATTCACGATCACAGGGTAATTTCCATCGATGCCTATGTGGGACCCATTGGTAATCATACCAAAACTATTCGTAAGATAATGCTATGCTCTAGGGTGTCATGATGTGCAAAGATTTGGGATTAAAATCCATCATCATAGAAGGTGACTCCCTATGTGTGATTAACGCTCTTAAGGATTAGAGTAAGTGTGGGTGGAAGCTCAGTAACATGATCAAGGAAGCTCATGGTATCTTATCATCATTAGATAAAGTGGATATTCAACACATCTACAGAGTTGGAAATAAACCCGTGAATGCCCTAAAAACCAAGGTAATGACATGGCAGACTTGATGATGTGGCCAGGGACACATATTCCCTAGGAACCCATTAATAATATGATTAATGATGATATGAATTAAGAGACACCTAATGATGATGACCAAGCCTCTCACGCTTGGGTTTTTGAAAAGACCTTTCTCTTTTTTAAAATGGTTATGATTCACTTCATTTGGAATTTTCTTAAGTTTTTGACATTGGTGATCAAGCATCGCATGTTCAAAGTCGAAGCTTTTAAATAGCCAAGGGAGACAATAGGTCTCGAACCAAACCTACTACTTTCCTTCACTTGAAAAATGACAATGCCTTGTAGAAACTATTGGTACCCAAATTTGTTCTCCTTTTTAGTTTGAGTAGCATCAAAGATATGGCATGAAGATTGAAGATAGATAGATCATGATATATGTTGTTTTGTAGCCATGGATGTGATCTAACTGGCACTCATATTTGTGGAGAGATGGATAGCACTCACGTAGGACTTGATCTTGTCCTAACTGTTTTAGGTTATGCCTTTCAACCAAGGTAAGAGGACCTATTTTTTAACCCTCAAATGGTGAAGGAGATGAAGATATCCCTCAATTTGTGTAAATAGTATTAAAGGGCCTTGGGAAAATATGATCAACACTCCAAATATGACTTTCACAAGTTGTCACTTCCAGATTATGAAGATTCTTTCAATGTAAGGCAAGGGTTATCAAGACATTTGAAATCCCGATTTGTTCTCGTATACTTTTGTAAATGGATTTTGATCTTCCGTGGGTATACAGTCAAAACAGGGGTAGTATGGGGTAGGATTAGTTATTTAGAATGATTTTTTGTGGGATATTGACAAGACAAACTTGACTATACCAGATCTTTGACAACCTCTACAACATTTGAACAACTATCGATAAAATGCTTCAAAACAACTGTCGGGATATTCTTCTTTCAACAAGAAGAGATACACAAATGGAGGCCTAGGTTTATACTCTTCACACAATCTTTGAGACCTCAACACAAAAGCTTGAGTTAAAGGACTCAATTAAACATCAAAATCTCTTGTCAAATCATGCCTAAGGTACCCCTAAAGGTTTACAAGCAATCTCTATCAACAAATGAAGGTGAAGTGATTTTAAACTACTTATTTTCAATGCCGATGAAATCTCTTCTAACAAATGAAATTGCAAATGCCACTAAACTATCAATAAGGATGAGATTTGTATGATTCCTAAAGATTTCAATGGAAGATTGCAACAAGAACAAGGAAAACCGTTTACGTGACATTTAAACATGATAACAAACATCATATTTCCCAAAATAACATAGATTAATTCAAAAGCTTGTTACATTCATCAGCAGGTAAAGTTTCAGAACAATCTCGAGTTGTGTGATGGCTATACACTTGTAACCAACTCAAAATGAATGAAGATCTAACACGAAGACATTAACCAGGTTTTTGCAGGTTTCTTAGAATATGATCCTCTCTCAAAATTTTCTCATGATTTTCAATTTCCTGACCTTTTGCATTTCTCCAAACATGCATTATATATCTCTCTATTACATTTGATCCTTCTTTCCCAAGAAAATAATATCCTATGGCATCAAATTTGTTACAAAATTCCATCATGATTTGCGAGACAGGGACGTTTAACATAGTTACAACAAAAGTTGTCATTGTCTCAAAAAGAGATGAATCATTTCAAAATTCGCATCATTATCCACTATGGAGGCAAATTTTTCATCTTCAAAGCATGCATACCCCCTTACTTTCATTATTTCATCCATTTCCCTCCAAAATTTGACTTTGCAACTTTTGGATCTAGTATTTTACATTTTGGACGGGCTAGGGAAAAAATCATTTCAAAAACATCTATGATCTTCAAATTGATCCTCAAAACCGATTGCATTGGTCCTTGCAGGCACAAACGACATGAATTTGCCAAAAATTTGGTGAAAATTGATGCAAAAATCACATCTCCAAGCTTCCTAGAGCTCAAATGGTGGCCAAACTGAAAAATGCACAGTTACCATTGATCTTCCTTTATCCTTTAATCTGAGCCCTCCACGTGTCATAATGTGATTGGAAATGGGCTTGGGATCACTTTTTGACATTTTAACACTTTTTGGAAAAATTTAAAAATTTGACATTTTTCTCCGCCCCTCTGCCCTTTGAAAATGAGCTTGACATGTGTCCCAATGTGGGCCCCATTGGAATCGTGGACCGATTCTACACATTTCCACCCTTTTTGAAAATTTACAAAATTTCTCAATTTCCTCCACCGCTCCACCCTTGAGATTTGCACTGACACGTGGCACAATATGATTAGATCTGGGGTCTCTGCTTAATTTTACACATTTCCACCTTGGAAAAAGGAAATTTTTCACAATTATCCCCACGGACCCACACCTCCGCTTCTGTCCCTGACACATGGTGATCGTTGATTCGCCATAGGGCCATAACTCCCTTTTTTTCTTCATACTTCCTTCACAAAATTTCAAAGTTTTTCAAAACTCACCGGTGGCCCGCACTCCCCTCTTGCATTGCTTTTGACACATGTCTCCCTCTGATTCATTACGGAGCCATGCTTCAAATTATCACTCTAACTCATTTTTCCAAAAAGGAAATATTTCCCTTTTCCTCCAAAGGGCCCACACTCCCCTCCGCCCCCGATCCTCGCCAATTTTCCACTCCCGATTGGCCCGGTGGACCCGCCCCCTTTTCACAACTTTTTCTCCCTTTCACCAAAAAGCAAAAATTTCTAAGTCCTCCGCCATCCTTCCATCCCGCTTTTGATGAAAACATGACATGTGTCCACCTCTGATTCGCTAAGGGCCTACACTCTGAAGCCGCCATGTGTTCCATTCTATTTCATCATGCGGGCTCGCACTCAAAGTCACCATGTGTTCCATTCTCGATTCTTTGCAAGCTTGCACTCAAGCCACCACGTGTTCCATTCTAATTCATTGCGGGCCCTAAGCATTTTCTTTGTACTTTAACTCTTTCTCCAAAATGCCTTAAGGCACAAAAAGACCCGCTCATCCACCTTCACTTTCCTTGCAACACGTGTACCTCCTCTGGGACCTACGGAGCTATGGGGGAAATTTGCACTTTTTCCAAAATCACAAAAAACATTAAGTCTTTAGAAATGACCCGCTAATCCTTGTCCAATTAGAACAAGCCACGTAGGAGAAGATTTGTGAGCTAAAATTTGACAGGCAAAGGATGCCCGTATGACCGTCAAAAGATGTAAAAGTTTTCAACGATGCCCTAGAATGCTGAAGATGAAATTGACAGAAAATGATGCCTGTCTAACCATCAAAACATAGAAAATGCTAGGGATGCCCTAGAATTCAATTTTTTCACTAAGGACGACAAATTTCATGAAATTGAACCAACTAAAACATGTTTTAAAGCATTTTTTATCATGGAATTGGATTTTTGAGGGCAAATAAGTATAAAACGATCAATTTTAAACTTCCACAATCAGAAAAAAAGGAAAAATGATAGAGCCCGCAGATTTTGGAAAAATTAGGGCACAAAAGAGGGCACACTTACTAATTTCATTCAAATTGGGGCAAAACAACAAGTTTGTGTGCATTTCAAGGTATTCGACTACAGAAAAAGTTGCAGAAACCACCAATTTGAGAGAAAAACATTTCAAAGCATGTAGAATGAAGGAAAATTTAGGGAAAAACGGTGCAAGCTCAAAAATGGCACCAACAAAAACTGCTATACAAAGGGGGATTCCCCAGGTACATTTGTCGTCTAAAAGGTAATGAACCTACTCTCTCTGTGTATTTTCAGAATACTTGGATTGATGGGGGATTTACTTTTAGATGGGTTCAAATTATGGTCTCTGAGGAATCCATAGCTGAGATATTGGGTCTTAAAATGTAGGGGATTAAAATCTTTAATGATTAAACCCTCAAAAAGATTAAATTGCTAATTGTTTTGAAGCTAGAGAGAACATTGTGGCTTATGATGATGGTATCTCCCGTACCTACCTCCTTGAATGATGTTTTGATGTATGTCTTGTGGTCATTAAAAACTTGACCTTAGAGGGGAAATTTCAGAATATTTTTTCCCACCATCTCTCAATTCTTAACTTCTTCCACAAAAACCAGATTGTGATCTTGGCCTTCTTCCTCTATAGGTCTCTACTCTCCACTATTGAGGACTTCAAAAACAAGAAAATTTACATCCCTCTTCATCAAGGCTTGATTCTTCTACTTGTCCAAAGAATCCTACCCATTATTCCTGCCCAATCAACACAAATTAGTGAACCCGATTCGGATCATGAAACCATGACTACAACCCTCAATCCTATGAGGAAAAGGAAAAGGATTGATCCTGCTGAGGGGGTGTGATGCTTTGTGCAATCTTGAAGAGGGAGGTTAGTATGTGGGTGAGATTTATGGTAAAGGGGATCAAGATTTCGTGGGTTGGGAAGCTATATTGTTGCATGCAGAATTGACTATTGATACTATCCTTACTTGTTAAAAAATCTCATTCGGAATTAAAGGAGGTTCATCACAAGATTGATGTCCAAAGATAACAGATTGGGGGTATTAAGTGGGATTTTTTTATTTAGGAACAGAGGATATCTATTTTACAATATCGAGTGGCCAAGGTGGATATTAAGCCCAACATGAAGCTCATGCTTATCAATTCTAAAAGTGATTATTTTGAAATTGACGAGGATATGACATAGAGGCGATGAACACCTAGATTAAAGATAAGGATTAGGTTATCATGAAGGACCCCATGAACACTCAAACATAGGAAAAAAAAATTAAAAAGGACAAAATTGTGTGATCATTAAAGTGTCTAGTAGGAAGGATGGCGGACCGAGTACTAGAGCTTGTAGCAAGGCCTCGAAGAACTAATTGTTGACCTTTGGCTGTCATTTCTCCTTTGTTGTTGTTGGTTTTTCCTTTGGGGCTATTTGTCAAAAATGTCTTTTTAAAGTGCGACTTTATAGGAGTTTGAATTTTTGTCTTTGGTCTATTTTCAATTCTTTTTGACTTTCCTCTATGGCTCGCTATTGGTTTTTTGTTTGAAATCGACTACTTTATGTTTGGGTTTTTTTGCCCCATTATAAAACCAAACTCTTTTTATCTTATCTAAACAAATGTATTTAACTAATAAACCTTCTTATCGGTTACATCACCCTCTCAAACCCATCCAATTATACAAATTTCCTTTAAAATCATCTCCAAAAATGGCTTATATAAGCTTAACTTGGTTTATTAATTAATCCTAGTTGATTAATTGTATCACCCCTAACTCTCATGAGTTTCTAATCTTTAATTAATATCTTGTAATCATACTTATCCCTTTATAATTCAAATTTACCTTTATCTCATATTCACTAGGTTGTTATTTTCTCCAAAAATGAAAAGCTATATAAAGAACCTAGTACACCTTGTACAAACTTACACCATTCCTTATAAGACATATGTATATGATAAGAGCATTTCAACCTTGGAAGGTTTATTGACTAAGTAACCTTTTACCTTTGCTACTTGGAAAATATTAGTAAGAGAGTAACCAAAAATGACAATTAAGTCATATTGGTGATATTTATTCCTCTTCCTTGGAGAAATCCTTTGATTGTACGTAGTTGTGTTCAAATCACTAAAGGAAGTATCTATAATCTAAATCTCATCTAAATAATCAAAGGATTGAATTTCATTTGATGTTTTTATTGTTTTATGCACTTATAGACACCAATTTTTAGTCACTTTTTAGTACACTTATCCTCCATCCCGAATTCTCTCCCCTCATTTTCATCTCGCACATACATACCTCTCTTCCTCTTTAAATTTCTTCTTCCCTCTTAAAACCCAATTTATGCCATCTAATTCCCATAATCCCTTCTTAATCCTATATTTATTTTATCTTACCTAAACCACCCCTAACCATATTTAATTAACCACTAAACCTATCCATTTCCTTAATCTCTTCCCTAAAAACTCCTCTTATAATCCCTAGACACCCATTTAACCTCATTTAATGCATTTCTATCCTCCAACTACCTTTTATCCTCTTTATTCAACCTTAATCCTCCTAAAGAGCCTGAAACCGTGGTTTTACCCCTTTATGGCCCTTTGATCGAGTTAATTACCAACTCCATCTCCCAAATCAAGGGTCACCACGATCGATGGTGACCCATGTAGGTCACCATCAACCCTATAAGTATACCCATACCCCTCCTCTCTTAAGGATGCAATTTTTAGATTTCAAGTCTTTTTGCAAGTTTTGTTGTGTTTATTTCTCTTCTTTGGAGTCAGAGCTAGCCATAAACTTGGAGTTGTTTTGAAGATATTTCATGCCATCTTGGGAGTTTTGATTCTATTTATTACTTGAAGCCCACACTATCATTTCATCATCACTTTTTCATCATTTATAAATTTCTTCTAGTTACCTTAGAGCTTTGTCATTGCACTTTTCATCACTCATCCTCTTTCACAGCTCATTTTACTAGCCCTTTAATCCCCTCAAACCCTAGATCTATCCTCAGTCACCATCAAATTTTTCAGTCACTTTCAACCTGATCTCGTATCTACACCCTTTTGTCCTCCACCCTTTCTACTACCTATTTTGTAGTCCCTACGACATCTCAAACATTTTTATCCTTTTCTTCTATACACTTGGAACTTCAAATCTCATCTTTACCACATCAACTTTTTTGTCCCCTACTTCATATTTCATCTTCCCTACACCTTTTTCAGTAATCAAGCCTCTATATTTCTTTGATCCACCTATTCAGGAACCCGATCTTACTTTTTGGCCTTAGTTGTCATTAATCTAGCCCAGACCACCGTCAACCCGACTTGTTTTTGGCATTTTCTTATCTCGATTTGTCAATTTTCTTGCATCTTTTCTATTTTGCAAGACTTCCAACATCAAATCCATAGTCTCCATCTATTCAAAGTTTGTTTTAGATATTTTTTTGCACGTTTTCTGATCTACCCCGCATTGCAATCATCATCTACTATACCTATCATTCTAAGGTCACCAAAGTGAACCAGATAGGTTTTATCTTTCTTAGATCATTTTTATCATTATCTATATTATAATATCTTCATATATATATATGATCTCTATTTAGTTGAGCTATTTATCTATTACATCATATTTATCATTCATCATTTATCTATCTTTTTATAAAAGTGGGTTGACATCCATCTATAGGAAGCTATCACTTCTTAGGACTGACTTTTTCAGAAACCCACCATCTTATCTACTAATCATTTTTTTGTTTAGTTTCTCTTTGTTATGTGAGTTATGAAGCTAACCATGGAGAGGATCTTTTTACATGTACCTTCATCCTCATCTTCATCATCATTGCATATCAAGAGGTATCCTTAAACCCTCTCATAACTTGGATTTTCCTATTTTCTTCTATTCCTCTCCATTAACTTTAAATAGGAGCGGAAAATTTGATCAACATTCTCGGAACTCTGTGGGACCACCCTTTCTCTTTTGTGAGTTCTTTCTTTATTTCATTTCATATTCCATTTCTTTCTTTCTATTAACCTCACTCACGGGATGGGGTTGTTTTCTTATGTGCATGGAGGATTGTTTGGTTTAATAACGCAGCGTCTGTTTAAATTTTAAAAAAAAAGGAAAATAATGTTATTTAGGTATTCCTCATTTTTCCTTATTTAATCTTTTTGTATCTCTCCTTCCTTTGTCTATGTGAACTCATTGAATATAACATTTTGTTTTTGGATTTAAAAAGAACACCTTCATGCTTGCTTGATAACATAGTCTAACTAGGAGGTAATTTGTTGCATTAATTTTTCCACACACAACCAAACTCACAAATCAATAGACACATATGAAACATGGGATTTCATTACCCAATAAGGAATCTTCTCGTGGTTTTCGGGCCTTGTAAGAAATTATTTGATTATTGGTATATCGGCTAAGCACCCAACACCCTTATCATTGTGGTGTGTGAAGTGAGGGGGTAGGCCCCAAACTAAGCCATGTATTGGTAATCATCACCAATTGTTTCCTCACATACCTTCGTGTATATCAAGAATGTTGGAAAAAACAACCTAAAACCATCCTTAGATTGGCCACTTCTTAGGTTCCCTTTGAGCCCATTTCTTTTCTTTTTCACACTTTTCTAATAAACAAGATAATTAACACTTTATTGTTTGATTTGTTTTTCATATTAAAAATCAGCATAAGTTATTTTTATTGTTTAATTCTTATTATAACTCCCTCTCAAGCCAAAAAAATGGATCAAGTAACTTCTTCCAACAATATTTCTCAAAAAAAAAATTCACTTGTCATTGTTTCCTCTACACTTATGATCACCACAACTTTGATTTCCCAACCTCTTGTTTCTATGGTCCCTTCTCATGAGACTGATGTCATCCAAACTTACCCCCATATTGAAACTAGACCCTTCCTCTATTGTCATTCTATACCCTCTAGGCTAGCTACACCCCCATTTACCACTTCCTTAGGAACCTTTAGACCTCCCACCATCCCTCATTGGTGCATGGAGTTTCAAGATATGCTTGACGCTAATCAAGTTTCCCTTCATGATAACCTTTCTCATAAGGCCACCCATATCCCCATTGATGGATGTACCCTTTAACAAATCATGCCTATCCTCCACATTTTGAATCCACCAATGTCCTTACTTCTCATCTTTGCATTTACTTTCCAACGGCTACAAAAGAATTATTAATGGCTCAAAATCACCGTGTCCCCCATCACACTTCCACTATAATACCTCAATCCCATAAATCCACTCAAATGGTTGTCCTATTACACCCAACTTACCTCACATCGACACCTCTCCTATATCTTTTTCCTCCATCACTTCATCATCTACCATGGTCATTAACTCTCCTATTCAAACCCATCAAGAATCCCATCCACTTCTTCCACCATCCGAGCACTATCTTCTAAGCTCATCGCCCATCTTGATATCTAAAGTACATGCCATTTTTTCATCTCACAACCCCACCCTTCGAGTCTACATCTAAAGTACACTATCAACCACCTCCACAAACTCTTACTTGTCCTCATCAATATCAATATCATCCACATCCCAACCCATCCACTTCTTACAATCTACAACCTCACCAATTAATCCCTCATCCTCACGCATCCAACGACCCCATACAGATTTCCTAAGTAGAATTTCCAGTCTCGAAGTTGTTATTTTTGTCCTAAGATCTTGTTCACCTATGAACAAATATATAACAATCCTATTAATCCATCTATTCCCGTAAAACCTTATTCTCCACACCTGGGAGCTCCCTAAGTTTTCTAAATTCAATAGTAAGGAGGACCCTCAAAAACACCTTCATGCCTTTAGGAACATGTTATCTTATTTCCCATGACCAATATCTCATGCTCCATACTTTCCCCATGTCATTTTCTAGACTCTTTTGACTGATATAATGGCATTCCTTAGTATTCCCTCTTCTCATTCACCCAACTAGTGCAATTGTTCTTAGAACACTTCTCCATTAATATTGTGTGCAAAATCACCATTATCAAACTCTACACCATTAAACAATTTGATAAAGAATCCATCGTGGATTTTTTCGCTAGGTGGTGTGGCATCATCAATCAGTTATCCTTATCTCTTCCCCAAACTAACTAATTGAACTATTCACTAAATAATGTGCAAATCATATCTCATTAACTCTTTAAATCCAATATTTTCAATTTTTTAGAAGCATTCACCATGGCGTACAAACTCAAACTTCATGCCTTTGAGAAAGGCCATGTCAAGCTTCACTCTAACAAGCCAAAATTTGAATTCACCAAGTCATCTACACATAATAAAAAATCTAAAAATGCATCCAATTCCATCATATTCAAGTCCTCTTCTGCATCTACATCCCATAAAATGCCTCCACAAAGGGCTCTTTCACCTACTTCCGACTATACTCCCTTTAAAGAAACCTACATTTATATATTTTAAAAAATTATTATTGCACGTCTCATCCAAATTCCCTTATCTAACCCATTGAAGATTTACATCCCAAACCCCCATGGTACTACAAATACCACTATTATAAACATCACTAATTTTGTGATCATGATATAGAAAAGCTAATGTTACCGAAATATTGTTCATAGTGTGAACACTTAGGAGTGGTTTGGGTTATTTGGTAGTAATAGTTTTTAATATTTATAAAATAATATATGAGTGTGCACAATTAGTTGTCATGCACAACTCATAGAGATAGGAATGTGTGAGAATATCTTGGGATTAAGAGTAAAACTAGGGAATAAAGGAGAGATATGGGGATAAAATGATAAGACTTGACTCCATGATTTTAGGAGCAAGCAATTGTATAAAATTCCCTCTCATATTCAATAGAAATTTCTCCATTCTATTTACATTTGGTTTCTATCTTCTCTAGTTTTCATTTCATGTGTTGATTTTAATTTATTATTGCTTAATTTATTTATGCAAATCTAGAGATTTATCATCAACTACGTACCTTCAAATACTTAGTAAAATATCTCATAGATCATAGGGACCTCTAATTTTACAATCCTAATGCTCCTCCTAATAAACCATTAGATGTCTTCGAGCAGCCCTTTCATAATCATCGACAAACAATCAGGCTAATCCTCCTACATCTCAAACACCTAACGATCATCAATCAATATTTTAGGGTAAGATTCAACATCACCACACGCATCTATTATCCCCTCTACTCTAACCACGTCTATTCCACTAAAGTTTACTTTTATATCCACTCCTAAATCTCTAATCGTATTTTCATCCATACCCCTATCTACACTATCATACCCATATCCGTTATACCCATATATATATATATATATATATATATATATATATATATATATATATATATACACCATGTCCACAACTATCTCAACACCTATTTATACACCCATCAATATATCTACATCCACTCCCCTACACATATCTATAACCACATCTACAATTGCATCCATTCCCATATCTACGCTAACATATATTTGTACATCCATGTCCACTTCTATGTCTACTTATTTATTCACATCTATGTCTATTTCCACATTCATATCATCCCTTAAAATTTCTACCAAGTAGACATCCCCTTTAATACAACCATAAGTGATGTCCCTACCCCTCTTCATCATTAATAAGTCCATTCACTCCTACAACAACACCTCTAAAATACACACAATCTACAACCCCTTCTTATTGTACCACTTGTGTTATCTAATAGTCACCTTCATTTTCAACCCCACATCTACCAAAAATCTATACCCAAATCATTTGATTATTCCTCTAGGAATACCCTAATCAAAATTATTGGAATCCCCACTAAGGGTAAATCTTCACAGAAAATCTAAAAACCTTGAGTCCCTACTCAAAAATTTCTCACCCATCCACATAAGAAATTAGAGCTCCCTCCTCTGAAGCCCCAACCATCAAAGTAATACAATACCTCGTCATTTATCTTAGTACCTTGCCCATTTATTTTGGGACCCAAACCTTCATCCAAATCCCCATCATTAAATCTAAATCAAAACCACTCATACATCCTTCCAAACCAAAATCATAATCCAAGACCCCCATCAAAGCTCATAAAAGTAAGGCACCACTTTTTCCTTCATCCTCCTCTCCCAAATATAATTAATTTAATTTAATTTGAATTAAATATAAGTATTTAAGATTCACTATTGAAATAAATGATGTATAAATGATAAATATAAAGTGTAAAACCCTTAGCAACAGAGGGAAATAGAAGAACTTAGTTAATTTCTAAATGGACATGAACTGATTTGGGTAGGGATAAGTGATGAAAAGGATTCTAATAGCATCGTAATTAATCTCTATAAAATTTGGATCTCATGAACAAGGATAGGCACGGGTGGCAATGAAAGGACAGGGGTTCTTAGGCACTAGTGATTAGATCTAGGTTCCTATGACTATGCAATAGCTCTATATCTGGTTCTTGTTGTGTCACAAGGATGTCACAATTAGTTCTTTTGATCACCAAAGATACCTATAACCTAAAAAAGATAAGTTCACCTACACAAGCCCATAAACCACATCAAACCTAAAAAGGAAAATGTATAATGGGGATTCAGATTGACCCCAATGGTCACCCCAAGAGTGAACTTATGATCGAACATTACACTACATATCAAACTCCATGTAGTTATTATGTGTGTGTACAAATGATGCCTGGGTGCCCTTTTGCAAGTTGCACTTGACAACAGGTTGTAGCTAGAATGTACAAATGTATAGCATGTGTGGATGGAATATTATGAAATTCTCCTTCAAATGAAGTGTATGAAGAGTTAATTCATACCTTTTCCCTTGAATAGATGTTATATAAATTCCTTGGAGTGCTTTAGGTTCCTTTTGAATGCAAGCTTAGGTGATGATAGTAATGCTTAGTGTTTAGTCCTTTATTTTGAAATATGTATTTATATGATTCCCTTGTTTGAATTTTGTAATTGATAACTAGAAGGTCAAACCATAAGTGATAAATATTCCCAAAAGATAAAAAAGACCCAAAAGAGAGAATAAGGTAGAAAAGGGGCATGGGCTCCCAGAGGAGACATGAGCACCTGAGCATTGTTTTCATGGCTAGGCACGGATTCAAGTCAAGAAAGATAAATAAGTTAAATTTTTACTTTGGGTTTTAGGGTGTGTAAGACCAAGTAGAAAACAAGAGATAAATAAAATAGTCCAAAGATAGTTATCAATCACTAGTTTTATTTTTAGGAATCATATAAGTGCCAGATGCTTTTATAGCCTAAAAAGGTATCCAAGTACGTGATTTTGTCTCTATATTTTCCCCGCTTAATTTTTTTGAGTGAATAATCGATCACATAAAGTAGATAAGATATGTGTGCCTTATGATCTTGTAGAGCATGTGGTGAATAAGGTTCTGAGTGGACAAGTGAGGCGTGGAATGATGTAAAGTGAAGCATGGAGACTAGGAAAAGAAAGTGACCCTAGGGGTGAAGTATATGTATTGTACAGTGGTGTTGTAGATTGTGGTTTTTGCTTCTTTTAAAGATGCACTTGTAAAAGAAGAGCAAGAGTGTAGTTAAACTGTTGTATATGATAAATCATAGATAAATGTGCATAAGTATGTGAAAGTATGTGAAAGTATGTAAAAGTGTGTAAAGGAAAGTGTGAACCTGATGTATGAGAGTGTAAAGGATAGAAAAAATGTTCTCAAATGTTGTGAAGAGTGAGTTTATTGGGAGATATCATGACAAGATTAAGTTTTTTTGGGGATCTCATGCCAATGGAGAGTTTTTTGGTGACCTCATGCTAAAGAGAAAATATTGGGGAGAGAGGGCTAGTGTTACTCTCCTTCCATGACTCTATCGAATAAGCACCACTACATATGGTGTGCCCCATATTTTTTCTTGTTGTCCTAGTTATTCTAATTAGTTCTGAGTTGTATCAATTAAATGATATAGAATGCATTATGTAATCGAAGGATCATGCCCATAAATGTAGAACTTCTTTAAAGGATTTTGTGAACTGTGTTATCTTTGAAGATGTTTGTATCGTCCCCTAGGACATTAGCGCATAAGAGAGATGTCGGGAGGTCCTGGTGTCATTGTCTCGAGTCCTGGGAATTAGTGTTTGTGTTGTGCTAATGAACCAAATTTAGTTTATGGGTCGTTATGTGACTATTTTCATGTGTTGTTTCTATACTATGTATATTTTGAAATGTTCTAGGGGTGATTTGTTCATGCAATGTATGCCCCCTTGTTTGGTTTGCATTTAACGATATGAGGAGAATGTGGCCCAAAGAAGAGGAATTGATGTTAATCTGAATTTGATACATGTATTGGGTAGGGGATGTGCATGGTAGAAACTAAGGCACATGCAAACAAAGTAGGCTAGTAACATGTGTTATTACTAAAATATATTCATGTAAGAAAAGACAATGCAACAAGAAATTTTGCATATAAGATAGCCTGTGGAAATTGGGTTTCAAAATGGGACATCACTCACAATGTCATAAGACAATTAAGGTTGAAGCGCCAACAAGAAATAATGAGCAATCAAGACATAAGGCATAACCCGTAGACAAAATCATATAATGGCATACAATATCAAGGAAAATGTGTTATATAACCGGTGGTTGTATTTAGTCCTATAAGGAAAATTCTACACATGAAGCACTCATTAGCATGTTAGAAAGATAAATATTATGTCGAGACATGTATGTATCAAAGGATAGGAATGTGCTAGAAAGTAGTAGTAAATGATGAAACAATAACACTTGAGCAACCCCTTCACATAAGTGTTATTGTTTCATCATTTACTACTACTTTCTCGAACACTTATGTAGGGGACTTAGGTGACGAGGTGGACTAGTGGACTGATGTGGACAATAAATTCGTGAAGTAGGTCATGTACAAATAGGATAACTAGATGTAGAATGTTCCTAAGATTTGAGAGGCATAGGATACATAGATGTTATAACTGGTGTATGTAGACACAAAATCATGCACTTGGGTACATTTCTAGGTCCATAAATACATACTTACATTCATATGATTCCTAAGTGAGAAAACTAGTAATTAACAACTATTTTTTGCCTCTTTGCTTTGTTTTTTATCTTCTTTGTGGTATTTTACACCATACATCCCAACAAGATTTTCACTTTCTTATCTTTATGGATTTTGACACCACCTCATAGGTACCCTCATCCCGTCTAGGCACCCATAGCCTCTTTCTATCTTATTCACTCTTTTTTGGCCTCTTTTAACTTTTGGGCATCTTATTTTATTATAAGTCGGCCTTCCAGGTTGTTAATTACAAAATTCAACCAAGGGAGTCATATAAATACAATGATATGTGACCAAAATAAAGGACCAAGATCTAACCATATATTATCACCACCTAAGTTTACATTCAAAGGCATCTAAGAGCATAAAAGGCATCCATCTAGGTTTCATTCAAGGGATAAAGGATTTCATTTTCTATATACACGCATAGGAGGTGATGTTCATTTTTCCATCCACACATCTATTTACATTGCTACATATAGCTATCGCATTGTTATCACGAACACTTACACAAGGGATTCCTAGGGCATGATTCTATCACACACGCACACCTAACTACATGGATTCTCGAGATGTAGTGAAATACTCGATCGTAAGTTCACTTATTCAGGTGACCATCAGGGTTATTCCGACTCCCCATATTGCATATTTTATTTTTGGTATTTGATGTAGTTTGAGGTTTTTATAGGTCATCATCTCTTTATAGGGTATAGGTGAATTATGTGTTCATCATGTGACACACACACAACCAATAATAACTATAAGAGACCATTTTGTGACACCGTAAAAATAGATTTTGAGCACATGTGCGGTTACAGGAGCCCAACAGAGGTTTTTTCCTCCTAAGCGCCCTCACCCCGAGCCTAGGTGCCCTATTCCAAGAAGATCTCGATAGTTCTAGAATTTATAGTGTGTGATTATGACATTTTTCCATTTCTATTTATCAGCTTTTCTAGTCTAGATTAGTTCTAGGCATAACGTACATCAATTAATTCCTACACACTCTCTCTCTCTCTTGTACTTATGGTTTTCATATTTTTATCTTATTACTTGTGTCATATTTGTAGATTAGTTTTTATTTATCATATGTTACTCTCAGTAATATTTGGGTTTTACAAATTCCATATTTGTTAAACCAACAACATGTGTCTAATTCAAATCAACATCCCGCAGCTTCCGATACTCATCTTGGGTCCGCACACGAGATCTATAGTAATAATTTGATCTAGATGCATAGGTTGAAATCCATTCATACAAATCCACTAGAAAGAAACAAAAGAAGGTCTTATATAGCTCATGATATAGATGTTATTCTACTTATTTTTTATGCATCAAACTCATCCTCTGCTCTCTTAAACCTTACTTCAATAGTTTCCAAGGTCAAGTGTTATGTCATCACGCATCATTCTCACAACTTTGAAAAGAGGTCCTGAAAAGATATTTGAACACTCTTGGATCATAAATTTCTCCTACTCTCATCATATTTTGATCCTCTCACCATAAATATCTCCATTCATTATTTTTGCAAGCCAATCCTAATTCATGCTTGATTGCTTACTTGCGCTATATGGTAATACTGATCCATTGGGTGTATTCTTGCTTGCTTGATTTTTTGGAAACCACTTTAGTGTGGGGTGATGTTGGACCCATAAAAAGTAACTAAGTACCTGAGGCATGAAGCCTTATGGCACATGGAGACAAGGTGTGAAGGCATGTGCAAAAGTAGTCCTTAGAGAATCGCAAAGGGTCGTGCCAAGATAGGTCGGAGATAGGACTTAGTAAGCTTTGGACAAAAACTAAAAAGAGACTAGATACAAATGTGGATAAGCTATGGAAAATTTTGATCCAAGAAAGGAATATTATAGGGAATCATACAGTTATCATGAGAGGATAAGGATTTGAGGTTGTTAAGGATTAGCTAGCACATGCTACTAAAGGAACTTGATTAAGGGAAAGGCATGGTGACATTTGGAATATTCCTAAGTAGTGCTAGAGTAGTCATGAGAAGCTTCTAGCAGGCCTTCGCAGTATATGATGGACGGTTAGAAGAAGATTCATTCAACTTCTTTTATTAGAGGATCATTTCTAAGGAGAAGGGACAAAGAGGAAATGAAGAGAGAGGGATGGAAGGGAATAATGTAATGTGTGTAACAACGAGATTTGAAATGAAAAGAAAGCTCTGATCCTATGACCATTGTCATGGATGGAACTTGATGTAATCTTAGCTACTACATTTTAATTATTAATATAATGAGGTAGTTTTGTAACATTCTTACAGTGGTTCTTGATATGGGTTTTTCCCTTTCATTCATGTGTGTGTGTGTTATTAGGTTCTTCAATGTTGTTCTATGGTTGATTCTACTGATATTTGATCATGTTACACTTTTGTTTGGAATACATCAACTAGGAGTAAAAGCTTACATCTAAAATCCTATGGATAATTACATTCATTCTCTGGTTATGTTTCATCATCATATTGATAAAGAAAATTCTCACAAATCTCACATACATGACATGACTCGATGTCTCAGGCATGCCTCGAGTGATCTTCTAGGTTAAGACTGGATGATATGATGGCGCGCCCAGGATTAGTTGCTAAAATAGGTAGTGATAGTGGAGACTACATTTTGGTTCCATTTTCAGGACCTCTTTTCAAAGTTTTTTTAGAATGATGTGTTATGACATAATAATTGAACTTGGACAAGTGTCAAAGTAAGGTTTAAGAGCATGGAGGAAGAGTTTGATGCACGAATAATGCGTAGAATAACATCTATATCATGAGTTATATGAGACATTTTTTGTTTCTTTCTAGTGGAGTTGTATGAATGGCTTTCAACCTATGCATCTAGCTAAAATTAGTACTATAGATCTCATGTGTGTACCCAAGATGAGAATCGAAGCTTCAAGATGTTGATCCGACTTGGACATGTGTTGTTGATCATTTGTGGAGAAGAGTGTTGACCAGCTTATACCCTAGAACGCATTATTTCTATGTATTCTTATCTGGAGGTTACTAAGTTTGAGTTCTTAAGGGATCCTAGAGGATCTTTTTACTTTTAATCCCCTTATCTATAAAAATCTTGATCATTACGCTGAGTTTAGAAGAATTTACTATAGCCATCTAAGTTTATTCTGAGTCTTTGGGTAAGGAAGCTATGGTGGAGGAAGATGGCGGGCCTTACAGTGAGCAGGAGAGGGAAGAGAGATGACTCAAGTATAATGAATCTCATGCAAGGAACATGGCTAGATAGCACAAGGTTGTAGGAGTGGTGGAGTTATGGAGGTAGATGTTGTGGGAAGGAATTGATGTTCACACGCATAAGAGAGAGACCCTTTCACCTTCCTTACGATGAGATCTCGTCACTTAGAGAAAGAAGAGCCATCATCACACATCTAAATCCACCTAGTGACCAACCCCTGGTGCTTGGTTTTCCAAATACAGAGATAAGTATTACTAACCCAGTCAATATTGGTGGAAGTCACCAATCAGCACCTAGGAGGTATAACTTTTCATTTGGCACATCTATCGTTGCAAACTCATTTCCTGTGTTTAGAGGAATATTTTCTAGAAATACATTTGGTAAGGTATGGGTACACAATTTTTGAGTATCACATCTAGAAGTGGTGTGGGAAAAACATTTGGTAGTGGTAAAATATCACAGATTGTTGGTGTACAGTTCAATGTGACAGTGGGGGAACACTAGGTGCCACCACTTTAGGGCCTTCACATGATACAGGAGGTGGATCTCGTGGAAATGGTGGAATAGGAATTAGCATACCTGGTAGACCTAGTGGATCTGGTGGATCTGGTAGATCAAGAGGGATAGGCATTGGTGGATCTAGTCCATTTAGTGGTGGAGGTTGTTTCACCATTTTCTTTACCTTTTCGAAATGACGAAACAGAGATAAGGGTAAGTGCCAAGGAGGAATACCTATTAAATTTTCATTGGTTGATAGTTGTTACATGTATTTTAACTTCTTGATCCATGGCTAAAGGTGAGAGCTTCCTTTTGGCTAGGAGAAACTACTTGTAATAGAAAACAAGACCACAAAAAGATAGTTAAATGATATATGATAGTGGACCTAGCGTATATTAGTTTTGGGAAGTGTGAAACTTCCTAGATGGTTGTCAATCCACTTTTAAAACAAGTTAATGTGAGAAATAAACAAATTCCTACATTAGTTGATATGATTTAGGTATTTAATTCAAGTATAATAGGAAAATCCAATCACAACAGTAGCCTATAGTTGGATCGAGAGGTGAGGTGTCCAAGGCACTGGGACCGATCGTGGTCTGCTCAGGGTTATTTAGGTTAATTGGTAGTGTGATTGTTGGATTTGTTCTTGGTCAAGGTGTAAAACATAGAGAACAAGGTTGGTTGGGTATGATTGATGCCGGTTTAGGTAGAACCGACAACGTTTATGGATAACTAGTGTTGGTACGGATGAGGTAAAATAAACTCAAATAGATTAAATGACAAGGGTGATCTGAGGTCAAATAAAGTTTGGGAGAGTGAATGGGAATGTCTCAGTAGAGGTCTTATGTATGCTCATAAGTATACAACCGATGAGGATAGGTGATTTGGTGATATGGGTGAAGTGATATTTGAGTTCACAGGAAAGTGGGTGATGAAGCAATAAGCATGTAAAGAATAGATTAATAACAAGAGTAATAAATATTAATAACTAAAATAAACCCTATTAGTTAGGGCCATACTTACTGTGTTAAGGATCTGATGGCTGAGTGGCGGATATGGTTAATCATAGAATACATGTATGGTACTATAGAGGTGATTTCCTAGAGTTCTCTCATGAATGCAATGGCTCTATGATTGATCCTGGTGATGGTTATGGATGTCTGGATGCGTAAAAGGATGCTTATTTCACTTGCATGCAACTCTGATCTCCTTTCTTGCTCTCAAAATGTGCCAACCCAAAAACAAGGTTGTTTGGGTGAATAAATGGTAACCGACGATGGTTCCGGGTTGACCGGTGTTAGTTTAGGGGTGACCGGCGTTGGTTGAGGTGAGATTCCCTAGGTTTACTAAAATGGGTAGATATTTTTAATTCCTTTGGCCTAATTAGTTTATTCATGTGGATTAGAATGGAAACTTCACTTCTAATGAGAGGGAATATGGTTTAAAATATTTTAGGGATTGATTTTAGGGTTAGACCAAATCCTAGCTCATTAAGGCAAGTGAGCCTTAGTTATTGTTGGTTATGGAAACATGCCAAGAATAGGTCTAGGGTGAGGTGGTTAGGTGAGGTGTCTAGATGAGGTGGAAGTTAGCTTAATTAAAATAATTAAGTAATGAATATTGTGATGATGGGTATTAATTTAGTTAAGTTAATTAAATTAATATTAATGTGGGGTGGAAGGGGCCATAGTTAGATGAGTATGCTTGAGCTGATTATTTGAAAAGGGACCAAGGGGAGTGTGATCCAATTTTGCTATCTACATTTTTCCCCTTTTTTGTTGTGTATCTTGTATTGGTAAGCGACGCTGATAAAAATAAGATGTGGTTGCCCCATGTGTGGGTGAAGGTGATCCCCCTCAAGCTAGGAACTAATGTGGCGTAAGACGAATCGGTGAGTGGTTTGATAAAAGGTGAATGTGTTTGAAGAGGAAGGTGGATGATGGGGGTAATGGGGTAAAGGTCCAATCGGGTAATACAGGTAATGGGCCAGGGTCAAAGGTAGTAACATTCAAACACACACACATGTATAACTGTAGCACGGTACCTAGTTAAAGAGCATGTAAACTCTACATTATCTAAGGTCGATTGGTTTATCCAAACAAGGTTGCAAGTTATTATCATATCCAAGGTACAGGGATATGGTGTAGAAGCACTTCATAGGTCAGTGTAGGAACGTGTAGGTATGCTCTGCACACCAAAGGTTGGCTTAGGATAAACATTCATGGCAAGAGGCAAGGTAAGGTCATTAGGTCAAACAACACAGTAATAGTGTCACAAGTTGTAGAAAGTAATCACATGAGTTCACCGGTCACTAACAATGTTTGGGGTCCAAGTAGTTAGGTCACAAAGATGGGTAGGGCCGAGGTATGAGTAAAATAACAAATCCCTAAATGTAATGAAGAATGTATAACTAATGTAGGCTTGGAGGTAGGTTGCAATAGAAATGGTTAAGGTCAAACAAAGGAGGGGTTGGGTATTTTGAGGGTAAAAATAGGTAAAAAATAGTTATAAGTGAAATGATAGGTAACCGACATCCGTTTAGGTTTAACCATCATCGGTTTGCTAGGAACGATCGACCGATGTCGGTCGGGTCGGGTTGGGTATTTAAAAGAGAAATCCACAAAAAGGGGATTCATTAGTGCACCTTGTCTTTTGGGAAAATGACAAAGCACGAAAGATTTTGTGCATTTGCGAAAGGAAAGTACGAGGTATAGTACTTGGCCGAGGTGGAGATATCAAGTTGGTTATACGGACCAAGGTAGTCTCGGTCCACAAGATCGGTCTAGAGGATTTGATTAGAAGTCAGGAGTATCTGTGTTGGTGATTTAGACATGGCCAAGGTAGGAGAAGGTTTGGGTGGGCCATCGGTTCACCGCCAACCATACCACCATGTCGGCGATCTTTGAGACAAGGTAGGAGTTTATCCCGATCCTTACTTTTTAAGTATAAAAATGTGATGTGGGTATGGGTTTCACGGGTAGGAAATGATAATGAAGTTGGAGGTGAAAATTGATTCAATGAGGGATGGGGGAGGTTCTAGGTAGGTTAGATAGGGATAAGCAAGGGTTAGGTTAGCTTTGGGTAGAGTAGAGTAGGTGTATAGGCTGGATATGAAGAAATTTGGAAAAGAGGGGAGGGTTTTGCGTGTTTGGCTTTGCGATAGTGATTGACGTCGGTCAGCGTTTGCCAACGTCGGTGGTATTTTGGCCAAAATCAGTTTAGAAGTAGGTGACTGATGTCGATTACACGTGATTGATGATGGTTGAGGCTAACCAGTGGTGGTCGATCCTCGGGAACATAGGGAAATAGAGAGAAAAGGTAAGAAGTGAGGATATGTTGGGTGATGTAAAGATAGGGGTCATGAGAGAAAAATAGCATAATAAGTATAAATGACATGAATAGATTGGTTTAGCAATGGATAATCTATAGGGTGGGTGGAAAAAGTAATCAGGGTTGGAAACGAGGTTTATTAGGTAAGAAGTGTGTTTAGTATGTGTGGGTTCTAACAATAGTATTTTTTATGCGGTAAGGGATCACTATGGATGTAGGATAGGGTAACACCTTTATTGCTATATGTTTGAGGAGATGTGACTGATGAGGAGTGGAGGCACGTGACCGAGGTGGGTCTGATTGGGATTCAGCATTATAGGCACATAGTTCATGATTTGATTCTGATGGTTGCTCTCATTGATATATGGGATTCCATAACTAACACGTTCCATTTGCCGATTGGGGAGATGATCGTCACCTTGGAGGATTTTTACAGATTCTACGGTGCTGTCGATAATGGGGTTGCAAGTGCATTCAATTTCCTCAGAGGTAGCAGAGGAGTTAATGCTAACATTATTTGGGGAGTGGATGGTGGAGATGAGTTTTCATAGCGCCAGCTTGAGCTATGGAGAGATGTACATGGCTTATCCCGATGAGATGAGTCTAGTAGTTTTAATTATGGAGGCACTTTGTGTTGTTTCGCACTTCCGGATGTAGAGTGTTGGAAAATCCCACAAGCATGGATGGGAGTCCTGCATGATATGATGGAGGAGAGGACTTGCTTTTCCTGGGCACCTGCATATTTGGTACAACTATACCGGGAGCTATGGGCCTACGGGAGATTATGGAGGTTCAACTTATGTTGTACGTTTCTTCTTCATTGTTGGGCATACGAGCACATTGTGTGTGTTCATCCGATTGGGTTGCCCAACCTAGATGCCTTTAAGCCGTATGGTTCGGGTTTGTTACTGCGATGGGTTCCAGCTTGGTGGGGTATGGCAGGGACTAGGGCTATACATGATGTACCTCACTACAGGTAGATACTAGAGGGGTTTTCTGGGGTAGACATCATTTGGAGGCCATATGTAAACTTCCCATCATATAAGAAAATGACCACAGAGTTATACGAGCTACATTTTCTCTGATGGATAGAGGGGCGTCGTGTAGGAGAGCATGAGATGATACCCATAGACAGGGTTAGACAGCAGTTTGGGTTACCATAGGATGTACCTCCACCATTCCCAAAGTACGAGAGAGATGATGTGGAGAGGCCTATGCCTCTATCATAGCCGACAATTTTTATAAGGCAGGAGGAGCAGGTGGTCAACCCATTTAATTGATGATGTTAGAGTTACATATGGGTATAAACAGTGGTGGGAACCATAGCTACAATCCATACCACCGAGGCTAGGGCAGCCAGACTTGGCCACCATTACAATGCAGAGAGATGCCCTCCAGGGGTAGGTGGTGACCCTAGTTACATAGTTGGGGGTAGTGCAGGGACAATTGACAGGGTACGAGGCATAGGTGGCCACTTTACAGAACAGGTATTAGGTTTGCAGGGCCAGTTGGCCACTACATAGGCATGAATTGTGACCCTTCGAGCCTAGATATAGGTAGGGGAAGGATAAGGTCCCTCATGATAGGCACAAGCACATAGACAGGACAGGTCAAGGTCCCTCATTATAGGAACCAAAGGGGACAGGTCCCGAGAGGCGTGTACGGGGGTGAGAATGATGGCTCCACCACAGACGGTACTTATGGCCTAGTTTAGATATGCCTTAGGATATGCATGGTATTATCAGGATCATTTGATGGCCTTAGGGATAGATGTCCCATCCTATGCAGAGTACAGAGAACAAAGAGGCTTCGAGTGAGAGGACCAGGTCTCATACGCACATAGTGTAGAGAGTATAGAGGGTCTCGAAACCCGACACAAGGTCGTGGCAAGGTTACTAGTTTACAAAGGCTAGCTCCGGGTGTGGTACTAGCCGAGGGTAGGATGGGGCCCATGGTGGGTGGTGAGATGCTAGCAGGACGTTGCATGGGCACGGAGGAGGATGAGAAGATAGGTGAGACAGAGATATTAGGTGGGGTGACGATTAGTCACTAGAGATGGGTTGTATATAGATTTTGTTGATATATAGACCGACCTGCATGCCGAAGATAGTGAGAATGTACATGAGGGTTTTGTATATTTGTTTTGATGGTATATCAGCCTGTGTGTTTAAGATGGTGAGGATGTACATGAGGTTTTGTATATTTGTTTTGATGATATACCGGCCTGCATGCTGAAGATGGTGAGGATGTACATGAGGGTTTTTGAGATTTTTGTATTCATTTGTATCTATGTACATATGTATGTATACATAGACATCATGATTTATAGATGATGATATTTATACCATGGATGGTGTACTTGTTTTAATTTCCATTATTATTTGTGTATGTGATGGAAACTAGGTGAATTAGGTATGATGGAGTCGGGTCATGTAGGCATGGTGGAGTCAGGTTGGTTCATGTATGATGGAGTTAGGTCATAGGCATGGATTAAGTCAGGTCATAGGCATGGATTGTGTCAGGTTGACTTAGGCATGGATTGAGTTAGGTCATAGGCATGGATTGAGTCAAGTTGACTTAGGTATGGTTGATTTTAGGTTGGTTTAGGCATGGTTGAGTTTTTAATTCATTAATTTGTGTAATTAATGATGATGTGGATCATGTTAAGATGTTTTGTAGGAAAATGTATGATAATGGTAAAGAAATGGTAGACAAGATGAAATGAATGTATGAGTGATGATGGTAAAGATGTGAAGCAATTGTTGTTTGTTTGGTTTAATTTCCAATTATTGATATAAAAAGGAAACTAACTAGGGTAGAATGTGACTAGGAAAGGGGTAGAGGGAATTGGTTAGGGGAGAGAGTGGCTGAGCTATCCTCCAAGGGCCCCATGCCCTTAGAGTGTTACCTACATAGTCCCGTAAAAAGGACCTCAGGTCGATGTAGTTCTCCCATAAGCTAGGGAAGATTAGGGTGAAATATTAGAATGGGTTTATAGGTGTTAGGCATGGGTGATTTAGGTCATATGCATGATTCATTTTAGGTGGTAGGCCTTGTTGAGTAATTTTTAAATACAGTATCGAGGATCTAGTCCTATATAGGATAATCAATAAGTAATGAGGAAGGCGAATGGTAAGAGATGGTAAAAACAACAGTCGCTTATTTGATAAGAACCCTAATGAGTCTACCACACCCTAGATGTGCTTATGAACGTAAGACCCTACAAGCCTTACATAATGGAATGTTTTAAGGTTGAAGAAAAGTCACATGATCACAAAATGTCATATTTATGGCAAGTCCCTTGAGTAATGAGGAATTTAGGTGAAAGAGGTGAGGAGGTAAGAATGGGGATTTAGCATAACTTAGTGTACGACGATGTGTATTTCAGACAAGAAACCCATAATCCCAAAAAGGCAAGTCCATGACGAAAATTTCATCTTTTTCTTTATTTCATTTTTAATAGACTCGATTGATGTGGGAAGTCTATATGGGATGAATATATTATCTCCTTTAGGTCTTCGTGAAGTTGATCAATGTTGGAAGCTTACAATAGTTATGATATTTTTGTAATTACCATATATAGTTGTCCTTCGGGGAGTAGTCTATTGATAGTGGTAGAATATAAAGAAGAGATGTCCCTTTTGAGGGATTCATCATTTGCTGGAAGTTTGACTCAAGGAGTTGCATCCCATTTTGTGTTTAGATGTTTAAGTCTTGGACAAGACTATAGAGGACGATTAGGTTCTTGTTTTATAAGACAAGATCGTAGTGCACAAATATTAACTATGAAAGAGGTGGTTTTGAGTGATGAACGACCATGGGATTTCATCTAGAAGAATACGAAAACTATCCATAAGAATCATGTTATGAGCAGAGAGCCGTGGTACTCATATTAAAGACAAGGTTAAAAGGTGATGAGTAATCACATGATTCTTGTTTAGTTGATGATCCTCAAAATGGGTATTTATGGAAGGTGAATTACTCAAGGGACAAGTGATCAATTGACAAAAAGCTATATAGGACTTAACATCAACAATAAAATGGTCGAAGATGCAAGGCATTAAGGGGCTTAGTTTCGGTTTACCTTTGAGTGAAGACAAATGATAAGCACCCGATCTATAGGCATGGGTGACGATATAGGGTCCAAGCCAATTAGGAGCAAATTTCCCCATTTACATTTCCCTCTTTGGTTACATGTTGATTTTCCTTCAAGACGAGGTCCCCGACTAGAAAGTTTCGTTTGTGAACATGTTTTTCATAGGCATGTTTCATACGTTTTGGTAGATTTGGAGATGGTCAAGAGTGTTGAGATGACGTTCATCAAATAATTCAATTTGTACCAAACAATCCTGGTGAAATTCATCGTCATTGAGCATGTCTTGTAGTGAGATGCAGAGGAATGGAATCTAGACTTCAAGAGGTAATACAACCTCGCACCGTAAACCAAAGAAAAGGGGTGGTAGAATCGAAGTGCAAATAACGGCATTAAACCCACAAGGTGAAAGGGATGTGCGTATGCCAATCCTTCCCATTATCATTGATCGCTTTCATAAGAATTTTGTTCAAGGTTTTATTGGTTGATTCAACTTGAATGTTGGTTTGCGGGTAATAAGGTGATGAAAAACTAAGTTGGATGCCAAAAGCATCACATAGTTTGCATAGGTTTTATTTTTGAATTGTTTTCCATTATCCGTGATAATGTGGTGAGGGACACCAAAGTGACAAATGATGTGATGGTTGATGAATTCACATATTTTCTCTACTTTGGTGGAAATGAGGGGATGGCTTCTACCCATTTTGTGTAATATTTAGTAGTGTTTATGATCCATTAGTGGCATTGTGAAGAGGTTGATCTCACTCAACAAGAGCCAAACCCCATTGAGAGAAAGGCCAAAGGTCTCATGTGACTTGTAAGGCATGACTAGGGTTGTGATGGAGATTAGCATGTTGCTAGAATTTTATACAAGATGTTTGACATAATCAAAACAATCACGGTTTAGGATTGACAAGAACATCCTAGGCAAAGAATGTGTTTTGCGATAGTGAGACCACTAAAGTGACCTCCACAAATTCCATCATGGACTTCCTTAATGGTGTAAGGAATTTCAAAACTTGTAAGGCATCGCAAGAGAATGCTATCAAAACTACGTTTGTAAAGAAGACCACCCATGATGACATAACGGGAGACACTTTTAAGAAAGGCACGTTGTCCATTACGAGTGAGATCGGCGGGTAAAATGGAAAGGGAAAGATAGTTTGTATATTGCTTATACCAAAGGTCACTTGGGTCAGGAGCAATGGTTTCGATAGAGTAGACTTCACAAGGTAAATAAGAGGGTGATTGTAGTCTTTGTATGGTGACAAAGATTTTAGAGTCGATGGGAAAAGCAGTATCCTAGAAGCCAAGCGGACCATGGTATCTACAAATTTATTGGTAGAATGTGGGGTTGTTTGAAGTGCATAACGGTCATAGGTGGTAAAAATTATATCCACATGATGCTTATACTTTTGAAGTATCTCATTACGACACTGGTATATACCATTGACTTGGTTTATGACCAACTGAGAATCACCAAAGATGTTGATTGACTTAACGTCTAAGGCATAAGTAGCCTAAAGACCCAATACGAGTGCTTCATATTTAGCAATATTGTTGGTACAATAAAAATCGAGTTTGAAAGACAAAGGCATAGGTTCACCATCAAGAGGAATGAGGATAACACCAGCCCCATCCCCACACTGACACTTAGAGCCATCAAAGAAGAGTGTAATTTGGTAAGCGGGTTTGTCTAGGGAAAGGGTAGCAATAGACTCATCTAGAAATTCAAAGTTATAGGGTTGATCCCTAGAAATAGGTGCATCAGCCAATCGGTCGGTAATAGTTTGGCCCTTAATGGACTTTTGATGGATAAATTTGAGGTCGAGGTTTGCTAGAAGCATAAGCCAACATGCGGCACGTTGATTTTGATAAGGTTTGGCATACATGTAGTGTAATGGGTCAGTATTAGTAATAAAAAGGTTTTGTGGTTGAGTAGGTAATGCTGGAGTTTGGTGGAGACGAAAACTAATGGTAGGTAAATTTTTGGTGTGAGTATATCTATTTTCGTAGTCCAAAAGGGTGCGGCTTATGTAACAAACCGCTTGCTCTCAGTGTTGGTCGTCATAATGAGTGAGCATGACACCTAAAGAATGGTCGAGTGGTGGAAATATATAGGTAGAAGGGTTAGTCATCCTTAGGTGAGATGAGCAACCGGTGGTTGAAGGAGGTATTGTTTCAAGGCTTCGAAGGCTTTATGGCATTCATCATCCCATTTTAATGAAACATCTTTCTTGAGAAGATGATGGAATGGTTAACAGCAGTCAGAAAGCTAGGAGATAAATGATGAATTGATTACAACTTTCCCTGTAGGCTGCGAAGTTGATGAAGATTAGTGGGTGGCGGAATTTCAAGAATAGCCTTGAATTTAGTAGGATCAACTTATATGCCACACAAAGAAACAATGAAACCTAGGAGTTTCCCGAAAGTACTGCAAAAACACACTTTTCAGGTTGAAGATTTAACACAATATTTGATGAGGCAATCAAATATGACTTTAAGAAAGGGAAGGTTTTCAGTTCTATGCTTGGATTTGGCAAGAAAATCATCTAGGTAATCCTCCAATATGCGATGCATAATGTCATGGAAGATATAGGTCATGACCCGCTAATATGTAGCACCAGTGTTTTTGAGACCAAATGGCATGACTCGATAGTAGAAAGTCCCCCAAGGGGTGATGAAGGCAGATCTTGTGTTAATCCTTGGGAGCTAGTAATATTTGATTGTAGCTGAGAAACTGTCCATGAGTGATAACATTTCATGGCCAGTGGTGAGATCAACTAGTTGGTCAATGCTTGGTAGTGGGAAATCATCTTTGGGACAGGCGAGGTTGAGGTCACAGAAAATCTGTGTAAATGTGGAGTCCCCTATTGCTTTCATGACAGAACGATGTTAGAAATCCATTGGGGATAATCAATGGGTAGAATGAAGGAAACCAAGAGAAGGCACTAAAGCTCTTCTTTGACCAGAAGAGCAATGTGAGGATGCATTTTCCATAGCTTTTGTTTGATGGGTTTGGCATTAGGAATGGTTACGATATTGTGAACCATGATTTTTGGGTCGATACCGGGCATATCGGCATAGGACCAAGCAAATGCGTTGCTATGGTCCCAAAGGAAAGAGGTGAAGGCTTCCTGTTTAGTAGCATCTAAAGATTGGCCAATCTTTAGAATGTGCAGGTCATCCCGATTATTAATATTGATTTTTATGGTCGATTCGTTTAACATGGTTTGTGTCTCGAGGCTAATGACCGGTGAATATAATAGTCTTCTACACCAAGGTAGGTGGGCATGGACTCATCATCCTTACATTGAATAACATTAATTGAGGGCGTATCATCATCAATCATGTCGGGATATGGGAATGGGAGAGAAGAAGGGGCCTCGCCATCACATTGATAGGTCATCCATCCCAGGAAATGGTGTTTATGAAAAAAAAAAATTAGGAGGTATAGATTCAAGATCTATGGACTCTGTGGGTGAGGATGGTAAGGTGGGTGAATGAGAAGGGAATATTTCTCATCCCGGATAAGGTTGATGTAAACCTTCTTAGAAGATAGAGATGACAGTGTGTTGGCCTTGTTCATACTAATCAAGCCAAATCCTTTCCACGTGCACCAAGGAGGAAAGTGTGAGCGAAATGGAAATTAGTGAGGGAGTGTAGGTTGGATGAAAATGGCTAGGTTTTGGATGGAGGTTCGTGTTTATAGGTTGTCATATCAAGTCCCCCATACGTTAGGTTGGTACGAAGGTGGGGAGGACCATAAGGGAAAACGTCATCAATCAATGCAAATGTCATAATCTGAGTGTTGACGCAGATTACCATATGCTTGCATGGTGAGGAAGGTATCGATATTTTATAGGCGTATTCCCCCAGTGAGGTGTTGAAAAACACCTTCTAAGGGATCATTAGTTGGTATGCCAATAGTGGATATATATGGCTTTCTAGATGAAGGGACAGACAGTGGTACTAGTGGAAGAGGCTACATCTTCGGTAGGGGATAGTGAAGTTAGACGTAGCAGAAGTACTTGTAATTTTGGTGGGTGGAGATGAAGTGGTTGTGGTGGTGGAAGCTTTGATCAATACAAACACATCATTGGGTCGATATAGCATGTTATAGGTCTTGAAAGGTGAGGGGTCGGTAGGGATGGTGTAATTATGTCCCTCATGTTCAAATTTGAGGCATCGATGTAACATCGAAGGGACACAACCCATAGCACGGATCCAAGGTCGGCCAAGTAGTAAGTTGTACTGAAATCTCCTTCTAGGACATATAAAAGTTCCAAGATGGTGTAGGGGCCTACGCAAACATGGAGAACAATGGTACCCAGTGTAGAGGTCATGGCATCATTAAAGGAACGTAACATAATGGGGTTACCATGCATGTAATGGGTAGGTATTTGCATTTGGTCATACGCATGGGAGGAGATGATGTTAATGCTAGCACCACCATCGATCATAACGTGTTGTATGTATATATTATTAATAAAGACAGAGATGAAAAGAGTGGGTTTAGGGTCATCGGAATGGAACGGAGTGATCTCTTCATCCGTAAAGGCTGAGGCGGCCACTTGGCAAGTGGGTCGAGGTGTAGAGGAAGGCAAAGACCTAGTGAGAGAGGCTACGTGGGGAGGAGTAATGATGGAGGCTACTTTGTGTGGGGTCATTTGGTAAGACTTCAATAGATTGAAGGACCTCCATGAGGGATTGATGATGTGACTCGAGGTTTAGATGAGGTCATATAAAGACATTTTGAGGTGGGATCGGTGTAGTTTTATTAGCATTGTTCGATCTCGTGTCCCCATTGGAAATGCGATATACGAGGACCTCGAATGATGAATTTGGGTGTGGGTGCGAATGGTATATTAGGTACAGGGGTTGGTTGATGGGCCACTTGCTTTCTCTTTTCCCTTTTCTTTCGAGAATGGGTGGTAATGTTGATCATGTTAATTTGAGGGGAGGTGGATGAAGAGGGTGTGTCATGGAAGGTATAGCGGCAGGAGGGGAAAAACCCTAGTGGTGGATACGAGCCTTGTGAGATGAGTAGGATGCATTGGTATTTAGGTGGTGGTTTGGCCACTCTCTTATGTGAACCATGTTAATTTGAATCTTGGGGATGGATCTAAGAGTTATAGGGGTGGATATTTTGTTCACCGAGTAGGCAATGAGGAAGATCTGTGGAAATTTGTGAAGGCAAAATGGGTTCCTCATCAAGAAGATCATCATCGTCAAAGTTTTCTTCAGGAGGACACAATTGGATGAGAGCGGATTTCAAAGCCTTATAGTTCTCTACATCATGTCCTGACACACGATGGTAGTCACAAAGTTTGGGTTTGATTGGGTCGTAAGGTCTAAGAGGTGGTAATGTGATGACAAAATTTTCAAGGAGGTTGGTTAGGATATTGGTGTAGGATCCTGCTAATGGATCACAATGGGAGGTGAATGTGGGTTTGGGTACAGTGCGGCTGCCGCATGTGTAGGAAGAGTCTTTAAAAGAGGGGAAGTAGGTTGGGATACTATTTTGGTGTGTGGTTTGGCCTTATATTTTAGTCATACCTGCTTGGGTAGTGGCATGGTATATGAACTAGCAATGGAAGGTTTGGTTTGGTGTAAATACCTTATTAGAGGGTAGCAGATTTTTAGCTTTAGGTTGCATATTTTTGGGTAAAGGTGATATAGGTGCACGAGATGTGGAGGGAAAATAAGATGGTGGAAGAGGGTGGGTTACCCACAGATGTAACTAAGGTGATGTGGAGGTAGGTGGTGTGGGTAGGGTAGGAGGCATGAGTGAAAGAGAAGGAAGTGTTGTGGGTAGTGAAGAAGTTATTGACGGTATTAGAGGTATGGGTGGTAAGAATATTACAGGTGAGGGGAAGGTTCTCAGTGGGTCACTTAGGTATATTAGAGGCCTATGATGGGGAAATGGGTTACTACATTCTTTGTTTCTTTGGTGGATGGGGTTTTCTTGGCCGGGGTCGAGGGTGAGGGTGATAAGGGCATGGTTGGAAATGTTGGGGTATGAGATCTAGGAGATTGGATCTTCTTTTTAGGGTCGATTAAGTTTGGTGTTAGTTTTGGAAGATGTAGCTAAATATAATTTGATGGGTGGGTGAGTAAGGCTAGTGTTGGTATGACCCCTAAGGTAGTGATAGGTTTAGGTAAGGGAGATGATATAGGCATGGGTTTGTGTATAGATGCTACCGGCTATGGGTAGAGGTGTGAGTTGGGCCATGAGTGGTTTCGTGGAAGGCATTTCAATAGTTATAGTTTTTTTGGTTTGGTCGCTCAAACACTTTTGGATAGATAGTGGAGGTGTCAGTGAGTGACAACTACATTTGTGTTGAAACAGGGAGTAGAAGGCGTCCCCAAAGTAAGGCTCTATCAACATAGTCCATGCGATCGGATAAGCATGATAATGGTACTGTTGTAAGTAGGTCCGACATGGATCGATTGGAAATCCCCATAAAATATGTTTGAGATACAGGGAAATGGCTAGCCTCGGACTCGTGGGTAAGAGATTTGAAAGTAGATAAATAGGATCTTGAAGGATGGATGGTGAATGGTCATTTATAGGAATTGATACTTCTATAGAATCCTTCATGAGTAGAGGAGAGGACAAAGCATATGAAGTGGAGTCTCCTTTTGTTAGTGTAGGCGGCGGACCCGCATCTTCTATGAGTAGGATAGGTGTTATTGACAATTATTTGGAATTTTGAGGGGTCAAGGTGGCATGTTGATTATAGGATCTTCCACGGGTGAAGGGGAACATGAAGGGGGTTCCTCTATGGGTAGAGGAGAAGATGAATTATATTCAGTGCGGTAGGGGAGTGTGGGCTAAGATTTCATCTATGGAAGGAACATGAGGCAATTGGGAAGCAACTTGTGTGTTATTAAAAATAGTGTGGACCTCACAAACATTGATATCATTGTTTGAGGTATCACCAACTTGGTTGAAAGATGGGGCATGATTAGGGATTGGCTTTTGAAGATATGCGGTTTTGGTTAGTGGGTGCATTTGCAATGTCCAAGACTAGATCTCAATTTTCTATCATTTCTTAGATGATATTCTTGAAGGTGATGTAGTTATTTTTGTTGTGACCTTTGACACAACGATAGTTGAAAAATTCGTGTTCTTTATACCACGCAGGCATGGGTTGCTTAGGTTCAAAACCAGTATGTGGTTTTATAGGTGGAAGGGTAATGGCACCAAATTTAACAAGCTTTTCTAAAAGGGAAGAATAAGATTCTCCTAGGGAAGTGTACTTTACTTTTTCTCATCTAAACTGGAAAGCTTGGACATGAGAGAGATTAGAAGGGGGTTTGGATGGGTTTAATTGATGGGGATAGCTTTTAGAACTACAAAATTAGCAGACCCTTTGGGCTTTGAATAGTTGTTTTGGGGTTTTGATGATGAATAAGTATCATTTGATCTGAATGTGATGTTCTTATTACAAAGTTGAATCTTCTTTTCTTGTATAGCATGAATTTCTAATTTTTGTGCCATGGTGAATGCCTCATCGAAAGTGTGAAAATTTTACACCAAGGGTTGTTGAGATGTCTCTGGCACATGCTTGAGTAAATAGTTCTATAAGCTCGATTTGAGGTAATTTGAATGTGAGTTGGTTAATGAGGTTGCGACAACGAGCAATGAAGTCAGTGATAGACTCATCATCACACTGTTGTGTGGAATAAAAATCAGTCATAGTAACCTTCTTGACAATGTTGATGGAGAAGTGGTCTAGGAAGGCTTGGTCTACTTTATTAAATGATTAAATGGAATGTCTTAGTAGTCCACTGTACTAATCCAATGCAGGTCTTGTCAGGGACATTGGGAAAGTCCTCAAAAGTAAAGTGTCATCATGGGTAATTAGGTAACACCCATGTTTAAAGGACCACAAATGTTGTTGCGGATCTTCTTTGCTATTGAAGCGGTTGAATTTTGGCATCTCCCAATGTATGGGGTATGGTCGAATAGGAATAGATGGGTGAATAGGATCATTACAAATTTCATCATAAGTGAGAGAATTACGTGAGCCGGAACCGATGCTTCTAATGTCTGCATCTTTTCCATCATCAACTTGATGAGGTCATTGGTAGGTTATGAGAGAGGGACACCTCATGTGGCATAAGGAGGCGGATACTGAACCTGATAGGGAGGTTGAGAATAAGGAACTGACATAGAAGGCACATATCTAGAATGGGTGATAGATGAGATAGGGGGTTGTTGATAGTAGGTATATGTAGGCGGGATGGTCGTCGTGACTCTAGTAGTGATTGGGGGAGTGTTTGTGGGATGGACCGGATGAGATTCTGAATGGAGTAGGGGTTACCGACACCACGAGAAGTTGTGTTGTAATGGGTATTTACGAGACAATGGGTGCGGATTGTGCTATAGTCCTGGTGGTCGATGAGGGTACAACAGAGATACAACAGCACGAGTGAAACTGCAGACTTAGCGGTCATGACGGGTATGTGTCCTATATGCAAAACTACCGGGGGTGAAGCGGTGAGGGTAATGTTGAATTATTAAGGGTTGATGCGGTAAGCAAGAATAAGGGTAGGAGAGATGGACACGGGCATGTCGATATCAACCGACTTCGAGGAGTCTCGGTGGAAGAATGGGAAGGTAGAACTGTAAGGCCATGGGATTCTAATCAAGGAGTTACGAAAACTCTTTATAACTTATAATAATGGTGGTAGGTAAGGTGGATTCATGGGTGACAGGATGGAAGTCGGTGAGGGACTAGGTGGGAGTGGTTGATGACTAGCGTGGAATATGAGGGCATTTTTCTGGCTGCGATTCAGCACCATGTGAACAAGTGCTGACTTGGTAAGATTATATTCTGTAGATGACACAGAAAATAGTGAAAAAAGAGAATAATGGGGTCCGGAGGTGAATCTGGTCAATGTCTAGATTTGAAAATCAAACACATGTAACCTACAACAGTTAGGTTGATCAGTGACGGTTTAGGACAAACCAATGATGGTCAAGATGAGTGGTGACAATTGGGGGAACATCGACGATGGTTTCTAAAACCGATACTGTTCACTGTGGAAGAAAACCAATCTCAAAGAATGAAGTAGGAATGTTGGATTTGTACTGGGGAAACTATGTATGATAGTAAGTATCAACATGGGAGAAATATGATGATGCCTTGAGGGCCGAAATAGAATAGAAATAGTGATGAAAGCTATTCTAGGTAAAGTAACTAGAAAGCTAGAAGCCAACACTGGTTAGGGTTTAACCGACGACGGTCAAATGTGAACCAGAAACGGTCGTTGGATCGACATCGGTGATTGTGACATTAGAAAGGAATGAATAAAATTCGTTTTGTGAATTAAATTAAGTTAAGAATCAAACTTAGAAATATGAGAATGAGGATATGAAGCCCCTGGCACACTCAAACAAAGTAAGAATATTCCAACTACGATGGCGAGTAGTATGCAGGAAGAAGAAAATGGAGATTCATAGTCTCACACCTCAAAACACAAGCCAAGAAGAATGATAAGAAAAATCATGATCCTGACAGTGATTTTCTTATGTTTATTTATCTTATGCTATTTAGGACTGACTGTGTGTATTTAGAACGGAATTTTTTGGTTCGGAAGGTGTCCTACAAAGAAGGATATCTAAAAGGATAGGTATCAAGTATGTTATCGAGGCGAGCCATCCTCTGCGAGATGACTGACAGAGGAGAAGCGAGTTGGGGAGTACCTACCAACTGGATCATGTGATCACTGACAGTTCCCAGGTAATATTTTGTTTAAGAAAGATGTGTATGTTTTGATTTTGTGTAAGTTTGGTAAGACATGCAGAGAGAGAGAGAGAGAAAAAAAAATCTTTCTATGATTCTTTATGTCAACCATCGATTGGGCATGACTTCCAGATATAGGTTTCCCTCGGTTTTAATGTGAGATAATAATGAAACAAAATTAGAATGCAATGTAAGTGTTTTAAACCCAAATAATATTCGATGTAGCAAGAGATGAATAGGAAGAGGGATGCTCTTTCAAAAATGCAATGCAAAAGAAAGGAAGATGTTTTCTTTTTAAAGTGCCAAAATATGATTGTTTTTAAACAATAAAAAGAAGGATAATGATTCCCAAAAAGAAATTTAATGTGGAAGCTTTTCAAATGGAAACAAACACACAACTTTCACCTAGGAATGAATGAATGCAAAAAACGCTGATGGGTCCCACTTTGGGAGTGCCAAAATGTTTCACCATTTTCTTTACCTTTTGAAATGACAAAATAGATAAGGGTAAAGCACCTAGGATTAGTTTCTAAAACAAGCGGTGATAGTGGAGACTATAACTTTTGAGGGCATACTACATCCATAAACGTCACCCACTACACATTTCATGCTTCAAGCTTCATGATATTAGCCTATGACGCACTCTAGTTCAACAGTTCATACTTGATTGCTTTGAGGGTGTAAATCTGAAATGAACCTCCCCTCTTCTACACTCTATGCTTTATGCTTCATTGATCTATCTTTCTGGTGCAGATTATTAAACTATTTCCCTATCACACACTCTTCTTCTATGGTTTATTCTTGATTATTGAGGGTTCTTTTTGTAAATTAACCTCATCTCATACTCATCTCGCATCCGTTGGGGCACATTGATCCTATCACATTCACATTGCATACCATTCCATCTCACTCATTCACAACATAATGCATATCTTGGTTGCATCTATTCTTTCTTGTTTATACTTACATGATACACTTTGCTTACTATGTTAGACAGATATATGCAAAGATGTCATTATATTTTATATATACACATGCATGTTCAGTTGTTCTCTAGTTGTGAATGAAAAATTCCTATAGATCTTTACACGGAGCAATGATGTTTAGCATTGTACCTCTTATTATTCCCATTGAGGCTCCTATGGGCATCTACATCTGCTTTCTCACACATTACAGGTGTTATTGTTTCATTATTTATAACTTCATATTCTTACTAAGCACACTATTTTCATTTGATCTATACATGATTTGACTAATGCTTTATCTTTCTAACATGCTAATAGGTGCTTCATGTACAGAATTTTCTTTTTAGGACTATTTTCCACCATGTTTATCTGTTACAATTTGTTTTTCATTGTTTTTTATTATATGCCATTGTTTGAGGGATATGCCCTATGTATTGTTTAATCATTGTTCATATGTTTTAGGCGGCTTCGCCCCGATTGTCTTATGACATTATGAGTGATGTCCCATGTATAGAACCCACTTTGTGAGCATAATAAACTTGTAATGTTAATTAAAAGAAACTAACACCTAGTAGTTTCAAAGAAAAGATAAATAGCTTCTACAAACTTATCCCTACCTATTAATTAAACATGATAAATCAATTAAATGTCAAGCCATTCCTACTCTTTGATATTTTTACCTAATGAATGAACCTAATTAGATCATCTAGCAATCAAATTGGTGTTGTTTCCTCAATAATTGAAGATGAGATCTCACCAAGAAATGGTTACAAGGCCATTTTAGATCTTCTCATGCTATTCAATTTGAGAGAATGGATGCAAGATGGAGAAGCTATTTCCAACAATGGAGAATGGCTCAAATCAAAATGCCTATAGTTTTCACTAGTACAAATGAGGTGTGTGTTTGAGAGGAAGGAACTTGGTCCTTTATATAGCTTGTTTTTTTGGGAAAGGATTGTAATTTGGTGGATGTGGGACAAATCGCAAAGAAGAAATGTAAATAATATTCATGTTTAGAAGAATTAATAAAGGATGTGCACTTTATTGGAATTTGGAAGGGTTTAATTAATCAAATGTGATTAATTAATAGGTAGGGATAAGCTTGTAGAATCTATTTAGAGGGGATTTAGAGGAAAATTAGCCTGATTCGGGGGATGTAAGAGGGGAATTTAACCAATAAAAGGGGTTTATTGATTAAAATAGAAGGCGTAATTAACTAATAATGTTTAATTAATCACTTAGAAGTGGATTATAACTAATGAAAGGTCATTAATTGGCATCCGAGTGATGGGAAGTTAATTAATTAACGAAATGTCATTAATTAACCGAAATGAAGGAAAATGTTAGCTAATTAGTGGGAAAGTGCTAATTATTACGGAAATGATGGGAAAGAGGATAATTAGTGCAATTTTAGTATTAAAACTGTGTAAGTGGATTTTAGGTGTCTACATTTTCCCTCTTTCAGGTGGCATAAGCAACGCCACTTCAAAAATAGTAGAAAATTACAAATAAATAAATTTTGAAGGAGTGGAAGAAAATTTAGTAGAATGAAGGATGCCCCCTCGAGTGTCAATGGGGTGATGGAAGAGGTCAATTGATGATCGAAAAAGAGGAAGGAAACAGATGGAAGAAATGAATGGGGGAGGGGGGATAGAAGGTGATCCTTATTGCCCCTTGTGTTATTGAAGAATAAGTGCGATAGAATAAAATGATAAGGAATAAAGATGAAGTGTGAAGAGAATGGAAATAGCTTGCATCCAATTGATGTAAAAAAAAAATTATTTCATCATTTTTCTTAATGATCTTGTAGACACCAAATGTGGGTGACATTCCCCCTTTATCCCACTTATTTATTAATTTAATTACCTTCAATTAATTAATGCCCATGCTCATAATATTCATTATTTAATTACCTTAATTAAATTGATTTCCACTTCACCTAGACACCTCACCCCACCACATCACCTAGACACCTCATTGTAAACCTATTCTTAGCATGTTTCCCTTTACTAGGACTTAATATCCACTTACCATAACTAACTACGACTTAGTCCTACTTACCATAAATAACTAATACTTAGTTCAACCCTAAAATCACATGCCTATTCCTCCTCTAACCACATTCCCGCTTATCTAAGCGCAACATTCTGCTTTAATGCATGAAAATGGATAGAGCTGGTCAAAAATATTGCCAAGATCTATCATTTTTAGCAAACCTAGGATTTCCGTCTTAACCAACGCCACCACCCTAAACCATTGTTGGTTACCATATATTCACTTTGATAACCTTGTTTGAGAGGTTGGAATAATTATTGGAGTTTTAGAGAGGAGAGATATTCATGCAAGCATTAGAGAACTCCTACACATCCAGGACATCCCGAACTAGCAACCAAGCACCGATCTAAAAGGAAAGTATTCACAAAGAAACATTTCGGGAAGCACAAATGACCATGGCATTAGCCACCGGTTCCACTAATCATCCATCACCTCCATCCGACCACCAGTCCGCAAACACCAAGATAAGTACATTTTATTTTGTATCTTTCCATACTTAGTGAGATCATTTTCTTTATCTTTGTTTAAGAGTTCTAATCTCCTTTGCATCCCATCACCTCTCACCTTCCTGGAAATCCCTTTACCCAACCACCTACAACCTCCCAGCCTCCCATACCGACTCCGGACATCTATGACTAGTCTCAACACTACCATCTACCTCATCATCATATGTCCATTCTTTGGGAAATCCCAGAGAATCATTAAAACTTAACTTCACTAAGTTTCGACCATCCCAACCCTACCGGCTTCGATTAACCCAAACCATCGTTGTTCTCCTTTCAATTGGCATCGGTCATACTAGACTGACGTCGGTCTCTGTATCTGATAAATCTGCCTATAACAAGGTGACCTCATACCTTTACCCAAACAACCCAAGTCACCTAAAGCTTGACCCCATCCTATCTCAACCACCTTATTTACCTGTCTAACCTCTAGATATGATCATAACTTATCCCGTTAAATTATATTTGTTTATTATACTTGACTGAGACACCTAAATCATATCAACTATAGTATGACATTATTGGTTTATATAATTTCTTGCATTAAGTTATTTTAAATAGTGGATTGACAGCCATCTAGGAAGTATCACACTTGTCGATCTATCATACGCTAGGCAGTCCCACTGAGATGTATTATTTAATATTCCTCTTGTGGTCTTGTTTTGTATTCCTAGGTAGTTCCTCCTAGACAAATGGAAATTATGGCAATCAGCATTGGATTGGGAAATCATAACATGCGCACTCTACCTTCCACCTTCATTTATAAGTATTCATCCTCAACCTTACCTTATCTATTTTGCTCTTACGTACACACACTATTCAAAGGTAATAGATCTATGTCATCATATCTTTATTATTATTATTATTATTATATATATACATGTAAGGAATGACTCAAAGCAACATACAGAATGCAATGCTTTATGAGAAAGTAAACAAGCATACAAACAACCAAACAAGTACAGACAAATACACTCAAACAAACAACGTTCAAGATAGTTGTACCAATGTTTTTGTTATCTAGCTTCATATTCCACTTGTTTGAGTTATATGACAAGGGTTAAAGATGACACCCCAAGAAAAAATACATTGCAAGGTGAATAAATGGAGGACAAGGAAGTCCCATGAAAAATTAGATGTGCCCTATGAAATAGTACCATGTATTTTTTTGTGTAAGTAATACGATATACATAGTGAGACGAATCAACTTTTGTTAATGGAGGTAGGCCAAAACGACCCACAAGTCATGTGCAAGAACAGGTGAGAACCAAAGAAAGATTGTTTTGTAGGATGATTTTGATGTTTGAGGACATTGTGTCTAAAAATTCAATTGAGTAAATGTTGTGTTTACCAAATTTTGTTAATTTTTTGATTTTTTTAAATTTATCATTTTTTTTTTTAAATTGAACTTAACAATTTTTAGGCTTTTTGGAACTTTTTACAAAAAAAAAAAAATTGGCTTTTGGAGGTTTTCCAAAGCTATGTATGGGACAAAAAGAAACATGGATTCTCCTAGTCATATATGGGAATGTACAAAAAAAGAATGCCACGCGCATGTGTAAGAAAGTGAAGATGTGAAGACTCCCCTAGCATTAGATGGAAATGTACAAAGGGAAATCATGCACGTGTATACAAGAGGAATATAATCTAGATCAAGGCCATAACACATAGGTTAAAAATTATGATGAACTCAAACCAATGAATTTTGAATAAGGAGCAAGCATGCCCCCAAAGTCTGTGCAAGCGGGCTAAGAAACATATGATAGAGGGAAGGACAAGTTTGTTTATTGAAAGAAGGGAAAAAATTTCCCTCAAACATGGTAAAAAGGAAATCTTATACACATGGATGTTCTAGACATAGTATAAGAATAGTGTGAATGCTATGGAAGGATATGAAAATGTAGCTAAAATACTTGTAATAAAAGTGTCTAGCCAAAGGCATATATCGTGAGTTGAAATAAGGACTGAAGTAAGAGTTTGAACAAGTTCAAAAATACACTTGGTAACATACTAATCATGTTTTCTCATAGATACCTAATGTGTACACGTGGAAATTAATTACTTCTTGAAGGGAAGATTTTATAAATAGTAAGTGAAGACACGCTAGCCAATGTGTATGTGTGCATGATTTGTTTAAACTAATGCTAATGTAAATAAAGACTAACACCTAATAGCCTTAATTAGCAAAATTAAACAAAATACAAAGCACCATCAAGATAAGAATTAAGCAAGGTTAGACACTAAATAAAACTTTGACAATTAACATGCTAAGTGTCTAAATCCTCTATTCTCCTAATTAACAACAAATAAATGAATTGAACCTATGTAAGCTCCATGATAATCAAATAGGTTGCTCTTGATATTCCAAGAACCTAGGAATGGGGGCTTATCAAAGTTGGGCTACAAGACCCTTTTAACACCTCCCATATGACCTAAGCACTTTAGGCTATAAGTTAGGCTTAACTCTCCAAGTGGTGAACTCTCAAGAAAACAAAGGAAAGCTTTTAGTATATTTTGATATATGCTTTGCATTTTTCTTCTCAAGAAGTTTAGGTGTAGGTATAAAGGTAGAAGGAGGGCTCCTTATATAGCCCAATGGATAAAGGAAACACTTCATCCCTTTGCATGTGGGATAAAGGTAAAACAAGATTAGGAATGGATAAGGTTGCTTTATAAAAGGTAACCTTACTTTAGAAGGGTTTAATTTATACTTAGCAAGTCATGGGAGTTGGGGGTGTTTTAATTAATCAAAGGTGATTAACTAATAGGTAGATGTAAGCTTATAGAAGATAATTAGAGGAATATTAGTATGATTTAGGCTATTAGAAGGGGATTAAATCAATTAAATATTGATTTATTGGTTAAATGAAGGGGAAAGATAATTAATTAATAATAATTAATTAGTCTAGATAGAAGGGTGATTAATTAACGAAAGGTTGTTAATTAGGTTGTTTATTGGATAGGTGACTTAATTAATTAGCATAGTGTAATTAATTAATGATAGTAAGAGAGAATATGAGCACTTTGTGATGATATGTCACCAATTTGCGAGAAGGGAGATAATTAGCATAATTTAAGTATTTAAATTGCTCGGGTGTAATTATGGGTGTCTACATTTGCCCCTCTTTGGGGTGGTGTAAGTGATGCCACTTCAAAGATAGTAGACAGAAGAAATTTTGAAGGGATAGAAGAAAAATTAGTAGGAGGGAGAGATGCCCCCTCGAGTGTCGATGGGGTGATGAAGGAAGACGATCGACGATCAAAAAGGTGAGAAATAGATAGAAGAATGGGAAGGGGCAGGATGCCCCGATAAGATGGAAGATTAGGGGTGAGAGAAAAGTGATGTAGAAGAAATATGGAGGAGTGGAGAGAAGATCTTAGCCTCTAGCCATTGTGTTATTGGAACAATTTTGATGTCATCATATTACCACAAGAGCTACATCATCGGTCCTTATGAAAAATATAAGCATACAACAAAGGTAGAATGACATGAAAATCCATACCACAAAAAAATTTCCATTGCTAAAAATACCAACTCCATGCAACATACAACAATGCAATGCAATACGAGAAGGAAACAAGCTCATTTAACAAGGAAAACAAGTACAAACACATATCCAACCCAACAACGGTCAAGATAGTTGTACAAATGTTTTTTATCAAGTTGAAGAGATCCACATGTTCATGATTGACAACAAGGGTTAAAAATGATGCCTCAAGCAAGAATATATGCAAGGGGAAATGATAATGGACATTGGGTCCAAGTAAAAAGTATTGTGTGCAACGAAACAACACCAGAAATAAATGTGCCCTAGAGTATAGACAAAGCAAGTAGCTAGCTTTGTGAATGGTTGTGAATCGCGATCCGTGAATTATATTAATTGGGAATATGTGAAAAAAACTAGTAGGATATGGAGAAAATACCATGACGCAAGACACAAGTTTCAGCCGTAATAAGCAAGTTACCATTTGTGTAGGTTTTTTTACTTTTTAGGATTTTGTGAAAAAAATTGCCTGTTTTTGGATTTTTAACGTGATATATATATATATATTATTTTTGTTTTCTGTTTTCTAAAATGTGGTGGATGGTAGAAGAAAATAGAAGAAATAGAATGAAAGGCTTAGGTGCAATAGAAAAAGTGCCCTAGGTGGAAGAAAGAAGAAACAAGTGACAAATAATGTCCTTGTTTAGTGGAAAAATTAATAAAATAATTATTTTTGAAAAATAATTATTTATGAGAGTGTGAATAAGAAGAAAAATCACCTAGGAGCAATAAAATTGTCCTAGGGGAAGAAAGGGGTATTGGACAGCAAAAATGCCCCAACACGGTGAAAAATAAGAGAAAAATAATTATTTAATAAAAATAATTATTCAACGGTGAACAGAGGAGAAAATGGTAGTCGAAACAAGCCTCCAGGCCTTCACGGTGGTGAAAAACAAGTTAATATACCCCACTTGGGGGCAGGGTAAATCACCGTGACCAATTCACTTTTTACCGACCACTATTGATATTTTACAATGAGGATCCTGACAGCGATGACGAGGATGATGGCGATCACAAGGGACCGATTGAGGCAAGCGGCACGCAATCCAAGGGTATCGGCACGCCGATGATGGTGCCTTTGTGAGTATTCAAACCTTGCTTGTCAAAATTTGTCATTAATGACCTAAAATTAGTAACTAAGGTTAAGTGACGTGTCGTCAACGCACATGCGCACGAGCATAGGTTTCAAGTCGGGGTGAAGGCGTCTCTTTGGGGGCATAGGAATCTTAAAACATATGTGCACCCGCGCAAGCACACACTCCACACACCCACGTGCATGCACACACGCTACACATGTGCATGCACCAGAAAGGGAGTGCACACCCCAAAGGGGGAGGGCACACAGAGAGGGGGATGTACGCGTGCAAGCGCAGGCACACAAATGATGGCGCAAGTGCTAAATGAGTGGTACACATGCCCTAAAGGGCACAAAGGTGCATGAATGATGGTGCAAGTGCCTAAAGACCATTGCACACATATGCATGTTCCAAAAGGGAGGTGCACATGCCAAAAAGGGTGTGCACGCATCCCAGGCTGGCAGAGGATAGACAAAAAAATGTCAAAATGATAACACTTAGAAGAAAATTTAGGATTTTTGGGTTAACCCTAAAATGATAGATAGATTATTAGAAGAAATGTTAGTGACTGACGAGTGGATTGAAATATTATAGAGATGTTTTCCAGTGTTACATACACAGGAGCGTCATTCCTATTGCTAAGCTAGAGGGGAGTATGTGTCGGTGAGACCGGTGGGCCATGGCCATACTTCTCGAGGTGGTGGGGCTAGGCCCCATGTCTCGATGCCATCCATCACTTTGGACCATGGTTTACTTACTGCACTAGCCAAGCGATGGCATAGCGAGAGCCAATGTTTCAAACTTCCTACTGGGGAGATGATTGTGACCCTAGAGGATGTATGGTAGATTCTCCATGTGCCGATCATGGGTACTTTGATTGAGTACACCTCTGATATAGGGCAGATTAGAGCAGCTTACAGTGACCTTTTTAACATAGATGACATACCGCATGATGGTATGACCATTGCATTACGCACGAGTGTATTTCTGACCTGACACTGCATCGGGGCCCCTATACATCATGTCACTTATCAGTGGGTTTTTTCTCACTAATAAGATGGGGACATCCTTCCCGAGAGGGTTACTACCATTAGTTCATGGAATTTTCAGTGGTGAGCGATATTGTTGGGGCAGTGCATACTTGGCACACTTGTACTAGGATTTACATTTGATCACCTACCATGGTCAGAAGACCATGGGGCCAACCTCATTATTACAGATTTGGTCATGGGACCACATTGCTATCAGACACCCTGTGGGCACTTTACACGTTCAAGACCCATAGGATCCATCTTACATGGTGTGGGTATCAGTAGGTGGTGATGTTAGAGGCCACCTAGGCACCTATATAGATAGCGGCAAGATTTTAATGAGTTGTCATAGATAGACATCATATGGAGACCCTATAGACATATTCAGTGGCCAGAGGATGTTGTAGAGCTCAGTGTGTGCTCAGTAGAGCACTTTATCTTTGGTAGTCACAGCTACATCATAGAGTTATACAGAGTTGACAGGTGCCAGCGACATCTTGGCCTAGTAAAGGTGATTCCATAGCCCAATATATCGTATGCCCACCGAGACTCAGAGAGGAATACTATGGAGCCTTGCATACCGGTGGCCCGAGCCAGGTTGATTTTCTCACAGGTGGTCCCACAAGTATGGGACCCAGCATGACAGGTCAAGGATCTAGGTACTATAGTAGATTATTTGACTCGGTATGCCACTGTGTTACCCCAGCGTCTTACTATCCCGGAGGAGGCCTAGGAGCACGCACTCGACCACCTATAGATATTTGGCATGTTCCTAAGTGGAGAGAGGGTGTAGTAGGTCATGATGCAGAGGATCCCTTTGATGGGATACCACATGATGAGCAAGGTGTCCCAAAGGTACAGGGACCGAGGCCATATGGTCTAGGGTAGGCACCTACATAGATTCCGAGAGCTAGAGTCCTAGAGCAGGGCCAGTCATCTAGAGCACCACAGGGACCATTCCTGGTGCACATCCAATGCCTGCACAGAACCCACCTTGTAGTAGCGATTCAGCAGGCTCTAGCCAAGAGAGATCATGCTAGAGTAGAGAGAGACGAGGCTCGAGCCAGGTGTGTGATGTGGACAACCGAGTGAGATCGAGGCTCGGGCCCAGGATGTCCTAGGAGGTGACAGTGTTGTGCACTTCGAAAAATTTGACAAATGGCCTCCTAGATAGCCCAGGTGACAGGCATATACCAGCAGAGACACGAGCCCAATCAGCAGCCTGTGATATTAGAGTGAGATAGGCTCAAGGCAGAGTGCATAGTGGGCTAGGTTGAGCTTTCCCGAGCCTTAGCAAAGATAGTGTCCTACGACGATGCACAGAGGGTACAATGGTGACTACCTAGACTCATAGAGATCTAGCCATAGCAGAGGGCAGGGCCTCCTATTACAGGTCCTTATATTTTGAGGTGGTTCCGACTGAGCGGCGAGTACCTTCCTATAGTCAGCAGTCGAGTAGGGGCACTAGATCAGAGAGGCCTCAGGCCTCAGTGGAGCAGCCATGACCAGGGAGAGCCAACGATGCTCATGTCATGCCACCTCCTCGAGACAGACTAGATACCCCATCAGAGGGCTCAAGTCAGCCCTGATGTTTTGTACTTTCACATATGCCTCTTGATGAATCCTATGATCAGATTGTGCTCTATATATATCATTTTGTATTTGCACAGTAGTTTTTACACATGCCTCGGATGAAGGCTTTTATTCTATATAGATGTATCACCTTTTACGCCTCGGATGAAGACATTTTTTTGTATAGCATGTTTTGATGCATGCCTCGATGAAGGCTTTTTGATATATTGCCATGATGTATAACCCTTTTTGATATAGATATACGCACATGGATTATATGGAAATTTGTGACATGACATATGTGTATATGAGATGGTCATTTGTTTGTTATTTCTCATGGATAGATAGCTATAGTTATGATGCATTCTAATTTGATTTGACATGTATGTGTATCATGATCTTATTAATGTATCACATGTGTTTAGATTTCTAGATGATTGATCTTGTAGAATATGTCAAATGTGTTTGCTTATGTGATGTGTCATACTTAGTGGACGAGATGATATGATGATAAGGGTGCGGGGGGATATATTTTGATATTTGTGATCCCTCTTGCCCCCATTTGATGATAAGATATGTGATGATTATCTTAGCATTCATGTATGATGTATACTTAACTTTTCTTGATATATGATGTATAGATGATGTTATATGTGATGATAATGATGGTAATGTGATGATGTGATAACAAAACAATGCACATGTAATAAACACAATCAAATGCTAACAAAGAACACAATGAATGAACATAATAATGCACCATGATTCACTAGCATGTAAAAACATACCTCAATATGCACAAGTAAGAATAAATCTAATCTAAGCAAGAAAAGATGAATCCTAACAAAGTATGCCCAAGCAACAAACAACACAAATGCACAAACATGAAGCAACTATACAAGCAAACAAGCAAAGCAAGAAACAAGACAATGCAAGTAAACATAAGTAAATGTTTTTGTAAGATTTGTTTTCATGCAACAATTTTCTATTGTTTTTTATTTATGTGAAACAATTTTCTATTGTTTAGGTTTTGAAACAATTTTCTATTGTTTTTGCGCTTTTGGATATTTTGAATGTTTTTCCAATTTTTGAGAAACAATTTCTATTGTTTTTTGTGTTTTTTTCTAACAGTTTTCTAGATTTATGTACAGGTAACCAAGAAAGTGTGGATGCCCCCAGCGTAAGATGGGGAATATACAAGGGAAAAGGCCATACGCGTATGAACAAGAAGGTGAAGTTGTTGAATTTCCCCCAGTGTAAGATGGGGAATAGAAAAGACCATGCCCCTCACAGATGAATAAAAGAAGACAAAGCCGGATCAAGGCTTGACAAGATTGGGCTCATAGGGAATCTCAAAGGTAGAACTAGGGCTAGGCCAAGTAAAAGTACCCTCTAGATGCAAGATGCTTGTGAACAACGAATCCTCCCAAGGTGCCGAAAACTAGTTTTCACCCAAGGACCTATCCAAAGTGCCAAAATTGCATGGTTTTCACTTGTGGATGACCTATTTTCTCTTTTTCTTTTCTTTTTTGATTTTTGTATTTTTGATCATTTTACCATGTTTTTATTTTTTTTGCTTTTTTGATTTTGCGTCATGTTTAAGCATAGAACCACTTAAGATGCATGGTGTTCATGGGCTCATGGAGCTCATCACCATTGGGGTGAGCAAGTTTGTATGCCCCTATGCCATACTTGGCCACTATAACATAGGGTCCTAACCAATGTGGTTCAAACTTTCCTTTCTTTTCTTGTTCCGCTCTTGTATTGAACTGATTCTCCTTCATGACTAAATCACCAACCTCGAACTGATGAGGTATGATTCTCTTGTTGTAGTTTCTGGAGACTCTATTCTGATACACTTTGAGGTGATTAAGAGTGTGAATGCACTTCTCATCTAGGAGCTCTAATTCAACCAGTCTTGCTACCTAGTAATCCTCATCTTTATCCAAATAATCCCTAAGAGAGATTCTTAGGGAAGGAAGTTCAATTTCTAGTGGGATGATAGATTACATCCCAAATACTAGAGAATATGGCATCACACCCGTAGGAGTGTGAATGGAGGTTCTGTAAGCCCAAAGATCTTATTGGATTTGCAAGTGCCAATTACGACCTGTTTTACTTACCATTTTCTCCATTATTTGTACCAAAGTCTTGTTATGGCCTCGGCCTATCCATTACCTTGGGGATAATATGGTGTAGACCATTTTAACTGATTTGGAACCGCATTGACAGAGACCCTTTATATTTTTATTCTTAAATGACTTTCCATTATCCGTAACAATGGTTGTAGGAATGCCATATCAACAAATGATATGATTCATGATAAATTTGGAAATCTGAGCTCTTGTTACATAGGTTAAGGGGACAACTTCCACCCACTTTGTAAAGTATTCAGTAGCCGTGATGATGTGGGTATGACCATTAGATGAGGTAGGGGTAAGTTTCCCTATCAAGTCAAGTCCCCACTTAGAAAATGGCCATGGGGTAGTGATAGGTTGCAATGGTTGTGATGGAGCATGGATGAAGTTTCCATACTTCTAGAAAAGTACACACTTCCTGACATAATTGCAACAATCGGTTTCCATGGTAGGCCAATAGTAGCCTACTCTTAACAATTTCTTGGCCAAAACCATTCCATTAGTATGTGCTCCACACACCCCTTCATGTACTTCTTTGATCCATTAGCATCTGCCGATATGTTCGTGCTCTTGGAATTTGTTCAAATGTGATAGGCACGAAGTACTCCCTTAGAGTTTCCACCAACTTTTTTAAGGTATGAGCTTGTCATCCTTAACCTTGTATTCATCATTAACCTGCTTAATAATTAATTGAGAATCACCCACAACCTTGACATGATGAATGTTCCACTTGATAACGAGCTTCATCCCTATGATAAGTGCCTCATACTCAGTGATATTGTTTGTGAAAGGAAAACCTAGGAAAAAATCTTGTGGTATAGGGTCACCAGAAGGAGTAATGAGGACCACCCCTGCACCTGAGCCATGAAAAGTAAAGGACTCATCAAAATGTATCTACCACATGACAGATTCTTCAATGTATAGTAATGAGGCATATGACAGATCCATATTTAAAGGTTCAGTGCCTTGCAAAGGTGCTTCTGCTAGTTGGTCAGCGAGTACTTGTCCTTTAACCAACTTCTAATGTATAAATTCTATGTCAAACTCACTTAATAGAATGATCCAATTAGCCATTCTACCCGTGAGGGTAGGTTTAGATAACAAGTACTTGAGTGGGTCAACTTTGGATATCAGCTTGGTTTTGGTATTCAATAGATAATGGTAAAGTTTTTGAAAAGTAAAAACAATAGCCAAACAAGCTTTTTCAATTTGGGGATAGTTGAGTTCATAAGCGATGAGAGTGTGACTAAGATAGTACACCACTTTTTCTTTGTGACCAAGGTCGTATTGGGCGAGCAGTGCACCAATAGAAAATTGTGTAGTAGAGATATAAAGCAAGAGTGGCTCCTAGGAGTTGGAGGCATGAGGACAAGTGGATTGGCCAAGTATTGTTTAAGCAAAGCAAAGGCTTGTTGTTGCTCTGGTCCCCAGATGAAGGTGACATCCTTTTTAAGCAAGTGGGTGAATGAGTGGCACTTATCTGTAAGTTGGGAGATGAAGTAGTGAATAGCCTAGATTTTCCCCTGTAAGCTACGCAGTTGCTTAATATTATTAGGTGGAGGCATTTCAGTAATAGTAGACACTTTAGCAGGGTCTACCTCAATTTCTCTTCTTTATATAATGAAGCCCAATAGTTTTCCTGATAATACACCTAATACACATTTCTTTGGGTTTAGCTTGACCTTGTACTCCCGTAGGCACTTGAAGATACGCCATAAAATGACAAGGTGATCTTCTCTTGTCTTAGACTTTCCGAGGATGTCATCCACATAGTCCTCCATGATATCATGAATCATATCATGAAAAATTACCGTCATTGCCCGCTAATAAGTAGCACCTATGTTTTTAAGGAAAAATGGCATTACTTGGTAGCAGAAGGTACCCCAAGGAGTCGTGAAAGCCGTTTTGTGCTGATCTTCATCAGCAATCTTCATTTGGTTATATCCTAAAAATCCATCCATGAGAGATAGCATCTCATATCCTATTGTTGAATCCACAATCGTATCAATGTTTGGCGGTGAAAAATCATCCTTAGGAAATCCTTATTAATGTCTCTAAAATCCATGTAAATTCTGAAACTAGCAAGCTTTTTCTGGACAGGACAATGTTAGATATCCATTCAAAATAATCAATAGGCTGGATGAATCCTACCACAAGTAATCTTTCTAGTTCCTCTTTAACCAGTAAGGCTACCCTTGGGTGCATCTTTCTGAGCTTCTGCATGTAATAGGCTTAGCATTTGCATGCACAACTAGGTTGTGCACGACCAAAGTTGGATCTAAGCCTGGCATGTCTTTGTAGGACCATGCAAACATGTCTATAAACTCTCATAGCAACATAGTGAATGTATTTTGTTCCTGTGCCAAGAGTGATGCTCCCAATTTGACTATTTTTGGGTCCTCTTTTGTACCAATATTCACATCAATAGTCTCCTCTACTAATAATTTTGACAAGTCCTCCATACGCATAGGATCGGGAGGAAGGTTGAGATCTTCGTCCAAGGATGTCTCCATGAGATTTTCATCCTTGGCATGGTCACTTTTATTGTCCCTTGATTTTTGCACTGTTTTTCGGCTAGTGCCTCAAATAGGTTTTAACTATGCGACTTGGACTTTGATTTTTGCCGAGGCTTTATGTTGAAACTTTTTCCCTTTCTTTTTCTTAAGTTTTGCTGACCGCTAAGCTCAACCTCCTCACCGAAGTAATCACAAGTATCCAAGTCAATATAAAATCCCTTTTGTGGTCTCCAATGGGAATTGTATCCCTTATTCCCATGAACTATGCGATAGCTTCATCATTCTCAAATAAATCTAGCGACATGTGACGCGTTGTTATTCCCATTCAATAAGGGAAAGGTAGTCAAGGTCAAGGGTTGGTTTCATAGGGGTTATGGTTAGGATAGCGTTGTTCATGAATAGGTTCATGGAGGCAAGATCCTCATATTGGCTATAATGGGAATCCGTATTGTTGTTTAGATAGTCGAGTTATCCTCATGTTTAGAACAAGTAGCATCTTGATCATTGGGGTGTGCTCCATAAGGGTGAATTCCAATGTTGTATCTTTCTATTTTAAAATGTGGAAGAGGCACTAGTTCTATCTATCCATGTTCATTTCTTCCACATCCTATGCCCTTGTAGCACATGGAGTACATCATTTTACTAGATTTCTCATATTTAGGGGTTTGATAACAAGTTGGTTGAGTATCCTCTGGGAACCAGTTGTTATAGCTGGATCTAACAATTTTTCTTTAGCCAACAAGCCTTTAGGTAAGAATGACCCAATAGTGTGTTCATTTCTAGGTCTTCTAAGTGATAGTTGGGTTGACCTCTAGTCTTGGGTGACAATGAGAGGTCTGAAACCAAGAGGGATTGCTGCACATTATATTCTCCACAGCCATATTCAAGGATCTTCATCTCCCATGAATCAAAAGGAGAGGTTGATGTGGATGAACCATGGGTGTAAGAACTAAGAGAATCCAAATCTATCTAGGATTCCATGGCCTCAGATTGGAGAGGGACTACTATATCGGTGGAGGGACATGCATACGTGCCCTTACGTGTAAAACTATTGAGATCTCTACAGTGAGCAAAGGGCTCTGAATCTCCTTGTATTGTAATGGTGTGTCCCTCATGGTTCAATTTAATGCACTGATGGAATGTCGATGGCACGGCCTGCATGGCATGAATCCATGGTTGACCTAGAAACATATTATACGGAAGTTCCAAGTCGGGACATGAAACTTTGTTTGATGGCAAAGTGGGACCCACCTCCATTGGCAACATTATTGTTTCTGCCGACTCCCTTTCCACGTTGTCATAAGCGGTGATAGTGATGATATTTGACTCAAGATCTTCCTCAGTATGTCCCAGTTGTTTAACCAACTTTAGCGTGCATCTGTTCAACCCTAATCTGTTGTCCACAAGCACTCATTTTATCTTCCTACGGGTAACAACTACCTCAATATATAAAGGAAGACTATGTGTTGAATTGTCAGTAGGGGTCTCCCTATGATTGAAGGCAATATGTTCATTTGGTATGATGTTTGTTACTGCAACTTGAAGATGTGTAGGATCTACCTCTAATGGCACTACCGACCCCAAAGAGTTTGGTATAGAATGTCTTTGTGTACATTAGATATCTTAAGAAGATATAAGATTGAAATCTTAGCAGATGTCTTCTCAAGTTACTCTAAGAGGTTATATTTACCCATTTGTGGGGTTGAAGGGGAAGGTTCCGGAATCACGAGGTGGGCACACCTTGTTACCACGGTGCAATCATTTCCCTTGATTCAAATGGTGTTGACATGGTCAGTAGGAGAGTGAATACATCCAATAAGAGAATCATAATGATTGTTGTCTTTTTTGGTGTATAAATAATTCGCTTCTTTATAACCTTGGGATGACTCTCCCCTATCCGGCTTTGACTTTTCTAATTTATCATGATTAGGGAATGTCTCTTTATACGTCCCCATTTTTTCCTTGGGTGTCTAGGTTTTCCCAGGGTTGTCCACCTCTATTTCCCCATTGTTGATGATGTTTTGGATATAATGATGAAGTCTCATACATTTTTCTATCTTATGTCCATTGACACAATGCATTTTGTAATATTCATGCTCCTTGTATCATGAAGTTTTTGGAGCATTGTCATCAAATGGTTGTGTCATAGGATATGTCACCATGTGGGCCACATCCAATTGTTTTAGTATAACCGACAAAGGTTCATTAAGAGAGGTTAACATTATTCATTTTGGTGGTGGTTGAATTGGTCCTTTGGTCGGGTTTAAAAGGTTCACTGTTTGGACTATTAGTACACGTTTGGAATCGTGATCCCGTATCTCACCACATTTTTGTTTTCGTTAAAAACATTTGGCTTCTCTCGTGGGTTTAACATTTTGATTATCTATAGATTGGGACTTGAGAGTTCCTTTGGAAATGAGATCTTTCTCTATTTGAACCCCTTTTTCAATGACCTCCTCAAAAGTGTGAACACAATGCATTTGGAGGTGGAAGGCTATGTCCGGATTTAGGTTGGGTACAAAAATACTAACCAAATGTTTTTCAGGGAAGCGTAACGGAAGAAGCTAGATATCCCTCTCGAATGTTGTAAGAAGCTAGAGAAATTCTCTTTAGGGTGTTGTTTGGTGCCACATAAATCTGCCATGGTGACATCACTCTCTATATTATGAGAAGTGATACACAAACCTTTCTTCCAATTCCCCAAGTGACAATTGATCCCCAAGGTAAACGTGTAAACCACTCCAAGGCTTGACCTCCTAGACTCTTGGGAAAAAGTCTTATGAGATAATTGTCACTATAGGATACCTCTTGACATGCCATATAGAAATCTTTGACATGATCCGTGGATCTCCCTTCCCTTTATATTTGTCAAATTTTGGCATGTCAAATTTCTTAGGAAAGGGTTGAAGGGTCATAGTCTTGTCAAAAGGATAGGGACATAATTCTTCATATTGATACTTTCTAATGCTCCCTATATTTCTCTCTTGAAGGCTTACGAGTGTTGCTTTCATAGATTGTACCTCTTGTGTGAGCAATTGTTCTCTAGTGGGAGAAGCGGGGATATATACTTGATGATACCCCGTATCATCTTCTCCTTGATTTTCTCTATGGAGTTCACTGATCTTAACCTTAGGCCTTGACTTTTGAATGTTTTTTCTTGCTTCCTTCTATACATGAGAGGTTAGCAAAGCTAATTGTCGTCTTAGGTTACTAATTTGTTGTTGAATTGTGGTTTCTTCTTCTAAAGGTTCCTCCTCTTCCTCATTTTGTGGAGGTTCTTCACCATTCTCATGTCCCATCGTGTTTTTACGTGGCACTTTGATAAAGGGTATGTTATGTCCCACTATCTTATTATTTCCTACATTGGAGGTAGAAGCATGTCCATGCGTCAAAATATCCTCCATGTTGATAAGGGGTCATTCTTCCTCATTAGCGTTATTCGCAGGTGGGATTGTTTCATTTTCAGTGGGCATTTTGGCCCCTAATTCTACAACCCATGCTAGCACTCTATCCTTATTTCTGAAAAAAAAATCATCTAATAAAGTAGGGTAAAAGTCGATTTCTACGTGTGGGGATTCCAATTCATCACCACTATGATCGACCATATCTTCTATCTCTTTTTCTACAGAAAACAAAGGCCCTAGATCATGTCCAATGAAAGGGTTTGACCCTTGTCTATTTGAGGCTTCCCAAGCTTGCAATTTTTGTTCCTCGTATGTTTTTTTCTTGAGTCCTAATCATGTTTTGGGAGCCATGATTTGTGATAGTTTCACTAAGGTAAGTTTTAAATGTGTTCAAAACTTTGTGACCACACCTAAGTGAAATGCAAGATAAATTGTCAAGAATATGAATGAATAACAATGTGAGAATACCAATGTGATAGAGTGATAAATCACCAATGACACAAATGTTTGGTATCTAAGCCTATCAGATGAAATATTTCCTAGACTACGTCTCAAAAAGTAGCTTAGTGTCGCAAGATAATTGACAAGATGCTCTCACTTATGCCAAGTTCAAGAGAATGATCAAGACGTAAGTAAATACAAAAAGTTAATGTGACCTCCTAAAAAGATATACTAGAAGCGAGCTCAAATTCGTTTAAGACCTATACCCCAAAAAAATTCCAGATTACAATTTGTGAGTGACACAACATGATATCACAAAGATATGTGAACCAAACTTTGTGAGAAAGTAAGGTTTTTGATATCAAGATGCTATTGATATAACACACACAAGTGGTAACACGTAGCACTCTTCAAAATCGAGGTAATAATAGAATCAAACTAAAAGCTCAAAGTATAGCTAGGAATAGTTAAAATGTGTGTAGCGTAACCTTACAATATAGATATTTAGGTTGAGTTTACAAGAAACAAGACATAAATATTAAAATTATAGTGATACAATACAAACAAGGTAACCTTTCTAAGGAAGTCCAAGATGATGAACCATGCCTAACTACAATGATGATCTTGACGTGGGTATCAAGATCACAAAGGCCACCAATGATATGAATATGCCTCCACACACTTTAGATGTTTAACTTACCCACCATAAACATGGATGGGTGTAAATAGACAAAAAAGTGGCAGAAACAATCGATTGGTAACACAAAGGTAGTCACCCTTCTTTTGATTAACAAAATATCAAAAGAATGTCAAGGAAGCAAATCAAAAATGGTGATGAAAATGTTGGCTTCAATTTGGCATAGTTTCGCTTTGCCTTAAGGTAAGTGAAAAACTAAGAAAAGTAACGCGTCACACATTTTGTGATGAAAAGATGGCTCACAACTCAACATTGTTTTAGAATGGTCAAAGTGGGCTCCTAGCCAAAGTATATTTTCCTAGGTGGTTCTCTCATCCTACGTGTTACAAATTTGTCCACGAGCGGGGCGATATAGCCAAATAGTCCCAAATATCTTGGGAGTATCTCGGCATTTCCCCCTTTAAGCATAGTGGGCAGTAAATGCATCCATCGTGTACTCTTTATAAGGTCATGATAGGGACAACTTGTAACGCTATCTCACAAAGGAATCACTAGTCAAGTAGATAGTGCGAGCACTTCCATTTTCATCCATAAGGTTCCCTCTTGTGTGGACTACTTTGGGGTTCCTAGAACCACCCCTATTGTTGTAGCTTAAGGCGTTATGTCAAAGGGGTTATGTTCCAATTGAGCGAGAGAGGATGTACCCTTTTCCAAAACTTGCAATACAGTGTTTTGAATATGTTGTTCTTTTTATCTTGTTTAATTAGGTGTGGTTTGCTTGAACACCTTTTTGCAACCTGTATAACAACTATATTAGTAGTTTTTGACTTCGTTTTCAATTCCTCCTTTATTTGACAAGCGTGGTGTTTTTGGTCGTATATGACGATTTCAGTAGTTTTCCATCAAAATAGTAAACACCATTTTTTATTCTCTAGATCGTCCAAGGATGCAAGAAAAGAGCATACGAGATGTTTCCAAAATCCAAAAAGATATCAAATGGAAAAATATTATAATTCAAACACAACAAGTTAACAAATTCCAATTCAAATATTCCTAACAACCTCAAAGCATCAAAAAGGACCTAAGAATCATTTTTGATTCCCAAGATCGCCACAAGGGACACAAAATAAGAGCATACGCGATCTTATTCCTATAAGTAAACATGAAAAGTTTATCTAATCAAGTAAAATCATGTAAAAACATACTGCAAAAATGAGTATGTGATTAGATAAAACTCACAAAAATGTTAGCACTTCAACACATTAATTCCAAGAAAACAAAAATACACATGCACCCTGTTTTGGCGTCTGCAAGACGGGTTAGGCGGATACTCCACTCTTTTTTTTCTTATTTACATTGCACCTACACCACATGAGAGGCATGTGTGCCAAAAAATGACGTGTGCGCCACTCAGTGTGTTTCTAGCTTACCATGTACCTATGCCACCCAAGAAGCGTGTGTGCTACCGAGAAAAGCATGTACGCTACCAAAAAAGTGTGTGCACCACCGCAATGTAAAATAGCCTCGTTTCCGATAGAAATCTTGCACCATCAGAAATGTGTCTGTGCCACTAAAATAGCGTGTGCGCTCGAGTTAGGGTGTATGCACTTGATTTGTGAGTTTTGATTGCGGTGAAGGTACAAAATAACATCTACACCTAGGTTAGTGCATCTACCCACCGGTTGGGGTATGCGTGATGGGATTAGTGCATATGTGCTAGGGTCGATAAATAGAGAATCAGGTTCGGACGGGCACCTACACCACCCGAGATGTTCTGCGCATAAAAACATACCTATGCTCTGGTAGTGTGCCTACGCCACCTCTGCTGCAACCAAAATACGGCAAAAAACACAAGAAAGCTCACAATACTTCAAATTTTAGCAAGTTAGTTTTAAAATGGCAACAACCCATTAAAATGATGGCTATGAACAAGAACTTACACATATAAAATTAGCAAAAATTCTAAGAAAATAGACATTAATTACTACATGTGCATATCAAAAGTTAGCCAAAACAATGAAATTTAAACTAAAATGCCAAGGGACTAGGTCCCACTGGGTGTGCCAAATGTGTGCATGATTTTTTTAAACTAATGCTAATGCAAATAAAGACTAACACCTAATAGCCTTAATTAGCAAAATTAAACAAAATACAAAGCACCATCAAGATAAGAATTAAGCAAGGTTAGACACTAAATAAAACTTTGACAATTAACATGCTGAGTGTATAAATCCTCTATTCTCCTAATTAACAACAAATAAATGAATTAAACCTATGCAAACTCCATGATAATCAAATAGGTTGCTCTTGATATTCCAAGAACTTAGGAATGGGGGATTATCAAAGTTGGGCTACAAGACCCTTTTGACACCTCCCATATGACCTAAGCACTTTAGGCTAGAAAAGAGGCTTAACTCTCCAAGTGGTGAACTCTCGAAAAGCAAAGGAAAGCTTTTAATCTATTTTGATATATGCTTTGCATTTGTCTTCTCAAGAAGTTTAGGTGTAGGTATAAAGGTAGAAGGGGGGATCCTTATAAAGCCCAATGGATAAAGGAAACACTTCATCCCTTTGCATGTGGGATAAAGGTAAAACAAGATTAGGAATGGATAAGGTTTCTTTATAAAAGGTAACCTTACTTTAGAAGGGTTTAATTTATACTTAGAAAGTCATGGGAGTTGGGGGGTGTTTTAATTAATCAAAGGTGATTAACTAATAGGTATATGTAAGCTTATAGAATCCAATTAGATGAATATTAGTACGATTTAGGCTATTAGAAGGGGATTAAATCAATTAAATATTGATTTATTGGTTAAATGAAGGGGAAAGATAATTAATTAATAATAATTAATTAGTCTAGATAGAAGGGGTGATTAATTAACGAAAGGTCGTTAATTAGGTTGTTCATTGGATAGGTGACTTAATTAATTAGCATAGTGTAATTAATTAACGATAGTAAGAGAGAATATGAGTGTTTTGTGACGATATGTCACCAATTTGTGAGAAGGAGATAATTAGCGCAATTTAAGTATTTAAATTGCTCGGGGGTAATTATGGGTGTCTACAAGTGTAGAAATGATCTATTTGGTAGTTGATTTGTGAATGGAGGATGGAAGGAGAGTCATACATTGTTCCACTACCAGTCAAGCATCAACAACTCCGACGGAGATGTTTTTAATTCTAGTCATAGCATTCCTCTACTACCATACAGTGTATATAGCCCCGATAGAGATACTATAAATACCCCAAAAGATATTTACATATTGATTAGATTTTTATTTACTTTTTTACTTTTTGAAAATGTATTTCAACTCTCTTTCGATTATTTTGATGAGAGTTTAAGAACCACCGATGGCTTGATGGAGGGATATGGAAGTGATTGTGATGCCAACATTGGCTAGTGTCAAAAATATGTCTAAAATTTCTTCTCAATAATTTTATTAGATGTAAATAGTAATAGGATCTCTAAGTGGTCAGTCGTTCTTTAATTTACCAAAGTGATGAAAGACCGAGGTCAAACAGATACGATAGAGATAAATGTCACAAAATGAGTGTGAATAAACTAACAAAAATATCATCAAAGGGATGAACATGGTGGATGACTTGAAAAGGAATGGAAAGAAAGGGAAGAAGGAACATCCATGTGTGTATAATACCTAATTGTAATGTTTGATCTTTTACCTTTTATTTTTATAATATTTTTTATTTCTCTCTTTTTTTTAGATGGTTTTATGAAGGTAAAACCATGAAGGGAGAAGACGATGAAGATGAATGATTTATAATTTGGGACCAACAATGTCACTCCACATGATAAGATCCAAAAACAATGTTTATGATTTATTTAATGAGGGAGACTAGGAGTTTTTGCTTATCAAGAGTGATATTATCTCCAATCTCAATGACCGTAGTGAGATCATATTTGATAAGTGACTATGACTTATCTTTCAACATGGATTTTGTATGTGGAATCTTGAGTTCCCTATCCATAGGTTTCTGCACTTTTTTCCATACCTAACATTTTCATTGGTGTGCATTCTTGAATCATGTTTGATTTTTATATTTGTGAGTGTTGGATTTGCTTGGATCTTTAGAGATCTTCATATTTTTATCTTATCTTGATGAAGAAACTGTTGGTGTTTCCTACAAGATAATGTGTGATTTTGTTGATCCTGAGAAGTGGGAGAAGAAAGTGGATGTTTGGGATTGATTATAGGAATGTTAAGAATGATGGTGGGCTTGAAAAAATTGTTGATAGAAGGATTATATGATTGACAAAAAGGATATGGTCCAAGAATTGAATAGGATGGGATATCGGGAGGTGAGACACATATAGAAGGTAAAGGGATACTACGATGTGGCCTCAAGATGGAAGGTAATGGGATACTAGGATTTGAGCCATGGATAGGATATGAAGGGATATTAGGGTGTGGCCCAAGTATAGAAGAAAATGGGCTACCAGGAGATTTCCCATAGAAGGAAGACAATGGGCTTCCTGGAGGTGTCCCATAAATAGAAGATGGAGGGATACTAGGATGTGGCCCAAGTATAGAAGATAATAGGGTACCAGGACGTGAGCCACATATAGAAGATAATGAGATACTAGGATGTGACCTAAGGGAAGATAAATATGGGCTACCAAGAGGTGGCCCAAGGTGAGATTATGATTGAGGAATTGTGATATGTAAATAATGATGGGGTGATGAGAAGATAGGCCATAGATCAATGCGAGAACCAAGAGTTTCATCATGCAATGAGGAATGTGAATATGGAAGAATAAGAGGAGGATCAATTTTGATGATCTTAAGATCTTCCTCCATTTTCTAACAAAAGGAATCAACTTCTTCCCCACAATACACAAATGTATCGAGGTCAAAACAGAATTCTTGCTCATGATCCTCTAAAGGAATGTCATTATGTAGCCCCATGAATTCTCTTATTGCTTCTTCATTCTAACAAAAATCGATCATTATGGGTCATTGTTGGTCGATGATAGAAGTTTGGTTGGAAAAATGGAGTCCAAAAATTGTTGAAGATTTAGAAGATGTTTGATGTTGTATATAATGGGAAGATTTAATCATATTACTCCCACAAAGGTAAATAGAGATTTCACAATATATCTTAGCAACTCATTTCTTATGACTAATTCTACGTGAATAGAAACATTAGTCTTTAGAAGATTGATAAGGATGATAGCGCAAAAAATTTTTGAAAAGGCTTGAGGGAAGAAGAGGGATTATATTTCAATTGATAGAAGAAGATGACTTAAGAGACACAATAGATTTGAATTTATATGTATCGTAAGTGGAAGAAGATGTAGATTTGAAATAGGTTGGTATTGTTTTTCCTAGAAGATGATATAGTGCGGGTAGAAAAATAGGATCACGTAGAAATTGAGTAGATTTTAGCATAGGGGGTCGACTTAGATGATTGATTAGAGGAATTCAGATTTGTATAGATCTTCAAAACAGGAAGACGTTGTTGAGGTGACTGATAAAGGGGGTCCTGTAGAGAAATGGAGGACTGTGACTCGGGAATCGAATTAGAGGAAAGATGGGGAAATTTTTTGGTGATACAAATCCTTAGAGGAGGTTGTTTGGGAGATTAGTTATTCCTTAGAATGAATTCAATGGAATGAGGCTCGAGAGACCGAGAGGAATCCGAAAGATATTTTGGATTATAATAATCGGAGATTGAGAGGAATTAGAAGAATAGTTTGGAATAGAATCACCGGAGATTGAGAGGAATTAGAATAATAGTTTGGATTAGAATCATCAAAAACTTAGGGGAATTAGAAGAATAAAATGGATTAGAATCATCATAATCATACCACCGACTATCGATGAAGGTGGGGAAATGGGTAGCCAAACGAGTTCTCTAGCATGAAGAACAAATCGAGTTTCATTCATGATGGGTGTATTTTGATGTGAATTCCTAAACCTAGGTTCCCTATTTTTGTTAGTGTGAGTAACCATATGATAGTCACTCATGGTTGAAATTGTTGGGTCCAAATGCCTAGACCTAAATTATATGATTGAACTCCTTAAAATACAAGGAATTTCCATATCAATTCGAGCGGTGTAATGACATCCAACTAGACATTTTGAAACCAAATAGGGGTACTTGTGTTATTTTCTAAAGGGGATCTAAGGAAAACACAAATATTATTAACACAATTTCAATAATCCATCAAGGTTTGGACAAAAAGTTGCAAGTGTAAATGTCAAAATGGTTTATCAAAATTTAGCAACACAAAGGCTCCAAATGAAAATTTCCCAATGTTCAAATAGTCTTAAGAGTTTCTTGATAGGAAATGTTTTTTTCTAAGGTTTTAAAAATGCATACAATTACTATAATGAACCTAGAAAAAATCAAGCATCGTGACAGTCTACAAAGGTTTCTATTAATGCCAAAAATGGCTAAAGAATGTCCAATGGAAAATAATCAACAACCAAATTATCAAAAGGAATTTCCTATGAAACAAGTCTATAAGATGGAAGGTCATAAGGAACAATCACGTAAGTTTGCAACAAAAATCCAATCTAAAAAAACTAATCCCTATGTAAATGTGTCCCAATGATAGGTTGGCAAAAAATGATCAACACAATGTCAACACTTAAGTCAAGTTTAAAATAAACAAGACATAAATATTAACAAGGGGTTGAATTGATTTCCGACTCAAGGTATACTACAATGAGTCTAGATATAAATAAGGCCTAAATCCCAAAAAGTGGAAGTTACAAATGTGAGCAACAAAACAATACCACGTAGATACGTTAATATAGCTTTACGGAAAATCAATATATTAGTATCAAAATAATATTGATACGATGCAAATAATGTAACAACAAAACTTTTGAACATTAAGGTAATGTTTTTAAGGAAATAAGGTCAAAGTATAAAAAGGAGTTTTTAAGGTGCGGGCAGCGTACTGGTAAAATCTTGAAATGTAAATCAGTTTTACGAGAAACAAGATGTAAGTATCAAAATTGTATAGAAATGATGTGAGCAACATAACACCTCAAGGGAATATTGATGATGAATCAATCCTGACAACAATGAAATGTATTGTTGTGGGTAGCAAGATAAGGCTACTCAATATTTGAGGACATACCAACACACTTTCAACTCTTACTATCACATTCGTAATAAGGAAGGATGTAAGTGGGTGCAAAAGAAGTGGACACAATGTTGAGTAACACTTTATATGTATGCTTTCTTTTGTCCCAAAAAGGGAAACAAGAAAACAAAGGAGTAGACCAAGTGGTGATGAAAAATACTTGACGTAACTTTGGCAGAGTTTTGCCTTGTCTTAGGACAAGTGAAAAACTAGGACAAAGTAACACTTCATAAATTTTGTGATGAATAACACTAGGCTCAAACTTCAATGGAATCTCCCCTTGTTTGAATAACAAGGTTTTAACTCTAAAAAAATCTTCATGAGAGCTCTTTGAAACACGTTGGATAAAGGAAAGGTTGGCCCCTATGCAAAATGGTTTCCTAGGATTTTTTCGCAACACTCACCAATTCCTACCTAAGAGAGGTATGCACATCTATAATTACTTCTAGAGAGGTGTACCATAACCCCACAATCAAATTAATGAATGAGGCCTCATATGGGTAGCTTGAAGCTTATCTCACAAGGGTTTTTCACTAGTCAAGTATGTAAGCGGGGTGCTTCCTATTTTTTCCACCAATTCCCTCAAGGTGTGGACTACTTTGGGGTTCCTGGGGTAATCCTTACAATGATTTTTATTACTTATGTCAAGATATTTCCCCAATTAAAGTGGACAAGTCGTTTCTCTTATCTAAACCTACAAATACAATGTTTTGAATAGTGGTGTGTTTTTAATCTTTTATCTTAGTTTGGTTTTGCACACCATTGGCAACCTACAACAAACTGTATTAGTATTTGTTTAGATCCCGATTCTTTGAAAAGTGAAATAAGGTCCTGCACTCAAAAGTTAGTAGTTCTCCACAAAAACTTATAACATTTTAAAAAGAGGATCAATTTTTTTATTCTCAAGATCATCTAAAAGATGCAAGAGAAGAGCATATGCAACAAGTAACCCAAAATGGAAAACTCTATATCAAAGGACCATTAAGCATGTTTAACAATTTGTTCATTCCTTTAAACAATAATGAAATGATGAAATGTTTAGAAAAGAAGGAAGACCAAAGTTGTTTCTGATTCTCAAGATCACCTAAAAGGTGTGAGAGAAGAGCATACACAACCTTATCCTAACTTTAAAATGACATGGAGACACAACATTCATTAAAGCATTTAAACATGTTAGAAAATGACTAGTTATCTACAAAATGATAACCCAAAGCTTTTGGTAACTCTAAACCCCAAAATTTATGTTTCCATTTTGTATTTCTCTTCAATACCTTTCCAAAACAAAAACAAATGGATTCCTTCCGAGTTAGGGAGTAAATTTTATGTCCTTCGGAAGATATGTTATGCACACAGATTGACACTAGTGCACCCAAATTGACACTAACATGCCCAAATTGACACTAGTGCTCCCAGATTGACACTAACAGGCCCAAATTGACACTATCACACCTAGATTGACATTATCATTCCCATTGACTCTAACGTGGGTCTAACATAGAATGAAAAAAATAGTGTTACGATGAGTCCGCCAGAAAGACATGATAGTGCAAGTCTAACACAAAATGATATAAAACAGTGTTATAGTAGCACGGCCAAAGAGACGATAATGTGAATATGACACGAATCATAGAAAACAGTGTTATATAGTGTGGCAAGAGACACGGTAGTGCAAGTCTAGTTCACACTAGTGCGGGGCACCTATATGATGTCACAAACACATGATTTTGACAAGGAAAATGTTAAAAAGGTCAAAACTTTTCCACTTTAACCCAAATTTAGCAACAACCCATCTCCTTTGTACCTATAAGAGAGACTCAACACATGTAAAGTTAACAAAATATATCAAGGAATTCAAGTTATTTAACATGTGCCAAATAAGGGTTAGCCAAAATTGAAACTAAACTAACAAATCTTGAAATCAAATGCTAAGGACAATGGAGTAAGTCCCACTTTGGGTGTGCCATATTTGAGCATTATAAACTTTCAATTCTAATTAAAATAAACTAACACCTACTAGTTTTGAAGAAAAGATAAATATACTATAGAACTATAAGATAAGAGCTTAAAGGAAAACAACTTTTAAAATGTATAAACATGATAAATCCATTAAATGCCAAGTCATTCCTACTCTTTGAGATTGCTACCTAATGAATGAACCTAATTAGATCATCTAGCAATCAAAAAAATTGTTTCTTCAAGAATTGAAGATGAGATCTCACCAATAAATGGATAAAAGGCCATTTTGGATCTTCCCATGCTCTTTAATTTGAGAGAATGGAAGCAAGATCGAGAAGCTATTTCCAAAATGGATAATGGCTCAAATCAAAATGCTCGTAGTTTTCGCTCATGCAAATGAGGTGTGTGTGAGAGAGGAAGGATCTTGGTCCTTTATATATCTTGCTTGTTTGGGAAAAGCTTACAATTTGGTGGATGTGGGACAAAGCCCAAAGAATAAATGCAAAGGATATGCATGTTTAGAAGAATTAATAAAGGATGTGCACTTTATGGGAGTTGAGAGGGGTTTAATTAATCAAATGTGATTAATTAATAGGTAGGGATAAGCTTGTAGAAGCTATTTAGAGGGGATTTAGAGGAAAATTATCATGATTCAGGGGATGTAAGAGGGGAATTTAACCAATAAAAGGGGTTTATTGATTAAAATAGAAGGCATAATTAACTAATAATAATTTTAATTAATCACTTAGAAGTGGATTATAAGTAATGAAAGGTTGTTAATTGGCATCCGAAGTGATGGGGAAGTTAATTAATTTTAAAAATGTCATTAATTAACCGAAATGAAGGGAAATGTTAGCTAATTAGAGGGAAAGTGCTAATTATCACATAAATGATAGGAAAGAGGATAATTAGTGCAATTTTAGTATTAAAAATGCATAAGCGATTTTGGGTGTCTACACCTACTTTTCACGATCTCTCTTGTATGCACACTTTCTTATTACATTGTTTTTCTATTACATGTTTACTACTTTTTACTAACATATGCATATAGCCACTTTGTTTTCATGTGTCTTGGTTTCTACCATGCACACGCCCGCAAAACACGCTTTATATTAGCATCGTGTCCTCTCTTTAGATTGCATACTCCTGGTGATGTCGCATGCACCCCGAAAGAGGGGTGGCATACATACATTGGCTGAATTTTTCACCCCATACATCAACTCGAGCTTCAATATAGGCCTACATATTATAGGAACATAACAAAGTTATGATCACTGTAATGACCCAAATTCTGACTTGGGTCCTTAGTAAAGCATGAGACTTTAGTGCCTAGATGTAGACACTAATTCTTGGGTGATATTGACCTATCCTAGGTGCCTATGTCCCGCAGGAAGATATAATTACTTCCTCATATTAGAACAGATTCATAACAGATTCGCATAGTAGTTTCACAAGATTAGGTGCTTGGCCTCAAAACAAAAAATGCATGCAATATCCTATTATCTCCTTTTCAACATGGAACAATATGGAACTAAACACAAATCACACCATAAGTAGTGGTGTATAATTCAGGAAGTAGTCTTTGAACGAGAGTAAAACTAGACCTCTCTCCCCAAAACTCTTCTACCATGTTGTGATATCACCCAAAAAACTCGCACTTGGCGTGAGATTTCCCAAAAAACTCATTCTTAGCATGAGATCGCCTAAAAAACTCTCTCTTGGCATGATATCACCCAAAAAAATTCTCTTCTACAGCATTTTGGGAAATTTTCTATCTTTTTCACTCTTCACAGATCAGGTGCACAGTTTCTTTTTACTAATTTTTACACAATTTTACATACTTTTGTAATATTTTTCATAATACATGCTTTAACTACTCTTTCGATCTTTATTATCAGGTCCATCCTTAATACATAAAAGGAAACAACCCTACATCAAGATACAACAACAAAAGGTACAATGCACATGCTTCACCCCTAAGATCACTTCCTCTTTCTTAGCTTACATGCTTCATTTTTAACACTTCACACTTTGCCTTTCATTTGTCTCATCGGCATGTTATCACCATCACACTCTACATGGTTATCAATTACACATATTTATCTACTTTATGCTATCGAGTATTCACTCAACAATGTAAAGTGTGGGAAAATATAGACACAAGATCATGCACTTGGGTACATTTCTAGGTTTATAAACACATACTTTCACTCATATGATTCCTAGGCGATAAAAGTAGTAATTGACAACTATCTTTGGCATCTTTTCTTTGTTTTTTGTCTTCTTTCTAGTTGTTTACACCCTATATCCTGGTCAATACTTCACTTTCTTATCTTTTATGGCTTTGGTCACAAGCACTCTAGACAAGATTCCAGCGCCAAGCATCTCCGACCTCTTTCTATATTACTTTCTCTTTTTGGTCGTATTTTATATTTAGCACATCTTATTTTCTTATGGGTTGGCCTTCCAGATTATCAATTAAAAATCTAAACCAAGGGAATCATATAAATACAAAGCTATATGACTAAAATAAAGGACAAATCTCTAAGAATCTATTATCACCACCTAATGTTGTATCCAAAGGCATCTAAGAGCATAAAAGGCATTCATCTAGCTTTCATTCAAGGGACAAAGGACTACATTTTTACATACACCCATAGGAGGGGAAGTAAATTTTTCCATCCATGCATCTATTTACATTTCTACATCTATCTATCACATGCACTTACACAAGGGCTTTCTAGGGCATGATTCTATCACACATGCACAAGAAATACATGAATTCTAAGATGTAATGCAAAGCTCGGACATAAGTTCACTCACTTGAGTCTTGTCAAGGTCATTCCGACTCCCCATATTGCATATTTTATTTTTGGTATTTGATGTATTTTGAGTGTTTTTCAAGTCATCATCTCTTTGCATGTTACAGATGAATTCTATGATCATCATGTGACACATATATGACCAATAGTGACCATCTTGTGACACCATAAAAACCACATTCTAGGCCCTTACGCGGTCACAAGAACCCAGTATAGGTCTCGGTATATAGGTTCCCTTGCCCCAATCTAAGTTCCCTAGTCCAAGAAAATTTGATAGTTCTAAAATTTACAATGTGTGATTACAATGTGCCTTCCCTTCATTTTCATTAGTTTTCTAGTCCATATCAATTCCAGGTGATATCACAAATCAACTAATTCCTTCACTCTCTCTCTTACACTTAGGTTTTTCATATGTTTATCTTATTACTTGTGTCAAATATGTACTTTAGTTTATATTTATCATATGTTACTTTGAAATATTAGGGTTTTACAAATTCCATATTTGTTAAATCAAAGTGTAAAGATATCATGAAGACTAGGGTTAGGCAATGGTGTGCATTGTGGAATGCCTTCAAGGGTGATAAATTACTTATTATGAATGAAATTAATGCACAAATTATTCATGGAAGGAATGTCTTGGGTGGCATGGATCCAAAGAAGACCTAATATTATGTCACATCTTTTATTGAAGATGTCATAGAAAATGGCGTAAGCATGATAAGAGACCCAACTATAACGGGAAGTCTGATGTAGTGAAAAGAATTAAGAACATGATACATGATATTAGATAGTGGACATTTGATAGCCATGATAAGTGTAATGGATCATACACTGATAGGAGCCGATGGATAGATCATGGTGTTATTGTCATGATATGAACCGATAGAAGTGTTGATATGTAATGAATCAAAAGTGAATGTAGCATGATAATCATGATCTGAAAATGAAATGAATGGTGGTGATGCATCAGTAGAAGCAACAAGGAAGTCAAGGGGCCCCGATGAAGGAGGGACATAGGTTGATATGTATGATTAGAAGAATAATTGGGAGGTTTCTTTTCATGCTTGGGAAAAGGGTCATTAAATATTTTTATCTTTTATTATCATTGACTGGATTAGAAGTAGATGGCTCAGGGAGCTCGAGTGAATTATTGTCAATAAGATCTTAAATGAGATGTTTGAGTTTTAAATAACGATCAATAGAATTCCCAATGCATTGATGATAGTCAAATTTATCATTTTCATCATAATTATTGCCACAAGGGCTAGAGCGATCGATATTGAGAAGCGATGGAAGAGTGATAAGGTTTCTTTCAATGAGTTGAGGTAATAGCAAATGGGGTGCATAGGGTAATTTGGTGAAAGTGCACTTTAGAGGTTGTCATTGAAGCTTTTCAGGTGGAGAGATGACATTAATGGTTTCCTTTGCTTTGGTGGACTTACGAGATGGATTGAATGTTGATTTAGCTTGAAACCGATTAGAATATGATGGAGTATCTCTATATTTGAGTTTTCCCATAGATAGAAGTTTGAATTTGCACATTTTTAACATGTGACATAATTTATCAAATGAATGAGAGGTCTCAAACATAACACTCTCTTGAATTTGTGGTAATAGGCTTTAAACAAAAAGGTATTATAATTCAAAATAAATGAGGACATTGGTCATCTTAGCTTGGTTGTTCTTATAATGCAAGACATGGTCAACTAGATGCTCATTATATCTTTATTGGATTTGATAAAGTTGCGCATAAGAAATCTCTGTGGTAATATTGATTGAAAACTGAGCAAGAAAAGCATCATCTAGATGTGTACAAGAAGTTACCAAATGAATAGGTAGATCATAAAACCAACGCATGGTGTAATCTTGAAGACTTATAGGAAATAGCTTAGCTAGCAATGTATGATCATTTGCATAGTTGAGACATGCCACATGAAAATATCATAGATTCTCTTGAGGTTTGTAATGGACATTAAAGGTGGGAATCTTAGGGGTGACGAAGTTAGGAGGAAGTGGATAAGTAGAAATGGTGGGTGTGAAAGGGGTATGAAGGAGTAATGAATCAAGAGATGGAGAGGAGTGTGAAGTAGCTTGTTATAACTCGATAGTTTTAAATTTACATATCCCGATATAAAGACGTTAAGTATTGAATGTCGAAGAGAAGACTTGTCATTTGTGATAAATAATAGATGGAGTGAAATGGTTGGTAGGAGTAGGAATGGACATTGTAACAGTAGAGGTAGGTGGAAGGTTAGAGTTGGGATGTTACGTTGCAATAGGAATAGAAGTGATATTAGAGGTGTTAGGGTTGAGCTCGAGATATGTTGGTGGCCTCCTCATGAGTAGCAAATAAAATAAGGTCTAAGTCTTGTGGATGTTCAGCAAGATGAGCTTGGAGATCATGAAGTTATTCATCAGTAAAGGGTTCATAGGTTTCGGCCATGTTAAAAAGATGATAAAATGCCAAGAAGCAAGGTTGGGTTTGAGTGATGGGTTCACCAAGTGATTTAATAAAAATAGAATTAACTCTAAGTATTGCAAAGTCACTATTGAAATAAATTATGTGTAAATGATAAAGAATAGTAATGACACAAGAAAACTGAGATTTAAATTGTAAAACCCTAAGCAATGGAGGGAAATAGAAGCACTTATCTGATTTTGAATGGAGAGGAATGATCTAGGAAAGGAGAAGTGATGAAAAATGTGCCAACAATGTATTAATTCTTATTTATAAATTTTGGAGCTCAAAAACAAGGTGGGAAAGGGCACCCACATAAGGACAGGGGCACCTGGGCACTAATGACTAGATTTGGGAGCCTATGACTGCACAACAAATGACTCTGGATATGGATCTTGTTATGTCGTAAGGGTATCGTAATTAGTTCATATTCATCGTCCGATTCTCACACTATGATCATTGAAGGTACTTGTAACTTACAAAAGATAAGTTCACCTACGTAAGCCCACAAACCGCATCAAACCTAAAAAGTAAAATGTAGAATGGGGAGTCAAAGTGACTCGACAAATACCCCATGAGTGAACTTATGACTAAGTGTTGCACTACATCTCAAAATCTATGTATTTCTTGCATGTGTGTGTAGAAACTATACACTAGGATGCCCTTATGCAAGTTGTAATTTACTGGTGGGCTTTAGCTAGAATGTATAAATGTATAACATGTGTGGATAGAATAGAATGAACTTCCCCTTCCTATGTAGTAAATATAGAGTTGATGCAACCCTTATCCCTTGAATGGATTATAGATTAATTACTTGGACTAATTTAGGTTCCTTTTGAATTCAAGATTAGGTGATGATAGTAATTTTTATTGCTTGGTCCTTTATTTTAAACACATAACTACGTATTTATATGATTCCCTTGTTTGAATTTGTAATTAACAACTGGAAGGCCAACCCATAAGTGAAAAAGATTCCCAAAATATAAAATAAACCAAAAGAGAGAGAATGAGGTAGAAAGGGTCACGGGCACCCAAAAGGGTTAGGTGCACTTGGGCGCTACTGTCTCCGAATGGGTGTTGGTGTTAGAAGTAATGAAAAATAAATAAGTGAAATTTTGACTGGTTGTAGGGTGTTGTTGGTGAGAAAAAAATTTCGAGTGGAAAAATTTGTGGATTTCTCACCAACGCTCCGGGAATCGCAGTCCCTCTACTTAACCGGTGCAGCTACTATATATGCATGTGTGAGAAAATGTGAATTTATGTGGTGGCCTTTCGACCGGAGATCCAACAGGGGCACTCCACTGACCCTACGGAAAAGCTAGCAATCTCTTGCTAGGGAATACTTTGTCTAAAGAGTGGGAAAGGGGAGTGAGAAAAGAGGTAGGATAACTAATGTTACATGTAGAAAATTAGATTCCTGCACACACACTAGTTAGAAACTTCAACACATGCATTTATGGGAAGAAACAACTCTGCAAATAACAACAAGACCAAATAGAATTCACTGATCACCAAGTATCAAGAAAACCCTTAGTCAAAGAAAGCTAGAAAATCCTTCTTCTTGTATTGATTGCTCAAATCAAAGTTGTACATAATGTGAGAATGGAAGAAATTTGAGAGTGGAGGAAAGTAGAATAAAATTGGCTATCTCCTTTGCTTTCTCTAGGTACAATGCACTCTTGAGTTTACAAGATCAATCACCAACCCTTTGAAATGGGAATGGCTTTACAATTTATAGAGTAGACTTGACTCCTCGTCTTCCTCATGACCTTTCAAATACCTTAATATGACTTAAGATTGTTCATATTCCACTTTAAATATTTAAGTCCCTTTTATAATAGCAAGGTGACTTAATTTACATTATATTTCTAAATTCACTTAATTCATATTAAAAAGTGCAACCCTCAATGCAAAAATATAACATTGAAGAGAGAGAGTGTCGTATGAGGAGTGAAGAGAGAGAGAGAAAGAAGAGAAGAAGAAGAAGAAGAATTATGTTGAAGGATGAGTTACTGCAGTGGACTTGGCTCCATTCTCCAACTATTCTCCACTTCGTGATCCTGAGAAGGCTTCTAACCCATCCACTTTGGCTTCATATCTCCCTTAGGTAAAATCAACTTACTATTTTTAGTAAGTGTGAGAAATCAAGTCCCCGATCTTCAACTGGATGTTGTGGCTCAGTTTTCCTCTTTCTCCCTGCATTCCTCGTTCTTTCTAGATCAACTTTCTATTTTTAGTAGGTGCTCAAGGGCCCACTTACTATTTTTAGTAAGTGCAAAAATTCCATTCTGGTGAATTCTCAAATGTAGTGCACCTCTAATGTCTTTGTCTCCTGCGCAGGTTCTTCTATTGATGACTTTCTTGAAATAGCAGTTCCTATGTATTAGACCTATTATTTTTAGAAAGTAAGATTTTGGGAGTTTTATTGATGTGGAACAAAGTTTTTGATATGGGTTTTTGCCCAATATCACCCCTCTGAAATTTCAAGCCCGCCCGCTTAATAGTCCAAGATATTTTAAAGTCTTAAATTTCAAACATGGCAGTGCTTCTAGATGTGGCAACCATTAATGGACCTCAAAATTGCAGGTCTATTTTTCTCCTCCATTTGCAAATAAAATTATATATTTGATATGGGTTTTTTTATGCTTCACGTGCAATTCTACTTCGTTTCGCCCAACGGTTTGATGGGAAATTGGATTTTTTCTTCATTGAGCTAGAAGTGGGATTTCTTCATTGTGGATGCTCTATTGCATGAGAGGAGGGTTTGAAGGTGTCTTATTGATGGAATTGGGTAGAGGAATGAACATAAAAATATATCTTGTTGTTTCACGCATCCGTTTGGGATATTTCTTCAACTTCTCATTTCATGGTTATGGAGTTTTCTCCTTTTTCTCCTTCTGTGTTCTTTGTTTCTCCTTCTTAGCTTGATGAGAATTCCTTCTGAGACCTACACATCACTATGGGAAATGTGCTTCAGTGTTTGGGGAGTTTATGTGGCCATGGTGGAGCTGGTTTGGAGCAATAATGGTGGACTGGGTGTCTGGACAATCATGCACAGAGCCATGGCAATGTATGAAGTTGTGAAGGAGAAATGAGGGGGAAGAAATGGCTAAGTGATAGATTTGAATATTCAAAACTTGCAGATGGAGGGGATGGGTGAATTTTTATGTCCCTAATTTCCCTGACCTCAAGGATGTGAGGGACATTAATTTCCACTGTGGTCGAGGTGATGTCATGTTTCCTCTATCTGTCGACGACGGGGATTTACTTGAAAAATGCACCATGGAGTTGAAAATCAGTCACGTGGGTGTCCAAATGACTCCCCATAGGGGCTGGGTGCATTTTTCCATGTCTAATGTCAACCACCTCAAGGGAAAAAGGAACATCAGTTTCCACATAGGTCTTGGAGCTGACACGTGGCACCAAGATCCGACGACAAGGAATGGATGCTCCAAAAATACACCTAGAGCTGAAAGTCGGTCACGTGGGTGTCCAAATGACTCCCCATAGGGGCTGGGAGAATTTTTCAAGGTCTGATGTCCCTCACCTTAGGGACATAAGGGACATCATTTTCCACAGTGGTCCTGGAGCTGACACGTGGCACCAAATCTGACGACAAGGAATGGATGCTCCAAAAATGCTCCTAGGGGCTGAACTGTCAAGTATGGAGGTCATATGAGGGTCCAAGAGGTCACATGGGATCTAGGTGCATTTTTAAAGGGTTGGTGTCCCCTGACCTCGGGGCATCGGGGACATGAAATCCCGCTAGGCTCCCGAGTCTGCGACACTGTTCTCTCTCACGAAAAATGACTAAGTCCTCAACTGCCTTTGAGAGGGTAACTTGGAAAGAAGATAACTTGAGCTCTCGATGGAATTTCTTGGTGAAATTTTATATGATCCTGAATTTAAATGGCATTTTTAATCCAATTTTTGGGGTTTCATGTCTTTATTCATTCATCTGATCCCTGAAAAATCAGATTTGTGATTTGAGACTCCACTTGTACCTAATAAAACTTTCCTTCCAATCCTATGCACCAAGGTGTAATGAAAAATATTATTTCACCATAATATAGATATTTTAATCCTCTTTCCTAAGGTATTTTTTTTTCTTCTAACTCCATCCAGAGCTCCCAAAATCATATTTTGAAGTCCAGCAGTTGTTTTTGACCTGTATTACCTAGGCTTATGAACCGTAATTTTTCTCAAAATGCTCCAAGTTTCTCAAAAATTCCCAAAATCTTCCAAAATAATTTCCATGATGTTTTAAAGTCTTCAAATCACCTCCATGTTCAATTTTACCATTTTTTCCTCTCCAAGGGGTTGATCCAGTCCTGGGAAGGCCAACGATAGCCCTTCCCAATACTACCAGAAGATGGTATCTTTTCAGAACTCCCTAAAATCACCTAGGGGTAATGAATAGACTTACCTAAATCAGCTAGGGGGATGATATTATGTTATTCGGAAGGTCATTTGGACTTATTAGATAGACTGTGGTGTCTTGGAATGATGGGACTTGAAAATTTTTACACTTTGTGGTATTGTTGTCGTGTTTGAAATTGTCAATTTCCTATTGCACATTTGCATGACAACATGTGTGTAAGACCAAATATAAAATGAGAGATAAATAAAAGAGGCCAAATATAGTTTTCGATCACTAGTTTTATTTATTATGAATCATATGAATGTTAGTATGCTTTTAGGACCTATAAATGTACCCAAGGATGTGATTTTTATCTACACAAATTCATCCACAAAACCCCTTCTTTGAAAACCCCCATTGGGTCATACACTAAAATACTTAAATGTCTCATCCAAGCATCTATAATTATCCTTCCCCATCAAATCCTTCAATTCACATGGGAAAAACCCACAAGGTTTGACTATAACGCTATGTGTGCTTATCATTACACCCCTGGACATGATACTAAACATTATAGGGCCCTCCAAACCTTCATAGACAATATCATAGAAGAGGACGACCTTATCATTGAAAAATATCACCCTCTTCCATCTACTACTTCATCCAAATCCAAACACAATCCTCCAATCAAATCTACAACTCATGAGGCCTTCAAATCCCCTTCCTCATCCAAATCATGTGTCGCAATCCCTCTTTCAAACAATACATCTTCCAAAAAGGTCCCCTCTTTTTATTGATGCCATTCATATTGCCACTTGCTCTCAACCTTATGATACTCAATCATCTATCCAACCTAAACCCAAATTTTTCATTATTTCACCTTCTACCGATCCTATTCCATATTCATCTTCATCTAATGCCAAGGTATTCATCATAGTCGCCCCACATACCCAAAAGTATGCTAACATTGAAAAAATTATTGTAAAGTAACTTTATTGGGATCCTGTTAAGATGTGCCTCTATGAGCTCATCCAAAGCTCTTTGAATCATCGACAAGCTCTCATTAAAGCCTTGTTGTGTATCCCAATGACCACTGATGAGACCCAACATTTCGCGGCCCTTGTTGAAGCTCTCATAGCTTCCGTTGTTATCTCTTTCGACGAATCCAAAATTACCAAAATATTACATGAGAATCATGACCTTACTCTCTTCATCACAAGTATGTATCAATGATAACTTCATCCACCAATAAATGAGTGACAATGGTGTAAACATGGATATCATCTCATCTCATACCTTTGATCAACTCAAACTTCCTAAATCCATTGTCATTTCAATTACCCTCGGTTCTTTGGGCCTTTGGTGACAATGTTTCCCCCACTTTTGGAACAATTATCCTCCCCATCTGCATCAGTGAAAAAATCCTCCATGATCTCTTCTACATTATTGAGGGGTAGTTCCAATATAATTTCTTGCTCGGATACCCATCTATCCACGCCATGCAATGCTTCCCATCCACTCTCCTTCATTGTATCAAGTACGAGCATGAAGGTAAAATCCATACACTCCTCATAGATCTACCTACATTTAGATCATGTCACATGACCTATCAGCCACAAGATGTTCTCATTCCTAAACCATATTCATCTTTAGAACCATCCACTAGCTTATCCATACCTACATCCAAGCTACCTAATGATGAATATCTTGATACTGTGATACAGTGTCTTTCACTAGGGGAGTACCAACTCCTCACCCTCAATGTTCTTCCTATACCTAATCAACTCAAGGTAGACCTAAAAATATCTTTTGTATCAACCAAATGTTAGAGATATCATTTCCTTCGGTCCACCTCATCTAAAATACAATCTCATCTATGGTGGCATTAATCACCCTTCTTCTCATATTAACAATCAACCTCACACCAAAATATATACCAATGGATTTGATTTCCTCTACAAAAAATCATTCTCTTTTACCTACATCCACCGTTACGTGTGGAAGGGATTTGGTCTTGGACGTTATAAGTAAGGCATGCATAATCTTATCCTTACCAAATCCCGCAAGCCTCATGAGAAGTTCTGATTGGATTCAAGGAACATACCACCGAAACTATCGCACCTACTTCATCTACACCCCCATGCATATCGATCCATCACCCAATTATTCTCCATCCAATGACCCCATGGATATGGATGACATCATGTCCCTTTCTTCTAGATTTTTCTTAATCTCCACCATTACTTTGGGACTGGTCATTTATCAAGCCAAAGGTAAAACTAGGTCCCTTCCTCTTGTATTTCTAGACATGGTAGAGGAATATTCCCCTACCATTTCCATTATTCAATTCCGTGATGATGATTCCATTTTTTCCTACATGAGGATATAATATTCCCATCTTCATAAGTCTTTACCACCAAACATCCACACTTCACAATGAATCCACTATCAACATCAACATAGGGACTTCACAAGAGCCCCACATCCTCAAATTTGGTTAATCTCTTGATCTCGAAGGAGTTGGAATCCTTCACCACCTTCCTTTCTAAACACATTCAAGCCTTCACATGGTCATATGCTGAAATTTTAGGCCTAGATCCTAGCATCTTTCTCCACAACATCGTTAGCATCCTGAAACTAATCTATTAAGAAAAGGCTATGTCACATGCATGCTCGCATTGCCCTCTTTATCAAATAGGAATTACAACATCTTATTTCCTCCACATTCATCATACCTATCAACTATCCGCAATGGGTTTCTAATATTGTACCCATTACCAAGGTCTCCGTAAATCTTTTTATCTACACCGACTTTCGATATTTAAATCTTATTTACCCTAATGACAAATTTCCTCTTCCTAATATTGATCATCTCATTGACCTCACTATTGGCCACGTAATTTTTTTCTCTTATGGAAGGATTTTTGGGTATAATCAAATCCTCATCACATTAGAAGACCAACATAAAACATCTTTCATCACCCCTTTGGGGACCTTTTTCTATTGTGTCATAACCTTTGGTTTGAAAAATTTTGGGGCCACCTATCAACATGTCATGACCTACATCTTCCATAGCCTTATCCATAAAGATATAAAGGATTATGTCAATGACCTCTTGGGTAAATCCAAACGTTGACAAGACCACCTATCCTTCCTTGAAATCATGTTTGCATGTCTTATATGTTTCTTCATTCATCTCGATCTCGCTAAGTGTGTGTGTATGTTTGGAAACTAGAAAACTCCTTAGATTCATTGTTTATATTAAGGGTATTGAAATTGACCCCACCAAAATCAAATCCATCCTTCAGATTCCACCTCCTTCCAATCCAAAGAAACTTTGCAATCTTAATGGTTGAATTTAAATAGTTCATCATTTCATCTCATAGCTTTATGACCATTTCCAACCTTTTCATCATCTTCTTCAAAAATGCTTTCACTTGAAGTGGGATGTCAATTTCAAAAAGCCTTCAAAAACTAAAGCATTATCTTATATCTTCACCAAGTACTCATACCTCCATGTGAGTGGGAACCTTTCCATATTTACATATTTGACATCAATCATGCTCTGGTGTCATGTTTACACACTTTGTTATGAGCAAGGCGGGAGAAATCCATCTATTACATCAGCCACACTCTTCATGATTATGAAACCCACTACACTTAATCCAAAAAGTTATGTTTCACTCTTTTCTTCGCAACCTCAAATATTTTCCATTATCTTCTCAATCATAAAATCTATGGTGTCACCGGCTTAAATCCTCTCAAAACCATGCATTTTAAGCCTTACAACAATTATCGCATCACTCAATGGCTTATGCTCATGACTACATTTGACCTAGAATTCATCTCTCGAAATATATCAAGGGTGAGGTTATCATTGATCAACTTGTTGAATCCCCTCTTCCCGATAATTAGATTCCTCACCAATAATTCCTAGATGAACCATCCACACCATTGATCATGAGTATTCTCCTCTCAAAATAAAACTCTTCTTTGATGGATCTAAGTTTCAACATGGTGGAGGTGTTGGTGTAATCATCATTCCTCCTTGGGAAACTCCTATCCCTATGGCTTATAAGAATAACTTTGAGTGAACTAACAGAATGATTGAGTATGAGGTCCTCATCTTGGGCCTTCAAATTGTTATCATGTTTGGCATCAAAATCCTCAATATCTATAGTGATTCTCAACTCATTATCAATCAAATTAAGGGAACATATTAGTGCAAAAATGAAGTCCTTAAAAATATAAGGACATCATCAAATTTCTTCTCGAGGCCTTCGATTAATATACTATTCAAACCATTTCTCATTCATCTAATCACTTTGTATACACCATGACATCCCTTACATATCCCATCCCTTGGATAACCGAAGAGTCAAAAATCTTCATTTTTGTCCATTGCATTGATCAACCATCTAACACTAATGAGTTTCCTCATGTCAATCTCATCGAATCCCATAAATTGGATATCTGGTACACTTAAATATTTGACTATCTATCTTAATCTAAAATTCCCTCCGACCTATCCAAAAATGGTAGGAGGTAATTTTGTTGACGAGAATCCTCTACAAATGTGGTTTTGATGGAATTTACTATGATGCCTTAACTACCATGAATCTATCCTTGTTGTCCAAGAATTCCATGATGGCATATATGGTAAACATTTTAGCAGTTTGGTTATCAACAAGCATGTTCTTCACATGGGTTATTATTTTCTCGCCCTCAATCAAGATTGTTCACTATGTCAAAAATTGTGTTAAATGTTAGTTGCATTCTAATCTCATATGTATACCTAGCTAGGATTTGCATCCAGTTCAAGATTTTTGTCTTTCTCACGATGGGGACTCAACGTCATTGGCATCATCAATCCACACTCTTCTTAGTGTCATCATTTTATCCTTAACGCTATTGAATACTTCACCAAGTGGGTGGAATCTATTCCACTCACGTCCACCAAAGATAACAAAATTGTCAATTTCGTCTAGCAACACATCATCTAACGCTTTGGAATTCCTCATTAAATCATCATGGAAAATGGAAATTCCTTCAAAAATAAAGATCTTAAGAATATTTGAGACTCTTTCAACATTAAGCTAAGATTCTCTTATCCTTATTATCCTCAAGCTAAAGGCCAAGCTGAATCCACTAATAAGACTCTTCACAACATCCTTGCTAAAACTATTAATAAAACAAGATGAAATTGGAATCTTCACATCCCTATCACTCTCTAGGATTATCAGGCTAGCATCTCCGCACCTCTACGGGTGTTACTCCATTCTCTCTTTTTATAGCTCAAGTCATTCTACCTCTCAAATTTCAAATCCCATCCTCGCACATTTCTTTTTGTGACTTCATATCTAACAAGGAATATTGTCAAGAGCATCTATCACATCTTGAACTACTATACGAGCATATCTTATTCGATCTCGAACATCATCATGTCTATCAAGATTGCATCAAAAATTCCTATAACAAAAATCTAAAGGAACACAATTTTAACATTTGTTACCTTGTCCTCAAAAAAATTGGAACGTCACTACTCTAGAAAGGACTCAACGTTGAAATTCTCCTCCCAACTAGATTAGACTATATAGTATCATGCATAAATATGAGTCTGGATCTTATCACTTAGCCTCCCTTGATGGTAAACTGGAAATGAAACCTCTTAAGGCATTACACTTGTGGCATTTCTACTGTGAACATGTCTACCAACATGATCTTAGTCACAATATAGGATCTCATTCCCATCATCATCATTTCCATCTCTCATTGTAATGACTTGGAATTATATGGTCCATTGTCACTATCTTATATATGACCTTGATTATGGGCACCACGATTCTACCCATAGAATATTCCTTATGGACAAGTTCCTCCTTCTAGGTGGGAACCCCGCAATCGTTACATATTTTTCCACCCATATTTACCTATTGGAACCATGATAAGGATCCACATGTGTTTCTTGTACATCTTATCTTCTCCTCCCTATGTGGTCTACAAGGCTATCCTCGATGTATCCTAAATTCAAAAATTCTAAGTGGTCCTATCAAAATCCATCTTATCAAAAACTAGATCGCTCCCTTGAAGGACACTTGTCCATATAAAGAAAATAATATCAAAAATATAGACTGGTCCCTCGAATGATAACTATCATACATCTTATCCTGCCATCTCAAGAGAAAAAATCAAAAATCAAAAGAAAACATCCCAAAATGTAGAACACTCCCTCGAAGGATGGATACTTTCTTATATCATGGCAATGAAGACTTCCTACATTGATCAACCTTCTAAATATTACAAGAAAAATAAAAATCAAATGCAAGCATCCTAATAAAGCATCCTACATCGATCAACTTTCTTATCTACAAAAAACTTCCTTCATTAATCAGTTTGTGTCATATTTCTAAAATTTGGGGCATAGACCTAGGAAAATCACCTAAGGAGAACCTACTTCCCTGTCCAAGCTACATCTATAACTTTTTGTTGTGTCATTAGTAGGTGTATAAGTACACCTTCCACATTTCCCCTCGTCATCTAACACGTGACTAACTATCATTGGCTATGTGTTAACACTAGCCATAGGATGTAAGTGCATCACTTTTTTATGTTTTCCTTTCACGCTTTACCTCCAATCCATTCCAAAAATTAGCTATCCTATGCACATTATTTACTATGATGAAGTTTACTTTCCTATTTTTGGGTCACCTTTTTGAGGTCACATCTTATCTATAACATCCATAAAATCATATCATATCTAATCTAATCATTACATCTAATATCTAAATCCATCACATCTACTCTAAGCTGAATCATTTCATAGCATTTTGTCATATGCATCCATCACATCATCTTTATCTAATCTAATATCTACATCCCATCCATCATATCTATCACGTCTATCATAATCACATTTAATCTAAATCCACCATATCTTTATAAATATCTAAATTCATACACCATCATCATATCTAACATCTAATCTCAATCAAAATCAATATCTAAATCATTATCCATCAAATCAATATCCACATCATCAACATCTCATCCATACATCATATCAAATATCTACATCATCATCTATATCTAATCATATCCAATCCATCACATCTAATCTACATCCAATCAATATATCACATCACATCATTAATATGCATCACATCACATCCAACATCTAAATCAACATCCATAATCTAATCAAACATCAACATCCATCAAAGCATCTAAATCATCACATCCATCTAATATACCCATCGTAACACATGCAAATCATGACAAAATCATCATGTATGTATATGATCAAAAGTGTCTATACATCTGTAATAGGCCTCGATTGGGATCTATATCAAAATATATACATCAAAAGCTATATGTAATGTTCACTCTTCTTGGTAAACACAAGATCCAAAACTATGAGCCCCGAGGCAACACCTTGTCCTCCTTGCATGGGGCCTATCGTCCAACCTATCCACTATCTAGACCACCGAATGCCTCAAATGTGCCACACTCATTGTGTTCCCCAATGTCCCCCTGTCATGTTGATCTCCCTGGTCACCTCTCTCTCCAACTAGGAATGTTGCATAGCGCAACACATCAGGTAGTCACGTAGTCACTATGTGCTCATAGCAGCATGTTTCCTTTCCTAGTGATAGGTACTGCTCTAGCTATATTATACAATGTGGAGCCATCTTTCTAAATCCATGTATGTCTCCCCTGAGCCTCACCTCTATCACCTTGTATGTGGTACACGGTATCCAAATGTGTCCCATAGGGCATCTCTCTATCTCATGTACTGTCACATTATTATATGGCCAATTCCCTCTCGTAGTGCATACCCACTAGCTCTCGGCATGTTGTATCTCACTCCTAGTGAGTAGTAGCTAACCGAGCCTACAATCATGCTATCGCATCCACTGCACCTCCATATCCACCATCTCTACATGTAGGAATTACCGCCTCCTCCTACCGTGATGCCTCTTCCGCCACTCTGTTTGCCCACTCTATGTCATCCACTCTATGAATCCCTCTCCAACTTCTACATCATCCTCGTTCATATCACATGGCTCCCCTCCTCCACCAATGTGTCCGCCATCACTTAGTTGGGATATTCACTCTCTGCCTCATCTCATCTATACCTAATCATTGCTTCAATGATCCGTAAATAGGAGTTAATTTTTAAAATTTCCACATACCCCTATAGGCACTTGTATTAAAAATCTGTAAATATTATAAATTTTAATGAAAATTTAATTTAAAGAAAGCACACACACTATACTGAGAAAATTTATTACGGGGTTCAATAATTGCCTACGTCTTCGGGTTCAAATGTTGAACTGATTCATTACACTTCCGATTACAAACAAGTACAATTTACAATGAAGCTATGAAGGTACAACCTGAACCAAATTTTACCATTTGATTCCATAGGGACTCGAATCGCCTCTAGAAGAACTTATAATAGTTGAATCTAATGGACTCCAAATTGATCCTTCTAAAATATAAGTATTCTTCTCCACAAATAACTACTACTTTGTTGCATGGCCACGATGCCTCTACATAAATCAAAGATCCAAGCTGAACAAATGCGAAGAATATTGCTTTGGTTGATTTGAAATGGCTTCGAACTAGAACATACAGATGATCATATATCCAAATTGACTCACAACAACTCACGAACTATATAATAAAATAACCACAAGATCCACTTGATTCAGAAATAATCCAAACTATAAAATATAACATGATCATGTGCGTGTTGATTCACAATGACTCTCAACTACGACACAAAATAATCAAGGGTCTAGTTGATTAAGAATGAATCTGAACTAGAAAAGTTGAAGATAAATGATCTCCTCCATGTCTACCAAATAATATACTATGTTGCATCGCCCTAAGATGCCTCTACATAGATAAAATATATCGGCTTACAATGACTGATGTAGAATACCAGATCTCCAAAATTATTCCTTCAACGAGGTGCACACTTGACAAAGGCTCCAGTTGAACTTCAAATGCTTGAATGAATTATGTAGGGTAAAAATATGTCACAACACTTCAAAATGAGGAAAATATCATGTCCATGAGGACTTTCAAAGAATTTTGGACAAATTTCTAGTTTACACCGAGAGCTATAAATGCTCTTAAGTGCCTCAAAAATGCAAATTCATAATAATTGCCACATTATGCCTAAATCCTAAGCACGTACTGCATGAAATATCCCCAAAATGGGAAAACAAGATTCACCATTAGGAACATGGTGGAATTCTAAGAAAATCTCATGTTTACACCAAAGTCTCATTCTTCCTCTAACTGCTCCTAAAATGATGATCTTTACAAGCACCTCCTTGAGCCCATAGCTCATACACAGGAGTGCTTGTTTCCGTCGTTTAAATACATATATGCCCAAGTTGGGAAGTGGCTATGTTGAAATGCCACCTAACCACCTACTACATCTCCTCAAATCATAGTTAGTTGTCCCAAGTTGTATGAAGTGTGAACAAAGTGGGAGAATAATGTTGAACCCCAATGTAGTACCAAACTCACCCGCAAATAACAACTCACCGAGTTGTGTGAGCTCGCCAAACCAAGTTGAAATAAACAACTCGACTTGGCTCAATATAACCTGTCTCGGTCATTCTCGTGGTAGGCCATATGGTGTCCCGAGGACCCACCATGTGTCATAATAACAATGTGGCGTAAAAGGTACCCCTCTGAAAAGAGTGTGTCGAACCTGGCTAAGGGCCCCGGCCGATTAAAAGTGGTGTCCACCTATACAAATACGAGTGTCAAAGACCAAAGGTGTCACAAAACAATATTTTTCTTTTGCTCCAAATTCACTCCACTTTCACCATGTGTCACCGCCACATTGGTCAATTGACTCTGTCGATTCAATGTTGACCAAACATTGATTGTCTATATATTGAGTATACAAATTCCATTTTCCATGTTCCGATGCCGATGGAAATATCGTTGAATTCTCTACCACTCTATTGTGGTTTATGGAGATTTAGGGAGATCGCGGATGTTCCAAATTTCCTTTGGATCAAACCTACCCAATGAGAAGGGTTTTTTTCCACAAAAATCTTATAAACCCCGAACTCCGGTTTTTCTGAGAAGAGATCTACGTAGTATACTGCTACTCCAAAATGGTGTAACTAATAGATAAATCTTGGGACATGTGGAATTTATGCCACACTTCGACACCTCCCGGTAATCTTCATTATACTTTATAGACATTGGCTCTACACAAAACAAAGTTCAGTGCTAATCAAGAGAACACTTTCCTTCACCCCGTTACGCACCTCTATGTCTACACACGGTACTAAGAAGTGTCTAATGGTGACTTTACTCCACTACAAGGATTCCACATCTACCTCGTACAAGTCCTCAACCGACAATGATAATCGGTACTCCACTTTGCATGGCCATAAGTAGCCTCTACACAGAGTGTTATTCCGACCCGTTGCTAGATATCAATCACTGATCAGCTACCATTCTTCTACATGGACTTAAGCCTCTTCATAGAATGAATATCTGAGTTTATGCCAAGATCTCAAAAATAAACACAATCCTCTACCAAATCTAGTGATCTTGATTATACGCCTAGTGTACTAAGGATCATAACTCCTAAAAAGGTGTCTACACAATTTCGTACATGAAATAAATTTTGATACTCACAACATTATGTTAGTACATGATTTTTCCCTCGATGGTCTATTATATTTGTAACCATCAAAATTATAGATGGTGCCAAAAATGGGTCTTTTAGAAAGTAAAACCATGGGTGTTTTATTTACTAACCCCATAAATTCTCAAGGATACATACATACTAGATGACTACAATTATTATTACCAACTGGTCCTAAATTTGGTAACCTTGTTTGAGAGGTTGGAAGAATTATTGGAGATTTAGAGAAGAGATATCTATATGCAAGCATGCACCAGAGCACTCCTGCATATCCGGACATCCCGAACTAGGAACCAAGCACTAATTTGAAAGGCAAGCATTCACGGAAACATTTCGGGAAGCACGGCCATGGCACTCGCCACCAGGTACCACATATTAACCATCACCTCCATCCAACCACTAGGTCTCGAAAACACCAAGTAAGTACATTTTAATATGTATCTTTCCATATGTAGTGAGATCAGTTTCTTTATCTCAATTTAAGAGTTCTAATCTCCTTTGCATCCCATCACCCCTCACCTTCCCGCCAATCCCTTTACCTAACTACCTATAACATCCTAGCCTCCCATACCGACTCCAGGACATCTTTGAATACTCCCAAAGCATTGTCATCTACCTCATCATCATCTATCCATTCTCTGGGAAATCCCATAGAATAATCAAAACCCAACTTAACTAATTTTCTACCAGCCCTGACCCTAATGGCGCTAGTTAACCAAAACCATTTTCGGGCTCCTTTCAATTGGCATCACCATACCGGATCAACATTGATCTCTCAGTATCGATAAATCCGCCATAACAAAGAACCTCATACCTTGCACCCAAACAACCCAAATCACCTAAAGCTTGACCCTAACCTATCCTAACCACCTTATTTACCTGTCTGACCTCCAAATCTGATCATAACTTATCCTGTTAGATTATATTTGTTTATTATACTTGAATGAGACACCTAAATCATATCAACTACAGTAGGACATCAATTGTTTACATCATTTCTTACATTAATTTGTTTTAAACAATGTATTAATAGCCATCTAGGAAGTATCACACTTCCCAGATCTAGCATACATTAGGCAGTCCATTGATATATATTTTTAATATTCCTCTTGTGGTCTTGTTTTGTATTCGTAAGTAGTTCCTCCTAGTAAAAAGGAAGTTCTCAATCAGCATTGGATCGGGAAATTAGAACGCGTGCACTCTACCTTCCACCTTCATTCACAGGTATTCCTCCTCACCCTTACCTTATATGTTTTTCTCTTACGTACACACACTATTTGGCAAAACATTTTGGCGCTCCCGATGGGACCCTCTCTTGGGTTCATTGCATTTTCTTCATATAGGGAAATTTTTTGTGTGTTTCTTTCCTTTTCAAAAATACACATTTAATCTTCTCCTGGTAATGTTATTCTCCTCTAATTGTCTAAATGACATTTGTAATTTGGTGCCTAAACGAACCAATTCTTCCTTTTGCATTTGCATAGTAGTGAAAGAGCGTGTTCTTGACCTATTCACCATTTTCTTCATCGAATATAATTGTCAATTTGGGTTATAAATTTTTTTGCATTTCATCCTTATATGTTGCATTATTAGCTCACATTTAAAAATGAGGGCAACCCATATGCTAGAAGTCATGCCCAACTGATGGTTGACACAATTAAACCATAGAAATCATATTTCTCTCTTATCTCTCTCTCTTTGCCAAACTACACAAATTTGAATTTACACATCTTGTTAAACAACATCCCACCCGGAAGAAACTATCAACGATCACACGATAAGAGGATTTTGAATTCATGAAGGAATATTAAAGCTTTTGTAACCATTTTTCAAGCCGTCATCTGGATGGTCAGTCAAGAGAAGAGAATTCCAGGGGAGTTTTGAGGAGTAATTCTTGTGTTGTGCAGGGTTTTATGATAGTTTCTCAAGGTTTTGAGTATTTTTGTGATCAAAAGAAGACTGTGAATGTAAGATAAATGAAATAATTACATTAGTGAGGTACATTATATTGTGTGTTTACTTCAATCATAGTGATAATTTATAAATTGTGTAGTTACAAGGTTAAGAACGTTGTTTGAGCCTGAGTTAGACTTGCAGAGACCATTGAGGCCAAGTTGTAGGATGAGAAATAAAATTCTAGAAGGAAGTTGAATTTAGTGACAGAGGGATATCATTAAATTTTATTTAGACCCTGTCATTCTATTCTAAATATTATAAGGCAAAAGTAGTAAGTCAAATTCGCATAAAATGTGATATTTCTAAGACCCTGTTCCTTAGATAGTGTTGAGGAATTGGTAATAAATCTATAGATTTGTTGCTTCATAGATTTTTCTCGTAAGGTTTACACATGAAAGATTTTTAATTATACTCATGGTTTAAAGACAAGTATTTACTTATTTGTAACTAAATCTCACCTATCGGGCCTATGAGAGAACCCTCATTAGGGTTTGAAGAGAATTGGTGGTTATATGAATTCTACAAAAATCAATAACTCCATTTTGGAAAGAAATATTTAGAGGGAAATATAAAGTTATTCTAAAAATATTAAGTTACAACAATACTTCCTTGGAGAGATATTCATATCAGTTCATGTATAGTTTTGAAAGAAATGGGGAGTGAGATGTAGGGTTTAAATGTAAAAGAATGGTTGAAGGTCAAATATGTTGGATTAAGTTCTAATCCATTCAAGGAATTTTCTACAGAGGATATAAAATTTGGAATTATTTAATAGAATACTTGAATACCTACCGATTTCAAGAAAACTGTGATAGTGTTAGGTAAGACTCTAGAAGTCTATTTGTTAACCTAGTATAGATTGTACTTTGCTAGTAATCCTAAGAGAGATTAAAGGTAGAGGTTTACATTTATCATGGTTGTCTAACTCACCTAATAAATAATTAATGAGGGTATTAATAGATCAAGGGATTCATAATTGTCTGATTTGTTTCTTAACAGCTTAGGCATTATACGGATAGTATTGTCTAGGAAAGAAGTTAAAGCCACGTAGAGGGTAGATAAAATTGATTCAAGAGAGGTAACTATGATATTAGGTGATTGGAACCTCCTACTAAAGGAATTTTTAGGTGTTAAATCCTTAAACCCATTGATGATATCTCGATTGATAACGATTGGTGAACAAATATGAACATGGTCTTGTAGACCTAATTTGAAGGTCAAAATAGTGGATTTGGAAGGAAATTTACAAAAGAAGATCCTTGTGAGATTTTACATGATAAAATTAGAACACTTTGGGTATCCTAAAAGGATATTAGATATAAATTTTAATTATTATACAAAAAGTTAAAGGAGATTCTTATATTGAACAGGGTTGGTAAGAATCAAGAAGCTAGAAGGGAAAAGGTGAGAGAATGAAGACCTCAAGAAAAACATAGATGCACCAAATTTTAACCACACCTAAAATAAGACAAAGGAATATAGAAAAATTGATCACTTTGTCTTGGGAATTTGTAAATTGCTTCATCCAAGAGTGTACACAAGTAAGTTACTTAAGAAGCTTAGATAGATAATTTTACAAAGGTATGTTCTTTGATCATTTTTTTTGTTTTGTATCATTCCAAATCTTGAGTTGGAAGAAGGGTCTAATAATATATTGAATTGGTTAGTTTAGTGGCAAGAGGTAATTACTCTAGAAATTGCATAGCTTTGGAGGATTGTGTAGAAGAACAAGTAGCTTGTCCGAGAACCTTAAGAGCAAAAATTTGAGTTTTTCATCATTTCTTACACATTAGTTGATTGACATTGATTATGCTCTGCATCATCTCGATACTAACTTGATCCATAAATAGTAGTTAATTTTTAAACTGTCCACGGACCCCTATAGCACTTGTATTAAAAATCCGTAAATATTATCAATTTTAATGAAAATGTAATGTAAAGAAAGTACACACACTCGCACAAAAAATTGATAACATAGTTCGGTAATTACCTAGATCTCCAAGTTCAAATGTTGAACCGATATATTACACTTCCAATTGTAAAAAAGTATAATTTATAATGAATCTATGAAGGTACAACCTGAACCAAAGTTTTCCATTCGATTCCATAGGGACTCGAACCGATCCTACTAAAGTATAAGTAGTATTCTCCATGAACAGCTATCACTTTGTTGCACGACCATGATGCCTCTACACAGAGCGAAGATCTGAGATAAACAAATGCAAAAGAAAAATACTTCGAATGATCTAAAATGGCTCCAAACTAGAACATACATGTGATCATATATCCATTTGACTCACAAGGACTCTAAACCAATAATAAAATGACCGCAAGATCTAGTTGATTCAGAAATAATCCAAACTGGACAATAGAAGGTGATCATGTGTCGGTTGATTCACAATGACTCGAACTACGACACAAAAAAATTATCAAGGGTCTAGTTGATTCAGAATGAATCCAAACTAGAAAATCTAATGACAAATGATCTCCTCCATGTCCACTGAGTAAGATAATATGTTGTGTGGCCCTAAGATGCCTCTATGCAAAATAAATATCTTGTCTTACAATGATTGATGTAGAAGACTTTATCTTCAAAATCCTTATTTCAACAAGGTGCACTCTTGATGAAGGCTCCAAATGAACATCAAATTCTTGAATGAATTTTTCAGGATAAAACAACATCACAACACATCCAAATCATGAAAATGATAGGTCCATGAGGAGTGTCTCATAATTCTAGACAACTTTCCAGTTTACACCAATATCCAGAAATGCTCCTACGTGCCTCAAAAATGTAGATTTATAAATATTTTCATAATAGGCCTAAGGCCTAAGCAAAAACCTGTACAATATCCCCAAAATAGGAAAATAATATCCCTAAAACTAGAAAATGAGATTAGCCATTAGGAGTGTGGTGGAAGTTTGATAAAATCTCCAGTTTACACCAAAGGCTCATTCTTCCACTAAGTGCTCCTAAAATGATTATCTCTACAAGCACTTCCTTGAGCCCATAGCTCATACACATGCTTTTGTCCATCGTTTAAATACATAGAGTCCTGAGTTAGGTGGTGGCTATGTTGAAATGCCACATAGTGGCATGCTACATCTCCTCAAATCATAGTTAGTTTTCCTAAGATATATGAAGTGTGGACGATGGGAGAATAATGTAGAACCGCCAATGTAGTACGAAACTCACCTAGTGCAAATAAACATTTACCAAGTTGTGTGAGCTTGCCTAAACCAAGTAATCACATGATGTAATAACAATGTGGTGGAAAATGCACTCTCCGTGAAAAGAGTGTGTCAAACCTCGGCCGAGGGCCCCGACAAGTAAAAATTGAGGTACACCCATCTAAATCTAAGTTTCAAAGATCGGCATTGCAAAACAATATTTTTCTTTTTCTCCTCCGAATGCACTCTACTTCCACCATGTATCACCGCCATGTTGGTCAATTGACCCTTCCAGCTTGAATGTTGACAAAACTTTAACCGGGTGTATCTTGAGTATACAGAGTCCATTTTGTGTGTTCCAGTGCACCGACGGAAATTTCATTGAATTATCTACCAGTATTTCATGGTTTAGGGAGATTTACGAACTTCTAAATGTCCCAAATTTCCTTCAGATCATCTAGGAACCATCTATACTAATCCAAATTGTCTCGTCACTTGTGTAAATCGTGCATTACATCTATCATCTCCGACCTTCACCCCTACACCCATCTCACCCTCCTCATCCCTACCAGTTGTACATCTATGCTTGGATATGTAGGGAAGCCTCTAAATGGCCTCCATCTTACATCATCCACCTCCAAGGCCCCCAATATCTCTTCATACCAGTCCTCACTACACTCCTTTACCTCCTCCCTGATACATACATCCATAACTCATTGTATACATGTGCTAGGATGGCTCATCCAAAAGTGAACATTGTCTTATACTAAACTATATCTGCTACAACCCCTATTAAGGCCCATGGATATTAGGTTCTACCTAAATCTAGTAGGGGTAAACATGATATCGCCATCATAATCAAACAAATCAGATAGCTTCCCAAAGTGTAGCAGGATGATATCATGTCTCAATGTGGAATGCCCCTGATACAAGGGAAATATATGGAGCATTCACTCCAAACAACCATGTCAATTCTACCATCATGTCCTATGATTTAATATGCACTATCACTGCCCCCAAAATTGGTAGTCTCAAAATATGATACATGTCCTCTAATGTGATCATCATCTCTCCTATCCTAAACCAAAAGGTGTTGGTCTTAGGATCCCATTTGTCTATCGGTGCAATGATGAGCCGTGTATCCCTAGGCACCCTCTCGATAATGGTGTAATCCACCCAATCCAACATCCTCTAGGTGGTCCCACTTTACATCAATCACATCATACCTCATCATCCATAACATGGTTGGGACTTTGTCTCTCGGATATAGTGTGTCTATGGCCTACAAAATCAATCAAACAATTATCCATTAGCATCCAATCAGCCAAAAATAATCATTTCTAATCAATACAATCTCTATCTTAGTTAGTCAACACCAACCTTAAACAGGTCAAAATTGACTTTCCTTAGGTCAATATTGACTTACCCTCAATCGACGGTGACCCATCTAGTCACCGCCGATCAGCCCTGCACCCATCAAATTCTAAAATTTTAAAAATCAAAAACTAAGCTAGGTTTTTGGACTTACCGCTCTCTGTGACCTTTTGCGCTTCCTTCCTCCTCTATTCATTTTACTCAAATATCATGTTCTTATACCACTCGAGAGATCTCAACCATTAAAATCATGTCCTACAAATGAGCTTAGTAGGCCGACTCAATCGCTTATATAGCTGCATCGAACCAATAATCATCGACCATCCTAGTTGTCATTGACCCAATCCACGCCATCGTCAAACCTATCTAATCATTTTTGACCCAACACTATTTTTCATCCCTCATCTTTTTAATCCAATCTCCTAATAAAATTATATTTTATTCCACCTTAGAATTATTTGTTACTCATAACACACCTTTATTTGTTCCACTGGGCTTAATTGGTTATCTTTAGGATTATCTATCTATCTCATCCTATAACTTTCATCACATCCAAGAGACCCTTCGCGGCCATCTCTATGTTCCCTTTTGGAACACCATATCTTATCTTAAGCCATGAGGAGGGGGAGCTCTCCGTATTATGTATGGAACATGAGTCATCCATGAGTGAATGGTGGGGTTATGGGTTGAGAGTTGAGGTTGGATCTATATTATACATGTAATATAAACTCCAATCCAATACCCATCTCCACCCACTCCAAGTTAGGGGGTTGGTCTGAATTTAGGTGGTGGGGTTGGGTAAGCGTTGGGATTCTTCCCCACCCCAACCCGATTTGAGTTTGGGTAGGAGTTGGGGTTGGGGTTGGGTAGGAGTTGAGGTTGGCTAGGAGTTGGGGTTGGGGTCCAGTCCGAGGTGGGGGTCGAGGTTCTCCATTGTGGCCATATTTTAGCCTCATCCTAACCAGATGCATATTTGATTGATTCCTAGTGTATGAAGGATATTTCATATTCTTTTTCCCCTACATCTCATTAGACCATTGTCTTGACCATCCTCACATTTTTATGCATATTTTAATGTCTACATTTAACCCATTGGTCCCATGGCTTGCACATCAATTCAAGTGGATTCCCATTGGACTCCCTCCATCTTCTAGTGATTTTTTCCAAATCACAGGTATGTAGTACTATTGGGCTGACAAATATGGCCTAAGTCTAGAAAGTTTGTAAGGTTTGGGCACGCAAACATTGGGCACGTAAAGTGTGCACGGAATTATAGTAGAACATGAGCACACCCAGAAATAGTTAGAAACAGGACTTAGCCACTCTTACAGATCAAGTCTTTTTTTGGACATGGAGTGCAGAGCACACAAAGATATGGAGACTTGTAGATCACACAAAGGCTATTTTGGGAGTTGCAGTAATTTGAGCATCATGCAGGGTTTTGGTCTATTAATAGGATCTATACTAGGAGTTAACTTTAGAAGATCTATTATTAGCACTTACATGCTTTTGTATTCTCTTGTAAAGGTGCATGGATATTATTAGCATGTATCCTATTTTTGGAAGGTACATGGGTGGTGAAGGGAAATTCCCCACCCCTATATATATGTGTGTGTGTGTGTGTGTGTGTGTGTGTGTGTGTGTGTGTGTGTGTGTGTGTGTGTGTGTGTGTGTGTGTGTGTGTGTGTGTGTGTGTGTGTGTGTGTGTGTGTGTGTATTGATTTGCATGATTTTGAGATATTGGTTATTGTAGAGTTATGTTGCAGATTTGTTAGCGTGCATGACCATGGAAACTAGATCTTGATGTATGAATATTCTGTGTTTTACAATATTTAATATAATGGATCATATTGGTTGGATATTGGTGTTAGATATGATTGAATATGGTTCTTACATGGTAAATCTCATTATAATCATTGTTTAGTCAATCTTTCATATGGTTTAGATCTAGATCTGGTTTATGCATTGTGGATTGTTTACTATCTATTATGAATCTAGATATATACATGTGCAATCATGCTAACATTCTAGACAAGAAACTCTAAAGAGGGACCTGGTACCCTTGCACACTTCGGTGAGCACTCGGTTCAGGATGAGTGATGTGTTAGTGTGCCTTGGGATATTTATAGTGAATTCTAGGCTACATCATTGGTTCCGTTGTTGGGACCTCTTTCTCACTATTTTTTAGGATGTTGCATGATGAAGACATATCGATTGACCTTGGCCAATATTGAGGAGTGGTTAGTAGATCTAGAAGAAGAGTATGCTCGCAAATTTAGCATTGGACCTGATTTTAATGCATGTGTGTGGGTTGAGAAAAATATGTATGATGCATTATATGAGATGTTATTTGTTATCTTTCCTATAGAGTTGTATGAGTGGTTGGTTGCTTATGCATCTAAGAGGAATTAGAGGTTTTGCATGCTTGTTTGGATGCAGGAAGAATTCTAGGCCTTGTATGATGTAGATCTGATTTGGATGCGCTCTGTGGATGTTTGGTTCCATGGTGTTTTGAACAGATATATTCTTGAGTACGCAGTTTTGACTTACTCTTTCCTAGAGGTTGCTAAGTTTCAGTTTTTACATAAACCCATAGGATCATATTTGCATAGGATTCAACAGGAAATTAAGATCTTGATTGTAACCTTGGATTTAGAAGAGAAGCCGATGGCTAACTAAACCCCACCATGCATGGGGGTAGGAACAAGTTTGGTAAGGATGGTGGACCTAGTGGTAGAAAGACAGAGGGAAGAAAGGTGGCTTAAGTTCAATGAGGTGCATAATATGGATTTAGAGAAGTAGCATGAAGTTGTAGAATAGATGGCGTTGTAGAGAGAGATGGCTTATGAAGGATTTGGAGCTCATGTAGAAGATGTGGAGCCAGAGCATCTAGATCTCCCCCATTTGGGAAAGCATGGTAGGGAACCCTCTTCAGCCTTAGATGAGAGCACACCGGTAGAGATGACATGGGCCGCGAGCATGCATCTAAATCTACCTAGTGACCTAGCCCTTGTGCTTGATTTTCCATTTTATACGATAGTCAGTAATCAACAAGCTAGTGTAACCAATAGAGTTGTAGTAGATAGAGTTAATTTGTAATCAATTTCAGGAGTTAATCAAGGAGCTTATTCATCTATGGTGCAATCATCATCTACTTTATTTAGAGGACTATTTGGAGGTATCTTTTATGGCACGTCATCAGCATAGAATGTAGACATGTAGAACCTTAACATCACATCTAGAATTAGTACAACTTCACAGACTATGGGTGTTCAGTTTAGCACAACCATCGGAACACATGGAATTACATCATCTATTCCTTTTCCTGCTACAGGGGGTGGATCAGGAGGATCAAGAAGATCAAGTGGCTCTGCACTAAAGGATATGGTGGATCTAGAGGTGATGGAAATATAGGCTCTGATCTGGTGAGAAAGGCTCGCACCAACCTCAACAAATTTACATGGAGATGTCTCTTCATCTTCCGAGTATTGAAGATGTAGTCAAGCACGTGCATATGTGTGAAATTATATGGAATGCAAAGGGGATTACAACTCTAGAGTGCAAGGTAAGTCATTTTGTAACTACGTTGCAGGGATACATGCACAACTGGTATAGAAATTTTGATCCTGATTAGACTTGTGTGGACTATACAACGATGTGAAATACTTTCTTGAAGGAATTTTATATCACTGAGTTCAAGCAGAAAAGAAAAATCACGCTCAAAGATTTTAAGTAGGGCATTTTTGAAAGTATTCGAATATGATGTTTGGTTCAAGACTCTTCTGTCAAAGTTATCTTGTGACATCCACTCAAGCCAACATACACAGTAGTTCATTGGAGGATTGATCACACCTTTTAGAAGATTAGTTTCACATATGACTTATACAGATCCGTGTGAGGCATTGGAAGTAGCTCTACACACTAAGGTAGTAGGGAGTGTGGACATAGGAGTGAGCCCATTTTTGGAAGCTCATATTATAGTAATGGAAAAATAGTTGGAGAAATTATCTACTAATTCAACGACATGAGACACACAATGGAATTTGGTGTACAGATTGTGAAGTAGAGGGGCACACTAAGGATAGTTGCCCTAAGAAATTAGTGCGCTCCCTATTTCTGGATTGTGAGATATGTCACTTGGACCATTGTTCAAGTCGCGCCCATTATTTTTTTGTGTAATAATAAATATTGTGTCCAGATATTGTAAGATTTTTAGGTCCTCAACTCATGATATGGAAGATTATAGGTTTATCGATTAGATCCATGATGTTATTGATATTGGCATACGAAAGATTGGTGTTGTAAATAATTCCAAGGAAAAGGGTGGGCATCATGACTATGATCATAGTGAGGGGAATTCTAATGGTGGTCATGATAGAGGTTAAGGTTATAGAGGCAGATTCGAGGTCAAGGTAATGAGGGTAGAAGGAGTGATTTCCCTCGTGGAAGCTTTTATACGGTAAGGATCCCCGATCACTACAGCATGAATATCCACATAATATTGTGTGTTTTGTTTGTGGAAATAATCATAGTTATAAATATTTCCCTGATTTTTATGAACACCTAATAAAGAAACATAAATAGGAAAATAAGGGTGTGGGAATGGTTAGAGTACAATGCATCATGGAAGACCAATGGATGTCGAAGTTAGCGCCGGATCCTAATTTGATGCTTGTGAATATTATTACATGCATTGAGGCTACGCATGTCGTGAAATGCTACCATAGAATCCTACCATTACTAATTAGGAATTCTTGCATGTTAATTATCCATCCCCATGCATCAAAAGGAGGTTAATCAAGAAACCATGGAGGTAATTCAAAATTTAAAGGGTGAGATTAAGTGTTTAAAGGAATAGTTAGAACAAAAGAAAACAACTGACCTCCATCAGACATATGTTGATGATTTGAAAGAGGTTTGCAAGATGTTGTGCCAAGAAAACATTATTCAATTTTTAGGGAAATAGTTGAAGGGAAACACTCGACACACTGGGACTGAGCATGAGAGACAACTTTTGCATGTTAATCTTCCTTTAGACATTTTGGATTATGAAAAGGAGATTACTATAAATTTTGTTGTTGATGGTTGGCTTTTGAGTAACATCTTGATTGACACAGCACATGATTGAATGTACTTACTTTAGATGTGTGGGTTCAGATGGGAAGACCTCCATTATAGCCATCTTCCAATGTGTTGTTCATGGAAAACCAAACTAAGGCAACACCCATTGGAGTTTTAAAAGATGCATCCATTACTATATGGGGGCCAAGTTCACTGGGGACTTTGAGGTCTTAGCACTTGCAGAAGCAAACAATTTTCTGCATTACTTGGGCACCCTTGGTGTTATGCAAACAACGTTGACCTGTGCTTCAATAAGGGGTATATCAGCTTTGAGAATAAGGAAGAATGTGTCATCATCCCTTTGACATATGGGAAATCTATGCCTTATGTAGAGCCCTTAAGTGAAGAATACTTGAACAGAATTTATGTGTGCACCATTCGAGATCCAAAAGTTCTTGATCCATCAAAAGAAGGAGTTCTCCAATGGGATGATGCATAGTCAATGAGTGATACTACAAGTGTTTCATGTGACAATTGGGTGCATGACACTTATGAAATGGTTAGGTGTGAAGTACAAAGTGTAGCTACGTGTGTCAATAAGCTATGTAGTATCGGGAGTTTTGGCAGATCTAGGCACCAAAGTACATAGGTGAAGAGAAACCAGAAGTATTCCTACTTGTTATGGAATTTCAATGGAAATTTTAGGTGGAAAGAAGGAGCATGTTAGTATATACTCTACAGGGCACGGTAGCATGCTAGTGGATGGTTCAAAAGGAAAATGTTTTAGAGTGGAGAGAAGTAAGGATAGTTTTATCTGCTCGCTTTAAGAAGCAATGTGACTACTCAGATCTATGCATTTTATGGTAATGATCATGTTCAATACCACGTTGAGTAGTGTGAAAGAATCTAGATTGCGGGGTAGGAAGATTTACCACCTTCATTGTGGGTGCACAAGTTTTATTTCACATTGCGAGGTTGTGCACGTGCATGGTATGTCTATGTAGAGTTGAATAGGGTGACTAGAAATTGGCAAGAACTTACTAAAGGTATGACTCAGACCTTTGATTACTTTTCTTCTAAACCTCTAGTGAATGAGGTGTTACAGGTTATGAAGCACTTAACTATGGGAGATAGTGCAAAAGCTGAAGAGTTACTTCAGGAGTTGTTAGGAGAATCAGACCTAGTGGTGCACTTTGAAGAGGAAGAAATAGATGATGAGTAGCTTGGGCATGCATGCCTAGAAAAATAAAAGGGTAAGATGATCTACATGGTCGATGATGAAGAGGTAGATAACTTGAACATTGAGCACATAGAAAGTACGTGTGAAGTCTTGGACAAAGGTAAAATGAGAAGGTGTGCACCTACCATGAGCCTATGAAGACCAAGAAAGTGAACATTGGAATAGATGTTGAACCCAAGGAAGCCATTATTGAGATTACTGGTTTAAATCTGAAGTTGCTAAAATCATTGAGCTACTGTGTGAATTTCAGAATTTGTTTCCTAGGGGCTATCATGAATTGAAAGGTGTACATGAATCATTAGGAGAGATGAAGATAAAGTTTAAGGAAGTTGTGCACCTAGTTCATAAGGGGCCTTACAGGATGAATCTTAACTTTCATGTCAAGGTAAAAGAAAAAATTGACAAAATGTTAATTTCTAGAATTATTATGTCAATCGAGGAGTCATAATGGGTGAGCCCTATGGTGATTAGCATCAAGAAATATGGAAGAATCAAGATTTGTGTGGATTACATGGAGTTAAATGTTGCATGTTTGATTGATCCTTTTCCTAAACCATTTACTGAGGAAATATTACAGGGTGTTGTAGGGTGTAAAATCTACTCCTTCACTGATGGATTCTTTGGATATCATTAGGTAAGGATATTTAGCGCGATCAATAGAAGACAACTTTCACCATGGAGTGGGGAAGTTTTGCATATATGGTTATACCCTTTGGATTAAAGAATGTGCCTGCAGTATTTTCACGCATAGTGGTACAAGCATTCCAGGATTTTATTCACAAGTTCTTGCAGGTGTATCTGGATGATTGGACAATCTATGGGCTTGTGAAAGATCACTATGATAATTTGAGGCTAATGTTTGAGAGGTTCCAATGATTGAGTGTCTCCTTGAACATTAAGAAGTGTATATTTACCCAACCCTTTGGGATTCTCGCCCGACACATCATCTATAAAGAAGGATTGCTAGTGGATCCTTGCTAAGGTAGCTATCATCTTGGGCTTAGAAGATCCTACTAGCTAGAGAAAGGTACATGGATTCTTGGGCCACACAAGGTACTACAGAAATTTTATTAAGGGATATTCCAAGATCTTTGTGCCCTTAGAATAATTACTTAAGGGAAAAGGAAAGTTCTATTGGTATGAGGCACAACAATGCGCGTTTGAAACATTGAAGGAGAGGCTTACTACAAAGCACCTATTTTTCACTTTCCTTCATGGTCCAAGACTTTTCATGTTTATGTAGATGTTTGTGGCATGGCCATTGGTGCGTATTAGCTCATCTAGGAGAAGGGATTGTCGATCATCCTATTTGCTTTGCTAGCAAGAAGTTGAATCTAGCAGAACAAAATTATAAAACAACATAGTGCAATGCCTTGTCTATGATGTACATGCTCCATAAGTTTTGCCAATATTTTCTAGCTATACCTTTTATATTTTATACAGACCACATGGCATTAAAGTACTTGGTGAACAAGCCCATTTTGTAGGGGTGCATATGTTGTTGGGTTCTATTGTTTCAGGAGTTCAATTTTATGGTGGTGGTTAAGCTAGGTAAGAGAAATTATGGTCCAGACCATTTATCAAGGATTCAATCAAGAGAGGATACACAGAGCATTGAGGACACAATGCCGATACACATCTTTTTTATTAAACCATGTGCCCTCATACTTGGAGGATATAGTTGTCTTTTTACGCACAGTGTGGTGCCCGAAGGAATGAAGGCTTTAGAAAAGAAACAACTTACTATTCACGCCATGCCTTACATGTTGATTAGTGGAGACTTATACAAGTTAGGTCATGATGAATTTTTACGTCGGTGTGTACCGAGCATGAGTGTGATGTAATTGTGAAAGAGGCTCATGTCGGAATTGCAAGTGGACACTATGCAAAGGATGTTATCGCGTGCAATATTCTACTATCTGGTCTATAGTGGGAAACTTTATACAAGGATTGCAAAGAGTATTGTAAGGCATGTGACCATTTTCATTGCCTTGGAAATCTTGGACATCGAGATGAAATTCCTTTGAGGCCTATTAATAGTGCAGAACCTTTTGAGAAGTGGGCAATTGAATTTATGGGCCCTATCTCTCCAGTCGTGCGCAGGATAGGGTCATGTTATATTATAACTTGTACATTCTATCTTACAAGGTGGGAAAAAGTGGCACCTACAAAGGATTGCATAATGAGCTACTAAAAAAAGTTTTATGTGGGAAAATATTATTAGCAATTATGGCTGCCCTTTAAGTTTGACAAGTGATAGGGATACTCATTTCCTTAATGAGACTATCAAGATATTATTGGATGAATTTATGGTTGCACACCATAGGACAAAACCTTATCACCCTTAGGAAAATAGAACTATTGAGGCCTTCAACAAGATATTGAGCCATACCTTGACAAAAATTTGTGATGTTGGAAGGAGATATTGGGATGACAAGGTTTTTGTGGTACTTTGGGCATATCGAACAACCTACAAGAGGTTGAATAAAGTAACACCCTTTCAGTTGGTGTTTGGCGTAGAGGTAATTCTACCCATGGAATTCATGTTACCTTCTTTGCATATTGCACGCACAGGAGGTCTGGCTGATGAGAAAGCATTGGAAGAACGTATTGAAAAACTAATGCAGCTAGATGAGAGGCATGTCATAGCAAGATGGAGTTAAAGCAATAAAAACTAGGAAAAAGGCATGGCATGATAGGAACTTCAAGGATAAGAAGCTTGAGAATGGGAAAATGGTACTTCTATATGACTCAAAGTTTTTACCACCCTAGAAAGCTTAAAGTGCATTGGTTGGGACCGTATGTTATCACTCATATACTTAATTCATGTGCTTTCCAAAGAGAGGCATTGGATGGAACACGGTTTCCTAGTTACTTCAACTAGAGTAGATTGAATCCCTACTATAAATAAGTATTTTTGGTGTTTGTAATAAGGCAATATTGCCACTTAGATTAGGTTTCCATTAATGCATTTCCTTTATATGTGTTTCCTTCACGTTGTTATGCTTTGTTAATTTAGTTCAGTGTTTTGTGTAATAAGCATGCTTGCACACCAGAAGATGATTACTATCTAAAGTGTTTCATGCGTAGAGGACCGCACATACCCTTAGTGTGGGGTGGTTGGAGAAGGATTGACTACTAGTACCGTATGATGGATTGTGGTGCATGATAAAGATAAACTCACAGGTGATTTAGAAAAGAAAAAATCAGAAATTTTCTCAAATTTTAGACCATGCATAGGGAGATGGATGCTCAATGATAACACAAAGGAGGCTATAGCATTTGAGAATACTTAGGAAGAGTCACATTAGATAAGTAATTTAGCGCAAGAAATCATGGGGAGAGGCTATCAAAGTGATAGAGAAGTAGTGGGCGCACCAAAAGGTTATGATAGAAGCGTAAAAATAAGAGGCACGAAAGATACACGCAAGGTGTGGGGAAGTGCGAGATGAAAAAATAATGTTGCATACGATGGTAGATGGGAGAAATTAATGTGAAGGATTTTTGAAATTTTCTATAAAGTTGGAATTTTGTAACGGATTGTTACCTTGCATGTTTGAGAGTGAACGAAGTGTGAAGTGCGAAGAAGAGCTAGAGACAAAGAGCAATTTGTAGATCGACGAACCAGGTGGGATCGAAGCATGGTGTTTAGAAACATTTGGCACATAATAGTGATTCAAATGGTGGTACAAGTGTTTTGAGAAGGGTTCGTATGACTAGGGTTTGAAGGAGGAAGAACATAGCTAGGGTTTGTCAAATCGAATATGGTTCACACTCGCTGAAATTAGGGTTTTCAAAATAATAGTTTTGAGTTGCATTACACTCTAGAAAGTTGAGGAAAAGAAGATTTCACCACAATGAGCTCCAATTGTTGAGTTAGAGGCCAACTAAGTAGTAGAAGAATGGCTATTGAAAATTTTGTATCTAGAGGAATTAATTAAGGGGTGACCTTGGAAAAAAAAATAACACAGCTTAAAGATCTTGGATACCAACCATAGAATAGACAAGTGCATGAAGGATATTGCAGCCAAAGTCATCAAAAAGATAAATTAACGGATGACAAATGGAGAGAGAGTTTTGGATGAATTTAAGATTGTTAGAGAATGTGGGGGTCATGTAAATCCTTAAGTTTCCTTACTTTGGGAAGCCCGAGCAGCTATATCAGTGGCTTATGTCAAGTATACATGAAGATTTCTTTTTACTTCACGGGAAAAAGAATGTATATCAGTGCTAAATTAATTGGGAAGGCAACAAGGGTACGTGACATAGGAAGGGAAATTACATGTGACTTATCAAATGATGAGGGAATTGATGCAACGGTCTTTGTGCTCAAGTATAAGAAGGGGGGCCAAGCGTTTAAGGTGACAAATATTAAGGGCATGGATATAATGGTTGCGTAATGGCTGGCAAGTTGTAAATTGGGTACCTCCAAGAGATGGAATGAGGTGAATCAGCACTTGGTTACACATCATGCACAAGATGGCCAACAAGACTTACTAAAACATCATTGGATACATTACAGAGAGCTTGGTGATCGAGGCACACGTCTAGGTAGAAAAAGGTGAGAAGATAACTTGGGGCACCATCCTTCTATTAATTGTTTTTAGTGAGATTGGTGTACCTGATGGACCAAGGGAAAATATTTGGGAATTTCCCTTGGACAATAAGTCCCCAAAGCAAAGAAATTATTAAAGTATATCTTATGGGGTTCAATTTCCAACACCTATAAGGAGTGCTAGTAAAAATGGTTTTAGATAGTTGCGATGGGTATTTGAAGGGGAGTGGCACATTCCATGAGATCTTCCCACGTGTTGAATGGTAAAGCGAGTTTTCATTTATCAACATTTCAGCTTAGGGTAGTTCCATATGAAGACAGGTGAGAAGCTCTCTGGTAAAAGCTACCATTCATGTTTACTGCATGGTATTTTAGGTTATTTTCAATTGGTTGCATAACACGCACAAACTAAATTTTGACACTAACAAGGTAGATGCGAGATACTCATATCATGCAGAAAACATGTGTGGCCAAACTGGGAGGCCTATGTAGAAATGCTTGAGACAGATAACATTGATATAACCCCAGAGACTATGGTGGTAGGTAAGATTGAGTCGGTGCGAGTATATGTCTATTTGAGGCCGTGGTTCAAGGATGGAAAAGTGCTCAAAGGTTAGGACATAGATCTACTAGGTCCACTAAAGCAGAAATAGACAGTGGGTACTTTAAGGATAGTTGCACTGGTGCCTCCCATTCAGGAAGAACCAGTGCCTACAGGCTTGGACAATGGTCTAGAATAGGAGGAGGACCCGGATGATAGCACTTTGGATTGGACCATTCATAAAGATTCTTGTGCAAGATGCATACATCCATGGATATTGGCGCTAGGACTCCACCACTAGTAAGGAGGTCACCACGAGTCACTCCGTGAATAATGTTGATGAGCAATAGAAAATTCACCGGATGTATGTACCGGTAAGAGGTAGCAAGGAGGAGAAGTCCCCTCGCTTGAGCGCGTAGCATGAAGTGGCCTCGCTAAGTCTAGAAATGTATGATAATGAAGACATAGGTTACAAGGTAGTTTATGAGGAAGTTGGCCAGAGTGTAAGAATCTAGGATCTAATTGGATATCAAAGCAAAGTGTTTGTGGGGATACGTAGAATTATAGTACACCTAGCGCACTAAGGAAGAAAGGGTGAGGAGGAAGAAGTATAGCAAAGCGTGGGCACTAAAGAACAACATGATATAGGTTCTTCTGCAAAAGAAAACATAGGAAAGCACACAAGTGAAAACATGGAGGAAGATGTGGTAAGGACTCAAAACCTGGGCTACATTGATTACGTGGCTAAGATTATTCACACCCAATTTTAGAGTACAGTGCCCAAGGAAAAATTATATGGTTGGGATTTGATGGACCTAGAAATGGTGATCACACACACTCATAAAAATTTCTTGGAGCATGCAGACTCATATGGATGATCCTAATTTTGACATCTGTGAGGAGTCATGTGTATCACAGAAGATGAAATGAGTGCCACACACCTGCCATATCACCATTAAGCCTACACAACTATCAGATGAACAGGTAAGCAATGCACTTGTTAAAGTATCTACAGAAGTTGTGCGCCATAATATTGATAAAGTGACACTTATAAGGGCACTTCGGAAGATAAGAATCAAAAGGATACTAAGGTCAAGTGATTTACTAAGGAATGGAATAAGGTTGTGGTAGAAGCACGAATGTTAAAAAGATGGATGAGCCGATAGTTGAAATTATGCAAAAAGGCTAGATTTTTAAGAGAAGGTGCCAAGGTATTTCCCATCCGCCCTTCATTATTTGCACAAAATATTTTTTTTACTTCTAGAATAAGGTCCATCATGCCTAACAAAACCAAAGGATGCTATAGAAGAAGAATTAAGATCCAAAGCTGCAATTACAAGGAAAATTTGCATTTATGAGTCTATTATGCAGGATTTGAAGGATGAGTTAAAGAAAGTGGATCTGGTTTTGAGCATGTGTGCAATGCCAGATATAATCATTAAGATAAGGACACTAGCAGAAGAAGATGAGGTCCTTCAAGTGGCCAAGAATGAAACACTTGGGCACATGGAAAGAATTAAGCTAGTAGAGACTAAGTGTGATGTGCTTGAGGCTGCTAGGATCCCACATAAAGAGAAAATAAAGAAAATTGGAGAGGTCATCGTGGAGAATATGGACGTGATGGAAGGTATGGTCTCAAGTATGGCCAATATACTTAGAATTCTACATAATGAAGGTGGTAAGATGACTCTTGATGAGTTAGATGGCATAGTTGTAGACATCCCAAACAAAAAAATGTAGTGCTAAATGTTTGGTATGCATTCGAAGTAGAAGTTCAGAGTGAGTATCTGGAGTTGATTCTATTGGGAGAAGGTGAAGATAATAAGTAGTTTGACTTTCTTTACAGTACCAAGTAGACCATTTCATTTGAATATATTATTTATTCTTTCATTATTTTATATTCTTTTAGATAAAAATTTGGTTACCCATTGCCGAGGGTGGAAATCTAGTTTATTGTGGATTAATGTTGGGTTGACAAATATGTCCTAAGTCTGCCAAGTATTTAAGGTTTAGGCATACAAACATAGGGCATGTAAAGTGCATGTAAAATTATAACATAGATGAGTGCACCCAAAAATAGTTGGAAACAAGACTTAGCCACTCTTACAAATCAAGGTTGTTTTTGGGCATGGAGTGTGGAGCGTGCAAAGATATAGACTTGCAGATCACCCCAAGGCTATTTTGGGAGTAATAGCAATTCAAGCATCATGTAGGATTTTGGTCTATTAATAGGATCTATACTAGGAGTTAACTTTAGAAGAACTATTATTATCACTTTCATGCTTTTGTATTCTCTTGTATAGGCACATGGATATTATTAGCATGTAGCCTATTTTTTAAATGTGGATGGGTGGTGAAGGAAAGTCCCCACCCCTATATATATATATGTATTTATTTTCATGGTTTCGAGAGACAAAGTTATTGTAGAATTATGTTGTGGATTTGTTAGCGTGCATGACTATGGAAACTAGATCTTGATGTATAAAGCTTCGTATTTTTCCGTATTTAATATAATGGATCATATTGGCTAGTTATTGGTGTCGATATGACTAAATATGGTTCTTACATGGTAAATCTCTTTGTAATTATTTTTAGTCAATATTTCATATGGTTTAGATCTAGATCTGGTTTATGCACTGTGAATTTTTTACTATCTATTATGAATCTGGATATATACATGTGCAATCATGCTAACATTCTGGACAAGTAACTCTAAAGAGGGACTTGGTACCCTTGCACACTTTAGGTGAGCACTCGCCTCGATCCGAGTGATATGTCAATGTGCCTTGGGCTATTTACAAGTGAATTCTAGGATACATCAAGGACATTACCATCATCTCTGTTGAGGTCGTAATTTTCTCCCTATCAAGTGATTCTAAAATCACCACCATATTTTTATTTATTTTTATTTTTGTTTTTATCATCGCTCTCCACTTGGGGCATCTTCTCTCTTTTTATTTATTCTCATATTTTCTCATCCTTTCCATATTTAATCTATCTATTTCAACCTCGTGATCTATTCTTCTTCATGTCATCAATCCCTAATTTGAGGGGTAAGACCTCAATCATCATCTTCTATCACTTCATGTTTTTCCTCGTGGTTTTCTTAATGCAAACCATTCAACAAAAGGGGCAAATGTAGACACCAATTTTTGGTACATTTTTCCCCCATCTCATGTTCACTCCCTTTATCTTCATCTCGCACATACATACTTACCTTCCTCTTTGAATTTCTATTTCCTCTTAAACCCCCTTTTATGCCATCTAATTCCCATAATACCATCTTAATCCTATCTTTATTTTATCTTTCCTAAACCACCCCTAACTATATTTAATTAACCTCAAAACCTCTCCATTTCCTTAATATCTTCCCTAAACACTCCATTTATAATCCCTAGACACCCATTTACCCTCATTCAATGTATTTCTATCTTCCAACTACCTTTTATCCTCTCTATGCAACCCTAACCTAGGTAAAGAAGTCAAAACCCTAATTCTAGCCCTTTAGGACCCTTTTCATCGAGTTGATCACCATATGCACCTCCCAAATCAAGGTTCAACTATAGTTGACGGAGACCCATATGGGAATCCATTGACCCTATAAGTATACACATACCACTCCTCTCTTGAGGATGTAATTTTGAGATTTCATGTCTTCTTGTGAGTTTTGTTGCATTTTTTCTCTTCTTTGGAGCTGTAGCCATCAACTTGGAGCTATTTTGGATATCTTTCATACCATCTTAGAACATTTGGAGTCTATTGTTTTCTTAAATCCTTCTCCATCATTTCATCATCCCCTTTGCATTAGTTCTTTAGATCTTCTAGTTTCTTTAGAGCTCTATTATTACACTAGTCATCATTCATTCTCTTTCACACCTCATTTTCCCATCCATTTGATCCCCTCAAATCCTACATATATCCCCTGGTCACCCTCGATTCTTCCATTATCCATCAACCCTATCTCGTATTTACCCCATTTTCTATCATATACCCTTTCTGGTACCCATTTTTGAGTCCCTACAACATCTCAAACATTCTTATCTTTCTGTTTACACACTTAGCACTTCAAATCTCATCTTCACCATACCATTCATTACTCGATCCAACTTATTCATCATTGATTGGATCCACATCAATTATGTTTTTATCCCCGCTTCATCTATTATCTACCCTACATCTTCCTTCAAAGACAATCTATGATCCACCTATTCAGGGCCCCATATCTTATTTTTAAGTCCCGGTCATCATCGATCTAGCCTTTGATTGTCATCGACCGACCTACATTTGGAATTTTCTTATCTAATTTTTCAATTTTCTTTCATCCTTTATGTTTCTCAAGCCTTCCAACATCGATCTAAAGTCTCCATATTTTTAGAGTTTGTTTTAGATTTATTTTCTTAACTTTTCTAATATAATATGTTGCAGTCACCATCGATTTTATACCTATTATTCTTGGTTCATCATCAAATTGACCAAGGTTGATCTTTCTTATCTCATTTTTATCATTATCTATATTATCATAGATTTATACATCTCTCGATATCTGTTTAGTTCAATTATTTATCTGTTGCATCATATTTATATTTCATCATTTATCTATATTTTTATTAAAGTGGGTTGACATCCATCCCTATGAAGTTATCACTTCTCGGGACTGAATTTTTAGGAAACCCACCATCTTATCTACTAATCCTTTTCATGTTTAGTTTCTCTTTGTTGTGTAGGTTATGGAGCTCACTGCGGAGAGGATCTTTATTCCCATACCTTCATCCTTATCTTCATCACCATTGCAAATCAAGAGGTATCCTTAAACCCTCTTATAACTTCGAGTTTCCTATTTTCTTGTATTCATTTCCATTAACTTTAAACATGAGTCAAAACTTTTATCAACAACACTAGTTTAAGCTTTTCCTTTATGTTTTATCTTGATGTTTATGTTTGATTAACTAAGTTAGGAATATACTTGGTGTTAGTTTCCTTTCATTAGCTTATATTAGCTTAACATGCATACATATCAATCAATCCTCTAAGACACAATTATCACAGTTGTCTAGTTTCTTCCTTCGAGCATTCCATGTGTATGCATGTGATACTAATCAAATTTAATGAAAGGAAACTAACACCAATTAGACTCCTAACTTAGTTAATCCAACATAAACAACATGATAAAGCATGAAAGGAAAAAAACTTAACTAATGTGCATAAAACATTAAATCTAATGAGAAATGCAAACCTATCCTTTGATATTTAGATATGTGTAGACACTAAATCGTGCACTTAGGTACATTTCTAAGTCTTAATCACATACCACTATTAATATGATTCCTAAGAGAGAAAAAATAGTAATTAATGATTAAGAAAATATTATTACAAATGAAAAAATATGCCTAAATTTGATCAAGCAATGTAGCAAAGAAATGAAAAAGCAATTAAGTATATAATAGACTCAATCAAATAAGAAATAAAGATTAAAAACCTAAGTACAAAGAGGAATAAAATGAATTAGTTGTTTCTTAATTAATCGTAGGTTGTGTCAAAGTGACAAACTAGAAAATCTGAAGTGCATACTATCACAATAAAACCCAGAAAAATGTAGAGATGGAGGAATATGCTAGACTAGGGCACTTGGAGTAGGTCAAGGGCATATGTGGGAGCTGTAGACTAGTTATGGGTGCATGTGACTTACAAAAATATCAAAAAACCATATTTGAATTTTCGCAAGGTGTTTGTTTTCCTTTGCTTCTTATTGTTATTATGTCGCACAATGATATTCGATGTCACTAATAACTGTGATAAATAATTCACTTGTAAAACCCTCAAAAGCACATAAACTACCAAAAAGAAAATAATGTAAATTAAGGGTCGGGATTTCCTCGGTTGTTAAACGAGTGTTCTTACGAATGAGCGATGCACTATATTTCATACCCAATGTAGTTTTATGTATGTGTGTGGAGATATTGTGCCCTAGGTGGCTCTTGTACGTGTCACACTTGATAGCGAGTAATAAATAGATGTAGAAAATGTAGATAGATGTGTGCATGGAAAAATGAACTTCCCCTCTTATGAAGTGTATGTAGAATAATGTATTCTCTTACCCTTGTGTGGATGTTAGATGGATGTTTAAATGCTCTTGATAATGCCTTTGGATGCAACCTTAGGTAGTGATAGTTAATACTTAGTGTTTGGTCCTTTATTATGATCACATAACTTTATATTTATATGATTCCCTTGCTTGAATTTTCTAATTAACCCTGAAAAGGATGACTACCAAAAATATAAGATTCCCAAATGGCTAGAAAGGACCCAAAATATGTGATCAAAGTACAAAGAGGTCAAGGGTACCCAGAGGGTATGAGAGCACCTAGCGCTAAGGCGTCTGTCTAGGTGCTAGTGTCCAGATGAGAAATGTTAGAGTATGAAAAGTTAGACTAGGCAAGTAAGAGTGTAAGACCAAAATTGGTAATAGAAAGCAAAGAAAGGTGGCCAAAGACATGGGTTAATTAGTACTTTTCTTACTTAGGAATCATATGAATAGTAGTATGTGATCAGGACTAGATAGATACCCAAAGTGTGTGATTTTGTGTCTACATTTGCCCCCACTTTATGTTGTTGAGTGAATGTTCAATAACATAAAGTAGATAAGAGATGTGTACCTGATAACCATGTAGATTGATGGAAAAAATGAGTCAAGAGATAAGAAAAAGCATGGAGTGATAAAATGTGAAGCGTGGAAACTAAAGAAGAGGAAGTGCAAAAAGTGATGAAGATGATGACCCTAGGGTGAGAGTGTATGTGTCGATGTCATGATTGTACCTATTGTTGATGTCAATTATTGTGTAATTGTTGATTTTTTTTTATGTTGTTGATGATTTTCTTGATGTTGTGACTACCATTTCCCATAATGATGGACCTACAAAAGACAAGAATAAACAAGTAGTCAAATACACATGTATATGATCAAAATCTATGTAGAAGTATGTAGGAAAGTATGTGAGATGTGAAAAAGGAACATGTGCACCTGATCCATGATGAGAAAAGAGTCTAGAAATGATCCTGACTATGATATAAAAGAACGATGTTTTCAGGCCATCCCATACTAGTTGTGCTGACTGCAAGTTTTTTGGGCGATCTCATGCCAAGAATAGAAGAAGTTTAGGGATAAAATTTTGGTTTCATCCTCAAACCTTTAATGGATTCCCATGATGTAGAACTCTAAATATTTTGTGTAAAAATTTGATCTAGTTTGAACAATTTTGATCCAACGAGAAAGTATAAAATGTTGTGTAGTGCATGCATGTCGAGTGTTAAGGACTGTATGCCCTGTAAAATTCGTTGTGTGAAATTCTTATAAATGTGTTGAAATGACATTTTTTTAATAATTTCCCTTGGTCACAGTGTCCAAGAAGGGTGAGGGGCACCCAGGCACTATTGTCCTATTCTCGGGTGCTATTTTCTATGCTCTATTGAGGACCTAAGTCAAATTTTGACCCCTATCTCGAGACTAATGACTGTGTTGTATTGGTACTAAATTGTGTTTAATTGTGATGTAGAATGTTATATGGGGTTACTTGATTCACCCGATATATGCTCCCCTCATTTGGGGTGCATATGACGTCACTGAGGAGTATGTGGCCTAAAGGAAGATCGACCTATTGAAATGGATTCCTTGCATGGGGAGGGAGTGTGCTTGGTAGAAACCAAGGAACACACAAAAAAAGTGGCTAGGAGAAAATTTTAGTACAAGAAAGAAAAACACGCATGTAAAAGACAATATGTAATCTAGCAAACAATAAGAAAAAATGCAAGAAGATAATGTAGACCGAGAAAATGAGTTTCAAACGTGGGACATAACTCATGATGTCGTTAAAAAATCGAGGACGAAATTTCCAAAAGTAGATAGTGTGCACACAATATAAAGGGCAAAGCCCAAAACAATGTCATATAATGGAAGACAAGAGTAAACAATATTAAGCAATGTAATGAATACCCATGGAAGTAAATAAACTTGTATAGAAAATGTTACACATGAAGCACATGTTAGTATGTTAGAAAGAGAGAAAATATGTCAAAGCATGTATAATCTGATATAGTAGTCTCTTATGGAAAATTAAACAATATCACATGTAGTGTGTACGAAAGTGGATGCCCCCAAGAGCCGCTTTGGGATTAGTATGAGGTGTTGCACTAAAAATCCATGATGCATGTAAAGATCTGTGTAAATCATATGATCAAAACTAGAACGTAAGTGAACGCACATGTGTGTATGATAAAATATAATGACATATAAATTATTTGACTAGCACGTGTAAAAAGTGTACATGTAAGCACAAGTAAGTAAGTGTAAATGCAACCAATATATGTAGTATGATGTGGATAAGATGGAATGGAATTTAGTGTGAATGATAGGAGCATCGTGCCCCCAAGTGAGTGTCAATGAGTATGCAAGTGATGAGGTTCATTTATACATGCCCCCTCAAAGCGGTCACGAATGAACCATAGAACAAGAGTGTGTCATCGGGAAATGGGTTTGAATTCATATGCTAGAAGATGTGATCGATAAAGCATAGAGCGTAGAGAGTGCATGCGTGAGTGAGTAAGTGTGGTGAGGTTAATTTTAGATTAAAACCCTTATTAATTGAGTATGAACTGTGGAACTAGAGTGTGTCATAAGGTAATGAACTTAGTGTGTAAAATATGTGTCTTGAATGCGTAGAGTAGATGCTACGTAGAAAGAGATGAATGTGTGAAATGTGAAGTGTGTAGTGTGTAGTGTGTAAATTTGTAGTATATAATGTGTATTGTATTGTGTAATGTGTAGTATATAGTGTGTAATTTGTGAGGTTCATTTGTATAGGATGCCCTCAATAGTCAAATGTGAACCAAAGCACAAGAGTGCATCATCGGGTAATGACGATATATATATACATATATATCAAGATGTGTATGATGAATGTGAGTGACTAGATGTGACATGTGTAAGATGTAAGAGAGTTTAAAATGCTAGAAGGTGGGGGGATAATGATAGATGGTGCCCCCAAGTCTAAAATCAGGAATATGTTATCCAATGAAAGTGAAAGATGAGGGTCCTCCACCCGATGCTTGCAAAGGTAAAGGTGTGTGACCATGCTCTAAGACAAGCAGTGTATGAGACATATGTTGTATCGGTAAATGTGCATGATAAATATGATATAATGGAAACCTAGGTGAAAGAGACCTATTTGGAACATAATGTGGAGTTGAAGCCAAATATGGAGGTGATGGACACCTATATGGATAATAATATGGAGCTAATGGATACCTATGTGAAGCAAAACGAGGCGGTGATGTATACCGATATGAAGGAGTTGTCCTAGTAATGGACCTAGACTAATGTCATGGACCAGTAGATTGATGATACTGTGTACACCATGTGAAAACATGCAATCTAGGATTAGATTTTATTTTAGATTCGATAGGCCATGGGTACCTAGATACTCTAGCAAGTGCGATGGTTATAGACACCAAAATTAGATTATATTACCCTTATAACACAGTTAATTAAATTAACAATACCTTACTTATTCATATCCCATAGTGCACATGATTAATTGAATTAATTACTTTAATTAATTTAATTAACATCCTCACTTGACCACCTCACCCAGCCAACTCACCTAGCCACCTCACTCCATGACCCACTCAAACCCCATTAATGACCTAAGACCAAGTCTAAGCCTATCCTAACCAACTAGGACTTAGTCTAAACCTAGAATTAACTCTTATTAACAAACCTAAGTGGAATCTTACTCTTTCTTCCATGATCTATCACTCGAGACTCAGACAAAGATTGAAGACCGTGCCAAAAATAGCAATAATCAAGCTATTTTTGGCCAACCTAGATAATCCTGCCTTACCGACATCGGTTATACCTCAACCGACATCAGGTCCCCTAACCGCCATTGGTTAGGTTAAATACATTTCCAAACACCTTTACGGAGGTTGGCTATTGGATTTAGGATCTCATACAAATAGAGACTTGGATCTCTCGTATTTTCTAAAGCAATCAGGCAAAGGAAAACACACGGAACACTACCAACAATCATTGGCATCCATCATCTTCTTCACGATCACAAATTCACATAGAGATGCATGGAGGTTCAAAATGCCATGGCACAAATGCAACTTATCTTCTCTCTAGAATCTCTACCATCACCACCCTCATCACCTACACTCTCCAGACCCATTCTTCAGTAAGTACCTAATATCTCTTCATTTATCTATGTTTACTTTCAGTAAGATTTATTAGTCATCTCAGTAATTTATTTTTATTCATGTTCGTATACACCCTTCCTCCCACCAACTTATCACCCTACCATACCTGGACCTTCCCCCTATCTTCCCCATATCTGAATCATCGTTGAATCTTTTATACCATTCCATGACCTCAGCCCCACCATTTCCATCCTTTGTGAAATCACATAGTGTCTTAAGACCATTTCCAAGAGTTGTTTATTAACTTCCCTTACCAATGCCGGTTAGACAATCGATGTCAGTCATCCCAGTAAACGGCCTTAGTCACATAGCCAACATTGGTTACTTGTGTCTAGAAACATACCTCATACTAGTGAGCTCATACCCATTCCCTAACAACCCAAAATCACTCCTAATCTTTACCAGACCTTACCCAGAGCCTGTACTCAAACCTGCAACCCAATACCAGCCCATCACCTGACCCGTTTTGACCTCAATCACCTTTTATCTGACCTTTCTTATTTTTTTATATGAGATACCTAAATCATTTCAATTCCAATAAGATTGTTATTTCATGTTTATTTTAGATAGAATTAATATTGTTATTTAAAAAGTGGATTGACAAAGATGTTCAAGAAGCATCACGCTTCCCGATCTAGCTTCTATTAGGCAGTCCACTTATTTTATTTAACTCTATCTGGTGGTATTGTTTTGCATTTTATAGGTAGTTCCTCTTATCCAAAATGGAGTATTTGCAATCAACATTGGATCAGGAAATCAGAATGCACGCATAACCTTCAATCGACATCACAAATAGGTATTCCTCCTTGGCCTATCACCCTTTATCTGTTTCATTAATTTGTTAAGAATCTAGTGAAGTATTTTGGCACGCTTTCGGTGGGACCCATCCATAGTTCTTTGCATTTATTCATTCTTAGGGAATTTTTGTATGTTTACTTCTTTTCAAAAGGAATCCAACATTAAATCTTCTCCTTGGGAATCTATCTCTTTCTTCTATTTTGTCTAAATGACATTTGTATTTCAGATTAAAAAGAATCATTCTTTTTCTTCTTGTATCCACATCAGTGAAATTCATTCACTTCCATGTTCACTCTTTGTTTACATCGAACATCACATTTTGATTTTGGGTTCTAAAATACTTGTATTTCATACGTATGTGCTTGCATTTTTAGCTCACATTAAAAATGAGGGCAACCTATAGGTTGGAAGTCGTGCCCAGCTGTTGGTTAACATAATTGAATCGTAGAAGAACTTTCTCTTCTCTCTCTCTTTACCAAACTACACAAATATAAATTTACACATCTTCTTAAACAACACCTTACCCGAAGAGACTGTCAATGATCACACGATCAGAGGATTGATAGTGGGCGTCCCGTTGATTTCTCTGAAAATTCATTATCAAAGAAAGGACTACCCCCACCAAAACATAACTTGAAACCACCCTTAGATATTACCTCTTCATAGGATGCCTTCCCAACCAAAAATATATGTTTTGAATTCACAAGTCAGTCTTAAATAGCATAAGCTAAACATACAAATTCACTTGTAGGATTTCTTGTTTTTCTTAACTTTTCTTGAGTTGTGTTTTGAGTTGTAAGGCCACGTTCTTCATTTTCTTCTTCCTTTCACACTCTTCCATTATAGTTGGTGTATTCTGACTGTTTGAGTGTGTTAAGACCCATTTTTATCATACTCAAGTTTCTAGGTTGATATTCCATCTGACTTAATTCACAAAAATTGATTTTTCTTCACTTCTTCAAATTTAACAATAACCGGTGTCGATCTAGTGACCATCACCGGTTTACATCTGACCATCATCTGTTTACCTAACTAGTGTTGGTTTCCACCTATTTTGGGTCATTTTACCTAAAAACAACATTCACCACATCTTCTATTCTTTTTAAAGTTCTCAGGACATCATCATACCCCCAGAATTTTAAAATCACAGTCACATAAAGCTTCCTTATTTCATTTGCATCATTTTTTGCCTCATTTTCTAAACTATTGATTTCCCACAATAACCGGTATCGGTTACTATAACTATCATCAGTCACCCTTTAACCATCATCGGTTATTCCAACCGTCGTTAGTTCCTATGTTTTGATTTTTAATTAAAACACCAACTAGTTTCACCTCCTAAAATCTATCCTTCTCCATTTCTGCTATTTTTTGTGTCATTTGTCTAGTATAGTTTACTAGGTCTACCCTAATTCACGTGGTTTTGACTCGCATTTAATCCAACTCCTTTTTTCATGCTAGCCTTTAACCACTTCTACCTATCCCATCACCGCCTTCTATCTTATCACCTATGGATCTAACTCAACCCATCACCATTAGTACTAGCGACGAGGAGTTTGTAAGACTCCTTGACCAGAATCTCGTTACCCTACAATATTATCTCACCCACTCATCTACCCGAGACTCCTTGGGATAGTTGGTATATGACATGCCCATGTCTATCCCTCATGTCCTCAACCCCACTTCCGGGTAAGCTAACACTAGCTCAACATTATCTTCATCCACCTTACCATCCGTGGTGTCTCAACTAGACCCCGCGTCCTCTATAACTGTTGCACCTACAACAACTATCACACCTATGGTGTCGACCATTCCTTCACTATCCACCTTAAGCATAGCCCCATCTGCACACCTTTACCTCATATATACCTATTGCATCATAGCCACCCATGGTGTCGAAACTCATACCCTATTCCAAAACATCATCCTCTACATCCCACAGCCTTTACCTCAAATCACTACACAAATCGTTACATCCACCCCACTTACTTACACATATCACCAATAACCACCTATCTCATCTATCACCTACTCAGGATATTTTTCACCTACATATATTCCCCCTCACAGCTTCTCATACTTGCACCACCATATACCAAAATGTCATCCACATCATACATTCATCAACCCCCTTATACTTGTAGTAGGTGCCTATAAGATGGAAAAGTGACATGCAAGCATGGGAATCTACAAGTAACTCTTCCTTGCACCCTACGTTCCAAGGTCGTGCTTGAGACAGCCGGTGGGGATGGAATATACATGGGTTATAAGCGAACTAGTTAGGCAATCGTATGTCTTCGACATGCATTAATGGAATCTGTGAATCTAAGGAAAGAAGACCCTCCTAACATGAATCGGTGTGATAGATCAATCAGCGAGGATGACTGCTCAAGGCTTCAATCAATATCAATCTCTAGCATAATCGATCTATAGGTTGTGGGATACGTGGAAAATGACCTGGGATTGTTTCGTGTATGTCTCAGAGATATCATAAGATAGATGATGGATACATAGGGGATTCTAGATATAGGTGATTCTCTGGCCTAGTCCAAAATCCTTAGCTTGGTTATTTGTTATATCTAATAAGGATAAGCATGCGATAATGGTTGGTGGAAGTGGAAAGACCTAAATACTAATGTGCGTAAACTAGCATCAACGTCCCGATTGACTGTGTGGGCTTGTTGGGTTGTGAGATATTTGGATCACATCCGTAAGTTCGTGGTCATTGTGGACCTCCTATGGTCATGTGTAGAATTAATCCCTAATCCCTAGTATCTAGTAGTCATATGCCTTTTCGGCCTCTATATTTAGAACTAAAAGTTGTGTAATCTTCTCAGAGTAACTTACGGGCATTCCGCAACTTGAATTCTTAGGCTAGTGTCTATGTCAATGAGGATATATCCTACATCATCCGGCCGTGGGACCAAAGGATCACAACCGAATGTTTTCTCTTTTTCAAGTCCTTCTACAATCCTGCGAGTATCTATTTTAGGGAAATCATGTAGTTTGGTTGATTTATCCAAAATGTGTGTGCTTGGTCGTCGTCTACGTTTAATCCTCTTAACTATGAGCTAATCAGTTGTAGGTCTGTTGTTGTTTGGAAGACTTGGATTCTAAGATTTTGGTCTATATCTGTTATCGCTACAACAAGATTGGGCTGAGGCACTATTGGCTTGAATACGTATTCTCTGGGCTCCCTAGGTCCCGTGATTGTCATACAAAAGGAAATGATATAAATCTAACTAATGACAGAATAAACTAACTATGCAAGATATATCTATGTATATTCCTCTATTTTGTATTTTTGATAAACTATTGAACAGAATTGAAAGAGCAATTATTTAATATATCTAGAAATTGACAACTAAACTAATAACAAAATTAAAACAAACAAAGCAGCTGAGTATAGCTACTTGCTTATGCAGTTGTAAATCTATTCTAAATAACCGGATAACTAGTCTAATCTATTTGAAAAACCCCGATCTTACCTCGTAAGTGGGGAATGATTATAGTTTCTCAGAAACTATCAATCCCCACAGCTTCCCTGGCAATATCAAAAGTGAGATTAACTGAAATGAAATGATTCACTACTCTATTTGATATGAATTAACTAGAACTTTTGATAGCTTGAACCTGGATTTTACAGAATAGTGGAAAATCTAGTTGTGTGTGGCTTTGTCCCTCAAAGTGTGGTCTCCTCATTTCTTCGTGCTCACGTGAATCCAAATAAGTGTGTGATCTTAGCATCAACAAAAGCTGGTATCAAAATAATGGCAAGCTTTGGATGCATCACGAATATAATGTGAGTAGGAGAGGGATAGTGCAAGATAATAGAGCTTGGCTTATGTAATTCCTAGCACGATTTATTGCGATTCATATAGCACAAAACATCCGAACTCACGAAACTATCCTTTTTGACAAACAAAACCTACAACTTTAATGGCTTCCGACTGAAAATGGAACTATCCTACCTTAATTGACTGTATGAAACAATAACAACACTAGCACAAGAAGATTATGTGGCTTCCAAACAACAAAACAACACTATGCATGCAACAAATAAACTAATTCAACTCCTAAGTAAGAACTGAAAGACTAAAATTTGAAATGAGAGAATGAGAGGCAGATTTGAGGGGCCATTTTCTTGAAAATCAACCAGCTATTTATAGAATTCCCATTTACCCAAAGGTGAAAACCAATTTGAACTCTTTTACCATAAATAATGGAAAAACACTATTCTAGGGAACCAGAATCATAAATATGAGCAAAGGCGGTGAAAAAAGTTGGTAAACATTGAAATTTATGCGAGTCACGATAAAAGGAATGTTCTGGAAAATGCGTGAAGGACCACCGCCCTGCACAGCAAGGCGGCGGTCACGAGACCACCGCCCAGGTAGGGCAACGGTTTCGTCACTAAAGACCAAAAGCAAAGGAAAAGAGGGGGAAGAGAAAAACAAAGCACGTAGGGGCTAAGCGGGTATGCGGGATGTTAACGTACACTTGGAGAGCTTTTTCAGATCCCGAACACCTTGCGAGGAGACCTGTATCATCATTAGGGCATGTGTAACATTATTTCGGCGGCATGCAGTACCCTATAATTTTGGGTACATACATATTGCCCCCTTAGAGAAGCGTTTTAGCCATGAAGAGGCATAAAACGGTGGGTTCGAGTATGGCGGTCCTGAAATGGGAAGTTAGAAATTATACCTGACACACCCATGTGTCGAAATGACGCCATCCAAAATTCCCGCTACCTGCAAAATGAAAAGAGGACTCAAGTGCAGATAGATAAAATAAATCAAAAAATAAATACTAAAATAATATGAAATGAGGACTTACCATTTACACGGGATAAGAACTTACCTCCGTCGGTGCTCCAAACCTGTGAAAAGGGGCATTCAAAACAAGTCAAGATGCTATATATGTAAAAATGGGCCCATTTTCCTATTCATTTGCGCGTGTTGATTTGATTGATTTTGAGCTCTGGGACCCACGGTGATGGTTTTTGATGAGAGTATAGTCAAAACATTCGTGACGAGATAGTGATCATGCCTCCGTGAGCGAAACATCAACTCGCGAGATCACAGGTTAGTTCTTCTTGATTTAACCCCCCAAAATGTTAAAATGAGGAAATATTTGTCATGGGGGGATTATTTTTGAAAATGTCAGTGTTAATAGGGTCACTTAGGGGGGGCACCTAATGGGTAGGCTTTGTTTTAGTCAAAATAGTATTTTTTCATGTTTTTAGGTGTTTTTAGGGCACGTGACCTGTTTGGAAATGCGGGACACGACCGCCGCCCTGAGCAGGGGGTGTGGCGGTTACAGGACCGCCGCCCTTTAAGGCGGTGGTTATGGAACCACCGCCCTACTCATGGCAGCAGTCCTTTACAAAGTGTCAAAAACTCAGTGTTTTGAGCCAAATTTTGCATTTTTAGTATTCTTACATGTTTTAATGATTTTTCCAATGTAATTTGAAGACTAACTTACCTTGTTTTGTGTGTTTTTGGGTGTATGTAAAAGGAGGAATATATCAGATGGAGCCGAGAGAGAGAGAGAGTGACTAGCTTCCAGTAGTGTTGGATGCACTTTCTCAGGCCGAGCGTAACACTCTTCGAGGGGCCGGCATATTGCGTATATCATGGATTCCTCATGTCGTACCTTCTAGTCACATACTTTGTGACTTGTTTTCATATTGGGATGTTGATCGAACACTTTCTGATTTCCAGGAGTCAGGGGTGAGTGGACTATCACCCTGGAGGATGTCTATCGCATCTTGGGAGTCCCGATCATCGGAGACGGCTCACACTTGAGACAGTGGGGTTGCGGGCTTAGATAGCTCAATGGGCTTCATATATGGGAGACGTAGTTATCTCCACTAGTTTGAAGAAGGGGGTGAGGGTCCGTTCTATTCCTAGCTTGCCTATCCCCTTGATTCGTCAGGCTATTATGGGGATCCTTGCCTCGAGATTGATCGGGGACAAGGGAGGGGACACCTTACTCTACTGTTGGTCCCCTATTATTGCACAGATTGAGGCACATGGCTAGATTTATGCCTAGGGAGCTGATATACTTGGGACCACCTATCACGATTTGTACTGGTGGTTCGCTTACAGGGATAGTCTTTGAGCCATCCAACCCTGGTTATGAGTTGGGTCTATGAGCGTATCATCCCTTATGGGAGAGGCATAGAGGTGGTAGATCCTGGAGCCGTGAGGGCAGCTAGATGGACAGAGATGTTGGTGCTTAGAGCACCCCACCAACCAGTTACTTCCCTGACTACTGATGATATGGAGGCCACACCTTATCAGGCCATGGCAAGGTTGTGGGGCAAGGAGACCCTCACTTTAATCTCTTTCTCTACTATAGGGTAGCTTGTGGATAGGACGGGGAAGGTGAAGACACACCCCTTTGATCAAGTGCCTCAGTAGTTTGGCCTTCCTTATGTTGGTATGCTTCCCCCAGTGGTGCTAGTGTTCAAATCAGTTCAGGAGGCTAGGGGACGTCCTAGAGGCCAAGGTTGGATAGTTGTTACTCTTGGCATCCCTATTACAGCCCGGGGAGCATGGTACGTGCTCGAGGAGAGCGGTGCTCCTCAAGCACCTTTACTTTGGATCACCGCCAACCCCGCCCACAAAGCAGCGGCGACGACCCCATTGATATAGACTCCGAGTCTGAGGAGTTCACAAGGGGAGAGACGGAGGAGGAGACCGAGGATATGGAGGTCAGCGAGTCGAGTGGAGAGGAGGATAGTGATCCCAAGTGGCATGACACTCAAAAGATCCTACAGGCCGAGAGGGCGAGCGAGAGTGCGAGAGGAAGACTCTAGTTTCGGAGGAGTTTCCCTCTCGGGACTTGGCCGGGAGAGGATGAGTCCATAGTAGGACGTTATATTTCCCAGGGCACGGGAGGAGGACATCGATCGGTGATGGCATCTGTGGTAGGCACTCGATCCTGGGGATCCCTCTTGGGGCCTGAGACCCGAGTGAGTTATCACCCCTCTCTTAATATTTGTTTTTAGCTAGGATTGTCTTAGTTTCCATCTCTCATTTTGTTCATTCTTGGTTTTTATCTTTTGATTATTTTCTAATTTTCTTTTCTCTTTTGTTTGCAGAGACTACGAGTGGCGGCGAGACTGATTCGCCGGGTATGCATTTATACCCTGATGATCCCCATGGAGAAGACTCACGCCGAGCTATCTCGTGGATGTAGGGGAGCCTTCAACAACTGGTAGGCACACGATGTCTTTTCCCCTATCTGGCATGTGGCCAAGATGGTGACTACCCTCCGTACCGAGTTGGCCGGGTATAGGACAGCAGAGTGCCTGATGAGGAGTCACTCTCATAGTCGAGGCCGCAGCTACTCCTCGGACCATGAGCCCTTAGTGCATTCAGAGCACCGGCATAGCTGGAGTCCTAGACGTGGTCATACACCTTCAAAGGGATCTCATAGGGGTTGATAGGCCACTTGGCTCTCTTATATTTTTTATACGATTTATTTTGTATTTCCTAGGCTCATTGAGCGTTTTGACCATGCCTAGCGCATGATGGCATTGTACATAAAACTTGATTATATATATATACTTTTTATATCAGACTCTTGGTATCTAGGATTTTATGATTTGTTTCCGCATGTATATTATAATGTTGTTTTTGTATGCTTTTCAGAATGTATGCAAATGGAGAACAGATGATATGAATGATTTCTTTCTTTTTGTATTTCGTGATGCTTATATATGATAATGCAGACACAATGTGATTTTGAACTTTAGCTTCCATGAGAAATTTTTTTGTACTTCATATAGTTTTGACAGAACGTGATGACAAGCTGGTATGATGAGTGGATGAACTTGCCCCACTCCTAACTCCATGTAACTAGTAAGATGCGAGGGCTCACCACCGAGAGCTAGAAAGGGCACAAGCTATGAAATTTGTTGAATGGTAGTGATGAGAGATAGACAAATATTTGGTGGAACCAAATTAGGATGCTACAAACCTATTCTACTCAAGTGACTCCATAGTTTAGAATGCAACTTGCTTTGTGATTTATCTAGACTTAGATCCATAGATGGCCACATGGTTGACAAAATCTGGTTTTCGGGGTTTTGAACTCTCTTGGAATTTTGGACATCTGATTCATTTGTTTTTGACTCAAGATTTCAAAGGTTTGTTCAAATTATTTTCTTTATGACTTTTAACGTTTATTGTCAAGAGAACCCCCTGCACCTTGCCCCATGCTTCTAGTAAGAAGCATGGGCTTATCACCATGGACAAGGCACAGGTGAGTAAGGGCATTCCCATCCTTTCCCAACCCTACATCACTAGTAAGAGATGCAAGCTCATCACCGAAGGTTGGTAGGGCAAGGAAATGTGTAAAAATTAAATTTTTTGTTTGATCTATTTGACTTACTTATTTGGGCAAAATGTCAGTATGCTCTTATTTCCAAAGAGATGTATATATGGGATAGATGTGACACTATGAAGCTTGTAGAATAGACCATAGGCAAGACACCTATCCTAGGAAGAAACCAAAAGTGAGAACAAGCATGCAAGCCTTGGTATGGCTACCGTTAAGACTTTGTCATATCTAGCTTTATTTGATGAAATGATTCCGAAATAGTTAATGATGTTATGAAAAATGAAGAAGTATGATTTGAATGCTTCTGCCAATACCAATAGAAGTTTGTAATGAATTGCTTGAGAATAAGTTCCTTGATCACAAAATTTTACGAAACAAGTGGACAAAATGAACCTAACTACATGAAGATGCAATGTAGATATAATTATACAAATAGTGTTGGTCGCTTATGCATAGAATCGTTTAAGATGCAAGGAATTGATTGTTTCGTTGAATTCCTCACCTTCCAATGTACATAAGAGATATGCACCATTTCTATAGTCTTTCATGACTTGGTATGGGCCCAACCATTTGGGCTAGAATTTCCTTCCTTCGCCAATTTTTTAATCGATCTGACTGTCTAGTCTTAGAACTAGATCTCCTTCATATATATCATGTTCATAGACCTTTTTGTTATACTTCCAGCACATCCGGTCAGCATAGACTCTATGCCGCTATTCAGCGTCTAACCTGGCCTCATCTAGGCTTTCTAACTGGGAGAGACGTGCTTCTCTATAAGATTCTTCATCCGTAATCCTTGCAGTGAGATGCGGAGACTGGGTATTTCAACCTCAAGTGGGAGAATTGCTTACACCGAATACCAATGAGAAAGGAGTTGCTCCCATTGGTGTTCTTATTGAGGTTCGATGGGCCCACAAGGCTAGATATAACTTTAAATGCCAATCTCATTTGTTTTCTTTTACCGTTTTAAGGAGAATAGCTTTCAACATCTTATTTGTTGCTTCAGCTTGCCCATTGGCTTGAGGGTAATATAGGGAGGTTGTATGATGGTTTATTTTAAATTTACTGCATAGCTCACGAGACCTCGTCATTCTTAAAGGAAGTGCCATTATCTGAGATAATGATTTGTGGGACACCGTACCTACAAATGATCTGGTTCAAAATGAACTTGGCGATCACGGTGCACTGGTACAGTGGTAAGAGGCATAGCCTCTACCCATTTGGTAAAATATTCGGTGGCCGTGATTATGAAGTTATGGCCATCTATTGATGAGGGAGAGAAATTTCCTATCAAATCTAGGCCCCACGTAGAAAAGGGCCATGGAGTCATGATTGGTTGTAGAGCTTGTCTTTGGCATGTGAATCTCGTGGGAAAATATTTTGGCATTTATGGCATTTTCCGTACAAACTCTACTGCATCGTGTTCTAGAGTGGGCCAGAAATAGCCCATCTCGATGTATTTTGTGGGCAATGGCATGACCACCAAAATGGCTTCCACACATTCCACTATGGGATTCGTAGAGAATCTTCTTGGATTCTTCTATGTCAACACACCTTAGAAGCATTCCATCGAAAGCCTTACGATAGAGTACTTGTTCTATAATAATGTATCTAGCTACGATAATGCGTAACCACCTTCTTTGTTGTGGTGTAGCACCTTCTAGATACACATGGTCCATGATATAATTGATAATATCAGTATACCAAGGACATTCAGAGATGGGAGGTCTGGCTTCAATGTAATATATGCATTCATTGGGAAAATCTAGACCCACCAGATCGCCTCTGTCTAATGGGTTGTCGGCTAACAAATCTGTAATGATTTGTCCCTTAATGGACTTCTGGTTTACAAAATTTAATTTGAATTCACCCATTAAGGTTATAAAGCGTCCAGCCTTTTTAGACAAGGACCCTTGCGTGAGGAAAGTTTATAAATGGTCTGTTTTTACAATGACCCTTGTTTCTTGATTTAGCATGTAATGTCTTAAGCGTTTGGTTGCGAAGACTATGGCGAGGCATTCTCGTTCTACTTGTGTATAACGTGTTTCATAATTGAGTAATGTTCGGATAATGAAATAGATCACGCGTTCTCATTTGTCATCGTCTTCTTGAGCCAACATGCAGGCTAGCGAGACATTGGTAGCTCGCGAATATAAGATTAAAGGGTGGTCTGGCTTAGGAGGCATTAGCGTAGGTGGTGACAACAAGAAACGCTTAATTGCTTCAAGCCTCATTGCAGTCTTCGGTCCAATCGATACTATAATATTTCTTGAGTAGATTGTTGATTAGATGAATGGCAAAGCTTAAATCTAGGATGAATCTTCGGATTGCACTGAGTTTCCCAAGAAATGACTGATTCCAGATTCATCCGAAGGTGGGATCATTTCAAGAATAGCCCAGATTTTGGCTGGGTCTACATCGATCCCTCATGATGATATGATGTAACCCAAGAGTTTCCCTCCTATCACACCAAATACGTATTTTTTGGGTTTAGTGTGACTCCGTATTCGATCAAACGTGAAAGAATGATGCGAAGTACTTCCAAGTGATCACAGCGCTTCCTATCTTTGGCCAACAAGTCATCTACATAAGATTCCATGATTTTATGAATAAGATCATGAAATATATATGTCATTTCCCATCGGTACATAGTGCCGTGTTCTTAAGACCGAATGGCATAACAACATAGCAATAGGTTCCCCAAGGAGTTATAAACATAGTTTTGGCTTGGTCTTATTCAGATATTTTGATTTGATTATATCCCGAGAATCCATCCATGAGAGACAAAAGCTCAAATCCAGTTGTTGCGTCAATGATGACGTCAATGGATGGTAACGGGAAGTCATCCTAGGGCACGCCTTGTTAATGTCTCGGAAGTCTATGCAGATGCATATCTTCCCATTCTTTTTTAGAACAGGGATGATATTAGATACCCACTGAGAATAATCAACTAGCTTGATGAATCCTACTTGGAGGATTTTCATTACTTCTTCCTTCACCATGAGAGCTACCTTGGGTTTCATTGGTCTTGATTTTTGTTTAACTAGCTTTGCATCTGATTTGGTGACGAGGTTATGTACCGTGATGTGTGGTGTAATTCCCGTCATTTCTTTATAATTAAATGCAAAATCCTTTTGATGTTCTCTGAGGATTCGAGTGTGTATTTCAATCTCTTCTGAGTTAACGAAGATCCTAGTTTTAAGATCTTTGGTTCTTTCTCCGTTCCGATGTTAATATCAATCGTTTCTTCAATTAAAGAAGCATTACCTTCTTCAAACTCAGGTGGGGCTAGAGGTAGTTCCAGATCTTCTCCATTCTATACCGCGTATATGTCAAGCTCCTTTTGTGGGGGAAGCTCTATCATGGGATTTCCAAAGTAAGAAGACAAATGTGGGATCAACGACAAATCTACCACGTGATGGGTGAGATGTAATTCTACATAGGCATTTAGGTGATCAAGAGTGGCTCTATCATTGTCAACATGATCTAAGGTGGTAAATTTACTCTCATCTATGTTCGTTAAGAGAGGATTTGACATTTTCTTCACTAACAGTTCAGTATGAAGGGATACCATGAAACAGGTGTCTTCCAACTCACTGTTTGGAGTAAAACGTGAAGCTGAGGTTGCTATCGAATCTGTGAGAAGGTTTTATTCTCGTGGGATTACCTCAATGGATATGAAGTCAAATCCTTTACTCAAATCTAATACTGTTGTTTTGTACAGCTGTAAATGTTCATCTTTAGTCTCATACACCTCAGAGACTTGGTTTGCTACTAATTGTGAGTCTCCTAACACTCTAATGTTATTAACACCGATCCTTTTAGCTATGATGAGACCAAGGAGGAGGGCTTCGTACTCAGCACCATTATTTGTACATTCGAAATTTAATTTAAAGGTTAATGGTAGGATCTTTCCCTCGGTGAAGTAAAGATCACACCTGCCCCAGACCCATAACGACATCTAGCTCCATCAAAATGGAGAGTCTAATATTTAGTTGGGAAGATGGATGTTAGGACATTTGCTACGTCTATTTCTTTTGCTTCGGTTACTTCTACCATGCAGAGTTCCTCTGTTGGAAGAGAACCAATGCCTAGGGTATATCCCATACCTACATAATCAAATGGCAGGAAAATTGGTAGATCTGTTCTAGCAATTTGACAATTTTTGCAGTAGTTCCTAATGATATTGTTTCTACAATGTTAGCCTCATCCTTGAGGGCTAGGATATTCTTGATTTGGTTCATAACTTCTAACTCCGTTATAGGTATCAGCTTTTCTTCCGGTTTTGAGTCGGTTGGTTTGTTAAGTTGGTTTGTTGGGAGTTCACACTTAGAGTGAATGCCTGGCCTTTTCTTCAGGTCTGCTAGGTGTATATCGAATGGTTTCGGATCGCCTTTTGCTATGAATATCTTTCCTAAGTGCAAGAATCTTATTTCTTGAAATAACATAGAAGGGATGACCTTCATACGGTGTATCCATGGTCGGCCAAGGATCATATTATAGTTGGTTTCTGATCTATAATATAAAACTCAGTTAGGATTGTTTTGGGTCCTAAGGTGACTGGTAGTATTATAGTCCCAATCAAAGTGGCTTTAAGGCTATCGTAGCCTCTTAGTGTATTCCGAGTTGTGGAAAAATTTGTTTCTCCAACCCTAGCTTTTGAAGGAAAGAGAAGGGGACTATGTTAACTGCTGCCCCATCATCAACCATTGTGCATTTGATGTAGTTGTTATAAACCCACACTTGTAAATATGAGGCTGGATCACCTCTATGTGCAATCTCAGCGTCTATTGGCATTTTGTTTATGTCAAATATAAACTCAGTATCCCTATCTGGTTTCCCTGGAGGGTGAATATTGAAGTCTATATGGTTTACTTGTGTTTCGGGAGGTGGAGTGATGTTAATTAAATGACCTAAACCTAGTGCTTCTAAAAGAGCAGCCCTATGGGTAGGAGAGTTCTTTAATAAGTCCAAAAAGGAGATGTGAGAGAAGGTCTTTGTTAGGTCATTAATTAAGTTATAAGCACCTAGGGGTTTTACTAATGGTTGTTAAATGTTATCTGTCTCTAGCGTGTAACTTGGATTTGGCTGAGAGGAATACTCTCATGTCCTTGTTCGGATTCCACGTGTAGCTCAATGTCTAACTCCACTAAACCGACTATCTTGGTTCATGGCTGATTTCCTAATTGCGGTGCGACAGGTGGATTTAGTGAAGTTGAGGCTTCATGATCATTGTTTCCTATCATTACACCCTTGTTCATCCCATTTGGATTTAATTTATTGTTATTGTGATTTGGGAGCGGATCATTGAAGATCTTGAGGGGTGCATTTTGAGGGGAGACTACTCCCATGAAAGTATTTGGTGCAGGTGATGCAGGATCTGCTAAGAACATATCTATGAAAAGTTATCTTTGTTCCTCTGGAAAACATTGCATGAATTTATTATAATCGTGGCAAGTCCTAGTGTCATGGCCTCGAATTTTTTGGAAACCACAATACGAGTTAGGATTATAATTCCTAGGTTGTTGGTTTGGTGTGTGTTGTGGTCCAAAACTTTGATTAAACTGTTGACTATTAGGATTAAAGTTTTACACTTGTTGTCTTTGATTTTGGTTCTAGTTTTGATATCCAGTTGTGTTTTGTCTTGGACCCTGTGTCTGGATCTGCCCGTTGTTGTTGTTGTTGTTGTTGCTTTGTGGATGATTAAAATCCACTACATTGATTGTTGGGGTAAAATTTTTGTTTCATTGATTGTTAACCGGTGGTGGAGTATTTACAACATTTTCCTTTTTAGCTTGGTTAGTTACTCCATTTGTTGTCACTCTGTGATTCTTGTTAAGGATTTTAGGTCCTTGATTGGCATTTACTATACTAGGATAGGTCGTAGTGTTTTTATTGGGGATGATTAACCTCCCATTTGTTCCATACATCTTGTGAATCACTATCTATTATGGCTTGATCTATTCGGAGAGTTCTCTCAAGTACTTCATCATAAGTTCTTAGTGGGAACTTCTGGACTTCTTCCTTTATCTCTCTGTTGAGAGAATGAAGGAATAAATCGCATAGTTCCATCTTATCCATGTTTGGAGCACTTGCCAAAGAATAAAGGACTGTACGCCATCTTTGGATGAAATGAGCAATAGATTCATTGTGTTCTTTCTTAATATGCAAGAATTCCCTGATTCCTGTTCTCAACAATTTGTTCATGTCAAACACCTTGATGAACTCAAAACGAGTTGTTTAAATGAATGGATGGAAGCTTCAGGTATTCTATAATACCAATCAAGGGCAATGCCTTCTAAATTTTTGGGGAATATTTTAGCAACAACCCCATCCCAAGGGAGCAGCTCTCGAATGGTTGTGGCATAGGCCTTGATATGTGCATTCGGGTCTCCCTCCCCTTTGTATTTGGCCAAATCAGGAAGAGGTCTTGGAAGCATGACACTTCGTATGGTGAATTCTAATGGTTCTTTCAAATATTCTCGAATACATTCCTATAAAGATAGGTTTCAACCATCGATGGCACTTGCTAAGGGGGTGGAGGTGGGACGGTTTGTTGATATGGTGTAGCATATGCATTTGCAAGGACATAAGGAAATCCTTGTGGTTGAGCGAACATGCGGGAGAAGAGAACATATCTCCTTGTGGTGATTTGGAATACATGTTTAAGTATGGAGGAGCATTGCTCAGGAATGGATTGGTTTGTACTAAACTGGGAGGTATCATATTTTCCACTGGAGTGGTATTAGCAATCATGGTTCTAGTTGGTGTTTGTTGTGAATACTGAGGAGGCATGCCCAACGTGCCTGTTCCTATGAGGAGGTCTACTTGGCTAGGATGATGTGGAGGGTTGGGGATTCCTACTTGCCCAAAATATGAATTTTGATTTGCTTGAGCAAGCTCCAGCCCTCTAACCTTTTCAGCCAAGGCTGAAATGACCTCGTTTGGTGAAGATACGGTATTTTGCCTTGAGGGTGTTTGTTGTATTATTTGAGGTTGCAAAGGGGTATGATACCCTGCTATGAATTGGTCGTTACCCCCAAAACATCACCAAGGGAATTTTCTATAGGTGGAGGAATGGGGGTGTTTTCTTGGAATAGAGTATAAGATTGTACTTGTAAACTTCCTATAGGTGGGTACATACTTTGAGAGTGTTGTTCACTCCTAGCATAACATGCTAAGTATTCATCATCTAAAAACAATATGGATCTGATTGTCTACTGATTTGTGGTCTAAGCAACACTGAGGAGATGAACCAGATTCTCCCGTGAGTGTCATGTTGTTCGAGCCTGAAGGCCCAACTTGTTACATTTAAGTGAGCTGATCCAACTCCTCTATTTGGAAAGAAGAACTATATCTAGTCCTTTGAGGTAGAGTTTGTGTTGAAAACCGGTTAGTTGAATAGTTGTCACCCCATGCTGAGAGCGAGGGTGATGGTTGTCTATTCAATTGATCGTAGTATGCTTCAAGACCTAGGAGAGGTCTGCCATATGCATCGAATCCTGACATATTCGGGGGTATATGAATACCCACACAATAATGGGAAAGAGTGAAGGTGAAAGAAAGAAATGAAAATAAAAGAGGAAGAAGCTGTTGTGAGTCATGTCACGTTCACCAATTTTGTTGGTGAAGGTGATGTGAAGGCTAATGAGTTGGAAAAGATGAAAAGTATACTAACTGGAAGAACAAGTAAAAATATGACTCAACCGTAGAAGTAGGAAGTTCATGTCGGGTTCACCAATTTTGTATGATGGAAAAGTGACAAGCAAGCATGGGAATCTACAAGTAACTCTTCCTCGCACCCGACCTCCCGAGGTCATGCCAAGACAGCCGGTGGGGATGGAATATATGTGGGTTATAGGTAAACTAGTTAGGAAATCGTATGTCTTTGACACGCATAATGGAATCTCGTGAATCTAGGGCAAAGAAGGCCCTCTTAACCTGAATCGGTGTGATAGATCGATCGATCAATCAAGATGACTGCTCAAGGCTCCAATCAATAGCAAGCTCGGCGTAATCCAATTTATAGGTTGTGGGATACATGGAAAATGACCTGGGATTATTTCGTGTATGTCTCCAGACAAGGTCATAAGATGGATGATGGATATATAGGGGATTCTATGGGTGATTCTCTGGCCTAGTCCAAAATCCTTAGCTTGGTTAGTTGTTATATCTAATAAGGATAACTGTGTGATAATGTTTGGTGGAAGTGGAGAGGACCTAAATACTAATGTGCGTAAACCAGCATCAATGTCTGATTGACCTATGGGCTTGTTGGGTTGTGGGATATGTGGATCACATTAGTAAGTTCATGGTCATTGTGGACCTCCTATGGTCATGTGCAAAATTAATCCCTAATCCCTAGTATCCAGTAGTCGTATGCCTTTTCGGCCTCTATATTTAGAACTAAAAGTTGTGCAATCTTCTCAGAGTACCTTACAGGCATTTTGGCAACTTGAATTCTTAAGCTAGTGTCTATGTCAATGAAGATATCTCCTACATCTGGCTATGGGACCAAAGGATCACAACCGAATGTTTTTTCTCTTTCAATTCCTTCTACAGTCATGCGGGTATCTATTTAGGGTAATATGTAGTTTGGCTGATTTATCCAAAACGTGTGTGCTTGGTCGTCTTCTACGTTTAATCCTCTTAACTATGAGCTAATCTGTTTTAGGTCAGTTGTTGTTCGGAAGATTTGGATTCTAATATTTTGGTCTATATCTGTTATCGCTGCAACAAGATTGGGCTGAGGCACTATTGGCTCGAATATGTATTCTCTGGGTTCCCTAGGTCCCATGATTGTCATACAAAAGGAAATGATATAAATCTAACTAATGACATAATAAACTAACTATGCAAGATATATCTATGTATATTCCTCTATTTTGTATTTTTGATAAACTGTTTGAACAGAATTGGAAGAGCACTTATTTAATATATCTAGAAAGTGACAACTAAACTAATAACAAAATTAAAACAAACAAAGCGGTGAGTATAGCTACTTGCATGTGCATTGTAAATCTATTCTAAATAACCAGATAATTGATCTAATCTATTTGAAAAACCCCGATCTTACCTCAGAAGTGGGGAATAAATCATAGTTTCTAAGAAACTATCAATCCCCACAAACTTCCCATAGAATATCGAAAGTGAGATTAAGCGAAATGAAATGATTCACTACTCTATTTGATATGAATTAACTAGAACTTTTGATAGCTTGAACCTAGATTTTACATAACAATGGCGAATCCAGTTGTGTGTGGCTTTTTCCCCTCAGTGTGGTCTCCTCGTTCCTTCATGCTCACGTGAATCTAGAAAAGCATGTGATGTTAGCATCAATAGAAGTTGGTATCAAAATAATGGCAGATTTGGATGCAGACTGAATACAATGTGAGTAGGAGAGGGATAGCGCAAGAGAACAAAGCTTGGCTTATGTAATTCCTAGCGAGGATTTATTGTGAGTCATACAACATAAAACGTCTAAAACCTGAAACTATCCTTTTTGACAAACAAAACTTGTAACTTTAATGGCTTCATTTGAAAATGGAACTATCCTACCTCAATTGATTGTATGAAATAGTAACAACACTAGCACAAGAAGATTATGTGGCTTCCAAATAGCAAAACAACACTATGCATGCAACAAATAAACTAATTCAACTCCTAAGCAAGAACTGAAAGACTAAAATTTGAAATGAGAGAATGAGAGGCAATTCTGAGAGGCCATTTGCTTGAAAATCAACCAGCTATTTATAGAATTCCCATTTACCCAAAGGTGAAAACCAATTTGAACTCTTTTACCATAAACAATGGAAAAACACTATTCTAGGGAACCAGAATCATAAATACGAGCAAAGGTGGTGAAAAAAGTTGGTAAACGTTGAAATTTACGCGAGTCGCGATAAAAGGAACGTTCTAGAAAAAAACGTGAAGGACCGCCACCCTAAGCGGGACGGCGATTCTGAGACCGCCACCCTGCCTAGGCGGTGGTCACGAGACCGCCACCCAGACAGGGTGGTGGTTTCGTCAGAAGACCAAAAGCAAAGGAAAAGAGGGGGAAGAGAAAAACAAAGCACGCAGGGGCTAAGTGGGGTATGCAGGATGTTAACATACACTTGAAGAGCTTTTCATGATCCCGAACACCTTACGAGGAGACCTGTATCATCATTGGGGCATGTGTAACATTGTTCTAGCATGCGATACCCTACAATTTTGGGTACATACGGTGCCCATTCATACAACCTACCAATGACCTTATTAAAATGATGATGGAAAAGATGCAAACATTGGAAGCATGAGTTTATGGATCTCTGAACTCTTTAACATATGATGAAATATGCAATGATCCCATTCATCCATGTATTCCCATTCATTCATACCCTACGCATTGATAAATGCCCAAATTCAACCATTCATAGAAAAGAATACTGCACAAAGAAAACTTGCGATCTTTCAAACATGGGTGTTATCTAATCACTCATGACGACGCTCTACTCTTACGGACATTCCCCATGTCCTTGACAAGACCCACATTGGATTGGTATAGTGGTTTACCTCGACATTCCATTTATTCATTCAACCAAGTGGCTCAAGCCTTCCTGACCATTTTTCAATCAATATCATCAAGAAGGTCACCATGACCAACTTATACTCAACACGACAATAAGACGAGCGAGTCATGTCAGAGATTTTTTCACTCGTTGGTGAAGCCTCATCAACCATATTACATTTCATCTAGGTCAAACTAATCTTATAGTGTTGTTCACTTGAGCTTTTGTCATGAACATCTCACCAACTCTCCAAGTCCAAACCTTTCATACCTTTGATGAAGTGTTCACCATGGCTAGAAAGCTTGAAATTTGTGCCATAGAAGAGAAGAAAATTCAATTGTGTAACAAAAACATTACATTCAAATCCAATGATGCTTCTTCCTCTTCAAAACCACAAAACAACTATTCCAAAGCAAAAGGATTTGCCAATGTGGTAGTTTTAAAATTTGGCCCATCTCACCCATCCAATCAATCGAAACCTTCTTCCAACCTTTCTCCCATTCAAGCTTTCTAGTTCAGGTGAGAGCAACAAAAGTACACTCCAATCGGGAGCCTTATTCTTCAGTATTAGAAAAACTTCTTAAAGCTGGAGCAATTTCTCTACCACCCATCAAACCACATACTAGTTTTGACCCCACTCGTCCTATGCCTACATGGTACAAGGAACATGACTATTGCAACTATCATCATGTTAAAGGCCATAGTGATGGTAATTGTATAACCTTCAAAAACATCATCCATGAAATGTTAGACAACAAAGATCTTGTCTTGGACAACCCAAACACACCAGCTAATCAGAACTTGCATATCTTCAAGAATTTATTCCCTAACCATACCTCGTCAACCAACCAAATCGGTGAACCATTAACTAATGATAGTAGTGTTGTCTCTGTTTCATGTTGTGTTTGACATCGTACCATCCCTTCCACAATTTCCTCCTATCCCCTCCATCAAGGAGATTCTAGCACGAGCTCCTTTACCCATAGAGGATCCTATTTCATCTACTCCTTCACCCATAGAGGATTCCCCTTTATCTCCCCCTTCACCCACGGAGGAGACCCCAATATCTTCCAATGCCATTTCATTACTCCCCTCGTAACCTAATGAACAACCTACGGTGTTAACTCTCCTACCCACGGGAGAGTCATGCTCACCTCCCTCTCCACCAAAAGAGGAACCTACCTCATCCCACATGTCATCTCCCCTACCAATAGAGGATCCTTTAGAAGCACCACTTCCTATTGGTGACAATTCCCCATTAGCCTTCTAGGATCTAGTTGATTTTCTCTCGGCTCTCTTACCCATGATTCGAAGCCAACCAATTCCCTGTCTCATAGACATACTTTATAGGGATTACTACTAAATCAACATCATCTCCTCTTACAACAATGTCATTTTCACACCTGGCAGACCACTTGGATTATGTTGATAATTCCATGCTTTGGGGACATCTCCATTACCCTTTTCAACCCAAATGCAAATGTCATCTATTGATACCTCTATGATTTATCCAAAGGTATTTCAGACAATCAAACCAACCATGCCCATACCGGTCATAACAGCCTCTTCTTCATCACCCTCACCTACACCTAAACCTTTACCAATAATCAAACCTGATCCTATGCCTAAGAACCTACCTACACCTACACCTTCCCCACATCCAAAACCATCACCACATTGGGATTCATGCCAACATCAAGTCTAGTCCATCCTCCTATCAAATTGGATTTATCCACATCTTCACAAACCCATGCAAAAACTATACCTCCACCTAAAAGGAATACCCAACCTTCTAGGCCGCATACACCAGTTTCACCTACTACTCCTCTATCACCTTCACCACTTCCCTCTATCCTAGGACCTCACCCATCAACCTTGGCCAAGCAACCTCCTATCCAAGGCAAACCAAAATCACAACAACCCACCTCTTCATCACAATATTTTATCACACCCAACTTACTGCATAGCGCACACCTTCATCGTTACCCGCAGCTTCCTTACCACCTATACCCCCACCAACTACCATAACCCCATCACTACCTATGTGAATTTCTTCTCCTCAACCCATACCTTCCACCCAACCTCTACCAATAACCTTTACCACACCTTCTTTATCACCATGGCTAACCTGTCCTCTGTCACTATTCATTTTCCCTTCTACATCATGTACTCCCACCTCACCTTTACCCAAGAAGGTGTAATCTAAGGACAAGAACCCACTACCCTCCAACAGGGTAGTTAAACCCACAACACCTTCCATTACTAGTTCATCTACCACACCTTTACCCAAGCAGGTACCATCAAAACCTAAGATAGTACCACCTACCAAACCAATGGTCAAACCTATTCCACCTCCTATAACACCTCTTCCACCACAATCATCTGCACCTTTACCCAAACCCACACTCACTTCCCACTGTGATCCATTGGTAGGGTCCTACACCAACATTTTAGCCAACCTCTTAGAGACCTTGGTCATCACATTACCACCGCTTAGACCTTACGACCCCCTCAAACCCAAACCAAAAGGGTTTGATGAAACTAAAATTTGTGCCTACCATCGTGTGTTAGGACATGATGTAGAAGGTTGTAAGGCTCTCAAAACCACTCTCCTTCAATTATTCCCTCCTCAATAAAATTTAAGCGATGATGATCTTCTTGATGAGGACCCTATTTCATCTTCACCTATCACCATACATCCTTGCCCACTACCTATTCAACGGCCCACATCACCACCTCCACAACCCTTTTATCCACCTCCAAAATTTGAGATCAACATGGTTCACATAAGAGATCTTACCAAAACCCCACCAAAATGCCAGTGTGCCCTACTCATTTTGTAAGGTTCTTACCCCGCATTAGGTTTTTGTCCATCATGTTGTTATACTACTCATGATATACCTTCTCCATCCACCTCTTTTCCTTAAATTAACATGATCCAAGTTGCCACTCGTGCCCAAAAAGACAAAGGAAAAGAAAAAGCAACCAGCCCATCCACTAATCTTGTGCCTAACATACCATCTACACCCATACCCAAAATCACCATTTGAGGACCCACATACCCTATTTCTGACGAGGTCACCCATCGTACAATGATAAAATAATTACACCAATCCCCTCTAAAAATTTCTTTGTATGATCTCATCCAAACCTCTAAATCTCATTAAAAATCCCTCATGGAGGTTTTGCAATCCATCAAGGTTTTACCTAACGACCCCACACCAGTAGCCTCCATTATCACCCCTCACCACGTGGCCTCTCTTACCAAATCATCTCCTTCTTCTACCCCCACTCCCACTCATCAAGTGGTCACCCTCAATTTCTCTAATGAGGAGATCATACCTCTCCAATCAAATGACCCTGATCTCACTCTTTTCATCTCCATCTATATCGATAATATTTGTGTTTGACGCGTTATGATCAATGGTGGTGCTAGCATCAACATCATCTCCTCCCACGCATACAATAAAATGTGCATCCCTTCAAATTACATGCATAATAACCCGATTATGTTGCACTCCTTCAATGACACCATCACTTCCACCCTTGGCACCATTATTCTTCACGTTCATGTGGGCCCCGTACTATGCCGAGTTATTCTACATTTTAGAAGGGGAATTCTAGTATAACCTATTGCTTGGCCGACCTTGGATCCATGTCATGGGTTATGTTCCTTCAAATTTACATCACTATGTAAAATTTAAACATGAAGGACATAACTATACCATCCCAATTGACCCTTCACCATTTAAAACTTGCAACATGTTGTACCAACCTAATGATGTCCTTATACCAGTTAAGGCATCTACCAATACCACCACTTCTCCTTCACTCACAACCCCATCCACCGATGTTTTCATTACCTCACCTGTGCCTACCTCTTTTATTCCTACTATTGTCGCGGCCTCTACAATCGACCCATTTGTTAACTCGTCTAGTTCCCAACTAACTCATCCTTATTATTCACAATTGTCTAGTACTTCATCTATTCCAGCTACACACATATCCACTACTAATCCCTTAGAAGTTTTTTTTCAATGCCTCACTCTGGGGGAATACCGCTTATATAACATAAACACATTCCTTACTCCATAAGAGTATGGTAACCTACGACAACATCCTCATTATGACCATCGCATAGGTGAGGTCTTCCCTTATGGTCCTCCCCACCTTTGCACCAACTTAACGTATGGGGGAATTGATACTTCCACCTATTCACTCGAGCCACCTTCCCAAATGTGACCATTTTCATTTGACCTCCAATCTCTCACCAACTACTACTTTTCCCACACTTTCCTTCACCGTTGTGCATGGAAAGGATTTGGCTTTGGGTTCTATGAATAGGGCCATCATATTGTCATCCTGTGTACCACATGTAAACACAAAGACTGCAATGGTATTGGCTTTGTAAAACCATCTTCTAAAGGCCCACATTGACCTCATTGAGGATGAAAACCTTCTCCACCTCGTTCACCAACATCACCACCTTCACCCATGGAGTCTATAGATCCCAAATCTATTCCTCCTAAAAAAATTGTGAACACCATTTCCCTGGGACCTCTAACTTATCAACATGATGGAGAGGATCTCTCTTCTCTTCCCTTCTGTATCCTGACATGATCGATGATGATACACCATCCATTAACATCATTCAATGTCAAGATGATGAGTCTATCCTCACCTACCTTGGTGTGGAAGATTCTTATATTCACCGGTCATTTCCTTCTGAGACACAAACCATGTTAAATGAGTTGACCATTGAAATCAATATTAACACTTGGGACAACCCACACATTCTAAAGATTGGTCAATCTTTAGATGCTACTGAACAAGAAGCTTTCACTTCTTTCCTCTGGGATTATAGCAATGCTTTTTCTTGGTCCTACGCTGATATGCCCAGTATTGACCCAAACATTGTGGTCCATAATATCGTAATTGTTCCTGAAGCCAAACTTGTAAAATAAAAGTTGTAAAAATGCATCCTCACATTTCCCTTCTTGTCAAAGAAGAACTTTAGCACATTCTCTTAGTCTCCTTCAACATACCCATTGATTATCCCTAACGGATCTCTAACATCATTCTTGTCACAAAAGCAACAAAAAGACTTTGCATATGCATGGATTTCAGTGACCTTAATTTAGCTTGCCCCAAAGATGAATTTCCTCTACCTGGTATTGACCAACTAGTTGATTTTACCACAGGCCATGAGATGTTATCACTCATGGAAGGTTTCTCAATTTATAACCAAATATTACTCGCCTCGGAAGATCAACATAACACCACCTTCATCACTCCTTGGGGAACCTTTTTCTATTGATTCATGCCCTTTGGCCTTAAAAATGTTGGTACTACATATCAGTAGGCTATGACTTATATCTTCCATGACATCATGCATCATATATTAGAAGATTACGTACATGACCTTCTTGCCGAATTAAAACATTGGGCTGTACACCTTACAGTTCTGAAAGGTCATCTTTGACCATCTCATCAAATATTGTGTTCACCTTTAACCAAAGAAGTGTGTCTTCACTTTGTTCTCTCAGGAAAGCTCCTTGGTTTTATCAATTCTTTGCATGGCATAAAAGTCGATCCTGCTAAAATAAAGGCCATTCTTGAAATGCCTCTACCTAATAATCTTCACCAACTTCATATTTTTCAAGGTAAATTTCAATCTATTCGTCATTTTATTTCGCTACTTTTCAACTGTTGCCACCCATTTCATCATCTCCTCAAAAAGGACATCTCTTTCAAATGGGATGATGAATGCCACAAAGCCTTTGACACCTTAAAAAATACCTCCTACAACCACCTATGCTCATTCCTCCTAAGGATGACCAACCATTTTACCTTTACATTTCTGCTACTAATCATTCCTTGGGTGTCATGTTTTCTCATCACGACAAGCAACATAGGGAATAAGTGGTTTACTATATAAGTCATATGCTTCTAGACTACAAAACTAGATACACCCATGCCAAAAAAATTGCTTAGCCTTAGTTTTTGTCACCACTAAGCTTTGACATTACCTACTCAATCACAAAACATTTGTAGTCACCAATACTGACCCCTTACATTACATGTATGCCAAACCCTACCAACATCAACATGCTACACATTGGCTCATGCTTCTTGTAAACCTTGAACTCGAATTCATTCCTCAAAAATCTATCAAACACCAAACCATCACTGACCAAGTCACAGATGTACCCCTCTCTGGATATCAATATTCTAACTTCAATTTTCTCGGAAGAATCCATCATTACCCTCTCTTTGGATGATACCATTTACCAAATGACCTTATTCTTTGATGGATCCAAATTCCGGTGTGGGGTGGTACGGGTTTCATCATCATACCTCTTAATAGTGAACCTATGCCATTATCCTTCAAATTATATTTCGAATGTACTAATAATATTTCCGAATATGAAGTGCTTGTACTAGGTCTTCAAGCTGTTATCACCTTAGATGTTAAATTGATTAATATTTTTGGTGAATCTTAGTTGGTTGTAAACCAAGTCAATGGTATATACCAGTGTCATAATGAAATAATTCAAAAGTATAAGCATCATGTGGACATACTTTTGACTACCTTTGACTATTATGAGCTTCAAACCACCCCATGTTCTACTAATAAATTTACTGGATACCATGGCCTTCCTAGCTTCTCAAATACCCACTTCGCCTACCAACTCCAAAATATTTTTCATAGTGCAAAGGTTACAATCACCTTCTTATTTATTTCGATATATCAACCTCGTGGGACCATTACACTTGACCCATGTGACCTTTGGTATAAGAATTTTACATATTACCTTTCCTTGTCAATTCTACCTCTCGACCTTACTCGTAATGGGAAACACACCTTTCTCAAAAGTGTCTCTCGCTATGTCATCATGGGTGGCCTTATTTATAAACGTGATTTTGACGGTATCCTCTTACGATGCCTTAAGAGGTCTGAAATTCCCTACACCATCAAGGAGGTTCACAACGGAATTTGTGGAGGTCATTTCAGTGGCTTGGTTGTCACCAAACGCATCCTTCGCTTGGGATATTATTTTCCCACCCTCAACTGTGATTATTGTGACTATGTCAAATATTGTGTGTAATTCTAGAAACATGCTAATCTTCATCACACACCTAGTCACACCTTACGGGTTGCGAGATCTTTATCCTTTCTCTTAATGGGGTTTTGATCTTATCGGTGAGATCAATCCTCATTCTTCAAAAGACCATCAATGGATTATTACCGCAACCAATACTACACTAAATGGGTAGAAGCCATCCCCCTCATCTCTAAAAAAGCTAAGAATTTTTTTGAATTCATCAACCATCACATTATTTTTCACTCTGGTTTCCCTCACTGCCTCATCACTGATAACAAAACAATTCAAAAACAAAACCCTTCAGAAAATTTTTGATGCCTTCGGCATTCAACTTAGTTTTTCTTCACCTTGCTACCCACAAAAAAATGGCCAAGCTAAAGTTGAATCAACCAACAAAACCTTGAATAAAATTCTTATGAAGTTGGTTAACAATAATGAAAAGGATTGGCACACATACATTCCTTTTGCGTTTAAGGATTTGTTATTTTACCTATACCTTGGACTTACCCATGCCACGACCTATTTACCCGGACACACCTACTATTTATGACCATTAAACTTGTGTGCTCACTATACCTTGTGATTATGTTACATATGTTGTTTTATCCTAACAACCATACCTTGCCTATTTTCATGTCGTTTATCCTAACCAAACTCGTGGTGTACCGGATCATACCTAAACATTCCTACACGTAACCTACATTGTGTTTTTGGACCATATCATATACCCTGGATACCTGAATCACTTCACCCTTGTTTGGATAAACCTATCGACCTTGACAATGTAGAGTTTGCAAGCTCTTTAACTTGGTATTGTGTTGCGATCTGCGTGCATTTGATTACCATTACCCATTACCCAATTTGACCCTTCCCATTACCTATTACCCGATTTTACCATTACCCTTTACCCAAAGTACACATACCCTTCCCCACCTACCTTAACTTACACCAACTACACATTTATCAAACCACTCACTAACTCTGTCTAACACCTCATCAGTTCCTAGTTTGAGGAGGATCACCTCCAACACCCATACATGGAGAAATCACTTCATTTTTGTCATTTTCACTTATTAATACAAGCTACACGACAAAAAGGGGCAAAATGTAGACACCAAAATTAGGTCATACTACCCTTATAACCCTCGTTAATTAAATTAACCATACCTTACCTATTCATATCCCATAGTGCACATGATTAATTGAATTAATTACTTTAATTAATTTAATTAACATCCTCACTTGACCACCTCACCCGCCACCTCACTCCATGACCCACTCAAACCCCATTAATGACCTAAGACCAAGTCTAAGCCTATCCTAACCAACTAGGACTTAGTCTAAACCTAGACTTAACTCCTATTAACAAACCTAAGAGGACTCTTACTCATTCTTCCGTGATCTATCACTCGAGACTCGGATGAATATTGAAGACCACACCAAAAATAGCAACAATCAGGCTATTTTTGGCCAACCTAGATATTCCCACCTTAACCGACGCCGGTTATACCTCAACCGACATCGGTCCCCTAACTGTCATTGATTAGGTTAAATACATTTCCAAAATCCTTTGTTGAGGTTGGTCATTTGATTCAGGATCTCATACAAACAAATACTTGGAGCACTCAGATTTTCTGAAGCACTCAGGCAAAGGAAAACACATGGGAACACTACCAACAACCATTGACATCCATCATCTTCTTCACAATCACAAATTCACACAAAGAAGCATAGAGGTTCAAACTTCTGCGTAATGAACGCAACTTCTCTTCTCTCTAGATCTCTTCCATCACCTACACTCTCCAAACCCATTCTTCAATAATTACCTAATATCTCTTCATTTATCTTTGTTTGCTTTCAGTAAGATTTATTATTCATCTCAGTAATTTATCTTTCTTCACGTCCGTATACACCCTTCCTCCCACCAACTTATCACCCTACCATACCTGGACCTTCCACCTATCTTCCCCTATCCTAATCATCTCTGAACCTTTTAGACCATTCCATGACCTCACCCCCACCATTTCCAGCCTTTGTGCAATCACAGAGTCTGAAGACCATTTCTAAGAGATTTTTATTAACTACCCCTACCGATATCGGTTAGCCAACCGACGTCAATCATCCTGTAAAAAATCATCATCACCACATAGGCCGACGTCGGTTATTGTGTCTGGCAACATACCTTAGACCAGTGAGCTCATACACATTCCTTAACAACCCATAATCACTCCTAATATTTACCAGACCTTACCCAGAGCTCTGTACCAAACCTGTAACCCAATACCAGCCCATCACTTGACCCGTTTTGACCTCAATCACCTTTTATCTGACCTTTCTTTTTTTGTACGAGATACCTAAATCATTTCAATTCCAATAAGATTTTTATTTCATGTTTATTTTGGATAGCATTAATACTTGTTATTTAAAAATTGTATTAACAACGTATGTTCAAGAAGCATCACGCTTCTGAATCTAGCTTTTGCTAGGCATTCCACTTGTTGTTTTATTTAACTCTATCTGGTGGTATTGTTTTACATTTTACAGGTAGTTCCTCCTAGCCAAAAGGGAGTATTTGTAATCAGCATTGGATCAGGAAATCAGAATGCACACACAACCTTCAATCGACATCATAAACAAGTATTCCTCCTTGGCCTATCACCCTCTATCTATTTCATTAATTTTTTAAGAATCAGAAATAATGGTAACCTCAAGAGGAGGTTGCGGCCGTGCTCTTGATGGTGGGACACCATTGATAATGATAATTTGTTTATTGTGAATGAACTTTAGACACAAACGATTCATGGAGATGATAATCTGAGTCGCGCAGAGCTGAGGGAGATCTAAGAGCATGTCACACCCTTCAACTAATGGTGCCACAAGAAAAGGCATAAGCATGGTAAGAGGACTGATGGTGAATGGAATATTAACAAAACCATACGATTTAGGTATCAGATATGAGATTTTTGAGAGTGGAAAGTCAGGTAGTGACAATAAGTGAAATAAAAATGCACTAACATGAAATGATGGATCAATTATAGTGTTATTAATAGGAGTGGATCTAATAGAGGCACTTACGTGCAAGTGATCATAAGAGAATGTAGCATGATATTCATGATCAGAGAAATTAATGATCAATGGACTTGGCTCAACGTGAGCATTTAGAAATTCAAGAGCCCTCGATGTAGGAGGAGGTATGACATAATATGTATGATTGGATGAAGATTCATCGCTTGGTTATCACACTTTGAGAGAGGATTGTTGAATATTTTGAGCTTGTGATTTTCATTGACTAGTGCGTGAAGTCGTAAGATCTAGAAACTCGAGTGTATTATTGTCGATAAGATCTTGAATAAGATTATGAAGTTTTAAACATCGATCTCTAGAGTGCCCAACACATCCATTTTATTTGCATCTAATATTTTCATTGTAATTACGACCTTTAGGATGAGATGGATCGAAATGGAGCAAAGGAGGAAACATAATAATATTTCTCTCGATAAGTTGGGGCAAGAGAAGATGTGGAGTGATAGTCAATTTCTTATAGGTATGCGTAGGAGGTTTTCATTGAAGCTCTTTAGTGTTAGACACAACATTTATATTTACTTTGGCTTCGTAGGTTTTGTAGATGGCTTGAAAGTTGATTTATTTTGAAATCGCGTAGAAGATGAAGCTTATTCCTGACATTTAAGCTTGCCTATAGATAGGAGATTTGTTTTACATAGCTTAAGAGTGTGACACAAATGATTGAATGATGGAGATGTCTCAAAGATAACACTCTCCGAAAAGGCGGTAATAGACTTTGTACAAATAGATCTTGAAGTTTTGAGTCTGCAAAGCACATTAGACATCTTAGCTAAGTTGTTTTTGTATCGTAATATGTAATCCACTAGATGTTCATTAGATCCTTATTTAAGTTGAGAATATGAGATATTAGAGCCAATATTGATAGAGAAGTGAGAGAGAAAAGTATCAACCAAATGTGTGAAAGATGTTATTGAGTGGATAGGTAGATCATAGAACCAATGCATCACATAATCTTAGAGATTACGAGGAAAGAGTTTTACGAGTAAAGAGTGATCTTCCGCATAGTCAAGACAAGCCACGTGAAATACTTGAAGATTCTCTTACGGGTCACCATGGCCTTTTAAGGTAGGTAACTTAGGGGTAATAAAGTTGGGAGGTAGAAGATAGGTAGAAATAGCGGGTGAAAAAGAGTATGAAGATGTGAATAGGAGTTGAGAGATGGAGACATACGAGAAGTAGTGAGTTAGATTTGGAAAATTTGAGTCTGTAAATAATGATATAAATAAGTCAAATTACGGGTATTTGAAGAAGATCCAAGTTGCACAATACTAGGTTATATGATGGGAGCAGAGTAGTTGGAATGGAATTAGAGATATGAAGGGGTTGAGTGGAGGCCATGGCAGATTGATGAAGACCCGACCAAAGGTGATGAAACAATAACATGGTTATTTTTGGCAATAATAAAATCATTAAGAATATGCGTAAGATGAGTGATATTATCACGCAAATCTTGTAAAACATTTTTGAGTTCATCTAATTGTTCTTAATCGACATTGGTGTCCCCATCATATGATTGTTCTTTATCAGATGTTTCGATTTTGTGAAGAGGAAAATTTTGAGAGTTGACAAAGGGATTTTTAGTTTCAATAATTAATATATAAACCTCGACCATTGATTTAGAGACCCTACTAGCAAATGGAGGAAGCTAGAGATGCTCAAAAGACCTAAAATGACCACTACGGGTTACGGGCATAAGAAGAAAAAACCCTAGAAATAAGGTGGATTCGAATGACGGATACACCAAATGATTAAGAAAATATTATTACAAATGAATAAAATATTCCTAAATTTGATTGCATTGTAGCAATAAATGAATAAGAAATTAAGTACAAAATAAACTCAAGCAAATAAGTAATTAAGATTAAATTGTTAAGTGCAAAGAGGAGATAAAATGACTTAGTTGGTTTACAATTAATCCTGGGATGTGTCGAATTGATAAACTGGAAAATCAAAAGTGCAGAATGTCACAATAATACCCATAATATGTAGAGATGGAAGAATATGCTAGACTGGGGCACCTGAAGTAGGTCAGGGGCACTTGCGAGTGCTGCAAACTAGTTATGGGCACCTGTGACCGTCAAAAAGCTCATAAAACCATCTTTGACTAGTCGCAAGGTGTTTTCTATCCTTTAATTTTTGTCAATATTATGTTGCATGATGATCATTGATGTCGCTGATAACCTACAATAAAGAATCCACATGTAAAACCCTCAAAAGTGCATCAAATCCCAAAAATAAAATAATGCAAATGAGGGTTCAGACTGTCCTCAGCTGTTAAACGAGTGATCTTATGATTGAGTGTTAAACTACATTTCAGACCCAATGTAGCTATATGTGTGTGTGGAGATATTGTGCCCTATGTGGCTCTTGTGTGTGTCGTACTTAATAGCGAGAAATAGCTAGATGAAGAAAATATAGATAGATGTGTCCATGGAAAAATGAACTTCCCCTCCTATGAAGTGTATGCAGAATAATGTAGTCCCTTTCCCTTGTGTGGATGTTAGATGGATGCTTGAATTCTCTTGATAATTCCTTTGGATATAACCTTAGGTGGTAATAGCTAATGTTTAGTGCTTGGTCCTTTATTATGGTCACATAACTTTATATTTATTGTTGAGTTGTGGAGATCAATTACTTCAGTTTAGCATGTAATGGAAACTTGCTGGAAAATACAAAGAATTGACATCGGTTAGGGGAACCGCATCTGTCACCCATGACCGTCATCGATTAGGTATGACTGGCATCTATCGAAAGGGATGAACCAAAGCAAGTAGCTTAGGTCTAACCGGCATCGGATACTGTGTGAGGATGTTTTAATTAACTTTCAGAATTAGATCTATTTTTAGCATTAAAGTATTTATATTGATTGTAATTTCATGGCTCTAAGTGCCCTAAGTATATAAATGACTATATAAGCATAAAATCGATGGTTTATAAGTGAATGATGATTAATAAGAATTAGAAAGAACTTGCAAAAGTTGGTGAGAGAGAATTCTTGGTGATGAAGCAAAAGCTTGAGAGAAAGAAAGTACTTGTACATCTGAGAGGTGTGGAAGATTGTAAATCTTCATTGTATATCTTGTCAAAGCTTTGGATAAAATATTGGCTTGTTTCTTGGTGGATGTAGCCCACACTGGGTGAACCACGTTAAATCTTGTGTTGATTTATGTCTCTTGTTTTATATATTTCTTCTAGTAGAATATCCACTTTTCTTCACATGTATGCTTAGATCTCGATATATTGTATGTACAATCAAAGCTAACCCCAACAATTAGTATCGAGATTTGTTTGAGGGTTTTGTGTGTTGTGATTTACTCACAAATGGTTTTCTAATTGAGTGGGAGCTACAAAGAATGGCGAAGAAAACAAATTCAAGGTACGAAATTTGATGACCGAAATTATAAATTATGGAAGATACAGATTGAGTATTATCTCAGTATCAAAGAGATTTGTATTTACCGTTGGATGATAATTCTAGACCTACAAAGATGAGTGATGAAGAATGGAAGATTATTGACAAAAAGGCTTTGGGATCTATAAGATTTAGCTTTGGCAAAGATCCGTGGCTTCCAATATTACAAAATCGGATTCTACGGTAGAATTAATGAAATCTCTTGCTAATTTATATGAAAAACCTAATGCTTCAAATAAAGTTTATTTGATGAAGAAATTATTTAGTTCTAAGATGCATGAAGGTGGATCTACATCTAGTCATTTGAATGATTTCTAATCTATTGTAAATCAATTAAAATCGGTTGTTATACCATTTGATGATGAAGTAAAATAACTTCTATTCTTATGTTCTTTACCTGATAGTTGGGATAACTTGGTAATGGTTGTTAGTAATACAGCATCTGCAAATAATATTTTGAAGTTTGATGATGTGGTTAGTATAATCTTTAATGAAGAAATTTGTAGGATGAGTACATAGGAATCATCATCTAGAAATGCTTTGACTGTAAAAAGTAGGTGTAGGCATAAGGAGAAATCCAAGAGTAAGAGTAATGGGAAATCAAAGTCAAGGGATAGCATATCTAAATATAGAAGTAAGGGAATTACTTGTTGGAAATGTGGAAAGAAAGGACATGCAAAGAAAGATAGTTGGTCAAAGGATAAAGAGAACCAATAACCAGATAAAGGTAAAGAAGTAAATCTTGCTACATCAGAGGTAATGCAAGATGCTCTTATTCTTTCTTTAGATAATAGAATTGAATCATGGGTTTTAGATTCATGAGCTTCTTTCCATGCAACCCCTAATAAGGGTTATTTTAGAAATTATGTCCAAGGAAATTTTGGGCATGTTTATTTGGGTGATGATGAACCTTGCAGTATTACTAGTAAAGGGAAGTTCATCTAAAATTGTAGAATGGAAATACATAGGTATTGAAAGATGTGAGGCATGTTCCAAGCCTTAGGAGGAATCTTATTTTTGTAGGGTAACTAGGTGAATCTAGTTGCATGGTTACTTTTACAGGAGACTCTTGGAAAGTCACCAAGGGTGCTTTTGTTGTGGCAAGACGTGAGAAGGTAGGAACATTATATTTATCTACCTATATTACTGATTCTTTTTCGCATTATCTACTTGATTCGGATGCATGCATGTGGCATAATTAGTTGGGTCATATGAGTCAAAAGGAATGCATATCTTAAAGGCTAAGGGTAAGTTATCGATTTGAAAGATTTAGATCTTGATTTCTGTGAGCATTGTATCTTTGCAAAGCAACTAAGAAGGAGAAAAAATGGAGCTTGTACACTCGGATGTGTGGGGACCACTCGGGTAGCTTCTCATGGGAGATCCCAGATTATGTTACTTTCATTGATGATGCTACAAGAAAGGTATGGGTTTATTGTATTAAACATAAATCTGATTTTTTTATACTTTTAAAAGATGAAAAGCCCTTGTTGAGAATGAATCAAATTCTAAGTTAAAGTGCCTTAGATCTAACAATGGTGGTGAATATTGTATCAAGGCTTTCATTAATTATGTTTAGTGAATGGGATACATAGAGAAAGAACGGTTCCAAGAACACCACATGAGAATGATGTTGCAAAAAAAATGAACAGGACAATCATGGAACATGCTAGAAGTAAGAGGATACATTCTAGATTTCTCTTGTAGTTTTGGGAAGAAGCAGTTGATACAATAGTTTATTTGATTAACCATGGGCCTTTAAGTTCATTAGATGGAGGAATACTGAAGAATCTTGGACTGGAAAAGAGGTAGATCTTTCTTTTCTTAAAGTTTTTAGTTCAGAAGCTTTTGTGCATGTTGATAGGAAAATAGAAAAAAGTTGGATGCAAAATCCAAGAGGTGCACTTTCATTGGTTATGGATCTGGTGATTTCGGTTTCCGTTTTTGGAATTTAGATAATTCTAAAATTATTAGGAGTCGTGATGTTGAATGGAATGAAAAGAGAATGTACAGGGATAAAATTTTGGTACCCAAGGATGAACCAGTTGAGAAGTTTGTGAATGAAAATGAACTCTCGTATTTAAAAGAATTACCGACAGGGTTACATAAGAATGCTTGGTGTTTGTTGACACCTAACCGAACCGTATCGATTCTGACAGAGGATCCAACCCGGCATCGGTTAGTAGAACCGATGTCGGTTAGAGGTGACCGGCGTCGATCGATCATATTTACATAGGAATGTTTAGGAGGTCCAAATTGATCCTCCAGTACCCCAAACTCCTATGAGAAGGTCACAAAGGGTAAGTAAACTTCCAAAAAGATTTACACCTCTATTTTATTTATTATTGACTGATAATGGTGAACCAGAGAACTTTGAAGAAGCAATGTAAGATAAGACTCACGTTCAGTGGGAACATGGCATAGATGAGGAGATGGACTCCTTAGAGTAGAACCAGACTTGAGATTTGGTTAAGTTGGCAACAGGTAAGAGAACATTGCAGAACAAGTGGATTTACAAGATTAAGGAAGAAGAGGGTGGATAGAAAAGATACGAGGCAAGGCTTGTAGTAAAGGTATTTGCACATAAAGTAGGTATTGACTTTGGTGAAATTTTCTCTCATATTGTTAAGATGACTTCTATTCATACTGTATTGAGTTTAGTTGCAGTAGAATATTTGCATTTAGAGAAACTAGATGTGAAGATGATTTCCTTCATGGTGATTTGGATGAAGAGATTTATATGTAGCAGCCACTTGGGTATGAAGTCAAGGGTAAGGAGAAATTAGTGTGCAGGTTGAAAAAGAGCCTATATGGGCTCAAGCAAGATCCAAGGCAATGGTACATGAGGTTTGATAGTTTTATGCATGAGCATGGTTACTTGAGATGTGAATCTGACCATGTGTTTATTTCAAGAAGCTTGAAAAAGAGAGCTATATTATTTTGTTATTGTATGTGGGTGATATGCTTATTACAGGATCTAGTATGTAGGACATTGGTGAGCTTAAGAGAAAGCTAGCTCACACATTTTCTATGAAGGATTTAGGAGCTATAAAAAGAATCCTTGGCATGCAAATACATAGAGATAGAAAAAATAAGATATTATATTTATCTCAGGACTATATCTACAAGGTGTTAGAAAGGTTCAACATGTAAAATGCTAAACATGTTAGTACACCTATGGCTGGAAACTTCAAATTGAGAAAAGATCAGTGTCCTTCATCACATGAGGAGGTCAAATACATGACACGAGTACCATATGCTTCAGCAATTGGAAGTCTTATGTATGCTATGGTTTGTACCAAACCATACATTGCACTTGGCAATGGGAGTTGTGAGTAGATATATGGCTAATCCAGGTAAAGAGCAATTGGAGAGTAGTCCAATGGATACTTAGGTATTTGAAAGGGACATCTAACATGTAGATATGTTATGGAGGTTCGATATTTCATTACATGGCTATGTTGATTCGAGATATGGTGAAGATTTGGATGTTAGGAGGAGCACTAGTGGATATATTTTCACAGTAGTAGGTGGAACAAAGAATTAGCTAGATTTCAAGATTGCAAAAGATTGTGGCTTTTCTACTACAGAGGTAGATTATGTCGCAGCTACTGAGAGGCTATCAAGGAGATGATATGGATGAGTAGGTTCATGGAAGAGTTGGGAAAGGAGAAAGGTGATTATAAACTATTCAAAGGATAGACAGAGTGAAATTCATTTGTCAAATAACTCAATGTTTTATTTGAGAATGAAACAAATTCAATTGAGGTATCACTTCATACAGTAGCTATTGGAGGATGGACAGTTGAATCTGGAAAATATTCATACGAGCAAGAACCCTGCGGATATGCTAACAAATCCATTAGCAAAGGAGAAGTTGGAGCTACACTCCAGTTTGTTGGTCTTCGAGTTTGAGACTTGAAGAGGAAGAAACAAAGCTAAGGAAGGATCTAAGAATGACATTGTATAGGTATGGTGCAGTAATTAATCTCTAAGTGGGAGATTGTTGAGTTGTGGAGCTCAATTACTTCAGTTTAGCATGCAATGGAAACTTGCTAGAAAATACAATAACCGTCATCGGTTAGGGGAACCGACATCGGTCACCCAGGACCGGCATTGGTCAGGAAAGGCTAGAACGGTAGTGGTTAGGTCTAACTGGTGTTGGTTACTTGTGCGAGGATGTTTTAATTAACTCTCGGGAATTAGATCTATTTTTAGCATTAAAGTATTTCTATTGATTGTAATTGCATGGCTAAGTGCCCTAAGTCTATAAATAACTATATAAGCATAAAAGATAGGGTTTAGAAGTGAATAATGATTAATAAGAATTAGAAAGAACTTGCAAAAGTTGGTGAGAGAGAAATTCTTGGTGATGAAGCAAAATCTTGAGAGAAAGAAAGTACTATACATCTGAGAGGTGTGGAAGATTGTAAATCTTCATTGTATATCTTGTCAAAGATTTGGATAATAGATTGGCTTGTTTCTTGGTAGACGTAGCCCACACTAGGTGAACCACGTTAAATCTGGTGTTGATTTATGTATGTTGTTTTGTATATTTCTTCTGGTAGAATATCTACTTTTATTTGCATGTATTCTTAGATCTAATATATTGTCTGTACAATTGGTGTGTTAACCCCAACATTTATATGACTAACTTACTTGAATTTCGTAATTAAACGTAAAAGTCTGATAACCAAAAGATAAGATGCCTAAACAACTATAAGTGACCCAAAATATGTGAGTAAAGTAAATAGAGGTCAAGGGCACCTAGAGGGGGAGAGGGCGCCCGGCACTAACGTCTTGGCTAGGCATTGGTGTCCAAGATGAGAAATCCCGAGTATAAAAAGTTATACAAGGAAAGTAAGAGTGTAATACAAAAAGTGGTAACAGAAAGAAAAAAAAGGTAGCTAAAGACATAGGTTGATTAGTATGTTTCTTACTAAGGAATCATATGAATAATAGTATGTGATCAAGACTAGATAGATACCCAAAGTGTGTGATTTAGTGTCTACAATTGACATCTATCTTTGGTGTCTTTATTTATATTATTTCTTTCTTTTTGGTCTTGCACACCCCACTTGCGCCTAGTCTAAATTTCATTGCTTTATCTTGCTTATCTCTTAACACCACTTCCTAGAAAGAACACTAGCACCCAAGCACCCTCATCCCCTTTGGGTACCCCGGCCTATTTGTATCTTACTCCCCCTTTTGAGCCTCTTTTATCTTTTGATCATCTTGTTTTCTTGTTGGTCATCCTTTTATATGTTAATTACAAAATTAAAACAAGGGAATCATATAAATACAAAGTTATGTGACCATAATAAAGGACCAATCTCTAAGCATATATTACTATCACCTAAGGCTACATCCAAAGACATTTCAAGAGCATCAAAACATCAATCTGGTACTCACTCAAGGGAAAAGGGACTACATTCTTCTACATACAATTCATAGGAGGGGAAGTTCATTTTTACATCCACACATCTACTTATATTGGTACTACATCTAGTTATTGCTCGTTATTTAGTACATCTTGCACAAGAGCCACTTAGGGCATGATTCTTCACACACACACACACAGAGAACTACATAAAGTATGAGATGTAGTGCAACACTCTGTCATAAGTTAACTCTATCGGGTGACCATTGTGGTCAGTCTGACTCCCCATTTGCATCTTTTTATTTTTAAGATATGATTTTTTGGGGGTTTTGCAGGAGGTATTTTGTTTTGATGGTTACAAGTGAACTCAACAATCTTCTAGTGACCTACAAGCGATCAACAATGAATATTAGCAAACATCTTACGATACTACAAAATTCTGTTTATGAGGTTTTTCACAATCATGGGTGCCTAGAACCAATCTCTAGCGTCTAAGTGCCCTTGACCTAGTTCAGGCACCCTAGTCTCAGCATTTTTGATAGTTCTGTATTTTTATGGGCTTGGTTGTGATATTTTATCGTCCTATTCCATCAATTTTCTAGCTCAGTAATGATTTAATAAAATTTGATTATTCTATATGAATCTAAATGCACATCTATGATATAAATGATATACACTAAAATATGAATGCTAAATAATTTATTTAATTTATTAATGAAAGGTAATGTTGTTGCAGGCTCACAAAGACCCCGGATGCGGTCGGGCTTCTAGATTGATCACTCAAAGATCCAGTGTGATTACACAACATGGAAACCTCTCTCCAAGTGTGGGGAATTGTGAAACCGAGAGAGGGATCTCCAGTTAGAGGTCGGTTCCTCAAACTCCTCTGATTTAGATCTATATTTTTGCAAAACTACAGAGGTTCAAATCCTAATCCTACTCTAAACTGCAAGGAGACAGAGATAGAAAGTGCAAAAATAAAACTAAACTAATAGGTGATACACCAAAGGAGGAGTGGTGAAACATTTCTATCAAGCAAATAGACACAGACCAAAGTTTACAACATAAAACATACACAGACTGATAAGATATAATTCAGGATTTGAAATGAAGCAAATAATACAGAGGATCAAACCCATTCACAGAGCTTGCATTATCTTTTCAAAGTGTCAAAAACACGCATTACACCCTCAGAGAGGTAAAAGAAAACTGTTGCAATCTTTGGAGAGGTTTGATCCTTGCTTCCTTCACTTGCTGGAGCTGAAAGAAGAAGTTGCTATGTCAAAAGTTCCCCCAAAATGAGCCAAAATCGGCTTTTACAACAGGTCAAGGTCGAGCCTGGGGATTTAAAATGTACAAAACATGGGAGCCCATCCCTCCTTGACTACGGTGTGCATTAAAATGGCATGGGGGGACCTTACAAGCCCACACCCTGTCATTTGATCGGTTTGACAGGAGAATGCGACCCATTCCGCATTAAATGCAGTCATCACCGAAAAAGTCACTTCTGGCCATGAACACGTGTTAGAGCTGTTTCTTGATTTTCTCCCTCTAGAATACACCAAAACTTGAGATTAACCCTAGAATCATGTAGATAATTTCACAAGCTTTCCGTTGATATAAAGAACGTGTCAATCTGAGCTCTGGATCGAAAGATATGGAGATCTGAAGATCTAGGGCACAAAGCAGGTGAAAACGGATTTTTTAAATTTCTTCCCGCGCTCTGCCATCTGGATGACACGTGGCATGCATTGATTGGTTGCGTGATTCTCTCTCCTTTGCTTACCCGCAGGTTTTCTTGAATTTTGACCTTTTTGATGATTTTGGGACCTTTTCCACTTTTTTCCGCGCTTCCGCCCCTTTGGACGACACGTGGCATGATCTTGTTGGAGGACAGGGCGCGGGGTCTTACTTCACTTCTACCCCCTTTTTGGCGAACTCGGCCAAATCCTCTAACTTCTCCCCAAACTCCACACTTCCCTGCTCCATTGGACACGTGTCCAATTCCTATTGGCTCGGGCTGCCCCTTCAAAACTTGCCTTTTGACTTTTGGACTTTTCCCTTATGACACGTGTCATCTCCTAGTTGGTCCGCGGGTCTGCCGGCTCTTCCGCGTCCACTGCGTCCTTTTGTCCCGGATGTCCCACTTTTCCTTGTGCCGAAGTTTCTTGTTTCGGCCGAACTGGCTGGTTCGCGTCCTTTTGTCCCAAATGTCCCAGTGCTTCGCGGGACAAATTCTTCCGGTTCACCCGATCCGGCCGATTCGCCTTACGGCCCAAATGTCCCGAAAGTTTGGTGCAAAATTTCTCCTTTTCGCCGATCCGGTGGTTCGCGTACTCACGGCCCGAATGTCCCAAACTGTTAGTCGATTTTCTTATCTTTCGGTGAACCAGCTTTCCGCGTCCCACGCGTCCTTCTGGTCCGAATGTCCCAGTGCTTCGATTCCCCGTTCCGGCCGAACCGGCCGGTTCGCGTCCTTTGCGTATCTTCGTCCCAAATGTCCCTTTGCTGTTTGGGCCACCTGTAGGCTTTTCGGCCGATCCGCGCCTTGGTGTCCCAAATGTCCCACTTGTCCTAGGACAAGGACTTAGCCGATTTTCACAATTTTTTCTGGCCCAAGCTTATTTTCTGTAACTTTTTCGCATTTTCTCAGAGCTTGCTCTTTTCAACCTAGACAGGAGAGTTAGAAAACTTTCTGAAGGGACCCTAGAAACATGATTTTTTCTCGGATTAATCAATTTGCCTGGGACTTGAGAATTCTGATGTATGTTATCAATTCAACCCTAGGGGGTGAAATTGGATAACAGTAACAATATGGATAAGGTATGTACCTTGATATTTTATTACCTCGTAGTGATCTCGGGACTGAGTTGTGTGATGAAATAGAATAATAGACCGTCGTAATGAACCATAGAAAAATGCAGTAGAAGTGGAACTAGTTTTAATGAGGCGCCTGAGAAGGATAGGGCGTTCGTGGGTGCAATGGTATGGATTCTAGGCACTTCTGGTTTGTGTAGATTCTCATAAAACTTCCTTTTAGGTGTCCTAAGAGGTTCACAATTGTTTTCCTTTTGTCGTGTGTATGTCGTTGTGAGGTTGTTGAGGTCATCATAACTATGGAATGAATGAATCACCTACAAAACCCTAAATAAAGCATCAAAATCCTAAAAACGAAAGATGAAACAAAGGGGTCGAATATCCTCACTACCAAAATTATAGACTTATAATTGAGCGTTGCATTACATCTCGACTCCAATGTAGTTCTCTCTGTGTGTAAAATTTTTCCCTAGGTTGTGTAGTCACAAAATCATGCACTTTAAACATTATTTAGTCCCAGTCTCATACTACTATTTAGAAGGTTTTTGAGTGAAGAAAGTACTAATTAACCCCATCTTTTGGTCATCTTACTTTATTTTCTTTCATCATTTCCAACCTCTTACACCCACATGCCCAATCAACTTATGTCATTTTGTTTTATTTTAGCCTTTATTAGGGCATCCAAACTAGTATTGGGGTGCCCATGGGTGCCCTGGTCTCACCATGAGTGCCCCAATCCTTTTTCACTTTCCCGCCACTTTTTGGGCACTTTCTAGCCATTTCAACTTCTTATCTTTTTAGTGGTCACCATTTCGGGGTTAATTACAAAATTAGATCAAGAGAACCCTATAAATATAAAGTTATGATACCATAATGAGGGACTAAACACTAGTCACTAATATCATCCACCTAGATTTACATCCATTTAGAGATCATTTACATCCATTAGCTCCATCACAAAGGACAAGGATGGTTCATCTGCATCACACAAGCATAGGGGAGGGATTATATTCTATTTCATGCACCATTATACTACATTATACATCTAGTTATTGCTCATTACTTTGTAAAGTGGGGCTGACACAAGAGCACCTAGGGCACATGATGCATACACACACTAGAACTAAATTTGGGTCTGAAATGTAGTGCGTGCTCAGTTAGTAAGCCCACTTTTATGGTAGCTAAGGTTAGTCTGACCCATTCATTTGTATTCTTCTTTTTTTTAGGATTTTTATACTTCTTGTGGTCTCTTACAGGTATTTCTTTCATCTTGGATTATTAGCGACACTGGCACAATACAAAAATCTGATACGACACATAGTGAGGGTTTTGGACCACCTTCCGACTTGTGAAACTTAATTACGGAACTTTTGTATAGACCAAGGCACCCATTCTACATAATAGAGTGCTTGCGGGCACCCCAATCTCTCTCCGTGCACTCCAGCTAGCTAGATAGCTCATATCCAACCTTTTAGGGCCTCTCGCAGAGTTGTTCATGCTTCCATATTATTCTGTTCATTTTGCGACACATACCAGGTGAGGTCTTATAATCGGTTGAGTCACTTCCTCACCCTTCTTTCATATTAGTTATTTTGTTTTTATTATATTAGTTGTTTAGGTCATTTTCCATACTTGTTTACTACATTCATTTACTATATTTACATTTCATTCTAGATTATATTAACTACACATATTCTACATTTTAGTTAATCATTTTGGTGAACCCGACTCAATCATTCATGCTTCTAGGTTCTTCATTCATTGTTTTTCATCCTAGGGTTTGGTCATCATGAGTATCTCAATCAATGATTATTTTCTTGCAAATCTTGATTTACTACATAGAGTCCAACATTTTCTTATTACTACTCGCATTTGTCTTGACATACATCCAGACTTAGTTTATTAAGCATTTTTCGATGCATTATCTTCACACATAGTATTCAATTATAACCTTCCGTAACATCTTTGACAAAACTATTACTTTGATTACTATCCCTCTTGACATTGCAAACGTTGACATATGATTTTTCTTAGGAAGGTGTACTCTTATGACTTTTAAAAATCATGTTTGCAATGGATAAATTATTACTGTGAAGAGGTTCACTTTGTTGTGATTCTGCTTACTTGAAAACAAGGCCATTCATATTTTTGTATAGCTTTAATTTATTTAAAGAAAAAGGATTTAGAGCTTGTGTTGTTGTTGTCTTAACTCATTTTATGTTGACAACAAGACCTTGGATCAATTCCATTGATCCAAGGTATGCTTCAGTTCTCCTTACCTGATCTCGTCTGGCTGACTTGGCATTCTAAAATGAAATGTGAAGTGGGACGTGTCCTTGCTTTGCATCATGTTGTAATTGGTAAGCCTGGACCTGCATGTTAAATATTTATAACGATGAATAGCATAATAGGACCAAGGACCTATTACTAAGCTATTAAGGTTAAACACCTTAACCTATGTTGTAATGCTCTATTCTATTTGGATTTTAACCTAAGGTAGCTAAGACCTACCTAGAACCTATTACTAAACTACTAAGGTGACACCCTAACCTAAGTTGGTATGTTTAAGGTTGTGGAGTTTAGAAATAACCTAAGGAAAATAATATTTACCTAGGACTAAGGTGGAATCCTAACCTAAAGATAATCTAACCTAAACTAATACTAAGCTAAAGGGTACCTAAGGACTACTTGGCAAGTGGTAAGGGCAGTGGCATCGGTTTTCAAGGCATTAATGAGATTTGATTTTTGGTTTTATGAACCTCTGAACTGCTAGTTTTGGCAGAGGCATGGGGAGATAAGGGGATGCTTAGTTGGCATCATCACTAAATATGAAATGCATGCAAATTTTGAATTGAAGTTCACCAGACTTGGCTGGTAGTGGCGTGGAGAAATAGGAGGGAAAGTTAGAAGTCCTTTGTATTTATTGGCCTCGGTTGTGGCGAAGAAACCACCTAGGAGGGATGCATGGCATATTTTGGAAAGGTTGTTTGATCATTTGTTATTTTTTATTTTTGCTCTACATGGAGGTTTTGGTTCTTCGAACTAGTAGTTCTATTTTCAATCCTTCAATATTCTTGGCATTCTTGAGCTATTTTTGGATCCAGTGGAAGTATAAGAGGAAGTAGGAAGATTGGAGTTGTTGACGTTGCTTGAAAAAAGAAAAGATTGTGGGAGCTCAAGAAATCTTCTGAAAATCGATAGAAGCTCTATCAGGCATGATAGGCTCTACCCATTAAGTTGTTTTTCTTTTCCTAAATGTCTTCATTAAAGGAAATCTTCTCTTGGAAACAAATGAGTTTTTATGTGATGTTATCTTGCATTCTTGCTTGTATTTTTCACTGTATTTCCCTGCTTGAATTTGTTGTTTGATGAGGATTTGATCTGGGTTTTTTCCTTTGTTGGAAAGATGAACGAATCAGGATTTAACCTTTGTATGAGCTGAATGTTGTCGATTCTTGTATACTTCTATTGATCAGTAAAACGGTTTAGGGAAAACATTGTTTGATAAAAATACACGAGCTGGGTTGTTTTCCTTGTTGGGTGAAGGTATGAAATGCATTTTCTTGTTGTTGAACTTGAGATGTTTTCAAAACTTGTTATAACTATTCGACTATGTTACAATAGATAGTTAGATTCAAGTTGGAAGTCATTCTTGTTGGAAAGTAATGGTAATCGTGTTTAACCTTTGTTGAGATGAGACATTTTGATTTTTAGAACTCTGTTGGACTGTTATGGAAGAAGTATGTTTCAGTTTTGTTCTCCCTTGCTTGATATTTGATAAAACATGTTTAGCTTCTGTTAGACTTAAATGAAGTCGATTTTTGTTCTTACACCTAGAAGTTGTGAGAAGGTCTGTTAAAGACTTATTTGATCCTGGTTCAACGAATCTCCTTGTTGTAGTTTGTCTGGTAGTAGGGCTGAACGTGATCCTGTGGTCGTGATTTTTGTAAGGATTATGGAATGTTTATGCATATTTTCTATAATGTGTTTTCGTGCTTCAGAGTTACCTTATCGACTCATCTTGTTGGATTGCTAGTTCTTTTCAATTCGAGATTGATGTTAGGTAATGTTGTAGGAATAAGGTAGCTATGTGGAACTATGGGTTAGTTCAGTCTTGTCTGTCTTAAGGAAATGGCTAGAATGGTTGCACATTTTTATTCTTCCTTTGAACTTGATTATGAGCACCTAGTTTGGGGTAATGCTACTTTTTTTTTCCTTGTGGTCCAATCTGAGACAAGTCATCTGTTTTAACCCTGTAGGTTGTTCCTTTGATCTTGTGAAGTTGGGAATATGGGTTGGCTTGACTGTAAATCTTGTTTTCGTTTTCATTATTTACCATCAATGGATGGGTAAGCTTTATTTTCAATGACACTTGAATATAAATTTTGGTCGCATTATTTAATGACTTCTCTCTCTCTCTCTCTCTCTCTCTCTCTCTCTCTCTCTCTCTCTCTCTCTCTCTCTCTCTCTCTCTCTCTCTCTCTCTCTCTCTCTCTCTCTCTCTCTCTCTCTCTCTCTCTCTCTCTCTCTCTCTCTCTCTCTCTCTCTCTCTCTCTCTCTCTCTCTCTCTCTCTCTCTCTCTCTCTCTCTCTCTCTCTCTCTCTCTCTCTCTCTCTCTCTCTCTCTCTCTCTCTCTCTCTCTCTCGGAGAAATGTGTAGTTGGATACTATTAACGTTGGGATGAGTAGAATCGTGACTATCAAGTTTTTCATTGAAATCAAATAAAGACTCCAGATAGAAATATATCATTAAGCGTATCATCGACATAGAATGAAGGAGTAGGAGCACAAACATTTTCAAAAATAGGAGAAGTATAAGATGTAAATAGAGTATCATCGTGACTAGTATGAGAATCATCAGGAAGATGTTTAAGATTATCAAGACCAAGCGTGAAATTAATAATATCATCATCTAAGTTTTAATTAGATATTTTAGGAGGGGAGCATCTAATCTTATAATAGGTTGTGCAATGAGTGAATCTAACCGAATCCAAAACAATTCTATTACTATAATTATCAAAGCTAGTAGGCACATTTCATTCGTTGGCTAAACTTTGTTGAGTATCATCCACAAGATTGACATCACAATATAGGGTAGTGAGCTCAAGTGATGGTTGCTTCATCATAAATGGGATTGATAATTACATAAGGCATGACTAAACGAGAAGGAGAAGAGATATCCTCAGCCATTGCGGTTTTAGTGGATCCTAGGGAAAATAGTTCTAAGCTATGGGTTCACCAAAATGATTCAATAAAATATGATTATTTTATATTAATCTAAATGCATAGCTATGATATAAATTATATACACTAAAATATGAATGTTAAATAATTTATTTAATTTATTAATGAAAGGGAATAAGAGGGATAAGGTACTTACCTTGATATTTTCTTACCTCATAGTGATATGGGACTGAGCTATGTGATGAAACTAAATAACAAACCATCACAAAAACCACGTAAAAATGTAGTAGAAGTGGAACTAGCTATATTGTGCGCCCGAAAAGGATAGGAGTGCCTGTGGGTGCCCTAGTATAGATTTTGGGTGCCCTAGTCTACGTAGATGCTAAGAAAACCTCCTCTGAGGTGTCATAAGAGGTTCGCACTTGTTTGTATTTTCTCATGTGTATTTCAAAGTGTGAGGTCATTGAGGTCATTGTAAGTCCGGGAATGAATGAATCACTTGCAAAACCCAAACAAAGCATTAAAACCCTAAAAATAAAGATGTAAATGAAGGGGTCAAACTATCCTCAGCCTCAAAAAAGATGGACTTATAACTGAGTGTTACACTACATCTCAAACCCAATGTAGTTTTGTGTGTGTGCAGAATCATGACCTACGTTTATCTTGTGCTAGTCGCACTTGAAGTAGTGATCAAGTCGTTAGATGTAGAATGTAAATAATGTGTGCATGGAAATAATAAACTCCTCCTATGAAGTGTGATGTATATGAACCAACCTTTTTCCTTGTGATGGAGCTAGATGGATGCAAATGGAACTATAGATGCCTTTTATGGATGCAACCTTCGGTGGAGATAGTATATGCTTAGTGCTTAGTCCCTTATTATGTTTAGATAAATTTATATGTATATGATTTCTTTGTTTGAATTTCGTAATCAACCCCGAAAATTCGACTACCAAAAAGATAAGATTCTCAAACGGCTAGAAATGGCCCAAAAATGGGAATAAAATATAAAGGGGACATGAGCACCTGAGGGGAAAAGGGAATTTGGCATTGGTGTCCTGTTTAGGCGATGGTGTCTAGGAAGACAAATGTCGAAGAGTATAAATTCAAACTAAGCAAGTTAGGGTGCAAGACTCGAAAGTGGTAAAAATATCAAATAAAGGTGGTCAAAGACATGGTTTATTTAGTTCTTTTTTTTTAGGAATCACTTGAATAAAAGTATGTAATCAGGAGGACTAGATATTTACCCAAAGTGTGTGATTTTTGTCTACAATTACATCTTCAAGATTATTGCAAAATCAGCTAAGTCTCTTATTCCCTCTCTTGCACCTAGGGTTTCATTTTTATCTAGCTTATTGCTTAGGTTAGATCTATACTTTATTGCTTATCATTTTGTTAGACTTAGAAATTAGGGTTTTACAAATTTTGATATTTGTTAAAATATTTAGTGAACCCATCCATTCAAACACTACCTTCTGATTATGTATTATTCTTCTCAAATCATGGATAAATCTTCTTATCCTTATTTCACCCTAACTAATTATCCGACATGGTTACTATTGTTACCGATTTTATTTTAAGTTCATACTCAACATCCTCATCACTTTATTACACCTAGCGTTGATCCAACTATTAATGTAGTCACTACCCATCGTACTCATCCTCCTATGTCTCTACCCGTTTCTATCCCACCACCTATCACTTCTACGAATCCTCCTACCACTTCTAAAGGCTATGATATCATTGAGTATCTTAAGAATACACCAGCCAAAATATCTCTACGACTTATTACACAATGCACCTGATTTTCATCATACATTAGAGGCCACCCTTCATTCTATCCACATTGAAAGTAATAATTCTTTAGTGGCCTTCACACATCTCATTCAATCTCTCAAAAATCTACCACATGCTATATCATTTAGTGATGAGGACATATCGCCATCTGTTGTTGATAATCCATGTGCACCTCTACTTATCACTACTATCATTGGCACCATTTGTATTAAGCATGTACTCATTGACAATGGATCTACTATTAATCTATGTGCTCACTCCCTTTTAAATAAAATCAACATTACTTGATAATCTCATTGCTAAAAATTCCACTCTTATTTGTGGTTATGATTCCACTACTCACACATGTCTAGGAACTATCACATTACCTATAAAATTTGGGCATGATATTATTCCTAAGTATTTCTTCGTTATCGATACCTCGTTTCAGTTTAATCTCTTGTGGGTAGACCCTAGATTCACACCATGCATGTTGTCTCATCTATTGTTCATCATTGTGTTAAATTATTACATGATGGATATGAACATACCATTGTTGTCAACCCTGGTCCATTCAAATTCTTCCGCGTAGACCCTATTACTCAAGTTATGCCTATTCCTCCATCGCAACCTATTCCATATAAAAATATTAGCACATATGATATTGTTCAATCTAGCTCTTCACAACCTCCTTCCACAACCACATGCATTCCATTCATTTCCACTCATAATAGTGTTATCCTTTCACCCATTGTGTGTGTTTCACTAAACACTTCCATTCCGATCATTCGAGACTCCTCTCGCTCCTTCATTTGGCTCACCTCCTACCAATATTCTTGATACTACTATCTAGGATGACAATTCCAAAATTGATGATTCGATGATGAGGTCGATACCGCTTTAGCTCACCGATGAAAAAAATTCGATCTTAATTTTAGTCCTACCAAGATAGATGATTCATACTCCAATGATGCTTTCATCGTTATTGGCCTTGGTGAATATAATTTCAAGAAATCCCCTCCTCCTACTAATTTTATAGTGCTTTATCGAGGGTTTTTCCATACATTGGATGTCATACCACCTATTTCATCTTCTCATGAGGAGCTCGCATATGCAGCTTCCTCCTTTCACATGCACTCTTTTCATGAATAACTCTTATTGGCATCACATTCCATTCGATCCCACTTGCTCAAACTATTTGCACATATGATGGCTTGAATTGACTTGGGTTTACACTCGATGATATCTTACCTCTCCTCATATATATCATGGATATGTTTGTATTATGGCTTCCTATAGTCTTCGTGTCTTCCATCACCATTTCATTTGCATGCACTTCTCACACACACTTACTCTGGGCAATCTTGGCTTGACTACATTGGGGGCACTTTGGACCCTAATCATACTAACATCACATTTCACATGCCTTTCAAAAGGTAGTGTTTCTATTTACAATGATTTATTTCTTGCTATGCATAAAACCTTACTCATTGGTATGCACATGGTTTTCCACAACCACCATTCACTGATGAAGAATATGAAATGAACATGCACAATTTATTTACGCCTCAATGGCTCCTTATATGATCAACCAACCACTATTGCTTACCAGGTCTCTGATGCATCCCCATTTGGCTTCAAACATGACAACGATGATCTCTTAGATGATGGTACTTGATCATTTTTATCATCCTACACTGGGGGCATCATGCTTACTCTTTCCCCTCTTCTAGCATTCTCAGGTGTCTCACATTTCTACTTGTTTGTTCTATACTTTGCATCTATTCTTTTGCACACATATTACAAATATCATACAATGGTATTTTCATTTCCCGTGATGCACTCTCATGCTAAGGTTCACACTTGACTATTGAGGGCATACTACATTCACAAAACTCACATCATACATGCGACACATTGCACACTCAATGCATTCACGACACATCTTTCTAGTGCACATTCACCATAACACACTAGCATATGACGTACTCTAGTTCCATGGTTCATACTCGACTGCGAGGACCTAAATTTGGAATGAACCTCACCACACTCACTCACTCTCTATGCTTTATACTTTTTGATCATATCTTTCTAGCACACAATTCAAACCATTTCCCGATGACACACTCTTGTTTTATGGTTCATTCTTGATTGTTGAGTGGTCATTTATGAATGAACCTTGTCACATACACATCCGTATACATCCACTCGGGGGGGAATTTACCCCTATCACATTCATGTTGCATATCATTCCATCTCACTCATTCACAACATATTACATATCTTAGTTGTACATACTCTTGTTTGTTTATATTTGTTGCATGTACACTTTGTTTCACATGTTAGACAACTACTTTGTATATCATTATCATTTTCACATACACATATGTGCTCACTTGTTCTCTAGTTTTGAATGAAAATTTTACAATGATTATTACATAGAAAATAGATGCTTGGTAATGTACCTCTTACCAGATTCCCCATCGAAGCTCCTAGCGGCATCTACTTTTGTACACACTACATGTGCTATTGTTTCATTTTATACTACTTCCTATTCATACTAGCACACTACTCTATCAATATATACACACTTGACATACTTTTTATCTTTCTAACATGCTAACGGGTGTTTCATGTGTAGCATTTGTCTTATAGGAACTATTTTCCACCATGGTTGTCTGATACTTTGTTTGCTATTATTTGTCATTGTTTTCCTTTATCTATCATTGTTTTTGGTATTTTCCCTTTTTCTTGTGTGCACATTGTATGCTTTTGGCCACTTCAACCCTGATTGTCTTATGACATTGTGAGTGATGTCCCATGTTTGAAACCCAATTTTTGCGTCTACATTGTCTTCTTGCTTGCTAGATTACACATTGTCTTCTATATGCATATTTTTCTTGTTTGTACTAACACATGTTTCCAACCACTTTGTTTACATGTGCCTTGGTTTCTACCAAGCACATTCCTCCTCCCCCTATAGGGTATTAGTTTTATATTAGTGTCTGGTCCTCTCCTTTGGGCCGTATCCTCCTAGCGACGCCGCATGCACACCAAATAAGGGGGTATATATTGGGTGAATCATCACGCCATTCACCAAGACACAATAATAGTTCAAAACTACACAAGATTAAAACAACACAATCTTCAAATACATAAAATATTAGAATTTGACTTAAGTCCTCAACATAACACAAATGTCAAGTTGCCTAGATACATCCATGAGCATTTGGGTGCTCCTAACCCTTCAAGGGCACCTATGACCAGGGTGAATTCTACATGACTTTTTCTTAGATTAGCACATTTTTACACAACACTTTTCACAAAACAATTATAGTCCTCCAAAGAATCAACATACATGTTATTTCCTTTTCCTATTTTCATTTGATTGAACTCAAACAAAGTAGGATCTCACCATCTATAGTGGTGTATAAATCATCGGGAAGAAATTAGGGTTGGAGAATAACACTAGACATTTCTCCCCAATAGTTCTTCTATCATGGCATGAGATCACCCAAAAACTCATTCTTGGCATGAGATGCCTGAAAATTTCATTCTTCAATAGTATTTTTAGGATCCTTTCTACCTTGTCTTCACTTGACATGGATTAGGTACACATGTTCCTTTTCACATTTTGACATATTTTTACATACTTGGATCAAATTTTTCACATATACATGACTTTGACTACTCTTTTTCTCTTCTATTTTACAAGTTCATCCTTATGGGAAGCATCAGTCACATCATCAAACACATCAAGCAACAATGACAATAGGTACAATGCAACATATCCACATATGCTTTCACCCCTAGGGTCACTTCCTCATCTTTAGCTTCCACGCTTCATTTTATCACTCCATGCTTTTTCTTATCTCCTCAAGGATGCTTTCACCATCAATATACATAGTTATAAAGTATGTATATCTTATCTACTTTATGTTATTGAGTATTCACTTAACAACATAAAGTGAGGGAAAATGTAGACACTAAATTGCGTACTTGGGTACATTTCTAGGTCCTAATAACATACCACTATTCATATGATTCCTTAACGAGAAAACTAGTAATCGACATCTATCTTTGCCCTTTTTTTTGCTTTCTTTCTTTCTCTATGGTCTTGTTATCCAAAATTCACCCCCCAGGGTAATTTTGATAACATGCATTAGATTCTTCAGTCCCAAGCAAGTAAGATTGATTCAAGGCAAAAAAAATCATGTTTTTGGGGCCCCTTAGCTTCCTTCTAACTCTCCTATCCAAGAAGAAAAGAGCAAGTTCTAAAAAGGGGTGAAAAAGTTGCAAAACCAAGCTTGGGGCAGAAAAAATCATGAAAATCAGCTAAGTCCTAGTCCAAGCGGTCCTTGGGACAGTTGGGACGTCGGGGCGTGAACCGGCCGAAAAGCCTCCAGCGGTCCACGCAGCAATTGGGACATCTGGGCCGTAGGTACGCGTGGGACGCGAAAAGGCGATTCGGCCGAAAAAGGGAAAAAATTGCCTGTCTTTGTTTCACACTGTTGGGACAGTTGGGACAAATGTACATGGAGGATGCGAACCGGCCGGTTTGGTTGAAACAGAGGACTTTCGTTTGGGACATCTGGGCCAAAAGTATGCACGGGACGCGGAGAGCCGAAAGAGCCGAGAGCGAATGGAAATGTGCCACGTGTCTTCGCCTCAAAGAGGGACAGGGAAGCCCGAATCAGGCGGATCAGAGAAATTTGTCCCAGATGGTTTGGGACATCCAGGCCAAAAATACGTGAGGGACACGAAGACCCGAAAAGCCGCCAACGAATCAGAATGTGACGCATGTCACAAGGGGAGGCGAATAAAAAATTTCGACTAAGTGTTTTTGGGCCCAAAAGTTCAAAGGGCGAGGTTTGAAGGGTCGGCCCGAGCCAATAGACACAGGACACGTGTCCTAAGGTGGGGGAAGTGTGGAGCTCAGGGAGGACTTAAAAATTTAGCAAAAGTTTTGGCCAAAAAACTAAAAGGTAAAGGTTTTCCCGCGCCCCTGTCAACGAACCAATGCATGCCACGTGTCCCAAGTGGCGGGGCGAGGGGGAAATGAGAATTTTTCCAAAGTATGAAAAAGGTTGAAATTTCAAAGGGAAGCCCATGGAAAGGTGGAGGAGAGAGAATTGCTCATCCAATCAGTGCCCGACACGTGTCATCCAGGTGGCAAAGCGCGGGGAAAAAATTCAAATATCCTTTCCGGCCTGCTTTTTTTTTTGCCTAAATCTTCAGACCCCCATATCTTTTGATCCAGAGCTCGATTTGCACGTTCTTTATATCAATGGAAAGATGATGAAATTCTCTACATGATTCTGGGGTCAATATTTCATTTTGGTTCAGTTTGGAGAGAGAAAATCAAGAAACATCTCTGGCGCGTGTTCATGGCCAGAAGTGACATTTCAACAACCAAATTTAATACAGAATGGGTCGCACTCTCCTCCCATTTGGTCAAAATGACAGGGTATGGGTTTGTAAGGTCCTCCATGCTAATTTAATGCATTTGTAGTCAATGAGGAATGGGCTCCCACGTTTTTGTATGTTTTCTCTCTCATGGGCTCGACCCATGCAATGTAAAAGCCAGATTTGGCTCATTTTGGAGAGATATGATTACAAGTTGTTCATCTTTTCAGCTCTGCCCTCCCTTCTTTTCTTCTCCAGGGTTGAAAATGGAGTTCGAACCTCCTCCCTTGCTCTGTAATGGCATTTTTTCCTTTTACTATTGAAATGATGTTCTGTGCAAACTTCTGAAGCAACAAAAACGTGTTTTGTGATGCATCTGTCCATCCTTGCTCATTTTTCGCTTGTTCTCTTCTTGCCTCTCTTCATTGCAGGTATTTGTGCATGTTTGAATGTTCATTACAGGTTTGAGCCGTGTTCATGGAGTTTTGGGACATTTTCTCGTGTGAAATCTATCCTTGGGCTCGTGATGCATCTCGTCCATCCTTCCCATTGCTCACCTCTCTTTGTTCCATGGCAGCTTTGATAGATGTTCAAAATTCTCCTTCTCTCGTGTATCACCGCTTTAGTGTAGGCTTTTGCTGTTTTTCCCTTTTCTCTCTCTCTCTGTCTCCTTGGCATGGTTAGATTAGGTTTAGATTAGCTTGCTCGCACTGGAATAGCTTGTGGCAGTAGTTTAGGAGCAGAACCAGCCTTCTCTCTGAGATTCCTTTCTCATTTCTCGCAAGTCCCACACTTGGAGAAAGGTTTCCATGTTGTGCAATCACACTGATGCAAGAGTGATCAACCTAGAAATCTAATCAACATCCGTGGGTGCTGTGATTTTGCACTAACAGCTTTTGCACACCCTGGGGGACCTTAGAGGTCTTCACTTTCATCTTTTGCAGGTTGGTGTGTTCCTGTGAAGATTCCAGCCTTTGGAGGCACTTGCAAACACATCTGGCGACTCCATCTGATCAGCAACCCATTTCTGAAGTTGCAGACCTATTTTTCATCCATTCCCATCCATCCTTCTTTCCATCTCTTTCATTCTTTTCCATTCCATGAAGTTGTGTAATCATGACTTCATTTCCATCATGGAATTCACATTTTCAACAACAGTTTATCACACCTCCAACATGTTTTACAAATCCTCCAAATCAGCATGCATACCCATATGAGCAGCAATGCCAAGATCATTTTGGCTACGGAGCTTTCCAAGAGCAAGAGTATGCTGGTTATGAAGACAATCAGATGCAAGATGCTGGTCTATTGGAGAAAATCCAAAAGATGGAGGTAGAGATGGTGCAACCCAGCAACACTCAAATGAGAGCTTTCGGGGTGGTCATAGGACTCCTTGTCCATGGGGAGGCCCTTTTCCAAGACACTTCAGCCCTCGTGAGAAGCTTGACTTCATGATTACAACGCTACCATTGCAGCAAAGTGGATCAAGAAATAGAGGTGTATGAGAGGAGTATTCAAAACCCTTGTCAACGGGTAAGCACGCCATCTCATGCCTTTCTTTTTCCTCTTTCCTAATCTATTTTATCTCAAAGAAAGTCAAATTCTAAACTCCCCATCCGATGTCCCAAATGTTGATCCCATGTCTCCACCTCTCGCCTTCTTCCACCGCACCTCAATTCTTCTTTCCTTTTTCCTTCCAAATAGTCATCCCCTCCACAAGAGCTAACAGAAATACCCCTCCTCCAAGGAAACAAGAGTTTCTACCTCCACCACCACAAAAATTGCCAAATCAATTGAGTTACAACCCATCCCTCCTCTTGTATTCCCAATTCCATGTGGGGAAGAAGAAATTGCAAAAATCAGTCATCAAGGACAAAGCAAGAGGAAGAGCCAAGAAGAAAAGAAATGATAGACAACTTGAGGGTTTGGGCTGCCAAATTTGGGATGACAAAGATCCCTTGATGGTTAAGCCTTCAAGAGATGGGAGTTGAGAACAAATGGTGGTCGTGGACTGATTTTGTTGCAGCAGAAGAAGAAGAAGATCTGCAGTCCCAACTTGTCCTCTAGAGCAGCAGATCAAGAGTTTGACTTGCAAACTTCATACTGAGGAAGAGTTCAATCAAGGGCAAGAATGTCTTCAAACATTGGAGGAAGGAGAAGCTGCTCCAGATCCAAAAGAAGAGGAGCACATTCTAGTTGTGGAGGAGAAAAGTGCAGATCCAAGGGCTTTGAGCACAAAGCAAAGCAAAGCACAGAGAACCTTCGCTTCTTCCTTCTACTTCACCTCTCTCAAGATCTAGTACTGAAGAGGAGTTTGATCTCTCAAACTCAATGTTGGAGGGAGAAAGAAACCATGGTGGTCAAGTTACAGATCAAGAAGACACCATGGAGGAAGTGGAGCATTTGCAGCAGGACAGCCATGAGGCGCTTTATCTGTCGATTTGGAGGATTGCTTTTGATGGAGAAGAGCCAGCTGAGTTTCAACCATTCTCTCTTTCATCATCCACATTCCAAACACTTGAGTCTGCTGTCATGAAGGAGAACATTCATTTGCAGCAGCCTCATCTTATAAAGCAGCTCTTTGGAACCAAGATTGAAGATTTTAATCTTTCATGTCCTTCATCGAGGAAGAGAAAGGACAGAGGAATTTCACCATTTCTTCCACACCATCCATTCAAGAGGGTCTACAAGAGAACTCCATTTTTGGAGTTGAAAATCGAGCTATGGGCATATCAAACGGACCATACCTTGCCCAATCGTATTTGGCTTCTACTGAGCCAAAGGAGAAGCCACAACCAATCATGCTTGCTTCGAGCATGAGGATGAGCTACAAAAGTACCAAGGATCAGTCATCATACCTCTTCAATCCAAATGCAGAGCAACTAAAAGAGGTATTGAATTTACATTCACCGATACCTTGATGATTTGGGTGGAAGACCAGCTTCTTGTTGATTTTCCACTCATCCAATCAGCCATACTCACTCCAAATCATTTGCATGGCTGCCACTTTTGAGAAAGGGAAGCTATTTCTCACAACCAATCGCAGGGTTTGTTTAGCTTGCCTTTGCTTCCAGCTTAGAATAGAATAGGTAGGTTTGCTTTCAAAGCAGAAGAAGTGCTTGTGCACACTCGCATGTTCCATTCGAGCATGTATGATTTTCAGCCTCGTATATAGTTTTTGGTGCTGGTTTTGCTCTTCGCATACCCATTTTGGTGGCATTTTGGTGAGAACAACTCCATGTCCTGGGGATTCAAGCGGTTCGTAGGGAAGTTTTCAAAGTTCGATCAGTTTTTAGTTACAACTCATGACTCCATGCCCAATGGATGCTTCAGTAACTCGAACTTCATCTAAGAGTGATGACCCCGCCGAGTCGCTAAATTGTTATCCAAAATTCACCCCCGTGGTAATTTTGATAACATGCATCGATTCTTCAAGTCCCAAGCAAGTAAGATTGATTCAAGGCAAAAATCATTGTTTTGGGGCCCCCTCTTTCCTTCTAACTCTCTTGTCCAAGAAGAAAAGAGCAAGTTCTAAAAAGGGGTGAAAAGTTACAAAAACCAAGCTCAGGCGTAAAAATCATGAAAATTGGCTAAGTCCTAGTCCAAGCGGTCCTTGGGACAGTTGGGACGTCGGGGCGCGAACCAGCCGAAAAGCCTCCAGGTGGTCCACACAGCAATTGGGACATCTGGGCCGTAGGTACGCGCGGACGCAAAAAGGCGATTCGGCCGAAAAAGGGAAAAAATTGCTTGTCTTTGTTTCGCACAGTTGGGACAATTGGGACAAATGTACGCGGAGGACGCGAACCGGCCGGTTCGGCCGAAATAGAGGACTTTCGTTTGGGACATCTAGGCCAAAAGTACGCGCGGGACGGAGAGCCGAAAGAGCCGAGAGCGAATGGAAATGTGCCACGTGTCTTCGCCTCAAAGAGGGACAGGGAAGCCCGAATCGGGCGGATCGGAGAAATTTGTCCCAGACGGTTTGGGACATCCGGGCCAAAAATATGCGAGGGACGCGAAGACCCGAAAAGCCGCCAACGAATCAGAATGTGACGCGTGTCACAAGGGGAGGCGCAATAAAAATTTCAACTAAGTGTTTTTGGGCCCAAAAGTTCAAAGGGCGAGGTTTGAAGGGTCGGCCCGAGCCAATAGACACAGGACACGTGTCCTAAGGCGGGGAAGTGCGGAGCTCAGGGAGGACTTAAAAAATTTAGCAAAAGTTTTGGCCAAAAACTAAAAGGTAAAGGTTTTCCCCGCGCCCCTGTCAACGAACCAATGCATGCCACGTGTCCCAAGTGGCGGGGCGCGGGGGGAAAATGAGAATTTTTCCAAAGTATGAAAAAGGTCAAAATTTCAAAGGGAAGCCCACAGAAAGGTGGAGGAGAGAGAATTTCTCATCCAATCAGCACCCGACACGTGTCATCCAGTGGCAGAGCGCGGGAAAAATTCAAATATCCTTTCCTGCCTGTTTTTTTTGCCCTAAATCTTCAGACCCCCATATCTTTTGATCCAGAGCTCGATTTGCACGTTCTTTATATCAATGGAAAGCTGATGAAATTCTCTACACAATTCCAGGGTCAATATTGCATTTTGGTTCAGTTTGGAGAGAGAAAATCAAGAAACATCTCTGGCACGTGTTCATGGCCAGAAGTGACATTTCAGCGACCAAATTTAATACATAATGGGTCGCACTCTCCTCCCATTTGGTCAAAATGATAGGGTATGGGTTTGTAAGGTCCTCCATGCTGATTTAATGCATTTGTAATCAATGAGGAATGGGCTCCCACGTTTTTGTACATTTTCTCTCTCATGGGCTCGACCCATGCAATGTAAAAGGCCGATTTGGCTCATTTTGGAGAGATATGATTACAAGTTGTTCATCTTTTCGGCTCTGCCTCCCTTCTTTTCTTCTCCAGGTTTAAAATGGAGTTTGAACCTCCTCCCTTGCTCAGTAATGGCATTTTTGCCTTTTACTATTGAAATGATGTTCTCAGGTAAACTTTTGAGCAACAAAACGTGTTTTGGATGCATCTCGTCCATCCTTGCTTGTTTTTCGCTTGTTCTCTTCTTGCCTCTCTTCATTGCAGTGTATTTGTGCATGTTTGAATGTTCATTACAGGTTTGGAGCCGTGTTCATGGAGTTTTGGGACATTTTCTCGTGTGAAATCTATCCTTGGGCCTGTGATGCATCTGTCCATCCTTCCCATTGCTCACCTCTCTTTATTCCATGGCAGTTTTGATAGATGTTCAACATTCTCCTTCTCTGGTGTATCACCGTTTTAGTGTAGGCTTTTGTTGTTTTTCCCTTTTCTCTCTCTCTATCTCCTTGGCATGGTTAGATTAGGTTTAGATTAGCTTGCCTGCACTAGAATAGCTTGTGGCAGGTAGTTTAGGAGCAGGAACCAGCCTTCTCTGGAGATTCCTTTCTCATTTCGCAAGTCCCACACTTGGAGAAAGGTTTCCATGTTGTGCAATCACACTGGATGCAAGAGTGATCAACCTAGAAATCTGATCAACGTCTAGGGGTGCTATGATTCCCACTTCCCAGTATGACTATTACTACTTTATCTTTCTTGGCTCTAGACACCGCCACCTAGCCAGGATGCCAGTGCCTAGGCCCCCTAACCTCTTTGTATCTTACTCGCCCCTTTTGGGACTCTTTTTATCTTTTGGGCATATTATTTTCTTGGTGATCGGCCTTTTAGATGTTAATTACAAAATTCAAACAATGGAATCATATAAATATAAAGCTATGTGACCATAATAAAGGAACAAGCTCTAAACATCTATTAATATCACTTAAGTTTGCATCCAAAGACATTTCAAGAGCACCAAAACATCCATCTAACACTCACTCAAGGGACAAAGGACTACATTATTTTACATACACTTCATAGGAGGGGGAGTTAATTTTGACATCCACACATCTTCTTACATTGTTGCTACATCTATTTATTGTTCGTTATTCAAGACATCTTGCACAAGAGCCACCTAGGGAAAGATTCTTCACACACACTCTCGTAACTTTATGGAGTCTCGATATGTAGTGCAAGACTTGATTTTAAGTTCACTCTATCAGCCTAACCACCGGGGTCACCGACTCCCCATTTGCATCTTTTTATTTTTAGGATTTGATATGTTTTAGGGTTTTACAAGAGGTCTTTTGTTTTGCAGACACATGATAACTTGACGATCTTCTAGGGACTTACAGAAATCAACGATGAATATTAGCAAACATCTTAGACACTACAAAATTTAATTTATGAGATTTTTTGTAGTCATGGGTGCCTAGATCTAGTCTTCAATGCCTAGCGCCTCGATCTATTCTAAATGTCCTAGTCCAGCATTTCGACAATTTTTTATTTTTTAGGCTCGATTGCGACATTTTTTCCTCCTATTCCATCAATTTTCCAGCTCCGTACATCTTCGAGATTATTACAAAATCAAATAAATATTTTATTCCCTCTCTTGCACCCAGATTTTCATTCTTATCTAGCTTATTTCTTAGGTCGATATGTACTTTATTGCTTATCATTTCATTGAGACTCTAAAATTAGGGTTTTAAAATTCAAATATTTTTAAATCAATGTGCTTTGTAATTATAGATAATTCCTTTAGTGAGGTGAACGTAACTATGTGTGATCAAAGGATTCCTCCAAGGAAGAGGAAGAGATCTCACCAATATGGCTTGATTGCTTTTTTTGGTTCTTCTCTTACTACTCTTAGCCAAGTATAATAGGGAAAATGTTGTTTGATAAATTAGCCTTCCAATATTGAAATGCTCTTATCATATGCAACAAGGTGTACTAGGTTCTTTATATAGCTTTCCAATTTTAGAAAAATTTGCAACCTAGTGAATGTAGGATAAAGGTAAGTAGAATTAGAAAGGGATAAATATGAGTAGAAGAGATTTATTAAAGATTAACAACTCATGGGAGTTGGGGTGATTTAATTAATCACTAAGATTAATTAATAGACCAACTTAAGCTTATAAAATCCATTCGGAGATGGTTTAGATGGAAATTAGTAGAATTTGAAGGGTTTGAGAGGGGATTCAACCAATAAGATGGTTTATTAGTTGAATACGAGAATGAAAGGCTTAGTTAATTAATTAATTAAAATAATATTATAACTAACGAAGTGTCGTTAATTGACACCCAAGATGGGGAAGGCTAGTTAATTAACGAAGTGTCATTAATTGACTTAAATAAAAGGGATCGTGAGCTAATTATCGGAAACACCACTAACTATAACGAAATGACAAAAAAGAGGATAATTATTGTTATTTTAGTATTAAAACTACATAGTCAAATTTAGGTGTCTACATGAGGGGTCGATAGGAGATGTTAAAAATGGCATAATGTTTGGTATGCCAATGTAATAAGGGAAAGACCATTAAGACACCATGTCTCCTACAACGCTTGTCTATTCCTAGCGAGAGATGGGAAGAGGTATCTATGGATTTCATCACAGATTGCCTAAATCATAAGGGAAAATGTCATCACAATCGTAGTGGATAGACTTACCAAGTATGCTCATTTTGTGCCATGTCTCATCCTTTCACAACTAGTACAATTTCCATCTCTTTTATGGACACAATTCAAAACCTTCATGGCACACCCAAAATTATAGTAAGTAATCGTGATCTCGATATTTACCAGAAATTTTTGGACTGATTTGTTCTCTTGTTTGGGTACCCAATTGGTCCAGAGCTCATTTTATCATCCCCGCATATGGGAAAACTGAGGTGGTAAATAATTTTTTGGAGGGGTGTCTTCAATGTTTTACTTTGGATAAACAATAACATTGGTACAATGGTTACCACTTGTAGAATGGTGGTATAATACTTCATTTCATACTTCATTTAAAATATCTCCCTTTCTGGAACTTTACGAGTACTATCCTCCATCACTCATCTCTATCTTGAAGGTCAAACCTAAGGTGAGAGCAATCAAAGATCACATTCAACACCAATGCGAGGTAATCTCTATCCTTAGAAATAATTTGGAAATGGCAAGAAACCACATAAAGTAATAGGTTGATCAAGACCGCATGATGAGAGACACTTTTAAGTGGGAGACTTTGTTTTTGTACGGTTGCAGCCATATAAGTAGTTGTCCTTAAAATAATAGAAGAAGGATAATAAGATTTCACCTAAATACTACGGTCCTTACCAAGTGTTACAAAAAATTGGTAGTGTGGAATATAAGCTAGAGCTCCCTCAAGGAAGTAAAATACATTCGGTATTTCATGTTTCTTGCTTGAAGAAAGTCATTGGGCAACACATCTCAACCCAACTCGCTCTTCCCGAACTGGATGAGGAGGTAAAGATCATATTGGAATCAAGGGATTCTTAATACACACATAAAAGAATGAGGACCGAGTCATTATCGTGTATCTAATCAAGTGGAATAATATGAATAGTGAAGATGTAACATATTTCTACATCAACTTCCATGGATAACAACTATTGGGGACAATGTTGCTTAAAAGGGGATGGAAATGCTACATCCTTAGTCATGGAGGTTAAATTGAATATGTAGTGTCGACTTGTGGCTTACATAATCTCTTTTCTTGTCACATGTCATTCATTTATGATTTCATATGTTTAGTAGGTTGGCCTTAGTATTAGCCATATCATAGAAATGGTATTGTTATCCCAAATTCACCCCCCAAAAAATTTGGTCAAGACAACTCCTGCACATAAGGAAATTATGAAGGAAATAACTCAAACCCGCGAGCTCACATTCCAAGACGACAAACAAGGTTACAGGGAGACTCTACAATGGAATGGCGGGGCCTATGAAAGTTTAAACGACCCTGTGTGAGAAAAAAGAGAAGCTCAAACAAGCATCACATCTCCATGTGTCTCAGGATGAAATAGAGGCAGGGGAAAATGGTCAAGCAAAGTCAAAAGGCGGAGCTTCGGGGCCGTGGGGTTTTCTGAGTTTTGTGTTTCATGAAAAGGGGAAAAGATAAATTATGGACCCACGAGCCTGATTTTTTCTCTAATTTGACTGCCATGTGTCCCATATCAAAGGGGACCCATTTTTCAAGTTGTTTTCCCACCCTCCTGTATGGACCCGATACAAACTTCGAAGGGGCATATCTTTCGACTCAGGGCTCGAAATATTGCGAATCTGACACCGTTGGAAGCATCTCGACGTCCTCTATGCCATGAAAGGATTAAAAATCATTTTTCAGGCCCTGGTAGGTAAAAATGAAGAAGAGTCTTCCAGGCCATTAACGTAGAATCCAATCTCTTCAACTACCATATCTGATTTGATTCAATCCTGGGAAACTAGAAGTGACATATTGTGGGTGAATTTGCAGAAGGCATTAATATTCAGTGGTTGAGCTTTCAAAGCGGATTCGATGCATATCTTGGGGTGGTTGAAGTAGGATTTGATTTTTTCCCTCTTCTCTCTCTCTTATTCTTTCTATATATTGTAACACTTCTCATTTTGAAAAGGAGAGACATTCTGGGCATAGAGAAACTCTGTCAAATTTGTTTCTCGATGCCATTTTTTAGCAACATAAACCTTCTCCCACACTTGGAAAATGTATTTATGCCTCTATTCCATAAATGTAATGGTCTGTGCACCTTCTAGAGCAATAAAAACGTGTTTTTGTGGTGTTCTTCAACCCTTTGCATCGTTTTGTTGTTTCTTCATGCCTCTCCCTTCCAGATTTTTTTTTGTGCATGTATTTCACATTTACAGGTGCAGGATGTTGTGTTTCATGGAGTTTAATGGTGAATTTGAAGATATGGGCCATGTCACTTCTGTCTGACCTCCCTCATCTCCATTTTCTCTATTTCTTTCTCCCTCAACAGAATATCTCGCTTCCTTTGTTGGTGTATCACCGTTTTAGTGTAGGCTCTTTTTTCTATTTTCTCTCTCCTTGTCTCCTTGGAAGTTAGATTAGGATTAGATTAGCTTGCCTACACTGGAATAGCTTGTGGTAGGTAGTTTAGGAAGAGGAACCAACCTTCTCTGGAGAGCTTTCCCATTCGCAAGGTCCCACACCTTGGGGAAGTTCAATGTTATGCAATCACACCAGATGAGTCTACCTTAGAAAAGTAGATTTTTAGAACTCATTTGGGGGTGCTTGTGATTTCACACTAACAGTTTTGGCATGCCCAGTGGGACAGGTCTGAAGCACCTTACCACTTCACTTCATCAAGTTTGATGTGCTCTTGGTGAAGATTTCAGCCTTTGGAGGCACTTTCAGCACATCTAGCGACTCCATCTAGTCAAAAACCCATTCTCTAAGTTACAAACCTTTTCCATCCATTTCCACTCATTTCATCCATTTTCTTCTTCCATCTCTTTCATTTTCTCCCATTCCATGAGGTTGTGCAATCATGACTTCATTCCCTTCATGGAACTCACACTTACAACAATACAGTCCACCTCCAATGTATTTCCCAACTCCTCTAGATCAACATTATAATTAGATCCAAGACCATTATGCTTACCCATATGAGCAGTGTCAAAACTAGTTTGACTATGAAGCTTATCAAGGACAAGGGGACACATATGATGGCGATAGTTATGCAGAGGATGCTAGTCTATTGGAGAAGATTCAAAAGTGGAGGCAAGCATGGTTCATTCATGGGCCATAACACAAATGAAGGCATTTGAGATTAGTTACAGTAGGTACCTTGTCCATGGGAAGGCCCTTTTCCAAGACATACACCCTTAGGAGAACCTAGACTTCATGGTTGAAACACTACCCCAACTCTGCACAATGAACTAAGGAGATTGAGGCCATGAATTTTGTGTCGAGCAACCTTGTCAATGGGTAAGTCCGCCATTATCTCGGTAATTTTCTCTCCACTCCTCAAGCAGCACCATCTCAATTTGAGCTTCAATTTCCAAGCTTCCCATTGTATGTTGCCCCAAGTGTGAAATCCATTTCTCCATCCCCTAGTCTTCCATCCCATTTCAGTTCTTCTGCCCTTTTCCCTTCCAAACAGTCATCCCCCAAACAAATAAGAAGTTCCACCTCCCTCCCCACCACAAAAAATTGCAAAGCTAGTTGAACCCCAACCTGCCACTCTCTTACTTTCCCAAGTCCATGTTAGGAAGATACTCAAGAATCCAATCAAGAACAACAAGAAGAGGAGCCCAACAGAAAAGAAATAATAGACAATCTGATGAGTTGGGCTGCTAAATTTGGGTTTACAAAGATCCCCTTGATGGTCAAGCCAATAGAGGAGGTCAAGGTTGAAGAGCTAGTGGTGGCTGAGTTTGAATTTGCAGCAGAGAGGGAGGACCATACAATTTCAGAGGCCCCGAGTGTGGAGCAGGCTACAGAAGAACCTTCAGTTCTTCCTCCCACTTCATCCCCTTCAAGCTCTGATGTTGAAGAAGAGTTTGATCTTTCAAACTTCATGTTTGAAAGTGAAGGGAGCCATGGTGATCAAGTTGCAGATCAGGAAGGCACCATGGAGGAGGTAGAGCACATGCAACAGGACAACAAGGAGGTAGACTACCTGTCAGACTTGGAAGATTGCTTTAATGAAGAGGATCCTTGAGGAGATAACATCATTTTTTCCTCCATCTTCAACCTTCCAAGCACATGAACCTGCTGCCATGAAGGAGAACATCCAAGGACAACAACCTACATCTCACAATGGCCCTCTGAACCAAGGTTGGAAGATCTTGATCTTCCATGTTCTTCAAAGGAGGAGGAAGAGAAAAGGCAGGAGGATGTCATCATCTCCCTCACACCATCCACTCAAGAAGGTCCACAAGAAGACTCCATTTTTGGAGTTGAATTTCAGAGAAATGGGCACATCCAAAGGATCAGACTATGCCCAATCAGGTACTTGGCTTCATTGGAGCCAAAGGAGAAACCAAAACCAGTCATGCCTACTTCAGGGCATGAGGATGAGCTACAAAGCACCAAGGATCAGCTACCATACCTCTTCAATCCAAATGCAGAGCAACTAAAAGAGGTATTGGTTTTGTCTTCAGTTGATACTTTGGTGATTTGGGTGGAAGAACAACTTGTAGTTAGTTTTTCACTCATCCAACCAACCATGTTCAATTTTAAATTAGTTACATGGCTGCCATTTTTAGGAAGGGAAGTTATTTCTCCTTATCAGTTATAGGTTTTGTTTGAGTTCCCTTTTCTCTTGGTTAGAGTAGAGTAAGTAGGTTTGTTTTCAGTAGAAGTACTTTTGCACACTCTGCATGTTCCATTTAGAGCATGTATGATTTTCAGTTTGTACATAGTTTTTGGTGTTGTTGTATTGCTCTTGCACAATGCATTCAGTTGGCTTTTGGTGAAGTTCAACTTCAAGTTTCATGGGTTTCCAAGTGATTCAAAGGTCAACAAAGTGCAAGGAGTCGGGGAGTCCATTTTATAAGAAGGATCAGTGTCAGACCATCATTCTTGACTCCATTCCCAATGGATGCTCCAAGGCCACTAGTCTCTTCATCTAGCAGCAGATGTCCCCGTGAATCACTAAATTTTTATCCCAAATTCGCCCCCGACAAATTTGGTCAAGACAACTCCTGCACATAAGGAAATTATGAAGGAAATGACTCAGACCCGCGAGCTCACATTCCAGGATGACAAACAAGGTTGCAGGGAGACTCTACAATGGAATGGTGGGGCCTGTGAAAGTTTAAACGACCTGTGTGAAAAAAAAAAAGAAGCTCAAACAAGCGTCACATCTCCACGTGTCTCAGGATGAAATGGAGGTAGGGGAAATGGTCAAGCAGAGTCAAAAGGCGAGCTTCGGGCCGCGGGGGTTTTCTGAGTTTTACGTTTCATGAAAAGGGGAAAAGATAAATTACGGACCCGTGAGCCCAATTTTTTCTCTAATCTGACTGCCACGTGTCCCATATCAAAGGGGACCCATTTTTCAAGTTGTTTTCCCACCCTCCTATACTGGACCTCGATACAAACTTTGAAGGGGCATATCTTTCGACTCAAGGCTCAAAATATTGTGAATCGACACTGTTGGAAGCGTCTTGACGTCCTCTACACCACGAAAGGATTAAAATCATTTTTCAAGCCCTGGTAGGTAAAAAATGAAGAAGAGTCTTCTCGGGCCATTAACGCAGAATCCAATCTCTTCAACTACCAGATCTGATTCGATTCAATCCATTGGGGAAACCAGAAGTGACATATTGTGGGTGAATTTACGTAAGGCATTGATATTAAGTGGTTGAGATTTCAAAGTGGGATTCGATGCATATCTCGGGGTGGTTGAAGCAAGATTCAATTTTTTCCCTCTTCTCTCTCTCTTATTCTTTCTATATATTGTAACACTTCTCATTTTGAAAAGGAGAGACATTCTGGGCATAGAGAAACTCTGTCAAATTTGTTTCTCAACGCTTGGAAAATGTATTTATGCCTCTATTCCAAAAATGTAATGGTCTGTGCACCTTCTAGACCAAAAAAAATGCATTTTTGTGGTGTTCTTCAACCCTTTGCATCGTTTTGTTGTTTCTCCATGCCTCTCCCTTCCAGATTTGTTTTTCTGTGAATGTATTTCACATTTGTAGGTGTCAGGATGTTGTGTTTCATGGAGTTTAATGGTGAATTTGAATATTTGGGCCATGTCACTTATGTCTGACCTCCCTCATCTCCACTTTCTCTGCTTTCTTTCTCCTCAACAAAATATCTCGCTTCCTTTGTTGGTGCATCACCGTTTTAGTGTAGGCTCTGTTTTTCTATTTTCTCTCTCTCTTTGTCTCCTCGGAAGTTAGATAAGGATTAGATTAGCTTGCCTCTGCACCGGAATAGCTTGTGGCATGTAGTTTAGGAAGAGGAACCATCCTTCTCTCGGAGAGCTTTCCCATTCGCCCCACACCTTGGGAAGTTCAATGTTATGCAATCACACCAGATGAGTCTCGCCTTAGAAAAGCATATTTTTAGAACTCATTTGGGGGTGTTATGATTTTACACTAACAGGGTATATATAGGTGGTATTAAGGAGTAGTTAATATCATATTGAGCACTTGAGTCTTATTATATGGTTTGAAGGTTACCCCTCAAAGTGGTTAAGTTATTCTACTTACATATTGTGGTCATTTATCTACAATTTTTGTTCCTTAATGTTCTATTTTTGTTGTTATTCAAATCTATCCAAGTAATTTCATTACATGACCCAATAGAATCATCGATATGTAATTTATAGGAGGAGAATGGGGCATGAAAATCAGCATCATTGAAAGTGATAACAGGTGATGGGAGATTCGTGACACCGACAAGGAATCCAAGGGGATGATATAAAGAAGCAGGAGGAGGCACTACATGGTAGGTATGATTGGAAGATGACTCAAGGGCCGAATTTTCATGCTTAGGTAATGGGTCATTGAAGATTTTTAAATTTTCATTTTCATTGGTAGATTTGGAAATGGAAGTAGTGGATTCGGTAAATTGATATCATTATTATCAATGAGATCTTAAATCAAATGGAAAAGCTTGAAACACTTTTCAGGTAGAATGGCCATTGTATCTATGGTAATCAAGGGATAGGAAGGAAGAAGAATTAGCTTGTTGAATTGGTAAATTTGTTCTCGCAACTCATGATAAAGAGATTATAAAGCTTGGGTTCTGAAGAGGAATTAGGATGGATGTGTGAAATAAGAGGAGAATAATAATGAGTAGAAGGGGTAGGAATAAACATGTGAATGGTGGAGACTCCAATATTGGAAGGAGAGGAAGAAAGTGGGATAGAAGTAGTAGTGGTAGAGAGTTCCAATTTACAAATCATACTATTGTGGGTAGAATTAGCACAAACACGTTGGGCAGCCAATAAATCATCTAGGATATGCAAAACATGGGTTGGTCTATCACACATTACAAAGCGAAAATTGGTAAGGGCATCCAATTGGGCTTGATTGACATTGTTGTTTTCATCACAGAAATGTTCATTGTTAGATGCTTCTATGTTATGGAGAGGGATATTCTTATAATTGCTAAGAATGTTTCCATTGATGGAGTCAACCATGGTAGAAGAATGATGACGAGTGGGTGGGGCAAACTCTATATAGGCTAGGGATCTAAAGTGACCACTACGGGTAATGGGCATGAAAGAAGATATCCACAATGTGCATGCAAGAGACCATGTTCACCAAATAATTTAATAAAATTCAAATCTAACATAGGGGCATTGTTAATTAGATAGATATAATAATAAATATGCAAGATCTAGCTAGAGAAGTACAATCAAGAGTGAAATATGGGAGATAAAGATGACTCACTTGTAGAATCGTAGGCTCAAGGCTAATGAGTAGGCTATAAAGGTAGATCCTGGGACCGTATGTATGCCCTTTTTCAAACCGGGAGTTGACGATATAAAGGACACAAGTGCCTAGGAGAGGACATAACCGCATGGGTGCTAACATACTTTGCGGGCGTTGGTGTTTATGGAATAGCTTTGGCCCTAGTTCTTTCTGCGTCACTTCTTATTCGTTGTAGGTGTGTCCAGTGTTGGATTTTGCAAGGCATTAGTCATTTTAGATGTCAAAATACAACCACTTTTAAAATATGACTGTCATGATTGACATGTAAATATATAATTTAAATGTCAAAATGACATGTATATTCAATATTTAATCACATATTGTATATATAAAAGAAATTTAATAAATTAAATATTAAATAGACATTATACATTATAAATTTGTGAGATTCATGATAAATATAACATAAATGAAAATGGAAACTTTGGAATGTAAATAAAATTAAAAATAATAGAATTATCTTAATATCTTATTAATGAAATATAAATATATGCATATCTCATTGATAAAATAGAAACATCCATTAATTTTGATTTTTAATTAGTTTTGTTTAATTTATTTGATTTCTTGTTTAGTTGTATTTTATTAATTTTGATTTGTAATTGGTTTTTTTTTATTTGTTTGATTTCTTACAAATAAAGATTGGATAGTAGACTAGATGTATTGGATTTGAGATTTTGCAAGAAAGGTGAAATTAGAAGATTGAAGTTGGAAATGGAACTCATTTTCTATAGAATTGCAAGTTTGCACTGAGTGAGTCATTTCTATCATTTTCTTCAAAATTTGTTTTTTAAATTGTAATTTGAAATTTTGTTTTAATATTCTCATAAACTTTAATGATGTTTATGGATCTTCAAATTGATTAGTGCAACATTAATTTTTTTGGGAAAAAATGAATATGTGAAAAACTATGAAATTGATTAGTCCAATCTATTATCCATAATTAAATAAAAGTCACATAACTATGAGAGAATATTACAAAGAACACCAACATCCATATAAAATTTAACTCAATTTATGTATTTTGTAATAGTTATTATAAAAACAAATTTGACGTGCATATTAAATTTTAAACGTCAAATGACATCCATATAATTTTCTAGACCGCCAAACAATTTTATTGTGACATGTAACATTGAATGTCAAAATCCAGACTAGTCGTGTCGGGTTTGCTACAATTATGCTCAGTCAAACCTGTACCTGTAAAATAAACCTTAGCTTATTGCACAATACTTAAGCGCACATTAGATGAATAAATAATGTGTATGCTTAAGTCGAGCTAACCTCGGCAATTGTAGACACTAAATCATGCACTTTGGGTATCTATCTAGTCCTGATCACATACTACTATTCATATGATTCCTAAGTAAGAAAAGTACTAATTGACCCATGTCTTTGGCCTCTTTGCTTGTTTTCTTGCCTCTTTTGATCTTACACTCCTTCTAGCCTAGTCTGTCTTTTCATACTTCAACATTTCTCACTTTGGACACCAACGCCCACCCAATTAGTATGTCGTCAGTGTCAGTGCCCCCATTCCCTCTGGGTTCCCCCGATCTCTTTGTACTTTTCTCACATCTTTTGGGTCATTTCTAGCCATTTGGGCATCTTATATTTTTGTAGTCAACATTTTTGGGGTTAATTACAAAATTCAAGCAAGGGAATCATATAAATATAAATTTATGTGACCATAATAAAGGACCAAACACTAAGCATTAGCTATCACCACCTAAGGTTGCATCCAAAGGCATTATCAAGAGCATTCAAGCATCCATCTAACATCCACATAAGGGCAAGGGATTGCATTATTTTGCATACACTTCATAGGAGAGGAAGTTCATTCTTTCATGCACACATCTATTTACATATTTTACATCTAACTACTTGCTCGTTATCAAGTGCAACACACACAAGAGCCACCTAGGGCATGATTTCGACACACACACACACATAGAACTACATTGGGTCTGAGATGTAGTGCAACGCTTAGGTTGTAAGTTCACTTGTTTGATAGCCGAGGATAGTTTGACCCCTCATTTACATTATTTTCTTTTTGATTTGATGCACTTTTGGGGTTTTGCAGGTCATTTCTTCATTACGCAGTTATAAGTGACATCTGCAAACTTGATGTGACATACTAGCAAGGAAGTGAAGGACAACAAATACCTCGTGACCCTCCAAAGTTGGTTTTCTAATTTCGAGCATCACAATTGCCTAGAGTTGGTCTCAGTAGCATCCACAAGTGCCCCTAACCCATTCCGTACCCCTAATTCGGGAAGATCTTGCATCACAAAAATTTTTGAGGCTCAAAGTGTGTCATTTTCTCCTTATGTGCATCATCATTCATCATTTTGACACAACCCATGATTATTTACGAATCAACTAAGTCCTTCTATCTCATTTATGCAACTAGGGTTTCATACCTTTTAGCTAAATTTGCTTGGGTCCATTTCTGTACTTCATTGCATATATTTAGTTTTGTTACATAATTAGTATTGGGCATATATTTATTTCAATATTTGCTTAATCATTTGGTGAACCCGTCGCTTGATTCCAACCTTCTTTCTAGGGTTTTCTTCTTATGACCATCACTGTAGTGGTCATTTTGAGAATTTTGAGCATCTTGTGCTTCCTTCATCTTCCCGTAGGGTTTCTCAATCTATAGCTGAGGTTCTGCATCAATGGCTGAAACTGAAAATAATTTTACCAACTCTTAAAATTTTCCTCTTCGCAAAATCGAAACATCTGATAGTGAACACTCATATGATGAAGACATGAATGTTGATCAAGAGAAATTAGATAAGATCACAAATTTTTGACAAGCTTTGCATGATAATCCTACTCATCTTCCACATATTATTCATGCATTGATTGTTGCTAAAAACTCTCGTGATGTTGTTTTTGAACCTCTTGTCGGTTCTTCCTTAGCCGCCATGGCCTCCACTCAACCCCTTCATATTCCTACTTCCATTCCCATTACTACCGCTCCCATCATTCAACCTCATGCTTCTCATGCACAACCTGACGCTTCTTCGAATACACTTGATCTCAATTCTTTATATCAGGATTTGTAAACTCAAATTTGTCAACTTCAATTGGCTACTTCTCGTGCATCTCCATCTCTGGATTCCACTTTGTTACTTCATACTCCTTTCGCACCCACCATCTCTCCTACCAATTTCCTCCAAACTTTTTCCCTCCTAAGCTACCCATTTTTAAGGGCCATGGAGACCCTCGAGAACATCTCCGAGCATTTCACATAGTATGTCTAGATTATGTAGATGATCACCCTTTATTAGCAAATCTCTTTCCTCGTAGTCTTACGATTATGCCATGCGTTGGTTCTATGATTTACTTGTTCACTCAATAACATCTTTCATGCATATAACCGATGCTTTTCTAGCTCATTTCTCCATCAATATCAGCTCTAAGATCTCATATGCTCAACTCACTCAACTTAAACAAGGATCTAACGAACATCTAGCAGATTATGTCTTACGATACAAGAAAAACTTAGCTAAGATGTCTAATGTACTCATGGACTTTGAACTTCAAGATTTATTTGTTAAAGTCTATTACCACCTCTTCAGGAGAGTGTTATCTTTGAAACCTCTCCATCATTCGATCATTTGTGTCACACTCTTAAGCTACACAAAATAAAACTCTTATCTATAGGAAAGCTTAAGTATCAAGAACAAGCTTCATCTTCTATGCACTTTCAAAGTAAATCAAATTTTAAGCCAACTACAAAACCTATGAAGCTAAAGCAACTATCAACATTGTCTCTAAATACTAAAGAGCTTCAATGACAACCACCTAAGCATACATATACAAAATTGACTATCACTCCACATTTTATCTTGCCACAACTTATCAAGAGCAATCTTATTACGATTCCTCCTCCACTCAACCTAGACCCATCTCATCCAAAATGTCACAATTAAATGAAAATTTCATATGTGAATATCATCAATGTGTTAGACATTCTATAGATTGATGTTTTAAACTTTGCATTCTTATACAATATCTTATCAATAATAATGCGATCAAGATTCCAAAGCCTACGACTTCTACACTAGTAAATGAAAATCAAAATCTCAAAATCTTTAACAATCCTCTCCGAAACATGATAAGTAACTAGATGAATCTTCAACCAATCATACATATTATGCGGCTGCACTCCTCCTATTGGGGGCTCTTGACTTTCTAGTTGCTCACACCGAGCCATCTCCATCGATCATTACTTTCTCTGATCATGACTATCATGCTACATTCTCTTCTAATCACTTGCACATTAGTACTTCTATTGGATCCACTCCTATTAATAACACTATAGTTAATCCATCATTTCACGTTAGCACATGTTCTATTGCACTTCTTGTCGCTATCGGCTTTCCACTCTCACAAATCTCATATCCGATACCTAAATCATATAGTTTTGTTAAGCTTCTGGTCACTATTAGTCCTCTTACCATGTTTGTGCCTTTTCTTATGGCACCATCAGTCAAAGGGTGTGACATGATCTTAGGTCTCCCCTAGCTCCACGCAACTCATGCCATCACTTCCATCATCACTTGTGTCTAAAGTTCATTCACAATAAGCAAGTTATCACTATCAATGGTGTTCCACCATCCACACCATGGCCACAACCTCCTCTTGATATCCTCTTGACTTTCTAGAGCATCTAGGTCACTACGGCCTCTTGAATCTAAAGCATAATATGCTCCTAACTCCCCTTTTTACACACGCCATACCTACATGCCTTATCGGTTTACTATTCCATCACATCAGTCTAGGTCCACCACTTGGATAAATCCTTCACATCGGTATATTTCACCGCCTCGTTTTTTCTTCACATAGTGTCCATCACCTCCACATTCTCTTCTTCACATAGGTGTCTATCACCTTCGTTTCTACACATATATATCCATCACCTATGTATTCTCACTTCACATAGGTGTCCATCACCTCCACATTATCCTCATTGGTCACATGCACATAGGCTTCATTTACCTATGCAATATCTATCTCATACACCATTGATCTTAGAGCATGGTCACACGCCTTCATCTCCGCAAACATCGGGTGGAGGAACTTCGTCTTTCACTGTCATCGAATAACATATTCATTATCGTGCATTTGGGGGCATCATACTTATTCTCCCCCTTCTAGCATTCTCATGTGTCTTACGCGCATTTGGGGGAATCATATTTATTCTACCCCCTTCTAGCATTCTCGGTTTCTCACACACTACACTTCACGTCTAGTCTCTCACACACAACATACACATCTTGATACACTCTTGTATTGTCATTACCTAATGATGCACTCTTGTGTTATGGTTCACACTTGAATGTTGAGGGCATACTATACACATGAACCTCACACACTACACACTTCACACATTACGCATTCATGACATCTCTTTCTCACGCAACATCTACCACACATCATACACACTTTGCACACTCTACGCATTCACGATACACATTTCTTACTTCTACTTCTACACTACACTCATTACCCTATGACACACTCTAGTTCCACGGTTCATACTCAATTGTTGAGGGTTTCAATCTAAAATGAACCTCACCACACTCACTCACTCACTCGCTCACACTCTCTCTACACTCTACGCTTTCACAATCACATCTTTCTAGCGCACACATTCAAACCATTTCCCAATGACACACTCTTGTTCTATACGGTTCATTCTCGATTGTTGAGGGGGAATTTATAAATGAACCTCATCACACACATACTCATTCATGCATTCGATTGGGGAAAATGCTCCTATCATTCACTCTACATTCTATTATGTCTCATCCACAATATATTACATATCTTGGTCACATTTAGTCTTGCTTGCATTTACTCATTACATGTACACTCTATTACACATGCTAGTCAGATACTTTTTATGTCATTATCTTGTTATACACACATGCATGTTCACTTTCCTTCTAGTTGTGATCACAAGATTTACACAAATCTTTACACATAATACATGGATGTTGACACAATACCTCATACCTATTACCAGTCCCATAATGGCTCCTGAGGGCATCCACTTTCGTATACACTACAAGTGTTATTGTTTCATTTTTCATAACACATTACTATATTGGATTATACACGCTTTGAAATACTTTCTATCTTTCTAACATGCTAACAGGTGGTTCATGTGGAATATTTGTCTTGCAAGTCTATTTGTTTCCATGGTTGTTTGTTACATTGCATGTTATTGTTCGACATTTATTGTCATTGTTTGCCATTATTTGTGGGCTTTGCCATTTTTCTTGTGTGCACTGCTTTTTCTTTTGGGTATATCAGCCTTACGTGTCTTGCGACATCGTGAGTGATGTCCCATGTTTGTCACTTGCTTTTTGTGGTCCACATTGTCTTCTTACTGTTAGCTTACACATTGTCTTCTTGTCTGCTAGCTTACATCTTGTCTTTTACATGCGTATTTGTCTTGTTTGCACTAACACTTGTTTCTAACCACTTTGTTTGTGTGTGTGCCTTGGTTTTACCAAGCACACTCCCCCCCTTACAGGCATCAATTTGAGTTCAACGGTCGGTCCTCCTTTGGGCCGCATACTCCTCAACGACGTCGCATGCACCCCAAATGAGGGGGAATCTATTGGATGAATTAGTCACCCATTCAATAGTTTACAACACACATTTCATTATAGCTCAACACACAAATCAACACATTCTTCATCTTAGCAACGACCTAGATTCTGACTTGGGTCCTCAACACAACACAGTCACCAATGCACCCAGACAATAGTGCCTGTGCGCCCCTAACCCTTCTTGGATGCTTGTGGCTAGGAGAAATTACACAAAAATTTTCAGTTCAACACATTTCTCATAATTCACACAACAACTTTAATAGGGCACATAGTCCTTAGCACTTGGCATGCATGCACTACACAACATTTTCTACTTTCACATTTGATCAGAATTGTTTGAACCGGATTGGATTTTTACACACCATCTACAATGGTGTTCACACTTGGGAAGAAGTTAAAGGTTGGAGGATGACACTAGACTTTTCTCCCTACACTTCTTCCATTCTTGGCATGAGATCACCCAAAAACTTCGCATTCAACGTAACTGGCATGAGATCGCCCAAAAACTCGTTCTTCTACATCATCTTCAGGATCCTTTCTATTTCTTTACTCATCACGGATCAGGTGCACATGTTCCTTTTTCATTTTCTTGTATACTTTTACACACTTTTTACACATTTTGATCATATATACGCGTATTTGACTACTTGTTCGTTCTTCTCTTTTACAAGTTTGTCCTTATGGGAAGCGGTAGTCACATCAATCACATATCAATCACACCATGTTAAAAATAATCAACATCAATAACATGTACAATCACGACATCTACACACATGCTCTCGCCCTAGGGTCATCATCATCATCATCTTATTTTTCACTTCCTCTTCTCTAGCTTCCACGCTTCACTTTTTATCACTCCACACTTTTCCTTGTTTTTGACACACTTTTCACCATCGATCTACATGGTTATTAGGTACGCATCTCTTATCTACTTTATGTTATCGAGCATTCTCTCAACAACATAAAGTGGGGAAAATGTAGACACTAAATCACACACTTTGGGTATCTATCTAGTCTTGATCACATACTACTATTCATATGATTCATAAGTAAGAAAAGTACTAATTGACCCATGTCTTTGGCCTCTTTTCTTGCTTTTGGTTTCCTCTGTTGATCTTATGCTCCTTCGAGCCCAATCTGTCTTTTCATACTTCAACATTTCTCACTTTAGACACCAATACCCGGCCATGACGCCAAGGCGTTAGGCCCCATCCCTCTGGGTGCCTCTAACCTCTTTATACTTTGCTCACATCTTTTGGGTCCTTTCTAGCCGTTTGGGCATCTTATCTTTTGGTAGTCGGCCTTTTTAGGGTTAATTATGAAATTCAAGCAATGGAATCATATAAATATAAAGTTATGTGACCATAATAAAGGACTAAACACCAAGTATTAGCTATCACCACCTAAGGTTGCATCCAAAGGCATTATCAAGAGAATCATAGATCCACACAAGGGCAAGGGACTACATTATTTTGCATGCACTTCATATGAGGGGAAGTTCATTTTTCCATGCACACATCTATTTATATCTTTTACATCTAGATACTTTCTCTTATCAAGTGTGACACACACAAGAGGCACATAGGGCACTATTTCACACACACACATATAACTACATTGGGTAATAGATGTAGTGCAACGCTCGTTCATAAGTTCACTTGTTTGACATTCGAGGACAACTTGACCCTTCATTTGCATTATTTTATTTTTGGATTTGATGCCCTTTGGGGGTTTATAGGTCATTTCTTCATTGTAGGTTACATGACATCTGCGAACTTAATGCGACATACATCGAAGCACATCAAATACCTCACGACCCTTCAAAGTTGGTTTTATGAGGTTCTGAACAATCACGGGTGCCTAGAGTAGGTCTACAACGCTCGTAGATGCCATCGACCCATTTCGTGCACCCCATCCCCGTAGATCTTGCGGTTGCACAATTTTCTAAGGCTCGGTGCGACACTTCTCTCCTTTTGTACATCGGTTCATCACTTCGACATAGCCCATGATTATTTGTGAATCATCCAAGTCCTTATATCTCCTTTTTTGCAACTAGGGTTTCATACCTTTTAGCTTAATTTGCTTGGGTCAATTTATGTACTTCATTGCATATATTTAATGTTGTTACATAATTAGTATTAGGCATATATTTATTTCAATATTTTCTTAATAAGAAGTCACCCCAATGTGATTGTCACTGAGCATTGCACTACATTTTAGACTCAATGTAGTTATGTGTGTGTGTGTCCTTGAGCTAGGATGCCCAAGTACCAATCGCATAAAGAATAACAGACTCTGACTACTTTGTCCCAATGCAAAATGTGTAATATGCAATTCATAATAGACCCTCATATCTGATGAAGTATGCGAGTCCCAAAATGTCATACTTGATGTAGTAGATAAAAAATATTAGGTCTTTGTAGATGTATATGCCTTTTAAATGCTTTCCCCTAATGAGATTACATAAGACATGTATATATATGATTCATTTGCTTAAGTTTCGCCATTAACAAGTGAAAGGCCAACCTAAGGTGAAGAACAAAGACATGAAAGAAGTAACATCTGAAAAATCAGAAAAAGAGAGAAAAAAAGGACAAAAGCGGCCAAAGGGGAGAGTAGTGTCCTGGATGCTCTTGACTCTAATGAATGGTTTTGTACAGGGGGTTCTAGAAAGATAAAATAATAGAATTAGATATGATAAAGATGTTGGCTACTATGCAAAAGCTGAAAGGTGTAAGTTGAGTAACAATAAACAATAAAGATAAGAAAGATAAAAGCAATGTCAAAGCAAAACAAGTGTTAATGACTAGTTCTCTTGCTTAGGAATCATGCATATAAATGAAGTATTTAGAGGCTAGATGTACATAGTATGTGCATGATTTAATGTCTATAGTTGTGTTTCAACTCTTGATATTTTCCAGACCGCATTAACAAAACTTTGATATGCTTATATGCATATTCTAATCACTTTGGCATACCATTTGAAAATGATAGAACAATTCTTTATCTAAATCCTAAACCCTAATTAAACTTTCATTGATAATTTTCAACCATATTATTAACATATAGAAAAAATAATATAGTTTATAAGTGTATGAATCATTTAGTCATGTGGATTGTAGTTAACAGTATAAAAAATGTTACCTAACCATCTACCAAGGTACAAATCCCAAAATATAAAAAAAAAAACAAATTTGACACAATAAATACTCCTAAAACCAAATATATAATAATAATTTTTTGCCCTTTATACATTAAACATATAACCCTAGTTTTGTATTCACATAGAAAGTGTGGAGGCCATTAGTTAAGTCTATTTACCCTTTCGCATAGATGATGATGAGTCATGAGTATGACCATGCGGCCTTGGCACGCTTAGGACGGGGATCTCAAGATTGTGGGGCCCACACCCTCCCCATTTATCAACGCGGTTACCCTACCCAACCCGAGTTAACTTGATAAAGCTTTTTATCCCGGTGGACCACTAGTAATAATAATACCTCACCAACCTACCAATACAGCACATTAAATGAAATTAATTAAAGCATTCTTTAATTCCCTTCTTTTTATTTTTCTTTATTCCTTTTTCCGACAGGATTAAAACAACCCGGCCCCGGCCCCGGTCCCCTTCTCTCTACAGTCTCGGGTACTCCCCACTAAGCGCGCCGAGTGTCCACGTGGCCTACTGCAATATGCCATAAGTACTACATTAAATATATTCGTGACATGGCGGAGCACGCACTCACGCCAAGAATATGATGACATGGATAACGGGCATCCGACGTGGAAAGCATGTCCGTTTGGAGTCTCGACTCTAAAATTCCTTTCTTGTCTCTACTTAAAGAGTGTGGGAAGTGGGAAGCAAAGAAAAGAGGTTACTTAGATTTAGGGCTTCTCCTGTTTAGACGAAGCGATACAAAATTACAAATACAATTCAAGGTCGGCCCAAATTTGGGTGAGCTCATAGTCCGTCAGTCTTTTAACGTTTTAAGCACACACTGTCCAATCCAGTCAAAATAAATCACATATGTAATCGTCCGCTTTTGCTTTTGCTTTTGCTTTTGCTTGTACTTGTACAGATTGAGACTTAAATTCCTCTGCGAGATACCTACCTACTTGGGTAGAGCTCAAAGTCTTCTTTTAAACTTTTATGTTACCCTCCTGGGGTTGTCCACCAATGTATAGGAATTCCATCATTTTAACTTCAACAAGATCGAGATCGGGCCTTTAGTGGGCTTAAAATGCCAGTGTGTAGCTGCTGTTTTTGTTGACGAGCAGGAGAAGGAGAAGGAGAATGAGGTGGGTGTATTTGGTAGTGATATTGTTGTATTCCTGGTGCTACTGCTCAGGTGCTGATCTGAATGACGATGTCCTGGGACTGATAGTGTTCAAAGCAGATTTAAGGGACCCAAACTCATTCCTAAGTTCATGGAATGAGGAGGAGGACAGCCCTTGCAGCTGGGCAGGGGTGAAGTGTAACACCCGAACGGGAAGAGTGACAGAGGCGGTGCTCGACAATCTCTCTCTCTCCGGGAAAATCGGGAGGTGTCTCACAAGGCTGCATTCTCTTCGCACATTGTCTCTCGCAAGCAACAATTTTTCCGGAGAAATCAGCCCCGATCTGGCACGGATTGAAAGCCTGAAGATTCTGAATTTGAACCACAATGCCCTTTCTGGCACAATTCCTGCCCGTTTCTTTCAACAATGCTCCACCGCTCTCAGAGTCGTTTCCCTGGCTTACAATACACTGCAAGGTACTGTTCCCGACACCGTAAGTTCATGCATCAGTTTAACGGCTTTGAACTTGTCTGGCAATTATTTGTCTGGCTCTCTGCCTCCAAAGATATGGTCTTTGACAAATCTGAGATCACTCGACCTGTCTCACAATGCCTTCGTTGGGATTGTTCCTGAGGGCGTTGGGGGTCTCACCAGTCTCAGAGAGATACATCTCAATTCCAATAATTTGTCTGGTCCAATACCATCTGATTTAGGAGACTCCGCCCTTTTAAAAAATGTGGACTTGAGCTTCAATATACTATCAGGCAGTCTTCCTGACTCTTTGGGACAGTTGCATTTTGTTTCTTTTCTGAGTTTTGGTAATAATTTTCTTGGGGTACCATCCCTTCCTGGTTAGGCATCTTGGCAAACCTAGAGTATGTAGACTTGTCTGCCAATAATTTCAGTGGAAGCTTTCCTGCTTCGGTGGGTATGCTGCAGAATGTTAGGTCCATTAACGTGTCTAACAATAAGCTGTCGGGAGCAATTCCCGAGTCTTTGATGGGGTGCACTAACTTGTTCTCACTTGATATCAGCAGAAACAACATAAGTGGAAGTATACCTGGGGAGTTATTTGAACTGGGTTTGCAGAACATATATTTGTCCTCTAATCATCTCACCGGTCCTATTCCTCATGCTGCTTCTTCAAACTTGTATAAGTTTCTGGAGGTGTTGGATTTGGCACATAATTTTTTGAGTGGAGAAATTCCTTCGGTCATCAGCCGGTGCTCCAATTTGAAGTACTTGAACTTATCAGAGAACCTTCTTGCTTCCAACATCCCTTCAGAGTTTGGTAATCTTCAGTCTTTGATAACTTTGGATTTAAGTTATAATCATTTATTTGGGGACATCCCCGGAAAACTTGGAGATGCCAATGCCATCTCTGTGCTGCAACTTGATGGCAATTTCTTAACTGGAAGGATTCCCGGAGAGATCGGGAAGTGTTCGTCTCTGTCAATGTTGTAAGCGATCCATCTGCTGTTTCTTTACTTTAGCAATTGCTTATTTACTTTCAAAATTTTGGCCAAGTAATATGTGCACACACTGAATGAAATGCTTGCTGATAGGACTTCATTCTTACTTCCTATTTCTTTTGGATTAAGTGATTTAAAATTCTGGTTTTGGAAGACACCATCTTTTTCTCAGGAGTTTTTGAAGAAAGTGTTTTATATGTGAACATGTAAAGTATTGTTTTAGGCGCGGCCTCTCTAAATTCCTGCTGATAAAATTATCTCCACATCAAACAGTTTTGTAATGGTCTGGCCACTTTAAAATGTTACCAGTTGTTCTTTCAGATGTTTTGCATTTCCCAAGCCATTAACAGCATTCATTTGTCGATAACTTGAAGTCATGTTTTGTGCTGTTGAAGAAGTGAACGATAGGCATAATTTCATTTGAAGGAAAGATTATAACACCCTTTTGCTGTAATATACTGGATTCAAGAAACTATAAAAAAGTTCTTTCCTGTTACAATCTTGTAGAATGGTACATAAATTGGCTTTACTTGAAACTATAGAAAATTTACAGTCTTTTTAATGCTGAGGAATCTTCTGCTATTTGCATATATATCTTGTTTTTGATTTAAAGAGCAAAGTATAGTTGCATATTGTAGATTATTTCAGAGTAGAATCTCTTTTGTATTCAGTTTCGGGTGTTATGTCGTTCATTGTATCAACCAGTATTCAATCGGTCTTAAATCAAATAAATAGCATTTAAGTTGCTTGATCTAGTCTATTCACATTACCGATTTGAAGAAAAGACATAACAGTTTTGGTTTAGGTTTTGCTTTTATTTCAAGTGGGTGGTCCTCTGCATCTTGTAAGGTAAGTGATTATTCTGGTTAGCAGAATATTTTTAACTGTTGTAGAGCCTATGGCATTTATTTTTGTATCTATTTTGTTTTCGTGTGGATGATTTATTCATCATCCAGATGAAGGTTAGGTTTGAAATTTCCTTGACCAGTATAGAATAAACATTAATATGTTGAGTGCAATTATTATGCAAATGCCTGGAACTTGGCACAATCTGCTTCTAATAATTTATATGTTTGCAAGTCGTGGGAAAAATAATTGTCTTACAAGTGTTACTTCAAAATGCAGGAGCTTGTCTAACAATCGTTTGACTGGACATGTACCCAAGGAATTAGCCAAACTGCGTCGCCTAAAAATTCTTAATTTGTCAGTCAACAATCTGACTGGGGAGCTACCACAGCAACTTGGGAACTTGGGTAATTTGTTATTTGTGAATGTTTCCCACAACAGACTCAAAGGGAAGATTCCAACAGGTGGCATTTTCAACACATTGAACAAGACTGCACTTGAAGGAAATGCAGGGTTATGTGGATCAGGTGTGAATGTTACTTGTCCCATGGTTATGCCTAAGCCAATAGTTCTCAATCCAAATTCAAGTGGGAGTGCAAGAGGTGGGACTGAATTGATAAAATCTAGGCACAATAGAATTGTTTTAAGTGTTTCTGCAATAATAGCAATATCTGCAGCAGCTGTGATTGCATTTGGCGTGGTTGCTGTGACTGTTCTGAATATAAGAGCTCAGTCTAGTTCCAGATCTTTGAATCATATGCTTGATAGTTTTTCTCAGTCTCCCTCTACTGATATGGGTCTAGGAAAGCTGGTTATGTTTACACCCCATTCAGATCATACATCTGAGGATTGGGTGAATAGTGCTCATGCATTGCTTAACAAAGACTGTGAACTTGGAAGGGGAGGTTTTGGGACTGTGTACAAAGCAGTTCTAGGGGATGGAAGGATAGTTGCTATAAAGAAGTTGATGGTTTCAAGTTTGGTTAAATCGCAAGAAGATTTTGAGAAGGAGGTGCAGCTTCTGGGCAAAATTAAACATCCAAATCTTGTGAGCTTGCAAGGCTACTACTGGACACCACAGCTACAGCTTCTCATATATGACTATATCCAAAGTGGAAGCTTGTACAGTCGACTCCATGAGAAATCCCTGCTGGATGCTCCTTTAAGTTGGTTGAATCGGTTTAACATAGCATTGGGAACTGCAAGGGGGCTTGCACATCTTCACCATTCTTGCAGGCCACCAGTCATACACTATAACATAAAATCTAGCAATGTACTACTGGATGAGAATTCCAGTCCTAAAATTGCAGACTATGGCCTTGCAAAACTGCTGCCCATGCTTGATAGATACATTCTCAGTAGCAAGATACAGAGTGCATTAGGATACATGGCTCCTGAATTTGCTTGTCAAAGCCTCAAGATAAATGAGAGATGTGATGTGTATGGCTTTGGGGTGTTGCTTCTAGAACTTGTTACAGGTAAAAGGCCAGTTGAGTACATGGAGGATGATGTTGTGATCCTATGCGATAATGTGCGATCTTTACTTGATGAAGGAAAGCCTTTGACTTGTGTGGACTCGACTTTGTCGGAATATCCCGAGGATGAGGTTATTCCTGTGATTAAGCTTGGCCTGATTTGCACATCCCAAGTACCTTCAAATAGGCCACCCATGGCAGAGGTGGTACACATCCTTGAGCTGATTAGATCACCAACAGAAAGTAGAGAATTGCTATAAAGGGGAGTTGAAGAAGCTTCACTTAAAAGGCTGAACTTCTCTCAAATGGCGAATGTGAGTGACACTGCTGAAGAGGAGTTCCATTGTTCCAGCCCTCAATCTTGAAATGCCCTATCTCTATCTATAAGTATAAAGAGCTACTGAAGTTTAGAACTCTAGTTTGCTTCTGTGTAGATGAAATATACATTAGGGTCTTTTTATATTTGATTGAGGGAGAATGTCCTTTTCATCAGTGTCAACTTTCGTTGCTCCACTGGAAATTCTTTTGAGAATGGCCTTGTGCCATTTATTTCATTTTAATCTATGGCAGGTTTCTGTGTTTTCTGCCAGAAGATATAGATTTATATAAAATTTCTCTGATTATTTTCATTAGAATGCTGTTATGGACAACGTGGCGGTTTTAAGTCTGTTTATACCTGCATTTGCTATATTGTGTTCTAAATAGTATTGGTACTTCAAATGTAAGGGTAGTTGATTTGTAATTATCTAAAATAGTAAAAGGCTTTTTGCCTATGGATATATATATTCTGGATTGCTTCTGCTTTTCAAGCTATTTGAACACCCTGATTCTTTGCGTCCAAGTTCCAAGTTCCCACCCATGAACTACAGATATGTGTGACAGGATTAGCAACCTAGCTCATGATTTGCATTGTGATAATTGTATCTTCATATATTGAAAGAGAGAGTGGTTTGATCGTCTTGATTGTGACAAATTTGTTTTCAGCGTTGTTTCAAAAGTTTTGTAATGGATTCGGGCTTCAATGTTAATTGGAATTGGGAAGAGGTTGTTATGGATATGGTACAGTTAGATGGCAGGGTGTGTGGTTGTACAACAGTTAGTGGGTAACATCTTTATTATTATAGAGATTTTGACTTGACTAGCAGGAGCAGGAGCAGGAGCAGGTACTCATGCCCAGTGCCCTCAAATAATTGTACCTGAGGTAAATAACTCTTAAACTCATTCCAAACAGCAACAATAATTAATAGCAAATAGGAGAGGTTAGTGCTTTCAGGGGATCCAATGTTTTATTGTTGTATTCAACATCACTGGCCCAGGGGTTAATTTTTGGGTGACCTTAATTTTCTAATACTGTGTAATGTATACCGTAAAAATAAATTAATTAACATTTTTTTTTTTTTTTTTGTGTTTATTGAACTATATTTAATATGTACCAATATAATTTATACATAAGTGTATAAAAAGTGACGATCATATTTTACATATGCAACGGTTATTTCAAAAATTTGTGTTTATAACTAAAATTGCAAAAATCTTCTAAATGGGCATCAAATTTAACCCCTATTCGTTACCTTAGTTACGGCTCAATACCATCAGTTAGCCAAATTTGATTTGAGTTTCTAAACAATAAAACATGGGTGTAGGGGGTGGCCTTGGTGGGTAGATTGTCTAATTTTCCCTACGTTTGCGTTGTATTAAAAGTGAAATGTCTTTGATGACAATAATTGGTGTAGCTCATATTTTCACAAATTTGTCTTGTAAAAAAATCGAATTTGAGAAAGGGTCACAAAATTGTAGTCCTTTCATTTTGACACGCTACGATAAATCTTTAATTACATAAACGTGATTAAGGTTATGGACAAAAATATTGTAAGTGAATTATGTAGACGTCGTAAGAATAAAAAATATATTTTATGTTCAGTCATATTTTTTTCACGAAGAATTTTAATTAGAGGTTTATAGGGTGAGAGGGCGAACTGCTCTAAGTGGTGAACAAGGCCGAATTAAAGGTTAGGAGCGCCCTAGGCAATAGTTTGAATGGATGCCCCCTCACAATTTTAGTTATTTTTTTCCATCAAGTAAATAAATAAAATATGTCTATATTCTTGTATTTTTAAATTTACATCATGGTCATAATAACATAATAATAAAACTATCTTACTAAATTATTCTAGAAGGATGCAAAATATTCCATGTATGGAAAAAATTAATTGTAGGAGATGCTCAAAATGCAAAAAAATACAATATTTTATACAAGGCTTCTTACAAATCTGATTTAGCCATATCAAGTAAGTGACGGGAACTCCATCTTGAAATAAAGCACCATTTTTTTACAAAGAAACAAAAGCGTTTATGTAGCTCCCATGGTTTTGTGAAGAGTTGTATTTGGACCAGGCCTACCATTTCCTCCATAATAAAATAATAGAAAATTTCCCCAAAAAATAAGAATAGAGAATCAAATACTTTTTTCCTTCAATTATACTCACTTCTACTAGATACATTAGTGACATTATAGAAAAATACATTAATCTTTTTCTAGAACAAACTACACACCTATATAATCTAGAGCTACATCAGAGAACGGTAACAATACCAAGAAAATCATACATGTTTATAAATATGTGATATTTTTTTACTTGCAAAATAATTATAAAAGTTTTTTTATGTGCATGCGTGAAATTTATATTACTATATAATATTATTTATAAATGGGTTGATCAATATTAAATCTTCGGATAATTTTTTTAAAAGCTAAGTTCTAAAATTAATCAACAAAAAGGATATTTTTAGATTTAGGTGCCCCCTGACTACTAGCGCCCTAGGCAACTGCCTAGTTTGCCTAGGGCTTAATCCCCATCCGGTGGTCAAGTGTATTCACCAATTTTCTTCCATGCTAACAAGTGTTTATACTCTTTGAGATCATTTGGGTACACTAAAAACACACTTGTAACATCCTACAAAAGTAAATTATCTAATTTTTCTTTTTTTAAAGCATCTTCCAATTACACTTACAATCATGTACGACTAATTTAGTTCATTTTAATTTAAACCACTTTCCATATCTACAATAATATGAATAAATAGATTTGCACTAAATTTAGACAAAAACTTTGCATGGCATTGCACAGGGTATATTGTGTGGTGCTTGGATTGTGCAAGATCTATTGTGTAATGGTTGGCATTGTGCACCACTGTGCAACTCTGATGTGCAAAGTAGTGTAGGATTGCACAATATTACCACACAATAAGGTGTAGTGTAAAAGCATGCACACAAGTGTGGACACTCGGGCATCTGTGTGGAAAGTGCACAATATGCTTTAGAGGTGTCTATAAGTGTGCATGTATAAACTGTGTGTAGGATCTCGTGCGCAACACCAATGTATAGTAGGAGATGCTTTATGGTGCATAAAAGAGGTGTGCAACATTGGAAAGTAATGGTTGTGTTTTCAAACACTTGTCGGAGGATTAATGTGTAAAACAATGTGTTGGGGATGATTAAGTGTCGGTTATAGGGAATGTCAAGATTCTCTGACAATTTAGTTGCGATTTACTTTAAAACATGTAACTATTGTAAAACATGAATATTTGTAGGCCTAAATTAGAAAGACAATTGGACTATCTAATTTAAAGTTGTTGATCGTTATAAATATCAACCAAGTCTAGGATGAGGCATACACTAAACATATTGGTATCCACTTTGTATTGTATTATAGTTGTGTAAAAACGTGCATGGACTACTTAAATATTGCAAAGAAAGTCTTGTACAAATCTTGTTGTACTATTGAATTAGATTAAATTCATTAAGAAAGATTTATGTCACCGAATTTTTTTACTCGAAAGGTTTTCCCAAGATAAACCTATATTTATATCTTGTGCTTTAATTTTCTTGTCTTGTTCTTAAGATTCATACTTACCTCTCATATTTTCTATTTTAGATCCACTTATGTTTGTAGTTGGGTTTGCCATCGAGTTCCCAACAGCTAGTATCAAAGCTTCTTGGCTTAGAGGTTTCTAGGAACTTTGGAGGTAGATCATTAAGAGTTGCATGGGTTCCAGTGTCTCATCTTGTAGGAGAAAATATGTATGCGAATGCAATAATGGAGATTGAAAAATTTAATGGGAAAAATTTTGAGCTATGGAAGTTCAAGACGGAAGATATCTTGATTAAAAAAGATTAGTGGGTTGTTGTATCACAAATAGAACCTACAAGATTGAAGCAAGATGAATGGGACGAGATTGATAGAAAGAAAAGTTCTATCCCTATTAGATTTGGTGTTGGTGAAAGTATTTGATGAAAAGACGACAAAGGAATTGTGGCATGAGTTGGGAAAGTTATACCAGGGCAATTCGTTGGTTAACAAACTATTTATGTAAAGGAATATTTATTCCTTAAAAATGAAGGATGGGGACTCGGTTATAGAGCACTTGAATGCCTTTAACACTTTTGATGATTCAATTGTTATATGTGCATGTCAAGATGGAGGATGAGGATAGATATATTACGCTTGTATGCTATTTTCTAGACTCTTGGGATAATTTAGTGATGGAAATCACTAGTACTTCATCCAATCTCAAGATGGATGAGATCGTCTTAGCCTTATTGTCTAAAGAAGTAAGGAAAAATCCGTTGAAGATCACCAAAATGATGTGTTGTTAGCGTGTGGGAGAGTGCATCGAAAAGGTAAGCAAAAGACAAGGGAGAAACATGCAAAGTCCAAATGTAGATATAAGATTCTAGATAAACCCTCTTTAAAGAAATGTTAGGACTATGGGAAGATTAAACATTTTAAGAATGATTACAAAGTAAAGGTGGACAAGCACAAACCACTGATGGTTCACCTTGTGGTGACATAGGCTCCATTAATGAAGGTGGATATGCGTACTTGGCAGCTTTGAGTGTGTAGGCATACAATGAAGCAATGGATGATTTAATTTGGTGCATCCTACCACACAACTTCTCATAGGGATTGGTTCTACGAATGTGAGAAGTATGATGGCGGTAATGTCTTCTAGGAGATGACTCTAGTCACTAGATTTTTGGTCTAGGAAAAGTAAAGCTAACGTTCAGAGATGGGAGAATCAAGACTCTCCTTGGAGTTCTGCACATTCCAAGTTTTGCAATGAATGTAGTTTCATTCAACAAGATGTGTGATTTTAAAGTATAGGTGTTGTTCACAAAGGATGGCTATAAAATGGTGCGTGAAATAATGGTACTTAGTAGAGGAGTGCACATTAGAACCTTGTTCAAACCGAATGCAAGTACGATTACTTAGGGCTTGCAACAACACTGTTGTTCTTGAAGCTAATGCGGTATATAACAACACCAACACGTGTTTGGTAGAGAAGAAAATACTTTGACATGAAAGGATGGGTCATATTAGCTAGAAGGGATTGTGCATAGTGCAATCCAAAGGAATAGCGAAAGGGTTGATGAGGGTCCCCAGAATTTGATTTCTACGAGTTTTGTTTCTATGACAAGTCGAGCAAAGTGAAGTTTCCCACAAACATTGCACATGTAAAAGGGATCTTGTAGGAAATACATAATGATGTGTTTGGACCAATAAATGTTGCATCACCTCGGAAATCCATGTACTATGTGTCTTTCATAGATGACTTATTAAGGAAAAAGCTGGATATACTTTCTTTGGAAGAAATTTGAAGTTTTCAAGAACTTCAAGGAGTTCAAAACCTTTGTGGAGAACTAGAATGAGAAGAAGATCAAGGTGTTGTGCATTGATAATATGGTGAGTTTTGTTCAAAAGAATTTGAAGAATTATGCAAGAAGTGTGGAATTGAAAAATCAAAGACAACTCCATATGTGCCACAACAAAATGGAGTTACTGAGTTGATGAATATAACAATGATGGAAAAATCCTTGAGTATGCTCAACGGTGAGTAGTTGGAGAAGTTTTGGGTTGAAACAATGATTACTTGCTTGCTATTTGGTGAATCAGTCACCATCATCAACATTGGAAAATATTACTCCACAAAAATCTTGGGTGGTAAAAACCATCCCTTAAACACCGAGAATTGTTGGGTGTGATGCGTATGTGCATATTCCAAAGGATAATATGGAAAAGTTCGACTATAAGTCTAAGAAGTGCTTCTTCATTGATATAGAAATGTTGTGAAAATATACAAGACATGGAATCCTAAAATAAAGAAGATGGTCTATAACCGCACTTATTGTCTTTAAAGAAATGAATAGGATTCTTGTGGAAAAGGATTTGTGTAAAGAATGAAGTTGAGTTGAAATGATTGAAGGAGAAACCAAAAGAAGAATTAAACATGGTGCGGGTTGACCTAGAATATGAATAGCTTATTTTTGGATATGATTTTACCGATGAAGAAGCACAAGAAGAGGAAGAACCTAAGACACGTGTGCAAAAGATCGAATGAGTGTCTAAGATACCATAGTGGTATAGTCCCACTGATTTTCATTATGATTTCCTACTATCACTAATATATGACGATGATCTAAAGATAATGCACAAATTCCTTGCATGCATGAGGAGAACACATGTTGGAAGAAATCCATGGAGGAAGAGATGAAGCCTCTAAAGACTAATGAGACTTGGAATCAAGGTTAACTTACCTCTAAGAAGAAAACATTTAGGTTGTAAATGGGTGTACAAGAGGAAGTGAAATGCATAAGGTAAATTGGAGAAGTATAAGGCTCGCTTTAGTTACGAATCAATTCTCTTAGGTCTAGGGGATTAACTTTGGTGAAATGTTATATCTTGTTATTAAATTAAATTCCATAAGATTTGGTTTAGTTATTATAACTGCATATTATCTGGAGTTCGATCGGACGGATGTTAAGACGATGTTTCTACATGGAGAGCTTGAATAAGGAATCTACATGTTACAACCTGATATCTTCAAGGTCAAAGTAAAAAAGGATTTGGACTACCACTTGAAGAACTCGTATGGCTTGAAACAATCACCAAGGATGTGAAATCTTAAGTTTGACATCTTGTCCTCAAAATTAGTCTCATGTGCGGTGTGGTAGGTTCTCACATGTACTTCAAAGAAGAAGGAAATAATTTTACATCATAGTACTCTATGTTGGTAACATACCGTTGATTGGAAATTCCAAGACAATGATAAAGCGGTGAAGTCTTAGATGTTTGCATAATTTTCCACAAAATATCTCGGTGCTACAATATTCATGTTGGGCATGGAAATTGTTTGAGATTGTGCAAAACGAATACTCTATATTAGTTAACGGAAGTATATTGAGACAATATTGGAAAGGTTTAAGATGCAAGACAAACCACCTATTAACACACCTTTTTTAGTTTATCAGAAACTCTCAGTTGCACAATGTCTAGAAACTCGTGAGAAATTAGAGGACATGGTTCAAGTATCATATTCCAAAGATAATGAGAAGTATGATGTATGCATTGGTTTGCAAAATACCCACATTACACATGTAGTGGGAGTTGTTAATAGATATATGTCAAATCAAGGGCATGAGCATTGTAATTCAATAAAGAGGATCTTCAAATATTTGTAGGGAATGTGCGGTCATGAGGTTTTCTTCGTAAGAGAAAGGTATTGAGTTTACATTGTTTACATGACGTTATAGACTCGATTGGGAGGAGATATGGATTTGTGTAGATCCACTAGTGGGTATTATTTCCACTTTTTTAGTGGAGTGGTAAGTTGGATGAGAAAACATAAAAAGTGTTGCGATATCCACCAAAGAAGAAAATTATATGGTAGTGACTCATACAATGTAAGAAAGAAGTGTGGTTTTAGAGATTGAGTTCCACAATTGGGTTCGTTCAAAGAATGGTAAGGATAGATTATGGCCCGCATAGTGCAATTTGTCTAGGAAAGAACCACGAATATCATGCACGCGCAAAGCACATTAATGTGTGATATCATTTTGTAAGGGAAATGATGGAGGATAAGGTGTGACTAGAAAATATGGAGACCAATCTACATGTTGCGAATTCATTGACTAAGACGATAATTGTAGAGAAGTTTATATAGTGTTAGGGAAAATATGGACTTGAAAGCTTGAATTGACTAAAAACGAGTTCATGCTCCCTTTATGCAAAGTGTTTAAAAATTGGGATAATGTTTCAAATTTACATGCCACTTCACAAGGTTTATTACGCAATGGTTGGATTGCAAGTATTGTGAAATGTTTGACATTGTGCACCTATAATGTGTAAAGCATTGTGTAAGATTACACATTACTATTGCATAATAAGGTTTAGTGTAGAAAAAATGAGCACATGTGTATGGGAACTTGGGAATCCTTGTGGAAAGTGCAATGTATGCTCTAGAGTTGTGTATAAGTGCGTAGTTATAAATTGTGTAAGACTGTGCATGGTATTAGTCCGCATTGGGAGTTTGTTGTACGATGTGTAGAGGAGGTGCACAACATTTGAAAGTAGTAAATACATTGTCAAATACTTTTCGAGAGACTAAATGTGTAAAATAATGTATTAGAATTGACTAAGCGTCGGTTAGAGGGAATCTCATGGTTCTTTGACAATTTAGTTGTGGTTTTCTTCAAATAATGTAACTCTTTTAAAGAATGAATATACCTAGGCATAAAATTAGGAAGGTTGTTGTAACAACTATTTTAAGGCCATTGATTGTTATAAATAGCAATCAGGTCTAGGATGAGGCATATAATGAACATACAAGAATATCACAAATAGAGAGTTTTGTGGAGATATTGTTGTATTCTTGGGTTAAATTAAGTGCAATAAGAAAGATTTATGTTGTTGGATTATTACTTGAACTATATTCCCAAGATAAACACTTTTCTATATCTTGTGTTTTATTTTTCTTGTGTTTATGTTAAGATTCATACTTGTCTCCCATCTTTTCTGCTTTTAGATCCATGTAAGTTTTTGGTTAAGTTTGTGATCATTTCCCAACATGCCCATCAATTTTTTATATAAAAGTAAATTGATATGTGCAATTCAAAAATAAATTCTAACTAATTCATCCAACTTTAAAAGTAGCGCATTCGAATTGGGTTTGATTTTTGACATTTAAATTTAATGTCATATGTTTTGGTGATAGTGTAGATACCCAAACTTGGAAATTTATTCTTTGACACTTTTGGGTTTGACAATACAATCTAGCTAAGATAAACACACCCTTTCTATTCCTGTTCAATACTTCCCAAGTTCACTTGTCTAGCTTGTTTATCCTTACATATTCTCGAGAGTGTAATTCATAACATCCATATACTAAATCAACCTAACATTATGAAAATATCATTTCTCATGTTTTTCATCCTGGTCAAGGTTGTACAATTTGGTTAGGAATTTATATCCGATCTTGATCTATTTGTATGGTTTTGCATATGCATATAGTCCATCTTTTATTTTAGTTTCACATTCTCTCGAAGGTTCCTTTACTTCCTATAGGCCATCCTTTCTTTAATAATTTACCTTGGGAACCCTATACAAGCAAGTTAACACTACCTTATTTGCTAACCTAGAAATCCCATGACACTACACTAATACACCCATTTCCTAATCTTGAAAAAGTGTTGGGCCCCTAAAATATTGGCCAAGTACAAGAAGGCGCGTGGGCGCGCAAGGCCTAGTTAAGAAAGGGCACATAAGGAGAAAGCGCGCAGATAGGGTTCTAGGAGGGTTTAACAGAGCAAGTGGCGCGCGTGCAAGATAGAACAAAGGTTTCAAGACTTAGCCATATTTGACACATCAAGAAGAACACAAGAAAAGGGTGACCTAATTGTGCATGCGAAATGGATAAGGTGCCAGCTTGGCGACATGTTGGCCTAAGAAGGAATATACCCTATGATGGAAGTTTCCAGAAGACCATCATTGCAAGGAGTGGAGAGCTCGGGCCTGAAGAAGCATGCTCCCATGAAGGACCACCTTGGACACTTGGCAACAGATCTACAACTCCCGCAAAGGCTTGATGAAGTTGAGAAGGGCTATAAATACAAGCACCCACTAGAGGAAAAAGGAGAGAGAAGTAGAAGGAAGCGAAGCCATGCAGGAATACTGTGAGAGCTCCATAAGTTGGGTAGAGATCTATAGGAAAAGGATGTAATAAGGGGTTGGGATTGTAAATTTTCTCTTGAGAACTGATGGGTATAAATCCAGCTATGATGTATGACTTCGATGCACATTGTGGTAGTCTCAGAATGGATCCAATGAATATAATGAGGTTACCAAACTTGATTGAATATGGTTGTTAGTGATTCTGGTCCATGTTTATAGCTTACAGTTCTGATTCATGAATGTTTATAGCTTACAATTCTGATTCATGTATGCATTTCCTTTCTATTTTGGTTCCTATCTATAATCTGATTAAGTACCATTCGGTCTGGGATGACTGCATTTGTCTAGAAGCCGTTCTGATTTCTATGATAAATGTATGTCTCATTTCCACTCACTCTTTTTAAGCTCCTATCATAGATGATGTTTCCCACTTAACTCACATAAAAGAGAGACTCGAGACACAGGGTGTGCCTTTTCAAAGTGAGCACCCAACGCTCGCTGGGTGATAGGATGACGCGCATGGGATTCCCTTGTTCTTTGGTGGGTGTAAAAATGACTATAAAAAGGTACCCAAGGCTCCCTAAATATCATAAAATATCATGTACATTCATTAGAGAGAAATCACAATAGGTTTGAAGCTTTTGACTAGGTCAAGGAATTGATGTCTCTCATCTATAAACACTCAAAAATCCCTTTATCAAAGTATTTTAGGAAGAACCAAACTCAAATCCAACATTGTCAAAGAAGTTGCCAAATCATAGCTACATTCATTTATATATCACATGCTAGGTGGAAAAGGACATGCAATTTGAGGCCTCTTTGGAGTAGTGCCAATGTCAATGATGTATGGGGTTACCCGCAACCCAAATGTTTTTTTGTAGGGTTTCCCATTCATGGAAATGGTTTGAGATCTTGTTCAAAATATTGAGAGGGTTTTGCAACATGACCACTAACCGAGTGTTTGACAATGAAATACATTTCCAAGCAAGTGACACTCTAAATTTTTTTAGATGTAGAATCCAGGTAGTTATGAGATCGTATAGTTGGGTTAGGACCTTACAAACGATCATGGTAGGGTTGTATGGTCTTGCCCCATGTCAATTTATAATTTAATTGAAATTAAATCTTAAGTCGAGAATTGAGGTAAACAAAAAATTAGAAATAAACAAGAAATAACATGCAATGGAAAACAAGTATAAGTAACAAGAGAATAAAAGTGACTTAGCTAATAACTTGTTGTCTAGACTAAATATGAACCAGAATGATGGTGAAAAAGGATAGATCTAGACTGTGCATGCTATATTTAGAAGACAATAATATATAGGTATGCTTTGATGTGAGCACCTATAAGGGGACAAGATTGCCTTGGGTACTAGTGTCCACATTGACGCTAGTTTCTTGGCAGTGAGTCTGGATCTCGGTCCTTTTAGGGTCTGATAAGATTTCATTTACTTCGATCTATATCACTTCGACTTCGCTATAGGATTTTCTTGTCACACCTATTCTTGCAAAAAAAACCCTGACTGCCTACACAAGGCTTAAATACACATTAGATGGAACAAAATATGCATATGCTTGATTCGTAATGAACCCAACGATCACCCCAATATGATTGTCATTGAGCACTGCACTAAATTTCAGGCTCAATGTAATTCTGGTGTGTGTGTGTGTGTGTGTGTGTGTGTGTGTGTGTGTGTGTGTGTGTGTGATAGAATTATGTCCCTCGAAGCTAAATTTCCCTTGTTCTAGTTGCACCAAGATAACGGGCTGCAAATAATTTTCCCCACGATTTAATAAAATATGTATATTAAATCTGATTTCGTAGTCACTATGAAAAATATAAAACAAAATACAAATGCTAAGCACTCTAAAGGTGCAATTGTGTAGGAAAATGAGAGATATAGCGCACTTATATGATTTTTTCTTATCTCGGAACAAATTTGAATTGGAACAACCGATGAATAGGATGGGAAGGATGTCGGGAATGCTTGATATAAATTTTGGAAGCTATGTATTTAGCTGGACACAAGTTCCTAGGATAGGTCGAGGGTGCCACAAACCACTCCTAGGTGTTGGTGACTCGTGCGAATGCTCGTAATCTTTTTTTTATGTGTCGTTAGGGTTTTACACTTGTTGGATGTTGATATCCTATATGTCGCATTTAGATCGTTGAGGTATCTGTAACTTACAACACAAACCCTAGCTACATGCAGAAGCTCACAAACACATCAAAGTGAAATAAAAATGCAATATGTGAAGTCGAACTGACCTCGACTATCATTCGGAGGATGAACTTATGACCGATCGCTACACTACATTCCATACTCCATGTAGTTCGTGTGCTTGTGTGTGAAATAGTGTCCTTAGGTTTACCTCGCGCTAATGACGCCAATATAGCGGGCTATAGCTAGATAAAAGGAAAACATGTGGGACGGAATTGAACTTCCCCTTCTTATGCAGTGTATGTAGAGTAATCAGCCCAAAATACAATCCCTTTGATAATATGTAGATATGTTTGCCCTTTAGAATTGTTCGCCCTTATAATGGTATGTATGTGGTGTATATATAGGGATCTCTTGTTTGAATTTTGACACTAGTGACAAGACATTTCAAATAAGACCTTGGGATAGGAGTGAAAAAACTTAAAAGGCCAACCACAAATGTCAAAAATGTGAATAAGAACAAAGAGGACAAGAGCGCCCATGGTGGACAGGAGTGCCTGAGCGCTAGTGTCTTGACCGAGCACCGGTGTCCCGAGATAACCGACAAAAATGTGAAGATACAGATAGATAGGGATCCATGTGACCTAACCAGAATCGGGTATAGAAGTGACAAATGTGAGAGAGAAAGACAATAGAAATAACCAAAGCAAGTAGATGGACTAAGGAGTGTGTCACTAGTGAATAATTTTCTTACTTGAGATCCATGTATATAACAACATACTTAGCGGTATAGTAAAATAGTAATATGTGTGTGATTTGTTTCTACATTTTCCCCATTTATGTTATTTGAATGAAATTCAAGTAGTGTAAAGGAAGTAAGGAACATACCTGTGAGAAGTCCGGAGAAGCCATGTTGTAGAAGTACACATAGAATATAAGAACATATAGCATGGCGAACCATGGATCAATGTGTCAATCCATGTGGTGTAAATAGAGATAGTGAACCATTATAAGGAGCACTTAGAGAAATTGATGACTTGATTTGGAGAATTTGGATATTTTTAATTGTTTATAAATGGATATTTGAAGGGGTAGGGAGTGATCAATTCCCAACCCAATTTTGTAAAGTTTCGATCCAGGGAGGATTTGGGCATCCTACCGCCAGAGGAAGAGTGTTGGGGAGAGAGGTCTAGTTTTACTCTCCATCCATGACTACATCCTCAAAAGGTCCAACCATTGCAGAGGGCTAAAGACCAAATTTAGTTCTATGTTGAATAACCCATATAGGAGCAATATAGGAAAGGAAATGACATCTCATTGCCCCCACTCCCATGGGTGTCATGATTTATATAGTGCTAGATGGATTCCATGTTAGGTCATATGGAAGTGATATAAAATTGATTCCCATGTTAGGTCATCTGGGAAAGATAATAAAGTGATGTAACTCCCAAGTTAGGTCATCTGGAGAAAGATAATGAAGTGATGCTATGTTGTACCGATCAATTGATTGATTTGATTCGAATAGTAAAATATTGTTTTGACATTAAATGTGTGCAATAGGTTACTCATGGAGATATTTTCACGCTTTGTCCTAGATTAGGTCATTAGGGGGAATAAATATAGAATATTTGAATAGATCGATTTATTCCTTTGTTTGAATATCGTGAAAAAATGTTTTGATAATGATATATTAGGAGAGTAGACTGATCGTATAGTAGCCTAAGAGGAATCATATGATGATACTGATTTTATGCCCCCATTTCAATGAAAGGGGAGGGGTTAATATAACAAGCATTGAGCTAAAAGTAGAGGTGAAATGACATAATAGTGAACAAGATGTAATATAGAAGATGTTGCAAGATCACATGTATGTTGAGTTCAAAATGTGCCGTATTAGAATATAACATTTATAGAATGTGTACAATACAAGTAGTAGGATAGATTCTAAATTAGATGGCACAAACGAGGAGGAAAATGGAGTAGTGAAGTTCAATATATGAGCAAAATTGTGTGTCGTGTATTAATTGGAATAACGCGTAAAAATGGTAACTATAATCAATGGAAAATTGAAAATTGCTATATATAGTAATAGTAAAAGTGAATAGTAACTTCATTTGAATCGTGATTGAGTTAGAATTTGAGCTATGAGTTTGTGAGGATGCCACAAATTAGGGCAACGAGGTTGACTAGGTTCGAGATGGTAGTGGAGGCCTTAAATTTGCGACACTGATGATCTAGTGAGTGAGGTTATTTTGGAGAAAAATGGTGAATTTTTCTTGATTTTTTCAATTTTTACAATATTTTGATTTTTGAATTTATGGGTGTTCTGACCTAGGTAGGAGCGACTAAGGTGTTGGCGTCTTTTAGGATGTCGGTTACCCGATTCTAGGTGCCATGCGACCTAGTCCAGGGCATTGGTGACCCAGGAGAGAGTTTTGATAGTGTAGTGTGAAATTTTTCCATTTTGATGACTCATTGTACCATGATTAGTTTAATTTTAGTATGTATGAGGTACTAATGTTGATTTTTTTGGTGTTTATGCTTTGTGTAAAGAGATAAAATCGAGGAGCTCCACGAGGGTCAAAAGTTGAGTACATTGTTGAATTTAGGGTTATTTGATTACGGAGTGGGACATACTAGACCATGTTGGCTTGTGACACATAGTGAGATCAGGGGAGGTACCTCATAATATTCCTATGATTACTGCATTGTGTGAGAGGTGGTGTGCGAGATACATGTAATTTTTGGTTTCCTACTGGGGAGATGACAAGTGACCCTAAAGGATGTATATCATATATTGTAACAACCAGCTTATTAGCGAGAGAGTGCATGTGATGGCGTAGTGGATTATATGAGGTAGAAAAGACAAGCTAGATGATATTTTATGGATACATAGGTACGAGATAGAGACCCATATTAGTCTATATGCCATATTGAGATCGGTGTTCAGCGATGTGGGAATTTCATCAGTAGTGGGTATTGCGTCTTTTTTCGTAGTAGAGGGTGGTGGAGTGGGCATCTTGTATAAGATGCATGATATTTTTCAATGTATAGAGGAGCACAAGATGAGGTAACTTTACTATGGAGGCGGTGGAGAGATATATAGGACTAGAGGTGTAGATTGAGCGGTGAAACATCTAGTTCTAGAGCTCCCGCAATTGTATATAGCAATAGTGAGGATGAGATATGATGTATATGTATGTAGTGATGGATGTGGGCAAGCCCCACAACGATTGTATTTTGAAACTATGATTTTTGACAATATATATAGATGGATTATTGGTATCATTGTATTTTGTTGATGTGTATTGATATCGATGTAATTATTGTGGTTTGCATTTTGATTTGTGATGTGTGATATGTATGGTGCAAATGATTATGTTGATAAATGGATGATGATGTTGATAGGAAATAGATAAGTAATGCTTGAAAATCAGATCGTATATATGAACGAAGATGGATAGTATGTGATAAATAGTAATAGATGTATGTGATGTAATGAAATGAATAATGTGAGATGATAGTAATAATGTATGTAATCACATGTAAGTATGATGAAGAGGGGAAGAAAGAGAGTGATTTCCCCCAACATATGTGTAGGAAAATGAGGTTCATTTATATAAGACCCCTCAAAAATCAAGAATGAACCATAAAACAAGAGTGCGTCATCGGGAAATGGCTTGATAGTGTATGCTAGAAGGATAGAGCGTGAAGCATAGAGCGTGAAGAATGAGTGAGGTTCTTATTGTAATAGATCCCTCAAAATCATATAAGAACCTTGAGAACACAAGTGCGTCATCAGGTAATGAGGTGATCATATAGAAATCACCTACCAAAGATGAAGATTCTGTGAGGGATGGTGGAAGCATGTGAAGTGGTGGTAGCATGAGTGTAGGAGCCAAACTAAATGTTAGATGAAATGGTGCCAATGATGGGAGATGTAGTGGTAGATAACACAGATGATGTCGATTTACTTAGGCACCCAATGAGATGTTGTAGCACTCGAGATGGGTGAGATGGTGCCACGATGGATGAGATAGGTGGAGGATGCAGATGGATAATGATCTTAGGAGATGGAAAAATGATGACCTTAGAAGTGGGTGGAGGAGACAAGTGAACAAAAGTGGAAGCATGCTTATGCAGAATTAGAGAAAGAGACCACTCACGAGAGCGAGATCCAAAGGCAATGACACCCTTGTCTTCTAATTGTTGTAACTTTTCATGAAGGGCATAATAGTCATTGTCACGGTGGCCATTGATGTGGTGGAAATTGCAATAAGGGAGATTGTGCTGGAGATGCAAGCGATGAGGAAGATGATGCTAATTTGAGGGTAAGTGAATTAATCACTTATCAAGAAAAGTACACAAAACATCACGAGGCTTAGCAACATGCAATAAATGTAATGGCTCACAAGTAGGAGATGGGGAAGACTTAGGTGGAGAGAAATGTAGTGGAGGAGATGGAGGATGCTTATGTGGTGGAGGGGATGGAACATGCTTATGAGGTGGAGGAGATGGAGACCTTGGTGGATGCTTAATAGATGGAAGAGGAGAATAACTAGAAGATGATGTAGTAACAAAAGGAATAGAAGGAGGTTCTATAACATGTACAACAATTAAATATTTTTCTAGATCAATAAATTTATAACATAAAAGCATAAATGATTCACATGTATCATATTGTAATCTTTCTTTCAATGCAAGAATCAAGCCACGACAAAAGATAAATTACTTTTCTAGATCAATAGGCTGAAATAATAATTGATGCATGCAAGAATTGAAACGTAAAATGTAATCTAGAATGGGTTATTTCTTTCCTTGATGCAAGCTAGGTAATTAATCATTTGGAAATATAGGACCACTTGTTAAGTATGAAGCATCTAAGAAAATAATCTTCCATTTCACAATATGTACTAATATATCCATAAGGCAAATGAGGGTACCATTGAAGAACATCATCAAAAATACTACGATGAAAATATTTTAGTAACAATCGATCATTCGAATAAGAAGCCATAGATAAATGATAATGCTTAAGATGTAAATATGGATTGCCAGTGCCATTAAAACATGAAAAGGTAGGCATGATAAAATCCTTAGGAAAAGATGAATTGTGAATTTTTTTAGAATAGGATTTCCATGAAGAGAGTTATTGTCAATGGAAGCATAATAGGATTTTATTTCGAGAGTAAGAGATTGAACTTGATATTATAAATTTCCAACAACATGCATGAGTGATAAAATATCATGTGAAGGAATTGTAGAAGAGGTGAGAGGCACATGAAGAGGTTGAAGTTTTCCATTGTGAGTGATCATGGGAATGTGAGAAGCGAAGTGGAAGAGGAAGGTTCTATGTGGATGATAGATGCAAAATAAATAAGAGGCGGTGTACTAGTAGGAATGGGAGAATCAACATGAAAAACATATTGAGAGGAAGAAGATGGAGGTGGAAGAGGAGGAGAGGAACATGGAATATTGACAGAAATGCTAGAAGTAGAAGTAGAAGAAACAATAAGAGGTAAAGTAGTAGGAGTGGTATAATAATCATGAATGAAATTGGAAACAACCTCAGAAGTAAAAGAAAGCAGAGTGGAAAATTCACATTCAACAGTCTTAAGAGAAGTAACATCCTCACTAACATGTTCATGATTAGAAATATAATCAACATCACTATCAGACAAAGTTTCACATGCAAGTATTTCATCAAGAGAGTCATCAACATATAGAGAAGTAAGAGGATAACTATCATAAGATATATATTTGCAATCATTGGAAATATTTTTAGAAGTAGAAGAAACATGAGATACAACTTTACATTCATCTTGACTAGTATTAGAAACATCATCATGCACATGTACATTTTCAACATTAGAAATAACATTATTTGCATCTCATAGCTTACACAATCAAGACCAAGCATATAATCGATCAAAGAATCATCATGTGTTGTAACATAAAATAAAGAAGGTGGAGCAGCCTCAATGACTATAGAAGAACAAGGAGAGCATTTAGTGAAGTTTTGGTCAGGTGAAACAATGCTCACACTAGATTTGCAAAAATTAGTAGGAATTTTTTGTTCATTAACAATAAACAATATTTGAACTTCGTCATTAAATCAATCATCATTGCGATAAAGGGCATGAAGTTCAACCTCAACAACATCATCAAGGATAGGATTCACACTAACATGATGCATAGCTTTCCTAGGAGAGGAAGATCTATTTTTAGCCATGAGGGTTTTGTGGATCCTAGGGAAAGGAGTTCTAAGAGAGGGGTTCACCAAATGATTTAATAAAATATGAATATTAAATCTAATTTCAAAGTCACTATCACAAATATACAAAAATATAAAAATGCTAAGCACTCTAAAGGTGCAATTATGTAAAAAAATGAAATAGATAGAGAACTTATATGATTTTTTTCTTATCCTGAACAAATCTAAATTGGAGCAATTGATGAAAAGGCTGGGTAGGATGTCGGTAATATTCGATATAAATTCTAGAAGCTTTAGATAGAGCTAGACACATACACCTAGGATAGGGTGAGAGCACCGAGAGACCACTCCTGGCACCGGTGACTATGCGAATGCTCAAAATAGTCTTTTTTGTGTTGCTAGGGTTTCCCACTTGTTCGTTATTGACCACCCGTGTGTCATACTTGGATTGCCGAGGTATTGTAACCCGCAACACAAACCCTAGTTACCTACACAAGCTCACAAAACATCAAAGTGAAATAAAAAATGCAATATGTGAAGTCAAAATTACCTCGGTGGTGATACGAAGGATGAACTTATGATTGAGTTTTACACTACATTCCAAATTCCATGTAGTTCTATGTGCTTGTGTGTGAAATAGTTTCCTTAGGTTTCCCTTGCACCAATGACGCCAAGATAGCGAGCTATAACTAGATAAAATTTAAATGTGTGGGATGGAATTTAGAACTTCCCCTTCCTATGCAATGTATGCAAAGTAATCAGCCCAAAAATGTAATCCCTTTGATAGTATTTATATATGCTTTCCCTTTAGAATTTCCTTCCCTTATAATGGTATGTATGTTGTGTATATATAGGGATCTCTTTCTTTAATTTCAACACTAGTGACAAGACATGCTAACTAGGACCTCGGGATAGGAGTGAGAAAAATAAAATGACTAATTAAAAATGTAAAACTTATGAATATGAACAAAGAGGACAAGAGATCCTAGGGTGGACAGGAGTGTCGAGTGCTAGTGTTTAGACCGTGCACCGGTGTCCCGAGATAACCGACAAAAAAATTGAGGAGACTGATAGATAGGGATCCCCGTGACTTGATCAGAACCGGGTACATAAGTGACATGTGTGAGCGATAATGACAATAGAAATAACTAAAGGAAGAATATTGACTAAGGAGTGTGTCACTAGTGAATATTTTTCTTACGTGAGATCCATGTATATAACAACATACTTGGGGATATAATAAAATAGTAATATGTGAATGATTTGGTGTCTACACCCCTAAGGTGATGTGTGTGATGTAACTCAAATTTTTCCCTTCCTATGTAGTGAATAATACAACCCAAATGTTGTCCTCAAGTGTTCCTTTTGTCCAAGTAGTAGATAGAAAGTAATATCCCAATTGCCTAATTTCCCTTGGCTTCTACCTGATTTAGAATAGTTAGTAAGTGATGTATATATATGATTCATTTTCTTGAATATTTTCATTAACAACCCTAAAAGACAACCCAAAGTGATAAATATAAGTTAATAAAAATAATGATTGATGTAACACTTTTAAACATAAGAAAAGAGGACAAAGGATAGAAGCGCCCAAAGGAGACAAGAACCCCCAGGTGCTAGTGTTTAAAGATAAAATAGGAAGTATTGAGTTGGGTAACACATTATGTTATGTCTAAAAATAAAAGGGATAATTCTAGAAAAGCAGAGGAAAAAACATGGAAAAATAAACAATGCCAATGTAAAGCAAAGCAAGTGTTGTCAATGTCTAGTTTTATTACTTAGGAATCATGCATATAATAACATACTAGAGGCATGATGCAATAATAATAAGTGCATAATTTTGTGTTTACATTTTCCAGTCATGGTTATCGAAATGAAGCATTAACATGTTTCAGATCTCCCAATTCTAATAGTTTGCACTCCCAAAACTTCCTAGATCCATTTGTAAACAACTAAGTGCACTCATCCCCTTGTATTTTCAAGTTTGTATCTTGTTTCATACATTAGTTGCAAGTATTAATGCATTATTATGCGATTGGGTGATTTATGTTAGAAGTTAATTAATCAAAATAACCTCATGTAACTCCCCTTACATCCTTTAGTGTACTTAATTCACTAATTTAGATTTCACATAATTTAATAAGGGTATAAACATTTTGGTAAACCAACTCATGACTTGATCTTTATATAACCCTAGGGATTGTTTATGATCTTCCTATTCACTTTTGGTGTTGTATTTATCTTTCTACTCTACCTCACTATGCCATTACCTCCATTTTTCTATGATATTAGACTCAAGCCTAAAGATTCAAACTCTTATGCCAACACCGAATAATATACCTCTAACGAAATCCACATTGATGCTTTTCATATGGGTGAAGCTCCTTATGCTGATTTTACATGTCACATGGCTGATACAACCCCTACTTTCTAGACATATAATCTGAGGCCACTCCTATCACTACTAAGTTTTCACCATGCTTTCGCTCTACCCTAGTAGTTTCCATAATTAATGTCATTATCTTTTAGAGCTCAATCTAATTCCTTGGATTGAGCTAGTATTTTTCAATGATTCCCCATGTATTTAACTGGTTCTGTATGTTTTATATTGTTCCCGTGCCTTAAATATCAATATGAGTCAAGAAGAGGCATCATTTTGTAATAGATTTTGTGCCTTAGCCAAATAAATGAGAAGATTCAACAAAAATGTTGAGGGACTGGTTTAATGGTCTGGTTATTCAAAGTAAAAGCTTCAGACAAACGGGTGATGGGGACTATGTCTACATATTTCATAAGAACTTGCAAATCAACACCAAAATGATCCAAACTACTCCCAAAATATAAAGCTATGAAGGCTCAAGAGTATGTAACTTGACCAAAAGGTATAAAGCTGCAAAGACTGGTTGAAAAACTCAGTTAAATTGGAATTATCCATTTTAACAAATCCCGTGATGTTTAAATCGCCATAAATTTCCCTCTTCCAAAATCACTGGCTGTTGGCATTTGAAAACCCGTGGGAGACTAAGTTTAAAAGCATTAAGGGGTTGACATACATTCATTTGGCCATCAAAGTCCCGCATCACCGAGCAATCCAAAAATGCCTAGAGGACACGTGGTGAAGATTCAATGGTTAAGAGATAGACATGTGTTGGCATTCTGAAAATCTTCAAGTAGACGGGCTCAAATATCTCAAGAATGTGGAATAAACTACATTTCATAAAATTTTTGGGTCCATGGGAGAAGGCATGACGGTCAATAAGATAGATTTCAGAATCAAAGAACAACACATGTCAAAGATCCAAGAGTGGAGGAAGGAAACGCATTGTCATTCTCGGTGAAGCTCGAGGTGATAGACTTTGACGGACCTCAAGCCCGCTGAATTAGCTGAAATTCATAAAATTTTTAGGTCTATGTTTAGGTGGTATAATTAGAAGGTGACACATGAAAAAGATCAATGATCCAAGTAAGACATGTGGCAAAAATTCTAACACAACTCTAAGTGATGGGCTCTTGCAGACATAAAGTCCCCAGAGTGAGCCGGATTTAAATTGATTTTAGGTTCGCTTGACCCCGCACCAATAAAAAACAAGCACGATTCAAGGAGTTATGACACAAGTAAGGTACATGGAGTTTTTCTATTGGCTCATGTTTCATGATTGTTAGTCAAGGGACCATCAAAGGTGAATTGTGAAGTAAGTGTGGAGCTTTCCTATTGGCTCATGCTTCACAATGGGTAAAGAAGAGTTTGAAAAGGAGGAGCATGGCACTATCTTATTGGCTCGTACTTCACAGTGAGAATAACATAGATCAATGGTATCGGGAAGACATGTGGCATCATTCCAACTAACCTCATATCGATAGAATCTAACGGATCTCAAGCCCCAGAGTGAATGTAATTTAGTAAAAGGCATCGGGTCCGGAAGAAGGAAGGAGTAGTCAAAGATAAAATAAGTAGATGCATAAGAAAATCCCGATCTCGCATCCAACCAAAGACCAACATGTGGTAAAGTAAAATTCAAGCACACGTAGGAAAAGTCAATATTTAAGATCAATCAAAGGTTGCATGTGTCAAGTTCCTATTCATCCTAACATGCCAAATTTCAAAGGGCCATATCTTTCGATCTAGAGCTCTAAATATTGCAAAATTTATATCGTTGGAAAGGTATCTTCAATACCTTCACTTTGAAATCATCAAATTCAAAAATTGATGACATTTAGTGGGAGAAAAATTAGAAAACATATTTTACATTCAATTTACAATCCTAGTGTTGGTCAACCACCCGTCTTGATGAAGTATGGTGTTTGTTTCTTCTCTAAACATGCAAGACATAAGGAATGAATGAATTTGGCAGGCTTCCCATGCTCCTTTATAGGATTTTAATGCACCTTATTGGTGGTTGTAGAGGGAAATCAGATCTCTCTCTCTCTCTCTCTATATATATATATATATATATATATCTCTCATCTTCTATATATTGTAACAATCTACCATTTTTCCGAGGAGGCGGATTGGGGGTAGTTGTAGAATTTTTGATCAAGTTAAGTTTTTAGTTCTAGTTTCTAGTTTCTTGTAAGATTGTATGTGTCTAAGTCTGTAAGGAAGAGATAAGGTGGTTTCACTGTACAACCATTAACATGTTTTGAAGGAATTTTTGTCCCCTAGCCAAAACTTACATGAAAAAATTACGATCGCTTTTGATAATCTATACTTTCCCGTTTCTTATGTTTTGAATGAATGAGGTAATATAGTTATGTTATTATCTTGTATTAGCTTTACATTTTCAAGTACACAAGGGTCTTTCTTAGTTGCTACATTCTTCTGGTCACTATGGGCATTGTAGAATAGTGTATATTTTGTAGTGGTTCAGCTTAGTTGTAAAATCCTAAAGGAAACATCACTTTTGAATAGATTTTGTTATCCCTTAAGGGTATTTTGGGTGTATAAGACAAATACAACAAGTGCTTTATCTCAACTCTAACTCCATGATTTGTAGTTAGGATTGTGAAGACTGTAGATGAATTTTGTGCACATTGAGTATCAATGAATGCAAATGTTATTTCATAGATTGTGTTAAATTGATTGTTCTTTCCAATAATTTTAGTTAAGGATGGATTCATTCCATGGGAACATTAAGACACCAAGGTCATAAAAGAAACTACCCTCCCCCTTCAAATATTAATAACAAACAACCAATGGACCTTCATACCTACTCATCATATCATACATGCATACCATATATATGCTTACTCTGTAAAAAGTGAGCTTAAATTTTTTTCATTACCAGTAAGCTTTGCGAAATCCCACCAAGTCTATGATCCAATATCATTTAAAACAACCTTGGTCAATAATGTTATGCAAATGCAATATCTGAATTTGTTCATTATTTGTCTTTAGATCTATATTTGACTTTCAAGTACTTATAATAAATCAAGTGATAACTCTTTTAAGATAAGTATTGTATTTATGGCTGCACTTCCTTCAAATTAAATTACAAAAGCCATAAAGGAAACCTAGCCATGAAAGATTTTACTTTATTTAGACAATCCAACTAGGTCCTCTCACCTTGGTCAAGATAGAGCCAAAAGTAGCAGGGTAAATTCATCCCCTTTGTGAAGGTGCCTCCTGATCACCTCCTTGATTTGAGTCATTGAGTTGAGTGTTGAACAAATCCATGAATATCAACGATATGGCCCAAGATTTTGAATTTACTAATCATGATTTTGAGTATGTAACATTCCCGTTTTAAGACTTTAGAAACAAGGGATTTTTTTTTATAATAATGTTCTCTATTATAAATAATCATAATTTAGAACACACATTCCATGCCAATCAATCTCATAACAGATAACCATATGCAACTATAATGACTCAGTGAAACACCAATCTCTCATTTCATGACTCGGTATCATACCGATCTCTCATGTTAACTCAATGAATTGTATACTAGGTATACTTGGTTCTCATACCATTTTCGGGTATTAAGTTTTCTATTTAAGAGGCCTATCTGAATATTTGTTACCAATATTCATCTGAAATATTGCTTCTTAAAACTAGGTGACATAAGACGCCACAATCAGTAGCTTGTGATACTTTGGCCAAATATTTTCAATATACTATTTATGTTAATGTTCCTAGACAACATACTTGTCAAAATGAAATACATCCTTCACCCCACTTCATCTGTTATCTAGAATGGTCTTCACTGACTCTGTCAGTCCACTTGTTCAAGGTTTAACCCTAACCAAGGTTAGCAACATAGTTTAGTGTAGAAGACTACTCGTGGTGACTAAGGGTACATAGACATACTCAATCAACCTAAGTCGATTGCATGTGTCTAGTTATCCTAAGTCATCGTGAGTTATCCCCACACTAGATCATGCTTCTAACCTAACCTAGGGTATAACTAAGATCAAGTCTCGAGTTTATGTAGATCTAGATGATTCAACTCTGAAGGGTGTTGCAACATGTCAACTGCAACACAATATCCTCATGAAGACCCAAGTCTTCACGGAGGTACGGTGCTATAGTTGGTGTGTGCCAACATCCAACTGAGTCATCCCATCTAGATGTACATACCCAAGAAAGAAGTTAATTAAATAATTATTTTTTTTAATTAAAGTTTAATTACAACAGCCATGTTAAATCCCTAGTTTCATTAACCATTAGGGTTGCAAGCAATAAATGAATTATAATTTCTATGAAGATACATCTTGCCTCCAAACCCCTTTCCGAAGATTTTTTTCATTCATTAACTCCTAATTTAAGATTCAGTTTTACAACCAGAATCAACATACTAATAGTGAGGTTAACTTATTTAACTTATCCATGACTTAGCTTGTTTAAGTTCTAAATCAGATTCTTTTATAATAGAATTCATTGAGATGAAGTCTACTTATTATATATATACTCTTTTCATTTGATTTACTCAGAGTGAGGAATTAATCATGAGAAAGCATATATTCCTCTATCCAAAATAACATTAGGATTTATTTCCAAAAGGTCTTAAACAAACTGCTTAACATTGCAAAATATTTTCCTTTCCTTTTATTTAATAAGAGTTAGGGTTCATTTGGAACCTCATAACATTTTACAAGTTTTCAACAAGATTCCATTTACCCATTAACATCATTTAGAAAAAAAATAGTGATTTAATTGAATGACCAATCATGTATGCCAACTTAATAAGTTGCATTAATAAGAGGATAGTACATCTAGTACCTTTATCCTATAGTTCATTTTAATTCAACCCGAAAGGGTTCATTTCATATATATATATATATATATATATATATATATATATATATAAAAGAATAGAGATAAGATTATCATTACTATTCACAAAATATACAAAAAGATGACACATCAAGTACAGATAAACCCACAATCTTTTCCATTTATCAAGGTGGAATTCATACATTACAAGTTCAAACAATTCAAACATATTTAGTGTTAAACAAGATCAATAAGCTCAATTAAGAATACAACTTTCCTTTCCACAAATACTTTTCAACAATGACTCATATTTCATCATAAAGATCCAGGTCTTTTGGTAAACAAAAGTAACATCATTAAAGATCTTCTCCTTTTACCACTTACGAAGTCCATCTGGAAAAATTGCTAGCATGGGTCAGTTTAGTGAATTGAGCATGATAAGCACTAAGCATTAAAATGATGTGCTTTTAACTAACTGTTTCATAAAGAGAACTCTACTTTTATGAAATAGTTAAAGCATTACAGAAAGACATGTCATAAAGATATAACAGTCATAAGAGAGAAAAAAAGTGATAATCCATATCATCATTAAGAAAAGATCATGATATAATCAGAATCAACTTTCAACCAATGATTTCATAGAAGGAATTAAAACATTAATCCAGATAAATAATAATTCACCAAATCACAGACTATTCTTTTACAGATTTCTATGATCCACATCTTATTTAATTCCATCTAACTTGAGAAGATACTAACACTAATATCTCAAAGGAACAGTCTACATTAGATGGAACAATAATAATTTTATCTCAGCCTAAACTTAACTTCATCCTAAAATATAAAATTCCAAACTCAATCAAACATTAGGATGAATTTAGGATGAACCAACAACACCTTTAGGAAAGAGTTTCTTATTTAAGAATCTATATCCTAAATTTCAGAGTCATAAACCAATCTAAGTTTTAGGATCTGCATCAAACAGATTTGAAAAAGAATGAATTTAGTTTTCCATGCACTTGGAACTAATCACTCATCACAAACAGTACATCATTCAATGTAAAAGCCAAAGAGAAGGATACAGGGTTTTAGCAAATAACTAGAGATCCTGTAATCCTTATTTTTACTCCATAAGAGACTTACTCAGAAATTTCAATCAAACATATCAAATCTCTAGAGTAACCTTTTTCTTCAGCAACATATTCTATCACAACAGGGTCTACTTCAACAAGCAAGTCCTAGAGGAGGCATAACTATATAGTGAACAGGTCAGTTCACTATTCCAGAGTGCTACTGATGTAAGGTGAAAAGAAAAGAGAAAGAGATTGTTCATTTTAAAATCCAAGCAAGAACATATTAGACAAGTTCAACCTTTACTGTCTTCCATTTTAAACCCTGATAGAAGTTAGATCAGGATTAGGTTAGATAGCTATCCCTAAAGCAGAGGAAATAAAGAACAACTTACATCTATCTTTTAGAATTCATGGGGGTTGGTATTGTAAATACCTTTAACTCATAACAGAAAAGAAAGGATAACAATGAATAATGGTAAGATAATATCTCATTACTCCTTCCTTAACAGAGGTACTCTTACCAAGATCGAAAAAGAACCAAGACAAATTTGATTACCCAATGCTAAGAAAACAATTAACTCCAAATAGCCATTGAAGTCCAAGGAACCATTCAAACCTTCAATCAATAACAGGATGTAACTCACAAGCTACAAACTGAAATCGGTTTCTTCTAAACTTTAAGAACGATAAAAAAATTGAAGCATGAAAACTACAACTGAAAGTTATATTCCTTATAAACAATAATAGCAACAGTTCAAGGAGATAACACAATAGCTTACCCATCAATTGATGGTGAATGAAAATTCGAGAGAAATACTTACAGTCAAAACTTCCATTCAAGCCAACTCAGAACCATGCATCTTTACAATGTTCAATGAAACAATCAACTGTAACAGGAAGAATAAAACCCAACCTAGGTTCACAACTTGAGAGGGAGACAAATAATATGATGGAACAACTACAAGTTCCATGCATGAAGTCGAGCTTCAAGAAGAGATAAACCCAAAAATGTTACAATTTATTTCCTTCAAGCATTCCCTCAAGTTAGACAGAGTCGAGTTACCCTATAGTTCAACCTTAACTACTACGAGCTTCCATAACATCAACTACGTCTCAGAAAAGAGCAAGACATACACAATAGGTTGAATATACAAGAACAAACATGGACCATCCTTTCCTCAAATCTGAGAAGATGTAACCAAATTTCATTAAACCATTCAACAGATCACATAAGTAGGATGAACTAACAACCATGCCAAACAGACAGATTGTGACCGAGGAGCTTCATTCCAGTTACTATCCATTTTAGCACAGCTCAAGTAGGTGTATAAAAGATTCACAACATCTCCAGTCCAGACAAAAGTTAAGTAAGTTTCATACCTTTTTCCAACAAAGGAAAAAAAACCCAAAACATGTTTCTATCATAACAGTGAATCCTACTATACAATTTTAGCACAATCAAACATGCATACACAAGATTCAACATGATCTCAAGTTCAATAGAAGATAGACATGTTTCATACATTTTTCCAACAAAGGAAACAAAACCCAAATCATATTTACATCTAACAATGACTCCAAGCAGAAGCATACAGTGAAAAATACAAGCATTGAATGCAAGATAAACATCACATAAAAACCCATTTGTTCCCTAAGAGCACAATTATTTTAATGAAGACATTTAGGAAAAATTAGAACAACTTAATGGGTAGAGCCTATCATGCCTGATAGAGCTTATTCTCAATTTGTAGAAGATTTCCCAGCCGAGCCTCAACAACCTCTTGTTGTTGTAGACTCACAAAGACACCCACGGATGCAAATCAGGCTTCTAGGTTGATGTTCAAGCATCTAGTGTGATTGCACAACATGGAATCCTTTCTCCAAGTGTGGGACTTGTAAAGATGAGAAAAGATTCTCCAGAGAAGGCTGGTTCCTATTCCTGCTCTCGATGCACACAAAAATGCAGAGGGTTTGCTAAAACCTAATCTAACTTTCCAAGGAGACAGGGGTAAGAAAATGCATAGAACAAAACCTAAACTACAAAGGTGATGCACCAAGAAATATTAGACACTCGTTTTCAAATTTAACATAGACCACATAGATGCAATACAAAACCATGCACAGGTAACCAAACTGCAATAAGAGATCAAAATGACAACAATGAATACATGAGAGGGTCGAGAGTCAATCACAACACATATATTATTGCTCAAGAGTCGATACAGTACATTGCAGTGGCCAAGAGGCAAAAAGACTGGCATTACAACCCATATGGGAGGTTTGAAAGCTCCACAATTTCTCTTGCAAGCGAGGGAAGAAGGGAGGATGCAAAACAAGAATGTCCGACCCCTTAAAGGAGCTCCTCTTTACAATATATATCAAGAAATGAGAGAGGGAAGAGAGAGGAAATCTAGAATCTGCCCCAACCACTTCTTGGTAGCATTTAAAATCATCTCATTATGACAGAAGCGGTGGATCCTAGCAAAATGGCGGGCTGTCTAACAGGAGCGGCGAGCTGTCTGCTGCATTAAAGTTGGTTGTTGAAGCATTACTTCTGTCTATCACCACGCGTCAGAGACATTTTCTTAATTTTCTCCCTCTAAACTACACCAAAATGCGAGATTGATCCCAAAATCATGTAGAGAACTTCAACAGCTTTCCGTTGATATAAAGAACGTGCAAATCCGAGCTCTGGATCGAAAGATATGATGATCTGAAGATTTAGGGCACAAAACAGTGAAAACGGATTTTTAAATTTCTTTTCCCGCGCTCTGCCATCTGGACGACACGTGGCAGGCTCTGGTTCACTGAGCAATTTTCTCTCTCCACCTTTTCGTGGGCTTTTCTTGTGGGCCCCTTAAACTTGGACACGTGGCACTATTTCATTGGTTCGGATCAGTGCTCGAAAACTCACCCCTTTTGACTTTTTGGACCCTTTTCCTTGGCGACACGTGTCATGCTGTGATTTGTCCACGGGCCTGCTGGATTTTCACATCCACCGCGTCTTTTTGTCCCGGATGTCCCAGTGCTTCATGGGATAGAATCCTCCGATCCACCCAAAATGGGCTTCCTCATCCCTTTTCTGCCGGTGACACGTGGCGTGATCTGATTGGCTTTCGGCTCCTTCGGCTATCCGCGTCCCGCGCGCCCCTTTGTCCCACTTGTCCTTGTGCTGAAGTTTCCTGTTTTGGCCGATCCAGCTGGTTCGCGTCCTTCACGTCCATTTTTCCCAAATGTCCCAGTGCTTTCTGGGACAAATTCTTCCGGTTCGCCCGATTCGGCCAGTTCGCGTCCTCCGCGCACTCTTGTCCCGCTTGCTCCCGGTAAAGGACTTGGACAAATTTTCTTTCTTTCGGCCGATCGGGCATTTCGTGTCCATTTGTCCCAGATGTCCCTTTTCTGTTTGGGCCGCCTGGAGGCTTTTCGGCCGATCCGCGCCTTCCGCGTATAATTGTTCCAACTGTCCCAAAGGTGGCCTTGAGCAGGACTTAGCCAATTTTATGATTTTCCCTGAATCAATCTACTTGCTTGGAACTAAAAACTCTGATGCATGTTATCAAATTAACTCTGGGGGTGAAATTTGGATAACACCTCTTTTTCTCCATGCAATGTCCACCTCCTCAACTCTTCCACTTCTTCTTATACTTCCACAAAGTCCAAAATAGCTCAATAATGTGAAAATAACAACTAGATGCAAAATAGAACTACTGGTTCAAGAACCGAAAAACTCCATGCGTAAACAAAAACTCGAAATGAACTAAAGATCAAACAACCTTTCCAAAAACCCGACATGCATTTTCCTTAGGCGGTTTCCTCACCAAAAATGAAATCAATTAATGTGAAGGACAACCAATTTCCCTCCTATTTCTCCACACCACCGCCATCTATATTTGGTGATGCCTTAATTCAAAATTTTGCATGCAATTTCCTTTTAGTGGTGATGCCAACTAGGCATCCACTATCTCCCAATGCCTCTGCCAAAGTTGGCAGTCCGTAGCCATTAAAAACCAAAATCAATTCCAATTAATGCCTTGAAAACCGACGCCACCAACCTTACCAATTGCCAAGTAGTCCATAGGTACCCCTTAGGTTAGCAATAGTTTAGGTTAGATTTTTATTAGGTTAGAAATCAACCTTAGTCCTTAGGTAAATATTATTTGCCTTAGGTTGTTTCCAAACTCAATAAATATAAAACATACCAACTTAGGTTAGGGTGTCGACCTTAGTAGTTTTAGTAATAGGTCCAAGGTCCTTATATGCTATTCAACATTTTATTACTAACAAGTAGACCCAGGCCTATCACTTACAACTTGTTGCAAAGCAAGGACACTTGAAGAAGGGTCCATCATAATTTTATAAACAAAACAAGGCTCAGTCCAACTTCACCTTCCATTTCTGAATGCCAAGTCAACAAGACGAACATGTAAGAAAAATCTGAAGCATACCTTGGATCAATGGAATTGATCCAAGGTTTTTCTGTCAACACAAGATAAGTATGACAACAATACAAGTTCATAATATTTTTAAAAGTGAATTTAAGTTGTACATAGAGATGAATGGCCTCATTTTCAAGTAAGCAGAAATCAAAACAAAATGAACCTTTTCAACCAATAATGAATTATCCATTGCAAACATGATTTCCAAAAGTCATAAGAGTACTCCTTCCTAAGACAAATCACATGTCAACATTTGTAATGTCAAGAGTGGAAGTCATCACAATAACAACCATGTCAAAGATGTTACAAAGTATTTAATAGATTTGATGATCAAGAAGTATGATGGTGATGTTCCTTCTAGTGAGGATAGAAAATTATTGATCAATGTTGTAGTTGCTCAAGAAAAGGAGTACAATCTTAGAAATAGACAAATTAAAGGACCAGCTCCTCATAACTAAATAAAGAATGCCTATTCTTTCTAATATCCCCAAAGATGCTCCTTAGAAAAATATGTTGAATATAACTCCTATAATTCATCTTAAGCCAAGAAGTTCTTCCCCAAACCCCACTAAAAATAACCTTTTGCCATCTGAAAAAAGCTGTAATAGTGCCTTCCAATGCTCCTCTTCCCAAATATAATATATGTGATATGGCTCGATTTTAAGTCGATAAAGATCACAGTTCCCATTGTAGAATTGTTAAGAATCCCTGAGCATAAAAAGTAGGCCTTTGAGTATTTGGGCTTTAAAGAAGATGATATTGTTACAAATAAAGAGCATGTTAATGAGAAATCATCTCCCACCATTGCTGAAGATGAGGTACAAGAAAATGAAGAAGATATGGAAACTCCTCCTAAGGTATATCTGGGAACTTCTTTAGTGGAAACACAATTAGATGTTGACCCCTTTTCACATCACTTATTATAAATGGGTGGCTCTTACACAATTATATGTTTGATTTTGGAGCTTCATGTAACATCATGCCTCTTGCAATCATGAATGAGTTAAACCTTAAGATAACTGCTAATTTTGGGAGATGTTATGCTATGGATTCTAGAGAAGTACCTATGGTGGGATATGTGAAAGGATTGATTGTACAATTGGTAGCACATCTAGGGAAGTACTTGACTATGAATGTTGTCATTGTTGACTGCCCTGCCAAATGGGGAATGTTGTTGTCAAGAAAGTGGGAAACTAGTGTGGGAGAAGTGTCCAAATGGATATGTCATATGATTCCATACCATTAGAAGGGAAATTGGTCAAGTTATACAGAGAAGATAAGATGCTACACCTCATTGAAGATCCTAATAATGCCTCTTATGAAGTACTTTTTGCTGATGTTGACATGGAGAATTTTATTGGAAATGTTGATTTTGAAGACCAGTGTCTGGATGCAAATGCTCAGTTTGAAGACCCAGTGGTCCCATGGACCATGACATTTGATGGAGCTTGCTCAAGTAGTGGTAATGGTGTAGGAGTGGTGTTTGTTAGAACATAATATTAAGTGTTCATAATATTTAGTTTATAATTAAATAATACAGAATATAGTTTATATTCTTCATTATTTAATATAAACTTTATAGTAGTTTTTTTTGTTATTAATTAACTAATTATTTATTTAAATTGGGGTGTACCCCATCACTTAATAGTTATAACTCGTTATCCTACAAAATTGTCAAGGGCAATTTGCAGGTAACCATACCCAAATTTTTTTGTTTTGGCCCCAAGGAAGTTTGACAACGTTCGAAAGAAGCCCAAAATTCCCTTCCGAAAAATCAAGTTTTAAGGACTTAGCCATTTTTCAGTCTTTTTTGAGTTGGGCGCCGAGAAAGTCCAGTAGACATGCTTTGAAAAGTGCGCTAAGGGCCCGATAAGTTCCTGTCGACATGCTAAAAAGTGTGCCAAGGCACCGATAAGTTCCTATTGACATGCTGAAAAGTGTGCCAAGGGCACTGATAAGTTCCTGTCGACATGCTTTGAAAAGTGTGCCGAGCGCCGATAAGTTCCCTGTCGACATGCTTTGAAAAGTGTGCCAAGGGTGCTTGAGAAGTTCTGCTGACATCTTTGAAAAGTGTGCCAAGGGTGCTGATAAGTTCCTATCGACATGCTGAAAAGTGCGCCAAGGGCACTGATAAGTTCCTGTCGACATGCTGAAAAGTGCGCCAAGGGCGCTGATAAGTTCCTGTTGACATGCTGAAAAGTGTGCCAAGGGCACTGAGAAGTTCTGTCGACATGCTGAAAAGTGCACCCTTTTACACTGAAGAGTAGTTTCTTCTTGGGATCCATTGATCATTTTTGTAAAATATTTAAAAAGCATGTTGGCATACACGATGACTTCATCCATGTTGCACCATGGGATGTTGCCATCCAAAAACTTGCCCAAGTCAACTGTTGACTTTTTAGATATTTTCTAGATATTTTGTAAGTGGTTGGTTTGCTTTTGTCTTCTTTCCTCTTCTTCTTCTATATATACTTGAATACTTGTTGTATTCAAGGGTGGACACTTTTTAGATGAAAAATAGAAGTGAGAAGAAAAGGCTTTGTACTTTTGTAATGTAAGAAAAACATTAATACAAATATTAAGAATTTGTGCGGAATATGTGTGTTATGGGCATCTGATCTTTCTTATGTCAGATCTGTGCGTTTATTTTGTTGGATCTATCTCTACTTTTTGTCACTTTTTCATCAGTATTGCTTTGTTCATCTATGCAAGTAGGTTCGGCTTTGTTTACTACCAGCCCAAAACATAGACCCTTTGACCTTTCTACTTTGGAATTCATTTCTTTTCTCCCTTCAGATCCATCTTCCTTCCTTTCCTTCCTTCATTCCTTTCTGTTCTTCGTCAAAACTACCTCTACTGGGATGAGATCCCAAACCCCGAAGGTAGAATATTGTAAGACTTGCACAGGTTCCTGCCGTAGAATAGCAATAAACCAGTTTCACTTTGCTATCTCAAAGAGGGGCTATGCCCTGCACACTGTTGGCTCGTCTATCCATAGATCTACTCTCACGATAGATTTTTGACCAACAGTTTTTGGTGACTCTACTGGGGATAAAACAGATCTAACGGATCTATGGTAGTGGTGTGTTTGAAAATCAAGAAAAAGTCAAAAATCACTACCTGTTTGCAAATTTTAACTTTTTGTCTGAAATCCAATTTTTTTGCAAAAATGCTCCAAACTGAAAATTTTCTTCGGAGATCCATAGATCTGGACTAGATAGAGATCTTTAGTTCGCTAAGTTTTTACAAAAGTCTCGTATTTTTCCATAGATCTGAGTTTCTGACAGTTTACTAAAATTTTCAAACTCTTTAAAAAGTCAACTCTAGATCTGAAAATCAACTTACTAAGTTTTACCATCATTTTATCCTTGTTAATCAGACATTAAACCGTAATCGGTTTTCAAAAGAAGGATAAAATTAAATATTTAGAAAAGGTACATGCTGCTGATTTTTGTCAAAAATCAGAAAATCAGCAAGTACAACCAAAAAGAGTTTTTAGATTTGCTCCAAAATATTACAGATCTGGAAGGTACACTGGTGGGTGAACCATTTACTCGTAGCAGGAGAGCTCATGGAGAAGTTGATCCTACTTTCGATCTGCTTCAAAGGCACAACTTCAAGTTACACCAAAGCATGCTTCTCGTCACTAAGATCACCTAATCGGTCATTCAGAGTGTCTCACCTCCACGAAGGAAACGTCTCTCACAAGGGGCATCCACATCACTTTGTAGTGTTTTGCTTTCGGTGGGACCATCCTCCCAAAGCGCGCCCTTTTTCCAGCTGTTCGATGGTAGTACCGTGGGGAAATGCCATGGGGCCTCTCGCTTTGCCACATCTCGTTCGCGTGCTCCCACATAGAAACCGAAATAATTTTCCAAGATTCGATGGGAGCGGAAACCAAAGCACGGATTCACATATATCCGTATTCATCATGTCATGCAGTATCCTAGATGTGACTCATGAAGATGTGTCGGTTCACCATTTCCTGGAGACCTTGCAAGGACCCGCAGAGAATGGTTTCAGCATTTGCCGGCCGGATCTATTACCAGTTGGGCCACCTTGCGAACTGCATTCGAAGAAAGATATAAGCCTTCCGAGGATGCATTCACGTTGCTATCAAAGATCACTCACCTAAAAAAGGTCAATGAAACCATGCACGATTTCATCGCCTGTTTCAACTCACTAATCAATCGAGTTCCGTTTTCCATGCTTTCGACTCCAAAAATTAGAAGTGCTTCTTCAGTAAACGCCATGAGCTCAAAAGTAAGTTTCTTACTCTTGCAAGAACAAGTCGCTACTTTGGTTCTCGCCCAAGCTGCTGCCATACGGATTGAAGACAACTTGCTAATATCTGGTGAGTTAAAAAGAGAACCGTCCAAGCTTAAAGCTTCGATCCCTTCTCCCGCCACTTCATCCGACCCGGCATTCCAGAAGATGGGGAACAACTTGCTTGTGTTAAAGAAGTAGTTAGCTCAAGCTTCTCCTAGTACTCAGTATCGAGATATCCCACGGAGGAACTTCACTCCCAACAACGCCCCCCAAAGGCCACGTTTACCTGTAACTGCTCCACGGTTGGCACTTGAGGCTCCTCCGGTCAATGCTCTAGTCGAGATCGAAGAAGAGGAGCAAAATTATGAAGAACCTTCATCGCCAGGTGAAGATGATCAAGATGTCGGTGAACCGACTGGTGACTCTACAATTGGGTATATGGAATTTGAAGATGAGGAGGAGTCTGATGAAGAAGAGGGTACCCAAGGATATGTGAGCGGGCAGTCTTATGCTGTTTCACCCGCTCTTAAGGAAAAGAATCAGAAGTTGCTGCCAGGATACAAAAAGAGAAGGCCATGTCAAACACGCCTCCAACCATTGCTAAAAGAGGTAATCCCCTTCCTACTCAACCTGTTATTAAGTCTTTTTCAAAGAAATATTTTTCCCCTATCTCCCCTCCGAATCAGTCCTCACATATTTCCATAAAGACCAAGAACCCTGCCTACCATCACGAAATGAGGGACTCATTCCTTCATCAATGCAACCCTTGGCCGCATTTGACATAGTTGATCACGCTAAAAAGACCAAGATCCAAATGTCTGAAGCCGAGTATCTTCAGTCAAATCCCGAGCAGCTTGTAAGGTTGACCAAATACATCCAAAGCCAAGTTGTCATAACTACTCAAGTTTCCCCAAAAGGAATCCTTTCCACCCCTCCTGCGTCCCGCATAAATGTTGCCTCGACTTCCGCATCAGGAAAGATAGAACCTTTCTATCTCTCCCTCCTAATCAATGGTCACAAGCTGAGCAACTGTATAATTGATTCTGGAGCTTCCGATAACGTCATGCCGGAAAAAGTAGCCCATGCCCTGGGCCTCACCCTTACCAAGCCTTTTGGCAGATGTTATTCTTTGGAAACCAAACAGGTTCCGTTGATTGGTCAGATCAAAGACGCGCAATTCACATTTGCAGTGTTCCCAGAAAAAAGAGTAAAGATGACCGTCCTCGTTGCCGATATTCCAGCAGCCTATGGAATTCTGCTAGGAAGGAGCTTTTGCCACGAAGTTGGTGGGGAGATTCATATGGATTGGTCTAAGGCCGTAATCCCGTCAAAGGTGTAATGCAAACGTTGGAGCCGTAATCACAAAAGAAGTACACAGGTTACTAACTCGATGACCCCAAAGCCCAAATTCTCTTCAAATCATCAGGGATGGGAAACTATTTCTTGTCCATTGAGTCTGACAAGGTGGATGTCCTCATCCAAGCAGAAGATCTTAACAAGATCTGGACTTTGCAGTTTGATGGCAGCTGCACGACTAGTGGGTGCGGTCTGGAGCCGTGTTGATATCTCCCGAGGAGGAAATTATCCCTCTCTCCTTCAAGTTGCAGTTTTTCAACATGAATAATACTGCTGAGTATGAATCATTGCTACTTGGCATGCAAGCCACAAGGGAAAGAGGAATGAAAAATCTGAAAGTACAGGGCAATGTAGAGTTGGTCATAAATCAAGTTAAAAGAATATACCAAGTGAAGAATGAAAGGCTCAGACATTACCGCAATGTGATATGGGATAACATCGAGGAGTTTGACGGCTTTTCAATAGAAGCCATCCCAAGATCTTAGAATGACATGGCCGACTCATTAGTCATCTCAGCATCCCTCATGCTCCCTTTGAAAATAGATAAATATACCATTGAGATGGTTTTCGCCTGACATCTTTGGATAATTGTCAAGATTGGCGGTATTCAATGATGACAATCAACTCATTGCCTTTCTTGAAAAAGTGGAAAATTTTAGTGAGCTTCATTTTGAAGGATCCACTTCCACATGTCATGAGTCTGTTACTGATCAGAATAGGGAATCCGAAGGAAATGATGGCATATGTCAGCTTAAAGGAAATAAAATCCCGAAAGGCCTGGTTTCCCTAGAGTGGTTATTCGACAGGCATGATCATTTTGTCAAAAATAAAAGGTGAGATGATCCTAGCTCCTCCCTAGAAACTGAACCATTCAATTTAGGTTTGGTAGAACATCCGCAGTTTGTAAACATTGGAAAATGTTGCACACCCGAAGAGAAGCGGAAATTTGTCAAGTTGCTTGAAGAAATACATAGATGTATTGGCATGGTCCTATGCCGATCTAAAGTTTTTCAAGCCAAAGGATGTCCAACATGACATCCCATTGAAAGAGGATGTCAAACCCTTTCGCCAGAAGTAGAGACACTACAATCCTAAGATCTTAGGTACTATCCAGGCTGAAATTTAGAAAATGCTTGACACACGGATCATTTTTCCTATCCATCACAGTACCTGGGTGGAAAACATTGTGCCAGTACGTAAGAAGAATGGTGAGATACGCATTTGCGTAGATTTTCGCAACCTGAATCAAGCATCCTTGAAGGACAACTACCCAATTCCCATAATGGACCAGGTTCTGTAAGCAGTAACTAGCTCAGAAATGCTTTGTCCATGCTTGATGGTTTTTCAGGCTACAATCAGATTGAAGTCTCACCCGAAGACCAATTCAAAACAACATTCACTACCCCTTGGGGTACATTCACTTATAGCAGGATGCCTTTTGGTCTGACCAATGCCGGTGCCACTTTTCAGCGGGCCATGGACTTTGCGTTCAAAGGTATGATGGGGAAGGTCATCGTAGTTTACTTGGATGACTTAACTGTGTTCTCTAAGTAGTGAAATGATCATTGTGATCATTTGGAGCAAGTATTGATTAGATGCCGAGAGCATGGGATCTCCCTGAATCAAAAAGTCCATTTTTGGAGTCACGAGAAGGAAAGTTACTGGGACACATTGTAAGTAAGGAAGGGACGAAGATAGATGCCGAAAGGGTTAAGGCTATTCAGAGCCTCACTTTACCTACAAGAAAGACTGGTGTTCACTCTTTCTTCGGAAAGGTGAACTTTCTCAGGCGCTTTGTTCCCGACTTTGCTGAAAAGACTCACCACATATCAAACATGATGAAAGGATCACCAACTTTCCGGTGGAGCAAAGAAGGAAAGAATTTGTTCGAGGATATAAAAGCCTCTGTCACTCACTCGCAAGTCCTGGTATGTCCTCATTTCTCTAAGGATTTTATCATGTATAGCTATGCATCCGAGCATACTGTATCGGCTATCTTGATGTAAAATAATTCTGAGGGTGTTGAATCCCTAATTGCGTTTATGAGCTCTCCTCTCAAGCCTCACGAATTAAAAATGACTCAGCTGGAAAAGCATGCCTTCACCATTGTCAAAGTAGTTAAGAACTTCAGGTACTACATTCTAAACTCTCATCCGGTAGTTCTAGTTTCTGACACAGCAGTAAAGTCCATCTTAACTCAACAGGAGTTAGGGAGTTTGCGAGGGAATTGGATCACAAAAGTCTAGGAGTATGATCTAGATATAAAACCAACCAAGCTGGTAAGAGGTAAGGGCTTATGTCAGCTTATGGCTGAAAACCAAGATTCAGAAGATTCCGAGAGGAAGGAATGATTGCATTAATGAAACACAAGGCCAGCTGGAGAAAGTTGATTCTCTACCCATGGTTCTGTTTGTCGCGACTAGCGACGAATGGTATTCTGATATCACTTTCTTTCTCACTTACGGTGAGTGTCCAGCTCATCTGACTACAAAGGAAAAGTGTGCTATAAAGCTCAGAGCAGCCATATATGTCATCTGGGATGACGGTTTATACAAACGCAGAATAGATGGCATCTTCTTGTGATGTGTCGACAAACCACAACAGACAAAGTTACTTCAAAGTTTTCATGATTCAGCCTGTGGTGGTCACTTCTCCTCATTTGTAACGACACACAAGATCATCTGGGCCGTGTACTATTGGCCAATGTTGTTTTACGATACGGCCACTGGGTAGCAAAATGTGAACCCTCGCCAAAGAATTTATTGGCAAACCGAAATTGGCTGCTTTTCCTCTCGGCCATTCATTATTGATGAACCATTCGAGACAGGTGGGAATCGACTTTATCGGACACTCCATCCCCAATCGAGTGCCGGACATAGTTATGTCTTGAAAAAATAGATTACTTCACCAAATGGGTTGAGGCCATACCGCTCAAAGAATGCCACTTCGAAGTTGTTTGCAACTTCATTAAGGAAAATATCATTGTGAGATTTGGCATTCCACACAAAATCATTGCTGATAACACTTCCAACTTCTCCTCATGGGAAGTTATTGGTTTTTTCTATGAATACAGGATAACCTTGGCTCACACCTCGATTATTACCCCAGGGAAATGGTCGAGGCAAAATCCAACAATAAAAACCTAGTGACCATCATATGAAAGCTGGTCAATGAGAATTAGTAGTCCCCGCACAAGTCATTATATGACTCTTTGTGGGCGACCGCATTACTCCCAAGAGGTCTCATCAATATGTCACCTTTTCAAGTGTTATATGGAATTGATGCTAAGATCCCTATTTCTACAGAAACTTCCCATTGTGCGCTTGGCACGAGCAATCAAGGATGAAACTTTCCAAAGTTCTCTTGAAAAGAGGATCATGTATCTAACGAACTTAAAGAAAAGAGAGTAAGGGTGATCGCGAGAATCATTGAACATCAAAATCAAGTTAAGAGATTGTTCGATAAAAGGGCTAAGTAAAGAGATTTCCAAGTGGGAGATCTTGTCCTTCGTGGGACAAGCGAAGAGAGCCAAAAGGCATGCACGGGAAATTCGACTCTCTTTGGAGAGGGCCTTTCAAGATCAAGCAGCTCAATGGAGAGAATAGTTTTTATCTCTCATATCTAGATGGAACCGAGCTCCCGCTTCCTATAGCGGGCAGCATCTGAAGATCTTCAAGAAGTAGAGCTTGCTCTCTTCTTTGTACAGTTTGCTTTCATTGTGTGTTTGCTTTCTGTTGTTGTGTGTTCCCTTTCTTTTTTCCTTTTTGTTCGCCCTCCGGTCACCCTTGTTTTTGACTCTCTCCAACCCAATGGATAGGCACATGAAAATCTGGGATTCTCTACCCTTAAGTTTCACTCAAAGATAGTCCCCAGAAAGAGCCAGCTGTTATCCTGCAAAATTGTCAAGGGCAATTTGCAGGTAACCATACCCAAAAATTTTTGTTTTGGCCCCAAGGAAGTTTGACAACGTTCGAAAGAAGCCCAAAATTCCTTCCGAAAATCAAGTTTTAAGGACTTAGCCATTTTTCAGTCTTTTTGAGTTGGGCGCTGAGAAGGTCCTGTCGACATGCTGAAAAGTGCGCCAAGGGCACTGATAAGTTCCTGTCGACATGCTTTGAAAAGTACGCTAGGCACTGATAAGTTCCTGTCGACATGTTGAAAAGTGTGCCAAGGGCATTGATAAGTTCCTGTCAACATGCTAAAAAGTGTGCCAAGGGCGCTGATAAGTTCCTGTCGACATGCTGAAAAGTGCGCCAAGGGCGCTGATAAGTTCCTGTCGACATGCTGAAAAGTGCGCCAAGGGCACTGATAAGTTCCTGTCGACATGTTGAAAAGTGTGCCAAGGGCGTTGATAAGTTCCTGTCGACATGCTGAAAAGTGCGCCAAGGGCGCTGAGAAGTTCCTGTCGACATGCTGAAAAGTGTGCCCTTTTACACTAAAGAGTAGTTTCTTCTTGGGATCCATTGATTGTTTTTGTAAAATATTTAAAAAGCATGTTGGCATACACGATGACTTCATCCATGTTACACCATGGGATGTTGCCATCTAAAAAATTGCCCAAGTCAACTGTTGACTTTTTAGATATTTTCTAGATATTTTATTAGTGGTTGGTTTGCTTTTGTCTTCTTTCCTCTTCTTCTTCTATATATACTTGAATACTTGTTGTATTCAAGGGTGGACACTTTTTAGATGAAAAATAGAAGTGAGAAGAAAAGGCTTTGTACTTTTTGTAACAAAAGAAACATTAATACAAATATTAAGACTTTGTGCTAAATATGTGTGTTATGGGCATCTGATATTTCTTATGTCAGATCTATGTGTTTATTCTGTTGGATCTATCTCTACTTTTTGTCACTTGTTCATCAGTATTGCTTTATTCATCTATGCAAGTAGGTTCGGCTCTATTTACTACCAGCCCAAAACATAGACCCTCTGACCTTTCTACTTTGGAATTCATTTCTTTTCTCCCTTCAGATCCATCTTCCTTCCTTTCCTTCCTTCATTCCTTTCTGTTCTTCGTCGAAACTACCTCTACTGGGATGAGATCCCAAACCCCCTGAAGGTAGAATACTGTAAGACTTGCACAGGTTCCTGCTGGTAGAATAGCAATAAACTAGTTTCGCTTTGCTATCTCAAAGAGGGGCTATGCCCTACACACTATTGGCTCGTCTATCCATAGATCTAATCTCACGACAGATTTTCAGACCAACATAACCCTATAGGTTATTTAAATATGACAGTGGAACATAATTAGATGTATTGTATTTTACTCCGGGTTAAAAACATGGAGCAGGAAGTGAGGAAGGGAGTTCTAGACTAGTTAATAGTTTTTAATTCATGGAAAATTCTTCTGTGGGTTTTTACCCCATTGGGGTTTTCCGCGTTATATTTGGTGCTATGTGTAAATGTGATATTTTATTTTACCTTGTTAAATGTTTAATGTTTGATTGATTAAATTAATATTTTATATAATTTTTTATATCTCTCGTCGTAATATGCTATCGAGCGGTTAGGTAATGGTTATTAATTAAATTAACCAGTAGTCATGTCCATTGGGTGGTTGTTTAGTTGGTTAGGAATAATTAGTTAAACCTCCCTCCCCTCTGTGGGACATGTTATGTTTTTGGAGATTGGTGTGTGAACAGGTGAAAGGGGTTTACATGCGCGTGAAAATCACATACAGGTTAAGGTAAATTAATATATGAAATATTTCCATTTCTATATAGTTTCAAATGTGTGAAAGGTAAATGATTTCAAAGGTAAATTCAAGTATGAAAGTTAAAAGAATACAAGTTTCATAAAAATAGGGATTACAAATTATTTCATTCAATAGGTGAAATGGATTTCCCCCTCTGTAAAATTCAATGTTACTTGTATCCACATGTGGAATCATGCCCCTGGTAAAAATTCACTTACTAAGTTAACCTTATTATGTTTTCAAAATATTTTTCCCTTGTCCTTTGGACCCCCCTGTAATAAGGTTCGATTTGAAAACCTATAGTTTATAATTAATGTATAACTATATCTTATATAGTTTTAAAACCATATTGTCTTTAAATAAATAATAATAATTATATTCTACCTTTGAAGTTAGAAATATTTCTCTTCGGGCCTCTCAACACTCCAAGAGGAAACTACAATTAGCCTTTCAATTTTTGTTATTAGCCTTGTTAAAATATCTTACTACAAGTTAATTTTTTGGGTGGAATTAATTTATTATCCTACCTTATGTTTCATATTATATAACATAGGCCCATATATATATAGATGGTTGAAAGTGAAATCAATAATGATTTATATTATGCTTAGTATAATGTCTATATGGATATTATGACTCTAACCATGCTGATATTGTGTTGGATATAAAATATGCATCTGGATTTGTGTTCAAGTTTTTAGTGCAGGTGACATTACTTGGAACAACAAAAAGCAACCATGTAATGCCCAAATTTCTTTTCCCCTCTCCGTTAGTGTTGGATAGTCTCAACAATCATTACTATAAAAAAATAAGATATATAAATCAAATTTAAAATAAAAATAAAAATAAAAAGTAATAAATATAAATAAAATATAAATATAAATAAATAAACAAGATAAAAGAACTTATTATCCAATTTTTCCCCTTGGGGTAAAATTGGACAATAAGGAACTTGTTGAGCTCTAACACCGAAAAGGCCTTCATGAGACTTTTGGAAGATTTCAAGTTAATTTTTGTGTTTTGACAATGATTACAGTGTTCCAAGAAAGTCTTGGATAATTTTGAATTATTTTCTCCTTTTCGGGGTTTTGAAAGCTTAAGGTTTTCCTAAGATGGGGAAATTGTCTGTTGTGGGCCAACTTCTGGTCAAAATGGACAAAAATGGTCAAAATCAATAAATCATGTTTAAAGGTCTTATTATGTTCTCGTTACTCTCTAGGTTTGAGAAAGAAGCCCACATGGGATTCATCCCGGGAAAAATCATGGTTTGAGAAGCATTTCCCATTCAACCAAAAGGGGAGCTCGCCGAGCACTCAACAAGTTGAGCATTGAGCTTGTTAGAGGGCATTGATCGGGAAACATTGAGTAAGGTTATAAGACTAATGGAACTCGGCCAAGTTATGTTCATAGCTAGATATGAGCTCATTTCATTATTCGGTGAGATACTCAAAGAAAATAATGGAGGTAATACTTGATCGTCACATTAGCTTGGCCAAAATCGGTGGCGTAACTCAAAATATTGAGTGATAAAGTGAGAAAATCGCCCACATTGATGTAGAATTTGAGGTATTCTCTAGCTCGTGAGAGCATTTTTGCCATGACCGAGTAGCAAAAAGCGAGCCATGTAGTGAGACTATGCATTTTATCGAGTTAGTATGGGCCTTGATGTTGAAAGGTGAAGCGAGCTCATCAAATCGTGTATAGACTCATGTGAGCTATGATGGAGCTCAGGTGAGTCACCTCACGGGGTGTCCTAATTAAGTGTTGATTTGTATTATTGGGCGAAGATGTTTCGGCATGGATGGAGAAAATGATGGAAAGCTACAAGGATCTTGAGGAAGAATAGATCAACCTCGACATTGCAAATAGAGATCACCATTTTGTTGCAGCGAGATTGGTCCGAGTCGATTGGATGAAGACAGTGCCAAGAAAAATTATAGGGAGTAACTTACGGCTCGACATAACATAGTTTGGGAAGCTGAGTTATTCACATTGGGGAGGTTTTACAGTGCCTCGGTGAAAATGTGGTTCCTAAGGCATTTGACATGATTCGAGGTGATCAAGTTGAGCTCGATGGCGTGGACCTTCACATGGTTGCATTGGATACACAAGAAAGGTCTAATTCTATCACATTATTAAGGCTTAGTCGGTCGGTGAAGGGCACTTTGCGGGAGAATGAAATGTCTCGGGCTCATCATTACACCAGGAGCTCAAAGAGTGGCTTGCACAATGGGCTATGTTTAAAGTAATCCCGCCATAATGAAGAAAACATTCCTAAAAGAAGATTAGAGGGTTCACAAAGGATGGATGAATCCTCTTAGCTCAAATGAAAAAGGAGACAAGCGATCACATTGGGAAAGTGTCGAATTGAGTTCTATATGCAAGAAGATGGCTTGACACATCAAACTCATCATTTTATGGACAAAGTGACTATAAGATTGGTGGAACTCGCTTGTATGACGAGTGGTTCACAAAGTGAAGCCGATTGAGTGAGGAAGTTCAACATGGAATGGCTTAGGCGGTCATCTAAGTATGTATAAGTTGACATCCGGATGTAATGATGAGAATAGAAAGACTCAATGATTTCGAGAGGAGCCCATTGGTAACAACACAATGTGGGAAGGATGACAGATAGGAGATTTGCACTTGATAGGAAGAGACGATGAATAATCTTGACACACACAAATCCAAGTCACACAAGCCACAAAACAAGAAGGTCGAGGCCTTGGAGAGCTCGGATGCATCGGTGATGATGCACGAAGGACCCCTCCCGATCGATTCAAAGAGTTATTTCCGAGCTCAAATATGAACACATCACAAAATATTGCAGAGTGTTCAACATTGAGTAGAGGAACTCACAGAAAGGAGGATCTCAGGAGAGTTCATGATAAGATCAAACTCACATGACGACCGAGTCATGTTTTGAAGGAGCTATCCTTAAATAGAAATATGGACGCTGACGTAAGGATCATGATGAGCTCAAGTTTGGAGCTCAACTTGGTTCGCATGAATGAATGAATGATGATGAGCTTGTAAGTAGAGAAAAAAAGGACTCGGGTTAAATAGATCCAACTCATGGCTCTGATGATCGAGTCATTCATGGCACAAAAGATCACTACGTCGAATCAAGTCGATTATTGGAGGGCGTCATGTGAAGTCAAATCGGGAGGGAGAAGTTTAGCTTGGAGCCAAGTTTGGGATTTTGAGAGTGGTAAGCCAAGATGGGAACCATGCACCCGAGGCATTGACATGGGAATTTGGGGGATCTATTTCCAAGTGGAGATTCAGGGTGGCTGGGCAAAGTCATCCCAGGAGCTCAGGTCAGCCTATGAGAAATGCCAACCAAGCTTAATACATAGTGGGCTTGCCATTCAATGCTAGGTAGTTTCCAAGTTGACAGGAATCAATGTGACGAGAGATAAAGATTGGTTCGAGTGAAGTATAAATAACAAGCTAGTGGAAATGTGGGAATTACGGAGAATTAGAGCTAACTTGCCAATACAATCTATGGGTGAATTGGCCTCCAATGTCTGAAAATCCACTACTATGGGTCTCAGGGATTTTTGTGTGATGAAACCATAGCAAATGAAATGTCAATCTCGAGTTGGATGAGCTAGTGTGTTGATTATGCCAAAGAAATGTGCCAACTAGTGGATGCTGGGATGAAACTCGACCCAAATGAGTTGTGTCATGATTTTCTCGGGTCTAGTGCCAAGTTTTTAGGCAAGGCACTTTTAGTTAGAGCTCAATGTGGCATCCAAGTTAATGGCTAATGCGGATTAGCTTGATTCATCACTTAATGCAAATGGTTGGCAAGTCGAAGGAGGAGAGCCCAATGCTAGGTGATAAACATGTGGTGACTAATCAGTGTTAGGTAGATGTAACAAACAAGAAACAAAATTAAATCAGTCAATGCTAAGTGGAGATAGTTAAGAGCTCATCAACAAAAATCATGGCGAGAGGATAGGAAGTGCAACCAAGTCATCATGGAGATTAATAAGGAGCGTGCTGAGTTTTTTGTGGTGGGTTCAAAGGAATTAAAACTTGAGTCAACATCATGTAAGCGAGGAGTTGAGGTCATTGAAATGGTTAGGTGTGGAGGCCAATAAGGAATTAACTCCCAAGCTAATGGGCATATATGTGATGGAGGGACATAAAATCATGGAACTTGCCACATGAAGCAAAGTATTCTCCCACTTCCAAAGGAGTAGCTCTCCACCATCTCAAATGAGTAATGGGGGCCGGTGAGCCATTTTTTCAAATTATTAAATTAAGACCCCTCAATGTGCATTTTTACCAAATAGACCACCAAAATCAAATTTTATTTTTATTAAAATATATTAATAAAATAATAATTTCGTTATTTAAATATTTTATTAAAATATTATATTTTAATAAAATAGTGGATGATTTCAAAGTTTTTAGTTATGGGGGCATAATGGGCATGTGCAATTATGTATGTAATTAATGGAGATCATCATGTATCATTATTCATGTCCCATAATTTAGGAATTTCTTCTGTCTTCTCTCACAAGGTTTTTTTATAAATGTAAAGGAGAAGTTCATTCCAAGGGGTTAGACGGTTAAACACTAAAACGGTTAGACATTTTTCAGTATTCCTCTCACTCTTCTACAAGCTAGTCTATTGTGGATTGTTGGGAATTTCAAACCTCTTTAACAACATTGTAATGGAAATTTTTTCCTCTTCCTCATGTAATGATGCATTGTGCACGTGATTGAAGTAATAAAATTGTGTTCTATGACTAATTATTGGTCCTTTCATCATTCTAGCTACTTCTTTGTGCCTTTCTTGTGTATGCAGGTATATTGTGCAACTTCAAGTTTCCATTGTAGGTTTTGGGAATTTTGTGCTTATCTGAGAGTGAAGATTTGTATGTGGTTGAGTTGTGGTGTTTGTTCATCCTTCTCATTTTCATCTTTCTTCACTGGAAAACCGAAAAATTGTCAACAACACCCTTTCTTGGTGCATCACCACTTCTAGTATAGGTTTTACTTCCCGATAATATCTCTCACTAAATCCCATGAAATTTCTAGTCTAGGTCTCGTTATTTGTTTTATTGCATTAGAAGTAGTGTTGTGTTTAGTTTAGGAAGAGGAATTCGGCCTTCTCCGACGTTCACCTTGAGCGGTGATCCCATGTTAACCAATCACACCAAATTCCCTATTCATCACTTGGTCATTCGAGGGTACAGTGATTAGATGATAAATAAAAAATTAAAATAAAATTACGATGCTTATCCCCTCTCAAGTTGATAAGCGAACACAATACACACATTTGTGAAAGATATGACTCTTGTAGTCCCACCAGGTGCACCAAAAACTATTATCACCAAATCACTTCACCCTTTGAATGGCCAAGTGATGAATAGGGAATTTAGTGTGATTGGGTAACATGGGATCACCTCTCAAGCTGTGGGACTTGGAATTGAGGTGAACCTCCGAGAGAAGGTTGGATTCCTCTTCCTAAACTAAACACAACACTACTTCTAATGCAATATAACAACTAAATATACCTATGCTAACATTTTCATGGGGTTAAGGGAGAGATATTTTAAGGAAATAAAACCTATAATAGAAGTGGTGATGCACCAAGAAAGGGTTGTTGCTAGAAAAGTTTTCAATTTTCCAGTGAAAGAAGATGAAAATGAGAAGGATGAACAAGCACCACAACTGAACTACATACAAAGCTTCACTCTCGATAAGAACAAAACCTGCAATGGAAAATCAAATTTGCACAAAAGATACCCGCATACACGAGAAAGACACAAAGAAGTAGCTAGAATGATGAAAGGACCAATAATTAGTCACAGAACACAATTTTATTACTTTAATCATGTGCACAATGCATCATTACATGAGGAAGAGGCAAAGTTTTCCATTACAATATTGGAAGAGAGGCTTGAAACTCTCCACAATCCACAATATCCTAACTTATGAAAAGAGAGAGGAATACTAAAAATTTCAAACTGTCTAACCCCTTGGAATGAACTCCTTTTTTATTTATAGAAAATCCACCTGAAGAGAAAGGAGGAAGAAGGCCTAAAATTTTGGGATGAATGTAGCACATGATGGCCTACATGCTTAATTACATCAATAATTTCTCATTGAGGAAACATTCCACCACCATGTTATAAATTCAAAAATTGAATTTAATTCTCCATTAAATTAAAATAATATTTTTAATAAAATATTTTAATAAAAATAATATTTTTAATAAAACATTTTATTAAAAATAAATTTTTTTATTCAAAATATCATCTCGCCTTTAGTGGGACCCCTTAAAAATATCATAAGGGTACGATATTGATCCCCTTTTTACACTATGTAACTAAAATTATGGTTTTGAGTTGCATGAAACCTTTGTATGTGTACTGTTGGGAATTCCATGTTGTTATAGTATGCTTATATTATGAGTACTATTGTGTCAGTCGCATATGTGTACTCATCAAGGGCCTAACCACTTATCAAGGATTGACTCAGGGGAGGACACGCAAAGCATTGATGATACCATGCTAGACTCACAACTGTTTAGGTTGCGGCGCATGCTCTTGGACTTGGAAGATATCACAGTATTCTTAAAAAATGGTGTGGCATCGAAAGGGATGAAGGCTCTAGAGAGGAAGAAATTGGCTATACATGCCACACCTTACATGTTAATTAGTGGATATCTATATAAATTAGGATGTTATGAGGTTCTACGCCGATGCGTATTATAACATGAGCGTGTAGAGATTATGGAGGAAGTGCATGGTGGGATTGTAGGAGGGCAATATGTAGGAAATACAACCACGTGAAAGATTCTAATCATAGGGCTTTGGTGGGAAAGCATCTACCAGATTGTATTTATTTTTACAAGGCTTATGATAATTTCCAGCGCCTTGTAAAACCTAGAAAGAGGGATGAAATTCCCTTGTGACCAATAGCTAGTGCTAATCCATTTGAAAAATGGGCAATCGACTTTGTAGGGCCAATTTCACCTACCACGTGAAGGACTGGTTTAAACTACATCATTACTTGCACTGATTACTTGACAACATGGACATGAAGCAACACCTACAAAAGGATTGACTGCGGTCACAGTGCTATATTTTTATATGAGAACATAATTAGTACGTATGGATATCCATTGAGCTTGTCACGGTGATAGGGGTACACATTTTCTCAATGAAATGGTCAGGATTCTCCTAACAGAGTTTATGGTGGCCCATCACAAGACTACCCCATATCATCCATAGGAAAATGGAATTGTTGAGGCATTTAACAAGATATTGAGTCACACATTGACTAATATTTTTGATGTTGGAACACAATACTGGGAATACATAGTATCAACCATTTAATGGGCATACAAGACAACCTACAAGAGGTTGAACAAGGCCACACCATTTCATTTGGTGTTTAACGTAGAGGTTGTTTTTCCCATTGAATTCATGTTACCATCACTGCATATAGTGCACACAGGAGGTTTAGATGATGAACAAGTGCTCAAGGAAAGGATTGATAGATTGATGTAGTTAGAAGAAAGGTGATCACTTGCTAGATGGAGTCAGAAGACTAAAAAGGCTAGACAAAAGGCATGGCATGATCGTCATATCAAGAACAAAAATTTTGAGGTCGGGAAGATGGTTTTGTTGTATGATTCCAAGTTCTTGCGCCATCCTAGGAAATTGAAATTCCATTGGTTGGGCCCTTACATCATCTCATACATCCTTGATTTAGGCACATGTTAGTTACAAGTGTTGGATGGGACAAAGTTACCTAGCCATTTCAATGGGAGTAGGTTGAAGCCCTACTATAAATAAGCCTTCCTTGTATTTGTAAATAAGGTAGTATTGCTAGTTAGATTAGAATTTCCCTTTATGCATTTTTTTCTTTTTAAGTTTCCCTTTCTCATTGCTTTTTCCTTTTCATTGTTTTATTTTATGCCTTGTGTGCTAGTAACCACATTATTTTCAAAAGGTTATGTATGCGCAGAGGACTGCGCATTTGTTTTAGTGTGGGGTAGAGTAGTACGAAGTGAAGTATAAGTTGGCAGTAAAATTTAAATGGCCTAGTTGAAGGATAGAAATCATGTGGGAAAATGGTGGATGAGAATGGTTGGTGTCAGGATAAGGCTTTATAAAGACCACATATAGAGAAGGAAAAATGTAGGAACAACATGAGGTAGGTGAGGGAAAAAATTGGGTAAAGGATAGAAGAAGTGCCTTCGGCGCCACAAACACACGTGTAAGAGTCTTCGATCAGTAAGGATTTTTGTGCGCGGAAAGGTTCTAAAGAATTTTGTACACAAGATTGGGCACGTGGGTAAGGGCACTTAAGGTCAAATTTAGTGGAAAAATCTACATTTAATGCTAATTACATTGGTAGGTGGCATAACATTTATTGCTGGAAAGGAGGAAAAAGCTATAAATATGAGGTCGGTGAATCATTATTTTACCTTGTGATTACAAAGTGGAAGAGCTCTTGCAAACAAGGGCATCTAGAGATATTTTTGCAAAGGAATACCAATCATAAAGATCTAAGTACACAAATAGGTTGATCTACGAACTAGAGTGGAAGAAGTAAATGGACATGGGGAGAGTTCTTTTGGAGTACGTCATCTTGTGGAAGGGTTTTCCTAGTTAGGTTTTGGTAACTAGGGCATGGAGGTAGGAGGATTCTTTATGAAGTTGATCCTTAGAGTTGAGCAGAGTAAGGAGGAATTTAATTTTTAACCCAACAAGTAGAATGGAACCAAAGAATTCAACCATATCACCAAAGTAATAGAAGCGCAAGGGAAAAGGAAAACAAACTGCTTCCGTCATTAGTTCCAATAAAGAGTGGTATGTAGAGATGCAGTACCTAGATGGAGTGTTGCTAGGAAAAGAGTGGGAATCACACTTGAGGAAGATGGTCATAAGTGACTACAATCATCACACGAGTACTACATAAAAAGAGATGGCATTGGAACTAGTTTGTCTAACTAACAAGAGGACACCAGAAGGAATGTCGATCTACAACGATGAAGTGAAGGTGAAGTTGGAGAAGGCCGAGTTGCTGCAACTATATGAGTTTCCCTATTTTGGAAAGCCCGAGTGGTTATACCAGTGGTTGATGTCATGCGTACATGAAGACCACTTCTATTTTATAGGCTGCAAAATGCACATAACTCCTCAACTCATATCAAAGTTCATTGGCCTGATTTGCAAAGGAGACTCCATAGATGACGACTTGGATGATAAGGAGGCCATCAAGAAAACTATAGAGGCTTATGAATATAAAAAGGGTTCACGTTAGTTTGATATCACAGATATCCCCGACCCTGTTATGAGAATGGACACGCACTTGGTTACTAAGCTGAATGATAAAAAAGGTAGACACAAGTTAACAAAGTATGGTTGAATGTATGTCAGAAGATTTCGGAAGGCACCATTTACAACTTATCCACCTACATTACTGAGATCATTAGCAATACGTAGGAAGATATTTTTGGAAACATTCTCGTCACCATCATATTTTTGGAGATTGGAGTGCCCAATGGGATAGAGAAGTTCATATGGGAGTATCTGAAGAGAATACCTCACCAAAAAAAGGTTTGAGAAATATACTTGTGGGACCATGATGCCCTCTCACAAGGTGCGCTTGGAAAAATGGTACAACCGGATGCATGATGCATTTAGGGCGAGTGGAGGATACCTGAGTAGTTGCCCGTGCTCATAGATAGGGAAGTGGAGTTTGTTGTATATCCAAATTTTTGTATTGGCCAGTTCACCTTGATATATGGGACCGATATTCCATGGTGCAACCTACCATTTTATTTTAGCGCACAATACTTCCAAGTAGGCGTCAACCATTTTAAGGAGGCCAAGAGACTAAGGTTTGACCTTAGTAAGGTAGATCGATACCACCACAATCTACGCTAAAAGCTTTTATATCCAAAGAAACATGCATATGTGGAAGAAATATGTCTCCCACAAAGTGCAGATGATAAAACCAATGACGTTGTTAATCACCGAAGGGTTGCATGCAAGGGTATTTATGCACATAAGGCCAAATTTTGAGAAGGGTGCCTACCTAGAAAATTATATCTCCATTCTAGAAGACCCCACAAGAAGAAAGAATGGCGTGCTAAAGAAGAGGGAGAGAGAAGAGGTGCAGGAGAAGAAGGCACCAAGTGTGCAGACAACACAATCTTTGGGCATGCCGAAAATAAGTGCTAAGCCAAGCACTTACGTGCTCAAGAAGAAGTGCCTGATCCAAGGAGAAGACCCTATAAGAATAGGTTCCAGAGCAAGAGGATCCCCTCACAAGAGAATATTTACCAAGGAAGGAGTCCCTGCTGAAGAGAAAGAGAGGGAAGAGTCTCTTATACTGGAATCACCAGTTAGGAAGAAACAGAAGGTGACAGAGAAGGAAGACTTAGAGGAAACAGAGGGCTTGGAGGCCTACGGGGTGAGAGGGATGATGATGAGGATGAATAAGTTCATAATCATCCCGTGTATGATATACATGATTCATAAGAAGAAGGAAGAAAAGGGAAGAATGACAAGGAAGAAGCATATGCTCAAGGAAAAGGGGTGAGCGAAGAAGTAAACACAAGAGATCAGAGGACCCCAAGCCTCACCAAGGAACAAATAGAAGAAGCCACGAGAGAGAGAAGTGAAAGGCATCATCAAAAATTTAGTGGAACAGGAAGTAGAGCGTAGTGTAGATGAAGTGATGAAGGAGATTGAGGAAGAAAGCATTAGAAAGGAGTATGGAAGCATGGGTGGAGATTCAAGTCCTGGTCATGTGAGCTTTCCAAATGTTGCATGCATAGGTAGGAAGAGTGGTGGAAGCACAAGGGAAAGGAATGGGTTACATCAATGATCCAAGCAAGGTGCTATGCACGTACTTCTAGAGCATCATGCCAACAGAACAACTCCTGCCATGCCCTCATTTGATGTAGAAGGTGCATACCCACGAACCAGAAAATGCTATCTTGGGAATTTGAATCACATGTTGATGAACTTGAGTTCAAGGTAATCCAAGGGGTGCTAATGAAGATGTTAAAGAAAAAAGGGATAAACCCCTTGGTTAATGCTCAACATTGTCAGATGAGCAAGTTCTGTAATGCACTCAACAAGGTTTTAGTTGAGGTTGAGGCCAAATTTTTGGAAGAAATGATAGGGTGAGATTCCTAGAGGCGGAATTGGAGAAGGAGGAGGAGCTTATTGAGAAAAGAAAGGACCTAAAACAAGAAGAACTAATCAATGCACAACTAAGGCATGAACTGAAAGAGGAGAAGGCAAGGGTGCATGAATTACATAAGAAAATTGAGATGATTACGGATGTTATTGTCTTAAAGCATCCCGACCTAGCACCACCCGAGAAAAATATGAATCAACCTTGCAGTTCCTGGAGGATTTGACTTGCATCCTCACTATGGAGAGGTGGCCACTCACCTTAGAGTCCACAGAAGAAGCATTGGCATGCCAAAAGAGAAGACAAGATGAAGGTTGTAGGGATTATTTCTTAGTATACCAAACTCCTTGTCGATGTGAAGGCCATCGTGCAAGTTGCTGAAGTTGCCTATGATAATTGTGCTTTGATAGAGATAGAGTAGCAAACATCTTGGTCGCTACACATGAGATGGAACTCAAGGAGTTCCAGGAGAAGAATAAGGGGAATAGAGCAGAGTGGGATAAGATCCTAGCCAAGGTGGAGAATAAATCAGAGGCTATTGAGACCTTTGAGAGTTTAATCAAAAACTGGATAAAGGAATTATACCCCTAGATCACCTGCAGGATGGATGCCCTCAAGGATTTGGGAAAATAACTAGAAGGAATTGTTGAAATGATGAGTGCCAATGGGGAAGGGATAATCTTTGAGGAGGTAAGTGCCCTAGTAGGTGACCTTTATCAGCAAGCCCAGAGCAAGGATAATTCCTGGGAGAAGCTAGAGGTAGATATAGGGAAGGATTTCCCTCTCCTCCTTCAACAATGAACATGTTCTCCTTCATTTCCCCATTCTTTCATTCTTTCTCCCAATTCTTCATTCCTTCATTCTTTTTCCAACTATTCAGAACCCACCATTCTTTATTCATTAAAGAGAAGTGTTTTCAAGGGCGGAGAATAGGATTAGTGTGGGGTGATATTCGGCCTCATAATATTAGCTAAGTATAAGAAGGCGCGTGGATGTGCGAGGCCTATATGAAGAAGGGTGCGCAAGGTAAAGACACACAGAACAATTTTTAGATGGATTTAGTAGAAACCAAAGGTGCACACACAAGGAAAAGGAAAGGGTTTCAAGACTTAGCCATATTTGGCATTTAAGGAAGCACATGAGAAAAGTGTGACCCGACTGAGCATGTGGAGTGGATAAGGTGCCATCCTGGACAACTCAATGGTCAAGGAAGGAATATTCCATGTAATGGAAGGATCCAGAAAGACATCATTGTAGAAAGTGGAGAGCTCGGATGGGAAGAAACATGCTCTATTGAAGGACCACATGGACACTTGGCAACCGATCTATTACTTTAGGAAGGCATGGCGGTGGATGCTAAAGCTATATATAGAGATGTTCGGGTATAATAAAAGGTTTTTAAGAGAGATATCAAGAGAGGAAGAGAAGAAGAAGAGGAGAGGTGAAGCTCTATAGAAATAGTAGTAGATTCTATGGGTTAAGGTTCTCATTAGGAGGACAGTAGGAGAGATGGCATATCTAGAGGGATGGGTCTATGAACATCTTTGTAATCTAGAAAACATAGTTTAGGATTCTGATGTATAAGTCTTATCTGCATTAAGACATTTGGTCATAATGACCTTGAGGAATGTAATGTGGTTACTGAATAGAGAGTAATATGAATATATGGATTTATTTTAAAATATATACATTGTTCATGGGTATAAACCCTAGTGCCTTTTCTTTGTATTATCATATATGTTATCTGTTTGATATTTTCCTTGTTATCTAAATGGATGCATTTATATAGTAACTCATCCTAAGACCCTCAGAATGAATGCATGGTTCTTTCCCTTCTTGCATCTAAGATTTTGTCAGTAGGGGATGTATTCTCACAAAAATCACATAAAGGAGGGGCTCAACACCCGCGCGTGCCTTGGTTGAGCGCCAGCGCCCTTGCCCACGGGTGATAGGCCGATGCGCATGGGATCGATCGTTGTTTCTAAGGACATAAAAATGAATACACTATTACAAGAATGAGATCCCAAAGATTATAATCAGATATATTCAGAGGTAACAACCCTCTTTTAGAGGATAATCTCATGGCTGACCATAGTGGTGGAGAAGAGTATTCTCCTCATTTGAATTTAAAACATCGTCTCACGAATTTTGACAATCACATTTTACAAAACAAACATGAAGTTCTCATGTGTGTTATGGAGCTAGGGCTAAGTTACCTACCACAAAGGTAGACCATTCTCTCATTGTCGAATGACTCATGGATAAGAGGAAGTAGACCAACATCATTATACTATTAATTAAATTTTAAATCCAGGTCATGCCTCTATTTCTACACAGAAGAATAATGAGGAGATACAATTTGAAAATTATGGATATTATCGAATACATGTTATTAAAATATCTTTGTGAAGACAACGAGGAACATGTTCATCATGCACAACCTCCCCCTAATGAAAATCATCATGAAATACCTATTCAATAGGTGACGTTAGAACAACAGGTCCAAGCCCTTACTCGCCAATTGGAAAGTGTGGCTTTGCATATACAAAAGGAACAACCCAAAGTGTTGAAACAAGCTATACCAAAATACAAACCTAAAGCTTCGTTTCATGAATTCCTAATAACACTCCTCGACGAGAGGCACAAAGATATCCTTACGAATATATTCTCATAGAAAATATGGGTGATAATATACCTAGGTTTAACACCTTTTATAGACCTACACCACCCACGCAAGATCCAATTTTCAATCAAGAGTGGTCAACTATGAAGAACACCCTTCAATCATCACAAGAAGGCCAAACTAGTAACAATAACAAGAAGTATCGGTTCGATGAGTTATGTCCCTACCCATTTAACAAAGCCATGCTATAGGTACCTTTCCCAAGACACTTTTATTTTCTAAAATTTGAAAAGTATAAGGGAAAAGGTGACCCTCATGACCATATTAAATATTTTTATATGGCATGTCAAGAGGTTGCATTCAGTGAAAATTATCTTATGCACCTCTTTCCATGAAGTTTAGGAGAAACGATGCTAGAATGGTTTGTACACATCCCTAAGGGATCCATATCAACATGGCTAGAACTAGCAGAAATTTTTGTATGACACTTCTCTTTTAATATAGAGAATGATGTCACCATGTTGGATCTCTGCAATGCCAAACAATGAAACAATGAAAACTTTGCTACATTTTTACAATGATGGAGAGGATTAGCTAGTTGTTTTCCTTGCTCCATACCTGAAAAGTAGTTAATCAGTATATTTGTTCCCAACCTCCATCCAAACATTACGTTCCACTTGCAAATGCATTGTGGAAACACATTTGAAGAGGTCATCAAAAAAGGGAGTCAAATTGAAAAAGTGTTGTTAGCCAACAGGACTCTAAAGCCGTTCTCATGCAATCATAATGATTCCAAAACTAATGAATTTTTTTGTCCCTAATAGGAATAAAAATTTTGTTAGTGATGGGATAGTAGACTCTAAACGAGTACAAGTTGTTCAAAACAACACTCCTTTGAAGCTTACAAAGGGAGCTCTACCTATGGAGTATAAGCGTCGTAATTTCACTCCTTTATTTGACTCAATGTCATCAATACTAAAATAGCTAGAGGTGGTTAATATGGTTATATATCCTAAAACTATGCCTTATGAGGATGATGCGCCTAAACCATAATGGTTTAGAGATAATGAATATTTCCAATTATACCACGTTAAAGGTCACAAAATAGATAAGTGTATGAAATTACATCACTACATCCAGGACTTAATCGAAAGTGGTGATGTGGAGATGAATTCATCCACTCCTATCAAATCCCCCAATATGAGGACTTTTCCTAAACATAATCAGGACAAGAATGCTAATTATGTGTCTAATAAGGAGAATCATTTTTATGCTCTCATTGGTTGTGTAGATACACTTGTTGAACATGTCAACATAATAACCCCTGTGATATCCCCTAGACTATCTATGTCTAGGCATGTGCCAACAAAGACTGATTATCACATAGTTCCACATACTTATGACAGTAAGGAACCTAGGTTTCAACATTCCCATTAAAGGATGCCTATCACAACTAGACCTCGTTTGATTCTTCATGCTAAAGAACTCGTTCACTTACCTCTTCCCCATTTTCAACTCATGGTAAGTGGTATGATTCTAATTCTTCCGATTCTTCTAAAGATTCCAATCCCAATGATTCTAAGTCTTCCGATTCTTTTAAATCTTCCAATCTGAATTATTCCTCTAATACGAATTCTAAGTCACGGTCCTCCTTATCTTTAAATGACCCCATTTCTTAGTCACCTCAACGAACCCTTCTTCCATTGAATATCTCTCTGACTCAAAGTCCTTATAATCAATCATCCAAGTCGACTCCCATGTCACATTCATCCAATCAATCTCTTTTTGTAGAAAAACTACCCACACCGATTTATTCATTTTAGAATGAAGAAGCCATTAGAGAATTTATGAGGGTATATGAAGACATTCCTCTAGAAGTTTGTAAGAAATAAACCTCTTTAGACCTCGATACATTCACATATTGGGAGGAAGAGATTGATGCATTTGGTCAGAGAACAAAGGAAGACCCTAAGATCATTAAACATGATCCTCCTCTTATCCTTCCATCTTCACATTCTTTATTGGGCGATGAAATTACCGGGTCTAACATTACTCCATGGCTTATCTTCTCATTAGTTATTCATTCTTTATCTATCAAGATTCCTCCATCGAATCTTACCTAGGTAACCACACAGTAGCCCATTTTTTTCTATATGTGGACCACATCCAAGTAGCCCCACATAATCTATATGTGGCTTGCCTCCTAGCAACCCATTCTTTTATATTAGGGGCACATCCTAGAAGTACCTTATATTTGATTCTTGGGCCACGTCCTAGTAGACCATCTTCTTCTATATATGGGACACCTCTAGGTAGTCCTTCATCTTCTATATATGGGATGCTACTAGGAATTCCTTCATATTCAATCTTAGGGCCACATCCTTATAGTCCTTTATCTTCAGTCTATGGGACACCTCCGAGTAGTTTGACTTATTTTGTATGTGGCTCACCTCCTGTAGCCCATCTTCATCTATTATTGGGACACATCCTAGTAGCTCATCATATTCTATATATGGGACACCTCCTAGTAGTCCTTTGTCTTAAGTATAGGGAAAACCACCTAGTATTTTAACTTATGTATTTTTCTTACCTCCTAGCGAAACATCTTCATCTATATTGGGGCATGTCCTAGAAGTCCCTCATCTTTAATTCTTGGGTTGCATCAAAGTATCCCATCATATTCTATATATGGTACACCACCAAACAGTCCTTCATCTTTGATCTTAGGGCCACATCCTAGTAGTCCTTTATCTTCAATCTATGGGACACCTCCTAGTATCCCATGCTCTTCAATTCTTTGATCGTATCCTTCACATCCATCACATTATTCTTTTATCAATTATTGTGGTGAACCCACTGTCACTTCTCACATCAATTCTATTCATCCACTTTCTTCTCCCACTTCTCGGGATCAGACAAGTCATGTATCAACTTATAAGAAACCCAAATGGTTCCTTCATCCAACTATAATTAAAAATCCCAAGAGCTCCAAAGCTCACAAAAATTTAAACATTATTAAAGTTCAGAATCAACCATGATTCAAAAATGCACATCAATGCACCCATAAAGTATGGCATAAAGTGTATAAACCTCTGGATAGGGAACTCAATATCTCGCATATGAAATCCAAATTTAATGATAAAACATAGACATTTATTAAGTATGAGCTAGCCATGATCATTGAGATCGGGGATAATATGACTCTTGATAAGAAGACATGCCCAGTCTTCCTTACTAAGGAAATTTCTAACATTGTTGTTGGATCTTATCATGTCAAGTGACCTTGTTGGTCCCACCTTTTAAAAAAGACAAAAATTCAAAAAAGAGAAAAACACTCACCAACATAGGCACCCATGTTGCAGTCAAAAATCTCAAAGATTAGAATCCGATATATTCAGAGGTGAAAACCCTCTTTTAGAGGATAATATCATGGTTTACCATATTGGTGGAGAAGAGGATTCTCCACCACTATCATCTCGCTAATTTTGATGATGATAGTGGTGGATAATCTAGAACATCATCCCACTAATTTTGACGATCACATTTTCCAAAACAAACATGAATTTCTCATGTGTGTTATGGAGCTAGGGGCTAAGTTACCTTCCACATTAGACCCTTCTCTTGTTTCCAGAATGATTTGTGGAGAAGAGGAAGTAGACCAACCTCATTGTACTGTCAATAAAATTTTAAATCTAGGTCATGCCTCTACTTTTCACGACGTAATAATGAGGAGATACTTTTTTGAACATGATGGATATTATCGAATACCTATTGTTAATATATGTTATGAAGATAATGACAAACATGTTCATCATGCACAAAACCTCCCCTAATGACAATCATTGTGAAATACCTATTCAAGAGGTGACGTTAGAACAACAATTCTAAGCCCTTACTCACCAATTGGCAAGTTTGGCTTCGCATATACAAAAGGAACAACCCAAAGTGTTGAAAAAAGCTATACCAAAAGACAAACCTAAAGCTTTGTTTCATGAATTCCCAATAAACACTCCTCGACAGAGGCACAAAGAGATCCTTATGAATATATTCTCACAGAAAATAGGGGTGGGAATACACCTAACTTAACCCTTTATATATACCTACACCACCCATGCAAGATCCACTTTTCAATCAAGAGTGGTCAACTATGAAGAACACCCTTCAAGCATTACAAGAAGGCCAAACTGGTAACAATAACAAGAAGTATTGGTTCGATGAGTTATATCCCTACCCATTTGATAAATCCATGCTACAGAACCTTTCCCAAGAGACTTTGATTTTCCAAAATTTGACAAGTATAAGGGAAAAGGTGACCCTCATGACCATATTAAATATTTTTATATGGCATGCCAAGAGGTTGCATTCAACGACAATTATCTTATGCACCTCTTTCCACAAAGTTTAGGAGCAATGGCACTAGAATGGTTTGTACACATCCCTAAAGGATCCATATTAACATGGCTAGAACTAGCAGAAATTTTTGTATGACACTTCTCTTTTAATATAGAGAATTATGTCACCATGTTGGATCTTTGCAATGCCAAACAATGAAACAATGAAAACTTCATTGTGTTTTTACAACGATGGAGAGGATTAGCTAGCCGCTTTCCTTGCTCCATACCTAAAAAATAGTTAATAAATATATTTTTCCCAACCTCCATCTAGACATTACGTTCCACTTGTAAATGCATTGTGGAAACACATTTGAAGAGGTCATTGAAAAAGGGACTCAAATTTAAAAATCATTGTTAGCTTGGGAGGACTCTAAAGCTTTTCTCATGTGATTATAATGTTTACAAAATGAATGAAAAAACAAAGTTTGTCCCTAATAGGAACAAAAATGTTGTTAGTGATGGGATAATAGACTCTAAACAAGTACAAGTTATTCGAAACAACACTCCTTTGAAGCTTACAAATGGATCTACACCTTTGAAGTATAAGTGTCATACTTTCACTCCTTTATCGACTCAATTTCATCAATACTATAACAGCTAGAGGTAGTTTATATGGTTATATATCCCAAAACTATGCCTTATAAGGATGACGCACCTAAACCATCATGGTTTCGAGATAATGAATATTGCCAATTCCACCGTGTTTAAGGTTGCAAAATAGATAAGTATTTGAAGTTTCAGCACTACGTCTAGGACTTAATCGGAAGTGGTAATGTGGAGATGGATTCATGCACTCCTAAAAATTCCCCATTACAAAAACTTTTCCTAAACATAATCGGGACAAGAATGTTAATTATGTGTCTAATAAGGAGAATCATTTTGATACTCTCATTGGTTGTGTAGATACACCTGTTGAAAATGTCAACACAATAACCCATGTGATAACCCCTAGACTATCTATGTCTAGGCATGTGCCAACAAAGACTGATTATCACATAGTTCCACATACTTATGATAGTAAGGAACCTAGTTTTCAGCATTCCCATCAAAGGATACCTATCATAGCTAGACCTTGTTTGATTCTTCATGCTAAAGAACATGTTCACTTACCTCTTACCCCAGCTTCAACTCATGGTAAGTGGTATGATTCTAATTATTCTAAATATTCCAATCCCAATGATTCTAAGACTTTTGATTCTTCTGAAGATTCCAATCTGAATTATTCCTCTAATATGACTCCTAAGTCACGGTCATCCCTATCTTCGTAGGAGCCCATTTCTCAGTCACCTCAACAACCCCTTCTTTCATTGAAGAACTCTCTAACTAAAATTCCTTCTAATCAATCATCCAAGATGAATCCCATGTCACATTCATCCAATCAACTTCTTATGGTAGAATAACTACCCACACTGATTGATTCATTTTAGAATGAAGAAGCCATTACAAAATTTATGAGGGTACATGAAGACATTCCTCTAGAAGTTTTTGAGCAAGAAACCTCTTTAGAAATCGATACATTCGCATATTGGGAGGAAGAGATTGATGTTTTTTTTAGAAAATATAGGAATGCCCTAAGATCGTCGAACATGATCCTCCTCTTATTCTTCCATCTTCACATTCTTCATTGGGTGATGAAATTCCTTGGTCTAGAATTGATCCACAACCTATCTTCTCATTACCTAATCATTTTTTATCTATCAAGATTCCTCCATCACAATATTACCTTGAGTCACAACCTAGTATCCCATCGTATTTTTATATATGTGGACCACCTCCAAGTGGCCTCACATCATCTATATGTGGCTTGCCTCCTAGAAACCCATCTTCATCTATACTCGGGAATGTCCTAGGATTCCCTCATCTTTGATTCTTGGGCCACGTCCTAGTAGCCCATATTCTTCTATACATTGGACACCTCTAGGTTGTCCTTCATCTTCTATCTATGTGATTTTACCAGTAGTCCTTCATCTTCAATCTTAGGGCCGCATCCTTGTAGTCCTTTATCTTAAGTCTATGGGACACCTCTTGGTAGTCCGACTTCTTTTGTATGTGGCTCACCTCATGGTAGCCCATCTTCATCTATTCTTCGGCCATGTCTTAGTATCTCATCATCTTATATATATGGGATACCTCCTAGTATTCCTTCCTCTTCGATCCTGTGGGACACCTCCAGGTAGTATTACTTCTTCTATATATGGCTCACCTCCTAGCAGCCCATCTTCATCTATCTTTGGTGACATTTCCTAGAAGTCCCTCATCTTCGATTATTTGGCTAGGTCTAAGTATCCCATCATCTTATGTATATGGGACACCACCAAGAAATCCTTCATCTTTTATCTTAGGGCCACATCCTAGTAGTCCTTTATCTTTAGTCTATGGGACACCTCTTGGTAGCCCATCCTCTTCAATTCTTGGACCGTATCCTTCATGTCCATCATATTATTCTTCTATCAATGATTGTGGAAAACCCACCGTCATTTCTCACATCAATTCTATTCATCCACTTTCTTCTCCCACTTCTTGGGATCAGACAAGTCATGTATCAACTTATAAGAAACCCAAATGGTTCCTTCATCCAACTACGATTAAAAATTCCAAGAGCTCTAAATCTCACAATAATTTAAATGATCTTAAAGTTCATAATCAACCACGATTCAAAATGCACATCAGCATACTCATCAATTGTGGCAAAAGTGCATAAACCTATGGATAGGGAACACAATATCCCGTATATGAAATCCACATTTCATGATAAAACACAATCATCTATTGAGTATGAGCTCACCACAATCATTGAGATCGGGGATAATATGAATCTTGATAAGAAAACATGCCTAGTATTCCTTATCAAGGAAATTTCTAACATTGTTGTTGGATCTTATCATGTCAATTGACCTTGTCAGTCCCACTTTTCAAAAAAGACAAAAATACAAAAAAATTATAAAACATTTCAAAAAAATCAAAGGTAAATGAAAAAACATTACAATCAAGTATTGCATACACATGGATGTTCTTTCTTTCCTTGTTATTCCTCTGCAAGTCTTCCTACCATTTTCATACCTTCGGTGATATTTTGGTTAGCTAATTTTCAAGCATTTTGTAACATATATCTCTATGGTATCTATTTGACCTTGGTCTTTTATCACCTTCAAAAATTAAAGAGCGACTGACCTTTTAGATATCCTAGCATAATCAACATTCTTGTCATGCAAATGTGTAATAAGAAAATCAATCATTTTTTAGCATGAAAACTATACCCTTGTGTTAATTTTTTCAATTCCTATCATTCTAAGACACCCCGAGTCTATCCAGTTAATCCAAGTGACCTCCCAATTAACATTATCTCATCCCCCTAGGTGATTTAGGAAATTCCATTCATTCCCCCTATGTGATTTTAGGAGTTCATTAAAAGTTGCAAACTACACACAGTTGTAGGAAGGGCTATCATTAGCCTTCCTGGGACTGTACCAACCCCATGGAATGGAATAGAAAAATCCAAATCATACAAAAAGGTGAGTCAAAGGTATTGGGACATCATGGAAATGATTCAGGAAGATTATGGAAGGGCTTGGAGAAGTTAGGGTAGTTTCTCCAAAATTAGGGTTCACAGCCTAGTCAGTACACAGGCCAAAATGGTCGCTGAGATTCGAAATGTGATTCCAAGAGCTCTGGATGGAGCTAGAAGAAAAAAAAACATCAATGGAAAGATAATTCCAAGCCCTACAAGATGGTGAAATCATTTTTTTCACAACACTTTAGCGCATTAAGTCTGTAGGAAATGGAGTACCAAATCAAAAATCAACATTTTTAGGGATCAAATGGAAGAATAAATACTTAAGATCCCCACTAGTGGATTCAAAAGGACATTTCCAGTTAGGATCATATAATTTTTTTCTAAAAAATTCCATCGAGAGCTCAAGATATCATCATCTCAAGTTGTCCTCTTGGAGCGAGTTCAGGAGTTAGCCAAATTTTGGGAGGACACGTGTCGGCTCAAGAGCTTGACTGGATTTTGGGTCCTTGACATCCCTCATGGTCAAGGACATCAACCTTGGGAAAATGCACCCAGCCCCAACATGACCTCGGAACCCCATGCAACCTTCATGATTGTCAGTTCAGCCCCCATGTGTAATTTAGAGCTCAAATCCCTTATTGTCAGATCTCTGCCACGTGTCAACTCCAAGATCACTGTGGAATTTGATGTCCCTCATGTCCCTCAAATGTTAGGGACATAAAACCTTGAAATTTTTTCCAATCCCTTTAGGAGATACTTTTGGTCACCCATGTGACCCGCTTCCAGCCCCTTTGTGCTCTAAAGTTGATTTTCTAGCTCTCACTCCCTGCCGTTGGATCGCCAGAACGTGTCATCGTCTTGCTCACTATAGAAATTGACATCCTTCACATCCCTTTGAGGTGAGGGACATTAGGGAAAAAACATACACCTGAATCCAACTCCAAAATTTGAAAATTTTCTAACTCCTGGCTGTTTCTTACTACTTCTCCCTGTCAGAAGAAAGTTGCAGAGAACACCTCAGTCCACCACTCCATCATTGCCAAAGATCAAACCAGCTTCACCACAGAAATGAAATCCTCTACCCCATGGTGATACATAGGTCTCAAAAGAATATTTCATCGAGATAAGAAGAAGAAACGAAGAACAAGAGAAGAAGAATAGTGGAAATCCCCATTGCCATGAAATCGAAATTTGAAGAAATCTTCCAAACCGGTGCACATTGACAAACTATATGTTGCTGAGTTCTTCTCTCTTGAAGGAAATTAAAAAATCATATTCAAACCTCCCATTTTCAAAAGGAATTCTCACATCAAATAAATTTCACTTCTGGCTCCACGAAGAACAAAGTTCAATTTCTTGTCAAACTAGAAACCGAATTGAAGAGAAATTTCAACAAAGTGAGGCAAGAAGCAAAAACCTATCTCAATGGAGCTGATTTCATCGTGAACAGGTGATGAAACCAAACCTGAAAATTTTAAGCTCCATTAATGTCTACCATGAAACAATAGTGGAAAAAAATAGCAAGCTATCTCTCCACTTCTCAGGGTTTCAGTGGGTGAAATCGCACAAAAATTGGAGGGAATGATCGTTGAAAAATATAGTTTCACGTGAACTAGTTTTTGCGCCATGAAGTCCCTATTTTTAGGGATATGGAGGGATGTTTTTATCAACATTCTTCCCTCTTTGAATTTTTTTCAAATTCCCAAAGATTTGGCAGCGAAATCATCCAAAATTCAGAGGGAAGGGTCTCCAAAAAATCTAGTTTCTCTCAAACTAGTTTTTGCACGATGAAGTTGCCAGTTTCTTGAGATATGAAGGACTATTTTTTATTAGTATTCTACCCTGGTAGCTCCATACCAAGCTCTTATGAGACATAAATTTTCATTTTTCATTTCTGAGCTTTCTAGAAAGTGAATCATGATGAAAATTAGAGCACGAGTTCATGATGAAGAGTTGAATCCAAAAAAGTTGTTCCGTCACAAACAGAGGTTGTTTTCACCACTTACTAAAAATAGCATATGTTATATTTCCTCACATGATATAAATGATGAGTCCCACTAAATTTCAAGTTCTATCACTCAGGACAATCAGAAAAGGGGTAAAATGAAAAGTAAGACAGAAAACGACTTCTTCCCAAAATAACAGTCCCCAAATAGCAACATGCTAAAAATAGAAATGTGCTAAAAATAGCAATATCTCAGGAACAGAGGAGGTTAGAATATGGTAGAAGGTTCAGAAGGTGAAACTGGAGAAAGACAGGTGATATGTCCTAGAATAGCAGAGCATGGGCTCATATTCTAAAAATAGCAAGTTATTCTCAAAGGGCAAGTTTGGCACAATGGGACATAGAGGGATGATCATTCAGGTCAATACCATCATTCTGGATCATCCATGGGAATTGATCATAGGTAATTTGAGGTCCATCTCGGGAACTAGACAATGTTTTTGACACTCACTACATAGTTCCAGTCCACAGGGTATATCATACATAGGTTGAGAGTCGTGGTCATTGGAAAAATCATTCAACAATGCTTTTAAACACTCATTCCAAAGCATATGTGAGCCAATTGGAAGGAGTTTCACACAAGTTTTAAGATTCATAGTTTCATCACATTGATCTTTCCATCAACGAGGATCAATGGAATTCATCGGGAATGAAATCTCCTCTTCTTATTCTCTCACTCTTTCTCTCTCCTCTTCCCCCAAATTTCTCTCTCTTCTCAATGTTCTAATTTTGCATTCGGGTTGCGATTTTTCATATGTATTAATGTTCCTAATGTAATAAGTCACCTTTATGTTATAAAAAGGGACTTAATATTCTCCTAGGAAGTTGAAAATTTTTAAGTTGCACGAGGACATATGAAAATCCATTAGGGGGTAGATGATGAGTCATCTCTCATTCTATAAATTGTAAAGCCATTCTCTTTTCAAAATTTTGGCAATTGATCTTGTAAACTCAAGAGTTCATTGTACTTAGAGAAAGAAAAGGAGATAGCCATTTTCTTCAACTTTCCTCCACTCTATTTTTCCTCCATTCCCACTCTATGTAAAACTTTTCTTTAAGCACTCAATACAAGGAGTTTCTAGCTTTCTTTGAATAAGGGGTTTCTTGATACTTTGTGATTAATAATTATATTTGGTCTTGTTGTTATTTACAGATGTTGTTTCTTCTTATAAATGCATGTGTTAAAATTTCTAACTAGTGTTTGCATAGAATATGATTTTCTACATGCAACATTAGTTCTCCTACCTCTTTTCTCACTCCCCTTTCCCACTCTTCAGACAAAGTCTTCCCTCGCAAGATATTTCTAGCTTTGGTAAAGGGTCAGTCAAGTGCCCCTATTGGATCCCAGGCCATAAGGCCACTAGGAAAATCCACCTTTACTCACATATACATATACGATAGTTGCGTTGGTTAAGTAGAGAGACTTAGATTCTGGAGTGTTGGCAAGAAATGCACACGTTTGTCCACCCACAAAATTTTCTCACTAACAAACATCTAAAAACTTGTTGCTAAGAAATTTTGGATATATTTTTTGACACTAGCCATTGTCATCATCACAATCACTTCCACCTCCTTCCATCAAGCCATTAGTGGTTCTTAACCCCTTTTCAAACAAGAGAGCTGAAATAAGTTTTCAGAAAGCAAAAGAATCAATCAAATCAAAAAGCACAAAGCTGAAAGAATATGCTTAAAGTACAAGAAAATTAATATATAACTCTCTTGGGATATTTCCAATAATATCTACTGGGGATATGGATGACTAACGATGAGAGTAGAGAAATGTTGCGATTAGAATCAAATGCATCTCCATTGGGGCAATGGACACTTGGTGGGAAGCAGAGCAATATACGGATCTCCTTTCGCAATCCATTAAAAAAATTAACTTTGAAAAATAAATCATTCCTACACATTGGCTAGGGTATCTTCACTTGTTGTCTATCAAATATTCCCTCCAAGAGCCAATAAATTTCCATGTGCACACACTGGATCTCTATGAGAAAACATGATTAGTATGTTACCAAGTGCCTTTTTTTGGACCTTGTTCAGACTCTTACTCTAGTTTTTATCTTGTCTCACAATTCGTGCCTTTGGCTAATTGCTTCTTCATCGTGAGGCTTCTAAGCTATATTCACAACATTCATGTTGTTCTTCTACTTTGTTTATAAACATTCATGTGTATAAGATTTCCTTTTTTCCATGTTTGAGGGCACCTTTGTCCCCTTCACAAAAAAATCTTCCACTTCTTTCTATCACGTGCTTTTGGCTAGCTTACGTTGGGGGCATGCTTTTTCCTTCCTAGCACGTCATTAGGTTACATTAATCATCATGATTGAGCCTATCCATATTGGCCCTGATCTAACTTCTGCATGTGAATATTTTTCCTTTAAATATTCCCATCTAACGCTGGGGTAATTTCACATCTTCACTTTCTTGTGCATACGTGTGGCATTATGCACTTGTACATCCCATGTATCACTAGGAAATCCATGTTTATTTATTTCTTATACATATGTTTTGAAAACTTCTAGAAAATAAAAAACATTCAAATATGTTTCACAACTCCCAAAATCATTCAAATATGTTAGTCAAAAAGTCAAAACATCTAAATAAACATAAAAAAACCAAATAGATTGGTAAGAAAAACTCAAAAACCCAAACAAATAAGTAATGCAAATTTAAAAACCCAAATATATCTTATCATTGCGTAGTAATCTTCAATACCTTTCCAACGTAAAAAAATAGCGTAATTTTGAGGTTGGGAGCAAAATTTATGGCCTCCAGAAGATAGGTGATGCACTTAATGTTGCACATGTTCCCCGAGCACCTTTGCACTATGAAAAACCATAGTTTCTCCTTGGACATGTTCCTAGGCCCCCACGCTATAGTCGAAATAAAAAAATAAAAATACATGCCAACATAGGTGCCTGTGCGCCCATGTTGAAGTCAAAAATTAAAAAAGTGCAAAACATTGCCAACATAGGCGCTCAGTGCCCATCTTTGCCATCAATAATTCAAAAATATAAAAACATTGCCATCATAGGCACCTGTGGCACCCATGCTATATGTCAAAAATTCAAAAAGAAAAACATTGCCAACATAGGTGCACATGCACCCATGTTGCATTCAAAAATTCAAAAATGTAAAATGCATGCCAACACATGCACCCAAGTGCCCATGCTACAGTCAAAAATTCAAAAATGCAAAATACATGCCAACATAGGTACCTAGGTGCCCATGTTGCAAGAAAATTGTAAAATGCACAAAGGCCTACTAACATAGGCTCCAGGGTGCCCATGTTGCACCGAAGATAGGCGTCCCCCATTTTCCCCTAATTTAGCCCAAAAACATGTCGTTTCTCCCATGTGAGCTCCTTTTCCTTCTGTGATGTGTTTCTCACCCCCAAAGTGCCCTGAAACCACCATATTTATTCTAAAAATATTATAACACTTTACACAATGAATATTTTAAATAAATAATTATTTTTGTTCCTGTTTTGTACGTTGGGGCATGTTTTTGCTTTCCAATGGTCTTTTCTACTACATGGGGCATATTTTTGCCTTACGGTCACTTCTAACATTGTTTCCCAACTTCATTATTTCTTCTATAATATTTTCTTCCGTAAAAATAAAAATAAAATAAAAAAATAAAAAAATTCAAAAAAATTAATAAAATCATTAAAAATCCAAAAAATGTAAAAATTTCAAAAATTGGTAAACAACATATATGCAGCTAAAGCATGTGCCAATTGCATTATCCTTGAGGGTCAAAATATATCTTATAAAAGCATCTTTCTACAGTTCTTACTTGTTTTGGTCTCAAATGACTTGCGGAACATCGCGATCTACCTCCATTAGCAAAAGCTAGTCTACATGCTATGTTGGTCCTTCCGTGCAATAGTGAGTTGTCAAGGACTGTGTCATAGTGCATGAAATATTTTCCATGGGACTACTTGTGTCCTCCATTTTTTCCTCGCATGTGTTATTTCTTGGGGCATCATTTTTAACCCTTTTTGTTACAACATGAACATTTAGGAACTGCAGCTTGATAACAAAAAAATTGGTGCAACTATCTTAAATGTTGTTTGTTTAAGTGTGTGTGATTGTATTGGTTTCTCTGTTAGGTTATCTAGTTTACTTTCTCATATTGCATTGCATTGTGTATGTTGCATTTGAGTTAGATATCATTTACTTTCTCATATTGCATTACATTATGTATGTTGCATGGAGTTACGTAGTAATGGACAAATGTTAGTAATTTAGCTTTTCATGTTATCTTACATTTTTGTTCATTTCAATAAAGGTCGATGATGTAGACCTAGGGGAAAAATGATATAAACATGTTGCTTATTGAAAGGCTTTGGATGCAAAGATTGGGCTTGTCCTATATTCTCTGTTAATCATTTCTTCTCCATTATCATTTATTACCACTACTAATTTTTCTTCCAAATCACCCGGGCAATAAACAACCATGTTTATCCCTGTCCTTATTCCTTCTCAATACCTAAGGGTTTCATGCCCATTCTAACCTATTTTCTTCTATCCATTTCGATCGTCGATTGACTTCTTCTATCACCCACTTGACACTCAACAGGTATCCTTCATTCCACTAATGTTTCTTCAAAATTTACTTGCTTATGCTTGTCTACTATATTTGAAGTGAATTCACTTACTTCACCTCAAACAGGGGCAAATGTAGACACCTAAATTCTGCTTTGGCAATCTTATTTCCAAATGCACAAAAATCACTCTCATTCTTGCCAAATCCATTATAATTAATGTTTTTCACTAATTAAATAATTTTCCTAACCAAATAATCCAATTAAGACCATGTTTTTGATTGTATAACCCCTTTCACATTCAAGATGCCACTTTACGATGAATCGTAAGTCAAAATCCTCTTCAAAATAGACAATTAGTGATTATAAGCTAATTAAGCCTATTTTTCCCTTGATTTGGTCAATATGCCCTAATATTGACTCAAACCCCTCTTCCAACTACTCAAAATCACCCCATTCACCTCCGCAACATCTCAGTAAGCTTTAAAAGCTTATCCTAGCCTCCTAGTTGACCCTAAGCGGTCGATTAAAGCTCAATACCTTTTAATCACTTGGTACTTCACAAATTGTGATTAGAAAGGCCTAATAATGATTAGAAATTTTAATCTAAGTTGGGGGTTTTAGTCCTTATGGGGTATGGCCCCACCCCCCCACAATTGCCCTATACCAATAGTAAATATGATTTGATTTGCATCTCATATAGTAAATATGATTTATAAGAAAGCTCAATCCTTGCCTAAATCCTTCAATGGGGTTAGTAAATGGATAACCAAAATAACCAAGTAGTCATTTGGAGATGCTATTTCACCTTGTTATGAGTAGCAACCATACAAATTTGATTTCCCTCTTAGGTCTATTTAGGCCCATGTTAGGTAATTCAAGCATATTAGTAGGCATGTGTAATTAGATCTTGCATTGTTTTTATACTAGTTAAGCATTCCTTTTAACTTCTAACTTAATGTTACATTCCTAGACTCAGAATCCTTACCTATTAGGTGGAAATAGTGTTATCCTTCTTTGATTAGTTTTGTTATTTGCTTTGTGAAGTTTAGGTGCTTTTAATGGTGTTATTCCTAACTTTGCAAAGTAGACAAAAATGGTTGTTTTAGTTGACGACACATCTAACTCTTGCCGGTACCAATGGACACGAGCACCTAATTATGATACCCTAGGTTAGCAACACATAAGGTTGTGGTAGCAACATGGTTGACGATCAAATTGTAATTGGTAACATAAATCACAAGGTGGAGTTTTATTGTTTCACACTAATAATCTAGTTAAAATATCCAATTGTATAAGTATCTAATGGTTTAATATTTCTATTATATTGCAAATGAAGAACCAAATTTTATGAAAATTATAAAATATGAAGGTAAGGGGACCATGCCGAGAGGAAAAAAATCGGAAAAAGTTGTGGAGCTCGATTCTACATCTCTGCAAGGCATTTCATCAAACAACATTGGCGTGCACTGGAACACTCGTCCATTTGAATTTGCTTGAAAATATCTAAAACCTCTTTAGAAAAACCATTTGTGCACATATAGAAATTGAAGCATTCTGTGAGGTTGCATTTTTCTGGGGCATTTTGAAAAATAAAACGTGATATTTTCCCCAACCTCTATTATATTTGTCATAACACTTCTCACTACAACATCCGACAACAATACTTTCCCCAACCCTATTTCCAAGCTCTTATTTAGACATTTTCAAGGCTTAGTTAAAGGCCATTCATCCAATCACCAAGAAAATGGCCCACACAACCTTTACAGGGTGTATTGGCCTGTTTGTGATAAAGTTTGGAGTCTCCTCACATAGTTAGGTGGCCAAATCCATTTCAGAAGATCCATTAGTGTAGATCCAACAACCATGGCATTCAATGAAACTTCCTTCCCTTCAACCATGGCATTCCAAGGAGATACATTTGACTATAGAATTTCACATAGAGGAAGAGTGAAAGAGACAAAACTTGCAGAGAAATAAGTGGAAAAGTAGGAAAGGGCACTTTCAATGTCTTAATAAACACAACTACTCGAAATAAAATATAAAGAGTAGAAAATGGAGTGGTAGTTGTTGTCTACCATGAGAATGGTGTAGAAAGGTTATAGTGCATGTAGAATGGCTCAAAATAAAAAAAAAAATCAATTCAGGCTAGACAATACGTCCGAATGAAGTGCCTCCTAATCCTCAATCTCTTTTTTTTGTTGCATAAAAAAAAAAAACATAGTTAGGAAGAAGTTTCCTCTCAAATACAATTGAACCCAATTAAATACGAGATACTGAGATCCGGATAAATCAATTTGTATAAATTAATATGAGGATATATTAGGATTACATATTTATCCCGTGCGTAGGGCCGATTTAGACCATATTGGTAATGATTTTAGGAAAGCTATTGGTGAGATCTCCATTCAGCATCGCCCCCTCACCCTGTCACGTTCTTCCCTCACCGATACTATCCAATTATTATTAAACTTCCAACATTAACTTGAGTTTCCATGTGGTCAACTCCTCTGGCTAGCAAATAAAGTGTGTGTATTATTATGCAAGGAAAATGACAGGTATGAAAGATATTTATGAATCCCACGTGCCTGTCAAGAAGGCCCACGCCTTCACCCCGCCCCATGCCAACCACTACCACACTCCACCAAACTTACACTTCATCATTCCTCTCTCCAACTACTCCTTTCCCGAGAACTCCACTCCATTCCCCCTTTATATATATAATATAGTTATAATTTATATATATATATACTTTGCTCTTTTATCTTATTTGTAAATTTATAATTATATTTATTACTATTTATTTTTATTTTATTTTATTTTTTAATTTTATTTATCTATCTTAATTTTTAATAGTAATGATTGTTGAGACAATCTAGTGCTAACGGGAGGGAAAAGAAATCTGGGCATTACATCTCCCTCCCCTTATAAGAGCATCATCCTCAATGCGACACAATGCTAAAATTAGAAGAGGTACTCATGAGCAAGGAGGAAATAATCAACGACTCATGTCACTAGCAAAGAAGATACTTATTGCAAAAGTGTGACCACATGAAAGAGGGCAAGGTTTGATAATTTCTTAATGTTCTGTGAAGATTGGTAGTTTTCAGTTTACATTATTACCTATTTACTCTTTTCCCTTAATAGTATTTATTAATCTCAAGATCTTAATATTTCATTGTTTAGGATTTCATTTTATTTATTTTTTTGCTTACCTAATAGAAACTGACATCATGATATGACACCAGGCCCGAGCACAACACTAATAGTTTACAAGACATATAACTACATACCTACGCAATTGTATCACATCACAAGAACTCAACTAAACCACGGAAAGGAACATACATGGTCCACATAACATGGTAGTTGTCAACCTTCCCCGGTTTTACTACAACTAAAAACTTGAGTTCATGAAATAAAAGATCCAATGGCATATGCGCCCTTGTAGAACAAGCTTGTTCACCAAGTATTTCAACACCATGTGGTTTGTATAGAATATAAAAGGTGTTGCCAATAGGTACTATCTGAACTTATGTAGTGTGTAGATCATTGACAGTTCCTCACGCTCAGTAGTGGTATAATTCTATTCTGCTAGTGTTAACTTCCTACTTACAAAACACAAGGGGTGATCAACAATCCCTCACCAGGTTGTGCTAGTACTACTCCAATGGATGTTCCTGAGGCATCAACATGCACATGGAAAGGCTTATCCCAAGAAGGAAAATGTAGTATGGGCGTAGTGACAAGTTTATCCTTCAAAGTGTCAAATGCCTTTTGTTGCGCCTCTCCCCAATGAAAGTCACTCTTGTGCTTTAGAAATTCTTCCAAGGGTGCAATGATCTTGGCATATCCTTTGATGAACTTCCTGTAGTACCCCGTATGCCCAAGAAATCCATGCACTACACTTTGACTAGTAGGCTCTCCCAATCCCACAATAACATCAATTTTTTGGGATCTACTAACAAGCCCTCCTTACATATAATATGTCCCAAAAGGGATCCAAATGGAGTAGCAAAGACACATTTCTTAATGTTGAGGGATATCCTCAACTGCCGACATCTCTCAAACATCAGCCTCAAATTGTCACAATGGTCTTTTACCAGCCCATACACAATTCCAGCATCCAAGTAGACTTGAAGAAATTTATGGATGAAGTCCTGAAATGCTTGTACCACAATGCATGAGAATACAATAGGTGCATTTTTAATTCCAAAAGGAATGAATGTATAGGAAAATATTCCCCACTCAGTGGAAAAAATGATCTTTCCCTGGTCTTCCTTTGCAATCCTAACTTGGTGATACCCTAAGAACCCATTCGTGAAAGAGTAGACCTTGTGCCTGGCTACTCCTTCCATAATTTCTTTAGTAAAGGGGGTTGGGAAAGGATCAATGACACATACTGCATTCAGGTCCATGCAGTCAACAAAGATCCTTATTCTTCCATCCTTCTTGATATTGATGACCATTGGGATTATCCATTTTGATTCCTCCACATCCTTAATGATGCCTGAAGTGATCATCTTATCTATTTCCTCCTTGACCCGTACACGTAAGTTTGGATTCATCTGATAAGGCCTCTTCCGAATTAGGTGTGCACCTTCCTTCAACTTGATCCTCATCTCCCCCAAGGAATGGTGGATGCCTTTGAGTTCATGGTACCCATGAGGGAACAAATCCTGGAACTCGCATAACAAATAAATGATCTTTGAAATTTCTTTCTCTGACCAATAATCCCCAATGATAGCTTCCTTAGGTTCTTCCTTTGAACCAATGTTAACCTTCTTCATTTTTAAGGGCTCATGGTAGGCACGCGCTTGAAAATTAGTGCTATCTATGACTTTGCGCGTACCTACAGAATGGTTAAAATCTAGAATTTCCATCTCTTCACCATCTATTACATAGACCATTTTTCCTTTTACTTTAGCATACATGTGAAATCAAGTTGTATCTCTTCTGATTCCTCTTCATCAAAGTGTGTCTCCAAACTAGGTTCACCCAAAAACTTTAGTAGCCTATCTTACCCATGTCGCTATCTCCCATCAAGGTGCTTAACAAATTGTAATGCCTTATCCATTGATGGCTTGGTACTCTGATACTCAAAATATTGAATGATATCAACCATTAAATCCTAACAATTCCCTATCTAATGGCATGTCTTTGAGTGGATATACCATGCATGCACAAAAACCTGTAAGGTGGAATATAACTTATGCACCCATAACGATGGTGGTAACACTTTTGTGCCCTCCATCCAAGCCTTCTCACATACTTAGATATGGGAAGAGGACGATTATTTTCCATGGTAGTCTTAGATAATAGTGGGAACATTTCTTCTGCATAATATTACAGAGAATGCGACTGTTACCTCATGCCACTCTAGGAGACTCTTGCGATGTGTTGCCCACAAACATGTTGTAGTCTCGAGAAAGTTATAACTGATCATACTTCTCCTTTCATCCTAATTTTTCCACCGAGCCTCCATTTCTCATAAGAAATCATTAGGGATAGCTCCTTAAGAGTAAATTGGTAGATTCTTTCTTCCCAAGTGCTTTATTGAGCGTGCCTTCATCACCCTTATTACAGATCCTCTCAATTGTTACCCAATCAACTCATAAGTCTCGTGCACCCAATTTTCACATGCTATGCTAGTTGTATCACTCATCGACTGAGCATCTTCAAATTGGATAACCCCTTATGTAGGATGAATTATTTTAGGTTCTCTGATGGAGCACACATACATTCTATTAAGGAATTCCTCTCCTAAGGTCTCAGAATAGGGAATTGATTTTCCATATGTCAAGGGAATGATGAACGGTTCCTCCTTGTTCTCAAAACTTATATACCCCTTATTAAACCACATGCCATCATTGTTTTTGTAACACCAGGGGCACCCAAGTAATGCTTTGGGAAATTATCCACCTCGGCGAGCACCAAGAAATCAAAGTCCCTAATGAACTTGGCCCCTTGAATAGTTATAACCGCATCTTTTAAGACTCTAATGGACATTGCCTTTGTCTTTTTTGCCATATACAACACATTTGAAGATGGCGGTAATGTGGGCGTTCCCATTTGATGTCATACATTTAAGGTGAGAACATTGACCTCCACTCTGTGTTGATGAGAATAACTATCGAAGCCACCCATCAACAACTGCATTCAATATAATCTCTTTATCATTGTCAAGGCTATGAGGAGGAAGCTTAACATGTAGAATGTACCTTTCATGCTCTCTCCCGGCACGTGGTACCTTCTCCCGTAACCATTCTCCTAGAAAGGGAATGATATTCTCCTGCCTTAACATTTTACACACTTCCTTGACCTCATCTAGATCCTTCTGCAGAGCCTCAACATTCTTCCTTTTCTCTAACTGCCTTGACTACTCCTTTAGACACTAGATCTCTCCTTGTAATCCCTGAATCACATCCATAGTCTCTTGGTACACTTCCTTCGATGAGAAGGGATCGATACTTCCCATGTACCACTTCTTCCCTACAAACCAATTTCTACCTTGGCATCTCCCTTGCACATGTAACCTCTGCTCACGTTTTCACTAGTACATGTTCTAATCCTGACTCACGCACCACTCTTGGCATCCACTATGGGTCGAACTTCTTTATACTTACTATCCCAACACCTTTATCTTTCGGGTGATATTGGCTCATGTGCTCAATTAACTCAGTGCACTCCTCATACTTATGTTTCTTTCAAAGCACCATGAGCACCGTAATAGATCAAGACACTCATGCTTATAATGCTCAGACCCACATTTATAATAGGATACTTGCTTGAACTCACCTCTTCCTCCACCGCAGCTTTCGCGACCAAGAAATTCTCTGCGAAAGCCTCTTTCCCACACTCCTCCATCTGCGCACCCTTCATAATGGTGATCATCATCCTTGGAACTACTTTTAAGGCTATTCTGAGCAAACCAAGATCAATAGAATCATGAATCTGGTCAATCAACCTAAAATCCTTGGTATCATGGGTCGTAGAGGTATAGATCTTGCAATAGCAAGAAACATTATTACGGATTACATGCTTTGTAGTAGAGGACATCTATTTTCATCATGATCCCCGTGGTAAATCTCATAGTCTATCACATTACGGCACGTACCAATTTCTGAGGGAAATTGTCCTTTACATGCCTCTCCACTCCACAATCTATGCACCAAAGCCCACTATGAACCTCATGCACCGAATTTGGAGATAAATTATCCTACTACTTCGTCATTGCAGCAATTTGAGCCTACTGAAAAGGGCTAGCACCAGATGCTCAATGCTCCCAACAAATTAGAGAACATGGAAGCTTCCAAGGCCTCACGTGGGTCTATGAAAGTCTTGTGTGACAGTTCCCTTCTAAACAATGTTATCAATCCTCTAACAAACCATTGAGCATGCTGAGAAGGATGAATTTCATAGGATAGTTTTGACAAGAGAGTTTCTAATCATGCATCATACTCCCACACACTCTCTTCCATTCCTTGCTAGATCTCCTTCAGAGTGCTGATGCTCTTCTAATCAAACTCAAGGATATGGAAATCATTAGGAAGGCCTTCTTCAATGCGGTGTATTCCATTACCATCTGTGGGGTTCATACTTGTGGTACCGAGTTATGCGTGCGCCCGCAATGTTGTTGTAAAATTACTTTCCTTTTACTCCGGGTAGTGATCCCCTTCACGCGTCATAATAATTCACACTTGTGCACGTGTTCTGTGGAATCCTCAATACCTCTGTAATCGGGTAATCGAAAAGACATCTCAAAAAATACTTGTGGAGGTGGCTGAGGCCCTTGTCCACCTAACCTAGAACCTTAGTTTCCTCTACCACCACATCCACTAGACCCACCAAGTCCTGTCCCTCCTGACCCACTAGATCCTCCAGATCCATTAGGTCCACCATATTCTCTAGATCCTACACAACCGATCCACCTCTTCTAGCCAAAAATATCTTGAAGTGTTCGCACCTAGTGTCCCCAATGTCCCACCGAACTACACACGATGGTTTGTGATATTTTACCGCTGCCGGTTGTGTGTCTTGCACCACTTCCGATGTGATACCTAAACCTTATGTATTTACACCTTGTCCAAAAATTCCTCCAAATACGGGAATGGTTTGTGTAGCCATGGATTTCCCAAATGAGAAATTATATCTCTTAGGTGTATATCAGTTACTTTTACTGATACCAACCAGATTAACAACACTTCTTTCTTGATATGAAAAACCAAGCGCCAAGGGTTGGTCACCAGGTGGGTTTAGATATGCATCAACGGATCTCCTTTCTCCACGGACAAACTCTTATCAAAAGCTGAAGAGAATTATCTCTCGTGATTTCCAAGATGGGGTAACACAAACTACTCGGGTTTTATGTCTTTTGCGTGAACCTCAACTCCTTCCCACAACATATGCCTCCATAGATCTATTACACATGAAACCTCACATTTTCTATCCATCTCCCTTTCATGAGCTTCACTATACTCGAGTCATCTCTTATCACTTTCCCTTTCAGTTGTAATGTCCACCATCTTCCTCTACCCTAGCTTTCTAGCCCAACATTCATAGAAGCTTAGTGACCAATAGGAAATGCCTCTAAATTTAGGGTAGTGACCAAGATCTTCATAACTAAAGGGATATCACAAAAAGATGATCCTCTAGGTTCCCTTAGGAATTCAAATTCAGCAACCTTTGGAAAAGAATACGTATAAATGATATATTCTAAAGTATAAATTATCAACACTCCTTTCCACCAGTGCTTGACAACATGCATTCAAATCAGATCCACATCCTGTAGCTTATGGTAATCTTCTTTGGTCTATATGCATGATCTATAGTACCAGTTTGATTTGGATACATATGCTGAAATCCATTCATACAATTCTACTGGAAAGTAATAGAAGAAAGTTTCATACAACTCATGGTACATGTGCTCTTCTACCCATCTACGTGTATCAAACTCAGTCCCACATCAATCTTTCGGAAAACTCATCCTTCGTGTTCCTAAACAATGCTTCAACACTCTCCAAGTTTATGTGCCCAATCATCACACATTAATGGAGCTAAGATGTGGATGTATCCATTTCTCACAAAAAAATTGGAAAGAGGTCCCAACAATGGAACCAATTTGTAGACATTTTTATGTCTTTAGAAACAACATTCTCGATCCCATGTGTGCTTGGTCTATCATCCAGTGGGTGCTGGGCACTCACCCGAGGCATGATCAGGTGCCAAGCACCTCCTTTATGTAATTTTTTTGAGAATACATCCCCTATTGATAGAATCTTAGATGCAAGAAGGGAAAGAACAATGCATTCATTCTGAGGGTCTTAGGATGAGTTACTATATAAATGCATCCATTTAGATGAGAAAGAAAATATCAAACAAATAAAAAATATGATAATAAAAAGAAAAGGCATTAGGGTTTATACCCATGAACAATGTATATATTTAAAAAGAAAGCCATATATTCATATTACTCTATGTTCAGTAACCATATTACATTCCTCAAGGTCATTACAGACCAAATGTCTTAATGCAGATAAGACTTACACATCAGAATCTTAAACTATGATTTATAGATTACAAAGATGTTCATAGACCCATCCCTCTAGATATGCCATCTCTCCTACTATCCTCCTAATGATAACCTTAACCCATAGAATCTACTACTATTTTTGTAGAGCTTCACCTCTCCTCTTCTTCTTCTCTTCCTCCCTTGATATCTCTCTATACACCCTTTTCTTCTACCCGAGAATATCTATATATAGCTTTAGAATCCACCACCATGCATTCCTGAAGTAATAGATCGATTGCCAAGTGTCCATGTATTCCTTCAATGGAGCATTATTATTCCAATCCAATCTCTCCACTTTTTGCAATGATGTGTTTCTGGATCCTTCCATTGCATGGAATATTCCTTCCTTGACCATCGAGTTGCCAAGATGACACCTTATCCACTCCACATGCTCACCAGTAACTTTTTCTAGTGTACTTCCTTAAATGCTAAATATGGATAAGTCCTGAAACTCTTTCCTTTTCCTTGTGCACGTGCCTTGGGTTCTGCTTAAACCCTTCTAAAACATTGTCATGCATGCATTTACCTTGTAAGCCCTTATTCATATAAGCCCCACGCACCCACACACCTTCTTGTACTTAGCCAATATTATGAGGACAAAAAAATAGGAATACTTGAGATAAGATGTACGACATGAAATAATTCAACTAAGGTTTATCAAAAATGGAGTTAGGAAAATTTTGGCAGCGTAATGATGTTAAGTCATCACGAAAAATGGTGACTATAAAATAGCCACAAATCTACTAGGTCAAAGCACACATACGAACTAAATAATAATGAAAAAGCTACCCTAACAAGGTAATATATGACACAAGTTTTCCTTAGAATAATACAATGATGTACAATGCTCAAAATTTAGCCACACCAAATAGTTTATTCAGTAAGATTTCATCTAGATAGGTTTGACACCAAATAGTTACAACATAATATCACCACTAGGTATATTTTGCAACAAACAAGGCCTAAATGATAATAGAATGTTGACGTGATCTTATAAAAAGATAGACTAAAATCCAATTTATAAACACTAACAAAGTCTAAGCTTTGTAAAATGGATGATACAAATGCAAGCAAAGTAACAATGCTATTTGGAACGTAATCAAACTTTACGAAAGCAAGATTTTAGTGTAAAAATGGCACTATAAAGAATGCTAACAAAGTAACCTCAACACTCGCAAAACTCGGGACAAAACTAGGGTGTAAAAATGCATCTAAGTATATCAAGAAATTGCTATGTGTGCGAGTAACATAACCCTAGATTATAGAGATTTAGGCCTGATTTCACAATGGAAATAAGACATATAGATCTCATTTTTATGGCTATAATGTGGGCAGTGTAACAACTCAAAAGAATACAAGGATGAAATCACCTAACTATGATGTACTAAGTCTCAAAAATGGGTTTTTGAGACAAGGGGGCCTACTAGATCATGAGTATGTACCATGCACACTTTCAACACTTGCGCTCCGACATTGAAACCTAGTCGCACAAGTAGAATGTAAAAGTGGTGGACACACGATATCTAGTGGTATCCATATATGTTGTTTCCTTTTGATCAAAAATGGGAAACAAGAAAATAAGGGTGTAGACAAAGTGGTGTTGAAATAAACTTAGTGTTATTTTGGTAGAGTGTTGCCTTATCTTAGGACAAGTGAAAAACTAGGAGAAAATGACACTAAGTAGATTTCGTGATGAAAATCATGTGGCTTCAACTTTAAGAGATTATTTCCCTTGTTTGAAAAAAAAGAGATTGAATCTAACAAAGTTGTCACTTTGTGAGATCTCTCAAGTATAAAAACTAAGATAAAAACAATGGCTCCAAGCTGGCAAGCTTCCTAGGTGGTTCTCTCTCTAGGTGTCACAATATATCTAGAGTGATCTCGATTTACCAAGGTTTCCCAAGGAGTATCTCGGATTTACTTTACCCCCTTCAGTATAATGAGCACTGAAGTTCATTTAGTTATACTTTCATTGGGGTCGCGATATAGATATCTTTGACTCTAATCTCACTAAGGTGTACTAGTCAAGTTGGTAGTGTGGAGCACTTTCCTGTTTCATTCACAAGGTTCCCTCTTGTGTGAAATACTTTAGGGTTCCTAGGACCACCCCCATTTTTGTAGCTTAAGGCTTATGCCAAAGGGGTTATGTCCTATTTAAGCGGATGAGCCATATTTCTTAACCGAAACCTGCAAATAAAATGTGATGATTGCGGTGTATTTTTTAATCTTTTAGATTTAAGTAATTTGGTTTTTTTCACACTCCTTTTGAAACCTACAATCACATATGTAGTTATAAAATTTGTTTAAGTCCACCTTTCTTTAACAAGCATTTTAGGTCCTTCAAACTAATGATTAGTAGTTCAAAAAGATTCACAATATCATAAAAATATGGTAATGAAAAACGCTTACAAATTGACTAACTACTATCAAATTTTGTAAAAGAAAAAAGGTTTATTCCCAATTAATCCTAGTGCTTCTTAATGAAATACTAATTTTTTTTTTTGATTCTCAAGATCATACTAGGTACAAATGAAGAGCATACATAAATTTTAGCCTTGATTCTTTATCAAATGAAAAATATTTTAAAATAAAAGATCAAGTATATGTTAAAACATGCAAGTTTGTTCCCTTAAGTGAAAAAGGAGGATTGTTCCTACTTACTCAAAAGAAGAAAAAGTGGTTTAGGGGGTTTTGATTCTCAAGATCACACTAGGTGCAAGAGAAGAACATACACAACGCTAGTCCAAACTAATTTTTTTATGAAAACATATAATCTATCAAACCCTAAGCTAATTTTGTTAGGAATATTTCTCTAAAAATAATAAATTAACAAAAACAACACCTAAAAACCCCTTAAAACTGACAGAATCATAAAATTGAAATTCTAGGATTTGAAGAAAAAATTACCTTGATGCATAGGCGCCCCTCTTAGTGCACATGAACTCATAGTCATGAATATGTGCTCACAGTCATGCACATGCACTCACAGTCATGCACATGCACCCCTCTATCATTTTTCACATAGTCAATGATGCATGAGTGCTTCCAGTGAGGCACAAGCACTCTCAGTCATGCACAAGGAATTTTTTCACTCATAACCAAAAATTTAGTGTATGCAAGGGTACTCACAGTCATGCACATGTGCTCATAGTCATGAACATAGAATTTATTCACTCATAACTAAAAATTTAGTGTATGCAAGGGTTCTCATAGTCATTCACATGCATTCATAGTCATGCACATGCGCTCACAGTCATGCACATGTGCTCCTCTTTCCTGTAGGTGATCAAACTATTTTCCGAAGGCCATAACATTTTCTCTCGACCTTGAAACGACTCCGGTTTTTGACATTGGAGAGGTATAAAATATAACTACACAATGCCAACATAAATTTGGAGAAAAAATTTACCAAGAATTAAGGGTATTTATTTTTAGAAAACTATTCTTTTCTAACATATCTCAGAAGATTTCTTGAAAAAGGTTCAATCTTTGGTATTTTGAGGGAATTTTGATAGAGCTTTGCCTCCTTATATCCTATAAAGAGCATGAAAACAAAAATTATACCACTAACATAGTTGAAACAACTATCAAAAAATGGAAATTGATCTATAAAACTTTGAAAAATTACTCTAAAACTTTGAAATTAATCTAAAAAGCTTGAGAAAATAATCTAAAAATCTTGAAAGTACTCTAGAAATATTGAAAGTAAACTAACAAACTTGAAATTAATCTAGGAAACTTGAAACTAATCTAAAACTTGAAATGAAAAACATTGAAACTAAGTTAAAAAGATTTAAAAATTGAATGCAATGGGGTATTTTCCCACTAGGCGTGCCAAATGAAAGCACCCTAAACTTTACAAAGCAAATAACAAAGCTAATCAAGGAAGGATAACACCATTTCCACCTAATAGCTAAGGATTCTAAGTCTAGGAATGTAACATTAAGATAAAAGCTAAAAGGAATGCTTAACTAGTATGAAAATAATGCAGGATCTAATTAAACATGCCTATTAAATTGAATTACCTAACATGGGCCTAAATAGACCTAAGAGGGAAATCAAATTTGTATAGTTGCTACTCATAACAAGGTGAAATGGTATCTCCAAATGACTACTTGGTTATTTTGGATATCCATCTACTAACCCCATTGAAGGCTTTAGGCAAGGATTGAGCTTGGCTATAAATCATATTTATTATATGAGATGCAAATCAAAGCATGGTGTAAAGTATAAAGGAATGAGGTGCACTCTTTTTATAGTTTTCCTTTTGAGAGAAAATTTTATTTTGGTGCACGTGGGACTAAAAGCCCCAACTTAGATTAGAATTTCTAATCATTATTAGGCCTTTCTAATCACAATTTGTGAATTACCAAGTGATTAAATGTATTGAGCCTTAATCGACCACTTAGGGTCAACTAGGAGGTTGGGATACATTTTGAACCTTCTTTGAGACATTGTGGAAGTTAATGGGGTGATTTTGAGTGGTTGGAAGAGGGGTTTAAGTCAATATTAGGGAATATTGACCAAATCAAGGGAAAAATAGGCTTAATTAGCTTATAATCACTAATTATTTGTTTTGAAGAGGATTTTGGCTTACGATATGTCGTAAAGTGGCATTCTGAATGTGGAAGGGGTTACACAATCAAGCACATGGTGTTAAATGGATTTTTTGGTAAGGAACATTAGTTAATTAGTAAAAACCACTAATTATAATGGATTTGGCAAGAATGAGAGTGATTTGTGTGTGTGGGCAATACGATTGCAAAAGTGGAATTTAGGTGTCTACACATATAATCCAACTAGGTCCTCTCACCTTGGTCAAGATATATCCACAAGTAGCAAGGTAAATCCATCCCCTTTGTGACGGTGCCTCATGATCACCTCCTTGATTTGATTCATTGAATTGAGTGTTGAAAAAATCCCCGAATATCAATGATAAAGAAATTTAAATTTTTCATCATTCTCTCAAAGTTAACCCACTCAAGTTAGTTGCTAATCTCTTAGGGGTGCTATTTGGGGAGCCAATAGTTATTACAAGACATAATAAACAACAACTTGGAGGAAATCCACCTTTACCTACCTAACCTTCAACTCATGTGACTAGTGATAATGTACCCTCTAAGGGGTATAATATCCTTGAACAAATTAATAACACCCCTACTAAGATATCTCTCTTAAAAATACTTCAAAAAGCACATGTGGACAAGGGAATATTACAATATACCTTGCACTTGATTACATTGGATCATGATACTTAACCGAATGATTATGCTTCCCTTCTCGGATTCCCTTAAGGAACTTGACAAGAATATTACCTTCAATTCCATTTGATGTCCCTATTATCTCCAATTTGGATTTATTCCCACCTCTTTTCATCTCTACACACATTCAAAGCTTCCTCATCAAGTAGGTTTTGATTGATAATGACTCGGCCTTAATATACATCATAAGTAACTCCTCACAAAAATGGGTATTTCACCCACCGTAATCAATACTACTAGTATTGTTGTGTGCAACATTGATAACATCATGTGAACTACATTAGGCACTGTCACTTTGGCTATCCTTGTTAGACCTAAGTTGTTACCTACAAATTTTCACATCATGGAAAATATTCTTGTTACAACCTATTTTTGGTCCGTTCTTGGATTTAGGATATGCGGGTTGTCCCATATACTTTTCATCGTTGTGTCAAATTCCTCTGGCATACTATAGTTTCCAATCTCGAGACTTTTTATTATTTTAAAATTTTTTGATATGTCCAATCCACAAATGCCTTCACTCCTCTTTTACAACCCATTATTATATAAAAATTAGACACTTATGTTATTGGTGAAACTAGTCATCACTCAAATCCTCTACATCTCCATCTATTGAGGCATCTATAGATAATATGTGCTTATTATATATACCATCTTTTTGATGCTTTCTAATCATTTATTTTGTGTAGGGGTTGTTGATGCATTATCCTCCTTAGTGGGTGCCTTAAGGGGAGTTTTTGGATTGGGGTATGATCAAGATTGGAAATGTGGGATAGACCAAAACATTTGAGAAATGTCACTATTAACCATAGACACCCAAAAATCTCCTAATATATTCCCTTTTCTCATTAATTACACTCATTATGTCTAATTTCCATAGTATGTCTACTTTCTTCTTTTTATTACACATTATCATCCTTTCTTTTAGTCACTCTATACCTTCGACATACATCCCCATTAATTCCCTAGCCCACATTCCTCATGTTTTCATCCCATGACCTTAAAGTTTCCCCCAAGGCTGATGTCATAACCTATGAGTGATGGTGCTTGTTTTGGATTTTCTGTAGTCGATGCCATCACTTGTGAGTAATGATGTTAGGTATATATATCCCCATGCTTTCTTAGTAAGACAGACTTTTGCAAATACTTACATATAAATTGTGCATGATCTAACCTTGTTCACACTGTTTCACACTTAGCTGATTTTGGAGTCTTAGAGCTTATGTCTTTTGCATTTGGTTCACCATAGTGAGTATGAATGTAGATATTCTTGTTGATATTTCCTATTCTCCACCCATAGTTATTTTCTCTCGATTTGTTTTTGTCCAAGGAGGATTATGCATCAATAGTCACACATATGGTGCAGGTAGATATTTCTAACCCTCTTTAGCCTCTTGATTTGTATGTATGTATTTGTAATTTCTGGTCATTCATTTCTATAGGCTAGAGTAGATGTATGTTTACTTTTATTTATAACATTGTATTACTTTGTTATATGCCCCTTGGCTTTATCACACCTCTTGGTTATTTCCTCTCTCTATTTCAAAATCCTAGTAGGATACTTCTCATTATCTTGGTTGTAGGAATTGCAAACCTATAGTTGAATTAGGGTTAGGACTACTATTATGTAGATTTATGACAGTATAAATACTTGATAACCTTTGTATCTATATGGTGTGGATGGTCTTAGATAGAATCCCTACATTTGAAAACCTATCTTGGAACCTCTATTTTTCTCTTCATACACTTTGGTGAACTCAAAATGAATCTTATCTTGCTTCCAATTAGGTCAGATTCACTCCTTTTTAATTTTATTTCCTTTTCGAATGTCATCGACTCACGTGAAAAACCCTAGTGCATGGAAAATCCCACTTCCACACCCTTTTTCTCTCTACGTGTTGTTGACCCCTGTGTAAGTTTCCTACATGGACGATATGAAATGGAGTAATTGTTTTATTTTTTATCTTATTCCAAAGATGCCATCAACCCCTGTGTGCAAGCTAACCACACAATCAATCTTATTTATAAGACCTATCTAGAAAGTGTTTCTTGAAAGTATCCTCACCTTTCCTTGGAATATTTACTAGGAAATTCTGTCACTTCTCCAACTAAAGCATCTTTGTCTTAGTAGAATGACCCTCAAGAGCATGATATCCCTAAGCTAGTTCCAAATTATATAAAATTTATTTCCATAAGATATATTTTAATAAAAACAAACCTATACCTCTTCAAGTACATACCAAATCCAATATCCTCAATCCTATCTTTAATATCAAAGGAGAAGGAGAGCATGAGGATGCTCTTGAATCTTATTATTCTCAAGTATGAGGTGTGAATAATAATAATTAAACATATTGAAATAAATTTAACATTTACCAAAACATTAAATAAATATATCAAACATTAAAAAAACATGGAACAAATATTTAATGTGGAAAACCCCCAAGGGGAAAAAACCACGGAAAGTAAGAATTTCCATTATGTGAGAAACATATATACACAGTCCAGTAAAATCTCCAAACTCCTCACTTCTCTCCATCAAATTCACCTAAAGTGAATTAAACCAAATATGGCCCACGACCATATTTAAATAACCCCAAGGGTTACGAACACATTAAGTGATGGGGTGTGCACCCCAATTTATAAATAATTAGTTATTAAATAACTAATAAACATAATATAAAGTTTATATTAAATAATTAAGAATATAAATATATTCTAAATTATTTAATTATAAACTAAACATTATACACAATAGTATTTCTAAGAATTATACCCATGCTATACAAAAATTTCTCAGAACAATTCCACGAGTACATAAGGGAGTCACCGACATGTACACGCATCTTGAAGATTACCTTTTTTAGAAATTGGATGCTCACCTACACCACCTTGAGCCTTATACTAAAGGAGTAGACCCATATCCAACTAATCATACCACTAATCCTTCCAACCCGAATTCTACTCAACTCATCATACAACTTATGGATTGCTTAAAAATACCATGGTCAGAAATCGGTTCCTACAATTCCAAACCAGCTTGGATTAACTTTATAACTAACCACAAGCAGTCCCTTGTGGTATGAACAATTGATGTAAACCTCATCCACTTTAAATTAGACCTAATGAGCTACCAATTACCTAACCTACCATCACAAAAACTTTAATATATCTAAAAAGAATTATTTCCCTACATTTCTGCCATAGACATTGGTAGTGTGTCTCCCTCCATCACTTAAGATCGTTATACTGATCCAAATCTACATATCAAATCCTTTGGAAATATCTACAAGGGATGGTTCTATAACAACTCTTATGCTGCCACCAAACTCCTATATAAGACTCTTGTGGGGGTGCCTTGGATTAGTATCACACTCTTCCAGCAAAATCCATTGTTGAGTTAGAATGCTTGGTCACTTCCTTAGTCAATGAATTTAAATATCATGGTCTTCCGAAAACAACATCAATACCTTCATCAACTATTAAAAATGGACGAATAATCTTCCCAATCCTTTATCAAGTGTTGGAATGTTTTTTCACTAAATGTGAACACAACATGTGAGATGAAAGCTAATTACACCTATTCCTTAGATCACTATAGCCTCACCTTCAATAAAAGATTAAAGTAGTTTCTATTAACTTCTTAGAAGAAGCATTCGATTATGTAAAGTTCCAAGACTAATGAAATTACTTGTATAATTCAGATTAAGAGCAACAATAGAACACCAAATAACACAATATTTCAAAATAATGATCTCAATATGCAATTAGAATAGCTTCGCCACTTCGAGGGGGCAACCTCCAAACCATATAATAAGACTCAAATGCTCAAATAATAATGAAATACTACCTATAATCCCCTATATATACTATTCATATGCTATGGCCATCACCAAGGCCAACCTATTAAGCATGAGAAAGTATAAATGATATAATAAAATGATATGGTAAGCCACAAGTTGGCTACTCATATCCTAATACAAGCAATAGGTTAAGGGCATAGCATGCCCTTCCCCTTCAAACCGACATTTTCCCCAACATTGAATAATCTTGGATGTTGCTGTAGAAAACCTTCATCCTCCTAGGTGGCGTCTTCTATGCTCAGATTCTTCCACTTGATTAGATATTCCTTAATGTATCTGTTCTCGGCCTCTTAATACGTGTTTACAGAATATTCTCGGCTCCAAAATGATTCTTACTTCCTCGTTAAGTTCTCGTAACTCTGTTTGGGCTTCAAATTTCTATCCAATAACCTTCTTCAGGCATGAAACATGGAATACTGGGTGTATGTGTGAAGATGGAGGTAACTCTAGTTTATAAGCAACGCTACCAATTTTCTGTAGAACCTGATAAGGGCCATAATATTTGGGAGCAAGTTTGTTTTCCTTTTTCTCGTTGCTTTAGGAACATCTATTTGTAAGGATGGAGATGTACAAAACCTAGTCATGAATTTCAAAATGTCTTTCACTACGGTGTTGATCTGCTTGTTGTTTCATCCTATTTTGTGCTAATGCTAAATTCTCCTTCAAACTAGCCAAAACACATTTGTTGATGTTGAATGTGTTCCTCAACATCTTTGACCTTAGTTTGCACCCTCAAGAAGGAATTGATAGAAGGTGGATGGTAACCATATAATGCTAAAAATGGTGTCATTTGAGAAGAGTTGTGAAAAGATGTGTTATACCACCATTCTCGCGATGGTAGCCATTTAATCCACCTTTCCCGCTTATCTAATACAAAACAACGTAAATACCCCTCTAAGAATTTGTTGACCACTTCTGCTTTTCCCATCAGTTTGAGGATGATAAGATGAAATTTGAGGTAGCTGAGTACCCAAACATGAAAATAATTCCGTCCAAAAATTACTTGTGAAAATAGGATCACGATCACTTACAATTATCTTTGGGGTTCCATGTAGCCTTTTAATTGTCTCCAAAAAAATAGCCATGATGCATTGTTTGACTAGCTGCAAATGGATGTGACAGGGGAAAAAAATGGGCATATTTTGTGAGCCTATGCACAATCACGAAAATAACATTCTTACCCTCTGAACAAGGCAATCCAGGTGATGAAATCCATGGAGACCTCCTCCCATCTCTAGCTAGGAATTGGTAAGGGTTGCAATAGACTTGGTGTTTTAATTGTTTACCCTTTGTTCTATTGGCACACTAAACAATCTGATACAAATTTTTTTACATCCCCCTTGAGTCCTTCCCAAAAGAATTATCTTTTTATTCTATGATATGTCTTCAAAAACCTAGAGTGTCCTCCAATAGGTGAGGTATGTAGCTCTGCAAGAATCTTATGCTTTAATTCAGAATCTTTACTCAAGTATAACCTATCCTTGTACCATAGGGCATTACCTTTCCACTCAAATTTGTTAGATGTCATAGATCCTTGCTTGATATTCTATATTAGAGATTGTGTATCCTTATCTTGATTCCATTCCAATCTTGCTTCATCCACCCAATCAGCCATCAACATGGACATTCCACATAGTAAGGCATTTGCGGATGTATCCCTTCTGGACAATGCATCAACTACTACATTTTCTTTACCCTTTTTGTATATGATTTCAAAATCATAACCCAACATTTTTGTTACCCACTTTTGTTGTTCCTCAGATGATAACCTTTGCTCCAAAAAGTATTTGAGACTATCATGATCAGTTTTTACCTTGAAGTGTCTACCCATGAGATAGGGCCTCCATTGCTTGACCGCATGAAGAATAGCCATCATTTCTTTCTCATAGACAAGTTTGAGCAGATATTTTCCTTTGAATTGGCGACTCTCAAATGCAATTGGTCTTCCTTCCTACATTAGAAATGCTCCCAATCCTGATCCTAAAGCGTCACATTCAACAATGAAGGTTTTTGAGAAGTTGGGAGTAGCCAAAACTGGGGTGCTGCACATGGCTTCCTTCAACTGCTTAAAGGATTTAGTGGCTACGTTTGTCCAATGGAAGGCATCCTTATTTAGCAATTCAGTGAGTGGGGTTTCTATTCTACCATATCCATGCACAAATATTCTGTAGTACCCTGTTAGTCCTAGGAACCCACGAAGATTTTGAGATTTTTGGGCCTTAGCCATTCCACCATAGCTTTGATCTTCGAGGATCAACTTTGATGCCTTCATGGGATACAATATGACCCAAGTACTATACCTCTTGTACACCAAAAGAACATTTGGATGGCTTTACATACGAGTATGTTTCTCCAAAACTTTGAACACTTTATTTACATGTTGTAAGTGTTCTTCCCATGTCTTATCGTAAGTCAATATGTCATCAAAGAAAACTAATACAAATTTCCTTAAAAACGGCCTAAAAATAGTGTTCATCAAGATTTGAAAGGTTGAGGGCACATTTGTAAGACCAAAAGGCATTACCAAAAAATCATAATGGCCCTCATGAGTCCTGAAAGATGTTTTATGAACATATTCCTCTATTATCCTAGTTTGATGGTACCCCGAACGAAGATCTAATTTTGTGAAATAAACAACACCATGCAATTCATCAAGTAAATCATCAATTACTGGAATAGGAAACTTATCTTTGATGGTGTACTTATTGAGTTCTTGGTAATCTGGACACATCCTCCATGTTTCATCCTTCTTACATACCATGACCACTGGTGAAGAATATGCACTCTGGCTATGCCTGATGATACCTGCCTTCAACATTTCCTCCACCATTTTCTCGATCTCACTTTTTTGGGAATATGGGTATCTGTATGGTCTGATGTTAGGTGTTTGGATCCCTAGAATCAACTGAATGGCATGATCATGATCCCTAACTGGTGGTATTCCCTTTGGAATTGCATCAAAAATAGATGAGTGAGCATCCACAATCTTCTGAAGATCGGGTGGCATTGAAGACTCTGTATTTTGTACTTCTATGGAAAATAGCTTTGCTATAAAGCCATCCACTCCTTTTCTGAGAACCTTCTACATCTGATGAGAGATAATAATCTATGGATACTTAGCTACCATCCCATTCAATTGTATTGTCCTTCCATCTGAATGAAATTGCATGAACAATTCTCAGAAATTCATCTCTATAGTACCTAAGGTTGTGAGACATTGGACACCCAAAATAATATCTACCCCTCCCATAGAAATAACAACATAGGTGAGTCTAACATGTAGTCTCCCATGGAAAGCTTGATATTATGGAACTTTCCTATGCACTTGACTGTCCCACCATCCGCAATCATAACTTGCATTTCTGGAGCTGGGTAAATAAAACAATTGAGGTGGGTAGCTAACTTGCTATTTATGAAGTTATGAGTACTCCCCGAGTCAATCAACACCGTCACCTTCTATTTTTTAAGATAGCCAATAAATTTGAGTGTTTGAGGAGTCCTAATACACGACAATGCATGGCAAGAAATTGTAGGTTGGTGATCCTCTACTTTATCTTCTCCTGGTTCCTCACCTCTCCTATAATTTCAGCTTCCTCATCATCCTCATTACTTCTATCAATATAGAACAACTTCTTCTCAACACATTTATGTCCCGGTCCATATTTGCTATCACGCTTAAAACATAATCCTTTTGCTCTCTATTCTTCCATTTGTTGAGGAGTCACCTCTAATTGGACTAGCAAATGAAGGGGAAGAGATACTATGGTCTTTGGTGTTAATGAAAGGTGGCCTCCTATGACAAAGAACTTTTTTCTCTACATGACAAGCCATGATAATAGAATCAAAAAGCTTGAGTGGATTAAACATACATACCTCATGCTCGATGTGGTCCTTAAGACCCCCAAGAAACAAGTCATTCAGATTCTCTTCTGGAATATTCTCCACCCATAAGGATATGTTTTGGAATTGATGCACATAATCTTTGACTGATCCTATTTGCCGTAACTTTGCTAATTGACTAAAGTAGTTCTCTGAAACACTAGAACTATAGTGCAATTACAACTCCTCGATAAAAACTATCCAAGTGACACCTAGACCATTCTTCTACCTCTGAGCACATAACCATCGATACCAAACAAATTGGTTGGGTTCAAGATATAGGGATGCCAATGTCACCTTTTGTCCTGATGGTGTTTGATGTAACTCAAAGAAGTTCTCCATTTGATTTATCCAATTCAGGGGATCCTTACCATCAAATTTGCGCATATCCACTTTCGACATCATGTTCTCGTGGTTACGAATAAGTTTGATTTTGATTGATGGAAAAGTGATCCAATATGGTTAGTTTGTCCATGATTTTGAACTGAATGTCCTCCTTGGTTTATATGGGCTGGATTTGGGCCATAATGGTTACCATTTACATGTTGCATGATATCATCCAACCGATGATTGATTTAGGCTATGTCTCCTTTAGAGGCCATCTCAGATTGTACATTTCACAGCTCATACTCAAGTTGGCTCACCTTATGATCAATTGAGGTAAACCCTAGTGCTGAGGAATATGTATTTACCCCTTCTGACTCCATCTCTTCAATCACTACCCCATCTTTATCTAGGGTTTTACTTGGAGTAACCGAATTCTTTTTGCTCTTGTGGAAGGCCCCACCATGATGTCAAACCTTAGGGTTTAGGGTTTTGATACAATTTCAGCCGAACAAGAAAAAACACAAAGAATATACTAATACTATTTTTTGAGATCTTTCCGAAAATGTAAAGAACTTGAAAATTTTCCACAATTTGCACCCTAGGGAGTGATTTTATGAAAAAACCTAAATTTGTAATAAATTTTACAAAATAAATCAAAAAAATCTGAAATTTTTAGGGAACCTTACTTGAAATGTTTCACAAATTTTCTAAAAATATCACCTAGCAATTCACTCTCGTTCGCAATATGTGGCGAAACAAAAAAATTAGGGTTTTTGCCCTAATTTTGGCCCAGATTGCAGCTCTGATACCACTTGTAATGAAATTACTTGTATAATTCAGATTAAGAGCAACAATAGAACACCAAATAACAAAATATTTCAGAATAATTATCTCAATATGCAATTAGAATAGCTTCGCCACTTCGAGGGGCAGCCTCCAAACCATATAATAAGACTCAAATGGTCAAATGATAATGAAATACTACTTATAATCCCCTATATATGCTATTCATATGCTATGGCCATCACTAAGGCTGACCTATTAAGCATGAGAAAGTATAAATGATATAATAAAATGATATGGTAAGCCACAAGTTGGATACTCATATCCTAATACAAACAATAGGTTAAGGGGGTACGAAAGACTATCTCATGAAATATGTTAAGAAATTTCTTAATAAGATTGCTCAAATATAATCCACTTCAAGGAGGATACCTTCAGAAATTAGAATAAATGATTAAATAAATTGAATGATATATTATGTGATACCTTTAGGAGAACCACACCCACCCATATTAGTTTACATAAATATGAAGGGTCACACCCTTTCACTTCATTAGAAAACACCCTTTTATCTTAATTAGGCTAGCCTAGCTTAGTTGTTAAGAACTAATAAATGAAAGGTTAAGGTTATGCACTACACTACATAGCCTTAATAATCATATGAATATATAATGTTAAGGACATAACATGCCGTTACCCTTCAAAAAAGTGTTTCCTAAACTCTTAATAACTCACGATGTTGTAAGCATGAACTGCTCCTTCCCATGTCATGTTGTCAATTGGTAGATTCTTCCATCTGATGATAAATTATGCAATTTCTCAATTTCTTAGTCATTTCACTCTTTCCTCAACAACTCCCTCAGGTTCCATGGTGAGCTTTCATTTTTCATCTAAATTTGGTAATTCATCTTGGACTAGTAACTTGGTACCAATTACTTTCTTCAAGCAGGAGACATGAAATATGGAATGAATTTTGGAAGAGGGTGGAAGTTATAACTTATAAGCTACACTTCCTATCTAATTGAGAACCTTATATGGTCCATAAAATTTTGGTGCTAGCTTGATGTTCTTATGTTGTTGAAGTGACCTTTGTTTATAAGGTTGCAATCGAAGGAATACCCAATCTCCTTCCTCAAAATGCCTCTCACTTTGGTGCTGGTTGGCTTGTTGTTTCATCCTATTTTGAGCCACAACCAAATTCTCCTTAAGGACTTGAAGTATTTCTTGTTGGTGTTGAAAATGATCCTTGACTGCATGGGCTTTAGGTGGACCCTACAAATAAGACATTGTAGAAGGTGAGGGGTAACCATAAAGAGCCTCAAATGGTGTCATATTTGTTGATGTGTGAAATGATGTGTTATACCACCACTCTACATGTGAATTTCATTCAGATCAAGTTTTCCTTGATTTTTCGAGGCAAAGCAACGTAGATATCATTCCATAAATTTATTTACAATTTCTATTTAGCCATATGACCATTGATAATAAGATGAACTATGTGTTAGTTTTGTGCCCCATGTTGTAAATAGTTTAGTCCAAAATATGCTAGTGAAGATATAATCATCTCTTTATACCATAAGGAGTCCCTTTCCACACATACTTATTAGAAGATGATGGTTTATCTTGAAGTTTTTATGTGATTTTCCTTGTTGGAGCATCCTTATTCCTCTTTATTTATTGCTTCTATCTATTCTAGCTGTAATAAAGATATAACATGAACTTTTTATTCTTTTATTTCCTATCAAGAGAGGGCATCAACTACAATAATATCCTTTCCTTTTTTGTAAATAATTTCAAAGTCATACCCTAACATCTTTGTGACCCATTTTTGTTTCTCCTCTGAAGATAATCTTTGCTCTAAAAAATACTTTAGACTCTCATGATCTGTCTTTACCTTGAAATGTCTTCCCATGAGATATTGGCGCCATTGTTTGATTGCATGAATGATTGCTAACATTTATTTCTCATATGAGGGCTTTAATAAGTTATTTCCTTTTAGATTTCTACCCTAAAATGCTAATGGATTCCCTAATTATATTAATACTCCACTTATTTACTTGTCTAGAAACATCACATTATATCAAAAGTGTCTCGGAGAAGTCAGGGGTAGCTAGCACAAGGGTGGATGTTAGAGCATCTTTTAGTTGTTGAAATGCTTGAGTGGCTAAATTTGACCATGAAAATGAATCCTTCTTTAATAATTTTGTTAAGGGTGTTGCTATGCAAGCATAATTTTGAACAAATATTCTATAGTATCCTATTAGACCCAAGAATCCTCTTAAATTTTTAATACTTTTAGGTATTGGCCATTCTTTGACAATTATAATATTTTTAGGGTCCACTTTAACACCTTCATATGACACCACATGTCCTAAGTATTCCACTTCCTTCAATCTAAAATCACATTTTAACTCTTTTCGATAATTTTTATTATCTTCTAGGACATGTACTATCTTCCCTACATTTTGTAAATTTTCTTCCCATGTTTTATCAAATTAAGATCAAATAATACCAATAATTATTTTTAAAGAAACAGGTGAAGAATTGAATTCATGAGGATTTGAAAAATAGGAATGTTAGTGAGACCAAATGGCATCACTAAGAACTCATAGTGACTGTCATGTGTTTGAAATGTTGTTTTATGTACATCTCTCATCCTTTACTCAAATTTGATGGTACCTTGAATGCAAATCTAACTTAGTAAAGAAAACAAAACCATTCAATTCATCTAATAATTCATCAATGACAGGGATGGGAAACTTATCTTTAAGAGTTACATGTAGTTTGAGAACATTCTCCATGACTCATCCTTTTTTAAGCATAATCACTATAGATGAATATGCATTATTAATATATGACAAACAATACATGAGTCGAGCATTTCCTTTACCATATTTTCAATTTTTGTTGATAGGAATATCAGTAAGGTATAATATTAAGAGGGATACTTCTTGGAATTAAATCAATTACATGATCATGATCTCTAATTGGAGGTAATATCTTTAGTTCTTGAAATAAATTTTTATGGTTTTGAATAATGTCTTATAGAATTTATGGAACATGGTTTTATACTTAATGCACTTCTATGAAATGTACTTGTACCACCACACCAAAATCTCCTTTTTAGTAGTTTCTCCATCATATGAGAGATAATAGTTTGGCTTGGTGTTGACTACATCCTGAAAAGTCTGTAAATTTTTTCAATTCATACTAAAAGTCACGAATACGTATTAAAAATTGAAGACACAATTCCTAACTGCTTAAGCTATTGCACTCCCAAAAATACATTGGCTCCCCAAATTAGAATGGAAAACATTTTTCAATTAAGAAGATAGTTCCCCATTAATAGTTTTATTTGATGTAATTTACCACCATAAGAGATTTTTTTCCCATCAACAATAATGGCTTAAAAATTGGAGACAAGAAACACAAAGAAGTTGAGTGCATTTTATAATTTTCTATCAATGGAGTTATGGGTACTCTCTGTATCTATCAAAATTGTCACCATTTTCTTTTTGATATAACCAACATATTTGAGTGTTTGTGGTGTTCTTATCTAATTTAATGCATGTAGTGAGATAGTAGGATTTTCCTCCTCCTCCAAGTTAACATGCTCATGTGCTATTGTTGGTTATGCATTATCAATTTCTTCCTCATCCAATGCCTCATTTTCAATAACCACGATTCTTTTCTCTCCCCCAACACACTTATGACCTCTAGACCATTTACTATCACAATGCCAACATAGGCCTTTTTCTCTTTTTCTACCTCATGTTGAGGAGAGATCTTGGTAATTTGACTTTGGTTAAAATATTTAACCATATTTATATTAGTATTATTATTAGTATTTTTATCTCTCCATCCCATAGTTTGACCTTGTGTGAATCTCTTAGTAGTCAAGTTTTGTTGCTCAATGTGTAGTGTTTGTTGCATAGCTTTCCTAACTATACATAGTTCCAAAAATGAATGTCATGATTAACTCAATCATTTAATCTATTGATGTAAAATAGTAGTATTTAGAAAGGTGTTTCTTCTAGAGTCCGACACACCAATATCATATACTTAGAATTATATTCAGTTATATATCCTATTTGTTTAAGATTTGTTAATTGGGTGAAGTAACTTCCCTTCCATGGCTGCTCATAGTGGGCTGCTAAGTCATTAATAAATTCCTCCCAACTAATAATATATATTTTTTTCACTCATCATCCATTGGTACCACTAATATGGTTCAAATTCTAAATGTAGTGAAGCTATGTCAACCATTACATCATTTGGTATATTGTGCAACTTAAAGTACTATTCCATGAGACTTATCCATAAGGTTACATCTGTACCATTGAACTTATGGATGTCCATCTTTGGTAGGTTCAATTTTGACCCTTGGAATGGTTTCCCTATATTTGGTCTATTTTTCCCTCCTATATGGTTTGGTTGTGTGTGAGTGGTTGTATGAGGTGGATTAATTAAGGTTTTCAACTCATAAACCATATCCTTTTTAAACCTATCTAAACCCTCATTTAAAGATGTTGCAAATGGGGATTTTTTTCTCTCATGTATTAAATTTACCATGGTTTCACATCTTGCAGAATGTCACCCTCAATTTTAGGTGGTGGAAAATAAAGAGCATTATTGTGATCAATTTTTGATGAAAACATATATGTTTCAAAATGTATGGCTACTGATGTAACTCTTTTAATAGTTCTTTATTTATTATAAATAAGGGGGTATCTAGAGCAATTAGTCACTGTAAACTCCCAAAATATGTGATATATCTGAATCAGATGTTCCACTATTGACTAAATTTGACAAGATAATTTCTTAATATAGAGTCCCTACAGTATGAAATTACAAAGAATGGTTCCTACCTCAAATTTTATGAGGTTTTAAAAATGTAAATAACTTAGAGAAATTCTGATTTATTTAGCCTATATGGTGGATTTTCGGAAAAATAAAATCACAATAGCTTGAGAAAATCGGATAAAAAGACTAAAGAATTTTTATTATGTCTAACAATCTTGAAAAAATATTTTAAAAATTAGAATATTTGTGTGAGATATGGAGGGAAAAACATTGTTGCCAAAAATTGATGCTCTAATACCACTTGTTAAGATATTTCTTTATCAAATTACTCAAATATAGTCCATTTGAGGGAGATACCTCTAGAAATCAGAATAAATGATTAAATAAACTGAATGATATGTTATGTGATGCCTTTAGGAGAACCACACCCTCCCATATTTATACACATAAATATGAAGGGTTGTACCCTTTCACCTAATTAGGACGCACCCATTCATCCTAATTAAGTCACCTAACATAGTTATTAAGCACTAATAAATGAAAGGTTAAGGTTATCAACTCCACTACAGACTTAATAATCATACGAATATATAATGCTAAGGAACATTGTCATGAAAATGTGCAACATGAAAATTTCTAATTTTCAAGTATGACAACAATATCCATGTGTCAAAATTTTCAAATTATACCTTTCCAAGACACCCCAAGTCTACCCATTATTAACACCAAGCCTTAGTCTGTGTAATGGTCCTAAATTTTATGTTCATCCAATCCCCCTAGGAGATTTAGGAAATAAAATTTAGTCCCCCTAGGTGATTTTGGAGCTTGTGAAAAACGTCAATTTTGAGCGCTTTTGGGAAGGGCTACAACCGGCCTTCTGGGACTAATGAAACCCACTTTGGAGTGGAAAAGAGGAGAAAAATTCAACATGGAGATTAATTCAAGTGAAAAGGATATCAAGGAAAGGATTTTGGAAGATTTAGAGGAGATTTGGAAGTTTTGGGATAGGTTCATTAGAAACGGGTTCTCAAGCCTAGGCAACGCACAATGTTAAAAAAGCACTTGAGCTTTGAGAAGAAATTATGGGAGTTCTATAAGGAGTTAGGAGCTAAAAATACATCTCCAAAAATTTAATTCAGATCTATACAACATGGTGTAATCCTAGTTTTCACAAAAACTAGGAGAAATATGTTTATATCTAGTTTTTATCATGCCCAGTCATGTGTAGCTAGAACACAAAACCAATTTTTCAGGGCTCAAATTGATGAATAAAGTTTAGATAACCCTAAAAATTGGATTAATAAGGATTTTTTAGTCAAATTAATATAAAATTTCACCTTGAAACTCATCCAGGAGCTCAACATATCATCATTGCAAGTTGTCCTCAAGGTAAGCTCTTGTACTTAGCCAATTCTTGAAGTGGACACATGTCAGCTCCATGATCCTAGAAAATTTTGATGTCCCTTTCATTCATTTAGATAATGGATATGAGGTAAATTAAAATTTATCCACCCCTTTATCCCTCTAATCACCCATAGGACCCTCCGCATCGCCAATTCAGCCCCCGGAGCTAGTCGGAGCCATTCCCCTCATTGCACGAGATGATCCCCAAGTGTCACAAACTGGTGCGATGTGAAAAATGATGTCCCTTTCATACCTTTATCTAAGGGAAATAGGAAAAAAATGCACCCAGCCCTAACTATGCCTTCTAGTCCTCCATATGCTCGAAACTCACCCCCATGTGTTTCCCTCAAGCTCCCTTATTCAATTACTCAGTCGATCATATCTTGACAAGTGTCACGATTAGGAACAATGTGAAAATTGATGTCCATTTCACCCCTTTTGAAAAGGTACATAAGGGAAAAAAATGTTCCCAACCCCTATGCTTGCATTTTTGCATGATTGCATATCCGACTTAGTTATTTTCATGCCAGTTCATCCCCCACATTCTCCTCATGTTGTCGGATCTTCCCCATAATTCCATGCTCCATTTTTTCTGAAAAAAATATCGTTGATTGTCTCATACCATGAAAACACCAAAAACACAAATAAATCCGGATTTGAATGAAAACAAATGAAGAAAAATGAAGAGATTTTTCCTGAAAACCCTCATAGTCAAAAATAGAGAAATGCTCATTTCTCTCAATCTAGAGCATGAATCGAGATGTCATATTTTTTAGACTTCCTCATTTTTCAAGATAATCAAGATGCAACAAATGGGAGATCAAATGGTTCCTTGAATCATTTGTTTCATAAAAAATCCCATTTCATGCCCTAGGTCACGTTTGTTGAATTTTCCATCAATCGGACAGTCGGATCAAGCTAAAAACTTACACATAGCCTCTAAATAAAAATATCACAATGGAGTTAATTTCATAAAAATTGGAGGCAAAAACAAAACCTACAAATTTTGAGCTCCATCAATGGTCGCGATGACAACTCCATTCATGAAGCCACTACTAGGAGAACATTTTAAATTTTATTTCCAAGCATTCTGGTGGGAGAAATCAAGTGAAATTCAGAGGACTTGATCACAAATATGAGACAAGTCCAAAAATGTGTTTCATGCTAAAACAAGCATTGGAAATCCACTTTCCAAAAATATTAATTTTTCCTATACACACTTGTTATGTTTGTAAAGTCATCATCAAAAGAGGCTGTGGTGAAGGAAGTGTTCACTAAAGATCTCCATGAAGTCAAAAGGATTATCTGGAGCAGAAAACAAGGAAAATGAACACTTACTAAAAATAGTAAGCCCCTATATGGGTGCTTACTAAAAATAGTAAGTCACCCCAAGAAGTGGCCGAGGTGAAGGTAGTGTGCACAGGAGTGAATGAGGAATTTCATCATATCAATATGGTCAAGAAGAGGAAAAAACCACTGTTACCAAAAATAGTAAGTCTCCCATCTAGGCACTTGCTATTAATGGTATGTCACACTCAAAAGGTAGTTTTGGCATAGTGGGAGATAGAGGGATGATCATTCAGGTCAACATGATCATTTTGGGTCATCCACGGGAATTTTTCATATCTTAGGGAACTCAACATTATCTCTCAACACTCACTTCATGGCTCAAGTTGTAGGAGTATCATGTGTATGGTGGAAGTTGTGGTCATTGGCATAATCATTCATTTAACTTGGAAGGATTGGTTCGAGCTCTATCTGTTTAGAGGGGATATTCATGAGTGATGCTCATGGTCACCAATGGAGTCATTTGCCGTTGTTTTTAAACAGCTTAGTTCGCGACATTCATGCGCCATCCAAAGGAAGTTTCTTAGGGTGCAAAGAGTTCAAGGATTTATATTTCATCACATTGGAGCATTACATTGAGTCATATAGAAGTATCAACAAACTTTATTAGAGGTAGGTTCTTTGTCATCGAAAATTCTTCCTTCTTCTTCTTTTTATCTCTCTCTCTCTCTCTCTGTCTCTCTTCTTCCCCGAACTTTCTCTCTCTTCTCAATGTTCTAATTTCATGTTGGCATTGTACTTTTCATATGTCTTAATGTCCCAAATGTAATAAGTCACCTTTATCACTCCCCTTTCCTACTCTCTTGATTAAGTCCTCTCTAGCAAGAGATTGATAGATTTGCCGCAAGGTCAGTGGAGTGCCCTTGTTGGATCCCCGACCATAAGGCCACTAGAGAAATCCACCTTTTTCTCATGCATGTAAAACATGGAAGCTGCACCGTTTAAGTAGAGGGACTTTGTTTCCCATAGCGTTGGCAAGAAATCCATATGAAATTTTTTCTCGCCAACAATATTTTACGCCCACCATGGGGTAAATTTAGCAATGTCTCTACCCAAAATATGACCGCAAGGTCTCAAAATACAAAAACAAAATCCAAAAACCAAAAAAATCAATAAATTGAAAAAGATTGAAAAATTGGAGTTGATGGAAATCCATTGTTGAAAGACACACTATTGATTCTTACAAGTGAACTTTCACATTCCATAATGTCTTTTCATATTCCCATTCTAAAATTTTCCAAAATCTGGCTGAAAGGAGATACACCCAGTTGAACAGGTTGAGAGGAGTCATTGATTCCACTTTAGGATTTCCAAAATCAGCAAAATCAAATCAAAGATAACCCTTATTACTTTTCTCAATCCTCATCCCCATCCAGGTCTTCAAGTAGTTCACATGCAAATCCCATTCAAGCACTTGTTGATACTCCCCTTCAAATTCTCCCATTTTTCAACCATCGTTCAAAATTGAGTCCCTAAGTGAAGAAGAACAAGAACTAGAAGAATTATTCAAAGAAGAATTTTCTGAAGTAACAATGGTAGATGAAGAAGAAAGACCTCAACCCATTGTTCCGTGGGGAATAAATACAAGCCTGCTTGGTATTGAACCACCTCTTCACAGTTTATCGACATATTCCCACAAGAATTTTACCAAGTTCAGAGGTGATGGCACACAACTCCGTGAAGAGCACATATCAGCCTTCACCACATCATTTGGGATTCTTGGTGTCCAACATGAAAATGTCACTTTGTAAGATTTTTCATGGAGTCTCTCCAAGAAAAAGTAGTAGAATGGTTCTATCTCCCGCCTTCCTGATCCATCGCTTATTGGAATAACATCAAAATTAAGTTTGAGGAAAGATTTAGATTTACTCAGGACTGCCAAGACCTCCTTGTTCAATTGGCACAAATGAAGAAAGGAGAAAATAAAACTATGAGAGAAATCATGGATCATTTTGACCGGTTTCTCCGTAGGATACTGGAAGAGGATTCACCATCAAAGAACAACATCAAGAGATTATTTATTAGTGCTCAATCATTGGAGGTGGGATTTTTCCTATGAAGAGTTCAACTAAGGGATATTACAGAAGCACAAAGATTGGCCATTAAACTTGATGATAATATCATCCTATTTGGAAAGATCAAGAATCCCTCAAAGGGTAAAACTCAACATCCTGGAGATGAAAGAACCAATCCTTTTTTATAAAAATGGAAAATGAAATGTCGTCACTAAAGAGGGAATTTTTTGAACGAGTGTATCCTCAGAGGAATAACAAAAATAAAATTACAGGAGCACCACGAAGGCTTGAATTGGAAGCTACGCCTTCCTATTTGAGTGGTAGACTTCAAGAGGATGAAGAAGGAATCAAACAAGGAAGAGAAGTTAGTAAATTTGTAGAGATAGAAGAAGCGGTGGTGATACTCAAAATGGCCTCATTGAATATCACTTAGGGAGTGAAGATGATGATGGTGAAGAGGCACTAAGTTTCTCATGTGATGTTTTTACTCACTCCTAGTCTCAAAAGGGATCCTCCTCCTCTGTTGCTCCTATGAAGAAAAAGAAGGTGAAGATCCTCCTGTGGTGACCCCACAAAAAAATTAATTAGTCGAGGATATCTACTCCCACCCTCCATGGAGTCCACATTTTGAAACCCAATCATGTAGTAAGTAAGAAGGCTCCTGCAATTCCAAGTAAGTCTTCTAATGCCTCTCCTAAATCTAAATATTCTCCTATAAAATCTAGTACTTTGAAATCTCCTAGTGTACCTTTCAAAATTCCCTATGTTCCCCAAAATATACCCCTGCTTCCAAACCTATCCTAACTCCAAAAGAAGTCCCTTCATAACCATCATCCACATCTTCTCCTTTCGAATTCATATAATATGAAAAAAAAATACAAAGTGAAGATTATCTTGAAATCGAATATCTATGGACTCACCTTGAATAATTTGAGAGATTAGTTTGATATATCAAGAAAGGGTAGTTTAACACCCAATGTTATAACTCCTAGTTCTAAAGGAATACTACCAAACCCACCTACGCCTCCCTCACAAAACATGCTTTCCATGAGTGCATCAAATACAGACAAGGTCGATCCTTTTATGTCTCCCTTCTAGTTGGGGAATATGTATTGAACAATTACATAATAGATTCAATTGCCTCAGATAATGTGATGCGTATGAAGTTTTTCAAATATCTTAAACTCCCCATGAATCTACCTGGTGGCTCTTACTACTCTATGGAGTCCAAAGAAGTCCCAATTATAGGGAAGATCAAAGATGCATAGGTGGCTCTCGCTTAATTTCTAGACAAAAAATTTTGATGATGATTTTGGTAATAGACATTCCGAATTCATTTGGAATTATCCTAGGCAAAATTTTCTACCAACAGTTGGGAGGGAAAATACAAATGAATTGGTCTTCTGCAACCATTCCAGTGAAGGGAGACATGGAGAAATTGCTTCCAAAGAAGAATATGAGGTACACAGTGTGAAAGTCAGGAAGCCCAGGAGCCAACATTTTATACCAAAATAGCAAGAGGATGAATTATTTTGTGACAACTGAAGAAGAGGATGAGATCCCAATTTTGATAGGACCAAACCTTCCTTCCCCGAGGAATATGGATCTAGAGGAAGCATTGAGGAACTTTGAGATGCAAGAGAATAGCCACTGAAGTTGCTGAGATCTTTGTGAAACATGCGAGAAGAGGAATTGGTTCTTGATGATTTTCAAGTGGAAAAATCATCTTATGTGCTTATCCATGATGAGGAGATATTATCATTCCCATTCAAAGATGAGGATTCCCTTGATCATGTCACCTAGGAAGAGACCAAGCTATCCTATGATGAGCCCTCGAATGGTTGGAAATAACCATTTGTGCAAGACCCTCTAAAATCCGTAGAAGAAGTGGAAGACCATGAGCTCCATCTTGAACTCATGATGCGGACTATGGAATTACAAGACAGGTGTGAACTTAATCCAGGATGCTCAACTGATTCAAAGACTAGTCATGATGAACCAAAACAACATGAAGAGCCTGATGTCCCCCCTGAGATAGTTAATGATGAAAGTGAAGTCTTTTATTTCCCATTCGAAGAGGGGAAATATTTCTCTTGTGAAGAAGTTGAAACAAGGAGTTTTGAAGCCCTCAAAATTAAGATTCCTCTAGATGAAGAAGTGATAGAATATAATGAACCTCAAGATATCAAGCAATGCCTCCTGATGGGTTCCTTGGATCTCAAAGTGAAGAATTTTCAAATAAGGGTGAAGATGAACTTTTGGAAGTACCAGATAAGGATTCAATACAAGAGATCTTGGAAGTAGAAGAAAGCACTGAAGATCCTGAGTTGAGTCTCAAACTCTTGATTCAAGATATGGCCATGCAAGCTAGCATGAAGTTATGTATGATTCTTCACTCAACTTAAAAATACCTCATAAAGACATGAGTCAGAAAAATGAATTCAAGGATCTCCACGAAAAAATGAGGATGAACATGAATGCAGGATTGAAAAGAGCTCAGGATATTTGGAAAATTAAAACATCATTCAGCCACGAGGAGTAATGTAATGATATGGTGGAAGAAAAAATAGTAGTTCGGATAAGCGCGAGAAAAAATTTCAAAGGAAATGAAGGCAATGGAATATCTGAGTGAAGACTTTAGCATCAAGAATATCATGTAGGCCTACTCCTATAAAGTATACAGAGAAGTGTGAAAGTACCTATATTTCATAAGAAGTTAAGGAGATAAGTCTAATTTTTGGAACCAAATGAAATGATTCATAGAAAACCAACATTCTATATTACCCCTTCGGGGGTAACTCCTAAAAAGAAAAGTGCTCGGTGAAAGCACATTGTCCCCGCCTTTAAGAACATAGGTGATTGTTAATTATGTTTTCCTTTACTTGTGTGTGTATTTCACTTTCCATGAGTGTTGTGTGTTTCCTTTCGTCATTTTTTTAGTGTGTGTGTGTGTTCTTCCTTGCTATCTCTCTCTCTCTCTCTCTCTCTCTCTCACAAGTTGTAAACAACTCCATGGGCCCAATTGATAAGGCAGATCAATGTATTGTCAACTAAGATTATGGGAGTCCTCATGTCATGTATTCACTTTGTGATAATTCCAAAACATATCCCCAAGATAGAGCTAGATGTTTTCATGTAAATGCACAATAGGATAATTTCCAATTTTCAAGCATGATAATGATACCCCTGTGTCAAAATTGTCAAATTATACCTTTCTTAGACACCCCAGGTCTACCCATTATTAACACCAAGCCTTAATAAAACCATGTAATAGTCCTCAATTATATATCCATCCAATCCCCCTAGGTTATATAGGAAAGACAATTCAGTCCCCCTTGGTGATTTTAGGAGCTTGTGAAGAACGTCAATTTTGAGCAGTTTTGGGAAGGGATACCACCGACCTTCCCAGGTGACTAATGCAAGCCCCCTGGAGCGGAAAATAAGATAAAAATTTAACATGGAGATTAATTAAAGTTCCAAGAATATCAAGGAAAGTATTTTTGAAGATTTAGGTGAGATTTGGATGTTTTGGGACAGGTTCATCGAAACGGGTTCTTAGTCCTAGGCAGTGCATAGTGTTAAAAAGTACTTGAGCTTCGAGAAGCAATTCCTGAAGTTCTATAAAGATTTAGGAGATAAACATGACATTTTCGGAAATATAATTTAGATACCTATAATATGGTGTAATCATAATTTTCACAACACCTAGGAGTAGTATTTTTATATCTAGTTTTTCTCATGCTCATTAATGGATACGAAAAAATATATGAATTGTTGGGCCCTTGAAATATTGACTAAGTATGAAGGTGCGTGGGCACACGGACCCAATTTATAAAAGGAACCTAAGGAAAAAGCACACACAAGAGGAAGAGTTAAGGAAGATAATAGTGCGTGTGGCGTGCAAAAGGAGATTTGGGACTTAGCCGATTTAAGCAACAAAGGTAGAACATGTGAAAAGTGTGATCGGTTGTGAGCGGATAAGATGCCAGCTTGGCAACATGTGGCCTAGGAAAGAGCATGCCAATGATGGGATCTTCTAGAAGACCATCATGAGATGGAGTGGAGAGCTCAAGGCCGAGGAAACCGGGAGGAAGTATTGATCTAATTGAAACTAGTGGAAGAGATAGATCCGCGCCTAGGAGGTATAATTTTTCAATTCCTTCTTCTATGGCTGCACATATTCCAATATTTGGAGGAGTTTTTAGACAAGGGGAAAGTGTACAAGATTTTGGTCTCACATCAGGGAGTGGCATGGGAAAAAGTAGCGGTGGTGGGGCACTATCACAGACCATCGATGCACAGTTCAGTGGGACCATGGGGGCACTTGGCACAACTCCTACAGCCCTATTGGACCTAGTGGTTCTAGTGGATCTGGTGGCTCTAGAGGTATAGGACCCAGTGGACCTAGTGGATCAGGTGGTGGAGGAAACACCGAGAGGGAACCAAGGCTTTGGTTTAGGACAAGGACCCCAGCCACCACCTCAAGTATTCTTTGAGATGTCTCTGCATTTTCTAGATTACAGGGGCATTGAGGATGCTGCAAAACATGTTCAAAAGTGTGAACTACTATGGCACGTGAAAGGTATCACAACCCCATAATGAAAGGCTAGTCAATTTACAACCGTGTTGCAAGGACGCACACATAGCTAGTATAGAAAGTATGATCCTCATAAAATGCTGTGGTGGATTACACTACCTTAAAGAATGCATTCCTGATAGAGTTCCACATTCCTGAGTTCGAGCAAAAAAGCATTAGCGCTTTGAAGGAGATACAACAAGGAATGGCAGAGAGTGTGCGGGAGTATGATGCACGCTTTAAAACTCTCTTGTCTAAGTTGTCATATGATATACATCCTTCTCAGCATGCACAGTGGTTTGTTGGAGGATTGATCACCCCTTTTAGAAGGGCCTTGTCTCATAAAACTTTTACAGATCCGCACGAAGTATTGGAGGCTGCCTTACGTGCCAAAGCTATTGGTAGTATTGATACTGGAGTTATCCCATTCTTGGAGGCTCAGATTGCTACTATGGCTAAATAGTTGGAAAAGCTATCTGTGAACTTGGTCCATGAGACTTGTAGTGGTTTTTGGTGCACAGATTGTGAGATAGAGGGGCACGTTAAGGATAATTGCCCCTGGAGGGGCGGTACACGTGGTGACATTAGATTGTGAGATAGAGGGGCACGTTAAGGATAATTTCCCCAGAGGGCGGTACATGTGGTGACATTAGATTGTAAGATTTTTCATGGTGACCATGATGCCGGTAGATGTCCTTGCTACAACATGCGATCGGGAAGAATGTATCATGTTATTGCAATATTTGCACTTCTATGACCCATGATACTAAAGAATGTAGGATCATTGATCAAATACATGAGGCCATCAATCATGGGTATGCCAAACCAACATTTACAATGTTTTGAAAAATGATGATCGCTGTTATGAGGAGTGTACGGATGGGGGCATGCGTGGAAGGGGTTTTGAGGAGGATTCCATGGACGAGGTAACTACGGAGGAAGAAGTGAGTTCCTATGCGAGAACATGTTTTAACTATTGATCTATAGAACATTACAAGCATGAGTGCCTAGACTTGTTGCAGTGCTCATGGTGTGGAAAGAAGCATAAGTATGAGGAGTGCCCGGAATTATATGAGCATATGAATCAACAAAGACCTTTGGAAGGACAAAGGCACTGCGATGGTCAGCATCAAGAAGGTAGACATATAGTGGATGCCTTAGGTAACATGGGATGAAGGTTTGGAGCCTGTCTTGGTAACAACAAGGGAAAAATCCACACGTTCAAGGGAGATACCAAGAAAAAAGAGCCTAGTTTCAAGAGAAGAGGTCATTCATGGAAAGTACCTAGACTCGCGCATCAGAAGGAGATATATTAGGACACCATGGATGTTATTTGAAGCTTACAAGGGGAGATCTAGTGTCTAAAGGAGAAATCCAAGAGGGAGGAACAAGGAAGGAGGATCGAGGTGCAGAAAGATGACCTAGATGAGGTCAAGGAGGTGTGCAAAATGCTAAGGCAGGAGAACATCATCCCTTTTCTAGGATCCTGGTTGAGAGAGAAGGTACCACGCACTAGAGAAGAGTGCGAGAGATAGGTCTTGCACACGAACCTTCCCCCTCACAGCCTCAACTATGACAAAGAGATTACATTGAATGCAGTTGTGGATGGATGGCTCCTCAGCAATATACTCATTGACACTAGCGTGGAGGTTAATGTTTTAACTTTGGATGTATGGCATCAGATGGGGAGACCTGCATTACAGCCATCTTCAAATGTGCTATATATGGAAAACAAGACTAAGGCAATGCCCATTGGTGTCTTGAAGGATGCAACTATTACTATTCAGGGAGCCAAGTTTACTGGGGACTTTGAAGTCTTGGCACTCGCCGAGGCGGACAATTTCCCAGCACTACTTGGGCACCCTTGGTGTTACAAGAACAATGCGGACCTCCAGTCAACAAAGGGTACATCAGTTTTGAGAACAAAGAGGAGCGGGTCATTATACCCCTAGTTGATGGGAAGTCAACACCCTACATTGAACCATTGGGAGAAGAAGTTCTGGATAAGATTTATGTGTGCTCAATCAAAGACCCTGAGATGGTACACCCTATTAACGGGGTTATCTAGTTTGAAGATGCTCAGTCAGTGAGTGATACCACCAGTCCTGGCATGTGACAATTGGGCACATGGGACTTACAAATTAATGGGATGGTAGTTGAGAGGATCGGTGACCAAGGTAACAAAGGCGTGCATGGTTTGGCGCCTTGGAGGAAAAGAACTGCCCAAGTACTCCAGAGGAGCCTTCCCTAAGATATTTCTGCAAGAGATAGAAGCTCAGTGGAAGAATGAAAAGGAATGGAGGGAGATGTTAAGTTGTGTCTTGCTCGATATAGTAGTTTGTTAGTGGGCCATGCATCAGGAGAGCCTTTTAGAGTGGCGCGAAGGTAAGAATTGCTCTCTTTGTCAGATTTTCTAGAAGTAATATACCCACCATCATCAAGGAGTACCATGGGAAGGAGCCCACCTCTTTCCATATCCAGGAGTGTGAATGGGTCTAGAGAGAAGGTGCGAAGCCTTGCCACCATCCCTCTGGGTGCACAAGTTGTATTCTACATTGCAGGGTTATGCGCGTGCATGGTACATTCATTCGGAGACACGCCACCAGACAAGGAATTGGTAAGAGCTCGCGGCTGATCTTATTCAAGCCTTTGAGTATCGGAGTACCAAACCATCGGTTGATAAGGCCTTGTAAGGTATCAAGTGCCTTACCATGGGGGATAGTGCCAAAATGGAAGATAGGTTGCTTGAATTACTAGGTGAACTAGGATTAGAGGCACACATCAAAGAGATTGAGGAGATAGAAGAGTTACAACTTGAGCACACGTGTTTAGACAAAAAGAAGGGAAAGTTAGTATATGTGATTGATGTATAGGAATTGGAAAGTTTAGATGTTAGCCATTCTGTGGGGACGCGTGAAGTAGTGGACAGTGCAGATGCTCATGCACGTGCTTACCATGAGCCTTTAAAGACAAAGAAGGTTAACATCAATTCAGGAGAAGAACCTAAGGAAGCTATTATTGGGGATTATTGGATGGAGAAGGAAGTATAAAAGATCATTGATCTGTTGCGCAAATTTAAGGATTTATTCCCATGCGGGTACCATGAGCTAAAAGGCATCCACCATTCCTTGGGGAGATGAGGATAAAACTAAAGGAAGGTGTGTGCCCGGTTAGAAAAATACCCTACCGGATGAATCCCAACTTACGCGTGAAGGTTAAGGAGGAGATAGACAAGATGATAGCTTTAAATCATTGAGACAAGAAAAGAATCGAGAATGGATAAGTCCAATGGTAATCAAAATCATGAAAGGTGGGCGGATTAGTATCTATGTGGATTATAGGGAGTTGAATGTAGTTTGCGCTCATTGATTCATTTCCGACCCCGTCATCAAGAAATTTTTGAAGGAGTTGTTGGGCATGAAATCTATTCCTTTACGGATGGATTTTTAGGATACCACCAAGTCCGGATTGCAAAGGAGGACCAAGAGAAGATAACTTTCACCACCGAGTGGGGAAGTTTTGCATATACGGTCATGCCCTTTGGGTTGAAAAATGCACCTGTTGTCTTTTTACACATAGTGGTGCAAGCATTCCAGGACTTCATTCATAAGTTTCTTCAGGTTTACTTGGATGATTGGATAGTATATGGTTTGGTTAAGGACCATTGTGACAACTTGAGATTAATGTTTGAAAGGTGTAGGTAGTTGAGGATATCCCTCAACATTAAGAAGTGTGTGTTTGCTACACCCTTTGGGACTTTATTGGGGCATATCATATGTAAGGAGGATTGTTGGTAGATCCCACTAAGGTTGTAGTTATTGTGGGATTAAGGGAGCCTACTAGCTAGAGCGTAGTGTGCGGATTCCTTGGGCATACGAGGTATTACAAAAAATTCATTAGGGGGTATGCCAAGATCACCGCACCCTTGAAGGATCTTCTTAGACACAAAAGTACCTTCCATTGGGGAAAGGCGCAATAGAGGGTGTTTGATACATTAAAATATAGGCTTATTACCGTGCCTATTTTGCAATTTCCCTCTTAGGACAAGCCCTTCCATGTCCATGTAGATGCCTCAGGAACCGCCATTGGAGTAGTACTTGCACAACCAGGTGAGGGGATTGTTGATCATCCTCTCTATTGTTTCACAAGCAGGAAGTTAACACCAACAGAGTAGAATTATACCACAACCAAGTGTGAGGCATTATCAATGATCTATGTACTTTTCAAATTTAGACAGTATCTGCTGGCGACACCCTTTGTATTCTACACCGACCATATGGCATTAAAGTATTTAGTAAACAAGCTCGTTCTTCAAGGGTGCATATGTCGATGGGTGTTGTTGTTTCAAGAGTTTGAGTTCACCATTGTAGTGAAACCCGGAAAAAGAAATTATGGACCTGATCATCTAGTCAAGAATTGATTCAGAGAGGATGCACAAAGTATTGAGGAAGCAATGCCGAGCGTAATCGCTTAGATTGCAATGAGCACCCTTAGATTTGGAAGAGATTGCTGTATTTTTAAAAGGTGTGGCACCAGATGGGATGAAGGCATTGGAAAAGAAGCAGTTGGCCATACGTGCCATGCCCTACATGTTGATTAGTGGAGACTTATACAAATTGGGATGTGATAAAGTTTTGCGTGTAGATGTGTGTTGGAGCATGAGTGCTTAGCCATTAGGAGGAAGCACACGAAGGAACTGGGTGGGTATTACACAAGTGGTGCCACCACGTGCAAGATTTTAATGACAAGTTTATGGTGGGAAACCTCAGTACAGGGGTTTGTAGGGATTATTGTAAAGCATGTGACCACTATCAGTGCATTGGCAAACCAGGAAGGAGAGATGAAATGCCTTTGCATCCTATTCCTAGTGCAGAGCCTTTTGAAAAGTGGGTGATAGAATTTGTAGGACCTATTACACCGGCAATGCGTAGGACTGGGTCACATTATGTCATCACTTGCATAGATTATCTCACGAGTTAGGTGAAATAATCCTTAACTAAAGATTACATGGCAGCGACAACAACAAGGTTCATTTGGGAGAACATTATCACAAGGTATGGATGCCCTTTGAGTTTTACTAGTGATAGGGGAATGCATTTTCTAAATGAGACCGTGAGGATCCTACTATTTTAGTTCATGTTGGCTCATCATGAGAATATGCCCTATCAACCACAAATAAATGGAACCACAGAAGCATTCATCAAAATACCGAGTCATACATTGACCAAAATCTATGATGTTGGAAGAAAAGATTGGGATGACAAGGTATCAATAGTTTTATGGGCTTATAGGACTATGTATAAAAGAATAAATAAAGCCACACCTTTTTAATTGGTGTTTGGCGCGAAGCTATTTTACCGCTTAATTTATCTTACCTTCTATGAAAATAACACACGCAAAAGGATTAGCCAATGAACAAGCACTGGAAGAAAGAATTGATGAACTAATGAAACTGGATGAGAGATGATCACTTGCCCGTTGGAGCCAAATAGTGGAAAAGGCAAAGCAAAAGGCTTGGCATGATCACCATATTAGAACAAGAAGTTTGAGGTTGGGTAGATGGTGTTACTGTATGATTCTAAATTTCTAGCGCCATCTTGGGAAGTTGAAAGTCCATTGGTTAGGTCCCTACACAATCTCGTACATCCTTGATTCAAGCGCGTGCTAGTTACAAGCGCTAGATGGAATGAAGTTTCCTGGACACTTCAATGGTAGTAGGATGAAGCCCTACTATAAATAAGTCTTCTAGGTGTTTGTAAATAAGGTAGTTTTTCCATTTAGTTTAGAATTTTCCCTCATGCATTTTCCTTTCCTTGTGTTTCCCTTTCACGTTGTTGTTGTTTTTTGTGCCTTGGGTACTGGTAACCTTATTGCTATTTTTAGAGGATTTATGAGTGTGTAAAGTACCACACATCGTTTAAGTTTGGGGTGGAGAGAAGTGAAGAAGTGCGCGATCAAAAGTACCAAGGAAGTTGTTTTGAAGAGCCTTGTTGAGTAGCCTGGTTGAAAGAGAGATGAAGAGAAAAGATAAAATGGTTGGTGCCAGGGTAAAGCTACTTATGGGTCGCACATACAAAGGAAAAAGAAGAACCTTTAAAGAAACACGAGGTAGGAAAAAGCAAGAATATGGATAGAAGAAGTGCCTTCGGCATGGATTAAGCACACATAAGAGTATCCTATCAGGCTGGTTTGGTTACATGCCAGAAGGTTAGAGGAGTTTTCATGCAAGAAGGGCGCATGAGGTAAAGAGGAGTTTTCACGTAGGAAGGGCACTGAAGATGGGCTTTGTTTTAAAAAGACACATTAAATGAAAAAAGTATGGGGTAGGTAAAGTAGCATTTAATGACCAAAAAAAGGAAAAACTATAAATAGAGGGTCGGGGCACTCTCATTTTACTTTGTGAAAATGAAGAGTTGGAGATATAAGTGAAAGATATAAGCTAGGGATTTTTCAGATTTGATCAAGGAGAAGATCTGTGTGATTAAAAACGTAAAGAGCTAGTTTGAGATTGTAAACTAGAAGGAAGGAATTACACGGGTGTGGAATGAAGTGAAAAGATTTATCTTGTGAAGAATTTATCGAAGTTAGGGTTTAACAAACTAGGGCATGAGTTTAGGAGATTTGTATCACGAGATCTAAGATCGAAGGTTGGGAGAAGGAAAGTAGAGTAACAAGGAGAGGACTGGAGTAATACAATTACCTCGACCATGGCACCAAAGAAAGGGAAGGGAAAAGCAAAGGCTAAACAACCAGAACCCGAGGTGGATATAAATAAAGAATGGTATGTAGAAATGTAGTACCCTGACGAGTGATGATGGGAAAGGAATGGGAATCCCATTTGAGAAACATACCAGTTAGTGACTATAATCACCGCACCAACACTATAGAGAAAGAAATGACATTAGAACTGGTACGCCTAACCAACAAGCGAACACCTAAAGGGTTTCCTATCTACAATGATGACGTGAAGGTCAAGCTAGCGAAGGCAGGGTTGTTGCAACTCTACGAGTTGCCTTATTTTGGGAAGCTGGATCACTTGTACTAGTGGTTAATGTCTCGGGTACACGAGGACTACTTCCACTTTTCTAGGTGCAAGATGCGCATAACTCCCTAGTTGATTGCATAGTTTACATGCCTCATATGCGAGGGAGATAGCCTAGAAGATGACCTTGGTGATAAGGAAGCTATTTAGGAGACCATCACAGAGTATGCCTGCAAGAAAGGGTCACGGTATTATGACATCTCAGACATCAAGGACCCAGTTATGAAGATGGTCGTGCACCTAGTAACGAAGCTAAATGGCCAAGAAAGGTGGACGTAAGTTAACAAGCCATGGCTACATGTCTGCAGGAAGATTGCAGAGGGGACTATTTACAACTTGTTCACATACATTGTTGAGGAAATTATAAAGTGCACAAAGGAAGGGGATAGGATCCTCTTTGGCAATGTCCTGTTCACCATAGTGTTTGCAGAAATTGGAGTGCCGGATGCACCAGATAAGTTTGTGTGGGAGTACCTAGCCAAAGACCCTTCGCCCATGAAGAGGTTTGAAAAGTATGCATGTGATACAATGATGGCTCCCCACAAAGCGCGGCTCGAAAAATGGTATACGCACTTGAGAAATGCATTCAGGGGTGGAGTGGAGGATCCCTGAACAACTCCTAGCAGCCACATAAGGAGAAGCTAAGTTCATAATGTACTAGCACTACTGCTGGGTAGGTTCAAACTTGTTGACGAGTCATGGAGCCCTTGGTGCAAGTTCCCTTTCACGTTCACTACCCAGTACTTCCAAGCGGGAGTGAACAAATTTAAAGAATCAAAAATCTAAGGTTGGAGCTAGGAAAGTTAGAGCAGGAGCATAGAGACATGAGGAAGAAATTGAATACCCCGAAGGTAAGCACGTGTACATGGAGAAGTATGTGTCACATAAGATCCACATGACTAGGCCAATAACACTTCCTATTGTTGGAGGATCCGCGGCACAATTGTACGTGTGCATAAGGCTGAAATTCAAAAATGACATGTTTTTGGTGGATGAGATCTCCATACCTGAAGACCCCTTGGGAAAGAAGAAGCCAATGTCTAAGAAGAGGGGTAGAGGAGAGGAAGGAGCACCAAGTGTACCAACTGCTCAGACAATGAGCATGCCTTCTACGAGCACAAAGCCAAGCACCTATGTTTGGAGAAAGAAGTCCCCAGTAAAGGAGAAGATGCCAGAAGTAGAGGTGCCCGAACAACCCACCACCTTAGAGGAGTCAAAAGAGGAAGAAGAGAAGATAAAATCTCTTTATCAGAAGCAACCTCTCAGGAAGAAGTAGAGGGTGGATGAAGAAGCTAACTCGGAGGTGACCGACAAATTGGAGAGATACCTAGGAGAATGAGAGGATGAGAGTGAAGGAGGTGGCGATGAAGAGGAAGAGCCAGAGAAAGAAAAGGAACCCCTAGAACCTCATGTATTTAGTGTTTATGAATCAGAGGAAGAAAGTGGGGATGAAAAGAAAGAGTTTGTATTTGTGTGATGAAAAGGCACACAAGGTAATGAGGGAACTAAAGCTACAAAGACATATGAGAAGGATGCCATGGAGAAGCGGTAGACATAAGTTTTACATCGAGCGAGATAACTTAAGTGGTAAAGAAGTGAAGAAGATGCTCGAGATCCTTATAGACTAGGAGTTAGAGCATAGAGTAGACATAGTGCTAAAGGAAGGGAAGGAGGAGAGTGGTGAAAAGGGACATGATAGCCTAGGAGGCCCCACTTTGACAGTTAGCTTCCCTAAAGGTGCACACTTGGGTAGAAGACCTCTGGATGTAGAACAAAGGTAGATAATGGGCTATGTGGATGATTCAAGGAAGGTGCTACGCACACAATTCTAGAGCACAATACCCACTAAGAGACTTATCACCATGGGATCGTTTGAAAAGGAGGGCGTGTACCCCAGGACCAAGAAGATGCTTTCTTAGGCATTTAAATCCCACGTCGATGATCAAGACTTTGAAGTCTACCAAAAGGATGCTGCCAGAGTCTAAGGGAGACAACCCCTTAGTGAATGCCCAAGATCTCTTAGACGAGCAAGTTTGCAATGCTCTAAACAAGGTTGCGGTGGAAACGGAGGCAAGGCTATTCATGCGGAATGAAGACATAAGGGCTTTAGAGGGAAAACTGGCCAAGAAGGAGGAAGAGTTGGCTAAGGTGGTCAAAAGCTTAAAATAGGAGGAATTAATCAGCGCACAGCTAAAGCATGAGCTCAAGGAGGAGAAGGAAAAGGTGCAGGAGGTCTACAAGAAAGTAGACTCAATAAAAAGTGCCATCATTTTGAAACACCCAGATCTAGCACCTATCCCCCAGAGGTACGTTTTCACGCTGGAATGCCTAGAAGACTTAACACATGTCCTCACCATGGAGAGGTGACCCTTGGCATTAGAAGGAACTACAGAGGAAGTATCCGCGCGCCTAAAGGAGGAGGACTGGTTAAAGGTGATAGAACTTGTTGCAGAGTATAGCAAGGTGCTCATGCAAATGTAAAAATTTCTTCCCAATACGCTGAGGCCACATATGAAACATGCACAGATAGAGATAAGGTGGTGAGCTCCTTGGTCACCATGCTTGAAGCAGAGCTGAAAGAGTTCCAGGAAAATAATAAAGGAAACAAGGCGGAGCGGGATAAAGTCTTGGCGGAGGTAGAGAGAAGATTCGAGGAGATTGAAGCACCAAAGGGCTCAACCAAAACATGACTGAAGGAACAATATCCTTAAATTACCAGAAGAATGGACAAGCTCACAGACCTAGGTAAGGATATGGAACAAATTGTGGACACTTTGGGTGCCTAGGGAGTTGGCCTAAGTTTTGATGAGGTAAAACTCCTGGTTGGTGACCTTTGTTAGAAGGCACAAAATGAGGTTGATACATGGAGTAAGCTGGAGGTAGTCTTACGGAAGGAATTCCCTAGCCTTTTGATTTGATGTCCCCCCCATTCTTCATTCTTTCCCCTATTCTTTCATTCCTTATTCATTGTTGTAATATTTGTCTACATCTTGGTTCCATTGAACCAACTTGCACCTTGGTCAAGTAGAATGTTTCTAAGGGTAGAGAATAGACGTAGTGTGGGGTGATGTTGGGCCCCTGAAATATTGACTAAGTATGAAGGCATGTGGGCACGCGAGACCCCGGTTATAAAAGGGCATGCAAGGAAAAAGCATGTAGTAGGAGGAGTTAAGGAAGTAAATAACACGCGTGGAGCACGAAAGGAGATTCAAGACTTAGCCGATTTAAGAAACAAAGGAAGAACACATGAAAAGTGTGATTGGTTATGAGTGGATAAGATGTCATCTTGGTAACAAGTGGCCTAGGAAAGAGCATGCCAGTGATGGGATCTTCTAGAAGACCATCATGAGATGGAGTGGAGAGCTCAGGCCTGAGGAAACATGCTTGCTGAAGGACCACATTTGACACTTGGCAATGGATCTGAGGGTGCAACAAGGTGAGTTGGTAGTATGGGAAGGAGATAAATATAAGTTCCTGTGGATCAGGAAGGGGGATATACAAGGAGAGAATGAGACATATACTAAGAGAAGAAGGATATACACACAAAGAGAGATAACATGGGTGAAGCTCTGCAGGATTATTGTGATTGGAGTTTTGATGCAGAAAGGAATGTACTACGCTTAGCATTGTAATTTCTTTTTCTTTTTGTCATATTTATACAAGCCTAGTGATGTGCATGACTGCACTTTTCCCTCTATGGCTCTTTGTAATGAAATGATGAATACAATGAGGTTACCTATTGTAGTTAGATATGAATATCAGTGGGTTTCATGTATATTTCGTTCATAGAAGTTCTCTTTCCTTTCATGCTATGAGTTAATAGTTGTAGCTTTCTTTTCTGTTATATTATATGTTATGGTGTCTTTTAAAACACACGTCCTTAAGAAGCTACGAGGATCTAGAGGCCTTCCTGAGCCCTATAATCCTTGTATGTCTAAAATTATTTCTTGAATACTCTTATACTAATCATTGATGAATGCTTCCCACTAAAAACTCACATAAAAGAGAGACTCGGCACCCATGCGTTCCTCAAGTGAGTGCTCAACTTCTGCTGGGTGATAGGCCGACCTGCATGGGATTCCTTCCTTTTATAGTGGGAGTAAAATTGACTACATTAATTTTTGGGGATTGAATGGAAGAATAAAGAGCTAAAAACCCATACAATTAGATTCATAAGGATTTTTAGCAAAATTTATCTAAAATTTCACCTTGAAACTCATCCAGGAGCTCAAGATATCATCGTTTCATGTTGGCTTTGAGGTAAGCTCTTGTACTTAGCCAATTCTTGAAGTGGACATGTGTCAGCTCCGAGGATACTAGAAAAATTTGATGTCCCTTTCATCCCTTTAGCAAAGGGACATGAAAATTTTCCTAGCCCTTTTTAGCCCTCTGATCACCCATAAGACCCTCTGCATGCTTAGCGCCTTCAGCTCCCAGGAGCTAGTTAGAGCCATTCCCCTCATCACAGTATCGAATGATCACCAAGTGTCACAACTTGGTGTAATGTGAAAAATAATGTCCCTTTTGTCCCTTTAGCTAAGGGACATAGGGAACAAAAAAATGTACACAGTGCCAGCTATTCCTTCTGTCCTCCATATGCCTGAAACTCAGCCCCCATGTGTTTTCCTTAAGCTCCCTCATTTAATTACTCATCACGCGATCTTCCCAAGTGTCGTGATTAGGCACGATGTGCAAATTGATTTCACTTTTGTACCTTTATAAAAGGTACATAAGGGACACACAAATTGTGAAACCACTATGCTTACCTTTTTTGAGGAATGCATATCTATACTTAGTAATTTTCATGCCAGTTCATCCCCCCACATTCTGCTCATGCTACCGAAATGTTTGTTAGATCTTCCCAAAATCCATGCTCCATTTTTCTGAAAAACCAAGATTGTGATGCTCTCATACCATCAAAACACCAAGAGCACAAAGAAATATGGATTTTAATGAAGCAAAATGAAGCACAATGAAGAAATTTTGCTTGAAAACCCTCATAAAGGCGAAAATGGAGAAATGCTTGTTTCTCTAAATCTAGAGCACGAATTGAGATGCCATCTTTTGTAGAATTCCTTATTTTTCAAGAAAATCAAGATGTAAAAAATGGGAGATAAAATGGTGCATGAATCATTTATTTCATAAAAATCCCATTTCGTGCCCTAGGTCACGTTTCTTGGATTTCACATCAATCTGATAGTTAGATCAAGCTAAAAATTACACACAACCTCAAAATAAAAAAACATATTGCAATGGAGTTAATTTCATCATGATTAGAGGCTAAAAACTAGACCTTTAAATTTCAAGCTCCATTAATGGCCACCATGACATCTCCGTGCCTAAAGCCACTTTGCTAGGAAAAAAATTTAAATTTTACTTCCAAGCATTATGGTGGGAAAAATCAAGTGAAATTTGGAGGTTGTGACCACGACGATGAGCCGAGTCCAAAAAAATGTGTTCCATTGAAAACTGAGCACTGGAAATACACTTTCCAAAAGTAGTAAGTTTTCCTATATACGATTCTTTGTGTTTGGAAAGTCATAATCAAAAGTGGTTGTGGCATAGGAAGTGTGCACTTAAGATAACCAGGAAGCCGTAATGATTTTCGGAGAAAAAATAGAAAAAACGAACACTTACTAAAAATAGTAAGCCCCCTATATGGGTGCTTACTAAAAATAGTAAGTCACCCCAAGAAGTGGCCGAGGTGAAGGCAATGTGTGTAGAAGTGAATGAGGAAGTTCATCACATCAGGATGGTCAAGAAGAGGAAAAAATCACCTCTTACAAAATATAGTAAGTATCCCATTTGGGAACTTGATATTAATAGTAAGTCATACTCAAAAGGTAGTTTTGACATAATGGGACATAGAGGGATGATCATTCAGGTAAAAATCATCATTTGAGATCATCCATGGGAATTTATAACAGGGTATTTGAGGTTCATCTCGGGAACTCGATAGTGTATCTTGACACTCAATTCGTGGCTTAAGTTGTAGGAGTATCATGTACACAGTGGAATTTATGGTCATCGGTGTAATTGTTCATTCAATTTGGAAGGATCAATTCGAGATACTATCTCTTTAGAGGGGATCTTCATGAGTGATGCTCATGGTCACTAATGGAGTCATTCGACAATGTTTTTAAACACTTAGTTCACCGCATTCACACATCACCCAAAGGAATTTTCAAAGGGCGCAAAGAATTCAAGGATTCAGAGTTCATCACATTGGAGCATTCCATCGAGTCATCTAGAAGGATCAACGAGACTTTATCGGAGGCTGGTTCTTCGCCATCGAAATTCTTCCTTTTTCTTATTTCTTTCTCTTTCTCTCTCTTCTTCCCCCAAATATCTTTCTCTTCTCAATGTTCTAATTTCACGTTGGGGTTGCACTTTTTCATGTCTTCATGTTATTAAGTCACCTTTATTTTATAAAATGGGACTTAATGTTTTCCTAAGAAGGTGAAGAGTCTTAAGTCACGTTGAGACATACGAAGAGTCATTAGGGATAGATGAAGAGTTTTTCCTCTTCTATAAATTTTAATGAGCCCCTCATTTGGGCTTCTTCTTAGTTGGTGACCAATTTTGTAAACTCAAGAATGCATTATGCTTAAGAGAGAACACAAGAGATAGCCATTTGATTCTATTTACCCCTCACTATTTTTCCTCCATTCTCACACTATGCACAACTTTAATTGAAATGCTAAATAAGGAAGTTTCTATTTTCCAAGGCATATGAATGTATGCATATTTGTATGCTTGGTTTCCTCTAGCTGGTAGCATGGAAGTAAGTTTATTATTCTCATAAATACATGTGTTGAAATTTATAGCTCGTGTGTTCAGGAATCTGATCTCCTAATTGCAACAATAGTTCTCATACCTATTTTCTCACTCCCTTTCTGCTCTCTTGATAAAGTCCTCTCTAGTAAGATATTGCTATCTTTTTGCGGGGTCAGTGGAGTTCCCCTGTTAGATCCCTGGTCACAAGGCCACAAGATAAATCTACCTTTTTCTCATGTATGCAAAACATAAAAGCTATACCGTTTAAGTAGAGGGACTTCAATTCCTAGAGCATAGGCAAGAAATCCACAAATTTTTCCACACGACAATTTTTCTCAAAGAACAAGGACATAAAAAAGAGTTAAAAATTATTCTCTAAAATAAAAAAATCCTAAGAACATCTAAGTCCTCATGAGACCTAGAAACAAGAATGCCAATGATGACAAAGTCACATACACTATTCCTCAAGGTAATTATTCTAATAGGAGCATCCATCACATTGATCGATGTACTACTCAATCATCTTCTACTTATTCCCAAGATGATTGTCACCAACCTCTATGCAAGTAATCACCGTGATGGTTTCTACCTCATCCATTCAACATGGTAGTAACCACCTCTCATCCTCTTCCTCAATGTCATGATGAGAGAAAATTCTCTTAGTGACATGCCAATTAGGGCCACTCCTATGAAAATTTTCATCACCTTATCTCATTTTTCTACACCTTACTCCTTGAAACAAATTTTATCATGAAGCCATCACCCAAGAAATGTGATATGAAGCTATAAAAGCATGGGAAAAATCTTAACAACATGATCAAAATGAGGCAGTTCATCAAGCCAATGAATGCATTAAGATATATAATGACCCTCTTCCTAATCACTCCAAGCCCGACCAATCTAATAATGATTGATTTGGTAAAGCAACCACTTACACTGTTGATACCTCCTATCCCTCTACTAGTGCATCTACGAAAAATGAAGTCTAAATGAATGGATGTAAGTGTTTTATCCCATGCATTGATCCCTTATATCCTACTTAAGCTCAAGTTATCTCTTACAAGATCATATATTGATGATAATAACACCAAATACCACAAGAAACAATTTTTAAGCACTTCCTTAGTCCACATGAGCTCCATAGTCCCCTGTGTAGACATTCCTAGATGGATGATTCCATCCATCTATATCTATAATGAACCCTATCCCATCAAAACATGTGGTATCACTTCTACCATGAACGACCCCATTGTAACAACTGAAATATAATTCTTAGAACCTTTTGCTAGTCTCTTTTCTTCATACCTAATCGACTAATCCCCCAAGGGTCGATTGCTACGCAACCCAATTCTAAATATTGGGATCTCCTTGTGGAACTTTCCCACCTACTTAGTCAAAATTTATTCTTATAACTCATTCAATCCTCACCACAAAATTATGCACATATTATGAATGATATTTTTGATATGAACATCTGCTTTCAACCCACTTTGGGGCACTAGCCTTCCCTACTTGGGTCGAAAAAGCTCTCCATTTCCGCCTACCTCTCCATTGACCATTCTTCATGCATATGATTCCCTATCAATTCTATAATCCTTGACACTATTATATTTCTTACCGATGACCCCCATTTTATCTCAAGTACAAATTGGCTACACCATGGTCAAAAGAGACCTCATCAACGAAGGAAATGGTTTGTGTGTAACTTCTCTTGACTTCATAAAGACATTAGGTTACTCTATAGATAATCAAAGTACAATCTCAACATGTGACAAAGATACAATCATTGATGATACCTCATATGGGCTACATTTGGCTTCCTATCATTATTCCTCCTCATATCATTTGAGTTTAAGTCATGGTCTTAAATTTCCCTTTGTTTTATAATATTATCCTAGGATGGCCATGGACCCACTCCATGCACATAGTCACGTCATTCTCCTACCAATGTGTTAAGTTCACATACCTTGGAGCTATCTATAAGGTGTAGGGTGATACCAATCCTTGAAACTTTGACTAATTCTATCAACATGGGACATTTAAAAATTCCTACCATCCCATTTTAGGAATATAAATGCTTTAACAAACTGATGGACTCTCTTCATGTCTATTACATACATCTAAAGGATTTCAAATCGTATGCTTCCCAACCTTATTAAATTTAATGACAATGAGCCCAAAGAGATCAACCTTTGAATTAATGCCTTTGACATTCTTGATGTCATAATTTACCAATTACCTCCCACCTTACAACCACAATCACACAAGAAGGATGCTAGTCATATTCCCATCACCATTACTCTCACTCAACATCCTCTTATAGAACATATAGTCCAACTTGAGATCATCATTGATTCATGCACTCTTGATATTACCACGCTTGATTATGATGATGGATATTTGGTCGATGATCCATTCTTATCCAGTTATGCATAGGCTAAGAATTCATAAATTCTTCACTACCGTGACACCTTATGCTCTACATTTTCTATAACATTGGTACTATCACTATCTCTATAATAGAGTCACATTCTACCTTCAATCTAGAGGCTGATGATCTCATGGATGATGAGGACCTTTATGTTGGCATGTTGGTAATTAAATAGTGTTTTCATTGATGTAAAAAGAGATAGCACTTGTTTTAGAGAATTTTGTTATAATTGATGCTAAAGGATGATGTAGATATTTTTTTAATGTGTTAGTGATGTAAAAAGAGAAGTTAATCATGTGTATAGGTTGATTGGAAATGTGTGTGTGAGAGATAATTTGAAGACAATATGAAGATAAATATGTTCTTTGAAAGATGAGCACACAAAGGCATGAGAGGATGTATGAAAATGTTTGAGCTTGGGATCATGGTTTAGAATATATGAGAAGAGGTATACAAGTCCGTTGAAACAAGAAAAAAATTAGTTGAAATAAGAAAAGACAGATGAAGAATATAGTACATATTTTTGAAATAGTATTGAATGATAAAGCTTTGGAGTCTCTCCTAAGTCTATTTTATTTGCATGAGAGTCTGAAAAAAATCTTTGGAGTCTAACTAAAGTGCTTTAGAAGTATTTTCTATTTCTTTGGTGTCTATCTAGAGTATTCTATAATGCTTCGAGTCTATCCAATTTTTTTATTTGCTTAAGAGTCCGAACTAAATGCTTTAGAGTTTTTCCGAGTCTATGGTTTACTTTAATATGGTACCCATGGTTTGGGATGAATTTTGTAATGAAATTTTGAGTTAGATAAGATAAATATCATAATAGTTTGAGGAGAGAAGAAGAGCTAAGAGAGTGTCATCATGATCGGGGATATTTTTAGTGTTAAAAGTTCCCTAAACTTCCCTAGACCACTCCAGGATACAAGAGACCCTTTAGAGAGATTTCTGAAAACTATAAGAACGTGAAAAAGAGACACTTTGAGCTCAAGTTATGTCCGGTCAAAGTTTAGTCAACAAGGAAGTCAACTTTGGTCAACAAGTCAACAAGTGGACCCATGGCAAGGTGACAAGTGGCAATTGGCGACAAGGAAAAATTGATGATCTTGTAAATTTTTTTTTTAAAATTCCATGATATATATCTCATCACAAGCTTTCTAACGCATTTTGAACGGACCAAATCTGAGTTCGTATGCAAAAGATATGCATAGTCAAAGTTGTGGTCAAATGATGATGTGGCACACTCTGACGTGGACAAATGGCATATTATGGGCGTGAAACTTGGCATGTTTTTAGTGGATTTAGATTTAAAATAATAATAATAATAATATTTTATTTAATCCATTCCATATGAATAAGCCTAATCCCATGGGATAAGGAGGATTTTGGGAACAAAAAGCTATTTAAAGGCTTATCCTATCCTTTTCCCACCAAATATGGGGTCAATGGCTAAATTGGGTGCCTAAACCTATGGAAGGGGGATTTGAACCCATAACCTCATCTAAGAAGATAAGTGGTCTTACCAACCTACTACTCTCTTGTAAGTGATATAATTAAAGTGCACTTGTATTTGTAATGAAGAGGTGTCAGTGCGTGTCAAGGAATAAGGAGGCAATTTTGGAAAAGTGCAATTTTGGGGCACTTCTGCTCACTTCCAGATCTTGAGTTATATATGAAAGTTTCTTAGAATTTTGAGACAATCACAATGATATGATAATTTATCTGATTTGGAGCTTTTTTGATAGAGTTATTTTTATTAAAGTCACATAAAGGTATAGAACCAAAGGGAGACACAGTTGCAAGTGGATTAGGAAGGTGAAGGACATAGGATGAGCTCCATTAATTTCCTTCAAAGGTCTGAATTTTTTTTTTTGGTAGGTTTTTGATTCATTATTGGTTAATGTAAAGGTTATTGTATTTACATTTTTAAACATTATTAATGGATCGGTTCACCACGAACCTGGGGACGTAGGAATTCCGAACCCCATAAACAATCAGTGTTGTGTTTTGATTTTTATTTTCAGTTTCTGATTATTTGCAGTAATTTACATTCCAAATTTGAATATGGATGCAACTATAATCAGAATTGATAAAATTGGAAAAATCAATTAAATCTAAAATAGTGACTTTTTGGGCTTTGATCAAACAATGAAATTTTGAGTAAATTGCAAACTTAATTTCAGTTTTGAATTCAGTCCATAATCAGATTTTTAATCAATAATTTGGAGTATTAAGACCTCTTAAGTTGTTAAAATTTAAGATCCTTTGAAATGATTAAAAGTGTTAGTTTCAAGCACCCATTTTCGGATCACATCATTAATCGATCAACAATAAAGTGAAGGTGATAAAGATTCTGATAGATGAGTTGGTTTTGTGTCTTCCTTGTGGAGTTGGTTGTTCACTAAAACCTAGGAGTTGGAACTTCACTAAATAGCCTTCTTGCAAGTTGGTTCTTGCTAAAGTTAGGTTTGTGTTTGATAAATTAGGGGTTGGTGCCTCCTCGCAAGTTTGTGCTTGCTAAATTCTAGTTAGTTCTTGATAAATTAGGGGTTGGTGCTCCTTGTGGAGTTGGTGCTTCACTAAATATTGAATTTTTTTATATATAAGAAAATTTTAATGGGTTTTATTCCCTTGAGGGTTTCCCACATAAATGATGTGTTCATTTTTTCTCTTAATTCATACTCATGTGGATGAATACTATGTTGTTTTGATGATTTGATATTTCTTATACAATGATGGTTTATTGAATGGTTCATACAAGTTAAGTAAAATTAAAGATAAATAAAGTTAAGTTTTTGAAGACATAGATCCATCCCCTCGGTAATTATACTTACAACATTTGGTATCGATCCCGGTCCTTTGAAGTATATTAACAAAAGGTTATTGAAGAAGCACATGTATGGCGAGAAATCAGGTTTAAGGAGGTTTCACAACCAATAATGATCCTCTCTTAAATGAGAGTAATTATGCTTTTGGAGATGAATAAATATATCATTTCATTAAAATTTTACATATGGAAATCTTTAGATCTTTGGATATAATATACCCGTTATAACCCAAACTAATGCATCAGAAAGAGGGATTATGAAATCAATTCTAAATCAATGATTGTTATTTTATGTTGTCTTTCATAAGCTTATTTTGTGAAGGTCATGCATTATGATACAACCAAAGGAATGTGGGATAAGTTACAAACCATCTATGAAGGAGACTCCAAGGTGAAGATGGAAAATTTGTAGACCTATGGAAGACAGTTTGAGAGCTTAAAAATGAAAGAAGATGAAAAAATTTCTACTTATATTTTAAGAGTTGATGATGTTGTCAATATCATCAAAGGTCTCGGAGAAAAGATGACGAAAAAAAAAGTTTTTCAAAAGGTATTGAGGTCCTTGACACCCAAGTTTGATCCTAAGGTCTCAATTGTTGAAGAAGCAAAGGATTTGATCACCATGTAATTATATGATCTTAATGGGATATTGACAACCTATGAGATTAGAAATAATGATGGAAAACCTCCTAAAAGGTATTTTGCTTTCAAGGCTGAAAATAAGGCACAAGGTAATAAAATCAAAGATATTTTCGATTTAGAGATTGATGATGAAAATCTAGAAGCCTTGTTTGTTAGAATACTTTGGATAGGATTAGGTAGGTACAAAGGTAAGTTACCCTTTAAGTGTTTTGAATGTTGTAAGATTGGTCATTTTGAAAATATATTCCCTAACAAGAATAATGATAAGCATTATGATGAGGAAAATAAGTCTCATAAGCATGATAAAGGAGTTCTAATAAGCATGATGGAAAGATAAGATCATCTAAGAATATACTCAAAGAAGATTGTAGTAACACTAGTTTTGATGTTAGTGATGATGAAGACAACAATAATGATGAATATGTTAAGGAAGAAAACAATGAAGTTATATTCATGGCCAAGGAAACATGTAATGAGTGTTTGAATGATTTCATGGAAGATTCAGAAGATGAAGAGACTGAGGAATACTTAGAGGCAAAATTGATGAGTGCCCTAGATGAGCTAAAGAGACAAAGAAAGAAGAATAATAAGTTGAAGACCCTGATAAAGGAGTATGATGATCAAATCAATTGCATGGAAAGTGAATATGATAATATCATCAAGGATATGGAATATCATATTGAAGGTATGTCAGCTAGTCTTGAGGCCAAAGAAGAAGAGTGCATCAAGTTCAAGACTGAAATGGAATCTTTGAAGACAGAGTTTGATCAGGAATCTAATAAGTTGAAGTCATTTGAGAAGTTTTCAAAGAGCACTAAGGATCTAAATGATATGTTGAGAAGTCAAAAGTTTGTTGGTGACATGGAAGGTCTTAGATTCATTAGAGACCCTAAGAAGAGCAATGGGGACGAAAATGTTGGTCCTAGTTTCCATGAAGATTAAAAGGAGAACATGAAGGATGATGACATGAAAAAGAATAAAAATTTCAAGAAAAATATGAAGACAATGTATGTTAGAAAACCAAAATGTTATAAGGTATGCTAATTCATTTCATGGTCATTGTTATGCATGTAACTAGTTTGGTCATAGAGCAAGAGAATGTAGAAGAAGGCCCTCAAGGAATGATTACTCTTGGGAATATGAAAGTTATTTCAAAGGATACTGTTATTCATGTAATGAATATGGACATATGGCTATGGATTGTAGAAGAAAACTTAGTTCTTTTCTGTCAAGAGCTAAAACGTATGTTGTTTGCTAAAATTGTCAAAATAATGGTCATATAACAAGATTTTGTCATCATGATTCATATAGATAGGGAAATTAGTCTTTATATCCTAGTGCTCAAGAAGGAATACAAGAAAATAAGTTGTATGTAAATATTTCATATCATGAATAAAAAGTGAAGGAAAAGGATACAATCAAGAAAATATTGATTTGTCTACAAGCCAAAAAGGTATGTTTTCCAAGATAGAGCATGAACTATAATTTGAAGAGTTTCAAGTGTCCTTGACAATAATTCAGATAAATAAGAATAATGAGGAACCTAATTCAATCAAGCATATCATTAAATTAGATCCTATAGATTGAGTAAAAGAGGAACAAGAAATAGTCAAGAACATCTTAACATTAGTCCATGAAGATAATATGGATGAGAAGAAACAATAGTTAGTCATGCCTAATCCTAATCAATCTATAAGTCAAGGAAAAATGTTTTCCAAGATAAAGTAGAGACAGAGGTTGAAGAATTCCATGTAAGTTTGAAAATAATTTAGATAGAGGAGGAGAATAAGGATGAAGTTGACATCAAGTCAATGTACCAATCAAGCCAAAAAGGATTAGAAAGGACTATCAATCTCAAAACTAGAAGGTGATGGAAATTTGGGAATCTCTTGAGTTCATGTTGTTCTAAGTTCCCTAAGAAGCATGGGGTGTCTTCATTAGGCTTCATGAAGACATTCATCATCCATTAGAATAAATGGAGGTGTATTGCAGATGTGATATCACGCTCAAGACTTGGTACAACTGTGAGAAGTTTTGTGAAGACTCAACAGACATAAAGATAAGATGAAACATATGATGTACTTGTTTATGCTTAGGTTAGTGTTTTGAGACATAATTTAGATATGTGTCATATAAGAGTAAGATATTTTTTAAGACCAATATGGTTTGTTGGTCTTAAAGTCCATATGGTCAAGATTGATATGATGATAATAATGGATACATGGAATGGTTTTTAAGGCTATCTAACATGTTTGAAGACAATATATAGGTGCAGAGATGATCATTAGCATGAAGTATGTACAAGGACCAAGAGTATGATAATATATGTTGAAGAGTATTTGTTTGCAATTCATAAAGAAATAATCATGCAAGGAAGGTTAGAAAGTTTAACGAAGACAAACTCGGTATATATATTTAAATCGAGTAAGAGTTGAAGTAATTTGTGTGAATGTGTGAGCATAAAATTTCTTGTTAGGTTATTGTTGGTGTCAAATCGCAGCACCCCTAAATGTCTCTGCAACACGATGGGTTGAGACTCTCAGTACGATTGCATAACATGGAGCTTTTCCCAAGTGTGGGACCTTGCGAAATTGGAAAAGCTCTCCGGATGAAGGCCGGTTCCTATTCCTCTGTTCAGATGCACACGTAGAAAATGTAGAGGGTTTACTAAAAACCTAATCTAACTTGCCAAGGAGACAGGGTAAGAAAATGCATAAAATAAAACCTAAACTAACAGAGGTGATGCACCGAGGAATGAAGAACATATGTCTTGCCAGTAAACACAGATCATTAAAATGCAATGCAAGATCATGCACAGATAGCCAGGTTCACAGTGAAAGATCAGGAGGATGCAAATGAACACAGAGAGGGTTGAGAATCATCCACAGTCATGCATTAATTTTCTCCAAAGATTGATACAACACACTGCAAAATGCCAAGAGGCAAGGTTGCATTACAGTTTCAAATGGGAGGTTTTTTCTCCACAAGTTCACTGCGCCAAAGAGAAGAAGGAAGGGGAAAACAAGAATGTCCAACATTTAGAAAGAAGCCCCTCTTTACAATTTATAGGAGGAAAAGAGAGGGAGAAGAGAGGAATTCAAATCCGCCCCAACCACCTCCGTAATGCACTTAACTCATCTCATAATGATGGTAGGTGAGAACCCAAATAACCCAAAAGTGGCGAACTGTATTTTGAATTTTTAAGAATTTTTCTCCCCTAATTAAAGATATCCAGTTGTAGTTGGATAGAGGACCTTGTAAGCTTTTCGAAAAGTCCAAATTGCATGAATCTGAGCTCCCACCAAAAGTTATGGCCGTCTGAATATCTCAAGCGCAGGTCTACCTCTTGTCGGTGCTCAAAATGTTGCGCCTCCTGAAGGTGCACCTTGGCGCATCCATGTGTGTGTCGACATCCTCTTCCATGCACCAAGGGTGCATCCTTTACCCTGTTGACACTCATTTTCGTGTGCCATTTCTGTGTGCCAAGGGCGCATCGTTTGCCTCTGCGCGCAACATTCATTGTCGTGCGCCATTTACGTGCACCAAGGCGCGATCATTTGCCCTCGCCGACATTCATTGTGTCGCGCGCCACTTCGTGTGCCAAGGGTGCATTGTTTTCCCTGTTGACATTCATTGTCATGTGCCACTTCTATGTGCCAAGGGCACATCCTTTGCCCTGTCGACATTCATTGTCGTGCGCCACTTTTGTGCGCCAAGGGCACATCATTTGCCCTATCGACATTCATTGTCGTGCGCCATTTCACACCAAGGGGACATCCTTTGCCTGTCAACATTCATTATCATGCACCACTTCTCACGTGCCAAGCGAGGCACATCATTTTCCCTGTCGACATTCATTGTCGTGCGCCACTTCTGTGTGCCAAGCGAATGTCAGGGATTTGAGCTTCTTTGATTTCTCCATTCTCCTGCTTGTCTATATCTACCCGGGGAAAAGATATATACAACAATTTGGCGACTCAATGGGATCACCTGCCTGCTAGGTAGAAGATCAGTGGCCTTTTAGCAATCCATTGGGCATGGAGTCATAAGTAATAACTTGAAACCAACCTGATATCTGATCCCGAACCTGATATTGCAACTCCTTCAAGAGAGCATGCTGAACTAAAGAAAACAACCTAAGAGCAACAAAACCTGTGACGAGCACTTAGGGAAACATAAACCTAATTACAACAAGACAATGTGCATACGCACTTAGAGGAATTGAAATCTAGGCTAATATTTACAAGGGTAAACCTTTTCCTTTTAGTAGCAATGTTTAAGATAGATTCCGTTAACCGAATCGGGAGTTCTCCTCCATCCAAAGTAGAAAATTGGAAGGCATTACTACTTTTACATCCCGTGACCATGTAGGGGCCACTCCAAATGGCATCAAACTTGGAATGCCTTCCTAGTTTTGCCCGATCTGCATCCCATTTCAGAACTAGGTCCCCTTCCTGGAAGGTCCTTGCTCTTGCTTTCTTATCAAACCATCTTTTTACTAAGGCCTGATCTTTCTCAATTGTTTGAATTACATGTTCTCTAATTTCTTCCAATTCCATCAACTCTGCATACCTGGCCTCCATTGGTTCAAACTCAGACAACTCCAACTGCTTCATGAGCTCCAATGCTGGTAATTCTAATGATATAGGCAACACTGCCTCTTTTCCATAAACTAAATTGTAGGGAGAATTACCTGTAGACCTCTTTGGCGTTATCCTGTTAGCCCATAATGCTGATTTTAGCTTGGTATGCCATGTTCTTTGGTTTTCATCCAGAGTCCTCCTGATGATTCTTAGCAAATTTTTGTTCGTGGACTCTGTCTGTCCATTACCCTGCGGGTAATAATTTGAAGAGGTGCTCAAATAGATTCCATTCTTGACAGCCCATTCTGTAATCTTGGAACCTATAAATGCCAAAGCATTGTCTCGATATGATAGTGGCGGCATACCGAACCAGGTCACTATTCCTTCATAAAAGTCTAGTATGTTAGACTCATTTGCTTCTTTAGCGCCGCTTTTGGTCCACTTGGTGAAATAGTCTGTTCTTTGTGAGAATCCACTTGTGGCCTTGGCTCGAGTTTGGGTTGATGACCCCGATGAAGTCAATCCCCATTGCATAAATGGTTGGTCAACCAAAATTGGGTGTAATGGGAGCGCTGCTAATCTTTCTTTTTCTTGTGAAGAGTGCACATTTCTTGCACTTTCTTATCCATGTATAGCATCCATCAAGACTTTCGGCCAATAATACCTCCGCCTTCATTATCTTGAGAGCATTACTTGGGGAAAAATGTCCTCTAGAATATCCATCGTGAAAATATCATAACACCCTCTCAATTTGACTTTGTCCCAATGCACCTCAATATAACTCTATTGATGTCTTTCTTAAACAAAACACCATCAACAAGCACATATGGAATGGCTTGTAATCTGAAGTATCTCCTCTTTGCTTTGCTCATTTCTGGGGGGCATAGGCCTGTCTGTAGGAAGTGTATCACATTCTGAGTCCAACAAGGAGTGGGCACATCATCATTTTGTTGTTCTTGACCATCCTGTAGTACCAAGACAACCTCTTTTTCATTACCTGCTTCAACTTGTTGACTCAAGGCTAGCTGCTCACATAGTCCCTTTCCACGTACTAGTTTTGTGACCTTGATCTCGATGTCATATTCCATGACACGAGTTATCCATCCTGCACGTTTCTCATTCAGATCCTTGTTTAGAAGGAAGTCCCTGACTCCCGCATGAGAGACCAATAATTGGATCTTGTTGTTTGAGACTAGGTGCTTAAATTTCTTTAAGCTCCTGATTACTGCAAGGACATGTTTTTCAATGAAAGAGTACCTAGTTTTGTATTCCTCCAAGTTTTGATTGAAGAAAGCAACTAGTTGTTCTAATCCTCCTTTGTTTTGTTGTACCAAGATTGCAGAAATCATGTCCCCACCACCAAAGGCATATAGCACGAAGTCCTTGGAGAAGTCTGGATTGACGAGAGTCGGAGCTTGAGATATAGCCTCTTTTATTACCTCAAAACTTGCCTTGCCTTCAGATGTCCACTTAAATGCCATGCTCTTCTTTAACATCAGCGTTATTGGCTTTACGAGAGATGCAAAGTTTGGAACAAACCTGCGGACAAAATTGATCCTTCCTAAGAAGCTTTGAAGAGCCTTCTTGTGACTTGGCAATGACAATGCTCGAATTGCTTCAACTCTTTCTGGGTCAATCATTAACCCCTCCTTTGAAACAATATGGCCTAGAATTTTTCCCTCGTGAGCCAAAAATATGCATTTTTTGGGATTCAATGATACCCCAAATCTTCTACACCTCTGAAATACTTGCCTCAAATGACAGAGGTGATCCGCTACATTTTTTGAGAATACAGTGATGTCGTCAAGATATATTAGAACTATTTTATTGATCAACCCCTTGAATGCCATATCCATTGCCCTTTGGAAAGTGGCTCCAGCATTTGATAGTCCAAATGGCATTTTCTTGTAGGCATAGGTCCCCCATTTGGTGGTGAAAGCCATCTTGAATTGGTCATCTTCTTTCACCATCACCTGATTGTACCCTGAGTAGCCATCTAGGAGAGAGAATCTCTCTGAACCGGATACTACTTGCAATATTTGTTCCATTGAAGGAAGTGGGTAATGGTCTTTGAGAGATGGCTTGTTTAGGTCTCAGAAATCCACACACAACCTGATTTCTCCACTCTTCTTCTGTACCGGAACCAAGTTTGCGACCCAGCTTGAGTGCTTGATCGGGAAAATAATGCTTGCCTCTATTAGCTTATTTAGTTCTTTCTTCATTAGAGGTTCAATGTGAGGGTTGACTGGTCTCTACTTCTGCCTGATGGGTTTAGCATCTGGATCCAATTCTATGGTATGTTGTGCCAAATTTGGATCGAATCCTCTTAAGTCTTCATAGCTCCAAGCGAAGACATCTGGAAATTCTTGGCAAAGTTGTATGAAATCTGATTTCTCCTGCTCAGTGGCCACTTTACCAATTTGAAGAGTTTTGCCTTCCCCAACCGGAATTGGCCCTGAATCTTCTCTCTTGACCTGTATGTTAGCCTTTTCCTTACGAAACTGGTCGTTAGGGTTGAAGATAGACTCCAATGTTACTAAACCCTTAGGAAGCTTGTTTGTCCGCAGCTGCACTACTTGATCCCCATACTGCTGCTCTAATCTGTCCTGATTCCTAGCTGAGAATTCAGCCTCTTCTTGTAAGAAATTGACGATCTGTTGATCGTTCTCAAACACCTGCCAGCTTGTGTTATTATCTGGAACTGCTGGCCTCACAATCACATGGATATGTGGCTTGTGTTTTCTCTTTTGATGTTGTCAACCACATCAAACATTGCTCCAACTGCTGCAAGCCTATCTCGTGACTTCATTTTTCTTCCTGGGTATGGACACAATGTTGAAAGCTTTGAAATCCTCAATGAGGTCCCATACCCTATTCTTATAGCTCCTCAGCAAGTCGTTCTTTGTAGCATGTTGTCCCCTAACTTGGTTGATGATTAGCTCGCTATCTCCAAACACCTGTAAGTTCTTTATGCCCCTTTTCCTGGCCCAATGAATTCCATGAATCAATGCTTCGTATTCAGCCGTGTTGTTTGAACAGGAAAATTGGAAATGAAAAGATGAAAAATATTTGATGTCTTGTGGTGAAATCAACATTGCACCACCTCCAGCACCTTGTCTGCTTCTCGAACCATCAAAAAATAATTTCCAAACTTTGTTTTCATCCTTTTGTTCAGGCTGAATGATGTCGGGAATGGGTGAATCTTCTTCATGTATATAATACACACCCAATTCAGATTCTTCAATTTCCTTGTATGGGTCAAATTCATGACTCTTGTTTTCCCATTCATCCAAAGTTAAATCAGGAATTCCCTCAACCTTAGTACCTATTTCTAGATCACTTGAACACTCCTCCTGATCAAAAGCCGAGCAATTTACATTGATAGGACCTGATACATGAGGCTCAATATGGAAATTGGCAATTGGTTCTGACCTGATTGTTGCTTTGGCTCCATACCTTGTCCTAAAAATCATGTGTGACCAATCTACAGATAAATATCCACCGATTTTTGCAGTGAAGTCTCTTGATAGACACAACACAAAGAGTGGCGGAAGGTCAATCACAGACACATCTTGCAGAACTGTAACATTAGGACAGGAATGTAGTGTTAGGCTTAACCCCTTGATGACTCCAACAGTTCCTACTGCCGTTCCATCTAGCTGTACTACTCCTTTCAGCACTGGCTCATATTTCAAACCCAGTTGATCCGCTATTTGCTTTGGCATCACTGAACTACTTGCCCCAGAATCAATCATGCAATTGTGTACTAATTTATCCCCGATGATTAATGAAACATAGAATGGAGGGGGTTTCAAAACTTTACCTTGTTGTCCTCCATGATTCCCTTCAGGCTGAGCAGCATTCGTGAGGACCTTCTCTTGCATATGGGCCTGCTGGTTCGAAGTTGACCAATTCTTCATGGCAGCTTGTAGAAGATCTCTTTGTCCTGGGATGGATAAAGATTCCCACATTGATATATTCACATTCGTCTTCTTCATTTGATCGATGATGTTGAAAGGGGATGAATTGTCCTTTTGTTGTCCCTTACTTGGCGCAACCTTTTCTGGAGCTTGAACAGGTGCATGTGTTGCTACAACAGGTACCTTAGGCTGATTTTGCACATTTGGAGCTACGTTTGGTCTACTGACCCCTTGTTGTGTAGGAGTGGACTGAGAAACAACTGGATTACACGGTTGTCCCTCTCCTATATTTCTCTTCTTTGACCGTGTGTTGGCAGCCACGCCTTGAAAAGGTTGTTGGTTAACTCCACAGAAGTCTTCCGTTTGCCAATTGGCCAATGTGGTTTCTGTTGGAGGTCCTTCTTGTTGCATTTCTTGCTATTGATTCTCCTCCTGGCTTGGTTCTTGAGGCACACTAATGGTTTTCACCATCAAAGCCTGATTTAGTGCACCATTGAAAGACGCTGACTGATTGTGGGGTAGATTGCAAGGGTAACACCAGTCGTATTCCTGTGCCATGTTATTTTGTGTCGGGACCAAAGCTCTTGAGGACGTCGTTGCATTTGGATCATACGGTCGAAATGGCCTGGCAACTTGAGGTTGTCCTTGGTTTTGGTTTTGATTTGCAGCCTGAGGTGGCGGTCTATTTTGTTGGTATGGGGGCCTAGCTTGGTACTGTGCTTGAGGTTGATACAGTCTAGCACCTTGAGCTTGTTGTCTTTTGATAATCACCAACTCATTTCCAAGGTTACGTAGTTGTTTCATGACCTCCTGCAATTCCTTTGAAGTATTTGAAGAAGTCGACGCCTCATTATTGCTTTGATTTCTAGGAGTTGGAATGGGATTCAACTCTGGTGCTTGATTGGTTGTAGGATTTCCCATATCTGGATAGAGAGGCATTGGTGGCCTTGGTGCAAGCTTGCCAGCTTGGATCAAATAGTTCTCTACTCTGATAGCTATGTCGTAGGCCCTTGACAACATTGTTCCTCCCATTGATTGGATCATCATGGCTATGTCTGAATTTATAGCCTTTAAGAAATAAAGGAATGCTCCTTCGGCGGTTGGTCTAACAACTATTGGAATCCTGTCCCATGTTTGTTGGAATCTGAAGTTGAAATCTATCATTTGTTCGTTAGGATCCCTTTTGATTGTTGTCACTGTTCCAATAAAGACAAATTGTCTACCCTCTCCCCGAATTGGTTGCAAAGAGCTGAACAAAGTTGGTTCCATTTGTAATAGACCCTACTGCTAGGATCCTAAACCATTGTAAGGCCTTACCTTTGAAAGATGAAGCCAACAACTTGACTGCAACATCCATTTCATTTATTTCGTGAATTGCACATGCATTAGCAATATCCTGGATGTGATCAATAGGAGTAGTATGATTTTCTCCTGTAAAATAGGGTATATTCTTTAGTGCTGCAACTGGAATTTGATTATGAGCATTTAGGGCAAGTGGACTACTACCCGTGAAATTGACAAAGGGATTCGGTGGTAGATGTGCCATTATGATTGGCCTAAGAACTCTGGTCGATGTGAGAAAAGGCCTACTAGGTGGAGGTGTAGACAAAGTCCTGTTAGGTGGAGATGGTGATCTTTGTGGTCTTCTTCCTCTTCTTCCTCCTCCTGGTGATAGATGCAAGTGGAAAAATAGCCCCTCTTCCTGAGTATTAGACCTGGTTCGAATTCTTCTCATGTGCAGGAAATTTATCTTTCTACACTGGCTGAATTCTATCCCTTCGGAGTCGCCAGATGTGTTAGAAAAATGAGCCTCAAAAGGCAGACTTCTGCCAAGTTACACACCAAACTTGACAATATTTAAAAATAGAATTTTGAAAGACCTGTATTTTTGATATTTTAGAGTTTGGAATTTGATTTGGAATGACAGTCCCGAAAACCCAAAAATGCCAGACTTTTGAAAACCTGAAATCCGAAAATAAAAAAACCATGAAATTTTGAAAGTCAAAATATCAAAAATCTAAGAATACCCTTTTGAAGATTATCCCCCAATCTATCAACTGGTGAAATTTTGACTTGTTTTGAGCAAGTTAAGCCCTTGAAAATTGATTTCAAAGTTCAGCCTGGAAGGTGAAAAAAACTGAAATCAGAAACTGTAATTTTAAGTCCGAATTTCTTGAAAATTCCTTCAAATCATGGAATGACCTCTTGGTCCCACCGGGTGTGCCAAAACTATTGGTGTCAAATCACAGCACCCCTAAATGTCTGCAACACGATGGGTTGAGACTCTCGGACGATACGATTGCATAACATGGAGCTTTTCCCAAGTGTGGACCTTGCGAAATTGGAAAAGCTCTCGGATGAAGCACATGTAGAAAATTCAGAGGGTTTACTAAAAACCTAATCTAACTTGCCAAGGAGACAGGGTAAGAAAATGCATAAAATAAAACCTAAACTAACAGAGGTGATGCACCGAGGAATGAAGAACATATGTCTTGCCAGTAAACACAGATCATTAAAATGCAATGCAAGATCATGCACAGATAGCTAGGTTCATAGTGAAAGATCAAGAGGATGCAAATGAACACAGAGAGGGTTGAGAATCATCCACAGTCATGCATTAATTTGCTCCAAAGATTGATACAACACACTGCAAAATGCCAAGAGGCAAGGTTGCATTACAGTTTCAAATGGGAGGTTTTTTCTCCACAAGTTCACCTGCCAAAGAGAAGAAGGGAGGGGAAAACAAGAATGTCCAACATTTAGAAAGAAGCCCCTCCTTACAATTTATAGGAGGAAAAAGAGAGGGAGAAGAGAGGAATTCGAAATCTGCCCCAACCACCTCTAGAATGCACTTAACTCATCTCATAATGATGGTAGGTGAGAACCCCAGCGAACCCAAAAGTGGCGAACTGTATTTTGTATTTTTAAGAATTTGTTCTCACCCAATTAAAGATATCTAGTCATAGTTCGATAGAGGACCTCGTAAGCTTTCCGAAAAGTCCAACCTTGCATGAATCCGAGCTCCCAGTCAAAAGTTATGGCCGTCTGAATATCTGCGCTGTGAGTCTCGCCTCCTGTCAGCGCTCAAAATGTTGCGCCTCCTGAAGGTGCACCTTGGCGCATCCATGTGTGTGTTGACATCCTCTTCCATGCACTAAGGGCACATCCTTTACCCTGTTGACACTCATTGTAGTGTGCCAAGGGCGCATCATTTTCCCTGTCGACATTCATTGTCGTGCGCCATTTCTGTGCACCAAGGGCGCATCGTTTGCCCTGTCGACATTCATTGTCGTGCGCCACTTCTATGCACCAAGGGTGCATCATTTGCCCTGTCGACATTCATTGTCATGTGCCACTTCTGTGTGCCAAGGGTGCATCCTTTGCCCTGTCGACATTCATTGTCATGCGCCACTTCTGTACGCAAAGGGCGCATCGTTTGCCCTGTCGACATTCATTATCGTGCACCATTTCTATGCTTCAAGGGCGCATCCTTTGCCCTGTCGACATTCATTGTCGTGCGCCACTTCTGTGTGCCAAGGGCACATCATTTGCCCTGTCGACATTCATTGTCGTGCGCCACTTCTGTGTGCCAAGCGAATGTCGTGGATTTGAGCTTCTTCGATTTCTCCATTCTCCTGCTTGTCTATATCTACCCGGGGAAAAGATATATACAACAGTTATGATTGGAGAGTTGAAGGCATGATAACATGTTTGAAGGTCTAAAATCTGGATTTACATATTAGAATCATGAAAAATTAGTTAGCAGGATTGGCCCTTGAGGTATTGACACGAAAAATGAAGAGTGTTGAGGTGTTTATGAGAATAATAGGTCATGGAATATTTTTGTAAAATATTGGCTTGATTATCTTGGAGAAGACACGTGATAGAGATCAAAAATATGGGAATGCACAATGATATCACATTAAAACCAATATGAATAGATCTTCCTTGAGGTTGTGGCATAAACAGCTTAAGTGCTTATTTTCTATGAAGGTCCAAGTCCTGGTTGTGATATATTATGAAATTAATATTTAATTATGTATTATGTGTCATGAAGGAGGTAGAGTAATGTGAGAAACAAGGCATGATTTGAAGTTTGGTGACTTGTGAGACATGAAGAAGGCAATATGATCTAAAACAAAGCATGAATGTTTCAGTTTGAAAATATCCTAGTTTGAAGACTATTCTTAGCTGACATTAGAGTCCTAAATGAATACATGAAGAGCTTGTTGATTCTGTGTATGGCATAGAAGGTGTGCATGATCTCAGGGGAATCTTGTGATCTTAGTTCAAGGTACATGCAATTTTCTTGTGTTGTTTTATCTCTTTTTGCATAAGGTATGTGTCTTATTTGATGATATCATATTATTAAGACCATAAGGATTCCCTATTTTTACCTTGATAAGGTTTGTCTTAGCTATATCTAGTAGTCATTAAAGGATTCCTAGTTCTATTTTGAAGAAGATCTATGATAGTTGTTTCAAGAGAAAGTTAAGTTTGTATTGGTATCTAGAAGTCAAAAGGAGTTAAGAGGAAAGAGTGATCTAATCAAACATGGTAATGAGTTGATCCAAGAAGGTATGATGAGTCATATAGACAAGTTGAATTCATGATTGAAGTATGGTGAAAATGATAGAAGTGTTGTTGATACTTGAAAGGTAAGTATGTTGTTTCTTGTTTTTAATAAAGTTGATAATAGTTTGTTGATCCTGATTTGTGTTGAAGATGTAGTGATCATTTCAATTGGTGTCAAGAATATGGTAAATGATATTGTCATGAGTTGAGTATTGGTATATTGATATCAATCATGTGAAAAGTAGAGTATGATCAAAGGTTGACTCATATAAATTATACCAAGGATAAAGTGAGTAATCTGATCTAAGTACATTTGATAAATAATGCACGGTGATAGGGAAGATGTTATGTATTTTTTGTGCTTCCTATTTTGGTTGATGTTTCCAACCATTTCCTTCATGTATGATGAACCCTAAGTGTTCTATCAAAGGAGGACAATTATCAAGAAAGGGGAGTATGTTCCTTGATTGATATTTTGTTACAAGAAAGTGTATTGCAGGTATGATCATGATATTCTTGTATTCAACTTGTTAAGAAAATGATGTGCTTGTGAAGAGAAACAAATTCTTAGGGGAGTTATAGTTCTCTATGTTTTGATGTGTCAATAAAATGATGAAGAAATAATATGGTTTCTTAGAGGTACAATCCTTGAAGTTTTCAACAAGTGATATGATTGTGAAGTTTTTTCAACAATTGGTATGCCTAAGGTGAAGTGTTTTATCAATAATTGGTATTGGATAATTAGTGTAATTATTTCATTTTCAGATATAAGAATGAGTTGGACGTTTACTTGTTGAGAGTTTGTTGCAAAAGGAGTGTTTTCAGAATTTTTGGGTCTTGTTTGTCATTAACGTCAAAGGGGAGAAGGTTTAGAAAGGAGGAGAAATAACTCGAGAAGTTTTCTTGGAGTGGTTTCCATAGTGGTTATATAAAGTGGTTGTCATCAATGATAAAGGGGGATATTATTGGAATGTTGGTAGTTTCATACTATTATCATTGATGTCAAAAGAGATAGCATATTAGTTGAAACAAGAAAAGGTCAGTTGAAATAAGAAGAGAAAGATGAAGAAAATAGTGTAGATTGTTGAAAGAGTAGTGAAGGATAAAGATTTGGAGTCTTTTAAAGTCTGTTCTATTTTCTTTCGAGTATGACCGAAAGCTTCATATTCTAACCAAAGTGCTTCATAAGTTTTTTCTATTGATTTAGTGGCTATCTAGAGTATGTTATAATACTTTAGAGTCTTCCTAAAATCTATTTCTATTTACTTCGTAGTCTGAACCAATGCTTCGAGTCTTTCCAAAATATATTTCTATTTACTTAGAGGTTGAACTAAATTCTTGAGTCTATCCAAATTATGTGGTTTTCTTTTATCTAGGACCAGTGGTTTGGGTCAACTATTGTAATGCATTTTTGAGTTTTCTAGATCAATTTTTGAGATCATGTTTTTCTAAACTTCAAAGGATTTGAAATTAGATTTGTGATTTTCTTTTTATTAACTCAAAATATCTATTTTTGGCACTAAAATGTTCCATATGTTCTATGTTCTGGCCAACCATGATGTTTTGCTAGAGAAAATGGAGATGTAAAGAGGAAATTGTGAACTACTAAGAAGAAAAACAAGAGAAAACTCAAGAAGATGGAGATTGAAATGCCATAATTTGGTCATGAAAGTTCGGAATAATTTTATGTTTTAAATATTATTTGAGTTTTTTTATGGCTGACCTAAGTGGTCTTAGGTGTATGTGACCAACCTAGTCAATGTTTGATCTTAAGACATGTATATAAAGGCTTATTTGAGAAGCTTAAGTGAGTTGTAAGGTAATGAGCAAGTCAAAGTGCATGTAAGGGTAGTAGAAGGTATTGAAGACCATGAGGAGAGAGATATGATTAAATATTAGAAAGTGGTCAATGCCTATGTGACCTAAGTGAAGGTGTAGAAACATGATGAGCGAGTAAGAAAAAAGTAGTTTTGAGAGTGTTCAAGGGAATAACAACAGGGGTATGAATTTCATTTAATGATTGAAGATCCGAGAGTGTTAAAGAGGCTTGAGATCATGATGATGTGATGATACATCAGAGATATATAGCAGAAGAAGAACAAGAGAATAAGTTAGAGAAGAGAAATGCCATGAAAATTTGAGGAGAGAAGAAGAGATAAGAAAGTGCCATCATCGGTTGATCAACAATAAAGTGTAGGTGCTATATAAAGTATGGGTTTGTACTCCTTGTGGAGTTGGTGCTTCACTAAATCTTGATTTTTATTATAGATAAGAAAATTTCAACGTGGTTTCTTCCCCGAGGGTTTACCACATAAATGATTTGTTTATGTGACCTCTCTTATTTCATACTCATGTGGATGACTGCTCTATTGTTATGATGATTTAATATTTATTATACAATGATGGTTTATTGAATGGTTCATACAAGTTAAGTAAAACTAAATCTAACTAAAGTTAAAGTTTTTGAAGACATTGATTCACCCCCTCTTAATAATTATGCTTCCAACACTTTACTCTTATTATGAATTTATGGAAAAGCTTATACAATACACTCACTTATTAGAAATTTTATGCCTAAGGCACAACATATTCCTTCCAAGACATCACCACCAATTATTCTTTCCATTATGCTTCCTAACCCACATACGACCAAGAAATATTACACACAACATGAGGCTCTTGGACATGATGTATTGGATTTTAGAACCTATAGATGTATTTTCATGCTCAATATCTAGCATGAAAAGTGGTTTTTTTTTTGCCATGAAAACTAAGCCCACACTAAAAATCCCTAAACCAAATAATATAAACCTGCCCTCAAGCCAATAGCTAACTATGTAAACCCCATCATAGCCAAGAGAGATGTACTAACTAGATATTTAAAGTGTGTTCCATGTGCAGTAAGTTGGTGGGAAGAAATTAATGGACTCAATTTTATCCACTCTAAGGGAACTACTTCTGAGGCCTAAAAATGCTAATTTTCAAGACCTTGGCACTCAGTACACAAAATATTTGCACTTGGGTACATTTTTAGGCCTTAAAAGCATGCTAGCATTTACATGATTCCTAAGCAAAAACTAGTAAATGAAAACTTCCTTTAGCCTTTTTATTTTCCTTCTTTACTTTTATCAAACTCATACATATTGCACTCTTACTAGAATTTAATTGGTTTATCTTTCTATGGCTTCAGATACTAGCGCCAGCACTCCTATCCTCTTGGTCTCTCCTATCCCTCTTTACCTTTTCTTATCCTTTTGGACCCCTTTTTATTCTTAATTGATTTTTATAACTTTAGGTCAGCCTTTCAGTTGTCAATTACAAAATTCAAACAAGGGAATCATATAAAAACACAATTATGCTTTCAAAATAAAGGACCAAGCACTAAGTATTACACATACCACATAATCTTACATCTAAAGACACAAAGATCATTAAAGACATCCACCAAAAACTCATTCATGGGACAATGCTTACATCACTTATTCATACACAATATAAGAGGGGAATTTTATTCTATTTCATCCCATACATTCTATACATTTTCTACATTCTATATCTATCCCACTATCATTAGAGAAACTTATACAAGGGCATCCTAGGGCATCATTTCTACACACACACAAAAACTACATGGACTATGAGATATAGTGGAATGATTAGTTGTAAGTTCAATTTTGGGTGACTCGTGGGGTTCAATATGACTCCCATTATGTATTTTAATTTTTTGGTTAGATGTGGTTTGTGGGTATGTGCAACTAAAACTCTTTATTACAAAGTTACGGTGTACATTTGTAGATCAAGAAATGAATCCAGAGTGAAAAATAGATACCAATAATGAATCTTATCCCACATAGAGAAGATAATATCTAGAGCACCTACATAGGCACCGACACCTATATCTAGACACTAGTGCCTAACTGCTCATATCCTCCCATGCGTGATCTTATCCAAAGCAATTCCAAATCTTAGAATCTCCAGGTTTATAATGACAACACTATTTACAACATGTTCCAGTGTTTCATCTTCCCATAACACTTCCTGTTCATTTAGAAATTAGTTAAATCCCCTATCTATCCTAATTTATTAGGTTTTATATTTCACATGCTTTATTTCTTGCACCTTACTATATATTATACTTTGTACATCATTTATTATAGTAGTTACCTGTAATCAGATTTAATTCAATTTATATTAAATCAAACACCTAATGAACATCCTATGGAGATGAGCCATGAAGATATAATTCCTATAAGAAGTGTGTGACTGAGATATTATATAATCGAGAGGTATTTTAGGGAATTTCTGTATGGTGAAATAGGTTTAGGAACAAGATGTGCAACACCGGCTACTTATAGCACAGTGCAGGGAAATGAAAGAAGTGAAAAAGCTAGTGAGATTATTCTGAATGATTTAGGAGGAAAAACTATTTTTGTCAAGTGATAAAACACTCAATCTAAATTTAGGAATGTCTACTCCACAATGTAAATTTTTTAGGATATTCTATTGTCTATATTTTGAGATATTGACCCAATAGTGGAAGTGAAAATAATCAATCCTACTAGATATTAAAATGAGCATTATGGGAGTTACAAATGGAGTTTGGACCTGATTAAAAAGTAAAAGTGAATATAATTAAACACTATAAATACTCCAATTGATAAGTTATACTAAAATTTAGTTTTGTCTCTGGTGGTAGTTTGACCTTTTGAGAACCGCTTATGAGAAGAATAAAAAAGGGGGTTAAGTTTTGAATTTTAGGCATATTTGGATCATTAAAGTGGTTCCATTGGTTTATTTGGTATTTTATAGTCAAAATAATATAATTTTTACCCATGAAACTCTCAAGGAAGCTTTGGGGGTAAAGACTCACTCTCTGGGGTCTATTTTTGGTAGCTATTGGTGAAGGCAGGCTTACTATAAGTGTCCAGTCACACTTTCACACCTTGGATGCATTTTTTCACCATTTAAATAGGTGAAAAGGTGCATGGGATAAAAAAATTGAGACCCCAAGGAAGGACGAGGTTATCTTTGAAGTTTTGTCACTTAAGTGACTTGCTTGGGTGTTAGGTGAGTGTTATGCACTCACACGCAATTTTGGCCCCATATTCTTGTTCCAGAACCCCCAAGTCACAATTGGGATGCCTGATTGAAATTTTTAACTTGGTGAAAAAGTAAAATGGCTGAAAAAAAGTGTTACCCCAAGGATGATGAAGTGTTTGTGTCACTTAAAACATGAATTGCATGGTTAGCTGTGCATAATTTAAGCTAGTCCCCCCTCCATAATAACTCCGAACCATGATGCAATTTGAGAGCCTAATTGTGCCTTTTAACTTGGTGAAAAAGTGAATTAGGTTAAAATTAGTGTGACCCCTTACTTTCTCACCTCTTCCCATCACTCAAACTCATAACTTGCATGTTAGGAAATAGTTAACAACTCATCGTAATGCACAACCTTGACCCCCTCCTCATGTTGAGCTTACCCATGGTGATTTTTTCATTGTTGATGAAAATTTTCAATATTGTACCATGTACCAAATGTGGTAAGGTGAAATGGAGGCTCTCGTAACCATTTAAAAGTGTTAACCCTCTTTGAACCTCGGCTTAGTGTGTGAGTGTGTACGTGGGTTAAATGTGGGTTTTGCTTAACCATGGTTCAATTTAAAATATTTAAATCATAATTGTGTGTTTTGGAGCCATTTTTAAGTATTACCTTCCTCCATTTCTGTTGTACCTATTCATGTTAATATTTTTCTAAGAAACCATTTTCCCAAAATGGTAAATTTTCTCATAACTAACTCATTTTCACTCTATTTTTCATGAAATTTTACCCGATAACTCCTTTTGAAAATGAATTTAAGAAGATCCAAGAATCATACCCATTGACCCTTTTTTTTATTTCATAGCACCCACCTATTAATTCTACCCAATAAGTTTCCTTTTCATATTGTGAGATATCTAGAGGAGAAAATCACCTAAAAATTGGAGCAAGAACTCATGGTGAAATTCCTAATCCAACAAGACAATTTTCAATCTAATTGACAACCAAAAGACCTACTTATATTTTTAGTAAGTTTCCCTCAGTGCCTTATAAAAATAAATTTTTTGATAACAAATAATTAAACATCCAAAAATCTTGGTGTAAACTTCAAGTTCGAGACTCAAAAACTAGAAATTGGGAAACTAGAAAAATTGGCTAAATTTAACAAGCATACATGAGGTGCAACTTACCAAAACTCGTAAGTTCCTAGATCAAATTAAATTTTTTCTTACACCCTCATCTCGTAATTCCATCATTATTCCAAGAAACCATGAAGATCAAATATACCGAGATATGAGCCCATTTCCACTTTGTCTACATAATATCCACTTTGATAAGAGGCAATGATGTTGCCCACTTGGATATGGAAGAAATGAGAAATCTGATGATAAAAAAGTCATAGAACTAGAAGAAGAAAATATTGTTTCTAGTGAAATTTTTAGGGCAGGAGGTCATCCACTCTCATTCCAGAGCACTATGTTTGTATTGGCTTGTGTTAAACACTATGACCATGCCTCCCAAACAATCATTGCAAATGATAACTCACTGTGGAGGTCCCGACTCCAAGAGGAATTTTAAGTTGTCTATAACTCCTCAATATGAGAAACATGGTGATAATCACAAAGGAATTTGAAAATCAACAATGGCTCATAATATATTCCTATTGGCAATGGATTACGGTTGGCTACTAGTTAAAACTTGGGAGAAAACCAACAAGGCTACCGAAATCACTGTCAAAGGAGTGAGTTTAAAAAACTTACACAGATTTCATTGTCTTGCTAAGTAGAGTAATGGGTGAAGAACACACCAAGGAATTACAGGACTGGATGTCCCAGTTCATGCTAAAAATTATAGAGGGAAATCAAATGATAGATTTGGGCCAGATCATTAGTGACAATCTCCACCAACAATTGATGCAAATATTCACCACCAAGAGATTCACAATGACCTCCTATCTGGTGTATGCCCTCACATACACTAGACCATACAAAGGATTTTCCATTTCTTAGAATGTTCCTCAGAGATATCTTTCCTTTAAGAAGTACAAGAAGATAACCTTCAAGGAAAGAAATGTCCATTTCACATGGGTGAATGATGCATTCACCATGTTCATCATCTCGACTCCTTGAAGGAAATATTGAAAGAAGAATATATCCTTAGGTAGATGAGTTGATTGAGAAGTATGGGTGTCACTTCACATAGTTTCACACCTTCACCTACATCAGGGTGAGTGGTTTTGACCTTGCTGCACTAATTTTACCTAACTAACCTAGTGATAAGGTCATCCTGGTAGAACTCTACATGAAAATTTCTCAAGTGCATCTTAAGTGTAAGGGTTCAAGGAATAAAGGAATCTCATTCCCCATCTCACTCAATGTTTTCTCTTGTAAGAGTGCAATGAGATACCACAAACATTGAGACCTACCTTGCTACATTTCCCTGTTTACATATGTTCCTAGGCCAAACTTCGACATAAGGAAAGATCCCAAGTCTTTAAATGTTCTTGGATTACATCACATTGTTAGTGTAGGGTATTAATTTTCCTTGTATTTGTTTCTTTAATTAGAGATTTCCTACACTCATGGGATATGCTTGCTTAGGTGTACTAGTTGTGTCGAGTTAGCTTACTAGTTGTGTTAAGCTAACTTACTAGTTGTGTGGAGTTAACTCTATTACAAGTATCATTTAGTGATAGTTATTCACCACCGCTAGTTAGTGAGAGTTATTCACCACCGATCTAGGTGGTAGTTGTACTTTCCTCCTCTTATATATGTACATCACTTGCGTCATTATATGACATGGAACATATGGATCATTGTATTGAGTTAGAGCTATTTCGTGTTATTGCAATTATCTCTCTTGTATTATCGTAATTTACATTTTTGTATGCTTCTTTTGTTTTTATTGGAACAATTCACGTGTCGTATCATTCATTTTGCATTATTCAAACTAATGTATCTATGGTGCTTCTCCAATATGGTATTGAGATTGTCTTGCTATTATTCTATAAGTTTAATTTCATTTAAGGTCATTATTTGTAATTATTTAGGTGTTATTTGTTGCTGGTTTTCCCAATTTTTGGGTATATATCCTATTTACAGGCTTATGAGGTTTATAGGCCTACATAATGCATATACAATTATGGAGATTGAATTTTTGCAAGACCTAAATCATTATTCACAGAGCCCCGGAAGATTTATCCGTATCTAGGCATTTTTAGACATGTGAAGGGCATTTTCACCTACTAGTGGTGCTTTGTATGCATTTCTAGACTTGGAAAAGGCATTTTTATTAGTCATAAGCCATTTTCGACTAACAAAAAGTTTCTAATAGTCTTTACACATATTGCAGATCCAGATTCAACTTTTATTTTTGAGTCCCACGATAATACTATTTACTACACTTAGACCTGTAGTAATTTAAGGGACGTAGTGAAAATATTATTGATCGATTGTGGACGCATCCTATGTATAGACAATTTTTTTCTATATCATCCTAATGGCCTTAACGGAATAGCCTCCATCTATGCAGGGTGTCTAACGCAAGCCCCTTCTCGCAACCCATGGTATTTTTTGACCTTTGTCTCATGCACGCAACACATGTGAAATAATTGTTCTTATCTTGGGTTCATTATAACCCTCCTCCTTTTTCTAAAACTATATTTGTGTGAAAAATGTACATTTCAAGTTTTGTGCAAATTTATTTAAAATAGGGCTTATTTACGAGAAATAATTATTGTAAAATTTTTGATTAGTATCTCAATATCGAGTGCCATTTTTTTGCAAAAGTTAAATATTTTTAATTTCCCAAAGCATTGGACCTATTTATTTTGTAAAATATACTAAGTTAAAAAATGCTACATTTTGGGGGGGTTCTTGCAAAACTCTATGTGGTCTTTTACTTTTTGTACTAAGTAATAAAGTGCCATCTGGGATATTTTTGGGGGTTTATCTACATTATGGAGTTTCACCATTTTGTTGTTATGATCAACTCTAGGAACTTTCTATCTTAGAAGGAAGGAATTATCAATGATTACACTATGCATGATTTTTCCCTAAATCCATGGTCTTATTCCTAAGCTTGACGATCCTCTATAAAAGGATGAGTGGTTTAACCACAATGATGAGGTCTATGGCCTTCTTTATCTTACTGTTTCTAGGGATATATTACATTTGTTCAAGCACACTGAGTTCCATTTCATTTCCTATACCATTATCTAAAATATGCATGGTGACCTTGTTTCACCATCTGAGAGTGACACTTCACTAGACCACTATAGTTCCACCATATATTTTCCCCTTTCTCACATCCCTTTCATTGTTGAGTGTTCTTATGCATCGATTCTACTCATAAGTCCCATGTTGACCATTCGCTAGAGGATATTTCCATCGAGCACACTCTCCCTATTGTTTCCTCCATACGGCTCATTTTTGTCCATGTTCATGCTTCCATTCCCTCTTCATAAAGTGTTCTTTTGGAAAAATTCCTCCGAGATAGATGTGACCATTTCCTCTCCCGCCGCATTACATCTTGATTTCTCGAATTGATGACACTACATGTACAATAGTTCCTATCTTCGAGTGCAACATTTCTTCATCTTGGAATTCTAGTAGCTATTTTTAGCAGTCTTCTCCTCCTACTTCATGTTGTGATGTAATTACATTTTTGTCAAACATTTCTCTCATTGAGAAACCCCTTTGAGATGAGTCTCTGCCAACCTAAGTTTTCTATTTACAGATTCCACTTGTGTTACATTATAGGAATATGCTCCGATTGAGCCATCACACATTATGGAGGACCCATTCATCTCTCTCGTTGGGAGTGCCCACCTTGGGACATTTGTCACTTCCACTATTTCAGATATGTTTCATGATCCACATCTTCTTTTAGATCCCTCTCGTGAGGGTTTTTGGGCCCCCGACATCTTCCCTCTTGTTGGTTGCTAAAATTGACTAAGTACCTATTTGAAGGAAGGTTGACATGCAGGAATTACGTGTGCATGAAGATTTTGGATGTAGCATAAGAAATAACAAGAAAATAAGAATAAGGAGGTGCGTGGGAATACACATACAAGATGGATGGATAAGGAAAACCATTTTCTAGAAACATGAAAAAATAGACTTGGAGTATTTACCATGTAAACAATAAAAAGAGGATACCTTGGGGATATTTTTGGGAAAGCACATGAATGGATTTAGATATTAATGGGATTTAAGGAGAATATTATTAAATAATCTATTATTAGCAAGTGTTTTGTAAAGCATACATGTAAGTACACATGGCTATTTTTGGGCACACCTATTATTAGGAAGTGTATGGGAAGTGAAGGGAAAGTCCCCACCCTTATAAATACTTAACTCGAGGATTGATTATGTATAAGGTTCGTTGTGTAAGTGTTATACTTCTTTGTTGGATCTATGCACATGACTTTGTGTTCACATATTATGTTTCACTTTCTTGTTATTCAGCTATTGTTTTGAAGATTAATGGATAATTGTGGTTGGATTATGATCATTGATAAATTTGTATATAAATATGTGTTTATGCAATTGTTCTTAGTTATTGGTTGAATTTTTATGTTTCCTTATTACATGTGGTTCTAAGATAAGTATGTGTTATGGTTAGGAACACTCGATTATCTAGTTGATTTTTATGATGGTTATGCATGGGAACATTATGGTAGACATAAAAATAAGGGACTTGGTAGTTGTGCATGCTTTGGGTGAGCATTCGTATTAATGAATGAATTTATAGTGCACATAACTTTAGTGTGCAAATAATAAGACTATATTTTGGTTTCATTATCGGGACCTTTAGCAATCAAGATTTTGATTATAGAACTAGATTTAGAGATACTCCTTATGGATAAATAAACCCCCATCATGCACATGGGTAGGAGAAGGTGTGGAGAAGGATGGCAGACATGGAGGCAAAATGATAGAGAGGAAATAAGAATCATGTTTAATGCGGTGTGAGAGAGGGACGTGACACATGTGGGGGATATTTCAACATCCTTAGAGGTTAGGGGAATGATGGCCCGTGAAGGTTTTGAAGCTGTCGTGGAAGACGAGGAGCCACAACATCAAGTCCTCACGATGTTGGGAAAGTAGAGTAGAGAATCCATTTCAGATTTGGATGAGAGTGCATCAGAGGAAAGAATGAGGAATATGGGCATACATCTACTCTCACCTAACCACCTAGCCCTTACGCATGGTGTTCCATATCCAGAGGTAGTTATTAAGAAGTAGGCTAGTATAGGTAAGCAAGTAGAGATAGGTAGATATCATTTTGCATTAGATTTAGAAGGGAATCAAGTTAGTAGCGTACTCCATGGAAACTCTTTATAAGATGGTGTTTGGGAGTTCTATTGCAAGATTATTTCCAGGAGTGTCATCTGAATAGGGTATTAGTTTATAGACCATTGGAAGCACTTCTGTGGGTATTGTGAATGTGAATATAGTGGGTGTCTAGTTTAGCACTACCACTGGGACACTAGGGAGTTCATCGACTGGACCTTAGCCCGCAATAGGGGTGTGAGAGGATTATGTTAGCCACCACATAGAGAAGGAGGTTCTGGTTTTGGGTCTAGTGGAAAAATACCACAACAACCACCACATTAACCTTAGTAAACACCAACAAATCAACCTAAAAAAACACCACCTTGGGTGTATTTTGAGATGTCACTCTACATGTCGAATATAGAGGTATTAAAGATGCATCAAAGTATGTGCATAAGTGTGAATTGCTATGGTGCGCTAAAGGAATTACAACTTCAGATAGGAAGGAAAGCCAATTTTCCACTACAATTTAAGGGCACACACATAGTTGGTATTGGAAATATGATCCACATAAAATTATGGTGGATTAAAATGCTTTCCACACTACATTTTTGGCTGAGTTTCACATTAAAAAGTTTGAGTAGCAGAGAATTAACGTGCTCAAGGAAAATAAGTAAGGTTTGTTTGAAATTATGAGGGAGTATGACACATGGTTTAAGACTCTATTGTCCAAAATGTCATTTGATATCCATCTTAGTTAGGACAAGATAATGGTTTGTTGGGGGATTGCTTGACTCTGTTTAGAAGGGCTCTATCTCATAAGACATATATAGATCTACGCAAGGCCTTATAAGAAGCTTTACACGTTGAGGTGGTTAAAAGTGTTGAAACCGGAGAGAGACCATTATTAGAAGAAAAAATCTCAGCCATGATGAAGTAATTAGACAATATCTCTCACAATTTATCACATGAGATGCACAATGGTATATGGTGCATTGATTGTGAGGTTGAGGGACATACTAAGGATAGTTGCATGCATTGTTACTAAATTGTGAAATTTGTCACAAGGACCACGATGGTTGGAATTGTCCTCTCTTACGGTGTGTGATTTAGAAGAATGTGTCCATGTATTGTAATAATTTCCATGACCATGCCCATGATACAACCGATTGCACATCGATTGATCATATCCACGAAGCCATTGAAATAGGAGTGTACTGTGCTAGTGTGGAAAGTGCATTAAAGGAGCAAGAAGGAAAACATAATGATAGGTAAAACAATAGAGATAATAGAAATGGAGGCTTCCGAGGAGGATATAGATGCCAAGGTCATGGTGGTTATAGAGGATGGTTCACGCAAGGAACCGGTTACACTTGTGGGTCCCTTGATCATTATCAGAGTGATTGTTTTCAGAATATAGTTTGTTTATGGTGTGGGAAGTAGTATAAGTTAGAGGTTTTCTTACACATATATGAGCACATGATGAAAAACAAGGATAAGGAAAGGGTGGAGGGATGATCAAGGTGTAATGCGTGAATTTTGATCAATGGATGCCTGGTCTAGAATTACAACCCATGATAGTTACAAAAACGTCAAGGAAACACATGCACACGAGCCTCTTAAGGCCAAACCAATCATCATGAGGGAGGAAGTAATACATTCTAAGTATCCAGATGTAGTGCATTAGAAGGAAGTTTACCAAGATACTATGGGAGTCATCAAAGAGTCATGGGGGTGAAAAATAATTCTTAAAAGAATATTCACATTAGAGAGAACATGCAAAGAATGTTGAGCTATTGCAGAAGGATGTGGATGAACTGAAAGAGGTGTGTAAGATGTTATGCCGGATAATATCATCCCACTTCTAGGGGAGTGGATTTGTGAAAATATACTGCTCACCAAATTTGAGCATAAGAGGTAGATACTTCATGCAAATCTACCACCTCATAATCATGAATTTTACAAGGATATCACAATTGATGCAATCATTGATGGGTGGTTAGTAAACAATATATTGATAAATACAAACGATGAGGTAAATGTGTTAACTATGGATGCATGGAATTAGATGGGGATACCTACATTTCTTCTATCTTCAAATGTGCTATATATGGAAAAAAACTAGGGCTATGCCTATTGGGGTATTGAAGGATGCATCCATTACCATTCAGGGGACAATTTTACTAGAGACTTTGAGGTATTAGAGCTTGCTGAAGCAAACAAATTTCTAGCATTACTTGACGATCATGGTGTTATGCGAATAATGTTGATCTATGATTTAACAAGAGATACATCAATTTTGAGAACAAAGATGAGCACGTGATCATACCTCTACATGATAAGAAGGTAGAGCCTTATGTTGAGCCCTTGAGTGAAGAAGAGCTTAATCAAATTTATGTACACACAAAGGTACGATATAAAAAAATGTAGAACCATCAAAGGAAGGTGTACTTCAATGGGAGGACACACATTCTGTAAGTGACACCACCAGTGTTTCTTGTGATAATTGGGATCATAACACATACGAGATGGTTAGGAGTGAATTCAAAGGAAGAGTCTTCAAGATGATTGGGTTGCGCATGGTTAAGATGTTGGGAACAACTCAGTACCAAGGTATACTGGTGATGGAAAGCTCATTACATTCTTATGTACCATGGAGACTCTATGGAAGAATGAAGGAGATATAAGAAATATGTTTGTTTATACCTTCCACGGATAGTAGAAATTTGGTGGGCTACACATAAAAATATCCTTTTGGACTAACGAGATGTGAGAATCACCTTTTCTACCAGTTTAATCGCAGTAATGTACCTATGCACATCTTTAAATTTTATGGGAAGACTTCGACTTTGGTACATGTCCATAATTGTAAGAGACTATGGGCATAAGGCCAAGAGGATTTACCTCGGTCCCTATGGGTAAATAATTTCTACTCCACACTTTGCATAGATGCGCGCATTTCTAGTATGTCCATGTTGATCTAAAAAGGGAGAGTACAAATTGGAAAGAGATGACTACAGGTATGGATTAAACTTTTGATTACTTTTATTCTAAGCGTATAATCCATGAGATAATGATGCAAATCACATTAGGGGATAACACGAAGGTGAAAGAGTTCATGTTAGGGCTGTTTGGTGAACTTGATCCCACAACGCACCTAAATTTTGAGGAGTAAAAAGAGGTATAGTTGGGTCACTCTTGAAAAGAGAAAGAAAAAGGAAAGCTAGTGTACATGATTGATGATAAGAAAGTTGACCACTTGGATTCTAGGCACACAGAGGGTATGAATGATGTCATGGATTATGTAGATGAGAAGGCACATGCATACCATGCTCCTATGAAAATAAATAAGGTGAACATTAGCACTAAAGATGAGCCTAAGGAAGCAATCATTGGGGATTAGAGGTCAAAGAAAGAAGTAGAAAATAACATAGATATTTTGTGTGACTTTCGTGATATCTTCACAAGAGGTTACAAAAATTAAAGGGTGTGCATCCTTCTTTAGGTGAGATGAAGATAAATTTGAAAGAAGGTGCATGACCTGTTAGGAAGAGGCCTTATAAGATGAACCCAAATTTGCACATCAAGGTGAAAGAAGAAATTGATAAGATGCTCAAGTATAGAATTATTGAGCCAATTTAAGAGTCGAAGTGGGTTAGTCCTATCGTTATCGTATCAAGAAGGATGGGAGGATCAATATTTGTGTGGACTACATAAATTTGAATACTTGCATGTGTTATAGATCATTTTCCCACACCTTTTATAGAGGATATTTTGGAAGGAGTTGATAGGCACAAGATATATTCTTTTACATATGGGTTCTCGTGATATCATCAGTGCACATTAAATCAATACCAAGAGAAGACCACTTTCACTACTAAGTGGGGAGGATTTTCATACAAAGTTATGCCCTTTGGATTGAAAAATGTGCCAATAGTATTCTTTCACATTTTTGTGTAATAATTTCATGATTTTTTTACAAGTTCTTGTAAGTATATTTGGATGACTGGACTATCTATGGGCTTGTTAAAGATAATTTTGATAATCTGAGGCTCATGTTTGAGATGTACAGATAGTTAAGCATATATGTTAACATTAATAAGTGTATCTTTGCTACACTATTTGGAACTTTTATTAGGCACAACATTCGAAAATAAAGATTATTGGTATACCTAGCCAAGATAGATTTGATTTTGGGTTTGGAAGAGCCCACTAATATGAGTTAAGTGCATAGATTTATGGGACATACTATCTACTACAAGAAGTTTATAAAGGGATATGTAAATATTTCCATGCCCCTATAAGAGTTACTCAAAGTTACGGGGAAATTTTATTGGGGTGACACGTAATAAAAAAATTTGATACATTGAAGGAGAGGCTTACCATTGCACCTATTGTGTACTTTCCTTCATGGGAAAAAAAAATTCATGTACACGTTAATTCATTTGGCATGAAGATTGGCACAATATTTGTGTAACTAGGAGAAGGGATTGTAGATCACCCTATTTTCTTTGCAAGAAGCAGTTGACACTGCGCAGAGTGAAATTATACAAAAATGGAGCATGAATCCTTATCTATGATGTAAACACTTCAAAAATTTAGCCAAAGAATTGTTAGCTACCGTGTTTATCTTCTATATAGATCATATGGCTTTGAAACATTTGGTCAACAAGTCTATTTTTCAAGGGCACATCTGTTGGTGGATACTTCTCTTTTAGGAATTTGATTTCATGGTTGTTGTAAAGCCATGAAAGAGTAATTTTGGGCCTGATCATTTATCAAGGATCTATTCAGTGAGGATGCATAGAGCATTGAGTATAATATTCCCGACACATAATTTTTTAGGTTAAATCATGAAAACTTATATTTGGAATATATAGCTTTCTTTTTGTGCACTAGATTGGCTTTAGAAGGGATGAAGGCCGTGGAGAAAAATTAGCTTGTCATTCATGTTACTCTTTGTCAGTTGATTGGAGGTGACTTATACAAGATGGGAAGAGACAAGGTCTTGTTCTGGTGTGTTCTAGAGCATGATTATGAAGGTATAATAGAAGAGGCTCATGGAGGTATAACATGAGGAAGTTATACAGTGATGTGACTATGCGTAAGATCCACGTGGTTGGCATTTGGTAAGAAAATTTGTACAAATATACCAAAGAGTATGTAAAAGCATGTGATAATTTTTAGCACCTTAAAGCCTAGACATAGATATGAGATGCATCTTAGACCTATTGCAAGCGTAGAAACCTTCAAGAAGTGGGATATTAACTTTGTAGGACATATTGCACCACCCATGCATAGAACTACAATGCTACATTATTACTTACATAGGTTATCTAACAAGGTGGGTAGAGGCTACACCCACAAAGGATTATAATGCAGGTACAACACCAAGTTTCCTCTAGGAGAATATAATTAGTAGGCATGTATGTCTATTAATCCCGACTGATGATAGAGGGAGTCATTTCTTGAATGAGATAATCAATTCTCATAGCAGTGTTTATGGTAACAAACCATCAAAACTACACCTTATCATCCTCAAGCTAATGGAATTGTAGAATATTTCAACAAGATCTTAGGAAAAATATTGAAAAAAATTTGTGATGCTAGAAGAAAGGATTGGGATGATAAAGTGTCAGCTATAATTTGGGCTTACATGACCACTTATAAAAGATTAAACAAGGACACACCCTTTTAGTTAGTGTTTGGTACATAATTTGTGCTCCTATTTTAATTCATGTCACCATCCTCGTGTATTGTGCACACAAGTGTACTAGATGATGAAAAATTTATAGAGGAGTGGATTGGAAAACTAATGGAATTATATGCATAACTTGTTATCGCATGTTGGAGCTAGAAGACCGAGAAGTGAGACAAAGGATTGGCATGCTAGAAAAATTAAGAACAAGGCATTTGAAGTTAGAGAGACAGTCCTTCTTTATGACTCCAATTTTGTGCGCCATCATGGAAATTTGAAAGAACATTGGTTGGGACATTTTGTATTAACCAAGATACTAGGTAAAATTTTAAGGACCCTCTTGAAAATAACTTATAAAAGTTGTGGCAAATATGGTTAGAATGAGATTCATTGGGTTGGCGAATTATCTAAAATTAATGTTCATGGCATTGGTGAAATATAATATATTTTTTGAAGGAAATTGTAGATGTAGTGGCGAATAAAGGATAATTCATTGGTATGAAGGATATTTATTGAAAAAATTCATTTTAATTCCAAATGGAGGTCTACCATGTGTTCCCATGACTGCCACTTTGGCTCACCTAACCATAGACCTGAAACTTTATTGAATTGGTAATTTAATTTTCACCTTACCTTGTGCATTTTCAAGAGAAAATTTGTGAGAAGAAAATTTGAGTGTGAAACATAAAATCAAGTGACCTGATCGAGAAAAAACCCATGGCTTGGTAGTGGATCTGCTTTAGGGTGAAGTTGGAAGCTTAAAAAGGCATCAAAATTGTTTTCTAAGCTAAAGGTTTGCAAAATTTGTGAAAATTAGGGTTTGCAAAGATGATGGAGCTGAATTTTGTGAATTATGGCATAGATTCCATTGGAGCTTATGAGAAAGTAAGGAAGGAAAGTACCTTATGTTGAAGGAAATTTTAAGAACCAAAGGTACAAAGGGATAACATTTGGGAAGCTTGGTATTAGTGCACACAATAAAACCAAGGAAAGTAGTGACCATATAATCGAAAGGAATAGGAAAAGGTAAGGGAAAGGAGAAGGAATAGTACAAGAGGAATGATACTCTAAAATCTAGTACCTAGATGGCATACTCTTGGGAAAGGATTAGGTCTCATATGTGAGGAAAATGAGAGTTAGTAATTATAATCATCACACAAATGTGAGTACATGCCTAATAGACATTGAACTAGTCTAGAAGACTAATGAGAGGACTCGGATGATAAACCAATATATGATAATAAGGGGTACCAAATTTTTCATAACACATGAGTTATTCATCTCTACGAGCTCCCATACTTTGGAAAACTTGAACGACTCTATTAATGGCTGATGTCATGCATCCATGAAGATTTTTGTATTTCTTCGTATGAGAATGTGCCTTATCGCGCCTTTAATTGTAAAATTTATTGGACTTCAAAGCATAGGAACAAAAATTCAAGTAGACTTAGAGGATTATGATGAAGTAAAGAAGATGACCACCATGATGAAGTACGAGTGAGGAGGGCATGCCATGGATATTTCCAAGCTTAATGACCCTATTATTAGAATGGCCATATGTTGATTAGTCAAAATCTAACACCTAGCAAAGATAATACGTAAGGTTCACACAGAGAGCAAAGCATATTCAAAGGTGTGAGAGTATTGGAGATGATTGTGAGCTGAAAAAAATAGGTTCGGGACTTAGCCATTTTCATGATGAGGATCTATTTTTAGAGATAGCATGTGGAGCACTCAAACCGATTAGAGACTTGCATGACACACATTGGCTATTTTTGGATGATTGGCTATGAAGCACTTTGTATGGATGTAGGCTAAAGATAGAATTGTGAACTCGGTAGTTGAATAAGAGAGATCTATTGTTAACATTCTTGCATGTAAGCCTATCTTTGTAATGGCAGGGTATAATAATAGCATGCAACCTATTTTAGGATTATATAAGCAAGTGAAGGGAAATTCCCCACCCTTATAAGTATGTTGTAAGTCAGTGTAGATATATATATATATATATATATATATATATAGAGAGAGAGAGAGAGAGAGAGAGAGAGAGAGAGAGAGAGCATAGATATAGGTGTGAGAACTAGGTTATAGTGAGATTATGCTATCAAATCTATTACGCGCATGAGCATATACTACTGTGATTGTAAGGAATCTTCTATGTATTTACTGTAATTAATATAATGGAGATTATGGACTGAAACAAGGTGTTATCATGGTTATATTTCAATATTGCATGCTTGATTCCATTATGGTTATCTGTTAAGTCTATTATGTTCTAGATCTAGATCTGAATATGCACTATAGGAAGATATATTAGCCATATATCTGAATGATTAAAGTCTTCATCATGCTAAACATCCTATAATAGCAACCCTAAAGAGGGGCCTGGTACCTTTGCATGCTTCGGGTGAGTGCTTAGTCTAGGATGAGTGATGTGCCATCGTGCTTGGGCTTGTATTGTTGAATTCTAGGCTGCATCATTGGTTCCATCCATTGGGACCTCTTTTTCAGTTATTTTTAGGATGGTTCATGATGAAGACATATCGATTGACCTTAACAAGTGTTGAGGAGTGGATACACGATCTTGAAGAAAATACACATGACATTTCAACACTGGAGCTGAGTTTAACGTATGTGTGTGGTGGAAAGAACTCGTATGATAGTTTATATGAAAGCTTCTTCACTATATTTCCAATAGAATTATACAAGTGGCTGATTACGTATGTATCTAAGTGGAATTTGAGGTATCACACACTTTTATGGACACCGTAATAATTTTAGTCCCTTTATGATGGTGATATGATTTGGACTTAAGTCATGTGGATACATGGTTCCATGGTGTTTTAAATAGTTATATCTTGAGTACTCAATTTCCAATTATTTGTGTCTAGAGGTAGATGAATTATAGTTTTAATGATATCCAAGGGAACTTACTGCAAGGTATTCCACTAGCGATCAATATCCCGATGGTAACGTTGAATTTGGAGAGTAAACGATGGATAACTAAACCTCACCACGTGTGGGGAAGGAGAAGGTTTGGTTAAGGATGGCATACCTAATGGCAGAAAGAAAGAGAGAGGAAAGGAAAATTAAGTATAATGAGGCACGTGAGAGGGAGATAGAGAAGCAATGTGACATTTCGAGAGTGAATAATGTTGAGGAGAGAGATGGATCGTGAAGGATTTGCAACTCACGAAGGAGATGTGGAGCTATAGAATAAGGAACTCCCCCATCCGGGAAAGCATGACATGGATCCTTCCTCGCCTCACATAGAAGTGTGCCAAGAGAGACAACCTGGGCCGAGGGTGTGCATCTGAATCCACTTGGAAACCTTTCCCTTGCGCTTGGCTTTCCAACATCTAGTACAACAAACAATCAACAAGCTAATTCAAATAGTGGAAGAGTAGGAGTGAGTCTTATGAAAGGCATAGTGATGGCAACACAAATGGCTTCATTGTTATATGGGATTACTTTTTTGAGTGTATCATCGCGTGCAGAATACATGCACACTAATTTTTGGACTAACTTATGGGATTGGTAATGCTTCGTAGATTGTCATAGTACAATTTAGTTCTACTATTGGGATACAAGGAAGCACATTTTCTAGTCTGACCCCACCCATAGGTTTGGGATCAGGAGGCTTAGGTAGCTCTAGCTCTGGGTGGATCTGGGAGGTAGGGGAAACACATGAGGTTCTGGATCGGGTAGGCAAGGTCCATACCAACCCCATAATATGTACTTGGAGATGTCTCTTAATCTTTAAGAATATAGAGGCATAAAAGATGCCGTTGAACATGTGCATATGTTTGAAATACCGTGGCTTGCAAAATGAATAATTGATTCTCGAGTGTAGGGTAAGACAATTTGCTACTACGTTACAAGGGCACCATCACATCTCAGTATAGAAATTTTGACCTTGATTAGAATTAGGTAGACTATACAACTTTAAAAGATGCATTCCTTAAAGAGTTTCACATCCATGAGTTTAAGCAGAAGAGTATAAGTGCACTCAAGGATATCAAGCAAGGCACTACTGAGAGTGTTAGGGAGTATGATTCCCATTTTAAAATGTTTTTATCTAAGCTTTATTATGACATACACACAAGGCAACATGCAAATGGTTCATTGGGGGTCCTATTACCCGTTTAGGAGGGCATTATCACATAAGACATACACTGATCCACGCGAAGCACTTGAAGCAACCTTACACGCTGAGGTAGTTAGAAGCATAGATACTAGGGTGAGCCCATTTTTAGAAGCAAAAATCACAACTATGGCAAAAATAGTTGGAGAAACTATCAACAAATTCAACACATAAAACATGCATAGGGATTTGGTACACAAATTGTGAAGTAGAAGGTCACACAAAGGATAGTTTTCCTCACCGATTAGTACACTTGTTCTGTTGGATTGTGAGATATGACATTTAAAACATGATGGTAGCCTTTGCCCATTATTACAACACACAATAAGGAAGAACGTTTCAAGCTACTATAAAATCTGTAGGTCCATGACTCATGACACAAAATACTACCGGCTAATTGGTTAGATACATGATGATATATATATTGGTATGCGCTAGACATGAGTTTTAGACAACTCTCGGGGTAAGAATGAGCATCAAGACCGGGATCACAATCGGGCATGCTATGATCGGACCAAGGGTGTTTTAAAGGTGGTCATGGCAGAGGTCAAGGATACCGTGGTGGATTCAAAGGATGAGGCCATGGTAGTGGAAGAAGTGAGTTCCCTCATGGAACATGTTATACATGCGGATATCTTGACCACTACAGTGTGTAAACGTCCTTAGAATATTACATGATAAAAAGAACCATAGCTATGAGGAGTACCCATACCTGTATGAGCATCTTAGTAATTTGGATAAACAAGAAAACAAAGGCATAGGGATGGTTAAGATACAACGTTGTTGAAAATCAATTGATTCCTAAGTTGGAAGCACATGAGGCATTGTAAGTAAAGATCACAACCCGCGCCGAGGTGGCACATGCCGAGAAGCATTGCAATAGAAGCCTGCCCATCACTAAGGAAGAGGTTCTACATGCACAATACTTAGATCTGTGCATCAAAAGGAGGTTTATCAGAAACCATGGAAGTTCTTATGAATATTAGGTGAGATACAATCCTTAAAAGAGCAATCATGGAAGATGGAGAAAATAAAGTATCAAAGACAGTCTAAACTAATATAGATGACTTACAAGAAGTGTGCAAAATGTTGAGCTAGGAAAATATCATTCCATTGTTAGGGGATTGGCTAAAGGGAAACACTCCGTGTGTAAGTATTGAGACTGGATGATAGATCTTGCATACAAATCTTCCCCCTCATAGCCTAGATTATGACAAGGAAATCACTCTGAATGATGTTGTGGATGAGTGGCTATTGATTAATATACTGATTGATACAAGTGTTGAATTCAATGTTCTTACCTTAGATGCATGGGTAAAAATGGGGAGACCCTCATTATAGCCAACCTATAATGTATTGTTCATGGCTAATCGGACTAAGGCCACTCCCATTAGAGTTTTGAAGGATGCATCCATTACCATACAAGGAGCCAAGTTCACTGGATAATTTAAAGTTTTAGTGTTTGGCAGAGTCGATAGCTTCCCACTCTGTTGGAGCGTCCTTGATGCTATGTAAATAATGTTGATCTTTGGTTCAACAAAGGATATATAAGTTTTGAAAACAAGGATGAGAGAGTTATTATCCCTTTGACATATGGAAAATCTACGCCCTATGTTGAGCCCTTAAGTGAAGAATATTTGAATATAATTTATGTATATGCCATCCAAGATCCAAAGATACTTGATCCAACTAAAGAAGGAATAATTTAGTGGGAGGATGCACAGTCTATTAGCGATACTAAAAGTGTTGCTTGTGATAATTGGGCTCATAGCACTTATGAGTTGGTAGGGCACGAAGTAAAGAGCATATTTCCTAGAGGAAGAAAATTATTCTATGTCGGAGGATAGGTAACAACTTAGTACCTTGTTACACCGGAGAAGGAGATCCTATGGTATTCCTACACGCCATGGAAGAATAGTGGATAGACCCATTGGAAAGAAGAAATATGCTAACATATACACTCACGTGTGATAGTAGCATCTTTGGTGGGTGTCCTATAAGGATAATATTATAGGATGGAATGAAATTAGGATTTCTCTTGCTACTAGGTTCTTTAGGAGAAATACACCTACTCAAATATGCACTTATCATGGTAATGTACCGATTCAAAACCACGTTCGAAGTGTGCGAGACTGGACAAAAGGGCGTAAAGCTTTACCACATTTGTTATGAGTGTACAATTTTGATTCCTATTTATAAGGATGTGCACGTGCTTGGTATGTATATCAAGAAATCCATAGAGAGACTAGTAATTGGAAGGATTTAATTACATGAATGACCCAAATGTTTGAATTCTTCTCTACAAAGCCTCCAGGTTGCAGAATAATTGAAAGTCATAAAGCACTTAACTATGGGAGATAGTGCTAAGGATGAAGAAATAATTCAAGAGTTATTGGATGAACGAGACTCGTGGAGAATGTCTTGTTGAAGAAACAAAGGACGATACAACACTACTTCAATGCACTTTCCTTGAGAAAGAAAAAAGAAAAATTTTCTACTTAGTGGATGACGAGGAAGTAGAAAATATGGATATAAACCACTCAACGGGTAGGCGTGAGGTATTGGACAGTGCAGATATGACCACGCGCACCTATCACGAACCTATGAAGATAAAGAAGGTGAATATTGGATTAGAGGTTAAGCCTAAGGAAGCTATAATTGGGGACTATTGGTTAGACTCTAAAGTGGAAAAAATCATAGAGTTACTAAGGGATTACTGGACTTATTCCCTAGGGGGTACCATGAACTTAAAGGCATGCATGAATCATTAGGGGAGATGAAGATAAAACTTAAAGAGGGTGCACACCCAATTAGAAAGAGACCCTATAGGATGAACCCCAACTTACGTGAAAAGGTCAAAGAAGAGATTGACAAAATGTTGAAGTTTGGAATTATCAAGCCCCTTGATGAGTTAGAATGGGTTAGTCCAATGGTGATTAGTATTAAGAAGGATGCACATATTAGGATTTTCATGGACTACAGGGAGATGAATGCTGCATGTGTGACTGATCCCTTTCCTATGCCATTCATTGAGGAAATACTAGAAGGTGTTGCAGGCATGAAATCTATTCATTTATGGATGGGTTCTTTGGGTATCATCAGTTCAGATTGCTCAGAGGATCGGGAAAAGACTACGTTTACTACTAAATGGGGCAGCTTCACCTATACTTTGTAATGCCTTTTGGTCTAAAAATGTGACTGCTGTATTTTCGTGCATAGTTGTTCAATAATTAAAGGAATTTATTCACAATTTCTTACAGGTCTATTTAGATGATTAGACAGTGTATGGATAAGTTAAGGATCATTGTGAAAATATATGCTTAATGTTTTAAATATGTAGACAAAGGATTATCTCATTAAACATCAAGAAGTACATATTTGCTACACCGTTTGAGATACTTTGTTAGGACACATAATCTACAAGGAAGGTTTGTTGGTTGATCTATGTAACATTCCCATTTTAAGACTTTAGAAACAAGCAATTATTTTTTTACATGATTTATGTTCTCTGTTCTAAATACATAATTTAGAACACACATTTCATAACAATCATTCTTATAACAGATAACCATATGCAACTATAATGACTCGGTGAACAACCGATCTATTCATTCCATGACTCGGTGAACTACCGATCCATTCATATGTAACATTGATTTTTGAGTATTCTACTAAATACTTCATATTCTTGGTTCTCTTACCCTATTCTAGGTTCTGAGTGATCTATCCAAGGAACCTAACTAAATATTTGTTACCAATATTCATTAGCATCATGATCCTTAGACTAGGTGACATAGGACAATGCAATCAACAGCTTGCGATACTTTGGCCAAAGATTTCTAACATACTTTGCTCAGTATTACTTATTCCTTGATGACATACTCGTCAATCCAGAATACATCCTTCACCCCACTCCATTGTTATCTAGAATGTCTTACACTGACTTCTGTCAGTCCCCTCACTCAAGGTTTAACTCTAGTCTAGGTTAACAACATAGGTCATGATATGATGTGGCTCACAAAGACTTAGGGTAAATTGGCATACTAGGTCAACCTAGGTTAACCCCGTGTGCCAAGGTACCCTGAGTCCTAGAGGGCTACTTCATATCCTGACTATGATACTAACCAATCTTGGAGGGAAATATTGATCAAGTTCAAAGGTGTGTAGATCTTGACAATCAATACAGAAGGGTGTTGCCACATGTTGATCGTGACCGATGTATCCTCGAGAAGATCCTAATCTTATCAAACATACAACCTTGTAGTTAACGTGTGTCAACATCCTACAGAATAGCCTTGTAAAGATGTACATACCTCCAAGAGTTTACATACGTTAAGTTAAATTTGGGTTATTAGATGACATATTTCGGCAGCCCATCAAACCCCGAGTCCAACACTCTTTAAGTTCTTTTTACATTTCAGATTCATATAATCTTAAGAACTTTAATTAACTTAAGATTGCTTCCAGATTTGTTAGATTTGACCTAACAACCTATTATCCAAAAATAGAACAACAACAACTTATGTTCCTTTATTCTAAATAACTTAACCAATTAAGGAAGTGTAACAACCTACAAGGTTGAAAACATATCAGACTTATTATAATTAAGTCTTAATGATTAACAATCATATCTTCCTCTTTTATTTAGATCATTACTAGAGAGGAAGGGTCTTCCTCTTCATAGTTACATTCTAGGGCTTAGCACGCCCTATAATGCCCTTTATAATTACAATAATTTTATTATAGTTTTATTTCACATCACATGATATAATGAATTACTTAGGTGAGAATGTTGTATTCTGCCACTTATTTAATCTACAGCTTACTTAGGAAATTTATCTAAATTCCTTTTTATAATACCCATCAAGAACACACATCCAAACATATAGATAATAAGAAGAGTATCCTCCAAACAAGATAATTTACTCAATCTATGCAAGTAAATTCTCATCTTTCAATTCATTTTCAAACTTATACATTTACAACTTATGCATTACAAACATACTGCAGGACAACAACCTTTATTCAAAAGAAGGTAACTTTTCTTTTTCAATACAACTTAAGAACAAATCATAATTCTTCTCAAGAATCAACATAGATCAGCCAATGCATCATATATGTTTTTCCTTCTCTTATCACTTACGAAGTCCATCTACAAAAATTGCTAGCACGGGTCAGTTCAATGAACCGAGCATGATAAGAACTAAGCCTTAAAACAAAAAGAAGAGAAATACTAAACAGATGTTAACACAAGGAGGAAAAAGATATAATTATAATACCTATCCTATAAATTAAAGTATAATTGATTCCATCCAATATCTTTACCAAACAACAAAACATATTAAATCATTGTTTCCAATTTTACCAAATAAAATACAACACATATCTTTACTATAAGATACATAAGTGTTTACAGCTTATTCCCTTTTGGATCTTTCCCCTAACTTTCAAGTAAAGAAGAAAAGAAAGTATTCCATTACCAAAGTACATAATCATTAGCAAGGTTGAATCTGGGTATACCGTGATTTAGACTGTCCCTTTAAAGTAACACTACCTTAAAATTTAACAGTATATTGTATCCATCAAATAGATCCATATGAAATAATTACAAGGAGAAGTGGTGGTTTAATAGTCATCTAAAGGCTACAATTTCATTTTCCAACCTAACTCAAATTTTATCCCACTTCATTTCCGTCAAGGACAAGTATACAAAGCTAATAACCATACAGTTAAAATTCATTCAAGAGTTCCAAGAAAGGAGGACAATGATCTTTTCAAAGAAAGGGAGTACTAAAACTATCTTCCTTTCTAAACCACCGCATTACAATGCATGAATTTCTACTTCCCATTAGAAACAATATAAAAGTAAAGCTCATACACAGTCCACTAACAATAAGCTTCACAAATTATTTCTCTAAAGGTATAACATTCTCCCATTGGACTAGAACAGTCATAGATAAGAAGAAATCATGTTAAAAATTGCCCAATAATGGAACCCTATACCATTAACAATGTATTTCAAACACATTTGCAATTGAGTTTAGATTGCAACAATCTTCGAAGACATAACATACATTTATTAGACCCAACAAGAAGTAAGAATTTGAGTAGTCGCTAACATTCAGACTTCCTTATAGTTCAAGCCAAGTAAACCCATCTTTACAGCATGCCAACACATTACTACCAGAACTATAAATTGGGTTTCCAACAAAAGGAAAAATCAAACATCAAAAGAATAATATGTACATTCCATGACTCGTTTACAATTCCAGGTGCAATGCCAAGCATAAATGTCATTGAAGGATCAAAACCATCCAAATATATGTAACCAAGTTAGGGTAATGACATGTTCCCTTAATAGTTTACTTAATAATCAAAAGACCATAATACCTGAACCAACACAATGTTCAGGTTTTTGTTTTCATTAAGAACATCAAGTAATAAACAGTGTGAACAATAAAGGATATCAATATCACAACCACAATTACATAATATGCCATCATCCCGACTAGACCGAGAGTAGTGAAATTGTTTTCTTACAGTTCAAAATAAGAAGAAATCCTTCCATTCTTCACTAACATCCTATCAACCTTATTTCCAAACAAAATGGAATGTAAGATGCTTAGACAAAGCTCAGAAAGGACGACTCATAGGTTGGGTTCATAAAGAATCTCCAAATACCATTAACGTGGTCAAAGAACAAGATTCCACAAGCACCATGCCCAAGTGACTTGAGTTACAGTCAAGTTACCCAAAATAATAACAAACACAAGTTCCAAAATCAATCAAGTTCGCAGAATGAAATACAACTAAACCCTATACTGCTTTTCCTGTGCATGCAAGTTTCCATAACAGTCCATGTTTTTGCAAGGAGAAACACAGAAACCAACTATATATGGTTTTTCCATGCATACGAACTTTCAATAACAGTCCATGTTTTTGCAAGGAGAAATACAAAAACAACAAGACATATACAGTTTATCTATAGTGCATGCGAAACCTGTTAACAGTCAATGATTTTCTCAAGAAGAATACAATCCCCGATCATATATGGGTTTATTCATAGTCCATTTAACTATGGATCAAAATGCATGCTAAACAAACCCTGAGAATCTCAGTTACAGTCCACTTTACTAAACAAGTTTCCCAACTGAAGCTCGTACTTGCATATGAGTTTAATAAGACTGAAGTTCTTACCAGTTTGAATTCACAAGACACAACCAGTTCACCCAACAAACATTTCAAACCACTGAAGAAGAAAATAGTGTTACCATTTTTGTTTAAGTATTCATGGTTCCTTTATGAAAAGGCAGTGCAAAGAAAACTTTCCATAGAATCATGAACACACAGATTCCAAAAACACATAATACAAGTTTTTCTTACAAACCCATCTATCATTTTACCAGCTAAGCATGAATGCACAGAACTCAATAGAGCAAAGTTGTTTTAATGAAAACACTTAGAAGAAAGCAAGAGATTTTAATAGTTAGGGCCTATCATGCCTGATAGTGTCACCAAAAATCGAAGAAGACTTCTAGCTGAGCTCACTTCTTCCCTTCTTCTCCACGAAAGACCAAAACAACAAAATACTTCCTCCACATTTCCTCATATACTCTCCATGAAACAAAAATAGATTTGAAACCTCCAAAATAGCCATGCAACACAATTTAACTACTAGTTCGAAAAACCAGAGTGCAAGTAGAACAAAAATCGAAAAGCATGCAAATGAAACAGCTCAACCAAAAATTCACTGGCATGCCTACCAAAGCGGTTGAGGATCGTCAAACAAGAAAATTAATTGCATTAATTTCCAAATATCCCACTCAATCTTCCTTGCCACCTCCTTCCAAACTGGCGAGTTCCAAATCAACAAAAGAACGAGTTTCCATTTTTAGTGATATTGCCACCTAGGCCTCTCGCCATCCAAACTAGCCCCTGCCAAAGTTGGTAGTCCGTAGGAAATAAATAAACCTTATCACCTTCTTAAATGCTTAGAAACCGTCACCAATGTACATGCGACCCTTTTAGTTCCCAATTCGCATCCATTAGTTTAGGATAGGTTAGATCGCTTAGGTTAGATCTTAGGTAGGATTTAAATTAGTACCTTAGGATGTAACACTAACCACTAACCTCTAACATAGATCTTTAGCAATTAGGTTAGATAACTCCACATAGTGAGTAATCAAAAATACAATAGTTTAAAGAAACTAGGTTAGATCACCAAATAACCTTGTAGTGTTAGGTTATAGTTTTAATACCTAGCAACCCTTCTAACCCTTAGTATCAAGTTTAGGTTAGCAACAAAATTATATCAAGTAACATAGCTTAGGTAGGAATACTTTCACCTAGCTTAGGATTCTGGAAGTAAATCCTCAATAGGTTCCCGGATATATTTCTCCTATGCTATAAACAACTGCATTCCCATCGTTATCAGTAATGGCTGTCATGGTCGATCTTCAAGGACCCAAGCCAACAACCTATTGAATGGAAGTGTGTTTACAAATAATTCAAAGAACTTGTAACAAAAAAGTTTAGTCCAACATGTAGCTTGACTCATGGAATGTTGATTTTTTCATTCACTTCTACAGTACAATTTTAAAACATTCCTTAGATCACTGAAATTGATCCAAGGATGAGTCGATATAAGACAAGTTTACAACTCTTAAACCAGATTGCAAACAACCTTCTAGAAGTGAAAAATGAATTCAAAGAAGTCATACCAATTCGATCAAAGGAGCTTAAGAGTAGAAAAGACTTATCCATATCAAGCATGATTTCCAAAAATCAGAAGAACATATCCTTATAAGGAAAATCACATATCAACACTTGAATGCAAAGGAGGAAAATAACAATAGTCAAGGGTGTTACATGCTTCCCTCCTAAAAAGAATCATCATCCCGATGATTACCTCTTTTAACAATTTACATCAAGGATAGTCAATTCATTCACTTCTCTTATCCTAAGTCAAGTATTTCCAAACCTTATAGTTCCAGAAATCAATAATAAATAACCTTTTATTCAATTCAAGTAAATATCTGCCCAAAATTGGCTTACTTATCATCATTAAAGAATAAATTCATATAATTTATCAGTCAAAAGATTCAATTCTGTTCAAACAGATATGGAAAAGCAGTTTTCATATCCTTCAGATTTTCCCAAGTTGCACTCTCCTTGTTAAACTGGTCCCATTGGACCTTACATTGACTTATTTCTCTATTTCTTATTTTTAATTGGTGATTTTCCAGCACTCAAATTGGCTTAACCACAATTATTCCTGGGTCTTGGACCTGCAAGGAATTCCAATTTAGCACATGTGATAAATCTGAGATGTATTTCTTAAGCAAAGAAATATGGAAAACATCATGCATTCATGACAAAGTAGGTGGTAGTGCTAAATGATAAGCTACAAGGTTGATTACTTCAACTATTTCAAAAGGTCCCATGTATCGAGGTGATAACTTGGCAGCCTTGCCAAAAGTTATGGAACTCTTTTTTAGTTTAACCCGAAGAAAAACCTTTTCTCCAAGTTCAAATTTCCTGTCAACCCGCTTTAAGTCAGCATAACTCTTTTGCCTATCTACTACTTCTTTCAAGCGTTCACGAATCATTTTAACTTGTTGTTCCATTTTTGTAAGGATTTCAGGTCCAATTACCTCTCTATCCTCAATGCTATCCCAACTAATAGGGGTTTTACATTTCCTTCCATAAAGTGCCTCAAAAGGTGCCATCTCGAAGAGAAGCATGATATGAATTATTGTATGCAAATTATACTAAGGAAGGTACTCTTCCCATTTGTCTTGCTGGTCCATAAAAGTACATCAAGCAACATATCCTCCAAAACCTGATTTACTCTTTTCAATCATCCATCCGTTTCCTGGATGATACATAGAACTGAAATTCAGTTTAGTGCCAAGAGCTGCGTTAAGTGTTTTCCAAAACCTTGACGTCATTCTATGGTCTCTATCAGATATGATTAATTTAGGTACTCCATGTAATCTTAAAATTTTGTGTACAAATATTTTAACCAAAATAGGAGAATCATCCTTTAGATTTCCAAAGAATAAAATGGGCTACTGTCATTTAGTTTGTCAACTACTACCAAAATAACATCGTGTTTATGTCTTGACATAGGTAAACCTTGTACAAAATCCATTCTTATTACCTGCCAATTGTACTATGGTATGCTATGAGGAAATAACAAACCAGCTGGATGCATATGTTCCACTTTTACTCGTTGAAATTCCAGACAATGATCACAAAATCTATAACATCCTTTTTCATTCCCTTCCAGAAATATTGTTGTTTTATATCAGCAAACATTTTTTTAATGCCGGGTTTCTAGAAAAAGGTGAATTGTGAAACTCTGTCAACAATTTCTTTCTCAAATCATTAAGTAAGGGTACGGATACGTTGTTTTCAAATCATAAGATTCCTTCATTATCAAAGTGAAAACCTTTATACCTTTCATCTCTTGGATCTATAGCAAGTGTTGTTTTCACTTGTTGAAAGTAAGAATCAAATTCCATAGCACTTTTCACTTCATTCTTAAACTGAGTTCTTAGTGTTATAAGAGAAGAAATGTGCTTCCTACGACTTAGAGTGTCACCACTCTATTCTTTTTCGTTTAATGTAACTCATGTCAAAATCATACTTGAGAAAAAAACTCTAACCACCTCCACCGTCTTGCATTCAGATTTGGTTGAGTAAAAATGTACTTCAGTCCAAGATTATCAGTTTTCAACTCAAATGGTTTACCAAGCAGATAATGCCTCCAAACTTGAAGTGCATGAACTATGAAAACAAGCTCTAAATCATGTGGAGCATAATTCAACTCATGTAACTTAAGTTTTCTACTTTCATAAGCTATGACATGATCATTTTGTAACAAAATACCTCCAAGACCCTCCCCAGATGCATCCGTTACAACCATGAAGTCTCCATTTGGATCAGGTACAACTAAAATAGGTGCTGAAGTCAATTGAATTTTCAAAATTTTAAATGTAGATTCACATTTATCATCCCAGACAAATTTCTTAATCTTTTCTACAATGAAGTTATTGGTGTAGCCACCTTAGAAAAATCCTTAACAAATTTTCTATAATAACCTGCAAGGCCCATGAAGCTTCTAACTTCATGTACATTCTTGGGTGCAGGCCACTTGAATATAGCTACAATTTTAGAAGGATCCACAACAATCCCATCTTTACTTATAATATGACCCAAATAGTGAAATTTAGTGTCATAGAAAGAACATTTGGACAACTTACCATATAACCATCGTTTTATCAGAATTCCTAAAACTATTTTCAAGTGTTCATGATGCTCCTCCACACTTTTAGAATATATGAGAATGTCATTCAATAATACAAACAAAAACTTGTCCAAGTATTCTTAAAAGATATTATTCGTTAAGTTCATAAAAGCTGCAGTGCATTCGTTAAACCAAATTGTAAAACCGTGAATTCATAATGTCCATACCTTGTCCTAAAAGTCATTTTATGAATGTCCTCTTCCTTAATTCATAATTAGTGATATCTAGAATGAAGGTCTATCTTAGAATATACCGACGCTCCACACATCTGATCAAATAGGTCATCAATTCTAGGAAGTTGCTATCTATTTTTGATTGTTGCTTTGTTTAAGATCCTGTAATCAATGCACAATCTGAGTGTTCCATCCTTCTTTTCACAAAGATCATTGGTGCTCCCTAAGGTGAAATACTTGGTCTAATCAAACCCTTAGAAAAAAGTTCTTGTAATTGAGCCTTAAGCCTTACTAACTCTATGGTAGTCATTTGATAAGGTGCTTTAGAAATAGGTTCAGTACCTGGTTTGATTTCAATCATGAATTCAAAATCCCTTTTGGGTTATAGTCCCAGTAATTCTTCTAGAAATATGTCACCGACGTTCAGTAACAACAAATAATGTTTCATGAAATCACTATTTCCTTCTACAGATTTAAATTTTTTACTGCATATAAGGTACAACCCTTATTTTTGGCCTTTTTAAGTTGCATAGCTAACAATTTCCTAATAGAAATTTCTCATTTTACACCTCTGAATCTCTACTATTTTCTATAGATCATCTAAACAACTAATATGTTTTTCAAAATAGTCTACCTTTTCTTTATGCTCTGCTAACCAATTTACACCTATGACTATATCATAAGATCCCAAAGGTGCTACATAGAGATCAACTTCTGTGGAAAAGCTAGGTAAGTCAAGGACTGCTCCGAAAAGACACATACTAACTGTATGAACAGAATTATTACCATAATGTACAGTCCATGATTTATCCATTTTTCTAGCTTTTCTTTTAAGTTTTGAAGCAAGTTTACTAGAAATAAAACATTCATTGCTTCAGTATAAAAAATAATAGTTACAGGTATGCCAAATAACTTACCAGGAACTTTTATAGGTGTAACTTGCTTATCACCACTCTTTTGCAACATGTATCTTGTGCTACGATTACGATCATACTTCTTGATAGGACATTGATTCATGTAATGACCTTTGCCACAGCTTATAACAGCCTCCTACCGGTCCCTTTTTGGGCTCGAAATTATTTCCACCTTAAAGTTATCATTCTGACCTCCAAAGGGTTTTCACCCGTTATTATTATTTCTTTCAAACTTGTTCCGTGTATTACTAGCAGTCTTATTCATTGCTGTTTTCTTATTATTATCAATTGGAAACTTACTTTTGTTACCAAAATTTTTCCATGGTCCTTTCTTAGGTGCAAGAGAAGTTGAAGAAGAGTTTGGAACTTTCTTTCGTACTTCTTCTTTGTGAGTAGAAATAGCCTTTAACTTCTGTTCCTACCTTATGGCTTTTTCAACAACCCCTTCCATAGTGGTTGGGATGTGAACATCAACCTCTCCCCTAATGATGGGATTCAACCCCATGATGAATTTCTATATCCTAAACTTCTCATCAGTTTGATACTGAGGTACATACTTGAGTAGTTTTGTAAACCATTCCCAATACTCAGTTACAATTAACTTCCCTTGAGCTAAGTTTTGAAATTCAGTCATTTTCTGATCATAATAAAGTTGTGGCAGCCATCGTTGCCTAAAATAACCTTTAAATTGATCCCAAGTGATGTTAGTTTCATCAATGTTCAGCTCAACCTTCGACTATCCCACCATGAAGATGCTTCATGGGAAAGCTAATATGCTCCCCAAATAGCTTTGGTCTCTTCAGAGAAGTTCCTTATTGCAAATTACTTCTCCATCTCACTGAGCCAATTCTCAGCTCCATCACCTAATGTGGTGCCATCAAACTTAGGTGGACTTATCCTTTTTATATCATTAGTGAGTTTAGCAGCCAACCTAGCCTTTTTGTTTTCTGGCTGGTCAGGCACATTAACATTGTTATTATCAACACCCATATTGGGGTTGTCCTCAGGAGGTGGCTGATTGTTATTACCAGCTTCTTCTTCCTCCTCATTACCCATCACTTGTTGCTCAAGCACAGTCAAACAATCTCTTGTGTCCAACAAGGCAGCAAGGGTCTCATCAATGAGATCAAATGCCTCTAAGACCCATTACTAGTACATAACCCTTTGAGAAATGGGCTATATATTTTGTGGGTCCTACTTAACTAGCTACGCATAGAAATGGATCGCACTATATCATCACTTGCACATACTATCTCGACTAGGTGGGAAGAAATAACACCTATAAAGGATTGTACAATGGCCACATCAGCCAGGTTTCTTTGAGAAAATATTATTACAAGGTATGGATGTCCTTTAAGTTTGACCAGTGATAGGGGCACACATTTTTTTTAATGAGATGATAAAAATTTTATTAGATGAATTCATGATTACACACCAAAAGACTACACCCTATCATCCTTAGGCAAATGGGACTACTGAGGCTTTGAACAAAATTTTGAGCTAGACATTGACAAAAAATTGTGATTTTGGATGAAAGGATTGGGATGATAAGCTATCTGTGGTAATTTGGGCATATCGATAACATATAAAAGGTTGAACAAAGCCACACCATTTCGCTTAGAATTTGGTGTAAAATCCATTCTTCCTATGAAATTTATGTTACCTTCTTTGCGTATTACATGCATTGAGGTCTTCCGATGAGAAAGCATTAGAAGAACGAATTAAATAGTTAATCTAGTTGGATGAACGATGAGCCATAACACGTTAGAGTCAAAAACAAGAAATGGCTAGACAAAAAGCATGGCATGATAGGCACATCAGGGATAAAAAGTTGGAGATAGGACAAATGGTGCTCCTTTATGATTCTAAGTTCTTGCGCTATATAGGTAAACTCAAGGTACATTGGTTGGGGCCATATGTTATCACTAAAATACTCGAATTAGGCATTTTTCTGTTAGAGAGAACTTGATGGAATACGGTTACCCTTACTTTCAATGGGAGTAAGTCAAGCCCTACTATAAATAAGTCTTCTTGGTGTTTGTAATAAGGTCGAGTTGCCATTTAGATTAGGTTTTCAATTATGCATTCCCTTAATGTGTTTCCTTCTTTATTGCCATGTTTTGTCAATTCGGTTGGTGTGTTTGTGTAATAAGCACATTTACATGCCAGAAGCCAATTCTCTTTTGAAGAATTTTTATGTGTAAAGGACTGTAGATACCCTTAGTGTGGGGTAGGTTGTTGATATCTAGGTATAGGACTGATGGAAATAAGTCCACATGAAAGGAACTATCTATGGGTGTTATTTAAGGTTGGAAAAAGCAATTTATTCTAAACATAAGGACCATAGATAGAGAGGAATGAAGAAATAAGTATAACGTGAGGTAAGCAGAGGCCAAGAATACTACCAATGGAAGGTGTAGTGATGAGGTACTTAGGTGCATGGAAGAACCGAAGAGAAGACTGCATCTAAAAGGTAGGAGGGCACACTATAAGCTTATATCTTGGGCTCAAAGATGTATTGCATAGAAATAATGAAAATGGTCGATTAATGAGAGGATTGTTGGTAGGTGGAGGAATAATAAATGCACTAAATTTTTGAAATTCTACATAAGGATGGGATGCGAGTTCATTTTTACTATTACAATTGAGAGAATTTGAAAAGGGTTAAGTGTGAATGAGTTGAGAAATCATTTTGAGGTACGTAGAGTGTGAAACCAGACATGGAGAGAAGGGTTGTGCATAGGAGAAGCTTGCATTCTTATAGATGAAAGATTTGAGTGAAGTAGATGTATTACAAATAAGCTAGGGCATGTAATTTCTATTAGGGAACAAAGATTTAAGATAGGGTTTCTAATTACTTGATTACAAAGGAAAAAGAGAGATTTTTCAAATGGCACCAAAGAAATCACCTACAATAAGAGATAAAGGGAAGAAGAAGGTTAAAGTGGAAGAAGAAATTGCTCCCGAGAGTAATTTCTTAGAAATGTAGTATCCAGAGGGCATGATTGTGGGACAAGAATGGGATTCCCATATCTACCAATGTAAAATCAATGATTACAACCATCGAACATCGATACAATAAGAAGGAGCTCGATGCATTACTGAGAACAAAAATGAACAAGTGCACGACAAAGGATATGCTTTGATATATGATGACGTGGGTGAGAAGTTGCTGAAGAAAAATGGAGTCTACCAGATTGTATGAGTTGCCATACTTTGGAAAGTATGAACCATTGTATCATTGGGTGATGAGCATAGTCCATGAGGACTTCTTCTACTTTGCTAGACAGAGGTTAAGAATCATAGCTATTTTGATTTCAACAATGATAGAACTACGGGCCTTATGGTTGGATCTGGATAGTGATTTAATCGATAAATCTGCAATCCTAGAGATGAGGAAAGAGATGGGGTATACCAAGGATCTACGCGGCATGGACATTGACAAGTTGAAAAAATACCCAGAAGTAGTGCAGGCAGCTACACATCTTGTGACAAAATTGAAGAGCAAGGAAGGTGGTCATAGGTAAATATCATGTGGTTGCATGTTGCAAATAAAATATCTCAAGGAGTGGTCTACAATGTTGTAGATCACATAACAAAGACAATCATCGAAGAAGCGTAGACATGTGACAGTAAGAAGTTTTGGCATTGTGTTATTGTCCTTAGTATTCATGGAGATTGGGATGCGTGATGGGCCAAAGGAGAAGATTTGGGAATACCACATAGAGAAAAAGTCACCCGCGAAAAGGTTTGGCAAGTACTTGTGTGATGGATTAATGAATGGACCATTCAAGCAAAGGGAAGAGATGTGATATGATAGAATCCACATGGAATTTAAGGAAGAGTGGCACATACCCAAGGATTTTCCTTTAGTGGTGGGTAAGGTAGTTCAGTTTTCCATATACCAACATTTTGCATCACACAAGTTGAGATGAAGGATGAGGTTTGGATCCCATGGTGCAAACTTCCACATGTATTCATAGTGAGATATTAATAGGAATCGGTTCACTGGTTCTTAGATGCATGCCACCTAATCTTCAATGAAGAAAAGGTAGATTGTGACTACCAAACTCGAGGAAAAAGTATGTATATCTAGGCGCAATGTATACATTGAAAGAATTAGTTTAGATATTATAAGCATGAACCTTGTAATCTTGGCAACATTAGCGACACTAGAGTAGTGCTTGTGTACCAACAACTCAAACCCAAGCTGAAGAACAATAAGTATATGGAGAGTGATTTCACACTCCCATGGATGCCAAAAGGTAAGCATACAATGCAAAATGTCCCAGGCCTAAGCCCACATAAATAATTTGGGTTAATGATGAAGAGGAAGCACATGAGGATAGTGGTGGTTTAGAACACATAGGTAGAAGACAACCTCCAAATAAGGATGAAGTGAGTGCACAACTACACCTCCTCACCATAAGAAGAATATGATGAGGAATTGGATGCAGTTGAAGGAGAGTGCCGTTTCAAGAGGTTATTTAGAAGAATAAGGACCCAAGGTGATAATCCATAAAAAGTGCACAGATCACCTCGAATCTCTCCATAGAAGGAGACAATTGAGAAAAGATGAAGGAAATTGAAGCTGAATGAGGAAGCGGAAGAGTCTAAGGAAAGTGTGCCCAATTCTCCTACACCTCTAGAGAATGTGGAAGAATAAAAAGATGAAGAAATGAAGGATGGAGAAGAGGGAGAAAAAGGAACATATGAGACAATAATTGAGACTGCTCAGACATAGCCGCACAAGTTCCAAATCTTGAAGCCCAAGTTCCTAAGCATCCTAGATCAAGAAGAACAAGTGGGGAGTATATTCCACCAGCCATGGGCTACACCGAGGACATAGGTAAAATTGTCCGTGCCCATTTCCAGAGCACAATGACACAAAAGGATTTGTATGGATGGGAGTTAATGGATGAAGATATGGCAACCATGTGCACAAGGAAGCAATTGTCATGGTCGATGCACACGCACATGGATGAACCAAAATTTGATGTGTGTGAGGAGTCATGTGTGTCAAGGAGGTTGAAAAAGACACCTTAGGCCAGACACATAACAGTAAAGCCTACTATTATGTCAGATGAACAGGTGAGCAATGCTTTGGTGAAGGTCTCGATAGAGGTGGCACGACAAAATATGGATAAATCTGCCACAATTAGGGCACTAAGGGAGGATATCAAGACTAAGGATGGGGAGATAGCATGCCTAAAACATGAAAAAGACTTGTAATAGAAGAATAACGTTGTGTTTATCAACATGGTAGAGGAGATTGGTGACAATGTCATGAAGGCTAGGCCACACTTAGAGCCAAAGGTACCCAAGACATTTCCTTTAGCAATACATTATGTCAATACATTGGTGGACTTAGTGCTTGAAGATGAACCTCTACTTATGCCTAAGCTAAAGGATCTAGCATAGGAAGTAGAGTGGGAAAAGACTTCAGTGATGTGGAAGATTGCATCATATGAAGGATTTCTTCGAGCTCTTGGAGGAACTTAATAAGGCGGATCAAGTGCTAAATAATTATACAAAGACTAGATACTTTTGTTATAAGTACTAGGACTATTTTGGAAGACAATGAAGTCTTGAAGGCCATGAAGGATGAGATATTGGGCCATACGAGAATGATTAACACTTGTTAAGTAGAAGCGCGAGGCCCTTACAGTAGCTCAGGAACCACATAGGGAAAGGTTGGATGAGCTTGGAAAACTCATCGCTCGAAGATGGACTTGTTGGAAGGGAAAATGAATAGAATGTCTAGAATTGTGTTAGTATTACGAATGAAAAGGGAGAGATTGCAAGGGATGAATTATAGTCAATTATGGTGGATATTCCAAAGAAAGCAGAGGCCATTCTCAATGATTAGAAGAACTTAGAGGCGGAGATAAAAGAGGAGTATCTAGAATTGATTATTTAGGTTACAATATCGATATACTACAGGTTCTAAACATTCTTTCATTCATCAAAATTCTTTCTATTCTTCTATTGATATTCCTTGATTCGTTTTAGAGACAACCATTACTGGGGTGACAATGCAACTAGTGTAGGGTAATGTTGATTAGTCGAATCAAACCTAGTGAAGGTAATATAGAAGGTTCATGCGGGATAGCAGAGTGCATTTAAAGGTTTGAGAGTATCATAAAGGACCGCGCGTAAAACAAAATCAGGTTCGTAACTTAGCCATTTTTATGATGAGGATCTATTTTTGGAGATAGCGTGCGGAGCATTCAAACTGATTGGAGATTTGCATGACATGCATTGGATATTTTTGGATGATCAGCTACAAAGGGATTTACATGGATGCATGCTAAAGATATAATTGTGAACTAGTAGTTGACTAAGAGAGATTTCTTGTTATAATTATTGCATGTAAGCATATCTTTGTAATGGTGCGGGGATAATAATAGCATGCGACCTATTTTGGGATTAGATAAGGGGTGAAGGGAAAGTCCCCACCTCTATAAGTATGCAATAAACTATGTAGAAAGATATAGATATAGATAGAGAAAGAGGGTATAAATAAAGGTGTGAGAACTAGGTTATAGTGAGATTATGTTGTCAAATCTGTTACGTGCATGAGTGTATACTACTGTGATTGTAAGGAAGCTTCTGTGTATTTACTGCAATTAATATAATGGAGATTATGGATTGAAACAAGGTGTTATCATGGTTATATTTTAGTATTGCATGCTTGATTCCATTATGGTTATCTGTTAAGTCTATTATGTTCTAGATCTAGATCTGAATATGCACTATTATTTTAGCGTTTATTTTTCAAACTATTTTGTCTATTTGCACTTAAGTTCTCTTTTCATTTTGCGGTAGTGGGAATCTTGGGCGGCATCATTTCAACACACGAATGTATCGTATAACTTCTAACTTCCCATTTCGGGAACGCCATACTCGGACCCACCGTTTTACGCCTCTTCATGGCTAAAACGCTTCTCCGAGGGGGCAATATGTACGTACCAAAAATTGTAAGGTACTGTACTACCAGAACAACGTGACACATACCCCAATGATGATACAGGTCTCCTTGCAAGGTGTTCGGGATCCAGAAAATATCTCCAAGTGTGTGTTAACATCCCACATGCCCCGCTTAGCCTCCGCATGCTTAGTTTTTCCCTTTTCCCCTCTTTTCTTGGCCTTTTTCTCTTCAGTGATGAAACCGCCACCACCGAACAGGTGGTGGTCTCAGAATCCGCCCCCGCTCAGGGGCAAATGCGGTCCTTTACGCATTTTCCAGAAAGCTCTTTTAACACGACTCACATAAATTAAACATTTTACCAGGTTTCTTTCAACGCCATAAGCTTGCATTTATGATTTTCATTCCCTGGAATAGTGTTTTGCCATTGTTTATAGTTTAAGAGTTCAAATTGGTTTTTACCTTTGGTAAATCCAAATGCTATAAATAGATGGCTTGTGCTCAAGCAAATGGCCCCTCAAAATTTGCCTCTGATTTCTCTTTGCAATAGATTTAGTTTTCCTTTTGCTTAGAATGCTTAGTTTCTTTCATTACATGCTTAGTTAGCATTGTTTTACTGTTAGTAAGCCACATATCCATCTTGTGCAAGCACTGCTGTTATTTCATCCAATCCATTGGAGTAGAATAGCTTAGGAAGCCATTAAAGTTACAGGTTTTGCTCCTCAAATAGGATAGTTTCAAGTTCTGGACGCTTTATGTTGCATGACTCGCAATAGATCCTGCTAGGAATTGCATAAGCCAAGCTCTATACTCTTGTGCTATCCCTCTCCTACTCGCATTGTATTCAGTCAGTGTTCTGAGCTGCCTTTATCCCAATATCTACTTCTGTTGATGCTAGCATTACATGCTTTTCTAGATCCACGTGAATACAAAGGAATAAGGAGATCACACTGAGGGGACAAGATCACACACACCATCGGATTTGCCACTGTTCTGCAGAATCCAGGTTCTAGCTTTCAAAGTTCTAGTTAGAATCATATCAAATAGAGTAGTTAATTACTTTATTTCAGTTAATTCTACTCTTGATATTGCCAGGGAAGCTGTGGGGATTGATAGTTTCTGAGAAACTATGATTCACTCCTCACTTCTGAGGTAGGATCGAGAGTCTTGCAAATAGATTAGATAAGCTATTTTATTGTTTAGAATAGATCTACAAATTACACAGACAGATAGCTACACTCAATTATTTTGTTTGTTTTAAATTATTATTTTAGTCACAATTTTAGATATTTTAAATAGCTGCTTTCTTAAATTCGTAAAGCTCATCAGAAAACACAAAAAAAATAGAGAAGTCATATATACTATAGATATACTTCACATAGTTAAATTTCATTTTACTGTAGTTCATTTTACATTGTTGCTTTTGTATGACAATCACGGGACCTAGAGAGCCCAGGGAATACGTATTCGAGCCAATCATACCTCATCCCAATCTCATCACAGCGATAACTGATATAGATCAAAATCTTAGGATCCAATTCTTCCGAACAACGGTAAGCTTGCAACAAATCAATTCCCAGTTGAGCGGATTAAACATAGAAGACGACCAAGCACACGCATTTTGGTTTAATAAACCGAACTACAGATTACCCTAGGCAACATTCATATGACTGTAGAAGGGTTTGAAAGAGAACAAACCTTTGGTTGTGATCCTTTGGTCCCACATCCAGATGTAGGAGACACTCTTCTAGATATAGATACCAGCCTAAGAATCCAAGTTGCACGAATGCCTGTAAGATATTCTGAGAAAATCACACAGTTATTGATCCTAAATATAGAAGCTGAGAAAGCATATGATTACTGGATATTAGGGATTAGGACTTGATTTCACGCATGACCATAATAGGTCCACAACAACTAAGAATCTATGGTTGTGACCCACAAATCCCGCAGCCCAACGAATCCATAGGAGAATTAGACATAGACACTGGCCTACGCACACTAGTATTCTAGTCTACCCCACTTCCACCTATCATCATCAAACAATTATCCTTGCTAGACACAATAGCTAACAGAGCTAGGGAATTCTGGACTAGGCCAGAGAATCGTCCATAGAATTGACTATATTTACCATCCACCATATGACCCTGTCTCGAAGAAATACACGAAACTATCCCGGGTCATTTTTCACGTATTCCACAACCTATAGATTGAATCACGCCAGAGCTCGATATTAATTGGAGCCTTCGAGCAGCCATCCTTGCTAGCTGATCTATCACACCAGTTCAAGTTAGGAGGGCCTTCTTTGCCTTAGACTCATAAATTCCGCTAGTGCGTATTAAAGACATTAGATTGCCTAACTAGTTTGTCTGCATCTCACACATATTCCATACCCACCGGGTCTCGGCCACGACCTGGAGGTCGGGTGTGAGGAAGAGTCACTTGTAGATTCCCATGCTCGATGTCACTTTTCCATGTCATACAAATCTAGTGAACCCGACGTGAAACAAACAACTTTCTCACCTTCTCCATCTCATTAGTCATTTTCTACCTCATTAACCATCACTTTCGCTCCCTCCCATTATTCTCAGAGGTATTCATATAGCCCCGAATATGTCAGATTCGATACATATGGCAGACCCCTCTTGGGTCTTGAGGCATACTACGCCCCAACAAAATAGGAAATCATCACCCTCACTCTCAATGGGGTGACAACTACTCAACTAACCAGTTGTCAACACAAACTCCAAGAATCAGATATAACTCATCATTTCAAACTAAGGAGTTAGATCAGCTTGCTCAAACGCAACAAACAGAGCCTTCGGGCTCGAATAACATGACGTTCACCGGAGAATCTGGTTCATCTCCTCAGATGCTGCTTAGACCACAAATTAGTAGACAATCAGACTCATACCAAGGTTTAGATGATGAATATTTGGTACGTTATGCCAGGAACGACCAACATTCTCGAAGTATGTATCCACCTGTAGGAGGTTTACAAATACAACCCGAGGTCTCTTTTCAAGAAAATACTTCCATCCCATTACATATAGGAAATACCCTCGGGGAAACTTGGCAGGTAGTGATCAGTTCATAGCGGGGTATCATAGACCTATACAACACCATGATATACAACCAACACCACCAAGGTAGAATATCGTGACTTCACCAAATGAAGTCATTTCAACTCTAATAGAAAAGGTTAGAGGGTTAGAACTTGCCCAAGCAAGTCAAAATTCACAATTCATGCAAGCAGGAAGTTCCAATCCTCCACACCATCCTAGCTAAGTAGATCTCCTCACAGGAGTAGACACGTTAGTCATGACTCCCAAAGATTCACAACAAATGCCAACTAGACCCACCATCTCTAACACACTGTCCCTCCCGGTCTAGTACAAAACAATCCATTCATGGACAATACCTGTCATACTTAAACATATACTCCAAATCACCACAAGGGGATATGTTCTCCTCTCCCGGCATGTTTGCTCAAACACAAGGGCTTCCTTATGCCCCTGCCAACGCATATGCTTGTGCCATATCAACAACCCATTCCACCGCCGCTCCCTCAATAGGCACCATCAATGGTCGAAACATATGCGATAGGGACTTACTCAGAATATTTGAAAGAACCCTTGGATTTCACCATATGAAGTGTCATGCTTCCAAGACCTCTCCTCAATTTTCCCAAATACAAAGGTGAGGGAGATCCAAATGTACATATCAAAGCTTACGCTATGGCCATTCGAGAACTACTCCCATGGGATGGGGTTGTTGCTAAAATATTCCCAAAAACCTTGGAAGGCATCACTCTCGATTGGTATTATAGAATACTTGAGGCTTCCATACATTCATTCAAACAACTCGTGTCAGAGTTCATCAAGGCCTTTGACATGAACAAATTATTAAGAATAGGAATTAGGAGTTCTTACACATCAAACAAGAACACAATGAATCACACTGTTTCATCCAAAGGTGGCGTACAATTCTTTATTCTTCTAGAAGTGCTCCAAACATGGATCAAATGGAACTATGCGATTTATTCCTTCTTTCACTTAGCAGAGAAGTGAAGGAAGAAGTCCAGAAGTTCTCATTAAGAACTTATGATGAAGTACTTGAGAGTGCTCTTCGAATATATCAAGTAGCAATTGATAGTGGTTGCAAAACATATGGAGAAAACAGGAGGTTAATCGCCCCAACCGAACACCACAACTTATCCTACTACCACAAACATCAATCAAGGACCTAAAATCCTTAACAAAAATTGGGGTGTAACAATGTGACAGACGAGAATCGACCAGCCTAAGAAGGTAAATGTTGTCAATACTCCATCACAAATAAACAACCAACGAAATAACAACTTTACCACGACAATCAATACAAGGGATTTTAACCATCCAAAACAACAACAACAACAACAACAACGGTGAAACCCCACACAGGGTCCAAGCCAAAACTCAACTAGGTACCAAAACTAGAATTCAAACCAAACACAACAAACGTAAAATTTTAATCCTAGTAGACAATGGTTTGATCAAAACTTTGGACCGCAATACACACCAAACCAACAAAGGAGGAATTACAATCCTAATTCATATTATGGTTTCCACAAAATTCAGGGCCATGACACTAGAACGTGTCGTGACTACAAAAAATTCATGCAATGCTTGCTAGATGAACAAAGAAAACTTTTCATGGATATGTTCTTGGTAGACCCTACGCCATCAAAGATCAAATATGTTCTCGGGGCGCTTTCCCTCAAAACGCACCCCTCGAAGATATTTAATGATCCACTCCCAAATCACGATAACAACAAAGCTAAATCTAACTCGGGATGAACAAGGGTGTAATGAAAGGAAACAATGATCATGAAGCCTCAACCTCACTAAATCCATTAGTTGCGCCATAACTAGAAAGTCAACCATGACCTAAGGTAGTCGGTTTGGTGGAGTTAGACACCGAGATACCCATCGAAGCATAACAAGGACACGAGAGTATTTCTCTTAGCCAAGTCCAAGCCACCCGCCGGAAGTAGATAACATCCAACAAATTGTAGCAAAACTCAGGGTGCCTATGATTTAATTAACGACCTAACAAAAACCTTCTCACACATTTCATTTTTAGACTTACTAAAGAATTCTCCACTTGCCACAGGCTGCTCTTCTAGAAGGATTAGGTTTAGGTCATTTAATTAACATCACTTCACCTCCTGAAACATAGGTAAATCATGTGGACTTTGATGTTCATCCTCCGTAAGGTAGCAGATAGGGACGTCGAATTCATATTCGAGATAAACAAAATGCTGATAGATGCTTTGAGATCACACGCCGAGGTGATCCAGCCTTACGTTTGCAAGTATGGGTTTATAACAACTATGTAAAGCATGCAATGATAGACGATGGGGTGGTGGTTAACATAGTCCCCTTCTCTTTCCTTCAAAAGCTAGGGTATGGAGAAACCAATTATTCCACAACTTGAAACACGCTAAGGGGCTATGATAGCCTTAAAGCCACCTCGGTTGGAACTATAATATTACCGCTCACCTTAGGACCCAAAACAATCTTGACTGAGTTTTATATTATAGATCAGGAAACTAACTATAATATGATCCTCAACCGACCATGGATAGACCGCATGAAGGCAATCCCTTCTACACTATTTGAAGAAGTAAGGTTTTTACATTTAGGAAAGATATTCGTGGCCAAAGGTGATCCAAAACCATTTGATGTACACCTAGCTGACTTAAAGAAAAGACCAGGCGTGCACTCAGAGTTTGAACTCCCGACAAACCAACTTAATAAACCTACCGACAAAAAAACAAAAGAAAAGTTGGTACCTATGACAGATCTTGAAACTATGAGCCTAGCCAAAGCAACCCCAACCCCCAAAGATGAGGCTAACACTGTAGAAGTAGTATCATTAGGAACTATTGCAAAAATTGTTGAATTGCTAGAAAATGATTTACCAATATTCTTACCATTCGATTCAGTAGGCATAGTGTATTCCCTAGGCATTGGCTCTCTTCTAGCAGAGGATCTCTGTATGGTGGAAGTAGAACATGCAAACACAATAGATATCTCAACATCCATATTCCCAGTCAAATATTGGACACTCCATTTTGATGGAGCTAGATGCCATTACGAGTGGGGGCAGGTGTAATCTTTACTTCCCCTGAAGGAAAAGTCTTACCTTTTTCCTTTAAACTAAATTTTGAGTGCACAAACAATGGTGTTGAGTACGAAGCCCTCCTCCTTGGCCTCATCTTAGCTAAGAGAATTGGTGTTGATAACATCAGAGTCTTAGGAGACTTGCAATTAGTAGCAAACCAAGTCTCTGAGATATATGAAACCAAAGCCGAGCACTTATAACTTTACAAAAAAGTTGTATTAAATCTAAGCAAGGATTTTGACTTCATATCAATTGAAGCAATCCCGCGAGAGAAAAATCTTCTCACCGATTCAATAGCAACTTCAGCATCACGTTTTACTCCAAGCAATGAGTTAGAGGATACCCGTTTCATGGTATCCCTTCGTGATGAACCATTGATAAAAACAATGACGAATTCTCTTTTAAACGGAAATAAATCTACTATCCTAGACCACGTTGATAGTGATATGGGCACTTTGAATTACTTAAACACCTATGCGGCACTACATCTCTCCTATCATATGATAGATTTGTCCTTAATCCCACATTCGTCTTCCTACTTTGGAAATCCCATGATGGATCTTCCCTCACAAATGGAACCTAGCATATGCACTTAGTAGAAAATGGGGATGATTTGGAATTACCTCTAGTGCCACCTAAGTTTGAAGAGGGTAACACCTCTTTGATCGAAGAAACAATTAATATTAACATCGGAATGGAAGATGAACCAAGGATATTGAAACTAGGATCCTTATTAACCCCGAGAGGAAGTAGAAATACACACTTGGATCGTCAAAGAACATCGAAGGCGTTTGCATTTAATTATAAGGAAATGACAGAGTTTCACCCCACATTGCATGCGCACAACCTCGTCACTAAATCAGATGCAAAACCAATTAAACAAAAATCAAGACCCATGAAACCCAAGGTAGCTCTCATGGTGAAAGAGGAGGTAATAAAACTCCTCCAAGTAGGATTCATCAAGCCATTCGATTACTCCCAATGGGTATCTAATATCATTCCTATTCTCAAGAAGAATGGGAAGATACGCATCTGCATAGATTTTCGAGACATCAACAAAGTGTGTCCTAAAGACGACTTCCCGTTGCCATCCATTGATGTCATTGTTGATGCAACAACTGGGTTTGAACTTTTGTCTCTCATGGATGGATTCTCGGGATACAATCAAATCAAGATATCTGAACAAGATCAAGCTAAAACCACATTTATAACTCCTTGGGGAACCTATTGCTATGCTGTTATGCCATTCGGTCTCAAGAATGCTGGTGCTACATATCAGCGAGCTATGACATATATATTCCATGATCTAATTCATAAAATTGTGGAATCCTACGTAGATGACTTGTTGGCTAAGGCCAAGAAGCGTTGTGACCATCCGGAAGTACTCCACATCATTCTCTCACCACTGATAGAATACGGAGTCACGCTAAATCCAGAAAAATGTGTCTTTGGTGTAACAGGAGGGAAGCTCCTAGGTTACATCATATCGTCATGAGGGATAGATGTTGACCCAACCAAAATTTGGGCTGTCCTCGAAATGATCCCACCTTCGGATGAATCTAGAATCAGGTCATTTCTCAGAAAGCTGGGTGCAATCCAGAGATTCATCCCGGACTTAAGTTTCACCATTCATCCAATCAACAATTTACTCAAGAAAGACTATAGCATTGATTAGACTGAGGATTGCAATGAAGCTTTCAAAGTAGTTAAGCGTTTCTTGTTGTCACCACCTACGCTAATGCCACCTAAGCTAGATCGCCTGTTAATTTTATACTCACGAGCTACCAATGTCTCACTAGCTTGCATGCTGGCTCAAGAAGACGATGACAAGAGACAACGCGTAATTTATTTCATTAGCCGAACGTTACTCGACTATGAAACATGTTATACACAAGCAGAACGAGAATGCCTCGCCATAGTCTTTGCAACCAAATGCTTAAGACACTATATGCTGAATCAAGAAACAAGGGTCATGGTAAAAACAGACCATTTGTGAACTTTTCTCACACAAGGGTCCTTATCTAAGAAAGCTGGACATTTTATAACCTTAATGGGAGAATTCGAATTAACATTTGTAAATCAGAAATCAGTTAAGGGACAAATCATCACGGATTGGTTAGCTGATAACCCATTAGATGGAGGTGATCTAGTAGATCTAGATTTTCCAAATGAGTGCGTATACTACATCGAAACTTGACCCTCTATCTCCAAGTGTCCCTGGTACACTGATATCATTAATTATATCATGGACCATACGTATCCGTAAGGGGCAACACCGCAAATACGTAAGGAGGTTACGATTATCGTAGCTAAATATGTCATTATAGAGCAAGTGCTTTCATCGTAAAGCATTCGATGGAATGCTTCTAAGATGTGTTGACACAGAAGAATCCAAGAAGATTCTCCATGAATCTCACAGTGGAATGTGTGGAGGCCACTTCGATGGCCATGCCACCGTTCACAAAATACATCGAATGGGCTATTTCTAGCCCACTCTAGAACACGATGCGATAGAGAGTTCGTGCGCAGTGTCATAAGTGCCAAGAGTTCTCCCATGAGATCCACATGCCGGCACAAGCTTTGCAACCAATCACTACTCCATGGCCCTTTTCTACATGGGGCCTAGATCTTATAGGGAAATTCTCTCCCTCATCCACAGACAACCATAATTTTATAATCACGGCCACCGAATATTTTGCCAAATGGGTAGAGGCTATGCCTCTTACTACTGTACCTGGTTCTGTAATTGCCAAGTTCATTTTAAACCAAATAGTTTACAGTACGGTATCCCGCAAATCATTATATCCGATAATGAAACTTCTTTTAAGAATGAAGAGGTTCGCGAACTATGCAATAAATTTAAAATAAGCCATCATACGACTTCCTTGTATTACCCTCAAGCCAACGGATAGGCTGAAGCGACAAATAAAACACTAAAAGCCATTCTCCTTAAAACAATGAAAGAAAACAAACGAGATTGGAACTTAAAGTTATATCCGGCCTTATGGGCCCACCGAACCTCAATAGGAACACCAATGGGAGCAACTCCTTTCTTGCTAGTATTCGGGGTAGAGGTAATTCTCCCACTCGAGGTTGAAATACCCAGTCCGCATTTCATTACAAGGGATTCTCGGATGAAGACACTTACAGAGAACCACGTCTTTGTCAATTAGAAATCCTAGATGAAGCTAGGTTAGATCTTTGAGCAATGGCATAGAGTCTATCTTTGACTGGATGTGCCAAAGAATATAACAAGAAAGTCTATGAACATGACATATATGAAGGTGATCTAGTTCTAAGGCTAGACAACTGGATCGACAAGAAGACCGGCGAAGGAAGGAAATTCCGGCCTAAATGGTTGGGCCCATACCAAGTCATGAAGGACTATGGAAACGGTGCATACCTCTTATGTACGCTAGAAGGTGAGGAATTTGGTGAAACAGTCAATTCCCTGCACCTCAAGCGGTTCTACGCGTGAGAAGCTAGCACTACATATATACATATCTACATTGCATCTTCATATAGATTAGGATCATATTGTCCGCTTGTTTCATACACAAATGGTGATCAAGGAATCTATTCTCAAAGCAATTCATTACAAACTCATGATGTTGTTGGCATAAACACTTTAATCATACTTCTCCATTTTCATGATATCATCAAATTATCTCGAATCATTTTATCAAATAAAGCTAGACATGACAAAGTCTTAACAGTAACCATACCAAGATCTGCAAGGTTTATTCTCACTTTTGGTTTCTTCTTAGGGTAGGTGTCTTGCCTATGGTCTATTCTAGAAGCTTCATGGTGTCACATCTATCCCATATGTATATCTCTTTGGAAATAAACACATACTGAAATTTTACTCAAATAAACAAGTCAAATGTTGATCAAACAGAAAATTTTAATTTTACACATTTCCTTGCCCCACCAACCTTTGGTGATGAGCTTGTGTCTCTTACTAGTGACGTAGGGTTGGGAAAGGATGGAAATGCCCTTACTCACCTATGCTTTTCCCACGGTGATAAACCCACGCTTCTTACTAGTAGCATGTGGCAAAGTGTAGGGGGTCCTCTTGGAAAATAAATGCAAAAGGTCATACACAAACAATTAAAACTTTGAAACTTTGAGTCAAAAACAAATGAATCGATGTTCAAAATCCCAAGAGAGTTAAAATCTTAAAAACCCGAGATTTTGTCTACTATGTGGCCATCTACGGGTCTAAGTCTGGATAAACCGCAAAGCAAGTTGCATCCAAAACTATGAAGTCACTCGAGTGAAGTGGACTTGTGGTGTCCTAATTTGGTTCCACCAAAGCTTTGTCTATCTTCCATCACCTGTCATTTCAAGACATCTCATAACTTTCGCCCTTCCCAACTCTTGGTGATAAGCCCTCGCATCTTACTAGTTGCATGGAGTTGGGGGTAGGGGCAGGTTTATCTGTTCATCATACTAGTTTATTTTCATCACTTTGCCAAAACAAATATGAAGTATCCAAATTGCTTACAGAAACTAAGATTCAAAATCACATTATATCTACATCATCATATATCAGCATCATGAAATACAAAAAGGAAAGTAAAACACTTGCATCATTTGTTCACCGTTGCATATATTCTAAAAACATATAAACATACATCATAGTATACATAAGGAAACTGGAAATAGAAAGTGAGCCATGAATGCCAAGAGTTTGATCTAGAACAAATATACATATATATAAATGATCAACGTTTATGTACAATGCCATCATGCACTAAGCATGGTCAAAACGCTCAAAGAGCTCGGGATATACAAAAGAATGTATCGTACAAAAAAAACTATGAGAGCCAAGTGGCTTCTCAATCCCTACGAGACCCCTTTGAAGGTGCACACCCATGCCTAGGACTCCGGCTACGCCAGGCCTCGAGTGCACGAAGGCTCGGGATCCCGAGGGGCAGCTGAAGTCTCACCACGAGAATGGCTCCTCATCAGGTGCTCGGCCGTCCTATACCCCACTAACTCTGCAGAGAGTCGATACCATCCTGGCCACATGCTAGACTAGGGTGAAGACATCAGTATGTCTACCGGCTGCTGAAGGCTCCCCAGTGTCCATGGAAAGCTCTGCGCGGTCCTCTCCATGGGGATCATCAAGGTATCAGTGCATACCCTGCGAATCAAATCTCGCCACTCATCGGTGGTCTCTGCAAACAAAGGAGAAAACAAATTAGAAACCAAACAAGAAATTAAAGATACAAGATAGCAACTAAGGAGATCCTAACAAAGAAATGAACATTAAAAGGGAGAGAGGGTAACTTACTCGGATCACTAGGCCTCCAAGATGGATCTATGGGATCAGACCCACCACGGATGCTGCTGCTACCGACTGAGGGGCTGCTCCTGTGGCTAGAGCAACGTAACACCCCACAATAGACTCATCCTCCAAATGGCCCTGGGAGAGTGGCTCCTCTAAAACCAGAGTCACCCTCTCTGCACTCTGCTCGGCCCTCTCCACCTGCATGATATCCTGGGTGTCGTGCCACTCAGGATCACTATCCTCGGTCTCCTCCTCTGTCTCTCCCCCGTAAACTCCTTAGACTCAGAGTCTACCTCAATGGGGTCATCGTTGCTATGGGCAGGACCCATGGCAATCTGAAGCAAAGGTGCCTAAGGTGCACCGACTCTCCCTCTAGCATGTACTATCCTCCTAGCTGTAATAGGAATGCCAGGAGTAACCACTGTCCAACCCCGGCCTCTAGGCCCCCCTCTGGCCTCTCGGACTGATCTGTATACTGGCACCACTAGGGGAAGCATACCCATGTATGGTAAGCCAAACTGCTGAGGAACTCGGCCAAAGGGGTGTATCTCCACTCGCCCCACTCTATCAATAAGCTGCCCTGTGGTGGAGCAGGAAATCAAGGTAAGAGCCTCCTCACCCCATATGCCTGCCATAGTCTGATATGGTGTGGCCTCCATATCGGCAGTAGTCAGGGAAGCAACTGGCTGATGAAGCACTCTAAGCACCGACATGTCTGTCCATCTGGCTGCCCTCATAGCTCCGGGGTCTGTCACCTCTACACCTCTATCGTAGGGGATGAAATGCTCATAGACCCAACTCATAACTAGGGTCGGGTGGCTCAAGGACTGCCCCTGTAAACAGACCACCCTGTATAAGTCGTGGTAGGTGGTCCCAAGAATGTCTACTCCTAGGCATATATCCGACCGTGTCCCTCTATCTATGTAATAATAGGGGACTAGTAGTATAATAATGTATCTCCTCCCTTGTCCTCGATCAGTCTCGAGGCAAGGATCCCCATGATGGCCTGGTGAAGTAGGGGATGGGCAAAGAAGGAATGGATCGAACTCTAACCCCCTTCTTCAACCCCGTGGAGATGACTGCATCTCCCATATATGTAGCCCACTGTGCAATCTATGCCCGTGAGCCTGCTGTCTCTAGGGTGAGTCGTCTCCCGATGATCGGGACCCCCAGAATACGATAGACGTCCTCCAATGTAATAGTCCACTCACCACGGACCCCTGGCAATCGGAAGGTGTTCCGATCTGCATCCCAGTATGAGAACAAGTCACAAAGGATGTGACTAGATGGTGTAACGTGGGGCACGTGTGAAATGCGTAGTATCCCAGCCCGCTGAAGAGTGTCCTCCTCATCCTGTGAGAGGGCATCTAGTACCCCTAGGAGCCAATCACACTCCCTCTCTCTACTCCACTGGATATACTCCTCTCTCGCCTGCATACACCCAAAAACACATAAAACAGAGCAAGTTAGCATCCAAGCAACACTGGAAAAATCATGAAAACACGTAGAAATGCTAGAAAAGCAAAAACAGTTTCAAACAGTTGATCCTTTTGCATTACATGCAAAAACCACCACCACAGGCGGAGGCGGTTTTGTAACCGCCGCCTTAAGGGTGGTGGTCGTGTAACTACCACCTTGAACAGGGTGGCGGTCATGTAACCACCGCCCTAGGCGGGGCAGCGGTCATGGTCCAAAACCCACGTGGGTTTTTAAATTTAAAAAGCCTAAAAATGTAAAAATTACCATTTTACCTAAAAAAAAAGCCTACCCAGTAGAGCATCCCCCTAGTGGACCTTTTAACACTAACATTTTCAAAAATTACCCCCATGACAAAAGTATTTAGCATTTCAAATTTAAGGGGGTAAAAAGGATAAACTGAAGAAAACTAACCTGTGATCTCACGGGTCGATGTTCCGCACGTGGAGGCATGATCGCTATCTCGTCACAGACATTTCGACTCTACTCATGCAAGAAACCGTCACCGTGGGTCCCAGAGCTCAAAATCAATCAAATCAACTCGCACAAATGAATAGGAAAATGGGCCCACTTTCATATATATAGCACCCTGATTCATTTTAAATGACTTTTTCACAGGTTTGGAGCACCGACGGAGGTAAGTTCCTATCCCCGCACAAATGGTATGTTCTCATTCCCTATTATTTTAGCATTTATTTTTCAAACTATTGTGTCTATCTACACATGAGTTCTCTTTTTATTTTGTAGGTAAGCGGGAATCTTGGGCGGCATCATTTCAACACACGATGTATCGTATAACTTCTAACTTCCCATTTCGGGACCACCATACTGGACCCACCGTTTTACGCCTCTTCATGGCTAAAACGGTTCTCCAAGGGGCAATATGTACGTACCCAAAATTGTAAGGTCTTGTCTTGCGAACAACATGACACGTGCCCCAATGATGATACAGGTCTCCTCGTAAGGTGTTCAGGATCTGGAAAAGCTCTCTAAGTGTGCGTTAACATCCCGCATGCCCCTCTTAGCCTCCACATGCTTTGTTTTTCCCTTTTCCCCTCTTTTCTTGGCCTTTTTCTCTTCAGTGACAAAACCGCTGCCCTGACTAGGCATCGGTCTCGTGACCGCTGCCCTGAATAGGGCGGCGGTCCTGTAATCACCGCCCGCTCAAGGCTGGCGGTCCTTTACGCATTTTCCGTAAAGATATTTTAACACGACTCACGTAAATTCAACATTTTACCAGTTTTATTTCACCGCCATAAGCTTGCATTTATGATTTTGGTTCCTGGAATAGTGTTTTGCCATTGTTTATAGTTTAAGAGTTCAAATTGGATTTTACCTTGGGTAAATCCAAATGCTATAAATAGATGGCTTGTGCTCAAGCAAATGGCCCCTCAAAATTTTCCTCTGATTTCTCTTTGCAATAGATTTAGTTTTCCTTTTTCTTAGAATGCTTAGTTTCTTTCATTGCATGCTTAGTTAGCATTGTTTTACTGTTAGTAAGCCACATATCCATCTTGTGCAAGCACTGCTATTATTTCATCCAATCCATTGGAGTAGAATAGCTTAGGAAGCCATTAAAGTTGCAGGTTTTGCTCCTCAAATAGGATAGTTTCAGGTTCTGGACGCTTTATGTTGCATGACTCGCAATAGATCCCACTAGGAATTGCATAAGCCAAGCTCTGTACTCTTGCGCTATCCCTCTCCTACTCGCATTGTATTCAGTCAGTGTTCTGAGTTGCCTTTATCCCAATATCTACTTCTGTTGATGCTAGCATTACACGCTTTTCTGGATCCATGTGAATACGAAGGAACGAGGAGATCACACTGAGGGGACAAGATCACACACACCATCGATTCGCCAGCTGTTGCGAATCTAGGTTCTAGCTTTCAAAGTTCTAGTTAGAATCATATCAAATAGAGTAGTTAATTACTTTATTTCAGTTAATTCTACTCTCGATATTGCCAGGGAAGCTGTGGGGATTGATAGTTTCTGAGAAACTATGATTCACTCCTCACTTCTGAGGTAGGAAAGAGAGTCTTACAAATAGATTAGATAAGCTATTTAATTGTTTAGAATAGATCTACAAATTACACAAACAGATAGCTACACTCGGTTATTTTGTTTGTTTTAAATTATTATTTTAGCTGTCAATTCTAGATATTTTAAATAGTTGCTTTCTTAAATTCGTAAAGCTCGTCAGAAAACACAAAAAAATAGAGAAGTCATATATACTATAGATATACTTCACATAGTTAAATTTCATTTTACTATAGTTCGTTTTACATTGTTGCTTTTGTATGACAATCACGGGACCTAGAGAGCCTAGGGAATACGTATTCGAGCCAATCGTACCTCAGCCCAATCTCATCATAGTGATAACTGATATAGATCAAAATCTTAGGATCCAAGTCTTCCGAACAACGGTAAGCTTGCAACAAATCAATTCCCAGTTGAGCAGATTAAACATAGAAGACGACCAAGCACACATGTTTTGGTTGAATCAACCAAACTACAGATTACCCTAGGTAACATTCATATGACTGTAGAAGGGTTTGAAAGAGAACAAACCTTTGGTTGTGATCCTTTGGTCCCATAACCAGATGCAGGAGACACTCTTCTAGATATAGATACCAGCCTAAGAATCTAGGTTGCACGAATGCCTGTAAGATATTCTGAGAAAATCACACAGTTATTGATCCTAAATATAGAAGTTGAGAAAGCATATGATTACTGGATATTAGGGATTAGGACTTGATTTCACGCATGACCATAACAGGTCCACAACAACTAAGAATCTACGGTTGTGACCCACAAATCCCGCAGCCCAACGAATCCATAGGAGAATTAGACATAGACACTGGCCTACGCACACTAGTATTCCGGTCTACCCCACTTCCACCTATCATCATCGAACAATTATCCTTGCTAGACACAACAACTAATAGAGCTAGGGAATTCTAGACTAGGCCAGAGAATCGTCCATAGAATTGACTATATTTACCATCCACCATATGACCCTATCTCGGAGAAATACACGAAACTATCCCGGTCATTTTCCACGTATTCCACAACCTATAGATCGAATCATGCCAGAGCTCAATATTGATTGGAGCCTTCGAGCAGTCATCCTTGCTGACCGATCTATCACACTAGTTCAAGTTAGGAGGGCCTTCTTTGCCTTAGACTCACAAATTCCGCTAGTGCGTATTGAAGACATTAGATTTCCTAACTAGTTTGTCTACATCTCACACATATTCCATACCCACCGGCTGTCTCGGCACGACCTCGGGAGGTTGGGTGCGAGGAAGAGTCACTTGTAGATTCCCATGCTCACATGTCACTTTTCCATCGTACGATACTCCTGATGATGAGGATGAAGAATAAGAGGACACTCCTATTAAGAGCTCAATTATGAAGAAGAAATGCACAAGGAGTCTAAACCAAGTGTGAGCACGAGGCAACCAATGAAGAAGAATTATCATGTGAAGAAGAAACGAAAGGTAGTATCTAATAAAGAAATAGAGGAGACTAAAAGTGATGAAGAAAAGGACACGAGGAATGAGGAAGAGGAAGAGTTACAGAAGGACCCCTTAGTTCATGAAATTGAGGATTCGGATATTGAGGAGTGCGAGGCTTATCATGAAGATGTCCTAGTCATGGAAACAGAGGTAAGATGCCATGAGGTGCCTATTACTCGATTTTTGAGGAGAGGTAGGAGCTTGCCGAGGAGCATGGATCCTAGAATAATATTGAGTCTAAATTTGAGAACCACTTTGAGCATGAGGTAGAGCACATTGCAGAGCAAGAAGTGGAGTATGAAGAGGAATTAGAAAGGAACATGGGTGAAGAAGAATCAAACAACACAAAGAACACCCTTGTGCTTAGTTTTCTGAAAGGGACCTATGAGAAGGATAGGAAAAATGAAGGAACACACCGTAGGACCCTATTATGCAGTATGTAGATGACCCTAACAAATGTCTACGCATGAGATATAAGAGCACATAAGATATATTCTCATTGGTCATTATTAAAGAAGGAAGAAGCCTTTCCGCGCACAAGGAAGATGCTCTCTTGGGAGTTTTAATCACAAATGGAAGAGCCGAGTTTGAGATTAGTGTGCAATCTATAAATGAGACCCAACTTAAGTCTACACTAGGAGAGTCTTATATGATATTTGATGCATAGATGCTAACGGATGAACAAGTGTGTATGCACTTAACAAACTATTAATAGATGTAGGAGTGAGATATTTTATTAAAAACTATTGCATAAGGAACATGTGTAAGGAGATAAGAGAGAAGAATGAGGAGATAAAGGAAAATAATAAATAGATCGAGAAGAAAGATAGAGAGATCGCACAACTCAAGAAAGAGCTCGAGAGAAGAAAATGGGTAGATGCATGCAACATATAAAAAGATAGAATGCATCACAAATGTTATTACACTCACTTGCATAGATATGGTTGATCAAGGAAAATCTTTATATGAGACAACATTATTTTTTTAGGACTTGGTTCACATGATCATGAAAGAAAATAATCCTCTTGCACTAGAATCCATAGAAGAGGGATTGGCTCGAAAAATAAGAGTGATAGAGAACAAATTGAAGAAAACCTCGTGCAACATGATGTACTAACAATAGAGGCTAAGGAGGCAACATGGACAATATAGTTTTTATATGATAATTTCCATGACTTCGATCATGTGGTGAGTCTGCTAGCTACTAGAGATGAAGAAAAGTTGAGGGAGTTCCAGGGAAAAGAAAAACAAAAATGAGGTGGAACGAGAGAAGGTGTTAGTGGAGGTGGAGTAGAAAAGGGAATTGATAACCATTTTGAAGACCTCGCTAAAGGACAGACTAAATGAATTCTTCCCTTAAATTACACATAGAATGGATATGTTGGACAATAAAACTAAGTAGTTGGAGATCACGGTTAAAAATTTGAAGGGGAGGGTTGATGAGTTAACTCCCACGAAGGTCACCGACATTGTTAATGTCATGCCGATTAAGGTGACTAAGGAGTTGGAAGGGTAGAGGGAACTTAAGAATATATTGGTGAAGGAATTTCTAGTACTCCTCCCCTAAAGAAGATTGATTCTTTGATTCTTTGGCACACGATGTATTCTTTATTCTTCATTCTTTGATCCAACAAGGATGTTATACTATTATTTTTGTGTGATAGTCTCCCGATGCTTCGAGGAAGGACAATATACCTAGTGTGGGGTGATGTTGGTTGCAAAAATTGACTAAGTACCTAGAAGAAGGAAGGATGACATGTAGGGACACGAGAGTTCATGAGGATTTTGGATATCACTTAAGAAAGAAAGTGTAGAAAGGAATAGGAAGCACGCGGGAATACGCATGTATGCGGGATGAATAATGACTTAGCCATTTTCTAGGAAAAGGATAAAAATAAACTTGGAGTGTTCACCACGTAAAGGATAAAAGGAGGATACCTTGGTGAGTTGGAAAAAGATATTATTGGGGAAAGCTCATGCATGGATTTAGATATTAATAAGATTAAATAAGAATATTATTAGACAATATATTATTAGAAAGTGTTTTGTAAAGCATGCATGTAAGTACACATGGCTATATTTGGGCCTACCATATATTAGGAAGTGCATGGATGGTGAAGGGGAAGTCCCTAACCCTATAAATAATTGACTTAGGATTGGTTATGTACAAGGCTTATTATGTAAGTGTTATGATGCTCTATTAGATTTGCGCACATGACTCTTTGTTCACATATTATGTTTGAAATTCTTTTTATGTAGTTGTTTTTATGAAGATTAATGGATAACCTGTGGCTACATTATGATCATTGATGTATTTGGATATAGAGATGTGTTTATGCAATTGATATTAGTTATTGGTTGAGTTATGTTTACTTATTACTTGCATTTCCAAGATAAGTATGTGTTATGGTTAGAAACACCGGATTGATTATCTAGTTTATTATTATGATGGTTATGCATGTTAACGTTATGGTAGACATAAAAAAGGAGGGACCTAGTAGTGCACACAATTTGGGTGAGCATTCGGTCTTACTAAATGAAGTGTCAAAGTGCATGTATTTGGCATGTAAATAATAAGATTACACCTCTATGACATGTATACTACAATGGCATTACTATTGAATTTTGTACACCCGTTTGTGATACCTATGCCACTTTTTAGTTGCAAACTAGATGCAAAGATAAGAGTATTGCTAGCTTCTTCTTACTTTGTGAAGTGCGTTGACTTTCAATAATCCTTTTTTTTCCTTCCAAAGGGTAGGAACATTGTTCGTAGGGCAGGAATATTCTCTCTAGTCTTTACATCCTCGACACTTTTCTTAGGGGACCTTATTGTCCTCACTTATTCTTCTCTAGTTTTCTTGAGTAAGTTTCTAGTCTCTTTTTGGGGGAGATTTTTCCCACTGGGTTTTCTCATTTTCTCCACTTTATGAGATATTTTCTTTTATACATGGGTACCTCATTAGGCCTTGTTTATGGTACCCACTTTCCTTTTTCACTACCCACCTAATTTGTGCTTATGAGGGCTATTAGTGTAGGATATTCATTTTTGTTGTATTTGTTTATTTTCTTGGATATTTCCTACACTCATGGGATAATGCTTACTTAGGTGTACTAGTTGTGTTGAGTTAGCCTATAAGTTGTGTTAACTTACTAGTTGTGTGGAGTCAACTCTACCGCCAATATCAGTTAGTGAGATTTATTCACTACCGATTTGGTAGTAGTTTTACTTTCGTCACCTTATACATGTACATCACTTGCATCATTATATGACATCGAACATATGGAGAATTAAATTGAGTTGGAGATATTTGTGTGTTATTGCAACTATCTATTTTATATTTTCACAATTTAGAGTTTTGTATGCTTGCTTTGTTTTGTCTTGGAACAATTCATGTCTCACATCATTCACTGTGCATTATTCGAATCAACAGATCTTTGGCACTTCTCCGATACACATTCCTCAACTAGAAAACTATTGGGTAAATTATGCGAGATGACCTTGAGGTCATCAAAGAGACTACACAAGGATGACTGTGGGAAGAGATGGAAACATTTAGATTTGATTGGTTCATTGGGGAAGTTCAAGAAGATGGTTCAAAGTTGTTTGATCTAGAGTATTAAGAAGCAAATTCATCCCTGTAGACACCTAAAGTTAGCACTGCTAATTCCCTATATTTGTTTTTGTTAACCCCTTAACACTATAAAATAAATATTCTACAATACTTTATTCTAATTCTTATGTCTACCCCATCATATTTACTCCCTATAAATATCTACAGATCATAAAGTCCTTTTCTACCCCTCTTAAACCACCCAAACCACTTACATAATAAAATCAAATAAAGATTAAAAACTTTCCCAACCATTTCAAAACTTATTACCAACATATCTTCCCCATCACATGGAATAACAATTCAAAACAACTCAGTTAGGGTTGGTTTTAACCAAGCCCCACAATCGATGGTGATTTTCCTAGATCGCCGATGATTCTATATAAGTGAGTTTCGAGCCTCCATTCAAGGTTAGTTCAGGTTGTTTGAGACTCATTTATGTTGGTCTCTCTTTGAGACCTTACATTATATTTAATTGCACCATAGTCCTTCCATGGAATTAGAGATCATCACAAAAACATACAAGACATAAATAATCTCTTCTTCGGTGACCATTCAAATGTCGAGGAATCAATTCAATGATTTTCTTACATCTATAATATCCCTATCTTGAGTAATATTATCCTTGTATCTTTATTTATCAGCTTAGACAAGGTAAGTGCCTTTCCTTTTACATTATTATCTAGTTTTCTATTCATTTGGAAGTATCAATCAACTTTATTTCATTTATTAGTACCTGTACATTTCCATATAAATCACCGATGATTATTCCCGATCGCCGAAGATCAACCAAAATTACCACGATCTTCCCTAATCATCGGTGATCCATCCGGACCACTAACAATCCCTCTCTGTTAGGTTATTTGAACCATAAGGTTTGTTTTCAGATATCCAAATCCCATCACTTATTACCACTCTTCCTTTACAGTGTCCTGTCTAACCCCATCAAGCTCCTTTAAACCATCCCTAACACTTTATCAGTCTTCTAAATCAAACACATTTCTCACTCACTTTTGTGAGCACAAACCTATCTATGTTTTTTTCTCCTTTGAGACATTTTGTGACCCATAGACTCCATTTGGATCAGGTATCACCACATAGTCATACCATCATATATATGTATTTGCGTCGGTCCCTTTTCCTTTACATTGTTGGTTATATCATCTTTTATAATAATTTTATCTTATCATTATCAGATGGATTTCTTGAACATGGATTGAAATCCTTGCAAGGAATTCCATTGACTTCCAGAACTAGCCTTTGCTAGAAATCCATCATACATATATCTAATCCTATCATTAGGCCGAGTACATGTGCATAGCTTATCCTGCTAGAAAGAAGAAGTTGTGTGCATGATTGTATCCGTTGACATAATTTATCCATTAATATCAACATCATCATCATGGTTACTTGGTAAAACTCACCGTCTCTTGAGGTTAGTTTGTTTTTGTTATTTCATTTTATTAAGTTAAAGTTGGAAAGAAAAAACTCTTTGAGTACAATCCACCATTTCTTCTCCCACATGGACTATTCATGAAGATGGATATATAAAGGAACATACCAAATTGGTGATTCAAATATTGATGGACTGTTCGGAAGGAAAAAGGCCTCTAGTAGATAAGAAAGCACCACTTAAACTATACCTAGATAACTATCATGCTCACAATCTCTTAAGGAGCCTTAGAGAGTCTTTGAATCATCTCATTTGGAGAATATCTACAAGAGGAAGGTAATAGAAATCATCATCACTTTGAAGCTTCACCTGTTATAGAGTCTTGCAAGAAATCTAAAATTGGGGAGGAAAAAGTTGAATATAAGGGAGAACAATTTGAAGAGAAGGGAGAACAATTTGAAGAGTTGGAACAAGGAGAGATTGACCCCTCTCAATCTCTCATGCATCAAGTAGAGCCAAGTGTCTCATCTGAGGAAGTTGAATCATCTCACAATGAGAAATCATTGATCCCACAATAGGTACATGAGATTCATGAAATATTATCCAAACCATTAGACCCCCTCCCATGTATTTTTACTTTCTCGTCGAGAATCAAGAACAGTGTAACAAGCTGCAACACCAAACTTCAAGGCCATCTCAAAGTACATGAAAGCCAAGAAGTCAAGGAAAAACATACTACTTCAAGATTCTACACTTGAGGTTTTCAGATCTTTGTTTGTTGACCCAAAGTAGATAAAAATTAGGAGGAAATGACTCCAAATGAAAATGAGATGAAAAAGTATCACTTGGTAAAGCTACACACAAAAGTGATGTTCATATTTTAAAGGAATAGTCAACTCGATATCTTTGAGTGGAATGAATAATATAAAATAACCAAATATCAATTGGAGGAACATGTGAGGACCTTATATTCATATATGGAGTCATTTTTGGAGTTGAGATCATCATCATTGCCTCTTGTTGAGATAGTCTCACCCATCAGCAACTTTGACCCGCAATCCCTAAAATAAGCACAAGGATTCACAATGCAGGGAGAGCAAATGACAAGTGGGTGGGGAAAATCATTGAAAAAGGGAATGTGCTTTTGATTGAGGTCCTCTCTCTATTATACTTCACCTTAAGCACCATATAAAAAAATAAAAGTAACTAAGGCAGAAATGGAAAAAAAATGATATGGGTTACTCGTGTTCTCCCACCGACCTCTATAATGGGGATTATTTCCATGCCATTCCCGATAAGAAAAAATGTGTTCATGGGCCTAGATGAGAAATTTTCACCTATCTGGTTCCGTACCATGGCTGCAAGGTGTGATGCATTGAAAGGTTCTTTGACAAAGCTCGAGAAATGCAAGAACAATGCTCAAGGAATTCTTGAAGATCTATGAAAATATGTAGAAGTTATTGGAGACCCTCGTATCAATGAAAACACATCCTTGAGAGAGATCATGAATTCTTTTCAAGAAATGGATTAGAAAGAGGCAAGATATCCTATCTCTTTCAATGAAGATCTCATGGAGTTACTCACATCAATCATGGTTCTATTTCAAACATTTCTCAAGATCACAAAAGTTGGTTCACTGAGTGTAAGAAGCTAAGCCACATTCCAGAGGATTGGATCAACACATTGGAGTATGTGAACATTACTCAGTCGATAAGATCACACCGTGAAGTTGTTTGTTTCATCGAGAGAGGTGAAAGGGTTTGAGTTCAAACTAATCAAGTTTCCACAGGATGCATCAGAGGTGGAATAATCATCATAGGAATGGTCTTCATCAAGTGGCAGAGCTACTTCCTCCTCCATTTTATTTCTCCTTCATCCATTCTCACTCTCCTTCTTCTAATTCTTCATTGTGTGTAATGATGACTTTTTGTATTATTCATTAAAGTGACTATGTAATATTTGTGCAATGTAAAATTACCTTTTGCAATTATAAAAAGGGGACTTATTTTTTATTTCCTAAGGTCATTTGAAAAGTCACTTATAATGGGAATATGAAAAGTCATGTGGGAGTAGATGAAGAGATGGATTGTAAAGCTATAAAAGGAGATGAACTCCTCATTGTAAAGGGATGGTTAATTATTGTTTACTAGCTCTCATTGTATTTCTAGAAACAAGTTCCTTCACTTCCTCTATTCTCTTGTCTATTGTTATTCTATCTCCATCTCAACTTGTACTCCATGAACATTGTAAATTGTGCAACATGATGTAATAAAACTTTGTGTTTCTTATGGATTGTTCCTCTTTCTATGTGAGTGGTTTCTTTAGATTGATGCAAGTGAAATATTATTATTTTAATGCAATGAACTCAGATATGTTATTTGTTGATTAAAATCGCCCTCATATTTCCCTCTCCTATCTCCTTCACTAAGCAATTTTCCTCCCTTTTATTCCATACAAGCAATTGCCATAGGTTTAAGGAAGTATTCTCGTGTGATACCTGGTCTTTGGGCCACCCCATAAATTATTTTAGATTATATTCATTTCATTGATTTAAATAAATGGATCTGCCCCATTTACTCATAGGGACCTAGTCCCAAAGCATTGGTGAAATATCACAATTTTTCCTAATGACAAATTATTTTAGCAAAATTTTTGTGCCCACCGTGGAGAATTTTTTTATGTCTCGCACCACATCAAACACCAAAATAATCCACACACACACACACACACACACACACACACACACACACACACACACACACACACACACACACACACACACACACACACACACACACACACACCCACACACACACACACACACACACATATCCCAAATATAAAAATCAAATATCTAGAAAGAAAATAAATAAATTTTGAAATATGAAAATCCATTAAGACTTATTCCTTCCACTAATGGCTATTCATAGTCCTCCCCCAGTCCCAAGACCTGAAATTATTTTCCATATGCAAGAAGATATTACATCGGACATGAGAGAGTCTATTTTGGATAATACAATGAAATTATTCCATTAACACACATCTACAAAAATTCTAGATTATGAAGAAGAATGCACAGATGATTTGGAAAGAGAAAGACAAGCTCAAATTCAACAAAGGAGAGCTTGATAAAATTCTGATGTGAGTTTGTTTAAAGATTGCAAAGTGGTTGATCATAGATACACTAGGTTTGAGAGGAAAAGATGAAAAATTGATCCTATCTTTGAATAACTAGAAATATGGTAAGAGAAAATAAGAAATTATCATAACCCCTTCCTCCCATCCCATTAATATCTCAAGTGGTGTTGAAAATCCAAATCCCACTCATCTAGTTTCATCTTTGGCTTCTCTAATTTCTCCAAATTCAATGGACATAGAATTTCTAGATATTAAAGAATAATTTGAAGAATTTGCACAAGCAAAAGTGGAAGTAGAAATAAAAGTAAAAGAAAAAGAATAATTAGAGGTAATAATGATGGAAGAAGGAGAGGGGTCTCTATGAATTGTGCCACAGGGTAGAAACAAAGGTTCACTTTCTCTCCCTCAATCTATCACCAAATTACTAAAGGTATCTCATAAGAGTTTTCCTAAATTTAGAGGTGATGAAACACAACTCCTAGAGGAACATGTAGTAGCATTCATCACAACATGTTATGTATTGGGAGTAGAACATGAAGATGTTTTAGGGATATTATTTGTAGAATCTCTACAATAATAAGCAACAGAGTGTTTCTATCTTATATCATCCAAATCCATCACTTTTGGATGACATCAAATATAGCTTTAAAGAAAGGTTTAAATATACTATAGACTATTAAGACCTCATAGTGTAGTTGGTTCAAATGAAAAAGGAGCCTAATGAGACTATGAGGGAATTTTTAGCTTGTTACAACAAGTTTCTCAAGAGGATATCCTTTGAAGCTATGCCCTTTGATGACAACATGAAAATATTCTTCATCAACACTCAACTACATGTGGTAGGATTCATCCTCTGAAGATATTTTCCTAGGAACCTTAAAGAAGCTCAAGAATATTTCGTTTAAGTAGAAGGTGATTTGATTTATTTAGGAAAATTAAAAAATCAAAGTGGTAATTAAAAGGGTCAAAGTTCCAATTCTACCTACACGAACCCTTGGTTTGAAAATTGGTAAATGATGTGATTGCACTCAAGAAATGAATTTCTCAAATTACTTTGAGATATGCTCCAAGGAATAGTAATTTTTAGAATAAAATAATAATTACATCACCTCCCAAAATACTTTATCTAAAGGCTTCCATATCAATGTAGCTTGTGATACCCAAGGTGATGATGAAATTGAAATTGAAGAATTTAATGATGCTGAGATTGGGTAATTTGAGTGCTCATCTAGAGATGAAAGTGAAGAGGATGATGTACCAGGTTTTTATTTCATGGTGTTCACTTGTTCTCAATCTCGGAGAAAAGTTCTTCCACTACTACCTCAAAGAAGAAGAAGGATGCGATTCTCCCGTGGAAACTCTACATATTAAAATAATTAATAGATGAGCTAAACTTTCACCTTATATGGAATTTTTAAAAGAAAATTAAGATATCATGATATCCAAGAAGACCTCATCTAAAGAAATTAAGTCTCCTAAGTCTACCTCTATTAAATCTTATTCTTCTAAGCCTTTTAATGCTACTTCCAAAATAGTTAATGTTTCTAGCAAAACTCCTGAGGTACTGTCGACACTAAAATTTTCCTCCGTAATTTCTATTTCATTAATGTATAGGATGTTGTTAAGTATAATTAGTAGTAGCGTCTGATAGAAGATAACGGTGCCGTCAGTACGGTGCCGCCAATAATGTGGAGTACGGTAACAGTCAAAGTACAATAGGAATGTTGTAAAAAGTAAATATTTGTCGTAAGTGGTCCGGTAATGTTAAAATGTCAAAGTTTGGGTAATTAGAGAAGTAGGGTCTACATGATTAGGAATTAGAAATATTATATTGGTAATAAGGACAAGGAGTGAGGTCATAAATATTTTGTGTATTTTATTTGTAAAAAGTCTAAAAATGTGGAACCCATGTAAAATGATAAGGTTTATCTTATCTTAAGAGATAAGCTTACATGTACAGATAAGAGTTAAGGTATGGAATATGATTCGTCAGAGTGGATTTCTTATCCTATCTTAGAGATAAGATGGATAAGCCTGGAAGTTCTATAAATAGAGAGGCCACCCCCCTCATTTAGCATAGAAAGAAGTAGTGAGAAATATTGTATGAAGTGTGTAAAGGAAGCATCAGTTTAAAGGTGTGTTGAAGAAGCCATTAAGAGGTGTAATTGTAAAGTTTCTCCCATAGTATTAGTGGAAGGCAAGTGAAGTCAATAACACTTGAAGTTCCTCATGGGTGAGATTGTAACAATTTCATGTTAATATTATAATTTACTTTGATATTTCAGATTTTTCATCATTCCATCTTATCATAGTCGATGGTATTCTTGTGTTATGTTTGTTGTTTTGTTTCCAGATTACATCCAACAAACTAAAAGATGTGCATTAGTAAATAATCATAGCACAAAGAGTTCCCGGTGAAGAATTATCATAGTGCCGGATTGGTGATGACAAAGACTCCATAAGCCCATAGTAGATTCCAAGCCTAGCTCTGTTGCCAAAGTAGCCTCTACTTCCAAATTAGTTCCCTTTCCACTCCATAAATCTTCCACCATCCCGAAACATCTAATTCCTCCTCTTTTTTATATCATAGACCAGGTCAAATGGTCTAAGGTCCAAATTTTAGAGTCCAAATATTTGTAAAAATAGTTTGATAAACTAGTCCAGTTTATCAAAGGTAGTAACCCAAATCCCAATGTTGTCACACCATCTTCCAAAGGGTTACTACCAACTCCTCCTTCCCCATCATCTCAAAACATGCTATCATTAAGCGCATCCAAGATTGAAAAGATTGAACCATTTTATCTTTCTCTTCTTGTTAGAGGTTACCAATTGAACAATTGTATCATAGAATCAGGTGCTTCTGAAAATGTGATGCTAATAAAAGTGGATAATGTCATTGGTCTCACCCTAACATGGGATAAAGTCTAGTGTTATTCTATGGAAACTAAATAAGTCCCACTTGTGGGAAGAATAAAAGATGCCCAAGTTGCTTTAGCTGATTTTCCTGAAAAGAAAGTCTTATTGACTATCTTAGTGGTGGACATTCCAAACTTATATGGGATGTTATTTAGTATAATTATTTTAGATATTTGTGAGTATAAATTCATATGGACTGGTCTTTAGCAAATATTCTAGTCAAGGGTCAAATGAAAAATTTGTTTCCAATGAGAAAAATGAAGTATACAATACAAAAATCAAAAGATCCTAGAGCTGATATTCTTTATCAAGAAAGTGGACATGGGAACTAATTTATGACTTATGGAGGAGATGATGATGTGCCTCTTATCTTAAAATAAGTTGAAGAAAAGCTATGGAATATGGAGTTTGACAAAATCTATTGTAGTATAGGATCTAGAGCCGGTGTGGTTGTGATTTCCCTATCAAGTGAGTTGTTTCCGTTTGTTTTTAAGCTCTAATATGAAAATAAAAAAAAACAAGTTATAATATGAAGCTCTTCTCTTATGAATGGATGCAATTGAGTCTATGGGAATTATTCAATTGAAATTCCTAAGAGATGCAGAGGTAATTGTGAAACAAGTATGGAATTATTACCAAGTGAAAAATCCACAGCTAAAAAATTCTAGGAATAGAGTGTGGGATTGAATTGAATATTTTGATGATTTATCTACACAAGTTGTCCCCCATGAACAAAATGAAAATTTTGATTCTATTGTTATGTATACTTCTCTACTAATACCAAAACCTTCCTTTAACAAAGAGAAATATTCTATTGAGATGATATGCAGACCATGTGTGCTCGATAATTCTAACCGTTGGCAAGTATTCAATGATGATAAACATATCCTCTCTTTCCTCAAGCAACAAGATAATTTTAACAACCTTTTATTTGAAGGAAGTACTTATTCACCCCACGAGTCAACTTCAAAGGAAGAAAAAGGTGAAGCTAAAGAGGTTGATTCTAATGGAGTGCTCATGCTAAAAGGTAATAAGATTCCTAAGGGCCTAGTCTCACTTGAATAATTGTTTGATAGGCATGATAGATTTGTGAAATATAAAGCTAAGGAATATATGATGAGAACTATTGATTTTGAGAAAGAAAACATTGGGGCAAATAAGAAAACTCAGTTTGTGAATATAGGAAAATGTTTCTCATTGGAGGAAAAGAGAAACTTTGTTTTTCATTGTTGAAAAAGTATTCAGATGTGTTGGCATATTCTTATGATGAGCTGAAATATTTTAAACCAAAAGAGATGCAACACTCAATACCTCTCAAGGAATAAACAAAACCATTCTAACAAAATCCAAGTAAATATAATCCAAAGATTACTAGAATAAATAGAGAGGAAGTTTTACAAATGCTAAATGCAAGGATAATTTTCCCAATCCACCATTCTATATGGGTGGAAAACATTGTGCCTATCCGGAAGAAAAATGGAGAGATAAGGATTTGTGTATACTTCTATAATTTTAACCAATCTCATCTAAAGGACACTTATCCAATCCTAATCATGGATCAATTCCTACAAGAAGTCACTAGTTTAAAAATGATTTCTATGTTGGATGGATTCTCTAGTTATAATCAAATTGAAGTCACACAATAAGATCAATTTAAGACTTATTTTACAAATCAGTGGGGAACCTTCACTTATAGTCGAATGTCATTTGGTCTCATCAGTGATGGGCCAATATTCAAAGAGAAATGGACTTGAATTTTAGGGATTTGAAGAACAACCGTATTTTCATTTATCTTGATGATCTCACAGTCTCCTCTAAGAAGAGGAGAGAGCATGTGATACACCTTAAAAAAATCTTGCTAAGGTTTCAAGAATGTGGAATCTTATTGAATCCAAAGAAGTCAATATTTGGAGTGACTGAGGCAAGTTGCTCATACATATTGTGAATAAATAATGAACAAATATTCATCAAGAAAGAGTGTTATCCATTCATAAAACTTTCCTTTCCCATAAGAAAGAAGGGAGTTCATTCTCTCTTTGGTAAGGTCAACTTCCTTTGCCACTCTGCTTCCAATTTTTTTGAGTTGACCAAATGTTGAGAATATAATATGTTGCTCTAATGAAGCATGCTTTGGAACGTATTTTGGGAACAAGTGACAATTGAGCACCATGCATAGTTTGAGCTAATAATAGGATTTCTACTCAGAGTTAACTATAGGAAGTCTATTGTTAGAGCACTTGCATGTGTGCATCTTATTGTAAAGGTGCATGGCTATTATTAGCATGTGACCTATTTTGAGAAGTGCATGGGTGGTGAAGGGAAAGTCCCCACCCCTATATATATATTGATTTGCATGGGTTAGAGTGTGAAAAACTATGGTAGAGTTATGTTGTTGGTTTTGTCACGCACATGACTCATGAAGATACTTATGTAATGTAAGAAGCTTTTGTGTTTTACAGTATTCAATACAATGGATAATATTGGCTGGATAATGGTATTAAACATGACTGATTTAGTTCTTGCATGGTAAATCTTGTTATAGTCATTGTTTAGTTCATTCTATATCTATTCTAAGAACTAGATCTGGTTTATGCACTTGTGTGTTGTTTACTATTGATAATGAATCTAGATATCTATATGCACCAACATGCTAACATTTTTATACAAGCAACTCTAAAGAGGGACCTGGTGCCTTTGCATGCTTTGGGTGAGTGCTCATCTGGTTGAGTGATGTGCCAATGTGCACTGGGTCATTTACTATAAATTCTAGGCTACATCATTGGTTCCATTTCAGGACCTCTTTTTCAGTTTTTTTCAGATGTTGCATGATGAAGACGTACCAGGTTGACCTTGAAAGTGTTGAGGAGTGGATAATAGATCTGGAAGAAGAGTACACTCGGAGATTCAACACTAGATCTAGGTTTGATGCACACGTGGGTGGAGTAGAATCTATATGACTACTTATATGAGAGCTTCTTTGCTATCTTCCCAATAGAGCTATACGAGTGGTTGGTTGCTTACACATCTAAAAGGAATTGGAGGTTTCACACACTTGTCTAGATGCAAGAATAATTTCAGGCCCTCTATGATGCTTGATCTGATTTGGACGTGCACACTGTGGACACTTGGTTCCATGGTGTTCTAAATAGCTATATTTTGGAGTACTCAATTTCCACTTATTCTTTCCTGGAGGTAGTTGAGTTTTAGTTTTACGTTATCCTAGGGGAACCTATCTGCAAGGCATTCCATTGGTGATCAAAATCTTGTTGGTAACCCTAAATTTGGAAGAGAAGTCGATGGCTAGCTAAACCCCACCATGCGCGGGGTAGGAGAAGGTTTGGTAAGGATGGTGGACCTAGTGGCAGAGAGGAAAGAGAAGAAAGGTGACTTAAGTACAATGAGGCACGTGAGAGGGATTTAGGGAAGTAACGAGATTGTAGAATGGATGGTGTTGAGGAGAGAGATGGCTCATGAAGGATTTGAGCTCACGTAGAGGATGTGGAGCTAGAGCATCTGGAACTCCCCCATTTGGGAAAGCATGACAGGGAACCCTCATCGGCCTCTTATGAGAGTGCAATAGCAAGAGACAAACTTGGGCCATGGGGCACATGCATCTAATCTACCACTGCAAACCTAGCCCTTGCACTTGGTTTTCTAGTTTCTAGTATAACCAGTAGTCAACAAGCTAGTTTGGGTAGTAGAGTAGCAAGAGGTAGAGTTGACTTATCAACAAGTTCAGAGTGAATCATATAGCAAGTGCATTTATGGCTAGGTAGACATCTTCCCTATTATTTGGAGGACCGGTTGGAGGAACCTTTTTAGGTGTCATCGACACAAAAAACACATGGGCACACAAAACTTTGGACTCACATCGGGAGTAACACAACTTCAGACTATAGGAGTTCAGTTTAGCACCACTTGTTGGGACACATGGGCAAGTGTATCCTCTGGTCCAATTCCTGCTACAGGTGGAGGATCAGGTGGAACAGTAACTCGGATCTGGTGGATTTGTGGATTTGGGTGGGGTAACACAGGAGGTTCTAGATCTGGTGGGCATGGTCCTCACTAGCCCCAAAATATTTACATGGAGATGTCACTTCATCTCCCAGAGTATAGGGGAATAGAAGATGTTGCTGAGCATGTGCATATGTGTGAGATATTGTGGCACATGAAAAGGAATAAAAACTTTAGAATGCAAGGCTAGTCAGTTTGCAACTACATTGCAGGGATGCACATACATAGTTGGTATAAAAATTTTGACCCTGATCAGACTTGTGTGGATTATACAACGTTACGGGATGCTTTCATTAAGGAATTTTATATACCTAAGTTTGAGCAAAAAGTATAAGCACACTCAAGGATATCAAGCAGCACTACTTGAGAGTGTCTGGGAGAGTATGATGCTCATTTCAAAACACTCTTGTCTAAACTATCATATGATATCCATGCAAGTCAACATGCACAATGGTTCGTTTGAGAGGCTTGATTATGCCTTTTAGGAGGGCTCTCACATAAGACTTATACAGACCCACAAGGCACTTGAAGTAGCTCTACATGTTGAGGCAAGTTAAGAGCATAGACACTGGAGTGAGCCCATTCTTGGAAGCTCAGATTGTAGTAATGGAAAAGTAGTTGGAGAAACTATCAACCAATACAACACATGAGACACGCAGTGGAATTTGGTGCACAGATTGTGAAGTAGAGGGCATACTAAGGATAGTTTTCCTCACAGATCGGTGTGCTCCTTATTATTAGAATGTGAGATATGTCATTTGGACCATGATGTAAGCCACTTCCCATTATTACAATGCATGGTAAGAAAGAATGTGTCCTACTACTATAAAAATTTTCGGTCCATGACTCACAATACAAAAGATTTACAGGTTGATTGATCAGATCCATGATGCCATTGATATTGGTGTATGAAAGATGGGGGTTTTGAATAACTCTAAGGATAAAGGTGAGTGACATGATCATGAACACACTCAAGGGCGCTATGATCAAAATGAAGGGCACTTTGAGGGAGGCCATGGTAGAGGTCGAGGATACCATGGTGGATTCAGAGGCCGAGGCCATGGTAGGTGGACGAGGTGAGTTCCCTCATGGAACATGTTATATGTGTGGATCCCCTAACCATTACAGGCACAATGTCCTCAGAACATTACTTGTTCTTTTTGTGGAAAGAATCATAACTATGAAGAGTGTCCAAACTTATATGAACATCTGAGAAAGAAGCAAAAAATAAGAGAACAAGGGTGCATGGATGGTTAGGATACAATGCGCCATGGAAAACCAATGGATGTCAAAGTTAGCACCGGATCTTGAGGTAGTACTGTGAAGATTACTACACACACGTGCTAGGTGCTACGTGCACTAGAGAGAAGTGCTGCAATAAAAAGCCTACCATCACTAAGGAGGAGGTTTTACATGCAAAATACCTAGACCCTACACATCAGAAGGAGGTTTATCAGGAAACCATGGAGGTACTCAGAAATCTACAGGGTGAAATATAATGTTTAAAGGAACAGTCACGAATGGAGTAGAAGAAGGAAGTTGAGACTTTCCAGTCGGATGTTGATGATTTGAAGGAAGTATGCAAGATGTTGCATCGTAGAGAGAACATTATTCCATTACTAGGGAGTTGGTTGAAAGGAAACACTCCATGCACTTGGTAGTATTGAGACCAGACAATAGATTTTACATGCTAATCTCCCTCCCCATAGCTTGGATTATGACAAGGAGATCACTCTTGAATGTTGTTGTAGATGGATGGATTTTGAGAAATATTTTGATTGACACAGGCATGGAAGTGAATGTGCTTACCTTAGATGCATGGGTTCAGATGGGTAGACCTCCATTGCAGCCATCTTCCAATGTATTATATGGAAAATCGGACTAAGGCCACACCAATTGGAGTATTGAAGGATGCATCTATTACTATATAAGGGGCCAAGTTCACTGGGGACTTTGAGGTATTAGTGCTTGCAGAAGAAGACAAACTTCCCAACTCTACTTGGGTGCCCTTGGTGCTATGCAAATAATGTTGATCTATGATTCAATAAGGGATATATCAGTTTTGAGAACAAGGAAGAATGAGTTATTATCCCTTTGACAGATGGGAAATCTGCACCTTATGTTGAGCCCTTAAGTGAAGAAGACCTAAAAAATTTATGTGTGCACCATTTGAGATCCAAAAGTACTTGAGCCATCTAAGGAAGGAATTCTCTAGTGGGATGATGCACATTCCATCAGTGATACTACAAGTATCACCTGTGAAATTGGGCACATGGCACTTACGAGATGGTTGGGCATGGAGTAAGAAGTGCAGCATGCACGTGTAAAGCGAAGCCATGTGTGTGTTAGGAGGTTAGGAAACAACCTTGTACCGGTACACTAGTGAAGGAAACCATGAGGTATTCCTGTGAGCCATGGAAGTACAATGGAAGGATCAAGTGGACAAGAAGGAATATGTTAGTGTATACCCTATGTGGGACAATAACACACTGGTGGATGGTTCATAGGGATAATCTCATAGAATGGAGAGAAGTGAGAATTGCTCTATCAACCCTTGATTTTTAGGAGTAATGCACCTACTCAAATATGTGAATATCATGGTAATAATCTTGTTCAACACCACATTCAGTAGTGTGAGAGACTTTAGATAGAGGGACATGAAGCTTTACCACCTTCATTGTGGGTGCACAAACTTTATTTCACCTTGCGAGGTTGCGTGCGCACTTGGTATGTTTATGCGGAGCTGCACAGGAGACTAGAAATTAGCAAGACTTGACTACAGGAATGATCCAGAAATTTTGACTACTTCTCCACTAAACCTCCGATGAAAGAGGCATTATAGGTTATGAAGTGATTGACCATGGGAGATAGTGCAAAGGTTGAAGAACTCATTCAGAGTTATTTGGTGAGTCAGATCTAGAAGCACATTTTGATGAAGTAGATGAGACAAATGTAGAACTTGCTTGAGTGTGCTTTCCTAGAGAAGGAGAAAGGAAAGATGGTCTATATGGTGGATGATGAAGAAGTGGAACAATTGGACATAGATCATTTAGAGGGTACACGTGAGGTCTTAGATATGTGTGGATGAGAAGGTGCACACCTACCCATGAACCTATGAAGACAATGAAAGTGAACATTGGCATGGATGTTGAACCTAAGGAGGCCATAATTGGAGATTATTGGTCTGACTCTAAAGTGGCTAAGATAATTGAGTTACTACGTGATTTCTAGGACTTGTTTCCTAGGGGCTACCATGAGTTGAAAGGGGTGCATGAATCTTTGGGTGAGATGAAAATTAAGTTAAAGGAAGGTGCACCCTGTTAGGAAGAGACCTTATAGGATGAACCCTAACCTGCAAAAATTTAAAGAAGAAATAGACAAGATGTTGGAATCTGGCATTATTGAGCCCATAGAGGAATCAGAGTGGGTTAGCCCTATGGTAATCAACATAAAGAAAGATGGAAGAATCAAGATTTGTGTGGACTACATGGAGTTGAATGTTGCATGTGTGATTGATCCTTTCCCTACACCATTCACTGAGGAAATATTGGAAGGTGTTATGCAGTGTGAAATTTACTCTTTTACAAATGGATTCTCTGGGTATCATCAGTAAGAATTGCTAAGGAGGATCAAGAGAAGACAACTTTCACCACTGAATGGGGAAGTTTTGCATACATAGTGATGCCCTTTGGATTGAAGAACATGCTGCCTAATATATTTTCATGCATTGTGGTTCAAGCATTCCAGGATTTATTCACAAATTCTTACAGGTTTACTTGGATGATTGGACCATGTATGGGCTTATCAAGGATCATTGTGACAATTTGTGTTAATGTTTGAGAGGTGTAGATAGTTAAACATCTCTTTAAATATCAAGAAGTGTGTATTTTCTACACCTTTTGGAACTCTGCTAGGGCATATCATCTGCAAGGAGGGTTTGTTAGTAGATCCAACTAAGGTTGCATAGTCATTTTAGGCTTGGAGGAACCCACCAGTCAGAGTGAGGTGCACATTCTTGGGCCACACAGGTATTACAAAAAATTTTTATCAAAGGATATGCTAAGATTTTCATGCCCCTTGGAGGAGTTATTAAAAGGTAAAGGGAAGTTCTATTGGGGAGAACCAACAACAACATTTGAAGCGTTGAAGGAGAGGCTTACTACGGTGCACCTATTTTATGTTTTCCTTCCTAGAATCTCCCCTTTCACATACATGTGGATGCCTTTGGCATGGCCATTGGCATGCAGTTCTAGCTCATCTTAGAGAAGGTATTGTAGATCATCCTATATGTTTTTCTAGTAGAAAGTTGACTCCTGCAAAACATAATTATACAACTACGAGTGTGAAGCTTTGTCAATGATCTACGTGTTGCATAAGTTCAGACAATACTTTTTAGCAACACCTTTTTGTTTATATAGATCACATGGCATTGAAATACTTGGTAAATAAGCCCATTTTATAGGGGCACATATGCCGATGGGTTCTATTATTCCAAGAGTTTGACTTTACAGTTGTGGTAAAGCCAGGTAAAAGCAATTTTGGCCCAGACCACTTATCAAGGATTCAATCAGAGAGAGGACACAGTATTATCAAGATACAATGTCGAATGCATGCACATTTATATAGTTAAACCACGTGCCCTCAAATTAGAGGATATTGTTGTATTTTTACACAGGTATGACGCAGAAAGGAATGAAAAAGCCTTGGAAAAGAAACAACTTGCAATTTCATGCCACACCTTTCATGTTGATCAGTGGTGACTTATATAAACTAGGCCAAGATGAAGTATTGTGTGTGTACTAGAACATGAGCACACAAAAATCATGGGGGAGGCTCATGGTGGTATTGCATAGGTGGACACTATGTAGGTGACGCCACCACACGTAAGATTCTACTCACTTGGTTTATGGTGGGAAACCTTGTACAAGGATTACAAGGAGTATTGTAAGGCGTGTGATCACTTGTCAGCACCTTGGAAAACCTAGGTAGAGAGATGAAATGCCTTTGAGGCCCATTACTAGTGTAGAGCCTTTTGAAAAATGGGCAATAGACTTTGTGGGTCCTATTTCCCAGCCACACATAGAAATAGATCACGCTACATCATCACTTGTATATATTATCTTACAAGGTGGGTGGAAAGCAACACCTACAAAGGATTATATAATGGCTACAACAACAAGGTTCTTGTGGGAAAATATTCTTACTAGGTATGGATGTCCTTTGAGTTTGACAAGTGATAGGGGCACTCATTTCTTGAATGTGACAATCAGATATTATTGGATGAATTTATGGTCACACACCACAAGACAACACCATATCACCCTCGGAAAATGGGACTTGAGGCTTTCAACAAGATATTGAGCCAGACTTTGACAAAGATTTGTGATGTTGGAAGGAAAACTGGGATGATAAAGTTTTTGTTGTACTTTGGGCATATAGAACAACCTATAAATGGTTGAATAAGGCAACACCCTTTCAGTTGGTGTATGGCATGAAGTAGTTCTTCCCATGGAATTCATGTTACCTTCTTTGTGTATCACATGTGGGGGTCTAGCTGATGAGAAAGCATTGGAAGAAAGAATTGACAAGTTGATACAGCTGATGAGAGGCACACCATAACACATTGGAGTCAGAAGCAAGAAAAATCTAGGAAAAGGCATGACATGACAGACACATCAAGGACAAGAAGCTTGAGGTTGGGTAGATGGTACTTCTTTATGATTCAAAGTTTCTATGCCACCCAGGAAAGCTTAAGGTGCATTGGTTGGGACCATATGTTATCACTCATATACTTGAATTAGGCACTTTCCAGCTAGTTAGAGGCACTTGATGGAACACATGGTTACCCGGTTACTTCAATGGGAGTAGGTTGAAGCCCTACTATAAATAAGCCTTCTTGGTGTTTGTAATAAGGTAGTATTTCCATTTAGATTAGATTTCCCTTATTATATTTCCTTTAATGTGTTTCCTTCTTTTCATATGCTTTGTCAATTTAGTTTAGTGTTTTTGTGTAATAAGCATGCTTGCGCACCAGTTTGATTACAATCTGAAGTGTTTTTATGTGCAACAGAGACTACACATATACCCTTAGTGTGGGGTGGTTTCATTCAAATATGGGTATGCATAAGGAAATACTGGTGCAGGTGGTTTCTCTTGTTAGAAAGTGTGGATGGTATGGAAAGGTGTTGCTAGAAAGAAAATTTCTCCTAAAAGAAGATCATAGTTAAAAAAATGCCCAATATAATGCGAGGTAAGTTCGGCCATGGAAACTACTTAAGGGAAGGCATAGTGGTGAGGTACTTTGGTGCATGGAAGCACATGAAAGGAGGTATGTGGCCAAAAGGTAGAAAGGCATGCTAGAAGGTTATGGTTGTGGCACACAGGTGTATCACATGAAATGTGGTAAAATGTTCAATTAATGAGAGGATCGGTGGTAGGTGGAGGAGAAATAAATGTGATTAATTTTTCAAATCTATATAAAGAACATGATGTGGGTTCATTTTTACCTTTGTGATTACAAGTTTTTGAGTGAGTTTTTTGATGTTGTGTGAGATGCGTCGAGGTGCAAAGAGCTTTAAAACTAGGTGAGGAGAGTGGATTTGTGCATGAAATTGGCTTGTGTCCCCATTGGAGAAGGGTTTGAGTGAAGCAGAGGCATACAGAGAGGAGAAATAGGGCACAAGGTTTGAGAAGAAGCTAGGGCATGTGATTTCAAGTTAGGGCATGTAGTTTTGAGCTAGGGCATGAGGATTTTTCTCACAAAGGTAAAAAGGCACAACCTTGTTTTACCATGGCACCAAGGAAAGCACTTGGAGCAGGAACAAAGGGGAAGAAGAAGGTAGAAACCAAGGTGGAGATTGAGGATGCCCCCAAAAAGTAGGTTCTCAAAATGCAATACCCAGAGGATGTAATCGTGGGATGTGACTGGGATTCTCACATTTCTCATAGGAGGTAAGGTAAGTGACTACAATCATCACATGACTGACATCAAGGAAGAGTTGGATGCGCTGTTAAGAAGAAAGACAAAAAAGTGCACACATTGATGATGACATGCCTATTTATGATGATGTTGGAGAGAAATTGTTGAAGAAGGTAGGGGTCTTGCAGCTCTATGAACTCCCTTACTTTGGAAAACCAGAGAAACTATACCAATGGCTTATGAGAAGAGTCCACGAGGACTTATTTTATTTTGTTGGGTGGCGGATGAGGATCACCACCCTTAATTACAAGCCTAATAAGTTTGAAGGGAACAAGGACAGAGATTACTAGTGACTTATCTTGACAAAGAAGCTATTTTGGCCACCCACAAGGAGCTGGGTTACTCAAAGGGTCCACGTGAATGGATATTTACAAGTTAAGGAAGTACCCTATGGTACAGAAGTGGCCACACACTTACTCACCAAGTTGAATGATCAAGAGAGATGGTCACAAGTGAACACCATGTGGCTACACATTGCTAAGAAGATATCATCATAGGGGAGTTTACAACTTGGTGGGATACATAGTAGATACCATCATTGAAGAAGCACAAAGGTGAGAAGATAAGCTTTGGCACCATTTTTCTATCTCTTGTTTTTGTTGAAATTGGAGTGCCCGATGGGCCAAAGAACAAGATTTGGGAGTATCCTGTAGAGAATAAGTCTCTAGCAGAGAGGTTTGAGAAGTATTTATGTGAGGGATCTATGAGTGGCCCATTTAGGAAAAGGGCAGAGATGTGGTATGATAGACTTCACATGGCTTTCAAGAGGAGTGGAGAATTCCTAAGGAGTTGCCATCAGTAGTTTGGGAAGATGATACAATTTTTGTGTACCAACACTTTTGCATTGTGTGTTTTGCAATGAAGGATGGGACATGGAGTCCTTGGTGTAAACTCCCTTACACCTTTACAATGTGGTTCTTCTAGGTGGTAGTTCACAGTTTTTTGATGCACACAGTTAATCTACAATGCAGACAAGGTAGACTTGTGACTACCATACCTTGAGGAAGACTTACACATACCCAGGTAAGTCTTGCTTATATTGAGAGGTTCATATCAGATGATATAACCATGAGGCATATCAGTTTGGCCATTGGTGATAGTGGGGGCTACACTAATTTATATCCAACTTAAGCCTAGGATGGAAAATGGTAAGTATGTTGAAAATGAATGTATGCTACTAGGCCCACCAAAGGGGAAACATACAGTTGGGAGCCTTGGTGGCTGAAAATCCCACTTCACCATTAGAAGAAGAAGAAGATGATGATCAAGAGGACAATGGTGGTTTAGTGCACATGGGGGATGGAGGAAACCCTCAGACACTAAGGAAAGTAAGCATGAGGTTACTCCTCCCGGAAACAACAAGAGGAGGAAGACTTAGAAACAACGTGCCAACCTTAGATGCAGACCCAATAAATGAGGAACACCAATTTAAAAGGGTGTTCAGAAGGAAAAGGACTCGAGCATGGGGCCATCACAACCTCCATGAGATCAGGAGATCTCCCTCGAAAAAAGTACCTACGAGAAGAAGAGGAGGAGAAAGTTAAAGCTCGGAGAGGATGAAGAGGATGAGTCTTAGTGAAAGCGTGCACCAAGAACCCCGGTGCAGCCCGAAAATATAGAGGAGCCTCATGATGAGGAAATGAAAGATGATGAAGAGGGGGTCAAGGAGATAGAGAGAGAGATGGGTGAGCCATCTGGCATGCCTCACTCCACACAGGAAGGTGAAGGACCCATTGCATGATTCTAGTGCCCGGGTTCCCAAGGGCAAGAAGGAAAAGAAAGGAAAAGCAGGTGAGGACTATGTGACTCGGCTATATGGGGTACATAGAGGACACCAACAAGATCATTCACACCAGGTTCCAGAGCATGGTAGGGCCAAAGGATTTATATGGCTGGGAGTTAATGGACCCAGAAAAGGCCAATGTGTGGACTAGAAAATAATTTTCCTGGTCCATGCAGACACACATGGATGAACCAAATTTTGATGTGTGTGAGGAGTCATGTGTCTCACATCGGGTAAAGAAGAAACCATAGATTAGGCACATGATTGTCAAGCCTCCTGTAATGTCCGATGAGCAAGTAAGTAAAATGCCTTGGTCAAGGTATCTATTGAAGTGGCGGAGAAAACATTGATAAGGCCACCACCATTCGAGTGCTACTTGAAGATAACAAGGATAAGACTACAAAAATAAAGGCACTTACAAGTAGAGAAGGAATGAGAAGAGGAAAATAATGAGGCCTTTGTTAGCATGGCTGAGGAAATCGGTGATCATATTCTTAAGGTAAGGCCTCATTTGGAGTCTAAAGTTCCTCAAAAGTTTCCTTCTAATGCATTATTTGCACTCTGGTGGGTCTAGTTTTGAATGAAGTGCACCATTGTTATGGCCACACCAAAATCCTATGGAAGAAACAACAAGAGCAAGGGCTACCATTGTTAGGAAAATTTCAAGTTTTGAGGCCTTGCTCCAAACATTGAAAGATGAGCTGAAGAAAGTGGATCAAGCTTTGAACATGTGTGCAACACTAGATGCCATAATAAGAATCAAGACTATAACAGAGGATAATGAAGTGTTGAAGGAATGAAGGATGAAACACTTGGGCACATAGAGAGGTTAGCCTTGTAAAACAAAAGTGTGAGGCCCTTACAACAGCCCAAGATCCACACAAAGATAGGATCGATGAACTTGGGAAACTTATAGCTAAAAAATGGACTCCATGGAGGGAATGGTCTCAAGTATGGCACATGTTGTCCAAGTACTAAAAATGAGAAGGAAAAGATCACTCAGGATGAAATGGATGCCATCATAACAAATATCCTAGAGAAGACAAGAAACATGCTAAGTGACTGGCGAAGACCTTGGAGGTTGAACTCAAAAATGAATATCCAGAGTTAGTCTTCTTGAGGAAGAGGGTACTTGTAGAGTAAACTTCATTCTTTTGTACAATGCTTCATTCATTCTTTCATTCCTTATTCTTTATTATTGGAGACATAAGAAGGAATTCCCATTTTGGGGTGGTAAATGTACTTTAGTGTGGGGTAATGTTGAGAAGATAATATATTTCTCTAAGGTGAAGGCACATAAAGGATGTGTGCGTTGGAGCAAGGCACATTTGAGGGTGTGAAAGAATAGTAGAATGAGCGTGCACTAGAACACTTTGAATTCAAGACTTAGCCATTTTGTGGATAAGGGCTATTTTGGAGATATAGCATGGAGCACACAAAGACATGAAGACTTGGTCCACATGCAATGGTATTTTGGGAACAAGCAACAACTGAGCGCCATGCATAGTTTGAGCTAATAATAGGATTTCTACTCAGAGTTAACTATAGGAAGTCTATTGTTAGAGAACTTGCATGTGTGCATCTTATTGTAAAGGCACATGGCTATTATTAGCATGTGACCTATTTTGAGAAGTGCATGGGTGGTGAAGGGAAAGTCCCCACCCCTATATATATGTATTGATTTGCATAGGTTAGTTAGAGAGTGAAAAACTATGGTAGAGTTATGTTGTTGGTTTTGTCACATGCATGACTCATGAAGATACTTATGTAATGTAAGAAGATTTTGTGTTTTACAATATTCAATACAATGGATAATATTGGTTGGATAATGGTATTGAACATGACTGAATCTAGTTCTTGCATGGTAAATCTTGTTATAGTCATTATTTCACATCATTAGGATGGTTCTAGGATGATCTATAAAATGTATCTTGACTCAAAAATACCACGGCGAAAAAAAAGAGGTAACTGTGTATTAAAAATTCAAGAGTATGAACTTGAGATAAGGCCATATAATTTGGTTAGAAGCAATAGATTATACAAGTTGATGGCTGAGGATGATGCTCTCATGAATCAGAATGAAGATAAAGATTGTCAATGCTATATATGTGTAAGAAAGGAATTACCCTAGGTACTCTTTGTGTATACTACCAATGAGTGGTATTGTGATATTTCTTACTTCCTCACTTATGGTGATTTTCCAAAACACATGGATTATAAGAAACAAAGGACCCTCAATCTCAAAGCTGCAAGATATGTTGTTTGGAAGTATGTATTATACAAGAGAGCTCTTGATGGTTGTTTCTTAAGGTGTGTTGACAAAGATCAACATGATCAATTGCTAAAAGCCTTTCATGATTAATCATATGGTGGAAATTTCTCCTCCATTGTCACCACACATAAGATCCTTTGAGGGAAGTAATAATGGCCTATTATCTTCCAATATGATCAAAAATGGGTGTCTAAGTGTGAGACTTTCCAAAAATTTTACGAAGACCACAACTCGTTGCACTCTCACTCAGACCGGTGGTGATTGAAGAGCCTTTCCAACAATGGGGTCTAGACTTCATTGGTTCTCTCAATAATTATTATAGTGTTGTTCATACTTGTGTGCTGACAACAACACATTAATCAAATAAGTGGGTATAGGCCATACAAGTCAAACAAGCCAATTCGGAGACAATATGTAACTTCATCAAGGAAAATATTATTATCCGTTTTGGCATTCCACAAAAGATAGTTGTTGATAATGCCACATATTTATCTTCTATAGAATTAACTGAGTTTTGTTATGGATATGAAATATCCTTAGCACATACATCTAACTATTACCCTCAGGGGAATGGTCAAGTTGAGTCTAGTAATAATAATATTTTGACAATTATGTGATATGTCATAGATCGAATCAAATAAATTGGCACAAGAAGCTATTTGATGCACTATGGGATGATCATATCACTCTTGAAAAATCTATTGGTATGTCCCCGTTCAACCTCCTATATGAGATAAATATAGAATTTCTAATCACCGTGTAGAGTTAAAAAAATTACAACCGATCAAAGGAATGGAAGATGGTGAGTTCCAAGACTCACTTGACAAAATAATTTTGTACTTTGAGAAGCTTTTTAAAGATAGAGTGTTGGTGGTTATTTGGATAAAGGACTAGAATTTGAAAGTATAATTTTTTTTTGATAAGAAGGTGAAGAAGAGGGATTTTTATATCAGTGATCTTATAATACTATGGGATAAGAGGAGATAACTAAAAGGGAGCCGTGGAAAGTTTGATTCACTATAGTTTGGCCCATTTCGATACGAGACAATGTTATCCCATTTTTAGTTCATTGATAAAATGAAGATAATAAATAAAATTTTTATGTCGATGACCCTATTAAAAATCCATTTTATATTCTAATTGTTGCCTTTAAAATGTATTTTTCATATCATTTGTCGATTTCTGGGTTTTCCTTGTATTTTAAAAACTTTTTGTAAGATGTTTTCTGCCCTAAAAATATGACACACTAGATCCTTTTAGGTTTTGGGTTTCGATTGCATTGGAATATCTCATTTAAAAACAAATCCATTATGTAATGTGTTTCTGAATCCGAATCCTGAAATGTTGTATTGTGTCATAATTTTAGGTTTTCATACATTGAGACATGATTAACAATTTACATGTCATATGTCACTTACTTTCGAACTCCGAATCTAAGTCTCTTTTTGTGTTCTTTGTATCAAGTTTTAGGACCCGATTACACATTTTCATGACATGTCTCATGCACAAAATTCCACCCTCGAGTTAACACAATAAATTCCAGGGGTAGAGTTGTGGCCCAAATGTGCCATCTTACGTGTAATTAATGTTATTTCATTTATAAATAGGTGGGATTTCCATGTCATTTGTACCTTATACTTTTTTATGAATTTCAAAATTCCCTCTTGCTTTCACACTTGTAAAACTGGTTGGCATTTTATTAGTATTTTTAGTCAATTTTTTTAGATTTCAACTTTAGGTTCTTCATTTGGTAAGTGTTTCTCCTTCTTTTGGATTCACATTTTCATTTTAAAGATATTTTTGTCTTATTATTTGAGGATTCATTTTTAATTTTTTAGTTTCTCTTTCATAATCCCAATTTTTACTCATCCCATTTTTATATTTTACCTTGGTAAGTATGTTAAAAACCTTGACATGAACGTGTTGGGTTTTTAACCTACTTTTTAGGGAAAAAGTTAAGAAGAAATAATTTAAAGGAAATACTTAGTGATTTTTGACTCATCTCGGTGTAACGGTTTTCCCCTTATTGAGGCAGGTTAATTTCTTGAAAGTGTGTCATAAATATCAAAGAACCGAGTAGATTATGTAACCTAATATTATTTTGGGTTTTGAGAGGTGCTGAGCAAGATAAAAAACCTGATGGTGTTTCAAAATAATTAGGATGTTGAACATGGTTGAGTCTTTGTTAGTGTTTTGGGTTCGAAGAGTTGCATAACAAGGTGCACTTTTTGACGATGTTTCCAAAACTCCAAGGTGTTGATCAAGCATGTAAACCTGAATGTGTATCAAGTTTCCATGACTGTAAGTCAAAGATATTCTTATGATAGTGTGTCGACTATCAAAGTTTCTTTACGGGGGAAAAATCGACTCTCTTTGAGAAGATTAAAAATATTTTTAGATCATTTTCATAGATCATTTATGTATAATTCATGAAAGGGAAAGGGTGAAAAGGACTCATCCAGGAAATTAATCACAAGTATAAAGGAATTATGCCACCCTCTAATATTGATTCCAATGTCAATATTAGAGATACTTTAATTAGGGCATATTGACATGGAGTATTTTTGGGGTAGAGTGAATGTTATTCTCAAACTGACATAATTAAATGTATCTATAATAATGGATTACCCCTTACTATATCCTTTCCAATATATACTTAGTGTATAAGTTCATTCTCACATGTTCCAATGATCATGACTCGAATACAAGGTCCATTCGTAACCAAGTTTGGTGAAGTTATGGTGAAGTTAAACACCAACTACTTTGATGATCTCCTCAAGATTCCTACTTTCACCATATATGTCAAATAGATACAAAAAAAACTTGAAAATTTTGGGATGCAAGTATGGATGATTGTATCAAACATGTTAACAGAAATACTTAGTAAAACCCAAGCCTTTTGTGTCAAGATTTCCCAAGACCATGCCCCAAAGTGACTTCATCATTGAAATTGGTGACATTATCACACTTATGAGAAAAGCATTTGGACTCCCATAAGCCGAGAGAATTATAGGATGGTTGTATTAATTTATGACCATCATAAAGAAAAATGAGAAATTATTTGATTGGGGTGCGTTTATCAGTGACAAAATTGATAGCCAAATGAAAGAGGTATTGACTATAGGTAAATTCTATATAATGTATTATGTCACCTATGCTACATCTAGGATGAGATTGTACCCTAAGCTAAAATTGATAGGTTCATGGCCTTTGAGCCATGTCTATAAATATCATCCTTAGTTATCCCTTAAAGGAAATGAGAATCATATTTGGAGGGTTAATGATGCTTTCTTCTACAACATTATTTATAGATTGGAACCCAATCTCTCTAAACAAAGGGTTACTAATGCTGCATAGAATATAGCGTCTCACTGGGGTTGTATCTTTTTATGATTTGAAACATTCACCTACCTTTGGGTTGGATAATTCCAAGGTTACCTAACTCACCTTACCATATTTCCAAGTGAAAAATGGACTCTCATGGAGTTGGTTAGAAAGTTTTGGATCTTCACAAGTTCCAAAAATTAAAAATAAGGCGGATTCATTTCCCCATATTTATTGGAAGATATAATTGTACCTCTGTTATGAAGGCCAAGAATGTGTGCATTGACATTCAATAAGAGATCATGAAAAAATGCCCCTATGTTGGATTTCAATTTTTGTGACATTCTAAAAGATTATGGAAGAAAGAAATTCCATGTTCAAGATTTTGAGGAAATTTGGGTTGATTGTAGGGCTGAAGTAGCAATTAGAAGAAAAGATAAAAATAGATTAAACTTGGAGGAGGTTATAATTTTTAATCTCACCGATGTTCTTGAAGGAGAAATTGACAATGGAAATGCATTGAAATATATGTATGAGCATATAGATGGTGATAAGATGGAATTTCCTCTAATTTAATGGTCTTTTAAGGAATATGTATCCATTCGGATAGGTCCTCTTAAATCCTCCTTTAGTTATATATGTGGAATATTCAGCCTAGATATCTCCAATTTCCAAAGTTTCGTAATGCCCCGTTCTCCAACGACCATGTTGCTAAGCTTTTAACGTTGTGGTGCTCATGTTGACCTCTCGTTGGCTTCGCCCTTGTCACAGAAAATGACTAGAATTCTCCCACTCTGTCTTGTCTTCTCGCGTCGTGTCAATGTTTACTGTGGGTGTTTCTGCCTCATCCATTTCGTTTTCCTCCTATTAAAGGTTCTTGTTATTTCTATTAATAAGTATTAATAAGTGATAATAATAATAATAATAATAATAATAATTATTTTTATTTATTGATCGACGCGTTAACCTCACGCTTACGATCGTCGATTTGTTACCAACCCTGTTGTTAATTTTTGATAAGTGATTTTATTTTTTCAGTTTGGTAGCCCCACGGATCGAGCCTCAATTCACGCAAGGGAAGCTGGTTCTTGGGTGGCGCCATCGTCAAGGACATAGTGTTCTTGTGTAAGGTTCAAAGTTTTTATCCTTGGCCGTCTAGGCGCCCTGGTATGCGTTGTAAATGTTTGGGTAAATGCCTTCAACCGCTTTCTCTTCTTTTCCCCTTGTGATGAAATTGGTCCATGTATGCCAAGTAAGATAATTATCAGGTTAGTGGTGAATTTGACCACCAACCTACCATGCTGCTCCCGCCATAACCCAACTCTCCTCCTTGCTCTTCGCTTCACATTTCGGTTCTCAGAGATACCGTGTACAACATGTTTATTAAATGGATGTCTTTTAAAGTGGATATTGTGGATCCATTATTTATTCCTGGTTTCTATCACGTTAAGTGCCTTTGGAGATGTTAATACCGAATTAGGAGAGGGCTTCTTTCATTCTGACCTAAAACTATACATGGTTATTTACGCTTAAGGCGTTATATAATACTATTCGTATGCTTTTATTTATTTCAGATCAGATCTAACTACCGGACTTCTTGAAGCAAAGCGATTACATAAAAAAATACAGAGAAATGAGGATGAATCTTTATCCTGCTCGGAATTGAAGGAGAATTAATTAAATATAGATTAGGTCAAGAAATCTTAAAAGGCGTGCTCGAATGGGAAGGAATATTGGATCTGTGTATCACATAGATCTCTCTCCAAAATAGACATTTTTTTTTGGTAAACCGTGTTGTTTATTATTGTCCAACCTGGCATATGTTTTGGAAGGATTTCACTTTAGTTTTGAAAATGGCCGCATGAGGAAGTAACTGCCTGCCATTTCTGTGCCTTACTGGAGGGGGAAAACGTGTTGGACCTTCCCTGGGATCTGGGGAAGCGTGAGTGAAATCTTATTGGGTTTTTACCTGTGTTTTGTCTTCATGAGCTGTTATGGCTTGCTAGCCACGCCTTTTTTTTGGGGATCTGCATGCTCAGTGGTTTTGGGGGTCGCGCGCCCAAGGGGAAGCTCACATTTGTGAGTTTATTGCAAGTTTTCTTTGTTGTGTGGTTGTTTGCTGGTGCGCAGATCCTGGACGCCTTCCTTTTTCCTGCCCTGGCCGCGTGGGGGAGTGTGGGAGGAGTTATTTTGTTTTTATTTTTACGTGGACTATTTTAATGCATGGAAACTTTCAACAAGTGTCTTTGACAGCCAAAAACCCCCTCCATTGCTGCTGCTCCTGACCTGTTCCAGCGTGGAGGAGAGTGGAGGATGGGCGTTTTGAAAATGGAGAAAAAGGGGGCATGGGGCAGGTCGCCTGTTGGGAACTCGTGGCTCTTCCTGGGGTTTTTCTACACTGCAGGCATGATAAGCTCTTAACCCTCCCTTAATGGTTTATTCCCTGTAGTATTTGTGTAAATCAAATCATGTAATTCTTGTTGTTCTATTCTTTTTCTTGGGGTGAAAACCTCTGGCTTATGAGGGTATTCAGATATATCTTTGCCTGGTATTTTCTTTTTATATAATACAAAAAAATAAAACCAGAAAGATATGGACATCATGGGAAACTTGTAGATGCCTCCATCAAATCTTTTGATTCGAGCTATGGAAACCTGTATTCTTCATTCGTGAAAGCTACCTCTGTTATCATATGACTAGTTAAGGTGAACTCCCTGATATTATGGGTACTCTGCGTGTCTTAATAGTCGTCATTCCCTTCCTTGGAGGAGGATTTCGAACCAGTTGTTATCTGATGTCTTTATGGAGCTGTAGGTGATGTTGTAAGACCTTGTTGTTTGACCCTGAAACCCTGTTCAATGTAAACTATTCGCAAATATAGTTTTGTTGTCTGTCGGTTGGGTTTTATAATCTATAATGGTACCTTGCATCGTTTATTTGTGTTGAATGCCATTTAAGAGAGGGAGTTGTTGGTGGAATATGCTTCGACTTGTTTTGGTGAGGTAAACATTACTCTAGGCTTTTTGAGCTGTTAAGAGCTTGCTTGGAATAATGGGTTGATTGTTAGTGACGTGCAGTCACACATGTGAGGCTCTATATCGCATCTTTCGTGCTCTCTTTTGACTGAACCTCGAGGCTTTAATGTGTTATGTTATGCGGCTTTTACTTAACAGATAATTGTAATGGGCCTTGAGGGTAATCTTTGATAAGTCTGTTATATTGTCATTGGATCGATAAATTTTGTGGGCATGTTACTTTTGTAAGTTTTAAGGTAAATAAGGTTTACCTTGTCTTTAAAAAAGAAAAAAACAAAAAAACACATTAGTCATTCTCTGCTTAGAGCCATGGACATACTATTAATGGCAGACCACGAAGTGATGGTCAAGTCTTTCGTAGGGCCTCCTTGGAGTACATGGAATCATGATGCGATTTCATTTGACTGTAACCCTTCTCTGTAATAGGAGACTGCGTATGAATATCATGAGTAATCGGAATCCAATTCATGTCATGGAAACTTAAGGATCCCTATAAGTGGTTTACTTATTTGGTATTTCGGGGAAACCTTTGTTGTTATAAACAATAGTATCTACTTGAGTGATTATATACAAATTAATACTTGCATCTCATTAGGAGTGGAGATAATGTTGATACTGGTATTTATAGTGGCTTGGACCACGCTTACATATTTTAGCTAGCCAAATGTACCTTCTACTCATTAACAAAGTATGACGGTATTGTTGTTCGTAACTCATTCCTATGAGTTGGACTCTTATACTAATAGAGGCATATAGAGACATGATAATAAACAACCGAAAGGATATCTAAATAATATATGAACTTACTGATTTGTGGAACCCTTGTTTACATAAGTATATTCTTAAAATTGTGAGATAAATATCAAAAGTATACTTACATATCCTTGATTTTCTATAAAGGTTTGATACTTGGGTAATATTGATGAATATCATAAGATTGACACTTGTATTTATTATAGAAGCTCAATGTCGTTGGTACTTATATTTAATTAAAAGATAATATTATTGGATACTTATATAGAAGAAGTAGACTGAAGGTATTAAGTGAGCGATACTATTATTACTGTAATTTAAGTATAATTAATTGAAAGGTTACGGTTGTACATCTAGCCACTTGGAATTTTGTTCATATGTAAGTTGATCTTAGGGAGGTGAACCAATAATGTGATGTGCAGTTAAGTTTTAGAATGCATGTTAGGAAATTATATGTTAGGGAGTATTGCAAACTTTCATTTATGTAAATGCTAGATGGCATAAATTTTTAGGTGAGGATTATATCTTATCATGCTCAGTTCTAGCGAACTGACTCTAGTAAATATTTGTGCAGATGGAATTTTTGCGAGTAGATGAGGGATAGACTTGTAAACTTGTGCATCAACCTCAGCTGAGAAGTTCTTACATGAATCCTTTTTATATTGTTCAACTATTGATAACATACAGTGGAAAATGTAGGAGAGGATCATGGTCTTAGTATAATGTATTTGTGGACTTTGTCATCTTAACTTTGGACACCTTGGTTTGTTTGACCATCATTGAAAATATTAAAATATTGGTTCTTTGTTGTTGAGTGACTTTGTTGGAGTATCAGTATTTTAAGAGTTAATGTAACCTTGTTTTGTTCTTGTAAATGAGTGTTGCTACAACTTTACCCTTGAGAATAAATGTTGAGTTAAATCTTGCTATGACTTAGTAATCATGTTTCATAAGTAAACTAACATGGGATTGTTTAATACTTCTGGAAGTTAAACTAATAGTTGTATCCAAATAAAGTAACGTAGGGGTTTGAGAGCAAGTGCTTCTTTAAGTAAGCAAAGGCAAGACTATCATTGCAAGTAAAATTATATAACATGATAACCCTAGCTCCTCTAGTGAACATTATTCCTTTTATGGTGAAATTTGTAAAATGACCCTAAGGTGAAATGAACTGTTAGTTGTTAGAAGATGATAAGATTTAATAAGCCGGAGAAAACAAATTGGAGATCTCACAATCTTTCTCACCGCCATTTGGAAAGTAAATTTTTCTCCTTGGTAATACTCATTTAGCGAAGCCTAAGTAAAATCGTTGATAATTCTGGTTAAGAGCTCTAGCTTCAATTAAATACTGGCAATAACTAATGAGGTCCTAAAGATGTTTTCATCTCGACCTTCTCCCTCTAACCTTTTTCCAAGGCACCTTGTATTTCTTCTCTTAAGTGTGTTGAACTTAAAACCATGTTGTCTTGTGGGCAAGAACGAGTCTTAGTAGCGTTAGTGGTGAACAGATGGCCTTGTGGAATTTAAATACTCATTTTTCTTGATAAACGAATTAAGAAAATAAAGGCCATAATAGAGAAGAATTAGAACAAATTTCTCTTCAAAGTAAAAGTAAGAACTTAGCATTGTAAGAAGCATTGTACAAATCATATCTAGAGTCTTAGCAAACTGAAGTTAAGGATCGAAAGAGGTTACATAAAAATAAATAACCATCAATAATTTCCTCATTGTGGCTTGCCCTATCTGTAGGTGTGTTATGTGGTGGTTTCTTATGTTGTTTTGTCAAATAGAAAAGTGAACCATCCTTGGTGGGTGTGAACATTTCCGTGCTACCTTTGTGGTCATCCTTGTATTGAGTTATCCACGGAGTTAGTTGTGACCTCGGTGGTGGCATGTCGTGTCGTGTTTGTGTAAAAAAAAAAAAGTTATCCTGTATTTTACTGTGTTGTTTGTGTGTGAAATTATGGGTCATTACGCTTTCCGGTCAATTTTGGGTTAGAGGCAGGCCCCTCTCACGAGGATAAGATTAAAGGCGAGGCTTCTAAAAATAAGATGAAGTTTAAGTTATATAGAAATAAAACCAAGACTCCCCCTCATTCATATATCATTCGACATCCTCATTTGTATTAGTTAATTCTCCTTATCCTCAACATACACATGAGACATCAATTGGCATTATGGTCTCTCACTCATTCTATATTCCTCTATCATCACTCACACGATCCCTATTGTTACCTTGTACCTTTAGGTAATATTTCCATCCATCTTTTTCTATGAAAATCTCATCAATATATGCATCCATTTCTCCCTCTTCTCCTCCTTATCCCTCATCACCTTTTTGTCACTCATGGAAAACATCTTCTCATCCCTTTCCCCTCTTTCGAATGGGATAGGTATGACTTTAGGATCTCCCCATGTGACCCAATTTCCATCTCCTTCTATTGATCTATTTTTCATACCTTCTTCTCCTCCCACATCTTCTACCATGGTGACTGCAATATTTTCCACTCCTCCATCTTTGGTAACCACTTTTTCTACTCCCCTCAATACCACATTGAATATTACTGCTCCTCCCATGTAGGAACTCTCTTCCTCTGGTCCCTCTTAGATATTTATCCAAACCCTAAGGAAAAATAATATGAGCATCCCTCACGAGGCATTTGATTTTAGTTATTTGAAAGCTACACCTCACACATATGCAAGAATCTGAATAATAACTCCCACATCACCATTGATGCATCCAGTCAAATGTTTGATAAGATCATTATGTATGCTATTGATAAGATAAAGGAAGATATCAAAACTTGTGACTATAAAATAACCAAGGTGGTGCTCATGAAGGTTACAACTAAAGGTGCACAACAGGTTGTGTAAAAAATATGAACAATCTCTTCAAGAAGCTCAAGGAAACTAGATATTTAAAAGAGGAGCTGAAGGATAAGGTAGAACAATTGACAATTTTCTTTTCTAGAGATCTCCAAACCCACTCACATATAGATCCCTTCCCCTACTATAATCATATTTGATTTCTCATCTTTTCCCAAAATGGAAAATATTAGTCAAAAGGGTAGAACAATGGACAACTAGATATAATGTCTCATTATTCAAGGAAAAAGGATAATCAAGGACACTATGGATACCTATAATAACATTGAGAAAGAGAGGTTGGACATTAAAAAGTCAAATAATGAACTCATGGAATATTTTTTCAATTTGGAGTTGACATTGGAAGCTATAAGTGAGATTAAGAAGACCGGTTCTGACATATTTCTCAAGGAAGGAATTTTGATTTTTGCAATGCCATTGAATTTTGAGTCAAGATTCATCAGGGAAGGATTGTGAGAAGATTTACTAGGACAAAGAGGAAGCACCAATGACATTGATGATGAAATGACCAAGATCCTTAAGAATTCTTGGATGATGGATTGAATATACTACCTATTGATGATCTCTTCAAAAATTTAAGGACTTGGTTGAAAAAGAGTCTTTAGCTAAAGAATATTTTTTCTTAAGAGCCATATATAAATTAATATTATATGAAAATGTTCTAAGAAACTTATCCAAATTCATAAAGAATTATTAGAATCTTCTTGGAAATATGATAAAAATATTATAAATGTGTGGTGTGTTGAATCAGTACTCCTGTGGATAAGATGAAAAGGAAACACAAGATATGATTTATAAGTTCCAGAAATTTTACCAGAAGAAAGAAGAGCTTAAAGAAGAAGAAAATAAATCTGATTGAAAGCTTTATTGTGTTGTTTCCTTTTTTCATCAACCATGTTGATTTTTGAGATGTTGGAACATATTTTGGATTTACAAGTTGACTGGGTCATTTTGTGAGAACCATTCAAATGAACTATTAATGTGTATTTACTATTTTTAGCATGCAATCCAAATTGTTTCCCCTTTTCTCTCCTCCCCTTCTCTATAAATGTAAAATTCTATGGAATTTTAAAATTGAATAATTATTCAACAATAGTAAAGTTATTGGAATTGGAAAGAGAAAAAATTGTATTTTCAATCTTGCAATTGAAGAATATAAGATATATCTATTACAAACTGTGTGTTGTGGTATTATTTTCTTCATTTAAGGTATTGTTCTTATGTTCAATGCATTATATGGTTCTTTAAATTCCATTATCTTGTTTATTGTATCTTCAACACGTTATTACTATTTAATCTCATGTTATCCTCAAGGAACGTTTCTACCCATTTTTTTCATGCTTCTAACTTTCTATAGTCATTTATTTTCTTCCATTTTCATCCATCTTCCTTTCTATAAAGAATAAATCTATTGGGATGATATCCCAACCCCAAATGGTTAGATTAGTGTAAGTATTGTAAATATCCTTTGGTGTGGTTATATTAGTAATAAACATGGAGCCTCCCCTTTATTCAAGGAGGGACTTTGTCCCACATACTATGGTTGAACCTGATATTTTATTTCTAAAAAATATCCAACCAAGAGTTTTTAGAGACTCCACTAGGGAATCAAGGACAAGTAAGAATAAATTTATTATACTAATAGAGACTTCGTGTTTACTTTTTCCTATTAATTAATTCACAAATTCAATATGGAAAAAGGGTGTTTACTCAAGCTAGTCAAGCTAGAGGAGAAGTGGATCCTATATTTGACTTGTTGCAGCAACATAAAATTTATCTTGCATTTGAAATAAGTTCCTCTAGGTGTAAAATTATTTTTCACCCATACATAGAAATTATGATGCACAAGAGAAAGATACAATAGCGACATGTATATCACTATTCTCGAATGACACTCAAATACCCACAAGTACATATTTGAGAAGGATGGTTGCACCACAACCTCTAGTTCCCCTGGGTCCTAGATATTAATCCTATTGCATTAGCGCAACCATTGCATGATTTTCCAAGTGGATCATAGAAGAACTTCCCAAATTTCAATGGTGAAGGAAAGCAACATCCCAATGAACACATAGTTTCCTTCTATGTTGCTTGTGGAGTTATGAGTGTAGCTTAAGAACATGTATCTATTCAATTGTTTGTTGAGACACTTCAAGGCACCACTACAGAGTGCTTTTATCATATTCCCGTACATTTACAAACAAGTGGGCATCTATGAGAATAAGGTTTGAAGCAAGATTCAAACCTATAGAATATGCACATTCATTACTAGTTCAGATCCCATAAATGAAAAAATAACCGCATGAGTCCATGCATGACTTCGTGGAAATTTCAACAAGTTGATTCATAAGATTCCAAAAGTGTGATCGCTACTCTCAAAGATCAAAAGTGTTTCCTTCTCAATGCTCAATTTTTAAAAGTAATCTTATTGGTGAGAAGATTGAAGATTCCTAATTTTTCCACTATAAAATCAATGATAACATAAATTTAAGATGATCTAATCATGACTGGAAAGATTAGAAGGAATCTTCCAAATATAAGAATCAAAGTACATCTCATTGTACCACTGATCTTATGATTAAGAAGTTAGCTAATGATTTTATGGACTTAACGAAGCATATGTCTCAGAATGTACTAAATGCTCCTTATAAATATATTCCCAAAAAGAATTTTAGTAATAATAATAATGGTGCTCTTGCTAGAGACAAAACTTTATCAAAGAATCGCTCAACCTAGATTGGCTATTGAAGCCCCTCCTATTAATGTTTTTGTGGAAGTAATTGATGAACAAAAAGAAGAAAGTGATGAAGCTGATGATCCCTTTGAAGATACTAGTTATGTTGATGAATCATATGATGAATCAATTGAGGACTCCAACATTGGGTGCTTCGAGTATGAAGAAGATGATTGTGACAATACATTAAATTATATGAGTATTCAATCTTTCGTTTTTTTACCCAATCACAGAATCAAAGGAATGAATTGGAAAATACTAGAGAAAATTATAAATAAAAAGAAGATCAAGTAGTAATTCCAAATATTTCCAAAAGGGGGACTCCTTTTCCTGTTCAACCAAAAGAGAAACCTGATGTTAAAAAATTACCACAACTTATAATCCTCCTTCTACTATTCCCAAGACTAGTTCCTCTCTTGAAAAGTTGAGTATTGAAGGATATACAAACTTATTTACCCCATCATACACTACTTTCTACATCATTGATCATGCCAAGAGAACAAAATTTTAGAGTACCTTTAGTCCAATCTAGAGTAATTTGAAAAGGTGGAAAATTTCATTAAAAGTAAAGTTGTCGTACCTTCTAATGATTAATCTAAATGACTCCTTCCTAATCCTTTTCATCTCTCATCTCAAAATAATATGAATTCAAAATCTTCCTTTAAGAAAATTGAACCATTTTATTTTTCATTACTTATCAATTATTTCAAACTCAACAACTACATTATTGATTATGGAGCCTTAAAGAATGTCATCCTCGCAAAGGTGGCTCATACTATGGGACTCACTCTTAAAAAACCATTCAAGAACTGCTAATTAATGGAAACTAAGAAGGTTCAACTAATTGGTCGAGATAAAATAAACCCAATTTCCATTTGTTACATTTCTCGAGAAGAGGTCAAAATGAATATTCTAGTTGTAGATATTCCATCTGCTTGTGGCATCCTTCCAGGGAGAGGTTTTTGTAGATATGCAAGAGGAGAATTCCATATAGATTCGTCAAAGGTAATGAAACTAGTAAATGGAACCATACATGCACTTTAACAACAAATTTAATAAAAATATTTGGTCACAAAATTTGATGATCCAAAGGAAAAAATCCTTTCTAAAGATGCTTGTTTAGGGACTTATTTTATGACCTAAATAAAAATCCACCTCCAATTAGGTCATAGAGATATATTCTAATGAAATGCACACTTTAGAATTTGATGGTAGTTTCTCAACTTATGGATCTCGGTGCTAGTGTAGTACTCATATCTCTCGAGTATGAAATCTTCCCTTTCTCCTTTAAATTACAATTTAATAATACTAATAGCACCACCAAATATGAATTATTTTTATTAGGACTAAGAATGGAAAAAAAAAGGAGTTAAGAATCTCAAATCTCAAGGAGATGTTGAATTCATTGTGAATTAGGTTAGAAATGTTTATCAGGTGAAGAATAATCACCTAAAACATTACGAGAAAAGGTTATGGGATTGTATTGAATATTTCTACACATTATCCATCAAGGTAGTATCTACGAGATCACAATGACAAGGAAATATTTCTTGCAATGTCTTATTCATTACTTATGGCTCATCCCGAGTTTAAGGAAGATAAATACACCATTAAGATAGTTGTTGAGAAGACAAAGTATGTCATTTAGCGAAGGCACATAAAAGGTTTGCGCATGGGAACATGGTGCATTCAAAGGTCCTAAAGATAGGGACAAATTCAGGATTTAGCCATTTTCATGATTATGGGCTATTTTTGGAGATAGCGTGCACGTAACACAACCGGATAAAGACTTACACGAAATGCATAGGCTATTTTTAGAAGAGTGTCTAATAAGCGCTTTGCATGGGTTTGAGTTAATAATAGAATTACTACTTCAAGTTAACTAAAAGATATCTATTATTAGCACACTTACATGTGTGTCTATTATTGTAAAGGTGCATGGCTATTTTCAGCATGCGACCTATTTTGGGAATTATGTAAGCGAATGGGAAAGTCCCCACCCTTATAAGTATGTAGTAAATTTACGTAGAATGGAGAGAGTGATTAGTGAGATATTATGGAGTTATGCTACCAGACTTGATGTGCGTATAAGTTTATGATATTGAATATTGTAAGAAGCTTCTGTGTATTTACTATGTTTAATATAATGGAGTGTATTGACTAATTCAAGGTGTTAAACATGAATGTAACTAGTTCTTGCATGGTTGAATTCATTATGGCTATTGTTTAAATCCATTACTCCTTAGATCTAGATCTGGAATATGTTATGTAGAATGTTTATACTATTTATGGATCTGAATGCATCAACTCTTCATCTTCCTAACATCATGCAAAAGAAACCCTAAAGAGGGACTGGTACCTTTGCATGCTTCGGGTGAGCACTCAGTCTAGGCTGAGTGATGTGCCAACATGCCTAGGTTTATTTTGGTAAATTCTAGGCTACATCATTGGTTCCATTACAGGACCTCTTTTTCAATTGTTTTTAGGATGGTTTGTGATGAAGATGTATCGGTTGACCTTAGCAGTTGTTGAGGAGTGGATAAAATATCTAGAAGAATATTACACATGGAGGTTCAACATTGGATTTGAGTTTGACGCACGCATGTGGGTGGAACAATGTTTTTTTGAAAATTTGTATGAGAGCTTCTTCATTATTTTTCCGGTAGAACTATACGAGTGGATAGTTGCTTATGTGTCTAAAAGGAATTTGAGGTATCACACACTTGTCTGGACATAGGAAGAATTTTAGGACCTTTATGATGTCGATCTTATTTGGACACGCACTGTGGATACTTGGTTTTGTGGTGTTCTGAAGAACTATATTGTGGAGTACTCAATTTCCACTTATTCTTGCCTAGAGGTAGTGGAATTATATTTTCTACGATATCCGAGGGGAACTTAATTGCAAGGAATTCCAATGGATATTAAGATCTTGATGGTGACCCTAAACTTGGAAAGAAAACTAATGGAATACTAAAACCCACCACGCATAGGGCAAGGACCGGGTTTGGTGAAAGATAGTGGACCTAGCAAAGAGAGATGTAGAGAGAAGAAATGCATCTTAAGTACAATGAGGCATGAGAGAGGGAGATATAGAAGCAACACAACATTGCAGAGAAGATGGTGTTGAGGATAGAGATGGCTCACTAAGGATTTGAGCTCACATAGAAGGCATGGAGCCAGAGCTTCATGAAATCCCCCATTTGGGAAAGCATGATAGGGGACCCCCCTCGGCCTCATATGGAATTGTGTCAACAGAGATGACCTGGGCTACGAGCTTGCATCTTAATCTAGTTGGAAACCTTGCCCTTATGCTTGGTTTTCCAATAAGTAGTACGAAAAGTAGTCAAAGATAATTTAGGCAAGTGGTAGAGTAGGAGTAAGTCACATAGCAAGTACATTGATGGTAGGGAAAACATCTTTGTTATTGTTTAGAGGTACCTTTTTAGGCACATCATCTGCACATAATTCGAACGTGTAAAATTTGGGGCTCATGTTTGGGAGTAGTACCACCACGCAGACTATAGGAGTTCATTACAATACTACTATTGGGACATAGGGAATTACATATTCTGGTTCACTTCTAACTATAGGTGGAGGATTAGGAGGTATAGGTGGTTCTAGAGGTAGAGGTAACACAGAGGTTCTAAATCAGGTGGACAAGTCTACACCAACCCTAGAATATTTACATGGAGATGTATATTTGTATTCCAAAGTATAGGGGCATAAAATATGCTGTTGAGCATGTGCACATGTGTGAAATACTTGTGGCGCGCAAAAGGAATCATGACTTCGAGTGCAAGGAAATTCAATTTGCAAATACATTGTAGGGATGCACTCACAGTTGGTACAAGAAGTTAGACCCTCATCAAACTTGCATAGATTATGTAACGTTCAAAGATGCATTCCTTAGAGAGTTCTATATCCTTAAGTTTGAGCATAAGAGTATAAGCATGCTTAAGGATGGTAAAAAAGGAACTACTGAAAGTGTCTAGGAGTGTGATGCCCATTTCAAAACACTTTTATCTAATATTTCTTATGATATTCATGCAAGACAACATGCGCAATGGTTTGTTAGAGGTCTGATAACACCTTTTAGAAGGGCTTTGTCACATAAGACATACACTGATCTGTGCAAAGCACTTGATGCAAAGTGTTTCACGCCGAGCTAGTTGGGAGCATAGACACCGGGTGAGCCAAATTTTGGAATAAAAATTATAGCTATGGAAAAGAAGTTGGAGAAACTATCGGTGAGCTCAACACATGAGACATGCATGAGGATTTGGTTTACAAATTATGAAGTAGAAGGGCACACCAAGGATAATTATCCCCATAGATTAGTAAGTTCATTGCTACTAGACTATGATATATGACACCTAAACCATGACGTCGGTCATTTCCCATTATTACAAAAAAATAAGGAAGAACGTATCTTGCTATTGTAAAATTTTTAGGTCCACGACTCATGATACGGAAGACTCATAGGGCGATAGGTCAGATCTATGATGTTATAGATATTGGTGTATGATAGACATGAGTATCGATAGATCTAATGGAAAGGATGAGCATGAGGATCACAATCAAGTGTGCTATGATCGAGAATGAAAAGTGCTATGAGGGAGGACATGGCGGAGGTTGAGGATACTTGTGGCATATTTAGAGGTCAAGGCCATGGTGGTGGATTCGGCAAATTCCTCGTGGAACATGATTTACATGTAGATCACCTGACCACTACAGGTGTGAATGTCCTCAAAATATTACATGTTATTTCTGTGGAAAGAATCATAGCTATGAGGAATTCCTAGACTTATATGATCATCTTAGTAAGAAACATAAACAAGAAAACAAAGGCGCATGGATGGTTAGGATACAACGTGCTATGGAAAATTAGTGGATTCCCAAGTTGGAACTGGAATCCAAGGTGTTACCTATAAAGATCACTACATGTGTTGAAGCTATTTGTATTAGAGAGGCATTACAACAGAAGCATACTATCACTAAAGAGGAGGTTTTACATGCCTGGTACCCAGATCCTACCCATCAGAAGGAGGTTTATCAAGAGACCATGGAGGTCCTTAGAAATCTTCAGGTGAAATTCAATGTCTAAAAGATATATCACGAAAGATGGAACTACAGAAGGAGGTAGAGATGGTCCAATCAAATATTGATGATTCAAAGGAGTTATGCAGAATGCTGCGCTAGGAGAATATTGTTCCATTACTAGGGAGTTGGATGAAGGGAAACACTCCATGCACTAATACTCGAGAATAAGTAATAGATCCTGCATGTAAATATTCTCCCCATAGCTTAGAATATGACAAGGAAATCACTCAGAATTAGGTTATGGACGGATGGATTTTGAGAAATATATTGATTGATACATGTGCGAAAGTCAATGCGCTTACTTTATATGAATGAGTACATGATGGGAATACCTACATTACACCCATCCTCTAATGTATTATTTATGGCTAATTAGACTAAGGCCACTCCTATCGGAGTTTTAAAAGATGCATCCATTACTATAAAGGGGGCCAAGTTCATTGGGTATTTTGAGGTTTTAGTGCTTGCAAAAGTAGATAGTTCCCAGCTTTGCTTGGATGCCCTTGGTGTTATGAAAATAATTACTATCTTTGATTCAACAAGGGATATATTAGTTTTGAAAACAAGGAGGAAATATTTATTATCCATTTAAATGATGGAAAATATGTGCCCTATGTTTAGCCTTTGAGTGAGGAATATCTAAAAGGATTTATGTACATGCCATCTAGGACCCGAAGCTCTCAAGCCATCTAAAGAAGGAATCCTTCAAAGGGAAGATGCACTTTCTATTAAAGATACTACAAGTATTACTTATGATAAGCCGGGCTCATGGTACTTATGAGTTTGTAGGGCATGAAGTAAGGAGAAAATTTACATGGAATATTAAACCTCGTTGCATTAGGAGAATAGGTAACAACCCTAACCTTGGTACAATGGGGAAGGGGACCCTATGGTATTCCCGCACAAAATGGAGGAACAATGGATAGAACAGTTGGAGAGAAGAAGTGTGGTAGCATATAACCTATGCAGGACAAAATTGTGTTGGTGGGTGTTTCATAGGTATAATCTTGTAGAATGAAATGAAGTTAGAAGTTCTCTTACAACTCAGATTTCTAGGAGTAATACACCAAATCAAATCTACTTATATCATGGTAATCAACTTGTTCAACACCACATCCAAAGTAGTGTGAGAGGATCTAGAAATATGGATAGGAAGCTTTAACACCTTCTCTATGGGTGCACAAAATTTATTCTACTTTAGAAGGTTGCGCACATGCTTGGTATGTCTATGCAGAGCTACATAGATAAACTAGAAATTGGTAGGATTTGATTATAGGTATGGTTCATAATTTTGACTAACTCTCTACTAAAACTCTAGTAGAAGAGGAATTAAGGGTTATAAATCAGTTAACTATGGGAGACCATGCAAAGGTAGAAGAATTCATTCAGGAGTTATTTTATGGAAATGACCCAAGAGTGCGTTTTCTTTCAAGAAACAAAGACATATGGCACATACTTAAGCACACTTACTTTGAGAAAGAGAAAGGGAAGATGGTCTACATAGTGGATGATGAAGAATTATAAGAATTAGATATAGACCATTCAATAGGTACACACGAGGTCTTGATAATGCATATAACAACACACGCCCTATCATGAACCTATGAGGACCAAGAAAGTGAATATTGACATGGATTGTAAACCTAAAGAGGCAAAAATTAGAGATTATTGGTCCGAATCTAAAGTAAGTAAAATATTGGAGTTTCTCCATGATTTTTAGGATTTATTTCCTAGGGGCTACCATGAATTGAAAGGATTGCATGAATCATTAGGATAAATGAAGATAAATCTTAAGGAAGGTGTATGCTCGGTCAGGAAGAGACCCTACAGGATGAACCCCAACTTGTGTGAAAAGGTCAAGGAAGAAATTGACAAAATGTTAAAGTTTGGAATCATCAAGCCCCTGGATGAGTCAGAATGGGTTAGCCCAATGGTGATCAATATCAAGAAATATGGTCAGATTAGGATATGTTTGGACTACATGGAGCTGAATCCTACATGTGTTAGCGATCCTTTTCCTACGCCATTCACAGAGAAAATATTGTAAGGAATCTCATGGCGTGAGATCTATTCTTTTACAGATGGATCCTATGGGTATCATCAAGTTAGGATTACATAGGAGGATCAAGAAAATACTACTTTCACCACTAAATGGGGAAGTTTTGCATATAATGTAATGTCGTTTGGATTGAAAAATGAGCCCGTTGTATTTTTGTGAATAGTTGTTTAAGTATTCCAAGCTTTTATTTATCTTTTCTTACAAGTATACTTGGATGATTAGACAGTATATGGGCTTGTCAAGGATCATTGTGACAATTTATGCTTAATTTTTGAAATATGTATACAGTTAAGCATCTCTTTTAACATCAAAAAATGTGTGTTTGCTACATCTTTTGGCACTTTGCTAGGTCATATTATCTGTAAGGAAGGTTTGTTGGTAGATCCAACTAAAGTTGCGATTATTGTTTGCCTAAAATAACCTTCCATTCAGAATGAGGTACACATATATTTTGGTCACATTGGGTATTATAGAAAATTTATCAAAGGATATGCTAAGGTTTCCGAACCCTTTGAGGATTTACTAAAAGAAAAGGGACATTCTATTGGGGGGACTGCAACAACGCACATTTGATACATTTAAGGATAAACTTACTACAATGCCTATTCTTCACTTTCCCTTATGGGACCAACCATTTCATGTATATGTGGATACTTCTGGCATGACCATTGGCATGTTGTTGGCTCATCCTAGTGAAGGTATTATAGATCATCCTATCTATTTTGCTAGTAGAAAGTTGACTCATGCAGAGCAAAATTATATAACTACAGAGCGCAAAGCTTTGTCAATGATCTATGCACTACATAAATTTAGACAGTACCTACTAGCAACACCATTTGTATTCTATACCGATCACATGGCATTGAAATACTTGGTAAATAAGTCAGTCTTACAGGGGTGCATATGTCGATGGGTGCTCTTATTCCAAGAATTTGATTTTACAGTTGTGGTAAAACTAGGGAAAATTAATTATGGCCCAGACCATTTATCAAGGATACATTCAAGGGAAGATGCACAAACAATTGAAGATACAATTCTAGATGCGTAGTTATACAGGTTACATCGTGTGCCTTGAGACTTGGAGGATATTGTTGTTTTTCTATGCACAGGTGTGGCACTAGATGGACTAAAAGCGTGAGAGAAGAAACAACTTACAATTCATGTGGCACTGTTTATGTTGATCAGTGGTGACCTATACAAGTTAGGCCAAGATAAAATATTACACCGATGTGTACTAGAGCATGAGCCCACATATATCATGGAAGAGGCTTATGGTGGTATTACAGGGGGGCACTATACGAGTGATGCCAATACGCATAATATTCTACTCACTGGATTATGGTGGGAGACACTATTTAAGGATTGTAAGGCATATTGCAAGGCATGTGGAAAACCAAGGAAAAGAGATGAAATGCCTTTATGACCTATTCCTAGTGAAAAAATGTTTGAAAAATGGACTATAGAATTTGTGGGTCCTATTTCACCATTCGCGCATAGGACTTGATATTGCTACATCATCACTTGCATAAATTATCTTACAAGGTGGGTAGAAGTAGCACCTATCAAGGATTGTATAGAAGCTACCACAACAAGGTTCTTATGGGAAAATGTTCTTACCAGGTATGGATTCCCGTTGAGTTTGAATAGTGATAGGGGCACACATTTTTTGAATGAGACAATCTGAATTCTATTGGATGAGTTCATGATTGCACACCATAAGACTACACCATATCATCCTCAGGAAAATGGGACTGCTGAAGCTTTTAACAAGATTTTGAGCCAGACATTGACAAAAATTTGTGATGTTGGAAGAAAATATTGGGATGATAAAGTTTATGTTGTGCTTTGGGCGTATAGAACAACATAAAAGTGGTTAAACAAGGCCACACCTTTTCAATTGGTGTTTGGCGTAGAAGCAGTTCTTCCCATGGAATTCATGTTACCTTCTTTACATATTGTGCACACAGGAGGTCTAGTTAATGAGCAAGAATTAGAGGAATGAATTGGAAAGTTGATCAAGATATATGAGCGATGAGAAATAACACGATGGAATAAGAAGCAAGAAAAGGCCTATTAGAAAGTGTGGCATGACAGACACATCATGGATAAAAATATTGAGATAGGACAAATGGTGATTCTTTATGACTCTAAGTTTATGTGCCATCTAGACAAACTTAAAGTGCATTGGTTGGGACCATATATTATCACTCACATACTTGAAATAGGCACTTTCTAGTTAGAGGCGCTGGATGGAATACGGTTACCAGGTTACTTCAATGGGAGTAGAATAAAGCCCTACTATATATAAGTATTCTTGGTTTTTGTAATAGGGAATATTGCCATTTAGAGTAGGTTTTAATTTATGTATTTCCATAATGTATTTCCTTCTTTTTCACTATGCTTTACCATTTTAGTTGGTGTTTTGTTTAATAATCACGTTTGCATGCTAGAAGCTAATTACCATTTATAGAATTTTTATGCGTAGAGGACTGCACATACCTTTTGTGTGGGATGGCTATTAAAAAATGGGTACACATTCGGAACAAAATGCTATAGGTGTTATTCAAGTTTTGAGGGTTTTTGGAAAGAAGATTGCTTCCAAATAAGGACTATAGATGGAGTTATATGAAGGAACATTATAATGTGAGGTAAGTAGTAACCGTGGAGACTACCAGAGAAGGTGTAGTGGTGAGGTAATTAGGTGCATGGAAGCGTGCAAGACAAGTCTGTAGTCGAAGGTAGGAAGGTGCGCTAGAAGGTTATAGCTACAACAAAGCAAAGATGTACCATGTGGAAATTTTGAGAATGATAAATTAATGAGATAATTGTTGGAAGGTGAAGGAGCAATAAATGTACTAAAATTTTGAAAATCTATATAAGGATGAGATGTGAGTTCATTGTTATTGTTGTAATCATAAGTATTTGAAATAACTAAGTGAAAATGAGATGAGTGACTGATATTGAGGTGCAAAGAGTGTGAAACCAAATGTGGAGAGAAGATATATGTGCAAAATAAGCTTGCCTCCCCATTGGTGAAGGGTTTGAGTGAAGCAGACACATTTGAAATAGCTAGGGCACATGAATTAAAACTAAGTCATGCAGATTCAAATTAGGGTTTGGACTTGCTCACTATAGAAAATAGAAAGTGAAGCATTTGCACATTACAAAGGACAAAAAGTTGAGATTTTCAGATGACACCAAATAAAGTACCTACCGTAGGAGCCAAAGGAAATAAGAAAGTGGAGGCAGAAGTTGAATTTGCACCCGAGAGTATTTTTTTGAGATACAATGCCCAGAAGGTGTTATAGTTGGGAAAGAATGGGATTCCCACATCCGTAAGTGTAAAATAAGTTATTACAACTACTGCACATTGGATAATAAGGAGTTAGATGTATGCTTTAGCACAAATACCAAAAAACACACAATGGAGGACATACTTGTATATGATGATGATGGGGAGAAGTTGTTAAATAAGGTTAGAGTCTATCAGTTGTATGAGCTCCCTTATTTTGGCAAGTATGAACCATTATACCAGTGGTTAATGAGTAGAGTCCATGAGGACTTCTTCTATTTCATCGACAAAGCGCGTCGAATCACCCACCTTGATTACAACATTGATAGGATTAAAAGGCACAAGGGCGGACCTTGGTAGTGATCTAACTGATAAAGCAGCAATCATGGAAACACTTGAAAGATTTAGGATATACAAATGGTCTGCACAGGATGTACATTGACAAGTTGAAGTACCCACTGTTTAGGTAGTGCACATCTGGTAACAAAGTTGAATGACCAAGAGATGTGGTCACAAGTGAATACAATGTGGTTGTATATTGTGCGAGAGAATGTCACATGGATTGATCTACAACATAGTAGGCTACATTTCGAGAACATTATTGATTAAGCGTGCACAAGTGACAAAATCAATTTTGGAAATATTTTACTTTCTTTAGTATTTATGGAGATCGAGTTCCCGATGGACCAAAGGAAAACATCCGAGAGTATCCCATGGAGAAAAATACCTTGCAGAAAGGTTTTAAAAATATTTATGTGAAGGGTCGATGAGTGGGCCATTCAAACAAAGGGAGGAGATGTGGTATGATAGGCTCTATGTGGAATTTGAAGAGGAGTGGTGCATTCCTAAGGAGTTACCATTAGTGGTGGGAAAGGCAGTATAATTCATGGTGTACCAACACTTTTGCATCACATGATTTTCTATGAGGGATAAAACTTGGATCCCATGGTGAAAATTTCTCTATGCCTTCATAACGAGCTATTTATAGGCATCGGTATACCATTTTACCAATGCACGCCACCTGAATTTTATTACAGTAAAGGTAGAATGTGATTACCACACTCTGAGGAAGACATATGTATTTCTATACTTTGACTTGCCTATGTTTAGAGGCTCATTGTAGACATTATAAGTATAGAGCCTATAAGCTTGGTAATTGGGGACATTGGAGCAACGCTCATATACCTTTAGCTTAAGCCCAAGATGGAGAATAAAAAATATGTGGAGAATGAGTTCGTACTCCCAGGGCCACCTAAGGGAAAACATACAGTGGAGAACATACCAACTCCAAAGCCCACAAAACCTATAGAGGTAGATGACAAGGAATAAGATCATGAAGATAATAGAGGCTTATAACATAGGGGCTAAAGGAAACCAACACACAGAGTAGAGGCTGGGTGCACAATTATGCCACCTCAAGTAAAAGAAGAAGAATAGGATTTAGAAGCAATCTAAGGAGAGCACCATTTCAAGAGGGTGTTCAGAAGAACAAGAAAAAAAGGCATGGGAACTCCTCGATGTCAGAGGTCACCACAACTCTCCTCTCAAAAAGAGAAAACTGAGAGAAAAGTTAGGAAGTTGAAGCTAAATGAGGAGGTGAAGGAGTATGTAGAGAGCATGCACCTGAACTTCGGTATGACCAAAGGATGTGGAGGAACCCAAGGACAAAGAAATGAAGGATGAAGAAGGAGTAAAGAAGGTAGGAGAAATAGAACAAGATACTACTCAGAACATAGAAGATCCAACTCCAAACCTTGGCGCTCAAGTTCCTAAGGGGCCAAGAACAAAGAGGGAAAGTGGGGAGTATGTTGCACCGATCATGGGCTATGATGAGGACACAAGTAAAATTGTCTACGCATGATTCCGAATACAGTAGGCCTCAAGGAGTTGTATGGATGGGAGTTGATGGACCTAGACATGGCTACTGCGTGTGTGAGGAAATAGTTGTCATGGTCCATGCAAAATCACATGGATGAGCCTAATTTTGATGTATGTGAAGAGTCCTATGTGTCAAGAAGAATGAGAAAGGAACCACAAAACAGGCACATAACTATGAAGCCCACTTGTTATGTCTGATGAATAGGTGAGTAATGCCTTGGTGAAGGTATTTATAGAGGTGGCACAACAAAATGTAGATAAGGTTACAACTATTAGAGCGCTAAGAGAAGATATCAAAGCCAAAGATACTGAAATAGCACATCTGAAAGGAGAGAAGGACCTAGAGAAAAATAAGAATGGGGTTCTCATTAGCATGGCAGAGGAGATTGGTGATCATGTCTTGAAGGCAAGACCACACTTGGAGTCCAAGGTACCTAAGAGGTTCCCTTTAGCTATGCATTATGTGTGTACCCTAGTTGATTTGGTGCTTGAGGATGGAGTGATTCGGATGCTAGAATAAAAGGACCCTGAATGAAGTGGAGAAAGCAAGGGCCTTAGTAGTTAGAAATATTTAATCTTATGAAGCCTTGATCCAAAATTTATAGGAAGATATGAAGAAAGTAGACCAGGGATTTAAATATTTGTGCAACTCTAGAAGCAGTTATCCGAATCAGACAATGGTAGAATACAATAAAGTCTTGAAGGTGATGAAAGATGAGACATTGGGGTAGGTGGAATGATTGGAATTGGTAAAGCAAAAGCATGAGGCCCTTGAACCAACACAAGATCCACATAAAGAAAGCCTGGATGAAATTGGAAAGCTTATAGTGTAGAAGATGGATATTCTTGAAGGAAGGGTGACTGTAATGTCCAACATTGTTATAGTATTATAGAATGAGAAGGAAGAGATTGCGCAAGAGGATTTAGATTCTATTACATCAGATATTCCAAACAAGGAAGAAGCCATGCTAAGTGATTGGCAAACCTTAGCAAACCTTAGGAAATAATTCTTTCAATTGAAATAGAGGACATTACAGGTGAAATTTTATTCTTTGTACAATAATTCTTTAATTTCCTTTCATTCACATTCTTTATTCTTTGAAGTATCAAAAGGCAACTATTGTCAAGGAAATAATACAGTTTAGTGTGGGGTAATGTTGAGAAGACAATGTATGACACTTAGCAGAAGGCACTCAAAAGGTTCACACATGGGAACATGGCGCTTTCAAAGGTGTGAAAGGATAGGGAAGGAAATGCACATGAAAGAGATGGAAAGATTTGGGATTTATCCATTTTCATGATTACTGGCTATTTTTGGAGATAGCGTGTAAAGCACACAAACCGGATAAAGACTTGCGTGACATGCATAGGCTATTTTTGGAAGAGCGTATACTAAGTGCTTTGCATGGGTTTGAGTTAATAATAGAATTACTATTGCCGAGTTAACTTAAGAGATATGTTATTAAAAAATTTACATGTGTGTCTATTATTGTAAAGGCACATGGATATTTTCAACATGCAAACTATTTTGGGAATTATGTAAGCGGTGAAGGGAAAGTCCCCACCCTTATAATTATGTATTAAATATTCGTAGAATAGAGAGAGTGATCAGTGAGCTATTATGGAGTTATGTTTTTAGATTTGATGCGCAAATAAGTTTATGATACTAAATATTATAAGAAGCTTTTGTGTATTTATTGTGTTTAATATAATGGAGTGTATTGACTGATTCAAGGTGTTAAACATGAACGTAAATAGTTCTTTCATGGTTAAATTCATTATGGCTATTGTTTAAATCCATTACTCCTTAGATCTAGATCTGGAATATGATCTGTAGAATGTTTATACTATTTATGGATCTGAATGCATCAACTCTTCATCTTGCTAACATCCTACACAAGTAACCCTAAAGAGGGGCCTGGTACCTTTGCGTGCTTTGGGTGAGCACTCAGTTTAGGAAAAGTGATGTGCCAAGATACACGGGGGTTATTTCGGTAAATTCTAGGATGCATAAATAGTCTATCAAATGAGTGTTCCTGAAAATTATTCTCATTGGTAAGTATTGAATGATGATTAATAGATCTTGAATTTTCTTGAAAATTTTGATAATTTTAGAGAACTCTACTTTGAGGGTTATGAGTCAAATTTTCGTGAATCCACTTCCCATTTGCATCAATAAATTAATGGGGAAGTTCTCCAACTCAAGGGGAATAAAATTACCAAATAATTGGTGTCTCTTGAAGAATTGTTTGGCAAGCATGATCACTTTATTCGATAGAAGCAACAATCTAAAAACATTTCTTCCATCGAGGTCAAATGGGTTAAACTTGGCTCTGCAGAGAAACCAAAAAATGCTGCTCTCTTGAAGAGAAGAGAAAATTCTTGGTGCTTTTAAAGAATACATGGAAATTTTAGCATGGTCTTATGCAAACTTGAAATATTTCAAACTGAAATATGTTCAACATAATATTCCTCTCAAAATGAATTCTCATCCCTATAGGAAAAAGCAAAAATATTACAATCTAAATATATCTAGCACCATTCTTGTGGAAATTCAGAAGATGTTAGATGCAAGGATAATTTTTCCAATTCATCACTCCACATGGGTGGCTAACATCATCTGGTGCACAATAAAAATGGAGAAATTTTTATCTGCATTGATTTTTGTAATCTCAACCAATCTTCATTCAAAAAATTATCCCTTACCTATTATGGATCAAGTGTTGTAAACAAGATCGGTTCAAAAATGATCTCATGATGGATGGATTGTCGAGGATACAATTAGGTTGAGGTTGTTGTTGAATATCAACATAAGACAATGTTCACTACTCCATGGGGCACATTCGTATACCGAGAATATTATTAGAGTTTATAAATTCTAGGGATACCTTTCAAAGGAAATGAAATTGTCTTTCGGATACCTAATGGGTAAAACCATGCTAGTATACTTTTATGATCTTATGGTCTTCTCCAAGAATAGACAAGATCATTATCATCATCTTGAGTAGATTTTGATAAGGTGTTGGCAAGAAATATATGTTTGGGGTTACAGAAGGAAACTACTAAGTAGTATGTGATAAAGGAAGGAACTAAGATTGATCTTGAACAAATTGAAGATATAAAAAGTCTCACCCTTCCTACAAGAAAAAGTGGTGTACACTCATTTTTGGGAAGGTTAATTTCTTGAGTTGGGTTGTTCATGACTTTTGCTAACAAGAATCGACACATTGTGGAGAGTATGAAAGGTAAAGTCCTATTTCAATTGAATTCTAATGGAAAGGTTTCTTTTGATGAAATCAAAGAATCCATCGCTCATGCCCCAGTCTTGGTCTACCCATATTTTCAAAAAGACTTTATCATGTACAATTATGCCTTGAATCATATAGTTTCTTTTATACTAATGTAAAAGAATGCTTTGAAGGAGTTAAATATCCATTTTCCTTTATGAGTTGTCCTTTAAAGGATCATGAGCTGAAAATGTCCCAAATTGAGAAACATGCTTATGCGGTGGTCTAGGTAGTAAATAATTTTAGGTATTATATCCTGAACTCTCACACATTAGTCCTTGTTCTGAAATTGAGGTAAAATCCATTTTAAATAAAAAAGTTAGGTAGTCGGAGAGGAAACTAGATTTTGAAGGTGAATGAATGCAATATGGAAATTAAACCTACCAACATTGTGTATGGGAGAGGTTTGTATCATCTTATTAATGAAAATAACCCTAAGGAAGAAGGCGATGGCATTGGGGACAATAATGAAGAATTTTCCATAGTTTCATTTGTAAGAACAACAAATGAGTGGTGTTCGGATATCATATTCTATTTGAATTATGGAGAATGTCCTGAACATCTAAGTCCTAAAGAAAAGAGAACAATCAAGATGAGGTAATATGTGCTCTGAGATAATTGCTTGTGCAAAACAAGAATCGATGGATTTTTTTATTCACTACATAGACAAAACTTAATTAGGTAATATTCTAGAGGCATATCATAACTTGACATGTTGAGAAATTTTTTCAACATATTTCAAAACTCACAAGATCCTATGAGAAATATACTATTGGCCCACTTTATTTCAAGATGCATCATGGTGGGTAGCAATGTGTGAGTCCTATCGAAATTTGTTGGTCATCTTAAATTAACAACACTTCCCCTAAGGCTAGTAGTAATTGATGAAACTTTTCAGTAGTGGGGAATGTAATTTACTGGAGATTTGAATCCTTTTTCTAGCACTTTGGACATAGATATATATTGACTATAATTGATAATTTTACCAAGTGGCTGGAATCCATTCCAGTGAAACATGTCACCTCCGAAGTTATTTGTAACTTCATCAATGAGAATATAATAGTGATATTTTGCATTCCTCATTAGATTGTGGTTGACAACGCCTCTAATTTTTCATCTTATGAACTCACTAAATTTCACCATAGACATGGAATTAATTTGGCTCATGCCTCAGATTATTACCCTTAGGGAAATGGTTAGGAAAAATATAGTAATAAGAACTTGGTGACTATAATCAAGAAGCTAGTTGATGAAAACCAGTGGACATGGTACAAAGCATTGTATGATACACTTTGGACTAATCCTATCACCCCAAAGTGAGCTATCAGTATGTCCCCTTTTCAATTTTTGTATGGAGTTGACATGCCAAGATTCCTATCTCTTGAGTTTCCAACTTTAAAGTTGGCCAAGATGATTGAGGATGACACATTTCAATACTCTATAGAAAAAATAATCATGTACTTGATAGAGTAGGAAGAAAATATATAAAAGGTGGTTGAAATGATTATGGAACATCAGAGAAAAGTTAAGAAGCTTTTGATGAGAAATCTACAACAAGATTCCTAGGTTGGTGACCTAGTCCTATTCTGGGATAAAATAAGAGAGCCAAAGGGAATGTATGGAAAATTTGATTCTTTATAGAGAGGTACTTTCAAGATTCACTAGTTGTGTGGAGTAAATAGCTTCTACCTATCGTATCTCGATGGAAATCAACTCTCGCTACCTCACAATAGACAACATCTTAAGTTGTTATGACATTAGAGCAAGTTTTCTCACATGTATCATATTTTTCGTTTTCGTTGTGTATTTCCCTTTTTGTTCGTGCGTTTTATTTTGGTATTTTTCTTTTGCTTCCATTTGTGTGTTTGTTTTGTTGTTATCTATTTTATTTCAATCCTTTTGATTCCTTGGCCCAATGGATTACATCTTTTGAAACCTAGGCATGTCTCTTCCTTTGAGTTATCAAAGAAAGTCCCCATTAGAGGTAGTTGTTATCCCATTTTTGAGTTCATCAATAAAATGGAGATAACCAATAAAATTTTTATGTGGATAAACCTATTAAAATCCATTTTTTCTAAATGTTGCATTGAAAACACATTTTTCGTGCCTTTTTGTATTTAAGGGATTTCCTTACATTTTGCATTATTTTTGCAAGATGTTTTCCACCCCAAAAATATGACATACTATAGCCTTTCAAGTTTAACATTACAATTTCATCGAACATCTCATTTGGAAAACACATGCATTATGTCATGTGTTTGCAGAATTTGAATCTGAAATGCTCTTGTGTGATAGTATCTTAATTTTTCAGGACATCGGGACATGATTAAAAATTTACATGTCATATGTCACTCGTTTTCTCAAACCAAATTTTGACTCTCTTTTGCTCTTCTTTGTATTGTATTTTCACGACCCAATTAAAAATTTTCACAACATGTCTCGTGCGGTCAAAATTATTCCCCTTAGTCAATGCAATAAATTCCAGGGTAGAGTTTTTGGCACACACATGTCATCATACGTGTAATTAATAATGTTTCATTAATAAATAGGTGAGACTTCCATGTCATTTTTACCTTGTACTTTATTTGAATTTTTGATTTCCCTCCTGATTTTGCACTAAGCGAAATCGATTAGAATTTTCTTGATATTTTCAATTGATTTTCTTGGATTTCAAATTCATGTTCTTCATTTGGTAAGTGTTTTTACTTCTTATTGATTCAAATTTTCATTTTGGGAGATTTTTTTCTTATTACTTGAGGAGGGATTTTTAATTTTCCAGCTTCTCTCTCTCACTTTGCTCATTTTTCCTTCTTCCATTTTTTGTTTTTACCTTGGTAAGTATGTTAAAAAACTCAACATGTACCTTTTGGGTTTTTAACCTACTTGTTATGGGATAAGTTGTGAAGAAAAAGGTTAAATTAAATACTTAGTGATATTTGAAACATCTCAATGTATCGGGTTTTCTCCTTATTAAGGATGGTCAAATTCCTGACAGTGTGTCAGAAATATTGAGGTACCTAGTATATTTTTTCACCCAATAGTATTTTGGGTTTTAGGAGGTGTGAAGAAATATCAAAAACTTTATGGTGTGTTGGAATTCTTAGGATTCCAAATGGGGTTGATTATTTTCGAGTTTCATGTTCACAGATTTGCATAGCAAGTTCCACTTTACGACGAGTGTGTAAGAAAACAAAAGGTGTTGATAAAGCCTATAAACCTGATATTATATTAGGTTTCCATGACTTTAAGTTAAGGCCATTATTCCGATGACTTGTCATACTATCAAGGTTTCTTTACAGGGGGAAAATATGTACTCTCTTTTAGAAGATTTCAAAATAATTTCAGATCATTTTCTTAGATCCTTCATCTAAGATTCGGAAAGGGAAAGGAAAAAGGACTCATATAAGGAAATGAAGTACAAGTATCAAGGAATTGTGTCTCCCTCCAATATTGATTCCAATGTTGATATTAAAGATACTAAAATAGGGCATATTGATATGAAGGAAGTTTGTGGCAAAGTGTAAAGTTCTTCTCGGACTTCTGGATGTAATGTATCCGCAACAATGGATTACCAAATGCTGTTGCATCCTCTCTAGTATATGCTAAGTGTTTAGAGTTCATTATCACATGTGTCAATCATTATGACTCATATATATGGTCCATTCGGAACCAAGTGGTGAAGTTGTGTTCAAGTTAGACATTGACTAATTTCATGATCTCCTTAAGCTTCCTAATTTCACCACGTATGTCAAAACAAATCCCAAAATAGCTCAACAAGCTTGGGATACAAGTATGGATTATTAGATCAAGTATGTTAACAAGAAATGCTTTGTAAAACCCAAGCCTTATGTGTCAATATTTCCTAAGACCATGCCTTGAAGTGAAATCATCCTTAAAATTTGTGACATTATCAAACTTATGAGCATAGTGTTTGGAATCTTAGAAGCCAAAGAATTATAGGGATGGATGTATCAATTTATCACCTTCATAAATAAAAATGAGCAATTCTTCAATTTGAGTGTGTTTAACAAAGTGGCAAAATTGATAGACAAACGAAGCGTATTGACTACATATAAATTCTATATGATGTATTATGTCACCTATGCTATAACCAGGATGAGATTGTACTTTGGGTTAAAAATGATAGGTTCCGTGCCTTTATGCTATGTTTACAAGTATTATCCGTAGTTATCCCTTCAAAGAAGAGAGACTTATTTTTGAGGGTTAGTGATGCTTTCTTCTACAAAGTTATCTATACATTGGAACCCAATCTCTCCAAGAAAATGGTTACCAATGTCGTATGGAAGGAAATGTCTCACTGGGTTGTATCTTCTTGCAATTTCAAAATTCACCTACCTTTGGGTCGAGATAATTATATATTTCCCCAACTTGCCTTCCTAAATTTCCAAGTGAAAAATTGATTCTCATGGATTTGGTAAGAATTTTTTGGATCTTCATAAGTTCTAACAAAACAAGAATAAGTAAGGGATTCATTTTCCCGTCTCTATTAGAAGACACACTTGCACCTCTATTTACAAGGCTAAGAATTTCAGCATTAAGATGTAAGAAGAGATCAAGAAAATAATGCCTCCTAGGTTGGGTTTCGACTATCATGGCATTGTAAAAGCTTATGGAACAATGAATTTCCATGTTCCAGAATTTGAGGACATTTGGGCTGATTGCAGGGATGAAGTAGTAATTAGAAGAAAAGATAACAACATATTAACCTTAGACAAGGTTATAACTATCAATATCGTTGATGTTCTGAAGGAATAATTGATGATGGAAATATATTATAATCTATTTATGAGCAAATGGATGGTGATAATATGGTATTTCATATAATCGAATGGTCCATTAAGGAATTTGTATCCATTTAGGATAGGGCCACTCAAATCCTCCTTCGACCAACACCTGGTTGTAGTCGTTGAGTATTCAAATCTAGAGATCCCCAATTCCCAAAGTTTCGAGTCACTTCTACATCATAGGTGAGACCCTCTCATGAAAAAAAGAATAAAGGTGAGGTTTCTAGGAAGAAGTTGAAGTTAAATCTCTACAAAAGTGGAATCAATACTCCCCCTCCTACATCTTTCATTCCAACCCCCTCGGTTGGTTTGGTTGATTCTCCTTCTCCACAACATACACAAGAGACATCGAGTTAGCATTGTGGTCACTCAACCCATTTTGGCTTTCTTCATCATCACTCATGCGGTCCCTATTGCTACCTTACACCCTCGGGTAACTCTTTCCATACCCTCCTCCTTATGTTGTCTCTCCTCATCCTGTTTTTTCCCTCTATTTTTTTCTTTGTAGATCTCATTAATCTCTGCATCTATTATTTCCTCTTCTCCTCCTTCACCATCACCACATTTCATGTCACTCATGGGAAAAATATTCTCATCCCTTTCCCCTCTTTTGACTGAGATAGGTATGAGTTTTGGATCTCCCCATGTGATCCAATTTACATCTCCTTATACTGCTTCTTTTTTCCGTACCTTCTTCTCCTCCCACATCTTCTTCCATAGTGACTTCTAACTTTTCCACTCCTCCATATTTGGTAGTCACGTTTTCTACTCCCCCTAGTATCACATTGATAATTAATGCTCCTCCCACACTAGAACTCTCTTTCTCTTTTAAATCCTTGCTAGTTAGCAAAACCCAAGGAAAATGAAGATGATCGTCTATCTCGAGGCCTTTGATTTCATTTCTTGGAAAACTACACCCTAAAACACATCCAATAAGCCAAAGAACTTATAGAACATAATATTAAGTGCTGTTATAAACCTTAGTTTATAATTAAATAATTCATAATATTTATATTCTTAATTAGCTAATATTAACTATGATTTTATGGTTAATTAATTTTTAATTAAATCAATTTATTTAAACGGGGTATACCATGTTAATTATATGTTTATAACCCTTGGGGTTATATAGATATGTCCATGGGCCATAATCAGGTGAATAAGATTCATGCTTAGGGTTAAAACATAGAGCGGAGTGAGGAAAGGAGTTACTAGGATTGTGTAAAAGCTTCTTGTATATGAAAAAATCTTATTCATGGTTTTTTACCCCATTGGGGTTTTCCATGTTAAATTTGGTGTCACTATGTTATTTCATTTATTTTCTTTGTTAAATGTTTGGTTATTAATTTTTGGATTAATAAATCTTTTGGATAATTATTTATAACCTCGGTCTAATAAGACCATCTCCCACATCACCATTAATGCATTTGATCAAAGGTTATCTCGAGATCATTATGAATCTTTTGTCTTCAATTTGTTCAAAACAAAACAAGTCCCCAAACTAGAGGTAGCTATTTTCATGCTAAATGTATAACACAAAAATTTATTTATTTATTCCATGAAAATTAAGTCCATACTCAAATTTCCTTGAACCAAGTAATGTAAACTGCACTCTAGACAATAGATGACTATGTAAACCCCATCATGGTTGAGAGGGATGTGCTAACTAGATTTTTAAATTATGTAATTTGTGTAGGTAATTTTGTTGTAAGAAAGTCATGGACTCATTTTGATCCACTTTGAAGGAACTCCTACCAGAGGCCTAAAAATCCTATTTTCAGGACTTTGACACCTAATGAACATCCTCTCGAGATGAACTGTTGTCAAAATTTCACCCCCAGGTAATTTTGATAACATGCATCGAATATTCAAGTCCTGGCACATTGATTGATTCGAGCAAACATCATGTTTCGAGGTTCTCTCAGATATTTTTCTAACTCTCTGTCCAGGAAGGAAGGAGCAAGTTCTTGAGAAAATGCGGGAAAAGGTTGCGGGAAGGCAAGAAGGTTGATCCGAAAAAATGGTGAAAATCGGCTAAGTCCTAGTCCTAGGAGCAACAGGGGACATTTGGGGCGAGAAGGTGCGGATCGGTTGAAAAGCCTCCGGCAGCCCACTAGGCATTTGGGACAATCGGGCCGAGTACGCGCGCGGCGCGAAAAGCCGATCCGGCCGAAAGAGGAAGAAAAATTGGCTAGTGTTGCTCGGGACGTTTGGGACAAAAAGACCCGAACCGGCCGGATCGGCCGAAATGAGCACAGGCAGTCAAAAAGTGATTGGGACAGTTGGGACAAAAAGGCCCGAACCGGCTGAACCAGGTGAAAAGGGTCGAGTCAGTCCGAAACAAAGTGGGACAGATGGAACAAAAAGGCGCGAACCGGCCGAACCGGGCGAAATGGGAACAAGCAGTCCGAAGGCAACTGGGACATTTGGGACAAATGGACGTGAACCGGCCGGTTCACCCGAAATCAGCACAAGGAGCACTAAGCATTTGGGACATCCGGGACGAAAAGACGCGAAAGGCGCGAAAGAGCCGGCAGGGCCGAGAACCAACCAGATCACGCCACGTGTCTCAAGGAGAAAAGTCAAAAGTCAAAGGGGCAAGGTTTGAAGCGCTGGCCCGAGCCAATAGGAATTGGACACGTGTCCAATAGAGCAGTAAAGTGCGGAGCTCGGGGGAAGTTAGAGAATTTGGCCGAGTTCCCCAAAAAGGCTAAAAGTAAAGGAAGCCCCACGCCCTGTCCTCCAACAAGATCATGCCACGTGTCATCCAAATGGCGGGAGCGCGGGAAAAGGGTGAAAAAAGTCCCAAAATCATCAAAAGTCAAAATTTCAAAGGACAGCCCGCCGAAAAGATGGAGGAGAGAGAATTTCTCGTCCAGTCAGAGCATGCCACGTGTCATCCAAGTGGCGAGTGCGGGAAAGATTTCAAAACATGTTTCCGCCTGTTTTGTGCCCTAAAACTTCAGACCTCCATAACTTTCGATCCAGAGCTCAGATTTGCACGTTCCTTATATCAACGGAAAGCTTATGAAATTCTCTACATGATTCTGGGATCAATCTCAAGTTTTGGTGCAGTCTGAAGAGAGAAAATTGAGAAATGGTGCTGATGCGTGATAATGGCCAGAAGCGACGTTTCAACAACCTGTTTTAATGCTAATGGGTCGCATTCTTCTTCTGCACGGCCAGAAGTGACATTTTAGCAGCCAAATTAATGCACATGGGTCGCATCCTCCTCAAAAAATCACTCAAAGTGACAGGGTATGGGTTGGTAAGATCCTCCATGCTGATTTAATGCATCTACAGTCAATGAGGAATGGGCTTGCACGTTTTCCCACGTTTCTGTCCCCTGGGCTCGACCCATGCAATGTAAAAGCCAGATTTGGCTCATTTTGAAAAAAAGTTGTTCATTCTTTCTGCTCGGCCCTCCCTTCTTTTCTTCTCTAGGGTTGAAAATGGAGTTCGAACCTCCTCCCTTGCTCTGTAATGGCATTTTTGCCTTTTACTAATGGAATGATGTTCTGTGTAAACTTCTGGAGCAACAAAACGTGTTTTGTGATGCATCTGTCCATCCTTCCTCATTTTTGCTTGTTCTCTTCTTGCCTCTCTTCATTGCAGGGTATTTGTGCATGTTTGAATGTTCATTGCAGTCCTGGCCGTGTTCATGGAGTTTTGGGACATTTTCTCGTGTGAAATCTATCCTTGGGCTGTGATGCATCTGTCCATCCTCCCCATTGCTCACCTCTCTTTGTCCCATGGTAGTTTTGATAGATGTCCAACATCCTCCTTCTCTCGGTGTATCACCGTTTTAGTGTAGGCTTTTGCTTTGTTTTTCCCTTCTCTCTCTCTCTCTCTGTCTCCTTGCATGGTTAGATTAGGATTAGATTAGCTTTCTCCCGCACCGGAATAGCTTGTGGCAGTAGTTTAGGAGCAGTAACCAGCCTTCTCTAGAGATTCCTCTATCGGTTTCACAAGTCCCACGCTTGGAGAGAGGTTTCCATGTTGTGCAATCATACTTGGATGCACGAACATCAACCTAGAAGCCTGATGTGCGTCCAGGGTGCTTGTGATTTTGCATCAATAGAACCATGAAGAGATAATTAATCTAATAAATGGGTGACTAATAAATTATATCATAGGAGGTATTTTAGGGAAGTTATGCAAGGTGAAACAAGTTTAGGAATAAGTTGTACAACACTAGGATACTTATAGCATAGTGTAGAGAAATGAAAGAAGTGAAAACACTAGTGATATTATTCTAACTAATTCAGAGCCTCATGTACTTTTATGAAGTGATAAAAACATAATTGTAAAGGTAATAAGGTATAATACACATTGAATTTTTTTGGGATATGCTATCATCATGAATTTGAGATATTGGTCCGACAATGCAAGTGAAAATCCCGATCTTAGTGACGATTCAAATTAGCATTCTAGGAGTTACAAAGGGATTTATGATCTGATTAAAAGAAAATAGGCTATAATTCAACCTTATACATTACTAATGTGATAATTTATGCAAATATACAAGTTTCTCTCTGGTGGCATTTTGACCTTTCGGGCGCTAATGAGTAGAATAAAAAGGGGTTTAAATTCTCAATCACGGGAAGAATTGGATCCTAAAAGTAGTGCCATTGGTTTAATTTGGTATTTTCAAGTCAAAATAATATAATATTTTCCCATAAAACTCTTAGGTAAGTCCTGAGGGAAAGACTCACTCTCTAGGGTCTATTTTTGGCAGTGGTTGGTGAAGGAAAGCTTAATATAAGTGTCCCGGTTGAAGTTTTGCACCTTGGATGAAATTTTTAACCATTTAACTTAGTGAAAAGATGCATGGGGTGAAAAATTGTGACCCCAAGGAATGAGGACGTTATCTTTGAAGTTTTGTCACTTAAGTGACTTGTTTGGGTGTTAGGAGAGTGTTGTGCACTCACATGAAGTTTTTTCCCCATCCTCATGTTCCAACATCCCCATGTCACACTTGGGAGGCATGATTGAAATTTTTTACCAATAATCAATTCGCAAATCATAAACCATTATAAATATATTTGAGTCTACTTTCCATAACAACTCAAATTTTGATGTAATTTGAAGTGAAAGACCTCCAAACAACAAAAAAATCAAATCGCTCCAAACTGGATTCAAGATCCTAAAACTATGTCTTCTAAATGGAGCTGGTTCACCTATAAAATATCTTCACCAAGAGACAAAATATATATCTTTTGAAAGGTATTTGATTATACTTTCCATAACATCTTAGATTTCTTTCCAACTCACGGTGGAAGGCCTTCGACTAAGCCAATTTGCAAGAACTGTTCTTTCAGGCTTCAAGGACTCAAGAACTAGTCTTGAGAGAAACTAGAACAAAATACTTGAAACAAAATTCCAAGCTCAATCATCATATGTATCACTTAAATGACATTTGTACCAACATGTACAAGCACTAACATGCATATCTCATGTGGAGAAATCTCACCCAACACACCTATTTTTATCACCTTCGTAAGTAATCCAACTAGGGATTTTTAGGCCAATAGGTACTCAAATGAAAATAAACTCACCACATAAATCCAAGAACTTGATCACATCATATCAGGTGTCAATAAAATATCCATGACCATTAGATGCATCAACAATAAGAAAAATGATCAAACACACTCCAAAACACAAGACTAACATTTTAGCCCTTAAGGTGAAAATTGATAAGGTAAATTTGAGCACATGTATATTCCTTTTTCTCCACTATACCTTCATATATATTTTCATGGATGTGTATAAAATATCTCAAGTATTATGGAATAATTTGGTTTTCATCATGGAACTTCCATCTCAACCATGAAATAATAAAAACCCACATTACTAGGGTTTTTATCTCTTCCCAAAATAGATGGAACACAAAACCACAACCAAAATGAGATATGAGGAATCCTATTCAACTATGATGCATTAATTTTTATTTCTAATAAATTATGGATACCATAAAATGAAAATATTCCAAGTCACTCTGCTTATGAGGGTTTTATTAGGGTTTCAAAGCAACTTAGCTTCTTAATGATCGTTCATAAAAACCTGACAATCAAACCAATTTATTATTTTTATAAAATATTCTTAGCTTAGTTTAAAAACACCCCAAAGCCTCTATTTCCCATAAAAATCACATAGTTCACAATGAGCATCAAAAGGTCAACATTTAGAATAAAAACACACTCTTGAAAACCCGGTTTTGAAAAAACTTCATATATTACAAAATCTTATTCACTTTGACCTAAAACTTGTCATGAAGTATCATGAAAACATCCTATAACTATATATACTCACTACCTAGATAAAATAGGCTCAAAACTCTCCATCCATAGTGACTTACCTATGCTAACTTAGTTTTATTTAATATTTTTCTTCCCAAGGACCATGAAACACCACCAAACCTCTGAAAACTAACATGAAACTAATCATACATGTCATATACAACATCACCATGCTCTAAAAATACTAGTTAGCTCCAAAACTACACCTCCATGCCAAATTACATTCTCTAAAAGTTTAGGAATAGGCCTAGAATGACCTCTTCACATCATGAATCTTCATGAAATGACCATGATGATTCATTACATTCTCATTAAAAGCTATAGCATGCATTTAGTACCTTGTTTTACCTCATGATATCCTTCAACCAACTTAGGAGGACTCATACTATGACCATACACTCTAGACCATGCTTGAGGACCTCATATAACACCACCAAATCATGAAAATACCAATCAACCTTCATGTTTGACTTTGAAAGACACCTCATAGAGACTGATATAAAACATCAACATCCTTTTCCATCAATTAATTTGACATCAATGACAATACTAAGGAAAAATTTCCAACAATATTTCCCTTTTTCATTGATGGAAACCATCTTTAGAAACATTGATTGCAATCAATAATACCAAATAGCTAAATGACTCTTTTCCATGTTTCTCATGCTAATATCCCCTTTTGAAATATATGAAAAATGATATAATGATGAAAAAACATAAAAATGACAACTCAAAATGGCAACAATGCACAAGACAATTTACTTGACTTGAATCCCCTTGGACTATACATGCTCTTCTTTATCCTCACCAACAACTATATGAGATCCATGGACCTGAAATAACCCTGTAAAAATATCCCCCTGAGAATATATCCACTTCACTTTATACTCATTCCTGATTTACATCATCCTCTAGGTTTGTACCATGCTTAAAAACACACAATCAACCTCTAACAGATTCATTACCGCCTTTAGGACCAATGTCCCTAAACCTCATTTACAGTCCAATTTTGACAAAATTCTCCATGCAATATAAGTGCACACAACTCATGGATCATCAAATTATGACCCCCTAGAAAAACACTATCAATTTCCAACATAAAAAGCACAAAATAAGATTTTATACCTTAATCGAATGCACTAGAGATGTATCAAATGCAATTCCATAGTCCTCAAGCAATCCTTTAGTATTCTCAACACCCTTTTCATGCAATCCCAACATGTATAATCACATGGCTAACCACCCCTAAAAATACATTGTTAAGTAGCATGTTTGATACCAAAATACGTGTTTGAGGGTCAATCATCATTGTTATCTTTTTGATAGATTCTTCCATCAATTGTAGCATGTTTTAGCAGTCCTCCACATTACCTCATACATTGTCAAGATGCAATATTCAATCAAAATATTAAAATTAGCACTAAATGATTTACCTCCTATGGATAATGAGAGATAAAATATCCCCATTAACATATTTCAATTATCATGTAACCATGAATCCACAAAAATTATCTCTGCACTGCATTACATGTTGTAACATGGTCTTGTGTTCATTGTCAACCATTTTAGCTCATGCTAAAAATGTTTTACCACTAGGTAATTAATTCTTGCATGATTTACACAGATATTTTAGTCCTTCTATCAAGTTCCTCTTGTAGTTTCTTGATGTAGATAAAATGGTCTCAAGATATATATTAAATCCATAAACAACTACCTTCACCCTTACTCTGTAGTAGATGATCACTAACAAGCCTAGAATGGCTTAACAACTTAATTTTTTGACTTATTTCACACTTTAGAGTTTATCCAAACAACATATCTTGTTTTATAAGCTCTTTTTACCATTACATAAGGTAATTCCACTCATTCAACTCAACACATATCATTCTTCTTCTTATCTTTCACTTTTTCTTGTCCTATTCTTGTCCTTTATTGACTTTTTCAAGACACTTTTTCTTTTACAAGCCTTTTGTAGCTCCTCTACTTATATTCCCTAATTAACCACCTCAAGCCAATGTACCCTTAGGACAAGGTATCGTGGCACATTCAAGGTTTAACAATTCTATAGAAACCCTCAAGAATATATCAACTATTTCCAAACCCCTTTTCTATGCTCATATTTTATGCAAAATTTCAAAACTCAACTCATAACCCTATTATTGAAATCACCACCCTTTCACTCTTTTAGCTTATAAGGTCAAACTAGCCCTACCTCAGGTAAAATGTTAGTTATCTTTATTCCCGGACGGGGTTATAGTGTAAAATTAAATAATTTTCAAGAACCCATTTTGATCATCTTCCTTTTCCCAAAATTCCAGTATCTAAATCCACTCCTAAACCCTTGTTACTTTGTAAACCTACCCTTGCAATTAGCCCTTTGAATATATATAACTTCTTCCCACAAGACTATCATGAAAATCTCAAAATCATCTAGTGAAAGAATAAAATTCTCTGTGAATCTCTTAGGGGACTTATGCAACATCGTTAATTCAAAATTTTAATCTTAGATTCAATGATTTACCCCCTCAAGTTGTAATCCCTAGCCATATCCTAACCGTGCCTTGCTAAGGAGCAAGAGAGAATTGATTTTACTATAAATCCTTCTAAGATAAGATTAAAAAATTGAAACTTGAAATAAAAGTTAAATCTGAATGATATTGATAGGAGAAAATTACTAGAAATGATTTCAATTAATTACACTCCTCCCATTTTCTTAGTTTCCCATACTCCACCTATAGATGTATTATCACCATTAAGCAATATAACTAATAATGCCACTCTTCTGCGGGGTTATATTCTTCCTACAATATTTCATGAAATGATATCCTCCAAAACTTCACTTCTAATGAATTTACAAGGTTTCAATGTCATATGTATTCCATGCAAATTCCTAGTTTCTTTAAAGCCAAACAGAGTATCTATTCCACAAAGTCCATTACATGCGGTTCTTTCATGAGGAATACAACCTCATTCAAATCATAATTAATTATTTCACCCATCCTTCACCGGATGAATTAACTAACAGAATCATTTTGAGTACCATGTAAAAGTCTATTATAATCACCCACAACTCAAACAAGCATAACATCCATCTAGACAATCAAGACTTTCATTGTCTTACCCAGAACAAACATCAAGCTTCACCTTGAATTTCTATATTTTTAACCAGATGTATTCAAGCTATAGTTTTCATAACCACATATCATGCATGATACACAAGGAATTTTTCATAATACAACTAAAGGAATTACAAGAAGGAACATTTATTTTTCTCAAAACCAAAGTTTTTATTTACTTTGAAAACTGTATTACAAAACTTGATAAAATTTCTTCTATCCTTCTCTTTATCCTCCACCACGAGGAATGATGACTAACATACTCTTCATCCTTCCTATATTTTAAATAATTCATGCATGAACCTACTTATTAACTCATAACTGCCCTTTTATGACTCTTGGACTTCCCTAACCGACCCTTGATGACTCACCATAACTCATACCCCACATATTTGGCTTAATTACATATTTTATTCAATTCATTAGCTTATACATCCCTTAAGAATCATCACCCACTTCTAGACACCTCATACACACTAATTAATCCCATAAAAACATTGCAACATATTAATAAACCATAGTTCCTTATTTACATCCTTAAGAGATTTGAACACAAAAATGGAGGGAAAGAGATGACTTTTAAATTTCAAATTCTTCAACACGTAAAAAATCCCTCTTGTTCCTTTCTCATGCTCTTAAACATTTTTTTTGAGACCAAATCTATGATTATTTTCCTAATAAATGTTCCTTTGAGATTCCCTTGCATCATTTATCATCAAGACATGTTTATTTACTTTTAAGATTGTAAAACATTTCACATAGATTTGATATCCCCATGATTTTTCATGAACAACATCGACTCGGGCTTCATCTAAAAACCCTTCAAATGCACCTCTTTAGACCTTAATACTTATTTTAAGAACTTATAACTTAGCTCCATTCAACTCAACACCCTTTCAAAGACTCTATTATGTCCACATTTTGTATTGCATATCCATATTAGATTCTCACAATTTTAGATTCTCATATGAAGTCCTCAAGATACTTGTAGCTCATTGTTTTTAAGAAATTACCTTATTTGAGAAAACTCTACAGATCCTAGGTATCCATGCACATGTTAACAACTATTAAGAAACTCATATTTGATTGATTGTAACTTATCATGCTTTATAAAAACCTCACTTACCTTACTCCATTATCACCATAAAAATGGTGCTACCCAAATTTTTATTGCAAGAGAAAAAAATCCTATTATTTTGGAATCAAGTCACAAAACACCTCACTTATCCTTAGAACCTCCTCTAATGTGCCACATACCCTTGATGTCACAATATCCTTATAACTCTGTTAAACAAACCCTCTTCAAGGATGAAACTTAAAGATTTTTCACAATCTTATTCATCCTCAACATACATCTAATCTCCTTGTACCTATTTTGATCAAAATTCTTGAGCTATCCAATATCCCTTGGGATCAATACAACTAGATCAACATAAGAAACAAACTCTTGAACTAATTTTTTATTGAAGATCATGCTTTCCAAACTATGAAAAATCGAGCACCACTACGATATACATTGTTATGATACATGAAATATGACACCTTGGGTATGTATCAATTGATGAAGATCTTATCCTAATCTTAAAGAAAAATATTCTTCAAATGTATAAAATCTCTTGATATAATTCCATATCTTTTACAGACTTTTATCAAGTTGTTTCTCATTCTAGGTTAGTATGGTCTGAAAAACCTTCAAAAATATCCATACACCTATCTTGAGATATTTCTCTAGGCCCAAATGTTCATGCAAAAACCTATACCTATGCATATAAAATTAAGAACATACTTGGGAGGCGTAATCTTGCTTTTTCTCTGATAATTGGACCAATAATCCAATAAAATTACTCTAAAATATATCAATCCTTCACCTTTATCCTCATGTAGGCCTATTCACAGCTATAATGAGGGGTTGATATATCATATATACATTCCTTTCAATAATAGAGTATAGGTATCCCAAACCATCTTGCAACCTTATCAACACTATGATTTTGAACATAACAAACTCACATAGATTTTAAGCAAAACAAAACACCTATCTTTTATCTTGATATCATGTTATGGATGTACCTATACCTTGTCATTATTCAACAGGCTTTAAGTGCATTAAGTTATCTTTTTAGATCACAGTTCTCCCCTAGAGATATGCACTGAGAACTCTATTACTGAGACCTCCTTTTATTCATCCTTAAACACCTAAGAGTACCCATGTTCAAATGACCTTATCATGCATATTTTCATAATTCAACAACTTTTCTCTTTCAAGTACAAGGGCTTCTCCTTCTTATAGTATTTAATCTTCTTTGAATCACTTGAAAATACCATAATTCTTCAAAAACTCAAACCTTTGAGATATATCATGAAAAACTAATTGATGACATACCTCTTGATTGATAAGAACCAATGAATAACACTATTGTACTTAATAACCACTTAAGGACCTGCTCAAGGTACCATCATTACTGAAAATGACCACAAAGATTTTAACCTTCCTTTGACACACGGTTGAAGGTCGGTTGATACTTTTTAACATTCAAAACAATATTTACTATTTAGGACTAACAACCAAGGGTATCACAACCTAACTATACCTTGATGTATGATCTACTAATGTCTTCACTTTTCAAAAATATGTTATCGCATGCCAAACTTATATGTAGACTTCTAGACATGACCACCTTATTACTTATAACATCAAGACATGAATTACCACAAAGAATCTTCAAAAATTATACCATCATTATATAGACCACTATGATGAATTGATTCACAAACCAAAATTAATATTACAACTTGACTCCATAGTGTTCAATGATACCATAAATGCCTACTATAATAATCCATTTTACATAGATATATGATACATAAAACAGAGAATTTTAACTACAAGAAACATTAACTCTTGAGTCTAAAATGGAACCAAAAAATCATACACATGCTTCTTGAAATTAATCATTACCTCATGAAAATATAATTAGACAAAAACACAGTGATATCATATCTCTTCATAGCATATTTGTAAAACTTCACAAATCAAGGTGATACAAAATTTGAATGGTGCCATAGACATACACATACTTTATTGACTCAAAAATAAAAGTCTCGATCCTTTTCAATTTTTGATAAATTGGTCATATCAGATATCTGATTCACCTTTTTAATATTATTTTCTTAAAGACACAACACATTTGAAAACTTTTGATAGATGAAAGACTGAGACAAAACCTCAAAACTTATGACCAAGAATATCAACATGAAATATGAGATCTACAAACTCGGACACATACTAACAACAAGGACTCAAAACCCACATGAATAGATCACATCTCATACCTTCTAAATTTTGAAGTATTCTAAATTCCTCACCTTCTCAACTTCTCATGTAATGGATACTATATAACAGTGAGACACATATGAATTTCCTCAACTCTTGGATTTTCTTTCAGAGAAAACATACCTCCTTGGTCTGATTTGGACTTGATGATTTTTTTCCATCTTGATTGAACTAGTCCCTTCTTTGAAAACTTCATTTGATCAGTCTTCATAATGAGTACCTATGATTTTGAAGCATACTTCTTACCTTGATTTGACTCTTCAACCCTCACACTCTTCAAATTAGACTAAGAACTAGTTCTCTTGGCCTCATTTTCTTGATAAAGTATCTTTTTAGCATTAGGATATGACTTGATTATCTCAGATTATGTCTTGGGAGTGATTTTTCTTTTGAAAATTTTCTTATCTTGCCTCTTGGATGATTGAAACCTACCATTATACCCTTAATATTCACGTTGGTGACAAAATATTTCACTTTTCCAACTTCTAAGCTCATGTATATTAAGATTTCAACCACAATCAAATGCATTATGACCATACACACAACATGAATAACATTAAACCTTAAAGGAACTACTATCATTCCATACATACTCATTTTTAGAGGGATTATTCTTGAAATATGTAGATCTATGATCAAAACCATGACAATAGTAGAAATATCCATTGAAATAATTATACCTCATACCAATAGGTTGTCTAATAGGATTATACTTCTTTGAATCAACCTTCTTGGTCACCTTTATGTTTTCTTGAGAGCTTGGACCAACTTCATCATCATTCTTCACATGTTATCCTTTGAATCCTAGGCATGTTTCATCACTATCAACTCTTTAACTCTCCAAGATCCCATCAAGAGATTTAGAACTATTCTATAGCCTCTCATACATCCTCAATATTCTATATGCACCTTCTAAATCAGATTCTATGGATCTAAAATTTTCTTCATACATGAAACAAGATTCATCTTTATCCTTTAGGGATTTATTCACTCTCTCAACTTACGATTCCATCCTTTTGATATCTTGACTATGCTCTAAATCCATGCAACTGATTTGATCTTATAGAATATGAATCAAGGACTCTGTAAATTCTTACTTATTCCTTAAAGTAACTTCAATATCTAAAGACTTACCTATTTCTTATGCTTCAAGAGGATCTCCTTCAAGTTGTTAAACTTACTTCACAAGATCCTGCTACAATACCAATTATTATAAGTAAAAGGGAATGAGATGGGGGTGAATCAATCCATTAATAATTTATTCCATTTCTATTCATCATTAATTTTCATTCATACAACCATTCAATCAAACATTAACCTTATGTGTGTTTATTTAAACATTGAATCAAATATACACAAGAATAAGTATAAGAGAGTACACAAGGACACCAAAATTAAGTGTGAAAACCTCAAGGGGAAGAAAAAACACTAAAAATATTATTATATTACTGAAATAAAATAAATTTAGTGAAGCAAAAAAATTCACAAGGAGCACCAACCCCTAGTTTAGTAAAGCACCAACCCTAAAAGGAGCACCAACCCCTAGTTTAGTGAGGCACCAACCCCATAAGGAGGATACAACCCTCTTAAGTGATAAAAAATGAAATCAACCACCTATAAATAAGTAATAATTGATGAAATTCTAATCAAAAAAACATATATTGATACAAGTTTAGATCACAACCTCTTGAAACACACCAAACCATCATCCAAACAAGATCTTCTCTAAACTGCTCAATATCTCTTCTTCATGGTTTGAATATATCAATTTTCCTTACACATATGCTATTAAATATTCTTTATGTCTTCATTTCTCTTATTAGATATTTTATCAAACCCTTACCACTCTCCTTCCTCCTCTATAGGTAAAACCTTTCCCCCATACACAACTAGTCACAAATGAATTACATAACTTGCTAATTTACACAACTCATCTCTAAAACACCCATGGGTCAGCCATGATGAGTTAATTAGGTCATAAAAACTCAAAATAATAACATAAAAATCATATAAATCAACTCTAAATTACAAAAATGGTTGACATGGGTCAAAACATCATGAATAAGCTCCAAGATGCATAAATAAGCTCAAAATGCACTCTTCAAGTACTAGTGAATCCTCGAACAACTCTAAGGTCTTTAATTTTTTTTAAAATATTTACATAAACTCAAAACTATTCAAGAACATCATTTCAGCATAAAATATTCAAAAGAATATTTGAAACATCCATGTCCACCATGAAACACTACAAGGAGCAACAAAATCCTAATAGGTATTTAATTCCTAGTAATTTAGTCCTAAAGAACAAATGAGTTTATATATAAAGACTCATCATAAAGGCTTGAATAATATACCATTGTAAATATATATGAGTGTAATTTCCAGAACAACTCACTATTTCATCTAAATCCAATTGGAATGCCTCTAAACATTTCAAACACTAAAACTGCTCCAAACTAGCTTCAAGACCCCAAAACTAGGTCTTCTAAACTGATCTGTCAACATATATAAACTCTTTAACAAGAGAAAAAAATGTATAATTAAAAATTTATTTGAATATAATTTCCATAGCATCTTAAATTTCCTTCAAACTCATAAAGGAAGGCCTCCAACCAAGCCAATCTTTCTGTTCTCTTTTAGGATTCAAGGACTCAAGAACCAGGTCTTGAGAAAAATAGGCACAAGATATTCCAAACCAACTTACAAGATCAAAAATCATTTGGAAAACTTTAAGGAAAAATTTAAAAACATGTACAAGAACTAACATGCATATCTCATGTGGAGAAATCTCACCCAACACACTTGTTTCTATCACCTTCTTAAGCAATCCAACTAGGGATTTTCAGGACAACATGTATTGAACTAAAAATCACTTCACCACATCAAACCAAGAACTTGATAAAATCATATTAGGTTTCAATAAAATATAAATGGCCATTATATGCGTCATAAATAATCAAAATAATCAAACACACACTAAAACACAAGACTAACATTTTAACCCTTAAGGCCAAAATCGGTAGGGTCACTTTGAGCACCTATATCTTCCATTTTCTCCACTATACTTGCTAATATATTTTAATGGATGTGTATCACATATACCAAGGATTATGGTACAATTTTTTTCATCTTGGAACTTCCATCTCATTCATGAAACAACAAAAACCCACAAAACTAGGGTTTCTCTCTCTCTCTCTCTCTCTCTCTCTCTTCCCAAAATAATTGGAACACCAAACCACCACTCAAATCAGTTTTGAGGAATCCTCTCGAACCTTGATGCATAAATTTTTATTTACAAGAAATTTTTATATCATAAAATTTAAATCCTCCAAGTCACTCTGCTATGAGGGTTTTGCAAGGGTTTCAAAGCAACTTAGCTTCGTAATGATCATTCATAAGACTTAGAAAAAATAAAGTGTGGAAGGTCACACTAGCAAGAAGTTTTGTAAGACCAAGAAGGAAAGCATAAAACAATTAAAGAGGCCAAAGAAAGTGATCAACTAGTACTTTTCTCGATTAGGAAGCGTATGAATATTAGTATGTGATAAAGATTATAAATATACCCAAACTACATGATTTAGTGTCTCCATTTACCCCCACTTTATATTGTTGAGTGAATGCTTGATAAAATAAAGTAGATAAGATATTTGTACTTGATAACCATGTAGATCGATGGTAAAAAGCATGTCGAGGAGACATGAAAAAGTGTGGAGTGGAAAAAGTGAAGCATGGAAGCTAGAGAAGAGGAAGTGAAAATGATGATGACCCTAGGGGTGAAAACATATGTGTATATGTTGAATTGTACCTTTTGTTGATGTGACTACCACTTCTCATAAAGACGAACTTTTGTGAAAGAGAAGAAAAAATGAGTAGTGAAATATGTCTATATGAAATATTTGATCAAAACTCATAAAAACGTATGTGAAAATGTGAAAAGGAACATGTGCATTTAATTCATGATGAGTTAAAGAGATAGAAAGGATCTTGAAGATGTTGTAGAAGAATTATTTTTTGGGTGATCTCATACTAGTTGCACTGAGTGTAAGTTTTTTTGGGTGATCTCATGCCAAGTATGGAAGAAGTGTAGGGAGAAAGGTCTAGTGTTATTCTCCAACCTTTTCCTACTTCCCGAAGTATAAACACCACTGCAGATGGCATGTGTAAATCTGATCCATTTCAATCTAGTTCGATCCAATGTGAAAATAGAAAAGATGGTGTAATGTATGCATACTTGAGTGATGAAGGTATATTTCAGATTTCTAAAATCCACTTTGTGTAAAATGTACTTGAATTGAGAAATTATTTATAACTTCCCCATGGTCATAGGTTCCCTGGGAAGGGTCGGGGGAATCTAGGTGCTACTTTTTGTGTCTAGGTGCTAGTGTCTATTCTATGCTAAGGACCTAACTCAAGTTTTGGGCCATTTTGAGACCGAATGTTGTGTTGTACTAGTCTTGAACTATGTTGTCTTGTGACTATAGATCTAGCTTTGTATAGGGTGAATGATTCACCCAATGGATGGCCCCTCATTTTGGATACATACAACATCACAAGGAGGATGCGGCCCAAAGGAGGAATGAATGTTGTCTTGAAACTAATGCCCTACAAGGAGAGGAGTGTGCTTGGTTGAAATCAAAGAACATGCAAACAAATTGGCTGGAAAAAGGTGCTAGTGAAAAAATATAAACATGCATATAGAAGACAAAATGTGTAATCTAGCAAGATAAAAGATAATGCGGACAAGCAATAATGCATATAAAGTAGACCATAAAAAAGCGGGTATCAAACTTTAGACATCACTCATGACATTGTAAGACAATCTAAGGTTGTCATAGAAAAAATCATATGAGAAATTAGAGAACAAAAAGATAGAGGGAAAAGCCCGCAAATAATGGCATATAATGAAAAGAAGTAGCAAGCAAATAGTACAAGATAACCATTGTAGAAAATTATTCTTGTAAGATAGATGTTGCACATGAAGAACCCGGTTGAATGTTAGATAGATAGAAAGTATGTCAAAGCATGTATAATCCAATATAATGTAATGTATTAGTATGAATAGGAAGTAGTATAAATCGAAACAATAGCACTTGTAGTGTGTACGAAAGTGGATGCCGCTAGGAGCTTTGTTGTGGGACTGGTAAGAGGTACAATGTCAAACATCCATATTGTGTGTAACGATATGTGTAAAGTTTGTGATCACAACTATAAGGTAAGTGACCATTCATGTGTATATAGAAAATATAATAACATACAAAGTATATGTCTAACATAGTAAGTCAAGTGTACATGTGAGTATAAGTATCTAAGAACAATGTACAACCAAGATATGTAGTATGCTATGGATGCGTAAGATGGAATGGAATAAAAAGTGAATGAGTATGTATGAGATGAGATTCATTTATAAATTCCCCTTAGCGGTTGATACTTGAACCACATAACAAGAGTGTGTAATCAAGAAAGGGTTTTAATTTTACACTAGAAAGATATGATCGATAAAACGTAGAACATATATAGTGTGTGAGTGTGGTGAGAATAATTTAAGGTTTAGACCCTCAACATTTGAGTATGAACTATGGAACTATTATGCATCATAGGGTAGTGTGTTGTGTTGATTATGTGTGAGAAATATGTGTTGTAATTACACCGAGTGTGTAGTGTGTGAGGTTCATGAATGTAGTGAGCCCTCAACAGTTAAGTTTGAACCACAACACAAGATTGTGTTATCGGGAAGGGTTTGAATTTTGTGCTAGAAAGATATGATTAAGAAAATATTGAAAAAAATATGTTAAATCTAAATATTACCAACACAAAATATAAAGAATTAAAGTACATAAGCTACAAATATGAAACCCTAGTTGCGAGAGGGAATAAAATACTTAACTAACTCAAAGTGATGCCAAAGTTGTACTAATCTAGAAAACTGATGGAACAGGAACTCAAAGCATTGCTATCGAACCTAGAAAATGTAGAGGTATCAAGAATTTTGGGACTAGGGTTCCTGACTAGGGTCATGTATACCAGAGACCTTTTGTAGGCACCTGTTATTGTAAAGAACCTTAGAAACTCAATTTCATAGGTTCACTAGATGTCACCTTTATTCACTGTACTTTGTTGGAAGATTGGAAAATTATCTTGAAACCTGTAATAAGAAAGATCACATGAAAAACCACAAAAATATCAAATCCTAAAAGTACAAAATATGCAAATGGGGAGTCAAAATGACCCCGATGGTCACTTGATTGAGTGAACTTATGATCTAGGCACTACACTACATTTCAAACTCCATGTAGTTTTGCATGTGTGTGTGTAGAATCGTGCCCTAGGTGGATCTTGTGTAAGTTGCACTTGATAACGAGAAATAACTAGATGTAGAAAATGTAGATAGATGTGTGCATGGAAAAATGAACTTCCCCTCCTATGAAGTGTATGCAGAAGAATGTAGTCCCTTGTCCCTTGTATGGATGCTAGATGGATGCTTTGATGCTCTTGTAATACCTTTGGATGTAACCTTAGGTGGTGATAGTAGATGCTTAGTGCTTAGTCCTTTATTATTATCACATAGCTTTGTATTTATTTGATTCCTTTAGTTGAATTTCATAATTAATCACTAAAATTTTGAATAGTAATAAATAAATATTCCCAACATCTAGAAAGGACCTAAAACATGTGAGCAAGATACAAATAGGTCAAGGGCACCTAGAGGGAATGGAGCACTAGCGTCCCGGCTAGGTGCTGGTGTCTAAACTTAGAAAATTGAAGTGTCAAAGGTAAAATTGGGAAATAAGGTGTGTAAGATCAAGAAGGAAAATAGAAAGAAAGCAAAGAGGCCAAAGATAGTGATCAGTTAGTACTTTTCTCACTAAATAATCACGTGAATAATGGTATGTGATCAAGCCTAGAAATGTACCCAAAGTGTGTGATTTAGTGTCTAAATTTCCCCCAATTTATGTTTTTGAGTGAATGATCGATAAAATAAAGTAGATAAGAGATTCATACCTAATAACCATGTAAATTTATGGGAAAAAGTGTGACGAGGAGACAATAAAAAGCATGGAGTGACAAAAAGTGAAGTGTGGAAGCCGAGAAGAGGAAGCTAAAATGATGATGATCCTAGGGGTGAAAATGTATGTGTAGATGTCACATTATACATGTTGTTGATGTTTCTTAATGTGTGATGATGTGACTACTACTTCTGATAAGGATGAACCTGCAAAAGAGAAGAACAAACAAGTAATATAATATGTGTATATGAAAAATTTGATCAAAACACATAAAAATCATGCAAGAAAGTATGTGAAAATGTGAAAAGGAACATGTGCACCTGATCCATGATTAGAGAAAGTAAATATCTAGAAGATGTTGTAGAAGAATGCATTTTTGGGCAATCTCATGCTAGTTACATTGAGTGTGAGTTTTGTGGGCGATCTCACGCTAGTGCACCAAGTATGAGATTTTTGGGCGATCTCATGCCATTTCGGAAGAAGTGCAAGGAGAAATTTCTAGTGTTATTCTCGAACCTTTGACTACTCCCGAAGTATAAACACTAATGTAGATGGCATGTGTAAATATGATCCATTTCAATCTTGTTCGATCCAACGTAAAAATAGAAAAGATGGTGTAATGCATGTATGCTTTGAGTCTTTGAAGAATCATGTCTATTATGTGAAATTCATTATGTAAAATGCTGAATACTATACTAAATAGAGAAGAAATATCTAAGTTCCCGTGGTCAAAGGATCCAATGAAGGGTCAAGAGCACCCAGTGCTACTATCTATGTCTAGGTACTAGTGTCTCGCATCTTATGCTCTCGGACCCAAGCTAGATTTTGGGCCATTGCTAAGATTGAAGATTATGTTATACCAATACTTTGAATGTGTTATACTATGATTGTAGAATACGATGGGGTGAATGATTCACGCAATGGATTTCCCCCTCGTTTTGGTTGTATGCAACGTCATAAGGAGTATGCGGCCCAAATGAGGACCGACGGTGTGCTAAAACCGATGCCTTTTAGGGGGAGGAGTGTGCTTTTAGAAACCAAGGAACACAAAAAAAGTGACTAAAAAGTGTTAGCCAAAACAAGATAAACACACATGTAGAAAACAATATTTAATCTAGCAAGCAAGGAGATAATATAGATCGTTAAAAATGGATTGTAAACATGAGACATCATTCACAATATCATAATAAAATCAAGTCCGAAGAGGTAAAAAGCATACAAGAAAGCATAGAACAAGAAAAACATAGGGAAAACCTCACAAACAATGGCATACAATGACAAACGTAGCAAGCAAATAGTAAAAGACAACTAGGGTAGTAAAGAGTTTCTTTAAGACAAATGCTACTGTATGAAGCACCCGTTAGCATGTTATAAATTTAAAACGATGTCAAAATGTGTATGATCTAATATTGTAGTGTGCTAGTAAAAATAATTAGTATAAATTGAAGTAATAACACTTGAAGTGTGTATGAAAGTGGATGCCCCTAGGAGCCTACTACGGGATTGGTAAGAGATATAGTGTCAAGGATCCATGCTATGTATAATGATCTATATAAAGCATGTAATCAAAACTAGAAGGAAAGTGAACATGTATGTGTATATGATAAATATAATGACATAAAGTATTTGTTTAACATAGTAAGAAAATTGTACATGTGAGTAAAAGTAAGAAAATACAATGTGTAACCAAGATATACAATATGCTATGGATGAGTGAGATGGAATGGAATGAAAAGTGAGTGTGATAAGATCCGCGTGCCCCCTAGAAAATGTGAATGAGTATGCATGAGATGAGGTTCATTTATGTATATCCTCTCAACAATTGAGAATGAACCATAGAACAAGAGTGCGTCATCGAATATGGTTTAAATTGTGCGCTAGAAAGATATGATCGTCAAAGCATAGAGTGTAGAGAGTGAGTGAGTGTGGTGAGGTTCATTTTAGATTTGGACCCTCAGTAGTCAAGTATGAACCATGGAACTAGAGTGTGTCATAACTTAGTGTGTTGTGTTGAATATGCATGAGAAATATGTGTTGTGGATATGCCAAGTGTGAAATATGTAGAGTGATGATGTGAGGTTCATGAATGTAATGAGACCTCAAGAGTCAAGTGTGAACCATAACACAAGAGTGCATCGTCGGTGATATGTCATGTGAGAATGCATGTTAAGGAAATGTGTCATGAATATACCAAGTGTGTAATGTGTCATGTGTAGGATGTGAGGTTCATGAATGTAGTGAGCTCTCAACAATCAAGTGAACCATATCACAAGAGTGTGTCATCGGTAATAGCATAAGATTTATGCGTAGTATTGTTTGAGATGCATAATGTTAAGTGGGTTTTAAGGTATTTACCAAGGAGGGTAGCAAGGTGATAGATGCTACCCTAAGCTTGTTAGTGACAACATATGTGACTAACTAGTTAGGTTTAGACATTCCTTTGAAATGAGCTTCATCATTCATGTTTTTCTAATTTTCCTTTAGAACAAGGTCACCCACATTGAACTCATGAGGATAATTTTTGTGATTGTATGCTTGAGTGATGCAATATTGATATACTATAAGGTTATCAAGGGATTGGAAATGGAGGGAGTCAAGCATTTGAAGCCCATGTAGGTTTTTTTCTTGATATTCATTATATTTTAATATTTCTCTGTGTGTGAGACCCATAGTGATCATGCGAGTTCCATAGGAATGAATGCTTTAGTACCATATACATGTGAAAAGTGTGTATCTTTAATTCAAGTACACACATTATTACTGTAGGAAAAGAGGGAATGTAGGAGCTGGTTGTGCCGGTCATCAACAAGTTATTATCCTTGTCCATGTAGGCCTAAACCACTACTAGAGAAACCATGAAAATGAAAATATTTATATCCAAGACCATATATAGAAAAATCATGAGTAGAAGCGAGAAGAGCTAAGAGTGTAATTAGAATGCTCAATAGAATGACAATATGTAAAAGGTGATGGCTGCTGAAAAATCATAGATAACTCTCGATAAAGGAATTTAATTAGCAGTGTATGAAGAGTGGAGGGGACCACATGTATGGCATGGATCCAAGGCCGCCCAAGAATAATATTATAATTAAGGTTGTTGGGAATTATGTGGCATGGAATAGGTAGCTTGAATGGACCGACAAGAAACATGGAGGAAAATCATACCCAAGAAATGCTAGGGATATTGTCAAACCATGAATAGAGATAGATGAAGGAGACAAAGAATCTTTAGAAAGACCCAGTTGATAGAGGAAAATAATATTATAGATGTGGAGTATAGAGCCATTATCAACTAAAGCATGCTTAACCCCAAAATTATTGATACATACCTGAATATATAGGGAGTCATGCTTTAACATTACTTGAGAAGGAAACTCATATGATGTGAAAGTAATGTGATCTTCATTAAGAGATAGAGAGGAAGTAAACTTATGATATACATAATCAGGTGATATGTGAGGATGAATATAAGTGTTAGCTAAATAGGACTTGAGCTTATTGATACAATCAGGATGATCCTACAAATAATCATGGATGGAAACATCCATGATGATGAGTGCCTAATAATAGAAGAAATGTAGAAAATGAAGACCCAATCTTGTTCGATCGAGATGGGTTCACTAAATGATTAAGAAAATATGGAAATAAATATATGATAAATCTAAATATATACTAGTGCCGAATATAAATAATTAAAGTACAAATTTTGACATGAGAAAATTAATCTACAAATATGAAACTCTATTTTCAAGAGAGGGAATAAAATACTTAGCTCATTATACGATGTCGAAGTTGTACCAAGCTAGAAAAATAATGTAATAGGAACTCGAGAGCATCGTTACCAACCCGAAAAAATGTAGAGGTGTCATGAATTCTCGAGAATAGGGCATTTGACTAGGGTCGGGGCACTAGATACCTTTTGTAGGCACCTATGACTATGCAAAACCTCAAAACTCAATTTCATAGGGTTGTAGGATGTCCGCTGGATGTATCCTTTATTCGCACATACTTCACCGAAAGATTTCCAAATTCACATGAAACTTGCAAGAAGAAAGATCACCTGTAAAACCCCAAAGTACATCAAATCCTAAAAATAAAAATATGCAAATGGAGAGTCAAACTGACCCCAAAATCACTTGACTAAGTGAACTTATGATTTGGGCACGCATAACATTTCATACCCATGTAGCTCTATGTTTGTGTGTGTAGAATCATGTCGTAGGTGGCTCTTGTGTAATTTGTACTTGATAGAGAGAAATAGCTAGATTTAGAAAATGTAGATAGATGTGTACATAAAAATTGAATTTCCCCTCCTATGAAGTGTATGCAAAAGATCGCAATCCCTTGTCCCTTATGTTGAAAGGGTTCTTCATCAAGTTTTTGAAAGCTGCTGATATAAGAAGAACCAAACCAAAGTATAGAGGAAGCCATGAGGATTACAAAAAGTTACGGGTAGAAGAAAAAAATACAGGTAAAGAAGGAAAGTTGTGGTAGACAGGATAAAGCCACGAGATAAATTATAAAGTCATGTGGAAGCCAAAAAATCCATGAATCAAGAAAAGGAAAGAGAGAACTTGATAGAAGCTAATAGAGACATGACAAAAACTAGTGACTTTTGGGTTATTTTGTATGAAACATATTTATTGTAATTAATCTACTATATATAGTGTATCACATGAGAACAATATGTTTGTGAGTTTTGAGAGATAAGATATGTGTGCCATTAATGAGAAAAATATGTATGAAGTATAGAAAAGATCTATATAAGTGTATGAGACTAATGTATTCCATTTTGAGATATAAATAAAGATTGATGTTTAGAGTAAAGACTGTTATCTGATTTTACATTCTTTTTGTTCACAAAATAGATTAGTTCACTTTTCCCATGTACATCCTAGCAGAAGGACTAAATTCTCAACCCTCCCACTTTATTGAGGCTTAAGGTCAACATTTAGTGTCGAGCCCAGGTTCCTTTTGTTATTCAAATGTTAGGAAAAAAATTTCCACCAGGATATTGAAACCAAAGACTAATCCATGTGAAAAATTAAGGATTGGTGGGAAAATCAAATCAATATATTTGATAAAGGAGAAACAAAGAGACTCAAAGCATCATACAAAGAAACCAAAGAAGTATTTGGAGAGTACGAAGAGGAATTTTGGTCTTAGTTCCCACATTTATTGTGGCCTTGCATATTGGTACACACTAAAAGAACAGAGTGGTCACGACTATATTTAAGAAAACCTTTCGAGTGGACCATGGAAAAATTGAACATACTCGAAATATTGATGAAAGAAATTTATTATTGGTTCGATGCTATATTGGACTCCTATATAATTACTTAGTCCATACAAGGTTGGACCAGTTTTGATTATAAGAATGGTGAAGTTTTATGTGGAGCAAGAGGCCAATTTCTTAAAAAAATTCCATTCTTAATTAAATTTTTGATGGTAGAAAAATTTTTAATCGAAGTGTGGAAAATTTCTGTAGTGGACGGGTTCTATGGGATGGCGTACATGAAGGGTGGTGATCCAAGAGATGTAACTAATCAAAATTAATTGGGTGATGGTTGGGATAGAAGAAATAGGATGACATAAAGAAAAGAGAATTCAGAAAATTATATAGTTGGAAAAGATAAGATTAAGAGAATTAAGGTAAGTTAGTATCTTAAAAAAATAATCAAAATGAGGAGGATGGAAGAAAGAGCGAGGATAGTTTCGTAAAATGAGTTAGAAAAAAAGATAGAAAAAAAGGCTAGTAAGAGAGGAAAGAGAGAAGAAGTTGAATGAAATAAAATAAAAACTTAATAAAATTTAGAAAGTAGAGAAGAAAGAAAAACCCACTTCGAGTGGAGGCTAACAATTGGCTAACCTAGAAATGGAGGTAGACACACAAAGTATTGCTATGATTCCCACAAATAAAGCGGAGAAAACCAAGTTTTGGTTATGCCATGGTTCCCCATGGTACAAAATATTTTAAATATCCCAATACAACAAGCATTATCAAGACAAGCTATACTAGTAAGATATTTACAAGAATTAGTAGGAGGATTAAGACTAGGACTTAGAGAAATAGTAGACACAACAAGATGGGAAGAGATGAGAAAATAAACTCCATTATTAATTAAAGAAAAATGAGAAGAGGAAGAAGAATTTACTGGTATGAAAGAATTGATTAAATAATTTGGAGAAAAGATAAAACTAATATGTGAGGAAGATGAAGGAAAAGGAAAAGCCGAGAAATAAGAGAAAGAGAAAGAAAAACAAAATAATAAAAGAATAAGTGACAAATGATTAGAAGATAATTATAGATTAAGAAATAGTAAATGTAGGAAGTTATTTATGGAGAAAGGTAATTATGAAGAATCGTTAACCAAAGATGTGTCCCCCAACCGCCACACAAGCCCAAAGGATATGACCCTTCCGGATCGGTCACCATTCCATGTGCTTTGCTTTAAACACCTATTCGAAAGAGAGAAACATGAGATATTTTGATTGAAAGAAATCATCATTTAAAAGAATAAAGTAAGAAGAGAATAAATTGCAAGAGAGTTTAGAGAACTATTAGGAGATTTAAAATTTGATATTGAATTATCCAAAGTCGAGAAGATATAGTAACTTGAAAAGGTTTCACAATCAGGTCTAGAAAGTAAATCCCTCAAAACAACATCCGAACATCATTGTGGAAGGGGACTCCTTAAATATTATCAATCATCTTAATCAGATTTATCCCCCTAGTTGGACTATTAAATATTTCATTGAGGAATCCATTAATATCTGTCACACTTTCAAAAATATCAAAATTGGTCATACTTATAGGGAGGGTAACAAGGTGGCGTATGACACCTTGGCAAATTATGGCACCAACAACAATCTCACCTTTTGGGATAATGAGAAATACACCCCCAAGGAGGTACAAAATGGTATTAATAAGGATAAATATGGACACTCACACATTATGTAGGATCTATAATGAGATTGCGTGGGATTTAAAGTACAAGATAGATCACACAAGTGAGAGAAGTAATCCAAATTACAGCCATAAAAGTTCACATGATTCTCGAATCTGTGGTTGGATTTTAAAAAACCTGGTTTAGCCATATAAAAAAACACTTCTAAGGGTGGTTTCAAGTAGGGAAGTCACAAAAATTATAGAGGGAAAAATATGGGGGTGCTCTGTGCCAATTGGAACCTAGCTACGATCCTACCTAGAAAGACAACGTGGAGCTTTGGAATCTTCTTAAAAAGGGGGTGTTTCCAACTTCATCAAAAAAATCCAAGGCCATGACCAAAAAATTTTAGTGCATTTTTCCATGGATTGGAAGGATAGGAAGGTAAAGTATGGGGGTCATCGTGTGCTTTGATGAATGAGGAGTTGATTCTGAGATGACTGGGCTTGATTTGGATGGCTTCCAGTTTTTTAGAAAAAGGGTCAACAAAGTTGCAGAAGTAAAGAAGTTTTTTTGAAGAAGGGGAGGAGCTCATCTTTGTTGCGGCAGGCATTAAGGTAAGCTCCATTCCAAAACCCTACGATGATGTTACTAAAATGATGGTTCGATTCATTTCCCTTGAAGGGTACTATATCATTGTTCCTACCAAGCACTTGGTCTTCCTCAACCATTTTAGGAGACACTTTACAGTTTGTTTCCCACATTACCTCTTGAATTCTCTTGAACATTCCATTCTCAATTTCCAAAAACATACCAAGGCCATCCCCCTCCACCAGGGGCTCATCTTCCTCCATAAGCTCTACCTCTCCAAATTCCCCGCCATTCCTATCTCCCCCAGTGACCCGCTCATTCCCATCCACACTTGCTCCCTCAAACAACCCGACCACCTCTTCCAAGGCCAGAGCTACCAAAACTAAGAACCCCAAACTTAGTAAAGTGGCCTCTCCTCCCTCTTCCCATGTTCTCAGGAGCAATAAAGAAATGGAAGTTGTTCAAAATATTTTACACATTAGCAATGTTGGTTAGGATAATGCCTCACAGGATGAGAGGGATAATACTCTTCTCATACTAGACTTATTGGAAAAGGAGGTTGAGAATATTAAGGAGTTGCATCAATTAACCAAGTAGAAGGGGAAGAGAAAGTTAAATGATGATGTAGATATTGAAATTGATCAGACTGAGGATATTTATAGAAATTTGAACTCATTGGAAAATAGATTGGGGAGGGCCAAAGACAGACATGATCATAATATGGCCATTTTCAACGCCATTAGTGAGTTTCGGAGCAACAGGTTAGAAGCATTTCTATGTTGAGCGGGGTCCCTGAAGCCATTTGGGGGACTAAAAGGAAAGAAACCAGGCTATCTCAAAGTTGAATGTGAATGATCCAATGCACACTACCACTCTAGTGTTATTCACTTCATTGCACACAATCAAATCAAGGATTGAAAGGGCCTCCAAGAAATAACACCCCTTGACTGGCTGGTTTCATTTTAGTTGTTGCTCTGTTTTGGATAGTATGTTGTTTTTAGATGCTTAATTATAATTTTTCCATGTTTTACTTTTTCCTAGTAGCTACTGTTTGGGCTACTATTGAACTTTATATATTATCTGGATTCTGATCCTCTTTTGATGTTTTTTTCATGTTTGATTTGGTTGTTGAGCCTTCCTTGTAATAGGTATAGTCCCTTCAAAACTATTTGCCATTAATAAATAACAACCAATTAATCAACTGCAAATACATCCTCAACCAATCAAAATAATGGCTTAGAAAATTAAGTTACCTGTATTTGGAAAATACACCAAATATGCTGGAAGAAAACTTGTTTATCTTGGATTCATATTGGAAGAGTAACAATATCACAGATAATACCGCAAAGTTTTATGACTTCATAGGAACTCTGAGAGAGGACACCTTATGATGGTACATGAAAATGAATACATAGGGATCTAAAGATTGGGATGCTATTGAGAAAGAATTTAAGACATATTTTCACTTTCCTAAGGAACCCTCAGAAGGAGTTAGTAAAATGAGAGAACTTGTTCAGAGAGAAGATGAAACAGTCAAATAATTCAGCCATAGATTTAAAAATGTAACTATAAATTTGGAAGAACCACTCATAGATAAACAATGCATTAAATTGTTTACTTCATGGCTTCTACCTTACATGAGAGAATCATTGGATGGAAAACCTTTCAAAACCATTTCATAAGTAATAGAGATGTAACGAGTACAATTAGAGCTAGCCAAGCTAAAAATTCACTTAAAACTTCACTTAAAACAAAATTGGAACCAAAGACAATTAGAGAAGGGGAAACTTCACTTAAAACAAAATTGGAATGAGTACAATTAGAGCTAGCCAAGAAAAAATTTCAATAAGAAATTTAGAGAAAATAGGATCTCGAAATAGTTCACCACCAAGAAATAACATTAGATTGAAAATTCGGTGTATAGTGTGTTGTGTATATGGGAACATAAAAATACAATGTCCATACTTAGAGATGAAAAAGAGAGTTGTGGCTGTTAGACAACACTCATCACAAAAAGCTTCCTCTAGTACCATACCCACAGTAAAAATAAAATGGTTCGAATTTGCAAGTTATGGGATCAACACACTTAAGATACTTTCCCTCGACTATAAGTAGTTTTTCCTACTAATGAATTAATGTATTGCACAACTTGTGGATCCTATAATCATTACCACCATAAATGCCCTTCCGTAGAGGCACTTTAAGACTCAAATGATTATAATACTCACGGGGTTATGAAATCTAGACAGAACACATGAGTTAACCCCCTCCTTCACAACAAAACCAACACCTACATTGAATCACACCTTCACATTCGGTAATCAACGCCACAAACTATCCAAATTATTAATGAGGACAACCTCACTTTGGAGGTGGTTACCAATGTAATAAATATAATCCTAACTATCAAGGATATAATGGTAGAGGATACCACGGAGGATATAGGGGAGGTTATAGAGGAGGATTTAGAGGAGGGTACAATAACTATCAAGGAGGAAGAGGATATCAAGGGTATCACGGATACCAAGGAAGAGATAACCACAATAACTCAGGAGGTGGCTATCAAGATAGAAGACCCATGAACTATTACAAATGTGGAAAAGATGGAAATTTAGCTAGAAATTGTACAAAGCCTTACCCTTGTGGTTTCGCCATGAATGATGACATGAATCTTTCAACTTGCCCCAAAGCTTCTCAATTTTATAGGAATGGAAGTAAAAAAATAGAATCATTAGGAAGAGATGCTCAGAATAATGTCCAACATATTACCAAGATACCATGGGACGATGAAGAAATATGAGAAGACAGAGAGAAAGCATGTAGCTCAAGGAGAAGACCAGAAAAATAGAAAAAGAAGGAAGAAGATAAAGAACATTATGTCAAAAGAAAATCTTCTAAGTCAAGTAAGGACCTTGAAGAACCAAAATATAGAGTTGCAGTAACAACTAGAAGTGAAGCCAAGAAAGAACCTACTTCTACAAGAAAGAAGATAATCAGGCTACCTATTGAGGAAGAATCCTCCAATAGAAAAGAATGGGAATTTAAGGAGATCAGGCCAGATATTCATAATAAAGAAGTAGAGAAAATTTTGAGAGTAGTTAAGAAGGCGCAATCTCGAGAAGAAATATAAAAGAATTGTTTCATGGAAGATGAAATTATTTCTCTTAAATAGATAACAATATTAACAATCAAATGTGGCCTTATAGATAAACCGTAGTAGTTTAGAAAATATTGGAATAAAGAAGACAATAAATTTCATGTTCAAAGGATTGATGTTAGACATCACAATAAAAATTAAAATGTATTCGCACACAATGAACATTGTGTAAATCACCATATACTTGGATGTAGACATATTCAACACTATTATTACCAAATTACTTCTTGATCTCGATAAGGATGTAAATATGATGTCCAAAACTACTTGGGAGAAACTAGGTAGGCCTCTTTTGGAACCCGCTAGATATTATATTGGATTAGCAGATGGAAAATCAAAACAACTTATAGGAGCACTGAAGAACATAGAAGTTAACTTCATGGGAATAAAAAGATGGTCAACTTTAAAGTTGTAGAGAAAGTTAACTTAAAAGTAACATACAATACCATTGTATCTCTAGAATGGTTTTTCAATTACAATTACATGTTAAAATCAGAAGAGGAATAATTAACATTACAATCGGGTGGAATTTGTGTCCATGTACCACTACATGTAGGCATGGGCACTGCATGGTCTGAAGAAGTTTAACATGATACTAAAGAGGAAGATTTCGATGATATCCAAGGGGTATATGCTCTCAACAGATTTTCCAATATCGATAAAGAATTTGAACCCAAATCTGAAGGAAAATTTTAGTCAAAACTGAATCTACAAATGAAATCTCAAACAATGTTTTTGAAGCATGGATACATGGCTTCTCGGAATCTAGAATACAGAAACTACATTATGCAAGAAGAGTGCCACACTGTGTAATCACCTTAGATGGTGATAACATTGATTCCACATATCCTATGAATTATATTTTCTAGCCCATATAAGAAAAATTTGAAGAATAATATGGATACTACTATGTAAAAGAATAATTAGAGGACAAACCAATCAAACAGTATATAGATTAAGCCGCAGGGTGTCCCACCAAACTTTTCCAAAATACTCAAGGTTTGAAGACTTAGAAGGTTATCTAGATCAAATGGAGTGAATATTCCCAAATGAGAAAGTAAGAATGGAAGCCTTAAATTACACCCCGACATGTAATTCTCACAGGATGGTGGGCAACACATGAAACTAATATTTCTCATTGGAATTCCTTAACCACATTACTTAAAACAAGATACCTGGAGAGTGAAGGAGACCATGCAACCATACTTGAATAAATTGGTGAAAGTGATAAAAAACATATTAAATTCTAAGAGAGATATTGAAAAATTTGTGGCAAAAAAATCCTCTCTGGTATGGACCCAATTATTAATATGGACTTTAGGACCTATACCTTTATCTTGGTACATGTATCAATAAATAAGATGAGAGATAATAAGTTGGACCGGATTGTAAAATATTTTTTCCACACATTCAATTTTTGGATATGGACCTTAATATCCTTTGAGAACTACAAAAGATAAGGACCTACTTATTCTTAACTCTAGAAGAAGCCTTAAGAAAATTCTCACAAAAGATAGTAGAACCCAAGAAATCACAACAACAAGAACACCCAAGTAAAACTAGATAAATGGATTCTTGTTTTGTAGTCAAGAAGAAAAAAAAAAAAAGATGAAAAACTCCGTAAACTTGAAATAAAAGACAATATAAGGAGAAATATATGTAGTAGAAACAAATATAGAAGAGGACAAGTACTACTATCATCCTCAAAAGATAAGGAATGAAAATATTGTCTTAGATGGAGATGAGAATTTTCTAAGATATGAGACTATTTGTCAGAGGAAGAAGTGGCCAAAGTAGTAGAACTTCTTCAAGAATTCTAGGATATATTCCCCAAATATTTTAAGGAGTTGTGAGGTATAAAATAAGAATTTGGAACCATGAAAATTCAAATCAAGGGGGATTTAAACCATTAAAGAAGAGGCCTTATAGATTAAATCCTAACCTCAAAGTTAAAGTAAAAAAGTTATAGATAAAATGTTGAATGTAGGAATCGTCACACATGTTGAAGATTCATATTTGGTAAGTCCTATGGTCATTCAGAACAAGAAAACATGAGAAATACGAGTATGTGTGGACTATAGAGAGCTCAATAAAGCTTGTGTGCATGACCCATTTCCTACTCCCTTCATAGAAGAGGTTTTAGAGAATGTAGCAAGAAGAGAGGTTTATTCCTTCACTGATGGGTTCTTTAATTGGCATCAGGTCCGGATTTCCCTAAAAGATCAACAAAAACCACATTTACTACATAATGGGGATATTTTATGTACATTGTCATGCCATTTGGATTAAAGAATGCACCAATAGTATTCAGTAGAATAATGATCAATGCATTCAAAGAATTTATCCACGATTTATTAGAGGTATACCTAGATGATTGGACTATATATGGACTATTGAAAAACCATATCCAAGTATTGAGACTTATGTTCCAGAGATATAGAGCATTAAAAATATCCTTCAATCTAAAAAAATGTATATTGTTGACCCCATTTAGTACACTTTTGGGACATGCAATTTGCAAAGAAGGTTTATTAATTGATCTAGTAAAAACTTTAGTTATTATCAATTTACCTCCTCCCAAGACACAAAAAGAGGTGAGAACAATTCTTGGGTACACAGTTATCATAGGAAATTCGAGAAGAAACTATGCTAAGATCAGCACACAGTTATAAGAATTGATAAAGAAATGCATGAATAAACAAATACAATGGACCAAACCATGCTCATATGCTTTTGAAGTTCTAGAATAAAAATCCTACATGCTCAAATCCTAATATTTCAAGACTAGAAAGTTCCTTTCCATGTCCATGTAGAAGCATCAATCATTTCCATTGGTACAGTTCTAACACAACTAAGAGATAAAATGGATCATCTAATAGCCTTTGCAAGTCGTAAATTGGCTAAAGATGAAAGGAATTAGTATACCACGAAAAAGAGAGGAGTTGAGCATAGTATATATATACTTGGGCACATCATTTTTCTTCTATAGAGATCATGAGCCACTAAAACACCTACTAAATAGACCAGTACTACAAGGGAGAATATGTTGTTGGTTAATGTTGTTTCAAGAATTTGACTTTACTATTGCAGTTAAACTAGGTAAATTGAATAATGGACCAGATTACCTGTCAAGAATAGAAATATGGGAAGATGAGGGACCTATTGATGATGACTTCCTAGTGCACATCTATTTAGAGTTGAGGCTATCCCAAAAGAACTTGATGACATAGCACAATTACTAGCTACAGGAGAATTCCCTAGTGAATATACAAAATAACAAAAGAAGAACTTGTTAAGTTAGGATTTTCCATTTACTTTGATCCAATGAAAGTCATATAAAAAAGGAAAATATGATATCTTTAGAAGGGTTTCCCTAAAACATGAAAGAAAAATATACTAGCAGAGGCTCTTGAAAGTATAGCCGGAGGACACAATAGAGGAGAAAAAACAACTAGGAAAATACTGATGATAGGATTATGGTGGCCTACACTATTTAAGGATGCACATAAACATGCAAGGTCTTGTGACATATGCCAAAGCTAGAAAACCAAATTTCTAAGATGAGATTTCCTTAACACCAGCCTTAGCACTAGCCCCATTTGTGAAGTGGGCCATAGATTTCATTTGACCTATTAAACCCACCACAAGACATTCTTAGGAAATATTCATCAATACACAGACAAATTATATAACAAGATGGGCGAATCCATTACAACCAAAGATTATACTACTAGGAAAAAACATGATTTATCTATAAACACATAATTACTCGGTTTGAATGTCCCTTAAGCATTAGAAGTGATCAAGGAAAATATTTTGTGAATGCCACTCTTAAGGAATTATTAAGCTAATTTTTGATAAACCATAACCGTAATACACCATATCATCTACAATCTAATGGGATAATAGAATCTTTTAACAAGATCTTGGAGAAGGTACTCACAAAAATATGTTCACTACAACAAGTAGATTGGGACCTTAAGATACCAAAGATCTCGTATGGGCTTAACACACCACCTACAAAAGGATAACTAAATAATCTCAATTCTTATTAGTATATGGACTTGAAGCCACAGTTCCCATAAAATTTGTCCTTCCAAGATTAAGAGTGGTAGTAACATTCAGAATGAATGAAGATCCTTCACCGCTTGAAAGAATTATTGAATTAGAAATATTGGATGAAAATAGGTTATAACAACATATAATAAAAATCAAGAAGAAAGGATATAAAAAGCTTGACATGATTGCAAACATAAAAAGGAAATAATTTGACATTGGAGACCAGGTATTGTTATATGATAGAAAATGGAAGCATCCTAGAAAAACTTAAAGTTTGATGGCTAGGACCTTATATCATCAAGGACATATTATCTTCGGAGAAAAAAATCTTTAAAAATTGCAACTCAAATAACTACCAACAGCTACGCTCAATGGTGCAAGGCTAAAAAAATATCATAATTAAAAAAAACATCCGACCTATCCGAAAACCTAAAATTCAGTGGATAGGATGAGGGGTAGGATGAAAACATGCAAGGGAATCCTTAATCTACTAAAAACAAGAAAACAAACAAAAAAGAGACAAAAAGGATGTGGAGGAAGGATACCTATGAAATAAAGATAAAAATTTGTAGAGGGTGGAGGAATAATACCCAAAGCGCAATAAAAATAAAAAACCGTAGAGGAAGATTACCCATGCAATAAAGAGAAAAATCCATTGAGGAATAATACTCACACATTAAAGGGAAAAATTTACAGAGTAATAATACCGTGCATAAAGATAAAAATCCACGAAGCCGTGAAACACCGCAGAATAAAGCAAAAATATGTGGAGGAAATAAAAACCGCAAAATAAAGTAAAAAGTGGTAAAGGCGGAAAAAAATAGAATAAAGAAAAAGGCCATGGAGGAAGCAACAAGTTACAACAAAATTATTAAATATACAATAAATATGATAGGCGAAGATTGGAACAATATAGAAGACATCGACTCATAAGATTTTAAGGTATAAATAGAGAAGAAGAGTTAAAAGCAAAATTGTGAAAAGAAGGGAACTAGGGCATGCTTTTGAAAAAAATATGAAATATGGATACTCCTACTATTCTCACACAAGATGAGATCCCAAAGAAAAAATTCCAAAATCATTCCCTCAAATCAAATAAGCATGATCTAGTGGGATCGTTTTTACACATTCCTTTCAAGGTTTCCGATACACGTGACCTATAGAAATACATTCACTCCTAGACTACAGAGTATGACCACACATGACTTGAAGTGGATAGAAAAATCCTACTTCAGGAAAACCGCACTACAAAAGAACTCAAATATAAACATAATACAAAATTCATCAACAAACTGAAGATAGATGAATTGATTCATATTCTATACTATCCTAGGGTTGATAATATGATTAGGGTTCTTCTTATCTGGTTACATAACCAAATGTTATACTTAGATCATCCATATCCAATCAATATAGAAGTCATGGCTAGGGTAATAAGGTTATGGGAGTTATGAAGTTCAACCATCACAAAGAAAAATATGGGAATGAAAGATACAACATGGATGATGAGGGTAACAAAGAATAAGTGAGGAGTAAGAATTGTAAACATATCAAATCCTACCCTCAGGTACATTGCACAAAGCCATTTTCTTGAAAATTTATCATACAAATCAATAAGATGGAGCTCATAGGATTAGTGCTTAGATAGCCCTAGATATGTTAAATTCCCATTTAGAATGTAATCTTGTTAAACTCATGGCCTCTAATTCCAAAAAATACTAGGAAAATCAAGGAAGGGAAACATACTTTCTGTTATGGGTCTTTATTATGAAGGGAAAATCAAGCAAGGGAAAATCAAGGAAGAGAAACCAGACTGGGAGAGATAAAGATATACATGATCACAACATGGATATCTTCAAATCCATAAGTGAATTTTAGAGCAGAAATTTTGGAGAATTGCTACACTAAGTGGGATCCTGCTAACTATTTGGGGAATGACAAAGAGAGGAGTATGACCATTTCACGATTGGACACTTCGCACTCAACGCACATAACTACTTTGGTGTTGTTTACCTCATTGTAGATGATCCAATCCAGAATTGAAAGAGCATCCAAGAAATAGACTCACTTGGGCTGGTGGGATTCATTGAAGATGTTGTTCTTTTGCGATCTTTTTGTTGTGACGTTGCTGATTTTTTGCAGTTTTGTTGTGGTTTGTGTCTTTTTTTTTCTTCTAGTTGTAACTTGCTTTTGGTTAGCTTTGGAAATACTGGTCTATCTAGATTTTGATCCTTTTTTTTTGAATCTTCATAGTTATATTAGGTTGGTGATCCCTTTATGTAACAAGGTATAGTCCCTTCAAAACTATTTACCAATAATAAAAAAAACAATCAAGAATTTTCTTTTGGACCTTAGAAAACTGGCACCACCAAATTTTGATAAAATAATTAAAGATACGTGAGAATAATATAGAAAAAATACCCAACATAGTATGACAAAGAAGAAACAAGTAAAACAAGGCCAAAAACATACAAAATAAGGCTAAACATAGGTCCTAGCTCATTGGCCCTTGCTACCAAATGCCAAAAGGCCATGACATCAAAGAAAAATTTAAAAGAAGATGTGACTAGGGAAGAAGAAGAAGAAGAATCACAAGAAACATAACAAATTTCTGAGTCCGAAGAAAAATAAACTCCATCTACTCTACTATCACCAACATTACCCCAATATAATCAACACCACATTTTTCAGGAGGAAATAGAACCTTGGGAATAAACACAACTATCTAAACTTACATATGGGTACTACTAGAAATGTTTAACTCTAGGTGGAATTTCTCAGGTAACACAAGAATATGAAGCAAGTACAAGTGGAGAATAAATGGCTATAACAGAGGCTATAGTTTACTACATAGAAAATTTTTCTTTAGTGATAGGGGATATCGTTCACCTCCTTCCACCTGAATCAGCAAAAGAAATACAAGAACAAGTAGACTTGAAAGAGGCAAACCAACTACAATCCCTTCAACAAAAAAGAACAAAGTTAAAATAGAAGAATAAGAAGACCACTAAGGACCAAAACCACATTAAAGAGCTAGAAGAACTAATTGGGCTGCTTATAAAAACAAGGAGAGAAAATTAAGAAGAAACCAATACACCTATGGAGGGAAACTAGAAGGAAAAAGGGATTTGGAAGAAAAGAAAAGGAAAATAAGAGAATAAGAAGAACAAAAGAATGTCATGGAAGAGGCTAATGGTAAAGAAAATAAGAACAAGGAAATGGAGGAAGAGAAAAAAAAATAACAATAAGTAAAGCATAAGGAGATTGAAAAGAAAATGCGAATAAGGAAATGGAAGTAACAAAAATGAACAAAAAGAAGAAAAGGAGAAATAAAAGATAGCCACTCAAAAATAGAAAGAGGAAGAAGAAAAGGAGAAACATTAGAAGGAAGAAAAGAAAAAGGAACAAGAAGTAGAAAATAAGAAAGAGGAGAAAGAAGATAGATATAATAAGAAGAAAGAAGAAACATAAAGACAAAAGAAACAGAAGGAGAATGAAGAACAAGAGAAACAAAAGAAGGGAGAAGCAGAAAATAAATAGAGAGAAAAGAAAGAACATAAACAAAAATAAAAGGAAGAAGAAGAGAGGAAAAGAAAGAAAAAAAGAAGAGGAGAAAAAAAGAGAGACAAGAAAAAAAAGAAGGAAATTGAAGCAACAAAGAAACAAGAATAAGAAAAGGAAGGAAAAATATGAGGAAGGGAAACAAGAGAAAGAGTGAAAACAAAAATAGATAGGAAAAATCCAATACAGATGCCGCCATCAACATTATCACCCGACACTTCTCTCGCTATAATGGTACTGTATAGGCCCTGGGATTCAATAGAAACAATAAAATAGGAAATCCAATAGAGAAATAAATATCAATCCATCCATCTATAAAAAAGCATAGTAGAAAAAACATCGAAGTATTCAAGGTACACTTGAATAAACTCTCCCTTCTTTAGAAAAATGCTTACAAACTAGGTATTATATCAAATTGAAAAATAAGATTGGTTGCAATAGTGTGTAGACATGCAATAAACAATGCAGAGGATACTCTCATCCATTCAAAAATAAATCCACATACCACTATAGCTTCTATTCTATAGTTAGAGGTGGCAATAGAACTTGTTGTTAAAGAGATACTAAAGGAAAAAAAGTCAGCCAAGAATTAGAGAAGAAGAATATCCATGAAGAAGTTGTTAAGGAATATAAGGACCATATTTTATAACCAAAATACTTGAAGAATCAACAATGAATGAAGGAAATGTAAGTTTGTTAATAAACTAGAGACAAAGTTAAAAATGCCACAACATACTATGCATACACAATAGGATGGCCTATTGTGACCCAACATGAAAAAGAGGAACTTGATAAGATATAACAATAGATACACTTAGACTCTATAAAATATGATATTAGAAAGGAAAAAGATGGAATACGAGAGAGAAAAAAACTTGCTAACCTCACAGAAAAATATCAAACCAAGCAATGGACACAGATAAAGAAAATCATTGATATGGAAGAATACAACACCACAATGGATAGAGCACTTATAAGAATGCAACAAGATTTCACAATTTCTCAATAGAGACCGGGTCGATTCTAGACAAATCACCACCATCCGATATTATTCCTTTGATCCAAAAGAATTCTTAGCTTTAATAATGGGTAAAATAGATTGGCATTCATTTCGAGCGATGATACACATTATAGAAGAAAATTAATCCAAAAATTACCAAATGCATCCCCGAATATCCACCATAAAGAAGAATAAGAGGCAGTTTTTAGTGAAGGAAGGCGTCGCTTAATTCAAGTTAGGATATTTGAGTAAGGGAACTCTTCCTTACGCTAGAAGTTTAATTTTCTCGAGGGTTGATTCCTATGGTTTGTCAAGATGGCATCCCAAAATTCTAGTCAGGCAAGTCGAGTGAAGGAATTCTTCCTTACGCTAGACACCTAAGTCTTGGGGGTTGATGCCTATGTAGCATTAAAGACATATCCAGAAATTTTATGGGAAAATTTGTAGAAGAAAATAGCGTTATTCATCGATTGGTTGTGTCGAGGATGAGACAATGTTTGACATTGGGATATGATGTTGACATGGTTCTTCGTCAATTTTTGAGAAATATAAGAATAAACCTCCAAAATCTAGAGGAATCCGCGGAGGATTAGAGAAATCCATGGGTAGAAGAACAAAGACATGGGCAAAGAAGGAAAGCTGCCATACATAGGATAAAGTTGCGGAGATAATGGAGAAAGATGCGAGAAGCCAACAAGAAGTCATGAATCAAATGAAGGACATAGATAGAACAAGATAGAAGCTGACAGAGGCATGACCAAAAGTAGTGACTTTTAAGTTATTTTTTATGAAACGTATTTATTGTAATTAATCTATTGTATATAGTATATCACATGAAAAAAATATGCGTTTGAGTTTTTAAGAGATAAGATATTTGTGCCATTAACGAGAAAAATATGTATGAAGTATAGAAAGGATCTGTATAAGTGTATGAGGATAATGTATTCCATTTTGAGATATAAATAAAGATTTATGTTCAAATTAAATAGTGTTATCTAATTTCACATTCTTTCTGTTCACAAAATAGATTAGTTCACTTTTCTCGTGTACATCCCTAGCAAAAGGGAAAACTTCTTAATCTTGATATCTGCTTATTGAGGCCCAAGGTCAAACCTTATATAGATGCTTTGATGCTCTTGTAATTCCTTTGGATGTAACCTTAGGTGGTGATAGTAGATTCTTAGTGCTTGGTCCTTTATTATGATCACATAGATTTGTATTTATATGATTCCCTTAGTTTAATTTCATAATTAATCGATAAAAGGATAAATAATAATAAATAAATATGTCGAACTAGAAAGGATCCAAAATATATGAGAAAGATACAAAGAGGTCGGGGGTACCCAAAGGAGACAGTCTTGGTGTTAAGACCTAGAATAAATGAAGTGTCAAAGGTTAGACTGGGAAAGAAGGTGTGTAAGAAAAGGAAGGAAAACAAAAAGAAAACAAAAATGCCAAGGAAAGTGATCAATTAGTACTTTTCTCACTTACAAATCATATGAATAATAATATGTGATCAAGACTAGAAAATATACCCAAAGTGCATGATTTATTGTCTACAATGAAGGACCATGAAACACCACCAAAACTATGAGAAATGACCTAAAAATCATCATAAATATGATATAAACCATCACCATGCTTCTACCATGCTCCATTAAGACTAATCAGCTCAAAAAATCATACCTCCATGCCAAACCACATGCTCCGATCTAAGAATAGGCCTTGAATGACATCTTCACATCATGAATTTTCATGAATCAACCATGGTTACTCATTATATACTCATTAACACCTATTATACACCTCTAGGGCCTTACTTGACCTCATGACATACTTTAACTAACTTAGGAGGAATCATACTATGTCTATACACTCTAGACCATGCTCTAAGACCTTATAGAACACCACCAAACCATGACACTACCAATCAAACTTCATGTTTTAATCAAAGACACCTCATAGAGACTAATATGACACCTAAAAATAATTTTCCATAAATGGATTTGAAATTAATGACAACACTAAGACACAATAGCCAACACTACCTTGGATAAATAGAAACAGATCACATTGCCTTGGATAAATAGAAATAGATCACCTTTAAGGAAAGAAATTCCCATTTCACACTTTGATGAATGATGTATTCACCATATTCATCATACAAATCTTTGAAGGAAAACCTGAAAGAAGAATATCTCCTCGGGTGGCTGAGTTTTTTGAGAAGTACATATGTCACTTGACATAGTTTCACATCTTCACTTACACCAAGATGAGTGGTTTTGACCTTGTTTCACTCAAACTACCTAATTACCCTAGTGATAAAATCATCCCAGTAGAGCTCTGCAGAAAATTTCCTTGGCGTATCTCAAGTGCAATGGTTCAAGGAAAAAAGGAATCTCATTCCCATCTCACTCAAGTGTTTTCTCCTATAATAAAGCGGTGGATCCTAAAAATTTTGAGACCTCCCTTGTTGTATTTCACCTATTTACATATGTTCCTAGGCTTAGCTTCAACATAAGGAAAGATCATGAGTTTTTCAATGTTCTTGAATTGCATCACATTCCCCAATTGGAATACTATTGGGTAAATTGTGTGGATGAGCTTGAGGTCAAAAGAGAATACATGAGGATGATCATGGAAAATATGGAAACATTTAGATTTGATTGGTTCACTAGGGGAGTTCAAGAAGATGGTTCCGACTTGTTTGATCTAGATTTTTTATATGCTCCTTGGATTTATTCACCTCTTGGCTGTTATCTCTCTATTTTAGAATCCTACTAGGATACCTCTCTTTATATTGGCTGTAGGCCTTAGAAACCTATATCTAACTTTGGGTTATAACTACTATCCTTTATATTTATGACACTAACATTCCCTAAGAACCTTTATATCTACATGGTGTGGCCAATACTAGATAGGATCCTTGGATTTAACAAACAAAATTTTATGATACTACTTAAGAGCCTAATGTACCTTATTATTCTACTGATGGTGACTCTAATAGCATTGAACTTATGAATGAAAACTTGCGTAAAATTAATTTCAATCTAATTGACCAGAATTTCAATATGATAGTTACTCGATAATAGTTACTAGTAATCACAATATCTATAATAGTAATAAATATGATTCAATGTGATATACATTCAATACATTATATACCACACCACCAATTAATTCTACTACAATCCCTTCTCATCTAGATACACCAAAAGAACTCGATCTATCCTACTTAATTGTAGTTTCCTTATAAACATCATCGATCTATCAAAAATATTTCTAACTAACTTGAAAACCCTTTTGTGGCTATCATCATGTTTCGGACATGATACAAATCAATTTTGTGTATTAATCAACATAATCAATGATCTCAAAGCACAAGGACATATGCCTATTTCTTATGCAACACTTTGTCACCTTTCGAAATCACCTTTTGACAATATACTAATATCAAGTCCACAATCATGATTTGAAACATTCACCTTAAATTTATATATTCATGGTGAATATGGGCACCATGTACCACTCAATATGAATATGTAATTTTTTTTTACTCATGAGGATGTACATACTTTCAAGTTAATGCCATCTAATACTACACCTCTATCCACTCATTTTGCTACTTTCTAAGGTTATATTATGATCCCGATTGCTTTTGGACTTTACATGATTGCCAATAAGGTTTAGGTCACTTTCAATCCCTAACTTCAAATTTTTATTTTTCATGATATTGGTTACAACATATATCCGGGACTCTAAATATGCATAACACAAGTATCACTTTTCCCCTTCTCATTGCCATGGGTTCTATTCACAATGAAAGTTTCTATGAATACCAACCTTATGACCCATTGTACTTATGTTATGAAGACACAAGCTCCTCCATATAATGACGAAGAATACATTATGGTATTTCATCACTTTTTCTAGACTAGATTATTTAAAGATTCTTGTTTTAGGAATCTTCACCACATGGATGATCTCGTGCCTATCAATTTTGACCCTGAAATTGATGACCTTCTCGATGAAAATTAGTAGTACAACGATACCCCTTTCCTTGTACATAGATAACATTAAAAATACAAAAACATTGACATAGTTTCAACATACAAAAAACATTCATATACTTGAAAAAATATAAAATTAGGCCCCGTACACTCAACTTGAGTTGTTTACACTTTACATTACACATATTGTTTGTCACTATGGATTTGATAGATAACATATCTCTTTAATATTTACACACATATATGCAAATGATATATTGATCTTGATGTAAGACATACACATAGAAATACACAATGAAAGTTGTCGGTTGGCCCTTTACCCATACTTCATATACATTTGGGGCATCTATTATACATTACACACATGTGTTATTGTTCTATTATAGTTCCTTTCTACTTCCTCATTACACTTGATTACATATATTGTGTACATGTTATATTTTGAGATAACATGACTAACACACGTGTCTTGTGTAACATTGACACCTCTTTCTTCACATGTTTCTTTCTATATTAGTTGTTGTATCATTTCATCATGTTTTTACACTTTTAGTGTTTATACATGATTAATGTGTGTGTTATTACTTACATGCTTCACTGATTATGGCATGAGTTCCTTGATTATCTTATGACACCATGGATGTACCATGTTTGTGTCTGTATGAATATCTTGTGTACTCTTGTTTTCTGGAATACTAGCCTTGGATGTCTTGTGAAGTTATGAATGTCCCATTAATTACATCTGTACACCTAGTGTGTGACATTGTTTCCATATAGTCAAATTTTAATTCATTATTTTCGCACTATTATTCAAATATATGCCTTATTACTACCATTTTTACTATATCTATTGATTCTATTTTTTATATTATTACTCTTGTTGCATGCCATGGTTTTTTCCATATGTAAAAACCTCCTTTTTCTAGGAAAAATTTATTTAAGGTGGCTAACTCTTCATCATATTACACAATTCTACAATTTATCATACATATAGTGCATGTGAAAACATGTATTATTTTGAGCCACATGCTCAACATGGTTTTTTGACGTACCTTAAAAGAGGGGGCATACTTTTAGGTATATTATACATCTCCAACATACACATACATAATTGTGGGATTACACATAGGTAAAAACATGGTATATGTACTTAGAAACAACTTCAAACACAAAATATATAGAAAAAGTGCACAAGTTTAAAATTTACAATTTGGCCATGACCATATGTACGGTTCGACCATTCCACAAGGTTTTTACCTAGGGTAAATTGCATTAAATTTCTCAACAATTTTATCTTTCTACATACATGTACATGTTTCTAACACATTACAAATCTAGTTTACTTAGTTTATATCACTTATATGGGGCATGAAATAATTCCATCCTTCCCCATCGAGACTCATATTCAATTACATTTTTAGGGACATTGGGGGCATGAGTCTCCTTTCTTCATTTACATTTTAGTGCATTATAATTTTTATTAAGTTTATATTCAATTGTGTAACACATAGGAAGGGTATGGTGGTGCTAATTCTCTTTTCTAATACATGTCCTTATTTATAAAATTGGTTCTAGATCCATTTGTAGTGGTGGGGTTTATTATCACAAAATCACCACACCCTCTCGAATGGCCAAGTGATGAATAGGGCATTCATTGTGATTGGGTAATATTGGATAACCTCGTAAGATGTGGGACTTGTGGCTTAAGGTGAACATCTTGAGAAGGCCGGTTTCCTCTTCCTAAACTAAACACAACACTACTTATAATGTAATAAAACAACTAACTAGACCTATACTAACATTTCCAGGGGATTAGGGAGAGATATTTGCAAGAAATAAAACCTACACTAGGAAGTGGTGATGCACCAAGAAAGGGTTTTGCTAGAATTTTTTTCTTGCAGGTGAATAAAGATGAAAATGAGAAGGATGGATAAGCACCACAACTCAAATGTATATAAAAATTCACTCCCAGATGAGCACAAAAACTCCCTAAACCTACAATGGAAACTTGAAATTACACAGTATACCTGCAAGCATGAGAAAGGAAAAACAAAGTAGCAAAAATGATGAAAGGACCAATAATTAGTCACATAACACAATTTCTATTACTTCAATCACATGCACAATGCATCATTACATTAGGAAGAGGCAATGGTTTCCATTACAATATTTGGAAGAAAGGCTTAAAAGTTCCTAAAATCCACAACTTAGCTTGTGAAAAGAGAGAGGAATTGGAAAATGTCTAACCCTTTGAAATGGGTTTCTCATTTTTAGTTATAGAAAATCAATCTGTGAGAGAAGAGAGAAGGAATCCAAAATTTTGGGCTAAACTATAACACATGATGGCTTACATGCTTAATTACATTTAAAATCCATTCAAATCATCATGCCCTCATAAAATATATTTTTAATTTATCCACTATTTTAATAAAAATAATATTTTTAATAAAACTTAAGGCATCTTGGCCTTTAATAGGACCCATGAGTCAAAATTGTGAAATGGGGTTCTTGGCTTATGATTGGCTTTCTAACTCGGTTTTTTGTTTTAAATGAATTAGATGAATCATATCTTATCTTCCCCTTGTAGACACATCCCACATTAGAAAATGGCCGACCCATTTAAAACTCGGTGGGTTCCCATATGAAACCTCCTCACCATCCTACCACGTACTTACCTAACACCGAGATCCACATTCCACACCGACCGGTCTCCTTCCTTCATCATGTCGACTACTATTGTTATGTTGAGTCACTACCAAGTGCATCAGAACTTACTCCCATGTTTCACATTGGTTCATTGATTGGGTGTGACATCTCTTCAATCACTTAGTCCACGAGTCCCTTGAATATCTCTCCGTCACCTTGGTACTGCGGCGATTCTTAGCATTTACCCTAAGTTGTAACTTCCACCAACACTCCCACCACATATTTAGCTCCATGTGCTAATCTCTAAACTCCCCAGAAGTGTATGGCTGCTATGTCAAACAATGATCGACCATCTTATCATCTCGATTACCTCAGGTATGTTCCCCTACATGGCCTAAAACCCATAGATCCTTGAAACTCCCATTTATGCCCTTTTGGACTTTGGAGCCTAATCACCATTCATCCTACCAAGCTCAACATGGCTTTCATACCACAAAAATCCATAAGTTTGAAGTGGGGATCCTAGAATTTTGATGCCTTCTAACCCATGCACCAACTCATCTAGATGGATCTTGATCCTGCATTTACACAAATGGGCCTAAAAATTCCCATGTCAAGGTCTCAGTAGCACAAGATTTAAGCACCATATTTCCCACTCGATTAGGTAATGAACTAAAATCTCCCAATCTCCAAACTTTCATGACTTCGCTCATCTCATTCTAACGAGCTAATTCTCTCAAGTTATGTTTGACTTGAGTTTTACCGAGTTTTATTCCTTTCTCCTTAGCGAACACCTCACCTATCCCATCAACTCGAGCTCATATTCTATTTAGCTTAGACCTCACCTCACTATGTAAAATTTGACCTCGTATGCTCCCTTCACCAAGTGACTTAGCTCTAACTCGGCTGACCGAGTTGATCCTTGTGTCTTCACGAGTGCCTCAATCTTGAGCTTTGATGTTGATCTCGACCTCTCCACCGAGGTAGCTTGTGAAATATCTATGAGTTTGGCTGCAAGCTCTTGTAAATGAAATTATTTATAATGATGCCTTTAAATGTTTCTATACACGTTACTTCCAACTCACCTGAGTTCACTTTTTTATCCTACCATCTCGATAGTTTTTTCGATTTGAAATATTTGAAGGGAATTGAAATAATGTGTTACTCAAAATCCTGTGCTTTGCTATGGCTATTTACTCAAATTTGTTACAAATTCCTCAAGTGAGCCACTCAATAATTTTTTCTCTGGGATCGACTTCTCCAACTGAGCTCTAATTCTTGATTCACCCAAATTACTCTAAATTGAACACCGAGCTTATATTTTCCATGTCGATTCACTTGACTTAGAAATAGCCTTGAGTCCTCCCTTAACTACACACTGCATCCTCTTCACATTATGGCCCCGATCTCATTGAATGAATCTCTTTGCAAATTTATTGTGCCATTTCTGATTTGTGGGTGAGCCAAGCCTCCAATCTCTATAATTTGCAAGCAACTCTAGATTCAACCGAGCAAGTCATTTATTTACCATGTGTCTCCTGCAATGTCTCTCTCTGGGCTGTGAGCTCAATCATGACTCTCCCTAGCTTGACATAGCTTCACTATTTCACCAAAACCACATACGTCTAATCTTGAACTCCATGCCTCCATGAGTCATGTATTTATATCTGATCTCAAACTCTAACCATTCCAATGCCAAGCTATGCCTTGAGCTCATCAAGAACTCTTTTTCCATCCACCATTTTCAACCTAGCCCACTTGAGCTTCTCTGGGTGGCATTTGCATTTTCCATAGTGCGACTTCACATCACCATTTCACCAAAACTTCAAACCTAGTTCCCAAGCCCTTAAGTGCCATATTAATGATGAGATATACATGAGTTCATTGAGTCAATACTACACCGACAAGTTCATTCGACATTTTCTTAGCCAATGTGCCGAAAAAATCATATTCAACTCGGGTTTTGAGTCATTTTTACCAATGTGCCAAACAACTCTTACAAGCAACTTGACAACTACTAAATCTCCTTTAGCTTACCGAGAAGCTTTCTGAGCTTCTCGAAGAGTTATCTATGCTCAAATCCTACCTCTAATTAATTTGATAAATTTCTTCCAATTTTCCACTTTGATCCTCCTACTTTTAAGAAGTCTTCCAAAACAAGGGCATCATGGAGGTGTATTAGGACACTTGAAAAAATAATTTTAGTTGTTTTTCCCGAGTTAGATGAATGTGGGCCCTTCACTGGTAACTTTCTCCCTCCAAGTTAACCTTGACCTTGAAATTTCCTTAAATGCTTCATGAACCCCTTATTTTTTAAATGTACAATCATTGCATGGATATTTCAAATCTCTGTCACTTGTATCTTGACTGTGCCAAACAATAAGCAGTCTCTTATATTGGTTTCCTCATCAAATTGTGAAAAATATTCATCATCTTTATTTTTCACCTCACTCTCTGAACCACCTGGTGTTGTGAATAAATACTCATTGTGTGAACTTTATTTCTTTAGTAACTCATAGGTCAAGATGGATTTAAAAATTGCAGCCTCATCCTTAGTTCCACATTTTTTTAGTGTCATGTTCACTAGAGTAGACAAAAAACCCATGTTCATAAAGTTCCTTTCAATTAAGCACCACTTTGATTTAGATGAACATTCTTGATTATTCCTTATGTACTCCAATATTGCATTCTCATTCGATGAACCAAATTCATGAATTGCTTCATGAAAGACTTTTTCGGGTCCCAAGGTGTAATTTACCACCATTGTCCATTTTTGTCCAAAGGGGTAAAATGGATAATATTTTTGGCAACCTCTTGGGGATGCTTTCCTTCTAAGCATTAGTCCAGTAGCCTATAACATCCATTGGGCATGGAGTCATTGTTATTCCCAAAACTGATCTTGAACTTGAAATAGACCATTTGACCTTGTCCTGGAATTTGATGTTGTGAAATATGAAGCACATTGGAACCCATGACTACCTGGAATGCATGACACACTACAAAAATTTAAGTTTTTTTTTTTGATTTTGGGACATCATGGAACTCTATTAAAACTTGAACCTTTTCCTTCTTCTAAAAAACTTCCACCTTCAACACACTTTGAAAGTGAAAATATGAAAAAATACACACAACAATTGAAAACCATACATGCTTCAAATGAAACATGCAGAGTGTGCCAGGAACTTATTATACTAAAAACCTATTTCTACTCTACATTAATTGGAGGCACAGGTGAGCTACAAAAACACAGAATGTGGTTGTGGAAAATAGCTCCCCTTTCTCACAATGGGAAGCCATACAAATGTTTTGATAATAGACAACTCGAAGAAGAGTGAAAAAATTAAACAAGACCAATTATCCACCTGTTCACCAAGGCATGAAATGGAAAGAGAAAGAATGCATCTTTTAGTTGCTCAACATTTGTTCCATAGATGCACCGCAACTAATCCTTAGGAATGTGAAACTCCTCTTCACATTCTAAAGTGAATGTGATTGGTTGTGGCTTCTCCTTTAGCTCCAATGAAGCCAAATAATGATGAGCCTGATTTTTGTCTAGTCAAAACCTTATGCAATGATGTCTAAGCCATGATAGAACATATAATATCTTTGATATTATTATGTATGATGGGAAAAATGCATACTTTATATTTACTACTTTGAAATGTTTACGAGTAATTATTGTGTGTATTTTTTATGTTTCATCTTGTTAATTCTTATGCATGAATGGCTTAAATATGATTTGGATAAATGCTAATCCTTGTGAAAAGAATGCATGTGTTAAAAATTATAATGAGTGCAGGACTTAGGATATATGATGGCATAAGACTCTGTTATGTGATATGGAGCAATGGACTCTGTTTTGTTTTGTATTGGCATAGGACTCTCTTCCTTATTGATAAGGGTCGGAGGATAGTGTCTTCAAAATTCCCAACTCATCAAATCCCTCAAACCATAAATGACATTTGCACACATGCGGGTAAGAATATCCTAGAAGTCTAGCTTTCGAATCATCTTCTATCAAAGACCGTAACATCTATCAATCAACATTCTAAATCATAAAGTTCAGTGACAATAACTGAAGACTCATCACCACTTTAGTTTCTTCAATCAAGCTAAGATTTTGGGAATCTTCTAGAAGTGATTGAATCCTTCTATGAGTCAATCATAGACCTCTTCTTTAGTTATTCTAAAGGCACGATCAATCACCCATGAGTTATTCTCGCCATTAATATATTGCCAGAATCAAGGAAATTATGGAGTTCAAACAGTTAGTTAGATTTAGAATTAGTCAGTCTAAATAATTAGATCTATGTAGGAGGCTAATATAAAAAGGAGGAATGTAATCAGAAATGTAGTAGTTGTTTTTATGTAGTAGCATTTTGGGAATTGAATAAAGATCAAATTCAGGAGAAGTTATCTTGCTAAGAGCCTCAGTATAATCCTGATCAAAGGGAAGGGCAAGGGCCACTCCTACCCAACGAAAGGGAGACTCATTTTTATTTTCATTACTTTGTTCTTTAAAGTATTGTTATCGATTACTATTTCTTTAAAAATTCAATTCAGATCTTTAATATTAATTCTTTAGATATATATTCGTTTTGTTTCAATCGTAGTATAGAAACTTATTGCATTTCATTTGTAATCACAAACAATTTAATGAATTTAGTTTAAGACAAACTTGTACTTGAATTTTTGTTCCTATCATTCCCTTTTTGCAAATAACCATCAGACACCACCTTGGATTGACATATTAAAATTGATTAAAGTACAAGCTAAAACAACACACGTCAAATACCTTATGGGACATGGTCTAACCCATTGAATATGCCCACTACTCCAAGATTCAACTTTAACAAGAAAGGATACATGAATACCTCCTTAAAAATGATGGTTGTCCATGATTTGATTTTCCTCTTGTTTCCCATTTACAAACAACTGAACTTCTACCTAGACGAATGATATTGAAGTGATGTTCCTTATTTTCTTTTCCTCCTTTGACAACAATAAGTTCTTCCATGACATACAAATCCTATAGATTTTTTGTAGCCTCTAATGGGCCCATTGGAAAACCGATGCAAGTACTTGAAGATTTTTGTTTATGTAAGAGTTCCTCTTCTTCATATAGGAGACAAAATCCTTATTCAATTTTCACCACCATGAAACCTGTAAGGTCTAATTCTTTCATATGTTGTTCTTGAGAACTACTATGGACAACATAATCTTCAAGAAAAATTTCCCCAACATAGCTCTAGTAACTAAACTAGGTTCCGTAGCTGAAAACAAGAAGCTTTCCATGATATAATATCCATTCAAGGTGCTTACGAATCAGTCCTAGATTTTCATGTGTGCTCCTCCTCTACGTACAATAAGGGATATGGAAGATTCAATTCCTCCAATTCTGATTCAAAAGGATAGTTAGGAGTAATGATATTTTCTTGAGTATTTCCCTCCATGATAGTAGGAAATTTGTGTTGAAGGCTAGGTGATGGAATAAAAAATGACCATTTCTATAGGCTCTTTTTCATCAAAATATTCCTCCAAATCTGACAAATAATCAACTTCTTCATTTTCTAGTTGTGTTGAAACTTCAACTCCTATCATGGTGTCTTCTAGATTAGGATTTTTCTCACCTTGGTTTTCTTCATCTTCAAACATAAAGTTAGAAAGCTCAAATTCATCTTCAAAACCAGAAAATTGAAAGGATGAAGAAAGAGAAGGACTTGAAATTTCCTGTACAACTTGTTTTGCACTTGAAACCTCTAAATCTGGATGGTTTTCCTTCATAGAAAGAATCTCCTCATGACTGGATTCACTCAAAACACCTTACACATTTGACAACTTTTCCTCTTTTGCTTGCACATACTCCTTTCTTGCAGATTTGAAGCTATACTTGCAGTCTCCATAAACATAGTGCCAACATGTACGCTACATTCTAAACACATAAACTGATGATCATCATCCCCTTGTACTCACTCTTGTGAAAATTCAGTCTTTATCACCTACTCTTGAGCTTCAACCTTAGCTGGAGGCTTAATTAGGAGAGGTATTTTCTTAATGTTCAGTCTTGTAGCCCACTCCTTCATCTTCTTTACAAGCTTTTCTTTGCTAGGTTATTCAATATCCACCTCCCTGCTGCTCATTTTATGATCATGCTCTTCCCAAAATGGGTTTGGGACTATAAGAGGAGGGGTGAGTTGGGATTCAACAACTTCCCTCACTGTTTGAGATGGTGGAAGAGGTACAACTTTTTGTCTTGATGGCCTTTGTAGAAAAGAAGGAATTTTAGAAGAATGAGGAACAAAATATTCATGATGGGATGGAAGAATAGGATATGAAGAAGTGAATTCCACCATAGGGGTTGCAGCTAGAAGGTTAGGACTATGGGGCTCAAGTTGAAATTACATGGATGGAGACATGGGAAGAGGGTTGTAAGGTGGTAATGCGAAACCTCCCATTGATATGATTGACTAAAATTACATTCGTAAGCTTCTCTCTTCTTGATCCATTCTCCAACTTGAGTCATCATTTTGATTATGAATTGAAGATTTTGTTGAGGATTAAACTCACCTAGTATAGGGCCAGTCCAGGGGTATGGAATTTTGAAACCAATATGGGATTCCTTTTTCATTTCCTTAATCCTTATTTGCACCATGTTATACTCCAAATTGTAAACTTTATTTTACAAGTGGTCTTCTTCGAGTGTAGGATAGCCTCCAAAAATCTTGCTTGTCATTTTTCTTCATCAACCCCATAGTTTGGTGGATGACCAATATGATCTGTATCTTATTCATGTGAACATGCATGTTCAAAATTATATTCATAAAAAAATTGGTTTGGAGGTGGATTAAAATAGCTTGAAGATGGAAAGTATTGCTGCTACTGTAAGTGGGAATTCCACCATGGGAATGAAGCTATGATTGCACCGCTTCATGAATAGGAGAAAGAATGGAAATATGTGGAAGAAAAATGGATGGAAATGGGTGAAAAATGAAAGTTTGCAACTCAGAGAGTGGGTTACTTAGACAAATGGAGTTTCCAGTTGTGTATGGGAATACCTCCTGAGGCTAAAATTTCACTAAGAGCATAAGAAGTTAATGAAAAAAGTGAACACAAATACACATAGCTATGAAAGATATGACTCTTGTGGTCCCACCGGGCATGCCAAAAACTATTATCACCAAATCATTTCACCCTCTGAATGGCCAAGTGATGGATAGGGAATTCGGTGTGATTGGGTAACATGGGATCACCTCGTAAGTCTGTGGGACTTGCGGCTTGAGGTGAACCTCGGAGAAGGTCAGATTCCTCTTCCTAAACTAAACACAACACTACTTCTAATGCAATAAAATAACTAACTAGACCTATACTAACATTTCCAGGGGATTAGGGAGAGATATTTGCAAGAAATAAAACCTACACTAGGAAGTGGTGATGCACCAAGAAAGGGTTTTGCTAGACAAGTTTTCTGTCTTCCAATGAAGAAGGATGAAAATGAGAAGGATGGATAAGCACCACAACCCAACTGCATACAAAAATTCACTCCTAGATAAGCAAAAAACTCCCAAAACCTGCAATGGAAACTTGAAATTGCACAATATACCTGCAAACATGAGAAAGGCAAAACGAAGTAGAAAAAATGATGAAAGGACCAATAATTAGTCACATAACATAATTTCTATTACTTCAATCACATGTAAAATGCATCATTACATTAGGAAGAGGAAATGGTTTCCATTACAATATTTGGAAGAAAGGCTTGAAAGTTCCCAAAATCCACAACTTAGCTTGTGAAAAGAGAGAGGAATTGGAAAATGTCTAACCCTTTGAAATGGGTTTCTCATTTACATTTATAGAAAATCCAAGTTGTGAGAGAAGAGAGGAGAAATCCTAAATTTTGGGCCAAATTATAGCACATGATGGCCTACATGCTTAATTACATCATTAATTGCATTTGAAAACTATTCACCCATCATGCCCTCATAAAGTTAATTTTTTTAATTTATTCACTATTTAATAAAAATAATATTTTTAATAAAAATTAAGGAATCTCGACCTTTAATAAGACACATGAGTCAAAATTACGAAATGGGGTTCTAGTCTTGTGATTGGCTTATTGACTTGGCCACTATGTTTTAAATGAATCAGTTGAATCATATCTTATCTTCCCCATGTAGACATGTCCCACATTAGAAAATGGCTGACCCATTTAAAACTTGACGGGTTCCCATTGACACTTCCTCACCATCCTGCCGCATACTTATGTAACACCGAGTTCCACATTCCATGCTAGCTGGATCTCCTTCCTTCATCACGTTAACCAATCTTGTTTTTCGAGTCAATATGGAGTGCATCAGAACTTACTCCCACATTTCACATTTGTTCATTCATTGGATTTGATGTGTCTTCAATCGTTTAGTCCACGAGTCCCTTAAATATCACTCCATAACCTTGGTATTGGCCAGCTTTTAGCATTTACCCCAAGTTATAACTTCCAACAACACTCCTTCCACATATTTAGCAGAAATCCTTGAAGTGTGTGGCCTCTATGTTGAACAATGAGTGACTATCTTATAATATCATATTACATCGTCATGTTCCCTACACGTCCCAACATCCACAGATCCTCAAAATTCCCATTTCTACTCTTTTCTGAATTTAGATCCCGATCATCATTCATCTGCCAGAAGCTTGACATGGATTTCATACAATGAAAATCCATAAGTCCAAAGTGGGGATCCCAAAATTTCTATGCCTTCTAACCCGTGCACCCACTCGGCCAAATGGCTCCCCATCCCCACATTTCCACAAATGGGCCCAAAAATCCCTATGTCAAGGTCTCAGAGCATGGGATTTAAGCACTATTTTTCCCAATCATTCGGGAAATGAACCAAAAATCTCCAAATATCCCAATTTTCATGACTCAACTCATCTCGTTTGAGTGAACTAATTCTCCCAAGTTGTGTTTGACTTGATTTTTACCAATTTTTGTTCCTTTATCCTTAGTGAACAACTCGCCCAACCCATTAATTTGATCTTGTATTCCATTTAGCTCACACCTTTCCTCACTGTGTAAAATTTGACCTTGTATGCTCCCTTCACCAAGTGACTCGGCTCTAATTCGGCCAACCGAGTTGATACCTTCATGCTACGAGTGACTCAATCTTGAGCTTTGAAGTTGAGATCGATCTTTGCACTGAGATAACTCATGCAATCTCTATGAGCTTGGTTGTAAGATCTTGTAAATGGAATTCTATACAATGACACCTTCAATTTTTTCTATGCACATTACTTCCAATCCCCTGAGCTAAATTTTGTTATCCTACTATCTTGATAGTTTTGTTCAGTTCAAAGATTTGAACCGAATTGAAATCTGTGTTAATCGAAGTCCTATACTTCACTATGCCTATTTACTCAAAGATGTTACTAAAACCTCAAGAGAGTTTCTCAAATATTCATTCTCCAAACTTAGATTCTCAAGCTGAGCTCCAATGCTCAATTCACCCACTACTCGACAATTTAACATCGATATTGTATTTTCCATGTCATACCAACTCGGGTTAGAAATTTCCCCAAGTCCTCCCTTCACTACAAGCTTCATCCTCTTCACATTGTGGCCCCAAAATCATTGAGCGAATCTCCTTGCAACTTGATTTTTCCATTGACGATTTGTAGGTGAGCCAAGCCTCCCATCGCTGCCATCTGTGAGAAACTCGGATTCTACCAAACAATTCATTTATTTTCCATGTGTCTCCCGTAATGTCTCTCTCCCGGGTTGTGATCTCAATCCTTACTCTCCCGACTCAACATAGCTTCACTATTTCACAAAAACCACATATGTCCTATTTGTTCTCAATTTGATCTCACCCTTTTATCCAATGTATGCCTTCAAAAATTCTCTCTGACTAGTTTTCCCATGTTTCAAAATGTATGCTCGAAGATAGGATCATGTTGGATGTAAATAAAAATCTTGTGTTTAAGATGTGAATCCTCTTTTCAGTTGAGGAATGTAATAGTCATGTTTCCCCTGAAAATCCCTATGAAAAATTGACCATGAATCAGGCCAATGTTGTAATTTTGATGATAAGTTAATGAAGTGCAAAGTGCAAAAAGATCTCTGATGCCCACCACTTTTTTCTCCTGTCCCCTTTTTCCTTTTGGTGTTCTTTTGTATTTTTCAAGAATCAATTTTTCCTAAGTATGGAACTAACATAGAAGGTATCCATGTGTCCCTTCAACACATTATCTAGAAGGCACAAAGAATCGAGGGCCTTCAAGAAGCAAGAATCGACCATGTGGCTAAAGCGTGGCAAGGTATCCCAAGTGGGTTAAAAATTCAAGATAAAGAAGAAGAGCTCGCAGGCCTCCACGTGTTGCCTAGGCACAAATTCAAAAAGGGAGAGAAAAGGAGAATCCCCAAAGCTATGTTAGGTCTCTACATTTCATACAAAGTGGCTACCAGTATCGATAGGACCAAACAAATAAGAAAAGGAATTGATTTTTTGGCATATTGAATGTGATCTTAAGTCCCAAAGCATGCAATTGAAGACTTGGCTAAAATTAGGGTTGAGGTTTTGAATGAATTTAGGGAGAAGATGAAGATAGAAAAAGAGGTGGGTTGACAAAACCATGGACACCATTGATATGAGATTAGAGGAATTACAGAGTTACAATCAAATCCATGGGAATACAAACAAAGGATGGACCAATGTGGGGATGATTTGAATAGGAAAACCTTGATTTTTCAACACCATACAAGCCCAAATGATGGAAGATGAAGATGCAGATATGAAGACTGATAAGCAAGCTTAGGATTGTTTTCTTTGAACTATTCTTTCATCTTATTTTAATCATTACTCTTATTTCATGAAGATTGAATATCACTTTGAAGTTATATTTTCAAAAAATCAAAATTGGGGTTCTATAGGGGCCTAACCCATGAAGAAAAGTTACATACATTTTTGAAAATTATATAAAAAAGAAACTAAGAAAAGAAAAAAATTCAGTCATCCTCTACTTCTACCTTGAAATCTTCTGTAAATGGGGGAATTCTATTTAACAACCTATTCTTCCTCGGTATAAACTCCTCTAAGCCTTGAGTTGATTAGAGAAAATACAACTAACCCAACAAAATTTTAAGACATCCCCATATCCATCAATGATTCAATAGTCATCTTGGGGCCATCCATGATATTCCTCATCTCTATCTTCTTCTGGTAAGATGATACCCATTCCAGAAGATCTAAACCACCTGTAGGAAATTTTATTTTCCATTTTTCCTTGTAAGAAGTAGACTGACTAGGAATAGGTTGAGAAGGAGCATTTAGAGTGGCTAGAAGAGAAAGTATTATAGCCCGGGGACCTGGTGGAACAAGGGATTTCAAACTAGACTCACCCTTACATCTCCTTATGAAAGGTGGATGCTCTCTTGGGAGAGGAACAAACAAAGGTCCTGATAATTTTTGCTCCATCAAAGGAGCATGCTGCACTGAGTGAATGGAAGGTTAGAGAGAAGACTTTCCCTTACCCTCCTAGGTAGTAGAAAGTGATGCCTTGGAATCTTTGAGGAGATGAAGGCTCTGCTTCTTCCTCATCCAAAATGAAAATTTGGGGTTGAGAGCTTGATTTCCCCATTTTCCCTCTCATTGATGGTACTAGTATTATAGATTGTTGAGGTGGTACAGGTCTTGTTGGACCTTTTTCCAAAGAAATGATCCATCACTCCAATTCTTCCACTTTGTGAGAAATGGCAGGCATAGTATCAATCAAATTCTTGTCATAAATCATGTAAGACTCTTGGGAACCTCTTTCAAAAAAAATCCTTCATTGCATAAAAAGGGACATTTATATTTAACCATCCCTATCATAGTAGGCCTCCTCTCAATCCAGAATTTATTCAACTCTTCTGGGATATTTTGGTGCTCCCAATGGAAGAGATGATAATACATCGATTGGAAAGCTGAGAAAACAAGATTGATCTTAATCAATCTCAAAAGGAGGGAAAGATAAACCTCCTAATATGTCAAGGGCCCTTTACTATCCCTTGGGTCTGCAATTTCAAACAAAGCCCTGAAAAATGCTTCATTTGGGCCAGTTAGATCGAAGATTTGATTTAAATCTTTTGAGGATATTTCTTTTAAACTATTTGCCACAACTACTCTTGCCATTACACCAAAAAATCCTCGCAGTATCTTTTCAAGTCTAAAAATGGAAGGAGGATGCATACCAATGAAGAAGTGAAGATGAATTTATAATGAAAATGGTACAAACGAGCTGAACTGGATAAAATCATTGCCATCAAATGAAGAAGGATTTTTCACTTAGCTCACATGAAATAAATAAATTTTAGAGAGATAAGAACTGAGAAAAAAAAAAATTTGGACTGATGTGCAAAAATTTATGGAAAAGTATTTAGCCTAGAAAGACACGAACATGAGTGTGTGTTGTTCGAGATTGATCCTCAAAAGGTGAAAGGGATTTGCATATCACATCAAGCCATATGGAGGCACCTAAAAACTATCAAAAGGGTTTATTTTCCCACCAAAAGGGAGAAATGATTAAACAAATGCAAAAAGAATGACATAACATCCCAATCATATGTAAAAGATTTGAAAAATGGGAGTAACTCATAATTCCTCCACTTGGCAACATAAGATAACATATTAAACTGTATGTTGTGAAGAAGAATATTCTTTAGATATTCATGCTTTTGGGGGAAAATTAAGGGTGAATGAGTGATTGAAAATGTATAAATGCGATGAGAATACTCTTGCATAAGGGGGGTTAAAATTTTCTAAGCTTTAGAGAGAGAATGAAAGAACTTGTTTGTACTAAATGAAAACTAAATCAATATGAGATACCAAAACTGCTATTCATTTTTTCCCAATCCTCCTTGTGAAGATGATTGCACTGTACAGATCATTGGAAAATATTGAGGTCATAATTGTTGTGTCCCCTTATTGAAGAATTGGTGTTTCTTGAATCAATTTGTGTGTAGTCTCACGAGCATTATTACTTTGTTCAAGATGAATTGTTTTGAATCGATTGTCTGCATTTCTGTTGCAATCTTATGCTAATTAATCTCTCTAAATTACATAAATCCTTAGTTAAAATAGTGACAATTTGGTAACTGCAATTACATGATTGATGGATCTTTCCTTCATAATGTGGTAAATGGTTTTAAAATCAATTTGTATTTATTTGATCTAAGATCTTTGTCAGTTCCTGAGTGTATCTAGAACATATTTGATCAAATATTGTTAGTATTTTGTTGAGAGTTTGTCATGAGATTTTGTGTTTGAATTCTCAAATTTTGTGTGAAATCCTGTGTTCTTGGGATTCCATGAATACAAACCTTCTAGTTGAAGGAATGCTTTGGACTATGTGATCCATGTTTTCTGCAAAGATTTGTAAGGTTAATTTGAGGTTTTTTATATAATCAACTTTATCTTGCTTAGCTTCCCAACAATATATCAAAATTTCAACCAATAACCATAAGATCTACTTGAATTACCCCGCTTTGCACCTTTAATCATACATAAATGCTAAGGATATTTCTTGAATTTTCCCATCATTTATCCAAAATATGTAGAATCAAGTTTGAATTATGACTATATTTAGTAACCTAAGCCTTCTTTAGAAGATATCTACATTTTCTAGTGTGATAACTCGTGAGAGTTAGATAATGTTTGTATTGACCATGTCTTCTTGAGGCTATTTTTCACTTCCCGAGAAAAGGAGTCAAAATATTGTTGTTCTATCCACCAATTTTCACAAATATAGGTTACAAAATGGGTCCTCTCACCCTAGTTTTAGGCATAACCTAAAGTAGCAAGGTAGGTCATACCCTTAGTGAGGTGTTATCCAATATCCCCCAAGTTAGAGTGAAAAGAGGTTGGTATATCCATATGTGGATACAAAACAACTCAAATCCTGGTCTATCTTCCTCTAAGCATCTTGCTTAGCTCATTGATGCTTCCGGTCTTATAAGGAGGGATCAATTTGGGTACCAACACCCTTGTGGTGCCGTTGCCGGGGACTATTTCTATAAATACTAATAAAAATCAATCTCCTGTAACGTCATCAATATGTTTAGACACAAATACATGATCTAGACATCATCCTTTATTGATATTTACATAAAATGGGATTAATCAGAAGTTATTTCTTGATATTTTCCTTGTATAAGCAACCAAAAATTTGAATAACTTAGAGTTTTTCTTTTATTGCACAAATGACTAAAAATTTCTTTCTTCAAATATTTCATCAAGTACTCTTCCTACTATGTTTCCTGTGAATCCAAATCATTAAAATTTTCTAGCAGAGTCCATATTTTATTCTTTCCTTGTTCGGTTTCAATCCACCTTCCACACATTTGATAAACCAATTTATTAGTTGATATCTGAAAATAGAAAACTTGCATCGTTTAGAATTTTCATCATGTGATTAAAAACGGTGACCAATCTTCTTTGCAATATTTTAATTCAACATTAAATTGGGAATATCCATTGAGATTATAACCAAAATGCCTCTTGGCCAACATGCATTAAATGCTTGTATCTAGAATAGAAAATTTCATTGGTTTGTGTAAAGTTCTAGTTGTACTTGTAGTTGTAATTTTCTATCAATCAAATCTCCTTCAAAATATGAATGCAAATGTTCACTCTTTCAATTTGAACTCTAACTAATTTTCCTTGATCCACTCCAGTTCACTTTGATCATTCTGTGGCTTCCTTTGGTGTCTTTGATCTTTTCCTTCATATCACGGCTTCTCCTTTTTTTCTTTATCTTTTCCCTTCTTTATGCGGTTTTTAGTTATCTGTGGCATTTATATGCATTGTGCGGATTTTTCAACTTCTCACGGATTCCTCCTTGTTTTCTACCTTTCGTGGATTTTCTCCTTTTCTAGTTCTTCACATATTTCATTTTCTCTACGAAAAACTTCTATTCTTAGCATATTTTTTTCTTATCTCGTGGTTTTGCATCTTTTCCCTTTATACGCGGCATTCTCCAAATCTTCATACCCGTGGATTTACCTTCTGACCTTCTTCACTCTGTGGCACTCGAAGGAAGTGTTGCTACTAGACCTTATGGCTAAGGCACATTTTTATCCTGTTTCTTTTCCAAGGAATGAATCCTCTTCTCCAACTCATTCACTTTGTGGGAAATGGCAGGCACCGTATCAATGGAGGTTTTGTCATACAATATGTATGATTCCTTAGGAATTTCTTTTGATGTAAATTCCTCATTGCATAAGAAGGGGCATTGAAAAATGGTTTTCCCAGAGACCTGAGGCCTCCTCTCAACCCAGTATCTTTTTAAATCCTCAGGTTTTTCATATGCTCCCATCTAAAAGATGGAAATACATGACTTAAAAATATGTGACTATAGGATTGATTTTGATCATCCTAGTTAAAAGCGCTAAGCGGAATCATTGATATGTATGAGGTCGTTTTGTGTATCTTGTGCATTATACTTCAAACAAGGCCCAAAAAAAAGCCTCATCTGGGAAACTCAGATCAAATATATAATTCTAATCTTCCAAAGAGATTTCTTTCAAGCTATGTGCCACAAGTGTCTTTTCCATTTTCCTGGTAAAGATTCTGCTATACCCAAAATTAGGAAAGAGATACATAATTGCAAGAGGGTAGGGTTGAGATTTATAGCCCGAAGGTGACACATATATTTGGTCTGGAAAAATATTTCCCCTGAGATGAGAAGGATATTTATCAGTTCACACAAGGGAAAATTGAAAACTGGTTCACCTAGAGACCTGAGGCCTCCTCTCAACCCAGTATACTTTTAAATCCTCAGGTGTTTTTATATGCTCCCATCTAAAAATATGAAAATACATGACTTGAAAATATGTTAAGACATGATTGATTCTATTTAGCCTAGTTAAAAGTGCTAAGTGGACTCATTGATATGTCAGAGGTCCTTTTTGTCTCCTGCGCATTCTACTTCAAAAAGGACCTAAAAAAGCTGCATTTGGGCCAATCGGATCAAAGATCTGATTCATATCTTCCAAAGAGATTTCTTTCAAGCTGTGTGCCACAAGTGTCTTTTTCATTTTTCTGGTAAAGATTCTTCTATACACAAAATTAGGAAAGAGATACATAATTATAAGAGGGTAGGGTTTATATTTATAGCCCGAAGGTGACGCATATCTTTGGTCTAGAAAAATATTTCCCCTAAGATGAGATAGATCTTGCTCAATCACACAAGGGAAAATTAAAAACTAAAAGAAAGTATAGATGAACATAACTAGTAAATAATGATGATTTGATAAACATCATGTATGGCATTTAAAGCAGTTTGATGTGAAGTGAAGTGCATTGAGACCAAGAAGGATTTAAATAAATGAGTGTAAGTGTGTGTCATGTCAAAAGCATATGGAGACACTCGGTGATCAATCTGAAATGATTGTTATTTGAAATCGAGAAAGGAACGTTTCAAATAGCTTGCCAAAAGTGAAGACTGGATGTCCCAGTCAAACACATGTGGAATATGTTGTTAACCAAATTTGTTCTCCTTTTCAGTCTAAGAAACATCAAAGATATGGCATGAAGCTTGAAGTCAAATAGATAATGATGTGTGTCATTTTGTAGCCGAGGATGTGATCTAACTGGCACTCAGATTTATAGAGAGATGGATAGCACTTTGAAAGGGTTTGATCTGACCCTCACTATTTTAGGTTGTGCCTTTCAACCAAGGTAAGAGAACCTACATTGTAACCCCCAAATGGTGAAGGAGATGAATATATCCCTCAATTTATACAAATAGTATGAAAAGGCCTTGGGAAAATATGATCAACACTCCAAATCTGACTTTCACAAGTTGTCACTCCCAGATTATGGAGATATTTTCAATGTAAGGCAAGGGTTACTAGAGACATTATATGATCCTGATTTGCTTTGTGCATTTTTGTAAATGGATTGTATTCTTCTGTTGACACACAATGCAATGCAGGGGTAGTATGGGCTAGGATGGGTTGTTTCGATGATTTCTTGGTGGGGTCTTGATGAGACAAACCGGATATATCATATCTTTGAAAACCTCTACAATACTTGAAACAACTATCAGATAAAATGCTTCAAATAATCGGGACATTCTTTCAACCAAAAGAGGCATAAATGGAAGCTCAGGTAGCACTCTTCACACAATATTTGAAAACTCACCACAAAATCTTGAAGTAAAGAACTCAATTAAACTCAAAAATCCTTGATCAAACCATGCCTAAGGTACCCCCAAAGGCTTACAAGCAATCTCTATAGTCAAGGAAGGTAAAGTGATTTTAAATTTGTTTATCTCTTTATTAGATGAAGGCTCTTCTGAACATGAGATTGCAAATGCCACTAAACTATGAACAAGAAATGGAGATTCTGTGTGATTTCTAAAGACTTTCAATGCAAAATTGCAACAATAACAATGAAAACTATTTACAGAATTTAAAAATGATAACAGACATCATATTGCCCAGGAAAACATAGATTAACTCAAAATATTGTTAGATTCATCAGTAGGGGAGAGTTTTATGAACAATCTTAGAGCTGTGTGATGGCTATACACTTGTAACCAACTCACATACATGAAAATCCAACACAGAAGAAATTATTCTAGTTCTTTGGTGGGTTTCTCGAAAAATAAGCTTTCTCTCAAAATTTTATCATGATTTTCAACTTCCCGAGCCTTTTCATTTCTCCAAAATGCATTATATATCTCTTGCCACATTTGATCCTTCTTTCTCAAGAAAATAATATGCCAAGGGATCAATTTTGTTACAATAATTCTTCATAATTCAATGAAAATGACATCAAACATAAAAACATTCGAAGCTTTCTAGGTGTGCCCAAAATATTAAATCATTACAAATATTTAGATCATTATCCATCTTGAGGCATGTTTTTCATCATTGAGGCATGCAAACACCTTCTACTCATCATTTTCACCTTTTTACCTTTTCAAATTACCTCTGCAACTTTTGATTTTGACATTTCACGTGTTTTCTCGGGTTAGGGAAAAAAATTACTTCAAAAACATCTCAAATCAAAGAATTAAGCCATGAAAGTGATGCCAATGATCCTGGAAGGCCAAGATGACACAAAATCACTATAAATTTGATGAATTTTGATGCAAAAATCGTGATTCCAAGCTTCCTAGAGCTCCCATGGTGGTCAAAACAAATGGATGCATAACAACCGTTGATCTTATCCATCTTTTAATCTTGCCCTCCACGTGGAAGATGCGGACTTAGAAATAAGCTTGAGTTACCTTTTTAAATTTTTGGATAAGGCCGGACACGTGGAAAAAATGATTGGAAACCAATTCGGGCTTACTTTTTGTCTTTTTGACATTTTTGAAAAAATGGAAAATTTTGACTTTTTTCTCCACCCCTCTGCCTTTGAATTTTGGAGCTGACACATGGCACATGGTGGGTCCCATTGGGATCGCACTTCAATTCTACGCATTTTTACCCTTTTGGAGTATTTGGAAAATTTTCACTTTTTTCCCTTCAGCCCCGCACCTCCGATTTCTCCCTCGCCACGTGTCGCTTCCTCTATCGCTAAAATCTGCGGGCCCAATTCTCATTTTAACTCCCTTTTTGCTAAGGGAAAAAATTCAATTTCCTTCCGCCAGCCCGCCTACCCGCTTTGCCTTCACCATGTGTCTCCTTGTGATTCGTCGTGGGCCAGCGCTCTAAATTTTGATTCTGAGCCCTTTTTTACAAAAGGGAAAAATTTGCTCTTGCCTCTGCTAGCTGCCCGCCTTGTCCTCTATCACGTGTTGCTCGACGATTCACTAGCGGACCAACACTTCGATTTTGATTTTAAACTTTTTTTTCCAAAGGGAAAAATTTCTCATTTCCCTCCATGGCCCGCACTTCCCTCTGACCCTGTTGGACACGTGTTCACCTGTGATTGGCCACGGGGCCGCAGGTCAAATTTTAATTTTAAGCTTTCTTTTGTGAAAAAGGGAAAAAATCCCCTTTTACCTCCGTCGGCCCGCTGACTCACTATGCACCTACCGTGCTTCCATGTTTCCTCCTCTTATTAGAGTGCGGCTAAAACTTATTTTGAAACTTTAGAGAATTAGAGATAAAAAAATCTAAGTCCCCCTCGGCCCGCTCCTCCCTTTTTGCCTTCATGGACATGTGTCCTTTCCTGATTCATTGCGGAGCTTCAGCCCAAAATTTTACTTTAACCCTTTGAGCCAAAAACACAAAATTTCATAAGTTTTCTCCACCACCTGCATCCCCTCCGACCAGAAATACTTCCATGCATCCTCCTCTAGTTGGTTGTAGGGTTTCGGGAAAAATTTTGACTTTAACATTTTTGCAAAATAAGGTCTAAAAACCTTAAGGGAATCCAACCACCCACCATCCCCTTGCCAATCAGAACATGCCACGTAGGCAAATTTGGAAAAAATGGGTCCCTGGCCCAAAAATGCCCCATTGCCAAAAAAGGCGAAAAATGAAAAGTTACAACACTTCCCCACCTTTCCTTAGCCAATGAAAACCCACCACGTTGCCAATACCTTCTAAGGATGAATTTGATGGGAAAATGATGCACATCTGATTGTCAAAACATAAAAAGTTCCAGGGATGCCCTATAATTCAATTTTGAACTAAGGATGGCAGATTTTTTAATTCTGAATCAACTGAAGCATGATTTTCAAACATTTTCGACCTTGGGATTGGATTTTCAATTACACACAAGTATGATTTGATCAATTTCAATTTTTCCATGATTTGGCAAAGGGAAAAATGACATAGCCCATAAAATTGGAAAAACTAGGGCACAAAAAGGGCAAACTTGGATTATTCCTTCAAATTAGGGAAAAACAACAAGTTTGTGAGCATTTTAAAAGCATTCAGATGGAGGGGAAGAATTTTAGATCATCAATTCAAAGGGTAAAACATTTTTGAGCAAATACAGACTTGAAAATTTAGGGCAATATGGTGCAAGCTCAAAAATGGCACCAACATTGGCTCTTGCTTAGGGATGGGCACTCTAGTGAGTGCCAAAAGGAAAAAACGTAGACCAAGTACCAAAATAATCCATTGGGAAAAGGAGTTATGAGCCAAAATCACTAAAACCCAACTGAGAACCTGACAAAAAAGGTTGCCAAGAACAAGGGAAAACCACACACCAACAAAATAGTAAAAAAAACAAAAAACAAAGGCTATGCAATTGTACAATTGGTGCATACCTCAGATTTGGGGATTAATACAAGAAATGCTTCAAATGTCTATCATTAATAGGTAGCTCCAGTAATTCCCCATCTAAGTCCTTGAGAAAGAAGGTATGTTCACCAATTCGATATCGATGGCATAAGGGCCCATCCATAATGCATCAAATTGTCCAAGCTTGCCCTTGTCTTCATGCCTATTATCCCACAAAAAAACCAGATCTCTAACATTGAAGGCTCTAGGAGTGACCTTCTTGTCAAAGAATCTCTTCAATTTTTCCCTAAATTTGTCAAATAATCTCTTGTCAAGCTCTTGATCTTCCAATTGTTGGACAAACTGAAATGAAGATAATTGCAGGTGCAAGGGTAGCAAAGCTTGAGTTCCATACACCAATTCAAATGGGCTTCTACCAGTAGCTATTTTAGGAGTTATCCTATCAGCCCAAACTACAAATTTCAATTGTTCACCCCATTTCTTCTTGTTTTTCTCCAAGGTTCTCCTAATGATCTTCAACAAGTTCTTATTGCTGGACTCAGCTTGTCCATTCCCTTGGGGGTTATAGTTTAAAGAATAAGTTAGATTGATTCCATATTCATTGCACATTACCATTAAAGGTTTGGCCCTAAAGCACATGGCATTATCAGCTACAATGTTTATTGGGACTCCAAATCTACATATGATTTGATTCAACAAGAAGTCCATAACTATTTGGTGTGTTGCTTTCTTGGTGGGGATTGCCTCTACCCATTTTGTAAAATAATCAGTGGCTACAAGGATCCACTTATGGCCAGCACTAGAAGGATATGAAATCTCAACAATGAAGTCCATCCCCCATTTCTTGAAAGGAGATTCAATTGATACAGTCTGTAAAGGAAAGGGAGCACAAGCTTTCAGTCTTCCAGAGAAACGTTGGCAACTATCACATTTTCTAACCAACTGGGTTGCATCTTTGAAGAGAGTAGGTCACCAATAACCAGCTCTCAAAATCTTTTGTTGTTACTCTTCCAGCAAAGTGTCCTCCATAAAATCCCCCATGGAAATCATCAACTATCTTGGGAGCTTCATCTTCAGTTATGCATTTCAAGAGGACACCTTCAGGGTTCTTCCAAGCCAGCCCAAGGTCTGTGATGATATATTTTGAGAAGCTAGCTTGAGGGATCTTTTCTAATTTTTATTTAAGTGATCAGGACAACAAAGGTGTCTAAGGTAAAATATTATATCCTTGTACCACTCAGAACTTACCAATTTCCCAAGAACATCTACCCTTTCTTCCTCTACTTCATTCTCTTCTATAGTCTGCAGGTTACTCTCACCATGATCTTTGCAAGACCCAAACCTCTTACCAAATTTGTGGTTTGGATGTCCAAATCATACTCCTATAGTTTGTTCACCCATCTACACCTTTTACTTGAGATCTCCATCTCTGATAAGCTGTCTTTTACCATGGTGTGGGAACATAAGCAACAACGTTTGAACTTAAAATATAAGGCCCGAAAACCTTTGTTGCTTTCACCAAGGAAAATGCGTGTTTCTCTATGATTGTATACTTCAGCTTATCTACTTTTAAAGCCTTACTAAATAAGGAAATAGGCCTCTCAGCCCCATTCTCATCCTTTTGTAACAAAACAGAAGCAATGGTATACTCAGAGGCAAAGGAAAATATTTGGAAAGGCCTCTTATAGTTTGGGGCTGCTAAAATAGGTGCATGTTTAAGTGCATCCTTAATTCCTTCAAAATCTTGAATGGTAGCCTCCTCCCACCTAATAACTTGGTCCTTCTTTAGCATGCTTGTGATTGGAAGATTCAACTCAACAAAGTTGGAAACAAACCTTCTAATAAAATTAATTTGACTAAAGAAAGATTGGATGCCTTTCTTGGTTCTTGGGATAGGTATTTTGCTGATTTCTTCCACTCTCTCAGGATCTATCATAACACCATCTTTTGACACAATGTGACCAAGCAACTTGGCCTTTTTACACCAAAATGACACTTCTTTGGATTAAGAGAAATGCCATACTCCTACATCTAATCAACATCTTCTTTAAGAGCTGGAAATGATCACCTCTCTCTGCCTTGAAATCATCTTGGTAAACTGCAATGAAATCATTGATGTAACCAAGAAAAGCAACATCCATTTCTCTTTGAAAAGTGGCACCATCATTCATCAAACCAAAGGGCATCCTAACAAAAACATATGTTCCCCAAGGAGTGGTAAAGGCAGTTTTAAATCTCTTTGACTCCTTAAAATAACTTTGATTGTAGCGAGAAACCATCCAAGGTGGACAGTAATTCAAATCCAGTTACTAACTGCAGCATGTTCTCCATGTTTGGAAAATGATAATTGTCTTTTAATGAAGCTCTATTCAGGTTTCTGAAGTCTACACAAAGTATGATATCTCTATTCTTCTTTCTCGACCTGCACAAGGTTTAGAACCCAAGATGAATACCTTGTGGGTAGAATGATCCCTCCCTCCAGCTTTCTTCAATTCACCTTGCACTTTCATGGAGAGGATTGGATTGATTGGCCTTTGATTTTTTCTAAATGTTTTGGCATTTGTTTCAAGAGGAATCTCATGTTGAAACAAGTCTTCTCTATATGCTTTCAGCTCTGAATATGACCAGGCAAGACAATCTTGATATTGTTCCAACAATTAGAGGTAGGACTATTTTTCTTCCTTGTTTAAACTATTTCCCAACCAAACTTTTCTTGGTTTTTCCTTTTTCCCAAGTCATGCTCTTCCACATCCCTTGAGGTAGACATATTTCTATTTATGATGCAATCAGCATTGTTAAAATTTGACTCAAGTGTAACAAGACCTCTAGGAATGGTGTTTGTTTTCAATTGGATGATGTATTTCTCAAACAAAGTTTCTCTTCCTTCAGTCATGCATACCATTGGCTCCCAATCAATATTCTGATTTGTAAAATCACCTTGGTTTTGCAAGAACCTTAGCACTTGAGCATCATTGTTAAAAACTTGCCAATGTTTCACATTATCAAGGATAGTTGGCTTACTTAGCACTTCAATGTTGTATTCACAATAAGGTGAAATGGTGCAATTTCCAAATCTAGAACCCAACACTACCAACTTGTCAATAGCAACATTCAAGCTTCTATCAAGATGCACAATATTGAAAGAATCAAACATTTCAATTAGATCCCAAACTGCATGCTTATACTGCTTCATCCGCTGATTTTTTGTAGCATATAATTTTCTTATTTGTTTGAAAACTAACTCTAAATATCCCTTTGTAATGATTTCCTTGACACCATACTTCCATGAAATTCTCAAACCCAATAACAAGGCTTCATACTCAGCAATTTTGTTAGTACATTCAAAATTAATCTTGAAAGAAAAAACTAATTCTTCCAATATAGGAGAAATCAGAATTACACCAGCACCATTTCCAAATTTGGAGCAAGCTCCATCAAATAGAAAAGTCCAAGGAGAAGATGCTTGCTCAAGACACTTTGACTGATCCATTTTGTGTTCTTTTCCATCAGAAAAACCAATAAAATTATCAGCATCAACATCATCAAATAATACTTCATAAGAAGCATTGTTGGGATCCTCAATCAAATGCAACATTTTCTTTTCTCCATAGAGCTTGACAAGGCTACCCTTAATGGGAATGGTGGAAAAAGACATATCCATTTGGACACTCCCTCAACCACTTGCAGCCCACTTTCTTAACACAAGCATACCCCATTTGGTAGGGAAATCAACAATCACAACATCTAATTTTAAATTCCTCCTTGGATAAGATGCAAGATGCACTACCAAACCTTTCACACAACTAACAACCGGAACTTATCTTGAGTCCATGGAAGTACACTTTCCATATGCTGCTATCACTTTGATGTATAACTCATTCATGACTTCTAGAGGCATGACATTACATGATGCACCAGAATCAAACATACAATTGTGAAGTAGCTTATCCTTTATGATCAAAGTTGTGAAGAATGGATCAACATTCAATTGGGAATCAACTAAAGATGTTCCAAAATATACCTCAGGTGTCTCTCCAAGATCTTCTACAGTTGTTGGTGGTGTTTCAAGGTCAATAATGATCTGAGATGGAATTACAACAACATTTACATTTATGCATAGAGTAACCTTCTCTTCTTTCAATCCCAAGTACTCAAATGCTCTCTTCTTATGCTCAGGAATTCTAAGCAACTCAATGATTGGAACACTCACTTTAATTTGGCTCAATACTTGGGCTATGTCATAGGGGACACTCTTTGGCAAAACAACATTGGAAGGGAGACAAGAAGATTCATTAGATGGTAGTGGATTCTTGGTAGCTTGGGCATGAGGAGGACTATAATTTTTGTTTGGGACAATAGAACTTCTGACAGGTGCTTCTCTCCTAGGAGCTTATTTTGGAATGCTTGTGAGCAAGGGTGTTTTAGGTTTGGCTTGAGGCCCAACTCCCTTAACAACTTTTCTTCTAGTGTTATAGTCTTTCTCTTGAGCTACAACAACATTCATCAACAATTGTCTATCTTCCTCCGAAGGGATACCACCATCATACTTCTTAATCATCAAATCTCTTAAGTATTCAAAGTCATTGTTAGGAATTTCAAAAGCTTGCACTACATCAACTTCAAGAGCATGAGGGGGAAGAAATATTTTTACCCATTTGATGCAATCCAAAAATTTGCAGCTTTCCTAGCACTTATTACTTCAATAGATGTTGCTCCTCCTTGTGAGCTTGAAGAACAACCCATCATGCAAATATCATCATTAGTACCATCATCATTATTAACTTCACCTTCTTGCTGGTTTTCTTCACATGGAGGATGGGGCAGAAGACACCTATCACACCAATCAATATCAACAACCTCTTTAACAATAAAAACCCTAACAGCTTAAGGGATCAGGCAACAATCTTCCTTCACCCGCTTGAGGATGCCTATTTGCAGATGCAATATGCTCTTTCCCTCTATCATCTGCACTTTGATCACCTCTAGGATGATTGGAAACTCTATCATGGTTTTGTGCTCTTGGCTGACCTTGTGAAGTTTTCCCAATTCCCTTCTCAGCTCTTGCCAACTTGTATGATATTTCTTTGACATCCCCTACCAAATTTTTCACAACCTCTTCTAAATCAGAACCTTTGCTAGTTTGAGGTATTTCGGGGTTTATCAATTTTACACCATCTCTCTTGAGAGGTTTCCCAACATCCTTGATATTGTTTTCAATTTGAAGTGCCATGGTGAAAGCTTCTCTTAGTTTGGTAGGGTTCTTGTCTCTTAGGTAATAGGCTGCCTTTTAATCAAATGCATCTGCATATTTGACTAAACAAGATTAATCACAAGGCCTCAAACCAACATGAAGCCTTCTCAAAGTTTTGTTAAACCTTGTGTTGAAGTCATGGACTGATTTATTAGGGTTCTTCTTGATATTCTCAAACTCAGACAAAACAAATCTAGGATCAGTCTTGTCACCATATTGCAACCTAAATGCATTCTTCATTTCAGTCCATGAATCAATAGAATTATCAGGTAGAGCCTTGTACCAATCCCTAGCATCTTCTTCTAGTGTATGAATAAACAATTTGACATACACATCCTCAAACCCTATCTCAAAATATTCCATCATATTATCAAAAAGTTTGAGATGCTGATCACCAGTCATAGCATTATTACCCTAAAACTTTGGCAACCTATTTCTCACATCTTATGGGACAACATTTGGATACCCAACCATTCCTCTGAAATTGATGGGACCAAAGGTGTTAACAACAAATGGAGGTCTAGGCTGAGCCATATTGTTTGGTGGAGGTGATCTTGGAGGAGAAACAAACTGATGAGGAGTGAGAGGTCTTTGGGGAATGGGAATGAAATCTTCAAAAAAATCTCTCTTAAGGGCTCTCCTTCTTGATGATCTCTAGCAAATTTAGAAAATACAGGAGCAGATTTAGGAGCAAGCCTTTCAAATGCACAAGAAGGTTCCTCACCTGATGGGGAACTCAAATCAGCAATAGGATTGTCTGAATCAGATCCACTTGAAGAAGAATTGCAATCCTCAATAACATGCTGCTCACTTTTAAACTCAATAATATGAATCTCCTTTCTTGTAGTCAAGTCTCCAACAACCTTCCACACCTTTCTCCCCTCTAGCTCTGAGTTTCTTGAATCTGTAAACAACTTCTTAGTAGAGTCCTTGATGAAGAGAGATCTTCTTCCTTCCAATTTTGCAGATTTGAGCAACAAATTATAAATGACAGAAAGGTAAGACAACTGGTATTTTCAAGATCAAATCAGCATGGAGTCACCACTAAGGAATTTCACCTTAGTTGTGCAAGAATGCACTAAAATAATATGTCAAATGTTTTCTAGTACTGAAACCTTTGCAAGGCTTTATAAATCAGACCTTCTTCTTCTTAAATCAATCAATCACAATGCACCCAAAGTGTATGAATTGCTAGGAAATGGAAAAAGGGCAGACAAAACTTGAAACCCTTGTTTAAAAATTGTAGATCTGAAGCATAGAATGATATTTTAACAATGTAGCATCTCAAATACTTGAATACACAAATGCTCAAACTCTTCAAACACTCCACAAACACCAAGAAATTCCAAGAAGTCCCAGGAATGGTGCTAGAAAGGTGTTGGTACCCAAATTTGTTCTCCTTTTCAGTTTGAGTAGCATCAAAGATATGGCATGAAGCTTGAAGTCAGATAGATCATGATGTGTGTCATTTTGTAACTGGGGATGTGATCTACTTGCACTCAGATTTGTGGAGAGATGGATAACACTTTGAAAGGATTTGATCTGATCCTCACTATTTTAGGTTGTGCCTTTCAACCAAGGAAAGAAAACCTACATTGTAACCCCCAAATGGTGAAGGAGATGAAGATATCCCTCCAAATCTAACTTTCACAAGTTGTCACTCCTAGATTATGGAGATATTTTGAATGCAAGGCAAGGTTTACTAGAGACATTATATGATCCTGATTTGCTTTGTGCATTTTTGTAAATGGATTGTATTCTTTTGTTGACACACAATGCAATGCAGGGGTAGTATGGGGTAGGATGGGTTGTTTAGAATTATTTTTGGTGGGGTATTGATGAGACAAACTGGGATATATCAGATCTTTGACAACCTCTACAATACTTGAAACAACTATCAGATAAAATGCTTCAAATAATCAGGACATTCTTTCAACCAGAAGAGGCATAAATGGAAGCCCAAAAACACTCTTCACACAATATTTGAGAACTCACCACAAAAGCTTGAAGTAAAGAACTCAATTAAACACAAAAAATCCTTGATCAAACCACACCTAAGGTACCCCCAAAGGCTTACAAGCAATCTCTACAGTCAAGGAAGGTAAAGTGATTTTAAATTTGTTTATCTCTTTATCAGATGAAGGCTCTTCTGAACATGAGATTGCAAATGCCACTAAACTATCAACAAGAAATGGAGATTATGTGTGATTTCTAAATACTTTCAATGCAATATTGTAACAAGAACAATGAAAACTATTTGCAGGCATTTAAAAATGATAACATACATCATATTGCCCAGAAAACATAGATTAACTCAAAAGATTGTTAGATTCATCATTAGGGGAGAGTTTCATGAACAATATTAGAGTTGTGTGATGGCTATACACTTGTAACCAACTCACATATATGAAAATGAAATACAAAAGAAATTATTCTAGTTCTTTGGTGGCTTTCTTAGAAAAATGAGCTTTCTCTTAGAATTTTCTTGTGATTTTCAACTTCCCAACCCTTTGCATTTCTCCAAAATGCATTATATATCTCTTGCCACATTTTATCCTTCTTTCCCAAGAAAATAATATGCCAAGGGATCAATTCAGTTACAACAATTCTTCATGATTCAATGAAAATGACATCAAACAAAAAAACATTCGTAGGTTTCCATGTGTGCCGAAAAGATTAAATAATTACAAATATCTTGATCATTATCCATCCTGGAGGCATGTTTTTCATCATTGAGGCATACAAACACCTTCTACTCATCATTTTCACTTTTTACCTTTTCAAATTACCTCTGTAACTTTTGATTTTGACATTTCACATGTTTGCTCGGGATGGGGCAAAAATTACTTCAAAAACATCTCAAATCAAAGAATTAAGCCATGAAAGTGATGCCAATGATCCTGGAAGGCCAAGATGACACAAAATCACTATAAATTTGATGAATTTTGATGCAAAAATTGTGATTCCAAGCTTCCTGGAGCTCCCATGGTGGTTAAAACAAATGGATGCATAGTAACCATTGATCTTATCCATCTTTTAATCTTGGCCCTCCACGTGGAAGATGCGGACTTAGAAATAAGCTTGAGTTACCTTTTTAAATTTTTGGATAAGGCCGGACACGTGGCAAAAAATGATTGGAAACCAATTTGGGCTTACTTTTTGCCTTTTTGACATTTTTGAAAAAATGGAAAAATTTGAATTTTTCTCTGCCCCTCCGCCTTTGAATTTTGGAGCTGACACATGGCACATGGTGGGTCCCATTGGGATCGTGCTTCAATTCTGCACATTTTGACCTTTTTTGAGTTTTTGGAAAATTTTCACTTTTTTCCCCATGGGCCCGCACCTCGATTTCTCCCTCACCACGTGTCGCTTCCTCTATCGCTAAAATCCATGCGGCCCAATTCTCATTTTAACTCCCATTTTTTCTAAGGGAAAAAATTCAATTTTCCTTCCGTCATGTTGCCTTCCCACTTTGCCTTCGCCACATGTCTCCTTATGATTCGTCACAGGTTAGCGCTCAAAATTTTGATTCTAAGCCTTTTTTGCAAAAGGGAAAAAATTCCCTCCTACCTCTACCAGCCCCCGACCCGCCTTGTCCTCTGTCACGTGTCGCTCGATGATTCGCTAGCGGACCAACGCTTCAAATTTTGATTTTAAACCTTTTTTCCAAAGGGAAAAATTCTCATTTCCCTCCATGGCCCGCACTTCCCTCTGACCCTGTTGGACACGTGTTCACCTGTGATTGGCCACGGGGCCACACTTCAAATTTTAATTTTAAGCCTTCTTTTGTGAAAAAGGGAAAAAATCCCCTTTACCTCTCGTCGACACATCGACCCGCTCTACACTGTCGTGCTTTACCACGTGTCCTCCTCTGATTGGAGTGGGGATAAAACTTATTTTAAAACTTTAGAGAATTAGAGCTAAAAAACTCTAATTTCCCCCTCGACCCACTCCTCCCTTTTTGCCTTCATGGACACATGTCCTTTCCTAATTTTTGTAGTGCTTGGCCCTAAATTTTACTTTAACCCTTTGAGCCAAAAACACAAAATTTCATAATTTTTCTCCACCACCCGCATCCCCTCCAACCAAAAATACTTCCACGCGTCCTCCTCTGGTTGGCTGCGGGGTTTCGGGAAAAATTTTGACTTTAACATTTTTACAAAATAAGGTCTAAAAACCTTAAGGGAATCCAACCACCCACCATCCCCTACCAATCAGAGCATACTGCGTAGGAAAATTTGGAAAAAATGGGTCCCTGGGCCCGAAAATGCCCCATTGCCAAAAAAGGTGAAAAATGAAAAGTTACAACACTTTCCCGCCTTTCCTCAGCCAATGAAAACCCACCACATTTCCAATACCTTCTGAGGATGAATTTAACGGGAAAATGATGCATGTCGATCATCAAAAATCTAGGAATGCCCTAGAATTCCATTTTTTCACCAAGGATGGCAAATTTTTTGATTCTAAATCAACTGAAGCATGATTTCCAAATATTTTCGACCTTGGGATTGGATTTTCAATTACACACAAGTATGATTTGATCAATTTCAATTTTTCCACAATCTGCAAAGGGAAAAATGACATAGCCCACAAGATTGGAAAAACTAGGGCACGAAAAGGGAAAACTTGGATTATTCCTTCAAATTAGGGCAAAACAACAAGTTTGTGAGCATTTTTAAAGCATTCAACTGGAGGGGAAGAATTTTAGACCATTAATTCAAAGGGTAAAATGTTTTTGAGCAAATACAGATTTGAAAATTTAGGGCAACATGGTGCAAGCTCAAAAATGGCACCAACATAATACATAAAAAGACTCATGTTTCGTACACACAGCAAAAGATGAGATGAAGTTCATAAATATCATTTTCTAGAACATTTTTGTAACGAACAAAGTATTCCTTGGAATATTCTTGTTTTTGGGGGGAAAATCTTTGAAGTAAAGTGAGTGATATAAAAGTATGAAAAGGCCATGCCAAAAGGGGGTTAATTTTTCTAAAATTTAGTCAGAGAAAAAAGGAGAGAAGATCGAGAGAAGCCATTTTCTAGGAATTTTTTGAGAAACCAGTTATTTCTTGTGTGCCTTTCAAAATTGATCATGTCAAGATGGTTGTAGATGTATAGCCATTGACAAAACTTTGAGATTGTAAACAAAATTTCCCTTATTGATCAAATTTGAGAAACCTTGAGTAATTTGTGTAAATCATGAACTATGTTATGTCTATTGTCATCTTGAGATATTTTCAAATAGTTATCTATGTTCTTGTTGCAGTATTACATTAGGAATCCTTTGAAATCACACAAAATCTCATCCTCATGACAAGTATTGTGGAATTTGCAATTACATTATGAAGAGAGCTTTCATTTCATAATGTAATAAGCGATTTAAATTCACTTTACTTTCATTTCATTGATACAGATTATTTTTCAGTTTATGAGTGTATCATGAGTGTGATATAATAGGGATTTTATAAAGTTTAATTGATTCTTTAACATGAGTTCTTGTGTTAAAACCTTGAATAATGTGTGAAGTCATGTGTCTTTGAGCCTTCATAGATGCACAAATTTCTAGTTGAAGGTTTGTCTTGACTATTTGAAGCTATTCATCTTTTTTCCTTGTGGATCTGTTAACATTTGTTTAAAGTTCTCAAGTATTTGGTATAATCAACTTTATCTTGCTTAACTTATGGACCATAAAATATATATCCAGAGATGAACCATACATGAACTACCTACGCTTGTCTTTATGTCTGTTTATAAATGCTAAGGGAATTCGTTGATTTACCCATCCCTTACCTCAATATACAAGAGCAATAAAATTTTACCATTGCCTTTAGTAACCTAGATTTTGTTTAGAAGGTTTCTTCATCCTCTAAAGTGACAACTTGTGAGAGTTAGACTATGCTATATTGACCATACCTTCTCAAGATCTCCTCTTAATTTTGTGAAAGGAAAGAAAAATACTATAAATTTGTAGATGTTATCCACCAATATGGGTTACAAAATGGGTCCTCTCACCCTAGTTGAAGGCACAACCTAAAGTAGTCAGGGTAGGTCAAACCCTATACATGGTGTTATCCATTTCTTCCAAGCTTGAGTGAATGAAGATTCAGCTAAATCCTTCCTGCTACAAAATGACTCACACTCTAATTTATCTATCTCCAAGCATCTTGCTCAAATTACGGTGTTGCTCAGTCGTAAAGGGAGAATCAATTTGGGTACCAACACCAATTTAACATTGTTTTCGAGGAGTATTTTTATAAATGCATACACATACGACTCTGGTAATGTTTCTTATATGATTTAAGTAAAAATAAGTTATTTAAATGTCATCCTTCATTGAGATTTGTAAGATTTGTGTGAGATCATAACTTGGTTGTGTAGTATTTCTAGTTTCTAGCGAGTTATTGTACTAAATTTGCATCAATAGTGATATATGTGGGTAAAGGAAGGCCAGATATGCTAAGCTTTGTAGAAATTAACTATTGATAGACATTTGAAAAACTACTTATAGTACATTCACACATCTAGGATGAGAATCCTTAGTGGTGACTCTGAATTGGTTTATTTTTTTATGATTACCGTGTCTTAACTTGTGTCAAGGGAAATTTTTCATTAATATTTGAAAATATGGAGGGAAGAAGGTATTTCTTCACTAGGGATCCTACTAGAAAGTTATTTCCAGAACTAGGAAAAGAATATTCAGAAGGAAAATAAGTCTGGAAAGTGGTTGGAAATCAAGAATCAAGAAAGGAGATGTCAGTTTTGAAAGCTGATCAACCTGTGGTTGAAGATTACCCTACGTATTCATATGATTTTGAACCAAGTAGTCCTTGTGTAAATTTAAATTCCTTGACTGGAGAGGGCCCATCATTTGTGTTTGAAAATGTGCATATCGGAGTTTTCCTGTTTCTTCCAAGGTTGATAGGGTTTTCCAAGAAATTGAGTCATTAGAGGATATTTACTTTGAGATTTATAATCTTGTGCTCCAAATACCCATTGTCCCTTATCATTTTGATTCTCCTACAAGATCACTTCCTCAATGAAATATGGCTCGGCCTCCACCTAGACTCCGCTTTTGTTGTCAATACTTTTGGACCAATAAATTTCGGAGGTATGGTTGAATATCCTAATGTGGTCCCACAAGATGTTAGAAATAGGTTGCCAAAATTTCAAGGGAATAACGCCATCACTGGTGACCAACATTTAAGACTCTTTGTCAATATGATGGAAGATTTTGAAATTGAGTTTGAAGACGTGTATATAAAGCATTCATTCATACTCTTGAAGAGGATGCACGTGATTGGTACAAGTATTTACCAGATAATTCAATAGACTCATGGACCAAGATGAAAAATGCCTTTAGACTACAATATGGGGATAAGACTGATCCCAGGTTCCTTCTATCTAAGTTTGAAAATATAAAGAAGAATCCAAATGAATATGTCCAGGATTTTAATACTAGGTTCAACAAAACCTTGAATAGGTTACCTATAATCCTAAGGCCAAGTGATGAGTCCTATTTGATAAAATATTCTGACACTTTTGATAAAAGGATACTTATTACTTGAGAGATAATAACTCGAAACATTGCGGTAGGATTTCACCATAGCCTTACAAATAGAAAATAACATCAAGGTAGTTGGAAATCCTCCTAAGAGAGAGGGTGTCAATTTAATCAATCCTGAGAGGCTTCAATCAAAAAAAGTTGTGGATCTAGGAGAGGTTGTGAAGATGTTGGCCGAGCGGTTAAAGGTATATCATATAAACCGGCCGGGGCGAGAAAAAAAGGATAGGACGGAGTTCCCGGGGTTAGCACAAGCCACATGATGAGGAGAGATTTGCAAATCATCCTAGAGGTGATCACATATCAGATAAAATATGGAAAGGGCCCATGGGATCAGGAAATAAACAACCTCAGCCTAGGGAAAATATATTGATTCCTTATCCTTTGACTGCTAGGATTACTACCGTAGAAGAGGCCAATGTTATTGAGTGGTGTGATAGGTGTTTCTTACCACATTCCCCATGTGATGTAGATAAGGAAGTTGAGGAAACAAATGATGATGAGGCATATGGTGATGTGTGTATGATGGAGTTCCCGAGAACTCACAATCAAGGGGTAACATCAACTGAATTGATAAGTGCCAAAACTATTGAAAATTTCTTGGATTTTGTTCACTGGGTATTAAATATTCCTCTTATTAATACTTTTAAAATTTATATGGTACAAGAATTTGATTTTCCTAATCATGATTTTGAATACTTAAGGGCCTTGATGATTAAAAAGTATGATTTAGGAATCCCTTCTTAAGAGGACAAAAAGCTGTTGAATGGAGTAGTTTCTCGGAGAAAGAATATAATACTAGAAGTAAGATTGTCAATGGGGAGGGCCACAAACCAAGCCAAAAATTCTAGTTCTTACCAATATCCCTAAGAAAACCCCTAAGAAAGATACATCCTGAAAATGCCTAATTTCCCCAAATAAAACATGTCTTCTTATCCATGCCTAGACATGTGAAAACTCCTATACTATTAAATGAAATTGTGAATCTTCCTCCTAATACTATCCTACCATAGTATATTCCTTATGACATAGCCCAAATCTTGAGTCGATCAAGGTTATTGTTCCCAATTGTTGAATTACTTAGGATCCTTGAGCATAGGAAAAGGGCATTTGAATATTTGGTATTTAAGGAAGAAAAGATTACCCAGGAAAAAGTGTAAACAATGTAGAGATTCCTCCTATTATTACAGAATTAGAAGTACCACAAGCATTAAAGGAATTAGGTGACTCTCCTAAGTTATATTTGGGTACATCTTTGGTTGAATCTTAACTTGATGTGGATCCATTTTATACAACTTTAATTATTAAGGATAGCTGGTACATAACCGTATGTTATATTTAGGAGCCTCATGTAATGTAATGCCTCTTGATGCAATGAACGAGTTAAATATAAAAGTAACAAAAACTTTTGGGAAGTGTACTACTATGGATTCAAGAGAAGTGACAGTAATTGGATATTTCAAAGTATTGGTAGTGCAACTAGCAACTTATCTAGGAAAATGCTTAACCTTGAATGTCGTTATTGTGGACTGTCCTACTAAGTGGGGAATGTTATTGTCCATAAAATGGGAAGCTAGTGTAGGTGGAAGTGTACAAATGGACATGTCATTTACAACCATACCAATTGAGGGAAACCTTGTGAATTTTTATGGTGAGAAGAAAATTTTACACCTCATTGAGGACCCTAACAATGCTTCTTATGAAGTATTATACACAGATCTCGATGTTGATAAATTTGTGGGTTATGCTGATTCTAAGGAGCATAGAATTGATGAGTGCAAGTATCCTGAGCTAGTTAGTTTTCCCTAGACTCTAATGTTTGATGGGGCTTGTTCTAGATATGGTAATGGTTCGGTGTTGTCCTGATATCTCCAAGCCATGAGGAGTTTAACTTTTCTTTTAAACTTAATTTTGAGTGCACAAATAATATTGCAGAGTACAAAGCACTACTCTTGGGTTTAAGGATTTCTTGGAAGTATGGTGTCAGAGACATTATTGTTAAAGGGGATTCAAAGTTGATATTCAAACAAGTTAGAAAGTTGTATGCAACAAAAATCAAAGAATGAAGCAATATAAGCATGCAGTTTGGGACTTAATTGAAATGTTTGATTCTTTCAATATAATACACCATGATAGGAAATACAATACTGTAGCAGAAAAATTAGTAGTATTGGGATCAAGGTTTGAGAATTATACAATATCCCCTATTGTGAATATGATATTGAAATATTGACCAGTACATCGTCCCGATAATATCGAGGCATTGGCAAGTTTTGAAGATGATGCCCAGGTCCAAAGGTTTTTGCAAAATAAAGGAGAATTTACCAATCAAAGTATGGACTGGGAACCAATGGTTTGTGCAAGTGAAGGAAAAGAGACCCTATTTGGTAAATACATTATTCAATTGAAAACCAATACTATTCCTAGAGGTTTGGTTGCATTGGAATCAAATTTTGATAATGCTTGACCGCATTGTTAACAGACACATGTCAGCCTCGAGAGATGTTGAAGAACATAACCTAGGAACAAAGGATAAACCTCAAAAAATATGGTTAGGTAGCAACTTGGATAGAGAGGAAAAGCAAGCATATGTCCAATTGTTAAAAAGTACCAGGACTGCTTGGCATGGTTGTATTCAGAATTGAAAGCATATAGGGAAGACCTTTTTCAGCACGAGATACCCTTGGAGGCTAATGCCAAGCCATTTAGGAAAAATAAAATACCAATTAATCCACTCCTTTCCCTAAAAATTCAAGAAGAGTTGAAAAATTTAAGGGATGGAGGAATCATACAACCTATGAGGTACTCTTCATGGGTGGCGAACTTGGTACCTATTCGAAAGAAGAACGGAGACATAAGATTGTGTGTCAAATTTAGAAATTTAAATAAAGCATCAATTAAGGACAACTATCCCTTGCCAAATATGGATAACATGTTACAATTGGTTACAAGTTCAGAGTTGTTATCTACTTTGGATGGTTTTTCTGGGTATAACCAAGTGGTTGTGAAGCAATCAGAGAGAATCAAAACTTCTTTCACTACTCCATGGGGTACCTATGTGTATGTAAGAATGTCATTTGGCCTGATGAATGTTGGAGCCACGTTTCAAATAGAAATGGATGTAGCATTCTTAGGATATATAAATGACTTCATTACTGTGTATCAGGATGATGTGACAATTTTTTCAAGGAAGAGAAGTGATAACCTACAACATTTAGAAAAGATGTTAAGATGCGGGGAATATGGTATCTCACTCAACCCTAAGAAATTTCATTTTGGGGTTCAAATGGCTAAGTTGCTTGGGCGCATCATATCAAATTAAGGGGTCATGATTGATCCTAAGAGAGTGGAAGCCATTAGCAAAGTTCCTATTCCAAGAACCAAAAAGTCAATTCAATCCTTTTTAGCGAGATAAACTTTATTAGGAGATTTATTTCCAAATTTGTTGAATTAACTATCCCAATCGTTAGTATGTTGAAGAAGGATCAGAGTATCAAATGGGAAGAAGGAACTATTCAAGTCTTTACTGAGATCAAGGAAGCATTGAAAAATGCCCTTGTTTTAGCATACTTTGACTACAAAATGGCCTTCCAAATGTTTTCCTTTGCTTATGAGAATACCATTTCATCATTTCTATTATAGAAGGATGATGAAGGAGCTAAAAGGATAATTTCTTTCATTAGTAAAGCATTACAAGGGCCGAGTTGAAGTATACTATCATGGATAAACAAGCCTTTGCTTCGGTCAGAGCCACAAAAATCTTTAGGCCATAAATATTAACTTCTAAAGTCATAGCTTATGTCCCTCATACTATGGTCAAGGATATCCTATCAGAAATGGAAATTTCTAGTAAGAGATGCTGATGGGAAAATAAGTTGTAGGAATATGACATGGACATCCAAACTACAAAATTGGTTAGAGGTTTGGGCCTGGAAAAGCTAATGACAGAAAGCAATCTGCAGACAGTTGAGATAAATGAGGTTGATGAAGAAAGGCTGAATATTCTTGAGAAATTAATAAATTATGATTAGTACAGGGATATTATTTTTTATCTCAGACATCTGCAATGCCCTGAGTATTTAAGAAAAAATCAAAAGAGAGCACTTAGATTGGCTTCCCAAAAATATATCATCACTGATTATGGGTTGGCTTGGAAAAACCCTAAGGGAGTTCTCTTAAGGTGTATCACTGAGGACGAAGCCCGAAATTAATTATTGACTTCCATGGAGGAGTTTGTGGGGGAATTTCACTAGAAGAGTAACAACCCATAAGATCTTAAGGGCTAGTTACTAGTGGCCAACAATTTTTAAGGATACAAATTTATTGGTAAGAAAATGTGAGAGTTGTCAATTTTTTTCAGGAATATTGAAAACTTCATGATCCCTCCCGTTGCAACCTGTATCAATTGAAGCCCCTTTTAAGTATTAGGGGATGGACTTTGTTGGGGAGATTTCAAATTATTCAAGTTATGGACATAAATGGATATTGGTAGCCATTGAATACTTCACCAAATGGGTAGAGGCAATCCCTACTAAGAACGTAACCCACCAAATTATCACGGACTTCATTTTAAATCATATAATTTACGAGTTTTGGAGTGCTGCTATAATAGTTGCTGACAATACTATGAGTTTTCGAGCTAAAACTTTGGCAAGACATGTGTCGAAGTATGGGGTAAATTTATCATATGCTTCCAACTACAATCCCCAAGGTAATGGACAAGCGAGAATAGTGTAACAAAAATATGTTGAAGATAATCGGGAGGACCTTGGAATTAAATAAATGAAAATGGGGCGTAGTAGTTAAAGTTTGTTGTTTAGGCTGACATAATTACTATTTAAAAAGCTATTGGAAAGATCCCCTTTGAATTGGCATATGGAACTCAGGATATCCTCCCCTGCATATGAAATTATCTTCTTATCAATTTATCCAACAATTGGATGATCAAGAGATTAGTCCCTATAATGCACATATAAATCAAATTGTTGAATTATATGAAGAGAGAAGAGAATCCCATCAAAGACATGTGAAGTTTAGGGAGAAGTTAAAGAAATTGTTTGATAAAAGGGTAACCCCAATATTTTTTAGTGTGGGATATCTTGTACTACTGTGGGATAGTAGACATGAGGAAAAGGGAAAACATGGAAATTTTGATGCATTATGGATGGGTCCTTATTCTATTGACATTAGAATTGGTGAGCATACCTTTTTCCTAAAAGATTTAGATGGAGAAATTCTTGAGTTACATGTTAATGGTAGGCACTTGAAACATTTCCTTGATTGATTTCTTAGAATTAAGGTACACATCATTGTATAATGTACAATTTTTGTTTTTGTTCTATTTTCTACATTTTTTCTATTTCAGTTTCTCTCCTGGTCTTTGGTGACCAGCTTTTGTTGGTTTCTTGGTTTGTTCCTGGAGGGTTGGCTATTGTTACTTTTCTTTGGAGGTTAGTTCTTGAATCCATGGCCCAATGGATTTTGGCACATGGTCTGCTGTTGTTACATTATGTTTTGTTCTTGCAGCACTTGCAGGAGTGCCCATCCTTGAGTCGAAGCCGGTGTTGGTGCTCAATTATAATATTGACATTTTCGTTTAAAATTTTTAGTCCATATAGTTTGATGTAATTTCTGTCTTTCCGTATGGATGTGTGAAATTTTTTTCCTTCATTGAGGTATCGTTGTCAGTTCTTTCCTATGGTCATGGATCACACCGAGTCATGGTATTATTTACATTTTTATTTCGTGGGGAAACATTTTGTAGTTTGGGTGTGAATGATGGGGTTTCCCTTCATTTATTTTTTCCACGATCGTGTCTCCTTTGTAAATTTTGTCCTGACATCTGTGGATACATGGTTGTCTCTAATTGGATGTGGTGTGGCGGGTCTATTTGATGAACTTGTCACTTTTTGTTATATTTGTAAAATGCTTGAATTAGTCTCGGGGCCCGATGAATTCTAATTGGATATTTAAAACTATGAAGCGGCGTGAGAAAATTTTTACTTTAGCCCCAGGAGGTGTACACTTGTCGTAAATCAAGTGGTTGCATGGAAGGTTGGACTTTTTATGTTTTGATACATTATGGCGAAAGGCGTGAAAATATAAAATGAATGCCTAGGACCCATAAAAGGACACGTGGCCATCATTCAATATAAAAGAGGGGAAGCGGTTCTAGGGCACTTTGGAAGTTTTGACTTTGTTTTCAAAAGGAGTAAAGTGGTAAAAGTAAGCCACTACCCACCGACGCCTGTGGTAAAGCCATGTGTTGAGACCGCATTAAAAACAGATGGGTGGGCCAAAATGTCAAAAATACACAATTTCTTTGAACATCACAAAATTCGAAAGATACCCCTAGGCCTGCTTCAGCTAAAATTTGTTCCATGTGGATGGCTCAAATTCACAATTGCAAAAAAACAGAGTTGACGGCTATGATATAATGCATTTAATTCTATCGCCATTAATGCTCCTATGTGAACCAATGGCCTTAAGGGATACAACTCCATTCATCCTTTATTGTTATTTTGATGGTCTCTTGTCATTTTTATTAGTAAAACACAATTGGAATTATTATGGAGCTCAATTTATGAACTTGAGAAGTGTGAAAGCTATTGTTTTGAGTCAGAATTTCTTGGGCACTTGCAAAAATTGGTAAGAACTTCAAAATCCTGTGTATCATGTCTGTTCCATTGGAAAAATAGTTGAAGTAAAATTAGGGTTTTTGAAATGAAGACTATGCCATTTTCTTCTTTTGTTACGTTGGGGTCACGAGTGACCTAGACAAGGTAACAGACATAGATTTGATGAGTGCCGACTTAAATGATTTTCATCAAAGATTAAATAGTTCTCATTTGAGTGAATCTTTAAAGGCAATTCATGATAGCCACATCACCTCAGTGGGTGCCATCCCACCCTCTATTCAATGCCCAAAACTAGTATGGTTTTGTGCCATGAATTATGACTCTGAGAAGAGGGAAGTATTAGATGGGAGCAGGGATGTGGTGCTGAAATTAACACCAAAATCCATTAGAGTATTACTGAAATTACCTATAATTACTTGAACCAATTACTATTGGCATCAAACTAGCCTTACAGGACTATGAAACAAAGAATAAGGATTATGCCAAAATGATAAACACACAATGGATCCTTATAGAGAGGAAGGCATCAACTAAAATCCCCAAAAGGTTAGTTAGGGAACAATTCATAGAGGAGGTTGAGGATATCATTGTACTTTTGAGTCAAATGGTAGGTTTAGAGACTACAAATGAGTTTAAAGAGTGGATGTCCACATTTATATGGATTATTCTTGAGAGAAAAGGAAATATTTGTTGGGCCACCTTTATTTCAAATGCAATCCATGATCATATGATTACTCTGGCAAAGCAAGGATTGAGATAGGGGATACTGTAGAGTTGGAGTTCTATATGATGACATATCTAATTTATAATGTTGTAGTGCATAGACGTTTTCTAGCATTGTCACCATGTGCTAATTTTAAAAAGTGCCCAATGCATGAAATTTTCCCTCAATTATAGTTAACCAACTGGAGTGGAAATGTCATATTGGTAAATGATGCTTTCTTTGCACCAATTATTTTCTTGTTCAAACCAAAATGGGGACAATAAAAATGTTTGAGCATGCAAGGCAAGTGATTATGGAGTATGGGTGCTACTTCATTTAGTATAAGAAGTTCACTTATATCAGGGTTAGTGGTTTTGAGGGAAAACCTTTTAAATTTCCTAGGTATGTTAATGACAAGTTGTGTTTATGTGAATTGGTAAGGAAACTGGTGCCTGTGCACAAGTTAATTGTTGGGAGGCACAAAACAAATGTCAAATTCCCTATCGAATTAGAAGGTATTCATGCCCTTCCATTATAAAGGCTAGACTAATTGGAGAAGAAATGAATAATTTTGCCATGGAGACATTTGAGGCTAGAGCCAATTATGATATTCGGTGGGTATTTAATAATGTTTCTAACACTTTTGAGCATGAGCCTCACTTTGAGGACTATTGGATGAATTTTAGGGATGAAGAAGAAGTCTGGTTGAGGGATTTTTCAAGAATGACTTTATCACAAGTGGTAGACTTCAAAATTGTAGTCATTCCAGAGGGGGTTGTAGATGACTTACACACAGTGAGTAAATTCTACATTGATAAGAAGATAGAAAGTCAACCTATAGCTCCCCCAGTTTGAAATGAGGAGTATGATGATCCCTACATGAGGATAACTGATGTCATGAGAATAATGGTAAATTGGCTGGTTTAGATGAATATTGACTTGTCAATACAAAATACAAGAGTCCTAAATCATTTAAGAAATCTGGGAAACTTAAATGATGATATCCCACCTCTGAAGGAGGGCACTGATAAAATTGATCCATTAGGTGGAAAATCCCCTCTATTACCCTCCAAAAGGCCTACTGATGGGCTTATTGATGAATGGACAACAAATACTAGCAAGACAAGTACTTTTATGTCAGCCCTCAGGCAGAAAACTGAAAAAAAGCTTTTAAAGTCCATGGAAAATGCCCCTATTACACTTGCAGTGCCACTCTAGGAAAAGGGAAATGGTCTGACATCACATGTGGTTAGCCCAAATTTTTTCCCAAAGCTACATAATACTGAAAAGTTAATGAGTGCATCCATTTCAAGTGGTCACATTTAGCCCAGCCGCATAAAGATGAAAAGAGAACACCACCAAAATTGAAGTAGTTTGAGTGGACACACAAGAAACCCAAAATTTTCCACCACCAATCCCTGGTAAGGGTAGGTGCCCATACAACAAAGAATTTGAAACACATGGATGGGGTAACTGATCCCCCAGAAGTAGGAAGATACGATAACATCCAAAAGTAGCAGGATACATCATTGCCAAGTATGGGGCAATCAAGTCCCATGATCCCTCATTCATTCTTCATGGAAAAAGAGGTGGAATGCATTCAAATCACAGTTCCCCATGAGAATACTACAATTGGTCTAGTAGACAGTCAGGTTTCTTACCCCAGGTATGAAAATTCCTGAAGCTCTACTTGTTAAAGATATCAATCCACCACTAGTTGAAACAATGCATAAGGTTGTAAATGTACAAACTGAGGTGATTGCTATAGATGTTGATGAGGGATTATCCATGCTAGATGCACTCAGTTTGTCTGTTGATGAACCCTTATTAACACCAGTGGTTAATATTGGAGTGAGGAATCAAAAAGAGGTCCTCATGTACTAAAAACTAAAGTAAGAGATCAGGAAGTGAATTTGTCTTCCCCAAAATGAATGGTTTTGGAAATGGATAAACCAGAGCTATTGGTGGAAAAAGGTGTTAATACTAAGTTGGTGGTAGAAAATGTTGTGCCCATTCCTATTGAGGTTACTAAGAGTGATGACCTTCTTCAAGAAGAAAAATGTATTTTGAAGAAAAACTAAAAATGGCACAAGATATAATTACTGATGAGGAAATTGTTATTGGTGGAGAATCATAACTTTCAATGGGAAACATGGGTTCACTTCCAATAGAACAACCTACCATAACATTTCCTGAGGTATCATTAGGGCATGAAAGTAGCAGTTTGGAAACTCAACCAGTTTTGGGAGTAGAGGAATCCATTTCCCAAACTTTGATACAAAAGGGTAAAGGGGAAGAAACTCATGCCACCATGTTTTCAACTGGAGAAATAGTAAAGGAGTTCCCTTTGATTTTTGATGTAGATCAAGTTAAGGATGATCAATCTGAAGTTCCAGATTAGGAAAGGAAGCATCTAAAGGAATTAATGGTATAGAGTGAAATTGACTTGGGGACAATTGGGATAAGTGGTCAAGAAAAAATAGAATTATTGGTGCAATAGGAATAAGAGATGTCCAAGAAAATAGTAGTTGTTCCTAAGAAAATCCAGCAAGGATCACAAGAAAAAAAAGTTGGAACATGTTTGAAGAAGGGGTGGATTAGTGAATTAATTTCAAATGAAGAAGTGGCCCTTCCTATACAAGCAGTTGACCTTACTACTTTATCCTTTCCAAAAATAGTGAGAGCCCCAAAAAGGGCCAAAACCATCACAAGGAATCTTACTAATTCATCGGGGGCAAGAACCCTAGAGATAGCAACTCCTTTTGAGGGTAAGACAAGAAAATACATAACCAATGATGATTACAACATTCAAATTATTCCCTTGGGAAAACCTTCAAGGGAACAACTAAAGAAAGGAGTATCTGAAGTAGTAAATGGTATTTTACAAAAGGTGGATGAAGATGGGATGAAAAAGAAGCAACTTAAGGAACAAATTAAGGCCTTAAGTTCATGTTTGCAACAATTGATAGGAAAAACTAGTCATGAACAAGCAGGTACTTATGTGAATACCTCGAGGGAATGGATAAAGTAAATAGTGTTGTCAATAAGGTCCAAGCGGTGGATACTTGGGTTGAAAAACTAACTAAGAAAGGAAAGGAAGTTATCACAGAAGCAAGGAAAAAATATGAGGACCTCAAAGGTCGATTAAATGAAATTGATGGAATAATTGAAGACTGTGACAATGAGATTTTTACTTAGAGGGAACTCTCCCCAAGCTTGACCGCATAACCCGACTTAGTGAGGAGCTAGTTGAGCAAGAAGGAATTGTACCAATAAGATGTAAAGGGAGTCAATATGCCCTCGAAGAATTGACAAAAATTAGGTTAGACACTTTAAATGAAATCAAAAAGAAGCTTAAAGTCATAAGGAATTTTTAATGATCTAATTGATGCCATTGATCAAAGATTGGAAGAAGACAAGTCCAAAAAGAGATATGGGGACTTAAGACTTGATTTCTTACTCAATTCCTTTGAAACTAATATCCATATTTCACCTTTTTCTTAGATTTTTCTTTGAAGTGTTGATGAAATAGATAGGGTAAAAGGCGTAGGAGGAATACCTGTTCAAATGTTGGTTGATGGGTTGTTGCACGCATATGACTTCTAAATCCACAGCTGATTATGAGAGCTTCCTTTTGGCTAGGAGGAACTACTTGTAATGAAAACAAGACCACCAAAAGGAATTAAACAATATGGGCAGTGAACTGCCTAGCATATGCTAGATCCGAGAAGTATGATACTTCCTAGATAGCTTTGTCAGTCCCTTTATTTTAAACAATTCAATGTTGTAAACAAAGTAAAGCCTATTGTTATTTTAAAATGATTGAGGTATCTCACTTAAAAACATAATAAGAAATAGATCTAATCTAACAGTGCTAAGCTATAATATAATCCAAAGGTCAAATGATTGGTTACTGGTCTCTGTAGGTCCGATAAAGGTCTCGGGTAGATCATAGGTGAATGAGGGTGAGGTTAAATTAGGTGGGTAGGTCTCTGTTCTAGGTGTGTGGGCAAACACAGAGACCGGTGTCGATCGGGGTGACTGATGGCGGTTAGGTATAACCCGTGATTCTTATGAGATCTGGAAATGTCACGAATAAGATTTTGGTATCCTTTGTGATTGCACAATGGTTTTTGGTTGGTCGGGATGAGGTATTGGGTGACCGGAGTAGGATTTTGCGAGGTTTTAATGGGTATATGAAGATGGGAGTGTTGGAAAATGTCAAGAGGGGCGCAAGATAAACAATGGATGATAAAATGATGATGAAATGAAATAACTAGGAATATGGTTAGAGGGAATGTAGGCATTGATTTTTAGGGTTTGGGTAAGTCTTAGTTAGTTATGGTAACTTACTAAGAATAGGTCTTAGGTTGAGTTGGCTTGGTGAGGTGTCTAAGTGAATCAGATATGTGTAGATATTATTTAAATAAGAAATTTAAATAATAAATATAGTGAGGGTAATGCATTAATTTAATTAAATTAATTAAATTAATATTAGTGGGGTGAAGGGGGTTCATGGCTAGGTAAACGTAATAAAGGGTGCTTATATGTTGAGGGACAAAAGGGGAGTGTGACCTAATTTTAGTGTCTACATTTTGCCCCTTTTTGTCACAGAGCTTGTATTGTAAGTGACGCTAACAAAAAAATAAGATGTGGTTACGTCATGTGTGGGTGAAGGTGATCCCCCTCAAACTAGGAACTGATGAGGTAGCAGGCTAAAGCGGTGAGTGGTTTGATAAAAGGTAAATGTGAGGAAAAGGCAAGTGGGTATAGGGAAAAAGGGTGAAAGGTCTACTTGGGAAATCTAGGTAATGGGTCGTCGGTCACAGTGTAGCAATCAAACACACGCACACGTATAAAATGTAGCATGCTACCAGGTTGAAGAGCAAGAAAATTCTACATTGTCTAAGGTTTATAGGTTATTCCTAACAAGGTTGAAGTGAATACGGTATCCAACATATAGGATATGGTCATAAAACACAACGTAGGTTAGGTGCAAGAACGTTTAGGTATGTTCCGGTAAACCAAAGGTATGGTCAGGATAAACGGTCACGACAATAGGCTAGGTAAGGTCATTTGGTCAATCAACACATGTAACAATGCCACAAGGTATAGCAAACACATGAGGTCAAAGGGCACTAGCGATGGTCTAGGTCCAAATATCTAGGTCATGGCACGGGTAAGGCCGAGGTAGGGATAAAATAATGAGCCCCCAAAGGAGGACAAATGGAGGTAATAAATGATGAGGTCAGGAAAGGTAAGGTAATGGGTTAGGTTATAGGTTAGATGGGGTAAAGGAGCAAGGTAAAGGGTGGGGTAAAATGGAAAAGTAAGGGAAATGTGTAGGTGAGGGTGACCAATGGCGGTCATGGATAACCAATGTCGGTATAGGAAAACCAATGATGGTGAGGTAGGGCACGAGACCGATGTCGGTCAAGGGGAACCGACGTCGGTTAGGTCGGGTTTGTTATAAAAAAAAAATCTGCATTTGTACTATTCATTTGGTTATTTGCAAAGTGAAGAAACGACAAAAAAAGAGAAAAAAATAGAGAAAAGTGTCCTGGAGGAAATGGGGTAAAGTGAGTGGTAGTCAAATTTGACGAGGGTTGGGTTGGTGAGTAGCGGGTCCACGGATCGGATCGGGTGAGATAGTTGATTGGTAGGAGATTATGGGTAGTTATTTGGTGATGGCAGAGGTTGGAGAGGGACCAGAAGACCACCGACATAGCAGCTAGATGTGCCACCGAGATGGCAACAACGTGATGAGGTAAGCATTAAACCGTACATGGTTGATTAAATAGATTACAAGATTTGGTAGTGGGTAGTTGTAGGGTTTTGTAGTTTGTGGGTGGGCAAAAGTGAAATGTGGGTATGGGGGAAAAATGGGAAAAAAAAAGGGAGGGAGTGTAGTAAATTCTATAGGTGGGATGGGTTGGGGTTTTGGGGTAGTGTAGGTCATTGTAGGTGGGGTAAAAGGGATAGGTGGGAGGATTTTTTTAAAAAGGGGTTTGCGAAGTCGTGAATTTTTCCACAAGGTGACCGGTGTTGGTCAAGCTTGGCCAGCGTCGGTTGGTAAGAACTAGGATCGGTGACCAAATAGGTGGTGATGCCGATTAAGTGGTAACCGTGGTCGTCGTAAAAGATGAACCAAAGATGCTCGGTCACCAAATAGGTGACCGACACTAGTTTAAGGGTGACTAGAGTCGGTTAGGATGAACCGCACTGGTTGGGATTTTGGGCACAAGGGTGCAAAAATGATGTAGGTTAGGTGGTTGAGATGGGTAGGGTAAAAATAGGGTGGTGGGTAATGATAAGTGATGAATATGGTCATGGTAAAGGTAGATTAATGTTGTGCTTGGATTAGATGTAGGGGAGATTATAGTTACATATGCGGGACAAGGTTCCGCCTCTATTGGTGACATTGCATAGCTTAGCGACCCCTTTGGAGCTACAACATGTGGAGGCAGTGGGCTTGAGTGGAATTCAATGCTATCAAGATCTTTGTCCTGACAGTCTAGTTTGATGGTCGCTCTTATCAATAGATGGGACTTCGTGACCAATACGTTCCACCTTTCGATGGGTGAGATGACTATCACCCTGGAGGACATGTTCTAGATATTACGGTTACCCATATTGGGGCCTAGGTTTACTCTATCTCATTCGAGGCCTCATAGGAGCTGATCAGAAATTTTTTTAGCAAAGGGGCGGCGGAGCTGAGATTTCATAGCACTAGTTTGAGCTATGATGAGATGTACCTAGCCCATTGGGATGAGATGAGGCTAGTGGTTCTATTGATAGAGGCAGTGTGCTGCTATGCACCGCCGATGTAGAGGGTGGAGGCTTTCCCTAATCACCGACGGGGTTCTCCATTATATGATGGTGCATGAGACACACTTTTCCTAGGCACCAACATTCTTGGTGCAGCTATACAGAGAGTTGTGGGCATATGGGCGGTTACGCAAGTTTAGCTTGTGTTGTACCTTTATACTACACTGTTGGGCCTACGAGCACATAGTCTATGTTTGACCTATAGGGATGCCTTAAGTAGATGCATTTCCCATGAGATCTATGTAGGTGGGATATAAGAGATGGGTACCGGTTGTAGGAGAGCGGAGATTAGATAGGCCGACACATGATGTGGCCCATTTTTGGTAGTTATTGGAGGGTTGTTCGGAGTGGACATTATCTGGAGGCCATGTGTGGGATTCCCCTCATTTAGTCACATACATGAGGAGATAACTAAGCTCCAACTAGAGAGGTGGATGCAGAGTCACCGTGTCGGGAGGATGAGATGATCCCATGACAGGGTCCGATGGTAGTTCGGGCTTGTACAGGATATTCCTCCATCCTTCCCACAGTATCAGAGAGATGACGTGGAGAGACCTCTACCTCTACCACAACATATAATGCCTAATGGGGATGAGGAGAAGCCAGATTGTTGGATTGATGAAACTAGATGTACTAAAAGGTATAGGCAAAGGTGGTGGTGGTGCGATTATGAGCCATACCACCTAGACCGGGCATCCCGACTTAGCTATCATTACAATGCGAGTGACACCCTATAGGGTAAGGTAGCGATGTTGATCATGTGGATAGGTATATTGCGAGACACATCTATAAGGGTCGAGGTGGAGGTCGTAGAGCTACGAGTACAGGTGGCTAGTCTGCAAGCCCAGATGGTGGAGGGAGAGGGTGGAGATGGAGACAGAGATGGTTAGGTGATAGCCTTACAGGCTCGGTGACAGTTTACAGGCCAATTTGCCACATCTAGGCATAGATTGGGGCCTTACAAGCCTAGATATAGGCATAGGGATAGGGGCACCACCACAGCATAGGGGCAAGCGGGCACCGCCACAGCACATGGAGCTGGTGCTAGTTCACAGGCCGGCGTAGGCGGGTTATTTCTAGACAGTGCATGGGGGCAAGACCTATGGGACCACCACAGACCGTGCCCATATCTAGGTTATGAGATGCCCTAGGTGAGGTGAGATATTATCAGGATCAGCTCATGGCGGCTGAGATAGACTTCCTATCCTACGGAGAGTACAGGGCACAACAGGCATCCAGTGAGAGGACAAGATCCCACACACATAGTGTGGAGAGCATAGGAGGTCAGCGAGCTCCAATGCCCGATTAGAAAGAGGCCACCAAAGTGCATGATGACAGAGCTAGGTGATGTGCTAGTAGGGCCATAGGAGGTCGAGGGTGTAGGTGACACAAGAGATGGAGGACATCCGGTGAGATGTCTGATATGTAGCCACCTGATTGTTTCATGTATACTAGTGATTTTTGATATATATGTTGGCTTGCGTGCCAAAGATAGTTGTATTTTTTATCACATACCGGCCTACATGCTGAAGATAGTGAGGATGTATGAGTTATTTTTTTGTATATTTTGAGCATATGTTTGCTGCGTCTTTGAAGATTTTTGTATTGATTCATTCATTCTTTTTGGTATATATGAGACCGGCTGCGTGCGATGGCATTTCATATTGTATATTGGCCTATGTGGCAACATTTTGAGATGATGGTCATGATGAGATAGGAATGTATTTTGAGATACACATTTATTGATTTATATGATGAGATACATGGTATTTCGTGATGTGTTAATGTGTTTATGAGATATTGGATTTATGGCTTGTGTTAGATGAGATATGGATTTGTTGTTTTGATATGGATGGAAATTAGGTGAGTTAGGCATGGCAGAGTCAGGTTGGTTTAGGCATGGATCGAGTCAGGTTATAGGCATGGATTGATTCAAGTTATATGCATGGATTGAGTTAGGTTATAGGCATGGATCGAGTCAAGTTATAGGCATGGAATGAGTCGGTTTTGGTAGGCATGGATTGAGTCGGGTTTGGTAGGCATGGTTGGGTTGAAAGTAGGTTTAGTGATGAGTCATTCTTTTGGCAATGAATGATACTATGGGTCATATGTGAAACATTCTATAATCTATGCATAGTGATGATAGAGAGATGGTAGGTGTAATAAAATCTGCTATGGGAAGTAACTTATTATGTATGTGGTTTAATTTTCAATTTTGTTAGGAAAGGGGAACTAAGTGAAATGTGATATAAATGGTGAGTTAGGCATGGTTGATGAATTGTTTTTAGGGTAAATAATGGCCGAGATAACCTCCAAGGGCCCCATGCCCTTGGAGTGCTTCCTACATAGTCCCGGTGAAAAGGGACCTCAGTGATGTAGCTTTTTGGGCATGTTGTGGGTTTAGGTGTAATAGGTGTGGGTAGATTTATAGGTAAAAGGATTCCAGTGAAGGTGATTATGATGAAAGCGGAGGACTACCTCAAAGGTAAGCGTCAAGGACTAATTCTGTATAAGGTAATCAAAATATAAACAAAGATGGTTAAAAGATAAGAGGGGGCAATAAAGCCACCTTATTGGGTAGGATCATACCTGGAGGGGTGATGAACACAAGACCTGAAAGGCATTGCATGATTAATAGTTCTATGGTGAAAGTAGTCACAGGATCACCAAATGTCTAAATTCCAAGATGTCCCTTGAGAAAAGTGAGGAAATGATAGTGGAAATGGTAAGGTGGGTGAAAGGTAGTTAATTTTATATGTGTTGAGTGATAGGGATTTTGGGCAAGAGGTCCGAGGTCACAATGGGCTAGTCCATGACTAATTTTTGTTTTGTTTTGATAGACTAATTGATGCGGGAAGTCTATATGGGATAAATAATATGGTACTCCTTGAGGTCTTCGTGAAGCTGATTGATGCGGGAAGCTTCGGTTTCTCTCATTTTTTTAAAGCTTCACATAGCTGTCCTTCGAGGGAGTAGTCTATTTATAGTAGTAATTTTGTCGAGAGGAAGATGTCCTTTTGAGGGAGTCATCTTTTTATTAGAAGTTTGACTCAAGGAGTTTGGTCCCATGTGAGGTCTTTGAAATCATGGACAAGACCAAGGTGGAGGATAGGACTCTTGTTCAAAAGGCAAGGTGGAATGACCATGGGATCTCATCTAAAGGTAGACAAAAAGTATCCATGAGAATCATGCTATGTGCAGTGTCGTGGTACACATATTCAAGAGAAGATAACAAGTGACGGGAACGTACATGATTCTTGTATAATTTGTTAGGGAGGTGTATGGAGTGGATAGTGCTCAAGGGGCGAGGCACGTAAAGAGACAAAGGGTGAGGTAGGATAATGAGTCAACAATAGAATGGTCGAAGATGTAATGTGTTAAGGGGCTCAAGTTCAAGTTTACCATCAAGTGAGGATAAATGATAGGCACCGATCCATAGGTATAAGTTCAATGTACGGTCCAAGCCAATTAGGAGAAATTTTTCCCGTTTACTTTTTTTCGCTTTGGTTACATGTTTATTTTCTTTCAAGACAAGGTCACCGACTTGGAAGGTTCATTCACAAACACATTTTCATAAGCACATTTGATACATTATTGGTAAAATTGAAGGTGATCCGAGCATTAAGACTTCATTCATCTAATAACTCTAGTTGTGCTAAGCGGTCCTGACGAAAGTCATCATCAGTAAGCATGTCATGGAGAGAAATGTGGAGTGAGGGGATCTGGACTTCAAGAGGTAGAACAACCTCTATACCGTAGACTAGTGAAAAGGGTGTGGCCACAGTGGAAGTGCGAATACTAGTGCGGTATGCCCATAGGGAAAAATGAATGTGCGTATGCCAATCCTTCCTAGTATTGTCAACCACTTTCATAAGAATTTTGTTGAGGGTTTTGTTAGTGGATTCAGCTTGGTTGTTGGTTTGTGGGTAATAAGGTGATGAGAAACTAAGCTGAATGTCGAAGGCGTCGTAAAGTTTTTGCAATGTTTTGTTTTTGAATTGTTTTCCATTGTCAGTGATGAGGCAATGAGGGACACCAAAGTGGAAAATGATGTGATTGTTCATGAAATCACATATTTTCTTGGCTTTTGTGGAGATGAGTGGTATGGCTTCCACCCATTTTGTGTAGTATTCGGTAGTAGTTATGATCCATTGACGGCGTTGGGAAGAATGAGGATTGATTTCTCCGACAAGATCCAAACCCCTTTGAGAGAAAATCCAAAGGTCATGAGTGACTTGTAAAGCATAACCAGTGTATGATGAAGGTTGGAATGTTGTTGGCATTTCACACAACGTTTGACGTAGTCACAACAATCATAGTTAAGCATCGGCCAGTAATAGCCTAGGCCAAGAATATGCTTAGTAATAGCAAGGCCACTAAAGTGACCTCCACATATGCCATCATGAACCTCCTTAATGGTACAAGGGATTTCAAAAATTGTGAGGCATTGTAAGAGAATACCATCAAAGCCACGTTCATAGAGGAGTCCCCTAGAATGACAAAAGGAGAGACCCTTTTAAGGAAAGAACATTGTCCATTACGGGTGAGATTAGGAGGTAAGATGGAAAGAGAAAGGTAGTCAAGTATTGTTTATACCAAATGTCACTCGGGTCAAGGGTGTCGATTCGATTGAGTAAACATTGCAAGGTAAAAAAGAAGGTGAATGAAGGCATTGGATGGTGACAAATATTTTGGAACTAACGGGGAAGTGGATATTTGGGATGCTAAGCGGCCATGGTATCGAATTTTTTTGGTTGAACATGGGATGGTTTGAAGGGTGTAACGATCAAAGGTGGTCAAAAGTATGTCTACATGATGTTTATACTTTTGAAGTATCTCGTTATGACATTGGTACATACCATTGACTTGGTTTACGACCAATTTTGAATCACCAAAGATGTGGATTGATTTGACATCTAGGGCATATGCAACTTGGAGACCTAGTACGAGTGCTTCATACTTGACAATATTGTTGGTGCATTCAAAGTCTATTTTGAAAGACAAAGGCATGAGTTCTCCATCTAGAGGAATAAGGATAATACCAACCTTTCCCCCATGCTGACACTTGGAACCATCGAAGAACAATGTCATTTGGTAAGGGGGTTCGTCTAGGGAAAGAGTAGTAATCGACTCATCGGGAAAGTCAAAATTAGAGGGTTAATCCCCAGAAATAGGTGTGTCAGCCAGTTTTTCGGTGATAGCTTGGCCCTTGATGGACTTTTTATGGATGAATTCGAGGTCAAGATCAGCTAAAAGCATAATCCATCATGTGGCACACCGATTTTGATCATTTTTGGCATATATGAAGTGTAAGGGATCGGTGTTGGTCACGACATAGGTTTTATGGTTAAGTAGGTAATGACGGAGTTTGGTGGTAATGTAAACTAAGGCTAAGAAAAGTTTTTCTAGATGGTTGTATCGGGTTTCATAGTCAAAAATATTATGGCTTATGTAATAAACTTCCCGATCCCTATGTTGTTCATCGCGATGAGCGAGCATGGCTCCCAAGGAATGATCAGTTGCTGATATGTATAGGTAAAAAGGTTAATCATCTTTAGGTGGAATGAGTATGGGTGGTTATAGAAGGTATTGTTTTAGGGCCTCAAAATCTTTATGATAGTCATCATCCCATTTAAAGGAGACATCCTTCCTAAGCAAATGATGAAATGGTTGACACCGATCAGATAATTGTGAAATGAAATGGCAAATGGACTACAATTTACCTTGTAGGCTACGAAGTTGTTTAAGGTTAGTGGGAAGAGGCATTTCTAGAATGGCCTTGACTTTAGTAGGGTCAACTTCTATACCACGGCGAAACAATAAATCCTAGGAGCTTTCCTGAGAGAACCATGAAGACACACTTTTTAGGTTGAAGGCGGACGTAATATTTAATGAGGCGGTCAAAGATGGTTTCAAGGACGGTGAGGTGGTGAAGCAACGTTTAGATTTGGCCAAGAGATCATCCATGTAATCTTCCAATATGCGATGCATGATATCATGGAAGATGTAAGTCATAACATGCTGATATGTAGCACCAACATTTTTAAGGCCAAAAGGCATGACTCAATAGCAAAAAGGTTCCCTAGGGGTGATGAATGTGGTATTGTGTTGATCTTCCTGGGCAAGTAAAATTTGGTTATAACTCGAGAAGCCATCCATGAGTGAGAGCATCTCATGACCAAAGTGGAAAGGTTAGCTTGATTGATCAATACCAGGCAAGGGAAAGTCATCTTTCAGGCAGGCTAGGTTGAGGTCATGGAAGTACGTGAAAATGTGGAGTCCCCCTGTTGCTTTGGTGATAGGGAAAATGTTAGAAATCCAATGAGGATAATCAATGGGTAAGATGAAGGAAACAGAAAGATGGCAATGAAGTTCTTCTTTGACGAGAAGAGAAATATGAGGGTGCATTTTCCTCAACTTTTGTTTGATAGGTTTGGCATCGGGAACATTTACAATATTGTGGACCACTATGGTGGGGTCAATACCGGCATGTCTGCGTAAGACCAAGCGAAAGAGTGGTTATGATCTCAGAGAAAAGAAGTGATGGCTTCCTATTCAACGGTGTCCAAAGATTGTCTAATCTTTAGGGTGGGCGGGTCATCCCGAGTATGAATTTTGATCTCGATAGTCGATTCATTCAACATGGTTTGTTTCTCGTGAGGGTAACGATTGGTGAATATATGAGTCTTCTCGCACCAAGGTAGGTGAGTATGGATTCATCATCCAGGACATTGAATGACGTTAATTATAGGTGTGTCATCTTCGATCATTTTAGGATACATGAATGGAAGATTGGAAGGGCCTCGCCTTCACGTTGATAAGTCAAAGGTCCCAAGGAAATGGTGTTTATGAAAAAAAAAAGTTAGGGGATAGATTCAAGATCCATCGACTCCACATCGATGAGGGTGGTGATAAAGGTGGATTAGGTGAAGGTGGAGAAGGGATAGGGTCCTCAATGAGTTCAATGTGGGCCTATTTAGTAGGAGGTTCGGGGAAGCCGATACCACTACGGTCGTTATATTTGCGGGTGGTACATGGAATAACAGTATGGCAGCCTTGCTCGTAAAATCCAAAACCAAAACCCTTCCAAGCATAGTGGTAGAGGAAGGTATGGGTGAAAAGGTGATTTGTAAGTGATTGGAAGTCAGTGGAAAATGGGTGGTGTTGTGATGGTGGTTCAGGTGTGTAAGTGGTAGTATCAAGTCCCCCATAGGTGAGACTGGTACAAAGATGAGGAGGACCATAAAGGAGGTGTTCTCTTATACGATGATCATAGCGAGGGTGTTGGTGAAGGCTTCCATACTCATGCAGAGTAAGGAATGTGTTGACACTATATAGGTGGTACTCCCCCAGAGTGAGGTGTTGAAAAACACCTTCCAAGGGATCAATGGATTTTGTATGTTATCTTGGTGAATGTTTTACATCTTTGTTATAATTCTTTGGAATGAAGGAAAACATGTTAAGATAAACTCTGATCTTAAAAGAATGTGTTGTTGACTTGGATTCTTGCATGCTGTGATCTATTGTATAGGACAACAGTTATTGTACTTGTGTGTTTGTTAATGTGACGACAAATTGTCGTATACTTGCTATACTCTCATCGATTCGATTGATGAAAACACCTTGAATCAATTTCATTGATCCAAGTATGCTGAGGGCTTCTGGTGATTTCTGTATTGATTTACTCTTGAACCGAACCCGAGGTTGTTATGAACGTGCAGCGCCTGATCGCAGGTATGAGCAGCTGGCACGTAAATGCCAACGACAGGGGTTCGATTCTTGAGCCCTGTACTGTCGAACTTGGAACCTCGTGAGGCAAGAAATGCCTGGACACGGGTGGCCTCGACACGTGATCCAAAGGATGGAACGTCCTGCTCTGCATTGATGTGAATGTCTGTAGGAAGGTAGGATGGAGGTTGTTTGGTGTTAGTGGTTAGTAGGAATTAAAAACCTAAACTAATCCTAAGTCCTAACATGCATCCTACACTACTATCCTAAGTGGATTTTTAAATTCAAAAAAAAAAGGGAAAAAAATAAACCTAAGTTCTAATAACCTAAGGCTAAACTAAGACCTAGGTTGAACACTATATGCAACCTAAACTAATCCTAATCAAAAGGGGCGCGCAGACCCTTGGAAGGAGAGGATAAGGATGAGGGAAGGGCATTCATTGGCATTTAATAAAAAGTCCATACGTGGACAGCGCCAGTTTTGGCGGGGCAGGTAAGAAATGGAGGCATCTATTTGGAGATAGAGCCAAATTCAGTTTTGCATGGGAAATTTGAAAATTGAGTTCGCCAACTCAAGTTGGCGGTGGCGTGGGAAGCTAGGAAAAGGCAGAGCCTTAATTGCATTGATTGTTCTTGGTCCTCGCGACCAGTTCACCTTGGAAAGTGTATGAGGAAATTTTGTTTTTCATTTGGTCGATTCGAGCCTTTGCAAAGTTGCTCTGCATTTGGTTTTTCTGGCCTGGTTCAGTCGAACCAGCTCTTAGAATTTGACACTGTTCTTGGAGATTTTAAGGCTGTTGCTAAGCCTGAAGAAGAAAGGAGTGTTGGGAAGTTTGTGTTGTCACCGTGGAAGGAAATAATGTGGCAAACGAAGCTTTCTTCGAGTTCTGGAAAAGAGATTACAGGCATGTTAAGCCCTTCTCTTTAAAAATTCTTGCTTTGTTTAAGTGTCTCATTAAAACAACCCTGCTCTTGGGTTTTGATTTTGTGACTGTTGTCGAGTCGATTTGAATTGGGTTTCGTCGATTCTTGCTTCTTTTTTTTGAAAATGATATGATGAATCGTTTCTGGTTGCTCGGTCTTGATTTGTTTTTGCACGAATCGAGTTGGAAATGAATTACTGTATCGGTTGTGACAGTATGGTGGTTTGAAATAAGTATTCTCTTTCTCTGATCGTGTTGTTTGAAATTGGAATAGACTGTGTAATCGTTTCCTTATATGTGATCGTTTCTTTGCTGTTGTGTTGGGAACTGTCCTTGCATGTAAATGGAAGTAGAATACAGTTGTGAAGTGTTGCTATGACTTGGGTTCGTCGACCCTTGCTGTCATTTTTGGAAATGATAGGAAAATCGTTTCCCTGTTGCTGTGTTTATCTGTCTTGCACTTCTTTGAATGGAATACCTCCATGTTGTGTTGGTTGTTGACGTTAGACGGAGTTTCGAACTGGTTTTCTTGCAAAAAAATGATGATAAGGAACTGTACAGGTAGTGTTGGTCATCTTATTGCTGTATGATTGTCTTTTGTCACATGAACTTTGGTGATAAGATGGTGAAGGTTGTGTGCGCGGCTTGATGTCGTTTTTGTGTTAAAAGTTCATTGAGGAAATAAGATCTTTTGTTTGTTTACTATCTGCTGTTTCGGGATTTAAAGGCATGGCATTTCCTTTCGAATTCTAAGGAATGATTACTTCACTGTTTAAGTATTACATAAGGAGCTGGTAGACAGTGTGGGTTGTTTTCACTGTGTGAATGATCTTTGTTATATGGGCTTTCGTGATATAATGGTACAGGATGTACGAGTTGCTTAAGGTCGTTTCTATACTGAAACATCTTTTGAAAAGGAAATAGTTTCTTTCTCTCTCTCTTGTGTTGATTATGATGAATACAACATTGTTTTTTTGTATGAGCATACGAATTGCCTTGGGGAAAGAAAAGATAACACGTTTTTGGCTGTTCTTTCCTTTCTTGCTTAAAAGAGATAAGACTTTTCTCTTCCTTCTGCTGTTTCGGGATTATGAGGAAATGGCATCTTGTATTTTAAAGGAATGGGCATTAGAATTTTATATGAATGTTCGTGAGAGTTGGAAAAGGAATAGTTTTTCCTTCTGAACTCATAGAGAAATATATTGTTTCTTGCTAGGAAGGTATGATGATTAGTTGTGTTTATTAATGCTGATCGGTCCTTTAAGATCGAACTGTTTTGGTGATTATGACTTAATCTTGGATTGCTGTACAAAGAATAAATGCATAGAAAGTTAGTCTTGCTGTGTGGGTTGTCTTGACTGTACTAGATTCATGTATTGACACCCTGTACGGTTTACTTTGCTAAAGGTAATGACATCTGATTTTGCATTCTGGAGTTCTGCATACTATTAGGAACTTGGAAAATGGACTGGGTAGAATCATTTATTGGAAGGGAATCCTTCTTCTGCTGCTTGTTCTAACTTGGTGAAATTCATAGTCATGTGATTATTGGACTTGCTGTAGGTAACAACAATGAATAATATGTTATTTTGAATGGGATACGTTCACAGGATTAGGAAATCATGTGATTTATTGACTGCATGAACGTATAACTGTTTATCTGTTTAACTTACAGTGAAAGAAATATGGTTTCTTTTAGTATGGTAAATATATGGTCTACATCCTTATACTGTTTGATCTAGGATGAACATAAGGTGGTACTAACTGTTTTTCGATTTTCATATGAGCCTGATTCAAATGAAATATGAAAATGGATGATGAATTCTTCCTTGTTTTCGTTTAAAGCGGATTATAAATGAAATTATTCTTGCTGCCGGAAAGTGAATTCCGAATGGATTTTGTAAGTTTCACTCTGAACTGTTATCTTGATTTGTCTCTCGTTCGGATTCCATTGTTAGGACAGTCATGTGGAAAGAAATAGAGATATGGATGAATGACTTGGAAAAATAACCTTTTCTTCTTTCATTCAATTGGAAAGCTGTAATTCGTGAATAATGAATTTTGTAGTGCTTAGATAGGATGCATGAACTGAAAGGAAAGTAATGGATTTACATTTCAGTTAGTTTCATCCTTTGCATTTATTGTTATTGAAAGGCGTGGAAAAGATAACAGTGTGTTATATCAGCAGTAAGCTATTTATATTTTTAACTGTGCAAATATTGTGAATTAAGATTTGTAACGGTTATGTGGAAACGGGACAACAGTTCTTTGGCTGATTGTGATGATATTTTGATAGCTCAGTTGTTATGCTGATCTTTCTTTTGTGCCTATTTCGTGATTGATGTTTTACTGTCGTTTCATAAAAGCAGGGTTCTTTTATTGAGACAGTTAGTTGAAGCACCTTATTTTAAGGATAAGTGCTTAATATGCTCAGTTCATTGAACTGACCCGTGCAAATCATTTTGCAGATGGAATTTGATTAGAATGAAGACATGGCTGTTTTCTGATGCTTCTTGATTAGTTGAAAGATGAATTGTAATTGTTGCTTTTATTCCTCTTCGAGGAATTGTGAAAAGAAGAAAGTATATTCTTCTATCTATGAGTTGTATTGATGTTTATGTAAACCTTGTCCATTCAGTTGGATTGGCAAATGTACAGATTATGACATGAAATGTTGAATACAATTACATGTGTGTTATTTTAATAATTATATCAGTTTGATTTGTTGTCTAAATTGGAAATATAATGTTATTTCTTGATTTGGATTTGTTTAATTGTCCTTGGATGGATGTTAAATGGAAACTGATATCTATTCTTACCTAAATGCAACTTTTAAGTTGAAAATGCAATTAGTTCATACTTGGGTAAAGATGAATTTTTAATTGACATTAAACAGGATTAGGAAGAATATGATTCCATAATCGAAAGGTATTCAGGATTAGCTTAGGAGCTAAGGAATATCAATTAACTTTGGAATAATCGAACTTCGCTTTCGAACTCCATTAATGATCTCGTATGTTAAATTCAGAATAAAGGATATAGGATAAGTATATCCATAACTAATGGACCTTAACTATATAACGTTAAGGAGAACAAATGAATACATTTCTCGAATTTAGACCTCGTATGAATGACGTCTAATAAGTTAGAATTCTGAATTTAGTTGCAGTTGAGAAAATCTTGGCTAAGTTTAATAGGTTAAACTTATCACGTCCGTCGGTACGGACCGCTTAATCCAATGATTAAGAAGAGAACCAAGTAGGGAAATGCAGCCCTTCGACACGAAGGAGAAGATGCATAGCAAGATAATGGACGGATTTAGTCCCTCTTAGCCCTATACAACTGTAACGGAAATGAGGATCAAGGGATCAGCGTGGATGCTGAAAGTTGATTTTAATTATTAAATCGTATCCAAATCACTTGAGCAGGATGTGTATTCTCGATGGGAGAATTCTGTAGGACATTGGCATACGCCAGCTACAGCAAGGTGTCTCCATGAAGACGGGGTCTTCATGACGACACAATGTTGCAGCTGACATATTGCAATGCCCTCCCGAATTAAAACATCAAGAATACATAGGCTGAATGTGTAGCTCTTAGCAGGGGATAGGGTATGATCAGGTATACGGAGTGACTCTGGAATACTAAAGATAACTAGACACACGGAGTCGTGGGGAAACGACACCGTATGTCTACGTATCTTTAGTTACCAAGAGTGCCTTCCTATACCCGTTCATATTACTAGTTGGAATTGGAAGTTTAAAACTGACCTTAAACGAAGAGGACTGGTAGGAACCAGGAAAGACCATTCTAGATAACAGGTGAAGTGAGGTGAAGGACGTATTCCGTTGATGTGTATCACATCCAGGAATATGATCATGCAAAGCATGTGAAAATCTTTGGCCAAAGTATCGCAATTGCTGGTTGCGTTGTCCTTATCACTTAATTTAAGATGCAGGATGTCAGATGAATATCAGTAATAGATATTCAGATAGGCTTCTTAAATGGATCACTTCGATAACCGGAAACGGTTATGAGAACAGGTATATATAATATACTATGCATAAACGAACATGAAGGATCGGTTGTTGCCGAGTCATGAAATGAAGGATCGTTGAAACTCCGAGCCATGAAAATGGAAGATCGGCAGTTCCTCGAGTCATTTACAACAGCATATAGAATCTTTATAAGATTGAATGGCATTGAATGTGTGTTCCATATTGTAAATATGCGAACAGGGAACATTCGTTTTAAAAGAAATTGTGTGATCCAAACTGTGTTGTTTGGGCAGAGAACAATTATTAAAACTTGAACGTGTGTTTGAATTTTTATAATTCATAACAGAGAACGTTATCAAAAAAAAAAAAAAAAAATTTCCTTGTTCTGGTATCTTAAATGGGGATGTTACATCTTGGTATCAGAGCTGAAGGTTGCAGCTCTTGGACCTAATGAGTCCACGATATTAATAAGGTTTACATTTTCTTATTGAACAGAAAATGGTCAGGACAAGAGGGAATGCTGCGAATAACCCGTTACAGGGTGGAGAAGCAGCAACTACCCAAAAGCTGGATGAAATCCTTGCTGCCCTACTTGATACGAGGGATCGTTTGACTGTACTGGAACAACAGTCAATGGGCAATGAAGAGGAGGAGAATGAAGCTGAAATAAATGATCAGCTGCCTCCTGTGGACAACATCAACGGAGGGAATCCGGGTGTTGATGATAATAATGTAATTGCTCCTAATCCCCCTGAAAATAAAAGGGCAAGATTAGCAGCTGAACTTACAAATGATATAAAGAGAATAAGTCCTCCAAAGTTTGATGGAACAACCCTTGGGGACGGAGCTGAGAACTGGCTCAGTGAAATGGAGAAATACTTTGCAATAAGAAACTTCTCCGAAGAGACTAAAGCGATATGGGGAGCATATCAGCTTTCTCATGAAGCATCATCATGGTGGGACAACCGTAAGGTTGAGCTGAATATTGTCGAATCAGACATAACTTGGGATCAATTTAAGGGTTATTTTAGGCAACGATGGCTGCCTCAACTCTATTTTGATAGGAAAATGACTGAATTTCAGAACTGGTCGCAAGGAAGGCTGTCGGTGATGGAATACTGGGAAGGGTTTACTAAACTCCTTAAGTATGTGCCACAGTACCAAGCTGACGAGAAGTTCAGAATACGGAAATTCATAATGGGACTGAATCCCATCATTGGTGGCGAAGTGGATGTCCACGGCCCAACCACCATGGATGGAGTTGTCGAAAAGGCAATCAGACAGGAACAAAAATTGAGGGCAATATCTGCTCACAGGGAAGAGATAAGGAAGAAGATTCCCAATCCTTCTTCGTCTCTTGCACCAAAAAGGGGACCTTGGAAAAGGTTTGGTGTGAAAAACAAAATTGTTGTAGATAACAACAAGAAACCTGTGATGAACAGACCTGTAAATAGCGTGCGGAACAGCTTCACAAAAGTTAATGGCATTGGACAGAAGTCCTATGGAAGCCAGAATGATAACTTTAAGGCTGGTAACAAATTTGAGCCTAGAAAAGGGCCAGCTGGAGGATGCTTCAACTGTGGAAAGGACCACTATGCGAATCACTGTCCTCTGAAGAAGGATGATCGCGGACAACAGCATAGGATACACGCTGCAGTGGCTAACAGACAAGCTGAAAAGCAAGTGACGCCCATAGAAGTTACGGGTAAGTTATTCGGTACACCTGTAGTTATACTTTTTGATACTGGAGCTACAGAATGTTTTATTTCTGCTAAACTTGCTATGAAATTAAAAAGAAAGGCTGCAAGAATGGATAAAACATGGACAGTGCATTATGGGAATAATGTTGTCCATACAGTCGAAATGTGCCTTTTTGGGGCAATTCTTGATCTGCCTGGTTTCTCCACCGAAGTTGACTTGTATGTCACTCCTCTAGGATCATATGATATCATTATTGGAGTTAACTGGTTGGCTGAACATAAGGCAAAGGTCGACTATTATGAAAAACAAATCTGTTGCTTTGATGACCTGCAGAAAGCAGCAGTCATTCAAGGTGTAAAACGGGAAGTTGCAGTTAGGAAACTGACGGCTATGTAACTAAAGAGGGCTAAAAATAGAGGTTGCACTTTGTATGCAGTAAAAGTGACAGAAAATGCGAGAAGAGGATAATGATTTCATGGAAAGATATCCATTGTTGAGGGATTTCCGTGATGTGTTTCCGGAGGAATTGCCAGGTCTTCCACCCAAACGTGAGTTTGACTTCGCAATAGAGATCAAACCAGGAACGGAACCCATATCTAAGGCACCTTATAGAATGACTACCATTGAGTTGGTAGAGCTGAAGGCTCAGTTACAAGAACTTCTGACTAAGGGGCTGATAAGACCGAGCGTCTCACCTTGGGGAGCGCCGGTAATTTTTGTAAAGAAAAAGGATGGCACTTTGAGGCTGTGCATTGATTACAGAATGCTGAACAAAGCAACTATTAAAAATCGATACCCACTTCCTAGGATTGATGATCTGTTTGATCAGATGCGAGGAGCATCAGTTTATTCAAAAATAGATCTGCGATCAGGGTACCATCAGCTGAGAATAAAGGAAGAAGATATTCATAAAACAACTTTTAGAACGAGGTACGGGCATTATGAGTTCACGGTGTTGCCTTTTGGGCTGACTAATGCACCTGCCGCCTTCATGAATCTAATGAACAATATTTTTCAAGAATACTTAGACAAGTTTGTGCTTGTATTCTTAGATGACATTCTTATATACTCTAAAAATGTCGAAGAGCACCAAGAACATCTCAGGATAGTGCTGGAAATCTTAAGAAAGAGGAAGTTGTATGGCAAACTGTCCAAATGTTCCTTTTATGATGCAGAAGTGCATTATTTGGGACACGTTATAAGCAAAAATGGGATAGCTGTTGACCCTTCAAAGATCACAGCTATAACTGAGTGGCCTGCGCCTAAGAACGTGCACGAAGTGAGGAGCTTCATGGGCTTGGCTGGATATTATCGAAAGTTCGTTAAGGACTTTTCAAAAATTGCTGCCCCAATCACTTCGCTGCAAAAGAAAGAAAAGAAATTTGTCTGGACAGACAAATGTGAATCTGCCTTTAAAAAGTTAAAGGAACAGTTAACTACAACACCTATTTTGACTGTACCTGATCCAAATGGAGATTTTATGGTTGTAACGGACACCTCAGGAGAAGGCCTTGGAGGTATTCTGTTACAGAATAACCATGTCATCGCTTATGAAAGCAGAAAACTTAAGTTACATGAACAGAACTATGCTCCACACGATCTTGAGCTCGCTGCCATTGTTCATGCACTTCAAATATGGAGGCATTACCTTCTAGGCAAGCCCTTTGAGTTAAAAACAGACCATCTGGGGCTGAAGTATATTTTCACTCAGCCAAATCTGAATGCAAGGCAGCGAAGATGGTTAGAATTTCTGTCTCAGTATGACTTCGATATAAGCTACATTAAGGGCAAGGAAAATCGGGTAGCAGATGCTTTGAGTCGAAGGAAGCATATCTCTGCTCTTATAACGTTAAGAACTCAGTTTAAGGATGAGGTGAAAGATGCCTTGGAATCAGATCCTTATTTCCAGCAAGTCAAATCAGCACTTGCTGCAGACCCGCAGGACGTCAGGTATAAGGGATTCCATTTTGATAATGAAGGAATTCTGAGGTTCGAAAACAGGGTGTATATACCTGTGGCAAATGACTTAAGAGGGAAATTGTTAACTGAATTCCATAATTCACCTTTTTCTGGACACCCTGGCATTACAAAAATGCTCGCTGATCTTAAGCAGCAATATTTCTAGAAGGGAATGAAAAAGGATGTGGCAGAGTTTGTAACACACTGCTTGGAATGTCAGCGTGTTAAGGCGGAACATATGCACCCCGCTGGATTATTGTATCCCCACAGTATTCCGCAGTATAAATGGCAAGTGATAACGATGGATTTCGTTCAAGGATTGCCTATGTCAAGAAATAAGCATGACATTATCCTGGTTGTAGTCGACAAATTGACCAAAGTGGCACACTTCATTGCTGGTAATTTGAAGGACGATGCACCAGTGCTAGCAAGAAGATTTGTACATGAAATCTTCAGATTGCATGGAATACCGAGAATTAATCATATCGGACAGAGATCCGAGGATGACATCAAGGTTTTGGCAAACGCTTAATGCGGCCTTGGGGACTAAATTGAACTTCAGTTCTGCATATCATCCGAAAAATGGATGGACAGACTGAGAGAGTTAATCAGGTTTTAGAGGACATGTTAAGGATGTATTGCATGGACCAGCAGTATAAATGGGAGGAATACCTTCCGCTGGTAGAATTTGCTTACAATAACACCTATCATGCCTCTTTAAAAATGGCGCCCTTTGAAGCATTGTATGGAAGAAAATGCAGAACCCCTGTCAGCTGGGACAACGTTGAGGACAGAGAGGTAATTGGGCCAGAAATCCTTATGGAAATGGAACAACAAATCAAAATGATTCGGGAACATCTAAAGGAGGCTGCCAATAGGCAAAAGAGCTATGCAGACTTGAAGCGGGTTGACAGGCATTATAAACTGGGAGAGAAGGTCTTTCTTCGGGTGAAGCCGAAAAAGAGCTCAATAACTTTTGGCAAGGCTGCCAAGTTGTCGCCACGTTACGTGGGACCTTTTGAAATTGTTGAAATAATCAACCCTGTAGCTTATCGTCTAGCATTACCTCCTGCTTTGTCTCAAATGCATGATGTTTTTCATATTTCTTTGCTTAAGAAATACGTGACAGATTTATCACATGTGCTAAATTGGAATTCCTTGCAGGTCCAAGACCCAGGAATAATCGTGGTTAAGCCCATTCGAGTGTTGGGAACTCACCAGTTGTACTTGAGAAATCGCGAAGTGAACCAATGTAAGGTCCAGTGGGACCAGTTCAGTGAAGAAAGTGCAACTTGGGAGAATCTCGAAGAAATGAGATCTACTTTTCCACACCTGTTTAATCGAATTTGAAATTCAAAGAACTGATAATTCTACCAAATTTAGACAATTATTAGTCTATTGTACAGTTGTCTTAAAACGCTGTTTTTAAGAGTGAATCTGTTTTTGGTATGAACTTATGAATGAAAGGACAATAACTGAACTTTGTCCTAGGAACTCCTTGATTTGTTTAAACTGATCATCGGGATGATGATTCTTTAAGGAGGGAAGAATGTAACGCTCTGATTTTGTATGTTATCTTGGTGAATGTTTTACATGTTGTTATAACTGCTGGAATGAAGGCAAACATGTTAAGATAAACTCTGATCTTAAAAGAATGTGTTGCTAACTTGGATTCTTGCATGCTGTGATTTATTGTATAGGACAACAATTATTGTACTTGTGTGTTTGTTAATGTGACGACAAATTGTCGTATACTTGCTATACTCTCGTTACTGATTGACAGCACACCTTGAATCAATTTCATTGATCCAAGTATGCTGAGGGCTTCTGGTGATTTCTGTATTGATTTACTCTTGAACCGAACCCGAGGTTGTCATGAACGTGCAGCGCCTGATCGCAGGTATGAGCAGCTGGCACGTAAATGCCAACGACAGGGGTTCGATTCTTGAGCCCTGTACTGTCGAACTTGGAACCTCGTGAGGCAAGAAATGCCTGGACACGGGTGGCCTCGACACGTGATCCAAAGGACGGAACGTCCTGCTCTGCATTAATGTGAATGTCTGTAGGAAGGCAGGATGGAGGTTGGGTTAGGAGTTGATTAGTGTTAGTGGTTAGTATGAATTAAAAACCTAAACTAATCCTAAGTCCTAACATGCATCCTACACTACTATCCTAAGTGGATTTTTAAATTACAAAAAAAAAAAAAAAAGGGAAAATAAACCTAAGACCTAATAACCTAAGGCTAAACTAAGACCTAGGTTGAACACTATATGCAACCTAAACTAATCCTAATCAAAAGGGCGCGCAGACCCTTGGAAGGAGAGGATAAGGATGAGGGAAGGGCATTCATTGGCATTTAATAAAAAGTCCATACGTGGACAAAGCCTGATTTTGCTAAGGCAGTAGGAAATGGAGGCATCTATTTGGAGATAGAGCCAAATTCAGTTTTGCATGGGAAATTTGAAATTTAGAGTTCGCCAACTCAAGTGGCAGTGGCGTGGGAAGCTAGGAAAAGGCAGAGCCTTAATTGCATTGATTGTTCTTGGTCCTCGCGACCAGTTCACCTTGGAAAGTGTATGAGGAAATTTTGTTTTTCATTTGGTCGATTCGAGCCTTTGCAAAGTTGCTCTGCATTTGGTTTTTCTGGTCTGGTTCAGTCGAACCAGCTCTTAGAATTTGACACTGTTCTTGGAGATTTTTAAGGCTGTTGCTAAGCCCGAAGAAGAAAGGAGTGCTTGGAAGTTTGTGCTGTCACCGTGGAAGGAAATAACGCGGAAAACGAAGCTTTCTTCGAGTTCTGGAAAAGAGATTACAGGCATGTTAAGCCCTTCTCTTTAAAAATTCTTGCTTTGTTTAAGTGTCTCATTAAAACAACCCTGCTCTTGGGTTTTGATTTTGTGACTGTTGTCAAGTCGATTTGAATTGGGTTTTGTCGATTCTTGCTTCTTTTTTTGGAAAATGATATGATGAATCGTTTCTGGTTGCTCGGTCTTGATTTGTTTTTGCACGAATCGAGTTGAAAATGAATTATCGATCGGTTGTGACATAGATGGTGGTTTCTAAGTATTCTCTTTCTCTGATCGTGTTGTTTGAAATTGGAATAGACTGTAATCGCTTTCCTTATATGTGATCGTTTCTTTCTTCTTTGTGTGTGTTGGAACTGTCCTTGCATGTAAATGGAAGTAGAATACAGTTGTGTGGTGTTGCTTGCTATGATTTGGGTTCGTCGACCCTTGCTGTCATTTTTGGAAATGATAGGAAAATCATTTCCCTGTTGCTGTGTTTATCTGTCTTGCACTTCTTGAATGGAATACCTCCATGCTTGTGTTGGTTGTTGACGTTAGACGGAGTTTCGAACTGGTTTTCTTGCAAAAAAAAAAAATGATAAGGAACTGTACAGGTAGTGTTGGTCATCTTATTGCTGTATGATTGTCTTTTGTCACATGAACTTTGGTGATAAGATGGTGAAGGTTGTGTGCGCGGCTTGATGTCGTTTCTGTGCTAAAGTTTCATTGAGGGAAATAAGATCTTTTGTTTGTTTACTATCTGCTTGTTTCGGATTTAAAGGCATGGCATTTCCTTTCGAATTCTAAGGAATGATTACTTCACTGTTTAAGTATTACATAAGGAGCTGGTAGACAGTGTGGGTTGTTTTCACTACTATGTGAATGATCTTTGTTATATGGGCTTTCGTGATATAATGGTACAGGATGTACGAGTTGCTTAAGGTCGTTTCTATACTGAAATTTCTTTTGAAAAGGAAATAGTTTCTTTCTCTCTCTCTGCTGTGTTGATTATGATGAATACAACATTGTTTTTTTTTTGTATGAGCATACGAATTGCCTTGGGGAAAGAAAAGATAACACGTTTTTGGCTGTTCTTTCCTTTCTTGCTTAAAAGATAAGACTTTTCTCTTCCTTCTCTGTTTCGGGATTATGAGGAAATGGCATCTTGTATTTTAAAGGAATGGGCATTAAAATTTTATATGAATGTTCGTGAGAGTTGGAAAAAGGAATAGTTTTTCCTTCTGAACTCATAGAGAAATATACTGTTTCTTGCTAGGAAGGTATGATGATTAGTTGTGTTTATTAATGCTGATCGGTCCTTTAAGATCGAATTGTTTTGGTGATTATGACTTAATCTTGGATTGCTGTACAAAGAATAAATGCATAGAAAGTTAGTCTTGCTGTGTGGGTTGTCTTGACTGTACTAGATTCATGTATTGACACCCTGTACGGTTTACTTTGCTAAAGGTAATGACATCTGATTTTGCATTCGGAGTTTTGCATACTATTATGAACTTGGAAAATGGATTGGGTAGAATCATTTATTGGAAGGGAATCCTTCTTCTGCCTGCTGTTCTAACTTGGTGAAATTCATAGTCATGTGATTATTGGACTTGCTGTAGGTAACAACAATGAATAATATGTTATTTTGAACGGGATACGTTCACAGGATTAGGAAATCATGTGATTTATTGACTGCATGAACGTATAACTGTTTATCTGTTTAACTTACAGTGAAAGAAATATGGTTTCTTTTAGTATGGTAAATATATGGTCTGCATCCTTATACTGTTTGATCTAGGATGAACATAAGGTGGTACTAACCTGTTTTGGATTTTCATATGAGCCTGATTCAAATGAAATATGAAAATGGATGATGAATTCTTCCTTGTTTTCGTTTAAAGCGGATTATAAATGAAATTATTCTTGCTGCTGGAAAGTGAATTCCGAATGGATTTTGTAAGTTTCACTCAACTCATTATCTTGATTTGTCTCTCGCTTCGGATTCCATTGTTAGGACAACATGTGGAAAGAAATAGAGATATGGATGAATGACTTGGAAAAATAACCTTTTCTTCTTTCATTCAATTGGAAAGTCAGAATTCGTGAATAATGAATTTTGTAGTGCTTAGATAGGATGCATGAACCGAAAGGAAAGTAATGGATTTACATTTCAGCTTAGTTTCATCCTTTGCATTTATTGTTTATTGAAAGGCGTGGAAAAGATAATAAAGTGTGTTATATCAGCAAGTAAGCTATTTATATTTTTAATCGTGCAAATATTGTGAATTAAGACTTGTAACGATTATGTGGAAACGGGACAGCAGTCTTTGGCTGATTGTGATGATATTTTGATAGTTCAGTTGTTATGCTGATCTTTCTTTTGTGCCTATTTCGTGATTGATGTTTTACTGTCGTTTCATAAAAGCAGGGTTCTTTTATTGAGACAGTTAGTTGAAGCACCTTATTTTAAGGATAAGTGCTTAATATGCTCAGTTCATTGAACTGACCCGTGCAAATCATTTTGCAGATGGAATTTGATTAGAATGAAGACATGGTTGTTTTCTGATGCTTCTTGATTAGCTGAAAGATGAATTGTAATTGTTGCTTTTATTCCTCTTCGAGGAATTGTGAAAAGAAGAAAGTATATTCTTCTATCTATGAGTTGTATTGATGTTTTATGTAAACCATGCCCATTCAAGTTGGATTGGCAAATGTACAGATTATGACATGAAATGTTGAATACAATTACAAGTGTGATATTTTAATAATTATATCAGTTTGATATTGTTGACTAAATTGGAAATATAATGTTATTTCTTAATTTGGATTTGTTTCATTGTCCTTGGATGGATGTTAAATGGAAACTGATCTCTATTCTTACCTACATGCAACTTTTAAGTTGAAAAATGCAATTAGTTCATACTTGGGTAAAGATGAATTTTTAATTGACATTAAACAGGATTAGGAAGAATATGATTCCATAATCGAAAGGTATTCAGGATTAGCTTAGGAGCTAAGGAATATCAATTAACTTTGGAATAATCGAACTTCGCTTTCGAACTCCATTAATGATCTCGTATGCTAAATTCAGAATAAAGGATATAGGATAAGTATATCCATAACTAATGGACCTTAACTATATAACGTTAAGGAGAACAAATGAATACATTTCTTGAATTTAGACCTCGTATGAATGACGCCTAATAAGCTAGTATTCTGAATTTAGTTGCATAGCTGAGAAAATCTTGGCTAAGTTTAATAGGTTAAACTTATCACGTCCGTCGATGACGACCGCTTAATCCAATGATTAAGAAGAGAACCAAGTAGGAAATGCAGCCCTTCGACACGAAGGAGAAGATGCATAGCAAGATAATGGATGGATTTAGTCCCTCTTAGCCCTATACAACTGTAATGGAAACGAGGATCAAGGGATCAACGTGGATGCTGAAAGTTGATTTTAATTATTAAATCGTATCCAAATCACTTGAGCAGATGTGTATTCTCGATGGGAGAGATTCTCAGAGACATTGGCATACGCCAAATACCTAAAGAAGGTGTCTCCATGAAGACGGGGTCTTCATGACGACACAATGTTGCAGCTGACATATTGCAATGCCCTCCCGAATTAAAACATCAAGAATACATAGGCTGAATGTGAAACTCTTAGCAGGGGATAGGAGTATGATCTGGTATACGGAGTGACTCCGGAATACTAAAGATAACTAGACACACGGAGTCATGGGGAACGACACCGTATGTCTGCGTATCTTTAGTTACCAGGAGTGCCTTCCTATACCCGTTCATATTACTAGTTGGAATTGGAAGTTTAAAACTGACCTTAAACGAAGAGGACTGGTAGGAACCAGAAAGACCATTCTAGATAACAGTGAAGTGAGGTGAAGGACGTATTCCGCTTGATGTGTATCACATTCAGAATATGATCATGCAAAGCATGTGAAAATCTTTGGCCAAAGTATCGCAATTGCTGGTTGCGTTGTCCTTATCACTTAATTTAAGATGCAGGATGTCAGATGAATATCAATAACAGATATTCATATAGGCTTCTTAAATGGATCACTTCGATAACCGGAAACGGTTATGAGAATAGGTATATATAATATACTATGCATAAACGAACATGAAGGATCGGTTGTTGCCGAGTCATGAAATGAAGGATCGTTGAAACTCCGAGCCATGAAAATGGAAGATCGGCAGTTCCTCGAGTCATTTACAGCAGCATATAGAATCTGTTATAAGATTGAATGGCATTGAATGTGTGTTCCATATTGTAAATATGTGAACAGGGAACATTCGTTTTTAAAAGAAATTGTGTGATCCAAACTGTGTTGTTTGGGCAGAGAACAATTATTAAAACTTGAACGTGTGTTTGAATTTTTATAATTCATAACAGAAACGTGTTATCAAAAAAAAAAAAAAAATCCCTTGTTCTCGTATCTTAAATGGGGATGTTACATCTTGCATCGTGAGTGAAGGTTGCAGCTCTTGGACCTAATGAGTCCACGATATTAATAAGGTTTACATTTTCTTATTGAATGTAAAAATGGTCGACAAGAGGGAATGTTGCGAATAACCCGCTACAGGTGGAGAAGCAAAGAATCGCCCAAAAGTCGATGAAATCCTTGCTGCCCTACTTGATACGAGGGATCGTTTGACTGTACTGGAACAACAGTCAATGGGCAATGAAGAGGAGGAGAATGAAGCTGAAATAAATGATCAGCTGCCTCCTGATGGACAACATCAACGGAGGGAATCCGGGTGTTGATGATAATAATGTAATTGCTCCTAATCCCCCTGAAAATAAAAGGGCAAGATTAGCAGCTGAACTTACAAATGATATAAAGAGAATAAGTCCTCCAAAGTTTGATGGAACAACCCTTGGGGACGGAGCTGAGAACTGGCTCAGTGAAATGGAGAAATACTTTGCAATAAGAAACTTCTCCGAAGAGACTAAAGCGATATGGGGAGCATATCAGCTTTCTCATGAAGCATCATCATGGTGGGACAACCGTAAGGTTGAGCTAATATTGTCGAATCAGACATAACTTGGGATCAATTTAAGGGTTATTTTAGGCAACGATGGCTGCCTCAACTCTATTTTGATAGGAAAATGACTGAATTTCAGAACTGGTCGCAAGGAAGGCTGTCGGTGACGGAATACTGGGAAGGGTTTACTAAACTCCTTAAGTATGTGCCGCAGTACCAAGCTGACGAGAAGTTCAGAATACGGAAATTCATAATGGGACTGAATCCCATCATTGGTGGCGAAGTGGATGTCCACGGCCCAACCACCATGGATGGAGTTGTCGAAAAGGCAATCAGACAGGAACAGAAATTGAGGGCAATATCTGCTCACAGGGAAGAGATAAGGAAGAAGATTCCCAATCCTTCTTCGTCTCTTGCACCAAAAAGGGGACCTTGGAAAAGGTTTGGTGTGAAAAACAAAATTGTTGTAGATAACAACAAGAAACCTGTGATGAACAGACCTATAAATAGCGTGCGGAACAGCTTCACAAAAGTTAATGGCATTGGACAGAAGTCCTATGGAAGCCGAATGATAACTTTAAGGTCTAGTAACAAATTTGAGCCTAGAAAAGGGCCACCGGGAGGATGCTTCAACTCATTGGAAAGGACCACTATGCGAATCACTTGTCCTCTCGAAGAAGGATGATCGCGAACAGCAAAGAAAGATAGATACACGCTGCAATGGCTAATGCATGTCGAAAAGCAAGTGACGCCCATTGAAGTTACGGGTAAGTTATTCGGTACACCGTAGTTATACTTTTTGATCTGGAGCTACGAAATGTTTTATTTCTGCTAAACTTTCTATGAAATTAAAAAGAAAGGCTGCAAGAATGGATAAAACATGGACAGTGCATTATGGGAATAATGTTGTCCATACAGTTGAAATGTGCCTTTTTGGGGCAATTCTTGATCTGCCTGGTTTCTCCACCGAAGTTGACTTGTATGTCACTCCTCTAGGATCATATGATATCATTATTGGAGTTAACTGGTTGGCTGAACATAAGGCAAAGGTCGACTTTATGAAAAAAAAATCTGTTGCTTTGATGACCTGCAGAAAGCAGCAGTCATTCAAGGTGTAAAACGGGAAGTTGCAGTTAGGAAACTGACGGCTATGCAACTAAAGAGGGCTAAAAACAGAGGCTGCACTTTGTATGCAGTAAAAGTGATAGAAAATGCGGAAGAAGATAATGATTTCATGGAAAGATATCCATTGTTGAGGGATTTCCGTGATGTGTTTCCGGAGGAATTGCCGGGTCTTCCGCCCAAACGTGAGTTTGACTTCGCAATAGAGATCAAACCAGGAACGGAACCCATATCTAAGGCACCTTATAGAATGACTACCATTGAGTTGGTAGAGCTGAAGGCTCAGTTACAAGAACTTCTGACTAAGGGGCTGATAAGACCGAGCGTCTCACCTTGGGGAGCGCCGGTAATTTTTGTAAAGAAAAAGGATGGCACTTTGAGGCTGTGCATTGATTACAGAATGCTGAACAAAGAAACTATTAAAAATCGATACCCACTTCCTAGGATTGATGATCTGTTTGATCAGATGCGAGGAGCATCAGTTTATTCAAAAATAGATCTGCGATCAGGGTACCATCAGCTGAGAATAAAGGAAGAAGATATTCATAAAACAACTTTTAGAACGAGGTACGGGCATTATGAGTTCACGGTGTTGCCTTTTGGGCTGACTAATGCACCTGCCGCCTTCATGAATCTAATGAATAATATTTTTCAAGAATACTTAGACAAGTTTGTGCTTGTATTCTTAGACGACATTCTTATATACTCTAAAAATGTCGAAGAGCACCAAGAACATCTCAGGATAGTGCTGGAAATCTTAAGAAAGAGAAAGTTGTATGGCAAACTGTCCAAATGTTCCTTTTATGATGCAGAAGTGCATTATTTGGGACACGTTATGAGCAAAAATGGGATAGTCATTGACCCTTCAAAGATCACAATATAATCGAGTGGCTCGCGCTAAGAACGTGCACAAAGTGAGGAGCTTCATGGGCTTGGCTGGATATTATCGAAAGTTCGTTAAGGACTTTTCAAAAATTGCTGCCCCAATCACTTCGCTGCAAAAGAAAGAAAAGAAATTTGTCTGGACAGACAAATGTGAATCTACCTTTAAAAAGTTAAAGGAACAGTTAACTACAGCACCTATTTTGACTGTACCTGATCCAAATGGAGATTTTATGGTTGTAACGGACGCCTCAGGAGAAGGCCTTGGAGGTATTCTGTTACAGAATAACCATGTCATCGCTTATGAAAGCAGAAAACTTAAGTTACATGAACAGAACTATGCTCCACACGATCTTGAGCTCGCTGCCATTGTTCATGCGCTTCAAATATGGAGGCATTACCTTCTAGGCAAGCCCTTTGAATTAAAAATAGACCATCTGGGGCTGAAGTATATTTTCACTCACCAAATCAATGCAAGGCAAAAAGATGGTTAGAATTTCTGTCTCAAGTATGACTTCATATAAGCTACATTAAGGGCAAGGAAAATCAGGTAGCAGATGCTTTGAGTCAAGGAAGCATATCTCTACTCTTATAACGTTAAGAACTCGCTTTAAGGATGAGGTGAAAGATGCCTTGAATCGATCCTTATTTCCAAAGAAGTCAAATCAGCACTTGCTGCAGACCCATGCAGGACGCCGTATAAGGGATTCCATTTTGATAATGAAGGAATTCGAGGTTCAAAACAGGTGTATATACCTGTGGCAAATGACTTAAGAGGGAAATTGTTAATCAATTCCATAATTCACCTTTTTCTCGACACCCCGGCATTACAAAAATTCTCGCTGATCTTAAGCAAAGAATATTTCGGAAGGGAATGAAAAAGGATGTGGCGAGTTTGTAACACACTACTTGGAATGTCAGCGTGTTAAGGCGAACATATGCACCCCGGATTATCAGTATCCCCACAAGATTTCGTAGATAAATGGCAAGTGATAATGATGGATTTCGCTCAAGGATTGCCTATGTTAAGAAATAAGCATGACATTATCCTGGTCAGAGTCGACAAATTGACCAAAGTGGCACACTTCATCATTGCAATTTGAAGGACGATGCACCAGCTCTAGCAAGAAAGATTTGTACATGAAATCTTCGATTGCATGGAATACCGAATTAATCATATCGGACAGAGATCCGAGGATGACATCAAGGTTTTGGCAAACGCTTAATGCGGCCTTGGGGACTAAATTGAACTTCAGTTCTGCATATCATCCGAAACGGATGGATAGACCGAGAGAGTTAATCATGTTTTAGAGGACATGTTCAGGATGTATTGCATGGACCAGCAAAGATAAATGGGAGGAATACCTTCCACTGGTAGAATTTGCTTACAATAACACCTATCATGCCTCTTCAAAAATGGTGCCCTTTGAAGCATCAGATGGAAGAAAATGCAGAACCGCTGTCAGCTGGGACAGTGTTGAGGACAGAGAGGTAATTGGGCCAGAAATCCTTATGGAAATGGAATAGCAAATCAAAATGATTCGGGAACATCTAAAGCAGGCTGCCAATAGGTAAAAGAGCTATGCGCAGACTTGAGTGGGTCGACAGGCATTATAAACGGGAGAGAAGGTCTTTCTTTGGGTGAAGCTGAAAAAGAGCTCAATAACTTTTGGCAAGGCTGCTGTTATCGCCACGTTACGTGGGACCTTTTGAAATTGTTGAAATAATCAACCCCGTAGCTTATCATCTAGCATTACCTCTGCTTTGTCTCAAATGCATGATGTTTTTCATATTTCTTTGCTTAAGAAATACGTGATGATTTATCACATGTGCTAAATTGAATTCCTTGCAGTCCAACACCCAGAATAATCGTGGTTAAGCCCATTCGAGTCTTGGGAACTCGCCAGCTTGTACTTGAGAAATCGCGAAGTGAACCAATGTAAGGTCCAAAGGGGGACCAGCCAAGAAGAAAGTGTAACTTGGGAGAATCTCAAGAAATGATATCTACTTTTCCACACCTGTTTAATCGAATTTGAAATTCAAAGAACTGATAATTCTACCAAATTTAGACAATTATTAGTCTATTGTACAGTTGTCTTAAAACGCTGTTTTTAAGAGTGAATCTGTTTTTGGTATGAACTTATGAATGAAAGGACAATAACTGAACTTTGTCCTAGGAACTCCTTGATTTGTTTAAACTGATCATCGGGACGATGATTCTTTAAGGAGGGAAGAATGTAACGCTCTGATTTTGTATGTTATCTTGGTGAATGTTTTACATACTGTTATAACTGCTGGAATGAAGGCAAACATGTTAAGATAAACTCTGATCTTAAAAGAATGTGTTGCTGACTTGGATTCTTGCATGCTGTGATCTATCAGATAGGACAGACACAGCTATTATACTTGTGTGTTTGTTAATGTGACGACAAATTGTCATATACTTGCTATACTCTCGTTACTGATTGACAGCACACCTTGAATCAATTTCATTGATCCAAGTATGCTGAGGGCTTCTAGTGATTTCTGTATTGATTTACTCTTGAACCGAACCCGAGGTTGTCATGAACGTGCATACTGATCGCATGTATGAGCAGCGGGCACGTAAATGCCAACGACAGGGGTTCGATTCTTGAGCCCTGTACTATCGAACTTGGAACGTCGTGAGGCAAGAAATGCCTGGACATGGGTGGCCTCGACACGTGATTCAAAGGACTAACGTCCTACTCGCATTGATGTGAATGTCTCAGTAGGAAGTTAGGATGGAGGTTGTTTGGTGTTATTGGTTAGTAGGAATTAAAACCTAAACTAATCCTAAGTCATAACATGCATCCTACACTACTATCCTAAGTGGATTTTTAAATTCAAAAAAAAAAGGGGAAAAAATAAACCTAAGTTCTAATAACCTAAGGCTAAACTAAGACCTAGGTTGAACACTATATGCAACCTAAACTAATCCTAATCAAAAGGGGCACGCAGACCCTTGGAAGGAGAGGATAAGGATGAGGGAAGGGCATTCATTGGCATTTAATAAAAAGTCCATACGTGGACAATGCGCTTTTTGCTGGGCGCAGGTAAGAAATGGAGGCATCTATTTGGAGATAGAGCCAAATTCGGTTTTGCATGGGAAATTTGAAAATTGAGTTCGCCAACTCAAGTTGGCGGTGGCGTGGGAAGCTAGGAAAAGGTAGAGCCTTAATTGCATTGATTGTTCTCGGTCCTCACGACCAGTTCACCTTGGAAAGTGTATGAGGGAATTTTGTTTTTCATTTGGTCGATTCGAGCCTTTGCAAAGTTGCTCTGCATTTGGTTTTTCTGGCCTAGTTCAGTCAAACCAGCTCTTAGAATTTGACACTGTTCTTGGAAATTTTTAAGGCTGTTGCTAAGCCTGAAGAAGAAAGGAGTGCTGGGAAGTTTGTGCTATCGCCGTGGAAGGAAATAACGTGGCAAACAAAGCTTTCTTCGAGTTCTGGAAAAGAGATTACAGGCATGTTAAGCCCTTCTCTTTAAAAATTCTTGCTTTGTTTAAGTGTCTCATTAAAACAACCCTGCTCTTGGGTTTTGATTTTGTGACTGTTGTCGAGTCGATTTGAATTGGGTTTCATCGATTCTTGCTTCTTTTTTTGGAAAATGATATGATGAATCGTTTCTAGTTGCTTTCGTCTTGATTTGTTTTTGCACGAATCGAGTTGGAAATGAATTATCAGATCGGTTGTGACAAGATGGTGGTTTGAAATAAGTATTCTCTTTCTCGATCATGTTGTTTTAAATTGGAATAGACTGTGTAATCGTTTCCTTATATGTGATCATTTCTTTGCTGTTGTGTTGGGAACTCGTCCTCGCATGTAAATGGAAGTAGAATACAAATGAAGTGTTGCATATGACTTGGGTTCATCGACCCTTGCTGCTCATTTTTGGAAATGATAGGAAAATCGTTTCCCTGTTGCTGTGTTTATCTGTCTTGCACTTCTTTGAATGGAATACCTCCATGCCGTGTTGGTTGTTGACGTTAGACGGAGTTTCGAACTGGTTTTCTTGCAAAAAAAAATGATGATAAGGAACTGTATAGGTAGTGTTGGTCATCTTATTGCTGTATGATTGTCTTTTGTCACATGAACTTTGGTGATAAGATGGTGAAGGTTGTGTGCGCGGCTTGATGTCGTTTTTGTGCTAAAGTTTCATTGAGGGAAATAAGATCTTTTGTTTTTTACTATCTGCTATTTCGGGATTTAAAGGCATGGCATTTCCTTTCGAATTCTAAGGAATGATTACTTCACTGTTTAATTATTACATAAGGAGCTGGCAGACAGTGTGGGTTGTTTTCACTACTATGTGAATGATCTTTGTTATATGGGCTTTCGTGATATAATGGTACAGGATGTACGAGTTGCTTAAGGTCATTTCTATATACTGAAACATCTTTTGAAAAGGAAATAGTTTCTTTCTCTCTCTGCTGTGTTGATTATGATGAATACAACATTGTTTTTTTTGTATGAGCATACGAATTGCCTTGGGGAAAGAAAAGATAACACATTTTTGACTGTTCTTTCCTTTCTTGCTTAAAAGAGATATGACTTCTCTCTTCCTTCTGCTGTTTTGAATTATGAGGAAATGGCATCTTGTATTTTAAAAGGGAATGGGCATTAGACTTTTATATGAGTGTTTATGGGAATTGGAAAAGAAATAGTTTTTCCTTCTGAACTCATCAAGAAATATATTGTTTCTTGCTAGGAAGGTATGATGATTAGTTGTGTTTATTAATGCTGATCGGTCCTTTAAGATCGAACTGTTTTGGTGATTATGACTTAATCTTGGATTGCTGTACAAAGAATAAATGCATAGAAAGTTAGTCTTGCTTTGTGTGGGTTGTCTTGACTGTACTAGGTTCATGTATTGCCACCCTGTACGGTTATTTTGCTAAAGGTAATGACATCTGATTTTGCATTCTGGAGTTGTGCATACTATTATGAAACTGGAAAATGGATTGGGTAGAATCATTGTTGGAAGGAAATCCTTCTTCTTCCTGCTGTTCTAACTTGGTGAAATTCATAGTCATGTGAATATTGGACTTGCTGTAGGTAACAGCAATGAATAAATGTTATTCTGAATGGGATATGTTCACAGGGATTAGGAAATCATGTGATTTATCGATTGCATGAACGTATAATCATTTATCTCGTTTAACTTACAAAGAAAGAAATATGGTTTCTTTTAGTATGGTAAATATATGGTCTCGCATCCTTATTCGCTTGATCTAGGATGAACATAAGGTGGTACTAACTGTTTTAGATTTTCATATGAGCCTCGATTCAAATGAAATATGAAAATGGATGATGAATTCTTCCTTGTTTTCGTTTAAAGCGGATTATAAATGAAATTATTCTTGCTTGCACGGAAAGTGAATTCGAATGGATTTTGTAAGTTTCACTCAACCGTTATCTTGATTTGTCTCTCGCTCGGATTCCATTGTTAGACAAATCATGTTGAAAGAAATAGAGATATGGATGAATGACTTGGAAAAATAACCTTTTCTTCTTTCATTCAATTGGAAAGTCAATGAATTCGTGAATAATGAATTTTGTAGTGCTTAGATAGGATGCATGAACCGAAAGGAAAGTAATGGATTTACATTTCGCTAGTTTCATCCTTTGCATTTATTGTTATTGAAAGGCGTGGAAAAGATAACAGTGTGTTATATCAGCAGTAAGCTATTTATATTTTTAACTGTGCAAATATTGTGAATTAAGATTTGTAACGGTTATGTGGAAACGGGACAGCAGTTCTTTGGCTGATTGTGATGATATTTTGATAGCTCAGTTGTTATGCTGATCTTTCTTTTGTGCCTATTTCGTGATTGATGTTTTACTGTCGTTTCATAAAAGCAGGGTTCTTTTATTGAGACAGTTAGTTGAAGCACCTTATTTTAAGGATAAGTGCTTAATATGCTCAGTTCATTGAACTGACCCGTGCAAATCATTTTGCAGATGGAATTTGATTAGAATGAAGACATGGTTGTTTTCTGATGCTTCTTGATTAGCTGAAAGATGAATTGTAATTGTTGCTTTTATTCCTCTTCGAGGAATTGTGAAAAGAAGAAAGTATATTCTTCTATCTATGAGTTGTATTGATGTTTATGTAAACCTTGTCCCATTCAAATGATTGGCAAATGTACAGATTATGACATGAAATGTTGAATACAATTACAAGTGTGATATTTTAATAATTATATCAGTTTGATATTGTTGACTAAATTGGAAATATAATGTTATTTCTTAATTTGGATTTGTTTCATTGTCCTTGGATGGATGTTAAATGGAAACTGATCTCTATTCTTACCTACATGCAACTTTTAAGTTGAAAATGCAATTAGTTCATACTTGGGTAAAGATGAATTTTTAATTGACATTAAACAGGATTAGGAAGAATATGATTCCATAATCGAAAGGTATTCAGGATTAGCTTAGGAGCTAAGGAATATCAATTAACTTTGGAATAATCGAACTTCGCTTTCGAACTCCATTAATGATCTCGTATGCTGAATTCAGAATAAAGGATATAGGATAAGTATATCCACAACTAATGGACCTTAACTATATAACGTTAAGGAGAACAAATGAATACATTTCTCGGAATTTAGACCTCGTATGAATGACGTCTAATAAGCTAGAATTCTGAATTTAGTTGCAGTTGGGAAAATCTTGGCTAAGTTTAATAGGTTAAACTTATCACGTCCATCGGTACGGACTGCTTAATCCAATGATTAAGAAGAGAACCAAGTAGGAAATGCAGCCCTTCGACACGAAGGAGAAGATGCATAGCAAGATAATGGATGGATTTAGTCCCTCTTAGCCCTATACAACTGTAACGGAAACGAGGATCAAAGGATTAGCGTGGATGCTGAAAGTTGATTTTAATTATTAAATCGTATCCAAATCACTTGAGCAGGATGTGTGTTCTCGATGGGAGAATTCTATAGGACATTGGCATACGCCAAATACAAAGAAGGTGTCTCCATGAAGACGGTTTCTTCATGACGACACAATGTCAAGCAGGCAAATGACATATTGCAATGCCCTCCCAAATTAAAACATCAAGAATACATAGGCTGAATGTGAAACTCGTAGTAGGGGATAGGAGTATGATCTGGTATACGGAGTGACTCGAATACTAAAGATAACTAGACACACGGAGTCGTGGGGAATAACACCGTATGTTTGGGTATCTTTAGTTACCAGGAGTGCCTTCCTATACCCGTTCATATTACTAGTTGGAATTGGAAGTTTAAAACTGACCTTAAACGAAGAGGACTAGTAGGAACCAGAAAAGACCATTCTAGATAACAGGTGAAGTGAGGTGAAGGACGTATTCCGTTGATGTGTATCACATCCAGGAATATGATCATGCAAAGCATGTGAAAATCTTTGGCCAAAGTATCGCAATTGCTGGTTGTGTTGTCCTTATCACTTAATTTAAGATGCAGATGTCGATGAATATCGATGAATGAGATATTCGATAGGCTTCTTAAATGGATCACTTCGATAACTGGAAACGGTTATGAGAACAGATATATATAATATACTATGCATACACAAACATGAAGGATCGGTTGTTGCCGAGTCATGAAATGAAGGATCGTTGAAACTCCGAGCCATGAAAATGGAAGATCGGCAGTTCCTCGAGTCATTTACAGAGAGCATATAGAATCATGTTATAGATTGAATGGCATTGAATGTGTGTTCCATATTGTAAATATGCGAACAGGGAACATTCGTTTTAAAAGAAATTGTGTGATCCAAACTGTGTTGTTTGGGCAGAGAACAATGATTAAAACTTGAACGTGTGTTTGAATTTTTATAATTCATAACAGAGAACGTTATCAAAAAAAAAAAAAAATTCTTTTTCTGGTATCTTAAATGGGGATGTTACATGACAATTCCCTCTTTGTGGAGGTGATAGCATCATTGAATGAACGCAACATGACTAGATGTTTATACATGCAATTGTTAGGTATACGCATTTGAGAAAATTCATGGGATGAAATGATGTTAATGCTATCACCTCCATCAATCATCACACGTTGTACCCGTATGTCATCAATGTGGATGGAGATGAAGAGGGTTGGGTCCAGGTCATCATTTTGGTATGGCATGATCTCTTCCTCTGAGAAGCTAAGGGAGGCCACTTGGTGAATAAGATGGGGTAAAGATGAAGGTGGTAATTTGGTGAGAGATGCTACATGATGTGGTGTGATAATGGAGGCTATGGGTGTAGGGTCATTGGGTAAAACCTCAATAGATCGCAGAACCTCCATGAGGGCTTTACGATGGGATTCTCGAGGTTTGGATGAGGTCATATAAGGAAATTTTGATGGGAGATTGGTGTAATTATTTGAGCATGGTGCGATGTGTGACACCATTAGAAATGGGGTACGTGGGGCTGTGAATAGTTATTTTAGGTATGGGTGCAGATGGTATGTTGGGTATAGGATTAATTGGTAGGTCAGTTGTCTTTTCTTTTCCCTTCTGCGCACATGTAGTGATGTGTATCATGTTGATTTGAGGGGAGTTGGAAAATGGAGAAGGTGTAGGATGAGTGGTATAAAGACATGAAGGGAAAAAAACTACCGAGGAGAAAAGCCTTGTGAAGTGATCTGGGCGCAACGACATTGGGGTGGTGGCATGGCAAGTTCTCTGATGTGAACTATGTTAATTTCAAATCTTAGGAGTGGCTCTAGGAGCTGTGAGGGTGGAGGTTGTGGTTTTTGAGTGGGCAATGTGGGAATGGGTGTTGGTGAAGTAGGATCCTTGTCGAGAAGGTTGTTGTCATCAAAGTTGCTTTCTGGTGGACACAATTGGATAAGAACGATTTTCAAGGCCTTGCAATTCTCCACATCTTGTCCTAGCACATAATGGTATGCGTAAATTTTAGTATTGTCAAATGCTTTTGGCTTGGGTTTGAGGGGGTTGTAAGGTCGGAGTGGTGGTAATGTGATAACAAAGGTCTCGAGGAGGTTGGTTAAAATTTGGGCATAGGATCCTGCTAGTGGATCACAATGGGAAGTGAATGTGGGTTTGGGTACAGGTGTGGTTGATTGTTGAGGAAATATTTTCGGAAGAGGAGGAATGGGTCGAGCTATGGGTTTAGGTTCTAGTGTGGTTTTGGGTATTGGTCATGTTTATCTGGGTAGGGTTACAATAGATGAACAAGTAGGAGGGTGTGTGGTTGTTTTGACTACCTTATTATGGGGTAGTGGGGTTTTTTTTTTTGGGTTGCACTTTCTTGGGTAAAGGTGACATGGGTGCACGAGGTCTAGCAGAAAAGTAGATGGAGGAAGAGGGTGAGTTACCCATGGGGATAATGAGGGTGTTGTGAAGGTAGATGATGTGGGTCGTACTTGGGGTATGAGGACAATGACCCGAAGTGTAGTGGGTAGTGAAGCAATAGCTAAGGGTATTGGAGGTATTGGTGGTAAAAAGACTGCGCAGTGTAGGTGTAAGTCTTGTTGTGTGCCTAGGTAGGTTAGAGGTTTGTGAGGAAGGAATGGGTTGTGTTATTGGTTTATGGATGGGTGAAGGTTTCTTGACCATGTTGGGCACCGAGGTCGTAATAAATATGGGACAAGTACGAGCATGATTGGTGTAATCGGGTATGAGGTCGATGAGTTTGTTTCTTTAATTTGGGTGTTCGAGTAGGTGTGGTTTTGATGTTGGAGGATGTAGCTAAATCCAGCTTTAATAGGTAGATGAGTAAGGCCGGTGGTCGGGTGACCCCTAAAGTGGTAATAGGTTTAGTTGAGGAAAATTTTGTAGGTGTGGGTTTGGGTTTAGAGGCAAGTCAAAGTTATTGGTAAGAGTGTGGTGCGAGTGCTAACGGGTATCATGGAAAGGGTTGCAACAGCAATGGTCTTATTTGGTTTGATTGGTCGAAATGTGTTTGGGTAGATAGTGGAGGTATCATCGAGGGATATCTCGCATCTCGTGTTGAGACAGGAGTAAGAGGCACCCCATAGCAAAAGAACTATCCACATAATCTAAGTGATCAGCCAAATGTGAGAAAAGAACATCTATGGGTGGAGTTGGTGAGGACCTAATGGGAATTCCCATAAAATGTGTGTTAGAGATGGGGAATTGGCTAACTTCAGCTTCTGTGGGTAAGAGAGCCAAAAGTAGGTCTATTGGATTTTGGGTAGCTATTAGAGAATGCTCACCAAGAGGCAAAGGTATCTCAACTAGGTCTATGATGGGTGGAGGAGATGATGGGAGCTCTTTTATAAGTGGAGGAATGGATAAGTGCTCCTATGTGGGTGGAGGAGGTATTGGGTGCTCCTCATGGGTGGAGGAGGTAATGGGTGCTCCACTATGGGTGGAGGAGGTAATGGGTGCTCCTCTATGGGTAGAGGAGTACTATAGGTAAAGGTCCTCTAAGTGGTGAAGCTAGGGGTGAGATGGTCTCAATGTTAGTGGAAGACCCTCTCATTGGTGATGAAGGAGATGATAGGTGTCCCTCTCTGTTGGTGAAGGAATAGGGAGGTTGGTTCCAATGGGGAAGGAGGATTTTGGGCTCTTCTATGGAAGGAATGTAGGGTAACCGAGAGGTGACATTTACCTCGTTAAACATAGGGTGAAGCTCATGGGTATGGGTATCGTGAGTTGATGTCTCATTGGTTTGATTGGATGAAGGGACATGGTTGGTAAACAATATTTTGAAGATTTGTAGATTTTGGTTGGGGGTGGCATTGGGATTATCCACAGTTAACTCACCTTTCTCAAGCATTTCTTGGACAATATTCTTGAAAGTGATGTAGTTTCCATCACTATGACCCTTTACTCAATGATAGTTATAGAAATTATGTTCTTTATACCATGCGGGCATGGGGTGAGCAGGGTCAAAACCAGTGTGTGGTTTTATAGGTGGAAGGGTGATGGCTTTAGCTTTGATAAGCTTTTCTAAGACAGAAGAGTAAGGTTCCCCAATTGGGGTATATTTTCACTACTCTCATCTGAATTGAAAAGTATGGACAGGTGAGAGATTAGATGAGGGTGCATCCTGATTTTATGGATGAGCTAGGCCAGCCTTGAGTACCACTGCGTTAGTGGTGCCCTTAGCTTTTGAATAATTGATTTGTGGTTTGGAAGAAGAAGAGGTATCATTCGAATTGAATGCTGAATTCTTATTGTGTAATTGGATTTTCTTCTCTTCGATGGCCCGAATCTCTAACTTTCATGCCATAGTGAATGCCTCATCGAATGTTCAAAAGGTTTAGACCTACAAGGTCGAGGAGATATGTGTAACACAAGCTCGTGTGAAGAGCTCGATGAGTTTAGTTTTTGTAGTTAGAAGGTAAGTTGATTGATCAGGCTGCACCAGCGAGTGAAAAAATCTATGATAGATTCATCCTCACACTAACGTGTGGAATATAGATCGGTCATGGTAACCTTCTTGAAGATATTGATAGAAAAATGATCGAAGAAGGCTTGGGCTACCTGATTCAATTAGAGTATAGAGTGTTTACGTAACCCACTATACTAATCTAATGTAGGTCCAAAGAGGGACATGGGAAAGGTTCTCAAAAGCAAGGCATCATCATGAGTGATTAGATAACACCCATGTTTGAATGACCACAAATGCTGTCATTGTGGGTCTTCTTTTCTATTGAAATAATTGAATTTAGGAAATTCCTAATGCACAGGGTATGAATGGATAGGAATGGGTGGGTGAATAGGATCGTTGCAAATATCGTTGTAGGTGAGAGTGTTGCAGAACGGAAACCGATGCCTCCAATGTCTGCATCTTGTCCAACATCAATTTAGTTAGGTCATTGGTGGGTTGTGATGAGTGGATGCCTCCCATAGTGTGAGAAGGTTGGTTTTGGGCATATAATGGGGTGGCACTCCAATGTATGGGGCTACCATGTATGGTGGTGGAGAAGAAGGTAGTGAAATAGGGGTACGTACCTGAAATGAATAATGGATGAAACAGAGGTTTTTGGTAGTATGTATATGGGGGTGGAAGGGTCATGGTAACCCTAGTGGAAATAGGGGCTAATGATTGTGGAATGGAAAGAACCACGTTTTGAAATGGGGTAGGGGTCATCGACACTGGAGGTGGGAATGTAGCTACAGGTATGTGTGAAACATTAGGAGCAGATGAGGTTGTGTTTGGGGTAGTCGTCGAAGGTATGGTGGATGTAACGAGGGCCACAGAGGTAACAGACCCGATAGTCATAGCGGGTATAGGACCTAACTGTGAAATAGCTAGGGTAAGGTGGATGCGGGCAAAGCACGGAGCCAGATGGGGCCAATGCAGAAGTGGGTATGAGAGTTAGGGGGATAGATATGGGAATGTTGTATATCAACTGACCCGAGGCATCTCGAGTGGATGAGTGGGAAAGATAAAACTAAAAGGTGGTAGGGTTATGATCAAGGAGTCATGTGAACTCCTCATCTCCGGTAGCAATAGTAGTAGGCTGGATGGGATCCATGGCTAGTGATAAAATAGAAGGTGGTGAAGGACTAGGTGGGAGTGGTTGACAACTAGCATGAAATATGAGGGCACTTGCTTGTCTTTAGGTTAGCACCATGTGAACCAGTATTGATCAGGTAGGGATGCTTCTCTATAAATGATACAGAGAATAGTAGGAACAGTGAATTTGGTGATAAAAAGTGGATGAAGTACCAACCGGTGGCTGGAATGTGAAATAGGATAACCGATGCTTTGTCAGGAAAACTCGACATCGGTTAGGGGTAACCGATGTCGATCCACCGTAGAAAATGGACAGTGAGTAAACAATGAGAGGTAAGGTAAAATCTGATAGGTATGCCAAATCTGAGGATGTTTAAAATGTCAATGGGAATAATGACAGTGAAAAAGACTGTGAAAAGTGGAAGAAAGTGAAGTAAAATGTCCTTTTGAGTAGGTTAGCAAAAGGACCTGGAACTAACATTGGTTGGGTATAACCGATGGCGGTTAGAGGTAACCGATGACGGTTACTGATGAAATTGAAACAGTGATGAAAGAAAGTGGTTGTGAATTAAAATCTAATGTAGAATCAAACCCATAATTCGAGAATGATGATGATATGGCCTAGAACACTCGTGTGAAGCCGGAATACACCAAATTGTGATGAGGAGCATTCAAGGATGAACAAAAAAAAGAGTGATGAATGTGATCTCTTCACCTCAAAATGCAAGCCAAGCAAAAACACTAAGAAAATGCAATCCTAGGAGTGCCCTTTCTATTATGTTTGTTTAGCTTATGCTATTTAGGAACTGACACATGAATTGTGAAATAGATTTTTTGGTGAGGATGGCTTCCTACAAAGAAGGAGATCTAAAAGTTGAGGTTTCAGGTTGTTATTGTGGAGGCGGGCTTCGCTCTGAAGTATGACTTGATAGAGTAGCAAGTTGGGTGCCCAATGTTCCGTGATTGTGTGATCACCTACAACTTCTTCCAGGTAGGATGTTTTTTAAGAATGTATGTATTTTGAATTTTTGTGTGGTTTGGTAAGACTCAAAGAAAGAGAAAAGGGTAGAAGTGCTTTTCTATGATTCGTTTGTCAACTATTAGTTAGTCATGACTTCCAGTGTATAGGTTTCCCTCAATTAATGTGAGCTAATACAATAAATCAGAATGGAATGCACTTGTTTTTAAACTCAAATCGAAAATGTGAAATTGGATGACACAATAAGATGAAGAGGAAGAGGGATGCTCTTTCACTATAATGTAGAAAACATGAAGAAATGGTTCCTTTTAATTACACCAAAAGAAAAATTTCCTTTAGAGCAAATAGAAAGAAGAGGTGGATTACTAGGGAAGAAAATTAGTGTGTATGCTTTTTAGAAGGAAACAAACACACAATTTTTTTCCTAGGAATGAATGAAATGCAAGGAACCCCGGATGGGTCCCACTGGGTGTGCCAAAATGTTTCACCTTTTTCTTAGATCATTTCTTTGAAGTGTTGATGAAATAGATAGGGTAACGGGCATAGGAGGAATACTTGTTCAAATATCGGTTGATGGGTTGTTGCGCATATGAATTCCAAATCCACAAACTGATTGTGAGAGCTTCCTTTGGCTAAGAGGAACTACCCGTGATGAAAACAAGACCACCGAAGGAATTAAACAATATGGGTAGTGAACTACCCAACATATGCTAGATCCAGAAGTATGATACTTCCTAGATGGCTGTAAGTCCATTATTTTAAACAATTCAATGCTTTGTAAATGTTAGGTTGTGGAGCTTGTTTTCATGTGTGAAAGTGTTGAAGACTATACACTAAGAGTACTGTACACTTTTTTAGGCGTAAATTTTTTTGGCCTCGAAAAATGCACCCGACATATCGGGAAACATGCTCTTCTCATATGGGTGAGATTTTTGACCCATAGGTTTATGGGATGGGTTTTGCCCATGGTTTTGATACCCACGGTTTTGTAAAACTACTTAAGCAGTTGTCTATTTATATGGTTTTATGCATATGATAGAGGTATGAAGAACATTGCAGATGTGCTTTGAATTTGGCTATGAATTCTGTAGAGTTTGTTGAGCATAGCTCCAAATGGATCTGGGTATTGTATTGAGAGAGCGGTGGCTTGTAATAAAATCTGAGCAAGTGATTCTTGGTGGACGTAGCCCAAATTGGGTGAACCATGTTAAATACTATCTCTTTGTGTTGTGTTATTTTATTCTAATTTTATTTGAGATCTGTAATAATTTCTGCATATTAGTTTCTACTGTTGCGATTATGTGAGGGATTATTCCGCATATTTTATCCCTTATTTCCTAACAATTGGTATCAGATCCTGGTTTGGTTTGCTGAAGTGTTGAATCACAGGGAAAGTTTTTAGCTTGAGTGGGAGCTATGGCAGATGATGGAAGATCTAGGGTTGATAAATTCAATGGGCAAAATTTCAGTCTTTGGAAGATGCAGATGGAAGATTACCTTTATCAGAAGGATCTTTATACTCCACTTGTCTGAGAAGGTGAACAAACCCTCAAGTATGACAGATGTGGAATGGGATTTTTTGGATTGGAAGGCACTTGGAATGATCTAGCTATGTCTTGCATCTTCGGTATTATTTAATGTTTCAAAGGAAAATACTACAAAAGATCTAATGGATGCATTAGGGAAGTTGTATGAAAAACCCTCTGCCTCTAATAAGATATTTTTAATGAAAAAGTTGTTTAATATGAAGATGTCTGAGAATAGTTCAATAACAAATCATTTAAATGATTTTAATACAATTGTGAATATGCTAGCTTCGGTTATAATAGAATTTGATGAAGAAGTTAGGGCTTTATTAATTTTGTGCTCTTTACTTGAGAGTTGGAATAGCTTGGTAATGGCGGTAAGTAACTCGGTTCCAACTAACTCAAGTTGAAGTTTGAGGATGTTATAGGGGTGATTCTAAGTGAGGAAATGCAAAGAAAAAGCTTTAGGGAATCTTCTACTTCAGGGAATGCTTTGACAATGGAAACTAGAGGGAGACAGAAGAATAGAGGAAACCGTGGAAAATCAAAAGATCGGGAAAGGTCAAAATCCAAGAACAAGATTGTATGCTGGAATTGTGGAAAGCTTGGGCATGCAAAGAAGGACTGTTGGGAGCTTCGAGATAAGAAGAAACAACAAGAAGAAAATAAGGAGGCAAATGTGGCAACGGGTAATGTATGTCAAGATGCTTTGATTCTTTCTTTGCACAATATTATTGAATCTTGGGTTTTAGATTCAAGGGCTTCTTTCCATGCTTCTCCACATAGGCATTATTTTGTTGATTATGTTCAAGGAGATTTTGGGCATTTTTTTCTTGGTGATGATGAGCCTTGCAGCATAGTTGGAAAAGGTTCTATTTAGGTTAAGATGTAGAATGGGAATACTTGGCTATTAAAGGATGTCAGACATGTGCCTACATTAAGACAAAATTTTATATCAGCAGGGCAATTGGGAAGTGATGGTTGTACTATGATATTTATAGTGGACTCTTGGAAGGTTACCAAGGGTGCTCTTGTGGTGGAAAGAGGTAAAAAGGTTGGAACCTTGTATTTAACCACTTATAGCACTAATGTTTGTAATCTTGTGGCTTCGAAATAGATAAAACATTATGGCACTATAGGCTTGGTCATATGAGCCATAAGGGCATGGAGATCATAAAGAAGGATTTGCCTAGATATACAGAAATAGGTTTGGAGTTCTGTGAAGACTGCATATATGGGAAACAAAAGCGAGTAAGGTTTCTCAAGGTTAGACCTAGAAAGAAAGAGAGTAAGTTAGAGCTGGTGCATTCTGATGTGTGGGGCCACTCAGGTATCATCTCTTGGGGTTCAAGTTATTATGTTACTTTTATTGATGATGCAACAAGGAAAGTTTGGGTTTATTGTATTAGAAAAAATTTGATGTATTTGACACTTTTGTTAAATGGAAAGCCTTGTAGAGAATGAAACAGGTCTTAAGCTAAAATGTCTAGGTCGATAATGGAGGGGAGTATTGCAGCAATGAATTTGATGATTACTGTTCTAAGAATGTAATCCGTAGGAAAAATATGGTTCCAGGAACTCCGTAGCAGAATGGGGTATCAGAAAGGATGAACAAAACAATAATGGAACGTGCTAGGAGCATGAGGATACATGCAGGACCGCCTCTTTCTTTTTGGGCAGAAGCGGTGAGCACAAATGTGTACTTGATAAATAGAGGACCCTCAAGTGCCTTGGATGGAGGCATACCTGAGGAGGCTTGGTATGGTAAGAAAGTTGATTATTCATTTCTTAGAGTCTTTGGATGTGAGGTGTTTTTTCACATAGACAAGGATGATAGGACTAAGCTAGAGGCTAAATCGAAAAATGTACTTTCATCAAGGTTATGGTGGTGATGACTTTGGATATAAATGTTGGATTATTAAGGACAAGAAAATCATTCGATCTAGGGATGTGGTCTTTAATGAGAAAGTCATGTATAAGCAGTAGTTTCAGGAAAATAGGGAAGAATCCAAGAAAGAATATGCAAAGGGTAGAGGATCTTCCAGATGGGAAAGTGACACATGAATCAATTCAGAACCCCTCAACAAGAACCCCAAACTCCTATATTGAGGAGGTCTTCTAGGGTAAGAAGAGAACCTGAACATTTTTCTCCTTCTCTTTATTATTTATTACTCACTGATAGTGGAGAACCAGAGAGCTTTGATGAAGTAATGCAGGTAGATTCCAGGAAGAAGTGGGAGCAAGCCATGGATGAGGAGCATCATGCTCTCATGGAGAACCAGACATGGGATTTGGTAAAGCTCCCTGAAGGAAAAAGAGCATTGTAGAAAAAATGGGTGTACAGAGTTAAAGATGGAGGAAAGAAAAGATATAAGGCCCGGTTGGTGGTCAAGGGGTTTAAATAGAAACAAGGTATAGATTTTGATGAGATATTTTCTCCTGTAGTAAAAACGACTTCTATTAGAACTGTTCTAGTAATAGTTGCAGCAGAAGACTTGCACTTAGAATAGATTGATGTAAAGACTGCATTTCTCCATGGTGATTTGGAGGAGGAACTATATATTCAACAACCAGAGGGCTATGAGGTCAAAGGTAAAGAGGAGATGGTGTGCAAATTGAAGAAGAACTTGTATAGCCTGAAACAAGCTCCATGTCAATGGTATAAGAAATTTTATAGCTTCATGATGGATCAAGGTTATATTTGATGTCATTCTAACCATTGCATGTATACAAAGAAATTTGAGGATGGTAGTTATATTATCGCTTGTCTCAGTATGTGGATGACATGTTGGTTACAGTAAAAACATGCAAGAAATAAAAGTACTCAAGAAGCAAATAAAGTGAATCCTTTGCTTTGCTATGAAGGATTTGGGGGCAGCCAAACAAATCCTTGGTATGAGGATATCTCGGGATATGAAGGAACGGAAGCTGACTTTATCTCGTGAAGAGTTCATTAAGAAAGTTTTGGAGAGGTTTAATATGCAGGATGCTAAACCGGTTGGGACTCCTTTGGCGTGTCATTTTAAGTTATCAAAGGAGTAGTGTCCCAAGACAGAGAAACCAAATGTCCAAGGTACCTTACTCATCAATAGTTGGCAGTTTGATGTATGTCATGGTGTGCACTAGGCTTGATATTGCCCATGCAGTGGGAGCGGTGAGTAGATTTATGAGTGATCTAGGTAGAGATAACTGGTAGGCAATAAAGTGGATCCTTCGGTATTTGCGAGGGACCATGGGGACAATTTTTTGCTACAGTGGATTAAACACCATTTTGTGTGGTTATGTAGATTCAGATATGGTTGGAGATGTAGACAGCAGGAGGAGCACAACAGGTTATGTTTACACTGTAGGTGGAACAACAGTAAGCTAGATTTCACGACTATAGAAGTTGGTGGCTTTGTCAACCATGGAGGTTGAGTATGTTGCTGCCACAGAGGCAAGCAAAGAAATGATTTGGTTACAACAATTACTTGAGGAGTTGGGGCATAAGAAAGAGGAAGGAAAGTTGCATAGTGATAGTCAAAGTGTTATACACCTAGCTAAGAACTCTGCTTTCCACTCTAGGACAAAGCATATACAGTTAAGGTACCATTTCATCAGAAAACTTTGGAGGAAGAGAAGTTGAAGTTGGAGAAGATTCATACCAGTTAGAATCCTGCAAACATGATGACTAAGGTGGTCACAAGGGAAAAACTGAAGTTGTGTTCAGCTTTGGTTGGTCTTCACAAAAACTAGTGAAGGGTTGAGAAGCTTGCTCAGAGGAAAAATAGTCTCCAAGTGGTAGATTTTTAGGTTCTGGAGCCTATTTTCATGCGTGAAAGTGTTGAAGACTGTACACTAAGAGTACTGTACACTTTTTTTAGGCGTAAATTTTTTTGGCCTCGAAAAATGCACCCGACATATCGGGAAACATGCTCTTCTCATATGGGTGAAATTTTTGACCCATAGGTTTATGGGATGGGTTTTTCCTATGGTTTTGATACCCACAGTTTTGTAAAACTGCTTAAGTAGTTGTCTATTTATATGGTTTTATGCATATGATAGACGTGTGAAGAACATTGTAGATGTGCTTTGAATTCGACTGTGAATTCTGTAGAGTTTGTTGAGCATATCTCCAAATGGATCTGGGTATTGTATTGAGAGAACGGTGGCTTGTAATAAAATATGAGCAAGTGATTCTTGGTGGACGTAGCCCAAATTGGGTGAACCATGTTAAATACTGTCTCTTTGTGTTGTGTTATTTTATTTTGTAATTTTATTTGAGATCTGTAATAATTTTTGCATATTAGTTTCTACTGCACAGATTCTCGTGAGGGATTATTCCACCTATTTTATCCCTTATTTCCTAATAGTAAACAAAGTAAATCCTATTGTTATTTTAAAATGATTGAGGTATCTCACTTAAAAATACAATAAGAAATAAATCTAATCTAATAGGCTAAGCTAGAATAGAATCCAAAGGTTAAATGATTGGTTCTGGGTCTCTGCAGGTCTGATAAAGGTCTTGAGTAGATCACAGGTGAATGAGGGTGAGATGAAATTAGGTGGGTAGGTCTCTGTTCTAGGTTTTGTGGGTAAACACAAAGACCGGTGTCTGCTCGGGGTGACCAACGACGGTTAGCTATAATCGTGCTGGTTCCCGTGAGATCTGGAAATGTCACATAACAAGCTTTTGGTCTCCTTTTTTATTATACAAAGGAATTTGGTTGGTCGACAAGGTATTGGGTAACTAGAGTAGGCTTTTGCAAGGTTTTAATGGGTATATGAAGATGGCAATGTTGGAGAAGGTCAAGAGGGGGCAAGATAAACAATGGATGATAAAATGATGATGAAATGAAATAACTAGGAAATTATGATGTTATACTTACTTCGATTCTATTCCTAAATGTCTATGTGTGAGGGATGGAGGTGCTAATGATGGTTTTGAAGGTCAGCAAGTGATCACCAATCGAAGAAAATGTTCGCATGGGCTGCATGTACACTCCTCTTTGCTTGATAGATCGATCGTCATAGGATGGTTGTGTAAGAGAAGATGCTCAATCTCCTTTCTTAGGTGTGATTTTTCATTGACTTTACTCTTTGAGATGCGTTCTTACTCATCAACTTTCTCCTAATGTTTTTCCAACTTCTAACTTTTCCCAACCTTGAGAATAAGGTTGTTTTGGGGTTAAAAGGGTAACCGACGGCGGTCCAGCTTTAACCGACGACTTGCTAGGGTAATCGACGCTCGTCAAGGCGGGATTTACTAGGTTTACTAAACTAGGGAGATCCTCCTAATTTCTTTGGGTCTCGTGTCATTATCCCGTGAGTTATACTGAGAGCTTCTTGTGAGCATGCAGAATGTGGTTAGAGGGAATGTAGACATTGATTTTTAGGGTTTGGGTAAGTCTTAGTTAGTTATGGTAACTTACTACGAATAGGTTTTAGGTTGAGTTGGCTTGGTGAGGTGTCTAAGTGAACTGTATGTGTAGATATTATTTAAATAAGATATTTAAATAATAAATATAGTGAGGGTAATACATTAATTTAATTTAATTAATATTAGTGGGGTGAAGGGGGGTCATGGCTAGGTAAATGTAATAAAGGGTGCTTATATGTCGAGGGATAAAAGGGGAGTGTGACCTAATTTTAGTGTCTACAATCCAGATAGATAAATTCTCACATGAAATTGTTAAAATTATGATGAAGATTGAGAATAGGATTGAGGAATTGAAAGCCAGGCCACTGGAATATAAGCAGAAAATGGCTCAATGTCTGGACTTAATATCAAGACAAACATTGATTTTCCAGCATCACCTTGGACCTGATGAGGATGAAGTAAATGAATTATTCCAGAGGTATGATGCTTATGTGGCTAGATTACCAAAAGAGCAAGATGTAGAGGAAAAGGGTGAAGAGGAGGAGGATGCTGGCATAAAAGATGATGAACATGTTTAAGCACTTTCTTCCTCATTTTGTATTTTCTTTTCATACTCCATTGAACTGATATTATGAATTGATATTTCTGATACATTAAATGTAATTATAAAATTTTACCGTTTCTTTGTTTCAATTGTAAGTTAAAAAGATGTAGTAGTTCATAGTGGATTAGATTAAAATTTCATATACATTTGAAACAGATATGTGAACTATTGACATCCTTGTATTGCTTGCAATGTTGAACAAAGAAAAAACAAGATAGGGTTCTATAGGGGCCCTTACCCATGACAAAAAGATATGTACATATATCAAAAATTGAAACAACAAAAGGAGAATAACACCTAAGCATTCTTTAGTCCTACTTCATAATTTCCCCTCAGCAGGGGAAGTTTATTCAAAAGTTTTTTCTTCCTCAATACAAACTCATCCGAGTCCTGTGTTGTTTGTATGAAGAAAATCAACCCTGCCAGTTCCCTTGACATCCCCATGTCCATCAAAGACTCCAAATTCATCCTAGGGTGGCCCATAATTTCCTCAAGCTCAATTCTCTTTTGGTCGATGATACCCAATCCAAGAGGTCCATACCACCTGAAAAGAAGGTCATTTTCCCCTTCCCCTTGTGAAGGGTCGAATTGCTAGGATTACTTTGAAGAGGGATGTTTGGAGTGACAAGGGGGATGTTTGGAATGATAGGAGGGGAAGATACTACATGTTGGTGACTAGATGAAATGTGAGGCTTGGAACTAGTTCTTGCTTCCCATTTCTTAGAGAAAGGTGGGTTTTCCCTGGGAGAAGGAATTGGATGAGGTCCTTAAAATTCCCACTCAATGAGAGGCACAATGCATCAAACATGCAAATAACTGAGTTGAAAACATTATTCTATTTTCCTAATATAAAGAAAGTGCTGCCCTTGAGTGGCGAACAGAAATAGATTGGTCTTCTTCTCCATCCGAGATGATGACCTGAGACTGAGTTTGTGTTTCTCCATTCCTCTTTCCCGAAGGAAGTGTTGTTGTTGGATCTGGTGGCAGAGGCACATTTTCATCCTGATTCTTTTCCAAGGAATGGATCCTCTTCTCCAACTCATTCAATTTGTGGGAAATGGCAGGCACCGTATCAATGGAGGATCTATCGTACAATATGTATGATTCCTTAGGAATTTCTTTTAATGCTAATTCCTCATTGCATAAGAAGGGGCATTGAAAAATGGTTTTCCTAGAGACCTGAGGCCTCCTCTCAACCCAGTATTTTTTAAATCCTCAGGTGTTTTCATATGCTCCCATCTAAAAAGATGGAAATACATGACTTGGAAAGATGCGAATACAGGATTGATTCTGATCATCCTAGTTAAAAGTGCTAAGTAGACTTGTTGATATGTCAAAGGTCCTTTTGTGTCTCCTATGCATTCTACTTCAAATAAGGCCCTAACAAAATCCTCATTTGGGCCACTCAGATCGAAGATATGATTTAGATCTTCTGAAGATATTTCTTTCAAGTTGTGTGCCACAAGTGTCTTTGCCATTTTTCTAGTAAAGATTCTGCTATACCCAAAATTAGGAAAGAGATACATAATTGTAAGAGGGTAGGGTTGAGATTTATAGCCCGAAGGTGACACATATCTCTGGTTTGGAAAAATCTTTCCCCTGAGATGAGAAGGATCTTTCTCAGCTCACACAAGGGAAAATTAAAAACTGAAGGAAAGTATAGATGAGCATAACTGGTAAATTATGATGATTTGACAAACATCATGTATGGAATTTAAACCAGTAAGATGTGAAGTGAAGTGCATTGAGCCCAAGAAGGATTTCAAGAAATGAGCGTGTGTGTCATGTCAAAAATCATATGGAGATGCTCAATGATCAATTTGAAATGATTGTTAATCAAAATCAGAAAGGAACATTTCAAATAGCTTGCCAAAAGTGAAGACCAGATGTCCTAGTCAGACACAGATGGAATACATCAAAAAGACTCATGTTTCATACACCTAGCAGTACAGATGAAGTTCCTAAATATCATTTTCTAGAAAAAAAATTAACAAACAAATTATTCCTTGGAATATTATTTTTTTGGGGGAAAATCTTTGAAGTAAGGTGAGTGATATAAAAGTATGAAAAGGCCATGCCAAAAGGGGGTTAATTTTTTTAAAAATTAGTCAGATAGAAAAAAGGAGAGAAGAGCCAAGAGAAGCCAATTTCTGGGAATTTTTTTTGAGAAACCATTATTTTTGTGTGACTTTCAAAATTGATCATGTCAAAATGGTTGCGATGTATAGCCATTGACAAAACTTTGAGATTGTAAACAAACTTTCCCTTGTTGATCAAATTTAAGAAACCTTGAGTAATTCGTGTAAGTCATGAACTATATTATGTTTATTTTCATCTTGAGATACTTTCAAATAGTTATCTATGTTCTTGTTACAATATTACAATAGGCATACTTTGAAATCACACAAAATATCATCCTCATGACAAGTATTGTGGCATTTGCAATTACATTATGAAGAGAGATTTCATTTCATAATGCAATAAGCGATTTAAATTCACTTTACTTTCATTTCAGTGATACAGATTATTTGTCAGTTTATGAGTGTATCATGAGCATGATATAATAGGGATTTTGTAAGGTTTAATTGACTCTTTAACACTAGTTCTTGTGTTAAAACCTTTAAGATTATGTGAAGTCGTGTGTCTTTGAGCCTTCATAGATGCACAATTTTCTAGTTGAAGGTTTGTCTTGACTATTTGAAGCTATTCGTCTTTTTTCCTTGTGGATCTGTTAACATTTGTTTAAAGTTCTCTCGGTATTTGGTATAATCAACTTTATCCTACTTAACTTACCGACCATAAAATATATATCTAGAGATGAACCATACATGAACTATCCCTGCTTGCACTGTTTGTTCAAAAATGCTAAAGGAATTCATCAATTTATACATCCCTTACCTCAATATGTAGGAGCAATCAGTTTTTACCATTTCCTTTAGTAACCTAGATTTTGTTTAGAATGTTTCTTCATCCTCTAAAGTGACAACTCATGAAAGTTAGACTACATTTTATTGACCATACCTTCTCAAGATCTCCTCTTAATTTTGTGAAAGGAAAGAAAACTACTATAAATCAGAGATGTCATCCACCAACATGGGTTACAAAATGGGTTCTCTCACCCCGGTTAAAGGCATAACCTAAAGTAGTCGGTGGTAGGTCAAACCCTATACACGGTGTTATCCATTTCTTATAGGAATGAGTGAATGAAGAGTCATCTGGATCCTTCCTGGATACAAAATGACTCACACTTTGATTTATCCGTCTCCAAGCATCTTGCTTAAACTACGGTGCTACTCAACCGTAAAAGGGAGAATCAATTTAGGTACCAACAAACACTTCTCACCAAATCTACATATGTATATGATTTTATGCTAAAGTCATCACTTTTAGGGTACCATAATCCATATTCAATTATGCCCATGAGATATATACGAATTATCTTAAGCGCTTGAGGTGTGTTTCCTTTGATCTTCTTGAAATATTCCAACCAGTCCTACCACCTGCATGATGTCTGGTCTTGATGTTGTGGAGTAAAGTAGACTTCCTATCATTGATTTGTATAGTGTTTTGTCTACCTTTGGTGAGTTATCATCTCTTCTCAGCTTGCATCTAATTCCATTGGTGTCCCAATAGGTTTGCAGTCTTCCATCCTAAATCTTTTCAACATCTCTTTTATATACTTTCTTTGGGAGATGAATATACCTTGATTTGATTGATTGATCTATAGTCCCAAAAAGAAAGACAGATCTCCCAACATTGACATCTCAAATTCTTCTTTCATCATGTCTACAAACTCATATGTCATCTTGTCATGATCTCCACAAAAATGATGTCATCCACATATACTATTACAATGAGAAGATGTTCTCCTTCTTCTTTTATGTATAGATTTCTGTCTATGATTCCTTTTCTGAAACCTTTCTCAATGAGGTATGAGTCTAATCTGTTGTACCAAGCTCTAGGATCTTGCTTTAATCCATATAAATATTTCTTCAACATGCACACATAATATTTATCTTCATTCAAAGAATCTAACATGTTAAAATTATACCTCTTCATTCAAAACACCATTTAGGAAGACTAATTTCATGTCCATCTAGAACACTCTAATCTTCTTGTATTCTCGCATAAGCCAGAAACATCCTTATTGCCTCCATTATTGCAATTGGTGCAAATGTCTCATCAAAGTCAATCCCTTCCATTTGTGCATAGCCTTTGCATACTAGTATGTCCTTGTTGTGCGTAACTTCTCCTTTCTCATTTAACTTATTCCTGAAGACCCACTTGGTTCCAATCACATTCTTTTCCTATGGCCTAGGTACTAGTTCCCATGTCTCATTATTTTTGATCTGATCCAACTCTTCATTCATGGCATCTACCCAATGTTGATCTTTTATTACTTCTACAACATTTTTGGGTTCTATCATGGACAAGAGAGCTATATCTTCATGATTTTTCTGCTCTCTAAGTCTCCTTCTTATTAGGATGCCGCCATCCTTGTGTCCAATGATCTGATTTTAGATGATCCTTCTTGAATTTCCTAGAGGGTGCCTTAGTGTCTGGTCTTCTTCTTCTTCTTCTTCTTCTTCACGTGGACTATTCAAGTCTTCATCATCTTCTTGTTCTTCATTTCTTCCAGTATGTTGAGTGCTGGTTTTTCCATATTGTGCCTCATCCACCTTCACATTAGTGCTTTCCACTATCTTTTGTAACCGCTTGTTGTAGCATCTGTAGGTTGTGCTAACCACTGAGTATCTAAGGAATATACCTTCATCGCTCCTTGAGTCAAATTTTCCTAAGTTTTCTTCATCCCTTTTGATGTAGCATTTGCTTCCAAACACTCTGATGTGCTTCACATTTGCAGGCCTCTTCTTCCATAGTTCATAGGGAGTCTTATCACTATTTACTCTTAGTTGAGCTCTGTTTAAAAGATAGACCATGGTATATACTGCTTCACTCCAATACATGTCTAGGAGTTTGGATTCATTTAGCATGGTCCTTGCCATCTCTTGCACTATTTTGTTCTTCCTTTCAACAACTCCATTTTGTTAAGGAGTCCACATGGCTAAGAATTGTCTCCTAATTCCATGTTCTTCACAGAACTCATCAAACTCATTTGACTAGAATTCACCACCTTTGTCTGATCTTAGGAATTTGATTTTTTTGTTCTTTTCATTTTCAACTAATGCCTTGAAATTCTTAAATCTATCTAGGGATTTAGAATTTTTTTTAAACATGCTACCCATGTCATTCTTGTATAATCATCTATAAGAAACATAAAATATACTTCACCTGATATTCCTTCGCCTAGTAGGGGTTGCATAGGTCTCGTATTGATTGATTTTAGTGGTCTTGTTATAGAGTACTCCTTTGAATTAAATGAACTCCTTATCTATTTACCATGTAAACATGCCTTGCATAGTGTATCTCGTGGGTTTGATAATCTTAGGCATGTGTCTCACACACCCTTTAGCACTTAGTTTAACCAAATTCTCAAAGCTCATATGTCCAAGTATTTTGTGCCACAACTAGCTATGATCAAATTTACCTGTAAAACATTTCTCATTGTTTATCTCATTCAACACATACATGTTGTTCTTTGTCCACTTGGCCTTTGCAACTCTTTTTCTTGTATTGTCATTGATAATATCACATCCTCGGTCATGGAATATGACATTGTATCCTCTTTTACACATTTGACTCACACTCAACAGGTTATGTTTCAAGCCTTCAACATATAGAACATTTTCTGTAATAGTCTTTCCATTATCTAAACTTAATGTCCCTTTTCCAACTATGTTGGTAGAGTTGTTGTCACCAAATCTCACAACACCTGATGCATTATTTGACAAAGAAATAAATTTACTTTTATCACCTGTCATGTGACTGGAGCATCCATTGTCCAAATACCAAATTTTATCCTCATTTTGTACATGGAATACGGTTCTATACTACTGAGAAACATTATTTTCTCTTATTCGCATATTTCTTTACATATATCCACTTTTGTTGTTTAGGTGGATCTTGTTTCCTTATTGGTGGATTATTTATTTTCTTGTGATAGGTGTATTGAGAAACATTAAAGTTTGAATTGGTGTAAGATGGGCCAAAATTTATTCTATAGCCTCTAGAGTTCTTTCTACACTCGCATCTTATGTCCAAACTAATTACAAGAAAAATAATACCCATAAAAGGAATGTGTGTACCTCATTGCATAGGTGATCCTAGGAACAATGTTTCTTCTTCTCGCGGTTTATAGAAACCTTTATTTGCAGTAGAGGAAGTACTTGGTGTATCTCGTGAACTTATTTTCTTTAGTATTTGGTAACTCTTTCTCCTTTCCTTCTCCCTTGAAGCCAATTCCATACTTATCAGTTATATTTTGTTGGCTGTTGAGTATATTAGTTAGCATAATAGAGATATTTTCTATCTTTTCATACATAGCTAGTTTTTTGAACATTTGGTCCATCTCGATTTCAACTCCTCCAATTCTGTGTTCAACTTTGAGCACTCATCCTCTTTTGATTTGTAGGACTTAGAGATCTTCTCCAACTGAGTTTCAAGTTCCTTTAGCTCATTAGCCTCCTCTTCTTCTTTTTGTGCTTGTCTTTTCTCAAAGATGCAGATTTGTTCCTCATAATCCTTTAATGTGCATCTTAGTTTCTGATTTTTCTTTCTGCATAGTTATAGTTCTTCAAGTGCACTTACCAACTCTACTTCAAGATTTACCTCAGCTTCCTCTTCATCAGAATCTTCATATTCAACTAAGTTCTTCCCTCTAGAGCTACTTTCTTCATCTACGTCCATAGCCATAAACAAACATTCTAATTGATCTTCATTATCTTCATTTTTTGATTTTTTTGTGTTGCTCAACTCTGATTCACTAGATTCTTCTTTAGAATAGAAGTTTATTTTGTTCTTGAATAATTTATTCTTGTTATATTTATTTTTATACTCAATTTCTCTTCTATTATGTTTATGACTTGTGTTCTTCATGTTTCGACTGATTGTCTTTATTCTTGTTTGGGAATCTACTAGAAAAATGACCTACCTATCCATAAGAAAAGCATTTGAATGGGAGTTTTCCTTTGTACTTACTAGATCCTCTTTTCAATTTCCTCATGAACAATGCCTCAATATTTTCTTCATCTAGCTCATCCGCAGAACCTTTGATTCTTCTTCATCTTCTTGACTAGACTTTATTTATTTCTTGACCTTGAAAGCCACTTCTTTCTTAGTGGTCTTGGTTCCAACAATTATCATCTTGTATGTAGCAAGGGTGATTTGTAGCTTGTCTATAGTCATATTATTCATGTACTTTGTGTCCTCTATGGCAAAAACCTTTGCATCATACTTTTTGGTTAGGGATCTCAAAACCTTTTGAAAAATGAAAGATTCTTCTAGCTTTTCTCCTAAGTCTGATCATGTTTATGACCTCATCTGTTCTCTGCATATATGTCATGATGCTCTCATCATCCTTCATTTTTCATATTCTCAAAATGAGCTCTGTAAGTTTGTAACTTTTCTAGTTTAACTTTCTCATCTCCTTCATAGATGCTCTGCAATTTGGTCCATATTTCCTTTGTTGTTGTGTAGTGCATTACCTTCACAAATTTTGTCTCAGTCAAGCCGCATAAAATAACATTCATAGCTCTTGAGTTGCACTCATATTCTACCTTATCCACTAAAGAGGTGATCAGTGTGGGTGGAGCTGTATATCCTTTTTTGATGCACTCCCAGATGTCAAAACCGAGTGACATCAGATATGTCTTCATTCTTATTCTCTAGAAAGCATAATTTGTCCTTGTGAATAGAGGTGATCTGGATAGAGATAAACCACCTTGTGCCTAATTTTCTACCATGCTTGTGATAGGAGGATCTCCTTAAAGATGTTAGGCTTCTATAAAAAGGACTCACTCTGATACCAATTGTTGCAAATCACAAGCACTGAGAGGGGGGGTGAATCAGTGCAAATTAAAAATTTTACACTCTTGATTCAATTTTATATTCTTTACCAATCTATATGTATGAGAAGCATACAATCAATCAAGTATTCATCATACACATAAACACTGAACACAAATATTTACCATGGGAAACCCTTTTGGGAGAAAAACCCACCAAAACCGTTTCTTATATTACACAAAGCAAGGAATCATAAGAATATAACACATCTTACAATATTTTTAGTGAGACACCAATCCCACAAGGAGCACCAACCCCTACACCTATGCTGATATTACACATAGAAAAGGACTCAAGTGAATATTACACATCACAAGATATTTATTTCGTAGGCACCCACCTACAAGGAAGCTACAACTCCCTAAATGTGCTAAGCTACAACTTAGACTTATTTACATATACATTTTGATCATGTAGTTACAAAATTGTCTAATACAATGAATTATGATCACTTTCCTGGCTCAATCTATGTTCTTTCTCTATCACACTCTTCTCTGGGAATTCATTCTACTCTCTTTTGCTCATTCAAATTACCAATATTATACTTTTTTATCTGATCATGTTCTTCATTATTTTCTCGATCTTACCCTTCTCTCTTCTTCACCGTTGTAGCTCTTCTTAGCTTGATTTCATCGTATTTTATTCTCTCTGCCTCTATCGCTCTTTTGGCTCTAGTGCCTTAGTTATTTTTCATGAGCAACCAACAACAAATAACTTAGAGTTTTTCTTTTATTGCACAAATGACTCAAAATTGCTTTCTTCAAAATTTGCATCATGTACTCTTCTTGATTTGTCACCTATGAATCTGGATCATTAAATGTTTCCAGCTTGAGTCCATATTTTATTCTTTCCTTGTTCGGCTTCATTCCTCCTTCTTCCACACATCTGACAAACCAATTTATTAGCCAACTTCCAAAAATAGAAAACTTGCATTGTTTAGAATTTGCATCATGAAATTAAAATGGTGACCCATCTTCTTTGCATTATTTTAATTCACCTTGAAATCAGGAATCTCCATCAAGATTATAACCAAATTGCCTCATGGTCAACATGCATTAAATGTTGGTAGCTGGAATAGAGAATTTCATTGGTCTATGCAAAGTTCCAGTTGTACTTGTAGTTGTAATTTTTTGTCAATCAAATCTCCTTCAAAATCTGAATGCAAATGTTCACTCTTTCAATTTGAACTCTAACTAATTGTCCTTGATCCACTCCAGTTCACTTTGATTGTTTCGTAGCTTCCTTTGGCATCTTTGATATTTTCCTTCATATCACGGATTATAATTTTTTTGTTAGGATTTTCTCTTATTTATTCAATTTTCAGCTTATCCACGGAATCAGATGCATTGTGCAAATTTTTCAACTTCTCACGGCTTTCCTTTTGTCTATGGAAATCTTATGTTCTTATAAGATTTTCTACTTATCCGCATTTTTGCATCTTTTCCCTTTCTACTTTGAATTCTTTTAATATTCATACCCGCATCTTTGACTTCGACCTTCGTCACTCCCGTGACACTCTCCTACCTTCAGCGGCTTCTTCTAGAGCTTTCCTTTAGTCCATGGTTCCTTCCTTGAGCTTCTTTACTCTACGACTCTCTATTTACTTGGTGGCTAACACCTTATATCTATGGCTTGCTCAAATGTTGTCTAAGTCCTTTAGGACTTATCCTTGATCATCTCAAAGCCTCTATGGGTTGACACTACCAATCAACCTTCATCTTTTTAGCTTGCTCACTTTACCAAATGACTCATTTTTCCATCAATGCAATTGGATATCAACTCATCCATCTTGACATCAATGAAAACATATATAATAATGACAAATATTCAACATAAGCATCCCGCTTATCTCGTTGATGTTGTTTGACTTACAAGGAGAGATCAACTGCAGGTATCAACACCCTCATGGCACCATTTATGGGGACTATTCCTACACATACGAAGAAAAATCAATCTCTCGTAACATACTCGAATATTTTTAGATGCAATTACATGATTTGAACATCATCTTTTGTTTATATTTATAAAAATGGGCTTAATAAGAAGTTATTTGCTTGATATTTTCCTATTTTAAGAAATATTTCCATTAAATTTTCTTGGTTAGGGGTAAATATTGACAAAGGATGTTGAGATTTGTCAAGGATTTGTTAAAATTGATCATCAAGGTTCAAATTGACAAGTCATTTACAATGATTTACACATCTAAGGTACAAGACCTTAGTGATGAATCCACATTGTTTATAATTTTTGGTAAATACCAGTGCCTCAAGCTTTAATAATTGAAAATATGTCATCAAGATCTATAAAGCTAGAAGGAAGAAGGTCCTTCTTCAAGACAAATCCTACTAGAAAATTATTTCCAGATCTAGGAAGGAAAAATCCAACTAAGAAAAAGTTTGCAGAACATTTGGATATTAAAGGTTGGAAGAGAAAGTAGTGTCTATGGATGAAAGTAATCATTCTCTGATAGAGGATTATTCTAACCCTCGTACAATTTTAGATCAAACAATCCTTGTATGCGAATTTATATACTCCAACTTGTGAGGGGCCTTCATTTGCAACTGATAAGGGTATTCCTCATCTCCCTCATTTGTCACTTAGAAGTAATAGAGTTTTCTATGAAACTGAATCATTAAAGGACCAATACTTTGAGGATCATACACCATTACCTCAAAGACCTCCTATCCCATACCATTTTAACCCTCCTGTTGGGACACCTCCTCAGAATAATATGGCTCATCCTCCACCTAGAGCTCTATTTGTTGTAAAAAAATTTACACCCATAGATTTTCATGGTATGGTGGGTTATCCTAATGCAGTTCCATAAGAAGTGAGGAAAAATTTCCTAAATTTTAAGGAAATAATGCTATTACTGGTGATTAGCACCTTAGACTTTTTGTTAATATCATGGAGGATTTTGAGATTGAACATGAAGATGTGTATGTCAAATTTTTCATTCACACCTTAGAAGAGGATTCTCATGATTGGTATAAATCCTTACCAAATAATTCCATTGATTCATGGGATGAGATGAAAAATTCTTTTAGATTACAATATGGGGACAAGACTGATCCTAGGTTTCTCCTCTCAGAATTCAAAAATATCAAGAAGAACCCCAATGAACCAGTCCAAGACTTTAATACTAGATTTAACAAAACCCTAACTAGATTTCCAATGAAATTGAGGCCAAGTGATGAGTCCTGCCTGATAAAGTATTGTGATGCCTTTGATAAGAAAGCAACATATTATTTGAGGGACAAAACCTCGGACTTTGAGACAAGATTTCTCCATGGAAGTACAGATAGAAAATAATATCAAGGCAACAAGAAAGCCTCCTAAAAGGGAGGGTGTTAAGTTATTTAATCCTGAAAAGCCTCAACCAAGCAAGGGATTTGATCTGGAGGAATTTGTTAAAACTCTAGTAGGAGTAGTAAAAGAAATATCTTATAAACTTGCTAGAGCAGAGAAAGGGATAGGAAAAAGTTCTCAGGGCCAACACCAAACTCAAGGTCAAAATAGAATTAGAAATCATCCTAGGGGTGATCATATATTATATGAGAGAGGTAAAGGGCCCATGGGATCAAGAAATAAATAACAACAACCAAGAGAAAACAAATTGGTCCTTGATCCTTTAACTGCTAGAGTTTCTATGATAGAAGAAAATCATGTTATTGAGTGGTGTGATAAATGTTTCTTACCACATTCCCATGTGATATTAATGAAGAAAGTGAAGAGGTTGATGATGATGCTACTTTTGGTAATGTGTGCATGATGGAATTCCCTGACAGTCCATAACAAGGAGCTACTTCTACTAAATTATTGAGTGCCAAGACTGTGGAATGTTTTTGGGACTACATAAACCGGGTATCTCCTCTTCCTTCTACTAGTAATATTGAAGTTGATATGGTCTAGGATTTTGACTTTCCCAATCATGATTTTGAATATTTAAGGGCATTGATGATTAAGAAATATGATGGTGGAATTCCTTCTGAGGAGGATAGATAATTATTAATGAATGCAGTGGTGGCCCAGAGAAAGAATATAATCTAAGAAACATGACTGTTAAAATGGGAGGGCCACAACCCAAACCAAATAATCCCCTCCTCACTAATATCCCAAAGGATCCCCCAAGAAATATGTACCAACCAAAATTCTAGCTAATGCCAATAAACCCAGTAACCCTGCCCAAGCCATGAAGAACCTCATACCACAAGAAAAGGAAATTACCCTACCTCTCAGTACAACCTTACCCAAGTATACCCCCTGTGATATGGCTCAAATTTTGAGCCAAATCAAGGTCATTGTACCCATTATTGAGTTGCTTAGGATCCCTGAGCACAAAAGAAGAGAATTTGAGTACTTGGGATTTAAGGAGGAGGTAGTGACCCCGGGAAAAGATGTTAACAATCTTGATATTCCTCATGTTATTGAAGAATTGGAAGTACCAAAAGCATTGGAAAATTTGGGGAATCCCCTGAAGTATATCTAGGAACTTCCCTTGTTGAGTCCTAACTTGATGTTGATCCCTTCTATACTAATTTTATTATTAATGACAAACTTGTTCATAATTGCATGTTTGATTCAGGAGCTTCATGTAATGTGATGCCCCTTGAGGTTATGAATGAGTTGGATATTAATTAACAACAACCTTTGGAAAGTGCACTACCATGGACTCAAGAGAAGTACCAGTAATTGGGTATGTCAAAGGTTTTGTGGTGTAATTAGCAACTTACCCTAGTAAGTATTTAACCATGAATGTGGTTATTGTTGACTTTCCTGAAAAATGGGGTATGATGTTGTCAAGGAAGTGGGATTCTAGTGTAGGGGAAGCATGCAAATGGATATGTCATATTCCACCATACCAGTAGAAGGGAATATTGTCAAGTTATATGGGGAGAAGAAGATGTTACATCTGATTGAAGATCCTAATAATGCTACTTATGAAGTTTTGTATACAAATGTCGATGTTAATAATTTTTTTGGGTATGTAGATTTTGAAGAATATGGTAAAGATAGCTCCACGACCACCAATTTCATTGTCTCTAGATCTTACAAACACTCAACCTACCATTTATCCTATCCAAGTAGCTTCTAAGAAACCGGTTCAGTTTAGCCCCTCCCCTTCAAACGATCTATTTGAAGTCAAATAATTGCTACAAACTTCTAGAACAAGCTCGTTGCACTCAAGAGGAAAAAATTTGAATATAGTCATCCATATCAGCCACAACAGCAGTATGAGGCTAACCGTCATCCATTTCAAGGTAAAAATCAGCCTCAAAATCAAACTGCAAGTCAAGATGTGAATGTCAAGCCTTTCAAATTCTAGGACCTCTTGATACTAGCTCATCTAGAGCCATAGTACCTGTCTAAAATAATCTAGTTCAAGATTTTGAATGGTGTTATCCTTGTTCTTCAACCTCACAATCAAAATATTTTCCCTAATGGAGTTCTTAGTCAGGCCCTTATATTTCAAAGTGTATCCACCCTTTCGAGCCAACAGATAAATTCATCTACACAGGAAATAGCAGATCAACTGCAGGTACCTAAAGAAACCAATTTCTTGAATTGGCAAGCAAAAGATTTTTGTGGGTTGAATACAAATTCCTCATCAGTGGTGGAAAACACTCATTCCAAAAAGAGAGCAATGGAATATCAACCTTCCAAACTAAATAAATCATCTACTTCACAACCTCATCCACAAGTAGAGGTTGATAAAGATGTGGGAAAGAAAATGCCAGAAACACATGTTAGCCAAGTTGTAAGAAAAGAAGGTGTTTCAGGCATCACGATGCCTAACAAGCACTTTCCAAAAGAGGATTCTAATACCCAAAGAAATGTCAGCAAAGTAGGAGCAATCCCCTTTAGCATTGTAGAAAAAATTAAGAAGACCAACCTAAGTGTTACTATGTGGGACACACTCTCAATTCCTTCTCAAATAAACTTGTTGCGAGAGGCTCTGAATAGTTTTGGTACAACCGACAGATCATTGGGTCGTGGAGTACCAATTACTACTAGTTTTTGGAAACCAAAAGGGAAAATTATTTTGAATGCAAACAAACCACCACCATTTTATATTTCCCTAATCATTGGTGATCATTTGGTACATAATTGCATGATTGATCATGGTGTCAGTAGCTTAGTTATGCCCAAGCAATTTATAGATGTACTAGGTATACAATATGCACCGGTCAAAGAGGATTTGTTCACCGATGACACATCCACTAAAACTATTAGATTTATCAAAGTAATTCAACTTACCATACATGCATGCCTGAGTTTTTCATTCACCTAAGACATATTAGTCATTGATCTCCCTCCTCTCTTTGTCATCTTCCTATCACAAGATTTTACTACCAAGATGGGCAATTACCTATCATCCGATTTGTCGCATATGATTCTCGTGGACTTGATATGGAACCAAAGTGACTATAAGGGTGGAACAAATCTACCATAATCATGTATAACCCTACAATGCTAGTCCTATAAATGGGAATTATACCATCAGTGATCCAAAAGAAGAAGATGATGATCATGAACCGACCACTCTTGTTGAAGAAGTCCCTAATACTGTGATGGATGAAGTGAGTGGAGATCATCAGTACGATCCCTACGCTGATGTGTTGGCAGAGGAAGAAGTTATTTTTCTACTTTTGGAAGAGATAGGATTGGGTACATACTGCATTCATGAAGAAGGTATAATCATACAACAACTTGTCAAAACACAAAGCAATTCTCAAGCACTCGTGGAATTTTTTATTCAATAGCTCAAGGAGTAAGAATGGATCTGGTGTTGGTGTCATGCTAATTTATCCAGAAGGAGATAAGTACTTCTCCTCTTTTTGGTTGCAATTCAGTTTCACTAAAAATGTTGCTTTGAATACGAGCCCCTTTTCCAAGGAATTCAAGAACTCAAAATAAGGGAATCAAATCCCGACTATTTTTAGATACAATTATTTAGTTGTTCATCAAGTGAAAAACGTAGTGCATCTAAAAATATATTTTAACATCATACAAGAACCAAGTCTTGGATTTGACTCAATATTTTGAAGCTTTTGGGATCCATGCAGCCTCCTAGAAATAAAAATCAAGATGTTCATAGGCTTGCTATAATTGGCTCGCAATACAACATACCTATTGATATCATGAAATAAGGGTGGAAATCTGTCAAAATGGTGGTTTGACCTATAGTTCCTGATAATGTGAGTAGTTGGAAAGTGTTTTATAGTGACAAACAAATTGTCATTTTTCTACCAGAAGAGGTGGAGTTTTCTACAAAAAATTAAGATAAGTTACAAGAATCATATGGTGATCAAATCATACAATTGAAAAGAAACAATCTACCAAAAGGTTTAGTAACTTTGGTATGAATTTTCAATTCAGATGATCAAACCAAAATACAAAGCTCTAACATGGTGATCAAAGAAGAAGAGTTTGAGGAAGTCAAGGTAGAAAATGAAATATTTATTAAGATTGGAAAAGTGTGTATCCCAAAAGGAAAAAAGGATTTTTTAAAACTTTTTCAAGAATATAATGATTTTTTTACATGGAGTTATAAATATTTACATGGATTCAATCTATTTCTAACACAATATACCATCGAAGTGAATCCTAATGCCAAGTCAATTTGCAAAAATAGAGGCCAATTAATCCCAAAATTGAGCCACTAATGAGAAACGAGCTAACCGAACTCATCGAGGCTTGTATAATTTTTCCTATCAAGCATTCTTCTTGGGTAGCCAATCTTGTCCCCTAAGGAAGAAGAAAAAGAGATTCGGTTAAGTGTGGACTTCAAAGTGATTTGAACCATGTCTCATTGAAATACCATTATCCTCTTCCATCAATGGAGCAAATCCTTCAAACGGTGGCAAGAGATCAAATATTTTCCTTTTCAATGCATATTTGGGTTGCAATCAAATTCTAGTCCAAGAATCCAATCAATTTAAGATGGCTTTCACTACCAAGTGGGGCACATACACTTACAAAAAAATTCCTTTCAGATTTTCTAATGTTGGGGATACTTTCTAAAGAGCCATGGAAATGGAATTTAAGGGACTAATCAACGATATTATCTTGGTTTACTCGTATGATATAATTGTATACTCTAAGCATACAAAAGACCAAAACACACATCTAAGGAAGATTTTCCAAATATGTAGAGAGTTTGGAGTTTCACTTAACCTTAAGAAATGTATTTTTGTAGTGCACAAAGGAAATTTGTTGGGCATGTTGTTTTAGCAAAAGGATCACAATCGATCCAAACAGATTTGTTTGATTATGTCTTTATCTCTCATAAGTCACCGTAAGGGTATCTAGAGTTTTCTAAGAACCATAAATTTCATGTAAAGATTCTTCCCTCAATTTGTACGATTGGCACAAACAATTGACAACCATTCTCAAAAATATGCCATTATCATGGACAAAGAAAGGAAGGGATAGCTCGATGCCATCAAAAAGAACATTTATCAATCTCCCATGCTTTGGTGAACCCTGTGTTTGATATATATTTTATTATTTATGCTTTTGTAGGTCAAGCGAGTATTTCAAGGATCCTTACCTAGAAAAATGACAATCTGATGGAGGAACCAATTGCTTTCTAAAGCCATTCCCTCAAATACTATGAGCTCAAATATTCATTCAATGAAAAATAGGTATTTACGGTTATTCAAAATTTGAAGAAATTCAAGCACATGTTTTCCAACAAAAAAATCATTTGATGGTGCCTCATACAAGTGTCAAGGAATTTTTATTAAACAAAGAGATGAATGAAAAGCATGCTAGATGGATCACAAAAGTGATGGAGTATGACATACATATAAAAGTTACCAAACTTATCGTGAGGTAAAGGTTTGTGTCAACAACTTGCTATAGACATGGAATCAAAAGGTGATGAGGATGTGACGCTCCTAAACACTGATGAAGGTGATGATCAAAGTTGATCGTTATCCAAAATGAAGAGTTTCCTTTTCTCACAAGTATATACTATGAACATGGATAAAAATCAAAGATGAAATTTCCATCTTCAGTCTATTACATATGTTTTGGTAGATTATGTTCTCTTTCAAATGGATTTGAATGGTGTTCTCCTTTGGTGCATTGGGATGGAACAGTAACAAAAATACTAGAAGACTTTCACAATGCTCTATCCATAGGACATTATTATACACAAACAACTCGATACCAAGATCATGTGATATGGTTATTATTGGTTAGATTTGTTTAAAGATGCCCATATCTGGGTAAGGAAGTGTAAGGAATGTGCCCTTTTTACCAGAAGAAGAATTTTTCAGCTCTTCCACTCCATCTAATCCAAGTGGATCAACATCATTCAATGGGGGTTAGATTTCATTGGAATGATTAATCCTCCATCTAGTGACGGACATAAATGGGTCCTTACTGCAATAGAATATTTTACTCGATGGACAGAGGTAGTAACATTGAAGGAGAGAAATGAGAAGGAAGTTCTTTTCTTAGAAGGTATAATGACAAGGTTTGGTATTCCATTTATAGTTATTTCAGACAATGTAATGGATTTTCTTGGTCTAAAATTGAGTGAATGGTTTGTTAAGAATGGGTTCTACCTCAAGACTTCATCTAATTACTATCCATAAGGAAAAAAATTGGCTAATTATAGAAACAAAAATATCACAAGGGTTATCAAGCACAAAATGGAGACTAACAGGAGGACTTAACACACACAACTTAAAACTACTTTATGGGAAGATCAGATCACACATAAAAGGGCCATCAAAAATTCTCCATTCATGCTTGTATAAGGAAGATATGCAAAACTTATGCTCTCCTTGGAGTTAACTTCTTTGGATTTAGCTCATCAACTTGAGGTTATGGAGAATGATCCTTTGACAGTTAGGTTTGCTAAACTCACTCAGTGGAAGAAGTACGAAACAAGGCTATGAAGAATTTGGAGAAACATCAGGCTTAGGTTAAGAAATATTTTGACAAGAAGGCATCCAAAAAGCATTTTCAAGAGGGAGATTTAGTTCTCAAATGGGATGAAGATAGAGCCAAACCAAGAAAACACACCAAGTTTGACGCTCTCTAGAGCAGGCCATACATCATCACAAGTTACAAAGAGGTAAATTTGTTTCATCTATCTAGGCTCAATGGAGAAGAAATTCCCATTCATGTGAATGAGATACATCTCAAATATTGCTTTTGAGATCATTTCACCCCTGTACAGTTTAGTTAGGTGTTTTCCTCCAAGTGCTTATACACATTGTTATGTGTTTTTATTCCTTTTCTTTCCTTGTTGTGTGTTTTGTGTTTTTCTTGCACATTGTATCATCATTGGAAGTTTTCAAGAAGAAGAAGGTATGAGGTTTCAAAATATGTCCAAGATTTCAAGAATGTTGAGTATTCGTCAGTTTTGGTATATTTCTTATCTAGTATTACTGAAGAGTTCAAGGTCATGTATCACAAAAGATCAAATCACTTTCAAGATTCTAACATTGACTCCATGCCCAATGGATGACTTAAGGATACTGGAATCATGCTTAGCAGGAAATCATCCATAGCAAGAAATCATCCTTGAGAGGTTTCCAATAATTTTATCCAATTTTGCACACTTGGAAAAATTGGTCAACAAAGGCCTGTTATGCTCTAGGATTGATTACAGGCCCCTAAGGTTCAAGGTTTTCTCTCAGGTACGGAAATTATCCTGGAGGGCCCATTTCTAGTCAACACAGGAAAACATGATAAAAATTGTTAATTCATTGTTCTAGGGGTTTTATTTTTCTTCTATTACCTCACCACTCTCCATGAGAAACTCATGAAGTCTAAACACCAAGGTAAAATTAGATTTAGAGGGGTGGATAGCATTAAGTAAAGAATGATATTTCGAGAAGCTTGGAAAGTTACTTGATGAGATCAAGGTGAGTTAGTTTATTTTAACTCAACCTCAAGGATCGATATGGAACTAATCGGTAGGACTCAATTCAAGCATAAATCTCTATATTTAACTCACTTATTTAGAGTCATAGCTAACACATGAAGAAGACAGCCCTGAGTGCATCGAGATATGGTTTGGTTGAAGATCTCAATGTATGGATGAGGAGTTATACATCGCAAGGTTCAAGTAATGCGTTGAAAAGTATCGGTGGATAAGTATTAAGGAATAAATTTGGGTGTCATGGTGAGTTCAGGTTATACACAAGGGTGACCTACTCAAAGTTAAGTGAGTTATTTTCCCGAGCTGGGAAATGGTCATATTGAATGAGAAGCTTGTGTTGCCTTAGTCGTAGATCTCAATGACCACTTAGGGCTCAGGTTAGGTTGCAAAGTTCAACAAGATAGCTTGAGAGTGGAGTTTGTGAGCCAATAAGTAGCTCGATGCATCGAGCTTGAATATGGTAAATGAGTATGGATGACTCAGAAATAGAGTCATGCATTGGATCTTGCAATGAGGGACTCACAATGTGGATGTGGGCATCAAGATCAAAGTGTATGACTTAGATCGTGGTTAAGATGAGCTCATATTTAGCTCGGAGTTTCTTGAAAAATATTCAAAGACAATCTCATGAGGAAAAGGCTGAGCTATGCTCATGGCATGACAAAGACAATGCATGAATCAGATAGAGATGGAACTTGGTAGTTTCATCAATCATAGCATGGAGTGCATGAGTTAGCTTATAGAAGGATTCTAAGGTGAGCCCATGGGATTATGGTGCATGACACATCTAAGTGAAAACAAGCCACGCCTAGCTTAGGACAGATTGAACACCAATCATTGGGAGCTCGGGAAACGTGCTCACAATGAGCTCAACATGGAAAAACATGACATGGCTCACATGAACGAGTCTCTCGAACATGATTTATCAAGATCAAATGAAAGGTTCAAGATATTTTTATCCCAAGACAAGGTTATTAGGAGTGGCCCGAGTAACTCGGTTTGGGAGTTCATGTGTTAACTTGCCTCATTGGTGGAGTCGAGCCACTCTGTGGCATTACGTAAAGGAGTTGTTTGCATGCATAATGGGTGACCTGCATGAGGTGCATTAAAGATGGATCTCAGATCAAACCAAGTAATGGCTTAAGGGATCGCTAGAGTGGTGACCTCTAACTCAAGCACACAAGCAGTGTCAACTTGGTGGTAGCTCGCAAAGATGGTTTCAGCAATAGTGAGGAGATCAAGAAAAATGGGCTCATCAAGTCACTTTATGAAGTACACCAAGGTGGGATAAAATGGCTTGATGAGGTTTTTTTTATTGTAGAGCCATCAACTTGGGAAAATTTTACATTTAATTAAGTGAGATGCCTAGCCTTGCAAAGATAAATGTAAAGAATGAAGAGTAGGGATGAGTCAATTTGAAAATCTCAAATGTAGCCAAGCCAATTTTTGAGTGGAAATACCCCAAGTTCATAGGGAGTGAGTAACAAAAAAAATATAGAGTTTGAAGTCGTGGCACAGGGCGAGCTCTTGGTGACTTAATAATCACAAGAGAATGAAAGTACATGAGTGAGTCATTCTCATTGAGCTCAATGGAGCGATGGAATTCACAGGGGTGGAAATATATTGATCATTGGTTGAGCTAGAGAGTGTAAGCAAAGTGTCCACAGATGTGAATGAGCCATTTTTTTGTATTAAGAAGAGAAAATTTCTTGGGCATGAGGAGTTTGAGTTGGTGTGAATGCATCGTCGATGAGTGGGATTGTGATGCTTGAATGCATCTATGATAAGTTCATGATTCGATAAGGTGATCTCGGTAGTTGAGTTTAGCTCTTCATAAAGGAAGATCGATAGGCATGGATGAATGCTATATTTATGGAGATGAGGCTTGAGTTGAGGAGACTCATGAATTTCTCTCACCTGAGTTGAGATCAAGGTGGCCAAGGCAAGTTCGGGGAATTTTTAGCCCATTTCCAGTCAAGTGGGCGGAAAGAATGCATAAACCCCACACTAAGTCATGAATAGGGGAATTCAGGGAATCTATTGTTAGGTGGAGGTGTTAAGATGGTGAGCCAACATAAAAATCCCACATTTGGAAGATTTTCAGTTCTCCGTTTGGGGAAGTGGGAAAATTTGTGGCTAACTTTGAGCATGACATTGTGGAAAAGTGGGCGATGACAACAAATTCACCAAGATAATGCATTCTAAGTTAAGTAGGGAACATTATATATGCATGATTGAGTCATTAGTAAATGATCATGTTTCACAAAATTGAGCTCGAGTCTTTTGGCTTGAGTTCAAAAGACTTGTCCGAGCTAGTGAGTCATTCACCGAGCTATGTGGAAGGCCATTGGAAAGACCGAGTGGCGTGGAAATAGATGGTTCTACACAGAAAATTCATGTAAAGGTGCCTCAAAAAAGTGAAAATAGATCTACTCAATTGGTTCAAGCTCACAGTGCTACCACAAAAGAGCTCAAACATGACTAGAGAAGGGTGCATCTGCCGACTGAGATTAAGTTGGTAGCTTGTGAGATTGAGCTCGAGCTCTACCGATTCATTAAGCTTGGCATCATAGGAATTAGGTGAAGGCCATATCATCAAGGGAGATCGGTCTAGCGAGCTCAATCATGGAGGATTGGCGCCGAGTTGCCTCAAATTGGAAAAAATAATTTGACTATCACGTATAAAAGCTAGATCACCATCGGGTGATCATGTAGATCAAAACTAAGATGTTAGGTGAAGTGAACTTATATTGAGTCAAGATTGATGATTTGGGGGCCAATAAGAACGTTGAACAATGCATATGAAAAAATATTGAGTATGGGAAGTTAGGAGGATTAGCTCATGGATAGAGTTAAGTAAAAATCCACGTTCCTCAAGAAATAAAATCCCGTGAGCGAACTATGTAAACATGTCACACGGGCTGTAGGATTCAACTCATCCCAACATAGCAGAGGATCCAAATACCATCAAAGGATTTGACGAGTCAAGGGGCTAGCTTGATAGCTTGGCTCGGTGAGTGAATCATTTAAGTGAGTATAACCAACATTGCAGAGGCTTGTGGATCATTTTGACTCAACCTATACATGAACATGGTTGAGGCATGGTGAAAGATCTCATCATTTGGAATTTTATTTTGGAGGACGAGTTCATACTCAGAATGGTAACATCGAGCGAGCCTTTCAAATGGCATGAAGATGGTGAGTCAAATGGAGTTGGCTCAACGGGTTGAAGTCAAATTAAAATTGCACAAGTTTGGCATGATGGGAGCCAATGTATATTTGAGATGTTTTGATGAGCTCTAGGCAACTCGGTTAGTTGAGCTATGAGTGAAATCACCAAGAAAATGGAGTTTCATTCAAGCCATTGAGAGATTTTCACATGGATATCAAGCTGAAATAAAGAATTAGCTCGTCAAAGGAGAGTCATTTGAGTTGTTAGCCAAGTCATAAGCAATTAGATCCCACCAAGGAAAAACAGAAGGTGCTCAACTTGGTCATGTAAACATGAGAGGATGGTGAGTTGACTAATCGAGTTAGCATTAAAACCCTTCAATGCAAACCGACCCTAAAGGGGTCCCACCTAAAAATATTAAATTTTATTTTTATTAAAATATTTTAATAAAATGATATTTTTATTATTAAAATATTTTATTTAAAATATTATTTTAATTAAATAGTGGATAAGTTCAAAATTTGCATTAATGGCACATGATGGAATGTTCTTAAGTGATTCAACCAACTTTGTAATTAATGTTGACCATCATGTGCCTTCATTTTAGGAAGGAATTTATGAATTCTCCTCTCTTCTCTCACAAAATTCTTCTATAAATGTAAGTTGGAAGTTCATTCCAAGGGGTTACACATTGGTTACAGAACTTAGACGTGTGACACAAGTTGGAAAAGTTAGACATTTTAGACAAGTACATATTTTTAAAGAATCCTCTCTCTTCTGTAAGCTAGATTTGTGGATTAGGGAACTTTCAAGCCTCCTTTCTAAGACTGTAATGGAAACCATTTCCTCTTCTAAATGTAATGATGCATTGTGCACATTGTTGAAGTAATAAAAGTGTGTGTTTTGTGACTACTATTAGTCCTTTTATCATCCTATATACTTCTTTGTGCCTTTCTCATGCTTACAGGTACACTTGTGCAAGTTTAAGTTTCTATTACAGGTTCTTGGAGTTATGTTCATATCAAGTGGTGGAGTTATGCATGTAGTTGAGTTGTGGTGCTTTTTCACCCTTATTAGTTTCATTATTCTTCACTGGAAGACTGAAAGATTGTTTGTCTAGTTTATTTTAACAAAGGGAGCACACACTTCTTTGTTTGTGGTATTTTATTAACCTTTCCAAGTTGCAGTAGGTGAATTTGTCTTGTTATGCACAACACCCTCTTCAAATTAACCCTTCCCGAGTCTAGCAACACCCTTTATTTGGTGCATCACCATCCCTAGTATAGTTTCATTTCTTACAAATATCTTTCCATAAAGCCCATGAAAATGTTAGTATAGGTCTAGATAACCATTTTATTGCACTAGGAGTAGTACAACAATTAGTTTAGGAAGAGGAAGTCGGTCTTCTCTCAAGGTTCACCTTGACCCCGTGCCCCATAACTTGAGAGGTGATCCCATGTTACCCAATCACATTGAATGTCTTGTTCACATTCTAGCTATTCATATAGTGCATTGATTTGGTGATAACATATATCATAAGACATGTTTGATAGAAGAGTCTTAAAGTGCACATCATATTCCCGCACACTCTCTATCATACCTTGTTTAATCTCCTTCAATGTGCTGATGATCTTTTCTCAAACTCAAGAATATGGAATTCCACTAAGAAGTCATCACGTAACACAATATAATTCACCACCGTCGATGTTGGTCATACTTCTAGTACCAGCTATGAGCACGTCCTCGTAACGTAGTTTCAAACTAACTTGCCTTCCGCTCCGGGAACCGATACCCTTTGCATACCATAGTAATTTGTAATTATGTACATGTTTCATGGTATCTCCAACACCCTTGTAATCGTGTAAGTGAATATACATCTCATTAAACACCGATGATGGTGTTTTGCCCTTGTCCTTTAGAACTAGGACCTTGATTCCCTCTTGTATTTCCTCAACCAACGAGATCCACTAGATCTACTAGCTCTTATTCCTTTGGATCCACTAGATTCTCCTCCCATTGCAGTTAAGGGTTCTATCACAGCTTGCACTCTATGAACCCACAATCATATTAAACTATGTGGCCGACATTATGTGACGTTGAACCACTCCTAGATTTGATACCAAAACCATATGTACCCATACCTTGCCTAAATGATGTGTTAGATAGGATGCCTCCAAACATAGGAAATTTTTGTGCTACCATAGAAGAAGTAAATGAAAAATTATATCTACCAAGTGATGCTTGACTACTAATACCAAAACCAATAGGGTTAACAACACTTATATCAGGAATGAGAAAACTAAGCCCTAGGGTTTGGTCATCAGGTTGGATAAGATGCGTGCCTATGGATCTCCTTTCTCCATACGATGATATCTCACCAGAAGATGAGATGGTTTCTCTCCCATGCTTACTAATATGGGGTAGCATAGGCTACTCAAGTCCCACACCCTCCACGTGAACCTTAAATCCTTCCCGTAATGTTTGCCTCCATAAATCCATCACTCCAACAACTTTGCATTGTCTCACCAAATCCCTTTCTCACACTTCATTATACTTGAGCTGCATCTCTTCTCTCTCTACTTCTACCGTACGATCTTCCATATTTCACCACACCAGCTTTGGTACCCCGAGATTAGTGGGAATTTATCCAGCCATAGGAAATGCCTCCATACTTAGAGTGATGATTAGGATCTTAATGGCTAATGGCATAACACACAAGAATGATCCTCTTGGCTCCCGCAAGAACTCAAACTCAGCAATATCTAGGAAAGAATATGTTGAAAGCACATATTCTAAGGTATACTTAGTCAACAATCCACTCCATAATTTATCAACAACATGATTCCATGTTAGATCAACATCATGCAGCCTCTAATACTCTTCTTGGGTCCAAACATAAGGTCTATAATACCAACTCTTCCTTGATGCATATGCCGACAACCATTCATATAACTCTACTAGGAAATAACAAAATAATGTCTCATAAATCTCATGATACAGGTGCTCCTCTACCCATTTACGTGCATCAAACTCAGATTTATTGTTAAATCACTGAGTAAACTTATCCTCTATTCATTTAAACCAAGTCTCGATGTTGTCCAAGGTCAAGTGTTCTGTCATCGACACCATTCTAACAATAATTTCAAAAGAGGTCTCGACAATGTGAACAAAAATGTAGTCTCATCCCCTTACTCCCTTTAAACCCCAAGTGCACCATCCTATCACCCAACATTACCTAAAAGCTCACCCGAGGTGTGCGCAGCACCGAGCCCCTCCTTTATGTGAGCTTCATAAGAATGTCCACCATTAATGGAGGAATGGTTGTAGAAATAGAAAATACACGTATCCATTCTAGAAAAGAAGTAAAATCACTAGATCTAAGCATAGATGCATCATAATATAAAATTAAACACTACAACATCATAAAGAGGTCAGATTTGAACCATGAGAAAAATAAGAGTACTAGGGTTTGAACCCATCAACATACACATTCTAAACAATCCAAGATATTCATTGATTCACAATTGTTACAATATCCAGATTACATCAACAGTGGTCATAACTCGACCAAATATATCAAGATAATAACATCCTACCCTTCCCATGGCTCGATCTAGATACCCTATATTACCCCCGTAAAACCATTACATAGTCTTCATCATGCATATGTACATCCCATATGCACCCATTCTCTCTACTCTCTCTCTCTCTCTCTCTCTCACACACACACACACACACACATTCTTGATCCTTTTTCTAGATCCAAATTCCTCCTTAAATAGGATAAGAGATCACCTAATCATCATTCCGTAAGTGATCCCGCATGCCAAATTTCATCATACTGCATACTCGAGTGTCCAAGCCATGCAGATTCCAACTAGCCATAACAACCTCCACTTTACATCCCATAACCATAATGATTCCCTGAATATTATTTTCTTGAGCTCCAAGTCTTCATGTAATAACCTTGTCATCATTACGCTTATCCATAGCTTCACGTGTTTTACATGTGATACCCTTTAACTGAAATGTAGATAAGTCCTTAAACCCTTAAACCCTTTCCTACTTTCATACACAAACCTATCTCTCATTGTGTACATTCACTTACACACTTTTCTCCATAGTGCGTTCTACGTGCACTCATCCTCTTCCTTAGGATTTATTCATTTTTCAGGCTCAACATAATTTATTCCTCTTTCCTCTTTAGATTTTCTCTTAGAATTATATTGGGAATATTTCATACTCTCTCTGCTTCTCCTCATGTGTGTCTTCTAAGTTCTTGCGCACTTCCTCCATTTTTATAGGTTCTCTCAAGTTCAGGATATCCTCGCATCAAACATACATGGTAACTTGAAGTTTGTTTCCTCCTCAAGTGGATGCGAGTCATAAAATCACCCTTTAGATAACTAGTCCCGGCTCCTATATCCAAAAATGATAGTCTTTTTGTGCTTATCCGATGCTTTTACCAATCCCTTGTCGCTTCTCGGTGACTTTTTGTGTCCTCTTGCACTTCCCCATGAGTGACCTCTACCCACAAAATCCTTTTCTCTGAGCAGATGCTCCTTCCTAATCTTTATTGAATTTTTATTTTCCCTTTTTGTGTGCAAGTATTAAATTTCTTTATCTCTTCTTCCTCCTTATGGCCTTTTTATATTTAATCCTCTATTTTATGCCACTCTTTTGTCACAACATTTCCTTTTTCTCGTGATTATTTTTTCTATGCGCTTCTTATCCTTTTTTGTTGGGCAGGTATTTTTGTAAGTGTCATTGATGTCAAATGTCATTGATGGAAAAAGGAGGTTCTCGAGCTATATGTTTCTTTAGGAGGTTTCATTCATAATCAATCTTGTAGGTTGATTAGTAGTGTCCAACTATGTTGTGTCCCATATGTTTTTTGGATAAGATAAAAAGAGTTTGGTTTTAAGGGGACCAAAAAACCCCGTACATAGAAAGAATCTAGTTTAAATAGAAAAAACCATCAAAATTCCAAGGAGGAAAAGTAAAAAAATCTTGACAACATACCACCATAGAATAGAGCCAGATTGCACAAAGTCTACATATTAAACATTACATTTTTTGACAAGACAGAGCCTAAAAAGAAATTGATAGAACAAGGAAAAAGACCAAAAAAAGGGTAGTGAAATTCTATCCATTAGTTCTTCATAGCCTTGCTACGAGATCTAGTACTCACCTCTACTATCCTTCCTACATGCAACTTTAATGATCACTTGTTTAGGTCTTTTCTCCTTCTTTTCCATATTTCGGGTGTTCAAACTTGCAGGTTATTTCATGATTTTCTCCTCATTTTTCTCAATCTGGGTGTTCATAGCCTCCATTTTAGAATCCTTCAGTCTTAGAATCTTCACTATCGAAACTACTAAGAATATTCATTGTCACACATATGTTGTCTTGGTGCATCTCGCATGGTCAGTAGGCATGGCTAAGATAATATGGACTATTGATTATAATCCGTAGATTGTATGAGGTATTCATGAGGTCAAGAATGGTCAATATGAAATGTCAAAGGTGTTAATGATTTTGTAAGTGGTCATCATGGTTAGTTCATAAGAAGTATGTGTTGAGTAAGGTCATTCTAGGCCTAGTCCTAGACCTAGGTCAAGCAATATGAGTTGGTAATATGATAAATAGAGTAGGATAGAATTTTTAGAGCATGTAAGGAGTATATTTAGTTTTTACAACATGTGTAGGAGGTGCATTAGGTTATATTTTAGGTAGTAAGTGTATGTACAAGGTCCATTTAGAGCAAGACTACAAGACAAGGAAAGGAAAACATGGATAAGTCTTAGTGCATGTAGATATTTAGAGGGTACAAGGAATTAATGATATTAGTAAATCATGAAGGATTTAATCATATTGATTGGTCAAATTTAAGGTCATAGGTCAAAGAAGAAAGCAAGAAAACTTAGTTTTAGCTCTATTGAGAACTTGAGAAGGTAAAAACCAGCTCCATGGACATGTTAATTTTGTCACCCACATGTGAACACTTTGCATAGGTGCCTAAGAATTTTAGGTATGTTTTTACATGGAACCAAGAAGCTTTTAAAGAATAAATAATTCATTTGGATGTGAGATATTTATGAACAATCATTAAGAAGTAGAGGTGATCTAAAACCCTAGTTAAACACTAGACCCAAAGCGAAAGGAAATATTTGAGCTATATGGTCTCTAAATAAATTGGGATAGAAAATTTGAAGTTTGAAGTATGAAAAGGACTCTTCAAGTCTATTGTTGGTAATGGTTTCATTTTCTAGGTATTTCAACAAGTTAAAGAAAATTCCTTATTTTATGGTGTAACATTCCTATTTTAAGACTTTAGAAACAAGGGAATTTTTTTTTTTACCAAAATGTTCTCTATTCTAAATAAACATCATTCAGAACAAACATTTCATGCCAATCAATCTCATAATAGATAACCATATGCAAATCGTAATGACTCGGTAAATTATTGATCTCTCATTTCATGACTCGGTTACTAACCGATCTCTCATGTTTGTATTAAAGTATATAATACTTTATGTATACTATGTATACTTGGTTTTCCTACCCTGTTCTAGGTATTGAGTGATCTATTCAAAGAACCTATCTAATTTTTTTACCAATAGTCATCTGACATCATGTTTCTTTAAACTAGGTGATATAGGACAACACAACCAGCAGCTTGTGATACTTTGGCAAAATATTTTCAACATATTGTTCATGTTACTATTCCTAGACGACATACTCATCAATTTGAAATATGTCATTTACCTCACTCTACTATTATCTAGAATTTTATTTACCGACTTCTATCACCCACTTGCCCAAGGTTTGACCCTAACCTAGGTTAGCGACATAATTTGTTATAGGGAGACGCTCATGATGACTTAGGGTATATGGGCATACTCGACCGACCTAAGTCGTCGAATGTACCTAGGTGCCCTGAGTCATAGAAAGCTACTTCCTATTCTAATCATGCTACTAACTTGACCTAGAGAGAAACTAAGTTTAAGTCTAGATGTGTGTAGATATAGATGAATAAATATGAAAGGGCTTTGCCACATGTCAACTGCAACACTATATCCTCAAGAAGCCCTTAGTCTTCTTGAAGGTACAACCATGCAGCTTGGCATGTGCCAACATCCGTTAAACCGCTTGCTCATGATGTACACACCCCTTGGTGGTCATTAATTCATAATTAAATTTTGATTAAGATTCAAATGGCGTAAACCATGCCTAAACCTAATTCCAGCATTCATTAAGTTATTTATCCATAATTAATCTGATTTGATATTAAGAACTTCATTAACTCATGTTTGCATTTATGTTCATTAACTCAAAGATAATAAGCAGCTTATCCAAAAATAGGGTAGAAAACATCAACGGTTAATTTTAATGCAACCTAGTGTCCAAAGAAGGTGTATCATCCACCTAGGTTCAAACTAGTGTTTACTTTAAATAAAACAACGTACAAAGATTAAATATCATAACCACCATTCCTTTTATTTTTCATTCTTTTGAGAGAGGAAGATTCTTCCTCTACATGATTAAATCTTAGGGTTAACATAACCTTTTTATCATTCACCACTCATATGGTTTAATTGTATGTCTAATACATATTTCATTATTATACTATAATTTTTTAGATAGAGAATGACATATTTTGCAACTTAACAAGTTACACTTTAGTAAGGGAGATTGTACTATTCCCTTAATCCAACTTATTAAATGATAACAATAATAGTATACAAATAGATATAAAGAATATCGACAAGATAACATTACTATATCCTTCATACAAAGTACAAGAGAATTTACACCACAATTTGGAGTCAGACTCTGAAATTTTCAATTCATCATGATAAAATATACACTTTACAAGACTATGCATTTCATGCATACTACATGTCGATCAACATTAAGATCATAAAAGAACATAACTTTTCTTTTTCAATACAACTCAAGAATGAATCAAAATTCTTTACAAAAGAACCAGACTTTAAATAAGCCAATACATCATAAAAGTTTTTTCCTTCTTTTATCACTTACGAAGTCCATCTACAAAAATTGCTAGCACGGGTCAATTCATTGAACTAAGCATGATAAGCACTAAGCATTAAAATGAAGTGCATTCCACTAAAACAAATCTTCTTTAATGAAATAATTAATATATCATACAAATAAGAATAAGTAATAACAACCAAAAAGAAGTACAAATAATGAGTTTGAATTCACTTTTAAGAAAAGAGCATAATATAATCAACAACTACTGCATTATATCATATAAGAATTGACCCAATCAATTACTTATTTAAAACAAACAATAGATCTTGTCATCTAATTATTTCATAATTCTTTCTGAATTGAAATATAGAATTTAACTTTACTATGTAACAAAAAGAGTTACTTTCAACATAGTACATATTTAGGATGATTCATCCTACAACTTAAATAAATAAGAAGAAGAATCAATACAGACTATCCATGATTCACTATTCATCTAAAAGATAGAAAACAGTTCAGAAAGTACACAACTGATTACCTACATAACTGCATCAATCAAGGGAAACCAATAAAAGGATTCACCATTTAAGAGACAACATCTGATACAAGAATCCCAAACCAATTTGAGAAGGGAGAGAATCAAAATAGTCATCATCCTACTTGTAAGCCTTAAGTATATTCTACATTATAGAAGATATCATTTAAAGATCTGAAACCATACATTCCAAAATGTCAAAGCAAGGACTTACACAAGGATAATCTCTTCTTGTGTCCATCCAGGGAAGATTCATAATATTATAGAGTGCACAAAGAGGAGTCCTTCCAAAAAAAAAATCCAAATGAAGCATGACTCATTCAAGACAAAATAGTCGTTATAACCATGATTACTTTTTTTTCCCTTCTACAGACAAACTCGCTTATACACTTTCCACATCAATACAACAATTGAGTCAATATAAATTAGCTAAGATCAAGAAAGAAAAATAGAATACTATTTGGTTTTCCCAGTACTAAGAATGATAGTACCAAAGTTGCCTAAACATACAACTATTTCCATGAACTTTCCACAATTGACTAGCAACAATTAAACCAAAAAATCCATAAGGAATTTTCTGTTTCAGAAGAGTGAGTTCACACTAATCCATACAAGATAGAAAGGGTAGAAAAAATGAACTTAGGAAGTCGAATAGGCCTAAAATAGTAATCACTTCTACAACATGGAAGAGAGTTAATCTACAAGATAAGTTTAAATTAAAAGAAATTAACTTCTACAATTAAAGGAAACTCAATAGAAAATATCTAATCAAGAATTCATTCCCTTTGTAATATCAATTGAATTGAAAATTATATTTCAAACTCAAAAGTTCTTTCGCTAGTTCCCAAAAGAGAATACAAAACCAAACACACAGTTTATAGAAAACAATACTTCTAGTTTTCCTTATGAATTCAAACCTTATCGGAACAACAATATCAACACTACCCTAGTTCATATACAAAAATCAATCTAGGACGCAATAATGCCAAATCCTTATTCATCTATTTGTCATTGTTTAAAACACAAGTTCGATTTCATTCTACAGAGAAAAATAAATAGTGTAGTCTTGAAGTAGAAGTACAAATCTTGGCAAAACAAGATACATTCCACAAGAGTATTCAACTCCTATCTCCTTTAAAAACCATAAATCCATTCAAATGGATCTGAAAGAGAATACGAAAACCCAACACAAGTTTTAAGTCAAACAAGTTTCAACATTACTCATGAACTCAACTGTAACAAAAATCCCAACTAAATAACTTTCACAGCTCCATCTAGCACATAAAGATCAAGACAGAGAATTATAGTGTAGAGAAGGTAATTGTTCCATTCAAATTTAACACAAGTTGAAGTACAAACACAACACTTCCATATACTACAAGAACCCATTATCGATTTCTTTCAAATGAGCTTGAATTCATACTTGAATGGTAAGTAAACAATACAGCTTGAACCGCAGGTTCTATATCCTCACAACAAGATACGCCCATAAAAGGTTCAACATCCTTCTATCAAAATAATCAAAGACTTTCAAACAAGACATGGGATACCCTTAACAGAGGAGAGAAGAATATCCTCAAACATTTCCATGCCCTTACATGTTCAAAGTAAATGGTACAGTTTGGGACAAAAGTTTTACAACCTTTCCAAACTCAAGATGTGTCCAAGTGAAGATTTCAAAAGATACTACTAGTTCAAACCCAAATCAAAACCCAATTATTCAAGCTCTTTTTGAGAAGACAGTCCTGAATACGAGTTCTAAACAAACACAAAGCCTCAAATATGAGTTCTAAACAAACACAAAGCCTTGAAGGTTCCATATTCATATCACCATTGAACTTGTGTAGAGAAACACATTCAAAGACTAAAATTATCATGCAATGGATTCATATCCAAAAATCATAGAGATCCATTTAATCATGAAAGTAAATAACTAGAAAAAACAAGCAACCATTTATCTCATGATAGTAGAGTTATTTTAATGAAACATTTAGTGGAAAGCAATAAATCTTAATGGGTACAACCTATCATGCCTAATAGTGCTTCTTCCAATTTGAAGGAGACTTCCATCCAAGCTTCCAACTCTTTTTCTCCTCCAAGAAAGATCAAAACCAAACATCTCTTTCTCCAATGCCTCATATAATTTCCTTGGATCAAAAATAGACCAGAGAAACAAAAAATAGCCACAAAGTGAAAGTCAAACTACTGGTTCAAAGAACTAGATAGCTCCATGCAGAGAAAAATCGCAAGGCATACAAGACCAAACAACCTCCAACAAATCCACCCTCATTGTTTCTAAGACAGTTTGCTTACAAAATTCAAGGTTCATTAATGCCATTACTCCCCAATCTCCCACCTATCTCTCCTTGCCACCACCTCCTAAAATTGGCAAATGCTATTTCAACCTCTACATGCATTTCTAAGTTTAACTATGATTCCACGTAAGCTTTCACCAATTTTACGTCTCCGCCAAAACTAGCAAAGACTCCTATTAATTCAAAAATCAAATCAATTAAATTCCTTTGGAACCGTCGCTAATCTTTCCATGCGACCCTAGGTCCTTTTCATTAGTTTAGGATAGATATCCATAACTTAGGTTAGTCTAAAAGTAATTACCTTAGGTTTAAAAACAAACATTACCTTCCAACTTTAAGATAGGTTATTATTCAAATGAATTTAGTAGTAGGTAATAGGTTAAGAGTATACCTAACATCACGTTTGGTTTTTCCCATCCCAACATAGAACATGAAGCTTAGGATAGATTGTCACCCGAATAAGTAGACATAGCTAAGAAGTAGGTACATTTAGCTTAGGTTAGAATACCGTTAGGATAAATCCCATAGGTTTAGGACTTAGATTCCCTTCAAAGTCATGAAGTAGGCTTTGTTCCACTTACGCCATTAAATGTCCTGAAGAGATCAATCCTAAAGATCTGAGCACTAAACATACAACTGAATGCAGGAATGATCTTACAAGACCAACTAGAATTTGTAAACATACAAAATCTCAGTCCACTACATCTCTCAACCTATGAATGTCAGTTTACCATTTAGACTAGTTAGGAGATTTTAAACATTCCATGGATCTTGATCCAAGGATAAGTCGCTTAATAAAGATAATTTTCCAACCATCTTAACTAGTTTACAACTCACTTGTCCGAAGTGAAAATGGATTATTGCAAGCATCAACATTTCGGTCTAATGAATTGAAAAGCAGAAATTATTTATCCCTAGAAAGCATGATTTTCAACAAGCAAAGGAGAAAACCACATCAAGAAAATCACATGTCAATGCTTGCAATGCAAAAGAGAAATATAATAGTTTTTCAAAGGTGTTACATACTTCCCTCCTAAAAAGAATCATCATCCCGATGATTATCTTATTTTGACCATTGCATTAAGGACAATCAATTTATTCACTTTCGTATCATATGTTTGTAACAATATCAGAATTTTAAAGTTCCAAAAATCAACATTCACATAGTTGTTTATTTAAAAATAAATAGTTATCTGCCCAAAACTGGCAGACTTATTGTCATATAAAGATAAAATCACAAATTTTTATCAGTCATCAGAATCAATTCTATTCAAATAAATATGGAAAATTATTTTTCATATCTTCCAAATTTTCCTGTGTTGCACTTTCTTTGTTCAACTGCTCCCACTATTCCCACTCGGACCTTACATTGACTTATTTCATGATTTCTTAAATGCAACTAGCGAGTTTCCAAAGACTCTTATGGGTTTAACCATGATTATTCCCGGTCTTGGACTGTAAGGAATTCCAATTTAACACATGTGATAAATTTGAAACATATTTCTTAAGAAAAGAAATATGGAAAGCATCATGCATTCATGACAAATCAGAGGTAATGTTAAACGGTAAGCTACAGGGGTTGATTACTTAAACTATTTCAAAAGGTCCCACGTAACGAGGTGATAACTTGGTAGCCTTACGAAAGCAAACATGTTAAGAGAAACTCGATCTTAAAGGAATGTGTTTCTAACTTGGATTCTTGCATGCTGTGATTTATTGTATAGGACAACAATTATCAGACTTGCGTGTTTGCTAATGTGACGACAAATTGTCGTATATTTGCTATACTCTCATTATCGATTGACAAGATACCGTGAATCAATTCCATTGATCCAAGTATGCCGAGGTCCTCTTGATTTCTCGTGTCGATTCACACTTGAACCGAACCCGGGATTGTTATGAGCGCAGCAAAGCTGATTGTAATTTTGGGCACCGCACGTAGATACCAACAACAGAGGTTTGATTCTTGAACCCCGTATCGTCAACTTGGGACCTCGTGAGGCAAGAAATGCCTGGACACGGGTGGCTTTGATACGTGATCCAAAGGACGGAACGTCCCGCTCTGCATTAACGTGAATGTCTGTAGGAAGGCAGGATGGAGGTTGGATTAGGAGTTGATTAGTGTTAGTGGTTAGTATAAATTAAAACCCTAAACTAATCCTAAGTCCTAACATGCATCCTACACTATTATCCTAAGTGGATTTTTAAATTAAAAAAAAAAAAGGGGAAAATAAAACCTAAGGCTAAACTAAGACCTAGGTTGAACACTTTATGCAACCTAAACTAATCCTAATCTAAAAGGGCGCGCACCCTTGGAAGGAAAGGATAAGGATGGAAAGGGCATTCATTGGCATTTAATAAACAGTCCATACGTGGACAGCGCCAGTTTTGGCGGGGCAGGTAAGAAATAGAGGCATCTATTTGGAGATAGAGCCAAATTCGGTTTTTGCATGGGAATTTTGAAAGATTGAGTTCGCCAACCCAAGTGGCGGTGGCGTGGAAAGTAAGGAAAAAGGCAGAGCCTTTAATGCATTGATTTTTCTTGGTCCTCGCGACCAGTTCGCCTTGGAAAGTGTATGAGGGAATTTGATTTTTCATTGTTTCGATTTGGCTTTTGCAAAGTTGCTCTGCATTTGGTTTTTCTGGTCTAGTTCACCGAACCAACTCTTGAATTTGACATTTTTCTTGAGATTTTTAGGCATGCTTGCTAAGCCCAAGAAGAAAGAAGTGTTGGGGAGTTTGTGCTGTCGCTGTGGAAGGAAAAACGCGGCAAACGAAGTTTTCTTCGAGTTCTGGAAAAGAGATTACAGGCATGTTAAGCCCTTCTCTTTAAAAACCCTTGCTTTGATTAAGTGTTTCATTAAAACAACCCTGCTCTTGGGTTGGATTGTGTGATTGCTGTTGAATCGATTTGATTTGGATTTTGTTGATTCTTGCTTTCTTTCTTTGGAAATGATAAGAAGAATTGCTTCGTCGTTTCGCCTTGATGCGTTTTTTGCTCGAATCGAAGTTGGAAAATGAATTACCGTATTGGTTGTTGATGATGATGGTGGTTTGAAATAGATATATTTCTTTCACTGTCGTGTTGTTCAAAGTGGAACAGGCCGTGTAATCGTTCCTTATAGTGTAACTGTTTTCCATTTAGTGTAATCGCTTTATCCGTTGTGTTTGAACCGCCTTTGCAAGTAAAGAGGAAATGGAAATACAGTTATGTATATTGCTGTGATTTGGGTTCCGCTTGACTCTTGTTTTTATTTTGGAAATAATATGAAACATCGTCTTGATTGCTGAGTTTATCTGCATATCTTTTTGTATTTCTCAAATGAAATACCTTCCGTCAGTCGTGCTAGTGGTCGACGTTAAATGGAAGTTGAAATGAGTTCTTTCCGTAAGATGTATAATAGAAACAAGACAGTAAAGTGTGAATTGTTTTATTGTTGTGTGATTGTCTTTTCATATGAACTTTTGAGATAAAATGGTGAAGGTTGTGTGAGCGGTTGGTGTCGCTTTTGCATCAAGTTTCATTGATGGGAAATAAGATCTTTTGTTTTTGATGTCTCATTGCTCGGGATTAAAAGGAATATCATTCTTTTCGAGCTTATTGGAATGGGTTTTTCACTGTTTAAGTATTATATTAAGAACTGGCAGACTGTATGGTTGTTTTCACCACTATGATAATGCTCTTGTCATATGGTCTTTCGTGATATGATGGTACAGGATGTATGAGAAGTTTAAGGTCGTTTTATACTGAAACTTCTTTTGAAAAGAAAATAATTTCTTCTCTCTCTCTCTCGTTGTGTTGATTAGGATGAATACAAATTAAGTTGTTTTTTTTATAAGAGCATAAGAATTGCCTTGGAGAAAGAAATGATAACACGTTTTTGGTCTGTTTTTTCCTTTCTTTCTTAAAAAGAAATAAGACTTTTCTTCCTTCCTTCGCTTGATTTTGGGATTATGAGGAAATGGTATTTTGTATTTTAAAGGGATGGGCTATAGAATTTTATATGAGTGTTTGTAGAGTTGGAAAAGAAGTAGTTTTTCCTTCCTTCGAACTCATAGAGAAATATACTGCTTTCACTAGAAGGTAGAAGATGATGATGATTAGTTGTGTTTACTAATGCTGATCGGTCTTGTAAGGTCGAACTGCTTTTGGTGATTATGACTTAATCTTGATTGTCAGTAGGTAACAAAAATGAATAATATGTTATTTTGAACGGATTACGCTCATGGAATTGGAAATCATGAGATTAATAGATCGCATGATTGTATAATCATTTGTCTGCTTATCATACAAAGAAAGAAATATGGTTTCTTTAAGTATGGTAAATATATGGTCTCGCATCCTTATACTGTTTGACCTAGATGAACATAATGTTGTACTAATCTCGATTTCGGATTTTTATATGAGTCTCGATTCAAATGAAGTATGGATATGGATGATGAATTCTTCCTGCTTTCAATTAAAGCGATTATAAATGAAATTACTCTCACCGCTAGTAAGTGAATTCTCGATGGATTTTGTAAGTTTCACTCGAATCATCTTGATTTGTCTTTCGCTTGATTCCACTTTTAGAGACAAATTATGGAAAGAAATAGAGATATGAATGAATGACTTGGGAAAATAAGATTTTCTTCTTTCATTCAATTGAAATCAGAATTCGTGAAAATGAATTTTATAATGCTTAGATGGGAGCAACTATATGCATTGCTGTTCGCTTTCTTGTCTGTGCTTGATTGCTTGGATTCTAATATGATGCAAGAACTGAAAGGAAAGTAAGGGGGTTTACATTTCAGTTGGTTTCATTCTTGCATTTATTATTAATGAAAGGCGTGGAAAAGATAACAGTGTGTTATATCAGCAGTAAGCTATTTGTATTCCTAACTTTACAAATATTGTAAATTGAGACTTGTAATAGTTATGTGGGAAACGGGACAGCAGTTTTTTGGCTGATTGTGATGATATTTTGATAGTTCAGTTGTTTTGCTGATCTTTCTTTTGTGCCTATTTCGTGATTGATGTTTAACTGTCGTTTCATAAAAGCAGGGTTCTTTTATTGAGACAGCTTAGTCAAGCACCTTATTTTAAGGATAAGTGTTTAATATGCTCACCATCAATCGACCTGCAATTCATTTTGCAGATGGAATTTGATTAGAATGAAGACTTGGTGTTTTCTCGATGCTTCTTGATTAGTGTTGAATGAATTGTAATTGTTACTTTTATTTCTCTTCGAGGAATTGTGAAAAGAAGAAAATATATTCTTCTATCTATGAGTTGTATGATGTTTTATATAAACCATGCCCAATCACCGGATTGGCAAATGTACGATTATGACATGAAATATTGAATCCAATTACATGTGTATATTTTAATAATTATATCAGCTTTGATTTGTTGTCTAAATTGGAAATATAATGTTATTTCTTGATTGGATTTGTTTAATTGTCCTCGATGGATGTTAAATGGAAACCGATATCTATTCTTACCTAAATGCAACTTTTAAGTTGAAAATGCAATTAATTCATACTTGGGTAAAGATGAATTTTTAATTGACATTATAAGGATTAGAAGAATATGATTCCATAATTGAAGGTATTCGGATTAGCTTAGAGCTAAGGAATACCAATTAAACTTCTGAGTAATCGAACTTCGCTTTCAGCTCCATTAATGATCTCGTGTTAAATTCAGAATAAAGGATATAGGATAAGTATATCCAAACTAATGGACCTTAACCATATAACGTTAAGGAGAACAAATGAATACATTTCTCGGAATTAGACCTCGCTTAAATGACGCCTAATAAGTTAGAATTCTGAATTTAGTCATAGCTTGGAAAATCTTGGCTAAGTTTAATAGGTTAAACTTATCACGTCCGTCGGTATGGACTGCTTAATCCAATGATTAAGAAGTGAACCAAGTAGGGAAATGTAGCCCTTCGATACGAAGGAGAAGATGCATAGCAAGCTAATGGACGGATTTAGTCCCTCTTAGCCCTATACAACTGTAACGGAAACGAGGATCAAGGGATCAACGTGGATGCTGAAAGTTGATTTTAATTATTAAATCGTATCCTAAGCACTTGAGCAGGATGTGTATTCTCGATGGGAGAATTCTCAGCAGACATTGGCATATGCGCCAGCCATAAAGAAGGTGTCTCCATGAAGACGGGGTCTTCATGACGACACACTGTCATAAAATTGACATATCACAATGCCCTCCCGAATTAAAACATCAAGAATACATAGGCAATGTGTAACTCATGGACAGGGGATAGAGTATGATCTCGATATACGAGTGACTCCGAATACTAAAGATAACTAGACACACGGGTCGTGGGGAAACGACACCGTATGTCTCACGTATCTTTAGTTACCGGAGTGCCTTCCTATATTCGCTCATATTACTAATCGTAATTGGAAGTTTAAACTAACCTTAAACGAAGAGGACTCGGTAGAAACCAGAAAGACCATTCTAGATAACAGTGAAGTGAAGTGAAGGACGTATTCCGTTGATGTGTATCACATCCAGAATATGATCATGCAAAGCATGTGAAAATCTTTGGCCAAAGTATCGCAATTGCTGGTCATGCGTTGTCCTTATCACTTAATTTAAGATGCAGATGTCGATGAATATCGCAATGTATATTCGAGATAGGCTTCTTAAATGGATCACTTCATAACCGGAACGGTTATGAGAACAGTATATATAATATACCATGCATAAACGAACATGAAGGATCGGTTGTTGCCGAGTCATGAACATGAAGGATCGGTTGCTTGCCGAGTCATGAAATGAAGGATCGCTGAAACTCCGAGCCATGAAAATGGAAGATCGGCAGCTTCTCGAGTCATTTACAAAGCAGATATAGAATCATATAAGATCAATGGCATTGAATGTGTGTTCCATATTGAAATATGTGAACAGGAACATTCGCTTTAAAAAAGAAATTGTGTGATCCAAACTGTGTTGTTTGGGCAGAGAACAATTATTAAAACTTGAACGTGTGTTTGAATTTTGTAATTCATAACAGAGAACGTTATCAAAAAAAAAAAAAAAAAAAAATTCCCTTGTTCTGGTATTTTAAAATGGGGATGTTACATCTTGCATCGTGAGCTGAAGGTCAGCAGCTCTCGACCTAATGAGTCCACGATATTAATAAGGTTTACATTTTCTTATTGAATGTAAAAATGGTCGACAAGAGGGAATGCTGCGAATAACCCGTTACAGGTGGAGAAGCAAAGAATCGCCCAAAAGTCGGATGAAATCCTCACTGCCCTACTTGATACGAGGGATCGCTTGACTATACTGAACAAAGCAACAATGGGCAATGAAGAGGAGGAGAATGAAGCTGAAATAAATGATCACCGCTCTCTCTGTGGACAACATCAACGGAGGGAATCCGGTGTTGATGATAATAATGAAATTGCTCCTAATCCCCCGAAAATAAAAGGGCAAGATTAGCAATGAACTTACAAATGATATAAAGAGAATAAGTCCTCCAAAGTTTGATGGAACAACTCTTTGGGGACGGAGCCGAGAACTCGCTCAAGAAATGGAGAAATACTTTGCAATAAGAAACTTCTCCAAGAGACTAAAGCGATATGGGGAGCATATCACCTTCTCTCATGAAGCATCATCATGGTGGGACAACCGTAAGGTTGAGCTAAATATTGTCGAATCGCATAACTTGGGATCAATTTAAGGGTTATTTTAGGCAACGATGGCTGCCTCAACTCTATTTTGATAGGAAAATGACCGAATTTCGAACTCGGTCGCAAAGGAAGGTCAAGATGGAATACTCGGGAAGGGTTTACTAAACTCCTTAAGTATGTGCCGCAGCATTTCAAGCCGACGAGAAGTTCGTAATACGGAAATTCATAATGGGACCGAATCCCATCATTGGTGGAAGTGGATGTCCACGGCCCAACCACCATGGATGGAGTTGTCGAAAAGGCAATCGACAGAACAGTAAATCGAGGGCAATATCTCGCTCACAGGGAAGAGATAAGGAAGAAGAATTCCCAATCCTTCTTCGTCTCGCACCAAAAAGGGACCTTGGAAAAGGTTTGGTGTGAAAAACAAAATTGTTGTAGATAACAACAAGAAACCCGTGATGAATAGACTCAAATAGTGTGCGAATAAACTCACAAAAGTTAATGGCATTGGATCGACAAGTCCTATGGAAGCCGTAATGATAACTTCAAGGTCGGTAACAAATTTGAGCCTAGAAAAGGGCCACCGGAGGATGCTTCAACCGTGGAAAGGACCACTATGTTAATCACCGTCCTCTCAAGAAGGATGATCGCGACAAAGCAAAGATAGGATACATGCCGAGCGGGCTAATGCATGTCGAAAAGCAAGCGACGCCCATGAAGTTACGTAAGTTATTCGCACACCCGTAGTTATACTTTTGATACCGAGCTACGCTGCAATGTTTTATTTCTACTAAACTTGCTATGAAATTAAAAAGAAAGGCTGCAAGAATGGATAAAACATGGACAAAGGCATTATGGGAATAATGTTGTCCATACAAATAAATGTGCCTTTTTGGGGCAATTCTTGATCTCGCCTGTTTCTCCACCGAAGTTGACTTGTATGTCACTCCTCTAGATCATATGATATCATTATTGAGTTAATCGTTGGCTGAACATAAGGCAAAGGTCGACTCATTATGAAAAACAAATCTGCTTCGATGACCTCGCAGTAAAGCAAAGCAAGTCATTCAAGGTGTAAACGGGAAGTCAGCAGCTTAGAAACCGACGGCTATGCAACTAAAAAGGGCTAAAAATAGAGGCTGCACTTTGTATATGCAGTATAAATGACAGAAAATGCAGAAGAAGATAATGATTTCATGGAAAGATACCCATTGTTGAGGGATTTCCGTGATGTGTTTCCTTTGGAGGAATTACTGTGTCTTCCGCCCAAACGTGAGTTTGACTTCACAATAGAAATCAAACCAGGAACGGAACCCATATCTAAGGCACCTTATAGAATGACTACCATTGAGTTGGTAGAGTCAAGGCCTCGCCACAAGAACTTCGACTAAGGGGCTGATCGTACCGAGCGCCTCACCTTGGGGAGCGCCGCAATTTTCGTAAAGAAAAAGGATGGCACTTTGAGGTCAGTGGCATTGATTACATGTATCGCCGAACAAAGCAACTATCAAAAATCGATACCCACTTCCTAGATTGATGATCTGCTTGATCGATGCGAGGAGCATCATTTTATTCAAAAATAGATCTTCGATCGTGGTACCATCACCGAGAATAAAGGAAGAAGATATTCATAAAACAACTTTTAGAACGAGGTACGGCATTATGAGTTCACGGTGTTGCCTTTTGGGCTACTAATGCACCCGCCGCCTTCATGAATCTAATGAACAATATTTTTCAAGAATACTTAGACAAGTTTGTGCTTGATTCTTAGATTTACATTCTTATATACTCTAAAATGTCAAGAGCACCAAGAACATCTCAGATAGTGCTGAAATCTTAAGAAAGAGGAAGTTGTATGGCAAACCTGTCCAAATGTTCCTTTTATGATGCGTATGCATTATTTGGGGACACGTTATAAGTAAAAATGGGATAGCTCATGACCCTTCAAAGATCACAAATATAACCGAGTGGCTCGCGCCTAAGAATGTGCACGAAGTGAGGAGTTTCATGGGCTTGGCCGGATATTATCGAAAGTTCGTTAAGACTTTTCAAAAATTGCTGCCCCAATCACTTCGCCGCAAAAGAAAAAGAAAAGAAATTTGTCCGACAGACAAATGTGAATCTCGCTTTTAAAAAGTTAAAGGAACAAGCTTAACTACAAAGACCTATTTTGACTGCACTCGATCCAAATGGAGATTTTATGGTTGTAACGGACGCCTCAGGAGAAGGCCTTGGAGGTATTCTATTACAGAATAACCATGTCATCGCTTATGAAAGCAGAAAGCTTAAGTTACATGAACAGAACTATGCTCCACACGATCTTGAGCTCGCTGCCATTGTTCATGCACTTCAAATATGGAGGCATTACCTTTTAGGCAAGCCCTTCGAGTTAAAAATGACACTATCCGGGGCTGAAGTATATTTTTACTCACCAAATCTGAATGCAAGGCAACAAAGATGGTTAGAATTTGTCTCAAGATGACTTTGATATAAGCTACATTAAGGGCAAGGAAAATCGGGTAGCAGATGCTTGAGTCGAAGGAAGCATATCTCTCGCTCTTATAACGTTAAGAACTCGCTTTAAGGATGAGGTGAAAGATGCCTTGAATTAGATCCTTATTTCCAAAGAAGTCAAATCAGCACTTGCTGCAGCACTGCACAGACGTCGTATAAGGGATTCCGCTTTTGATAATAAAGGAATTCTAGGTTCAAAACAGGGTGTATATACCTGTGGCAAATGACTTAAGAGGGAAATTGTTAATCGAATTCCATAATTCACCTTTTTCTCGACACCCCGCATTACAAAAATGCTCACTGATCTTAAACAAGCAATATTTCGGAAGGGAATGAAAAAGGATGTGGCAGAGTTTGTAACACACTAATCTTGAATGTCAGCCGTGTTAAAGCGAACATATGCACCCCGCTGGATTATCAGATCCCCACAAAGATTCCGCAAAGATAAATGGCAAGTGATTACGATGGATTTCGCTCAAGGATTGCCTATGTCAAGAAATAAGCATGACATTATCCTCGTAGTAGTCGACAAATTGACCAAAGTGGCACACTTCATCATTGGTAATTAAGGACGATGCACCAAAGCAAGCAAGAAGATTTGTACATGAAATCTTCAGATTGCATGGAATACCGGAATTAATCATATCGACAGAGATCCGAGGATGACATCAAGGTTTTGGCAAACGCTAATGCGGCCTTGGGACTAAATTGAACTTCGCTTCGCATATCATCCGTAAACGGATGGACAGACCGAGAGAGTTAATCGTGTTTTAGAGGACATGTTAAGGATGTATCGCATGGACCAGCAAAGATAAATGGGAGGAATACCTTCCGCTGGTAGAATTTGCTTACAATAACACCTATCATGCCTCTTTAAAAATGGCGCCTTTTGAAGCATCAGATGGAAGAAAATGCGTAACCCCCGTCACCGGGACAACGTGAGGACAGAGAGGTAATTGGGCCGAAATCCTTATGGAAATGGAACAAAGAAATCAAAATGATTCGGGAACATCTAAAGGAGGCTGCCAATAGGCAAAAGAGTTATGCAGACTTGAAGCAAGGGTCGACAGCATTATAAACCGGGAGAGAAGGTCTTTCTTCGGGTGAAGCCGAAAAGAGCTCAATAACTTTTGGCAAGGTCGCTAAGTTGTCGCCACGCTACGTGGGACCTTTTGAAATTGTTGAAATAATCAACCCCGTAGCTTATCGCCTAGCATTACCTCCTCGCTTGTCTCAAATGCATGATGTTTTTCATATTTCTTTGCTTAAGAAATACGTGATGATTTATCACATGTGCTAAATTGAATTCCTCGCAGTCCAAGACCCGTGAATAATCGTGGTTAAGCCCATTCGAGTGTTGGGAACTCGCCAACAGTACTTGAGAAATCGCGAAGTGAACCAATGTAAGGTCCAAAGGGGGACCAGCTTCAAATAAGAAAAAGTGCAACTTGGGAAAATCTCGAAGAAATGAGATCTACTTTTCCACACCTGTTTAATTGAATTTGAAATTCAAGAACTGATAATTCTACCAAATTTAGACAATTATTAGTCTATTGTACAGTTGTCTTAAAACGTTGTTTTTAAGAGTGAATCTGTTTTTGGTATGAACTTATGAATGAAAGGACAATAACTGAACTTTGTCCTAGGAACTCCTTGATTTGTTTAATCTGATCATCGGGACGATGATTCTTTAAGGAGGGAAGAATGTAACACTCTGATTTTGCAAATTATCTTGGTGAATGTTTTTCATGTCATTATAACTCACTGAATGAAAGCAAACATGTTAAGAGAAACTCGATCTTAAAGGAATGTGTTTCTAACTTGGATTCTCGTGATGCCGTGATTTATTGTTAGACAACATTTATCAGTACTTGCGTGTTTTCTAATGTGACGACAAATTGTCGATACTTTGCTATACTCTCGTTATCGATTGATAAGACACCTTGAATCAATTTCATTGATCCAAGTATGCCGAGGTCCTCTTGTGATTTCTCGTGTCGATTCACACTTGAACCGAACATGGATTGTTATGAGCAGCAAAATACCTGCCTAATTGCAGTTTTGGGCAACATACGAGATACCAACGACAGCGAGGTTCGATTCTCAACCCCGTATCGCCGAACTTGGGACCTCGTGAGGCAAGAAATGCCTGACACGGGGGCTTTGATACGTGATCCAAAGGACGGAACGTCCCGCTCCGCATTAACGTGAATGTCCAGGAAGGCAGGATGGAGGTCGATTAGGAGTTGATTAGTGTTAGTGGTTAGTATGAATTAAAACCCTAAACTAATCCTAAGTCCTAACATGCATCCTACACTACTATCCTAAGTGGATTTTTAAATTCAAAAAAAAAAGGGGGAAAATAAAACCTAAGGCTAAACTAAGACCTAGGTTGAACACTTTATGCAACCTAAACTAATCCTAATCTAAAAGGGCGCGCAGACCCTTGGAAGGAAAGGATAAGGATGGAAAGGGCATTCATTGGCATTTAATAAATAAATCCATACGTGGACAAAGCGCTGCTTTAAGGGGGGCAGGTAAGAAATAGAGGCATCTATTTGGAGATAGAGCCAAATTCGGTTTTTGCATGGGAATTTGAAAGATTGAGTTCGCCAACCCAAGTGGCGGTGGCATGTGGAAAAGTAAGGAAAAGGCAGAGCCTTAATGCATTGATTTTTCTTGGTCCTCACGACTACCACCTTGAAAGTGTATGAGGGAATTTGATTTTTCATTGTTTCGATTTGGCTTTTGCAAAGTTGCTCTCGCATTTGGTTTTTCTCGTCTGGTTCAACTAACCACTCTTGAATTTGACATTTTCTTGGAGATTTTAAGGTCATTGCTAAGCCCAAGAAGAAAGAAGTGTTGGGGAGTTTGTGCTGTCACTGTGGAAGGAAAAACGCGGCAAACGAAGTTTTCTTCGAGTTCTGGAAAAGAGATTACAGGCATGTTAAGCCCTTCTCTTTAAAAATTCTTGCTTTGTTTAAGTGTCTCATTAAAACAACCCCGCTTCTTGGGTTTGATTGTGTGATTGCATTTTAGAGTCGATTTGACTTGGATTTTGTTGATTCTTGCTTTCTTTTCTTTGGGAAATGATAAGAAGAATTGCTTCTGGTTGCTCGGCCTTGATGCGTTTTTGCTCGAATCGAGTTGGAAAATGAATTACTGTATTGGTTGTTGACAGTATGGTGGTTTGAAATAGATATTTTTCTTTCACTGTTCGTGTTGTTTGAAAGTGGAACAGGCTGTGTAATCGTTCCTTATAGTGTAATTGTTTTCCATTTAGTGTAATCGTTTCTTTACTGTTGTGCTTGGAACTGCCTTTGCAAGTAAAGAGGAAATGGAAATACAGTCGTGTATATTGCTGTGATTTGGGTTCCGTTGACTCTTGCTGTCATTTTGGAAATAATATGAAACACTGTTTTGATTGCTGAGTTTATCTGTCTTTGTATTTCTCGAATGAAATACCTTCCTGTCGTGCTGGTGGTTGACGTTAAATGGAAGTTGAAACGAGTTCTTTTCCGTAAGATGTTTAATAGGAACAGTACAGGCAGTGTGAATTGTTTTATTGTTGTGTGATAGTCTTTTGTCATATGAACTTTTGAGATAAAATGGTGAAGGTTGTGTGAGCGGCTTGAAATGTCGTTTCAGTCATCAAGTTTTTCAATGATGGGAAATAAGATCTCTTGTTGATTGATGTCTTCTGTTCGGGATTAAAAGGAATATCATTCTTTTCGAGCTTATTGGAATGGGTTTTTCACTGTTTAAGTATTATATTAAGAACTCGCAAAGTATATGGTTTTTTCACTACTATATGAAAATGCTCTTGTTATATGGTCTTTCGTGATATAATGGTAAAGGATGTACGAGATGTTTAAGGTCGCTTTATACAAATTAAACTTCTTTTGAAAAGGAAATAGTTTCTTTCTCTCTCTCTCTGCGTGTGTTGATTAGGATGAATACAGCGTTGTTTTTTTTTATAAGAGCATAAGAATTGCCTTGGAGAAAGAAATGATAACACGTTTTTGGTCTGTTCTTTCCTTTCTTTCTTAAAAAGAAATAAGACTTTTCTCTTCCTTCTTGCTTTTCGGGATTATGAGGAAATGGTATTTTGTATTTTAAAGGGATGGGCTATATAATTTTATATGAGTGTTTGTAAGAGTTGGAAAAGAAGTAGTTTTTCCTTCTGAACTCATAGAGAAATATACTGTTTTTGCTAGGAAGGTATGATGATTAGTTGTGTTTACTAATGCTTGATCGGTCTTGTAAGGTCGAATCTGCTTTTGGTGATTATGACTTAATCTTTGATTGTCAGAGGTAACAAAGAATGAATAATATGTTATTTTGAACGGATTACGCTCATGGAAATTGGAAATCATGAGATTAATAGATCGCATGATTGTATAATCATTTATCTGTTTATCATACAGTGAAAGAAATATGGTTTCTTTAAGTATGGTAAATATATGGTCTGCATCCTTATATTGTTTGACCTAGGATGAACATAATGTTGTACTAACTCAGTCTCGGATTTTTATATGAGTCTGATTCAAATGAAGTATGGATATGGATGATGAATTCTTCCCTGTTTTCATTTAAAGTGATTATAAATGAAATTATTCTTCATCGCTAGTAAGTGAATTCGAATGGATTTTGTAAGTTTCACTCAATCATTATCTTGATTTGTCTTTCGCTTGATTCCACTGCTACAACATATGTGGAAAGAAATAGAGATATGAATGAATGACTTGGGAAAAATAAGCTTTTCTACTTTCATTCAGTTGGAAATCTGTAATTCGTGAAAAATGAATTTTATAATGCTTAGATGGGAGCAACTATATGCATTGCTGTTCGCTTTCTTGTCTGTGCTTGATTGCTTGGATTCTAATATGATGCAAGAACTGAAAGGAAAGTAAAGGGGTTTACATTTCAGTTGGTTTCATCCTTGCATTTATTATTAATGAAAGGCGTGGAAAAGATAACAGTGTGTTATATCAGCAGTAAGCTATTTGTATTCCTAACTTTACAAATATTGTAAATTGAGACTTGTAACAGTTATGTGGAAAACGGGACAGCAGTTCTTTGGCTGATTGTGATGATATTTGATAGTTCAGTTGTTTTGATGATCTTTCTTTTGTGCCTATTTCGTGATTGATGTTTAACTGTCGTTTCATAAAAGCAGGGTTCTTTTATTGAGACAGCTTAGTCAAGCACCTTATTTTAAGGATAAGTGCTTAATATGCTCTACCTATCAATCGACCTGCAATTCATTTTGCAGATGGAATTTGATTAGAATGAAGACTTGGCTGTTTTCTGATGCTTCTTGATTAGCTGTAAAATGAATTGTAATTGTTACTTTGATTTCTCTTTGAGGAATTGTGAAAAGAAGAAAATATATTCTTCTGTCCATGAGTTGTATTGATGTTTTATATAAACTATGCCCAATCAGCTGGATTGGCAAATGTACAGATTATGTCATGAAATATTGAATCCAATTACATGTGTATTATTTTAATAATTATATCAGTTTGATTTTGCTGTCTAAATTGGAAATATAATGTTATTTCTTGATTGGATTTGTTTAATTGTCCTTGGATGGATGTTAAATGGAAACTGATATCTATTCTTACCTAAATGCAACTTTTAAGTTGAAAATGCAATTAATTCATACTTGGGTAAAGATGAATTTTTAATTGACATTATAAGGATTAGGAAGAATATGATTCCATAATTGGAAGGTATTCGGGATTAGCTTAGGAGCTAAGGAATACCAATTAAACTTCGGAGTAATCGAACTTCGCTTTCGAGCTCCATTAATGATCTCGTGTGTTAAATTCAGAATAAAGGATATAGGATAAGTATATCCAAACTAATGGACCTTAACCATATAACGTTAAGGAGAACAAATGAATACATTTCTTGGAAATTAGACCTCGTTTAAATGACGTCTAATAAGTTAGAATTCTGAATTTAGTTACAGTTTGGAAAATCTTGGCTAAGTTTAATAGGTTAAACTTATCACGTCCGTCGGTATGGACTGCTTAATCCAATGATTAAGAAGTGAACCAAGTAGGGAAATGTAGCCCTTCGATACGAAGGAGAAGATGCATAGCAAGCTAATGGACGGATTTAGTCCTCTTAGCCCTATACAAAATCGTAACGGAAACGAGGATCAAGGATCAACAGCGTGATGCCGAAAGTTGATTTTAATTATTAAATCATATCCTAAGCACTTGAGCAGATGTGTATTCTCGATGGGAGAATTCTCAGCAGACATTTGCATATGCTGCCATAACAGAAGGTGTCTCCATGAAGACGGGTCTTCATGACGACACACATGTCAGCAAATTGACATATTGCAATGCCCTCCCGAATTAAAACATCAAGAATACATAGGCTGAATGTGTAACTATGGACAGGGGATAGGAGTATGATCTCGCATACGAGTGACTTCTAAATACTAAAGATAACTAGACACACGGGGGTCGGGGAAACGACACCGTATGTCTGCGTATCTTTAGTTACCGGGAGTGCCTTCCTATACTCGTTCATATTACTAACTGTAATTGGAAGTTTAAACTAACCTTAAACAAAGAGGACTGGTAGGAACCAGGAAAGACCATTCTAGATAACAGGTGAAGTGAAGTGAAGGATGTATTCCGTTGATGTGTATCACATCCAGGAATATGATCATGCAAAGCATGTGAAAATCTTTGGCCAAAGTATCGCAATTGCTGGTTGTGTTGTCCTTATCACTTAATTTAAGATGCAGGATGTCAGATGAATATCAGTAACAGATATTCAGATAGGCTTCTTAAATGGATCACTTCAATAACCGGAAACGGTTATGAGAACAGGTATATATAATATACCATGCATAAACGAACATGAAGGATCGGTTGTTGCCGAGTCATGAACATGAAGGATCGGTTGTTGCCGAGTCATGAAATGAAGGATCGTTGAAACTCCGAGCCATGAAAATGGAAGATCGGCAGTTCCTCGAGTCATTTACAGCAGAATATAGAATCATTATAAGATTAAATGGCATTGAATGTGTGTTCCATATTGAAAATATGCGAACAGGAACATTCGCTTAAAAAAGAAATTGTGTGATCCAACTAACATATCCTCTAAAACTTGATTAACTCTTTTAGTCTATCCATCCATTTCCAGATGATACATAGAACTGAAATTTAGCTTAGTTCCTAGAGCTACATTAATTGTTTGCCAAAACCTTGAAGTCATTCTAGGATCTCTATCAGATATGATTAATTCAGGTACTCCATGTAATCTAAAAATTTCATGTACAAATCTCTTTTCCAAAACAAGAGAATCATCCTTAAAATTACCAACAATAAAATGTGCTACTTTTGTTAGTTTATCAACAACTACAAAAATAACATCATGTTTATTTCTAGACATAGGCAACCCTTGTAAAAAATTCTCGCTTATTACTTGCCATTTATACTGCGGTATGCTATGAGGATACAATAAACCAGATGGGTGCATATGTTTAGCTTTAATGACATTCTAAGCAATGTGTCACAAAATCAATAACGTCCTTTTTCATCCCCTTCCAGAAATATTGTTGTCTTATATCAGCAAACATCTTTGTAATACTAGGGTGTCTAGAAAAAGGTGAATTGTGAAATTCTGCTAACAATTTCTTTCTTAAATCATTTAGCGAAGGTATGTATACTCTGTTTTCAAATATTTAGATTATTTCTTTATCAAAGTGAAAAACTTTATACCTCGCATCATTTGGATTTGTAGCAAGTGCTATATTTACTTGCTGATAGTAAGAATTAGATTCCATAACACTTTTTACTTCATCCTTAAATTGAGTTCTCAATGTTATAAGAGCAGAAATGTGCTTTCTATGACTTAGAGCATCAACCACTCTATTTTCCTTACCTTTGATGTAATTTATGTCAAAATCATATTGAGACAAAAACTCTAACCATCTTCATTGTCTTGCATTTAGATTTGGTTGAGTGAAAATATACTTCAGCCCAAGATGATCATTTTTAATTCAAAAGGTTTACCAAGCAGATAATGCCTCCAAACTTGTAGTGCATGAACAATGGCAGCAAGCTATAAATCATGTGGAGCATAATTCAATTGATGCAACTTTAGTTTTCTACTTTAAAGCTATGACATGATCATTTTGTAACAAAATACCTCATAGACCTTCCTAGATGTATTCGTAACAATAGTAAAGTCTCCATTGGGGTATGGTACTACTAGAATAGGTGATGATGTTAACTGTTCCTTTAAAGTTCTCAATGAAAATTCACACTTCTCATTCCACAAAAACTTTTATCCTTTTTCTCGTAATGAAGTTATTAGTGCAGCCACTTTAAAAAAACTTGTACAAATTTTCTATAGTAACCAGCAAGACCCATGAAGCTTCTAACTTCATGTACATTCTTTAGTGTAGGCCACTCGATTATAGCTACAATTTTAGAAGGATCTATAAATATTCCATTCTTACTTATTACATGTCCCAAATAGTGCACTTTTATGTCATAGTTTTATCTCATTTTTGAGTTTACGCCAAAACTAAGATAACCCTAAGAAATTTTTGAGTTGGTTTTCTAAGAATGCCCTTTCAGAGAGATAATCGGGTTTTCGGGTTTCAATAAGCAAGACAACATGTGTTTTGATGATTCATGTTGTGTGTTCTCAAACCCAAACCCGCATCAAGTAAGTATTTCGGGTTTGCGGGTATTACGAGCATCGAACATGCCTTTGTCAAAAACATGCTTCATGTCGCATGTCTTCCGATCCCCGAAGCCCGATTTATTCCTTTGTATTCGGGGGTTTCGGGACCATCAAACATCATGCTTCATGTCGCTTGTTTCCCCATGACAACTCGAAACTCCGAATTTATACGAAATCCTTTGTGTCGGGTTTCGATATCCCAAGCATGCTTTGACATGGCATTAATGCTTTGAGTTGTCGTAGTTGAAACATGTCAATCAAGTGCATTAAATATGAAATTTCTTATAAATATTCAGATTTCCACGTCATTTTTACTGCATAACGTAAATTTTACCTCGTGGATTTTTTTGTGCATGCATCTTCGACCCGTAAACCCGACTCGCCTCTATGCTTGATTGCATTTGCTAGTTTTTGATCATTTTTTTCTTATTAAAGGTATTTTCCTTTATTCTTTGTTTGTGGAATAATTATGTAAGGATTCTTCCGAGTTTCTATCTTTTTCTTGTTGGGGTTATTGGGGTTTTATCTTTTCCGTTTTAGGGTTGTTTCCTATCAGGTTTGTGTTTTAGGGTTCCCCCTTTGGAATGATCACTTTTTTTATTCCCTAGAATGTCATTTTAATTAAAAATATATTTGGGATATCAACAGTGAAGAAGAACTTGCATGTTTTAACCTAACAATTACCCGATTCCCTCTTTTCGGGTTTCACAGGGTGCTTTGCAGTGTTCAAAACCCATAGTGTATTGGAAATTTTAAGGTGTCAGGCACTTCAAACATTCTCGGCATCCTCCCCTCAGTGTCGGTATTTCAATCAGTCCATCCTCCAAAGTGTCGACATTTTCCACATTTCCATCATCTTTCCGCATCCTAATGTGTCGGGTTTTCAAGTGTTTAACACCTTCTGATCTCCGACACTCTCCTCCTTTGAAATTCCTCATGTTGGACCCTGGTTCATCACAAGATAAGACTAAAAAATTAGGGAGGATGAAGTACAAATTTAGGAAGGTGGAGTCTCCCTCCTACATTGATTGTAATTACGACATCCGGGATACAGAGCTCGAAACATAGATATGGAGGATTTTTGGAATAGGGTCAAGAGCTCTTCCCAGACTCCATGGATGAAATCAATAATTGGCAGTGATCTACCTCTTGCAGTAGGTTTCCTATGTCCGCTCAGTGCCCCGAGTTCATCTTATCTTGTGCTTCGAACTATGACTCTACTTCTCATTCTATGAAAAATTAGGTGGGAGAAGTTGTAATCAAGTTGGACGGAGGTTACTTCGATGACCTTCTCAAGCTGCCTAATTTTGAGGAATATGGAGATGTGGATCTCAAGTCAGCCCAAAAAGCTTGGGACAATGATCGTGGAGGATCGATGCATCAAGCACGTGAATAAGAAGTTCCTAATCAAAGCCAAACCGGCTGTTTCTGTGTTCCCAAGACTTGTTCTAAAGTGATTTCATTCAGAAATCAATGATATCATTACTCTTTGAGTTAGGTTTTGGTTTCCCGAATCAAATGTTTTCCAAGGATGGATGTACCAATTCATGATCATTATTAAGAAGAATCAACAGGGAATTGATTGGGGTACTTTATCAGTAACGAGATAGATTTTCAAATGACAACAGTTCTGTCTACGGGGAATTTTTATATGTCCTCGTATGTCACCTATGCAGCGACCGACATGAGGAACTAGCCTAGATTGGACACCAAGGGGAACAAGACAATGGAGAATTTTTATTGGTATTTTCTTCAACTAACAATAAAAGGGTTTGAATACCAATTCAGAAGGGTAAACGATGCCTTCTTTTACGAGAACATCTGCAGGTTAAACCCCAAACTGAGGAAAATGAGAGTCTCTGATGAGGCATGGGCTGAAGTTTCAAAATGGGGTTGTGTCTTCTTACAATTTAAGAAGTTCACATATCTTCAAGTATTCATGTACCCAGGGGATCCTTTCCATTTTCCCAAATATCCAAAGGAAAAACTAATCTTGATGGAGTTGGTCAAGCAATTGTTGGATTTTCACAAATTCCAACAGAGTAAACACAAGGCCACTGTATCTTTCCCAATTTCTATTAGAAGGTATACTTGTTCAATGGTGGTGAAAGCCAAGAACGTTGTACATGAGCTTCAAGATAAGTTGAAGAAGCACATGAAGCCCCGAGATGGGTTTGATTTTCAGGAGTCCTTAAGGCATATGGAACTCTGCACCCGCACATGCCAAGCATAGAAGACATCTGGATTGATTTACGTGATGAGGTTGTTGTCCGAAGAAAAGATCATACTAGGTTGACACTTGCAGAGATTCAGAAACTTGAGCTCACTGACATACCAGAAGGTACTGGTGATAATGAAAGTGTTCTGGATCCTTCCTATGATGGATTGAATGAAGATCAATATGTTTTCCCACCTATTGATTGGTCTATCGGTGAAAAAGCCTCCATTACAGATAGATCGGCCCCGATTCTTGCACGCACCAAGGCATGGCTCACCTCTTGGGGAATGAGTTTCAAAGAAGATAATTTTTCAAAGTTGGTTGCACAGAGAGCGGGGCCTCCAAAAAGGAAAAGGAAAAATCTCTTCTAAGGGACCTATAAAGGTCAAGTTTTCAAGAAGAGAAGAGAACAAGAAACCTCTTCAATTGTTACTCCAGTTGAAATGGTGAATGTGCCAGAATCACCAACACCACCAGAAATAGGAGAAATTTCTTTGGAAAGAGAAGTAAGCCAGCCCCTAGTTTCACCATTTGTTGACTACCCAACCGAAAATGACCTTATCTCTTGTATCCTGTGCTTTGGTGTCAAGATCTCGCTTCCTCCTTCACAACCACTTATACCCCTCTTTCCCCATCTACTTCATCACATGGCTAGATTTTCTCTAGACTCTCACCCCTCTCTACTGGGACCAAATTAACTACCAACATGCCCCCTCCTGCGCCTCTTTTCACTGAATCTGCTACCACATTGGTAACTGTCCCCACTCCACCAGTGGATCTTCCTCTCCCTGAAAGTATGATACCAACTTCTACAACAATGGCAACTCCCTCTGGCATGCCCCAATGGTTACTTGAGAAAACTCCGAGGAAAAGGAAGGTGGTTGTACCCATACCAGCCTTTGATTTTAGTTCACTCAAGGCTTCTACTACTAAATCAGCCAAGAAACCCAAAATAGTTTCAAGGGTTTTAGTGGATTTCCATAAGTTTGCGAGATCGCCACTCCCGACAAAAAAACCAAAGAGGACATAATGGCCTCTGACTATCAGATAACCAGGGTGGCTCTAGGAGAAGTGACAATAGAAGGAGCACAACAGATGCACGAGATGCTATGAACGTGCTATGCCAGAAATTGAAGGAAACAAAGGACAACAGAGAGATGAGCTTAAAGAAAAGGTGGAGCAGCTTAATCAAGTATTACTTAAGCTCTCAAAACCCTTTGAATCCATACCATCTTCCTCTCGTCCCTTGCTGGATTCGATTTCTCATCGCACCTATAATTGAGAAGATTAATGAAAAAGGGAGAGTGGTCGATGAATGGACCCAAAGGCTGCTCCAACAGGGGAAAGAAGTGATTCAAGACACCGTAGAAGTCTATCAATATTTGGGGAATATACAGAGTGATGGGGAAAATATGGATGATGATTTCTCCCAAGAAATTGACACCTTGATTTGACTTTTGAAGCTCTCCAGGTATTGAAGCAAATTCCATCACACATCTTGGTAGAAGAAGGTGTCATCCCACATGCGATAAGCATTTCCAAATGAGACCAAAGCCATCGGTTCAGGGTAAATATTCTCAACGAAGCTTGCGGTAAATTGAGAGAATCAAGAGATCAATTGATTGATGGAAAAAGTGACCTGGAAGAAGAACTGCTAAAAATTTGTGCAAAAGTGTCATTTGGAAACTCGAGCATCCTACCAGCTGATGATCTTTTCAAACAAATCCAAGAATCATTCAAAGATGAACCAACTCATGGATTTGGTATTGAAATCATCGATAGTTTGTAAAGGTTGAACATTCTTTGAGGCCCCGAGAAAACTCAACAAAAGATTGAGAAGCTTCCCAGAGTGCCAAAGTGACACTCACAAAACATGTGAAGTCTTGAGTGATCATTCCACTGCGCACTGATGAAAATGAGATGCAAGGTATAATCCGAATTTCTAAGAATTTTGGAACAAACAGCTCAATTGGAGGAAGAGAAAGATGAGGAAGAAAAAGATGACGATTCGACTAAGTTCTTGATGCACCGTGTCATTTCAATCTTGAAATTAACATGTCTTTTTCATTTTTGTTTCGTCACATAGGAATCATGTTGTGACTTGGTCTCCTGTGTGAGAACCAAGCAAAATAGGACTCTTGTTAAAAGATTGTTTTATAGGGTTTGTCCTATTTTCTCTCAACTATTTTTATTATAAATAAGGGATGTGCGTACATTCCAAAGGGTTGAGATTTTTGGAATATTGAGAACTATTGTGAAGAAGAAAAACTTTGTGTTTTCTTTTAATCATTTGAGGAATAGAAGTTGATGCTATTTTGTAAACTTTGTGTTGTGAGATGTATCTTTCTTAAGATATTGTTCTTATGTTTATAATCTTAAGCTATTCTTTGTTTAGCATCTTGATGATTCTAATCATTTCAAACATTACATTTGTTATCTAAAGCTCGTATGATTATTTCGTGCTCTGTGTTTACTCGAAAGAAAATATGTTCCTCTCATTTCCTTTCCATTGTGTTTCTTCCATAATAATAATTTCTGACCCATTCCATTTATAAAAACAACATCTTCACATAGTGTGGATATGGATTTCGGGATTCTATCCCAACCCCAATGGTTAGATTAGTGTGAATATTGTACGCATTATTTCTATTGTGTTTTAGATTAGTAATAAATAGGTAGCCTCACCTATCTTTGAGGAGGGATTTAATCCCATGTACTGTGGTTGAACCTCATATTTTGACTTGACAAAATATCCAACCAACAGTTTTTGGTGACTCTACTGGGAATACGGATTAATAGTATAAAGCTTATCCTCTTGGTGTCTGGCGACTCCGTATTTTCCTTATTTTCAACTAGATCTCTTTCCCGGTTCAAGCTGGCCGGAAAGATCTTCACTCGGTCCCGCCGAGCCCGGGTGAAATTGATCCACTCTTTGAGTTACTACAACAGCACAATTTCAGTCTTTCCCCCAACAATGTTATTTCTAACCGAACCAAAAGTTCTTCACCTGTTTGAAGAAACCGATCCCCGTAGAATGAGACGTGTCTACAACTTGTCATGTGTTATTCTTGTCCAACACTCGATCCCCATATGCACTCTTGTCAGAAGGATGACAAGACAACCTCGTGCCCCGGGATAAAGCTATTGGTCCTCTTTCTTTAACTCCACCATTGCATGAGTTACCACATGGATCACATAAAAACATTCCCAAGTTCAATGGGGATGGGAAGCAACATCCTGATGAACACATTGCATATTTCTTTATAGCGTGTGGTGTCCTTGGAGTAGCTCACAAAGATGTCTCTGTTTGACTCTTCGTTGAAACGCTTGCACACAAAGGCAAAAAGCAAATAATGGTTTTATCACCTTCCAAATGCATGCATCACAAACTGGGCTACCATGAGGACCAGATTCGAAGCACGTTTCAAACCAGCCAAAGATTCTCATGCTTTGTTAGCACAACTTACCCATATGAAGAAGGAATCTCATGAACCCATGCGGGACTTCGTGGCAAAGTTTAACAAGCTGATCCGAAAGATTCTGGAAATAGTTGTACCTACTCTAGAAAATTAGAAATGCTTCTTCATCAACACTCAGCCTCCCGATGTGAGCTTTCTATTAAGAAGGTCAGGTTATCCCAAATTTGGCTATCACTCAGTCAACAACTATTGAAATAGAGGATGATCTCATTTTGGCCGGAAGAATCAGGAAAGATGTACCCAAACCTAAAAATCAAGGTTCTTCCCAAGGTAATACTGACCCTATGATTCAAAAGATGGCTAATGATTTGATTGCTTTAAAAAAGAAAATGTCCCAGCAGGTGAGCAATGTTCCGTATCGGGATATCCCTAGATGGAATTTCAATAACACCAATGGTGCACCTGCAAGAGATAGGCCGTGGTTAACTCCTGCTCAACCAAGACTCAAGATCAAAGCTCCTCCCGTTAACATGGTAGTAGAAATAGTTGAAGAAGAGGAAGAACCAGAAGAACAAGATTCCCCCGAGGCTTTTGAAGCTTCAGGATACGCTGATGAGTCTTATGACGATTCAGCTGGCGACTCCAGCATTGGGTATTTGGAATATGAAGAAGATGAATGTGCACCGGATGGCCAGTCATTTTCCATCTTCACTCAATCCCAATCTTAGAATCCAAGAAAACCTCTTGGAAGCCCCAAGGAGAAGAACAAGGAACCTTCCATCACCATAGTTAAGAGAGGTGCTCCTATTTCAACGCAAACTGAAAGAGAAGTCACAAAAAGGTAACAACTTCTCCTCATTCTCTTTCTCCTAAGGTCAGTGCCCTAGCTCAAGCTCACGAGATTAGAACCAACTTACCATCACTCCTTATACTACTTTTGACATTATCGATCATGCAAAAAGAACCAAGATCCAAATGTCAGAAGTAGAATACCTTCACAAATCCTCGACAATTCAAAAACTCACCAAATTAATTAGAAGTAAACCCACCATTCCCCCACCTTCAAAAGGTCTTTTTCCAAATCCTACTCAACCCCCACCTCAGAAAAATCTAACCTCTACTTCTTCTTCAGGAAAGATTGAACCATTTTATTTGTCTTTGCTAATAAATGGGTTTAAACTCAACAATTGCATCATCGACTCAGGGGCCTCCAACAATGTTATGCCCACAAAAGTAGCCCATGCCCTTGGGCTTACTTTGACTAAGTCATATGGATGGTGTTACTCCATGGAAACCAAACAAGTTCCCTTGATTGGTCAAATCAAAGATGCACAGTTTGCATTCGTTGCCTTCCCAGAGAAGAGAGTGAAAATGACCATTCTAGTTGCTGACATTCCTGTAGCTTACGGTATCCTCTTGGGTAGAGGTTTTTGTAAAGACATCAGAGGAGAGATTAATATGGATTGGACCAAGGCCAAGATTCCATTCAACGGGGTTTATCATGTTCTCCATCCCGAACCTCAGGCAAAGTATTTGGTAACTAAATCAGATGACCCTAAGGCTCAAATTATTTTCGAAGATGCTAGTTTTGGAAATTATTTCATGACATCGAAATACTAGTCTGTAAATGTCAAGAAAGAAGATCCTAATGCTATTTGGACCCTCGAATTCAATGGTAGTTGTTCAACCACCGGATCGGGTGGGTGTAGTTATTATATCTCCTAATTCCGAGATCTTCCCCTCGCTTTCAAATTGTAGTTTGATAATACTAATAACATGGCTGAATATGAAGCTCTATTACTAGGATTAGAAATGGCCAGATAGAAGGGAATTCAAATCTCAAGGTTCAAGGGGATGCGAGCTGATTGTCAACTAGGTCAAGGGAATCTATCAAGTAAAAAATGATCGCTTGAGACATTACAGGAATAAAGTTTGGGATAATATAGAATGCTTTGATGCATTCTCCATTAAGGCAGTTTTGAGAGATTATAACGACAAGGCTGATTCTTTGGCCGTGTCTGCATCCCTCCTTCTCCCTCATCCCTAGTTCAAACAAGATACATACACCATTGAGATTGTGTACCATCCCAGTATCCCAGATAATGTGGCTCACTGGCAAGTGTTCAATGATGATCAACAAGTGTTGACTTTTCTAGAAAAAGCTGACAATTTTAGTGAGCTGTACTTTGAAGGTTCGGAATCAGCTTTCCGTGAATCTATCTCAGATCCATATCAAGAGGTTGATGGTGAGTTTATTCAGCTTAAAGGAAACAAGATACCTAAAGGCCTGGTTTCACTGGAGGGTTTGTTTGACAAGCATGACCATTTTATTCAAAACAAGAGACAAGTTGAAGGAGCTTCTTCCTCGGAAGTAGATCAAGTCAATCTAGGTTCGTCTGATCAACCTCGATGGTGAATATTGGGAAATGTTGTTCCCCTGAGGAGAAATCAAAATTCACTTCACTCCTGAAGAGATACATGGATGTCTTAGCCTGGTCCTATGCAGATTTAAAATCCTTCAAGCCCAAAGACGTACAACACAATATTCCTTTGAAGCCTGATGTAAAACCTTACAGGCAGAAGAAAAGACATTACAATCCCAAGATCTCAGGGACTATCCTTACGGAAATTCAGAAAATGTTAGATGCCAGAATTATTTTTCCAATCCATCACTCCACCTGGATTGCTAACATCGTCCCTGTCAGGAAGAAGAATGGTGAAATCCGAATTTGTGTTGATTTCCGGAACCTAAATCAGTCTTCATTAAAAGACAACTATCCCTTTCCTATCATGGATCAGGTGTTACAGACCATTACTAGATCAGAAATGCTATCCATGCTCGATGGATTTTTAGGATATAATCAAGTTGAGGTAGCTGGAGGATCAACACAAGACGGCCTTCACAACCCCATGGGGGACCTTTGCTTATAGGAGGATGCCTTTTGGCTTGATCAACGCCGAGCCACCTTTCAGAGAGCTATGGACTTGGCATTTAGAGACCTGATGGGAAAAGTCATAGTGGTATATTTGGATGACTTGACCATTTTCTCTAAAAATGGAGTGATCATTATGATCATTTAGAGCAAGTACTCTTGAGATGCAGGCGTCATGGGATTTCATTAAATCCCAAGAAGTCCATGTTCGGAGTGACCAAAGGAAAGTTGCTGGGTCATATCATGACTAGAGAAGGAACCAAAATCAACCCAGAGAGGGTAAAAGCCATTCAGAGCCTTACCCCACCCACAAGTAAAACTGGAGCTCATTCCTTCGTTGGAAAGGTCAATTTCCTAAGAAGGTTCATACCTGATTTTGCTGATAAAACCAAGAATATCCTTGGGATGATGAAAGGAAAAATTCCATTTTGATGGAGTACTAAAGGGAAGCTTGCATTTGATGAAGTCAAAAGGGCAGTTGCTTGCGCTCCTATCCTAGTATGTCCAAATTTCAAATAAGATTACATCATGTACGGTATGCCTGCTCACACAAAGGTTAGCCATCATGGTGCAAGAGAACGGGGAGGGCATTGATGCTCCCATCACTTTTATGAGCTGTCCATTAAAGGAACATGAGCTAAAAATGTCATAAATTGAAAAGCATGCTTATGCAGTGGTACGAGCGGTGAAACATTTCAGGTACTATGTGCTAAACTCCCATACCCTCATTCTCATTCTCGACACCGCCGTTAAATCCATTTTGACTCAACAAGAGCTGGGGAGTCAATGAGGTACCTAGATAGCTAAATTTTAGGAGTATGACTTGGACATTAGACCTACCAAGTTGGTATAAGGAAGGGGCTTGTGCCAATTAATCACGGAAAACCATGCTAAAACAGAATGTGAAAAGACCAAAGATACCTCTTCAAAGTTGCCCATGGTGCTTTTCGTGAGTACAATTGATGAATGGTACATAGATATTGCTTTCTTTCTGACTTATGGTGAATTCCCCACATTTAAGCCAAAAGGAGAAGAGGACAGTCAAGTTAAGATTTGCAAGATACCTCCTGTGGGATAACGGAATATATAAGAAAGGTATTGATGGTGTATTCCTGCGCTGTGTTGATAAATCACAATAGTTAAAGTTGTTAGAATCCTTCCATAGCCTAGCATGCGAGGACATTTCTCATCCTCTGTAACAACTTATAAGATCCTATGGGCTAGGTACTATTGGCCTACTCTCTTTCGGGATTCAGCAGAGTGGGTGTCTAAGTGTGAAGCTTGTCAACATTTCGTTGGTCATCCTAAGCTAACAGCTCTTCCCCTGAAGCCCATAGTGATTGAAGAACCTTTCCGCCAGTGGGGAATTGACTTCATTAGAATGATAAATCCTGCCTTCAATGCCGATACAATTACGTGCCGATCAAGCTACAGACTATTTTACCAAGTGGGTGGAAGCCATGCCAATCAAGCAAGCAACCTCAGAAGCCGTGTGCAAGTTCCTTAAAGAAAATATAATTGTTAGATTCGGTGTGCCTCACAAGATTGTGGCTGATAATGCCTCCAATTTCTCATCGCATGAGTTGATAGAATTTTTCTATGGATTTGGCATCACCCTAGCTCACTCATCTGATTATTATCCCCAAGGCAATGGGCAAGCTAAGTCCAGCAACAAGAACCTGGTTACCATAATTAGAAAGCTAGTAGATGAAAACTAGAGGACATGGCACAAAGCATTGTATGATGCGTTGTGGGCTGATCGGATTACCCCAAAGCGAGCTATAGGAATGTCTCCTTTCCAAGTACTATATGGGATTGATGCTGAGATACCTATCTCAGTAGAGTTTCCAGCCTTACAGTTGGCCAAAGTAAAAAAGATGTGACCTTTCAAAATTCTATTGAAAAAAGGGTTATGTACCTAGCTAGGCTAGAAGAGGAATGGAGCAAGGTGGTTGATCACATTGCAGATCATCAAAGAAAAGTAAATAAATTTTTTGACAAGAAATCAAGGCAACGTAATTTCCAAATTGGAGACCTAGTGTTGCTTTGGGATAAGAGGAGGGAGCAGAAAGGAATGCACAAAAAGTTTGATTCTTTGTGGAAAGGACCTTTTAAGATTCATCAGCTGAGTGGTGAAAATAGTTTCCATCTATCATATCTTGATGGAGAGTTACTCCCTTTTCCTTTCAACGGCCAACATCTAAAGTTTTTCCATCATTAATGCAAGATGCTCTTTTGCATTGCACATACTTTACTTTCTGTCATGTGTTTGCTTTTAGTCTTCTTTCTTTCCTTGTTTTGTTTTTTGGTTTTCTTCTTTTCTGACTTCGTAGCCCAATGGATAAAGCCAGAGATTCTGAGTTCTCTTCCTTTGATATCACAAAGAAAGTCCCCAACTAGAGCCAGTTGTTATCTCATTTTTGAGTTTACACCAAAAATAAGATAACCCTAAGAAATTTTTGAGCTGGTTTTCTAAGAATGCCCTTTCGTAGAGATAAATGGGTTTTCGGTTTCAATAGCAAACAACATGTGTTTTGATGCTTCATGTTGTGTGTTCCCCGAAACTTGAAACCCGCATCAAGTAAGTCTTTCGGGTTTGCGGGTCTTCCGAGCATCGGAACATGCCTTTGTCAAAACATGCTTCATGTCGCATGTATTCCGATCCCAAGCCCGATTTACTCCTTTGTATTAGGTTTCGGGACCATCAAGCATCATCATGCTTCATGTCGCTTGTTTCCCCTCAACCCAAACCTAAATTAATATGAAATCCTTTGTGTCGGGTTTCCGGATATCCCAAGCATGCTGACATGGCATTAATGCCAAGTTGTCGGGTAGTTGACACATGTCAACTAAAGTGCATTAAATGTAAAATTTCTTATAAATATTTGGATTTCCATGTCATTTTTACCAGATGTACTTTTTACCTCATGGATTTTCGTGCATGCATCTTCGACCCAGAAACCCGACTCGCCTCTGTGCCTAATTATATTGCTCATTTTTGATCATTTTTCATTCTTATTAAAGGTATTTTCCTTTATTCTTTGTTTGTGGAATAATTGTGTAAAGGATTCTTCCGAGTTTCTATCTTTTTCTTGTTGGGGTTATTGGGGTTTTATCTTTTCCGTTTTAGGGTTGTTTCCTATCAGGTTTGTGTTTTAGGGTTCCCCCTTTGGAATTCTCACTTTGTTTTATTCCCTAGAATGTCATTGTAATTAAAAATATATTTGGGATATCAACAGTGAAGAAGAAGTTGCATTTTTCAACCTAACAATTACCCGATTCACTCTTTTCAGGTTTCGCAGGGTGCTTTACAGTGTTCAAAACCTACAGTGTATCGGAAAGCTTAAGGTGTTTAAACTTCAAATTCAAACATCCTCCCAAGCATCCTCCCAAATGTGTCGAAATCCTCCCAAGGTGTTTTCCATCATTCTAGCATCCTAGTGTGTCGGGTTTTCCAAAGTGTTCAACACCTTCTGATCTCCGACACTCTCCTCCTTTGAAATTCCTCATGTCGGACCCTGGTTCATCACAAGATAAGACTGAAAAATTAGGGAGGATGAAGTACAAATTTAGGAAGGTGGAGTCTCCCTCCTACATTGATTGTAATTACGACATCCGGGATACAGAGCTTGGAAACATAGATATGGAGGATTTTTGGAACAGGGTCAAGAGCTCTTCCCAGAATCCATGGATGAAATCAATAGTTGGTAGTGGTCTACCTCTTGTAGCAAGTTTCCTATGTCTACTCAGTGCCCCGAGTTCATCTTAGCCTGTGCTTCGAACTATGACTCTGCTTCTCGTTCTATGAAAAATCAGTGGAGAAGTTGTAATCAAGTTGGACGAGAGGTTACTTCGATGACCTTCTCAAGCTACCTAATTTTGAGGAATATGGAGATGTGAATCTCAAGTCAGCCCAAAAATCTTGGGATAATGATCAGGAGGATTGCATCAAGCACATGAATAATAAGTTCCTAATCAAAGCCAAACCGGCTGTTTCTAGGTTCCCAAGACTTGTTCCTAGAAGTGATTTCATTCAGGAAATCAATGATATCATTACTCTGTTGAGTCGGGTTTTTGGTTTCCCCGAATCAAATGTTTTCCAAGGATGGATGTACCAATTCATGATCATTATTAAGAAGAATCAATAGGAATTGATTGGGGTACTCTTATCAGTAATGAGATAGATTCTCAAATGACAACAATCCTATCTACGGGAAGTTTTATATGTCCTCGTATGTCACCTATGTAGCGGCCGACATGAGGAACTATCCTAGATTGGACACCAAGGGGAACAAGACAGTGGAGCATGTTTATCGGTATTTTCCTCAGCTAACAAGAAAAGGGTCTGAAGACCAATTCAGAAGGGTAAACGATGCCTTCTTTTACGAGAACATCTATAGGTTAAACCCCGAACTGAGGAAAATGAGAGTCTCTGATGAGGCATGGGCTGAAGTTTCAAAATGGGGTTGTGTCTTCTTGTAATTTAAGAAGTTCACATATCTTCGAGTAGTCATGTACCTAGGGGATCCTTTCCGTTTCCCAGATATCTAGGAGACAAACTAATCTTGATGGATTTGGTTAGGCAATTGTTGGATTTTCACAAATTCCAACAGAGTAAACACAAGGCCACTGTATCTTTCCCAATTTCTATTGGAAGGTATACTTGTTCAATGGTGGTGAAAGCTAAGAACATTGTACATGAGCTTCAAGATAAGTTGAAGAAGCACATGAAGCCCCGATATGGGTTTGATTTTCGAGGAGTCCTTAAGGCATATGGAACTTTGCACTGCATGTGCCAAGTATAGAAGACATCTAGATTGATTTACGTGATGAGGTTGCTTCCTAAAGAAAATATCATACCAGGTCGACACTTGCAGAGATTCGTACACTTGAGCTCGCTGACCTACCAAAAGGTACCGTGATAATGAAAGTGTTTTGGATCCTTCCTATGACAGATTGAATGAAGATCAATATGTTTTCCCACCCATTGATTGGTCTATCGGTGAAAAAGCCTCCATTACAGATAGATCGGTCCCGATTCTTGCACACACCAAGGCATGGCTCACCTCTTGGGAATGAGTTTCAAAGAACATAATTTTTCAAAGTTGGTTGCTCAGCAGAGGTGGGGCCCTCCAAAAGGAAAAGGACCAAAGCTCTTCTAAGGGACTTATAAAGGTCAAGTTTGTCAAGAAGAGAAGAGAACAAGAAACCTCTTCAATCACTCCAGTTGAAACGGTGAATGTGCCAGAATCACCAACACCACCAGAAATAGGAGAAATTTCTTTGGAAAGAGAAGTAAGCCAGCCCCTAGTTTCACCATTTGTTGACTACCCAACTAAGTGACCTTATCTCTTGCATCCCAGGATTTAGCGTCAGGATCTGTGCTTCCTCCTTCACAACCACTTCTACCTCCTCTTTCCCCATCGACTTCATCAGTCATGGCCAGCATTTTCTCTGGACTCTCACCCCTCTCTGCTGGGACCAAAGTAACTACCAACATGCCCCCTCCTACGCCTCTTTTTTCACCGAATCTGCTACCACATTGGTAACTATCCCCACTCCACCAGTGGATCTTCCTCTCCCTGAAAGTATGATACCAACTTCTACAACAATGGCAACTCCCTCTGGTATGTCCCAATGGTTACTTGAGAAAAATCTGAGGAAAAGAAAGGTGGTTGTACCCATACCAGCCTTTGATTTTAGTTCACTCAAGGCTTCTACTGCTAAATCAGCCAAGAAACCCAAAATAGTTTTAAGGGTTTTAGTGGATGCTTCGAGTCATAAGTTTGCAAATATTACCACTCCCACGATTGAAAAAAACCAAAGAGGACATAACGGTCTCGACTATCGATAACCAGGTGGCTCTAGGAGAAGTGACAACAGAAGTAAGCTAGCACAACAGATGCACGAGATGCTATGAGATGCTATGCCGTAAATTGAAGGAAACAAAGGACAAGTAGAGATGAGCTTAAAGAAAAGGTGGAGCAGCTTAATCAAGTATTACTTAAGCTCTCAAAACCCCTTGAATCCATACCATCTTCCTCTGTCCTTGTCGGATTCGATTTCTCATCATTACCTATAATTGAGAAGATTAATGAAAAAGGGAGAGTGGTCAATGAATGGACCCAAAGGCTGCTCCAATAGGGGAAAGAAGTGATTCAAGACACCGTAGAAGTCTATCAATCTTTGGAGAATATACAGAGTGATGGGGAAAAGATGAATGATGATTTCTCCCAAGAAATTGGACAACTTGATTTGACTTTTGAAGCTCTCCAGGTGTTGAAGCAAATTCCATCACGCATCTTGGTAGAAGAAGGTGTCATCCCACATGCAGATAAGCATTTCTAGCTGACCAAAGCCATCAGGTTCAGGATAAATATTCTCAATGAAGCTTATGTAAATTGAGAGAATCAAGAGATCAATTGATTGATGGCAAAAGTGACTGGAGAAGAACTGCTAAATTTTTTTACAAAAGTGTCAGTTGGAAACTTGGGCATCCTACCAGCTGATGATCTTTTCAAACAAATCCAAGAATCTATTTAGCATGAACCAACTCATGGATTTGGTATTGAAATCATTAACAAGTTTGTAAAGGTTGAACATTCTTTGGAGTCCCTGAGAAAACTCAACAAAAGATTGAGGAAGCTTCCTAGTAGTGCCAGTGACACTCACAAAACATGTGAAGTCTTGAGTGATCATTCCACTGTGCCTGATGAAAATGAGATGCAAGGTATAATCTAGAAGTTCCAAGAATTTCAGAACAAACAGGCTCAGTTGAGGAAGAGAAATATGAGGAAGAAAAAGATGACGATTCAGACTAAGTCTTGATGCGCCGTGTCATTTCAATCTTGAAATTGACATGTCTTTTTCATTTCTGTTTCATCACATAGGAATCATGTTGTGACTTGGTCTCCTACGTGAGAACCAAGCAAAATAGGACTCTTGTTAAAAGACTGTTTTATAGGGTTTGTCCTATTTTCTCTCAACTATTTTTATTATAAATAAGGGATGTGCGTACATTCCAAAGGGTTGAGATTTTTGGAATATTGAGAACTATTGTGAAGAAGAAAAACTTTGTGTTTTCTTTTTATCATTTGAGGAATAGAAGCTGATGCTATTTTGCAAACTTTGTGTTGTGAGATGTATCTTTCTTAAGATATTGTTCTTATGTTCGTAATCTTAAGCTATTCTTTGTTTAGCATCTTGATGTTTCTAATCATTTCAAACATTACATTTGTTATCTAAAGCTCATATGATTATTTCGTGCTCTGTGTTTACTTGAAAGAAAATACGTTCCTCTAATTTCCTTCCATTATGTTTCTTCCATAATATAATTTCTCACCCACCATTTATAAAAACAACATCTTCACATAGTGTGGATATGGATTTCGGGATTCTATCCCAACCGCAATGGTTAGATTAGGGTGAATAGTGTACACATTGTTTCTATTGTGTTTTAGATTAGTAATAAACAGGCAGCCTCACCTATCTTTGAGGAGGGATTTAATCCCATGTATTGTGGTTGAACCTCTTATTTTGACTTGACAAAATATCCAACCAAAACATAGAAATAACATTTAGATAGCTTACCATATAACCAACTCTTTCTCAAAATTTCCAAAACTATCTTCAAATGCTCATAGTGTTCCTCAATAATTTTAGAATATATAAGAATGTCATCTAAGAATACAAGCAAAAAAATTTCAAATATTCTTGAAAGATATTATTCATTAAATTCATAAAATATGCAGTGCATTTGTTAATCCAAAATGTAAAAATGTGAACTCATAATGTCCATACCTTGTTCAAAGCTATTTTATGAATGTACTCATCCTTAATCTGTAATTAATGATATCCAAATTGAAGATCTATCTTAGAATATATCGATGCTCCATGCATCTAATCAAATAGATCATCAATTCTAGGGAGTGGATGTATATTCTTGATCGTTGGTTTGTTTAACATTTTGTAATCACTGCACAATTTTAGTGTTCCATCCTTCTTTTCACAAATATTACTTGGTGCTCCCCAAGGTGAAAAACTCATCTAATCAAACCTTTAGAAAAAATTTCTTGTAATTGAGCCTTAAGCTCTACTAATTCTATAGTAGTCATTCGATATGGTTCCTTAGAAATAGTGAAGTCAAATTCCCTCTTGGGTGGAAGACTTGAAAACTCTTTTGGAAACACATCATTGTAGTTTTGTAACAGAGGATATCATTCCATAACATTTTTATTCTCTTCAATAGTTTATGAAATCTTTACTGCATATAAGGTACAACCTTTATTTTTGCCTTTTTAAGTTGCATAACTGATAGTTTCCTAACAGAAATCTCACGTTTCACACCCTGAATCTTTGCTATTTTCTCGTAGGTAATCTAAACAACTAATATGTTTTTCAAAATAGTCCACTTTTTCCTTATGTTCAGCTAACCAATTAACACCTATGATTACATCATAAGACCCCAAAGGTGTAACATAAATATCAACTTCAGTGGAAAAACTAGGTAAGTCAAGGACTGCTCCAAAAAGACACATACTAACTATATGAACAACATTGTTTCCATAATGTATAGTCCATGTTTTATCCATGTTTCTATCTTTTATTTTTAATTTTGATGCTAATTTACTATAAATAAAACATTCAAAGAGTTCCAGATAAAAAATAATAGTTATAGGTATGCCAAGTTCCTTGCTTGGAACCTCTATGGGCGTGGCCTATTTTTCAACCTGCTTGTCAACTACTGCAGCATGTATCTTGTGCTGCTAATTACGATCATCCTTTTTCAAAGGACATTGATTTGCATAATGATATTTTCCACAGTTATAACAGCCTCTTATAGGTCCCTTTCTAGGCTCATATTTATTTCCATCCTTAGAGTTATCATTCTGACCTCCATAGGACTTCTGTCTCATTATTATTATTCTTGAAAAAGTTGTTTTGTGCATTACCAATAGACTTATTTGTTGCTACTTTCTTACTATTATCAGCTGAAAACTTACTTTTCATTCCAAATTTCTTCCATGGTCCTTTCTTAGGTGTAAGAGATGATGAAGAGGAGTTGGGGACTTTCTTCCTTACTTCCTCTTTATGAGTAGAAATTACCTTCAATTTCTATTCCTACCTTATGGATTTTTCAACAACCCCTTCCATCGTGGTTGGGCTGTGAACATCCACCTCTCCTCCTATAACGGGATTCAATCCCATGATGAATTTCCATATCCTGAACTTCTTGTCAGTTTGATACTGAGGTACATACTTAAGGAGTTTAGTAAACCGCTCTCAATACTCAATTATAGTTAGCTTTCCTTGAGCTCATTTCTAGAATTTAGTCATTTTCTGATCATAATAAAGTTGCGGTAGCCAACGTTGCCGAAAGTAACCTTTAAATTGATCCCATGTGATATTAGTTTCATTAATACTCAACTCATCCTTACGGTTGTCCTACCATGAAGATGCGTCATGGGAAAGTTAATATGCTCCCCATATCACCTTTGTTTCTTTTGAGAAATTCCTTATTGCAAAGTACTTCTCCATTTTCTTGATCCAATTCTTAGCTCCATCTCCTAATGTGGTGCCATAAAACTTGGGTGGGCTTATCCTTTTTATATCATTAGTGAGTTCAACTACCACCTAGCCTTTCTGTTCTTAGGATGATCTAGTATGTTCACATTGTTATTATAAACACCTAAATTAGCATTTTCCTTAGGAGGTGGCTGATCATTATTGCCGGATCTTCTTCCTCCTCATTTCCTATTACTTGCTACTCAAGTATATCCAAACTATCCCTTGTTTCCAACAGGGCAGCAAGGATCTCATCGAGTTTTGAGTAGTTGTTACTCCTTCCTCAGGTGGAGGATTTATTTACAAATTTCCTCTTGTTCTAACCATTTTCTGTTAACAAGAAAATTTTAAGTTTTATCGATTATGGACACAATAGGTCCAAGAGCTACAACCTTCAGCTTTGATACCAAGTTGTAACATTCTGTTTTAAGAATTTAAAAACAAGGGGGAACGTTTTTGTACCACAATGTTCTCGGTTATAAATAAACATCATTTAGAACACACATTCCATGAGAATCAATCTCATAACAGATAACCATATGCGTTGTAATGACTCAGTAAATTACCGATCTCTCATTTCATGACACGCATTACTAACCGATCTCTCATGTTTGTCTTAAAATATAGAATACTTTATATATACTACATATACTTGGTTTTCCTACCCTGTTCCTGCACTAAGCGATTTGTTCAAAGAACCTATCTCGAATATTTGTTACCAATATTCATCGACATCACATTTCTTTAAACTAGGTGACATAGGACAATGCAACTTAAGCTTGCGATACTTTGGCCAAATATTTCAATATAGTGTTCATGTAACTATTCCTAGATGAAATACTCATTAATTCAGAATATGTCCTTGACCTCACTCTACCGTTATTTAGAATGGTCTTTATAGACTTCCTCACACCACTTGCCCAAGGTTTGACCTTAACCCAAAGTTAGCGACATAATTTGTTATAGGGAGATGCTCACGATGACTTAGGGTATATGGGCATACTCACCAACCTAAGTCGTCCCGATGTACCTAGGTACCCCGAGTCATAGAAATCAAATTCCTATTCTAATCATGCTACTAACTTGACCTAGAGAGAAACTAAGTTCAAGTCCGGATGTGTGTAGATATAGATGAACAAATATATAAGGGTTTTGCAACACGTCAACTGCAACATTATATCTTTGATAAGCCCTTAGTATTTTTGAAGGTAAAACCATGCATTTGGTGTGTGCCAACATCCATTAGAACTGCTTCATCATGATGTACACACCCCTTAGTGGTCATTAATTCATAATTAAAATTTGGATTAAGATTCGATTATAGTAACCATTCCTAAACCTAGTTCCAGCATTCATTAAGTTATTTATCCATAATTAATCTGATTTGATATTAAGAACTTCATTAACTCATGTTTGCATTTATGTTCATTAACTCGGCATAATAAGCAGTTATCCAAAAATAGGGTAGAAAACATCAACGGTTAATTTTAATGCAACCTAGCTATCCAAAGAAGGTGTATCATCCACCTAGGTTCAGCTAGTGTTTACTTTAAATAAAACAAAGTACAAATATTAAATATCATAACCACCATTCCTTTTATTTTTCATTCTTTTGAGAGAGGAAGAGTCTTCCTCTACATGATTAAATGTTAGGGTTAACATAACCTTTTTATCATTCACCACTCATATAGTTTAATTGTATGTCTAATACATATTTCATTATTATACTATAATTGTTTAGATAGAGAATGACATCTTTTGCAACTTAACAAGTTACACTTTAGTAAGGGAGATTGTACTATTCCCTTAATCCAACTTATTAAATGATAATAGTAATAGTATACAAATAGATATAAAGAATATTGACAAGATAGCATTACTATTTCCTTCATACAAAGTACAAGAGAATTTACACCACAATTTGGAGTCAGACTCCAAACTTTTCAATTCATCATGATAAAATATACACTTTACAAGACTATGCATTTCAGGCATACTGCATGTCGATCAACATTAAGATCATAAAAGAACATAACTTTTCTTTTTCAATACAACTCAAGAATGAATCAAAATTCTTTACAAAAGAACCAAACTTTAAATAAGCCGATAGATCATAAAAGTTTTTCCTTATTTTATCACTTATGAATTCCATCTTCAAAAATTTCTCGCATGAGTCAGTTCATTGAACTGAGCTTGATAAGCACTAAGCATTAAAATGAAGTGCATTCCACTAATTGTTCCATTAAAACAAATCTTCTTTAATGAAACAATTAATATATCATACAAATAAGCATAAGTAATAACAACTTAAAAGAAGTACAAATAATGAGTCTAAATTCACTTTTAAGAAAAGAGAATAATATAATCAACAACCACTACATTATATCATATAAGAATTGACCCAATCAATTAGTTATTTAAAACAAACAACAGATCTTTTCGTCTAATTATTTACCATTCTAATTGAAATATCGAATTTAACTTTACTATGTAACAAAAAGAGTTACTTTCAGCATAGTACATATTTAGGATGATTTATCCTACAACTTAAATAAATAAGAAGAAGAATCAATACAAACTATCCATGATTCACCATTCATCTAAAAGATAGAAAAAGGTTCAGAAAGTACACAAATGATTACCTACATAATTGCATCAATTAAGAGAAACCAATTAAAGGATTCACCATTTAAGAGACAACATCTAATATAAGAATTCCCAAACCAATTTGAGAATGGAGAGAATCAAAACAGTCATCATCCTACCTATAAGCCTTAAGTATATTCTACATTATAGAAGATATCATTCGAGATCTAAAACCATAATTCCAAAAAGTCAAAGCAAGACTTACATAAAGATAATCTCTTCTCGTGTCCATCCAGGGAAGATTCATAATATTATAGAGTGCACAAAGAGGAGTCCTTCCAAAAACAATATCCAAATGAAGCATGACTCATTCAAGAAAAAATAGCAGCTTCCTCTAAACATGGTTACTTTTTTTCCTTCTACAGGACAGACTCAACTATACACTTTCCACATCAATACAAATATTGACTCAATACAAATTAGCTGAGATCAAGAAAGAACAAACGAGGATGATTTGGTTTCCCCAGTACCAAGAATGACAGTCCCAAAGTTTCCTAAACATATAACTATTTCCATGAAATTTCCACAATCGACTAACAACAATTAAACCAAATAATCCACAAGGAATTTTCCGTTTCAGAAGAGCGAGTTCACACAAACTCATACAAGATAGAAAGGGTAGAAAAACCAAACTCAGGAAGTCAAACAAGCCTAGGATAGTAATCACTTCTACAGCATGGAAGAGAGTCAATCTATAGAGAAGTTCAAATTAACAGAACTTAACTTTCCACAGTTAAAGGAAACTCAATAGAAAAGATCTAATCAAGAATTCATTCCCTTTGTATTATCAATTGAATCCAAATTCTATTTCAAACTTAGAAGTTCTTTCGCTAGTTCCCAAAAGAGAATACAAAACCAAACACATAGTTTATAGAAAACAATACTTCTAGTTTTCCTTATGAATTCAAACCTTATCGGAACAACAATATCAACATTGCCCCAATTCGTATACAAAAATCAATCTATGATGTAATAATGCCAAATCCTTATTCATCTATTCTTAATTGTTTAAAAAAAAGTTAAATTTCATTCTATAGAGAAAAGTAAACAAGATGCAGGTCCCGAAGCGAAGTACAAATCTTGACAAAACAAGATACATTCCACAAGAGAATTCAACTCCTATCTCCTTTAAAAACCAAAAATCCATTCAAATGGATCTAAAAGAGAATACAAAAACCCAACAAAAGTTTAAGTCAAACAATTTTCAACATTACTCATAAACTCAATTGTAATAGAAATCCCAACTAAATAACTTTCATGACTCCATCTAGCACATAAAGATCAAGACAGAGAATTACAAAGGCAAAGAAGGTAATTGTTCCATTCCAATTTAACTCAAGCTAAAGTACGAACACAACACTTCCATATACTACAAGAACCCATTATTGATCGCTTCAAATGAGTTCTAATTCATAATGAAGGGTAAGTAAACAATACAGTCTCAAACCAGAGGTTCTATATCATCACAACAAGATAGATTTCCATAAAAGGTCCAACATCCTTATATCAAAACAATCAAATACTTTAAAACAAGACGTGGATACCCTTAATAGAGGAGAGAAAATATTCTCAAACATTTCCATGCCCTTACATGTTCAAAGTAAATGGTATAGTCTAGGGCAAACTCAACCTTTCCAAACTCAAGATGCGTCCAAGTGAAGATTTCAAAAGAGACTACCAGTTCAAACCCAAATCAAAACCCAATTACTCAAGCTCTTTTCAAGAAGACAGTCCTAAATATGAGTTCTAAACAAACACAAAGCCTCAATTATGAGTTCTAAACAACCACAAAGCCTTGAAGGTTCCATATGTGTATCATCATTGAGATTGCATAGAGAAACACATCCAAAGACTAAAATTATCATGCAATGGATTCATATCCAAAAATCACATAGATTCATTTAATCATGAAAGTAAATAACCAGATAAAACAAACAAGCATTTATCTCATGAGAACAGAGTTATTTTAATGAAAAATTTAGAGGAAAGCAAAAATCTTAATGGGTAGAGCCTATCATGCCTGATAGTGCTTCTACTAATTCGAAGGAAACTTCCATCCGAGCTTCCAACTCTTTTTCTCCTCTAATAAACATAAAAACCAAAATTCTCTTTCTCTAATGCCTCATATACTTTCCTTGGATCGAAAATAGACCGGAGAGAAACCAAAATTAGCCGCAAAGTGAAAGTTGAACTGTTGGTTCGAAGAACCAGATAGCTCCATGTAGATCAAAAATTGTAAGGCATGTAAGACAACAACCTCCAACAAATCCACCCTAATTGTTTCCAATATAGTTTTCTTGAAAAATTACAGGTTCATTAATGCCATTACTCCCCAATCTCCCACTTATCTCCCTTGACACTCGCCTCCTAAAATTGGCGAATGCTATTTCAGCCTTTGCATGCATTTTTAAGTTTAAATATGATTCCATGTAAGATTACAATAAGTTTACATGTCTCTGCTAAAACTGGCAAGACTTCTCTATTAATTCAAAAATCAAATCAATTAAATGCCTTTGGAACCATCGCCAATCTTGCCATGTAACCCTAGGTCCCTTTCATTAGTTTAGGATAGATATCCATAACTTAGGTTAGTCTAAAAAGTAATTACCTTAGGTAATTTGCCAACTTTAAGATAGATTATTATTCAAACCAATTTAGTAGTAGGTAATAGGTTAAGAGTATACCTAATATCACCTTTTGTTTTTCCCATCCTAATATAGAACATGAAGCTTAGGATAGATTGTCACCCGAATAAGTAGACATAGCTAGAAAGTAGGTACATTTCCCTTAGTTTAGAATACCATTAGGATATATCCCATAGGTTTAGGACTTATATTCCCTTCATATTTGTGAATCAAGCTTCATTCCACTTACGTCATTAAATGTCTTGAAGAGATAAATCCTAAAGATCTGAGCACCAAACATACAACCGAATGCACGCATGATCTTACAAGACCAACTAGAATTTGTAAACATACAAAATCTTAGTCTGCTACGTCTCTCAACCTATGAATTTTAGTTTACCATTTAGACTAGTAAGGAGATTTAAAACATTCCTTGGATCAATGGAATTGATCCAAGGATGAGTCAGTTAATAGAGATAAGTTTGTAACCATCTTAACCAGATTACAACTCACCTATCTGAAGTGAAAATGGATTATTGCAAGCATCAACATTTCAGTCTAATGAATCCAAGAGCATAAATGATTTATCCCTGAAAATCATGATTTTCAACAAGCAAAGGAGCACACCGCATCAAGAAAATCACATGTCAACACTTGCAATGCAAAAGAGAAATATAACAGTTTGTCTAAGGTGTTACATATGGAGATTAGTAGGTATAGGGATGAGATGGAATTTTCATGAAAAGAAATGAATTTTTTTCAGGAATATTGGGATGTACTCTAAGTGATAATGAAAATATTTAGATATATTTAGTGGATAAAATTTAATATACATGTATCACAATGTATCCTATAAATTTTGGCATATAAGGCTAAAACCTAGTCATGTTGGATCAATATGAGTGATGGAGTTTTACATGTTGTAGAGGAATTTGATGATCATGAATATTTGGTACATGTATGATATGAGGTGTGAGAGATTTTTAAATTGTTTGAAGAATGGGTTTCATGTTGAAACCCTAGTGTCTTAATTAGACCTATTAGGCTTCTTAATAAGGTGTGTTGAAACATGTGTTCCCGGTTGAATTTTTCCATATGACATATGGTTGTGAGTGCTTGATCATGTTGGAAGGGATTCTAGTGAAGTGTTATAAGTGGTGGTTGTGTTTTTAATTCATGATTGAGTTTTTTGAGATCAATTTCATCAAGACATCATCTTGAGTCCTAGAAGCATGTTTGAATAGTTACAGAGATTGAGTTTTTCTAAGGCCTTGTGCTCTATTTTTTGAGTGAAATGAGTTGTTCCAGTTATAATAATTCATGATATTTCCATTTATATTCCAATTTTTCTATAAATATGAGTTTTACTTTTCCAATTCACTCACTTTCTAAGGGTGATTTTCATGTGCTTAAGACCTAGATTGAGTTGTTTGCTTCTTGGTGTGCTTCATGGTGTTGATAATCGGTGAAGAGATTATTTTTCTTATTGGTGGTTTATAGAATATGAACTTGACATTTATAGAGATGTTGGAGTATTTTTGAAACTTCTATGTGCTTGAGAAGTTCAAATTCCATTCATTAGAGATTGAGATCGAGTTCTATGCCTATTTGAGTTGCTTTGTGCAAGTTGGTGTGTGCTTAGTCCTATAACAACCTATTTTGTCTCATGTTATGATTTTATTTTGATGGAGTAGAGTGCTTTCATGTTTATAAGGATGACCTTATTAGTCTTGGCCGACCTAGGGGTGTTATAAGCTAGAGTCGTATATATAAAGTATGTTATATTTTCTCATTATAGAGTGTTGACATGATGTGGATGTGATTGAGCTAGAGAAGGTGTAAGAATAGCATATAGGGGTCAAGGGACGTGTTGAGAAGATGAATGAAGAGATGAGAAGATTTGAGGAGTAGGTATTCAAGGTCACTTTACTTAATCAACATATTATGATGCAAGATTGAGCGAGGTTGAAGAGAGAGAATTTTGCAAGAGTAAAGAGTGCATGGAGCTGAAATTGTGATCAAAATCATTTGGTGGAGAAAAAATATTTAATTATCTTCATTTACAGATGGATGAGTTGGTTATTGGTCATCCTAGAGGTTTTTATCCTACTTTTAGGTTGGTTATTTACTAAATAGTGGTGGGTGATCCTTGTGAAGTGAGTTCTTAGTTAAATAAATATTATGTGATAAGTAATATTCATACAAGTCCCTTTTTTAGTAATATAAGTAGAGGTTTAGTGTTTTTTTTTTTCCTTGAGGGTTTCCCACATTATATGATATGTACTTGTGTTCTCTCTTACTTTTTTTACTTATGGATGATTGTAACACTCTTAATAAGCTCACATGGTTATGTATATTGAATGATGAATATATGATGTGGTAAAAGAAGTAAATGTATTTGTATGAATGATTCACCCCCTTTTAGTCATGTGCTTATAACCGTTAGTATCAAAGAAAGGTCCTTCTGAAGAAATTTTAATCACTTGGAGGAGATCCTTCAAGAAAAATAATGGGAAAATCATATGATGTTGAAACAACATTGATTTGTATAATAAATAGAAATGAAGTTTCAAAGTCCTTGGTCAATAGTTTTCAAGAACAAATTAGGATTATGGAGGTTAAGCATGAACAAGTCATCAAAATTGTAGAATTCCAAGTTAAGAGTGTGATAAAATCCCTAAAATTCAAAGAACAAGATTGCCTCAAGTATGAATTTGAGTTGAAACCTCTAAAATCAAAATTAAAGTAGGTATCTAGTAGGTTAGAAGAATATGTTGTTCCTAGAAAGGAGGTTGTTAGTTCAAGTTACAAAGAAGATCACATAAAGAAAAACATGAAATCAAGGGTGATCAGACAACCTAATGCATTAAGGTATGAGAATTCTTTCAATGGATATCATTATGCTTGTAATAAATTTGGTCACAAGGAAAAGGAGTGTGAAATAGTACTCTTAAGGAATGAACATTCATGGAGTTATGAAATATCATTCAATGGCTACTATTATTCATGCTATGATTTTGGTCATAAGGCTATGGATTGCAGTTAAAATATCAAATCATGTAGGTCGGGAGGAAATAATAATAATTTGTTTTATAACTACCATAAACCAAGTCATATAACAATATTTTATCATTATGAGTCTTATAAACAAATAAAGAAGAATGATGCATCTGAAAAGGGTAAATATGTTCAAGACAAAAATGTTTTTATTAAGAGGTTTGGAAAATATGAGCCAAACTCAACAAGGAAATAAAGAAGTCTGATCTTGTAGAGATAGTAAAAGTAATCAACAAGAGTGACCATGTAAATGAAGCAAAAGAAAATCCTAAAATAGTCAAGAAACTCAAGGAATCTGATCATGGAGATCAAGCTAAGAAGGATGATTCAAAGGAAGTGGTGCAAAGCATGAAAACTGAACCTATAAATTTTTTCAAAGAAAGATCAAGCTCAAATAAGATGATAGGTGTTGTTGACAAGGAGAATAAGTAGGAGATTATGATTATCAATCCTAAATATGATAAAAGGAAAGGAGGATTATTATCCCTAATTGAGAAAAATTTATTGAATGAGGAGCATCTTGATATTTTGACAGGCATTACATCCTTAGGAATGAATGAGGATGTTATCATTCCTAGAAATCCATCCAAGAAGTCAAGAAGGAAGGAAGAGGTGGAGTCTTTGGGCTCATTTGATGATTTCCTAATTTTTACTGTCATAAGATGCATATGATATCTTCATTATACTTCTTGAAAGAATTCATATCTCATATGAATCAGTATAGGTGCATTGTCATGTTGAAGATTTGTGCTATTGTGTAAAGGTTCAAAATTTTGTCAAAAATAAGTTTGATGCCAAATCTAGTATGTATCTTCTCATGAAAGTTCCTAAGATCATTAATCCATTAAAGGTATGGTCATGTCTTTCATTTCTCTATATCATTCATGAAGGAGTCATGATGAAAGAGCTCTATCATGATGGTACAAGTAAGAAGGTTCTCATAGTCACTCTTATATGTGCATTAAGAGGAAATGGTTTCATCTTGTGTCATAGAAGTCTTAATGCATTCTATATGTTCCAAAAATTGATATCATAGGTCATGGAGTTTTGGTTAAGTGAAGATGGTTAAAGCTATTTAGGTTTGAAATTAGGGAATGGTATTGGTTTGTGTCATTAGTGCTAAGCATGATACATTTATTATATCTAAGTATGTTATGTTGGTCTAAATGATGATTTCTCTATAATCTAGTGCTACAATGAAGAAGTATTTTTTCTCAAAAGCATAGAAAAGGGTGCATAGGTTTATAATGTATGAAGGTGTATCAAGTAAATTTATTCCGAGAAATGTATGTTTTTGACTTCTTATTGATGAAAGTGGCATAATTTTATCAATGAAAATTGTATAAAGGTCTTAAAGTATGTGCAGGAGCTCTTAAAAGAAGTATAAAAGTCGGAAGAAGGTACAGTACAAGTTGATGATCTATAAGAAGAAGTTTTGAATTTGTGAATGCACTCAAGATGAAGAAGAATCATTGTGTCATCTATGAAATCCTGAAATTTTCTCAGTAGATGGTGTGACCTTAGATAGGTCTGAAATGTAAAGAATGTTATTCAAATTGAATTTTTGGTGATTCAAAGGTGAATTCAATATATGTTGAGATAATGATCGGTGTGGTGAACTTAAATTTTTATCCTTGTATGGATCAAAGAATAAAATTGAAGGACTACGGACCATCAAATGCATAAATTACTATTGCATCAAGGAGTGTGTTTCATATGAGTCTCAAAGGTATGCCTTATAGGTTATGATGTAGTTATAGTGTCAATTCTTATGACATGTTAAATCTTGGTATTGTTGTGAGAAGGAAGTTGCCTCCAGCTAAGAATGTAGAAAAATATGTGTAGACATCACCATGGTTTTCGATGAAGTTTTCTAAAGAGTATTGATGACTTAGTTAGCAGAGTGCAATAAAGATATGTGTTAAGATGGTTTGTTAGTATGAACTCATGACAAGCTGTAAGACCTAAGTTTATTGACTTGATCTTAAGAAGATGATATAATTCTAGGTATGTATTTAGCAAGAATATATGTAGTGATATGGGTAATTAGTGACTATTCAGGTTAAACATGTTATTCTATGACTAATTTGAGCATGAAGTGCCTCAAGGTGTGGATGATTATTATTGATCCTCTACGATTATATGAAGTAAGTATTCAATAAGTGATTTCTGATTTTAAAGGGAATTTTTGAGGTGTACCATGTCTCATGAAGGTAATAAGTGATAATTAAGGTCAGTCAGGGTCTTTGAACAATGTTGAGATGTTTAGGCATCAAGGTAGTTTCAAGAAGCTTTAAAATGATAGAGTCTCAGATTGCCATGAAGCTAATGTTGCTAGTAGGATTTGTAGAGTTGTGTAAAGTTCTGATGGTATACATGAATAGGAATTCATCAATTTTAAGTAGCATATAAGATAAGTTTTATGTTGCAATGATCAAAATGGAATCCAAGTAGCTGTGTATGAGCATATCATATCAGGGGGAGATGGATTCATACATGCATTTGGGTTTTAAGTGTTGAAGTATGATCCAAGGGGAATTATCCATTATGTCTTTCAGTTGTAAGAATGAAACTATCCAAGGGGAGATGAGTTGAATCCAAGAATATCCCCATAACAAAAATGAAGATATATTACTACAGGTGTTAAGTAACACAAGTTCGAAAAGCAGTCGGGTTACATGCTCCTAGGGGAGTCAATTCTAAGGTGATCATGCAGTCATGAATGTTGTGAATACATTGTGATTTTGAGATGACTTCTTCATCTTATGGGTAGTAGAGTGCATATATTGGTCCATGGATCATTTCATGTTCTTGAAATCAAGTGAGTGGACAAGCCAAGGAGATTGCAAGAAAGTAAGTTTCGTATAAGCATTATTGATATCGTGTCTTGTTAAGTTGTTTTTATGTAAGTATTTTCATAGTACCTTTGTCATAGATGTAAAATGGGGAGAATATTCTCATAAACATGAAAATAAGTTATTATAGAGTCTCTTATTTGTTTACATTTGTGGTTTCAATCAATGTTTCTAAAGGTGGTTGTCATCAATGACAAAGGGGGAGATTATTGGGCATTGCATCTATGTAGTTATAATTTATGCCAAATGTCATTGTTGTAAAAGGGATGTTATGAGGTATAGTTTTATCTACAAGGTTTCATTTATAATCAACCTTTAAGGTTTATTGGTAGTGTCAAATTGTGTTATCTCCCATATGTTGTATTTGTGCACCTGTATGGTTTTAGGCATGATCAAGATAACATGGTCTATTGAGTGTAATAAAAAGGTTATATAAGATCTCCATGATTTCAAACATGGTAAATATGATGTGTAAAAGGTGTTAATGAGTCTATAAGAGGTCTTCATGTTCATTTCATTATAAGTATGTGTTGAGTCATGGTCATTCTAGGCCTAGTCCTAGACCCAGGTCAAGTAGGATGAGTTGGTAATATGAGAAATGGAGAAGTCAGGAATTTTTGGAGAATGTAAGAAGTATGTTGAGGTTTTAAAACATGTGTATGAGGTGCATCAGGTCATATTTTAGCTGGTAAGTGCATGTAAATGGTCCTTTTGGAGCAAGACTATAAGTCAAGGAAAAGAAAACATGGATAAGTCTTAGTATATGGAGATATTTAGAGGGAAAAGTCATTAATGATCATTTAAAATCATGAAGGAGGAATAATAGTTATTTGGGTAAAATTTTTAAGTCACAACTTAGAGAAGAAGGCAAGAAAACACATTTTTAGCTCTATTAAGCTTTGAAAGGAAAAAACAAGCTCGATGGACATTTTCATTTTCACACCCACATGTGCACACTTTGTATGGGTGTTTGAGAATTTTAGGGATGTTTTTGCATGAAACTAAGAATATTTTTCAAGAATAAATAAAACATTTAAATGTCGAGCTTTATGAACAATCATTAAGAAGAAGAGGTGGTCTAAACTCTATTTAAACCCTAGACTTAGAGCGATAGGAGATATTTGAGTAATATGCTCTCTAAATGGATTTGGATAGAAAATGTGAATCTTAAGGGATGAATAAAACTATTAAGGACTCCTATTGGTGGTGGTTTCATATTTTAGGTGTTTCAATAAGTTGAGGAAAAACCTTGTTTTGTGGAGATTTATAGGTATAGGGATGAGATGGAAGTTTCATGAAAAGAAATGAATTGTTCCATGAATATTGGGATGTGATCCAAGTGATTATGAATTTTTAAGTTATCTTTAATGGAGAAATTTGACGATACAAGTCTCATAATGTACCCTACCAATTTTGGCCTACAAGGCTAAAACCTAGTCATTTTTAATTAGATTAGGTAATAAGCAGGGATCGGCTCCCAGAGGCCTTACCAAAAATATATAAATCATAAAAGCATCCATAAAAAGAAAAAAATAGAAACATGACCAAATTGATAGTTAAATGGGCTTAACTCATGAGGAACTAGGTCCACAAAACCAACATAAAGAACAAACCAAAACCCAACAGTCTATAATGCAGGTAGACATAGTTCACATACAGATTGGTAAAAATCCTAAACAACTAGAAAATAGACTAATTTTTCTTGTGATTTGGAGTGACCACCGTGGGTACTTGGTGGAGTTTTTCTACAAATGATCCCGGACTAGGTCCTTCTAAAACTCCTTCCCACCATCTTCCTCATCCGAGATGCTCAAATGGAGTTGGAAATTCCTCTTCTTCATACTCAATTCCACCGTATCCAACCTCTTCTACAACTCCTTGACAACATTATCCAACTCCTTCATCTCCCCTCTCATCATCTACTGAGAAATACATATCTTTTTAGATGATTTAATGCAATCGATCATGTTATCCCTCATAACAGAGCCAGTTTCCTCCATGGTTTCCACTATCATTTCCAGCTTGTTGAATTTTATGGTAGAGGTTCTCATTGTTCTACTCCCCTTATTCCTAAATTTTTCCTTTCCCTTTAGAGGGGCCTTCTTTTCTACTATCCTCTGAAACCCTAGTCTTCATAAAATCTTCCCCCACAGTCTGGTTATGGGAATTCTTACCAGTTAATATTTTGGCCAATCACTCAGCTAGGGTAATGTCATTGAGATCATCCATTGTTGAGCCAACCTCCTTTGGAATAAGAGGTTTAAAATTATGATAAAGTAGGAGAATAATCCCCTCATAAATGGGGGAATTTAGCTTCTCATTGTGAAAATATTTTACAGAAACAGACAGTGACATATACAAGACGAAAGGAATGCTCAACATGACATGGTGCCTAAACATATTAAACAATGAAATATGATGCATGTATATCTTACAAAACTTTCCCTCTAGAGTGATATAACGCATAATGTGAAGACACACTTCATTCCAAATACTAGGAATACATGACCTCACAATGCCATTAAGGAGGATTTTTTTCCTTACCTTTGAAAAATGTATGGATTTCATAATTCCTTCAATTGTGGTCCTTGAAAATCTTTAAACTTTATGTTTCCATGCCCATGACCTATGCAATAAACTTCTCTGAGACTTATAATTACATTCCCCACACCAAAACCCTTCCTTTATCCCAAGCCTTACCAAAATCCATGGTGAGAGAGGGGTCATGTCATTTTAGCTGAGAAATATACTCCCTGGAACTACCAATTCCTAGGATGTACCACACTTTGATTTATTACTTGAGTAATGTCCAATGGCTAGACAGTTGAACCCACACTCTCCCACCTCCTATAGTTTCACTATTTACAATGAAAAACTAGAACAACTAATATAAAATCATAGAAAACTTGAGATGAATGAGGAATCCCGTAGATATCTCACACCATTCAACCCCCTTGCCATGAAAATTAATAATGAAGATATCCCTTGTGTGACAAGAGAAGTCAAAATTATTACTTGTCATGGGTAATAAGATTATTAATTGGAAAAGGTAATTCTTCACCCTTAGCCCAAATGTTTAAATCATTAAAGGATACCCCAAAGTTAGAAAACCCATCGACAAATTTATTTCCACTCCGGGGTGTATGAGTAACGCTATCACTATCAAATGGTTTTAGGAGTTCCTTGACATCTTGAAGAATGTCGCCAACTTTCTAATTCTGAATTTCGTTCTTTTTAAGGGAATTCACAATAAGCAATGAGTCACCTTCAATTTGGATATTTCTAACACCCTTCTCCTTTTCTAGGTTACCACCCCACATAAAATATCTCGCTTTAGTAACATTGTTGATTTGAATTCCTAAGGGGCTAGCATAAGAAAAAATCCAATCTCCCTCATAGTATCTTAGGATCCCCCCTCCCCCAAAAAAATTGGGGTTTCCCTTTAAAGCTCTATAAGAGTTCAACTTACAGCAATTCACCTCTGGTTTAGACCATTTGATTATAGGTTGATGGGATTTAACATAAGGAGGACTAAGGGAAAATTGTTTAAGCATTATTGTCTCTCTCTCTGGGATAAGGATATTTAATATTTATTTTAAAGAGTCTTATGTTTTCCTTGATAGATGAGCACAACCGAGCACTGAACCTGTTTACATTATCCTTCTAATCCCTGAAAATACATCCATTCCTTTCCTTCCATAGGCTCTAATATAAGTGTGGAAGTGCCATTCTCTAAGCAACAACCAAGACATGATACCTAAAAGGGCAGACCCATTAAATACACAAATCTTCCATGGAATTAGTCTGCAACCACTAGACTTTGAAAAGGTCCATAAAAATAGAAAGTAGAACTTGAGAGAAGGAGAAATGAAATTACAAATATTATTGTCTCTTTCCTCCTACATACCATGTAAAGCGCACCTCTTGGGAATAATCATACCACACTTCCTCAAATTTTCCACTTTATAAGGATCTTATTCAGGCGGCCAACTAGTAGAAGATATTGACCTTAGGTATAAGTTTCTTCACCCAATGTGAATTCCAAAAATTATTTTAAAAAAATATTTAAAGTTTATAAGATAGGTTGATTTAACAGAGTAATATTGTCAAGACATCTCTTCTCTCTAGATGACAAAATCCTCTTGAGATTGAAACCTAGGAATGTGGAAATTTTTAAGTTTGGAATTTAGATCTATGAAAGGATGTAGAGGATTAAGATGAGTGATGATGTTTTTCATGTTTTAGTGACATTTTATGATCATGAATAGTTGGTATAAGTTTTATATGAGGTGTATGAGCTTTTGGAATGTTTTGAAGAAGTGGTTTCATGTTGAAACCCTAGTGACCAAATTATACCTATTAGGATACTTAAGAAGGTGTATTGAAATAGGTGTACTTGGTTAATTTTATCCATATGAAATATGGTTTTGAATTCTTTATCATCTCAGAAGGGATGATAAAAAAGTGTTCCAAGTGTTGGTTCTTCTTGGAAGTGATGATTTGGGTGTTTGAGATCAGTTTCCTCAAGACAAGTTCTTGAGTCCCAAAAGCCAGTTTGAGCAGTTCTAGAGATTGAGTTGTTTGAAGGCCTTGTGCTCTATTTTGGTGAATTAAATGAGTTTTTATAGTTATAATAGATCATTATGTTTAAAAGTATATGATACTTGTGATATGAATATGGGTTTTTCTATGCCAAGTCACTCACTTTCTGAGGGTGAATTTTAGGTGCTTAAGACCTAGTTTGAGTTGTTTACTTCTTGGTGTGCTTCCCAGTGTTGATAGTTGGTGCACAACTTCTTGTGATTTTTTGTGATGTCTATAAGATGTCCATGACATGTGTGGATATTTTATAGTATTCTTTCAACTTCTATGTTCTTGATAAGATCATATTCCATTCATTGGCTATTAAGACTTAGTTCTAGGCCTATTTGAGTTGCTTTGTGTAAGTTGATGTGATTATTCCTATACCGACCTATATAGTCTCATGTTATGATTTTATATGATGGAGTAGAGTGTTTTCATGTTGATAAGACCAACCTTATTTTTCTTGGAAGACATAAGGGTTTTATAAGATATAGTCATGTATATATTAGTATGTTATATTTTCTCACTATGGAGTGTTGACATGATGGGGATATGAGTGAACTAGAGAAGGTGAAAGAAGAGTATAGAGGGGTCAAGGGAAGAGATTAGAAGAGGCATAAAGATCTGAGAAGATTTGAGGAGCACGTATTCAAGGTCACTTGACCTCATCAACATATGATGATGAAATATTGAGTGAGGTATAAGAGAGAAGTTTGAGAGAGTGAAGAGTGCACGGAGCTTATCTTGTGATCACAAGAAGTTGCTGGAGAAACACATCTCCAAAGTGATCCTCATATATAGATGGATGAGTTAACACTTATTCATCCTAGGGGTTTGTATCCTCCTTGTAGGGTTAGTACCTTACCAAATAGGTTTTGGAGCTCCTTGTGAAGTGGGTGCTTTGCTAATTAAATTTTTATGATGATTATTATCCATAAAAGTCCTTTTTAGTAATATAAGCAGAGGTTTAGTGGGTTTTCTTCCCCTTGAGGGTTTCCCACATTATATGTTGTGTACTTTTGTTCTCTCTTGATTTTTCTACTTATGGATAGTTGTAACACTCTTAATAATATAACATGGTTATGTATGTTGAATGGATAATTTTAATGATAAATGTGTGATATGGTAAAATAAGTAAAAGTATTTGTATGACTAATTCACCCCCTCTCAGGTCACTATACTTATAACATTTCTTCCTTTCCTTCTTAGGGCCATTTTGGAATATTTAAACTCGCCATACTTTTAAAACTCACTTACATGTCCATCTTCTCATGTGCATTCTCCAATGCCACTCCTTTGTGTTTCTACATCTTCGTTTCCTATAGACTTATTAAGGGATTTGTCTTTCTGTCACCTCTCAAGATCTATTAGACCGTACTCCTATTGATGGCCTTTATTTTGTCTTCTCTATATATTAACTAAAATATGCACTTAGTATTATTACATTATCCCTCTAGTATGTTGTTATATGTCTAAGTATAAAAACTAGGCATTAATGACACCTATTTGATCCTTTTCTTGCTTTGATTATATCTACTAGTGTCTTTTATCTAACATTTGAATACTTTTTGTCAATTCATAGGAATTCTTATTCCTATCTTTTGTTTTTTTGGTTTTCTTGTTTCAAGAAAATACCACCTAGAAATTATAGTAACATCTACGCATTAATGTCCTTCTAAGAGATTTTGTCCTCTTCTCCTTGTTTTCTTCTTTATCAGCTTTTCTCTGTCTTTGGGTCTTTTTTTGTCTTCTTTTCATAACCTAGGTCAGATTTTTGTGTTACTATGTGCCAAATTTTTAACAAAGAACTCACATTTATACACAACCTACTAACTATTTTAAGGAGAAATTGGGCTAATATTTCTATATATACCACATACACAAGAATAACATAAAGAATAACATTTTGGGTTGTATTATTCATTACACATGGGGAGACTATTATGAATTCCATATCATACATTCTTACATTAGGTGTAGGCAACAAGTTTTCACCCCTAGGTGACCCTACACATATTAATCACACTATCATTATTTACACTATTATCACTATCCTAATTCCATTATCCTTATAATCTAATTTACCATTATAAACCCTCATCTACCTATATAGAATCTCATTTACCCTATCTAACCTTCTAAAAAACATAACCTAAATTACCCTAACCATCCTAACTCCATAACATATTCCTATCAGATACCTAACTTCCCATCATTCTTAAAACAACCTCAACCCTTATATGGAAAGTGGTTTCAACAATTTTCCATCCTTTGATAGTTTCCACTTCAACCATATCGATGGCTAGATGTGATCAACGAAAATCATTATAGAATCCGTTAATCCTATTTACACATCATCTTGCATCATTTCTTAATTATATAGATAAGAGATACTAGGAACACTCACAAATTGTTGAGACCCCACACAACCTCACAACATCAAAATATCCTTCATGGTCTGTTATAATCCTTTGGGAGTCCTCCAATATTCACTTTTCCATTTATATCTCTATCATCCTCATAAACATTAAAAAAGGTATAGTTCACTCTATTTCAATCATTTTCAATCATATCTTACATTAGTTATGTTTTTCAAACACTCGTCTTCATATCCCTATCTATCCATCATACCTTCTACCTTTTGTTTTGTCACTTTTCCAACTTTTAGCATATCTATCAATTTTACTAGGGATCGTTGTGATTCCCGATCGCCGCTTGATTAGATCCCCAATCCTTATGCACTTAATTAAACTCTATATACATGTTCAAATTTCATATTTCTATATTCATTTTATCTCTACAACCTTTGTATCTCATCTTAGCATTTCCAATATCAAAATATGAATCCGAAACAATATGTTTTACCATATTTATTGAAACAATCCATTTTATCCCCGATCACCTGTCAATCCTTGATCACCATCAATCCCTATATTTTATCCTTATAGATATATTATCATATTATTTTTATAACAAACCAATTTACAATCATGTATTGTCTTTAGATGACTCTTCTAGGATAGGTACATTGCATTACAAGAATATACGACATCATGAATGATTAACAAACCTTCATATGGGATCAACTTGATATCTGAAATGAACTAAGATTGTGTGTCATCGCCATAACACCTAAAATCAAAGACATAAAATACCAATTTGAAATCATACATAAAACATAGGATGCACAAGAATAAACATGATTTGAATATTTTGAAGAACTTCAAATCATTGTATCCCTAGCCTAGTCCACCTATAATGTGAAACAAGATATCTCTATCCCTATGGAATTCTAATCATGTTATCATTGCATTATTTCATTATCATGTCACTTGATTTTAAAACACACGTTAAAACCCTTTAAGGAAGAACTTTGGATTCCTGGGATTGGCCTTTTCTGAGAAACTCATTTAATCATTATCTAATATATTTCTTATTTAGTTATCATTGTACATAATTACTCTTTCTCGATGAAAGGAAGAGTCTTCCACATCATTGGTGTATCCACTCATCCCGACATTGTTTTTTTATGCATAAGTAGTAGTAAACCTTGCTTTATTTATAGTTTTTGGTATTTCAGTATAATAGTAACAAACCAAAATTCACCATAAACATTGTGGCACTCCCGAAGGTACCTATAATCCCCTAACATTAAAATTAAAATAAAAACAAATAATGTTGTTTTAAAAATGTGTAAAAATTAAAATTAAAATAAAAAGGAATAATAATCACATGTACACCATTTTTATTTGGTTCTTTCTTTCAACATTGCATTTTATTTTTATTATTATCATCAAAATCAACATTGGTTTTAGGCCTTAGTAACAAAATTTCATATATGCTTTCTTAAATAGTTTAATTAGGAAGTTAAACAAATTGCATTCACAAAAATCCCTTCACACACAACCAAATCACATATCAAATTAGAATTTACATTTAAACAATCCTTCCCAAGAAAACCTACTTGGATTTCATCACCTAGAGGAAAATATGACTCGTGTTTCTAGTTGAGTATAAATAATCTAGTGGGCGGTATATGGGCTAAGAACCCAACACCCTTATCACTGTGGGACCGTGAAGTGAGGGGGTTGGACTCAATATCATGCCTTGTATTAAAACTAACAAAGATATAGGCCTCACGTAATTTTGGGTATATTGAAGACTCCAACCTTAAACTCACCTGAAATCAACCTTAGTTGACCTTTTCTTAGAACCCTTTTATCCATTTTCTCATTTCACAGTTTTCTTAAATTAATCAATATAATAAGATTCTTTGAGTCACTTGTTTTCAATTATTTTAAACAACCATTTATTTTTCTTTGTTGATTATTTGATTATTTCATAGTTTTAACTAGAAAATAGTGTCGTCTTCAAGACACCAATGATATGAAAAACCATATTCAAAGAATCCCTAGACACTCTCAAGTCCCATATTTAAGATATTCGAAGCCAAATAGATCATTTTTGACAACATTTAGAGATTGGTCCAAAACCCCCAAATTCTCCCAATACTCAATCTATGACATCAGAAGCCCATTTTCTTGATCCTCCTTAATTTAATTAGACCGGTGAACCTACCTTTACCGAACTCTTAGATATAAATATGATCACCCTTTCTAGCTAACTTTTTCCTAGAGAATGATTATCACCTATGCCTTTATCTATAATATGGTCTAACTTATGAAGTCAATAGTTGCAATTATTCTAAACTTCTTGATTTTTATTATTAACCCATCATCTAATAAATCTCTCCTTCCCCTCACTAGTGATGTAGGCACATTAACACCGCTTCATCAACTCCTGTCACTAGTTTTGATCTTAACGCTATCTCATCACAAGATATGTCCAACCAACAACCATCTATGTCATTTTCTCCTTTTTGAGATCATAAACCACAAAAACCCACACTACAACCTCCTCTTCCATATCCAAGCTTTCATCCTCGTAATACTCTTCCTCCACCTCCTATAAGCTTAGTTGGTGTTCCTCTTACTACAACCCCTCCTATTGCATCTCAATTCATCCCACCACAACAACCTACATCCTCAATCCAAAATCTAGTCTTATCTATCCCCACATCTATACCCCCTATCAATATGAGTTCCATCACTAGTACTCACCCCTTTTCACATCAAGCATCCACTACCCATGTATTACAATATAGTTCCATTCCTTCTTAATATATACCACAACCATCCCAACCCCTTATCAAAACTTACATACCTATACCTTATTAATATATTTAACCCTCACAACCATTAGTCTCTTAAGATCCATTTAATATCCCGATGAGTTCCCTCTTCATCATAATATCCCTTTACCATATCATTTATATCAATAATCAAACCCCCATCCTTATAACTAATATTTTCCCTCTTCTTCACACACATAAAAACCTCATAATGATCCCATGCAAGCATTACCAATTATAATAAAAATAATTGAAGTCGACACCATGGGAGCTAAGAAAAATATCTCATAGGAACAAATTTTTATCGAACCTATCCATCCATCGCACCTTTTAAGGCCTATCCCCCACACTGGGAACTCCCAAAATTTATTAAATTATACAGTAAGGAGGACCCACAACAACACATCGTAGCCTTTTCTCATGTGTACTATCTCATTTCCCATGACCAGGATCTCATGTTGAGGACATTTCCTATGTCCTTAGTAGGGCCCTCCCTTGACTTGTACAATAACATCCACAATATTCCTCTTCTCTTTCACACAACTTTTGCAGTTGTTCTTAGATAATTTATCCATCAATATCACCCATAATATCTCCATCATTGATCTCTATGTTACTAAATAGTTTGATGATAGGTATATTATATATTTTTTCACTAGGTGGTGGGGGATTATCAATCAATTATCATTTTATCTTCCATAAACTGAGTTGATCGATATATTCTCTTGATCTTATGCTAAGTATATATCATCAACTCTCAAGATCCAATACTTCTAGATATTCTATGAAGACTTTATCATGTTCTGCAAACTAGAGCTTCATGATCTCGAAGATGGTAAGGTTAAACTCGGGTCTAAGAAACCCAAACCTGAGTCTTCATTTAAAACCTCTTCTAGTAACAAAAATATAAAGGGTTAAAAAACATGGTTGTTGTAAAATTGTGTCCAAAATACATTCAGAATCTAAACAAACTCAACCTTAGTTCATAAATACACACCTATTGGGAGTCTTATAGCATGATCTTTGATAAAATTATAGCCACTTGCATGATTAAACTTACTTCTATCTACCCTATTGACATATCCACATTTAAACCATCATGGTATCAAGATAATTATTATTATAAGTACCATCAAGTCCTAGGTCTTGACATCAAGATGTGTCATTCATTTGGATACTTCCATTAGGATCTCATTAACCGAGGTGACTTACAACTTGACAATATCAATGCCCCTCTAAATCAAAACTTGGATGTGTTTCAACAACATTTTCTGAATCATCCCCCACCTACCAATCTAACACTCTTAATTGTCATCATACTATTAATACTATCAAATGTTTCCACTTACATCCTCAGCACCCAAGTGTTCTTACGATAGAGGTGCTAGCCGAACCATCTAACGCTTCTAGTATTTTCACTACTAAGATCATGAGTCCTCCTACACCTATCACATCCTCTTCATATCCACCCATTGTCTCTATAAAATCCCCAAAAATAAACCTATCATAGAAATTTTAAAAATCTCTTTCGAAGACCATGTCACCCAACACCACATCAATAATTTCAATAATCCTACAAGATAATTTGAAAACCATTCATCCAAAACAACATAAATTATACCACATAATATTCATATAACCTTACCAAAAATACACACCCTTACCTTCCTCTTAGGGACTCATCCCTCATCTAAGCTCATGATTACCATTATAAAACCTAGGTTCATTTCTTGACGACACCCAAACATGTCATAAAAGGATGACCCCATTATCTCAAGCCTCTAAATAATTAAAGAATATATAAATCTCTTCATACTCACTACCATCACTAAAAACTACTACATGATACTATACTATAATCCTCAAAAATATTATCCAATCATCTACCATAAAATTACCCCTATTACGTCATATGACTCCCAAGGGGTGAATCTCCTTGGTATAATTATGAAAAAAATCACATACTATAAAGTATCGGAAAATCCATCGAGGATTGTGAATCCCTCCATGTTATGGTTCAAATCCTTACTAGAAAAGGAATTATTCTCACAAATCCAAAACATCTAGATGTAATCAAACCTAGCCATCAAACTAAACCATCTCATTGAACCTTTAAAACTGCTCCTTTTGAACCATTGCCAAACACCACATCCACATACAAGAAAAGCATGGATGTCTCTAGTAACACCCCGCTCCATTAGATATATGTCATTCATATAACTACAAGAGTGCGTGCACAAGACTCAAAGGCCTCAAACTAAAATAGGTGAAAATTCTCTATCTCCCTTGCTCCCCATGAATTTCCTAACATGTCACCTTATAAGGATAAGGTTTTTATCCTCTCCACTCCATACACCGATCTACCACATCGTTAAACAAATTCACTAATATCTTATGAAGATGTCTCTCTATGATGATGTTCAAACTTATCCACAACTTCGAATAGGATTAATTGAGTCCCTCTAATTTATATTAGAACCATCATATGACCCCTAATCATTTGTAACCTTATTGACACTCTTAAAATGTATGTCACTATCACCTTTGTTTATTCTCAAATCCCATCCTTTCTTCCCCGAAGACCATGATCTTTCACTCTTCATCACCACCCAAACCAAAAATACTCTCTTTAATATAGTTATGATGATTGAAAATGGAACTGATAACAAAATCATATCATCTCATGCTTTCAAACAAATCCATTTATTGATACCATAATTTCCCAGTCACCGCCATGTTAGGCACCTTTAATGACACCTTCACCCCTACATTAGGCAAGGTCATTTTACCCATCAAGGTAGGTGTTAAAATCCTTCATGATATCTTCTATATTTTTGAAGGAGAATTCTAGTATAACATATTATTGGGGTGACCTTGGATATGTGTTATGCATTATATCCCATCAAAATTACATCATTTTCTAAAGTATGAACATGAAGGTAAAACCTTCACTATTCCCACCAACCCAAATCCTTTCAAATCATGTCACATGACGTACATGCCTAATGATGTGTTCCTTCCATTAAAAATTCTAAGTCTTCAAACAGAGATTCAACAAGCTCTTCCATACCCGCATCTAATCTACTAGATGATAATTCCTTCTAGGATTTTATGTAACATCTCTCGTTGGTGGAGTACTACATTCTAGCCCTCAATTATCTCCCTACACCTAAAACATATGAGAGACCCAAAAAAGAACCTATGTTCAAACAAAACATCGAGATATCATTCCTTTTGTCCTACCCATATGATAAAAAACCTAATTTACGAGGGGATTGATCATAATTCCTCACACCAAGATAGTCAATATCATTCCAAGCCATTCACATATGAATTCTCATTCTTATACAATCAATCATTTGTGAAAGTTTTTCTTCATTCTGCACCTAGAAAGGTTTTGTTTTAGGACGTTACTGAACATGACATACATGACTTAGCCTTTGATCATTCTCAAAAGACTCATGAGAAATTTAAGCTAGGATTCAACAAGCCTTCCTCGATGTTGGTGTTAGCACACTCGGTTATACAGATAATATATCATATCTAAGCATACATGCAAATAAAAGTAGATATTCTACCAGAAGAAATATACAAAACAAGAGATATAAATTAACACCAGATTTAATGTGGTTCACCCAGTGTGGGATACATCCACAAAGAAACAAGAAAATATATTATCCAAAGCTTTGACAAGATATACAATGAATATTTACAATCTTCCACACCTTTCAGGTGTACAATAATTTCTTCCACTCAAGATTTTGCTTCTTCTCCAAGAATTCACTCTCTTGTAATTATTTTCATAATAATCATCAAATTTTGCAAGTTCTTCTTAATTCTTACTTCTAAACCATATATTTCATGCTTATATAAGCATATACAAACTTAGGGAACTTAGCCATGTAATTACAATCAATAGATCTACTTTAATGCTAAAAATAGATATAATTCCCGAGAGTTAAATAAAACACTTCCGCACAGGTAACCGATGTTGGTTAGCCCTAACCGATGGCGGTTCCTCCTTACCTGACCAATGCCGGTAATAGGTGACTAATGTTAGTCCCTCCATAACTGATGATGGTTATTGTGTTTTCCAGAAAGTTTCACATTACATGCTAATCTAAAGTAATTGATCTCCACAACTCAACAATCTCCCACTTGGAGATTAATTACTGCACCATACCTATACAACATCATTATTCCTTAGCTTTGTTTCTTCCTCTTCAAGTCTCAAACTTGACGACCAACAAAGAGTGTAGCTCCAACTTCTCCTTTTTTAATGGCTTCGTTAGCATATCCGCAGGGTTCTCACTCATATGAATATTTTCCAGATTCAACTACCCATCCTCCAATACCCATCGTATGAATTTATACCTCAATTGAATGTGTTTCATTCTCTAATAAAACACCGAGTTCTTTGCCAAATTTATTGCACTCAATTTCACCGAAAAATTTGCAATCATCTTGTTCCTTTCCCAACTCTTCCATGAACCTACTCATCCAAATCATCTCCTTGCTATCCTCTATAGTCAGTAACATACTCTGCCTCTATAGTAGACAAAGCCACAACCTTGTAGAATCTTGAAATCTAGTTAACTTCCATCCCCCTACACCGTGAATATCTATCAAATAGTGCTCTTTCTACCATGCAGATCTCCAGCCATATCTGAATAAACATAGCCAAATAATGAAATATCTGAACCTTCGTATTATAATTGCATGCTAGATGTCCCTTTTAAATACTTGAGTATCCATTGGACTACTTTCTAATGATCTTTACCTTGATTGGCCATATATCTACTCACAAGTCCCACTACCTATGAAATGTGTGGTATGTTATAAACCATAGCATACATGAGACTCCCAATTCTGAAGAATATGAAACTTGTGTCAAGTATATGAACTCCTCATGTGATAAAGGACACCGATCTTTGATCAATTTGAAGTGTCCACCATAGGTGTACTAACAGTTTTTCATTTTGCATCTTTAACCTTTCTAACACCTTGTAGATATAATCCTCTAAAGAAAAATACAATTTCTTTTTTTTCCTGTCTCTATGTATTTGCATGCCAAGGATTCTTTTTACATCTCCTAAATCCTTCATAGAAAATGTGTGAGCTAGATTTCCTTAAGCTCACCAATGTCCCGCATACTAGATCTACAATAAGCATATCATTAACATATAGAAAAATAATAATATAGCTCCTAATTTAAAGATTCTTGAAATAAACACAATGGTTAGATTCACATCTCAAGTAACCATGCTCATGCATAAAACTATCAAACCTGATGTACCATTTACTTAGAGCTTGCTTGAGCCCACATAGGTTATTTTTCAACCTTTGTACACTAATTTCTCCTTACCCTTGAATTCATACCTAAGCGGCTGCATTGCATATAAATATTTTTATCATAATCACCATGAAGGAAAGTTATCTTCACATCTAGTTTCTCTAAATTTAAATCTTATACTGCAACTAAAATCAATACAATATGAATAGAAGTCATCTTTATAATAGGAAAAAATATTTCACCAAAGTCAATGCCTCGCTTTCTCTATAAATCCCTTTACTACAAGCCTTGCTTTGTACCTTTTTTTTCCACCCTCTTCTTCCTTAACCTTGTAAGCCCACTTGTTCTACAATATCCTCTTACCTTCTGGAAACTTAACCAAATCCCAAGTCTAGTTCTATTCCAAGGAGTCCATCTCCTCATCCATGCCATGCTCCCACTAGATGTGGGTATTATCCTACATTACTTCTTCAAAACTTTTTGGTTCACCATTATTAGTCAATAATAAATAAAATAGAGAAGGTGTAAATCTTTCTGGAGGTTTACTTACCCTTTGTGACCTTCTCACAGGAGTTTGGGGTACCGAGGCTCAATCTGGACCTCCTGAACATTTGTATCCAAATTTTTCAGTGACTGACGATGGTCACCTATAACCAATGTTGGTTCTTCTAATTGATGCTAGTTTGGCTCATCTATAACTCGATACTGATTCTTCTAACGATGTTGGTTAGGGGTCAACCGACACTAGTTATTATGTAACCCTGTTGATATTAATTTTAAATCCAAGAGTTCATTTTCATTCCAAAAATTCTCAATCGGTTCATCCTTGGGTACCAAAATTTGATCCCTGTACATTCTCTTTTCATTCCATTCAATATCACGACTCCTAATAATTTTTGAATTATCTAAATCCAAAAATAGAATCTAACATACACAAAATATTTTAAACCAAAAACTTTAAGAAAAGAAAGATCTACCTCTTTTCTAGTCAAATATTCTTCCAAAGTATTCCTCCATCTAGTGAACTTGAAGGCCCATAGTTAATCAAATAAACTATTGTATCAACTGCTTCTACCCAAAACTGCAAGGGCAATCCAAAATGTATCCTCATACTTCTAGCACATTCCATGATTGTCCTATTTAGTCTCTCTCAGTAACACCATTCTTGTGTGGTGTTCTTGGAACCATTCTTTCTCTACGTATCCCATTCATTGAACAATAATCATTGAAATCCTTGTTATAATATTCACCACCATTGTTAAATCTAAGGCACTTTAACTTTGAATTTGATTCATTCTCAATAAGGTCTTTCTATCTTATAAAAGTCTCAAAAACATAAAATTTATTTTTAATACAATAAACCCATACCTTTCTTGTAGCATCATCAATGAAAGTAACATAATACTGAGATCCTCCATGAGAAGATACTTGAGTTAGTCCCCACACATTTGAGTATACAAGCTCCAATTTTTTTCTCCTCACTGCCCCAACTTTGAGAAATCTCACTCTCTTTCAGTTTCCAAAGACACAATGCTCACAGAAATCAAGATCTAAATCTTTCAAATCTGATAACTTACCCTTAGCCTTTAATATATGTATTCCTTTTTGACTCATATGGACCAACCGATTATGCCACATACATGCATCTGAATATGAAGTAGATATGAAGAAAAATAATCAGAAACAAAGGTAGATAAATATAATGTTCCTACCTTCTTACTTCTTACTTTCGCACAACAAAAGCACCCTTGGTGAATTTCCAAGAGTCTTCTGTAAAAAGTAACCATGCAAACAACTTCACCTAGTTTCCTATAGAAATAATATTCCTCCCGAGGCTTGACACATGCCTCACATCTTTCAATACCCATGTATTTCCATTATGCAATTTTAGATGAACTTCCCTTTACCAAGAATACTACTAGGTTAATCATCACCCAAATGAACATGCCCAAAATTACACTAGACATAATTTCTGAAATAACCCTTATTAGGGGTTGCATGGAAAGAAGCTCCGAATCTAAAACCCATGATTCTATTATATTATCTAAAGAAAGAATAATAACATCTTGCATTAACTCGATGCAAAATATTTTCTTCTTTACCTTTGTTTGGTTGTTGGTTCTCTTTATCCTTTGACCAACAATATTTCTTTTCATGTCCTTTCTTTCCAGATTTCCAAAACGTAATTACCTTACCTTTGGATTTAGATCTGTTATCCCTTGACTTTGTTTTCCCATTACTTTTACTCTTGGATCTCTCCGTCTTCTTGCCCCTGCTTTCTACATTCAAAGCATTCCCATATGATGATTCCTTTGTACTCTTCCTACAAATTTCTTCATTCAATATTATACTAACCACATCATCAAACTTCAAAATATTATTATCAGATGTTGTATTACTAACAACCATTACCAATTTATCCCAACTATCGTGAAATGACCATAAGAATAAAAGTGCTTTCACTTCATCATCAAATGGAATATCAACCGATTTTAACTAATTTACAATATATCTGAAATCATTTAAATGACTAGATGCAGATCCACCTTCATGCATATTAGAACTAAATAGTTTATTCATCAAATAAAATTTATTTGAAGCACTAGGTTTTTCATATAAATTAGTAAGAGATTTCATTAACCCTACCATAGAAGTTGCTTCTATAATATTGGAATCCACAGATGTTGTCAAGCTCAATATTATAGATCCCAAAGCCTTTCTATCAAGAATATTCCATTGTTCATTAGTCATCTTCATAGGTCTATACTTCTCATCCAATGGTAAATACAAGTCCCTTTGATATAGATAATACTTAATCTACATATTCCATAATTGATAATTTCGATCGTTAAACTTCTCTACCTTGTATTTGTTTTCTTTTGATATTGTTGTAGCTCCCACTCAATCAGAAAACTCTTTGTGAGTAAATATTCAACACACAAAACCATCAAACAAAGATCTCATAATAGTTTTTTGGGGTTAGCACACCGGTTGTACAGATAATATATCATATCTAAGCATACATGCAAATAAAAATGAATATTCTACTAGAAGAAATATACAGAACAAGAGATATAAATCAACAATGATTTAACGTGGTTCACCCAATGTGGGGTACGTCCACCAAGAAACAAGCCAATCTATTATCCAAATCTTTGACAAGATATACAATGAAGATTTACAATCTTCCACACCTCTCAAAGTGTGTACATAAATTTATTTCACTCAATCTTTTTCTTCTTCTCAAGAATTCACTCTCATAATTATTCTCACAATAATTATCAAATTTTGCAAGTTATTCTTAATTATTACTTCTAAACCATAGATTTCATGCTTATATAGGCATATAAAAACTTAGGGAACTTAGGCATGCAATTACAATCAATAGATCTCGCTTTAATGCTAAAAATATATCTAATTCCTGAGAGTTAAATAAAACACTCCTGTACATACATGTAATCGATGTTGGTTATCCTTAACCAATGATAGTTCCTCTTTTCTTGACCGATGCCGGTCATAGGTGACCGATGCCACCCCTCCATAATCGATGAAGGTTATTTTGTTTTCCAGCAAGTTTCATATTACATTCTAATCCAGAGTAGTTGATCTCCACAACTCAACACTCAAACATTTACGTAAACACTACACCGAATCCATAGCAAAAATGGAGCCATCCTCTTGATCTTCTCCTAATGGATCCATGGAAAGAGATGAAACCATATCCATTCCTCCTAACATTGTTTGAAACAACACGATCACCTAAGGACCACTCACTTACCATACTAATGACAACACTAAGACCCTTCTGCTAGTATTACCCAAAATGGTAGAGGAAGACTCCCCTACCATCGATGATATTCAATACCAAAATGAGAATCCATCCTATCCTATATGGGGAAGAGGACCATTACCTTAAAAATACTCTACCACATAACACATCTACAATCCTTAATGAATCCACTATTGATGCTAACATAAAGAATTCACAAGACACTCACATAGAAAAAGTTGGCCGATATTTAGATTTGAGAGAATTAAAATACTTCAACATGTTTCTTTCTAAGCGCATTTAGGAATTTGCATGGTTATACATTGACATGCTAGGTATTGAACCTAACATCATTTTCCATAACATTATCATAATTCCTAATGTGAATCCTATCAAGAAAAATCTATGTAGGATGCAACCTCCCGTATCCTTGCTCATAAAAGAAGAGTTACACTATCTTATCTCTATTAATTTCATCTTACCCATTGACTACCCACAATGGGTATATAATATCATATCAATAACCAAATCCACTTGAAATTTGCATATTTTTATAGAATTCTGAGATCTCAAACTAGCTTATCTTAAAGATGGCTTCCCTTTTCCTAACATCGATCAACTAGTTGAATTCATGGGATTACATGGGATGCTATCTCTTATGGATGGTGTTTCAGGGTATAATAAAATCCTTATCAAGATAAAGGACCAATATAATATGTATTTAATTACCCTTTGGGGAACTGCTTTCTACCGAGTCATGCCCTTTGAAATCAAGAATTCATGGTCCACTTATCAACATGCCATAACTTACATCTTTCATAATCTCATCCATAAAACTGTAGAAGACTATGTTGATTATCTCTTGGGTAAACCCAAGTGTCAAAGGAGAATATCATCATCCTTGACATCATATTTTCGTATGTCACTCAATACTTCCTTCACCTTGACCCACCCAAATGCGTATTCCATGTTCTCATTGGAAAAATTTTAGGGTTTATTGTATCTATCAGGGGCATTGAATTAGACCCTACCAAAATCAAATCCATCATCCATATTCCTCCTTCCAATATCAAAAAAAAATTAGTCCCCAAGGTAGAATCTAATCAATCTATCACTTTATTTCTTAGCTTTAGGACCACTATCAAAAATTTATCATCTTATCTAAAAGGATTTCCTTTTCAATTGGGATGACTCTTGTTAAAAATCCTTTGAAGATCTCAAACAATATCTCCTATCATTTCTCGTTCTCATACCTTCACGCATGGGGGATCCACTTTCCTATATATATCTACCACCAACCATGCATTGGGTGGCATAATAGCACATCGAGATGAGAAGGGTAGGGGAAGGTTGTCTATTATGTGATCCACACTCCTCACAACTATGAAACTCATTATAACAAAGTATATAAGTTTTGATATGCCTTATACTTCATGACTTTAAGCTTCATCGCATCTCCTTAGTCATAAGGCTTATGTCATCACAAGCTTCAATCCTCTCAAATATATGCATTACAAACTATATCACAGGTGATCACATCATCCAATAGCTTATGCTTATGGATAATTTTGACGTATAATTCTTGTCACATAAATATATCAAGTGGCAAGCCATTGAAAACCAACTTGTGGAATCTCCCCTCCCTAATAATCAACCACCTCATGAAAAATTTCCTGATGAGTCTATCAACACTATCGATCAAGAAGAAACTCACATAAAAAAGACAATCTTCTTTGACAGTTCTAAGTGTCAGTAAGGGGGAGGTTTTTGTATTATCATCATACCTCCTTGGGGGACTCCTATTCCTCTATCATTTAAATTCAATTTTGAGTGCACCAATAACATGGCCGAGTATGAATCTCTCATTATGGGTCTCAAAACCATGTTCATATTTGGTGTTAAAATCCTTGACATCTATAGGGAATCATAGCTTATCATCAATAAAATCAAAGGAATTTATCAATGTAAAAATTAAATTTTACAAAAATACAAAAATTGTTGTTGAAATCCTCCTAGAATCTTTTGATCAATATACAATCCAAACAATTCCCTGCTTATTTAACAAATAGACACCGTGGTTTCTCTTATGCCACTCATCCCCTTATCAATTGAATATTCCAAGTTGTCTATTGTTGTGTATAACCTCAATTAACCATCTCATAACAATAAACTTCCTTTTGTCATCTTGTCAAAATAATCAATCATATCTATGATACACTCAATTCTATGACTATATTTCTCAGTCTAAAATCCCATCCCATCTATCTAAGAAAACTAAAAGGTATTTTCTACAAAATGCTAACTACTATATCATCCTAGGTGATGTAATTTACAAATGTGGTTTTGATGGACTCCTACTTTGATGCCTCAAATCTCATGAATCTACCGAAGCTATCAAATAATTCCATGATGGCATATGTGGTGGACACTTAAATGGTTTGGCTATTTCCAAATGCATCCTATGTATGGGATATTACTGGAATACCCTTAATAAATATTTTTAAAAGTACATCAAGAAATAGGTTAAATGTTAATAAAACTCTATCTCACTCACATCCCAAGTCAGGCCCTATTACCCACCCAATATTTATGGCCTTTTTCACAATTAGGATTTGACCTCATTGGCCTCATCAACCCTCATTCATCACAATGACATCATTATATCATCACTGCTACCAAATACTTAACAAAATGGGTGGAAGTGATATCCCTCATCTCCACTAAAGACGATAATATTTTTAATTCATCCACCATCACATTATTTGTCATTTTATCATTCCTAATAAAATTATCACAAATAATAAAAATATTTCAAAACAAAAAGATTCAAAACTTTATGACACCTACAAAATCACAAAAAAACATCAAGCTTATATTTTCATCTCCTTACTATCTATAATAAAATGGTCAAGTATAATCCTCTAACAAAAAACTCAACAAAATCCTCATGAAAACCATTGATCAAGATGACAGAATTGGCATCTCTAGATCTCGTTTTCCCTTTGGGCCTATTGGACTATCATATGTACTCCTAAAGGTACTACTCCCTTTTTTTAGTCTACAGATCTAAGGTTGTCCTCTATCTTGAAGTCCAATTTCCATCTCTCTGTCTCCCTTAGAGATTTTATTTCGATGAGGACTATCATCAAGAACAGCTTAACACAACTTGAATTTATAAACGAATGCCACATAACAACCCTTGAACATATCAATGTCTTTCATGAATGAATCAAAAGAGCCTATACCAAATATCTCAAACAACGCAACTTTAACATTGGTTATCTTGTCCTCAAAAATAATAAAAATGGCAATACTCTAGAAAGGAATCAATGTGGGATGTTTTCTCCAAATTGGATTGGTCCATATATCATCACACATATATATGGGTCTATAGCTTATCACTTAGCCTCCCTTGATGATAAACCTAAAAACAAACCCCAAAATTCTCTGCACTTACGACCTTTCTATTGTTAACACTTATAATTCCATTAAATTAGTTGCATCAAAGATCTCATTCCATCACCAATCCATCATCCACTATTGTGATGATTTAGAATTATGTGGTCTCCCATTAGTATCTTATATTTACGGCCTTAAAAATGAGCACCATGAATTTGATCATTACATTTTCAACATGGAATATCTCCTCCTCATAAGTAATGACCCTTAATTCATTAAACATCATAAGGGTACACATGTGTAGTTTGTACATACTAAGCCTACCCTCGATTAAACAAATTCAAAGATATATGTATGGATGCATACTATAAAAATATAAACTGATCCCTCGAAGGAAAACTATTAATAAATCAAAATACAACCTTGAAAACATAAAAAAAAATTGTATACCTATCCCTCGAAGGATGGCTACCCAATATTATAATGGCTATAAAAGGATTCCCGCATCAATCAACCTTCACATAAAAGTCAAAATAATCATAAACATCCTAGGAAAGACTCCCACATTGATCATATTTCCCATAAAAATTAAACTTCCCACATTGATCAGTTTATACAAATACAATTGGGGCATAAGCCTATAAACCATCAAAGGAGAGCCTATTATCCCCATACAAACTACACATAAACCCTTCCCATGTTGAAAGAAGTTTTATAAGCTCATTCCATATATCCATAATCCTACATGTGACTAACCATTGTTACAAGGCCTCAAGTGCATTTTCATACATATTAAATTTAACATCAGATTATATATGTACCAATTCAAGTTGAATAAAAAACATATGACATTTACTCTTGATCATGTTAAAGTGCATTACAAACATACAAAGATCACTATACTTAAGTCACATCACAAAAACATTTAACATCATATCCATACATCTAATATATCAAAACATCTCAAAATCCCATCACAACGCTCATACATAACATTAAATCAAAAGAAATCACATCACATGAAGATAAAATATTATATACATACATATCATAAAAATGTTTATACAATAGCCTCAAAGGGCCCAATATATTCGAGTCATATAAAAACCACTAATTAAGTGGTAAACTAAAAATCACATAATATATCACCACCCCGGCCTCCCTCTAGACCTCCATCATGTCCCAAATCTCTTCGAGGTTGTGTAACACTACCAAAGGCTCACCAAGGAATCCTACCTAGCCAACCTATACTTGATTTCTCTATAAAATTCATATTAAGGTGCATCTGTGAGGCACTCTATCATAATCCCCTCATAATATGACATTTCTTTACACAAGGAATGATACTTGATCTATAGTCACAAAAGCTAGAGGTCTCATCCGACCTCCACCTACTACCAAAAATCTTCCCATAGGAACTAAAACCTTCCTAACATTTGGCCCTGCTCCCTATCCTTTACCTACCGAGGCCTCCAAAGCCATGCCTATCTCTCCATACTTCACTTGCAAGGATTCCCGTTGTCGGTGAAATATGTCTCTATACTATTGAAAATAATCATGCTCTAAGATTTCGTAATCTCACTCTTACAAGAACGCATCCATCTTGTGGCAATTGTTATTACAATCCAATAATAAATGGTCCCTCTCTATCTCGCATCTCATTAAAAACTATCTACAATATACCTAATTCCCCATCATCATCCTCGACCATGTCTTCACCCCTCTAACTCCACCCCACTTTGTCTCCTCGGGTCACACAAAATTATGTCTACCACTCTCTAAAATCCTCCACAACCCCTTCATCATCAACATCCACACCCTTGTGCTACCCCTCATATACTACCTATTATGCCTCATTTATCAGCAGAACAATATTGTCTCTCTTTGCGTCATCTTGGCGATAGACAATTGGGTCACCATGTATCTATTGTGGTAACCCAAAATGCCTCCGCACCTTGGGAAATTGTATACCCTCAATGATGTCTACTCATTGCTCCCGAATCCATAACACATGTCTTAAACTAGCCAAATCCACATCCATACCCAACCATGTAGGAAATATAACATATGGCCTCGAAAAAAATCCTCCCAAGATATCCCACTGATATTCTCAACATAATAATCCTCATCAATATCTAATCCATCATCTCAAATCCAAGAAAATCTCCATCTCATAAATATTGCTACATACTCATTAAGTCCCCATCCCACTTAAAAGGTATACTTGGTGGCCTCACTATAGTACTATGCTCATAGGACCAATAGTGAAGAATAAACCCCACATCCAAACCAAATATCCATCTATTAACATAACCCTATAGCTCACAAGATACCACTTCTAACAAGGTATACCCTCGTGTGATGAAACTTGTTGTTGGTTCAACATTTAATCAATCTAGTTGATGTCATTATAACTAGGGAAGTGTCCAAAGGAAATATGCAATAAGATTTTTAGGAAATTAACAATTGCTTGGTGATATTCCTTTGTTTGGGGGGTTTCCTAATTCTAATTTTCTGAGATTGAAATTTAAGCTATGCTAGAGATTGCACAAACCATTTGAATTGAATGAAACTAGTTAACTTGCAGAATTTAAATACTCACACAACTTGAAGGAAATTGAAATTCTTGAAAATTAAACTCACAAGGATTTTAAAGGAAAGCACACTTACTAAAATCAAGTTGAAGGATTGAAATTCAAATAAGACAAGGCTTCTAAAATAAAATTTGCACAATTTAGAACAAAGAAATTTACTAAAATCCATAGATGTAGAGAAATTACTATTGACTGTATGAGATGAACTATTATGTATTTACTACCATGAAAGGATAAATAAATATTGATAAGATTTATAAGAAGTAAACAAACGATTATACAAATATAAATGAAGACTTAAAAACTAACGATACGTAAAATATGAAGGGTTTTTGGTCTTGAGATGAGTATTCCCTCACTCTCCCACCGATCGAATGATAATTACACACTATTTCACCAAAGAAACACTTTTATTGAGTTCAAAGGTTTTTAGATCACATATTCGAATTAAAATTTATATATTTTATATCTAACACATTACTGATCAAGTGATGGAAAATTATATAATCTAGCGTCCTCAAATGAAGCCTACAAAACTATAATAAGAATCCTTATTTAGATTATATGAATAGATATTCCAAATAATATCCATATTTTAGGATGAAATGATGGAGAGGATAAAGGAGATAGATTAAGAAAACAAATTACATGATTTATTCTAAAATTGGCATGTACGGTTATGAAATGGATGTGTGCTCTATGCTTTGAAAAGTTTTTGCCTTTTTAGATTTGTTAATACAGTTGGAAAGATCTTGAAGTCCAAGGTCAAACTTTACAACATCCCGAAGATACTTCTAAGTGATATGGGATACTCCGAAGTGATATGAGAAAAATCTAAAGTGAACCAAGATAAAACAATCAGAAGTGAGTTGAGATACTCTAAAGCCAACTAAGACATTACAAAGTGATCCAGATAGAACACTTAGAAGTGAGAAAAGGTAATCAAGTGAGCTAATATACTCAAGAGAGCTTCCCTTTTAGACTTTTGTGCCCAAAACTTAACATCCTAGCAAAAATATTCTTTCATCAATTTGTACACAAAACCCAGTGATTTTCAAGGATTTTTAGTTAGAATTTTAGGATAGAATAGATTTACACACTGATAAAAAAATGCACACAACCTCTACTTTGAATTAAGAAAAATTTATAAAATGTATTAAAATTCAAACAAGGGCTAAATATAAACAATTCCATTATTTATTCAATTAATGAGATCATCATATTCCCCACACACTTAGTTGTTTGCAAGTCATTTTGAAAATAATTTTCCAAATTATGGAGCAAAAATCTTGTCCTCCATATATTTTCTCAAGTCAAAAACATTTTTATGAAGTTCCCATGTCTTTTTTTAGATGCATAAAATCCTTAATTTTCTTCAACCTATTTATGTCATGTCTCAAATAATTCAATATTTCGTAATGTTTTTCTTTCTAACGAGGCATGGGGAATAGAATAAGTGGTGGTCTAAACCAAATTCCAATCCATTTTCATCCTTTTGTTTGAAATTTTCCTATAATCATGCCTACAATTGCCATTTGTGTCCTCATTGACCATATCAGATTTATTGAGATAATACCTCTCTTATTTATAAGGGAATGTTTAGGGTACACCATCTCTTTTCATAGGCAGTCAATTCTTTTAAAAAATCTATTTGTGGACTGAATTTTTGAACACTTGTAATGTTTTGTTTTAGTTGTGTAATGTGATGCTCTTGAATTTTGGACTTGTATACCAGATCCCTAAATTTCTCGACATGTCTAGCCAATTTGGGATGTTGAGGCCTTATGCATATACCCTCTATATTCACTTTATCTTAATACTCTTTGGTCATTTGATCTCATTCTATTTGATTTTGTATGGTATAACAAAAATCTATAAATTGGGACTCTCAAACATAGAGGTTAATCATAAAGTATGACATGTGACCTAAAAGGAGATTACATAAATGAAAATCACACATGAGGTTTTGATGATCATGGAAACTTTTGGTAATGGAATCAAAAATTCCATGTCATTATTTATTTCAAATGGAAAATCACATGTTATCCTTGATAATTTCCATCTATAAAAAAGTTCTTGTAGGAAGGTACTATATACTGAAGAAGGTCTTTTGCAGGCAAGCAATTTTTCCCTTAATGCACAAATAGTTTGTAGGTCATTTTGATATTTAATGTTATAATCACAAGGGACTAAGAGGATGAGTGAATCATTCCTAAAAAACTATATTTCATTTACCATTCATCATATGTTATCATTCATACAACCATTCATTCAACCATGTACCATATGTGTGTTTACTTAAGCATATAAACAACCATAAGTAAGATCAAGAGAAAGGGAATATATAAGACACCTTAATTAAGTGGGAAACCCTCATGGGGAAGAAAACCCACTAAAACTCTACTTATATTACATAAATCAAAGTGATTTAGTGAAGCACCAACTTAAAAAAGGAGCACCAATCCCTAGTTTAGTAGAGCACTAACCCATAATTTAGTGAAACAACCACTCCACAAGGATGATATAACCCCCTAAATATGGAAAATAAAAACTCATCCACTTGAATATATCTTATCTCTAATAATTTTGATGCCACAACTGATAGAGATCACAATTTCAGCTCACAAACCCTAGCTCACACACTAGGTCTTCAATCTCTCATATTCTTTCTCTTTCTTCACTTCTCAAATCTCTAATCACATGCACACATGCTCTCTAATATTCCTAAACCTATCATTCTCTTCCTCATCCTTAAAATCATGCTCTCATACCTAAAAATATCTTCCTCTAGTTGCACTTCTTCCCTCCAAGAGCACTAGTTCAAAAATGAACCCAAAACATCACTTTTATACCTTTTTCTTTCTTCCAAAAAAACTGAGGTTGGTCATACACATTTAGTTCAACAAATTCATCATTAAAAAATACCATAAATTTTTATCAATAGCTATAAGTTACCCATATGGGTCGTCCTAGCAAAAACACACTTTCCATGCACCAAAAATCACCAAAACACATGCATTGGGATGCCAAAATTCTCCTCATTCCAAAACCATACTTAGTCAAGATCAAATATTCATCAAAAATTATTAATATATCATTTAAACATCAACCATGGTTATAATTTATCTCAAAAATCAAATTATTTCATTTAATGGGCCCAATTCCTTTTGAAATTCTCAAAATAATTGTTTCATGCACCCTTCAAAGACCCTGAAAGCTATAGAAAGCCACCAAATTACTTCAACAAGATAAAACCATGTAATGTATTAAATTGATGGAAATTCCAAAACCTGTAAAAACTTATAAGAAATTTGGAAGCCATGAAACGTCTGTCTCTTCAAACCATAGCTACATTTTCCTTCACTGTGCCAACTCCGCCAAAAAATCTATTTCTAAAGGTTATCTCATAAAATAATTTATACATACATTAAATACCTAAAAATAGATTCATTTTATGAAACATTCATCACTCTTTACTTTATATGTGATAGGAATCATCACCAAATCCATATCATTCTTCAAATAACATCAAAATTTCACCTAACACATCTTGTCTTATACTCGCAAATAATATTCCTACTCAAAGAATTCCATGGAATTCCTATGAAATGAAATAATCATGAAAAAATTATATAACTGGAAATATATCTAGATCCTATTTCCAACGCAGCTTAAATCACCTTCAAACTCGAGTTGTAGCTCAAGTTATGCTCATTTTACTGGACCTTGCTATTTGAGATCCCAAAATTTCCCTTTGACTAGTCAACCTGTTTGGACCTCAAAACACAATGAAACTACATGAACATGCTCTAAAAAATCCATGTAAATAAATAATAAATCCCATACATCACTCACCATCAATTTGGCATGCTATTCCTTTGGAAAACCTTGTCCCAAAACCTTCTTCATTAGAAACTATTATTTTTAGGTGGGGCCCACTCATGACCATGACATAAAACATACATTTATGGAAATTAAATAGAGTCTTATACAACATAAAATAATCAATTTTTATGAAACAATCAAAATTGGGTCACTATACTTCACTTTCTTCCAACTACTCCTAGCTAGGGTTTTATACCTCTTTACTTTCTTAACATTTGTTAATAAAAACGTGATTATCAACTAAACCAATTATTTATTTGAAACCTTAAAAATCACCATACAAGTTTACCTGAAAGGAAAAATTTCCAAGGAAAATTAAAAATTTGACAACGAGCATCCAAGTTTAACTTTGAGTTGGAAAATGACTTGATTTTCACCCTGTCTCACAAAATCAGTCATATCTAGAAAAATACACATCATGAGTACCTAAAATTTTAGTCAAAGAACTATGAATCATCCCTATAACATATCAAATCATTATAATGTCAATGCCATACCTTAATATCTCTATCCTATCTCATTTGCATAGATTCACCTCAGGGATTCTCACTTTAGAATCTAGGGTCAATGGAAATAATGCAATAACTAATTTTTTTTTTTGTAAATGACCTAAACATACCTCATATGCCATGATTCACCTAAATTCATGCTTCCATAAGCTCATATGGCTCCAAACCACACTGTCACACCTTCAAGTTGTCATACTTATTCCCAATGAGCACATGTAACAAAGTGAATCACCTATACGTACATTATGTTACATTTGTGAGTGCTCAAGAACCCTCAAACATGTTATATATCATGTCAAAATTCTTCACAAGAATCCAAGAAGCTCATATTGTCAATATGTATCTCCTAAGCACTTGTATAGGCTTGTAAGAGCAAGCATACCTTATTGAATCCCAATGTATCAACTGATATACGTATGAAAAATCATGTTAGCACCATGAATAACATCATATAACCTAAATACAATATCCACTTTGTCATTAATCTATTTTTTTCATCAATTACAATGCCTATTAGGACCATATGCCAACAATCTCCCCTTCTTTATTGATGGAAAACACCCTGAAATTCTCCCCCTTTTTTACATTATAAAAAGTCATAGATGTTTCTCACATTATTCACCTACCTCATCTTCATAACATCATTCTTTAGTTAGAAACATTAACCAAAGGTCTCAAACTAGCTCAATCTCTTGGTTTTGGACAAAATATTATTCTTACCTTCATTTTACGCATTGCAAGCACCATGTTCCCCCTAGAATAAGAACTTCCAACATTTGAACACTATTAGTAAAGCATGAAATAATCTTAATCTCACCTTATTAGGGGATAAAACATCATTCTTCATCTTCTAGAAATGTAAAAACACCTATTTTCTCTTTTACACTTGGTTTATCCTTCATAAGAATATTGTAGCAACATATTATATGAGTCATATGCATGTTAATCATGCCAAAAATTCCAAAATAGAACACACCAAACCACCATACCTTCATTCTTGGAATACTTCATTTTTTCTAGGCATAACACAACATTACTATGCACATTCTTGTTCACCAAACCAAAATTGAGATATGAAGCCCTAAACTAACTTTTAGTGTCATTAGGACAAATTTTGGCAAGCTCTAGAACCTCATACCTACTATTACCATGTGATCCATAGCTCCCCCTAGACTTAATACCTCCATTTATAGCCTCTAGAAATAAAAATGAGATATTAGCCTTGTTATTTTGACTAGAAAGTACCATCAACACCTTTGTTAGGCCATAAATAGTTTTCTCACCACGTGCAATCATACAATCAGATATAAAAAATTTCAGCCTTGACCTAAGTACACTTGCAATAAACATACCTATTATGTATTGAAACCATCACATCATCTTCAAGAGACCAAACACAAACTCCCCCTATTGTTTAGAGCTCATACACACCTGAGAAAAAAATGAATACTTGTAGAAATAACTTTCTCATGCCACACTAGCCCTGTTCTTACAATCTTTGTGTTATGAATATCAAAACAACTTCTTCATATTAGTTCTAGCAATATTTAAGCAAGTCACCAGACTTAGACCTTGATATTCTACATAACATTCCCAAAATAAAATTTCATATGCATCTTGACACATATTTACCCATGTCTTGTCACACCTGCAAAGTTAGTTTATATTACGGATGGATAAATCGTTGTTAGGAGTTTTAGTGCTTTATGTACATGTAGAATTAATGATCAAGGTATTATTTTAATTGCATTTCAAATAAATATAATTAATTCTATAACACATCATGGATGACTGTTATAAGTTCTAACTGTAATATGTTATATTTACTAAGGTTTGTAGGTATAGCATTACATTTATAGGTCTTATATTGACCTTACTGCATATTATTGAATGATATAGACCATGACTTAAGACCCTTCTATGGTAGCATTTCTATGATAATACTAATGTATTACAATGTAGCTAAGTTTATAGACTTGGTTTATGGGTATTAAGTTGTAGCCTACATCAATATGGTGCCACACTATGTTATTTCATTAGATGATCTAGGTTTGAGAATGGATCTAAATGGGTAAGATAAGATGATCATACTTGATATTTACTTAGGGCCTGGAATATATAACTAATGTAATGGAAAGCTAATATGTAATTTTTAGGCTAATGATGGGAAAACTAAGTATAATGGGTAATTTTATCTTATAAAGTTTGAGGCTAAAGTATGTTTTGAGATAACATATCAGGCTGAGGATGAGCCTTAGATATAAACTAAGCATTGTAATGGGAGATTATTAACTACTATGAATCATAATATATTTTGATTAATTGATTTTCTAAAACTGCAAAAGACTTTTGATATCTAAGGGACTAATTGACACGTGCCGGGTAAGGGTTTTGTGTATTGATCACTAGTTGTTAAGTATGACACTAACCTCGGTCATATTGACCATGAATTTGTTAGAAATTGATCAAGGAAGCTATAGTGGGTAATCTATTACATGCTCTTTTATAAATAATTGGAAATCGATTACATGGCCAATATTAGCACTATTATTATTTTTACCATGCAAGTCAAGATGTGAAATGATTATTGTTGGAGATTAATTTAAACCTAGCCAAGTATGATGGGAGTGGATAATATCGGTGGAGGTGATATCCCGAAATATGTTACGGTGTATTAATAGGTTTTAATGCACAAATAATATTTTAGAAGTCTCAAAGCTTCATGGAGAAGTTATCGATGACTTGCATGTAGTTAATTTTGTTTATTCTATGACTTAGTTCTCTCCTACTTCACTCCTGAGAAGGTTGTGCATGCATCACCGTAAAGGTGAAATGTTAGGCTATGTGGTTGCATAAAGAGTTATATCTTTAAAAGATATTAAAAATTTGGAGGTTTTTCTTAGTGGTGGAATCAAGATTTCGAGAAGAGTTTGAAAGAGAATCTTATTAACTGGAGAAGAAGCAATTAATCTCCTTTCTCAGAATGATACAATTTATCTCTCCCTTAGCTTCTTTTTCTATTCATTATTTTTTCTAAATAAAATCAGTAATATGTTCTCCTTATATTCAAGGTTTAGGGTTTTCATTATTTTTGTGACAATGTGTTGGGATGTTATCAATTCAAGTACAAGTGAATGGATCTAGGTTTAAAATTTTAAATATCTTAGAATGATTCAATGGTAACCATGAAATAAACTCTTGCAAAAGTGTTTTGTTTTGATTATGTTGAACCCTCTCTCGAAACTATCTGTGGTTATTATTCAAAAACTGCAACTAGGGTATATTTGGATTAAATGATTTTTTTATCAATATCCTTTGTATCGTATACATTTTTGGGGGTATTATTGTTTTCCTTTCATTGAAGAATTTGGGTTTCTAGTTTTGGTTGTGTTCTCTTGAATATGCGGGTACTCTTTTAATACTTGATATGAGTATAAAATAGAGCTTATTAAAACATGGTATGGTCTGTAGGTGTGTAATATTCTTTTATAGATACTTTTTTATGTATTTGTTGTTAATTTTATGGTTGTTACATAATACAAACCTATATTTGGGTATATTTGGATAAATATATTTTTATATTGGCATAGTAACTCTTTGGATGCGAGTATGTGATACATATGTGATCTTTAGAGAGGATGATATAAACTGGGTTGGTTTTCTCTTACCTCATCTCTGTTTATGAGCAATTACTATTGAGTCTCTGTCGATCTATGGAAATTTTGAGAGGTATTCAAGGACTTTATTTTATAAGTTACCCACCTTTTATTATTAATGTGTATCAGGGTTGAATCGACCTTGGTGATGGAATGCTTAACCATATGACTATTGTAGTCCTCTATTGATGATTTCATCGCTTATTTTATATGCTCTCTCGGTTATTGAGATTTTTGCACTTTGGTAAGAAACCTCCCTTTGGGTAGTTATCTACGTATTTTTGTTGTTTGATTGACTTGATCGATGGTGAAGGGTTATGGGATTTTGATGTGTAACAAGCAGTTACCTACCCTGAGCTAGATGATGTACCAATGTGCACATTATCACAGTGAAATCTATTTGGTTTGTTGTGTGTTCTTTGACCATATTAATAGTGGTGATTGAGCCTTGGGTCTTGGTCGAGCTAAGGTAGAAGGACAATTACCTTAGAATAGTCAAGTCTGATTAAGTACTTGGTAATTTTATAAAATATGTATGTTATTCGGTTATATGATTATCTTATTATCTATGTTGAAGATATAATTATTTTAGTCTTAAGGGACTCAAATGTTTGAGTAACCCTTGGTTACATGACTATAATGATGAGTTATGCAAGGTTGTTGATAAAATAACACAAGATTTGAAGGAAAATTCTCAGATTATTAAACCCAAATAGGTTCACACTAGTCTTGAGTGGGAGGAGGATGTTCTTAAAATTTTGGACTTTGTTGTCTCTAGCACCAGTAAGAGCAGGTTGAAACAAGATGTTAAATGGAATAAACTACCCAAAGGAAGTTTCAAGATCAACTTTGATGGCTCAGCCTAGGTTAAAGATAAAGTGGCTGGTAGCAGTGGCCTCATTTAGGATAATAGTGGGAGATGTTTAGGAGCCTACATGAGACCCATAGGAAATCACTCTAACAACGTGGCTGAAGTGAGAGCTATGCTTTGGGGTGTTAAAATGGGTAAAGAATTAGGGCTTAAAAATATAATCATTGAAGGTGATTCGATGTGCATTATTAATGCCCTCAAAGATAGTAGTAAATGTGGATGGAAACTAAATCATTTGATAATGGAGGCATGTGCCATGCTTGCATCATTTGAATAGGTGGTCATTCAACACACATACCATGATGGGAACAAGCTAGCGGATGCGTTGGCCGAGAAAGGTAATGCCATGGTGGATTTGGTGACGTGGACTGACACACGTATCCCTTGGGGACAAGTTAATAAACTCATAAATGAAGACACAAAGTGGGAGGCTGCAATATGATGACACCCTTAGCTTGCACGCTTGGGGTTGTGATAGGACTTTTCCTTTTTGTAAAATTTCCTATTCTCATTTTTTTTTCTCCATTTTCTATCAGTCGATTTCTATTATCTCAGTGCAAAAATGTCAACTTTATTGCTAGATTCATGGGGAAAATAGGTAGCATACTTGAACCATCTACCTTTCTTCACCTCAAGAGTTATGTGGCTTTGTGGAAATTGTTGCATAAATCCAGGTCTCACTAGATACATTCGCGCACTCCATGGTAATGATTCCAAAGTAATGATCTTGGCCTTTCTGCGATTTTGTGATTTACTTTGGAAGGATGGTGGTTTTGTTTTTAGAGGGGTTCATATTGATGTCTCTGAGAATGCCATAGCTCAGATCAATGGGTTAAAATTGATGGCCTAAATTTTTTTAAAGACAAATCTAGAAAGAAACATGAAATTTCTACTTTCTTTGAAGCTGGGGAAAAAATTATTGCATATGATGATGGTATTGCTCATACCTGTCACCGCGATAGATGGGCTGAATTTTACCTGGTTATTATGAAATATCGTATTCTTGAAGGAAAATTCCATAAAACATTTACTCACCACATGTCCTTCCTTAATTTTCTTTGTCGTGAATAGACTATGAGCTTATCTTTCTTCCTCCATAGTTCGATCCTTTTGACTATCGAGGATTTCAATAAAAATAAGGTGGATATCCCCCTTCACCAAGGCCTCATTCTTCTTCTGGTTCAAAGAAGAAAACCTGTTATCCCTTATCAAGTCAAGATCATGATTATAACTAGGAAACCCTTGCTTCTCACCTCAAAAAATCAAGAAGAATAATTATTTTGTTGATCCCGATGAGGGTGTTGTGGACGCCTTGTGTAATCTCAAGAAGGGGATTAGAAATTTAGGGTAAAGTTATAGCAAGAGGGATCAAAATCTTGCTGACTAGGAGATCATACTCGATAAGGTCCAATTCCACAATGGATACCATTCTCACTATCAACAAAAACCTCATACAGGAGCTGAAATATTGTCATTAAAGGATTGAAACCTAGAACAAAACCATCGGTGGATTCGAGTGGTTTATGTTATGCAGGGCAATGAATTTCTCTTCTTAAAAATAGGGTGCTTCGAGGAGGCCAAAAACAACATGAAGATGAGTTTTATTTCTTTTGACAATGATGAGATGGATACTGGTGACATCTCGGGTATGGTTGTAGACGACAATTAGGGTAAGTCTCAGGAGGAGGTTAATGTTAGAACTCGACTAAAAATCAAGAGCTCAAATGCTCGAAGGAAGTCATTATCAAAGTGTCTCGGTTTGAAAGATGGGAGTCATTGTCAATATGTAAACTGTTTAGTTTGGATCTATTATATGGGGGCATGTTTGTCAAGATTTTTGACTCTACCTCCTTGGCTTCATTGGTTTTTTTGTTAAAAATGTGCTTCTATTATGTATGGGGTTTTTTTGTCCCTGTTTAAAACCAATCTTTTTTATCTTATCTAAAAACATGACTATAATGTTATATTGATCTCTAATTTTAATATGTGCATATACATATACCTAGTAGGAATGGGAATTAAGTATGTACACATATACATATATGTATGCATATGTATGAGCTTTTGTGGGATAATCAATTCCCTAAGTAAGGTTAGTAGTTGGACATGGAAGAATATTATGTTCTCTAATAACTATACATAGTTGTATTATTATACTATGAATATTTGATGAGTGTACTATTGCTTAGTAGTTTCAAGGATGATTTCTTATTGAAATGAATGGATATTGTTGAATAACTTGTTAGTTTTGTATTTTCCATTAAGGCATTTAAGTAGAATAATGTTGGATGAAGTGATGATTGCAGATTGATTTGACCTTTGTAATTTAATAATGAATGTTTTACAAGTTAATGAGTTTTTTATGATTAAAATTATTACAGTTTTCATTTAGGTAAATATTGAATGACATAAAATACTAAGGTAGATATAGGTCTTATCATGCTAGTTCAGTTGGAACTAACCATGTACAATGGAATATTTTCCATGCAGGTTATTAACATTGCAAGTTGATTATGAAGGAAGACATGATTTACACCTTTGCTCACTGTTATGTCTTTTGATGAAATCTATAAAGTTGTTCTTATTGTGAAAAGATGAAAATAATTATATTTTAGTAAGGCATGATGCTTGAAACAAGATGTGATTATCTATTGATGATGTTGTTCTGAATTGAGAAATGTAATTAATTATATTGTATTTGACTAAGAAGTGAAGGTAATACTTCATTGTGATATTAATGATAGAAAAGTGGATTTTCTGTTATTAATTAAGTATTATCTTTGAGAATACATATTGTATTGTAATCATTATTATTTCATTAATGATAATGTTGATAGTTTTCTATGACTATGTAATAAGTATTGATATAGAATTGACAAGAGATTAATTAATCAATTATATTCTGTTTATGACTCTATTATGAAATCTGATGTTATAAACCTTATATTTTGTTTATGTTGAAGTAATAATACTACTATAAATGTGATGAAAAATCAGATTTAGGGTTCTTGTAATAAAGACTCCCTCGGGTGGTATGGGACATTTGAGGAAGTTGCGATTGCTTGTGTCCTACTATTGGTTTGTTTTGTGATATATAGAGAGTATTTTAAATAAATATTAATGGATCTAGTGGATTATAAATATACATATGCATTTATTAATTGAATACAGTCCATATATTGAATGGTATATGTGTAACTGAAATTACAAATGATTGACTCATATGTATTGAGGAAGTTTAATAGTTATACCTAAGTATGTAAACCTTATGGATGTTTATGATTGTATACATTCAGTGATGAGTTTTACATTTGTGTACTTAGGAAAATATAACGACAGGGTCATAATTTAATAATTAGGGACTGTGTAATTAATACAACTTATTTCCCTAATTAACTCAATGCTTAAGAAATGTGCACAAGTCACTTGTGGAATTTGATTACGTTTTATTATTTGAAACAAAGATATGGAACTTAGGATCGAATAAATAATTGGATTGATATCATTGTGTAATGAAAAACTCTGCCGTAAACAAATTCAATAATCGGGAAAGTTATGAAAAAATTGTTATGCATGTCGTGATCAACATGGAATTAAGTTGTGCTATGAAGCAGAATTTTCCCATCCAACTAGTCTAGTTGGCACAGTCATGCTCGCCTCAACGGATACAAAAAATTTCATGGATGTGTGACTTTAATTAATTTAACTAAATAACAGTTAAATTTTGATAGATGGATCAAGTGATATGGTGATGGGACATGTTTCTATTGAAGAATGTGTCATCATGAAACTAAACATGGCATGATTGACTATAAAACTTTTGCCAAAGTAGTGTATGGTAGTACACTATCAGGATGTACCTAGTTCTAGTATAAGTGTGTGATGTCGGATGGGATTCAATTGATTGAAATCTGGTAGACACTTATAACAACACTTGTAAATCAATGTCGAGAAGGGCACTACTGGTATACTTTGTATACTAACTCGAAAGAGTTTTCTATGGGGATCGAGTAGGATCTAGTTGACCCATAATATTACACATGCTTTATTGATTTGTTATCTGAATAATTGTAATTATATTATGTTGGATTTAAATGTTAGTTATACATTTAAATAATTGAAGGCATATGAATTTAAATGTGGGGTATTTAAATCAGTGAAGTATGAAAGCTAATGTAAAATATAATTAACAAAAGATAATATAATTTAGCGGGGCTATAAATTATGCTACTCATTTCAAAGTGTATGACAACTTAAGGGATTTATAACTCTTGGGTGCTGAAATTTAATCACTGTGTGTGTTCAATTTTTGAAGGACTTAACTATAATTAATAAGTTAAAAAAAATTCCCTATTTGAAAAACATAATAAAGAGGTTGTTACATGTATTTTGTATATACAGTCCCTTAGAGCTTTGGATCATACCATGTAGCTAGTCATCATATTATTTAAGCACTCGAGAGCACTTGAATGCACTTGTTACTTGGCACATTTTCTCCTCTTAACTGATTCTTCTAGTTTTTCTTCTGTTAATTAACATTTAACTGATTTCTACATTGACATACGCAACTTTCTCAGTAACTTGGAGCACAAGAAATTTCTTGAGTAGCATCGGTATTCAAAAATTTAAAAATCCCACTTGTAATCATACCACCACCGATAAGAACATTTGACAATAAGGGTTTCACTTGTATCCATATAGTGACAAATTAACCCTTTTTGGAGGTTTTACTAGACACAACTCATACTTAGACCGAGATTTATGGCTTGTATCTCTTCTCAAGAACACTCATATGCATAAAATACTTATTGGAACATGTAGATAGGTATGTGTACTACTTCACTTACTAATAATATCTTTTATAGACACCTCATACCCTTAAGACCATTATGCTCTGCCTTTTATACCTATACTCTGTATATATAGCACATTTTCTAGCTCGAAGTCACAAATAATCATGTCATGTCTAAGTTCAACTTCTTCAAATAGTCACAAAGCTCAAAGCACCTTTACATATGCATATACTAGTTTTCTTAAAGTTCATACTCTTCAAAGGCTGTTGTAATTTTCCTTTCATACTTGTACCCTAGAATTAAGACCATGCTTACTAGACCAATCATCTATTCATACCTCTTCATCTATTTTGAGAGCATTAGTGTTCTATACCCATGTTACGAGTTCTTTATTGATCATTAGAGCCACCTATAATCCTCAAGACATTTCCTCGATATTAAGACACTACAAAACTTAGAGAATACCATATATAAACAAAATATACTCAACAGGGGTACTTATCGGACATATTATCTTGATCATCTTACCTCAAATGCACATACTCTTGCACAAAAATAGTGCATAATCAACTTGACACATTATCTAAAACTTGTATTACTTACTCAGACCGAGAAACATCTAATACACAATCTTTGAGGGATGAAAAAACATATAGCATGCTTTTTCCATTATCAACTTCTTCGATGAATTTGAGAAAACCTCCTTCAAGATATAAATCCTTATACTAACAAACTAATGAGCTCTTTCAAGTTTTCGAGCAATAGTAGGGTTTCTTCAACCAAAACCCCGATACACTTGTAGTAAACAAGATAAATCTTTACTTCAAAATATTCAATATTCATAATGATCTCATGTCACTTCACACATCCTACGCTAACTATGAACAAGCTTCTCTTTCTTCTAGATAACAATACAGGACCTTGGGTCCCCTTTTCATAGCACTATAGATCAACAATTTAGTGCAAAGAGGCCTTGTATTAGCTATAGGAAAAATTTATTGTCCTCCTTTCATGAATTCAAAGTATTAAAAACTCGAGACATATCCTTATAGATTTTTCAAACCTCTGTTCCATTTATCTATACCATGATAACTTGACCTCTCATGTTTTTCCATGAACTAGAGAGGAATGCATCACTGGTCTTTAAATTTACACACCATCACAATTAATTATAACACCACCTTGTGGCATAAGATGTCCACTTAGAGAAATTCAGTACACAAAATAGAAGAATAAGACTATTGACACAAGTATGATATCATAGTATACTTGATGACAACATATGGCTACCCAACAAAACTTAAGCTTGAACACCTTATACATAGGACATGGCTTTACCTAAATGGTCTCAGAATAACATTTGTTGAAGAATCACACACAAGCTTGTACCATGATGTTTAATACTATCTCAAACCTTTATGAAATCTCATTATCATACTTAGATCAATACTTGCATTCCAAACATTGATAACACCTTAACAAAACCTTGCATCGACTTCTTGACTTATAGACACAAATAAAAACTTAGGAAATTTTCTCATTACTTGATGCAATAACACAAAGATACATACCATGAAACTAATGGAATTCAAAACATAAAATACCTTGACACGCCATTGACTTTATTTGCATTAACTTAACTCATGAACTCACACCAACTTGAAGAATTTGATCTCGACATACTAATTTTAGACATCTCATGATGATCTTCATAATTTTACATATCATGGTAACTAAATTTGACCTTTTGAAGAGACAAAATTTTCTTCTTGACTGTATCCCAAGTTTCAACTTTGTAGACCTACAAAAATCCTTAGAAAACTCCAATTTCCATTTGACATTGACCTCTAGGACTAAGACACAAAATAAGGACTTCAATAGGCTTGATGACACATTATTTGATGATGTACCACTATAAATAATAATCAATGCTCCTTATAAACTCACTTGGACTATAAACATACACTTAGATGATCAAGGTTGTTAATTTTAGACAATTTGACATGACACGAGACATGATAGAAGATAGATTAGATTTTTGAGATGCAACATGACATAAACAAACCTTCGACATGACTATATAGTTAGATGACACTTATGAATTTCAAACAAATATCAAACCAACATCATCTAAGATACATTTCAAGGTTATTCAAACATTCCTTTTCCCTTTAAAATCGTGATGAGCTATCAAGCTAATGAAGACATTACAAGGACCTTTGATTATGACTATATGAACACATCATACATTAGAGAAGCTAAAAATTTCACATAATACTATGCAAAACCCTTTTAACAATGATAGAATTACATATAAACATGAATCAAGTACTTAAATAGCTAATGACATGTAATACAACCCTTAATACCTTGATAAATACATTAATGAATTATAGACAACATCACAAAATATGAATTTCCTTGATAGACCAGGACATATGTTATTCAAATATGAGAAATACAAGACCTTAATGCATCACTCTTGATAATTGAGACACATATGGAAGACCATAACAAAGAAAACCAAAAATACCTAACAACCACAGGATCTCAAAGACTCATAAGAAGGTTATTTGACATATATTATTACTTTTGAATTGTCCCAGATACCTAATTTATTCAATTATTCTTACACATGAAATTTAAACCCATTCAAACACATGTGATCTTCTTGAACTTGAGAAAACATACACCTTTTATCCGTCATAGACTTAAGAACCATATTTTTATCTTGGCAGTAGTAGAATCCTCCTTGACAAACTTTATACTCTGCATAGTAGATTGAGTATCAGCTCTCTTGATCTTACAAACTTGATCACCTTGATCACTTCTGATTTTTTAGCATCCTTCTTATCTTGACCTTCATGATTAGGTCTTTTCATTGATCCTTTAGAATCTATCCTTTGAATGAACCTTCTCTTACTTATACATACGCTTGTAATGTGACCTATTTTTAGTAATTAAAGCAAACAACACTCCTCTTCCTTCTAGGATTAAAAACACTCAAGCTACACCCAAAATCTTTAGCTCTATGACCATATTCATAACATGAAGATCATTCACCATTAAAGACACCTACTTCATTCCTTGGAGCCCTATTTTTGTAATCTCTAGCCCTATGACCAAACTCATGAAAAATGAAACAATATCCATTGAATAAAGAGCCATACCTTATAGCATTAGGTTTTCTAACTGAGTTATACCTTCTTGAATCTTCAAATTTGATTCAAGGGATTTCATCTTATCTTCATACCTAGAACATGCATCTTCTTTCTCCTTTAGGGCTTTGGATAAACTTTCAACTTGAGATTACAAGGAAAAAATTGCTTTATTATGCTTAGCTTTACTATATTTGAGCTAAATTTTATACGCCTCAATACATGACTTAGCTATTTCATTTCTTCTTCTCAATATAGCCTCAATATTTGAAGACTTACCCATTTCTTGTGATTTAAAGGATCTCCTTCAAGCTGATAAAATTGCTTCACAAGGACCTACTCTGATACCAATTTTTGGAAGCACAAGGGACTTAGAGGGGGGTGAATTAGTCCTAAAATAATTTTATTTCATTTACCATTCATCATATGCTATCTTTCATATAGCCATTCATTCAACCATGTACCTTATTGAAGTTTACTTAAACATATAAACAACCAAAATCAAGATAAAGAGTAAGAGAGTACACAAGACACCATAATTAAGTGGGAAATACTCATGGGGAAGAAAACCCACTGGAACTATACTTATATTACACAAAGAAAAGTTCTTTGGTGAAGCACCAACTTCACAAGGAGCATTAACCCCTAGTTTAGTACAGTATCAACCCTATAAGGAGCACTAACCCCTAATTTAGTGAAGCACCCACTTCATAAGGAGGATAAAACCACCTAAATATGTATAAGAACAAACCTATCCACCTGAAGATATCTGATCTCCGATAATGTTTCGCCACAACTAATGGAGATCACAATTTCAGGTCTTCAATCTATCATATTCTTGTTATTTATTCACTTCTAAAAGATCTAATAACATGTGCACATGCTCTCTAATATTCCTAAACCTTTCATTATCTTCCTCTATCTCACACTTCTTCCCTCCAAGAGCACTAGTTCAAAATTGAACCCAAAACATCACTTTTATACCTTTTTCTTTCTTCCAACCAAAATGAGGTCGGTCATACAAATTTAGTTAGAAAAATGCATCATTAAAATAATCCCATAATTTTTATGAAAAATACAAGTGACCCATATGGGTTGGCCTAGAAAAAACACACTTTCCATGCACCAAAAATCACCAAAACCCATGCATTGGGATGCCAAAATTCTCCTCATTCCAAAACCATAATTATTCAAGATACCATATTCATAAAAATGATTAATATATCATTTAAACATAAAAATGGTATAAATTTATCTCAACCAATGAAATCATTTCATTTAATGGGCTCAGTTCCTTTTGTAATTCTCAAAATAGTTGTTTCCTGCACCCTAGAAGCTTCATAAGGCCACCGAATTACTTCAACAAGAGAAAACCATGTCATGTAACAAATTTATGGAAATTTTATAAATTTTATAAAACTTATAATAAAGTTATAAGAAATGAAACATCCATCTCTTCAAACCACAACTACATTTGCCCTCACCGGATTAACTCCGCCAAAAATGTTATTTCCAAAGGTTATCTCATAAAATAATTTATACATGCATTAAAGACCTCAAAATAGGTTAATTTCATTCCAAATTCATCCCTCTTAACTTTCAAGGTGATAGGAATGATCTCCCAATCCATATCATGCTTCAAAAAAATAAAATTTCACTAGAACACATCTTGTGTTGTCTTCGCCAAAAAATACTCTTGCTCAAATAATTCCCTAGAAACTCTGTCAAATAACCTCATCATGAGGAAAACCTTATATAACTGGAAATATATTGGAATCCTCTTTCCAAAAAATTTAATCACCTTCAAACTTAAGTTGTAGCTCAACTTATGCTCATTTTACTTGACCCTGCTATTTGAGATCCCAAAAATGTGCTTTGACCAGTCAACCTATTTGGACCTCAAAACACAATTAAATTGCATGAAAATTATCTAAAACCTCCCTGGAAATAAATTATAACTCCCATACATCATGCACCATCTATTTTTCATGCTACTCCTTTGGAAAAACTTGTCCGGAAACCTTATTCTTTAGAAACTGTTATTTTTAGGTGGGCCCACACATGAACATGACCTAAACCATACATTTATGGAAATATAGAAGAGTCCTCCACAACATAAAATCATCACTTTTGATAAAATAATAAAAATTAGGTCATTGTACTTCACTTTCTACCAATTGCTCCTAGTTAGGGTTTAACTAGGGTTTTAGACCTCTTTACCTTCTTAACATTCGTTCATAAAAACGTGATGATAAACTAAACTCATTATTTTTGTGAAACCTTATAAACTCACAATATAATCTTCCTTGAAAGTAAAATTTTCACAACAAACATATGATGTTGAACTTCAAGCTAGAAAATGACTTAATTTTCACCCTCTCTCACAAAATTAGTCATAACTAGAAAAATACACATCATGAGTACCTGAAATTTTTCCCAAAGCACTATGAATCATCACTATAACATCTCAAATAATCAAATTTTAAATTTTATTCCTCAATCTCTCCAACCTATCTCATTTGCATAGCTTCACCTTAGGGATTCTCACTGTAGAAGCTAGGGTTAACTGAAATAATGCAATAAATGAACAAGAAACCTTTGAAAATGACCCAAAAATATCTGATATGCCATTATTCACCTTAATTCATGCTTCTATGAGCTCATATAGCTCTAAAATACAATTTCATACCTCTATGTTGTCATTCCTACTCCCAATGAACACCTGCAACATAGTGAATCACCTTTACCCACATTATGCCACCGCCGTGAGTGCTCAAGAACCATAAAAACATTCTAGACATCATGTAAAATTCTTCACAAAAATCCAAGAAGATCATATTGTCAAGTTGCATCTCCTAAGCACTGTAGATAGGCTTGCAAGAGCAAGCATACCTCACTAAATCCCATTGTATCAACAGATAGACATTTGAAACATAATGTTAGCACCATGAAAAACATTATATGAAATCAATTCAACATTCAATTTTTCATTTATGTGGTTTTGCATCAATGAAAACCCCTATTAGGACCACATGCCAACATTTTCTTTATCTTTTTATCTTTTTGTTTTCTTGTATCTCTTATTACAACTGATTTTTCAATGTCTTGTTTTGAAGGTGTGATTTTTCAAAAAAATTTAAAATCATACCCCATACATTTTTAAGGTCCTCTATCTTTAAGGAAGTTTTAATGTCCTTATCAACTTTTATGAAATACCATTTCTTCTTTTTCCTTGCATTGCATCTTAAGTTTCTCAATTTGTTCTTGTAAAGAAGAGATATAGGTTTCTTTTGTTTGTACCTTTATTTTTAAAATATCCAATTCTTCCTGTTACTTCTTGATGGTTTCTTATTTCTTAGAAAGGAGGAGGGCATTTTTATTTTTATTCTTTAATACCTTTACTTGGTGAAATAGGGGATATAGGTTCTTCTTCTATAAGTGGATATTTTCCTTTTTCTATTTCCTTATTGGAAGAAGAAGGTTGTGCCAAAGGTTTAGTACCCCTTTGTTCAGTGAACTCCTAGATTTATTCAAGTCTATATTTTTCTTTAGAATATTTTGTGGCTGAATTTATTCTTCCCAAAATCTTTGTTTCCTCTTTAAGGTATTCATCTTATTGAAGAATTTATTTTATTTTTTGTCTTCGTGGGTTCAACAAAAGATTCTTCTCTCAATTTTATCAATCTTCTTGTTCTTTTAGAAATTAGTATAGCTTATTTAGTAGAAAATATTCGACCCTACTCAAAACTAGGTGCCTCAAATTATTCTTCAAGTTGAGTGAGGCATGAAGTTGATTTGGGTACAATAGATTCAGAGAGAGAATGTCTCTCCCTATCATGAAATTTATCCATCTCTTGCATCATAGTTTTCCATGCCGTTTTACCCTTCTAGTCTATGATGGAATGTTGAAATATCAGGTAAATAAGGCCTTGATATTTAATTTTTATTTTCTTCTCTTTATATATTTTGGCCATAGTGTGGATTCTTTCACACAAAAATTGAGGTAAATTTATTCGATGTCCTATTTTGTGCAAACCCTCTCTTAAATGAATAAGAATCTGCATTGTATCGCATCATAGGACATTAAATTAACCTTCATGAGTGAAATACTTAACTATCCAAAATGCAACAGCTCCATAGGGTTTAGGAAGGGTATCCTTCCTAATACCTTTGATAGTATTTTAATTATTTAGGGCCAATTCAAGTTCAGGTTCTCCATGCTCTGAAAAAAATTGAATGAGGACTATATAAATGGACCTTCCTGTAATTTTCACCCCTTCATAAGGAATTCCTAACATTTAGATTATAATATTAATGTTAACAGGATTCTTAGTTCCCTTACCTTTGAAGACCCCCTTTTAAGTTTTTAAATAATTCTTCCACTATTTCTTCTTTTTAGCCTTAGAATTTTTTTATAAATTCCAACCATCCCGATTTTTAAAATAGTACCACCACTTATGAATCTCACAAGAGAAGTGAAGTTGAATCGGCTCTTAATGATTTTTTTACCCCATCCTTATAATCTAAATTAGGGATAATGAGAAGCAAAGATGATAAAGAACCGTCTAAAGTAATATGACCGAGTATAGTCTGAAGAAAGAGCGATTTGGGAAAATCTAGAGTGAAGGTAGTGAGGACAGTTTAATACGAGGGTTTATGTTTCATGTTGCTTCATATTATGTACTAGATCAATTACAAATGAATTGAATCATAACATGTGAGTCCTTATTAGCTGGGAATCAATTGATTTTAGTTGTGGGACTTTTCACTTCATCCATCTTTTCACACATGTGAAAAATTTCCTCTATTTAATGTAATGATTTCAAATTGAGGGGTGATTTAAAAATGTCTTTTACAACTTGTGATTTTAATATTTCCCACATATTTGAATAATCGTGATATTTATAAAATTTTTAATAATTCTAGAAATAAATATTATAACACTTTACCTTAGTAGGGATGTAATTGATGTTGTTCCTTCCATGTATCCTACAAAAATACATATTAAGTTAAGTAATAGAGTCAATAAATCATGTCTTATTGATTTTTATTACGTGCTTTGGTGAAAAAATGCTATTTCTGGTTTTTATCTTTTCTTTTTCTTTTTTGAAGAGAAGAACCACCATTTATGGTTTTTAATTATTCTCTTTTATTATCCTTCCATTGCTTTTCAAAAATTTGTTATGAGGTAAGAATTGGGTTCTTCCTCATAACCAAGTCCTTCTCCTGATTGGAATTGTTGTAAAAATTCTTATTTTTTTAATGGATTATTATATATCTTGAGTTTTTTTTCATTAACCAATAGTGTTTTTGCATTCCCATCAATTGGAAGTAATTTTACTAAGCCATTGTCAAATACCTTTTGAATATCATATGGGCCCAACCATATGGTTCTTCGATTCCCTAGAAAATATTTGTATCTGGAATAAAACAATAGGGCTGAATCTCGTGCTGGACATTAATTTTCTTGATGTGGATATCATACTTATGTTTTCTCTAAAATTTTATCAACTCAATCCTATGCAAATCCTCCATCCTCATCTCATTCAGTTCATTAAGTTGAAGTATCCTCTATTTTTGAATTTCATCAAGCTCCACTCCAATTTGAATAGGTGTTATTAATGTCTGTAATTCAAATTCAATAAGCAAGATGGGATTTTTCCATATACCAATTCATGTAGAGAAACCCAATGGTGGTTTTCCATGCGATGTTAAATTCCCAAAATGCCTCTCGTAACTTATTCACCCAAACCTTTATGTTGGTATTAACTTTTTAGTCAAGATATTTTCCAATTCTCTATTAGTTACCTCTACCTGTCCATTATCTTGAGGGTGGTATGGTGATGAATTTATGTGATTGATTTGATAAAGGTCCATAAAATATTTGATCATGTTTGACATAAACTGAGGACCTTGATCTGAAATGATGCTTCTTGGTGCTCCAAACTTGTGCATGATCTGATAATATAGGAAGTCTACCACCGATTATTATTGAACTTGGGATAAAGATCGAACTTCAACCCATTTAGTTACAAAGTATTTCCAAACTAAAAGGAATTATGTTTCTTGGGAGGATGGGGTTATAGGACAAATAAAATCCAACCCCATTGCTCAAATGGTTAGAGAACTGATTGACATTGATGGCATTGCATTGGAAAAGGAGGGTTTTCCCATCCTTTGGCATGAATCACAATGCCAAATATATTTCCTCACACTTTAATGAAGGGAGGGCCAATAATATCTAGCCCCAATAATTTTATGCACAATTCTCTTTTGCTGAATAACGGCCTCATGTTAGTTTATCATGATAAGATTAGATAATATCATAGACCTCATCTTCTCAAACACACCAACGTAATACAAAGTAAGATCCAAATTTGAATAAAATACCACCAACCCATTTAAAGCTAACACTTTATTTAATTAACCATTTCTTTTGTCTAATAGTGAAATTTATAGGAAATTTCCCTATTACCAAATAGTTTACAATATCGAAAAACTAGGGTGAACTTGCGATGTGAAAAACAATTTCTCATTTGAGAAACTTTCATCAACATGGTCCTCTTCTCCAGGTGTTTCTAACCTTGTCAAGAAATCAAAAACCAAGTTATATTTACCTAGATTATCAATAATGGTAATATCAAATTCCTGTAAAAATAGTAACCACCGATAACCTTACCTCTCACTACTTTGGTTTATTTATTAATTACCTAATAGCTTCATGGTTAGTATACACGAATATATTATAACCTGTAATATAATAATGAAATTTATTAATGGCACAAACAACAACTAAAAATATTTTTTATTATTCGTGTAATTATTTTTGTAGGAGTGAGGTTTTTACTAATATAATAAATAACATATATTATCATGTTCATCCTTTTGTCCCAATACAAACCCTATATCGGTGTTAAAGGAATGAATAAGAATGTGGAAGGGTTCTTTCTAATTAGGTCCTCTTAACACTGGGGATGAGGTTAATTTTTATTTGATTTGCTCAAAGGATTCTTGAAATTTCTCATCCCAAGTGAACTCACAATCTCTTACAAACAAATAAAACATTAGAGCATAAAATTTACTAAAATATTTAATGAAACAACTATAGTACCCTGCATGTCCAATAAATATTCTATCATTTTTTTGATTTCTGGATGTAGGCGGTTTAAAGATCACTTCAATCTTCTTTTCATCTAATTTAATACCATGATTCAAAATATGATGTCCAAGCATGATCCATTCATCCATCATCATAAAACACCTAGTTAACACTTTATTTAAATTAGCCAAATATTTTTCAAAAGAATTCCCATACATTGTAAAATCATCCATATATAACTCCACACAATCATTAATAAAATTATAAAATATGGCTAAAATAACTTGTTGAAAAGTAGTTGGTGCATTATATAAGCCAAAGGGTGATATTATATATGCAAAGGTTCCCCAAGGGAAAGTGAATGTTGTTTTATCTTGATCTTCTGCAGCTACTCTTATATGATAATAACCATTGAACCCATATAATAAAGAGAAGAATTTCTTTCCTATAAGGTTATCAAGAACTTGGTAAATAAATGGAAAGGGAAAATAGTCTTTTAATGTGGATTTATCAAGCTCTCTATAGTCAACATAAATTCTCCACTTCCCATTTTTCTTAGGTACTATTACAAGTGGTGAAACACATTCACTGTCTGATATAGGATAAATAAATCCAACTTGTAATACCTTTTCTATTTATGTTTTTACCATGTCTCTTAGAGATGGATTTATTATTCTTTGTGGTTATCTAGATGGCTTAACATTGATCATACTCCCAAGAAAATCTTTAATAAGGTTTCTCAATACATAAATTTTTTTGGCTTCCTCATCATTAGTTAGCTAACTATTGATATTAACTTCTTTTCTTGGATAAAGGGAGATATGTTTCATTCCTAGATAGACTAAGTTAACAATTTTACATTCATTCAGTAGTGAATTTAATGGAAATTCATGAGGTAACATCCTATGCAATACATTCATTTCCCCAAAAGTAGAATTTCCTTGAGAAATTAAAATTGTTAAGGGACAAATGAAGCATGATGTGGAAATATTTTTATTTAAATATTTCCATTTCTAAACATATTCATAAAAGGGAATAGATTCATACCTTTTATCAGATAGTATCATCTCATAATTTTCATTTATTCGTCCTTAATTTGAATAGGAAGGTTTTGCAAAAATCCAAAGCAACCCGAGGAGACTCCTAAGTAACCCGAGGATACCCCAAAATAGCTTGAGGAGACTCCAAAGTAACCTGAGGAGACTCTGATGCAACATAAGGAGTCTCTGAATTAGTCCAAGGATACTCTGAAGTAACTTGGGGAGGCTCCGAAGCAACCTAGGGAGACTCTGAAGCAACCCGAGGAGTCTATAAAGCATTGCTAGCCATCTCCAATGTTCGTGTTGATTCTTCCACAATCCCTTCAATATGTTTTTTAACTGAAAGCATAACAAAATAATATAAGTTATAATTAGTTAACTCATAACCATCAAACCAAATGTATTCTTTAATATCTAAAAATGGTTATGCCAAGATAACTAAATAAATTTGTTTTGCATGCATTCCATTTGATAAAGTTGTCTCTAGATTTGTAGTCTAGTAAAGAAGCAATAGTGGCCAACCATGGTCTTCCTAGAATGATGTGATATCTTTGTATTTGCTTTTTAGGTTGAATAATCATAAATTTTTAGGGTATTCCCATGATTCTATTGTTACCATAACATCTTCTATTACTCCTTCAGGTTTAGCAATAGATTGATCTTCCATTTGTAAAATGGTAGCGTGGGTTGTAGTCCATGTAAAGGTAGTTTTTTCAAAGTGTTTGTTGTCATGACATTAATAGTTGCACCTAGGTCGATCAATACATTTGGTATCTCTATTTTTCCAATTGTTATGGTAATAACCGACTACCAGGGTCTCCATACTTATGAAACAATAACTTTCCGATAATAGATTGGTAAGTTTCCCATCTACATGTATGGTTTTAGGATACTGTCTCTTTCTTCTTAGAGTTATGATACAAAGATTTTTGATCAACCTATTAACTTTTGGAATCTATTTAATGTCTTGGAACAATGATATCTCAATGTTAAATTTCTTGATTTCTTATAATAGATCAAATTCTTTGTTAATAATTTTTTAAAGTTTTTTTAGGAAAATAAGTTGGTAGCGAGGCTATGGGTTGTTCCTAAGGTTTATTTGTTTTCTCCTCATATTCCTTTTCTTTTCCTTTATCAAGTGTTGGATTCTCATTGGGTATTTTTATGATCAAAACTAGTGGCTTGTCAACAATTTTACCTAATCTTAACTGGATATCGTTATAGTCAATAGGATTTACACCCATTGACTCCTACTCAACCCAAAAAAAAATTTCTATTCTTTGGATTAGAAAAAGGTTGTGCGTGCATTTGTGGTTGGACTATAGGTTTTTATGATTGAGGTCGAATAACTTATGGCAGCATTAATGTTTGTTGGGGTTATTACTTGTTGTTGGGGTGTAAATATTATTTTGTGTGGATAACCATAAGGATGATTAGGATATTGTGTCCATGGTGGATTCATCCATGACTGGTGATAAGGTTGGGGCACCCATGGTTGAGGTGTCCAAAATTGGGATTGATTGGGCATCTAAGGTTGGGATGTCCATTTTGATGGAGCCCATGACACTGATGTTATAATTATTGGATACATATTTAGAGCCCAGGGCATCATCCATGGATTAGGATTGTTTCTTGGCATGAATTTTGGTGATGTTTGATAAGGTTGATTTTCTTGTTTTTTTATAAAATTCATATCTTCTATGGCTATTTGTTTGAGTTGGTTTTAAAGAGATGGTATGATTCGACAATCCTTTGCAGCATGATATTTTTCACATATTCCATAGATTTAAGTTTTATCTAGAGGACAATCTCTGAGGGAATTTTTTTTCTACACATTAGACAATATATTTCTAGTGGTTTAATATTTGCTTTTTCTTTTTCCTGTATACCATCTAGAGTAGTGTTCAAGTGTACCAAGATATTCGTTTTGAATCTGGATAGTTCTTCCATTAATTTATTTACATCAGGATTGGTTTTCTTAGTTCTCTTTTTCCTAGGGTCTCCCCTAGTTCTTGAGTAACTTCTACAGACTTGTTCAATTTGATGGAAGGTCAATTGATTCAAATCTCCTCCTCCCATTAGATTCATAGATTATATTTACTCTTCATCCAATCCTTTTAAGAAAATGGTTTTAGTTAAATATTCACTCAAAGGATGACCAATTTTTTTGAAGAAAGAGGAATCTATCCAAGTAATCTTCTAAATTTTCATCTTCATTTTTTTTGTTCTAGAAAAATATTCTTTTCTATCTCTTCCTCTACAATAATATTGATACTTATCAAAAAATTATTCTTCCATTTCTTCCCAAAAGTGGATGGAATTAGGTTCCCAACTCATAAACCATCTCATGGTTGAATCCTTAAGTGTAGAAGGAAAATTTTTCAACTTTTTGTTATCAGTTCCATAATCATATGTTTGACAAATTACTTTGAATTCAAAAATGAACTAGTCTGGATGTTCAGATGCCATAGCCCAAAATGTAGGAAATACAATTCGAGATTTTTTTTTACGAGATTACCATATTCATTTTCAATGACAATAGGATAAGTAAATTTTCTCTTCGGTGTAATAAATTTTGCATTGTGTAGGTTATGCTCAAATCTTGGTTGTTCATCTTCCATTTATTCCCAATTAATTTTATACTTTGTTCTTATTTTATATGAAAAGTATGGTGTAGGAAGAATGATACTAACTTGAGATTGATAGGTTAGATTAACTAGATATCCTAATCTATATTTTCTTAAATATGAAATCCCTACTTCATGATAATGTTATGATGGTTGTGGTAAAGCAAGGGTTGTTTCCTCTTGAAGTAATGAGTCAAATGTTTCTTCTAATTATGCAAATTGATCCCAAGACTGATCAATTTATGGTTAAGGAACTTTTGGTATGAATCTACCCTTTGAATATCTAGGTATACTCATATATTTATCTTACTAGGTAGATTCTTATGGAAATTTTCAATTGAATGATTCTTATTGACACTATTATCCCGAGTAAACTGAACCAAAATTGATTAACCTCGTTATTGGTTCAACATTTAAACAATCTAGTTGATGTCATTATAACCAGGAAGTGTCCAAAGGAAATATGCAATAAGGTATTTTTAGGAAATTAAAAATTAATTGGTGATATTTTATTTTTGTGGGGTTTCCTAATTCTAAGTTTCTAAAATTTAAATTTAAGTTATGCTAGAGATTTCATTAACCATTTGAACTGAATGAAACTAGTTGACTTGCAGAATTTAAATACTCATGCAACTTGAATGAAATTGAAATTCTTTAAAATTAAACTCACATGAATTTTAAAGGAAAGGACACTTACTGAAATCAAGTTAAAGGATTGAAATTCAAAGAATAGAAGGCTTTTGAAATAAAATTCACACAATTCGAACAAAGAAGATTCATTAAAAGCAATAGATGGAAAGAAATTTCCATTGATTGTATGACCTAAACTATCATGTATTTACTACCATGAAAGAGAAAATAATAGTGATAATGTTTTTAAGAAGTAAGCATAAAATTTCACAAATATATAAGAAGAATTTAACAAAAAACTAACTCATATAGATAATAACAAAGGTTTTGGGTCTTGAGGTGAGTGGGCCCTTTCTCTCCCATTGATCAAAATGAAAATTTCACACTATTTCACCAAAGCACCACTTTTATTCAGTTCAAAAGTTTTTAGATCACATAGTTAAATTAGAATAGTATATATTTTCTATTTAACTCATTACAATCGGTGATGGAAAATTATAAAATCTAGCATCCTCAATCGACGCCTACAAAACTATAATAAGAATCTTTATTTAGATAATAGAAATAGATATTCTAAATCATCTCCATATTTTAGGATGAAATGATGGAGAGGATATAGGAGATCGATTGATAAAACAAATTACATGATTTATTTTAGAATTGGCATGTGTATTTATAAATTGGATGTGTTCTCTAGGATGGAAAGATTCTACCTTTTCAGATTTTCTATTATAGGTTGGAAAGATCCTGAAGTCCAAGGTCAAATTCTATAACATCTCGAAGAGAATTCTAAGTGAGTTACGATACTTTGAAGCAAGTTGAGAAAATTTTGATGTAAGCCAAGAAAAAATACTTTGAAGCTAGTTGAGTTACTCCAAAGTGAGTTGAGATACTTTGAAGCAAGATAAGACAATATGAAGTGAGCAAGAACAAAAACTCTGAAGTGAGATGAAATAGTATGAAGCGAGTTGAAGTACTCCGAAGTGAGAAAAGATACTCCAAAACAAGCTATTCTTTTAGAGTTTTGTGCCCAAAACTCAACATCCTGATCAAAATTTATTCTTTAATCAATATTTACACAAAATTGAGTGCTTTTTTGAGGATTTTTAGTTACAATTTTAGTATAGAACATATCTTCATACTAATCCAGCAAAATGCACACAACCTCTACTTTAAATTAAGAAAAGTGTAGAAAATCTGTTCAAATTAAAAAAGGGGGAAATATAAACAATTTCATTATTTATTCAGTTAATGAGCTCATCACTAGGCACACATAGTCTTATGATCTATGATATCAGCTACTTCAACCACCAATGTCTACAAAAAAACTTGCCTTCTCCTAAATATGACAGTTTATAACATGAAATGGCCAACATAGCCATAAAAATCATCTAATTCTTTGATGCATATCCATTATAGTATCTATCCATATGAAATACCCATACAATATATCTTATATTTGGTGCACAATCTCTAGATAATTGTATCATCATATCCAAATAGGCCTCTCATGTAATAGGTATAACCATATCCCCTAAATTGGCAGCAATAAAATATGTTACAAATCCTCTAGTGTAATTGTTATCTCTACATTATGAAATAATAATTTCCTTGTACTTGGGTCCCACCTATCTAATAAGGCCACCATCAACACAACATATCTTAGAATCCATTGTTAGTGGTGGATTCTCCCCAAACCAACAACCGATAAATGATCCCACTCTGTGTCTATCACATCACCTCGAGTGTCTTCTAACATTTCTAGGATCTTATCTTGAAGGTATATAATATCTCTATCCTATAAAACAAAACAAATAACATCCATTAGTCATTTATTCCAATAAATATACCAATTAATAATTGATAATGATCTACACATATTGATTGAAGATGATCATCCAAATTGTCTCCGATCATATGATCGGTGATGATTAGGTTTTCCCACCCAAAAATTCCAAATATATACCAAAATAACTAAAAAAATTACAAAACTCAAATATATTTACCCCTCTCTCATCTGCTGCCTCTTCCAACCACTACAACTTGACTCTATCTCTCAAAAAAATCAAATTTTATTTCCTAGAGCTCTCAAATCACAATTCAAACACGTGTAAATGAGCCAATTTATTACCCAATTCAGCTTATATAAACCTTATTTATAGGAACATCATTGATCATAGATCTCCATCAATCGACTCCATAACCACTGATGATCACTAATCATCGTTGATCCAATCCCTTTTTACACATTTTATCAAGTTTGGTCTCCTAGATGTTTCCAACATACACTTTAACACCATCTAGAGCTCATATGCCTTTGCTTTGATTCCCAACATGTTTTCAAAACTATTTTTTAACCATACATCCATTTTTTCACATATCTTGGATATCTGCCTCTAACCCATTGGTCTCACGACTTTACACATCCACACGAGAGTGCTCCCATTATATCCTATCCTTGTAGTGATCTTCCTTAAGCACTGTTTTATAGGATGACAACATTAGTGTCACCCTCCTAAGGCCATATAATGTTCCCTACCAAGTGTTTTCAATGACTACTACCATCTCTACATATTCCTCCAGCATGGTCATTTCAGACTATATTCAAGTTGTGGAACATATTTAAACAAACCTAGTCACACAATCTAACTCTTTTCAATCCAATGACCAACATTGTCAACCATTGTCTTGAGGGGTAACAATATCCTTAACATAAAATTGGGGCATCTCCGCACTATTTTTTGTCTTGTAATCAGTGTTGCAGATAACTCAACAAAAAGGGGAAAAATTAGACAATTATTTTTCACCCCTAGGTGACCCTACACATATTAATCACACTATCAATATTTAAACTATTATCACTATCCTAAGTCAATTATCCATATAATCTAACTTACCATCATAAAACATCATCGACATATATATCATAATCTGCATCTGAAAAGTCTATTTTTCCATATTTTATTAAAATAGACCATTTTTTCCCAATCTCCGCCAATCCTCGATCATCGTTAATCCCTTTGTTTTATCTTTATAGAGATATTATCATATGATTTTACTAACAAACAACTTTACAATCATGTGTTATTTTTACATGACAATTCTAATATCGGTTCACCCCATTACAAGCATATATGACATCTCAATCGTGTAGCATCCCTTTGTGTGGGATTAGTTTGATATCTCACACAAACTTATCCTGTGTGTCATTTCCATTTTTGGCTCCCAAGATAGCACCTCTAGGAGATAGTACCTAGCCTTTGAGTGGGTTAGCTTTAAGATAGTTCTGAATAATGAAATTTTTTTCTCATTAATATCTAGGGATTTGTTTAACACTTAATTCAAAGACTCAAATCAAGGATGTGATCAGGATGTACATTCACAAAGGGGATGGTTTTACCCTACTACTTCTGGCTCTGCCTGGACCAAGGTGAGAGGACCTATTTAGGGGATTTGAATAAAGGAAAATATTTCAAGGCTTAGTTTCTTTTATGGTTGGTGTAAATCAATTTGAAGAAAGTGCAGCCACAAATACAATACTTCTCTATAAAGAGTTATCACTCGATTTATTGTAATAACTCGTCAACCAAACATAGATCTATTGGGTAGATAATAAATAACTTTAGATATTTCATTTGCATAACATTTTTGGACAAGGTTTCTTTAAATGATATTGGATCACAAACTTGGTGGAATTTCTAAGAAATCTTACTTGGTAATGAAAAATTTAAAGCTCAACTTTGTAGAATAAGCATATGTTTGGTTTGCAGGTATGATATGCTTAGTAGGTATGTAGATAACTTGTTTTTTTTTTTTAATTGATATTTGAAGGGGAAGGGTAATTTCTTTTATGACCTTGGTATCTTAATGTTCCCATGGAAATAATCCATCCTTAATTGTGATGCTTGAAAATAACAATAAATTTAACATGATCTATGAAATAATATTTGCATTCATTGATACTCAACTTACACAAATGTTGTCTACAGTCTTCCCAATCCTAACTACAAATCATGGAGTTAGAGATGAGATAAAGCACTTGTTATATTTGTCTTATACACCCAAAATAACCTTAAGGGAATTACAATAACTCTTCAAAAGTGATGTTGCCTATAGGATTTTACAACTGATTTTAACCATTGCCTAATATACACTATTCTATAATAATCTCACAGTAACCAGAAGAATACAACAACTAAGAAAGACCCTTGTGTACTTGACAAATTAAAGCCACTACAAGATAGTAACATAAACAATATCACCTCTTTCATTCCTTTAAAACATAAGAAAGGGAAAGTATAGCTTTATAAATTATTTAGATATCTATTCTTATAAGTAATGGCTAGGAGACACAAACAAATTCCCTCAAAACTTGCTAATGGATGTAAAACATAACCACCTTATCTCTTCCTTATATACTGATATATAAAAATTCTTTCCACAATATAGAAACTAAAACAAAAACTAAACTTAATCAAAAATTCTACAACTACCCCCAATCCACCTCTCTCACCAAATGGTAGATTGTTACAATATATAGAAGATGAGAGAGAGATAGAAAGAAGAAAATACGGTTTCCCTCTTCACCCACTAATAAGATGCATTAACATTTTAAAAATGAGCATGGACATCCTACCAAATTCATTCATTCCTTATGTTTTGCATGTACAGAGAAAAATAGACACCATACTTCATCAATTTGGGTGGTTGACCAATATTACAACTACATCTTAATGAAAAATACTTTTTATTATTTTTATCCCACCATCTATCATAAATTTTGGAATCCAATGATTTCAATGTGAAGGGCTTGAAGATACCTTTCCAATGATATAAATTTTAAAAGATATGGCCCTCTGAAGTTTTGCATGTCGAATGTACAAAATTATGACACATGATAGCCTTTGATTGGTTGGGGACTGCTTCGCCAATGTGTGCACCAATTTTCTATTTTCCATGTGTCGGTATTTAATTGGCTTACAGTGTTGGGATTTTCTTCTTTTATTTCCTTTTTAGGAAGGTATGTTCCTTAATTAAAAGTGAGCCAATACAAAGCGCCATGCATCTCTCACCTTGTATGATCTGTCCTTTGCTTTGACTAACAATAGTAAAGCAAGAGACAATAGGAAAGTTCCATGATTCATCACAATTTACCCTTTTTATACCCCTAATCGACCACCGTAAAGCATGAGAAAATAATAAATCTCTATGCTCTTCATACATCAACCCTTCTTATAGATCTTCAAAAAAGCTGCAAGCTTTAGCTAATGAGGAAGCCCCATGCACACTTCACATTTTATATTTTATTTGGCCTCATAAGCATGAGCAAATAGAAAATATCCACATTCCTCAAGTCAATTAGTCTTCCTTACATCGTGCTTGTTTTTATTGGTTCGGCATTCACGCCACAAACATTTTCTTTTGGGGGACTTGGGAACTTTTGGCTTCCTAAAAAGGTTTCCATGTATCCCTACTTTGACCTCACTCTTATGCCACTTTTCACCTCCAAACTTTTCCATGTTTCTTTGACCTTAACCCTATGAGATCCAGACTTGAAATATTATTCATTGTGGCTCATTCTAAGGACTTGAGGTCCTGGAGAGCCCAATCACTTTGAGTAAATATAGAATCCCTCCACATGTCCTTTGTCCTAGTCATTGATCTTCTCCGACACATGTCGACATATTTTTGGTGCTAAAATTGATGGCCAAATGAATGTCTTAGTCTTTTCTAAAATGGATAAGTCCATTTTAACGAAGATATCTCAACTAGTTCTATAGTTTGATACTTCGTGCTCAAGTTGCATGTTTTTGAGCTTTCGTAGCTTCATATTTTAGGAGAAGTTTGGATCATTTTTGCTAACGGAAGGTTCTTTGTGAAAAATGTAGAAACAATCCCGATCACCCACAAGTTTGAAGATTTTAATAATTTTATTTAACAATCAATTAAACAATTACCTTGATATTTTTGTTGAATATTCTCTTTTATTTATCAAAGGTACAAAACATATCACAAATTAAAACTTCTTTCTTACTCAAACTGATCTTTGAAACATGGAGAGAAATATGAAACAAACAGAATCGCTTAAGTGCATAAGGGGTTTATGAGAAATACCATCTCAGTCTAAGGAACTGGATTGATCTCAAACAATGGCTCCTACTCAGGGATGGGCATGCCCCATGGGTTCCATAATAACAAAGACCAGATGCCTAGTCCATTGGGAAAGGAGTTAAGGGTTTTTAAACACATAGGGCTTCCAAAATAGATGAAAAACATGTCGGGTAAAAATAGACAACTACGGCACCTCGTCACTTTGTAGACCAGAGGAAAAAAAGGGAAAAACAACACAAACAAAAGCAAAAAACTGAAAAGCAGAGTTGTACACTTGTATAAAATCATACATGACCTTCCAACTTAGTCCAAGAAATTTTTGAGATGCTTGCCATTAACAAGAAACTCTAGAAAATGTCCTTCTAAGTCTTTGAGAAAGAAATTATGCTCTCTAATCCTAATATCAATGGAATATGGTCCCATCCATATGGCATCAAAATTTCCATGTTTTCCCTTGTCTTCACGTCTGATTGTCCCCATAATAGTACCAAGTCTCCAACATTGAAAACTCTTGGAGTGACCTTCTTTTCAAATATTTTCTTAAGTTTTTCTTTGAATTTGACATGTATTTGATGGGACTCTCTTCTTTCCTCATCTAGTTCCATAATCTGATTAATCCTTATCTCATAGGGACTTACTTCTTCTCCATCCTCAAATTGTTGCATGAAATGATATGTAGAAATTTGCAAGTGCAAGGAAAAAGGGCTTGAAGTCCATAAACTAGCTCAAAAGGACTCTTTCTAGTAGACCTCTTGGTTGTAACTCTATCTTCCCATAGTGAAAATTTCAGTTTCTCTCCCCATTTCCTTTTTTTCCAATGTTCTTCTGAGGATCTTAAGAAAGTTCTTATTGCTTGATTCTCCTAGCCATTTCCTTGAGGATTATAATTTTCTGCATAATCCAAGTTAATTCCATATTCCTTGCACATTTTTTCCAATGGTTTAGCTCTAAATCTCATGGCATTGTCAGCAACTATCTTAGTAGGCACTCCAAATCTGTAAATTATATTATTAAGAATAAATTCCATGACTACTTGGTGATTTGCCCTTCTAGTAGGAATGACTTCAACCCATTTGGTAAAGTAGTCAGTAGCTACTAATATCTCACCAATAAAGTCTAATCCCCATTGTTTAAATGGATCTTCTATAAATAGAGGATGTAGGAGTAGGGCCCCATATGATTTCATTCTTACAAAAAGTGTTGAAATATATCACACCTTCTAACCAATAAGCAAGTATATTTAAAAAATGAAGGCCACCAATAGCCTGCCCTAAAAATATTACAGGTGACTCTCCCAACAAAATTACCTCCACATACTCCCCCATGGAATTATGTAATTATCTTAGGTGTTTCTTCTTCAGTGATACATCTTAGAAAAAATCCCTTTGGGTTCTTCCAAGCTAGCCCATGATCAGTCAAAATATAATTTTGGGAAACTAACTTGAGTGTCCTCTGATTTTTATCTAAGTGCATAGGAAAATTCAAAAAAATTAAGTAATAGACAATATCTCTATACCAAGCTGAAGTTCTTACCTTTTCATGAGGGTGTAACCCACCTTCTTCAACATTGTGAATTTAAACAATATGCATATTGCTCTCTCATCATTAATTTTGCAAGGCCTAGACCCCGCACCAACTTGGTAGTTTTTATGTCCATATCATATTCTTGTAATTTTTTGACCCAACGAAATCTCTTGCTAGATACTTCCATCTGAGATAAAATGTCCTTTACCATTGTGTTAGGCACATAGGCTACTATCTTTGAAATAATAATATATTTCCTCAAGATATTGGTTTCTTTAACAGGAGAAAAGATTGATTTTCCATGATAGAATACTTCAGTTCGAGATCCTTGTAAATATTTGCTAGAAAAGGCAACAGGCTTTTCATGACCTTCTTCACAGAGGTAATGGTGAATTCAAAGAAAATGAAAACATTTGAAAACCCTTTTATAATCGGGATTGGCTAATATAGGGAATTTTTAAGTGCCTCCTTTATTCCTTTAAATGCTTGGAAAACCCCTTCTTCCCACTTAATGATATGATCCTTTTTTAGCATACTAGTGATGGGGATAGTAATCTCAACAAAATTTGAGATGAACCTTCTCACAAAATTTATTTGTCCAAAGAAGGACTGAATGCCTTTCTTGGACATAGGGATGGGAACTTTATTAATTTCTTCCACCCTTTATAGATCAATCATGACTCCTTATTATGGCATAATGTGTCCCAATAGCTTTTGTTTTTACACAACAAAGTGGCACCTCTTAGGATTTAATGAAATCCCATACTCTATACATTTGAGATTTTTTTTTCAAGGTACCCCAAGTGGTCACCCATTTTCTTAGAAAAATAGTTATATAATCCTGATATACTGCAATAAAATCATTGATAAGACCAAAAAAGCCACATCCATGGCCCTTTGAAAATTTTCTCTAGTGTTTATTAACCCAAATGGCATCCTGGCATAAACATACGTTCTTTATGGAATAGTGAATGTAGTTTTGAATTTCTCTGATGGTTTCACTACCACTTGGTTATATCTAGAAAAGCCATCTAATGTAGATAAAAAATCTGATCCTATTACCTTTTTGCAATAAATTATCCATATTTGGCAATGGATAATTATCTTTAAGTGAGGCTTTGTTGAGATTTCTGAAATCCACACAAATCCTTATGTCTCCATTCTTCTTTCTGACTGGTACCAAATTTTCTACCCATGAAGAATATCTAGTGGGTTGGATTATCCCACCATCCCTTAGATTTTTCAATTCTTCTTACATCTTGGTTGAAAGAATAAGATTAATGGGCCTCTTCTAATGTTTAAAAGGATTAATGTGAGGTGTGAAGGGTATATCATGCTGAAATACATCCTCCTTGTAATCCTTCGACTCAGAATATGACCAAGCAAGGAAGTCTTGATACTTTCTTAACAACTTAGTATAAGCCTCTCTTTCATTCTTATTTAGATTACTCCCTAGCCACACATTTCTAGGATCTTGGCCTGAACCCAAATTACACTCCACAACATCTCTTGGAAAAGTAGTAGATTTACAAACTACTCTGTCATTACTATCAAAAGAAACTAATCCTTTTGGGATTACATTATTTTTAACTAAATTAATTCTTTACCAAAGAAAGTCTTTCTTTTCGCATGCCTCTACCATTCGAAGTCAATGATCTGGTTAGTGAACTCATCTTGGCAATTTAGAAATATGTGGATGTGTGAATCATTATCAAATACTTGTCGTGTTGTATATTATCAGGTATAGAGGGTCAAACCAGTATTTCTACTTCAAATTTACAATAAGGGGATGAACCACATTGTCATACTATGAACCCAAGACAAATCTACCATTTGCTAAATCTACCATTTGCTATGTTTTTATTTCTTTCATGATACTCAATATTAAATGAATCAAAACATTCAATGAGATCCCATACTACATTTTTGTATTATTTCAATCTCTTATTTTTTTCTACATATAATTTTCTAATTTTCTTAATCACTAACTCAATCTCCTTTAACTATGAGGTCCTTTATTCCATGTCTCTAAGAAATTATTAATCCTAGCAATAGTGTTTCATACTCAACCACGTTATTGGTGCATTAAAAATTCAATTTAAAAACAAATAAAATAATCAAGTTTTGGATAACTTAACACCACTCCTACACCATTACCACTACTTAAGCAAGCTCCATCAAAGGTCATGGTCCATGGGACCACAATGTATTCGTGGCTATTCTTAGCATGTGACATTAAGTGTATTGGTTGAATCAGATTATTAATTTTGGGTATAATTGGTTCTTACATTCTTGGTTTCATCATGGTTATCATTTAGTCTATTATTCTTTAGAACTATATTTGAACATGCACTATGGAATGATATATTAATTATGGATCTGAATTAATGCAACCTAGAATTCAGTAATACAAGCCCAATAAGACCCTAGGCATCTTTGGCACATCACTCAGCCTAGACTGAGTGCTCACCCAAAGTGCGTAAAGGTACCATGTCCCTCTTTAGGGTTTCTATTGCAGGATGTTAGCATGATGAAGACTTAATACATACAGCTCCATTATTAATACATCATTCTACAGAGCATGCCAGATCTATATCTAAGGAGAAATAAAATTAAGTATTAACCATGATGAAATCAAGAACATACTAGATCCAGATACACATAGAACTAACACTTAGATTCAGCCAATATCCTCCATTATATTAAATATGACAATTACATAGAATCTTCTTACAGTAATGGCATTCTATGCCCATACACACACAGATATCTGATATAATAGTCCAGTCTTGCACACATACATACATATATTTGTCTCTCTACTCATTCCATAATATATATATATCTCTACTACATAGTTCACTACATATTTATAAGGGTGGGGACTTTCCCTTCACCACTTATCTAATCCCAAAATAGGTCACATGCTATTATTAGCCATGCGCTACACAAATAGCTTACATGCAAGTGTGCTTTTAGTTAACCGATAGTGATAAACCTATTCTTAGCCCACATCCATACAAAGTCTTCATAGCTGATCTCTAAAAATAGCCAATGCGTGACACGCAAGTCTCTGCATCATTTATGTGCTCTGCACACGCTATCTCTAAAAATAGATCCTCATGTGCAAAAATGGATAAGTCCCAAAATATGAACTTATCCTCCACGTGTTTTTTTCCTTATCCATTCACACCTTTGAATATGCCTTATTTTCCCGCGTGGACATCTTGTGTGCCTTTTTAAGTATTCTCTGCTCAACATTACCCCACACTAATTATATTGTCCCACCTCAAAAATGGTTGTCTCAAAAATGAATTAAAGAATTTGAATGGAAAGAATAAGAATGAATCTATATGTATAAAATAATGATGTTACTCTTTCAGCTTCATCTGCTTCAACCTAAAAATTAATTCGGGATATTCCTCCTTTATCTTGGCCTCCAAGGTCTGCCACTCAACGAGTGCTTCCTCTACTTTTTATGGAATGTCCACAACAATGGACTCTAGTTCATCTTGCGCAATCTCTCCTTTCTCATTCTATAAGACCAACACAATGTTGGACATTACAGTCATCCTTCCCTCTAGCAAATCCATCTTCTACATGATGATGAGTTTCCCAAGCTCCTCTAGCCATCCTTGTGTGGTTCTTGGGCTACTTCCAGGGCCTCGCACTTTTGTTTAACTAGTGCTAATATTTCGCATGGCCTAATGTGTCATCCTTCATCACTTTCTAGACCTCATTTTCCTCCTCCAGGGTTTTTATTTTGATGAGCACCTCTAGAGCTATACAGATGTTCAAGGCTTGGTCTACCTTCTTTAGTTCTTCCCACAGTTCTTGCAAAACCCTTCATATGATGTAATCTTCTCATCACTGAAGCCTTTTCTCACTCTACATCTTGTGTTGGATCCTTTGGTGCACATGCATGCGTAGGTTCATCTTCAAGCACTAAGTCCACCAATGTACTTACATAATGTATTGAAAGGAAACATCTTTGGTACCTTTGGCTCTAAGTGTGGCCTAGCCTTCATGACATTTTCACCAATCTCCTTTGTGATGCTGATAAACACATTGTTCTTCTTCTACAGTCTCTTCTCTTTCCTTATTTAGGCATGCTATCTCCTCATCCTTAGTCTTGATATCTTCCCTTAGCACCCTAATTGTGGCAGCTTTATCCATATTCTATGTGTGACCTCTATCAAGACTTTTACCAATGCATTTCTCACCTGTTCATCTAACATAATAATAGGATTTATTGTTGTGTCTATCCTGAGGTGTCTTTTTCAACCTCCTCGAACATGCATGACTCCTCACACACATCAAAATCTAGTTCATCCATGTGCGTGTGCATCAACCATGACAATTTATTTCTTGTGCGCACTATTTCCATATCTTCATCCATTAACTCCCAGCCATATAACTCCTTTTGTGTCAGTGTGCTCTGAAATGGGCGAAAATTTTACCTATGTCCTCAACATAACCCATGGCTAGTGGAATGTATTCCCACTTTTTCTTCTTGACCTAGGCTACTTAGGAACTTGGGCTTCCAGATTTGGGACTTGTGCTTCTATGTCCTGAGTAGTCTCAGTTGTTGTCTCATCTGTTCCTTTTTCTTCCTCTTCTCCATCCTTCATTTCTTCATCTTTTTGTTCTTCTACATTCTCTAGAGGTGTAGGAGAATTGGGCATGCTTTCCTCTGACTCTTCCACTTCCTCATTCAATTTTAATTTCCTTCTCCTTTTCTCAGTTGTCTCCTTCTATGGAGAGAGTCGGGTGATCTACACACTATTTGTGGAGTAGCACCTTAGGTCCTTGTTCTCCTGAACACTCTCTTGAATTGGTGCTCTCCTTAGACTACATCCAAGTCCTCATCATCCCCCTTTTTTGGCTGAGGTGGTGTAGTTGTATGCTCAACTTCATCCTTATTTATTGTCTTCTACCTTTGTGTTCCAAACCACCACTATCCTCACGCTCATCCTCCTCATCCTCTACTTCAATTGTCTCTATGGGCTTAGGCATTGGAATGTTCTCCATGGTATGCTTACCCTTTGGTGGCCCTGGAGCGTGCAAACTCATCTTCCACATACTTGTTGTTTTCCAGCTTGGGCTTCAATTAGAGGTACACAAGTGTTGCTCCAATGTCTCCAACAACCAAACTTACTAGCTTTATGCTCAACACATCTGAGATGAGCCTTTCAATATATGCATTACGTCCTGGATATACATACTTCTTCCTCAGTGTGTGGTAGTCACAGTCTACCTTGTCTACATTGAATGTTAGGTGGCACATGTCTAAGAACCTGTGAACCGATGCCTGAAAATACCTCACTTGTGAAGGCATATGGAAATTTTGCACCATGGGCTCCAAGCCCCATCCTTCATCATAAATCACGTGATGCAAAAATGTTGGTATATGGAAAACTGAACTACCTTACCCACCACCGATGGTAAATCCTTTGGTATGTGCCACTCTTCTTCGAATGTCATGCAGCCCTATCATACCACTTCTCAGCCCTCTGCTTGACTGGTTCGGTCATCGATCCTTCACACAAGTACTTGCTGAATCATTCTATAGGTGACTTGTTCTCCATGGGATACTCCCAGACCTTCTCCTTTGGTCCATCTGGCACCCCGATCTCCATGAATACCAGAGACAATAAAACAGCCCCAAAACTAATCTTTCCTCCTAAACGCTTCTTCTTCATGATAGTTTCTACAATGTAACCTAAAATTTTGTAGACCACTCCTTCAGACATCCTTCTAGCAATGTGCAACCACATGGTATTCACTTGTGACCACCTCTCTTGGTCATTTAATTTTTCACAAGGTGCATGGCTTCCTGCACAACTGGGTACTTTTTCAGCTTGTCTATGTCCATGCCACATGAGACCCTTGGTGTACCCCAACTCCCTCCTAGTCTCCAAAATTGTGGCCTTATTTGTTAAGTCCCCTTGAGGTCTTCACCTATAGCCTTCAACCCTGTCACTATGGAGATCAACATGGCTGAAAATCCTTACTCTACATCCTGCAAAGTAGAAGAAGTCTTCATGTACTCTACTCATGAGCCATTGGTATAAGGGCTCATATTTTCCAAAGTAGGGGAGCTCGTATAACTGATATACTCCAATATTCTTCAATAACTTCTCCCCAACGTCATCATAGACCATCGCATGTCCTCCATCGTGTGCTTATTTGTCTTTGTGTTCAACAATGCATCCAGCTCCTTCTTGTTTTCTATGGTATGATGGTTGTACTCACTTATCTTGCTTCTCCAATGTGGGAATCCCATTCCTGGCCTACTATAACCCCCTCTGGATATTGTATCTCTGAAAAATTACTCTCAGGGGTCATTTCTTCTTCCTCCATGACCACCTTCTTCTTTCCCTTAACTCCCACTGCAGACTGCCTTCTTTGGTGCCATTTCTACCCTACAATCCTCTAAAATACTCATCTTTTGACTTCTACAATGTGCAACTCAAACCCTAGCTCAAATCTTTGTGCCCTAGTGGAAATCACATGCCCTAGCTCATTTGTAACACATCTTCTTCACTCAAACCCTTCTCCTGTGGGAACGCAAGCTTCTCCTTCACACAAACCTCCTTTCCATGTCTGGTTTCACACTCTTCACACCTCAACATGATTTCTCGGCTCTTCACACTTAGCTCTTGTCAAATTCTCTTAATCACAATGGTAAGAATGAACTCACATCCCATCCTTATATATATTTTCAAATTTTTGATGCATTTATTTCTCCTTTACCTACCCAATGTCCTCTCATTTATTGACCAATTTCATTCATTCCATGCGGTACATCTTCATGCCCCAGCTTATAACCTTCTAGCATGCCTTCCTACCCTCTGGTCATAGACTTCTCTTCAACACGCTTCCTGCACCCGAGTACCTTATCACTGCACCTTCCACTGGTAGTTGTTATGGCATCCGCTTACCTCACGTTATACTTGTCCCTTCATTCATCTCCATCTTTGGTCACTTTTTAGAAGCAATCCTTTGACTTGAATAGCACCCATAGTAGTTTATTCCTTTCATCATTCAATTCCAATAGTCTTGTACCTAGATATCAACAACCACCCCACACTAAAAGTATGTGTAGTCCTCTATGCATAAAAATTCTTCAAATAGTAATTAGCTTCTTGCACGTAAACGCACTTATTACACAACACACCAACTAAATTGAAAAAGCATAACAACAAAGAAGGAAACACATTAAGGGAATGTAGAATTGAAAACCTAATCTAAATGGCAATACTACCTTATTACAAACACCAAGAAGACTTATTTATAGTAGGGCTTCACCTACTCCCATTAGTAACCGGGTAGTATGTTCCATCAAGTGCTTCTAACTAGAAAGCGCTTATTTTCAAGGATGTAAGTGATAACATACGGCCCCAACCAATGTACCTTAAGTTTTCCTGGATGGCACAAGAACTTAGAGTCATAGAGAAGCACCATTTGTCCAATCTCAAACTTCTTATCCCTTATGTTTTGTCATGCCATGCTTTTTTCTTGCCTTTTCTTGCTTTTGACTCCAACGTGTTATGGCTCATCACTCATCCATCTTAATTATATTTTCAATCCATTCTTCTAAATTTTCTCATCAGCTAGACCTCCAACACGCACATAATACGTAAAGAAGGTAACATAAATTCCATAGAAGAATGGCTTCTGCACCAAACACTAACTAAAATGGTGTGGCTTTGTTCAACCTTTTATATGTTGTTCTATATGCCCAAAGTACTACGATACTTTATCATCCCAATCCTTTCTTCCAACATCACATATTTTTGTCAATGTCTAGCTCAAAATTTTGTTGAAAGCCTCAAGCAATTCCATTTTCCTGAGGATGATAGGGTGTAGTCTTATGGTGTGCAATCATGAATTCATCCAATAAAATTCTGATTGTCTCATTAAGAAAATGTGTGCCCCTATCACTGTCAAACTTAAAGGACATCCATACCTTGTAATAATATTTTCCCATAGAAACTAGGCTGTTGTAGTCATTATACAATCCTTTGTAGGTGTTTCTTCTTCCCACCTTGTCAGATAGTTTGTATGTAAGTTATGATGTAGCGATCCAGTTTTTACACAACTGGTGAAATAGGACCCACAAAATCTATAGCCCATTTCTCAAATGGCTCTACGCTAGTAATAGGTCTCAGAGGCATTTCATCTCATTGACCTAGTTTTCCAAGATGTTGACAATGATCACATGCCTTACAAAATTCCTTACAATCTTTATATAGGGTCTCCCACCATAATCCAATGAGTAGAATCTTGCGCGCAGTAGCATGGCATCACCGACATAGTGGCCACCTACAATACCACCATGAGCCTTCTTCCATAATATCTATGTGCGCTCATGTTCCAATACACAATGGTGCAATACTTCATCTCAACCTAATTTGTACAAGTCACCACTAATTAACATATAGGGGGGTGCACATATAGCAAGTTGTTTCTTCTCCAAGGATTTCATTCCTTCTAGTGCCATCCCTATTCATAGAAAGACAACAATGTCCTCTAGTTCTATGGTGCTTATTGTAACCTATATAACTATGCATCTGGCATGGTATCTTCAATTTCCTATGCTTCTTCTCCTGAATATTCTTGATAGATGGTCTGGTCCAAAATTACTTTTCCCTAGTTTTACCACAACTATGTGAAATCAAATTCTTGAAATAAGAGCACCCATCGACATATGTGCCCTTGTAGAAATAGGATTTATTTACCAAATACTTCAATGCCATGTGATCTGTATAAAAGAAAATGGTGTAGCTAGTAGGTACTGGTGGAATTTATGTAGCGCATAGATCATTGAAAAAGCTTTCATGCTCTGTAGTTGTGTAATTTTTTTCATGCAGAGTCAACTTTCTACTAGAAAAATAGATAGGATGATCTACAATACCTTCTCTAGGTTGAGCCAACACTATGCACCAATGGCCATGCCAGAGGCATCAACATGTACATGAAATGGTTGGTCCCACAAAGGAAAACATAGAATAGGCACGGTAGTAAGTTTTTCCTTTAATGTCTCAATGTGTTCTTCATTTGTTGGGTTCTCCCCAATAGAACATGTACCTTTCCCCTTCAAGTAACTCTTCCAATGGTGTGGAAACTTTGGCATATCCCTTAATAAACTTTCTATAATATCTTGTATGACCCAAAAATCCATGCACCTCACTCTGAATGGTAGGCTCTCTTAGGCCTATAATGACTGCAACCTTGGCTGGATCAACCAACAAACCTCCTTGTAGATTATGTGTCCTAAAAGTATTCCAAATGGTGTAGCAAATATGCACTTCTTGATGTTCAAAGAGATACTCAACTATCTACATCTTTCAAACATTAAGCGTAGATTGTCACAATGATCCTTAACCAATCCATACACCATCCAATCATCTAAATAGACCTGTAAGAAGTTGTGAATAAATTCCTTGAATGCTTGAACAACTATGCATGAAAATACAAAGTAGGCACATTTTTTAGACCAAAAGGCATTACAATATAGGAAGCTACCCCATTCAATAGTAAACATAGTCTTTTCCTGATCCTCCTAGGGAAATCCTAACCTGATGATACCTAGAAAACCCATCTATAAATGAATAGATTTCACACCTGCAATGCCTTCTAGTATTTCCTCAGTGAATGGCGTAGGAAATGGATCAGTTACACATGCAACATTCAGCTCCCTATAGTCCACATATCCTAATCCATCCATCCTTCTTGATATTGATCACCATTGGACTAACCCATTCTAACTCATCAAGGGGCTTGATGATCCCAAACTTCAACATTTTATCAATCTCTTCTTTGACCTTTTCACAAAGTTGGGGTTCATCCTATAAGGTCTCTTTCTAACTAGGGTGTGCACCCTATTTAAGCTTTATCTTCATCTCCCCTAATGATTCATGCATGCCTTTAAGTTCATGGTACCCCCTAGGAAATAATTCCTGGTAATCCCTTAGTAACTCTATGATTTTTTCCACTTCAGAGTCTGACCAATAGTCTCCAATTATGGCTTCCTTAGGCTCAAGTATCTGATCCAATATTCACCTTCTTTGTCTTCATAGGTTCATGATAGGCATGTGGGTCTTATCTACACTATCCAACACCTCACGCCTACCTATTGAATGATTTACATCTAGATTTTCTACTTCTTCGTCATCCACTAAGTAGACCATTTTTCCTTTCTCTTTCTCAAGGAAAGCATGTTGAAGTAATGTTGCATCACCTCTTAGTTCTTCATCAAGACGCACTCCTGAGTCTTCTTTATCTAATAACTCCTGAAGGAGTTCTTCATCCTTGACACTATCTCCCATAGTTAAGTGCTTTATAAATTTCAATGCTTCTTCCACTAGAGGATTTGTAGAGAAGAAGTCAAATGTCTAGGCCATTCCTACAATTAAATCCTACCAATTTCTAGTCTCTCTATGGAGTTCTACATATACATACCAAACACACGCACATCCATGTAAAGTGGAATAAAACTTGTGCACCCATAGAAAGGTGGTAAAGCTTCCTTCCCTTCTATCTAGAGTCTCTCACACTTCTAACATGGTGTTGAATAGGTTGATTACCATAATAAGTACATATTTGAGTAGGTGCATTTCTCCTGAAGAACCTAGTAGCAAGAGCAATCCTAATTTCATTCCATCCTACAAGATTATCCTTATGGGCCACCCACCAACATGTGTTACTATCCCACGTAGTGTATATGCTAGCATATTTCTTCTTTCCAATGGGTCTATCCACTGTTCTTCCATGGCACACAATACCATAGGATCTCCTTCTCCTATGTAACAAGGTACCGAGTTATTACCTATCCTCCTGACATAACGTGGTTTTGTGCCTCTAGGAAATATGCTCTTTACTTCATGCCCTACCAACTCATAAGTGTTGTGAGCCCAATTATCACAAGCAACACTTGTAGTATCACTAATAGACTATGCATCCTCCCACTGAATTAGTCCTTCTTTGGTTGGCTCAATTATCTCTGGATCTCGGATGGCACGTACATAAATCCTATTCAGATATTCTTCACTTAAGGGCTCAACATAGGGCACATATTTTCCATCTGATTAAAGGGATAATAAATCTTTCCTCCTTGTTTTCAAAACTGATATAGCCCTTGTTGAACCAAAGATCAACATTATTTACATAGCACCAAGGACACCCCAATAGAGATGGGAAGCTATCTAACTCTTCCAACACTAAAACTTCAAAGTCTCTAATGAACTTGGCTCCTTGTATGGTAATGGATGCATCTTTCAAGACTCAATGGGAGTGGCCTTAGTCCGATTAGCCATGAACAATATATTAGAGGATGGCTGTAATGGGGGTCTTCCCATTTGTACCCATGCATCTAAGGTAAGAACATTGACTTTCACCTATATCAATCAATATATTACTCAATAGCCACCCATCCACAACAACATTCAAAGTGATTTCCTTGTCATAATCTAGGCTATGAGGGGGAAGATTCACATGCAGAATCTTTTCATCCAGTCTCAACACTTGTGCATGGAGTGTTTCCTTTTAACCAACTCCCTAACAATGGAATGATATTTTCCTAGGCACAAACATTTTACACACTTCCCTTAAGTCATCTATATCAGTTTGGACCATCTCTGATACTTTATTTTGCTCCATCTTCCATGATTTCTCTTTTAAGTATCAGTATCTCACCCTGAAGATTCCTGAGAACTTCCATGGTTTCCTGGTAAACCTCCTTCTGATGGGCAGGATCTGGGTATCGTGCATGAAGAAATTCCTCCTTAGTGATGGTAGGCTTTGGCTGCAATGCCTTTTTCTTATGCATGTCACCTTAGCATGGGTCATGATCTTCACTTGAAAGCCTCGATTTTACTTCCAACTTAGGCATCCATTGATTTTCCACCACATACTGTATTCCTAACCATCCATACCTTTGTTTTTTTTTTTTTATGTTTCTTACTAAGATGCTCATACAAGTCTCGAAATTCCTCATAGCTATGATTCTTTCCACAAAAAGAACATGTAATATTCTAGGGACATTCACGCCTATAGTGGTCAGGAGACTTGCATGTATAACACATTCCATGAGGAAACTCACCTCTTCCTCCACCATGGCCTCATCCTCCATATCCACCTCAATAACTGAATCCTCTTCCATGACCTCCCTCAAAATGCCCCTCATTCCTGTCATAGCATGCATTAGTGCTTTGATCTGTGATCCTATCCTGTGCTCATTCTTTTTTTAGAATTATCAGTTACACTTGTCTATCATACACCAATGTCTATGGCATCATGGATCTGACCGATCAATCTACAATCTTTTGTATCATGGGTCGAGGACCAAAAATTTTACAATAGTAGGATACATTCTTCCTTATCACGCATTATAACAAAAGACAAAGGGCTAGCATCATGATTCAAATGATAGATCTCATAGTCTAACAACAATGAACGTATGGATCTATGGGGGCAACTATCCTTGGTGTGACCTTCCACTTCACAATCTGTACACCAAATCCCTAGCATGTTTCATGGGCCAAATTTTCCGATAGTTTCTCTAACTAATTTTCCATAGCTGTCAATTTGTGCCTCTAAGAATGGGCTAATGCCAGTGTCAATACTCCCAACTACCTCAGCATGCAGAGCTACCTCCAATGCTTCACGGTTAGTGTATGTCTTATGTGACAACACCCTTCTAAAAGGGGTAATCAGACCCCCAATGAACCATTGTGCATGTTGGCTTGTGTGTATATCATAAGAAAGCTTAGATAATAACATTTTAAAATGGGCATCATACTCTCTAACACTCTCAGTAGTGCCTTGCTTAATATCCTTGAGTGCACTTATACTCTTCTGCTCAAACTCAGGGATGTGAAACTCTTTAAGGAATGCATCTTTTAAGGCTGGATAGTCTACGCAAGTCTGATCAGGTCAAATTTTCTATACCAGCTATGTGCACACCCTTGTAATGTAGTAGAAAATTGGCTTTCCCTATGCTCAAAAGCCATGATTCCTTTTGCATGCCACATTATTTCACACATATGCACATGTTCAACAACATCTTCTATGCCCCTATACTAGAAGATGAAGAGACATTTCCATGTAAATATTCTGGGGTTGGTGTGGACCTTGCCCACCTGATCCAAAACCTCCTGTGTTTCCCCTACCTCCAAAACCACCAGATCCACCTAAACTAGAGCTACCTATGCCTCTTGATCCCAACCTATAGTTAGGGTTAGACTAGAAGATGTACTTCCTTGTGTCCCAATAGTAGAACTAAATTGTACCCGATAGTCTGTGAAGCGTTACTACTCCCATAAGTTAGTCCAAAAATCAGCACACCTGTATTTTATATTGATGATACACCCAAAAAGGTACTCCCATATAACAATGAAGTCCATTTTTGCTGCCATCATGTGCCTCTTATAAGACTCGCTCCTACTCTCCCACTGCTTGAATTAGCTTGCTAATTATTTGTTGTACTAGATGCTGAAAACCAAGCACAAGGGCAAGGTTGCCAGTGGATTCAGATGTGCACCCATGGCCCAGTCATCTCTCTACTGGCACATTTACATGAGGCCGAGGGGGGTTCCCTTTCATGCTTTCCTAGATGGGGTAGTTCCTAATGCTCTGGCTCCATGTCTTCTATGTGAGCTCTAAATCCTTCACGATCCATCTCTCTCCTCAATGCCATCCACTCTAAATGTCTCATTTACTTCTCTACCTCCCTCTCACACACCTCATTATACTTAATCCACCTTTCCTCTCTCTTCCTTTCTATCACTAGGTCTTCCATCCTTCACCAAACCTATCCTTCCCCACACATGGTGGGGTTTAGTTAGCCATCATTTTACTCCAAATTCAAAGTTACCATCAAGATCTTGATTTCCAGTGGAATGCCTTGTAGGTAAGTTCCCCTTGGATATCGTAAAAACTAGAATTTAGCTACCTTTGGGCATGAATAAGTGGAAATTGAGTACTCCAAGATATAACTATTTAAAACACCATGGAACCACATATCCACAACTCGAGTCCAGATCAGATCAACATCATAAAGGGCCTGAAATTCTTCCTGTGTCCAAACAAGTGCGCGATACCTCCAATTCCACTTAGATGCATACACAATCAGCCACTCATATAATTCTACTAGGAAGATAGTGAAGAAGCTCTCATATAAACTGTCATACATGTTCTATTCCACCCATACACATGTGTTAAACTCAGATCCAATGTTGAACCACCATGTGTATTCTTCTTCCAGATCATGTATCCACTCTTCAACACTTGCTAAGGTCAACCAATATGTCTTCATCATGAACCATCCTAAAACAACTGAAAAAGAGGTCCCAAATGGAACCAATGATGTAGCCTAGAATTCAATAATACAAGCCCAATAAGACCCTAGGCATGCTTGGCACATCACTCAACCTAGACTGAGCACTCACTTGAAGCATGTAAAGGTACCAGTCCCTCTTTAGGGTTGTTATTGTAGGATGTTAGCATGATGAAGACTTAATACATGTAGTTCCATTATTAATACATCATTCTACAGAGCATGCCATATCTATATCTAAGGGAGAACAAAATTAAGTATTAACCATGATGAAATCAAGAACATACTAGATCCAAATACACACAAAACTAACACTTAGATTCAGCCAATATCCTCCATTATATTAAATATGAAAATTACACATAAAATTCTTACAGTAATGGCATTCTATGCCCATATACGCATGATCTCTATATACAAGAGTCCAGTCTTGCACACATACATACATATATTTATATCTCTACTCATTATGTAATATTTATATATCCTCTACTACACAATTCACTACATATTTATAAGGGTGGGGACTTTCCCTTCACCACTTATCTAATCCCAAAATAGGTCACATGTTATTATTAGCTACGCACTTTTTACACCATAGCCCCACATGTAAGTGTGCTAATAATAGACTTCCTTTAGTTAATCGACAATGATAATCTATTCTTATCTCACATCCATACAAAGTGCTTCATATCCGATCCTCCAAAATAAGCTTGAGTGCTCTACACGCTATCTTAGATCTATGTGCAAAATGGCTAAGTCCCAAAATATGAAATTATCATCCATGCACTTTTTTTTCCTTATCCATTCACACCTTTGAACATGCCCTATTTTCCTACATAGATGTGCTTCATCATTCTAACATCCTACAACAAAGAACCCTAAAGAGGGTCCTAGTACCTTTGCATGCTTTAGGTGAGTGCTCATTCTACTAAGTGATGTGCCAATGCGTTTGGGATTTTACTACTCTCACAAAAAGTAGATCCTCAAAAAGGGTCTTTAAGCTCAAATAGCTTGTTGAGCAGCTCGATGAGCTTCTTGATGAGTTAGTATTGTGTATAAGTTGGGAATCTAGTTTTATTAGCTTGGTCGAGCCATATTAATTACATGGGTGAATAACGTCGACTCAATGACATGAAGGTTAGTTAGATGAGCTGAGTAGTTCGGCTGGTTTGTCACAGGTAGGCTCATCTAGGAATGAAGGTAAGTCTCGGACGTTGAAAGAGACATGACTTTGTATGAACTTAGTTATGAATCTTGATTCACTCATTAGAAGAGGTTTGAAGGAAAGTTGAGTTGAGGATTTTTGTGGGGCGTCAGAATTTAAGAGGAAAATTTATGAAGAACTTAGTGGTGGAGTTGATTTCAGGACCCGAGGGATGATGTTACCAAGTATGTGGGGATTATGGAATTGTTAGTGCAAAATCACAACACCCCGGATGCTTGATTAGATTTCTAGGTTGATCACTCTTGCATCCAAAGTGTGATTACACAACATGGAAACCTATCTCCAAGTGTGGGACTTGTGGCGAGAGAGGAATCTCCAGATTAGAGGTTGGTTCCTCAAACTCCTCGATTTAGATCTATATTTACACAACTACGAGAGGTTCGAGATCCTAATCCTACTCTAAATTGCAAGGAGACAGGGGATAGAAGTGTAAAAATTGAAACTAACTAAAGATGGTGATGCACCAAAAGAGTGGTGAATATTTTTTCATGCAAATAGACACAAACCAAAGATTGCAACATAAAATCATACACAAGCTAATAAGATATAATTTAGGATCTGAAATGAAGCAAATAATACAAACAAAGGATCAAACCCATTCACAAAGTTTGCATTATCATTTCCAATGTCAAAACCATCGCATTACAACCTCGTAGAGGTAGAAAACCTGTTATAATTCTTTGAAGAGGTCTGGTTCTTGCAACAATCACTTCTGGAGGTGAAAGAAGAAGTCTCTGTATGCCAAAAAGTGTTCCACACTTTAGAAATGAGCCAAATATGGATTTTACATTACAAGGGTCGAGCCTGGAGAGAGAAACATACAAAAGCGTGGGAGCCCATTCCTCCTTGATCAGAAACGCATTAAATCAGCATGGAGGACCTTACAAACCCATACCCTGTCATTTTTGACCAAATTGGAGGAGAATGCGACCCATCGTGCATTAAATTTGGTCGCTGAAATGTCATTTCTGGCCATGGACATGCATCAGAACCGTTTCTTAACTTTCTCTCTCTAGACTATAGAGAATTTTATAAGCTTTCCAATGATATAAAGAACGTGCAAATCTGAGCTCTGGATCGAAAGATATGGCGATCTGAAGATTTAGGGCACAAAATAGGCAAAAATGGGTTTTGAAATTTTTTTCCCACGCTCCGCCACCTGGACGACACATGTCGGGTGTTGATTGGATGAGAAATTCTCTCTCCTTCCCTTACCCACGGGTTTTCCTTGAAAGTTTTGACTTTTTGTAATTTTGGAAAATTTCCCATTTTTTCCCCGCGTCCCTGCCACTTGGGACACATGGCATGATCTGGTTGGAGGACAGGGGCATGGGGTCATCCTTTACCTTTTAGTTTTTGGCCAAAAATTTTGCCAAATTTTCTAATTCCTCCCCGAGCTCCGCACTCCCCTTCTCCTTAGGACACGTGTCCTCTTTTTATTGGCTTGGGCCAACACTTCAAACCTTGCCCTTTGAAATTTTGGACGTTTTCCCTTGTGACATGTGGCATTTCTTGATTCGTCCATGGGCCTGCCAGCTTTTCACGTCCCTCACGTCCCTTTGGCCCGGTTGTCCCGAACTGTCTGGGACAAATTCCTCCGATCTACCCGATTCGGGCTTCCCTGTCCCTCTTTGAGGCGAAGACACGTGGCGTGATTTGATTGGCTCTCGCTCCTTTGGCTCTGCCGCACGTCCCACGCGTCCCTGTCCCAATTGTCCCAGTGTGAAAGTTCTCTGTTTCGGCTGATCCGGGCGGTTTGCATCCTTCGCATCCTCATGGCCTGGAGATGTCCCGGCACTGTTTCGCACAAAGCAGTTAGTTAATTTTTTTTTTACCTTCACCCGGTTCACCCTTTCACGTCCCGCGTGTCCCTTCACTGGATGTCCCATTGCTTCACGGACCGCTTTGGCACCTTTCGGCCGATTCACGCCCCGACGTCCCAACTATCCCAAGGACCGCTTGGACTAGGAATTAGCCATTTTCATGATTTTTCTCGCCCAAGCTTGTTTTTTGCAACTTTTTCACCCTTTTTATAACTTGCTCTTTTCTTCTTGGACAGAGATTTAGAAAAAAGCGAGGGACCCTGAAACATGATTTTTGCCTTGAATCAATCTATTTGCACGGACTTGAGAATTTAATGCATGTTATCAAAATTTACCCTAGGGGTGAATTTTGGATAACAATTTGGCAACTCAACGGGGTCACCTGCCTGCTAGGTAGAAGATACCAGTTGCCTGAAGCAGTCCATTGGGCATGGAGTCATCAAATATTCTATTTAGAACCCCAACTGACTTAGAATGTGTAAGGAGGAAGATGGAATATCACCGATGGAAGCAAGGACTCGCAAAACATCTCCATGGACACTAAGCTATGCAAAAAAAGCACTTAGGAAAACAAAACTAACCTACAAGAAAAACAATGTGCACAAGCACTTAGAGGAATGAAAATCTAATCTAATATTTACAAGGTAATGAACTTCCCTCTAGAAGCAACGCTTGAGATAGATTCCATTTACTGGAATCTGCAGTTCTTCACCTTCCAATGGGGACAATTAGAAAGCATTGATGTTGTTGCACTTTGTGACCATGTATGGGCCACTCCAAATGGCATCAAATTTTGAATGCCTCCCCAATTTTGCTCTATCCACATCCCATTTCAACACTAGATCTCCAACCTGAAAAGATCTATCCTTGGCCTTCCTATCAAAGGTCTTTTTGATCGAAGCTTGATCCTTTTCCATTGCTTGGGATGCCTGATTTCTGATCTCTTGCAGCTCCATCAACTCTGCATACCTCACCTCCATGGGCTCAAACTCTAGCAACTCCAGCTGCTTCATGAGTTCCAATGTTGGCAACTCAAGTGACATGGGCAAGATTGCCTCTCTTCCATAGACAAGTTTGAATGGAGAGTTACCTGTGGATCTTTTGGGAGTTATCCTATCAGCCCATAAGGATGATTTCAGTTTGGTATGCCAAGACCTCTGATTCTCGTCAAGAGTCCTCCTAATGATCCTCAACAAGTTCTTGTTTGTAGACTCGGCTTGGCCATTACCTTGAGGGTAATAGTTTGATGAAGTGCTTAGGTAGATACCGTTCTTGACAGCCCACTCAGTCACCTTAGATCCAATGAATGCCAATGCATTATCTGAGATTATTGTAGTAGGTACACCAAATCTGGTTGTTATCCCCTCATAAAGGTCTAAGATGCTAGACTCATTTGCCTCTTTGAGTGCTACTGCTTCTGTCCATCTGGTGAAGTAGTCCGTGGCTGTCAAAATCCATTTGTGCCCTTGGCTTGAATTGGGATTAATGACTCCAATGAAGTCCAAACCCCATTGCATGAATGGCTGGTCAATTGAGATTGGATGTAATGGAAGGGCAGCAAGTCTCTCCTTTCCTGTGAAGAATGCACAATTCTTACACCTCTTGATCCATGCATAGCAATCACTGAAGATTTTAGGCCAATAATAACCAGCCTTCATGATTTTTAGAGCTGTCACTCTTGGTGCAAAATGACCACCAGCTGGTCCACCATGAAACTCTTCCAACACCCTTTGAATCTAATTTTTGCTAATGCACCTCAACAGCACTCCATTCACATCTTTCTTGAACAAAACTCCATCAACAATGGCATACGGAACAACCTGCAATCTGAAGTGTCTCCTTTGGGTCTTGTTCATCTTCGGAGGGCATAGGCCTGTGCCTAGGAAGTGTATAATGCCTTGGGTCCAACAAGGAGTGGGGGCAGCATTGTCTTCTTCTTGATTGCCACTTGGCTCAAGGATGTCTGGTATCAAAAACAGCTTCTTCTTCATTGCATACTTCTTTTTACTTCCCCAAAACCAGCTACTCACACAATCCTTTCCCTCTTACTAGCTTGGTGATCTTGATCTCAATGTCATACTCCATGACACGGGTGATCCAACCTACCCTTTTCTCATTCAAATCCTTGTTGAGGAGGAAGTCCTTAACCCCAGCATGTGAGACCAACAACTGGACCTTGTTGTTTGAGACTAAATGCTTGAATTTCTTCAAGCTTCTGATTACTGCAAGTACATGCTTCTCGATAAAAGAGTACCTCACCTCATAGTCATCTAGGCTCCAGCTGAAGAAGGCAATTGGCTGCTCATCATTATCCTTGTTCTGCTGTACCAAAATGGCAGAAATAGTGTCATTACCTCCAAATGCATAGAGGATGAAATCCTTGGAGAAGTCCGGGTTGATGAGAGTTGGTGCTTGAGAGATGGCTTCTTTGATTGCTTCAAAACTCTCCTTGCCTTCTGCTGTCCACTTGAAAGCCATGCTCTTCTTTAACATTTTGGTGATGGGCTTGACAAGGGCTGCAAAATCTGGGACAAACCTCCAAACAAAGTTTATCCTTCCCAAGAAACTCTGAAGGGCTTTCTTGTGGCTTGGCAATGGTAGTGCTCTTATGGCTTCAACCCTCTCTTGGATCAATTGCTAATCCTTCCTTGGAGACAATATGGCCAAGGAGATTTCCTTCATGTGCAAGAAAGATGCACTTCTTAGGATTCAAAGACACTCCAAATCTCCTGCACCTTGTGAAGACTTGCCTCAAATGAGAGAGGTGGTCTGCTGCATTTTTGGAAAAAACAGTGATATCATCAAGGTAAATCAGCACCACATTGTTAATCAAACCTTTGAATGCCATGTCCATTTCCCTTTGGAAGGTAGCACCAGCGTTGGACAGCCCAAATGGCATTTTCCTGTATGCAAAAGTTCCCCATTTGGTTGTGAAGGCTGTCTTGAACTGGTCCTCTTCCTTCACCATAATCTGATTGTAGCCTGAGTAGCCATCAAGTAGTGAAAACCTCTCGGAGCCAGCCACAACTTGCAAGATTTGCTCCATGGAAGGGAGTGGGTAATGGTCCTTGAGAGAGGCTCTATTCAAGTCTCTGAAGTCAACACACAATCTGATCTCTCCACTCTTCTTTCTGACTGGAACTAAGTTGGCAACCCAACTAGAATGCTTGATTGGGAATATGATCCTTGACTCAATCAGCTTGTCCAATTCCTTCCTCATGAGAGGCTCCATGTGTGGATTGACTGGTCTTTGTTTCTACCTAACAGGCTTAGTATTTGGATCCAATTCGATGGTATGCTGAGCTAAGTTGGGATTGAAACCTTTCAAGTCTTCATATCTCTAAGAAAACACATCAGGGAACTCTTGACACAACTGTATGAACTCATACCTTTCTTGTTCAGTTGTCATCCTTCCAATTTGCAATGGTTTGTTCTCTTCTACCAAGATGGATACTGAATCCTCTCTCTTGACCTGAATGTTTTCTTTCTCCTTTCTAAACTGATCATTGGGGTTAAAAATGGACTCCAAAGTGATAAGTCCCTTGGGCAGCTTGTTAGTTCTCAACTGTACCACTTGGTCACCATACTGCTGTTCCAATTTTTCTTGATTCTTGGCTGAGAACTCAGCTTCTTCTTGCAAGAAATGGATGATTTGCTGGTCATTTTCAAACACTTGCCAACTGACATTGTTATCCGGCACTAAAGGCCTCACAATCACGTGGATGTTTGGTTGTACCTTGTCTTGTTGAATGCTTTCCACAATGTCAAAGGCTGCCCCCACTGCTGCAAGCCTGTCAGCAGCTTGATTTTCTTTCCTAGGAATGGATTTGATGCCAAAACCCTCAAAATCTTCCATGAGGTCCCACACCCTATTCTTGTAGCACTTGAGTAGATCATTCTTGGTAGCATGCTATCCCTTGACTTGATTTACAATCAATTCACTGTCACCAAAGACTTGCAAGTTCTTTATTCCTCTCTTGATTGCCCAATGCATCCCTTGCACTAAGGCTTCATATTCAATAGTGTTATTGGAGCATGCAAACTGAAATCTAAAAGCTGAATAGTACTTTATTCCTTGAGGTGAAACAAGCATAGCTCCACCTCTTGCACCTTGTCTACTCCTTGATCCATCAAAAACAGCTGCCATACCTCATTGTCATCTTTGTGGTTTGGCTTGGTGATGCTAGGAATAGGCTAATTTTCTTCGTGTATGCAATAGACCCCTAGCTCAGATTCTTCCACTTCTTGATAAGGATCAAATGCATGTATCTTGTTTTCCCATTCATCAAGAGTTAGATCCGGGATGCTTCCAACCTTAGTGTCAGCTTCATCAGTTCTTGGGTGATCTTCTTGATCAAATCTTTGAGCAATTGGCATTGATCTGGACTTGGAGTGTAAGGCTCAATATGGAAGTTTGCAATAGGTTCTGACCTAATCGTAGCCTTAGTTCCATACCTCATTCTGAATAGCATGTGTGACCAATCAGTAGACAAATATCCCCCAATCTTGGCTGTGAAGTCCCTTGACAAGCATAGGGAAAAGAGTGGTGGAAGGTCTATGATTGATACATCTTGTAAAACAATAACATTTGGACATGCATGCAAGGTAAGACTCAAGTTTCTAATCACTCCAACTATTGCTACTGCTGTCCCATCTAGCTACACTACCCCTTTGGATATTGTTTCATACTAGAGCCCTAGCTGATCAGCTATCTGTTTAGGCATTACTGAGCTACTTGTCCCGAGTCTATCATGCAATTGTGCACTAATTGATTTCCAATGATCAATGAAACATAGAAAGGAGGGGGTTTCAACATTTTACCTTGCTGTCCTCCATGATTTCCCTCAGGCTGTGTAGCATTTGTAAGTACCTTCTCTTGCCTTTGGACCTGTTGATTTGAAGTTGACCAGTCCTTCATGGCAGCTTGTAGCAGATCTCTTTGGCCTGGGATAGATAGGGATTCCCACATTGATATATTAACATTTGTCTTCTTCATCTGATCAATGATGTTGAATGGGGATGAAGTATCCTTTTGTTGTCCCTTTTCTTGTACATTCACTCCTTGCACGTGGGCAGCAATAACTGGTATTTGAGTTGGCCTAGGGGCTGTTCTTGGCTGCCCTTGTGCATTTGAAATTGGATTTTGCTTGCCAATCATTTGTGGAGCCATGGAAGGTTGTGGATTGGTTGGGGCTAATGGCTGTTCTTCACCCAAATTCCTCCTTTTTGACCTTGTGTTGGCTGCAACACCTTGAGAAACTACTTGATTCATGCCACATAAATCTTCTGCTTGCCAGTTTACCAATGTGGTGTCATTTGGGGCTGATTGCTATTGGAATGTTTCTTGTTGTTGGTTGTTTCCTTGACTGCCCTCACCCTCCACACCAGTAGTTGTCACCATTAATGCTTGATTCAAAGCACCATTGAAGCACATGGATTGGTTATGAGGCTCATTGCATGGAAAACACCAGTCATACTCCTGAGCAATGTTGTTTTGTGTTGGCACCAATGCCTTGGAGGTAGATATGACATTTGGATTGTAGGGCTGAAATGATCTATTGGCAGGAGGCCTTGTTTGATTCATATTTGTAGTTGGATTAGGTGGTCTTTGTGGTTGGTATGGCTGCCTGTTAGGTTGAGCTTGGGGTTGATAAGAAGGTTTAAAACCTTGGGCCTGCTGCCTTTTGAGAGTAACCAGCTCATTGCCTAGGTTTTGCAATTGCTTCATGACTTCTTGAAGCTCATTTGGGGCACTTGGAGATGAAGTGGAAGCTTAATTTGAACTCTAATTTCTAGGAGTGGGAGAAGGAGTCAAATTAGGTGCTTGATTGGTGTTTGGGCTCTCTAAACTTGGAAACAATGGCATGGGAGGTCTAGGGGCAAGTTTTCCAGCTTGGATCAAACAATTTTCAGACCTAATGGCAATTCTATAAGCCATAGGATAGTTATGCCTCCCATGGATTAAATCAACATAGAAATATCAGAATTTAGAGCTTTGAGATAGTAGAGAAAAACACCTTCTGCTGTTGGCTTGACCTTGCCACCGGAATTCTCTCCCATGTCTTTTGAAACCTCGAAGTTAAAATCGGTCACCGCTCATTGGGAGCTCTCTTGATAGTTGTCAATCGCTCCAAAAGAGACAAGTTGTCTCCTTTTTCTCCAAATTGCTCATGAAGTGCTATATATAGCTGATTCCAATTTGTGATAGAACCAGCTCCAAGGCTTCTAAACCATTGCAATGCTTTACCCTTGAATGAAGATACCAACAACTTGACAACCGCTTGCATTTCATTGATTTCATGGATTGCACAAAAGGTTAACAATATCTTTAACATGATCACTGGAGTAGTCTGATTTTCTCCGGTGAAGTACGTAATGTTCTTTAAGGCTGCAATAGGAATTGAATGTTGTACATTGAGGGCAAGTGAGCTGCTACACCGTGAAGTTGACATAGGGGTTGTTTTGTGCCATTCTAATTGGTCTCAAAACCCTTGTTGACTCGAATGAAAGGCCTACCAGTGGAGGAGTTGAGAGAGTTCTATTTGGTGGAGATGGAGACCTTTGAATCCTTCTTCCTCTTTGCCTTCTTCTTGGAGATAATTGCGGGTATTCAAAAACACTTCTTCTTCTCCAACTCTTGACCTTGTGGTGATTCTTCTCATGAGTTTTTAGGCCCGCACCGCTGAAACCAGTTGATTCTTCCCCTTGGAGTCACCGGATATGCAAATAATATCTCATTGCAAGAAAGAAAATTGCAGCAAATGCACATCAACTTTTCTGCAATAAAAATGAGACCTCTAGGTCCCACCGGGCGTGCCAAAACTGTTAGTGCAAAATCACAAAGCACCCACTGGACGCCATCGATTTCTAGGTTGATCACTCTTGCATCCAGTGTGATTGCACAACATGGAAACCTCTCTCCAAGTGTGGCACTTGTGAAACTGAGAGAGAGGAATCTCCGTTAGAGGTGGTTCCTCAAAATCCTCTGATTTAGATCTATATTTGCACAACTATAGAGGTTCAGATCCTAATCCTACTCTAAATTACAAGGAGACAGGGATAGAAGTGCAAAAATTGAAACTAACTAAAGATGGTGATGCACCAAAAGGAGTGGTGAATATTTTTGTCATGCAAATAGACACAAACCAAAGATTGCAACATAAAATCATACACAGGCTGATAAGATATAATTTAGGATCTGAAATGAAGCAAATAATACAAACAAAGGACTGAAACCCATTCACAAAGTTTGCATTATCATTTCCAATGTCAAAACCACTGCATTACAACCTCAGAGAGGTAGAAAACCTGTTACAATCTTTGAAGAGGTCTGATTCTTGCAACAATCACTTGCTGGAGGTGAAAGAAGAAGTTTGCTATGCCAAAAGTGTTCCACACTTTAGAAATGAGCCAAATCTGGCTTTTACATTACATGGGTCGAGCCCAGGAGAGAGAAACATACAAAAACGTGGGAGCCCATTCCTCCTTGACTATAAATGCATTAAATTAGCATGGAGGACCTTACAAACCCATACCCTATCATTTTTGACCAAATTGGAGGAGAATGCGACCCATTCTGCATTAAATTTGGTCATTGAAATGTCATTTCTGGCCATGGACACGCGTCAGAGCCGTTTCTTAACTTTCTCTCTCTAGACTAAACCAAAATTCAAGATTGACCCTAGAATCATGTAGAGAATTTTATAAGCTTTCCAATGATATAAAGAATGTGTAAATCCGAGCTCTGGATCGAAAGATATGGCGATCTGAAGATTTAGGGCACAAAACAGGCAAAAATGGGTTTTGAAATTTTTTCCCGCACTCCGCCACCTGGATGACATGTGTCGGGTGCTGATTGGATGAGAAATTCTCTCTCCTTCCCTTACCCGTGGGTTTTCCTTGAAAGTTTTGACTTTTTGTAATTTTGGAAAATTTCCCATTTTTTCCCGCGTCCCCGCCACTTGGGACATGTGGCATGATCTGGTTGGAGGACAGGGGCACGGGGTCATCCTTTACCTTTTAGTTTTTGGCCAAAACTTTTGCCAAATTCTCTAATTCCTCCCCAGAGCTCCACACTCCCCTTCTCCTTAGGACACGTGTCCTCTTTTTATTGGCTCGGGCCAACGCTTCAAACCTTGCCCTTTGAAATTTTGGACGTTTTCCCTTGTGACACGTGGCGTTTCCTGATTCGTCCGCGGGCCTGCCGGCTTTTTGTGTCCCTCGCATCCCTTTGGCCCGGTTGTCCCAAACTGTCTGGGACAAATTCCTCTCGATCCACCCAATTCGGGCTTCCCTGTCCCTCTTTGAGGTGAAGACACGTGGCATGATTTGATTGGCTCTCGGCTCCTTCGGCTCTCTGCGTCCCACGCGTCCCTATGTCCCAACTGTCCCAGTGTGAAAGTTCTCTATTTCGGCTGATCCGGCGGTTCGCGTCCTTCACGTCCTCATGGTCTAGATGTTCGAGCCTGCTCTTGCCGCATGTGTAGTTAGTTAATTTTGTTTTTACCTTGGCGGTTTTCCCTTTCGCCCCGTCGCCTTCGGCCCGGATGTCCCATTGCTCTGCGGACCGCCTGGCGGCCTTTCGGCCGATTTGTGCCCCGACGTCCCAACTATCCCAAGGACTGCCTAGACTAGGACTTAGCCATTTTTCATGATTTTTTCTGGCCCAAGCTTGTTTTTTGTAACTTTTTCACCCTTTTTTAGAACTTGCTCTTTTCTTCTTGGACAAGAGAGTTAGAAAAAAGCCGAGGGGACCCTAGAAACATGATTTTTGCCTTAAATCAATCTATTTGCAGGACTTGAGAATTTAATGCATCTTATCAAAATTTACCCTAGCGGGTGAATTTTGGATAACAATTTGGCAACTCAATAGTCAGGTCACCTACTGCTAGGTAGAAGATACCAGATTGCTCAAGCATCAATTGGGCATGGAGTCATCAAATATTCTATTTAGAACCCCAACTGACTCAGAATGTGTAAGGAGGAAGATGGAATATCACCTAATGGAAGCAAGGACTCGCAAAACATCTCCATGGACACCAAGTGTGTGTAAAAGCACTTAGGGAAAACAAAACTAACCTACGGAAAAACAATGTGCACAAGCACTTGGAGGAATGAAAATCTAATCTAATATTTACAAGGTAGTGAACTTCCCTTTAGAAGCAACGCTTGAGATAGATTCCATTTATCGAATCTGCAGTTCTTCACCATCTGATCCAGAGGATCCTCACAGAGAAAAACTGATCTAAGATCTTCTCAGAAATTGTTGCAGTCATTTTTAAAGCGTGGAGAAAAATTACACGATTCCGACGACAGTTTGTTTGCAGAAAACGGAGCTCGTTTGCAAAAGTTATAGCCCGCTGAAATTTTTGGGCAACTGGCGAATTTTGGAGTTTTTGTGCAGGTTGGACGTGTGCACGCTCGCCAAGTGTTGCGATCGTATTGCGACACGTGGACGAATTGTGTGATGTATTAAAAAAATGGGTTTTGGAATGCCGGTCTTGGACACTCGATCTCGGACAAATGGACCCCACTATTTACTGGCTGGGGGCCCTCAGCCAGGTTCGACACACTCGATTATGGAGGGGTGCCTTGGCCTCCTTCTCATTTAACCATGCAACCAACTTGTGTATATAAACCTCTATATTTCCTTTTGCACCATGCATGTGGGATATTGGGCATGTATGATTTAAATTACCCATGCCTTATAACTAATTTGCAAACTCCACGCATATATCTATTCATTTCCACGCATTAGTCTAAACTTTCCACACATATATTAAACTGTCCTCCACTTTAGACTATACATGCATTTATGGGTGCCTAAAATTATGCAATGCGCCACCCAAGAAATGCGCCCAAGTCAAAGCGCCTACTACATAGGCTAAGGTGGCTTCCTTGCCACTTAAAATGTGCGCCCACCTTCTAATTTAAACCATTGGATAAGTTTCCATGTGCCTAATGTGGGATTTTAATCCCAAAAGGATAAACAAAAAGCTAAGGAGGGGAATGGAACTCGGGTGGGCCGAGTAAAAGGATAGGTGCCCAGCCGTCATACCAGGAGGCGCCTAAACAATATAAATAGGGTGATATTCTATTTGTAATGCATTCGAGACTGTGTAGAAATATTGTATTGCTCATATCTTGAGCTAACGGTGGAATTTGGAGGAGATGTAAAAGGAAACCCCTGTTATTTTCGACAGAGGAAGACTGTGAGAAGGTCTAAATTTTGTAGAATTCTTTGTAAAGGATTATTTTCAAGATTTTAATAGATCGGTCCCATTCAACCGACTGGAGACGTAGGCCTCAAGCGCCGAACTCCGTTATCAATTCTCGCATCACGTTGCTGGTGAATTCTCTTCATTTATTTCAGTATTTGCACAGTACTTGCAGTTTTTATTCTTTTATTAAAAATACAAAAAGAAATAATGCACAAATTTAAATCGAAAATCAATACAAAGCAAAAAATGTGTGTGCACAATTGCTAGTTAAATTTGGTTTTCAGATCATTGGTATCAGAGCTGGTTTTGACTGATTTTTGGTTCAGTTTAACGTGTTTGGATTACAAGTTGTGTGTTGGATGTTAACAAGGTCTCGATCTAAGAAGGGTGAAGGAGAATTAGTTGAAGGAGATCCCAAAATTGGTACCAGACGATCTCGAAGTCCTACAATGGCGGATCGAGAGGAAGTGGAACAAAAATTTCGTCAATCCTTCCAACAGATGAAGGAAATGGTGGAAGAAATGTACCAAGAAAGGAAAAGGGAAAAGGGGACTAGAGAAGGTAAGAAAGAAGAAAGCTCTAGTTCTGACATTCCAAAAAGAGACTCCTTAAAATCTGATTTTCTTTCATTAAAGTTAGATATCAAGTTTGAATTGCCTATGTATACTGGAGAGCTAAATGTAGAGAAGTTGGATAACTGGGTCAAGCAAATAGAAGTATATTGCAGGGTTCAGAAAATTGTTGATGATGAAGCAAAGATTCATCTGGCAACTCTTCGGATGGGTGGAACCGCACTCATTTGGTGGGAGAGTAAGCTTCAGGAAGTGGAAGAAAACAAAGGTATAGAAATCACTTCTTGGTCTGAATTTGTTTCAAATCTTAGGCAACAATTTTATCCTCTTGGTTATAAGCAACAAGCTATGATGGATTGGAAAACATTAAGACAAACTAAGGGACAAAGTGTTCAAGAATACACACAAGAATTTAGGAAAAGGGCTCTAACTCTGGGAATTTCCCTGAACACAGAAGAAACACTGCTCAAATATATTGGTGGATTGCATAGTTATCTAAGGCATATGATACTTGTTTTAGGTACTACTAATCTTGATGCAGTATGTGTTCAAGAAACCCATCCTGGAAGCACGAGGAAAATGAAAAGGAGTCCTCTTTCTCTTCTTTTAATCGAAGAACAAGAAATCAAGGAAAAGGTTCGAAAGAACAAGGAAAAGGAAAGGGTAAGCATAAAACAAACTCTACTGTTAAGAAGGAAGATGAAAAACCATTTTGTAATCATTGTAAAAAAAACCATGATGAGTCTAAATGTTGGAAATTACATCCTGAAAAGAAGCCTAAATGGATGGTTAAGAAAGGAAAAGAAAAGAAAACAAACACCGTAGTGCATGATCTTGGTTCTGATTCAGGTGATGAAACCAAAATCACAGCTATGGGTTTACAAGGTAAATCAACTCTTTCAATTTCCAACAATAGCACTACAGATGTTGCATCTTCTTCTAGTAAACAAACTACACCTGACGATAAGAAAAGAAATGAGCTTTTCCACATTAGAGTAATTTCAAAGCATACAAAAATTGATACTCTTTTTGATAGTGGATCTCAAGCTAATTTGATTTCAGAGGAGGTTGTTAAAAAACTAGGACTCAAAACTACACCACATCCTAAGCCTTATCCTTTGGGCTGGGTTTGTGATGATGCAAAACTACAGGTAACTAAAACTTGTACTTTCAGATTTTCCATTACAGACAAGTTTATTGATGAGGTTGAATTGGATGTAGTTCCTTTGGATATTTGTGGGGTGGTTTTGGGAAGTCCTTATTTGTATGATCGTAAAGCAATCTTCTATAGGGAAGAAAATAAATATTTGCTTGTAAAGGATGGAATTGAGTTTATTATTAGAGCTCACCATGAAAAGAATAATCTATCCTTGGTAACTGCAGGTCAAATGAAAAGGCTTGTCAACTCAAGCAAAATTTTTGTGCTCATGGTGGTCAAAGCCAAGGAAAAAGAAAATGAGATGGCTTTTGAGACTTGCGATCTAAAACATAAGGATGAATTGGTAAGAATTGTTTCTCAATTTGATGATGTTTTTCAGGATCCACAAGGTCTACCTCCCAAAAGAGGGGTTCAACATGAGATACAGTTGCTTCAAGATGCACCTCTTCCCAATATCGGAATGTACAGGTTGTCAGTAGTAGAGAACGAGGAAATCAAGAGATAGGTAATGGAACTTTTGGCTCAAGGTATAATTCACCCAAGTACATCCCCATGTGGTTCACCAATTATATTGGTTCCTAAGAAGGATGGCACTTGGCGAATGTGTGTTGATTTCCGTGCTTTAAACAAGATTACTATAAAGAATCGTTACCCTCTTCCTAGAATAGATGATTTACTAGATCAATTAAGAAATGCAATTTATTTCACTAAGTTAGACTTAAGAAGTGGTTATCACCAAGTAAGAATTGCAGAAGGTGATGTTTGGAAAACTGCTTTTAAAACGAAACAGGGATTGTTTGAATGGTTAGTGATGCCTTTTGGTTTGTGCAATGCACCGGCAACATTCATGAGAGTTATGAATGAAATTTTTAGACCATTCATTGATAATTTCGTTATTGTCTACTTAGATGATATTCTTATTTTCAGTAAATCATGGGATGAACATATTAAACACATCCAGAAAGTCTTAGATGCACTAAGGAGAGAGAAATTGTATTTGAAGATGTCAAAATGTGAATTTGGAAAAACATCTTTAATTTACTTGGGGTATATTGTAGGAAATGGAGAATTGAAAATTGATCCTGCAAAAATAGAGGTTATTGTGAAATGGCCTAGACCCACAAATGTGACGGAAGTTAGAAGTTTTCTAGATGCGATTCAAGATCTTTGAGGAAATTTATTGCTAACTTCTCGTATATTGCATCTCCTTTGCATGCTTTGACAAGTATTAAACAAGTCTTTCAGTGGGGAGGAAAACAACAAAAAGCATTTGATACACTGAAAGAGAAGATAAGTACCGCTCCGATCTTGGCACTTCCGGATTTACAACATTCATTTGAGATTGAGATGGATGCTAGTGACTACGCAATGGGGGCAGTTTTGATGCAGAACAAACAACCAGTGTGTTACCATTCAGAAACCTTTACAAGTGCGGTAAGAAACTATCCAACTTATGATAAAGAGTTGTATGCTTTGGTTCAAAGTGTTAAAAAATGGAAGCATTATTTAATGGGAAAAGAAACAATTATCCATACTGACCATCAACCGCTTCAATATTTACAAACACAAACCAAATTGCAGCAGTCTAGACATTTCAGGTGGATGGGATTTTTGCAACAATTTCATCTTGTAATCAGGTATAAAAAAGGTATTCAAAACAAGGTTGCCGACATGTTGTCCAGACCACCAGTGGTAGTAGCATCTATCCTTTTACAGCATAGTTCTTTGGCTCATGTTAGTTACAAGGAACAATATGCAAATGATGTTGATTTTAGAGAAGTGTATGAGGATTTAGTAAGTGGGAAACAAGTAGGAGAAAAAGATTATCATTTGCATGAAGGATTGTTATATCATTCTGGAAAACTTTGTATTCCAGAAAATGAGTGTGTGCATATGATTAGGGAAGCACATACTTCTCTTATTTCAGGGCATTTTGGTGTAAGTAAAACAGTTGCACATTTACAAAAATATTGCTATTGGCCTAGAATGCATGAACATGTAAACCAATATATTAAGGGGTGTGTTCTTTGTGCCACAAGCAAGCCAAGTAACAGGAAATTAGGACTTTACACTCCTCTTCCTGTTCCAACACAGCCTTGGGAAAGTGTTTCCATGGACTTTGTAGGAGGCTTGCCCATGACACGGAGAAAACATGATTACTTATATGTGGTAGTGGACAGATTTAGCAAAATGTGTGTGTTGGTTCCATGTACTAAACAAATAACTGGTGAGGGAACTGCACATTTATTCTTTCAGTTTGTTTGGGTTCATTTTGGTTTACCTACTTCAATCATATCTGATCGGGATTCTAGATTTCTTGGGGAATTTTGGTCAGCATTGTGGGGGTTTATGGACACAAAACTGAAAAAAAGCACTGCTTTTCATCCACAGACTGATGGTCAAACAGAGGTTGTAAACCGCACAGTGGTACAATTACTTAGGGGCTATAGTAACAAACATCCTAAATTGTGGGATGAACATCTTTATTATGTGCAACATGCTTATAATCGTGCCTTACATTCTTCTACTTTGAAGTCTCCATTTGAGACTTGTTATGGTTATCTGCCTAATTCTCCATTAGATATATATTATGGACATGAAACTGTTGTTAATGGTGCAAGTGATTCTGACAAGGCTAAAAGATTTGTGCAGAGAATACAACAGGTTCATCAGTATGTCCATGAACAATTGGAGAAGAGCCAGGCTAAGTACAAAGCTAGGCATGATAAACATAGAACTGATCACAAGTTCAAAGTTGGTGATTCAGTTTGGCTTCACATCAGCAAGGAAAGACTGACAGGTGAAGGTAAAAAATTGAAACCTATACGGTATGGTCCGTTCCAAATATTGGAAAAAATTGGTAACAACACTTTCCGAGTTAGATTTACCTCCATATATGCAAATCTACTCAGTTGTAAATGTTGAGAATTTAAGATTGTATGAACCGCCTATGATTGTTGATCATGATGATTCTAACATTATGCCTTCCATTGATGATTTTTCTCCTGAGTATCTTGATGAGTTGCAGGAAGACATCATTTTGGACAGGAAAGTAAGAACTTCACGAAGGGGTGATATTGAATATCTTCATGTTGGGTTCAGAGGCATGCATCCGAACAAGGCAAAATGGATGGAAACCGGAAAGGTGAGGGAGAAATACCCTCACCTATTCACCAATTAGGTTGACTTTTGGGGTCCAAAAGTTTCTCAGTGGGGAGGAATGATCCAGAGGATCCTCACAGAGAAACACTAATCTAAGATCTTCTCAGAAATTGTTGCAGTCATTTTTAAAGCGTGGAGAAAAATTACACGATTCCGACGATAGTTTGTTTGCAGAAAATGGAGCTCGTTTGCAAAAGTTATAGCCCGCTGAAATTTTTGGGCAACTGGCGAATTTTGGAGTTTTTGTGCAGGTTGGACGTGTGCACACTCACCAAGTGTTGCGATCGTATTGCGACACATGGACGAATTGTGTGACGTATTAAAAAAATGGGTTTTGGAATGCCGGTCTTGGACACTCGATCTCGGACAAATGGACCCCGCTATTTACTGGCTGGGGGCCCTCAGCCAGGTTCGACACACTCGATTATGGAGGGGTGCCTTGGCCTCCTTCTCATTTAACCATGCAACCAACTTGTGTATATAAACCTCTATATTTCCTTTTGCGCCATGCATGTGGGATATTGGGCATGTATGATTTAAATTACCCACGCCTTATAACTAATTTGCAAACTCCACGCATATATCTATTCATTTCCACGCATTAGTCTAAACTTTCCACACATCTATCAAACTGTCCACTATACAAGCATTTATGGGTGCCTAAAATTATGCAATGCGCCACCCAAGAAATGTGCCCAAGTCAAAGCACCTACTACATAGGCTAAGGTGGCATCCTTGCCACTTAAAATGCGCGCCCACCTTCTAATTTAAACCATTGGATAAGTTTCCATGCGCCTAATGTGGGATTTTAATCCCAAAAGGATAAACAAAAAGCTAAGGAGGGGAATGGAACTCGGGTGGGCCGAGTAAAAGGATAGGCACCCAGCCGTCATACCAGGAGGTGCCTAAACAATATAAATAGGGTGATATTCTATTTGTAATGCATTCGGGACTGTGTAGAAATATTGTATTGCTCATATCTTGAGCTAACGGTGGAATTTGGAGGAGATGTAAAAGGCAACCCCTGTTATTTTTGACAGAGGAAGACTGTGAGAAGGTCTAAATTTTGTAGAATTCTTTGTAAAGGATTATTTTCAAGATTTTAATAGATCGGTCCCATTCAACCGGACCCGGAGACGTAGGCCTCAAGCGCCGAACTCCGTTATCAATTCTCGCGTCATGTTGCTGGTGAATTCTCTTCATTTATTTCAGTATTTGCACAGTACTTGCAGTTTTTATTCTTTTATTAAAAATACAAAAATAAATAATGCACAAATTTAAATCGAAAATCAATACAAAGCAAGAAAAATGTGTGTGCACAATTGCTAGTTAAATTTGGTTTTCGATCACCATCGAATGGGGCCAATTGGAAAGCATTGTTGTTCTTGCACTTCATGACCATGTATGGGCCACTCCAAATGGCATCAAATTTTGAATTCCTTCCCGGTTTTGCTCTATCCACATCCCATTTCAACACTAGATCTCCAACTTGAAAAGATCTATCCTTGGCCTTCCTATCAAAGGTCTTTTTGATCAAAGCTTGATCCTTTTCCATTTCTTGGGATGCCTCGATTTCTGATCTCTTGTAGCTCCATCAACTCTGCATACCTCACCTCCATGGGCTCAAACTCTAGCAACTCTAGCTACTTCATGAGTTCCAATGTTGGCAACTCAAGTGACATGGGCAAGATTGCCTCTCTTCCATAGACAAGTTTGAATGGAGAGTTACCTCGTGGATCTTTTTGGAGTTATCCTATCACCCATAAGGTTGATTTCAGTTTGGTATGCCAAGACCTCTGATTCTCATCAAGAGTCCTCCTAATGATCCTCAACAAGTTCTTGTTTGTAGACTCAGCCTGGCCATTACCTTGAGGGTAATAGTTTGATGAAGTGCTTAGGTAGATACCGTTCTTGACAAAGACACTCGGTCACCTTAGATCCAATGAATGCCAATGCATTATCTGAGATTATTGTAGTAGGTACACCAAATCTGGTTGTTATCCCCTCATAAAGGTCTAAGATGCTAGACTCATTTGCCTCTTTGAGTGCTACTGCTTCTGTCCATCTGGTGAAGTAGTCAGTGGCTGTCAAAAGCTATTTGTGCCCTTGGCTTGAATTGGGATTAATGACTCCAATGAAGTCCAAAGCCCATTGCATGAATGGCTGGTCAATTGAGATTGGATGTAATGGAAGGGCAGCAAGTCTCTCCTTTCCTGTGAAGAATGCACAATTTTTACACCCCTTGATCCATGCATAGCAATCATCAAAGATTTTAGGCCAATAATAACCAGCCTTCATGATTTTTAGAGCTGTCACTCTTGGTGCAAAATGACCACCAGTTGGTCCACCATGAAACTCTTCCAACACCCTTTGAATCTTATTTGTGCTAATGCACCTCAAGTGAAACTCCATTCACATCTTTCTTGAACAAAACTCCATCAACAATGGCATACTGGAATGCAGCTCCTGCAATCTGAAGTGTCTCATTTGGGTCTTGTTTATCTCCGGAGGGCATAGGCCTCGTGCCTGGAAGTGTATAATGCCTTGGGTCCAACAAGGAGTGGGGTAGCATTGTCTTCTTCTTGATTGCCACTTGGCTCAAGGATGTCCTGGATCAAAAAACCTCTTCTTCATTGCATAATTATTTTTGCTTCCCCAAAACCAGTGCTCGCCGCACAATCCTTTCCCTCTTACCACTTGGTGATCTTGATATCAATGTCATACTCCATGACACGGGTGATCCAACCTGCCCTTTTCTTATTCATATCCTTGTTGAGGAGAAAGTCCTTAACCCCAAAGATGTGAGACCAACAACTGGACCTTGTTGTTTGAGACTAAATGCTTGAATTTCTTCAAGCTTCGATTCTGCAAGTACATGCTTCTCGATAACATAGTACCTCACCTCATAGTCATCTAGGCTCACTGAAGAAGGAATTGGCTTCTCATCATTATCCTTGTTCTGCTGTACCAAAATGGCAAAAATAGTGTCATTACCTCCAAATGCATAGAGGATGAAATCCTTGGAGAAGTCCGGGTTGATGAGAGTTGGTGCTTGAGAGATGGCTTCTTTGATTTCCTCAAAACTCTCCTTGCCTTCTACTGTCCACTTGAAATCCATGCTCTTCTTTAACATTTTGGTGATGGGCTTGACAAGGGCTACAAAATCTGGGACAAACCTCCAAACAAAATTTATCCTTCCCAAGAAACTCTGAAGGGCTTTCTTGTGGCTTGGCAATGGTAGTGCTCTTATGGCTTCAACCCTCTCTGGATCAATTACTAATCCTTCCTTGGAGACAATATGGCCAAGGAGATTTCCTTCACGTGTAAGAAAGATGCACTTCTTAGGATTCAAAGACACTCCAAATCTCCTGCACCTCGTGAAGACTTGCCTCAAATGAGAGAGGTGGTCTCGCTGCATTTTTGGAAAAATAGTGATATCATCAAGGTAAATCTGCACCACATTGTTAATCAAACCTTTGAATGCCATGTCCATTGCCCTTTGGAAGGTAGCACCAGCGTTGGACAGCCCAAATGGCATTTTCCTGTATGCAAAAGTTCCCCATTTGGTTGTGAAGGCTGTCTTGAACTGGTCCTCTTCCTTCACCATAATCTGATTGTAGCTTGAGTAGCCACCAAGTAGTGAAAACCTCTCGAGCCAGCCACAACTTGCAAGATTTTCTCCATGGAAGGGAGTGGGTAATGTTCCTTAGGCTCTATTCAAGTCTCTCGAAGTCAACACACAATCTGATCTCTCCACTCTTCTTTCTAACTGGAACTAAGTTGGCAACCCAACTAGAATGCTTGATTGGGAATATGATCCTTGACTCAATCAGCTTGTCCAATTCCTTCCTCATGAGAGGCTCCATGTGTGGATTGACTGGTCTTTGTTTCTACCGATGACTTAGTATTTGGATCCAATTCGATGGTATGCTTTGAGCTAAGTTAGGATTAAAACCTTTCAAGTCTTCATATCTCTAAGAAAACACATCGGGAACTCTTGACACAAATTTATATGAACTCATACCTTTCTTGTTCAAATTGTCATGCTTCCAATTTGCAATGGTTTGTTCTCTTCTACCAAGATGGATATTGAATCCTCTCTCTTGACCTGAATTTTTCTTTCTCCTTTCTAAACTAATCAATGGGGTTAAAAATGGACTCCAAAGTGATAAGTCCATTGGGCAGCTTGTTAGTTCTCAGTTGCACCACTTGGTCACCATACTGTTGTTCCAATTTTTCTTGATTCTTGGTTGAGAACTTAGCTTCTTCTTGCAAGAAATGGATGATTTGCTGGTCATTTTCAAACACTTGCCAACTGACATTGTTATCCGACACTGAAGGCCTCACAATCACGTGGATGTTTGGTTGTACCTTGTCTTTTTGAATGCTTTCCACAATGTCAAAGGCTGCCCCTACTGCTGCAATCCTGTCAACAGCTTGATTCTCTTTCCTAGGAATGGATTTGATGCCAAAACCCTCAAAATCTTCCATGAGGTCCCACACCCTATTCTTGTAGCACTTGAGTAGATCATTCTTGGTAGCATGCTATCCCTTGACCTGATTTACAATCAATTCACTATCACCAAAGACTTGCAAGTTCTTTATTCCTCTCTTGATTTCCCAATGCATCCCTTGCACTAAGGCTTCATATTCAGCAGTGTTATTGGAGCATGCAAACTGAAATCTAAAAGCTGAATAGTACTTTATTCCTTGAGGTGAAATAAGCATGGCTCCACCTCCTGCACCTTGTCTACTCCTTGATCCATCAAAAAACAACTGCCATACCTCATTGTCATCTTTGTGGTTTGGCTTGGTGATGCTAGAAATAGGCTGATTTTCTTCATGTATGCAATAAACCCCTAGCTCATTTTTCCACTTCTTAATAAGGATCAAATGCATGTATCTTGTTTGCCCATTCATCAAGAGTTAGATCCGGGATGCTTCCAACCTTAGTGTTAGCTTCATCAATGCTTGGGTGATCTTCTTGATCAAATGCTGAGCAATTGGCATTAATCTGACTTGGAGTGTAAGGCTCAATATGGAAGTTTGCAATAGGTTCTGACCTAATTGTAGCCTTAGTTCCATACCTCATTCTAAACAGCATGTGTGACCAATCAGCAGACAAATATCCCCCAATCTTGGCTATGAAGTCCCTTGACAAGCATAGGGCAAAGAGTGGTGGAAGGTCTATGACTGATACATCTTGTAAAACAACAACATTTGGACATGCATGCAAGGTAAGACTCAAGTTTCTAATCACTCCAACTATTGCTACTGCTGTCCCATCTAGCTACACTACCCCTTTGGATATTGTTTCATACTAGAGCCCTAGCTGATCAGCTATCTATTTAGGCATTACTGAGCTACTTGCCCCGAGTCTATCATGCAATTGTGCACTAATTGATTTCCAATGATCAATGAAACATAGAAAGGAGGGGGTTTTAATATTTTACCTTGCTTTCCTCCATGATTTCCCTCGGAGTTTTACAGCTTTTGTAAGTACCTTCTCTTGCCTTTGGACTTGTTGATTTGAAGTTGACCAGTCCTTCATGGCAGCTTGTAGTAGATCTCTTTGTCTGGGATAGATAGGGATTCCCACATTGATATATTAACATTTGTCTTCTTCATCTGATCAATGATGTTGAATGGGGATGAAGTATCCTTTTGCTGTCCCTTTGCTTGTACATTCACTCCTTGCACGTGGGTAGCAATAACTGGTATTTGAGTTGGCCTAGGGGCTGTTCTTGGCTGCCCTTGTGCATTTGAAATTGGATTTTTCTTGCCAATCATTTGTGGAGCCATGGAAGGTTGTGGATTGGTTGGTGCTAATGGCTGTTATTCTCCCAAATTCCTCCTTTTTGACCTTGTGTTGGATGCAACACCTTGAGAAACTACTTGATTCATGCCACAAAAATCTTCTGCTTGCCAGTTTACCAACGTGGTGTCATTTGGGGCTGATTGCTGTTGGAATGTTTCTTGTTGTTGGTTGTTTCCTTGACTACCCTCACCCTCCACACCAGTAGTTGTCACCATTAATGCTTGATTCAAAGCACCATTGAAGCACATGGATTGGTTATGAGGCTCATTGCATGGAAAACACCAGTCATACTCCTGAGCAATGTTGTTTTGTGTTGGCACCAATGCCTTGGAGGCAGATATGGCATTTGGATTGTAGGGCTGAAATGATCTATTGACAGGAGGCCTTATTTGATTCATATTTGCAGCTAGATCAGTGGTCTTTATGGTTGGTATGGCTGCCTGTTAGGTTGAGCTTGGTGTTTATAAGAAGGTCTAAAACCTTGGGCTTGTCGCCTTTTGAGCGTAACCGGCTCATTGCCTAGGTTTTGCAATTGCTTCATGACTTCTTGAAGCTCATTTGAACTCTAATTTCTAGGAGTGGGACAAGGAGCCAAATTAGGTGCTTGATTGGTGTTTAGGCTCTCTAAACTTGGGAACAATGGCATGGGAGGTCTAGGGGCAAGTTTGCCACTTGGATCAAACAATTTTCAGCCCTAATGGCAATGCTATAAGCCATAGGGATAGTTATACCTCCCATGGACTGAATCAACATAGAAATGTCAGAATTTAGAGCTTTGAGATAGTAGAGAAAAGCACCTTCATTTGTTGGCCCGACCGCCACCGGGAATTCTCTCCCAAGTCTTTTGAAATCTGAAGTTGAAATCGGTCACCGCTCATTGAGAGCTCTCTTGATAGTTGTCACTGCTCCAAAAGAGACAAGTTGTCTCCTTTTTCTCCAAATTGCTCATGAAGTGCTATACACAACTGATTCCAATTTTTGATAGAACCATCTCCAAGGCTTCTAAACCATTGCAATTCTTTACCCTTAAATGAAGATGCTAGCAACTTGATGACCACTTGCATTTCATTGATTTCATGGATTGCACAAAGGTTAGCAATATCTTTAACATGATCACCTGGAGTAGTCTGATTTTCTCCAGTGAAGTACGGAATGTTCTTCAAGGCTGCAATAGGAATTGGATGTTGTGCATTGAGGGTAAGTGGGCTGCTACCTGTGAAGTTGACATAGGGGTTGTTTTGTGCAATTCTAATTGGTCTTAAAACCCTTGTTGATCGAATGAAATGCCTACCAGGTGAAGGAGTTGAGATAGTTCTGTTTGGTGGAGATGGAGACCTTTGAATCCTTCTTCCTCTTTGCCTTCTTCTTGGAGATAATTGTAGGTATTCAAACAGCACTTCTTCTTCTCCAACTCTTGACCTTGTGGTGATTCTTCTCATGAGTTTTTAGGCCTGCACTTTGCTGAAACCAGTGATTCTTCCCCCGGAGTTGCCGATATGTAAATAATAGCTCCTTTTAAGCAAGAAAATTGCAGCAGATACTCATCAACTTTGCTGCAATAAAAATGAGACCTCTAGGTCCCACCAGTGCGTGCCAAAATCTGTTAGTGTAAAATCACAAAGACTTCCCACGGATGCCGATCGATTTCTAGGTTGATCACTCTTGCATCTAGTGTGATTACACAACATGGAAACCTCTCTCCAAGTGTGGGACTTGTGAAAATGAGAGAGGAATCTCTAGATTAGAGTCTAGTTCCTCAAACTCCTCTGATTTAGATCTATATTTGCACAACTACAGAGGTTCGATCCTAATCCTACTCTAAACTACAAGGAGACAGGGGATAGAAGTGCAAAAATGAAACTAACTAAAGATGGTGATGCACCAAAAGGAGTGGTGAATATTTTTGTCATGCAAATAGACACAAACCAAAGATTGCAACATAAAATCATACATAAAGGATAAAATATAATTTAGGATCTGAAATGAAGCAAATAATACAAAGGATCAAACCCATTCACAAAGTTTGCATTATCATTTCCAATGTCAAAACCACCGCATTACAACTTCGTAGAGGTAGAAAACCTGTTATAATTCTTTGAAGAGGTCTGGTTCTTGCAACAATCACTTGCTGGAGGTGAAAGAAGAAGTCTGCTATGCCAAAAAGTGTTCCACACTTTAGAAATGAGCCAAATCTGGCTTTTACATTGCATGGGTCGAGCCCATGAGAGAGAAATGTACAAAAGCATGGGAGCCCATTCCTCCTTGACTGTAAATGCATTAAATCAGCATGGAGGACCTTACAAACCCATACCCTATCATTTTTTACCAAATTGGAGGAGAATGCGACCCATCCTGCCTTACATTTGGTTGCTGAAATGTCATTTCTGGCCATGGACACGTGTCAGAGCCATTTCTTAAATTTCTCTCTCCAAACTGAACCAAAATTCAAGATTGACCTTGGAATCATGTAGAGAATTTTATAATCTTTCCAATGATATAAAGAACATGTAAATCCGAGCTCTGGATCGAAAGATATGGCGATCTGAAGATTTAGGGCACAAAACAGGCAAAAATGGGTTTTGAATTTTTTTTTCTCGCGCTCCGCCACCTAGACGACACGTGTCAAGCGCTGATTGGATGAGAAATTCTCTCTCCTTCCCTTACCCGTGGGTTTTCCTTGAAAGTTTTGACTTTTTGTAATTTTGGAAAATTTCCCATTTTTTCCCACATCCCACCACTTGGGACACGTGGCATGATCTGGTTGGAGGACAGGGGCATGGGGTCATCCTTTACCTTTTAGTTTTTGGCCAAAACTTTTGCCAAATTCTCTAATTCCTCCCCGAGCTCTACACTCCCCTTCTCCTTAGGACACATGTCCTCTTTTTATTGGCTCGGGCCAATGCTTCAAACCTTGCCCTTTGAAATTTTGGACGTTTTCCCTTGTGACACGTGGCATTTCCTGATTCATCCGCGGGCCTGCCGGCTTTTCACGTCCCTCGCGTCCCTTTGGCCCGTTTTCCCGAACTGTCTGGGACAAATTCCTCCGATCTGCTCGATTCGGGCTTCCCTGTCCCTCTTTGAGGTGAAGACACGTGGCGTGATTTGATTGGCTCTCGATCCTTCGGCTCTCCGCGTCCCACACGTCCCTATGTCCCAACTGTCCTAGTGCGAAAGTTCTGCTTTTGGCCGATCCGAGCGGTTCGCATCCTTCGCGCCTCATGGCCTGATGTCCCAAACACTCTGTTGCATGCACAATAGTTAGTTAATTTTTTTTTTACCTTAAGCTAGTTTGCCCTTTCGCGTCCACGCGTCCCTTTGGGCTGGATGTCCCATTGCTCAGTAGATTGCCTAGCGGCCTTTCGGCCGATTCGTGCCCCAACATCCCAACTATCCCAAGGACCGCCTGGACTAGGACTTAGCCATTTTTCATGATTTTTTCTGGCCCAAGCTTGGTTTTTGCACCTTTTTCACCCTTTTTTAGAACTTTCTCTTTTCTTCTTGGATAGGAGAGTTAGAAAAAAGGCTAGGGGACCCTGAAACATGATTTTTACCTTGAATCACCTATTTTCCCGGACTTGAGAATTTAATGCATGTTATCAAAATTTACTGGGGGGTGAATTTTGGATAATAGGAATGTTGGACTATGTGGGTGGATGAGCTGAGGTAGAAATATGAGTGGGGAAAATATTGGGTCTCTTTCCGATGAATTGGCTAAACGATGTCAAAAAATTGCATTAAGTCTTCACCGTGGGAATTCACAGGAGCATGGTCAAGTGGGAATCATTAGATGGCGAGCCATCCCGCCAAATAAACGTGTCATCAATAAATCGAGTTGGAGGCCAAAACATTCAATTAGTGTGTGAAGGTGAGTAATATTTAACAAGCTTGGCAAGTTGTGAGGAGTCCGAATCCTTTCTTGAGAGTAAATGGTGGTGAGTCATCTCACATTTCAGTTATGGGAATCAATTCACCATGAACTATTGTCATTTGTTATGCCAAGTTACTCATCTATTGATAACCCAATGAATGGTTAGAGCTCGATGAAGAGTGGGAGCATAGTCATGGCGGTGTAAAGCTCATTTTGGTAGCTTGTCAAGGTAAGGATCCCAATTAGGTTTCAAATTGAAGATAAATCATCGTAGGGATGGCCCAGGCATTAAATGTCAACATTAATTGAATGAACTAATCACCATGCAGAATGACACCACCTCCACTAGCTCAGATGAGCTAGAATTTGTATAGAGAATGCGGTGATAAATGAAACCAAGTGCATGGAGAGCTTCATGGAAGGATAAATCAGTGAACCTATTTAGAAGAAACAATTCGGTGGAGATCAGCCATGGAGGTCGAGTTGGGAGCTCATTGAAAACATTTACTTTGGGTTCAATTCACTAAATGCGATAAATAATCATTCGATGGAACTTGATGCAAAATGAGGAAGGCTCAATTTTGAGTTGGTAAATCGATCCCTCACCAACCTTGAACTCAGCAGAAGCTCAACATTGTGGTGAAGCTCGGTGAAAATAATCTTGGCATAGAGGAATAACACATTCTAGGGACGGGAGCTCAAAGGATGGATCTCATATCGATGATGGAGCAAGAGGCAAGTGATGCAAGAAAGAAGTATAACTTATTGGCATGCTAAGCTAAAGATCAGGGAAGCTCACCTTGACAAGCTAACAAAATTTTTGTAGCACAAAGAAGATCGATAGAAGAGTCAACGAGTTACTAAAGACCACAGGTTTGAGGTGGGATGAGGTGGATATATCATATATAGAGAAAACTAATGAACAAAACTCATTTAATTCATAAGCAAGATGATATTGGGATCATCATGAAAGAAGTGGAGTCGGTGGTGATAATATGAAGTAGCTCACAATGTCGAGCTCACGAGATCAAGTGGGAGCCAAGTAACTCGATCAACACATTCAAGAAAGAATATCTCGATTTATAACTAGAGCTAAGTTCACAGGAGTTTCTAATGGCATGTCGGCACAAGGTAATGTGAAGTTTGATTGAGCCAATACTAAGATTGGCGAGACAAAGATGGTGAACTTGAGGCAACTCGTGAAAGAAAATTTAAAAAATGCAATGAACTCGATGCAAGGTGATGCATCAGTGGTAAACCAAGCCGAGAGGTAAAGTTAGTAGAAGGATCTCGGAGGGAAGCATGGCACTTAGCGTGGCTTGGTGCTTAGGAAAAACTTACAAGAAGCTCGTAACTTGGTGATGGTGAGTAGACAAGATCATTGTGCTTGGTGATGAGCTCATAGACATTGGAAGGACACCGTGGTATTAACTTATCACAAAAAAATGGAAAATAGCTTGTAGCAAGCTCATACGGAGTGATTTGCAGTAGTGAGTTCAAATTCAAAGTAAAATAAAAATCTCGTGCAATGGAATGATCTTTTCGTTGGTTTAGAAAACCATGTATGAGCATGAATGAGCCCACGGGTGAGGAGAACCGAGCTATGTGGGCCAAATTACATCAGTGCATTCATGGATCAATGCACAAGGAAGGTAACTCATGGAGTGGAAAGATGACAAGGAATATGAAGATCTCGAACCATTTGATTTAGGAAAAATGGAGCTTGGTGGGAACAGAGCTCGGTAGAATATGAAGAGCTTGGTGAAGAGATCATTTTAGGAGCTTGACATGGCGATGAGCATTGGAAGTGGTTGAGGAGAAAGTTACAAGATCGATCTAGTCAAGAGGTGCTCAAGGCAAGGGAGCTCGATGGATAGTGAAGATTGAAGGATCTCAATACTAACTCGGTGGGTTGGCTCAGTAAGCCAACCACTAAGTTGGGCTATTTTTTGACCATTTCTCAATTGACCCCCCTCCTCGAGTCAAACAAGTCTATGGGTGTTCCGACCATTAATTTTAATTAATTTAATATTTTTATTTAAATATTTTAACAATAATATTTATTATCATTATTTAAATATTTCTTTAATTAATTAAGGATAACTAGGTCAATAGGTAATTAAGGACACATGATGGAACCTTCTCAAGTGGTTCAACAAACTGTAATAAATGAGACATCATGTACCTTTAATTTAGGAAGGAAATTTATGACTCCTTCTCTCCTCTCTCTCAAATTATTCTATAAATGTAAGTTGGAACCCCATTCCAAGGGGTTCTGGTTCCAATAAGTCATATGGGTTGGAAAGTTAGACATCTTAGGCAAGTGTGTGTTTTTCAAGAGTCATCTTTCTTCTGTAAGTGTTCCTTATATGTTGAGGGAACTTTCAAGATTTTTTTCAACACTGTAATGGCAACCATTTCCTCTTCGAATGTATGATGAATTGTGCACGTTATTGAAGTAATAAAAGTGCATGTTTTGTGACTAATCTTGGACATTTCATCCTTTTATACTTCTTTGTGCCTTTTCTCATGCTTGTAGGTACACTGTATAAGTTCATGTTTCTATTATAGGTTCTTGGATTTCTATGCTTATCAAGTGGTGGATTATTACATGCAATTGAGTTTTGGTGCTTATTCACCCTTCTCAAGTTCATCCTTCTTCACTAGAAGAATGATAACTTGTTTGTCTGATTGAGTTTAATAAAGGGAATGCACAGTTTCCTAGTCTGTGGTATTTTGTACCCTCTCTAAGTTACAGTAGGTGAATTTGACTTGTGGTGCACACACCCTCTTCAAATTAACCCTTCCTAAGTCTAGAAACACCCTTTATTTGGTGCATCACCATCCCTAGTATAGTTTCATTTATTGCAAATCTCTTTCCCTAAAACCCATGAAAATGTTAGCATAGGTCTAGATAACCATTTTATTACACTAGGAGTAGTACAACACTTAGTTTAGGAAGAGGAAGTTGGCCTTCTCGGAGGTTCACCTTGAGCCCAAGTCCCATAGCTTGAGAGGTGATCCCATGTGTCCCAATCACATAGAACGTCTTGTTCACAAACTGGCCATTTAGATGGTGTAGTGATTTGGTGACAACATTTTTTGGCATGCCCAAAGTGGGATAAGAGTTAGTAATTCTATTCTCACTTACACAAATCAAAGTATCTAGTGAATCTATATCTCTAGATTCTAAATCTCAGTGCGTTAACTTATGCAAAGAATTCAGATAAGAGATTATTCAAAGCAAGAAAATTATCAGCTTATCAAACTTTCCTTGTCTCCTCCAAAGAGAAGAAGAAGAGGCATTTCATCATCACCGCTTATAGTTTTACCTCGTAGGGGTATTTCAACTCGATCCGTATGAAAGGTTTCCTCCACAAAGGAATAAAAAACCTCTTGCTGTTATGGCACAAAACCAAGTTTTTCCACCTTTTAATGCAAGCAGTCCTCTTCTATTGGCTCAACATGACCCTATACCTGTTTCAGCACTCAAAATTTTACCCTTTTACATAGGGAAACTCACCTTACTCCAATGGAACATATTCTTGATGTAGCTAGCATTTTTTTAGTATATAATATTACGGAAGAAAATGTTTCGGTTAGAGTTCTTGCTACCTATTTCAATGGAAAAACACTTTAATGGTTTCAAGGGTTAAGTGTTGGCACTATAACCACTTGGGACTTGTTAGGAGAAAATATCTAAAACAGTTTGAATACAAGAGTTATCACCTATCACTTTTAGAATAGCTCACTACCATGAATAGAGCTCCCCAAAAATACATGAGTGATTTACACTTCCAATTCCACATGACCTGGAATAGGATTCTGGCACTCATAAAGCTTTCTCCAAATAATGAATCTTATACTATTTAAGAGCCTTGAATAGCAATGTAGTAGTTATGATCCAGTCCATGGGAGGGAATACATTACTTGATGCCTATGACGTTGCCTTAGGAGTGGAAAATTCCTTGATTTAGGATGGAAAGATATCTCCACGACCGCCAATGCCATTGTCTCCGGATCTTATGAACAATCAGCCTATCATTACTCCTATTCTAGTAGCCTCTAATCAACCATCTTAGTCTACCCTTGCCTCTTCAAATGATCTATTTGAATTCAAGTCACTGCTGCAAACTTTTGGAAATGAGCTCGTTGCACTCAAGAAGCAACAGTTTCAATACAATTATCCATATCAGCCACAAAATCAGCGATCGGGCAAACCGTCCTTTTCAAGGGAACAATCAGCCACAAAATCAAGCTACAAATCAGGTTGCGAATGTCAAGCCTTTGAAATTTTGGAACACTTTTCTCTTAGCTAGCTCATCTAGAGCCATAGTACCTGCTAGAATAATCGATTTCAAGACTACAAATGGTGTTATCCTTGTTCTCAACCCCACAATCAAAATATTGTCCTAATGGAGTTCTTGGTCAGGCCCTTATGGTTCAAATCATATCTTCCCCTTCAAGCTAATAGAAAACACATCTATATAAGAAATAATAGATCAATTGCAGGCACCTGAAGAAACCACTTTGCTAAACTGGCAATCAAAATATTTTACAGGTTGAATACAGATTCCTCATCAATGGCGAAAAACACTCATTCCAAAAAGAGAGCAATGAAACCTCAACCTTCCAAATTTGATCAAGCATCCACTTCACATCCTCAAACATAAGCAGCGATTGATAAAGATGTGGGAAATAAAATTCCAAAAACACCTATTAGCCAAGTTACAAGGAAAGAAGGTTCTTTAGGCATCATGGTACTCAACAAGAACTTTCTAAAAGAAGACCTAATGCCCAAAGAAGTGTTAGTAAATTTGGAGTAATTCCCTTCAACATAGTGGAATAGATGAGGAAGACTAGTCTCGAGTGTTACTATGTGGGATACACTCTGAATCCCTTCTCAAAGAAATTTGTTGTGAGAGATTCTAAATATTTTTGGTACAAGCGATGGATTGTCGGGCCGTGGAGCAAAACTACTACGAGTTTGTGTCAATCGGAAGGGAAAAGTATTCCTAAATCCAATAAACCACTGTCATTTTATATTTCCTTGATCATTGGTAACCACCTAGTGTATAATTGCATGATTGATTCTGGTGCCAATATCTCAATCATGCCCAAACAAATTGTAGATGTACTAGGCATACAATATGCATCGGTTGCAAGAGGATTTGTTTAGCTGGATGGCACAACTATTAAAACTATTGGAGTTATCAAGGGACTTCAACTTACCATCCATGCATGCCTGAGTTTATCATTCACCCAAGACATATCAGTCATTGATCTCCCTCCTCTCTTTGCCATCTTCCTATCATGAGATTTCACTACCAAGATGGGCGGTTATCTATCACCAATTGGTCACATATGATTCTCAAGACTTGATACAGAACCAAAGTGACTATAAGGGTGGAATAAATCTTCCATAATCATGTAGAACCCTACACCGCTAGTCCTATAAATGGGAATTATACCATTAGAGATCCAGAAGAAGAAGATGTTGATCATGAACCAACCACTCTTGTTGAGGAAGTTCCCGATACAATGTTAGATGAAGTAGGTGGAGATCATCAGTATGATCCCTATGTAGATGTGTTGCGAAGAAGAAGCTAGTTGTTTTAAAAGAAACGGGATTAGGTACATACTACATTCACCAAGAAGATATAATCATACTACATCTCGTAAAAACACCAAGAAATTCTCAAGGATCTGTGGCAATTTTTTTGACGGCTCGATAAGTAAGAATGGATCTGGTGCTAGTGTTATGTTAATTTCTCTAGAGGGAGATAAATACTTCTCATCTTTCTAGTTGTAATTCAGTTGCACTAACAATGTTTCTAAATACGAGGCCCTTATGCAAGGAATTCAACTAGCCCAAAAGAAGGGAATCAAAGCCCTGACTATTTTTGGAGATAGTGAGTTAGTTGTTCATTAAGTGATGACATGCAATGCATCTAAGAATGATCTTTTAAGATCATATAAGAACTGATTCTAGGACTTGATTGAATATTTTAAAGCTTTTGGGATCCATGCAGTTCCTAGAAATCAAAATCAAGATGCTAATAGGCTTGCTACAATTGGCTCACAATACAACATACCTATTGATATCATGAAGGAAGGGCAGAAATTTGTCAAAATAGTGGTTTGACCTGCAGTCCTTGATAATGTGAGTAGCTAGAAAGTGTTTGATAGTGACAAACAAATTGTCCTTTTCCTACAAGAAGAGGCGAGTTTTTATAAGACATCAGGATAAGTTGCAAGAGTCATATGGTGATCAAATTATAAAATTAAAAATACAAAAAATACCAAAAGGATTAGTCACTCTGGAATCCATTTTCAATCCAAATGATCAAGCCAAAATACAAAGCTCCAACATGGTGGTCAAAGAAGAATATTTTAAAGAAGTCGAGGTAGTGCATGAAAAGTTTTTGAAGATCGGAAAAGTGTGTACTTCCAAAGAGAAAGAAGCTTTCATTAAACTTTTTCAAGAGTATCACAACATTTTTGTATGGAGATACAAATAACTACATGGTTTTGATCCAAATATAGCACAACATACCATCTAATTGGATCCTAATGCCAACCTAGTTCGCTAGAAAAAAATGCCAATTAATCCAAAAATTGAGCCACTAATGAGAAAGGAGCTAACCAAAATCATCAAGGCCTATATTATTTTTCCCATCAAGCACTCCTCTTGGGTAGCCAATTTGGTGTCTGTAAGGAAGAATAACACAGGATTCGCTTGTGTAGATTTCAAGGATTTGAGTCATGCCTCGTTGAAAGACCATTATCCTCTCCCGTCAATGGAGTAGATTCTTCAAATGGTGGTAGGAGCCCAAATATTTTCTTTTCTTGATGAATATTCAAGTTACAATCAAATTCTAGTCCAATAATCTGACCAATTTAAAATGGATTTCACTACCAAGTGGGGCATGTATACCTGTAACAAAATTCCATTCAGATTATCCAATGTCGACTACTTTCCAAAGAGCCATGGACATGGATTTTAAAGGAATAATAAATGATATCATCTTGGTTTACCTTGATGATATAACTGTATATTCTAAGCATGAAGAAGACCACATCATGTGTCTATGGAAGGTTTTTCGAAGGTGTTGTGAATTTGGGGTTTCACTTAACCCCAAGAAGTGTAATTTTTTTGTACACGAGGGAAAGTTTTTGGGGCATGTTGTTTCAGTGGAAGTACTATCAATTGATCCAGACAAGATTCATTCAATTATTTCCTTATCTCTCCTAAGTCATAGGAAGGGCCTCCAAAGTTTTCTAGGAACCATAAATTTCATGCAGAAATTCATCCCTAAATTCCTGACATTGGTGAAACCACTGACAGCCATGATGAAGAAAAACATGCCATTATCATGGAAAAAGGAAGGACAAGAGAGCTTAAAATACATCAAAATGGTCATTTCTCAAGATCCCATGCAAGTGAACCCCAAGTTTGATAAATATTTTATTCTCTATGCTTTTTCTAGTTAAGAGAGAAATTCAAGTATCCTCACCTAGTAAAATGACAACCTAATGGAGAAACCAATTACTTTCTTCATTCAATCCATCAAATACTATGAACCCAAATATTCATTTGTTGAAAAAAAAGTCTTTGCGGTTATTTGAGATTTGAAGAAATTAACTCATATGTTATCCGACCCCATAATTCATCTGATGGTGTCTTATCCAGTGTCAAGGAATTGATTCTAAATAAAGAGATAAATGAAAAGTGTGCTAGATAGATCACGAAACTAATATAGTATGACGTGCACATCAAAGTAACTAAAATTGTTAGAGGTATAGGTTTGTGTCAAAACTTGCTACAAACATGGAATTAAAAGGTGATGAGGACTTGAAACTCCTAAAAATTGATGAGAGTGATGATCAAGTTGATTGGTTATCCAAAATGAATAATTTTCTCTTCTCAAGAGTATATCCTATGAACATGGATAAAAATCAAAGACAAAATTTCCATCTTCATTCTATTCCATATGTTATGATAGATAACATTCTCTTTTAAAAGGATTTGAATGGTGTTCTCCTTTGGTGCGTAGGACCAGAATAGGTAAGTAAGATACTAGAAGATTTTCATAATGGCCTATTTGGAGGACATTATTCTACACGAACAACTACTACCAAGATCATGCGAGTTGGCTACTATTAGTTGGATTTGTTCAAAGATGCCCATCTATGGGTAAGGAAATGTAAGGAATGTGCCTTTTTATGGGCAAGAAGAAATTGACAACTCTTCCACTTTGCATCTAATTCAAGTGGATCAACCCTTTATTCAATGGGGGTTGGATTTCATTGGAATGATTAATCCTCCATCCAGTGATAGATATAAATGGGTCCTTACTGCAACAAACTATTTTACTCAATGGACAAAGGCGGTAGCATTGAAGGAGAGAAATGAGAAGGCAGTTCTTTATTTCTTGGAAGGTATAATGACAAGGTTCGGTGTTTTGTTTACAATCATTTTAGACAACACGGTGGCTTTTCTTAGTATTAATTTGAGTGAATGTGTTGTTAAAAATGGCGTATACCTCAAGACTTTGTCCAATTACTATCCATAAGGAAATGGATTTTCTGATTCTAGCAACAAAAACCTCATAAGGATTATTAAGTGTATAATGTAATCTAATAGGAGGACTTGGCATAGACAACTTAAGACCGCTTTATGGGTAGATTGGATCACACCTAAAAAGTCCATAGGAAATTCTCTTTTTGTGCTTATATATGAAAAGGAAGCAAAACTTCCACTCTCCTTGGAGTTACCTTCTTTGGAGTTAACTCATCAACTTGAAGTTATGGAGATTGATCCTCTGACAGTAAGGTTTATTGAACTCATGGAGTTAGAGGAAGTACAAAACAAGGCTATGAAGACTTTGGAGCAACATCAAGCTTAGGTTAAGAATTGCCGATAGAAAATATTATAGCCTTGTTATCCTTAATGTTAGAAGGTTAATCCAATTAGTGAAGAAGGTTTCTGAAAGGCATTTTCAAGAGGGATATTTAGTTCTCAAAAGGGATGAATACAGGGCCAAGCCAAGAAAGCATGCCAAGTTTGACGCTCTCTGGAGTAGGCCATACATCATCATGAGTTGCAAAGAGGTGAATTCATTTTGTCTATCTAGGCTCAATGGATAAGAACTGTCCATTCATGTGAATGGGATACATCTCAAATATTTCTTTTGATATCATTCCACCCCCTATATAATTTAGTTAGGTGTTTTCCTCCTAGTGCTTGTACACATTTTCATGTGTTGTTCTTTTTCTTTCCTTTTTGTCATGTTTTGTGTCGTGTTTGCACATTGTATCATTCTTGAAATTTTCTCAAGGGAAGGAAGGTTCAAGGTTTCCATAAGAGTTTCATACACTTGCTTCATTAAAAATTCTAAAGCACTCATGATGCCAAACATTCAATATATTTAGTATACCTCATGCTTATAATTCCAGGGAGGTCCAAGATTGTCCATACTAAGGAGACTATGTGGTATATCACAAAAGATCAAATCACTTTCAATATTCCAACATTTGACTCATGCCAATTGATGACTTAAGGGTACTTGGAATCATGCTTAGAAGAAAATCATCCCCGAGAGGTTGCCAAAAATGTTATCTAATTTTTCACCCATGGAAAAATTGGACCACGGGTCCTATTATGTTCAAAACAAAATGTTAGTCCCAGGGACCCACTTCTAGTCGTTATCAAGATAAAATAATTAAAATAATTGATTAATTATGTTGAGGAGGTCTTACTATATCTCTATGATCCCCATTTTTTGAGGAAAATATAGGAGATTCAAATGTTTCAAGGTCAAGGGTGAGAATGCCCCAAAAAAGGGTCTTTGAGCTCAAATAGCTCATCGAGCAACTCAATGAGATACTCAACGAATTGGTATCATGTATAAGGTGGGAATCTAGTTTTATTAGCTTAGTGAGCCATATTAATTACATGTGTGAATGATTTCAACTCAATGACATGGAGGTTTGTTAGACGAGATGAGTAGTCTGGGTTGGTTCATCACAGGTAGGCTCATCTAGGAATGAAGATCAGTAAGTTTCAGACGTTGAAAGAAACTAGGCCTGTATGAACTTGGTTGTTTCTCGAGAGTCAGATCAACAGAAGAGGTTTGAAGGGAAGCTAAGTTGGGGAGTTTTGGGGGGCCTCGGAATTTAAGAGGCCAATTTCCAAATAACTTAGTGGTGGAGTCGATGTCGGGACCCGAGGGATGATGTTACCAAGTACACAAGGATCATGGAATGTTGGACCATGTGGGTGGACGAGCTGAGGTAGAAATGGGTAGGGAAAATTTTGGGTCTCTTACCGGTTGAATTGGTTGAATGGTGTCAAAATTCCATATCAATTCTTCACTATGGGAATTCACAGAGCATGGCCAAGTGGGAATCATGAGATGGCAAGCCATGAGATAAATCTCACCAAATAAACATGTCATCAATAAACCGAGTTATATGTCGAAACATTTGATTAGTGCATGAAGGTGAGTAATATTTAATTAAGAAGTTTGGCGAGTCATGAGGAGTATGATTCCTTTTCCGAGTAAATGGTGGCAAGTCATCTCATGTTTTAGATATGGGAATCAGTTCACCCACAAAATATTGTCATTTTTTACGTCAAGTTACTCAACCATTGATGACATGGCGAATGGTCGAGCTCGATAAATAGTGTAAGAATAGTCGCAGCGGTGTGAAGCTCATTTTGGTAGCTTATCAAGGTAAGGAGCCCAAAAATGTCAAGAGTTTCGGCTGAAGATCGATCTTTATAGGGATGGCCTAGGCATTAAACGTCAACATAAATTAAATGAACTAATCACCATGTAGAATGAAACCACCTCCACTAGCTCGGATGAGCTATAATTTGTATAGAGAATGCAGTGAGATATGAAACTAGGTGTAAGGAGATCTTCGTGGTAAGGATGAATTGATGAACTGTTAAGAGCAAAAAATTTGGTGGAGGTCAGTCATGGTGGTTGAGTTGGGAGCTCATTGAAAACATTTGGTGATGATTGGGTTCGAGTCACTAAATGTGAGAAATCATCATTCGATGGAACTTGATGCAAAATAAGGAGGGCTCAATTTCGAGTTGGTAAATCGATCCCTCACCAACCTTAAACTCATGGTAGTGAGGTCACCGTCATAGTGAAGCTCGGTGAAAATAAGCTTGGTGCAGAATAATGACACATTCTAGGGGATAGGAGCTTGAAGGATGGATCTAGGAGCTTGAGCGATGCGAGTGAGAGTATATAACTTATCGGTAGGCCAAGCTAAATATTAGGGAAGATCACCTCGACAAGATAACAAAAGTTTTGTAGCATGGCGAGATCAATAAAAGGGTCGGAGTTATAGAAAGACCCCTTTGAGGTGGGATGAGGTGAATATCTCATGTACCGAGTGAACCAATGAAGAATAATCAGTCAATTCATAAGAAAGAACAATATTGGCCTCGTCATAAATGAAGTGGAGTTAGCCATGATAAAATAAAGTAGCTCAAAATGTCGAGCTTGCAGATCAAGTGGGATTCGAGTAGCTCGGTCAACAAATTTAGGAAAGAAAGGATTGGTTCATAACTGCAGCTAAGTTCACAGGAGTTGCTAATGGCATGTCGGCACAAGTTAATGTGAAGTTTGACCTAGCCAATACCGAGATTGGTAAGATAGAGATGCGGAACCTAAGGAAAATTGGTGGAAAGTTCATAAAAATATGACAAACTGATGCGAGGTAATGCATCGGTGGTGAGCCATTCTAAGAGGCCAAGTCGGTAGAAGGATCTCGGAGGGAAGCATGGTACTTAATGTGGCTTGGTGCTTGGGAAAACTTGCAAAGAAGCTTGTAACTCGGTGGCGGTGAGTAGACAAGATTACGCTCAGTGATGAGCCCACAAATGTTGGAAGGAAACTGTGGTATTATCTTGTCACAATAAATGGAAAAATAGCTCCATATGGAGTGATTTTCAGTGGTGAGTTCAAATTCAAATTAAAATGAAGAGCTTGTGTAATGGAATGATCTTTCCGTTGGTTTAGAAAACCATGTACGAGCACAAACAAGCCCACAAGTTAGGATAATTAAGCTATGTGGGTGAAACTATATTCGGTGCATTCACGGATCAATGCAAGAGGAAGGTATCTCATGGATTGGTGAGATGACAAGGAATATGAAGAGCTCAAACCATTTGAGCCAAGCCAAAAGGAACTCGGTGGGAATGAAGCTCAAGTAAGAATAGGAAGAGCTTGGCAGAGAGCTTGTTTTGGGAGCTCAACATGGAAATTAGCATTGGAAGCGATTGAGGAGCCATGTTGTAAGACCAAGCTGGTAAAGAGGCACTCAATGCAAGGGATCTCAGTTGCGGTGAAGACTAGAAGAGCTCGATACCAACTCGGTGGGTTAGCTCGACAAGCCAACTACCGAGTTGGGCTTTTTTTTACCATTTCTTAGTTGACCCCCATCCTCAAGTCAAACCATTCAATAGGGGGTCCCACTATTAATTTTAATTAATTTAATATTTTTTATTTAAATATTTTAATAATAATATTTATTATTATTATTTAAATATTCTTTTAATTAATTAAGGAGAACTAGGTCAATAGGAAATTAATGACACATGATGGAACCTTCTCAAGTGGTTCAACCAACTGTAATAAATGAACCATCATGTACCTTCAATTTAGGAAGGGAATTTATGACTTCTTCTCTCCTCTCTCTCAACTTATTCTATAAATGTAAGTTGGAAGCTCATTCCAAGGGGTTCCAACAAGTTAGATAGGTTGGATAGTTAGACATCTTAGGCAAGTGTGTGTTTTTCAAGAGTCCTCTTTCTTCTGCAAGTTGTCCTTGTATGTTGAGGGAACTTTCAAGATTTTTTCAAGACTGTAATGGTAACCATGGCCTCTTATAAATGTATGATGAATTTTGCATTTTATTAAAGTAATAAAAGTATGTGTTTTGTGACTAATCTCGGTCCTTTCATCCTTCTATACTTACTTGTGCCTTTTCTCATGCTTAGAGGTACATTGTGCAAGTTCACATTTTTACTGCGCAGTGTTCTTGGAGTTCAATACTTATAAAGTGGTGGAGTACTACATGCAGTTTAGTTGTGGTGCTTATTCACCCTTCTCAAGTTCATCCTTCTTCATTGGAAGACTGATAACTTGTTTTTTTGATCGAGTTTAATAAAGGGAATGCATGCTTCCTAGTCTGATGGTATTTTGTACCCTCTCTAAGTTACAATAGGTGAAGTTGACTTGTGGTGCACACACCCTCTTCAAATTAACCCTTCCTGAGTTTGGAAACACCCTTTATTTGGTGCATCACCATCCCTATTATAGTTTCATTTCTTGCAAATCTCTTTCCCTAAAACCCATGAAAATGTTAGCATAGGTTTAGATAACCATTTTATTACACTAGGAGTAGTAAAACACTTAGTTTAGGAAGAGGAAGTTGGCCTTCTCTAGAGGTTCACCTTGATCCCAAGTCCCATAGCTTGAGAGGTGATCCCATGTGTCCCAATCACACCGAATGTCATGTTCACATTCTAGCCATTCGGAGGGTGTAGTGATTTGCTGAAAATAGATAATTTGGATGTACCTAAACATCTAGTCATAAAAGTAATAAGTACATTCATTACCCATAATTCTATTTAATATAGTGATGAATACTCCAACTTATTTTATGAAGTAAACCCTATTCAACCTCTTAGGAAAGTTTGTAGCAGAAATTTTTGGTTTCAAGAGCCATTTATCATTCATTATATTTGATACCTTAGCATGGTGAGATACCCACAACCTGACTTGTTGATTCAATGATTACATCTATAACTTCCTCCCTTTCAGGAAGTCCAAACATTTCATCAAAATTTGTGGGGATCAACAACAAAATTTTAGCACCACTTCATCAAGCACCTCCTTGGTTTATGGATTATAATTCTTAGTATATACCCATACCATTTCTTGGTACTGAATTGAAAAGGTAAAATTAACGAGATAAATAAATATAAACTTCATCAATTTGAGGCCATGAGAGCATTCTTGTCAACCATGTGTAGCCTATAAAGGAACTCGTTCATATCTACATTTCCCGGATCTATGTCGAGTAATTTTATCTAGATCATACATAATATTGGATGAGATAGGGGTTCCAAATTATTGAATCTTCATGATGGTGAATATGGTGGAAACAATTCTCTTAAGAAGAAAGGATGAAAGAACTAGAGGTATTAAAAAGATAACTCATTTCACAACCCAACACAAACCTGCAACACATGAAAAATGAGAATATATCATGTTGAAATACTTACCCTCTCACAAACATAGTTTAAATTTATAGTTCCATGCTAAAAGAGAACGTCAAAACACTAATTTCACTCTAAAAATACTCCAATGTAGCTCATCTATAGGATTTAGGGATTTTATTCTTACTTTAAACCTCTAGAGTGATCGACAATATTGATTTTTGAATACAAAGTGCGGGATTTAGCCAAATTCTTCAAATATATAATCCCTCACACATATCCATTAATGATGTACATCCTCCAAAAAATCATATTCATATATATCGATCCTTTAGCTCAATTTTAGAAGTGGGTTATACACTTGGATTGATTGGTGGGGTAGAGGAGGTATGGGAGTAATTGGAAGTTTCGCAAAAAATATGAACATGCAAGATACAAATTTGTAAGGAAAATCCATCCCTGAGGTGCTCTTACAAAATGCCACATGTTTTTTTAGGCCTAGGAGATGGGGAAAAGCTTGCAACTTAGAATAAATTGTAAAGTTGTATATTTCTATTCTACAATGATTCTTTATTGTTCAAGTGTCACCAGATCGTGCCATAGGTTCTTTTTTTGTGCTTCGGATATGGGGGAGAAACTTGTAAATTATTTACAAACTACAAAGTGACAAGAACTACCCACCTAATACTTACAAGATTCCTCAAATATTCCCTTTTTGGGCCTTAAAATTTTCTTTGTATTTTGCAGCTTCATAAAATTACAAAACTACCTATAATGTCCTTCGCTTTACGCACATATGGCTGGAATATTCTAATGTTGGGCATCTTAGGTGACATTATAGGTTACGAATTTACAAGAATGTAATCCTACATAATTTCATAAGGCATACATTTGGAGGTAAGGAGATTCATTTCAAGGAAATATTATACCACAAAAACCATTAAGACCTCCCCATGTAAGTTATAAAATCTACAATAAACACATAAATTATTAAAATATTATCTCAATATTAATAATTGATTTACAACAACATGGTTGACTCAAGTATAAAGCTTGGTATAGTGTAAAATACTATAAGAATTTGCAATCTTTAGGATAAAACATAACAAAAAAACCATAGGGCATACAAGAAATGCATAATTTATATAGAGGATAAAATAAAGCATCAACAATGGCTCTTTCTCAGGGATGAAAACCCCCAGTGGGTGTCATAAGAACCATAGAAACACTCATGGATGAAGTATACTAGATGTCTAATCTCTTAGGAAGAGATTCACATAAAAATGAATCTAATCATGTACAATTGGAACACATTGAGCTCAAAAATTGACCACGGGGGATCAAAAAGGGAAAATAAAAAACAAGCAAAATAAGAACAAGAACAATGCCAATATACACTATATAACAATACACAAGGAAAACACAATTAAATGGTAGCTCAAGAAATATGCCTTCAAAATCTCTTAATAAAAATGTATTTTCTCTAATGTTTACATCCATGGAATAAGGACCCATCCATAGTGCATCATACATGCCATGTTTTCCTTTATCTGCATGATTGTTATCCCATAGAATAACCAAATCACCAACATATAAGTTTCTCTTATTGTCCTTTTTATCAAATATTTTCTTAATTTTTTTTTGAATTTAATGTGTCTCTGATGAGATTCTCTTCTAACCTCATCAAGCTCAATAATTTGGTTGATCCTGGAAACATAAGGATCAACACTCTCTTTGTTTCCCAATTGTTGCATGAATTGATAAACAAACAACTACAAATGAAGAAGCAAGAGATATTGAACACCATACACCAACTCAAATGGGCTCTTTGTAGTGTGCCTATTTTATGTAACCCTATCATCCCATACGTAAAATTTTAGTTGTTCACCCCACTTTATTTTGTTTAGCTTTAATGTTCTTCTCGAGTATTTTGAGAAAAAATTTGTTTTTAATTCAGCCTTCCCATTTCCACGAGGATTGTAATTTGAAGCGTATGTGATGGTTATTCCATATTTATCACACATGGTTATCATAGGTTTGGATTTTAATATCATAACATTATCTACAACTAGTTTAATAGGAACACCAAATATGTAAATGGCATTGTTTAAAATAAAATACATAACCACTTGATCTGTGGCCTTCTTGGTGGGTATTTCTTCAACGCACTTAGTAAAATAGTTAGTTTCCACTAATATCCATTTATGACCTACAATGGAAGGATCTTACATTCACCAATAAAATATAACCCCTATTGTTTAAAGATAGCCTCTACTAAAACAAGTTACAAGGGGAGAGATCTAGAAACTTTCAATCTGCCAAAGAAACATTGGAAGTCTTCTCATTTTCTTACCAATTGAGCAACATCCTTGAAAAGAGATGGCCACCAATACCCAACTCTCAGAATTTTTTGACTAGTCACCTTTGCAACATATTGACCACCACATAATCCCTCTTTAAACTCCCTACTTATCTAAGGAGCCTCATCTTTAGTTATACATCTTAATAAGATCCCTTCGGGACTTTTCCAAGAAAATCCAAGATCTATTAGGATAGATTTTTGGGACACCAATTCTAATGTCCTTATTTGATTCTTATCTAGTCTTGTATGGAAATTTAAATTTTTCAAATAATAAACAATATCCTTGTACCAGATGTATGCACTCACTTTTCTATGGGAATTTTTTCATCATTATCAATGTTGTGTACTTAACAACTTTGTAGATTTGCTTCAGTCATCAATCTTCTAAACCAAGGCCCCTTATTAGCTTAGTGGTCTACACATCCATATCATACTCTTGAAACTTCTTAACCCACCTACAATATTTTAATGGCACCTCCATTTGTGTAAGGATATATTTAATTATGGTGTGTGGTACATAGGAAATGACCTTTGAGCATAAAATGTAGGGCCTAAAATTTTTGGTAGCTTTTACTAGGGTAAAATCTTGTTTCTCCATAATTGAATATTTAATTTAGACCACTACAAATATTTACTAAATAAATCAATAGGTCTTTCATGACCCTCATCATGTTTTTCAATAAGACAAAAGTAATAGTAAACTCAAGATGCAAAGGAAAATATTTGAAATTCCTTCTAATAATTAAGACCGCCGATACAGGGGCAATCTTCAATGCATCTTTTACTCCTTTAAAATCTTGAACTGCCTCATCACCCCACTTTATAACCTAATACTTTTTCAACATGTTTTGATACTTTAAGTGATATTAGCAAAATTTTATCTGACCAAATAATGATTGTATACCCTTCTTAGATTAAGGAATGGGTACCTTGTCAATTGCTACCACTCTTCCATGGTTAATAATAACCTCTTCATGAGACACAATGTTCCCAAGAATTTTTGGTCTTTTGTACTCCAAAGTGGAATTTCCTTGGATTCAATGGAATTCCAAATTCTCTACATCCAATCAATATTTTTTCCAGGTGTTCCAAATGATCACCTCTCTTACTAGAAAAATAGTTTTGTCATCTTGATAGAATACTATAAATTCATTGGTAAACCCGAAAATGTAACATCAATGACCCTCTCAAAAGTGACCCATGCATTCATTAACTTGAATGACATTATGATATAAACATAAGTTCCCCAAGGAGTAGTGAAATTAGTTTTATATTGTTCTGATTCCTTTACCACCACCTGGTTGTAACTAGATAAACCATCCAGAGTAGACAAAAAATAAGACCATGTTACAGTTTTCAAGAGGTTGTCCATATTTAGTAATGAGTAGTTATCTTTAAGTGAATCCTTATTCAAATTTTTGAATGCCACACATAACTTGATATCAGCATTCTTATTTCTTACCAAAACTGGGTTGACAATCCAAGAAGAATATCTAGTGGGCTGAATAATACCACCATCCTTCAACTTCTTGAGTTCATCTTGCATTTTGGCTACAAGGATGGGGTTGATTGATCATTTATTTTGTATGAAAGTATTAGTATGGGGATCCAAAGGTATTTCTTATTTTAAAATATCATCCCCATAATACTTCAATTCATAATATGACCAAGCCATGTAATCATGATACATTTTTAGTAGTTTAGTATAAGCTTGTTTTTCTTCTATATCTAAGTTGCTTCCTAACCAAACTTTCCTAGGATTTTCAAAAGTGTCTAGGTTGTATTCAACAATATATATTGCTATGTGATTTTATTTGTCTACAACTCTTTAATCACTATCAAAGGTAGATTTAAGGTTGAATATCCCCTTTGGGATTGTATTTATTTTTAAGCTGGTCATTTATTTCCCAAACATGTTTTATTTTCCATCACATACTTATATCATAGGTTCTAGAACAATCAATTGATTTGCAAACTCACCTTAACAACCGAATAATATTTTGATATGTGATTCATCATTGAACAATTGCAATTTTTGAATGTTATTAGGTACGAAAGTTATCAAGCAACACTTCAACCTCAAACATATAGTATGGGGACACATTCTCATTATCATAGTAAGAGTCCAGGAATTCCAACGTATCAGTTGTTACATCAAAACTCCTTTCATGGTATTCAATATTAAAATTTTCAAATACTTCAATCAAATCCCATACTACACTCTTTTACTATTTAAACTCTAATTTTTAGTTGCATATAATTTTTTGATCTTCTTTACAACCAACTATGAGTCACCTTTCAAAATTATATCCTTAATTCCATGCCTCCAAGCAATCCTCATACCAAGTAGAAGTGCTTCATATTCAGCAAAGTTTTTGTGCACTCAAAACTCAACTTAAAATAAAAATTAAGAGAGCCATGTCTTGGGGATGTTAACACAACACTAGATCCATTTCCAAGGTTAGAATATCCTCCATCAAAAAACATGGTCTGTGGAGCACTAGAATCCTCCAATTGAGCACTTATATCAAAGCATTGATCTTCAAAATCAATAGTACAAGCTCATATTATTATACAGAACATCCAATGAATCATTCATGGGGTATTCTATCAAGTGCAAAAAAATTTCCTCCATATGAAACTTGACTATATTTCCCTCCAAAGTTATGGTGGCAAAATACATATGTATATACACACTTCATCCCACAATTTTTACCCATTTCCTTGACAAAGAACATCCCCCACTTAGCAGGGAAATCAACAATAACAACATTCATGTTAATAATTTACTATGGTAAGCCACCGGTTGTACAAAAAAACCTCTCACATAACCAAAAATAGGTACCTATCTAGAATATATGGCATAAAATTTCACAAAATTAGATGTTAGATTTATACCCAATTCATTTATAATTACTAGTGCCCTGATATTGCAAAAATTATACAAAATCCAACCATTAACAATTAGTGTGGTGAATAAAGGATCCACATCCAACTAGCTTTGTACAAGGCAGGTGCCCAATTAAACTTTAGAGAATGGTGCTACAATTATTTGAAATTCTTCAATCGATTCTCAACAATAGTGTGAGGAATCACTTTGTTGGAAACAATATATTCCTTAGAAATAACACCATCATTGAATCCCAGATATTCAAATTATCTTCTTCTATGATTGGGAATCTTAATAAACTCCACCAAATGGACAATGATTTTTAATTGGCCAACGATCTGAGGCCATGTCATAGATTTGGTATTTAGGCGAGAATGTCTTGGAAGGAAGAGTAACTAACTTTTCGGATGTAATATATACCTTTAAATTAGTGTTGGAAGCACCATGGAATGAGAGGGGTGAATCATTCCTACCAAAATTTTAGTTCATTTACTATCTCATACATTCATCATTTCAGTCATTCATTTAACATCCATAACCATATGTGCACATTAGGTGTATATTAAGCATTCACAATAACATGAAATAAATAAGAAGACACGTGAACACCGTATATAAGTTAAAAACCCTCATGGGGAAGAAAAACCACTAAAAATTTATTAATATTACTCACAACAAAGAAATTTAGTGAAGCACCAACCTCTAGTTTAGTAGATCACCAACCCTAAAAGGAGCACCAACCCCTAATTTAGTAAAGCATCCAATCCACAAGGAGGATACAACCCCTAAAATGACTAAAAACCAACTCAACCACCTGATGATGATGATCTTTGAATATTTTTCTTTCACAACTGATGGATATCTCTAATTCAGCTCACAACTTCACCTTCAAACCCTCATTCACACAAATCAATATTTCTCCTTCTTAGACTTGTCTTGGCTCTAAACCCTTGCACACATAGTCTCAATCAGTATTAAAAATATCACACACTTTATAATGTCTCAAAATATTCCCACATACCTCTTATAATCTCTCTCTCTCTCCCTCTCTCTCTCTTGGTTTGCACTTTTCACCCATGAAAGACTAGTTCACAAATGAACTCAACCAAGTACTTAAATAGGATTTCATTCTTTCAAACTCAAGAAAGGTCAGTTTTCCTCATTTATTTTGACCAATTAAAATTTAAAAATTCTAATTCAATCATAAAAATGTTCACATTTGACCCATATAGGGTGGCCATGCCTAAACCACTCAACTTGAACAAAATGGACTCAAAACCCCATCACTAGGATGAGCTAAAACCACGAATTCCATAATGATGATTATTCAAGCCAAAAAATTCATCACACATGTTTAATATATCATAAAAATTTCATTCATTATTTTTAATTATCTTGGACCGATCAAATAATTCATAGCACATGCCAAAAGTTTCACATCCATCACCAAATAGTTGTTTCCAATACCCTATCTTTACCTTTGGGAATCAATAACACTCCAAAACACCTTAACTATGGCATGTAACCACTATATTGAATTTTAAATACCTTTACATCACATCCATGCAAGTTATAGATCATGAAACATTCATAGGTTAAAACCACATCTACTTTCCTCTTCTCCAAATCATGTTGCCCAAAAACCATTTTTGCAAACTCAACTAGTTTTCACCCTTGTTATTACTTTCAAGACCTCCAAATGCATTAAATATTAACATTATTCATCCATACTCACTCTCAAACTTATATAAAGATTCATCTCATCCATATCATGCCTCAACCAACTCAATTTCTAGCCTAAGTAATTCTTTTAAAGAAAATTAGTATACCTTCTTCACAAACCGACTGAAAGACCCATAAAATCTCATCACCAAAACACCAAAATTATAGCAATGGAAATCCCTCTAAATCCTCTTTCCATAACATACTATAAATCCTTCCAAATCAAATTGTAATGCCTTCAAACATGTTCATCTCTACAAATTCCTTCTTAAGCCTTCTAGGACTCAAGAACTGACCTCGAGCTCAATTTTTCCTTCATTATCACTTAACCAAATCATGGAACATACTTATAAATTATTTATAGTAACTTAAAAACATTCACCAATATTGAACAACACAGAACTATCACTTTACCTCTTGAATCCATTTGACACCTTGCTAAAACAAGCATCCTCCAAATTTGACCTCAAAGATGATATAATAAATTCTTCATACCATGTAAAAAAAACAAGTTTGATATACCAATGAAATATCTCCTAACCAGGATCAGAACACAAATTTAATGGTGTCCTAACTCCTCTTTTAGATCTTATAATTTCAATTTTACTACAACCTGCTCTAAACTGCCCCAAAAACTAGTCTTCATAAATAGGGCACACTTTTCAATTTTTCACTTCAACCATAATTTAAAACTATTATGAGATGTATAAAACCATCATGGATAAAAATAATGTAAATTTATTCTTTATCTCCTTTAGGAAACTTCTCCTCAAACTGAACTTCTTCAGAAACAAGTAATTTTAGTGTGGCCCACATATGGTCACATGCTCTATATTACCTTTCTGGAAATTTGGAAGAGTCCTCTACAACATCAAATCATCATTTTTTCATAAAAAAAAAAACATACCTAGGTTGATACAAGTGATTTCCTCTAGGTCACATTTAGCTAGGGTTTTGTTACGCTTTCAAACCAACTTACCTTCTTAATGATCGTTCATAAAAATGTGATGTTCAAACCACCTCATTATTTATTTAAAACCATCATAACTGACCTAATAATATATGCTAGAGATATCAGGTCCCATGCAAAGTATAAAACTCATAACAAGCATCGAAGGTCCACTTTTACTTCAAAATCACATTTTAAAACACCCGGTTTTTTCAAAATAGATGTATCTTGCTATTACTTCTTTAGACTAACCTAAAACTTGTCATGGAACATCATAAAAACATCCTCTAACTATACATACTCACCATCTATCTCAAATATCTCTTAAAATATCCCTCCAATGTCATTTAACTTCACAATCTTGTTTGTTCTCACTTGTTTTCTTCCCAAGGACCTAAAACATGCATCATACCTCTAATTTATGACCTAAAACTCACCATACACCTCAAATACATAGCCACCATACTACTATAATTATCTCAAAATACTTATTAGTTCCAAATCTCATACCTCCTTACCATTCTACATGCTCTTGGGAGAGAAATATGCCTAGAATGACCTGACTCAACCATGACAAACCATGAACTAACCATTCTAGCCTCATGCGAAACCCATGTACACATCTAACACACAATGACATCATGACAACATTAAACTCACTTGGGAGGACTTAAACCATGACTTTGCCTACTCAACCATGGCCTAGGACCTCCTAGAACTCACAATACTTATTCATTACCAATCAACCTTCATGTTTGACATCTAAATAACACCTCATGGAGACTCATATGACATCATGAAACCATTTTCCATCAATGGACTTAACATCAATGATAACAAAAATACAAAATGGCTAACATGTAGGAGTAATGGGATGGATACTTAGACTTGGATTAGCAACAAGGTTGTTACATGGTACACTTTTCTTAGGAGTATCCTTGGGAGCATTAGTGAGAATAGGAATTTTGGCTTTGGATGTTGGGGAAGGTTCCTTGACTTCTCTATTCCTTAATTTATACTCCTTTTCTTGGTCAACATATGAATTTATCAAAATGTCCCTATCATTCTTGGAAGGTAATTCCCCATCATACTTATTTATCATTAAATCCCTTAGTTATTCAAATTTGTGATTAGGGAATTCAAAATACTTGAGCCATATCAATTTCAGAATTAATTTCAAAAGGGAGAGAACACACCTTGTTTACATTGGCCCAAAAATCACTAACAGGTTCGGGCATAGAGAATATCAATAAAAGATGCAAATTGTTCAAGGTTTTCCTGGTGTTCAAAGACACATGCATCTCCAAATTCAGATCCAGAGACATCATCATCCAAAATTGGTTACCAACAAGAAGCTTGAGGTAATCAGCAACTATCAAACTAGTCAATGGTGTGCTCCTCTTCTACAAATTGCAACTCTTCTTACTAACGGATCATGAATTGCTTTGTGATCTTTAAATGAATGTTTTTTATCACATTGACCCACAAGTAACTTTCCTCTATCATCATCTCTATGATCCCCTTTAAGGTGACTACCAAATCTATTTTTTCTTGATTTTGATGTTGAACTTCCTTTTCTCATGTTGCTTATATCCTCTCTTTTCTATAATTTTGCAAGTATGGTGATCAAAAGGAACTTGGTGTCCTTGATAAATGAATCTAAAGAACTATGTGTCTGGTTTTTAGTCTTAGTAGGTTTTTCATTTTTTCTTTCCTCCAATTGAATGTTAAACTACTACGGTTATTGGGTGTGAAATCTGCACTTGTCTACTCACAACTATAACCTCCCCTCTCCAAATTCCTCTCCTTTATCTGTTAGGATTAGCACACTGGATGTAAAGATAATATATCATATCTAAGCATACATGCAAATAAAGTGGATATTCTACCAGAAGAAATATACAAAACAAGAGACATAAATCAACACCAGATTTAATGTGGTTCACCCGAGTGTGGGCTACGTCCACCAATAAACAAGACAATCTATTATCAAAAACTTTGACAAGATATACAATGAAGATTTACAATCTTCCACACCTCTCGGATGTACAATACTTTCTTTATTGTAAGATTTTGCTTCTTCTCGAGAATTCTCTCTCTCACTAAATTTTGTAAGTTATTTTTAATTCTTAATTTTAAACCCTAGCTTTCATGCTTATATAGGCGTATAAAAACTTAGGGAACTTAGTTATGCAATTACAATCAATAGAAATGCTTTAATGCTAAAAATAGATCTAATTCCTGAGAGTTAATTAAAACATCCATGCACAGGTAACCAATGTCACTTCACCCTAACGATGTCAATTCCTCCTTACGACCGATGTCGGTCCTAGGTGACCAATGTATGTCCCTCATACCTGATGACGATTACTATTTTTTCTAGAAATTTTCATATTACATTCTAATCTAAATTAATTGAGCTCCACAATTCAATAATATCTCACTTGGAGATTAATTACTACACCATACCTATATAGTGTCATTCTTGGATCCTTCCTTAGCTTTGTTTCTTCATCTTCAAGTCTCAAACTTGAAGACCAACAAAAGTGGATTGTAGCTCTAACTTCTCCTCTACTAATGGATTTGTTAGCATATCTAAAGGGTTCTTGCTTATATGAATCTTTTCTAGATTCAACTACCCATCCTCCAATACCTGTCATATGAAGTGATACCTCAACTGAATGTGTTTCGTTCTCGAATGAAACATTGAGTTCTTTTCCAAATGAATTACACTCTGACTGTCACTGAATAATTTGTAATCATCTTTCTCCTTTCCCAAATCTTCCATGAACCTACTCATCCATATCATCTCCTTGCTAGCCTTTGTAGTATAAAAATACACAACCTTCTGTAATCTTGAAATCTAGCTAACTTTCATCCCACCTACTATGAAAATATATCTAGTAGTATTCCTCCTACCATCCAGATCTCTAGCCATATCTGAATCAACATGGACACTAATTAAATATCCAAACCTCCATAACATAATTTTGTGCTAGATGTCCCTTTCAAATACCTAAATATCCATTGAATTGATTTCCAATTCTCTTTACGTAGATTGGCCATATATCTACTCACAACTCCCACTTCCTTTGCAATGTCTAGTCTAGTACAAACCATACCATACACGAGACTCCTAATTGCTGAAGAATATGACACTCATGTCATTTATTTGAAATCCTCTTGTGATGAAGGACAATGAACTTTGCTTAATTTTAAGTGTCCTACCATAGGTGTACTAACAGGTTTTACATTCTCGCATCTTAAACCTTTCTAACACCATGTAGATATAATCCTCCAGACACAAATACAATTTCTTGTTTTTCATGTCTCCATGTATTTCCATACCAATTATTATTTTTACATCTCCTAAATCATTCATATAAAATGTGTGAGTTGTCTTTCCTTAAGCTCACCAATGTCCTACATACTAGATCCCGTAATAAGCATATCATCCACATACATAACAAAACAATATAGCTCCCATTTTCAAGCTTCTATAAATAAACACAATGGTCGATTCACATCTCAAGTAACCATGCTCATGCATAAAACTATCAAACCATATAGGCTCTTTTTCAACCTGCACACTAATTTCTCCTTACCCTTGACTTCATACCCAAGTGGTTGTTGCATATAAATCTCTTCATCCAAATCACCATGAAGGAAATTTGTCTTCACATCTAGTTGCTCTAAATGCAAATATTCTACTGCAACTAAACTCAATACAGTATGAATAGAATTCATCTTAACAACATGAGAAAATATTTCACCAAATTCAATACCTTCTTTCTATGCAAATCCCTTTACTACAAGCCTTTCCTTGTACCTTTTATGTCCACCCTCTTCTTCCTTGATCCTGTAAACCCACTTGTTCTACAATGTCCTCTTACCTGCTAGAAACTTAACCAAATCCCAAGTTTGGTTTTGTTCCAAGGATCCATCATCCATAACATGATACCAATGGACGTGGGTCTTATCTGCGGATGTGGGTCTTATCCTACATTACTTCTTCAAATCTCTCTAGTTCACCATTATCAGTCAATAATAAATAAAATAGAGGTGTAAATCTTTCTAGAGGTTTACTTACCCTTTGTGACCTTCTCACAGGAGTTTAAGGTACCAGAGGCTCATTCTAGGCCTCCTGGACATTTGTAACCAGATCTATCGGTGACTGAAGTTAGTCACCTATAACCGACTTTGGTTCTTCGACCAATTCCAGCTTGGATATTCTATAACCGATACCATTTTTGCTGACCGATGTCGGTAAGGGGCAATTGACACCAGTTATTGTGTAACCCTTTCGTTATTACTTTTAAATCCAAGAGTTCATTTTCATTCACAAAATTCTTAACTGGTTCATTTTTGGGTACCAGAATTGTATCCATGTACATTCTCTTTTCATTCCATTCAACATCACGACTCTTAATAATTTTAGAATTCTCTAAATCCCAAAAACGGAATCCGAAATCACTAGATCCATAACCAATGAAAGTGCATCTCTTGGATTTTGCATCCAACTTTTTCATATTTTCCTTGTCAACATGTAAAACAGTTATTCTTCCGAAAGAAAAAAATTGAGAAAAGAGATATCTACCTCTTTTCTGGTCCAAGCTTCCTCTCGATATTCCTCCATCTAGTGTACTTGAAGGCCCACAGTTAATCAAATAAACTGATGTATCAACTTCTTATGCCAAAAATGCAAGGGAAATCAAAAATTTATCCTCATACTTCTAACACATTCCATGATTGTCCTATTCATTCTCTCTCAACACCATTCTCATGTGGTGTTCTTGGAACCGTTATTTCTCTACGTATCCCATTCACTCGAATAATAATCATTGAAATATTTTCTACATATTGACCACTATTTTCAAATCTAAGGCACTTTAAATTTTAATTAGATTCATTCTCAACAAGGGCTTTCCATCTTGTAAGAGTCTCAAAACATCAAATTTGCGTTTGATATAATAAACACATACCTTCCTTGTAGAATCATCAATGAAAGTAACATAATACGAGGATCCTCCATCATAAGCTACCTAAGACGGTCCCCACACATCTAAGTGTACAAGTTCAAATTTATGCTCCTTCTTAGTTTCCCCAACTTTGAGAAATCTCAATCTCTTTTACTTTCCAAAGATACAATGCTCACAGAAATCAAGATCTAAATCTTTCAAATCTGATAACTTACCCTTAGCCTTTAAGATATGCATTCCTTTTTGAGTCATATGGACCAATCGATTATGTCACATGCATGCATCTAAATCTGAAGTAGATAATATAGAAAAAGAATCAGTAACACAGATAAATAAATATAACATTCCTACCTTCTTAACTCTTGCCACAACAAAAGCACCCTTGGTGACTTTCCAAGAGTCTCCTGTAAAAGTAACCATGCAACTAGCTTCACCTAGTTTCCCTAAAAAAATAATATTCCTCCTGAGGCTTGGCACATGCCTCACATCTTTCAATACCCATGTATTTTCATTCTACAATTTTAGATTAACTTCCCCTTTACCAGTAATACTGTAAGGTTCATCATCACCCAAATAAACATTCCCAAAATTTCCCTGGACATAATTTTTTAAATAACCCTTATTAGGGTTTTCATGCAAAGAAGCTCCTAAATATAAAACCCATGATTCAAGTCTATTATATAAATAAAGAATAATAACATATTGCATTACCTTTATGTTACAACAAGATTTGCTTATTTACCTTTTTCGTCAAGTTATTGGTTCTCTTTATCCTTTAGCCATCAATATTTCTTTACATGTCCTTTCTTTCCACATTTCTAACATGTAATTCCCTTACCTCTAGATTTAGATCTGCTATCCTTTGAATTTTATTTCCCATTACTCTTACTCTTGGATCTCTCCTTCTTTACCCCTGATTTCTACATTCAAAGCATTCCCGGATGATGATTCCTTTATACTCTTCCCGATAATTTCTTCACTTAATATTATACTACCACATCATCAAACTTCAAAATATTATTATCAAATGTTGTGTTACTAACAACCATTACCAAGTTATCCCAACTATCATGAAAAGAACACAAGAATACAAGTGATTTCACTTCATCATCAAATTGTATATCAATCGATTTTAACCGATTTACAATAGATCTTAAATAATTCAAATGACTAGATACGAGATCCAACTTCATGCAGATTATAACTAAATAGTTTCTTCATCAAATAAACTTTATTTCAAGCACTAGGTTTTTCATATAAATTAGCAATAGATTTCATTAACCCTACTTTAGAAGTTACTTCTATAATATTGAAAGCCATGGATGATTCTAGACTCAATCTTACAGATCCCAAAGCCTTTTTTCAAGAATCTTCCATTATTCATAGGTCTGGATTTGTCAACCAATGGTAAATACAAATCTCTTTGATATATATAATCCTCAATTTGCATCTTCCAAAATTGATAATTTCAGCCACAAACTTCTCTACCTTGTATTTTTTTCTTCCGCCATTGTTGTAGCTCCCACTCAATCAAAAAACCCTCTGTGAGTAAATATATCAACACACAAAACCCTAAAACAAAGCTCTGATACCAGTTGTTGGGATTAGCACACCGGTTGTATAGATAATATATCAAATCTAAGCATACATGCAAAAAAAGTGTATATTCTACTAGAAGAAATATACAAAACAAGAGACATAAATCAACACCAAATTTAATGTGGTTTACCCAAACAAGTGTGGGCTACGTCCACAAAGAAAAAGGAAATATATTATCAAAAGCTTTGACAAGATATACAATGAATATTTACAATGTTCCACACCTCTCATATGTATAGTACTTTTTTGTTTCAAGATTTTGCTTCTTCTCAAGAATTTTCTCTCTCACCAAATTTTGCAAGTTCTTCTTAATTATTACTTCTAAACCCTAGATTTCATGCTTATATAGGCATATATAAACTTAGGGAACTTAGCCATGTAATTATAGTCAATAGATCTACTTTAATGCTAAGAATAGATCATCTTCCCAAGAGTTAATTAAAACATCCACGCATTGGTAACTGATGTCGGTTCCTCCTTGCATGATTGATGTCGGTATTAGGTGACCGATGTCGGTCCCTCCTAACCGATGACGATCACTTTGTGTTTTCCAAAGTAAGTGTCATATTTCATGATAATCTGAAGTAATTGAGCTCTACAAATCAACATTATCCCTCATCTCTATAATTGTCTCCCTTGTACCTGTATGAAGCACTTTGTCATAGGTTCATTAAAGTGTGCATGTGTGATCCCTTCCTTATTTATCCACCCCACATTGGTTAGATAGAATTATGATAGTTATATTGAATAATAGGAGCCTCCTCATACATAAGAATGAGGGGCATATCCTATGAGAATTGGTGGAAACCCATAATTTTCATACAAAAATTATTTCACCAACAATAAGAAAATTAGGATTCATCTAATAAGGCATCTTCCAAATCGTTTCTGTGTCATCTTTGAGCTTGATTTTCATTTCCCCTAATTATGGATGTACACCCTTTAACTCATGGCATCATCTTCTATGAAAATATATATTGAAATGTGTGTTATAGCTCTATGATTTTTGATATCTTAGGTTCAGACCAATAATCACCAATTATCACTTATTTTGGTGCATCTTACATTCCAATATTTACTTTCTTGGTATTTAATGACACATGGTATGCACACACTTTCTCATCTAAAAATTCCAATACTTCACACACACCTTTTTTGTTCTTAATATCCATATATTTGACTTCTTCATCATCTATCAAATAGACAAGCTTTCCCTTATCCTTTTCCATCCGTTCATTTCCAAAAATGGTCTCCTCTAATTCCACCACATCTTCACGCACTTCAAAAGTATCAGCATCACCAAATAGCTAAGGCATAAGCTCTTTACTCTTCACATTATCCCCAATGTAATGTGCTTCATAATCTGTAGAGCTTCATGAACTAGTAGTTTAGTATAAAATAAATAAAAATATGAACAATACCTATAGTCAGCTCACACTAATTCATTATTTATTACTTCATATCAACATGTATATACCATGCATGCACACATTTGTGTAAAGTAGAATAAAAATTATACACTATAGATATGGTGATAAATAATCTTTCCCTATCGTCCAATTCCTCTCACAATTATGAACATATACCATGGGATAATTCTTCCATCATAATCTTGTATCAATGAAGGGAGATTATTCTAGAAAAACCTTGTTAAGAAATCTACTCGATCTCACACAAACCAAGTAAGATATCTCTATGAGTATCCCACGAACACGTTGTTGTCCATCTCACTGTATATACCAGTATATTTTTTATATCCTTCTCATTACACCACTATTCTTCCATTGTTTTTAAAAATGATTTAGGATTTTTTTATCTCTAGTGTACTTCGTTAAACCTACTTTCCGCAACCGCTAAACCAAATGTGGTGTAATCACCCTTGTCACACTTTTGCAAACCTCACTACGAACCATATCATGGGTACTGTGAGCCCAATTATCACAATCCACACTAGTAGTGTCGAGAATGGATTATGTTTCTTCCCACTTTGAAGTACACCCTTCTTTGATGGCTCCATATTATTTGGGTCACACACCATCTATGCATAAATTTTTTTAATATCTTCTTTGTTTATGGGTTATATGTAAGGCACAATCTTTACATCATCCATCAATTTCACAATGCACTTATATTTGTTCTCAAAACTCACATAACACTTGTTGACACACGAGTTTGCGTTGTTGGCATAACACTAAGAATGACCTAGAAGTGCAAGGAATTTGTTTATTTCTGCTAGCTTTAGGACCTCAAAGTCACCCTTGAACTTTGTTTCTTCAATGGTGATGGAAGCATCCTCGTAACCTTTGTGGGCATAACCCTTGTATTTTTGTCCATGTATAACACATTTGAAGGTAGTTGCGTGTGACAAAATTCCCATTTAGTTCTAAACATCAAGTGTGAGGAAATTTACTTCCACGTCTATATCAATGAGGATATTTCTTACTAGCCACCCATTTATCACTACATCCAATGTGATTTATTTTTATACTCAAAATTTCTCGCTCCTCTTTGCACTGTATGTGGAAACTTACCCCATAACCATTCTCCCAACAGAGGTATGATATTCTCCTACCTAAGCATTATGCATACTTTTATGAGGTTGTCCACATCTTTTTGTGGTAATTCAGTAGTCCTATCGTGTTCCCTTTCACGCACTTTCTCTTTCGGATAGTGTATCTCTCCTTGAAACTCCTTGATGATGCCCATAGTCTCTTGATATACTTCCTTCTATTGGCTCGCATCTAGATAATTTATATGACTAACCTCATCTCTTCTATTAATTGGTCTTGTTTTCCCTTTCTATCATTTGTGTTTCCTCTATAAGCGTAGTGACTAGTAATGATTTTGGTTTTACTATAACTAATTTCTTAGGTGTCAATCTCCTTGCTTTGAAAATTCAACCTAAATCATGGTTTCACCCTTATCCTTCTTATTATTTTTTCATATATGGGCATATGAATCGAGATATTTTTCAACTTTATGCGCCTTACCACAATATGCACATAGCTAATACCACAATATGTGCATACCTAATTCTTGTCCCACTCACGATGATAGTGATCAAGTGACCCACAAGTGTAACATGTTCCCCATGTTAACCTTTTTTGGCCATCGTGGCCTCTTTTTTGTTATCCACCTCTAAATCCTCCATTACCATTGTTTCACCCCTCATTATTTTTCCCTTATAGTTGATCCCATGAGTCCAAATGACTTCCTTGAAGGATGTCAACTCGTTTGATAAAATTAAGTGATTGTATAATGACATGATAAATGATAACAATTGTTAATTTATAATTCAATGGGGGAAGAGAGGTCATGTTCATCATTTTAAGTGGCCCAAGTTAGGGTACTAGCAAGTTAAAAATTTAGTAAATAATCAAACCAGGTTTTTTCGGTTGTGATATGTATCTCTCATATTATCTCATGTTGGTCTTCAATATATTTGATTTTTGGTATGAGTGTGATGACACATAGGTAGAGCTCATGTGAGATGTCAAACTATTCCCACATGAATGGTTGTTGGATGATTAGGAGATTGTATATGTTGGTGATTGGGTGTGAAGGACCTAGAATAGTCATCTACAAGACATACATCTTACAAAAACTTGTTAGACCATAATTTGATTGACATAAATATGATAATGCTAAAAATGATTAGAAAAGACAGGGGATCGACGGTAATTGGGGAGAAAATGTTTGGTTTGAAAAAGGTTGATAAATAAGACAATGATGGATGCCAAATAGAATTAACAATGTTTAGATAGACTATAAGGATTCTAAAAACCTATGAGAATATGAAAAAATATATTTAGATGTGTTTACAAGCCTAATGAATGGAAAAAATGTCAAGGGATCAATTGACAATGATCGGGATCGATGACGATCGATGTGAAAATTGTAGATATTGCGAAGTTGGACAAATGGATAAATGAGATACATATCTTAAAAAAGGGTATGCAATATTATGTAAATGACGAATAAGATATTATAATAAGTATAAAAATAGGCTAGATAAATTTAAAGAAGGTTTTACTAACCTTGATAACTATTATGAAGATGATAGAGTTCTTAAAAATTTGACTGGTGATCTAATGATGCTTTCTCAGGGCTTAGGAAATAAGATTTTGTTGATTACAAGCATAATAATGTTCTTTTTAGGTGTATTAGTTAATCCTCACATCCATATTATGACTAACTAGGAAATAGAGAAAGAGGTTAGATAAATAAAATTGGCGTCATCCATAATGACTACCGATGATCACATATTGCCATCGATTTGTCCATAGAGGTTACAAACCAACAAAAGAAATATGGAAAATAGTTTACACCAATTTTCATCTGAGGTTTTAGGTTGTTTGGAAAATGGTAGGAGGTTAGGGATTCATGTAGGAAGAGGTTAGGGAGTTAAGATGTGTAGGTTAAATTAGGCTAGGTTGGTTTTAAGTGGTTAGGGTAGGGTAAATGAGATTTACATGGGTAGTTTAGGATTTAAGATGGTGATTTTAAAGTTTGATAAGGAAAATAATGATAATTATGACAATATTATTAATGTGTTTCGGTCACCTGTGGGGTGAAATAGTTGTGTCTACATTTCCCATTTTTGTTAAGTTGTCTATAGGCACAAGATGCAAGAAAAAAACTAGTGCGAGGATGCCCCAATTTTTTGATAAGGATATTGTTCCCCCTCAAGATAATGAACAAATATGTTGGACATTAAATTTAAGATATTTAGATTGTTTGGATAGGTTTTATTTAATATGCTCCATGCTTTGATTGTAGTCTAAAATGACCATGCTAGAGGAATTTGTAGAGATGGTAGTAATCTTGGAAACACCTGGTAGGACACATTTTACATGAAAAAAATTGCATCTTACTCTAGGACTTGTTTTGAATTGGATAAAGTGTAATTGGAGCAAGCATGGACCTTATTTATCTTGTGGGGGATCATAGCAGTTTCTTATCCATTAGGAAAATAGAGTCACATAGCACACATGAAAGAAACACAAATAAGAACTAAAACAAACACATGATGGAAAGAGAAACACTCAACAGAAAGGGAAACACACCATTCAATAGGGGAAAACTATGTAAATCACCTATGGTACATGAGGGGGAAAGTCCATTTTCATTTTTATTAATTTTTATCTTTTGGATGTTACTTATGCATGGGTAGAAAGAAATGATTTTGTTCCAAAATCCATTAACTAGTTCAGTGATATAAGACCTCTTCCTCAACTACTTAGGAAAGAAAGGTGTTGTAAGAGGTCTCTATGTACCTGAAAAGAAAGAGATTAGATGTTTCCTCTTGAGAAAGTCTGTATGGCTCTGAAGAAATGAAGATTGGAAAAGCGAGTGTTGTTTTCTCATCCATTCCAGCCCCCTACAATGAATTATCTCATATGGTGGTCAGGAATGTTACCCTTTAAGGTCATTTTTCTACTCTTCCCCTTCACCATTTGGTTCTTTTGAATCATTTCAGAAGATCTCCTCAAGTTATCCTTTCTTATTACATTCTTCAATCTCTTGAGAGATCTATTCAAGAGGTTCACTCTCATAAGAGAGGTCTTCCCCTCCACTAAGGTGTAATTATCCTTCTCCACCTTTAATGTCATGATATGGTTGCCAATAACCCCTCAAGTTCCCATCTTCCCCCTCCCATGCAACCCAAAAAACCTAAAAGACTCAAGAAGCCATCTTCCCTCTGCCAAAAGGATTCTCAAAAGTGCTACTATAGGAAAAGACTTGGATGTAGTGAAAATATTGTTGACCATTAGTCATACTAGCCTTCCCTTGGCGATAGAGACATACAAACACAAAAATTTTAGGCCATGGGGGAGGAAGTGCCTCTTATTTTTAACATTGGTGCTAAGGGGAAACAGACCCTTGTTATGGATATTGAGAAAAAACTTGAAGAGATTAATCAAAAACAAAAGGATATGGAAGCTACACTAGAGAATATTTTCACTAAACAAGTCAATCAACTCATCATGCAAAATGATTTTCTCGAGTTCTTGCATATTCAGGTAAATATAATTTGTGATGTTTGTGGAATTCTAGAGGATCTCTGAAAAGTAGGCAAAGCAACAAAGAAGATGTTTTCTTCTAGCGAAAGGTCCCAAAGATACAAACTGCTCTAAATCTTTTCAAACCTCTGGAGGACATGAAAAATTGTGTCAAAAACATTTTCAATAGAGGGTCTAAGATCCTTTTGGTTTTCTATGTCTTTTTTTTGTTTCTTGTTGGTTGTGTAGCTATTATGGGGCTACAATTTAACTATTATTTTTCTCCTGTTGGTATTTTTTTCTCTTCCTATGTTTCTATTTGTTATATCTGGTAGCTAGGCCTTTTTGTTGGGGTGTGGCTGTAGACACCAAAATTTGGTATCACTACCCTTTTTGTACGTGTTCTCTTCCTTTACCATGATCACCTATCTAGACCCCACTTCTTAATTAGTTCATGTTCATGTTAACATTCACATCTTTCCCATCCATCATCCTATCCATTTTAATTTATTATTAACCTTCATCAATTATCTTCTAATCATCACCTCATTATCTATTTGATCCTAAATATTCCTAATTTCCCTTCTCTAGGTTGTTTATCACCCCATTAACCCCATAGTTCTAAATCCCTAAGATTTTTCTATCTTTTATTTAATCCATTTTTATCCCCCATTTACCCATATCACTTCCTTAGGAAACCCTAACCCGCCTAAATTCTTTAAAGCACTCATTCCAATCCATAAAAGTCCCATCTCTCAAGTAAATCATCTTTTCACCACCTAAATGGATGGTTCCCCATAGTTGGCAGTGACCAACCTGGGTCTCCATCGATCCTATAAGGATTCATTTACCTCTCCTCCCAAAAAGAGGCATAATCATAATTTTCTTACATTTTTGTGATCTTATCTTCGAGCCTGAGCTTTCTTTGCAACTACTACAGTCTTCTTAGAGTCCCTTGGAGCTTATTTGCATCACTTGTGGAGACTTTGGGGAGTTTATCTTGATCTTATATTGGTTTATGCTATCATTTCTTATCATTACCATTATTTTTTAGTCACTAACATTTTACAGGTTCAATTGCCATCAAAATTCAGATCTAGCTTCATCCCTCATTCATGATGTTTACATGTTTTCCATCTAACCCATCCACCCTCGGCCTTATTCAACACTTCCCAGGTTTTCATCATTTTTGTCAAGTCATTTTCAACCCATCCTTTTTATGTCATCTATTCTTCCCTTCGATCCTCATCAACGTGCTTCCCTATTTTGTTACTATTTCCAGTTCTCATATCTACCACTTTACTTCTCTATCAGTCCATATCTATTTTACTTGTCTTTGGTCACTCCCAATGGATCCAAATAGCAATTGACTCCCATCATTATAATCATCTAATCCATCCAAAATCCCACTTTCTTATATCATTTTTTTCTTTGTCTCATACCTTCCTCTATAGGTTATTGTTACTTCTTACAAGTATCTATCATCATCCGACCTACACTCACATCCCTCTAAATACAAATTTCTATCTTCTTGTTCGATCCATCCAATTAGGTCATTGTCGACTAGCCCTTTGCAACCTAGGTCACGGTCAACCCATCCAGGTGAATTTACTTTGTGATTGATTTAGATCATATTTTTTCTTTTTATTCATTTATGTAATTTCCAAAATTTATTTAGCTTTAGTTTCGCATATTATTCAGTCCTTCATTATCAATTTTATCATCTTTTATGAAACACGGGGTTGACATCCACATAAGGAAGTTAACACTTCTTGGAACCAACTTCATCGGGTAACCCCCTCATGTACTATCTAATCCATTTTCTTCTTAGTTACCTTTTCTTGTAGGTTCATTAGATTTGTAGGGAGGAAATCTACTTTGTGCCCGTCCTTTCATTTCTATCTTCTTCTAAGGTACCTTAAACCATTGCATATTTGAAGTTGTTTAGTTTTATTTAGTATCTAGTTCACTAATCTAAATAGGAAAGAGAAAATTTGGTCAACATTCCAACACATCTGATGGGATGCCCCTTTTAGGTGAGTCTCTTTCTTTGGTTTTGTTTTTCATTTTCCATATTTCTTCCATTTTCTACTAACATTACAGGTAGAAGTTTTTCTTTTTCTTGTTCATGTTAGGCTTCTAGATTTCTTGGATTTTTCTCTTTTCTTGCTTCCTCTTGAAGATGAGATAAAAAGGAAAATCACTCTCTAGGTATTCTCCTTTTTATATTATTTTCTCTTTTTTACAACACATGTTCCCTTCCTTGTGTGTTTGTTCTCATTGAAATTCCACATTCGCTTTTGGATTAAAATAACCTCTTGCATCCTTGCTTATGAATATCATATAATTGGGTATTTAATTGGTTGAATTTCACATTCTATCACACACAACCAAATTCATACATTAATCCACACATGGAAACATTCCCTATAAGGTGGAACTAATTGGGATTTCATCACCCAATAGGAAATCCACCACGGTGTTCGACTGTGTTATAAATCCTATAAATATTCAGTCCTTGTTTACCTTTAGTTATATAGAGGAATCCCCATCCAAAACTACCTGAAACCAACCTTATATTTCCATTTATTAGGTATCTTCATTGTCCATTTTCCCTTTTCTTTTCACATCTCTTTAATTAATCAAGATAAAGAAAACATTGCATGATTAAATTGTTTTTATTAATTAGAAAAACAATCATTTTCTTTTTTTTTCATGCCCATTATCACATGCTCTCTAGCTAGGAAAATGGAACAAAATATTACATCAAACAATCCCATCATGTCATCCCAATCAACTTCCACTGTGGCCATTGGCTCATCCATGCCTATGGTTACCTCTTCCATGGTCACCCAACCTTTGATCATCAATTTGCCTCATCAAGGACCTCTTTTTCAAACCACCACCCATGATGAGACCAATCCTTTCTTATATAATCAATCCATCCCATCTAGACAGGCTACTCCTCCATCCATTGCGGTGGTTGAATTTTTGGGCCTCCCATTATCCCTCATAGTAGTGTGGAGTTCCAAGAGCTTCTTGATGCTAATCCCATATCCCTCCATGATTACCTTCTTAGGAATTCAACCCAACTTCCTATGGATGGGCCACCTCTCCAAAAAATCTATGGCTATCACTCCAATCCCAAAACAACCCAAGTTCTCTCTTCAAAACTTGCGGTGTTTTTCCCTCGAGACATGAATGATCTTGCTATGTCCCAATATGAGCTTGATCCATCCTATCCTACCAATCCTCCACCTCATAAAACCACCAAAATAATCACACCCATCCCTCCTAATCTACCTCAAATCAACATAACTATCACTACCTTTGTTCCTATCACCTCTTGGGTCACTATCATCACTAGTGTTCCCATCTTATCCCAACAACATAATCAATCTTTACCCAAGACATCCCACGCTCATGAAAATTTTATCACTTCCCAACCACATGTTAGGATTTATTACCATTACATGATGTCTAATCCACCCCCTCAACAATCTCAACCTATCATCACCTATATCCCCACTCATCATATGCCTCAACAACCAACCCAATCTCAATAATCACACTACATCCGCATTTCCCAACATCAACTATTGCAACAACCCATCCAATATCAACCTATGACCTATATTCATGTTTAATAAATCCACCAACCACCTTATCAAGCTACTTCCCATGTCACACAATCACAATACCATCCAACCACTTCAAATGACCCCATGCATGCCTTGATGAATAGGTTGACTATCCTTAAGGTTTCTACCTTAGAACCTAAGGTCACATTGTCTTATGAAAAAAATTTCAGCGAACCCATGCATTCATTGGTCACAATCAAACATTATCCTCCCTCTTAGAAGATTCTCAAATGCACCAAGTTTAAGAGTAAGGAAGATCCGCAATAACACCTTCATGCATTTAGGAATGCATGTTATCTCATTTCACATGACCAAGACCTCATGCTTCACACTTTACCTATGTCCTTGGATGGTCCTCTATTGGATTGGAATAATGGCATCCCCTGAAATGCATTGTTCTCTTTTACCCAACTTGTGCAGCTCTTCTTAGAACATTTTTCAATCAATAGTGTGTGCAAGATCGACATTACAAACTTATACAACATTCAAAAATTTGACGATGATTCTATCATATAATTTTTCACACGATGGCATGGAATCATAAATCAATTATCATTCTACCTTTGACATACAAATATTATTGAATTATTTTCATGCTCTTGTTGCAAGCATATCTCATCTACCTTGCAAATCCAATCTTTTCAAACATTTTAAGAATCCTTCGTTATGGCTCATAAACTTGAGACTCGTGCCCATGAGCAAGGCTTACTTAAAATTAAATCCAACAAACCAAAAACCAAGTTTACCAAGCCATCTACACACAATGATAAGTCCAAGAATGTGGCCAATTATGTGGTGGTTAAATACTCTTCCAAACCCACCACTAGTACATGGCCCCAACAAATATCCCCTAGATCGACACCTAACTTCACTCCTCTCGGAGAGTCATATAACTCGATATTTGATAATTTGATGGTGTTCCATCTCATCTTTCTTCCACCTATTCTAATATTCAATGAATCAATATGTAACACCCTTGACAGTTGTTATTTTATTCTCTTGCATCTCAATTGTTGGAATGTGATTTTCCTTTGTAGGATATGTTCTTTTGACTTTGGGGAAATCATGCTTGATGTGGATAAGTCTTTTCTACTCTTAAGATCCTTTGAATAAATTGGAATGGCTTCCCTAAATCCATTTTTCACTTCTGGTAGGTGATTTACAATCTGTTTAAGAGTTGTAAACTTATCTATTTATCTAACTCATCCTTGGATCAATTTTAGTGATCCAAGGAATGTTTTAAATCTGCTCTGTTGAACAAATGGTAAAATTGACATTCCATGAGTTAAGATACACATTGGAATGAACTTTTTTGTTGCAAGTTCTTTGATTTTTGTGTGAACGTACTTCCATTCAGTGGGTTATTTTTCTTGGGTCGTTGGAGATCAACCATGACAGGTCATTGCTGATGAAAATGGGAATGCAACCTGTTCACGACATAAGAGAGATCCAAGATCCTATATAGGACTAACCTACGGGATCCTATGCTATGTCACTTGATAGAATTTTGATTCTAACCTAAATATCCTTATTCTGTTATGATTGGTTGATTTGCAACCTAACCTAAGCTCTTGATAATGGAATTGGAAAGGTTACTTGGGTATTAAATTAACCTAGATCCTAATACTACAAGGTATTATTGTAATCTAACCTAATACCTAAAAATATTATGTTTTCAATTAATTTACGTATGTGGAAATTATATAAACCTATTTTTAAGGCCTATGGTGGGGGTTAGTTGTTAGTGTTATATCCTAAGGTATAAATTTTAATCTACCTAAGATCTAACCTAAGAAATCTAATCTATCCTAAACTAATGGATATGAATGGGGACTTAAGTAGTCACATGCACTTGGGCGATGGTTCCTAAGGCATTTATGTTATTGATAAGGTTGGTAAATGCATACGGACTACCAGTTTTGGCAAGGGCTAGATGACTTGGTGGAGGCTTAGGTGGTAGTATCACTAAAATGGAAATACATGTTAATCTAGACTTGGCATTCACCAGACTTGGCAAGCGGTGGCAAGGAAGATTAGGTGGGAGATTTGGAATTAATGGAATTAATTACTTTTGGTTTATGAGCCCAAACCATCTTGGTAGGCATGCCAACGGATTTTTCTTGGGTTGTTTCATTTTGCATGTTCTTCGATTTTCACTCTGCATGCGCTCTAGTTTTTCGAACCAACAGATTGAACTGCACTTCATGGCTATTTTTGAGGTTTCGAATCTATTTTCATTTTGTGGAATTTATAAGAGGCATTGTGGAAGAGGTATCTGGTTTTTCAATCTTTTGTGGAAAAAAAGGGAAGGAGTGAGCTCGGTAGGAGGTCTTCTTCGGTTTGACAGAGACACTATCATGCATGATAGGCTATAACTGTTAAAATATATTTCTTTCCTCTAAGTGTTTTCATTAAAAAAACTTTGCTTTGTGAGTTTTTATGCATTGCATGATGTATTTGGATGTTTGGTTACTGAGTTTATTAACTCTTGTATTCTTGGTTCGAATCCTTTGAAAAAGCGGTCTGGTTCAAGATATACTATGTGGTTTGTTTGAACACATGAAAAACACATGCAAAAAGGATTCTGTAACTCTGTTTGGCTTAAATGAATTTGATAATTAAGGTTAAGTTTTGTTACTTTCAAATGAATGTATTCTTACTAAATTTCTTTAGAAAATCTTGCATCCCGCATGTATCTGTTGAAGCTATCTCATGTCGGTAAAAATCTCGTGTCTCATTGAAAACTTGTATGTAAGCTCAAGTTCTGTTGGAAACTTGTGGGTATTCGAGAACTGTTGTCGATTCTTGGTGCTATTATGCTTGTGTTTCACTTCGTAAGTATATGGAGCTGTGAATAGAGTAGTAGTTGGTTGGTTCTTGTTTTCCCAACTTGCAAACATTTGTTATTGCTTTGAAACCCTAACACGGCATGATAATTATGTGGTGTTATCAAGATATTGTGAACTATTACTGGTCCGCATTTGGTTGATGTTTGTGTTTACTTGTGACCTTGTGTATTGTATTGAGAGTTCATTATGAATACGGCCTTAGCACTTATATGGTGTTGGTCTGAACTCTTTAAGTGATCTTCCAAACCACTCCAGCAGCTAAATAATGTTTGATACAATAGTTATTCGAACATGACACTTGATTTTTAATTTGAACTGTTTAAATGTTTGTTCATTGCATTTTATCTAGCATTAGAATGCGAAAGTTATAGTAACTCAATAAGGAGTATTGTGATGCAAAATGAGTCAAGGAAATTGTTTCTTATTGTTGGAATTAGAAACCTGAGCAAGGTGTCGGTCCAGTTGGGATTCTTTCTAGTTTTCTTTGTTAAAAGATACAAATCAAAAGGGAACATAAGTTTCCCAAACTTGTTTAAAATCAGTGAATGATTTTGATCTTGGTAAGAACTTATGTACCTCATGGCACTCAGATTGGGATTTCAAATCTTGGGCAGAAGGTATCTTGTAATTATGTTGTAAGATCCTGTTGTTATATTGAGTTTATTACTGTAGGGAACTATTTTAAAACTCTGAATTCTTAGAAGGAAACAGATGCATGTGCATGGAGAAAACTGAAATATGGTTTTATGAGTCGGTTGGTAAACTCTGTTAGATTTTGACTGGAACCATCTTTGTAGTTTATGATTCTTATTGGGAATTCGTTCTTTATTTTTATTCTTGAAGCAATATGTTGAAAAGTATGGTAAATAATATTGTTTGATTTAACTCTTGGGTAATTCTGGGTATTAGCATCTACTCGATTTCTCTTCTGTTAGGTCCCCATAAAGAAATGAAGAACCCAGAAAGAATTAGTTATAGTTCTTTTGTGTATATGGACTGTGTATGACCTTCACTGCTCTAATGTTCCTATTTGAATAGATCCCTTGCTTACTATAGGAAGTTTTTAAAGGAAAAGTTTCATTAGATACCTTTTCACTTTAAGGTGTTCTTGTTCTTCCTTTGGAATCCTTATATGAACTCGAACTGTATATATTTGAAGAAGGGACTTTGTTAATTAAGTTGAAGGAAATGACTATGGTTTAGGATCATTTCTGTTAAGCTTATTTTCTAATACAGTTGGGAATAAGTTCATTTGTTTGGAATCTTTTGTTGATTATTCTATAGGAAAAGTTAATCGTTAATTTGGCTAACCTTCTCTTACTTATCATTAATGGAAATGAAATAGAAGGAGAGTGATGTCTGGTTTTTTAAAAATGTATTTTGCTAGTTGATTGATGTTTCATCCTTCCATCTGGGATCTTTATTTATTCCTATTCTGTTGAATATCTTAAATATTTGATTTGAAATAGTTAATCTTATGATGAAACAACTTAGGTTATCATATGAACCTGTTTCTACCTTGTGGATATTATGTACTTCGGCATAAGGAAAATGGTTTCTCTTCTTCTTGCTAGAAAGTTAAACGAAACATCCTAGTATGAACCTTCTGAAAACACTTCTTGTATCTTATAGTTAAGATAAGTGTTGTATTCTGAGTTGGTAGAATGAAAACAATAAGAAGTTATGTTCTGTTGATTAAGATGAATGATAGGACCAGCCATACCGTAATTTGTAAGACAAATGTTATAGATTATAATCTTTTCTTCTTTAGAAGTGAACTTTATTCATTAATGCTCTTCTTTTTTGGTTGTTGTTACTTATGATTAATGTATGAAATACTAATTGTTCATTAAAGAAGGGTTGTTTTTATTGGAACAATTAGTGGAATGCACTTCATTTTAAGGATTAGTGCTTATCATGCTCACTTCATTGAACTAACTTTGTCTTAGCAATTTTTGCAGATGGACTTCGTAAGTGATAAAAGAAGGCAAAAACTTATATGATGCATTGGCTGATCTAAGTTTGATTCTTGTGAAGAATTCTTATTCGTTCTTAAGTTGTATTGAAAAAGAAAATTTATATTCTTTTGAATGAAGGTTGTTGTCATGCAGTATGCCTAAAATGCATAAGTTTGTAAATGTATAAGTTTTGAAAATGAATTGAAGGATGAGAATTTACTTGCATGGGTTGTGTAAATTATCTTGTACCTTTGTAAAAGAAATGGAATCCTATCCTGTTGATATTCTTCATGTTGTTTATATGTTTAAATGAGTATTCTTGGATAAGTAGGAAAAAGGGAATTAGAGTAATTTCCCTAAATGTGATGCAACTAAATAAGTTGCAGAATTCAATGTTCTTATCTAAACAATTCATATTATTAAGGTAACGTGTAATGAACTTACAATGAAAACTATAGAATTTGTAAAGGACATAAAGGGTGTGTTAAACCCTAGAACTTAACCATGAAGAGGGAGACTCTTCCTCTCTTATGAAAAAGTAAACAAAAAGGAAGATATGATTTATAATCATTAGACTTCATTTAATAAAGTCTATTAAGTTACAACCTAGGTGGTTGTTACACTTCCTTGAATGGTTAAGTCACATTAAATGGAACTTATGAGGTTGTTGTCCTTTCTTCTTGGTAGCTGCTTATTAAGCCAAAATTAACAAACATCAAAAGCCATCTTAAGTTAAGGAAGTTCTTAAAGGATTAATGGAACCTGATTTGGAAAAGAACTTAGGGAGAGTTAGATTAAGGTTTAGGCAGGGTTATTGAAACCTATTTTTAAAGTATTCAAATTAATTAAATACTAATAATATCCTAGGGGTATGTACATCTTGACAAGGTTGTTCTAGAGATGCTGGCACATGCCAACTGTAGGGTTGTACTTTTGAGAAGAATGGGATCTTCTCGAGGATATAGCATTGCAGTTGACATGTGGCAACACCCTTCTGCATTGATCGTCTAGATTTACACACTTATGGACTTGAACTTAGTTTTTCTCTAGGACTGAGTAGTAGCATAGTTACGATATGAAGTAGCCCTCTAGGAATCAGGGTACCTTGGCACACGGGGTTAACCTAGGTTGACCCAGTATGCCAAAATATCCTTAGTCTTTGGGAGCCCCTTCCTATCATAACCTATGTTGTTAACTTGAGAACTAAGGTTAAACCTTAAGCAAGAGGATTGATAAAAGTCAATAAAGGAAATTCTAGATAATAATAGAGTGAGGTGAAGGACATATTCTGGATTGATGAGTATGCCATCAAGGAATAAGTAATACGAACAGTATGTTAGAAATATTTGGCAAAAGTATCACAACCTGTTGATTGCGTTGTCCTATGTCACCTAGTCTAAGGATCATGATGCAAATGAATATTTGTAACAATTATTCAGTTAGGTTCCTTAGATAGATCACTCAATACCTAGAACAGGGTAAGAGAACCAAGTATAAGTGGTATACAAAAAGTACTCAATATTTAGCGTTAAACATGAATAGATCGGTAGTTCACCGAGTCATGAAATGAATAGATCGGTAGCTTACCGAGTCATCACAACTGCATATGGTTATCTATTATAAGAATGGTTGTTATGGAATGTGTGTTCTAAATTACGTATTTAGAATAAAGAACATTACTAAAAAAATCCCCTTGTTTCTAAAGTCTTAAAATAGAAATGTTACATCTTGGTATCAGAGCTGAAGGTTGCAGCTCGTGGACCTATTGTGTCCATAATCTGATAAAAAATTGAATTTTCTTGTAAAAAAATGGTTAGGACAAGAGGAAATGTTACAAACAATGCTCCACTTGATGAAGGAGTAGCAACAGCCCAAAAACTTGATGAGATCCTTGCTTCCCTATTGGACACAAGAGATCGTTTGACTATACTCGAGAAACAAGTGATGGGTAATGAGGAGGAAGAAGAAGCTGGTAATAACAATCAGCCACCTCCTGAGGACAACCCCAATATGGGTGTTGATAATAACAATACTAATGTACCTGTCCAGCTAGAAAACAAAAAGGCTAGGTTGGCAACTGAACTCACCAATGATATTAAAAGGATAAGTCCACCTAAGTTTGATGGCACCACATTAGGTGATGGAGCTAAGAATTGGCTCAATGAAATGGAGAAGTACTTTGCAATAAGGAACTTCTCAGAAGAAACCAAAGCTATTTGGGGAGCATATCAGCTTTCCCATGAAGCATCTTCATGGTGGGACAGTCGTAAGGCTGAGCTAAACATTGATGAAACTAACATCACTTGGGATCAATTTAAAAGTTATTTTAGGCAACGATGGCTACCACAACTTTATTATGATCAGAAAATGACTAAATTTTAGAACTTGGCTCAAGGGAAGTTAACTATAACTGAGTATTGGGAACGGTTTACAAAACTACTCAAGTATGTACCTCAGTATCAAACTGATGAGAAGTTTAGGATACAGAAATTCATCATGGGATTGAATCCCATTATTGGGGGAGAGGTTGATGTTCACATCCCAACCACTATGGAAGGGGTTGTTGAAAAATCCATAAGGTAAGAATATAAATTAAAGGCTATTTCTACTCACAAGGAGGAAGTACAAGAAAGTTCCAAACTCTTCTTCAGCTTCTCTTGCACCTAAGAAAGGACCATGGAAAAATTTTGGTAACAAAAGTAAGTTTTCAGCTGATAATAATAAGAAAACAGCAATGAATAAGTTTGCTAGAAATACAAGGAACAATTTTTCCAAGAATAACAATAACGGGAAGAAGTCCTATGGAGGTCAAAATGATAACTTTAAGGCTAGAAATAATTCTGAGCCTAAAAGGGACTAGTAGGAGGTTGTTATAACTATGGAAAAGATCATTACGTGAATCAATGTCCTTTGAAGAAGGATGATTGTAATCAGCAACACAAGATACATGCTGTAGTAGCTGACAAGCAAGTTGAAAAGCAAGTTACACCTATAGAAGTTCCTGGTAAGTTATTTGGCATACCTATAACTATTCTTTTTGATACGGGAGCTACTGAATGTTTTATTTCTAGTAAAATTGCTTTAAAAATTAAAAGAAAAGCTAGAAAAATGGATAAATCATGGACTGTACATTATGGTAATAATTCTGTTCATACAGTTAGTATGTGTCTTTTCAGGTAGTCCTTGACTTACCTAGCTTTTCCACAGAAGTTGATCTCTATGTAGCACCTTTGGGATCTTATGATATAGTCATAGGCATAAATTGGTTAGCAAAGCATAAAGAAAAGGTAGACTATTTTGAAAAGCATATTAGTTGTTTAGATGATCTGTAGAAAATAACAGAGATTCAAGGTGTAAAATGAGAAATTTCTGTTAGGAAATTGTCAGCTATGCAACTTTAAAAGGCCAAAAATAAGGGTTGTACCTTATATGCAGTAAAAATTTTAGAATCTGCGGAAGAAAACAACAATTTCATGGAACGTTATCCACTGTTATAGAACTACGGTGACGTGTTTCCGGAAGAATTACCAGGATTACCACCCAAAAGGGAGTTTGACTTCATGATTGAAATCAAACTAGGTACTAAACCTATTTCTAAAGCACCTTATCGAATGACTACCATAGAGTTAGTAGAACTTAAGGCTCAGTTGTAAGAACTTTTGTCTAAGGGTTTGATTAGACCAAGTGTTTCACATTGGGGAGCACCAGTGATCTGTGTGAAAAAGAAAGATGGAACACTTAGACTATGCATTGATTACAGGATGTTAAACAAAGAAACAATAAATAATAGAGTGGCTGATGCTCTAAGTCATAGGAAACACATTTATGCTCTTATAACACTAAGAACTCAGTTTAAGTATGAAGTAAAAAGTGTTATGGAATCTTACTCTTACTTTCAGCAAGTAAAAATAGTGCTTGCTGCAGATCCGAAGGATGAAAGGTATAAAGGTTTTCACTTTGATAATGAAGGAATCTTACGATACCTTTTCCTAACGATTTGAGATGGAAATTATTAGTAGAGTTTCACAATTCACCTTTTTCTGGACACCCTAGCATTACAAAAATGCTTGCTGATATAAAACAACAATATTTCTGGAAAGGAATGAAAAAGGATGTTATTGATTTTGTGACTCATTATCTTGAATGTCAACATGTTAAAGTGGAGCATATCCACCCATTGGTTTATTATATCCTCATCGCATACCATAGTACAAATGACAGTAATAAGCATGGATTTTGTAAAAGGGTTGGCTATGTCGAGAAATAAACATGATGTTATTTTGGTAGTAGTTGACAAACTAACGAAAGTAGCTCATTTTATTGCTAGAAATCTAAAGGATGATTCTCCTATTTTGGATAAAATATTTGTACAAGAAATTTTCAAATTACATGCAAATTACTCAATTAATCATATCGATAGAGACCCTAGAATGATGTCAAGGTTTTGGAAAACACTTAATGCAGCTCTTAGAACTAAACTAAATTTCAGTTTTGCGTATAATCTGGAAACGAATGGACAAACTGAAAGAGTAAATCAGGTTTTGGAGGACATGTTATGAATATACTATATGGATTAGTAGTACAAGTGGGAGGAGTACCTTCCATTAGTTGAATTTGCATATAATAACACATATCATGCTTCTCTTAAGATGGCACCTTTTGAGGTGCTTTACGGAAGGAAATGTAGAACCCCTATTAGTTGGGATAACATTGAGGATAGAGAGGTAATTGGACCTGAAATCCTTATGGAAATGGAACAACAAGTTAAAATGATTCGTGAACACTTGAAAGAAGCTACAGATAGGCAAAAGAGTTATGCTGACTTAAAGTGGGTTGACAAGAAATTTGAACTTGGAGAGAAGGTTTTTCTTCAGGTTAAACCGAAAAGAGCTCTATAACTTTTGGTAAGGCTGCCAAGTTATCACCTTGTTATGTGGGACCTTTTGAAATAGTTGAAGTAATCAACCCTGTAGCTTATTGTTTAACACTACCACCTGCTTTGTCACGAATGCATGATGTTTTCCATATTTCTTTGCTTAAGAAATACATTTCAAATTTATCACATGTGTTAAATTGGAATTCCTTGCAGGTCCAAGACCCAAGAATAATCATGGTTAAACCCATTCAAGTGTTGGAAACTTACCAGTTGCATTTAAGAAATAGAGAAATAAGTCAATGTAAGGTCCAATGGGACCAGTTTAACAAGGAGAGTGCAACTTGGGAAAATCTAGAGGATATGAAAACTACTTTTCCATATCTATTTGAACAGAATTGAATCTGTTGACTAATAAATTTTTATGATTTTATCTTTTATGACATTAAGTAAGCCAGTTTTGGGCAGATATTTACTTGATTTGAATAAAAATTTATTTAATGTTGATTTCTGGAACTATAAGGTTTTGAAATATTTGACTTAGGATAAGAGAAGTGAATGAATTGACTGTCCTTGATGTAAATTGTTAAAAGAGATAATCATTGGGACGATGATTATTTTTAGGAGGGAAGCATGTAACACCCTTGACAATTGTTATTTTCTTCCCTTGCATCTCAATTGTTGGCATGTGATTTTCCTTTGTAGGATATGTTCTTTTGAATTTGGGGAAATCATGCTTGATGTGGATAAGTCTTTTCTACTCTTAAGATCCTTTGACTGAATTGGAATGGATTCCCTGAATCCATTTTTCACTTTTTATAGGTGATTTGCAATCTGGTTTAAGAGCTGTAAAATTATATATTTATCTGAATCATCCTTGGATCAATTTCAGTGATCCAAGGAATGTTTTAAATCTACTCTATTGAATGAATGGTAAAATTTGCATTCCACAAGTTAAGATACACATTGGACTGAACTTTGTTGTTGCAAGTTCTTTGATTTCTGTGTGAACGTACTTCCATTCAGTGGGTTGTTTTGCTTGGGTTTTGGAGATCGACCATGACAGGTCATTGCTAACGAAAATGGGAATGCAGCCTATTCACAGCATAAGAGAGATCCAGGATCCTATATAGGACTAACCTACGGGATCCTAAGCTAGGTAATATATATATATATATATATATATATATATATATATATATATTATATTTCTACCTAAGCTATGTCACTTGATAGAATTTTGATTCTAACCTAAAGCTCCTTATTCTCTATGATTGGTTGATTTGCAACCTAACCTAAGCTCGGTGCTAATGGAATTAGAAAGGTTACTAGGTATTAAATTAACCTAGATCCTAATACTACAAGGTATTATTGTAATCTAACCTAATACCTAAAACTATTATGTTTTGAAGTAATTTACCTATGTGGAAATTATCTAAACCTATTTGCTAAGGCCTATGGTGGGGGTTAGTTGTTAGTGTTATATCCTAAGGTATAAACTTTAATCTAGCTAAGATCTAACCTAAGTAATCTAATCTATCCTAAACTAATGGATGTGAATGGGGACTTATGTAGTCACATGCACTTGGGCGACAGGTTCCTAAGGAATTTATATTATTGATAAGGTTGGTAAATGCATACGACTGCCAATTTTGGGAGGGGCTAGATGACTTGGCGGAGGCTTAGGTGGTAGTATCACTAAAATGGAAATACATGTTAATCTAGACTTGGAATTCACCAGATTTGGTAGGCGGTGGCAAGGAAGATTAGGTGGGAGATTTGGAATTAATTGCTTTTTGTTTACAAGCCCAAACCGTCTTGGTAGGCACTCCAGCGGATTTTTCTTGGGTTGTTTCATTTTGCATGTTCTCCGATTTTCACTCTGCATGTGCTCTTGTTTTTGAACCAACAGATTGAACTACACTTCATGGCTATTTTTGAGGTTTCAAATCTATTTTCATTTTGTGGAATTTATAAGAGGCATTATGGAAGAGGTATCTGGTTGTTCGATATTTTGTGGAAAAGATGGGAAGGAGTGAGCTCAGCTAGAGGTCTTCTTTGGTTTGACAGAGACACTATCAGGCATGATAGGCTCTAACTGTTAAAATCTATTGCTTTCCTCTAAGTGTTTTCATTAAAACAACTTTGCTCTGTGAGTTTTTATGCATTGCATGATGTATTTAGATGTTTGGTTACTGAGTTTATTAAGTCTTTTATTCTTGGTTCGAATCCTTTGCAAAAGTGGTCTGGTTTAAGATATATTATGTGGTTGTTTGAACACATGAAAAACACATGCAAAAAGGATTCTGTAACTCTGTTTGGCTTAACTGAATTTGGTAATTAAGGTTAGGTTTTGTTACTTTCAAATGAATGTATTCTCACTAAAGTTCTTTAGAGAATCTTGCATCTCGCCTGTATCTATTGAAGTTATTGTTTTCTGATCTTATGCTGGTAAAAAGCTCATGTCTCTTATGAAAACTTGTGTGTAAACTCAAGTTATGTTGGAAACTTGTGGGTACTCGGGAACTATTGTTGGATTCTTGGTGCTATTATGATTGTGTTTCGATTCATAAGTATATGGAGCTGTAAATAGAGTAGTAGTTGGTTGGTTCTTTTTTTCAAACCTATGAACATTTATTGTTGTTGAAACCCTAACACGGCGTGATAATTATGTGGTGTTATCAGAATATTATGAATTGTTATTGGTCTGCATTTGGTTGACGTTTGTGGTTACTATGACCTTGTGCATTGTATTGTGAGTTCATTATGAATATGGCCTTAGCACTTATATGATGTTGGTCTTAAATCTTAAAGTGATCTTCCAAACTGCTCCAACAATAATGAATAATGTTTGATACGATAGTTATTCAAATGTGAAGCTTGAATTTTAATTTGAACTGTTTAAATGTTTGTTCATTACATTTTATCTAGCATTAGAATGTGAAAGTTGTAGTAACTCAATAAGGGGTATTGTGATGCAAAATGAGTTGAGGAAATTGTTTCTTATTGTTGGAATTAGAAACATGAGCAAGGTGTCGGCATAGTTGGGATTTCTTTTGGTTTTCTTTATTAAAAGATACAAATCAAAAGGGAACATAAGTTGCCTGAAATTGTTTCAAATCAGTGAATGATTTTGATCTTAGAAATAACTTATGTACCTCATGGCACTCAAATTAGGATTTCAATCTTGGGGCGAGTAAGGTATCTTGTAATTATGCTGTGAGATCCTGTTGTTATATAGAGTTTATTGCTATAGGGAACTATTTTAAAACTCTGAATTCTTAGAAGGAAACAGATGCATGTGCATGGAAAAAACTTGAAATATGGTTTTACGAGTTGGTTGGTAAACTCGGTTAGGTTTTGACTGGAACCATATTTGTAGTTTACGATCCTTATTGGGAATTCATTGTTTATTTTTATTCTTGAAGCAATATGTTGAAAAGTATGATAAATAACCTTGTTTGATTTAGTTCTTGGGTAATTCTAGGTGTTAGTATCTACTCAAATTTCTCTTATGTAGGTCCTCATAAAGAAATGAAGAACCCAGAAAGAATTAGTTATAGTTATTTTGTGTATAAGGACTGTGTATGATCTTCACTGCTCTAATGTTCCTATTTGAATAGATCCCTTGCTTACTATAGGAAGTTTTTAAGGGAAAAGTTTCATTAGATACCTTTTCACTTTAAGGTGTTCTTGTTCTTCCTTTGGAATCCTTATATGAACTCGAACTGTATATATTTGAAGAAGGGACTTTGTTAATTAAGTTGAAGGAAATGACTACGGTTTAGGATCATTTCTGTTAAGCTTCTTTTCTAATACAGTTGGGAATAAGTTCATTTGTTTGGATTATTTGTTGATTATTCTATAGGAAAAGTTAAACCTTCTCTTACTTATTATTAATGGAAATGAAATAGAAGGAAAGTGATTTCTTGTTTTTTAAAATGTATTATGTTGGTTGGTTAATGTTTCATCCTTCCATCTGGGATCTTTATTTATTCATATTCTGATGATTATCTTAAATATTTTATTTGAAATAGTTAATATTATGATGAAACAACTTAGGTTATCATATGAACATGTTTTTGCCTTATAGATATTATGTACTCCAGCATAATGGAAATGTTTTCTTCTTCTTGCTAGAAAGTTAAACGAAACATCCTAGTATGAACCTTCTGAAAACACTTCTTGTATCTTATAGCTAAGATAAGTGTTGTATTCTGAGTTGGTAGAATGAAAACAATAAGAAGTTATGTTCGTTGATTAAGATGAATGATAGGACCAGCCATACCTTTATTTGTAAGACAAATGTTATTGATTATAATTTGTTCTTCTTTGGAAGTGAACTTTCGTTCATTAATGCTCTTCTTTTCTTGGTTGTTACTACTTATGATTAATGTATGAAATACTAATTGTTCATTAAAGTAGGGTTGTTTTTACTGGAACAAGTAGTGGAATGCACTTTGTTTTAAGGCTTAGTGCTTATCATGCTTATTTCATTGAGCTAACTCATGCTAGCAATTTTTGCGAGATGGACTTCATAAGTGATAAAAGAACGTAAAAACTTATATGATGCATTGGCTGATCTAAGTTTTATTCTTGTGAAGAATTATGATTCGTTCTTGAGTTGTATTGAAAAAGAAAAGTTATATTATTTTGAATGAAGGTTGTTGTCATGTAGTATGCCTAAAATGCATAAGTTTGTAAATGTATAAGTTTTGAAAATGAATTGAAGGATGAGAATTTACTTGCATGGGTTGTGCAAATTATCTTGTACCTTTGTAAAAGAAATGGAATCCTATCTTGTTGATATTCTTCATGTTGTTTATATGTTTAAATGAGTATTCTTGGATAAGCAGGAAAAAGGGAATTTAATTAATTTCCCTAAATGTGATGTAGCTAAATAAGTTACAGAATTCAATGTTCTTATCTAAACAATTCATATTATTAAGGTAATGTGTAATGAACTTACAATGAAAACTATATAATTTGTAAAGGACATAAAGGGTGTGTTAACGCTAGAACTTAACCATAAAGAGGGAGACTCTTCCTCTCTTATGAAAAAGTAAACAAAAAGGAAGATAGGATTTATAATCATTGGACTTCATTTAATAAAGTATATTAATTTACAAGCTAGGTGGTTGTTACACTTCCATGAATGGTTAAGTCACATGAAATGGAACTTATGAGGTTGTTTTCCTTTCTTCTTGGTAGCTTCTTGTTAAGCCAAAATTAAAAAACATCGAAAGAAATATTAAGTTAAGGAATTTCTTCAAGTATTAATGAAACCTGATTTGGAAAAGAACTTAGGGAGAGTTGGATTAGGGTTTGGTCAGGGTTGTTGAAACCTACTTGTAAAGTATCCAAATTAATTAAATATTAATAATCTCCTAGGGGTATGTACATCTCAATGAGGTTGTTCTCAGGATGTTGGCACATGCATACTATAGGGCTATCCCTTATAGAAGATTGGGATCTTCTCGAGGATACAACGTTATAGATGACATGTGGCAACACCCTTGTATATTGATCATCTAGATCTACACACTTACGTACTTGAACTTAGTTTTTCTCTAAGACTGGGTAGTGGCATAGTTACAATATGAAGTAGCCCTCTAGGACTCAGGGTACCTAGGCACACGGGGTTGACCTAGATTGACCCAGTATGCCAAAATATCCTAAGTCTTTGTAAGCCCATTCCTATCATAACCTACATTGTTAACCAAAACTAGGGTTAAACATTGGGCAAGAGAACTGACAAAATTTAGTAAAGGACATTCTAGATAACAATAGAGTGAGGGTGAATGACGTATTCTAGATTGGCCGAGTATCCTGTCAAGGAATAAGTAATATGAACAGTATGTTAGAAATATTTGGTTAAAGTATCACAAGTCTGCTGATTGCATTCTCCCATGTCACCTAGTATAAGGATCATGATGCAGATGAATATTGGTAAAAACTATTCAATTAGGTTCCTTAGATAGATCACTCAATACCCAAAATAGGGTAAGAGAACCATGTATACGTGGTATACAGAAAAGTAATCAATACTTAGCGTTAAACATGAATAGATCGGTAGTTCACTGAATCATGAAATGAATAGATCGGTAGCTTACTGAGTCATCACAACTGCATATGGTTATCTATTATAAGAATCGTTGTTATGGAATGTGTGCTCTAAATTACGTATTTAGAATAGAGAACATTACTAAAAAAAAATTCCCTTGTTTCTAAAGTCTTAAAATAGGAATGTAACACAAGACCCAAACCCACATGGTACTATGAGGACCACTATTGTAAATACCACCAAGTTCATGGAGATGATATAGAAAGGTGTCAAAACTTCAAGGATCTTGTCCAAAAACTCATTGACCAAGGTGACCTTCAAGTTGATAACCCTAATGCACCTCCAAAAAAACCATTTGATGTCTTTAAACAACCATTTCTTAATCATGCGCTAAAAATCAAACCACTCCTCCTACATCTCAACCACCTAATGCTCACACCATTAGCACCATCAACACTACCAACATTACTAATCAATATCCTACCCAATCCACAACTCCACCTACTTCACCGAATATTAACTTACTTCCTCTTCGGACATTGTCCATGTATCTAGAATTTTACCAACACCCATCCCCATATCTACACCAATCATACCTACATCAATCATATCTACATCTACATTGACATATACCATGAATTCTACACCTATATATACTTCATCACTTATCACATCCACTTCATTATATTTGATCATACCTACCACTTCACCCACATCTATTCCACACTTACCTATTATATCGTCCTTATAATTAATCCCAATTCCTCTTTTTAACATTTACCCGTACAAACCACGTCAACTATTGTGACCACATCTACACAATATTATCCTCCCACATCATTCTCATCATTTGAAGAGTTTTAAAAATAACTCCAACTTGAAATAACTTTAAATGATGTCCCTATATCATCCACAAGATCAGACATCCCCACATCAAGCCAATCTTCACCTTCCTTAGATCTCATCAAACATAAATTACTTCCTCCACCAATACCAACCACACAACCTTCAGATCCTCCAGTTGAGATCATTTTCATTCCTCTCAAGGGTAATTCTTCACAATAAAAATCTAAGACCCTTGGCACCTTTCCTCAAATATCTCTTTCACATCCCCATAAAAATATATACATTCCTCCACCTAAGATAAAACAATCCAATGTCACATCATCTATCTTAAGACCAAATTCATATCTCCTAGGACAAGATCCTTCATCCAAAACATCACAATCAATCAATCAACCCAAACCAAAATCATCCAACACTTCTTCTAGAACACTAACCATCACTAAACCTGAATCCAAGACATCAAAACCTCAAAATACTAGGACTCAACCTTCAACATCTAAGACATCTCACACATCCATATTTCAAACATCCACTTCCTTTTCTAAATCTAAAAATTCTCACAAAGATAAGGTATTTCCTAACACTTTTGTTGAATCATATGTGGAGGTCCTTCAACACTTACTTCAAATTTCCACCATCACACTTCCCGCCATCAAATCCTTCCATCCACTCGGTAAGAAGCCATCTTGGTTTGAATCCAACCTCATTTGAGTTTATCATTGTACCTTTAGACATGACACCAAACATTGTAAAGTACTCCAAACCATTTTCCACAACATTATTGAGGAATATTACCTTATTCTTAAATAAAATCAATACCCTCCTTCCACCTCCTCATCCACATCCATTCCAACATCCACATCATCAACCTCATCAACTAAAGTACACAAGTCCCCTCATTCATCATGGAATTTTGTGACCATCCCACCACCAAGTGATGATTCCTCCAAGGATGGTCCCCCCTTATTCATTAATGTTGTTCAAATATCCACTCAATCTGGCCCACATGATTCTAAACCAACAACCCAACCAAAATCTAGGAATTTTATTGCCATCCCTCCTCCTAAGGAGTATACCTCATCCACACCTTCATCAAAACCCAAGGTTGTCATTACCACTCCTTCTAGTGAGCCCACTTCATCTCCATCATCATCATCATCATCATCATCCAAACCTAAATTCTCTATCTTCTTATTCACCCTCGGTCCGATTGAACAAAGCATTGTCAAACAACTTCATCAGATCCAGCTTAAGATGTCGCTTTACTAGCTTATCCAAAGCTCACTGCACCATAGACGAGGATATTAATGAATCCTTAAAACATATCCCAACATCCAGTGATGAGACTCAACCTTTTGTATCTCTTATGGGATCACTTATGGCTTCTACGTCTATATTGTTTAATGATGTTGAGATTTCATATATCACACTGGAGGAACATGACCTTCCCCTTTTCACATTAGTTAGAATTAATGATACCTTCAATCGACGATCCATGATTGATAATGGGGTAAGTATCAACATCATTCCATAATAAAACTTTGATCAGCTCAAATTCCCTAAATCCATTATCACCCAAACATCTCATGGGTCCTCTTTGCATCTAATGATGTTATCATTCATGCATTGGGAATGATTTTCCTTCCTAGACATGTTGGCGAGAAGATCCTCCACGAAATATTCTATATCATAGAAGGGGATTTTTAATACAATTTTCTTCTTAGATTACATTGGATCCATGTCATGCATTATGTCCCCTCCAAACTTCATCACTGCATCAAATATGAGCACAAGGGAAATATTTTTACACTTCCCAATGAAGTTCCTCCCTTCAAAGCATGTAACATGACCTATCGACCTAACAATGTATTTTTTCCCATCAACAACCCATCTCATACAAGCTGCCCAATGATTATTCCCTAGACAAATTCATGGAAAAACTTATGTTGGGAGAGTATAGTATTATCACGCTAAACACGATCCCTATACCTCATCATCTTGGTAAACCTGAAAAGGATCCAATGTATCAACCCAATGTCAAGGACATCATTCATTTTTTCCCACCTCATCTTCACATCTATCTCATCTATGGTGGTGTTGATTACACTTCTTCTCACATCATTGACCTTACCCATACCACACCTTGTACTAGAGGTTATGGATTCCTCTAAAAACCCTACTTCACCCACACATATCTTCACCATTGTGCATGGAAGGTATTTGGCATGGGATTTTATGAGAAGGGCACGTATGACTTTATCATTGACCATTGTCGTAAACCTCACGAAAATTTGGTACTAGGTTATCAGGAGAAATATACCGATCCTTTCCCACCATCCACAATGATTATAGACATACCTTCTCCACCTTCCCCATCCCATGAGGCCATGGATATGGATGAAAACATTTCTATCACTTCTGAATTATTTTTATCCTCGACCATCACCTTGGGATTGATAACTTATTAGTGTGAGAATCATACTAGGTCCCGTCCTCTTATCCATCTAGAGATGATAGAAGAAGACTCTTCTACCATCAACATTTTTCATTGCACTCACAATGATGCCATCCTTTCCCATATAGGGGCATAATTTTTTTATCTTCATAGGACCTTACCATCCAAGACATCCACTTTTCTTAATGAGGCCACCATCGACATCAATATTAGGACTCCTCAAGAGCCTTGCATCCTCAAAGTAGGTCAATCTTTTGATCTGTAATATCTTGAGTCTTTCACCACATTCCTTTCTCGTCATAGTAAGGAATTTTCATGGTCATATGCTGACATGATAGTTCTTGATCCTTTTGTTATTTTCTCGTAACATTGTCACTTTTTCTAATGCTAATCTAGTGAATTAAAAGATTCACCGCGTGTACCCTCCAAATTGCCCTCCTTTTCAAAGAGGAGTTGCAACATCTTCTTTCTACTAACTTCATCATCCCCATTGGCTATCCCCAATGAATTTTAAACATTGTTCCTATCACAAAAATGACTGGTAAGATTTTTATATGCATAGACTTTGAACATCCGAACCTTGCTTTCCCTAAAGATGACTTCCCCTTCTAAACATCAGATTAACTTGTGGATCTCACCACAGGTCATGAGATGCTTTCTCTTATGGATGGTTTCTCTAGTTATAATCAGATTCTCATTGTGCTAGAAGACCAACATAAGACCTCCTTGGGGAAAAATTTTGCTATCGCTTCATGCCCTTTTGTCTAAAAATGTTGGAGCCACTTATCAGTGGGCCATGACTTACATCTTTCAAAATATCATCCATAACACTATAAATTACTATGTCGATGATATTTTTGGTAAATGTAAACATCAACACGATCATATTTTTATTCTCAAAGTCCTTTTTGAGCACCTTATTCATTTCTTTCTTCGTCTCAATCCAGCCAAGTGTGTATTTGGAGTGCTAACTGGAAAACTCCTAGGCTTTATCATGTCCATCAAGGGCATACAATTTGACCCTACCAAAATCAAATTCATCATTGAGATGCCTCCTCCTTCTAATATTAAGTAGCTCCGTAATCTCCAAGGCCAACTCCAATCAATTTTCCATCTTATATCGAAACTTTCATATTGTTTCAAACCCTTTCATCATCTTATCTATAAATATATAGAATTTAACTTGGACCATAACTACCAAAAGGATTTTAATGATCTTAAGCAGTATCTCTTGTCCCCACCTCTCGCTTATACCTCCATGCGAGGGAGATCCCTTTTATACATATGTCTCTACAAATAAGCATGCTCTAGGGGCTATGCTAGCACATCATGATGACCAAGTTCATGAGCAATCCATTTATTACATCAGTCACACCCTCTACGATTGTGAGACTCACTACACTTAAGTTGAAAATTTGTGTTGTTCTCTCTTCTTTTCCACTTCTAATATTTGACACCATCTTCTCAATCACAAAAATTATGTCGTCACTAGATTTCATCTTCTCAAAATGATGCATTCTAAGCCCTATCACAATGATTGCATTACTCATGCTCATGACCAATTTTCTGCTAGATTTCATCTCTCAAAATCTATTAAGGGCCAAACTTATCACATTTGAATTAACTAAGGCCCCTCTTCCTAGTACACATCTTCCTCACGAGCATGTTCCAAATGAATCCATCAATTATTTCCACCATGACGAGGATACCTTTAAGATGACCCTCTTCTTCAATGGGTCTCGAGTGTTAGCAAGGGGGAGGCATTGGCATTTTTCTCATTCCTCCTAGGGATGCTCATATTACCATCAGAAAAAGCTCAATTTTTAGTGCACAAACAATATGGCAAAGTATGATGCCCTCATCTTAGGTCTTAAAACTGATGCTTTTCTAGGTTTTCGATTCTTGACATCTATGGGGATTCTAAGCTTATCATCAAATAGGTTACATACAAATATAGATGTAAAAATATACCCTTTATAAATATAGAGATATCATCCTTCTCCTCCTTGAGGCCTTCAACTTTTACGTTATCTAATCCACTCCTCTATCATCCAATCGTTTCACCGATACAATGACATCTCTTGCATCTCTCATCCCATGGACAACAGAGGAATACAAACTTTCTATTTTCATTCATCATAGTGATCGACCATTCCATGACTTACCTCATGTTAATCTCATCAGTTTTGGTTCTTTGAATCTTTGGTATTCCCATAATTTCTATTATTTATCCAAATCTACCATTCTTTCCAATCTATCTAAGAATCGAAGGAGGTATTTTCTTCAATGAACTAACCATTATGTCATCCTTGGTGGCATACTTTATAAGTGTGGCTTTTATGGTATTCTCATTTGATGCCATAAATCCCATGAGTATTCTCATGTTATCTAGGAAGTCCAAGATGACATTTGTGGTGGAAACTTTAGTGGCTTAGCTATTGCTAAGCACATTCTTCATCTTGGTTATTATTGGCCTTCTCTCAATCACGAATACAGTGAGTATGTCAAGAAATGTGTTAAATGTTAGAAGCATTCCAATCTTATTTTTATTCCTATTCAAGCCTTGCATTTAGGTCGGACCTTTAGCCCTTCTCGCAGGGGGCCTTGATCTCATTAATACCATCACTCCTCGCCTTCACAACAACATCACTCTATCATAAATACAACCAAATATTTCACTGTGGGTGGAATAAATTCCACTAACCTTAACCAAAGTTGGTCCAATTATTAACTTCATCTATTAACATATTATTTTCTACTTTGGCGTTCCTCACAAAATCATCATGTACAACAGAAAGTCCTTTAAATATAAATATCAAGAAGCTTCAAGAATCATTCAATATTAAACTTGGATTCTATTCTCTATATTATCCTCAAACTAACAGAAATATAAAGTGACTAATAAAACTCTTTGTAACATTCTTGCCAAGACTATTTATCAAGTAAGTCAGAATTAGCATCTTCATATCCCTTTTGCTCATTGGGATTATCGGACTAGAATTTTTACTTCCATGTGTGATACACCATTTTCTCTTAATTGCGGCTTTGAATTTGTTCTTCCCCTTGAAGTTAAAATTCCATCCTTACGTGTATCTATTTGTGACTTCATTTCTAATATATATTATCACCAGGAGCATCTAGCATAGCTCGAGTTGTTAGATGAATGTTGCCTTCTTACTCTTGAGCATCACCATGTTTATCAAGAGTGCATCAAGCATGCTTATAAATATTACCTCAAAGAACACGACTTTAATGTTGGTGACCATTCCCTTAAATAAAATCATAATGTTACTACTCTAGTGATATAAGACCCCTTCCTCAACTACTTAGGAAAGAAAGGTGTTGTAAGAGGTCTCTATGTACCTGAAAAAGATAGAGATTAGATGTTTCATCTTGAGAAAGTTTGTATGGCTATGAAGAAATGAAGATTGGAAAATCGAGTGTCATTTTCTCATCCATTCTAGCCCCTACAATGAATTATCTCATATGGTGGTCAGGAATGTTACCCTTTAAGGTCATTTTTCTACTCTTCCCCTTCACCATTTGGTTCTTTTGAATAATTTCAGAATATCTTCTCAATTTATCCTTTCTTATTACATTCTTCAATCTCTTGAGAGATCTATTCAAAAGGTTCACTCTCATAAGATAGGTCTTCCCCTCCACTAAGGTGTAATTATCGATTTCCACCTTTAATGTCATGATATGGTTGTCAATAAACCCTCAAGTTACCATCTCAAAGACACAAAAATAACCTAAAAGACTCAAGAAGCCATCTCCCCCCTCCCATGCAACAAAAATAACCTAAAAGACTCAAGAAGCCATCTCCCCCATGCCAAAAGGATTCTTAAAAGTTATATTATAGGTAAAGACTTGGATGTAGTGAAAATCTTGTTGATCATTAGTCATACAAGCCTTCCCTTGGCCGATAGAGACATACAAACACAAAATTTTTAGGCCATGGGGGAGGAAGTGCCTCTTATTTTTAACACTGGTGCTAAGGGGAAATAGACCCTGCTATGGATATTGAGAAAAATCTTGAAGAGATTAATCAGAAACAAAAGGATATGGAAGCTACACTGGAGAATATTTTCACTAAACAAGTCAATCAACTCATCATGCAAAAGGATTTTCTCGAGTTCTTGCATATTCAGGTAAATATAATTTGTGATGTTTTTTGAGTTCTAGAGGATCTCTCTCAAAAGTAGGCAAAGCAACAAAGAAGATGTTTTCCTCTAGCAGCAAGGACCCAACGATGCAGACTGCTCTAAATCTTTTCAAAGCTCTGGAGGACATGAAAAATTGTTTCAAAATCTCTTTAGTAGAGGGTCCGAGATCCTCTTGGTTTTCTATGTCTTTTTTTTGTTTCTTTTTGGTTGTGTAGCTATTATGGGGCTACAATTTAACTATTATTTTCTCCTTGTTGGTATTTTTTTCTCTTCTATGTTTCTCTTTGTTATATCTCGGTAGTTAGGCCTTTTTGTTGGGGTGTGGCTGTAGACACCAAAATTTGGTATCACTACCCTTTTTGTACATGTGCTCTTCCTTTACCATGATCACCTATCTAGACCCCACTTCTTAATTAGTTCATGTTCATGTAAACATTCACATCTTTCCCATCCATCATCCTATCCATTTTAATTTATTATTAACCTTCATCAATTATCTTCTAATCGTCACCCATTATCTATTTGATCCTAAATATTCCTAATTTCCCTTCTCTAGGTTGTTTATCACCCCTTAACCCCATAGTTCTAAATCCCTAAGATTTTTCTATCTTTTATTTAATCCATTTTTATCCCCCATTTACCCATATCACTTCCTTAGAAACCCTAACCTACCTAAATTATTTAAAGCACTCATTCCAATCCATAAAAGTCCCATCTCTCAAGTAAATCATCTTTTACCACCTAAATGGATGGTTCCCCATAGTTGCAAAGTGACTCCCCGGGTCTCCATCGATCCTATAAGGATTCATTTACCTCTCCTCCCAAAAAGAGGCATAATCATAATTTCCTTACATTTTTGTGATCTTATGTTCAAGCCTCGAGCTTTCTTGTAACTACTTCAGTCTTCTTGGAGTCCCTTAGAGCTTATTCACATCAATTGTGGAGACTTTGGAGAGTTTATCTTGATCTTATATTAGTTTATGATATCATTTCTTATCATTACCATTATCTTTTAGTCACTAACATTTTACAGTTCAGTTGCCATCGAAATTCAAATCTAGCTTCATCTCTCATTCATGATGTTTACATGTTTTCCATCTAACCCATCCACCTCGACCTTATTCAACACTTCCCAAGTTTTCGTCATTTTTGTCAAGTCATTTTCAACCCATCCTTGTTATGTCATTTATTCTTCCCTTCAGATCCTCATCAACGTGCTTCCCTATTTTGTTACTATTTCCAATTCTCATATCTACCACTTTACTTCTCTATCACCCGTATCTATTTTACTTGTCTTTGGTCACTCCCAATGGATCCAAATAGCAATTGACTCCCATCATTATAATCATCTAATCCATCCAAAATCCCACTTTCTTATATCATTTTTTTCTTTGTCTCATACCTTCCTCTATAGGTTATTGTTACTTCTTACAAGTATCTATCATCATCCGACCTACACTCACATCCCTCCAAATACAAATTTCTATCTTCTTGTTCGATCCATCCAATCGGTCATTGTCAACTAGCCCTTTGCAACCCGGGTCACGGCCAACCCATCCAGTGAATTTACTTTGTGATTGATTTAGATCATATTTTTTCTTTTTATTCATTTATGTAATTTCCAAAATTTATTTAGCTTCGCCAGCATATTATTCAGTCCTTCATTATCAATTTTATCATCTTTTATGAAACACAGGGGTTGACATCAACATAAAGAAGTTAATATTTCCTGAACCAACTTCATCCTAGTAACCCCCTCATGTACTATTTAATCCATTTTCTTCTTAGTTACCTTTTCTTGTAGGTTCATTAGATTTGTAGGGAGGAAATCTACTTTGTGCCCGTCCTTTCATTTCTATCTTCTTCTAAGGTACCTTAAACCATTGCATATTTGAAGTTGTTTAGTTTAATTTAGTATCTAGTTCACTAATATAAATAGGAAAGAGAAAATTTGGTCAACATTCCAACACATCTGATGGGATGATCCTTTTATGTGAGTCTCTTTCTTTGGTTTTGTTTTTCATTTTCCATATTTCTTCAATTTTCCACTAACATTACAGGTAGTATTTTTCTTTTTCTTTTTCATGTTAGGCTTCTAGATTTCTTGGATTTTTCTCTTTTCTTGCTTCCTCTTGAAGATGAGATAAAAAGGAAAATCACTCTCTAGGTATTCTCCTTTTTGTATTATTTTCTCTTTTTACAACACATGTTACCTTCCTTGTGTGTTTGTTCTCATTGAAATTCCACATTCGGTTTTTGGATTAAAATAACCTCTTGCATCCTTGCTTATGAATATCATATAATTGGGTATTTAATTGGTTGAATTTCACATTCTATCACACACAACCAAACTCATACATTAATCCACACATGGAAATATTCCCTATAAGGTGGAACTAATTGGGATTTCATCACCCAATAGCAAATCCACCACGGTGTTCGACTGGTTATAAATCCTATAAATATTCAGGCCTTGTGTACCTTTAGTTATATAGAGGAATACCCATCCAAAACTACCTGAAACCAACCTTATATTTCCATTTCTTAGGTACCTTCATTATCCATTTTCCCTTTTCTTTTTCACATCTCTTTAATTAATCAAGATAAAGAAAACATTGCATGATTAAATTTTTTTATTAATTAGAAAAACAATCATTTTCTTTTTTTTTCATGCCCATTATCACATGCTCTTTAGCTAGGAAAATGGAACAAAATCTTACATCAAACAATCCCATCATGTCATCCCAATCAACTTCCACTATGGCCATTGGCTCATCCATGCCTATGGTTACCTCTTTCATGGTCACCCAACCTTTGATCATCAATGTGCCTCATCAAGGACCTCTTTTTCAAACCACCACCTATGATGAGACCAATCCTTTCTTATATCATCAATCCATCCCATCTAGACAGGCCACTTCTCCATCCATTGCGGTGGTTGAATTTTTGGGCCTCCCATTATCCCTCATAGTAGTGTGTAGTTCCAAGAGCTTCTTGATGCTAATCCCATAGCCCTCCATGATTACCTTCTTAGGAATTTAACCCAACTTCCTATGGATGGTCCACCTCTCCAAAAATCTATGGCTATCACTCCAATCCCAAAACAACCCAAGTTCTCTCTTCAAAACTTGCGGTGTTTTTCCTCGAGACATGAATGATCTTGCTATGTCCCAATATGAGCTTGATCCATCCTATCCTACCAATCCTCCACCTCATAAAACCACCAAAATAATCACACCCATCCCTCCTAATCTACCTCGAATCAACATAACTATCACTACCTTCGTTCCTATCACCTCTTGGATCACTATCATCACTAGTGTTCCCATCTTATCCCAACAACATAATCAATCTTTACCCATAACATCCCACGCTCATGAAAATTTTATCACTTCCCAACCACATGTTAGGATTTATTACCATTACATGGTGTCTAATCCACCCCCTCAAAAATATCAACCTATCATCACTTATATCCCCACTCAACATATGCCTCAACAACCAACCCAATCCCAATAATCACACTACATCCGGATTTCCCAACATCAACTATTGCAACAACCCATCCAATATCAACCTATGACCTATATTCATGTTTAATAAATCCACCAACCACCTTATCAATCTACTTCCCATGTCACACAATCACAATCTCATCCCACTTCAAATGACCCCATGCATGCCTTGATGAATAGGTTGACTATCCTTAAGGTTTCTACCTTAGAACCTACGGTCACATTGTCTTATGAAAAAATTTCAGCGAACCCATCCTTTCACCGGTCACAATAAAACATTATCCTCCCTCTTAGAAGCTTCTCAAATGCACCAAGTTTAACAGTAAGGAAGATCCCCAACAACACCTTCATGCATTTAGGAATGCATGTTATCTCATTTCACATGACCAAGACCTCATGCTTCACACTTTACCTATGTCCTTGGATGGTCCTCTATTGGATTGGAATAATGGCATCCCCTTAAATGCATTGTTCTCTTTTACCCAACTTGCGCAGCTCTTCTTAGAACATTTTTCAATCAATATTGTGTGCAAGATCGACATTACAAACTTATACAAAGATTCAAAAATTCAACGATGAGTCTATCACATAATTTTTCACACGATGGAATGGAATCATAAATCAATTATCATTCTACCTTTGACATACAAATATTATTGAATTATTTTCATGCTCTTATTGTAAGCATATCTCATCTACCTTGCAAATCCAATCATTTCAAACATTTTAAGAATCCTTCTTTATGGCTCATAAACTTGAGACTCGTGCCCGTGAGCAAGGCTTACTTAAACTTAAACCAAACAAACCAAAACCAAGTTTACCAAGCCATCTACACACAATGATAAGTCCAAGAATGTGGCCAATTATGTGGTGGTTAAATACTCTTCCAAACCCACCGCTAGTACATGGCCCCAACAAATATCCCCTAGAACAACACCTAACTTCACTCCTCTCGGAGAGTCATATAGCTCGATATTTTATAATTTGATGGTGTTCCATCTCATCTTTCTTCCACCTATTCTAATATTCAATGAATCAATATGTAACACCCTTGACAGTTGTTATTTTATTCTCTTGCATCTCAATTGTTGGCATGTGATTTTCCTTTGTAGGATATGTTCTTTTGACTTTGGGGAACTCATGCTTGATGTGGATTAAGTCTTTTCTTCTCTTAAGATCCTTTGAATAAATTGGAATGGATTCCCTAAATCCATTTTTCACTTCTGGTAGGTGATTTGCAATCTGGTTTAAGAGTTGTAAACTTATCTATTTATCTAACTCATCCTTGGATCAATTTTAGTGATACTAGGAACGTTTTAAATCTGCTTTCTGTTGAACAAATGGTAAAATTTACATTCCATGAGTTAATATACACATTGGAATGAACATTTTTGTTGCAAGTTCTTTGATTTTTGTGTGAACGTACTTCCATTCAGTGGGTTATTTTTCTTGGGTTGTTAGAGATCAACCATGACAGATCATTGCTGACGAAAATGGGAATGCCATCTATTCACGACATAAGAGAGATCCAAGATCCTATATAGGACTAACCTACGAGATCCTATGCTATGTCACTTGATAGAATTCTGATTCTAACCTAAAGATCCTTATTCTGTTATGATTGGTTGATTTGCAACCTAACCTAAGCTCGGTGATAATGGAATTGGAAAGGTTACTAGGTATTAAATTAACCTCGATCCTAATACTACAAGGTATTATTGTAATCTAACCTAATACCTAAAAATATTATGTTTTCAATTAATTTACGTATGTGGAAATTATATAAACCTATTTTTTAAGGCCTATGGTGGGGGTTAGTTCTTAGTGTTATATCCTAAGGTATAAAATTTTATCTACCTAAGATCTAACCTAAGAAATCTAATCTATCCTAAACTAATGGATATGAATGGGGACTTATGTAGTCATATGCACTTGGGCGATGGTTCCTAAGGCATTTATATTATTGATAAGGTTGGTAAATTCATAGGACTACTAGTTTTGGTAGGGGCTACATGACTTGGTGGAGGCTTAGGTGGTAGTATCACTAAAATGGAAATACATGTTAATCGAGACTTAGCCTTCACCGACTTGGCAAGCAAAGGGCAAGGAAGATTAGGTGGGAGATTTGGAATTAATGGAATTAATTACTTTTGGTTTATGAGCCCAAACCATCTTGGTAGGCATACCAGTGGATTTTTCTTAGGTTGTTTCATTTTGCATGTTCTTCGATTTTCACTCGCATGCACTCTAGTTTTTCGAACCAACAAATTGAACCGCACTTCATGGCTATTTTTGAGGTTTCGAATCTATTTTCATTTTTGGAATTTATAAGAGGCATAGTGGAAGAGGTATTTGGTTTATCAATCTTTTGTGGAAAAAAGGGAAGGAGTGAGCTCGGTAGAGGTCTTCTTCGGTTTGATGAGACACTATCGTGCATGATAGGCTATAAATGTTAAAATCTAGTGCTTTCCTCTAAGTGTTTTCATTAAAAAAACTTTTCTTTGTGAGTTTTTATGCATTGCATGTTGTATTTGGAAGTTTGATTACTGAGTTTATTAACTCTTGTATTCTTGGTTCGAATCCTTTGAAAAAGCGGTCTGGTTTAAGATATACTATGTGGTTTGTTTGAACACATGAAAAACACATGCAAAAAGGATTCTCAGTAATCGCTGTTTGGCTTAAATGAATTTGATAATTAAGGTTAAGTTTTGTTACTTTCAAATGAATGTATTCTTACTAAATTTCTTTAGAAAATCTTGCATCCCGCATGTATCTATCAAGCTATTGTTTTGTGATCCTATGCTCGTAAAAAGCTCATGTCTCATGAAAACTTGTATGTAAACTCAAGTTATGTTGGAAACTTATGGGTACTCGAAACCATGTTGTCGATTCTTGGTGCTATTATGCTTGTGTTTCACTTTGTAAGTATGTGGAGCTGCAAATAGAGTAGTAGTTGGTTCGTTCTTGTTTTCCCAACTCGCGAACATTTGTTGTTTCTTTGAAACCCTAACATGGCATGATAATAATGTTTGATACGACATAGCTTATTCAAACATGATGCTTGATTTTTAATTTGAACTTTTAAATATTTGTTCATTGCATCTTATCTAGCATTATAATGTGAAAATTGTAGTAACTCAATAAGGGGTATTATGATGCAAAATGAGTCAAGGAAATTAGTTCTTATTGATGGAATTAGAAACCCGAGCGGTGTCGGCCCATTGGGATTCCTTCTAGTTTTCTTTGTTAAAAGATACAAATCAAAAGGGAACATAAGTTGCCCGAACTTGTTTAAAATCAGTGAATGATTTTGATCTTGGTAAGAACTTATGTTCCTCATGGCACTCAGATTGGGATTTCGAATCTTAGGCAGAAGGTATCTTGTAATTATGTTGTGAAATTCTTTGTTATATTGAGTTTATTATTGTAGGGAACTATTTTAAAACTCTAAATTCTTAGAAGGAAACAGATGCATGTGCATGGAGAAAACTAGAAATATGGTTTTATGAGTCGGTTGGTAAACTCTATTAGATTTTGACTGGAACCATCTTTGTAGTTTATGATTCTTATTGGGAATTCGTTCTTTATTTTTATTCTTGAAGCAATATGTTGAAAAGTATGGTAAATAACATTGTTTGATTTAGCTCAGGGGTAATTATGGGTATTAGTATCTACTCAGATTTATCTACTGTAGGTCCTCATAAAGAAATGAAGAACCCAGGAAAGAATTAGTTATAGTTCTTTTGTGTATAAGGACTGTGTATGATCTTCACTGCTCTAATGTTCCTATTTGAATAGATCCCTTGCTTACTATAGGAAGTTTTTAAGGGAAAAGTTTCATTAGTTACCTTTTCACTTTAAGGTGTTCTTGTTCTTCCTTTAGAAACCTTATACAAACTCGAACTGTATATATTTGCAGATGGGACTTTGTTAATTAAGTTAAGGAAATGACTACAATTTAAGATCATTTCTGTTAAGCTTATTTTCTAATACAGTTGGGAATAAGTTCATTTGTTTGGAATCTTTTGTTGATTATTCTATAGGAAAAGTTAATCGTTAATTTGGCTAACCTTCTCTTACTTATCATTAATGGAAATGAAATAGAAGGAGAGTGATGTCTGGTTTGTTAAAAATGTATCATGCTGGTTGGTTGATGTTTCATCCTTCCATCTGGGATCTTTATTTATTCCTGTTCTGATGAATATCTTAAATGTTTGATTTGAAATAGTTAATCTTAAGATGAAACAACTTAGGTTATCATATGAACCTGTTTCTACCTTGTGGATATTATGTACTTCGGCATAATGAAAATGGTTTCTCTTCTTCTTGCTAGAAAGTTAGACGAAACATCCTAGTATGAACCTTCTAAAAACACTTCTTGTATCTTATAGTTAAGATAAGTGTTGTATTCTGAGTTGGTAGAATGAAAACAATAAGATGTTATGTTCTGTTGATTAAGATGAATGATAGGACCAGCCATACCTTAATTTGTAAGACATATATTATAGATTATAATCTGTTCTTCTTTAGAAGTGAACTTTAGTTCATTAATGCTCTTCTTTTTTTTGGTTGTTATTACTTATGATTAAAGTATGAAATACTAATTGTTCATTAAAGCAGGGTTGTTTTTATTGGAACAATTAGTGGAATGCACTTCATTTTAAGGATTAGTGCTTATCATGCCCACTTCATTGAACTAACCCGTGCTAGCAATTTTTGAAGATGGACTTCGTAAGTGATAAAAGAAGGTAAAAACTTATATGATGCATTGGCTGATCTAAGTTTGATTCTTGTGAAGAATTCTTATTCGTTCTTAAGTTGTATTGAAAAAGAAAATTTATATTCTTTTGAATGAAGGCTGTTGTCATGCAATATGCCTAAAATGCATAAGTTTGTAAATGTATAAGTTTTGAAAATGAATTGAAGGATGAGAATTTACTTGCATGGGTTGTGTAAATTATCTTGTACCTTTGTAAAAGAAATGGAATCCTATCTTGTTGATATTCTTCATGCTGTTTATATGTTTAAATGAGTATTCTTGGATAAGTAGGAAAAAGGGAATTAGATTAATTTCCCTAAATGTGATGCAACTAAATAAGTTGCAGAATTCAATGTTCTTATCTAAACAATTCATATTATTAAGGTAACATGTAATGAAATTACAATGAAAACTATAGAATTTGTAAAGGACATAAAGGGTGTGTTAAACCCTAGAACTTAACCATGAAGAGGGAGACTCTTCCTCTCTTATGAAAAAGTAAACAAAAAGGAAGATATGATTTATAATCATTAGACTTCATTTAATAAAGTCTATTAAGTTACAACCTAGGTGGTTGTTACACTTCCTTGAATGGTTAAGTCACATTAAATGGAACTTATGAGGTTGATGTCCTTTCTTCTTGGTAGCTGCTTATTAAGGCAAAATTAACAAACATCGAAAGCAATCTTAAGTTAAGGAAGTTCTTCAAGGATTAATGGAACCTGATTTGGAAAAGAACTTAGGAGAGTTAGATTAAGGTTTAGGCAGGGGTTATTGAAACCTATTTTTAAAGTATTCAAATTAATTAAATACTAATAATATCCTAGGGGTATGTACATCTCGACAAGGCGGTTAGTAGGATGCTTTGGCACATGCCAACCGTAGGGTTGTACCTTTGAGAAAATGGGATCTTCTCGAGGATATAGCATTGCGGTTGACATGTGGCAACACCTTTCTCGCATTGATCGTCTAGATTTACACACTTATGGACTTGAACTTAGTTTTTCTCTAGGACTGAGTAGTAGCATAGTTACGATATGAAGTAGCCCTCTAGGAATCGTGGTACCTTGGCACACGGGGTTAACCTAGGTTGACCCGATGCAAAAATATCCTTAGTCTTTGTGAGCCCCTTCCTATCATAACCTATGTTGTTAACTGTAACTAGGGTTAAACCTTAAGCAAGAGGATTGATAAAAGTCAATAAAGGAAATTCTAGATAATAATAGAGTGAGGGTGAAGGAAATATTCTGATTGATGAGTATGCCATCAAGCAATAAGTAATATGAACAGGTTTGTTAGAAATATTTGGCAAAAGTATCACAACTAGTTGATTGCATTGTCTATGTCACCTAGTCTAAGGATCATGATGCAAATGAATATTTGTAACAATTATTCAGTTAGGTTCCTTAGATAGATCACTCAATACCTAGAACAGGGTAAGAGAACCATGTATATGTGGTATACAAAAAGTACTCAATATTTAGAGTTAAACATCAATAGATCGGTAGTTCACCGAGTCATGAAATGAATAGATCGTTACCTTACCGAGTCATCACAAATGCATATGGTTATCTATTATAAGAATGTTTGTTATGGAATTTGTGTTCTAAATTAAGTATTTAGAATAAAGAACATTACTAAAAAAAATCCCCTTGTTTCTAAAGTCTTAAAATAGAAATGTTACATCTTGGTATCAGAGCTGAAGGTTGCAGCTCGTGGACCTATTGTGTCCATAATCTGATAAAAACTTGAATTTTCTTGTAACAAAAATGGTTAGGAAAAGAGGAAACGTTGCAAACAATGCTCCACTTGATGAAGGAGTAGCAACAGCCCAAAACCTTGATGAGATCCTTGCTTCCTATTGGACACAAGAGATTGTTTGACTGTACTCGAGAAACAAGTGATGGGTAATGAGGAGGAAGAAGAAGCTGGTAATAACAATCAGCCACCTCCTAAGGACAACCCCAATATGGGTGTTGATAATAACAATACTAATGTACCTGTCTAGCTAGAAAACAAAAAGGCTAGGTTGGCAGTTGAACTCACCAATGATATTAAAAGGATAAGTCCACCTAAGTTTGATGGCACCACATTAGGTGATGGACCTAAGAATTGGCTCAATGAAATGGAGAAGTACTTTGCAATAAGGAACTTCTCAGAAGAAACCAAAGCTATTTGGGGAGCATATCAGCTTTCCCATGAAGCATCTTCATGGTGGGACATCTTAAGTCTGAGCTAAACATTGATGAAACTAACCTCACTTGGGATCAATTTAAAAGTTATTTTAGGCAACGATGGCTACCATAACTTTATTATGATCAGAAAATGACTGAATTTTAGAACTTGGCTCAAGGGAAGTTAACTATAACTGAGTATTGGGAATGGTTTACGAAACTACTCAAGTATGTACCTCAGTATCAAACTGATGAGAAGTTTAGGATACAGAAATTCATCATGGGATTGAATCCCATTATTGGGGGAGAGGTTGATGTTCACATCCCAACCACTATGGAAGGGGTTGTTGAAAAATCCATAAGGTAAGAATAGAAATTAAAGGCTATTTCTACTTACAAGGACTAAGTATCAAGAAAGTTCTAAACTCTTTTCAGCTTCTCTTGCACCTAAGAAAGGACCATGGAAAAATTTTGGTAACAAAAGTAAGTTTTCAGCTAATAATAATAAGAAAACAACAATGAATAAGTTTGCTAGAGATACAAGGAACAATTTTTCCAAGAATAACAATAACGGGCAGAAGTCCTATGGAGGTCAAAATGATAACTTTAAGGCTAGAAATAATTCTCGAGACTAAAAAGGGACAGGTATGAGGTTTTTATAATCAGTGGAAAAGATCATTACGTGAATCAATGTCCTTTGAAGAAGGATGATCGTAATCAGTAGCACAAGATACATGCTGCAGTAGCTGACAAGTAAGCTGAAAAGCAAGTTACACCTATAGAAGTTCCTGGTAAGTTATTTGGCATACCTGTAACTATTATTTTTGATACGGGAGCAACTAAATGTTTTATTTCTAGTAAAATTGCTTCAAAAATTAAAAGAAAAGCTAGAAAAATGGATAAATCATGGACTGTACATTATGGTAATAATTTTGTTCATACAGTTAGTATGTGTCTTTTCGGGGTAGTCCTTGACTTACCTAGCTTTTCCACTGAATTTGATCTCTATGTAGCACCTTTGGGATCTTATGATATATTCATAGGCATAAATTGCTTAGTGAAGCATAAAGCAAAGGTAGAATATTTTGAAAATCATATTAGTTATTTAGATGATATGCGAGAAAATAACAGAGATTCAAGGTGTAAAATGAGAAATTTCTATTAAGAAATTGTTAGCTATGCAACTTTAAAAGGCCAAAAATAAGGGTTGTACCTTATATGCAGTAAAAATTTTAGAATCTGCAGAAGAAAACAATAATATCATAGAACATTATCCACTATTATAGAACTACGGTGACGTGTTTCCGAAAGAATTACTTTGGGGTTACCATGCAAAAGGGAGTTTGAATACATGATTGAAATCAAACCAGTACTAAACCTATTTCTAAAGCACCTTATCGAATGATTACCATAGAGTTAGTAGAACTTAAGGCTCGGTTGCAAGAACTTTTGTCTAAGGGTTTGATTAGACCAAGTGTTTCACATTGGGGAGCACCAAAGGTGATCTGTGTGAAAAAGAAAGATGGAACACTTAGACTGGCGTGCATTGATTACAGGATGTTAAACAAAGAAACAATAAATAATAGAGTGGCTGATGCTCTAAGTCGTAGGAAGCACATTTATGCTCTTATAACACTAAGAACTCAGTTTAAGGATGAAGTAAAAAGTGTTATGGAATCTGACTCTTACTTTCAGCAAGTAAAAATAGCGCTTGCTACAGATCCGAAGGATGAAAGGTATAAAGGTTTTCACTTTGATAATGAAGGAATCTTACGATATGAAAATAGAGTATACATACCTTTTCCTAACGATTTGAGAAGGAAATTGTTAGTAGAGTTTCACAATTCACCTTTTTCTGGACACCCTGGCATTACAAAAATGCTTGCTGATATAAAACAACAATATTTCTGGAAGGGAATGAAAAAGGATGTTATTGATTTTGTGACTCATTGTCTTGAATGTCAACGTGTAAAAGTGGAGCATATGCACCCAGCTGGTTTATTGTATCCTCATAGCATACCATAGTACAAATGGCAGGTAATAAGCATGGATTTTGTACAAGGATTGCCTATGTCAAGAAATAAACATGATGTTATTTTGGTAGTAGTTGACAAACTAATGAAAGTAGCTCATTTTATTGCTAGAAATCTAAAGGATGATTCTCCTGTTTTGGCTAAAAGATTTGTACACGAAATTTTCAGATTACATGGAGTACCTGAATTAATCATATCTGATAGAGACCCTAGAATGATGTCAAGGTTTTGGAAAACACTTAATGCAGCTCTTGGAACTAAACTAAATTTCAGTTTTGCGTATCATCTGAAACGGATGGACAAACTGAAAGAGTAAATCAGGTTTTGGAGGATATGTTACGGATGTACTATATGGATTAGTAGTACAAGTGGAAGGAGTACCTTCCATTAGTTGAATTTGCATATAATAACACATATCATGCTTCTCTTAAGATGGCACCTTTTAAGGTGCTTTACGGAAGGAAATGTAGAACCCCTATTAGTTGGGATAGCATTGAGGATAGAGAGGTAATTGGACCTGAAATCCTTACGGAAATGGAACAACAAGTTAAAATGATTCGTGAACACTTGAAAGAAGCTGCAGATAGGCAAAAGAGTTATGCTTGACTTAAAGTGGGTTGACAAGAAATTTGAACTTGGAGAGAAGGTTTTTCTTCGGGTTAAACTGAAAAGAGCTCTATTAACTTTTGGCAGGGCTACCAAGTTATCACCTCATTATGTGGTACCTTTTGAAATAATTGAAGTAATCAACCCTGTAGCTTATTGTTTAACACTACCACCTGCTTTGTCACGAATGCATGATGTTTTCCATATTTCTTTGCTTAAGAAATACATTTCAAATTTATCACATGTGTTAAATTGGAATTCCTTGCAGGTCCAAGACCCAAGAATAATCATGGTTAAACCCATTCGAGTGCTGAAACTTACCAGTTGCATTTAAGAAATAGAGAAATAAGTCAATGTAAGGTCCAGTGGGACCAGTTTAACAAGGAGAGTGCAACTTGGGAAAATCTAGAGGATATGAAAACTACTTTTCCATATCTATTTGAATAGAATTGAATCTGTTGACTGATAAATTTTTATGATTTTATCTTTTATGACATTAAGTAAGCCAGTTTTGGGCATATATTTACTTGATTTGAATAAAAAGTTATTTAATGTTGATTTCTGGAACTATAAGGTTTTGAAATATTTGACTTAGGATAAGAGAAGTGAATGAATTGACTGTCCTTGATGTAAATTGTTAAAATAGATAATCATCGGGACGATGATTATTTTTAGGAGGGAAGCATGTAACACCCTTAACAGCTTGTTATTTTCTTCCTTGCATCTCAATTGTTGGCATGTGATTTTCCTTTGTGGGATATGTTCTTTTGAATTTGGGGAAATCATGCTTGATGTGGATAAGTCTTTTCTACTCTTAAGATCCTTTGATCGAATTGGAATGGCTTCCTAAATCCATTTTTCACTTTTTGTAGGTGATTTACAATCTGGTTTAAGAGCTATAAAATTATATATTTATTCAATCATCCTTGGATCAATTTCATGATCCAAGGAATGTTTTAAATCTGCTCTATTGAAAGAATGGTAAAATTTGCATTCCACAAGTTAAGATACACATTGACTGAACTTTGTTGTTGCAAGTTCTTTGATTTATGTGTGAACGCATTTACATTCAAAGTGGGTTGTTTTGCTTGGGTTGTTGGAGATCGACCATGACAGTCATTGCTTGTGACAAAAATGGGAATGCAATTTGTTCATCGCATAAGAGAGATCTAGGATCCTATAGAGGACTAACCTACGGGATCCTAAGCCAGGTAATATATATATATATATATATATATATATATATATATATATATATATATATATATATATATTTACCTAAGCTATGTCACTTGATAGAATTCGATTCTAACCTAAAGCTCCTTATTCTCGTTATGATTGGTTGATTTGCAACCTAACCTAAGCTCTGCTAATGGAATTGGAAAGGTTGCTAGGTATTAACTTAACATAGATCCTAATACTACAAGGTATTATTGTAATCTAACCTAATACCTAAAACGATTATGTTTTGAAGTAATTTACCTATGTGGAAATTATCTAAACCTATTTGCTAAGGCCCATGGTGGGGTTAGTTCTTAGTGTTATATCCTAAGGTATAAACTTTAATCTAGCTAAGATATAACCTAAGCAATCTAATCTATCCTAAACTAATGGATGTGAATGGGGACTTATGTAGTCACATGCACTTGGGTGACAGTTCCTAAGGCATTTATATTATTGATAAGGTTGGTAAATGCATACGAACTGCCAATTTTGGTAGGGGCTAGATGACTTGGCGGAGGCTTACATGGTAGTATCACTAAAATTGAAATACATGTTAATCTAGACTTGGAATTCACCAGATTTGGCAGGTGGTGGCAAGGAAGATTAGGTGGGAGATTTGGAATTAATGGAATTAATTGCTTTTTGTTTACAAGCCCAAACCGTCTTGGTAGGAATTCCAGCGGATTTTTCTTGGGTTGTTTCATTTTGCATGTTGTCCGATTTTGACTCTACATGTGCTCTTGTTTTTCAAACCAACAGATCTAACTACACTTCATGGATATTTTTGAGGTTTCAAATCTATTTTCATTTTGTGAAATTTATAAGAGGCATTATGGAAGAGGTATCTGGTTGTTCGATCTTTTATGGAAAAGAGGGGAAGGAGTGAGCTCGGTAGGAGGTCTTCTTTGATTTGACAGAGACACTATTAGGCATGATAGGCTCTAATTGTTAAAATCTATTGCTTTCCTCTAAGTTTTTTCATTAAAACAACTTTGCTTTGTGAGTTTTTATGCATTGCATGATGTATTTGGTTGTTTGGTTACTAAGTTTATTAAGTCTTGTATTCTTGGTTTGAATCCTTTGCAAAAGCGGTCTGGTTTAAGATATAGTATGTGATTGTTTGAACACATGAAAACACATGCAAAAATGATTCTGTAACTCTGTTTGGCTTAACTAGAATTTGGTAATTAAGGTTAGGTTTTTTTACTTTCAAATGAATGTATTCTCACTAAAGTTCTTTAGAGAATCTTGCATCCCGCTTTGTATCTATTGAAGCTATTGTTTTGTGATCCTGTGCTGGTAAAAAGCTCATGTTTGTTATGAAAACTTGTATGTAAGCTCAAGTTCTGTTGGAAACTTGTGGGTATTCGAGAACTGATTGTTGGGTTCTTGGTGCTATTATGCTTGTGTTTCGCTTCATAAGTATATGGAGCTGTGAATAGAGTAGTAGTTGGTTGGTTCTTATTTTCAAACCTGTGAACATTTGTTGTTGCTGAAACCCTAACACGGCATGAGAATTATGTGGTGTTATCAGGATATTATGAATTGTTACTGGTTCACATTTGGTTGATGTTTGTGTTTGACTATGACCTTGTGTATTGTATTGAGAGTTCATTATGAATACGGCCTTAGCACTTATATGGTGTTGGTCTGAACTCTTTAAGTGATCTTCCAAACCACTCCAACAAATGAGTGAATAATGTTTGATACAACAGTTATTCAAACATGACGCTTGACTTTTAATTTGAATTGTTTAAATGTTTTTCATTACATTTTATCTAGCATTAGAATGTGAAAATTGTAGTAACTCAATAAGGGGCATTGTGATGCAAAATGAATCGAGGAAATTATTTCTTATTGATGGAATTAGAAACATGAGCAAGGTGTCGGCATAGTTGGGATTTCTTTTGGTCTTATTTGTTAAATGATACAAATCAAAAGGGAACATAAGTTTCCCAAAATTGTTTAAAATCAGTTAATGATTTTGATCTTGGAAATAACTTATGTACCTCATGGCACTCAAATTAGGATTTCAAATCTTGGGGCAGAAGGTATCTTGTAATTATGCTGTGAGATCCTGTTGTTATATAGAGTTTATTACTATAGGGAACTATTTTAAAACTCTGAATTCTTAGAAGGAAATAGATGCATGTGCATGGAAAAAACTTGAAATATGGTTTTACGAGTTGGTTGGTAAACTCGGTTAGGTTTTGACTGGAACCATATTTGTAGTTTACGATTCTTATTGGGAATTCGTTGTTTATTTTTATTCTTGAAGCAATATGTTGAAAAGTATGATAAATAACCTTGTTTGATTTAGTTCTTGGGTAATTTTGGGTGTTATTATCTACTCAAATTTCTCTTATGTAGGTCCTCATAAAGAAATGAATAACCCAGGAAAGAATTAGTTATAGTTCTTTTGTGTATAAGGACTGTGTATGATCTTCACTGCTCTAATGTTCCTATTTGAATAGATCCCTTGCTTAATATAGGAAGTTTTAAAGGGAAAAGTTTCATTACATGCCTTATCACTTTAATGTGTTCTTGTTCTTCCTTTGGAATCCTTATATGAACTCGAACTGTATATATTTGTAGAAGGGACTTTGTTAATTAAGTTGAAGGAAATGACTACGCTTTATATCATTTCAAGTTAAGCTTGTTTTCTAATACATTGCGAATAAGTTCATTTGTTTGGATTATTTGTTGATTATTCTATAGGAAAAGTTAAACCTTCTCTTACTTATCATTAATGGAAATGAAATAGAAGGAGAGTGATTTCTGGTTTTTTAAAAATGTATTATGCTAGTTGGTTGATGTTTCATCCTTCCATCTGGGATCTTTATTTATTCATATTCTTTTGAATATCTTAAATATTTTATTTGAAATAGTTAGTATTATGATGAAACAACTTAGGTTATCATATGAACATCTTTCTACCTTATAGATATTATGTACTCCAGCATAACGGAAATGGTTTCTCTTCTTCTTGCTAGAAAGTTAAACGAAACATCCTAGTATGAATCTTCGAAAAACACTTCTTGTATCTTTAGCTAAGATAAATGTTGTATTTAGAGTTGGTAGAATGAAAACAATAAGAAGTTATGTTCTGTTGATTAAGATGAATGATAGGACCAGCCATACCTTTATTTGTAAGACAAATGTTATTGATTATAATTTGTTCTTCTTTGGAAGTGAAATTTCGTTCATTAATGCTCTTCTTTTTTTGGTTGTTACTACTTATGATTAATGTATGAAATACTAATTGTTCATTAAAGCAGGGTTGTTTTTATTGGAACAAGTAGTGGAATGCACTTCATTTTAAGGCTTAGTGCTTATCATGCTTATTCAATTGAGCTAACCCATGCTAGCAATTTTTGCAGATGGACTTCATAATAGATAAAAGAAGGTAAAAACTTATATGATGCATTGGCTGATCTAAGTTTTACTCTTGTGAAGAATTATGATTCGTTCTGTAGTTGTATTGAAAAAGAAAAGTTTTATTCTTTTGAATGAAGGATGTTGTCATGCAGTATGCTTGAAATGCATAAGTTTGTAAATGTTTAAGTTTTGAAAATGAATTGAAGGATGAGAATTTACTTGCATGGGTTGTGCAAATTATCTTGTACCTTTGTAAAAGAAATGGAATCCTATCCTGTTGATATTCTTCATGTTGTTTATATGTTTAAATGAGTATTCTTGGATAAGTAGGAAAAAGGGAATTAGAGTAATTTCCCTAAATGTGATGTAGCTAAATAAGTTGCAGAATTCAATGTTCTTATCTAAACAATTCATATTATTAAGGTAATGTGTAATGAACTTACAATGAAAACTATAGAATTTGTAAAGGACATAAAGGGTGTGTTAAACCCTAGAACTTAACCATGAAGAGGGAGACTCTTCCTCTCTTATGAAAAAGTAAACAAAAAGGAAGGTAGGATTTATAATCATTAGACTTCATTTAATAAATTATATTAAGTTACAAGCTAGGTGGTTGTTACACTTCCTTGAATGGTTAAGTCACATTAAATGGAACTTATGAGGTTGTTGTCCTTTCTTCTTGGTAGCTGCTTGTTAAGCCAAAATTAACGAACATCGAAAGCAATCTTAAGTTAAGGAATTTCTTCAAGGATTAATGGAACCTGATTTGGAAAAGAACTTAGGGAGAGTTGGATTAGGGTTTGGTCGGGTTGCTGAAATCTACTTTTAAGTATCCAAATTAATTAAATATTAATAATCTCCTAGGGGTATGTACATCTCAATGAGGTTGTTTTGTAGGATGCTGGCACATGCCAACTGTAGGGCTATACCTTCTAGAAGATTGGGATCTTCTCGAGGATACAAAGGTTACAATTGACATGTGGCAACACCTTCTCGTATTGATCATCTAGATCTACACACTTACGTACTTGAACTTAGTTTTCTCTAAGACTGGTAGTGGCATAGTTACGATATGAAGTAGCCCTTTAGGACTCGGGTACCTAGGCACACGGGTTAACCTAGGTTGACCCAGTATGCCAAAATATCCTAAGTCTTTGTGAGCCCATTCCTATCATAACCTACATTGTTAACCAAAACTAGGGTTAAACCTTGGGCAAGAGGACTGACGAAATTTAGTAAAGGAAATTCTAGATAACAATAGAGTGAGTGTGAATGACATATTCTAGATTGATGAGTATACCATCAAGGAATAAGTAATATGAACAATATGTTAGAAATCTTTGGTTAAAGTATCACAAGTGCATTGATTGTGTTGTCCTATGTCGCCTAGTATAAGGATCATGATGCAGATGAATATTGGTAAAAATATTTAGTTAGGTTCCTTAAATAGATCACTCAATACCCAAAATAGGGTAAGAGAACCATGTATACGTGGTATACAGAAAAGTAATCAATACTTAGCATTAAACATGAATAGATCGGTAGTTCACTGAGTCATGAAATGAATAGATCGGTAGCTTACCAAGTCATCACAACTGCATATGGTTATCTATTATAAGAATGGTTGTTATGGAATGTGTGTTCTAAATTACGTATTTAGAACAGAGAACATTACTCAAAAAAAAATTCCCTTGTTTCTAAAGTCTTAAAATAGGAATGTTACACAAGACCCACACCCACATGGTACTATGAGGACCACTATTATAAATACCACCAAGTTCATGGACATGATATAGAAGGTGTTGAAACTTCAAGGATCTTGTCCAAAAACTCATTGACCAAGGTGACCTTCAAGTTGATAACCCTAATGCACCTCCAAATAAACCACTTGATGTCTTTAAACAACCATTTCTTAATCATGCGCTAAAAAAACAAACCGCTCCTGCATCTCAACCACCTAATGCTCACACCATTAGCACCATTAACACTACCAACATTACTAATAAATATCCTACCCAATCCACAACTCCACCTACTTCACCAAATATTACACCCACTTCCTCTTCGGACATTTTCCATGTATCTAGAATTTTACCAACACCCATCCCCATATCTACACCAATCATACCTACATCAATCATATCTACATCTACATTGACATATACCATTGATTCTACACCTATATATTCTTTATCACTTATCACATCCACTTCATTATATTTTATCATACCTACTACTTCACCCACATCTATTCCACACTTACCTATTATACCATCCTTATAATTAATCCCAATTCCTCTTTTTCACATTTAACCGTACAAACCACATCAACTATTGTGACCAAATCTAAACCATATTATCCTCCCACATCATTCCCATCATTTGAAGAGTTTTTAAAATAACTCCAACTTGAAATAACTTCAAATGATGTCCCTATATCATCCACAACATCAAACATCTCTACATCAAGCTAATATTCACCTTCCTTAGATATCATCAAACTTAAATTACTTCCTCCACCAATAAAAACCACACAACCTTAAAATCCTCTAGTTGAGATCATTTTCATTCCTCCCAAGGGTAATTCTTCACAAGAAAGATCTAAGACCCTTGAAACCTTTCCTCAAATATCTCTTTCACATCCCCATAAAAATATAGACATTCCTCCACCTAATATCAAACAATATAATGTCACGTCATCTATCTTAAGACCAAATTCATATCTCCTAGGACCAGATCCTTCATCCAAAAATTCACAATCACTCAAACAACCTAAACCAAAATAATCCAAAACTTCTTCTAGAACACAAACCATCTCTAAACTTGAATACAAGACATCAAAACCTCAAAATACTAGGACTCAACCTTCAACATCCAAGACATCTCACACATCCATATTTCAAACATACACTTCCTTTCCTAAATCTAAATATGCTCACAAAGATAAGGTATTTCCTAACACTGCTTTTTGAATCATATGTGGAGGTCCTTCAACAATTACTTCAAATTTCCACCATCACACTTCCTACCATCAAATCCTTCCATCCACTCGGTAAGAAGCCATCTTGGTTTGACTCCAACCTCATTTGAGCTTATCATTGTACCTTTATACATGACACCAAACATTGTAAAGTACTCCAAACCATTTTCCACAACATTATTGAGGAATATTACCTTATTCTTAAATAAAATCAATACCCTCCTTCCACATCCTCATCTACATCCATTCCAACATCCACATCATCAACCTCATCGACTAAAGTACATAAGTCCCCTCATTCATCATGGAATTTTGTGACCATCCCACCACCAAGTGATGATTCCTCCAAGGATGGTCCCCCTTATTCCTTAATGTTGTTCATATATCCACTCAATCTGGCCCACATGATTTTAAACCAACAACCCAAATCAAATCTAGGACTTTCATCACCATCCCTCCTCCTAAGGAGTATACCTCATCCACACCTTCATAAAAACCCAATGTTGTCATTAGCACTCCTTCTAGTGAGCCCACTTCGTCTCCATCATCATCCAAACCTAAATTCTCTATCTTCTTATTCACCCCTCGGTCGATTGAACAAAGCATTGTCAAACAACTTCATCAGGATCTAGTTAAGATGTCACTTTACTAGCTTATCCAAATCTCACCAAACCATAGACAGGATATCAATGAATCCTTGAAACATATCCCAACATCCAAAGGATGAGACTCAACCTTTTGTATCTCTTATGGGATCACTTATGGCTTCTACGTCTATATTGTTTAATGATGCTGAGATTTCATATATCACACTCGGAGGAACATGACCTTCCCCTTTTAATCATAGTTAGAATTAATGATACCTTTAATCGATGATCCATAATTGATAATGGGGTAAGTATCAACATCATCCCATAATAAAACTTTGATCAGCTCAAATTCCCTAAATCCATTATCACCTAAACATCTCATGTCCTCTTTGCATCTAATGATGTTATCATTCATGCATTGGGAATGATTTTCCTTCCTAACCATGTTGGTGAGAAGATCCTCCATGAAATATTCTATATCATAGAAGGGGATTTTTAATACAATTTTCTTCTTAGATTACATTGGATCCATGTCATGCATTGTGTCCCCTCCAAACTTCATCACTGCATCAAATATGAGCACAAGGGAAATATTTTTACACTTCCCAATGATGTTCCTCCCTTCAAAGCATGTAACATGACCTATCAACCTAACAATGTATTTTTGCCAGCAACAACCCATCTCATCCAAGCTACCCAATGATTATTCCTAGACAAATTCATGGAAAAAATTATGTTGGGAGAGTATAGTATTATCATGCTAAACATGATCCCTACACCTCATCATCTTGGTAAACCTGAAAAGGATCCAATGTATCAACCCAATGTCAAGGACATCATTCATTTTTTCCCACCTCATCTTCACATCTATCTCATCTATGGTGGTGTTGATTCCACTTCTTCTCACATCATTGACCTTCCCCACACTAGACCTTATACTAGAGGTTATGGATTCCTCGAAAAACCCTCCTTCACCCACACCTATCTTCACCATTGTGCATGGAAGGTATTTGGCATGGGATTTTATGAGAAGGGCACGTATGACTTTATCATTGACCAATGTCGTAAACCTCACGAAAATTTGGTACTAGGTTATCAGGAGAAATATACCGATCCTCTCCCACCATCCACAATGATTATAGACATACCTTATCCACCTTCCCCATCCCATGAGGCCATGGATATGGATGAAAAAATTTCTATCACTTCTGAATTATTTTTATCCTCGACCATCACCTTGGGATTGATAACTTATTAGTGTGAGAATCATACTAGGTCCCTTCCCCTTATTCATCTAGAGATGATAGAAGAAGATTCTTCTACCATCAACATTTTTCATTACACTCACAATGATGCCATCCTTTCCCATATAGGGGCATAATATTCTTATCTTCATAAGACCTTACCATCCAACACATCCACTTTTCTCAATGAAGCCACCATCGACATCAATATTAGGACTCCTCAGGAGCCTCGCATCCTCAAAGTAGGTCAATCTCTTGATCCATAAGAGCTTGAGTCTTTCACCACATTCCTTTCTCATCATAGTAAGGAATTTGCATGGTCATATGCTAACACTATAGGTCTTGATCCTTTTATTATTTTCTCAGTAACATTGTCACTTTTTCTAATGCTAATCCGTTGAAGCAAAAAGCTTCACCGCATGTACCCTCGAGTTGCCCTCCTTTTCAAAGAGGAGTTGCAACATCTTCTTTCTACTAACTTCATCATCCCCACTGACTATCCCCAATGAATTTTAAACATTTTTCCTATCACAAAAACCGACCGGTAAGATTTTTATATGCATAGACTTTTGAGATCTGAACCTTGCTTTCCCTAAAGATGACTTCCCCCTTTAAACATCGGTTAAGTTGTTGATCTCACCTCAAGTAATGAGATGCTTTATCTTATGGATGGTTTCTCTAGTTATAATCAGATTCTCATTGTGCTAGAAGACCAATATAAGACCTCCTTGGGGAAAATTTTGCCATCGTGTCATGCCGTTTGGTCTAAAAAATGTTGGAGCCACTTATTAGTGGGCCATGACTTACATCTTTAAAAATATCATCCATAACACTATAAATGACTATGTCGATGATATTTTTGGTAAATTTAAACATCAAAACGATCATATTTTTTTCTGAATGTCCTTTTTGAGCACCTTATTCATTTCTTTCTTCATCTCAATCTAGCCAAGTGTGTATTTGGAGTGCTAACTGGAAAACTCCTTGGCTTTATCATGTCCATCAAGGGCATTGAATTTGACCCCACCAAAATCAAATTCATCATTGAGATGCCTCTTCCTTCTAATATTAAGTAGCTTCGTAGTCTCCAAGGCCAACTCCAATCAATTTTCCATCTTATATCGAAACTTTCATATTGTTTCAAACCCTTTCATCATCTTATCTATAAATATATAGAATTTAACTTGGACCATAACCGCCATAAGGATTTTAATGATCTTAAGCGGATCTCTTGTCCCCACCTCTCGCTTATACCTCCATGCGAGGGAGATCCCTTTTATACATATGTCTCTACAAATAAGCATGCTCTAGGGGCTATGCTAGCACATCATGATGACCAAGTTCATGAGAAATCCATTTATTACATCAGGTCACACCCTCTACGATTGTGAGACTCACTACACTTAAGTTGAAAATTTGTGTTGTTCTCTCTTCTTTTCCACTTCTAATATTTGACACCATCTTCTCAATCACAAAAATTATGTCGTCACTAGCTTTCATCTTCTCAAAATGATGCATTCTAAGCCCTATCACAATGATTGCATTACTCATGCTCATGACCAATTATCTCTGCTAGATTTCATCTCTCAAAATCTATTAAGGGCCAAACTTATCACATTTGAATTAACTAAGGCCCCTCTTCCTAGTACGCATCTTCCTCACGAGCATGTTCCAAATGAATCCATCAATTATTTCCACCATGACGAGGATACCTTTAAGATGACCCTCTTCTTCAATGTGTATGAGTGTTAGCAAGGGGGAGGCATTGGCATTTTTCTCATTCCTCCTAGGGATGCTCATATTCCCATTAGAAAAAGCTCAATTTTTAGTGCACAAACAATATGGCAGAGTATGAAGCCCTCATCTTAGGTCTTAAAACTGATGCTTTTCTAGGTTTTCGATTCTTGACATCTATGGGGATTTTGACTTTATCATCAAATAGGTTACATACAAATATAGATGTAAAAATGATACCCTTTATAAATATAGAGATATCATCCTTCTCCTCCTTGAGGCCTTCAACTTTTACGTTATCTAATCCACTCCTCTATCATCCAATCGTTTCACCGATACAATGACATCTCTTGCATCTCTCATCCCATGGATAACAGAGGAATACAAACTTTCTATTTTCATTCATCATATTTATCATCCATTCCATGACTTACCTCATGTTAATCTCGTCAATTTTTGTTCTTTGAATCTTTGGTATTCCCATATTTTCTATTATTTATCCAAATCTACCATTCTTTCCAATCTATCTAAGAATCGAAGGAGGTATTTTCTTCAATGAACTAACCATTATGTCATCCTTGGTGGTATATTCACATTGATCAGTTTTCTCTTCCCCTACCCATATCTAGGGCATAGACTTAGGGAACACTTCTTATGGAGAACCCTCTTCCCACATACAAGTTACATCATAGACCCCTTTATCATGTCAACATTAGGTTTATGATTTCATTCCATATTTCTTTCATGATCTTGGGTATAACTAACTATCAGTGCTTATATGTTAACATATGTTTTGGTTGCATATGCATTATGTTACTTAGATACCCTTCTATTTTACCTACAATGCAGTTGGAAGCATCATTTCTTCGCATGTCCCTTGATGCGATGTAGCATAAATTATACCCATAGGTCACCAATCATCAAGTTGTGTTCTACACTAAATTTTCCACATCGATCCTTTGTTCCTTTATGGTAACATTTACTTTGTCTCAATCCTTTGTGTACAATCCATGAACACTCACGAGATACAATTTACTTATTATATCTATCATCATATATCTTTATCATTCATCATCATCTATATTTATTAATCATAATCTATGTTTATCATCTATCACATCTATTTTTCAATTAAATATCACATATTAAAACATCCAACCATTGCAATAAATTCACCATCATCATCACATATCCACATCACATAATCATAATAAAATAATCAACATTACACAATTGACACATTCTAGAATATGAAAAAATCATATATCATATGTATATCATCAAAATAAAGTGTATCAATACATCATTGACTTTTAAGGGTTCTCTCTCAAAGCATAAATGTCAATAAAACTAGTAAAGTTCACATTAGAAAGCCTTAAAACTTGGCCCCGTGAGGCAAGTTATTATGTATTTCTCTTGGCCTCATCACCTCCACCTTGACCCTCTCCTTGATGTGGCTGAGCCACACTCATTGTGCTCCCAAATGGTCCTACTCCATCCACTACTCACCACCGCATGTACTCTCAATACCTAAATGTCCACAAAATCTTCTTGATCACAATCCCCTCATAATACTTATCCTCTATAGCTAAGGGTCTATATCAATCCATGTAAATCATATCAGGAGGTTCCATCTCTCCTCCTCCTTTTTATGTTATCAGTGTACCACCCATAGATTGTGGCCATAATCATAGAAATATCTCTAAAGCAGACTCTATATTCCTCCTAATGCCTCTTGTACTTGTCTCTCTCCTCGATGACTCAGTCCCTTTCCTCTCAAGTGGTCAGGACTCTTGTTGTGTAACATCTTGCTCCTAATGAGTGACATCCCTCTCAATTCTCACCAAAGCTAACTCTATGTGTATTTTTTCTATTTCTTCGAGTCTCCCCTTGATCTCCATCTCCATCTCCACCTCCAGGAGAAACCTCTACATCAATATCCATCTCCTCCTCTTCCTCATCCCCTCCCTCTCTAGATATCCTAGCCACCCAAGTAATAATCATCTACTTAGACAATCTTTCTCTAACTACTGCATCATCATCCTCATCCTATGGTGTTGGTGCCTCCTCCATCAAGTCTGCCATGTCGGGCTAGGAAGATCCCTATCTATCTCCTCACTCCTATCGAACAACCCTAAATTATTGTCGACCTTATCAAACTAAATGACCTCAATCATATATGGAATGTGACCCTACACCCACCTTTTCCTCATACCAATCAACTCTCCATCTACTCCTGGTCATACAAAGTGAAGTCCCTATCTGGTTTTCATATGATGTGATCTCCCTCAAGCTCTACAAACCTTTAACTATACTAGTCTGCATCCCTCACTCTTATATCCCTCTCGAGCTTGATCATCTCACCATCTCAATAATCCCACTGTAAGCTCTATATGGTCCCTTGTGACCCATGGTAGCCTTGGTGGCATGATGAATAAAATGTTCTTATAAGCCTAGTAGTGTAGGAGGAATCTTACATCTAGCCTTGTCCTTCTCTCAGCTCTATACATCAATTAATCATAATACACCTGCACTAGTAGAGTGGTACCAAATGAGAAAATTGTACAATAATCAACCATATCAGCCAGGGGCCCCTGCTAATGCTCATGCAAAATTGGATCCCCCTAAGTCCGGTAGCGCATAGAAAGAAATGACCATCATAAAAAAAAATATCAATTTACTCTGTGTATCCCCATTCTCATACCTCATCTCATATGAGAACGCACTGATGCAAATGTAATATGGGGTGCATCAGCTCTAAACATCCATATCAACACTATTAATCTATTATCTAGTGTAATGGGAAATATGTGCTCCTCTCAGTATTAGTAGTCTAAGGATGTGATACACATCCTCCAAGGTGATCATCATCTCACCTATCTTGAACTAGAAGGTGCATGTATACATATCCCACCTCTCAAATAATGTGATCATTAACCCCATGTCTAGTGGGATCCTCGATAGTGTCAAAATCCTCCTAATCCCACTACTACTAAGTGATGTCACTCAAAGATCAAATACATCCCCTCGGTCTAGTTTTATAGTGTTGGTACCTGCACCCTCAAATACAAGGTCTCCCCGACCTATCATAATACAAACAACAAGTAGACATCGTTTTTCCATCATCATTTTACACCATAATATTTCTATATATCAAAATCATCCATTTTGACCCTCATCGATGTCGGCCTAGGTCATCATCACACTAGGGATAAATCGACGCATTTTAGGGATAATTTGATGGTGACCCTATCTAGTCATTGTCAATCGCCCTTGGCACTAACCCAAATTTCTAAAAAATGCAAACAAAATAAATAAAACATTAAACAAATTTAAAAAAAGATAGGGTTTTCATTACTCACCATCCTGTGAACCCTCGGCATTTCATGGCTACTCCTCCAACCTCCATCTCTCTCCAAATCATGATATCCTTTTATAGCTTTAAGCTATCAATTTGGAACTTGTAGGTGTGAAAATGAGCTTGGTTAGCTGACTTTCAGGCTTGTATAGTCACTGACCTAAGTCGTAGCCGACTCCCTTTGGCTCATCGTCAATGTGCCTAAAGCAACATCAACTCACCTTGAGCGTCATCTAATCAACCTCCCATTTTCCATCATGTGCTCTTTTTCTAGGGCACCATGTCATCATCTCTATTTCAAATTCCACCTTTATTTCTATATTTATTTCCCATTGGAGCATTTTGTATCCTTGATTTTTCATATTCTACCTTTTTAGCCATTTTTTGTCCTTTACCAAGCAACCATTATTTCCATTCTCATCCTTCCATCGATTACTCATATTTGAAGGATTTCACATTACATTCACATTAAGTTGTGCATAATTTTGATGTGATACTATGACCCGTTGGTCCCCATGGCTTGCATCCACATTAAGTAATTTCCCATTGGATTCCCTCCATTTCACTATGATTTTTTCTGACTCATAAGTCTATAGGACATTTACGTTGTTTCTCTAAAGACTATGACATTTGTTTCCTACCAATGTGGCTCCTAAAATCACTGCCATATTTTTAATTATTTTTGCTTGAATCCTTCTTGCTTGGGGCATCTCATCTTGACTCATCATTTTACCCTTCTTTCTTCTCCCATCCACCCATCTTCATCTATCTTTTTCAAACTTGTGATTGATTCCTGTTGCATCATCGACCCCTCATTTGACAAGGATCACATCATCAATCCCTCATCATCCTTCATTTTACCCTTTTATCTCCCATCATTTTTGTCCCATGGCTTACCCAACGTAAACCACTTTGAATAAAAAGGGGAAAATGTAGACACCAAAATTTGAGATTGATACCCTTATTATATGCATTTTCTTCCTTTACCATGATCACCTATCTAGACACCCTTGTTAATTATTTCATGTCCATGTTAACATGCCCATATTTCCCATCCATTATCTTATCCCTTTTAATTTATTATTAACCTTCACCTATTATCCCCTAATCCTCACATTGTTATCTATTTGATCCTAAGTATTCCTAATTTCCCTTCTCTACATTGTTTATCACCCCTAAACCCCTAGTTCCTAATCCCTAAGATTTTCCTATCTTTTATTTAATCCATTTTTTCCCCCATTTACCCATATCACTTCCTAGAAACCATAACCCATCTAAATGCTTTAAATAACTCGTCCAAATCTATAAAATCCCCATCTATCGAGTAAATCATATTTTTACCACCTGAATAGACCATTCCCTGTAGTTGGCGGTGACCCACCTGGTCTCTATTGAACCTATAAGGAATAATTTACCTCTCCCAAAATGAGGCATAATCATAACTTCCTTATGTTTTTGCAATCTTATCTTCGTTCCTCATATTTCTTACAACTTTTACATTCTTCTTGGAATCCCTTTGAGCTTATTTACAAGAATTATAGAGACTTTGGGAGTTTATCTGATATTATATTAGTTTATGCTATCATTTCTTATCATTACCATTATCTTGCATTCACTAACATTTTTAGGTTCATTTATTGTCGAGTTTCATATCTAGCATCTTGTCTCGGTCGTTCTATTTACATGTTTTTTGTCTAACCCATCCACCCTAGGCCCCGTGTTCAACACTACCCAAGTCGTTGTCACTTCTATCAGGTATCCATAGACCTAACCCTATTCTCTCACCTATTCTTCCCTTTAGATCTTCATCGGTTTGCTTCCCCATTCTCCTACTCATTTCCGGTTCTCATATCTACCACTTTGCTTATCCATCGGTCAAAAATTTATTCTTCATGTCTTTGGTCGCCACCAATAGAGACAAGTCACCATTGACCCATGTCTTGCTAATATCCAATCTATCCAAAATCCCACTTTCTTGCATCTTGTTTTTTTCTCTGTCACAAAAATTCCTCTATAGGTTGTTGTTAGTGCTTACAGGTATCTATCATCATCTTATCTACACTCATATCCCTCCACTCATGTTGTCATCTACCTACCATCTACAACCTAGGTTGTCATTTACCCATCGAGGTAAATTTACTTTTGATTTATTTAGATCAGATGTGAACTTTTTATCCATTTTTATAATTTCCAGATTTTGTTTAGCTTTAGTTTCTACATGTTATTAAATCCTTCATTATTGATTTTATCATCTTATATCAAACACAAGGGTTGACATCTACATAAATAAGTTAATACTTCTTGGAGCTGACTTCATCAGAAACCCCTCATCTATCATCTAACCCATTTTTCTCTTAGTTACCTTTGTTTTGAAGGTTCATCAAATTCTATGAGGAAATATACTTTACACCCATCTTTTTATTTCTATCTTCTTTCAAAGTACCTTAAACCCTTACATCTTTATATTTGTTTATTTTTATTTAGTATCAAGTTCACTAATCAACACGAAAGAGAAAATTTGATCACTAGTTACCCCCACCTATAAAAAAACCACGTTGTTACTCTTTTTTATATCTTGTAGTTAGGCCTTTTGTTGGGGTGTGGCCCCCACCTATCACAAAAAACCACGTTGTTACTCATGCTTATCTAGCCTTTGGGGATTTTATATTTTGGGGTATGGTCCCTTCCAAAACCATTTACCAGTAAAAAAAAATGAAGATCAATATGAATAGTTCACTTTTCTTATTGCCCTAGATTTTTATTTTAGGTTACCAATCCATTATTGAATTCAATTGTCCATGTGATTTCACATTTTTCATTTTTTCACTATCACAAGATTGAATTTTTATCATTACAGGCTCACCATGTTCACAACTAGTCTTGTGTTCTCCATTATAAAATTACTCCTGATTTGTCGTGTTCTCTATCACTGTTATTTCTTTAGAACTGATATTTTGAAAATTTCAACATTGTCATATACCTCTTGTTGATTCATGCTCAAAAGTTGCACCAAATATTTATCTTTCCCACATAGTGACTCATTATTAACCTTGATATTACTTTCTATGATGGAGGTAATATCCTTATGAATGAATACATCCACAAGAGATTCAAGAATTTCCTTTCCTTTCCATGCATCATGATTACAATATTCTTCACAAAATGGGAAAGATAAAGATGCATCTTCACATTGATACCCATCACCAATGTTTCAATAGGGGCATTGATCTCTTTCATTTATTGTATTTCATTATTGAACATCTCAGTGCATCAAATAAAGGATCAAGAATGAACTCATACTTATCTTGCATAGTCATTAGATGGGTTAGAACTTCAAGACTAGTTTGAGGGTCTTCGGTTCCTTCTGCAACCTTTAGAATATCTTACACATATTGCTTCTTTAAGGCTTCCCCAACTCACCTTCACATTAATTTGAAAAAACCTCACATTGGGTCTCAAAGAGATGACTTGAAACCTATAAATCATATGGTCATAACTCATTTGAAACATACTCTTTCTCATTATCTACATTTCTTATCATTTTGGGGTTTCCTTCTTGCAAGTCAAGGCATACCTAATTTTCATCATTTTCAAATAGAGAAATAAAATCCATGCTAAATGGGAAAGGTACATGTTCCAGTTTAGAATAAACCAAATCATCCTCATGTTCCTTGATTGGTTCCATCACCTTTGGGGACTCTTCCATCAAGAAATTCATTTCTTTTTCACCTATTACGCCTTAATGTGTTGTTATATGCTTCTTGACACAAATTTGACTAGAATGATGCTTTAGAATCCTTTGAAAGTTTATAGAGGGTGATTTTTTTATTTGAGAAATGGAACATATTCTTTCACCCATGATGATGGAAAAAATCAAAAAATTAATAACAACCGAGCCACAACAACTTTATGAGTTGAAATTGGAAAGTTTCTACTTTTAGCAGGTCCTAGCCAGGACTATCATTTTTAGAAATTTTACATTGTTTTCACTTCTTGATGTTTCTTTCATGTTCAAGGGACCACATATATGGATAATTCACCTCATTTTACCACTTTTAATTCTTATACATTCCCTCCATGACCACATGCTATTTTTAGTAAGTCCATTATAGGTGTCGAATTGCAAAGAAAACAATCTTGAAATTTTGGGTTTTATTCCAAGACTCCCTACTCTAAGATTCTTTCATCTAGATCCGATCTCTCATTCCATGACTCGGTTATCAACCGATCTCTCATGTTAACTTGAAGTTTAGAATACTTTATGTATACCACGTATACTTGGTTCTCTTACCCTATTTTGGGTACTAAGTGATCTATTTAAAGAACCTATCTAAATATTTGTTACCAATATTCATCTAACATCACGTTGCTTTAAACTAGGTGACGTAGGACAATGTAACTAGTAGCTTGTGATACTTTGGCCAAATATTTTCAACATACTATTCATGTTACTATTCCTAGATGGCATACACATCATTTCAAAATACGCCCTTCACCTCACTCTTTTCGTTATCTAGACTAGTCTTCACTGACTACCGCCAGTCCACCTACCCAAGGTTTGACCCTAGCCTGGTTAGAAACATAATTTATTATAGGAAGATGCTCACAATGTCTTAGGGTAAATGGGCATACTCGGTTGACCTAAGTCAGCTAGATGTGCCAAGGTACCCTGAGCCATTAAAAGCCACTACCTATCCTAAACATGCTACTAACTTGACCTAGAGAGAAACTAAGTTCAAGTCCTTATTTGTGTGTAGATCTAGATGATCAATGCAGAAGGGTGTTGCCACATGTCAACTGCAATGTTGTATCCTCGAGAAGACCCTTGTCTTCTCGAAGGTACAACCTTGCCTTAGCTTGTGTGCCAACATCCTATAGAAACTACCTCATCACGATGTACATACCCCAAGGAGGTTATTAATACATTATTAATTTGGATTATTACATAGATTACAACAACCCTGCTAAACCCTAATCTAACACTCCATAAGATCTTTTCTAAATTAGATTTAATTAGAAATTAAAGAAATTCCTTAACTTATGATTTCTTTTTATGTTCGTTTTACAAAGCTTAATAAACAGATATCTAAAAATAGGACAACAACATCATAAGTTCCATTATATTGTAATCTTAACCATTCAAAGAAGGTGTAGCAACCAAATAGGTTCAACTATAGTAGACTTTATAGGGAAATGAAGTCTAATGATTTACGATCATATCACCATTCTTTAGATTACATTCCTTTGAGCGAGGAAGAGTCTTCCTCTACATGATTAAGTGTTAGGGTTTGTCATACCCTTCTTATCTTTCACATTCTCTATAGTTTTACTGCATATTCAATACACATTCCATTACTATGTTAGAATTGTTTAGATAAAAATCATTATCTTATGCAACTTAACAAGTTGCATCTTATTAAGGGAAATTAAACTAATTCCCTTTATCTAACTTATCAAGTTTATCCGAATTAAGCATATAACAGATATGAAGAATATCATCAAGATAGGATTTCCATCTTCTTCATAAATACAAGATAATTTACACAACCAATACAAGTAAATCTCCAACATTCAATTCATCATTATAAACTTATTCATTTACAAGACTATGCATTTTAGGCGTACTGTATAACAAACAACCTCCATTCTAAAAAGAGTACAACTTTTATTTTTCAATACAACTCATGAATGAATCGAAACTCTTTACATAAGATCCAAAATTAAATAAGCCAATACAACATGAAATTCTTGTCTTCTTTTATCACTTACGATGTCCATCTACAAAATTTCTAGCATGGGTCAGTTCAATGAACTGAGCATGATAAGCACTAAGCATTAAAGTAAAGTGCATTCCACTAATTGTTTCATTAAACAACTCTACTTTAATGAAACAATTAATATACATCATACAAACAATCATAAGTAATAACATCTAGAAAGAAGAACAATTAAGAGAGTCTGAATTCACTTTTAAGAAAAGAGCATAATATAATCAGTAACATCATAATTATATCACAAGACTTAATTGATCCTATCAATTACTTTAACAACCAACAAGTCTTGTCATTCAATTATTCCATAACTCCATAAGAATAGAAATACACATTTATCTTTACCAAGCAAAAAAAGAAGTTAGTTACAACATAGCTCATACTAGTATGCTTCATCTTTCCATATAAACCAAAGAAGAGAATCAATACATACCTATTCCCTAGACACAATTCATCTGAAGGAAAAAATCAAATTAGTACACACCACACTACCTCAGTCCAAGATATCAATATAAGGAGTCCATAAATAAAGAGGCAACATCTAACCAAGAGTCCCAATTCAATCCAAGTAGATTTAAAATAGTCTAATAGAAAGCCTTACTAACTTCTATCTGTTAGTAGATATAATGCAAAGATATGAACCCAAATTTCCAAAAATCCAAGTGATACTCGAATAAATAGATCTCTTAACCAATCCACAAGAAGTCCCCTTCTCGAAAGAGAATTAATTAAAGAGAAGTTCATCAATGAACTGATAAATCAACATAAAAAGGATCTCAAACAGAAAACCCATTCCATATTTCATTTCATCTATACTATGAAATGAAATCCCTCATCTAATTTAAACTTAGAAGTTCTCATCTAGTTCCCCCAAAAGAGAACACAAAACCGAATGCACAATAAAAGAATTCACACTACATACTTTCATCACAAATCTTACAACTGGTTTCCTTTTTCCATACTCCAAGCTCAAGTTTAATTCAAACTCGAACGAAATTTATAATATGTTCCCCCAATAATTGTCCCCAAGAGAACATAATTATTTCTCTATAAAACTTGGAGGTTCAATCAAAGATACAATAAAGAGAAGAAATCCTCCAATCGTAAAATATTACAAGGTCAAAACAACTCATGACTCGAAGACTGAATTCCCATTACAAAGTATTAACAAAAAAATGCAAATGAGAAGGTAGTTTGTAATCCCAAATAAGAGAAACATTACCAAGCATTCAGATCAGTGATATTGTATCCTTTCAAACAACATATAATATAATAGGTTTATATTCAACATTCTATTAAAACCCACAAATCAGATGAAAGATCAGAAGAGAGTAAGAAAACTTAACAATTCATTTAAGACAAGCTCTATCCCAAACTTCTTCCAACTCAACTGAATAGATTCATCACCAGCCTCTTTGAGTCCCAGCTAAAATATTATGATAGGTAAGGATTTGTTTCAACATCAAAGACAAAAAGGAAGTAAATAATATTCTTCTATAAACCCTTATCTTCTAACGATTGATCCAAATGACTAAAGCTCAACTGATCCCACAACAGATGTAGTTCCAGTCCATTTAATTCAAAGAACAAACAATCAAACTTCCCACAAGACGTGGGTTCACTCAGGATAGAGAAGAAGAAGATACACTTCGAATTCACATGCCTTGTCCAAGTCAAGAACACAGTGCAGTTGAAAAGGTAGAAGTAATACAACCATTCCTTCTCAGAATCAAAATAGAGGAAACCTCAAAAGGAGTTACATGGTCTACCTCTTACCAAACAAAACTCACAAGACCCCTTTGAGTAGACAAAATAAAATGAGGTTAAAGCTTTACAATCCTTAATACCCACTAAACTCCAGCTCAGAATACCTGTACTGTGTCAAATACAAGCTTCAAAACATAAGTTCAAACAACACAAGCTCAAATACGAGCCTATAACAAAACCCATGGCCCTAACACATGAAAGCTCAGTAAACACCAATGCTCTATTACGGGTTCAAACATTTCCAAATCCATAAAGAAGATTAAAATCCAGTTCAGAGCATGAGTACAGAACAAAACTCAACAACACAACAGTAAGTTCAGCATTCACAAGAACCGAATACGAGTATAGTTGTTGAATACGAAGGTTCAACCAAAATTTCAGAGTTACACCAAGTTCTCACTCATCCCAAAACAAACACAAAGTTCCAAACACAAGCTCATAACAAAACACAAGCTCCCACACAAGCTTGAAACAACCACGGAACTTCACTAAAAGCTCAATGAATTACAAGACTAAAAATAGAGATTCAGAACCATTCAAGAACAAGCCAATTTAATCAACCTTAGTCTCAAATGCAAGATACAGAGATTTGAATACAAGCTACAAAGATTCAAATACAAATTTCAAAATTCAAGTACAAGTTACAGAGTTTCAATACAAATTCACATGCAAACCTCTAACAACTAGTTCAGAGAAAGTTCCAAAGAACTACCATTAACAACCAAGGATTCGTATTCCAAAACCCACATAAATTTCAAGAAAACATGCAAGTAATTAACCAGATACATCATGCAAAAATGTATGTCCAGTGACCAGAGTTGTTTTAATGAATCATTTAGAAGAAAGCAAGAAATCTTAATGGGTAGAGCCTATCATGCCTGATAGTGCTTCTGCTGATTCAAAGAAGACTTCCACCGAGTTTCCAACTCCTCTTCTTTTCCAAGCAAGATCAACCAACAATAATATTTTTCCACAATGCCTCTTATACATTCCTCAAACCAAAAATAGATCAAAGAATTCAAAAATAGCCACTAAGTGTAGATCAAATTGCTGGTTCAAAAACTAGATAGCTCCATGTAGAGAAAAATCATGAAGCATGCAAAGAAAAACAACCCCCAACAAATCCACCAGCATGCCTTCCAAGATAACTTGCTTACCAAAACCGAGGTGAATTAATGCCATTAATTTGCATATTCCCACCTATCTCTCCTTGCCACCACCATCCAAAGTTGGCGAGACCAAATTGAATTTCCACATCCATTTCCAAACTTAGTGATGCCTCCACGTAGGTTCCACTAAACTTTAACTAGCCCCTACCAAACTGGTAGTACTTATATGCCTTAAAACCAAATCAAATCAAAATCAAATCTCATTAAAATCTTAGGAACCATTGCTTAGCTTAGCTCCCACTTGCCAATCGACCCATAGGTTCCCTTCCATGCCCATTAGTTTAGGATAGATACAATTTTCTTAGGTTAGATCTTAGGTTAATTTAAAAGTATAACCTTAGGATATAACCTTCAATCAAATAGATTGTCACCTTAGGTTAGGTCTTAGTTTAACCAAATAGTATAGGCAATAGGTTAGAAATAACTTAGCATCCCTTAGGTTATTTTCCCCACATACTAACTTAGTGTTAACAACTTAGGTTAGGATGTCATCCCACGTAGAGTGGCGTAGAAAGAGTTAGGAAACTTTACCTATGTCTCAAATCCCATTAGGATAGACCTTATTAGATATAGGACACATTAAACACTCTCTTTCTCTAGAATCCCAAGTAGGTTTCCCTTTCCCTTAACGCCATTAAGCACCCTAAAAAAGGTCAATCAAGAAGAGCCGAGCACAACACACAACAAAATGTAGGCATGGTATTTCAAGATAATAAAGAATTTACAACAAACACAAGTTCAGTCATTAAGTCTCTTAATGAATGTGTTAATTTTTCATTCATTCAGTTAGATAAGAAGATTTAAAACATTCCTTGGATCACTGGAATTGATCCAAGGATGAGTCAGTCAAAAGAGATAAGTTTGCAACTCTAAAAATCCGATTGCAACTTATCAATAAGAAGTGAAAATGGATTCTTGAAAGCCATGTCATTTCAGTCCAATGAATCCAAGAGCACAGATGATTTATCCATAACAAGCATGATTTTCAACCATCAAGGAAACACACCTAATTTAAGAAAATCACATGCCAATGCTTGTAATGCAAAGAGAAATATAACAGTTTGTTCAAGGTGTTACATACTTCCCTCCTAAAAAGAATCATCATCCCGATGATTATCTCATTTTAATCATTGCATTCTGAATAATCAATTTATTCACTTTCATAACATAAGTTTGCAACAATATCTAAATTTTAAGTTCCAAAAATCAGCATTCACAAAGCTTCTTATTCATAAATTAATAGTTGTCTGCCCATAATCGGTAGACTTATTGACATATAAAGACAAAATCACAAATTTTTATCAGTCATCATAGTCAATTTTGATCAAATAAATATGGAAAAGTAGTTTTCATATCGTCCAAGTTTTCCCAAGTTGCACTTTCTTCATTAAACTGGTCCCATTAGACCTTACATTGACTTATCTCATGATTTCTTAAATGCAACTGGTGAGTTTCCAACACTCATATGGGTTTAACCACGATTATTCCTGGTCTTGGACCTTGTAAGGAATTCCAATTTAACACATGTGATAAATCTGAAATGTATTTCTTAAGAAAAGAAATATGGAAAACATCATGCATTCATGACAAAGCAGGAGGTAATGCTAAATGGTAAGCTACAGGGTTGATTATTTCAACTATCTCAAAAGGTCCCACATAATGAGGTGATAACTTGGCAGCCTTGCCAAAAGTTATAGAGCTCTTTTTCAGTTTAACTCAAGAAAGACTTTCTCACCAAGTTCAAATTTCTGTCTACCCACTTTAAATCAGCATAACTCTTTTTCCTATCAGCTGCTTCCTTCAAGCATTCACAAATCATTTTAACTTGTTGTTCCATTTCAGTAAGAATTTCAGGTCCAATTACCTCTCTATCCTCAATGTTGTCCCAACTAATAGGGGTTCTACATTTTCTTCCATATAATGCTTCAAAGGTGCCATCTTAAGAGAGGCATGATATGTATTATTATATGCAAACTCAACTAGTGGAAGGTACTCTTCCCACTTATACTATTGTTGTCCATACAATACATTCGTAACATATCCTCTAAAACTTGATTAACTCTTTCAGTTTGTCCATCCATTTTCAGATGATACATAAACTGAAATTTAGCTTAGTTCCTAGAGTTGCATTAAGCATTTTCCAAAACCTTGACGTCATTCTAGGATCTCTATCTCGATATGATTAATTCAGTACTCCATGTAATCTAAAAATTTCATGTGTACAAATCTTTTAGCTAACACAGGAGAATCATCCTTCAGATTACCAGCAATAAAATGTGCTACCTTTGTTAGTTTATCCACAACTACTAAAATAACATCATGTTTATTTCTTGACATAGGCAACCCTTGTACAAAGTCCATGCTTATCACTTGCCATTTGTACTGTGGTATGCTATGAGGATACAATAAACCGGCTGGGTGCATATGTTCCACTTTAACACATTGACACTCAAGGCAATGTGTCACAAAATCTATAACATCCTTTTTCATTCCTTCCAGAAATATTGTTGTTTTATATCAACAAGCATTTTTGTAATACCAGGGTGTCCAGAAAAAGGTGAATTGTGAAATTCTGCTAACAATTTCTTTCTTAAATCATTTAGCAAAGGTATGTATACCCTGTTTTCAAATCTTAAGATTCCTTCATTGTCAAAGTGAAAACCTTTATACCTCAATCATTAGGATCTACAGCAAGCACTTTTCTTTTACTTGTTGAAAGTAAGAATCAGATTCCATAACACTTTTTACTTCATCCTTAAATTGAGTTCTCAATGTTATAAGAGCAGAAATGTGCTTCCTATGACTTAGAGCATCAACCACTTTTTTCTTTACCCTTGATATAATTGATGTCAAAATCATATTGAGACAAAAACTCTAACCACCTTCATTGTCTTGCATTAATATTTGGCTGAGTGAAGATATACTTCAGCCCAAGATGATCAGTTTTTAATTCAAAAGGTTTACCAAGTAGGTAATGCCTCCAAACTTGCAGTGCATGAATAATGGCAGCAAGCTCTAAATCATGTGGAGCATAATTCAACTCATGTAACTTTAGTTTTCTACTTTCGTAAGCTATGACATGATCATTTTGTAACAAAATACCTCCTAGACCTTCACTAGATGCATCAGTTACCACCATAAAATCTCCATTAGGATCTGGTACTACTAGAATAGGTGTAAAAGTTAACTGTTCCTTCAAATTTTTGAATGCAATTTCACATTTCTCACTCCAAACAAACTTTTTATCCTTCTTCTGTAAAGAAGTTATTGGTGCAACCACCTTAGAGAAGTCTTTTACAAATTTCCTATAGTAACCAACAAGCCCCATGAAGCTTCTAACTTCATGTACATTCTTTGGTGCAGGCCACTCAGTTATAGCTACAATTTTAGAAGGATCTACAAAAATTCCATTCTTACTTATTACATGTCCCAAATAGTGTACTTTTGTCATAAAAAGAACATTTAGATAGCTTACCATATAACCACCTCTTTCTCAAAATTTCCAAAACTATCTTCAAATGCTCATGGTGTTCCTCAATACTTTTAGAATATATGAGAATGTCATCCAAGAATACGAGCACAAATTTTCCAAGTATTCTTGAAATATTATTCATTAAGTTCATAAATGTTGTAGGTGCATTTGTTAATCCAAAAGGTAAAACCGTGAACTCATAATGTCCATACCTTGTTTTGAAAGTTGTTTTATGAATGTCCTCATCCTTAATCCACAATTGATGATATCCAGATCAAAGATCTATCTTAGAATATACCAATGCTCCATGCATCTGATCAAATAAATCATCAATCCTAGGGAGTGGGTATCTATTCTTGATTGTTTCTTTGTTTAACATTCTATAATCAATGCACAATCTAAGTGTTCCATCCTTCTTTTTCACAAAAATTACAGGTGCTCCCCAAGGTGAAACACTTGGTCTAATCAAACCTTTAGACAAAATTTCTTGCAACTGAGCCTTAAGCTCTACTAATTAATAGTAGTCATTCGATATGGTGCTTTAGAAATTGGTTCGGTTCCTAGGCTTGATCTCTATTGTGAAATCAAACTCCCTTTTGGGTGGAAGACTTGACAATTCTTCTAGAAATACATCACTGAAGTCTCGTAACAATGGATATCATTCCATGACATCACTTGTTCTCTTTAGTTGTTTCAGAAATTTTCACTACATATAAGGTACAACCTTTATTTTTGGCCTTTTTAAGTTGCATAGTTGATAGTTTTCTAACAAAATCTCACGTTTCACACCCTAAATCTCTGTTGTTTTCTGCAAGTCATCTAAACAACTAATGTGTTTTTCAAAATAGTCCACTTTAGCCTTATGTTCTACTAACCAATTAACACCTATGATTACATCATAAGACCCCAAAGGTGCAACATAAAGATCAACTTCAGTGGAAAAGTTAGGTAAATCAAGGACTACTCCAAAAAGACACATACTAACTATATGAACAACATTGTTTCCATACTATACAGTCCATGTTTTATCCATGTTTCCAAATTTTCTTTTTAGTTTTGATGCTAATTTATTAGAAATAAAACATTCAATAGCTCTAGTATCAAAATAATAGTTATAGGTAAACCAAATAACTTACCCAAAACTTCTATAGGCGTGGCCTGTTTCTCAACCTGCTTGTCAGCTACTGCAGTGTGTATCTTGTGCTTGTTGATTACGATCATCCTTTTTCAAAGGGCATTGATTTGCGTAATGATCTTTTCCATAGTTATAACAGCCTCCTACAGTCCCTTTCTAGGCTCGGGTTTATTGTCAGCCCTAGAGTTATCATTTTGACCCCCATAGGTCTTCTACCCATTATTATTGTTCTTGGAAAAGTTGTTCCGTGCATTACCAACAAACTTGTTTGTTGCTGCTTTCTTATTAGTATCAGATGAAAACTTACTTTTCATTCCAAATTTCTTCCATGGTCCTTTCTTAGGTGCAAGAGATGATGAAGAGGAGTTGGGAATTTTCTTCCTTACTTCCTCCTTATGAGCAAAAATTGCCTTCAATTTCTATTCCTACCTTATGGCCTTTTCAACAACCCCTTCCATCATGGTTGGGTTGTGAACATCCACCTCTCCTCCTATAACGGATTCAATCCCATGATGAATTTCCATATCTTAAACTTCTCATCAGTTTGGTACTAAGGTACATACTTAAGGAGTTTAGTAAACCGCTCCCAATACTCAGTTATAGTTAGCTTTCCTTGAGCTAAGTTCTGAATTCAGTCATTTTCTGATCATAGTAAAGTTATGGCAGCTAAAACATTGCCTAAAGTAACCTTTAAATTGATCCCATGTGATATTAGTTTCATCAATGTTTAACTCAGCCTTATGGCTGTCCCACCATGAAGATGCCTCATGGGAAAGCTGATATGCTCCCCATATCACCTTTGTTTCTTCTGAGAAATTCCTTATTGCAAAGTATTTCTCCATTTCATTGAGCCAATTCTCAACCCCATCTCCTAATGTGGTGCCATCAAACTTGGGTGGACTTATCCTTTTTATATCATTAGTGAGTTCAACTACTAGCCTAGCCTTTTTGTTCTCAGGCTGATCAGGTATGTTCACATTGTTATTATCAACACCTACATTGGTGTTGTCCCCAGGAGGTGGCTGATTATTGTTATCAACATCATCTTCCTCCTCATTTCCCATTACTTGTTGTTCAAGTATAACCAAATGATCTCTTGTGTCCAACAGGGCAAGAAAGGATCTCATCAGTTTCTAGGTAGTTGCTGCTCCTTCCTCAGGTGGAGGATTATTTGCAACATTTCCTCTTGTTCTAACCATTTTCTGTTACAAGAAAATTTAAGTTTCATCAGATTATGGACACAATAGGTCCAAGAGCTACAACCTTCAACTCTGATACCAAGATGTAACATTCCCATTTTAAGACTTTAGAAACAAGGGAATTTTTTTTTTTTTTACAATAATGTTCTCTGTTCTAAATAAAACATCATTTAGAACACACATTCCATGCCAATCAATCTCATAATAGATAACCATATGTAGCTATAATGACTCGGTATGATATCGATCTCTCATTCCATGACTTGGTTATCAACCGATCTCTCATGTTAACTTGAAGTATAGAATACTTTATGTATACCACATATACTTGGTTCTCTTACCCTATTCTAGGTACTGAGTGATCTGTTTAAAGAACCTATCTAAATATTTGTTACCAATATTCATCTGACATCACGTTGTTTTTAAACTAGGTGACATGTAGGACAACACAACCAACAACTTGTGATACTTTGGCCAAATATTTTCAACATATTTTTTCATGTTACTATTCCTAGATGAACATACTCGTCATTCTATATATTAGTCCTTCACCTCACTCTTTTCTTATCTAGATTGGTCTTTTTACACTACTACCATCACTCCACTACCCCGAGGTTTAACCCTAGCCCTAGGTTAGAAACATAATTTATTATAGGAAGATGCTCACAATGTCTTAGGGTAAATGGGCATACTCGGTTGACCTAAGTCAACCGGATGTGCCAAGGTACCTTGAGCCATTGAAAGCTACTACCTATCCTAAACATGCTACTAACTTGACCTAGAGAGAAACTAAGTTCAAGTCCTTATTTGTGTGTAGATCTAGATGATCAATGCAGAAGGGTGTTGCCACATGTCAACTGCAACATTGTATCCTCGAGAAGACCCTTGTCTTCTCAAAGGTACAACCCTACAGTTGGCATGTGCCAACATCCTACAGAAACTACCTCATCATGATGTACATACCCCAAGGAGGTTATTAATACATTATTAATTTGGATTATTACATAGATTACAACAACCCTACTAAACCCTAATCCAACACTCCATAAGATCTTTTCTAAATTAGATTTAATTAGAAATTAAAGAACTTCCTTAACTTATGATTTCTTTTTATGTTCATTTTACAAAGCTTAATAAAATGATATCCAAAATAGGACAACAACATCATAAGTTCCATTATATTGTAATCTTAACCATTCAAAGAAGGTGTAGCAACCAAATAGGTTCAACTATAGTAGACTTTATAGGAAATGAAGTCTAATGATTTACGATCATATCACCATTCTTTAGATTACATTCCTTTGAGTGAGGAAGAGTCTTCCTCTACATGATTAAGTGTTAGGGTTTTCATACCCTTCTTATCTTTCACAATCTCTATAGTTTTACTGCATATTCATTACACATTCCATTACTATGTTAGAATTGTTTAGATAAAAATCGTTATCTTATGCAACTTAACAAGTTGCATCTTATTAAGGGAAATTAAACTAATTCCCTTTATCTAACTTATCAATTTTATCCAAATTAAGCATATAATAGATATGAAGAATATCATCAAGATAGGATTTCCATCTTCTTCATAAATACAAGATAATTTACACAACCAATACAAGTAAATCTCCAACATTCAATTCATCATTATAAACTTATTCATTTACAAGACTATGCATTTTAGGCATACTGTATAACAAACAACCTCCATTCCAAAAAGAATACAACTTTTCTTTTTCAATACAACTCATGAATGAATCAAAACTCTTTACATAAGATCCAAAATTAAATAAGCCAATACAACATGAAATTCTTGTCTTCTTTTATCACTTACGATGTCCATCTGCAAAATTGCTAGCATGGGTCAGTTCAATGAACTGAGCATGATAAGCACTAAGCATTAAAGTAAAGTGCATTCCACTAATTGTTTCATTAAACAACTCTACTTTAATGAAATAATTAATATACATCATACAAATAATCATAAGTAATAACATCTAGAAAGAAGAACAATTAAGAGAGTCTGAATTCACTTTTAAGAAAAGAGCATAATATAATCAGTAACATCAGAATTATATCACAAGACTTAATTGATCCTATCAATTACTTTAACAACCAACAAGTCTTGTCATTCAATTATTCCATAACTCCATAAGAATAGAAATACACATTTATCTTTACCAAGCAACAAAAGAAGTTAGTTACAACATAGCTCATACTAGTATGCTTCATCTTTCCATATAAACCAAAGAAGAGAATCAATACATACCTATTCCCTAGACACAATTCATCTGAAGGAAAGAATCAGGTTTAGTACACACCACACTGCCTCAGTCCAAGATATCAATATAAGGAGTCCATAAATAAAGAGGCAACATCTAACCAAGAGTCCCAATTCAATCCAAGCAGATTTAAAATAGTCTAACAAAATCCTTACTAACTTCTATCTGTTAGTAGATATAATGCAAAGATCTAAACCCAACTTTCCAAAAATCCAAGTGATACTTGAATAAATAGATCTCTTAACCAATCCACAAGAAGTCCCCTTCTCAGAAGAGAATTAATTAAAGAGAAGTTCAGTCAATGAACTGATACAGTCAACATAAAAAGGATCTCAAATAGTAAAACCCATTCCATATTTCATTTCATCTATACTATGAAATGAAATCCCTCATCTAATTTAAACTTAGAAGTTCTCATCTAGTTCCCCCAAAAGAGAACACAAAACTGAATGCACAGTAAAAGAATTCACACTACATACTTTCATCACAAATCTTACAACTAGTTTCCTTTTTCCATACTCCAAGCTCAAGTTTAATTCAAACTCAGAATGGAATTTATAGTACAGTCCCCAACAGTAACTGTCCCCAAGAGAACATAATTCTTTCTCTATAAAACTTGGAGGTTCAATCAAAGATATAATAGAGGAGAAGAAATCCTCCAATCGTAAAAGATTACATGGTCAAAAAAACTCACGACTCGAAGACTAAATTCCCATTACAAAGTATTAACAAAAAATGCAAATGAGAAGGCAGTTCATAATCCCAAATAAGAGAAACATTACCAAGCATTCAGATCAGTGATATTGTATCCTTTCAAACAACATACAGTATAATAGGTTTATATTCAACATTCTATTAAAACCCATGAATCAGATGAAAGATCGAAGAGAGTAAGAAAACTTAACAATTCATTTAAGACAAGCTCTATCCCAAACTTCTTCCAACTCAACTAAACAAATTCATCACCAGCCTCTTTGAGTCCCTAGCTAAAAGATTATGATAGGTAAGGATTTGTTTCAACATCAAAGACAAAAAGGAAGTAAATAATATTCTTCTATAAACCCTTATCTTCTAACGATTGATCCAAATAGACTAAAGCTCAACTGATCCCACAACAGGATGTAGTTCTAGTCCATTTAATTCAAAGAAAAAATAGTCAAACTTCCCACAAGATGTGGGTTTCACTCAGGATAGAGAAGAAGAAGATACACTTCGAATTCACACACCTTGTCCAAGTCAAGAACACAATGCAATTGAAAAGGTAGAAGTAATACAACCATTCCTTCTCAGAATCAAAACAGAGGAAACCTCAAAAGGAGTTACATGGTCTACCTCTGACCAAACAAAACTCATAAGACCCCTTTGAGTAGATAGATATAAAATGAGGTTAAAGCTTTAAAATCCTTAATACCCACTAAACTCTAGCTCGTAATACCTATACCCATATGTCAAATACGAATACATGCTTCAAACATAAGTTCAAAGTTCAAACAACACAAGCTCAAATACGAGCCTATAACAAAACCCATGGCCCTAATACAAGCTCAGAGTAAACACCAATGCTCTATTATGGTTCAAACATTTCCAAATCCATAAAGAAGATTAAACTCCAGTTCAGAGCTTGAGTACAAAACAAAACTCAACAACATAGCAGTAAGTTCAACATTTCGCAAGAACCGAATATGAGTATAGTTGTTGAATACGAAGGTTCAACCAAAAGTTTAGAGTTACACCAAGTTCTCACTCAGCCCAAAACAAACACAAAGTTCCAAACAAAAGCTCATAACAAAACATGAAGCTCCCACACAAGCTTGAAACAACCATGAAACTTCACTAAAAGCTCAATGAATTACAAGACTAAAAACAGAGATTTAGAACCATTTAAGCAACAAGCTATTTCAATCAACCTTAGTCTCAATGCAAGATACAAAGCTTCAATACAAGCTATAGAGCTTCAAATAAAATTTCAGAACTTCAAGTACAAGTTACAGAGTTTTAATACAAATTCACATGCAAACCTCTAACAACTAGTTTAGAGAAAGTTCCAAAGAACTACCATTAACAACCAAGGATTCATATTCCAAAACCCACATAAATTTCAAGAAAACATGCAAGTAATTAACTAGATACATCATGTAAAAATGTATGTCCAATGACCAGAGTTGTTTTAATGAATCATTTAGAAGAAAGCAAGAAATCTTAATGGGTAGAGCCTATCATGCCTAATAGTGCTTTTGCCAATTCGAAGAAGACTTCCAGCCAAGTTTCCAACACCTCTTCTTTTCCAAGCAAGATCAACCAACAATAATATTTTTCCACAATGCCTCTTATACATTCCTCGAACCAAAAATAGATCAGAGAATTCAAAAATAGCCACTAAGTGTAGATCAAACTACTGGTTCAAAAACTAGATAGCTCCATGCAGAGAAAAATCATGAAGCATGCAAAGCAAAACAACCCCAAAAAATCCACCAACATGCCTTCCAAGATAGCTTGCTCACCAAAACCGAGGTGAATTAATGCCATTAATTTGCATATTCCCACTTCTATCTCTCTTGCCACCGCCATCCAAAGTTGGTGAGACCAAATTGAATTTCCACATCCATTTCCAAACTTAGTGATGCCTCCACGTAGGTTCCACTAAACTTTAACTAGCCCCTACCAAACTGGCAGTACTTATATGCCTTAAAACCAAATCAAATCAAAATCAAATCTCATTAAAAGCTTAGGAACCACCACTTAGCTCCCACTTTCCAATCGACCCATAGGTTCCCTTCCATTCCCATTAGTTTAGGATAGATACAATTTTCTTAGGTTAGATCTTAGGTTAATTTAAAAGTATAACCTTAGGATATAACCTTCAATCAAATAGATTGTCACCTTAGGTTAGGTCTTAGTTTAACCAAATAGTATAGGCAATAGGTTAGAAATAACTTAGCATCCCTTAGGTTATTTTCCCTACATACTAACTTAGTGTTAATAACTTAGGTTAGGATGTCATCCCATGTAGAGTGGCGTAGAAAGAGTTAGGAAAATTTACCTGTGTCTCGAATCCCATTAGGATAGACCTTATTAGATATAGGACACATTAAACACTCTCTTTCTCCAGAATCCTGAAGTAGGTTTCCCTTTCCCTTAACACCATTAAGCACCTGAAAAAGGTCAATCAAGAAGATCCGAGCACAACACACAACAAAATGTAGGCATGATATTTCAAGATAATAAAGAATTTTCAAACAAACACAAGTTCAGTCCATTAAGTCTCTTAATGAATGTCAATTTTTCATTCAGTTAGATAAGAAGATTTAAAACATTCCTTGGATCAATTGAATTGATCCAAGGATGAGTTAGTCAAAAGAGATAAGTTTGCAACTCTAAAAACCTAATTACATCTTATCAACGAAGAAGTGAAAATGGATTCCTAAAATCCATGTCATTTTAGTCCAATGAATCCAAGAGACAAATGATTTATCCATAACAAGCATGATTTTCAACCATCAAGGAAACACACCTAATTATTCCTAAAAACCATCTTCTTTCAAACCATCTTCTTCATGTGGCAAAATATGGTTTGTATCAAAAAAAAATTCTTAGGATCAAGCTCCAATTTTCAAGTGATTTTACCCGTTAGATCCTTGGGAAATGAAGAGGGGTATTTTACGCACCCAAAATTACATGTGCTACATTATCGAAAAAATGGTTTAAAAGTCCCCAATGATGATTCAGGTCCTTTCAAGAAGGTGTTCGAGCTCCAAATTCCATTCGCAGTGTATATTTGTTGCCTAGACATCTTTACTTAGCCTTCCCACACTTTTCCAGCCTCCTGCCTCTTTCTGTGCGTGTTTTGGCCTTTAGTTCCAAGACCGCCACCCGCCTAGGTGGTGGTTCTAAAACCACTTTGCCCAAAAAAAGGTGGCGGTCCCGCCCACTTTTTCTAGAATTCCTCACACGTGTTTTAACATGCGACAATTCACTTAATTTCACTTTTTGCATGCATCCGTGAGCCAAATTTTCTAAAATTATCTTTGATTGTTTGGTTCTCCTTCCTCCTATTTTTAAATATATTTAATTAGTTGTAACTTCTCTTTCTTGCCTTGAGCTTGAAGGCACCTCCCATCCTCCATTCCTATATATTCCATGCTTGTATTCAAGAAAAAGGGCCTAAGAATTTTATGTATCTTGCATTGTATTTCTGCTATGATCTTGCTAGGAATTACATAGCCAAGCTCTGATCTCATTTTCTATCTCTCTTCTAATTGCATTGCATCCAATGCCATTGAGTTTCCATTGCTCGAGCACCATCCTCATATTGTTTTTCTTGCATTCCCAATCCCTTGGACTCACATGAACACTAGGAGAAAGAAAGGAACATACTTAGGGGAAAGATACAGACACAACCAATTTTTCCAAAAATCTTGCTTATCTAGGTTGGAATTGTGTGTTTTTTTCCTTGTTTGTTGAATTGTTAATTTCAAATCACTAGTTTCAATCACATATCAAATAGAGTAGAAAATCATTCATTTCAATAAATTAGTCAATCACAAGTAGATCAAATCATTAGTAAGTTTTCCCCTTTAACATTACCAAGGAAGTTGTGGGGAACAATAGCCCCTTTCAAGGTCATGATTTGTTCTTCACCTCTGAGGTAGGGTTTGAAGGGTTTTTATTGGATTAGGTTATTTGTTTTAGATTAGATTCATACATTCACACAAGTAACCAGATACATGAAGATGATTACTTGCCTTTAGTTTATTTATTAGGTTAGAATGCATTGCTCAAAAATTAGAAAAGAACAAAAATATTTCATTTGATAGATTAGTTTACTTTTATTTGTTTGATCCAATATATTGTGAAAAATCCAAAAAAAATAGATTATATTTCCTTCATTAATTAGTTTTCTTATCAAAATCACTTATTTCATTTCGTATGACCATCAATGGTCCATAATAGGAAAAGAAATATAGTTTTGATCCCCTGGTCCCACAACCCAATGGTCCAGAGTTGATAACTGACATTGATACTAGTTTGCGTTTGATAGTCTTACACACACCTGCAACTTTTGTTGAGAAAATAAAACAACTCAATACATTAAACATCACAGCTAATCAATCCTACGACTATTGAACTGATCCTGGCAATTAGATTTGATTATGTGCATGACTATACAATGGCAACAACCTCCACAAGTCTTTGGTTGTGATCCTCGTGTCCCACAACCCAATTGGCCCACAAATCAGCTTAGACATTAACACTAGTTTGTGTATATTGGTAATCAGATCTTCACCACTTCCACCAAATATTATTTCACAACTTTACTTACTGAACATAGCAATCGATCAAGCTAAGAATTTATGGATCGAGATAAGAAAATCACCCATATATACATGTGGCTCCATCACACCTCTCGTTCTTACTTCCATGACCTTGTCTAGAAATCTATACAAAGCACCCATTGGTCATTTTCCACATGTTCAACAACCAACAAACAAAATCTCAGTAGAGCTTGACATTGATTGGAGTCTCTAAGTGGCTATTATCTCAGACCGAGCCATTACACCACTTCGAGTTAGGAGAGCATTCTTTGCCTTATACTTGTAGATCCCAACATTACGTGTTAAAGATACAAGATTTCCCAATTAGCTTGATCTCGGTCATCAAACTCACATTCACATTCATTCCACACCATTTTTCTTAGAAATACCTTGAGAGGTTGGGTGCGAATAAGGTCATGTGTTGATTTTCTGTCGTATAAATTGGTGAACCCGACGTGAAGAGCTAGTCTCTAAACATTTCCACTTTCTTCGTCCATCCTTTATTCTGGGTATTCTTATACCCCCAAATATGTCAGGATATGATGAGTATGGTTGGCCCATCCCAGGTTTTGACATGTACAACTACCAATCAAGTATACCACAACAATCACCTTCACTTTCAACATGGACAAACAAACGCTCATCAACTCAAAACCCTCTACTTCAGGGAACCAATGTTGGTTCCTCTATACATATTAAGGAACTTGACCAAGTCACGTAAACCTATCCTCACAAACAATCAAGTTCAAACAACATGAATTTCACTAGCGAAGCAAGTTCATCTCCTTGGGTATTGTTTTGATAGCCCTATAGCATGTAATCTGATCAACTCCCCCATCTAGATGAGTAGTATTTATCACGATATGCTAGGAGTGAACAACACTTTCAGCACATGAACCGATATTTCATTAGGTTGCAATGAAAATATAATGTCCTACTCCAAAACAATAACACTACCCCTCCACCAACCAAAAATACTACTAATAAGGGGTGGAAAAATAGTGAACAATTCATAGCAGGATATCATACTCCTCAACAATTTCCAAGGGTTCAACAAAAAGCACATAAGAAAATCACTTCCCTATCAATGGGTGATGTCATCTCACTTTGGTAGATAAAGTCAAGGAGCTTTAGCTTTCCTGCAATACTTAGAACTCATACATAGGGTAAGCACAAACTGCTCCCTACCCACAAAATTACGGACAAATGCCTACTACACAAAATCCTCCAGTTTATATGAATACTCACAACCCTAGGCATCTTCTTATGAGGATGGGCACCTTGGGTATTCCCCTCATGCCACGTATGGATATCTACAACAAAAACTAGCAAAAATTGCATTCTTAAATGCCATACCAATCGGAAATGCATTGTTCCTTGCTTCGTTCCTTCGATTCCATATCAAGGTAATCACCCCCTATGTACACATGTATTCTAAATCTCTATAGGGGGACATGCATACCTACCCAGGTCCATATGGACAACCGTAGGGGATGCCATATGCCCCTAAAAATGTCTATCCTATCCCATTTTAGAAACTAATAAAGCCCCCACCTCCCCAATAAGGATATTCAATGGTGGAAACATACACAATGGAGACCTATTCTAAATATCTCAAGGAGCCCATGGAATTCTCCATTTTGACATTCATGCTCTTGAAACCATTTCCTAATCTTATGAAATTCAAAGGGGAGGGTGATCCTAATGCCCACATCAAAGCTTATGTAACGGCCATTCAAGAGTTTCTCCCATGGGACATAGTCGTTGTAAAAATTTTCCCTAAGATGCTAGAAGGTATTGCTCTCGACTGGTACTATAGGATACCAGAGGTTTCAATACACTCGTTTAAGAAACTTGTATCAAAATTTATTAAAGATTTTTATATGAACAAGCTTTTGAGAATCGGAATCAGGGAATTCCTTCACATCAAGCAAGAGCATGAGTCTACAACCCACTTCATTTAAAGGTGGCAACAAGTTCTCTACTCCTCTGTAAGCACTCCAAATATGGATCAAATGGAAATTTTTGATTTTTTCCTCCACTCTCTCAACAGGAGACAAAGGAAGAGGTTCAAAAGTTCCCACTAAGGAGCTATGAAGAGGTGCTAGAGGGTGCTCTTTGAATTGACCAAGCAACCATTGATAGTGGTTGTAAGACTTATGGAGCTAATGGAAGGTTAGTCACCCCTAATCAAAATAACCCCAATTACTCCAACAACATGAATAGAAATCAAGGACCAAAAATCCTTAATAAGAATTATGGAGTCACAATGGATGGAGTGACGAACCAACCTAAGAAACCTAACATTGTTAACACTCCCAATACTTCTACTTCAAACAACCATAATAATAATGACAACAATCAAAGAAACAACAACTTCTCGCCTTCATTCAATGCTGTAGATTTTAACTGCCAACAATAACAACAATAAAAACCTCAGCAGGAAAGATAAACACAGACCCAAAGCCCTAACCAGTACCTAGGAAGGTAACCAAACCAATTTCAAAATCAAGGGAAAGGGTTCTGTATGATGGAAAAGTGACAAGTGAGCATTGGAATCTACAAGTAACTCTTCCTCGCACCTAACCTCCCGAGGTCATGCCAAGACAAACGGTGGGGATGGACCATGCGTGGGGTATGGGTAAACTAGCTAGGAAATCTTATATCTTCTACACGCACTAATGGAATCTATGAATCTAAGGTAAAGAAGGCCCTCCTAACTCGAACTCGGCATGATAGATCGGTCCGGCAAGGATGACTACTCAAGGCTCCAATCAATATCGAGCTCGCATGATTTTATCTATAGGTTTTGAGATACGGGAAAATGACTGGGATTGTTTCATGTATATCTCCGATATGGTCATAGGATGGATGATGGATATGGTGGATTCTACGGGTGATTCTCCGGTCTAGTCCAGAAATAATTAGCTTCATTAGTTGTTATATCCAATAGGGATAACGTGTGATGATGATGAGGCCGAAGTGGAGTGGATCTCAATACTACTAATGTGCGTAAGCCGCCACAACGCCGATTGACCTATGGACTCGTTGGGTTGTGGGATTTGTGGATCACAACCGTAGATTTGTGGTTGTGGACTTGTGGACTACAAGTCATGCAATCTTCTTAGAGTACCTTACAAGTGCGTTACGCAACCTCGAATTCTTAAGCTAGTGTCTATATCAGTGAGAATGTATCATGCATCTAGCTGTGGGACCAAAGGATCACAACCGAATGTTTGCTCTCTTTCAATCCCTTCTACAGTCATGTGGATGTTTATCTGGGGTAACCTGTAGTTTGGTTGGTTTGACCAAAACGTATGTGCTTGGTCATCTTCAATGTTTAACCCTCTTAATTGTGAACCGATATGTTGTAAGTCTACTATTGTTTTAAAGACTTGGATTCTAAGATTCTGGTCTATATCGAGTTATTGCTGTAACAAGATTGGGTTGAGGCACAATAGGCTCAAATACGTATTCTTTGGGCTCCCTAGGTCCCGTGATTGTCATGCAAAAGGAAATGATATAAAGCTAACTAATGACAGAATAAATTGACTATGTAAGATATATCTATGTATATTCCTAAATCTGATATTTTTGATAAACTATTTAAGAGAATTTAAAAGAGAAATTATCTAATATATCTAGATATTGTTAACTAAACTAATAACAAAATTAAAACAAACAAAGCATTTGAGTATAGCTACTTATCTATGCAGTTGTGAATCTATTTTAAATAACCAGGTAACTCATCTAATCTATTTGAAAGACTCTCGATCCTACCTCAGAAGTGAGGAGTGAATCATAGTTTCTCGAAACTCTCAATCCCCACATCTTCCCGGCAATATATCGAAAGTGAGATTAATTGAAATGAAAAGATTGACTACTTTATTTGATATGTTTTAACTAGAACTTTGAAAGCTTAAACCTAGATTTTGCATAACAAAGTGGCAAATCTGGTTGTGTATGGCTTTGTCTCCTCAAAGATAATCTCCTCATTCTTTCATGCTCACGTGGATCCAAAAAGTGTGTAATGCCAACATCAACAAGTAGATATTGGAACAATGGCAACTTAGGATACGGACCGAATATAATGTGAGTAGGAGAGGGATAGTGCAAGAGAATGGATATTGGCTTATGCAATTCCTGGTAGGATCTATTGCAAGTCATGCAACACAAAACATCCAGAACCTAAAACTATTCTTTTTGATGAACAAAACCTATAACTTTAATGGCTTCCTACTAAAAATCAAACTATCCTACTCCAATTTATTGGATGAAATAATAACAACACTTGCACTAGGAGAATATGTGGCTTCCTAACAGCTAAACAATACTAACCATGCATACAACAAATGAAACCATGAATATTAAGCAAAATTGAAAGGCTAAACTATATAAATGAGAAATTCAAAGGCAAATTTGAGGGGGGGCCTTTTTCTTGAGCACAAGCTAGCTATTTATAGAATCCCATTTACCCAAAGGTGAAAACCAATTTGATCTCTTAAACCATAAACAATGCCAAAACACTATTCCAGGGAACCAAAATCATAAATACAAGCAAAGGCAGTGAAAAAAGTTAGTAAACATTTATTTTTACATGAGTCATGATAAAAGAAACATTCTAGAAAAATGCATGCAGGACCGCCACCTGAGCGGGCGGCGGTTATAGGATCGCCGCCTGCTCGGTAGCAGTCACGAGACCAATGCCCGGGCCGGGCGGCAGCGGTCATCAAGACCGAAAGGCAAAGGAAAAGAGAGGGAAGGAAAAAGCAAAGCATGTAGGGGCTAAATGGGGCATGCGGGATGTTAACACATACTTGGAGAGCTTTTTTGGATCCCGAACACCTTGCGAGGAGACTTGTATCATCATTGGGGTACGTGTAATGTTGTTCTGGTAGTGCAGTACCCTACAATTTTGGGTACGTACATATTTCCCCCTCAAAGAAGTGTTTTATCCATGAAGAGGCGTAAAAGAGTGGGTCCGAGTATAGCGGTCCTTAAATGGGAAGTTATAAATTATACCTGATACATCCGTGTGTCGAAATGACACCATCTCGAGATTCTCGCCACTTGAAAAATGAAAAGAGGACTCAAGTGTAGATAGACAAAATAGATCAAAGAATAAACACTAAAATATTATGAAATGAGGATGTACCATTTGTGCGGGGATAAGAACTTACCTCCGTCGGTGCTCCAAACCTGCGAAAAGGGGCATTCAAAACAAGTCAAGTTGTTATATATGTAAAAGTGGGCCCATTTTCCTATTCATTTGTGCATGTTGATTTGGTTGATTTTGAGCTCTGGGACCCACGGTGATGGTTTCTGATGAGAGTATAGTCAAAACATTTGGGACAAGATTGTGATCATGCCTCCACGAGCGGAACACCGACCCGCGAGATCACAGGTTAGTTTTTCTCGATTTACCATTTTTGTCCCCAAAATGTTAAAATGGTGAAATCTTTGTCATGGGGGATTATTTTCGAAAATTTCAGTTTTAATAGGGTCACTTAGGGGGGCGCCTACTAGGTAGGCTTTGTTCGAGTCAAAATGGTCTTTATTTTGTGTTTTTAGCCATTTTTAGGGCACATGACCCGCGTGGGATTTCAGGACACGACCGCCACCCTAAGTAGGGTGGCGGTTACACGCCGCCGCCCGATCAGGGTAGTGATTATAGGAGAACCGCCTTTAAGGTGGTGATTACGGAACCACCACCCTGCTTAGGGTGGCGGTCCTTCACAGAATGCACAAACAATACTTATTTGAAGTTATTTTTGCATTTTTAGCATTCTTATATGTTTTCATGATTTTTCTAATGTCATTTGATACTAACTTACTCCTTTTTGTGTGTTTTGGGTGTATGCAGGTGAAGGAGGAGTATATTAGATGGAGCCGAGAGAGAGTGTGTGACTGGCTTCCAACAGTATTGGATGCACTTTCTCAGGATGAGCAGGACACACTTCAGAGGGCCGGTATATTGCGCATATCACGGGTCCCGCATGTTGCACCTTCTAGTCACATACTTTGTGACTTATTTTCAAATTGGGATGTTGATCGGAACACTTTCCGATTACCAGACTTAGGGGTGAGTGGACCATTACTTTGGAGGATGTTTACCACATCTTGGGGGTCCCGATCATCGGGAGACGGCTCACTCTTGAGACAGCAGGATCACGGGCTCGAGATAAAGACAAAGGCTTCATATATGGGAGACACAATTATCTCCACTAGTTCAAAGAAGGGGGTGAGGGTCCAATCTATTCCTAGCCTGCCTATCCCCTTGATTCACCAGGCCATCATGGGGATCCTTGCCTCGAGATTGATTGGGGACAAGGGAGGAGACACTTTACTATACTTCGGTCCCCCATTGTTGCACAGATTGAGGGACATGGTGGATTTACACCTGGGGCCGACATTCTTGGGACTACCTATCATGATTTGTACTGGTAGTTTGTTTACAGGGGTAGTCATTGAGCCATCCAACCCTAGTTATGAGCTGGGTCTATGAGCATTTCATCCCCTATGGGAGAGGTGTAGAGGTGGTAGATCTCGGAGCTGTGAGGGCAGCCAGATGGACAGACATGTCGGTGCTCACAAAGACACCTCACTAGCCTAGCCGCTTCCTTGACAACCGATGACATGGAGGCCACACCTTATCAAGCCATGGTAGGTTTATGAGGCAAGGAGGCTCTTACTTTGATCTCTTGCTCTACCACAGGGCAGCTTGTGGATAGGATGGAGAGGGTGGAGAGACATCCATTTGGTCAAGTGCCCCAAAGAGTTTGACCTTCCTTATGTGGGTATGCTTCCCCAATAGTGTCCAGTATACGAGATCGATCGAGAGGCTAGACAAGGTCCTAGAGGCCAGGGTTGGATAGTTATTACTCATGGTGTCCCCATTGCAGCTAGGAGGGTAGTACGCACTCGAGGGAGAGCCGACACTCCTCAAGCACCCTTACTTCAAATTACCATTGGTCTCACCCACTACAAAGAAGGACCCCATTGATATAGACTCTGAGTCCGAGGAGTTCATAGGGGGAGAGATGGAGGAGGAGACCGAGGCTAAGGTTAGTGAGTCGGGTGGAGAGGAGGACAGTGATCCTGAGTGGCATGATACTTAGGATATCTTACAGGTAGAGAGGGTAGAGTAGAGTGTGGAGAGGGTGACCTTAGCTTCAAAGGAGCCACTTTCTCAAGGCTTGGGCGGAGAGGATGAGTCCGTAGTAGGATGTTATGTGGCCCTAGGCATAGGATGAGTGTATCAGTCGGCGGCGACATCTCTGGTAGGTGCTAACCCTAGGGATCCCTCTTGGAGGCCTGGAGATCCAAGTGAGTTATCATCCTTCCTTTTAATGTTTATTTTTAGTTATGATTGTCTTAGTTGCTATCTCTCCTTTTGTTTACTCTTGTTTTTATCTTTTGAGTATTTCTAATTTGTTTTCTCCTTTGCTTACAGAGACTCTAGATGAGTGGCGAGACCTGATTCACTAGGTATGCACCGATACCCTGATGATCCCTATGGAGAAGACCCGTGCGGAGCTGTCTGTGGATGCAGGGGAGCCTTCACATAGCCGGTAGGCATACCGATGTTTTTTCCCCTATCTGGCATGTGGCCAGGATGGTGTCTACCCTCCGTACCAAGTTGGTAGGATACAGGATAGCAGAGCACCTGATGAGGAGTCACTCTCACGGAAAGATTGTAGCTACTCCTCAGGATCATGAGCCCTCCGTGAACTCAAAGTGCCAATGCAGCCAGATTCCTAGATGAGGTCGTGCACCTTCGGAGGGATCTCATAGGGGTTGAGAGGCCACTAGCTCTCGTAGATCATTAGTATGATGTATTTTGTACTTCCCGGGCTCTTTGAGCATTTTGACCATGCTTAGCGCATGATGGCATTGTACAGAAACTTGATTATATATATATATATATATATATTCTTTTTGGATCAGACTCTTGGTATCTATGTTTTTGTGATTCATTTCCACATGTAAACTATAATGTTGTTTTTATATGCTTTTCGAATGTATGCAATGGAGGACAAATGATACAAATGCTTTCTTTCTTTTTGTATTTCGTGATGCTGATATATGATAATGTAGACACAATGTGATCTTGAACTTTAGTTTCTATAAGCAATTTTTGGTATTTCATATTGGTTTTGACAAAATGTGATGATAAACCGGTATGATGAGCAGATGAACTTGCCCCACTCCTAACTCCACGCAACTAGTAAGATGCGAGGGCTCATCACCAGGAGCTAGAAAGGGAACAAGATAAGAAATTTTTTTAATGGTAGTGATGAGAGATAGACAAATATTTGGCAAAACCAAATTAGGACGCTACAAACCTATTCTACTCAGTTGACTCCATAGTTTATAATGCTACTTGCTTTGTGGTTTATCTAGACTTAGATCCGTAGATGGCCACATGGTAGACAAAATCTGGTTTTCGGCGTTTTGAGTTCTCTTGGAATTTTGGACATCTGATTCATTTTTTTTTGCTCAAGATTTCAAAGGTTCATTTGAATTGTTTACTGACGACCTTCAACGTTTATTGTCAAGAGGACCCCCCACACCTTGCCCCATGCTACTAGTTAGAAGTGTGGGCTTATCACCATGGACAAGGTACAGGCGAGTAAGGGCATTCCCATCCTTTCCCAACCCTACGTCACTAGTAAGAGACGCAAGCTCATCACCAAAGGTTGGTAGGGCAAGGAAATGTGTAAAAATAAAATTTTCTGTTTGATCTATATTTGACTTGTTTATTTGAGTAAAATGTCAGTGTGTTCTTATTTCCAAAGAGATATACATACGAGATAGATGTGACATGATGAAGCTTCTAGAATAGACCATAGGCAAGACACCTATCCTAGGAAGAAACCAAAAGTGAGAACAAGCCTGCAGATCTTGGTATGGTTACCGTTAAGACTTTGTCATATCTAGCTTTATATGGATGAAATAATTCTGAAATGGTGATGATGTTATGAAAATGAAGAAGCATGATTGGAATGCTAATGCCAATACCATCAGAAGTTTGTAATGAATTGCTTTGAGAATAAGTTCCTTGATCACAAAATTGTACGAAACAAGTGGACAAAATGAACCTAACTACATGAAGATGCAATGTAGATATAATTATACAAATAGTGCTGGTTGCTTATGCATAGAATCGTTTAAGGTGTAGGGAATTGACAGTTTCACCAAATTCCTCACCTTCTAGTGTACATAAGAGATATGCACCATTTCCATAGTCTTTTGTGACTCGGTATGGGCCCAACCATTTGGGCCAGAATTTCCTTCCTTCGCTGGTCTTTTTATCAATCTGTGTCTAGTCTTAGAACTAGATCTCCTTCATATATATCTCATTCATAGACCTTTTTGTTATACTACCGGCACATCCAGCAAGATAGACTCTATGCCATTGTTTAGCATCTAACTTGGCCTCATCTAGGCTTTCTAGTTGGGAGAGATGTGCTTCTCTATAAGCATCTTCATCCAGAATCCCTTGTAATGAGATGCGGAGACTGGGTATTTCAACCTCAAGTGGGAGAATTGCATCTACTCTGAATACCAGTGAGAAAGGAGTTACTCTTGTTGGTGTTCTTATTGAGGTTCGGTGGGCCCACAAGGCCGGGTATAACTTTAAATTCCAATCTTGTTTATTTTCTTTTACCGTTTTAAGGAGAATAGCTTTCAATTTTTTGTTTGTTGCTTCAGCCTGTCCGTTGGCTTGAGGGTAATACAGGGAGGCTGTTTGATGGCTTATTTTAAATTTATTGCATAATTCACAAACCTTGTCTTTATTACAAAGAAGTCCCATTATCTGTGATAATGATTTGTGGGACACCATACTTACAAATGATCTGGTTCAAAATGAACTTGGTGATCACGGAACCTGGTACAGTGGTGAGAGGCATAGCCTCTACCCATTTGGTAAAATACTCGGTGGCTGTGATTATGAAGTTATGGCCATCTGTAGATGAGGGAGAGAATTTCCCTATCAAGTCTAGGCCCCATGTAGAAAAGGGCCATGGAGTTGCGATTGGTTGTAGAGCTTGTGCTAGTATGTGAATTTTGTGGGAAAATTCTTGGCATTTATGACACTTGCGTACAAACTCTACTACGTCGTGCTCTAGAGTGGGCCAGAAATAGCCCATCCAATGTATTTTTCAAGTGGTGGCGTGACCACCAAAGTGGCCTCCACATATTCCACTGTGAGATTCATGGAGAATCTTCTTGGATTCTTCTGTGTCAACACACCTTAGAAGCATTCCATCGAAAGCCTTACGATAGAGAACTTGTTCTATAATAACATATTTAGCCATGATAATGTGTAACCGCCTTCTTTGTTACGGTGTGGCACCTTCTAGATACGCATGGTCCATGATATAATTAACAATATTAGTATACCAAGGACATTTAGAGATAGGAGGTCTGGTTTCGATGTAATATATGCATTCATCGGGAAAATCCAGATCTACTAGATCGCCCCCGTCTAACGGGTTGTCGGCTAACCAATCTGTAATGATTTTTCCCTTAATGGACTTCTGGTTTACAAAAGTTAATTTGAATTCACCCATTAAGGTTATAAAGTGTCCAACCTTTTTAGACAAGGACCCTTGCGTGAGGAAAGTTTGCAAATGGTATATTTTTACAAAGACCCTTGTTTCTTGGTTTAGCATGTAATTTCTTAAATGTTTGGTTATGAAGACTATGGCAAGGCATTCTCGCTCTACTTGCGTATAACGTGTCTCATAATCGAGTAAAGTTCAGCTAATAAAATAGATCACACGTTCTCTCTTGTCATCGTCTTCTTGAGCCAGCATGTAGGCTAGCGAGACATTGGTAGCTCGTGAATATAAGATTAAAGGGCGGTCTAGCTTAGGAGGCATTAGCGTAGGTGGTGATAATAAGAAACACTTAACTGCTTTGAAAGCCTCATTGTAGTCTTCGGTCCAATCGATACTGTACTCTTTCTTGAGTAGATTGTTGATTGGATGAATGGAAAAGCTTAAATCTAGGATGAATCTTTGGATTGCACCGAGTCTCCCAAGAAACGACCTAATTCTAGATTCATCTGATGGTGGGATCATTTCAAGAATAGCACAAATTTTAGCTGGGTCTACATCAATCCCTCATGATGATATAATGTAACCTAGGAGCTTCCCTCATGTCACACCAAATACATATTTTTTGGGTTTAGTGTGACTCCGTATTCTATCAAATGTGAAAGAATGATGCGGAGCACTTCGGGTGATAAAAGTGCTTCCTGACTTTAGCCAACAAGTTATCTATGTAGGATTCCATGATTTTGTGAATAAGATCATGAAATATGTATGTCATTACCCACTGGTATGTGGTGCCAGCATTCTTGAGACCGAATAGCATAACAGCGTAGCAATAGGTTCCCAAAGGAGTTATAAACGTGGTTTTGGCTTGGTCTTGTTTGAATATTCTAATTTGATTGTATCCTAAGAATCCATCCATGAGAGACAAAAGCTCAAACCTAGCTGTTGCGTCAACAATGACGTCAATGGATGGTAACGGGAAGTCGTCCTTAGGACACACCTTGTTAATGTCTCGGAAATCTATGCAAATGCATATCTTCCCATTCTTTTTTAGAACAGGAATGATATTAGATATCCACTGAGAATAATCAACTGGCTTGATGAATCCTACTTGGAGGAGTTTCATTACTTCTTCCTTCACCATGAGAGCTACCTTGGGTTTCATTGGTCTCGATTTTTGTTTAATTGGCTTTGCATCTGATTTGGTGACAAGGTTATGTACCGCGATATGTGGTGCAACCCCTAGTCATTTCTTTATAATTAAATGCAAAATCCTTTTGATGTTCTTTGAGGATTCGAGTGTGTATTTCTATTTCTTCTGGAGTTAATGAAGATCCTAGTTTCAAGATCTTCGGTTCTTCCTCTGTTCCGATGTTAATATTGATCGTTTCTTCGATTAAAGAAGCGTTACCTTCTTCAAACTCAGGCGGAGCTGGAGGTAGTTCCAAATCTTCTCCATTCTCTACCACGTATATGCCGAGTTCCTTTGTGGGGAAGCTCTATCATGGGATTCCCGAAGTAGGAAGATGAATGTGGGATTAAAGACAAATCTACCATGTGATGGGTGAGATGTAATGTTGCATAGGTGTTTAAGTAATCAAGAGTAGCTCTATCACTATCAACGTGATCCACGCTAGTAGATTTGTTCTCAGCTATGTTTGTTAAAAGTGGGTTTGACACTTTCTTCACTAATGGTTCAGTGCGAAGTGATACTATGAAACGGGTGTCCTCTAACTCACTATTTGGAGTGAAGCGTGAAGCTGAGGTTGCTATAGAATCCGTGAGAAGATTTTGTTCTCACAAGATTGCCTCAATGGATATGAAGTCAAATCCTTTACTTAAGTCTAATACTGTTGTTTTGTAAAGTTGTAAATGTTCAGCTTTGGTCTCATACACCTTAGAGACTTGGTTCGCTACTAGTTGTGAGTCTCCTAACACTCTGATGTTATTAACACTGATCCTTTTGGCTATAATGAGGCCAAGGAGGAGAGCTTCATACTCCACGCCATTGTTTGTTAATTCAAAATTTAGTTTAAAGGTGAACGGTAGGATCTTTCCCTTGGGAGAAGTAAAGATCACACCTGCCCCAGCCCCATAACGACATCTTGCTCCATCGAAATGGAGAGTCCAATATTTAATTGGGAAGATGGACGTTGGGACATTTACCATGTCAACTTCTTTAGTTTCATTTACTTCTACCATGTAAAGATCCTCTGCTGGCAAAGAGCCAACTCCTAGGGTATATCCTATACCTACAGAATCAAATGGTAGGAAAATTGGTAGATCCTGTTCTAACAATTTGACAATTTTTGTAGTAGTTCCTAATGATACTATTTTGACAATGTTAGCCTCATCCTTGAGGGTTGGGATAGTCTTGATTGGGTTCATAACTTCTAATTCTATTGTAGGTACCAACTTTCCTTCCGGTTTTGAGTCGGTTGGTTTATTAAGATGGTTTGTTGGGAGTTCAAACTCAGAGTGAATGCCCGGTCTTTTCTTTAAGTAAGGTAGGTGTATATCAAATGCTTTTGGATTACCTTTGGCCATGAATATCTTTCCTAAGTGCAAGAATCTTACTTCTTGAAATAAAGTAGAAGGGATTGCCTTTAAACAAAGTGTATCCATGGTCAACCGAGGATCATATTATATTTGGTTTCCCAATCTATAATGTAAAACTCAGTAAGGATTTTTTGGGTCCTAAGGTGACTGGTAGTATTATAGTTCCGATTGAAGTGGCCTTGAGGCTATCATAGCCTCTTAGCGTATTCCAAGTTGTGGAACAATTTGTTTCTCCATACCCTAGCTTTTGAAGGAAAGAGAAGGGGACTATGTTAACTACTACCCCATCATCAACCATTGCATGTTTAACGTAATTTTTATAGACCCATACTTACAAATGTAAGGTTAGATCACCTCTGCATGCAATCTCAGCGTTTGTTGGCATTTTGTTTATTTCAAATATAAACTCGGTATCCCTATCCATCTGTCCCGAGGGTGGATATCAAAGTCTATATGGTTTACCTATGTTTCGGGAGGTGGAGTGATGTTAATTAAATGACCTAAACCTAATTCTTCTAAAAGAGCAGCCCTATGGGAAGGAGATTTCTTCAATAAGTCCAAAAAGGAGATGTGAGAGAAGGTCTTCATTACGTCATTAATTAAATCATAGGCACCTATGGGTTTTACTAATATTTATTGGATGTTATTTGCCTCTAGCGAGTAACTTGGATTTGGATGAGAGGAATACTCTCATGTCCTTGTTATAGCTTCTACGTGTAGTTCAGTGTCTAACTCCACTAAACTGACTATCTTGGGTCATGGTTGACTTCCTAACTGTGGTGCAACTGGTGGGTTTAGTGAATTCGAGGCTTCATGATCATTGTTTCCTGTCATTACGCTCTTATTCGTCCCATTTGGATTTAATTTGTTATTATTATGATTTAGGAGCGGATTGTTGAAGATCTTGAGGGGAGCATTTTTAGGGGAAACTACCCCTGTAAAATTATTTGGCGCTGGTGATGTAGGATCTGCCAAGAACATATCTATGAAAAGTTGTCTTTGTTCCTCTAGCATACGTTGCATGAATTTATTATAATCACGACAAGTCCTAGTGTCATAGCCTCGAATCTTTTGGAAACCACAATACAAGTTAGGATTGTAATTCCTAGGTTGCTGGCTTAGTGCATATTGTGGTACAAAGCTTTGATCAAACCATTTCCTATTAGGATTAAAGTTTTGCATTTGTTGTTTTTGGTTTTGGTTCTGGTTTTGATATCCAATTGAGTTTTGGCTTGGACCCTATGTCTGGATCCACCTTTGTTGTTGTTGTTGTGGATGACTAAAATCCACCGAATTGATTATTGGGGTAAAGTTGTTGTTTCGTTGATTATTAATCGGCAATGGAGTATTTACAACATTGGCCTTTTTAGCTTGGTCAGTTACTCCATCTATGGTTACACCACGATTTTTTTTAAGGATCTTAGGTCCTTGATTGACGTTTGTGGTAGTAGGATAAGTCGTAGTATTCTGGCTGGGGTGATTAACCTCCCATTTGTTCCATATGTCTTGCGACCGCTATCTATTGCCACCTGATCTATTCGGAGGGCACTCTCAAGCACTTCATCGTAAGTCCTTAGTGGGAACTTTTGGACTTCTTCCTTCACCTCTCTGCTGAGAGAATGAAGGAATAAATCGCATAATTCCATTTGGTCCATATTTGGAGCACTGGCCTGAAGAATAAAGGACTGTACGCCATCTTTGGATGAAGTGAGCGACAGATTCATTGTGTTCTTGCTTAATGTGCAAGAATTCCCTGATTCTTGTTCTCAACAGTTTGTTCATGTCAAACACTTTAATGAACTCTGAAACAAGTTGTTTAAATGAATGTATTGATGCTTCGGGTATTCTGTAATACCAATCGAGGGTGATGCCCTCTAACATTTTGGGAAATATTTTAGCAACAACCCCATCCCAAACAAGTAGTTCTCGAATAGCTGTGGCATAGGCCTTGATATGTGCATTTGGGTCTCCCTCCCCTTTGTATTTGGGAAAATCGGGAAGAGGTCTTGGAAGCATGACACTTCGTATGGTGAATTCTAAGGGCTCTTTCAAATATTCTGAATAAGTCCCTATCGCATAGGTTTCGACCATCGATGGTGCCTACTGAGGGTGGAGGTGGAATGAGTTGTTGATATGGCGTAGCGTATGCATTTGCAGGGGTATAAGGAAATCCATGTGGTTGAGAAAACATGCCAGGAGAGGAGAACACATCTCCCTGTGGTGATTTGGAATACATGTTTAAGTATGAAGGAGTATTTCCTAGGAATGGATTGTTTTGTACTAGACCGGGAGGTAACATATTCGCCACCAGAACAATGTTAGAAATGGCGGTTCTAGTTGGCATTTGTTGTGAATACTGAGGAGGCATACCCAACGTGCCTATTCATGTGAGGAGGTCTAATTGGCTAGGATGATGTAGAGGATTGGAATTTCCTTCCTGCATGAATTGAGAATTTTGACTTGCTTGAGCAAGCTCTAACCCTCTAACCTTTTCCACTAAAGTTGAGATGACTTCATCTGGTGAAGTTACAGTATTTTTCCTTAGTGGTGTTTGTTGTATATCCTGAGGTTGTATAGGCATGTGATATCCCGCTATGAATTGATCGTTTCCCTGCCAAGTTTCACCGAGGGCATTTCCTATAGGTAGTGGCATGGAGGTGTTTTCTTGAAACGAGACCCCGGGTTGTGTTTGTAAACTTCCTACAGGTGGGTACATACTCCGAGAGTGTTTTTCATTCCTGGCATAACGTGTACTGAATGTTCATCATCTAAAAATAGATATGGAGATGAACCAGATGGATCTGATTGTCTACTAATTTGTGGTCTAAGCAATACCGAGGAGATGAACCAAATTCTCCCCTAACGTCATGGAATCCTAGCACAAGGCTCGGGTGTTGCATTTGAGTGAGCTGATCCAACTCCTCTATTTGGAAAGAAGAACTATATCTAGTCCTTGGGAGCGGAGTTTGTGTTGATAATTGGCTAGTTGAATAATTGTCACCCCATGCTAAGAGCGAGGGTGATGGTTATCTATTCAGTTGATCGTAATATGCTTCAATACCTAGGAGGTCTGCCATATGCATCGAATCTTGACATATTCGGGGGGTATATGAATAGCTACAGAATAATGGGAAAGAGTGAAGGTGGATGTAGAAATAAAGAAAAAATAGAAGAACTGTGTTGTTCACGTCAAGTTCACCAATTTTGTACGATGGAAAAGTGACAAGTGAGCATGGGAATCTACAAGTAACTCTTCCTCACACCCAACCTCTTGAGGTCATGCCGAGACAGCCGGTGGGGATGGACTATGTGTGGGGTATGGGTAAACTAGTTAGGAAATATTATATCTTCGACACGCACTAATGGAATCTACGAATCTAAGGCAAAGAAGGCCCTCCTAACCTGAACTGGCGTGATAGATTGGTCGCCAGGATGACTTCTCGAAGGCTCCAATCAATATTGAGCTCTGGCGTGATTCAATCTATAGGTTGTGGGATACGGGGAAAATGACCTGGGATTGTTTCATGTATATCTCTAGATAGGGTCATAGGATGGATGATGGATATGGTGGATTCTACGGGTGATTCTCCGGTCTAGTCCAAAAATCCTTAGCTTCGTTAGTTGCTATATCCAACAGGGATAACTGTGTGATGATGACAGGCGAAGTGGAGTGGATTTGAATACTAATGTGCGTAAGCTAGCGTCAATGTCGGATTGACCTGTGGACTCGTTGGGTTGTGGGATTTGTGGATCACAACCGTAGATTCGTGGTTGTTGTGGACCTGCTATGGTCATGTGTGGAATCAGTCCCTAATCCCTAGTATCTAATAGTCGTATGCCTTTTCGGCCTCTATGTTTAGAACTACAAGTTGTGCAATCTTCTCAGAGTACCTTACAGGCATTCTGCAACCTGAATTCTTAAGCTAGTGTCTATATTAGTGAGAATGTCTCCTGCATCTAGTTGTGGGACCAAAGGATCACAACCAAATGTTTTCTCTCTTTCAAGCCCTTCTACAGTCATGTGGATGTTTATCTAGGGTAACCTGTAGTTTGGTTGGTTTGACCAAAATGTATGTGCTTGGTCATCTTCAATGTTTAACCCTCTTAATTATGAACCGATCTTTTGTAAGTCTGTTGTTGTTTTAAAGACTTAGATTCTAAGATTCTAGTCTATATCAGTTATTGCTTTGTAACAAGATTGGGTTGAGGCACGATAGGCTCGAATACGTATTCTCTGGGCTCCCTAGGTCCCATGATTTTCATGCAAAAGGAAATGATATAAAGCTAACTAATGACAGAATAAATTGACTATGCAAGATATATCTATGTATATTCCTAAATCTGATATTTTTGATAAACTATTGAACAGAATTTAAAAGAGAAATTATCTAATATATCTAGAAATTGACAACTAAACTAATAACGAAATTAAAACAAAGCAGCCGAAATTTAGTATAGCTACTTGTCTATGCAAGGTTGTGAATATATTTTAAATAACCAAGTAACTCGATCTAATCTATTTGAAAGACTCTCGATCCTACCTCATAAGTGAGGAGTGAATCATAGTTTCTCGAAACTATCAATCCCTATAGCTTCCTAAAAAAATTGAAAGTGATATTAATTTAACTAAAATGATTGACTACTTTATTTTATATGTTTTAACTAGAACTTTGAAAGCTTGAACTCCGTATTTTGCATAACAATGGTCAATCCGGTTGTGTATGGATTTGTCCCCTTAGTATGATCTCCTCGTTCTTTCGTGCTCACGTGGATCCGTAAAAGCGTGTAATGTCGGCATCAACAGTAGATATTGGAACAATGGAAACTTAGGATACAAACCGAATACAATGTGAGTAGGAGAGGGATAGCACAAGAGAACAGAGCTTGGCTTATGCAATTCCTAGCGGGATCTATTGTGATTCATGTAACACAAAACATCCAGAACCTAAAACTATTCTTTTTTATGAACAAAACATGCAACTTTCATGGCTTCCTACTAAAAATCAAACTATCCTACTCCAATTGATTGGATGAAATAATAACAACACTTACACAAGGACAATATGTGGCTTCCTCACAGCTAAACAATACTAACCATGCATACAACAAATGAAACTATGAATCCTAAGAAAAATTGAAAGGTTAAACTATATAAATGAGAAATTCAGAGGGCAAATTTGAGGGGTGGCCTTTTTCTTGAGCACAAGCCAACTATTTATAGAATCCCATTTACCCAAAGGTGAAAACCAATTTGATCTCTTAAACCATAAACAATGCCAAAACACTATTCCAGGGAACCAGAATCATAAATACAAGAAAAGGTGGTGAAAAAGCTGTAAACATTGATTTTTACGTGATTCGTGATAAAAGAAATGTTCTGAAAACATGTGCGAACCGCCACCCCGAGTAGGGCGGTGGTTACAGGGACCGCTTCCCTACTCAAGCGGATCACGAGACCGCCACCTAGGCAGGGTGGCGGTTTCATCACTGAAGACCGAAAGGAAAAGGAAAAGAGAGGGAAGGAAAAAGCAAAGCACACAGGGCTAAATGGGGCATGCGGGATGTTAACGCATACTTGGAGAGCTTTTTCGAGATCCCGAACACCTTGCGAGGAGACCTGTATCATCATTGGGGTACATGTAATGTTGTTCGCGATGTAGTACCCTATAATTTTTAGTATGTACAGTTCCCAAAATTTAACAATAATAATCAACAAATTGAACAATAACTGTAATTTTAGGCCACAATAGGGTGTAAATCAAAGGCCTCATGATTACGATCCTTATTTATACTTTGCAGTTTCCATAGGGTTTGCAAGCATGATGCAAGAACATGTTGCGATTGTAACAAGTTTTTACAATGTTTTCCAGAGGATCAAATACCTTTATTTGTTGACATGTTTTTGGCAAACCCAACAGCTCCTACTCAAAACACCTACATGAGACTAGTATCTCCATAGAACACACCGCTGGGAATATTTAATGCTCCTCTCCCCACATGTCCAAAATATGGTATATTAGATCCCAAAATTTCAAAAAAAGGTATTGTAATAGGGACCGATGATCACAAAGCCTCGAATTCATCAAACCCATAAGTGACACCTCCTTTGGATGGTTGCTAGCAAACAAAAATTGTAAGGCTAGTAGAGTTAGACATTAAACCACAAATTAACACAGCCACTAGAACTAGGGATTGTTCTTCACATCCTATGTTGATCTACCCAGCCATATCGGATGACATTTGTGATACCATAAGCAATCCAAGAGGGAGATTATGATTTTATCGACTTAGCTAAGACCGTCTCACACATTTCCTTCTTGGATATGTTAAAGAATTTTCCTACTCATAGGGCCACTCTACTAGAAGCATTGGTTCTTGGTCATTTAGATAATGTCACCCCTCTTCCAGAAGCACAAATAAACCACATGGACTTTGATTTCTATCCTCTAGGGCATCCTGAAAGAGATGTTGGATTTGTGTTTGATATCGCAAGATGCCCACAAAACTGAAATAGTTCGTAGAGGTGATCTAGCATTTTTTTACAAGTCTGGATTTACAAAAACTATGTAAATCATGTGATGATTGATGATGGGGCAGCAGTCAACATAGTCCCCTTCTCTTTCCTTCAAAAACTAGGGTACAGAGAGACCAATTCCTCTTCTACACTAAATATGCTGAGAGGCTATGATAGCCTCAAACCAACGTCAATCGAACTATAGTGTTTCCGATCACCCTTGGACCTAAGACGGTACTAACCAAATTTTATATTATAGATTAGGAAACCAACTATAATATGATCCTTGGACATCCTTGGATTCTTTGCATGAAGGAGATTCCCTCGACTTTGTTTTAGGTAGTTAGGTTCCTACATTTAGGAAAGGTTTTTGTGGTACAAGGTGATCCAAAACCCTTTGACATACACCTAGCAAATTTAAAAAAGAGGCCAAGGGTCCACTCTGAGTTTGAGATTGCTAAAAATCATTTAAATAAACTTATAAGCTCAGTACCAGAGGAAGAATTGGTTCCTACAACAGAATTACAGTTCACAAATTTGATTGAAGGCATTCTGGAAGTCAGAGATGAAACCGTCATATTAGAGATAGTATTGCTAGGAACTACGGAAAATATTTTCGAGCTATTGGAAAAATATTTACCCATTCTTCTTCCTTTCAATTCTATGGGCATGGGACATACCTTAGGACTCGGTTCTCTACCAGCAAATGAGGTTTGTATGGTCGAGGTAACTGAATTAAAAGGGAAAGATTCAAAAGATGATCCAACGTCTATTTTTCCAAGTAACTGTTGGACTCTCCATTTCGATGGAGCCAAGTGTCATTTTGGCACTAGGGCAGGTGTGATTCTTACCTCTCCTGAGGGAGGATTCTACCTTTTTCCTTCAAATTAAAATTTGAGTACACAAAAATAGAGTTGAATACGAATCCCTTCTACTTGGTCTCATCGTAGCCGAAAGAATGGGTGCTCTTAATATCGGGTCTTTGGGTGATTCACGACTAGTTGTGAATCAAGTATATGGAGTGTATTTACACTTTATAAAATAGCATTACTGAATTTAACAAAGATGTTTGATTTCATATTAATGAAGGCAATTCCACGAGACTATAATCTCTTTGTATACTCAATCACAACATCCACTTTCGCTTTACTCCAAGCGATGAGTTGGGATATTCAAGCTGCACGGTCTCGGTTTGTGTAGAACCTTTCATCCATAAGACATCATTAATTCCAATGTTGACATACATAGATATTGAGATCGAGTCTATCATTACGGTCGTGTTGACATTGACAAAGAAATTATAGAATATCTAAATGCTCTCGCAGAGCTACATCTTACACATCACAAGGTTAATATTTCTCTAATTCCACACTCTTCTTCCTATTTTGGAAATCCCATGATAGAGTATTCCCCTAGGAAGGAAATTGAAATTTTGAGGTAGTAGAAGAGGGGGATTTAGAGTTACCTCCAGCCCTACCTAAGTTTGAGGAAGGAAATGCCTCCTTAATTGAGGGAACAATCGATATAAATATCGGGACTAAGGAAGAACCAAATATTTTGAAGCTAGGGTCCTCTTTAACTCTAGAGGAGGTTAAAATACATACCCACATTCTCAAGGAGCATCAGAAAGCATTCACATTTAATTACAAGGAAATGACGGGGATTGCATCACACATTGTGGTGCACAACCTTGTCACCAAACTAGATACAAATCCGATTAAGAAAAAGTTGAGGCCCATAAAGCCAAAAGTGGCCCTCATGGTGAAAGAAGAAGTGATGAAACTCCTCTAGGTGGGATTCATCAAACCAGTCAATCACTCTCAATGGGTATCTAACATAGTCCCTGTTCTCAAGAAAAATGGAAAGATTCACATTTGTATAGATTTCTGGGATATAATGAAGGCTTGTCCCAAGGATGATTTCCCATTACTGTTCATTGATGTTATTGTAGATGCAACAACTAGTTTTGAGCTTTTGTCTCTTATGGATGGATTCTTTGGGTATAATCAGATTAAAATATCTGAAGAGGATCAGGCCAAAACCATGTTTATAACTCCTTGGGGAACTTATTATTATGTGGTCATGTCATTCGGGCTTAAGAATGTTGGAGCTACGTACCAATGAGCAATGACTTATATATTCCATGATATTATACATAATATTGTAGAATCCTATGTGGATGTCTTGATGGATAAGGCCAGAAAGCATTGTGATCACCCAGAGGTTCTTCATATCATCCTTTCACACTTAATCGAATACAACGTCACATTGAATCCAGAAAAGTATGTATTTGGCATAACAAGAGGCAAGTTTTTGGGGTACATAATATCTTCTCAAGGAATTGATGTGGACCTAGCCAAAATTTGAGTTTTATTGGAAATGATTCCACCAATGGATGAGTCTGGCATTAGATATTTTCTTGGAAAACTCGGGGCAATCAAAGATTTATCCCTGACTTGACCTTTTCTATTCACCTAATCAACAATTTGTTGAAAAGGATTATAGCATTGAGGTTAAACAAGAAAGCAACAAGGCCTTCAAGGTAGTTAAATGGTTCTTATTTTCCCCTCCCATGCTAATGTTGCCTAGATCAGATCACCCTTTGATCTTATATTCATGAGCTACGGATGTTTCACTAGCCTTCATCTTGGCTCAAGAAGATGATGATAAACGAGAGCGCACAATCTATTTTATTAGTCGAACGCGTTGCTGATTATAAGACATGTTACACCCAAGCAGAGAAAGAATGCCTTGCCATAGTCTTTGCGATGAAGCTCTTAAGACATTATATGTTGAATCAAGAAACAAGGGTTATCATTAAGTCAGATCACTTATGTACATTCCTCATGCAAGGATCCTTATCTAAGAAGGTCGGTGATTCATAATCTGTGATGGTTGAATTTGAGTTAACATTTGTTAATCAAAAATATATCAAAGGAAAAATCATTATGGATTGGTTAGTTGATAATTCATTATATGGAGGTGATCTAGTAGATCAAGACTTCCCCGATGAGTGTGTGTACTTTTTCGAGACTAGGCCCCCCATTTCTATGTGTCCATGGTATACTGACATCATTAATTTTATAGTGGAGTGTACATACCTAGATGGGAAACATCACAACAAAGAAGGCACCTACGCGTCATTGTTACTAAGTACGTTATTTTGGAGCAAGTGCTCTATCATAGGGCCTTCAACAAAATTTCATTAAGGTGTGTCGATGTTGAAGAATCTAAAAATATTCTTTATGAATCACATACTAGGGTATGCGGAGGTCACTTCGGTAGCCACACCACTACTCATAAGATACATCGTATGGGATATTTCTATCCTACCACGGCATGATGCAGTAGAGTTTGTGCGTAGATTCCACAAATGCCAAGAGTTCTCCCATGAGATCCATATACCAGCACAAGCTTTGTAACCAATCGCAACCCCATGGCCCTTTTCCATATGGGGCCTAGATTTAATAGGGAAATTCTCTCCCTCATCAACAGATGGCCATAAATTCATAATCATGGCCACATAATACTTTACCAAGTGGGTAGAAGCCATGCCTCTTACCACTGTACCCAGGTCTATAATCGCTAAGTTCATCTTAAACCAAATCATTTGTAGGTATGGTGTCCCACAAGTCATTATCTCGGATAATGGCATGTCTTTCAAGAATGACGAGGTGCATGAATTGTGTGCAAAGTTCAAGATAAGTCATCACACGGATTCTCTTTATTATCCTCAGGCTAATGGACAGGATGAGGCTACGAATAAAACATTAAAGTCCATCCTCCTTAAGACCATTAAGGATAAAAATGAGATTGGCATTCAAATAATTTTCCGGCCTTGTGGGCCTATCGGATGTCAATTAGAACACCAACATGGGAAACCCCCTTTTCTTTTGTATTTGGTGTGGAAGTAGTTTTACCACTCGAGGTTGAAATACCGAGTCTCCGTATTTCACCTGCATTAGAATATTAGGAGAAGAAGGCTATTGAGAAGTGTGTCTCTCTCAGTTAGAAATTTTTGATGAGGTTAGACTCAATGCTGAATAATGGCACAACGTTTAAGTTGACCGGATGGCTCAGAAATACAACAAGAAGGTTTATGAACGTGAAATATATGAGGGAAACTTGGTCTTAAGACTTGATATCTAGATAGATAAATATACCGGTGAGGTAAGAAAATTCAGACCTATGTGGTTATGTCTATATCAATTAGTAGAATACTACGAAATGGGGAATTTCACCTGTGTACACTAGAGGGTGAGGAGTTTAACGAATTTGTGAACTCTCTTCAACTAAAGAGGTATTACGCATGATCCATTGGAATTTTCATATGTACATTACTCGTATCTACATTACGCTTTCATCTCGCCATCTCATTCTATAAAATTTTTATCAAGGGGTTTATTCTTATAGCAAATCCTAAATTTTTTTGAAAAACATTGACAAAACATTCAAATCATGTCACTCCAAATTTTCATAGTATCATCAATTTTTTTCAAATCATTACATCTGTTCAAACATGATAATTTTTTTGACCGTGATCATACCAAATCCTACATACATGGTTCTGCTTAGAGTCTCTTTCTAGATTAGGTGTATTTTCCTATAGTATGTTCTAGAAGCTTCATGGTGTCACATCTAGCCCATAAAAATATCTTTGGAATTAAGAACATACTAAACATTTTACATAGATAAGTAAGTCAAATGCAAATCCACGAAATTTTTTATTTTACACATTTATTTTCCCTACCAAAATTTTGTGTTGAGCTTGCATCTCTTATTGGTGACGTAGGTTTGGGAAAGGAGAGAAATTCCCTTACTCACATATTCCTTATCCATGGTGATGATCCCATGCTTCGTCCCAGTAGATGGGGCAAAGAGTAGGGGGTCTCTTGATAAACTTGAAAGTTACGAGTAATTCACTCAAATGTTGTGAAATCATAATTCAAAAGCAAAGTGAGTTAGATGTCCAAAACTCCAAAAGAATTTAAAACCTCAAAACCAGATTTTGTCAACCAAGTAGCCATCTACGGATATAAGTCTAGATAAACTTGAAAGTAAATCACATTCTAAGCTATGAGGTAACTGAAGTAGGGTGAATTTTTAGTGTCTCAATGTGGTCATGTCAAACCATTGTCTTTCCCTCATCATTACCATTCAACAATTTTTCGTAACTTGTGCCATTTCTGGCTCTTAGTGTTGAGCCCTCACATCCTACTGGTTACGTGGGGTCAGGAGTGGGGCAAGTACATATTATTATCATATAGCTATGTCACCATGTTTTCCAAGACAATATGAAGTATCAATGATTTTTATAGAAACTAAAGCTCAAACATCACATTGTGTTCGCATTATCATTTATCAGCATTATAAAATACAAAAAGAAATCATTTTGTTATCATTTCACACCCATTGCATTCATTCTAAAAAGCATAGAAAAGTGGAAATTCTAAACATCTAGAGTACACATGAGAAATAAACCAAAAGAGTGTAAACTCAAATATGATGGATTACTGAACCAAAAATAAGAGTTTTTATATATCATAGTAGGTCAAGTTTCGTATAATGCCATCACGTGCTAAGGCGAGGTCAAAATGCTCTAATGAGCCCAAAATATACAAAAAAATTTGTAAAGTTCCTAAAAAAAATTAAAAAAACAATAAATGGACCAATGGCATGTCAATCCACCCGTGGAATCCCTCGGATGGTGCATAGCCACATCTAAGAATCCTGTTGCGGCTATGACGATGCCCGGAGTAAATGGAATGGTGTGAATGCTTGTGGTGGCAGCCATTGGATATGGTCTCACCGCAAGAATGACTCTACCTCATCGAGATGCTCATCGGCCTCATATCCGGCCACCATAATATGTATGGATGTCACCACCTCCACTATCCTCCAAATAGGAGAAAACACGTCAGTGTGTCTACTAGCAGCTAGTAGCTGACTTAAATCATCGATTAGCTTGCTCAGTCTTCCCCGAGGGGATCAACAAGGTATCCATACACACCCATTGGATAAGCTCTCCACTCTTGTGCAGTCACTGTAAGAAGGGAAGGAGAAGAAGCATATAAGTTAGAAAAACACAAAATGCAAATTAAAATAGAATATCAAAACTAAGGTTTCAAATTAACAAACCAATAAAAGAGTGTCAAACATACTCGATCTCTAGGTATCCTAGTAGGGTCAACGATTTATTATTTCCGATGTTGTTATCAGTTGTGGGGCCTCCCGAATCCAAAGGCCAAACATTGTCTGATCATGGACTCATCATCCCCCTCCCCACCTAGAGGAAATGGATCCTCTGAGACTAAGGTCTCTTCTCTGCACTGGCCTCCTCGTGTGCAACTCTCAACATCTCTTGAGTGTCATACCACTCATGATTTCTCTCCTCCTATTCCATGTGGGTTGCCTCATTAGTCTCACCATCCCCCTCTTCTTCCTTAATCTCCTCTCCAACCGATTCCTCCTCCATCTCGTCCCCTGTGTGCTCCTCAGAATCAGAGTCTACACTAATGGGCTCATCCTCCTCTCCGTTGTGGGAAGAAGCAACCGCAATCTAGAGTAAAGGTGCTCGAGGGGCACCAACTTCTTGTCAAGCACAAACCATACACCTAATCTGTAATAGGCATAGTTATCCAAAATTCACCCCTAGGGTATATTTGATAACATGCATCGAATACTCAAGTCCCGGCAAATTGATTAATTGGGCAAAAATCATGTTTCTAGGGTCCCATCAGATTTTTTCTAACTCTCCTATCCAAGAAGAAAGGAGCAAGTTGTAAGAAAAGGTGAAAAAGTTGCAAAAAAGCTTGGGCTAGGAAAAATCATGAAAATCAGCTAAGTCTGGTCCAGCGTCGTCCTTGGGGGACATTGGGACGTCGGGCGTGAATCGGCCAAAAGGCCGCCAAGCGATCGCAGAGCATAGGGACATCCGGGCCGTGAGGACGCGTGGGACGCAGAAAGGCGAACTGGCTGAAGGTCAAAGCAAAATCAACTAATCACCGAAAGCGAATGGATCTAGGACATTTGGGCTGCGAGGACGTGAAGGACGCGAACCACCCAGATCGAATGAAAATGAGAACTTTCGCATCCGGGACAGGTTGGGACAAAGGGACACATAGGACGCGGAGGGCCGAAGGAGCCAAGAGCCAATCAAATCACACCATGTGTCATCAACCGAAAGAGGGATAGGGAAGCCTGAATTGGGCGGATCGGAAGTTTTTGTCCCGGCCGATGGGACAACCGGGCCAAAGGGACGTGAAGGGCGTGAAAAGCTGGCAGCCCGCGGATGAATCAGGAGACGCCACGTGTCACAAGGGAAAACGTCCAAAATTTCAAAGGGGCAAGGTTTGAAGTGCTGGCCCGCTCGAGCCAATAAAAAGAGGACACGTGTCCTAAGGAGAAGGGAGTGTGGAGCTTGGGGAGGAATTAGAGAATTTGGCAAAAATTTTGGCCAAAACTAAAAAGCAAAGGTCTTCCCCACGCCCCTGTCGACCAATCAATGCATGCCACGTGTCCCAAGTGGCGGGGGCACGGGGAAAAGTGGAAAATTTTCCAAAAAATTAAAAAGGTCAAATTTCAAGGGAAAACCCATGGGTAAGCGAAGGAGAGAGAATTACACATCCAATCAGCGCTTGACACGTGTCATCCAGGTGGCGAGTGCGGGAAAAAATTTCAAAACTCATTTTTGCCTGTTTTGTGCCCTAAATCTTCAGATCACCATATCTTTCGATCCAGAGCTTAGATTTGCACGTTCTTTATATCATTGGAAAGCTTATAAAATTGTCTACATGATTGTAGGGTTAATATTGACAGGGTATGGGTTTGTAAGGTCCCCCATGCTGTTTTAATGCATCTGCAGTCAATGAGGAATGGGCTCCCATGTTTTGTACGTTTTCTCTCTCTTGGGCTCGACCCATGCAATGTAAAATCCAGATTTGGCTCATTTCAAAAGGGGAACATTTTTGGCATAGCAATCTTCTTCTTTCACCTCCAGTGAGTGATTGTTGCAAGAATCAGACCTCTTCAAATATTGTAATGATTGTTTACCTCTCTAAGGTTGTAATGCAAAGTGGTTTTGACATTGGAAATGATAATGCAAGCTTTGTGAATGGTTTCAAATCCTTTGTTTGTATTATTTGCTTCATTTCACCCTAAATTATATCTTATCACTGTGTATGTTTTATGTCTGCAGTCTTTGGTTTGTGTCTATTTGCATGACAAAAATATTCACCACTCCTTTTGGTGCGTTACCATCTTTAGTTAGTTTCAATTTTTGCACTTCCATCCCCGTCTCCTTGCAATTTAGAGTAGGATTAGGATCTAAACATCTGTAGTTGTCCAAATATAGATATAAATCGAGAGAGTTTGAGGAACCAACCTCTAATCTAGAGATTCCTCTCTCAGTTTCACAAGTCCCACACTTGGAGAGAGGTTTCCATGTTGTGCAATCACACTGGATGCTTGAGTGATCAACCTAGAAGCCTGATCTACATCCAGGGGTGCTATGAGCCTGTCACAATAGTTTTGGCATGACCGGAGGGACGAGAGGTCTCATTTTTATTGCAGCAAAGTTGATGTGCATCTGCTGCAATTTTTTTGCTTAAAAGAGCTATTATTTGCATATCTGGCGACTCCAAGGGGAAGAATCAACTGGTTTCAGCAGTGCAGGCCTGAAAACTCATGAGAAGAGTCACCACAAGGTCAAGAGTTGGAGAAGAAGAAGTGCTATTTGAATACCTGCAATTATCTCCAAGAAGAAGGCAAAGAGGAAGAAGGATTCAAAGGTCTCCATCTCCACCAAACATAACTCTCTCAACTCCTCCACCTGGTAGGCCTTTCATTCAGTCAACAAGGGTTTTAAGACCGATTAGAATGGCACAAAACAACCCCTATGTCAACTTCACAGGCAGCAGCCCACTTGCCCTCAATGCACAACATCCAATTCCTATTGCAGCCTTGAAGAACATTCCCTACTTCACTGGAGAAAATTAGACTACTCCAGGTGATCATGTTAAAGATATTGCTAACCTTTGTGCAATTCATGAAATCAATGAGATGCAAGTGGCTGTCAAGTTACTGGCATCTTCATTCAAGGGTAAAGCATTGCAATGGTTTAGGAGCCTTGGAGCTGGTTCTATCACAAATTGGAATCAACTGTGTATAGCACTTCATGAGAAATTTGGAGAAAAGGGAGACAACTTGTCTCTTTTGGAGCAGCTGACAACCATCAAGAGAGCTCCCAATGAGCAATTGATGATTTCAACTTCAGATTTCAAAAGACTTGGGAGAGAATTCCAGTGGTAGTCAGGCCAACAACAGAAGGTGCTTTTCTCTACTATCTCAAAGCTTTAAATTCTGATATTTCTATGTTAATTCAGTCCATGGGAGGCATAACTATCCCTATGGCTTATAGCATTGCCATTAGGGCTGAAAATTGTTTGATCCAAGCTGGAAAACTTGCCCCTAGACCTCCCATGCCACTGATTCCAAGTTTAGAGAGCCCAAACACCAACCAAGCACCTAGTTTGGCTCCTTCTCCCACTCCTAGAAATCAGAGTTCAAATGAGGCTTCCACTTCATCTCCAAGTGCCCCAAATGAGCTTCAAGAAGTCATGAAGCAATTGCAAAACCTAGGCAATGAGTTGGTTACTCTCAAAAGGCAACAGGCCCAAGGTTTTAGACCTTCTTACCAACCCCAAGCTCAGCCTAACAGGTAGCCATACCAACCACAGAGGCCACCTAATCTAGTTGCAAATATGAATCAAACAAGGCCTCCTTCCAATAGACCATTTCAGCCCTATAATCCAAATGCCATATCTGCCTCTAAGGCATTGGTGCCAACACAAAACAATATTGCTCAGGAGTATGACTGGTGTTTTCCATGTAATGAGCTTCATAACCAATCCATGTGCTTCAATGGTGCTTTGAATCAAGCACTAATGGTGACAACTACTGGTGTGGAGGGTGAGAGCAGTCAAGGAAACAACCAACAACAAGAAACATTCCCACAGAAATCAGCCCCAAATGACACCACATTGGTAAACTGGCAAGCAAAGGATTTTTGTGGCATGAACCAGGTAGTTTCTCAAGGTGTTGCTGCCAACACAAGGTCAAAAAGGAGGAATTTGGGTGAAGAACAGCCATTAGCCCCAACCAATCCACAACCTTCCATGGCTCCACAAGTGGTTGGCAAACAAAATCCGGTTGTAAATGCACAAGGGCAGCCAAGAACAACCCCTAGGCCAACTCAAATACCAGTTGTTGCTGCCCACGTGCAAGGAGTGAATGTGCAAACCAAGGGATAGCAAAGAGATCCTTCATCACCATTCAGTATCATTGATCAGATGAAGAAGACAAGCGTCAATATATCAATGTGGAAATCACTATCTATCCCGTGCCAAAGAGATCTCATTGCAAGCTGCCATGAAGGATCGGCCAACTTCAAATCAATAGATCCGGATGCAAGACAAAGTGCTTACAAATGCTGCCCAGCCTGAGGGAAATCAAGGAGGACAGCAAGGTAAAATGTTGAAGCCCCCTCCTTTCTATGTTTCATTAATCATTGGAAATCAGCTAGTACATAATTGCATGATAGACTCCGAGGCAAGTAGCTCGATAATGCCTAAACAGATAGCTGATCAGCTAGGGCTCCAATATGAAACAATATCTAAAGGGTAGTGCAGTGTGGATGGGACAAGATAGTAATAACAAGTTGGGGTGATTAGAAACTTGAGTCTTACCTTGCATTCATGTCCGAATGTTGTTGTTTTACAAGATGTATCAGTCATAGACCTTCCACCACTCTTTTCCCTATGCTTGTCAAGGGACTTCACATCCAAGATTGGGGGATATTTGTCCGCTGATTGGTCACACATGCTATTCGAACAAGGTATGGAACTAAGGCTACGGTCAGTCTCGAACCTATTACAAACTTCCATATTGAGCCTTACACTCCACGTCAGATTAATGCCAATTGCTCAGCATTTGATCAAGAAGATCACCCAAGCACCGATGAGGTTGACACCAAGGTTGGAAGCATCCTGGATCTAACTCTTGATGAATGGGAAAACAAGATACATGCATTTGATCCTTATCAAGAAGTGGAAGAATCTGAGCTAGGGGTCTATTACATACACGAAGAAAATCAGCATATTCCTAGCATCACCAAGCCAAACCACAAAGATGACAATGAGGTATGGCAGCTGTTTTTTGATGGATCAAAGAGTAGACAAGGTGCAGGAGGTGGAGCCATGCTTGTTTCACCTCAAGGAATAAAGTACTATTCAGCTTTTAGATTTCAGTTTGCATGCTCCAATAACATTGTTGAATATGAAGCCTTAGTGCAAGGGATGCATTGGGCAATCAAGAAGAAAATAAAGAACTTGCAAGTCTTTGGGGACAATGAATTGATTGTAAATCGGGTCAAGGGATAGCATGCTGCCAAGAATGATCTTCTCAAGTGCTACAAGAACAGGGTGTGGGACCTCATGGAAGATTTTGAGGGTTTTGGCATCAAATACATTCCTAGGAAAGAGAATTAGGTTGTTGATAGGCTTGCAACAGTAGGGGCAGCCTTTGACATTGTGGAAAGCATTCAACAAGACAAGGTACAGCTAAACATCCACGTGATTGTGAGGCCTTCAGTGCCAGATAACAATGTTAGTTGGAAAGTGTTTGAGAATGACCAGCAAAATCATCCATTTCTTGCAGAAGAAGTTGAGTTCTCACCAAGAATCAAGAAAAATTGGAACAGCAGTATGGTGACCAAGTAGTACAAACTAAGAACTAACAAGCTACCTAAAGGACTCATCACTTTGGAGTCTATTTTTAACCCTAATGATCAGTTTAGAAAGGAGAAAGCAAAAATTTAGGTCAAGAGAGAGGATTCGGTATCCATCTTGGTCGAGAGAACAAACCATTGCAAATTGGAAGGATGACAACCGAACAAGAAAGGTATGAGTTCATATAGCCGTGTTTAAGAGTTCCTGACGTGTTTGCTTGGAGCTATGAAGACTTGAAGGGTTTCAATCCCAACTTAGCTCAAAGATACCATTGAATTGGATCCAAATAATAAGCCTATCGTAGAAAACAAAGACCAGTCAATCCACACATGGAGCCTCTCATGAGGAAAGAATTGGACAAGCTGATTGAGTCAAAGATCATATTCCCAATTAGGCATTCTAGTTGGGTTGCCAACTTAGTTCCAAATCGTAAAGAAGAGTGGAGAGATCATATTGTGTGTTGACTTCGAGACTTGAATAGAGCCTCTCTCAAGGACCATTACCCACTCCCTTCCATGGAGCAAATCTTGCAAGTGGTGGCTGGCTCCAAAGGTTTTCACTACTTGATGGCTACTCGTGCTACAATCAAATTATGGTGAAGGAAGAAGACCAGTTCAAGACAAACCTTCACAACCAAATGGGGAACTTTTACATATAGGAAAATGCCATTTGGGCTATCCAATGCTGGTGCTACCTTACAAAGGGAAATGGATATGGCATTCAAAGGTTTGATTAATAATGTGGTGTTGATTTACCTTGATGATATCACTATTTTTTCCAAAAATGCAGCAGACCACCTCTCTCATTTGAGACAAGTCTTCATGAGGTGCAGGAGATTTGGAGTGTCTTTGAATCCTAAGAAGTGTATCTTTCTTGTGCATGAAGGAAAGCTCCTTGGCCATATTGTCTCCAAGGAAGGATTAGCAATTGATCCAGAGAGGGTTGAAGCCATAAGAGCACTACCATTGCCAAGCCACAAGAAAGCCCTTCAGAGTTTATTGGGAAGGATAAACTTTGTTCGAAGGTTTGTCCCAGATTTTGCAGCCCTTGTCAAGCCCATCACCAAAATGTTAAAGAAGAGCATGGCTTTCAAGTGGACGTAAGAAGGCAAGGAGAGTTTTGGAGAAATCAAAGAAGCCATCTCCCAAGCACCAACTCTCATCAACCCAGACTTCTCCAAGGATTTCATCCTCTATGTATTTGGAGGTAATGACACTATTTCTACCATTTTGGTACAGCAGAACAAGGATAATGATGAGCAGCCAATTACCTTCTTCAGCCGGAGCCTAGATGACTATGAGGTGAGGTACTCTTTTATTGAGAAGCATCTACTTGTAGTAATCAGAATCTTGAAGAAATTCAAGAATTTAATCTCAAACAACAAGGTCCAGTTGCTGGTCTCACATGCTAGGGTTAAGGACTTCCTCCTCAACAAGGATTTGAATGAGAAAAGGGAAAGTTGGATCACCCGTGTCATGGAGTATGACATTGAGATCAAGATCACCAAGCTGGTAAGAGGGAAAGGATTGTGTGAGCAGCTGGTTTTAGGGAAGCAAAAAGAAGTATGCAATGAAGAAGAGGCTGTTTTAATAGTCCAAGACAGCCATGAGTCAAGTAGAAATCAAGAAGAAGATGATACGCCCCCCACTCCTTGCTGGACCCAAGGTATTATACACTTCCTAGGCACAGGCCTATGCCCTCCGGAGATGAACAAGACCCAAAGGAGACACTTCAGATTACAGGCTGTTCCGTATGCCATTGTTGATGGAGTTTTGTTCAAGAAAGATGTAAATGGAGTGCTGCTGAGATGCATTAGCACAAATCAGATTCAAAGGGTGTTGGAAGAGTTCCATGGTGGACCAGCTGGTGGTCATTTTGCACCAAGAGTGACAGCTCTAAAAATCATGAAGGCTGGTTATTATTGGCCTAAAATCTTCAGTGATTGCTATGCATGGATCAAGAGGTGTAAGAATTGTGCATTCTTCATAGGAAAAGAGAGACTTACTGCCCTTCCATTACATCCAATCTCAGTTGACCAGCCATTCATGCAATGGGGTTTGGACTTCATTGGAGTCATTAATCCCAATTCAAGCCAAGGGCACAAATGGATTTTGACAGCCACGACTACTTCACCAAATGGACAGAAGCAGTAGCACTCAAGGAGGCAAATGAGTCTAGCATCTTAGACTTTTATGAGGGGATAACAACCAAATTTGGTGTACCTGCTACAATAATCTCTTATAATGCATTGGCATTCATTGGATCTAAGGTGACTGAGTGGGCATCAAGAACGGTATTTACCTAAGCACTTCATCAAACTATTATGCTCAAGGTAATGGCCGGGCCGAGTCTACAAACAAGAACTTGTTGAGGATCATTAGGAGGACTCTTGACGAAAATCAGAGGTCTTGGCATACCAAATTGAAATCAGCCTTGTGGGCTGATAGGATAACTCCCAAAAGATCCACAGGTAACTCTCCATTCAAGCTTGTCTATGGAAGAGAAGCAATCTTGCCCATGTCACTTGAGTTGCCAACATTGGAACTCATGAAGCAGCTGGAGTTGCTTGAATTTGAGCCCATGGAGGTGAGGTATGCAGAGTTGATGGAGCTGCAAGAGGTCGAAATCGAGCATCCCAAGTAATGTAAAAGGATTAAGCATTGATCAAGAAGACCTTTGATAGGAAGGCAAAGGATAGATCTTTTCGAGTTGGAGATCTAGTGTTGAAATGGGATGTGGATAGAGCAAAACCGGAAGGCATTCAAAATTTGATGCCATTTGGAGTGGCCCATACATGGTCATGAAGTGCAAGAACAACAATGCTTTCCAATTGGCCTCATTGGACGGTGAAGAACTACAGATTCCACCAATGGAATTTATCTCAAGCATTGCTTCTAGAAGGAAATTCACTACCTTGTACATATTAGGTTAGATTTTCATTCCTCCAAGTGCTTGTGCACATTTTTTTGCTTGTAGGTTAGTTTTGTTTTCCCTAAGTGCTTTGGCACAACTTGCTGTCCATGGAGATGTTTTACAGTCCTTGCTCCCATCAGGTGATATTCCATCTTCCTCCTTGCACATTCTGAGTCAGTTAGGGGTTCTAAATAGAATATTTGATGACTCCATGCCCAATGGACTGCTTCAGAAACTGGTATCTTCTACCTAGCAGGTAGGTAACCCCGCTGAGTCGCCAAATTGTTATCCAAAATTCACCCCTAGGGTAAATTTGATAACATGCATCAGAATACTCAAGTCCCAGGAAAATAGATTGATTCAGGGCAAAAATCATGTTTCTAGGGTCCCCTCAGATTTTTTCTAACTCTCTTGTCCAAGAAGAAAGGAGCAAGTTCTAAGAAAAGGTGAAAAAGTTGCAAAAAACAAGCTTGGGCTAGGAAAAATCATGAAAATCAGCTAAATCCTGGTCCAGGCATCCCTTGGGACAGTTGGGACGTCGGGGCACGAATCGACTGAAAGGCCACCAGGCGGTCAGCAGAGCATAGGGACATCCAGGCCGTGAGGACGCGCGGGATGCGGAAAGGTGAACCGGCCGAAGGTCAAAGCAAAATCGACTAATCACTTTGAGTAGAGCGATGGGACATTTGGGCCGCGAGGACGTGAAGGACGCGAACCGCCCAAATAGACCGAAAAGGAGAACTTTCTCACTGGGACAGTTGGGATAAAGGGACGCGTAGGACGCGGAGGGCTGAAGGGAAGGAGCCGAGAGCCAATCAAATCATGCCACGTGTCATCGGCCGAAAGAGGGACAGGGAAGCCCGAATCGGGCGGATCGAAGTTTTTGTCCCAGACAGTCTGGGACAACCGGGCCAAAGGGACGTGAAGGGCGTGAAAAACCGCGGCCCGCGCAGATGAATCAGGAAACACCACATGTCACAAGGGAAAACGTCCAAAATTTCAAAGGGGCAAGGTTTGAAGCGCTGCCCGAGCCAATAAAAAGAGGACACGTGTCCTAAGGAGAAGGGGAGTGTAGAGATCGGGGAGGAATTAGAGAATTTGGAAAAAAATTGGCCAAAACTAAAAGCAAAGGTCTTCCCTGCACCCACATCGACCAATCAATGCATACCACATGTTTCGGGTGGTGGGGCGCAGGGGAAAAGTGAAAAATTTTCCAAAAAATCAAAAAGGTCAAATTTCAAGGGAAAACCCGTGAGTAAGCAAAGGAGAGAGAATTACGCATCCAATTAGCGCTTGACACGTGTCATCCAGGTGGCGAGTGCGGGAAAAAATTTCAAAACTCATTTTTGCCTGTTTTGTGCCCTAAATCTTCAGATCACCATATCTTTCGATCCAGAGCTCGATTTGCACGTTCTTTATATCATTGGAAAGCTTATAAAATTCTCTACATGATTCTAGGGTTAATCTTGAATTTTGGTGTAGTTTGGAGAGAGAAAGTTAAGAAACAGATCTGACGTGTGTTCATGGCCAGAAGTGACATTTCAGCGACCAAATTTAACGTAGAATGGGTCGCATTCTCCTGCAATTCGGTCAAAAATGACAGGGTATGGGTTTGTAAGGTCCCCCATGCCATTTTAATGCATCTACAGTCAATGAGGAATGGGCTCCCATGTTTTGTACATTTTCTCTCTCCTGGGCTCGACCCATGCAATGTAAAAGCCAGATTTGGCTCATTTCAAAAGGGGAACATTTTTGGCATAGCAATCTTCTTCTTTCACCTCCAGTAAGTGATTGTTGCAAGAATCAGACCTCTTCAAATATTGTAATAGTTGTTTACCTCTCTAAGGTTGTAATGCAGTGGTTTTGACATTGGAAATGATAATGCAAGCTTTGTGAATGGTTTCAGTCCTTTGTTTGTATTATTTGCTTCATTTCAGACCCTAAATTATATCTTATCAGCCTGTGTATGTTTTATGCTGCAATCTTTGGTTTGTGTCTATTTGCATGACAAAAATATTCACCACTCCTTTTGGTGCGTGACCATCTTTAGTTAGTTTCAATTTTTGCACTTCCATCCCTGTCTCCTTGCAATTTAGAGTAGGATTAGGATCTAAACCTCTGTAGTTGTCCAAATATAGATATAAATCAGAGGAGTTTGAGGAACCAGCCTCTAATCTAGAGATTCCTCTCTCAGTTTCACAAGTCCCACACTTGGAGAGAGGTTTCCATGTTGTGCAATCACACTGGATGCTTGAGTGATCAACCTAGAAGCCCGATCTACATCCGGGGTGCCTTGTGAGCTGCAACAACGGCACACCCCGGAGTAACTACTTTCCAAAGTAGGGATCTCCTCTAGAACCCCTACTGAGACCTTCCGAATGGTCTTATACATAGGGGAAGTATGTTAGCATATGGTATCCCAAACTACCGAGGATCCCAATCAAATAGGTGGATCTCAAATCTCTCGGCCCTCTCAACTAAATGGCCTATGGTATAAAAAACTACCATCATGGTCACCTCCTATCGCCATAACCTTGCCATGTCCCTAGGGAGTAAAGAACCATGTCTGTTGTGGTAAGACAAGCCACTAGCTGATGGGATGTCCTAAGAACTCGACATAGTTGTCCACCTCACTTCTCATATGGCCGCTAGGTCCAATACCTATACTCCCCTTCCATAAGGGGTGATACGCTCATATACCCACTCATGACAAGAGTGGGGTGGCTCAGTGCTCGCCTACAATCGGACTAACATGTACATGTCATGGTAGGTAGTCCCTAAGATGTCCACTCCCCATGCATACCTATGGCCATGTCCCTCAATTTGTGTGATAATGGGAGCCCAGCTAGTAGAGAAGAGTGTCACCTCCCTTGTCCCCGATCAATCGTGAGGACAGGATACCCATAATGGCCCTCCGGATGATTGGAATAGGAGCAAGCAATCGGTCTAACCTTCATCCCCTTCTTCAAACCAGATGATACAACAACATCTCCCATATATGTGGTGTGCTATGTCATCGTGGTTCGGATCTTGCGAGTCTCTAAAGTTAGTCTCCTCCTAAGAATCGGGAGCCCAAGGATGCGGTATACATCCTCCAGAGTAATGGTCCACTCACCCCTAACTCCTAGAAATCAGAAGGTGTTCCGATCTACATCCCAATAGGAGAACAAGTCATACAATATGTGACTGGAATGGGCAACGTGGGGTACTCATACAATCCTCCAAATACCTACCCTCTATAGACTATCCCTCTCAGCCTAGGTCAGCTGATCCAGAATCCTGGGGAGCTAATCACACTCTCTTCTCTACTCCAACAGATGTATTCCTCCTTCTACATTCACCAAAACATGAGAAAATAGTATGTTAGTAATGTATACAATAATACAAGGTCATGAAAAACATGGAAAATCCAAAAAAATCTAAGTTAGTGACCGTTTTAGTCATTCTTTTTAGAACCAGCTTTCCTAGTGTAGGGCGGTGGTCCCATGACTACCGCCTCCTTTGAATGGTGGTCCTGAGTTGATTTTCCAAATGTTCCCTTAACCCTAAAAACATTCAAAAGTGCAAAAAGGACCATTTTCGACAAAATAAAATCATGCCCTATGGGTGCCCCCTAGAGACTCATTTAAGACAAAAAAATATTTGAAAATAATCCCCCCTAGGTGAACTTTTCAACATTTTTACATTTAGGGTATAAAAAGACAAAAGTGAAAATAACCAACCTTTGACCATGTTGGTCAATCCCGTATGTGAAGGCATGATCACTATTCCATAATGGTTGTTTCAACTGTACTCTCATCAGAAACGGTCACCGTGAATGCAGAGCTCCAAATTTTCCAAATCAAAATGCATGATGATGAATTGAAAAGTGAGTTTGTTTTGATATATATATGTTGTTTTTAAACCTCATTTTGAGCGTATGTGTTTACAAGGCTGGAGTGTTGGCACAAGTGGTAAGCGCTCTTGTCATTTTGATTTAGTGTTTATTTTTCAATATTTTATCTATCTGCACTTGAGTCTTCTTTTTCTCTTGTAGGTAGCAAGAGTTTGGGTGGCGACATTTTGACACACGGGCATGTCAGGTATAACTTCTAACTCCCCTTTTCACGAATTCCATACTTGGACTCTATGTTTTACACCTTTTCATGGCTAAGACACTTCTCCGAGGGGGCAATATGTACACACCCAAAATTACATGTGCTACATTATAAAAAATGGTTACAAAAGTCCCCAATGATGATTCAGGTCCTTTCAAGAAGGTTTTTGATCTCCAAATTCCATTTACAATCTATATTTTTGCCTAGATGTCTTTAACTAGCCTTCCAATGATTTTTCTAGCCTCCTTCTTTCTATGCATGTTTTGGTCTTTAGTGCCAGGGACCACCACCCCGTGCAATGCAGTGGTGGTCTTGCCCGCTTTTTCCAAAATTCCTCACGCTTGTTTTAGCATACGATGGTTCACTTAATTTCACTTTTTACTGCATATATGTGAGCCAAATTGTCTAAAATTAGCTTTGATTTCTTGGTTATCCTTCCTCCTTCTATTTTTAAATAGATTTAATTAGTTAGAACAAATCCTTCTTTTCTTGAGCTTGAAGGCACCTCCTATCCTTCATTCCTATATATTCCATGCTTGTATTCAAGATAAAGGGCCTGAGAATTTTTGTATCTTGCATTATATTGTTGTTACAATCTTGCTAGGAATTACATAGCCAAGCTCTGATATCTTGTGTTATCTCTCTTCTACTTGCATTACATCCGGACTTCCATCAAGTTGTCATTGCTCAAGCACCATCCTCCTACTATTTTTCTTACATTCCCAATCCATTGGACTCACATGAACACTCAGAGAAAGAAAGGAACATACTGAGGGGACAAATACAAACACTAGCAGATTTTCCAAAGCTCTTGCTTTTCTAGGTTGGAATTTTGTGTTTGTTTGCCTTGTTTTTTGAATTGTTAATTTCAAATCACTAGTTTTAATCACATATCAAATAGAGTAGAAAATCATTCATTTCAATAAATTATTCAATCACAAGTAGATCAAATCATTAGTAAGCTTTCCTCTTTAACATTACTAGGGAAGTTGTGGGGAACAATAGCCCCTTTCAGGGTCATGATTTGTTCTTCACCTCTGAGGTAGGGTTTGAAGGGTTTTGATTGGATTATGTTATTTGTTTTTAGATTAGATTCATACATTCACACAAGTAACCAACTACATCCAACTGATTACTTTTCTTTAGTTTATTTATTAGGTTAGAACGCATTTCTCAAAAATTAGAAAAGAACAAAAACATTTCATTTGATAGATTAGTTTTCTTTTATTGCTTTGATCCAATATATTGTGAAAACTCCAAAAAAACATAGATTAGATTTCCTTCAGTAATTAGTTTTCTTATCAAAATCACTTATTTCATTTTGTATGACCATCAACATCCTGATAGGAAAAGAAATACGATTGTGATCCCCTGGTCCCACAACCCAATGGGCCAGAATTGATAACTAACATTGATACCAGTTTACATTTGATAGTCTTACACACACCTGTAACTTTTATTGAGAAAATAGAACAACTCAATATGCTAAACATTGTTGCTAATCAAGCCTACGACTATTGGACTGCTCCTGGAAACAAGGTTTGATTACGTGCATGACCATATAAGGGCCATAACCTCCACAAATCTTTATTTGTGATCCTTAGGTCCCATAACCCAATGGGCTTGCTAATCAATTAGACATTTACACTAGTTTGCATACATTGGTATTCGATCTTCACCACTTCCGCTAGATATTATGCACATCTTTCCTTCATCGAACATAAGAACCGATCAGGCTAGGACTTTCTGGACCAGACCATAAAATTACCTATAGATACCTATGGATCCATCACGCCTCTCGTTCTTACTTCCACGACCTTTTCTAGAAATCTATACGAGGTGCCCGTGGGTCATTTTTTGTGTGTTCAACAACCAAAAATAGAATCTTGGCAGATCTCAACATTGATTGGAGTCTCGAGCGCTATTATCTTAGGCGATCCATTACACCACTTAAAGTTAGGAGAGAATTCTTTACCTTAGACTCATAGATCCTAACATTGTATTTTGAAGATATAAGATTTCCCAATTAACATGATCCTGGTCATCACACTCACATTCACATTCATTTCACATCAGTTGTCTTGGCACGACCTTGAGAGGTCGGGTGTGAAGGTCACGTGTTGATTTTTATTGTATATGTATCATTTTCCTTTTGATGATATGGAATGGAATCCATTAATTGAGTTTGGAAGGTGTGATGGTATTAACAATAGATAATTTGATTCATGTGTAGAAGTAATGAGAAAAAATGGTGTTTTAATATTTTTTATCTCACTTTTAGGATGTCCTCCCGACCATAGATAAAACACAGGTTAAATGTGATCTTGAGTGAGGTTTAGTTAAGGTTTTAATGGTGAAATGGAAATAAAGGGATAAAAAGGATAGCAAAGTGTTCTTTGGAAAAGATGATTCCAAGTATTAACATGGGAGAAAATGTGAGCAAGATTGAAAAAGCTAGGTAAACACCCGGGGAGCTAAAAGACATCACATAGGGAACCATATGAGGGGGATGTCTCATGAGAGCTCATTTTTGTCCCCTATATCCCCTTTAGAAAATTTTACAAGAGGGACACAAAAGGGAACTATTATCCAAATAACTCTCCTAGTTATTTGGACAACTTCAATACATATTTTGGTATAGAGATCTTCATTACGAGTAGTGCATACCTTAGTTGTATCCTTGGCACATTCACTTGGTCACTATTTCCTCACACACCCTTGCACACTTCCCCCTCTCCCCTTTCCATTTTCTTTTTCCTCCTTGTTCCACTCTTCCCCTTGTGTATAATCTCTACACTTCCATGTTCTCTGCATTGCTTCAACTTCTGCGCGCACGCATTGGCCTTTACTTCCTAAAACCAGATAAGTCCTTGGCATCCCTACACACCCTTTCCTCTAAACACATTGTAATTGTGCTCACCTTATTTCCATCATATTATTGTGCCTCATTCTTCCACACACATACCTTTTTGCCCTCCTCTATGTAATTTTGTGTCACATCATTCCTTGACACGCTTGAGTGTGTCATACACAACATATCAAAGCATGCCAATAGGGCATCGAACATTTACAAAAATCAATGAGTGAAACCTGGAAGAAATGAAAAGAACATTTGCATAGTTGGCAATCCTTTCAGCCAATCCGCACACACCACATGTCTTACGTACGTAAGCGGCCCCGAAAATATTACGCAGCCATGTATTTTACTACAGATCTCTAATCGGCACACACGTAGTCTCAATCGATAGTTATTGACATGGGCTATAGTGATAAACATTTAAATTCAAATTCTTGGTGGATATGGTAGATGAAATATGGGAAAATGTTAATTTGTTCATTGATAAATAGATTTGATTACTCCAACCACCTAATTTGAGTTGATTCGCCCTCCTAACTTCCTTCTCCAATGCCAAACAAACTTGGGGAAACGTATTTGACAAATTTGTAGGTGGATTTGTAGGCATTGAATGCTTCTTGTTGGTGGTTGTATTTCAAAATTGGGTTTTCCCTCCTCTTCTTCTTCCATGGATTCATCTATAAATGTAAGAGTTGGGATCATTGTTAAGGGTGGACACTTTGGATCCTTACGCATTTTTCTAAGGACTTCATATCTTTGTATTTTGAGTTGTATACCTCTAGATCTGACTCATGCATGTGAATATCGACCTTCAATCACCATTGTAACAGTCTGTGCATTTCTGGAAGTAATGGAAGCATCATTTTGTGGTTATTCTCTATCCTAGCATGTTTGCATTCCTTCTTCTTTCCTTTCTTTTACTCTATTTTCTTGTTGTGTCATTTTACATTCCTTGCATTTCCATTTTTCTAGTTTTGTTTCATGAAAACTGATCGTGTAAATGTGGGTTGGTCTGTGTTACACGTGCCTAGCCTCCCTTGATGCCTTTCCCTTCATTTTTCTCTCAGAATAGATAGTGTTCATCCCTCTTTTTCTGGTGCTATCACCTTCCTTAGATTATTTTTCCATTTTTTTATCCTTCTATCCCTAGTCCCTTGGCATTGTTAGCTTAGTTTTCCCTTTTAACATTAGGAGTAATAGTAGCAGTAGAAATAGATAGAGGAACTAGCCTTCTCTGAGATTTGTCTCAAGAGCACAAGGTCCCACAACTTGGAGATGGTTCCACTTTTGTCTCAAACAAATTAGTTCTTCTAGATCCAAGACACGGGTATAAGTTTAACAACCAACAGGAACTTTGAGAGATAGAATGACAAGTGGTGGAATGTGAGTAGGCCTGAGGGAATAGGTTAACCAAATAAGCACCCTATAGAGCTAGAAAGGGTCACATGGGGGATAAAATAAAGAGCTTACTCATTGGTTCTCATGTTTTCCCCTCTATCCCCTTGGGAAAAAGTGATAATAGGGACACAAAATTATTCTTGGAGAGATAAGGTGATATGTTGCAGTCAAAAATTTGGCTTTTGCAGTCAAAAATTTGGCTAAGTATGGCGCATACACACTCTTCACTAGTGAGAACTTGAAAACTTTGCTCCAAGAGCCTCGAATAGTATTTTGAGATGAAATTTTCTATGAATAAAACTCTAAGAGATAATCTACAATTAATTTCATAGGTTTTAGATTTGTATTCTTCCTCAAACTATTTTTAAAATACCCTTTTTTATTGAGATAATGAGGTACACCTGTAAAGATTGAACTGCCTTGAGAAATAATTAGGTCTTGGATCAAATTTGATTCTTCCACCATGTATAAAATTATTCAATATTTTCATTTCCTACTTTTTTTCATTATAAATCCTTACATAGATCTTATTATCATCCAAATAAGTTTAGGTTCATAATTTGACTATTCATTCCTTACACCTGAAAACCCGCTTTTACACAAATTGTCCCTAAACCACCAAATATTCCCTAAACCTCCTTAAATTTCTTCAAACCTCTTCAATACTCACTTTGTCCTCATTTGATTTATAACTTCCCCAAGAGTTCCGGAGGGTGTTTACTCGTTGTGAAATGACCAAAATGGCCTTTTTAGGACTCCAAGAAGACTTGTCTTTCATCAAACTTCACTTAATTCAATCATCAACTTGTGAAACCATACTTTCACACTAAAAGAAATTAAATTATATTTTTAACACTTTCCTTTGAGTTTAGATGAGGGTTGAACTGAAGACATGATGGTCAGAGAAAGGATGGATAGTGACTAGGAGGCCTGATTTTGAATTAAGTGCTTTAGTTATCATGCTTCAAAATTTTCAATTTCCATGATAATTGTTTTGCATGACAACATGAATCATATATATACATAACCTAATAAATATTATAATGGGCAGGGGTTTACTATTTCTATCTACTACTTGAGAAAAAGGAACAACTTGAATACTACATTTGGGCTACATCATTCACTACATAGGAAGGGAAAATTCCGAATTCAATAACATGCATTATCTTTTGTTAAAATAGTTATTGTAGACACCTATAATTTAGCTTGAAAAACTTAAATACTTAAATTGTTTTAATTATCCCCTTCCCCACAAATTGGTGACATATCATCAATAATGCTCATCTTCTCTTCTATCATCATTAATTAATTACAATAAGTAATTAATTAAGTCTTCTATTCAACAAATGCCCTAATTAATGACCTTATGTTAATTAATACTTCCTCCCATATAAACTAATTAATTATTATTAATTAATTAGCTTCCTCTCATTAAACGAATAAATCGTTATTTAGTTGATTTAATCCCCTCTATAGTCTAAATCATGCTAATATTCCTCTAAAAAACTTTTATAATCTTACACATCTATTAATTAATCATCTTGGTTAATTAATAAACCCCCTTTATCCACATGAGTCACTAAAGGACAAGCTAAACTCTCCTAAAGTTAACTCAACCCTTTCTAAACCCCCTTATCCACAACTAACTCAACATCTCTATTATCCCACATGCAAAGGGATGTAGAGATTCCTCTATCCATTGGGCTATATAAAGAGCCCTCCTCCTACCTTTACACTTACACCTATTCCTTGAGAAACAAAAGTGAGCATATAACAAATAAGCTATAGCCATTTGTCATCTTGGAGCATTCTTCATTAGAGAAGCTAGCTACTTTCATTTCTTGTATTCATCCACCCAAGTTTTGAAGTCATATGGGGATATGTCAAATGGTCTTGTAGCCATGGATTGACAAGACTCCATTCTTGAAAACCTTGGGATTCAAACATACAATCAAACCTTTGATTGTTAAGGATCTAAATAGGTTCATTTCATTTGATTAGCATTCAATAGAGATAGAGATTAATGGATTAACATGTTAGTTTGAATATTTGTTCATGTTCTAATGCAATGATGTTAGTAGATTAGTTTTTCTTAAGCTCTAAGCATGATGGTGCATTGAATTTGATTTAGCTTTGTTTTAGGACTACTAGGTGTTAGTTCCAACTCTTTTTCATTGCTAACAAATACATTTACACATTTGGCACACCCGGTGGGATGGATCCTTAGTCCCTTAACATTCTAGCTTGAATTCTATTGTTTTTTACTAACCTTTGATATACACATATGACAAATAATGTTTAATTTCTTAAGATTTTTCTAGTATTATATGTGTAGGTTCTTATTTAGAGCTATCATTCTAATGGGTTGTTGTCAATTTCGAGCTAACTTACTAAAATTTGAAGTGTTGTGAGCTTTTTGGTGTCTTTGGCCGTATTTTGACTATAGGAGGGGCACAAGTGCACTAACCCTGGCACAAGTACATTAAACCTAGTGCAGACACACTAACCCTAGCATAGGCACCTCTCGGGTGGAGTAGGAACATTTTTAGAGTTTTGTATCTTTGTTTGGCTACCCTGGTACACATACCCTAGCCCTGGCATAAGCACACTAACCATGGAACAAGCACATCAAACCTGGCGCAAACACTCTATTCATATTGTACCTTCACTACAGCTAGAAACACCGTGAAGTTGGCACACACACCATAACCACCGGCACATGCATCTCTCAAGTGGTGCAGGCACATTGTCTGAGTTTTCGTACCTCCTTTTTACTACCCTGGTGCACATACCATAACCCTAGCACATGCATCTCTCTGGTGGCATAGGAACACTATCTAAGTTTCCATACCTCCTTTTGGTTACCTTGGCATACACTCCTAAACCCTAGTGCATGTACCATCACCCTAGCGCGAGGCATCACTCGGGTGGCACAAACACACCTTTGTAGATTTCGGTTTACACGTAAGGTGCGAGATGCCGTAAACCATGCGCATGCACCCAAACCCATGTGAATGTGTATCATGTAGGATGCACACGCACACATAAAAGGGTGTACACACACCCTGAGGGGTGTGCAGGTCTATCTGTTTAATCTAGTTTTGTTTACCAATTTTTGGTGTTCCTTGTTTTGATCATATCTTTTGACCCGTTAACCTATTTTCAGTAGTTTGAATAGGCATCGAAAGAGAATGAAGTTTAATTTTCATGGGAACTTTATAAATTATTATAAATTTGGTATAATTAATTCTATCAAAAAACTCCCAAAGTTCCCTGAAGACCTCCAAAAATGTAAAATACTAAAACTATTAAAAAAACTACTAAAAATAGATTTCTAGAATTTTATGATTTTCTTGGTTTTCTAACTTTTACAGGGTTCTAACAGTGGTTTATAAGTTTCCTCTTCATTAAGTTCTTTTGTACTAACTTTTTTAAAACGTTTTCATCTTCATTTGTGAAAGTTTGAAATGCGTATGCTCTTCCCTCGTGCCTTTCTAGGTGATCTTGGGAATTAGAAACGTTTCACCACTTTCTTCATACTTGCAAAATGGTTTAATTAGATTTCAAAGTTAGTTAAAAGGAAATTATTTTTGCATTTTACTTAGGTATTTTCCATTCCTTACAAAATTTGAGTGAGAGACCTTATTGTGTATGCTCTTTCCTTGCGTCTTAGGATGATCTGGGAAATCAAAAACAACATCTTATCTCCTTTATATGACATTTTGGAAAATTACTAATCCATTGTGTAGAACCAAAAAGGATTTCCAAAGAAATGTGGAATTGAAACAAAATCAAACTACTAATATAGTTTTTGGGCAATTTTCTAAAAGGTATTCAAGTAAACCAAGTCAAATTAAACAAGATAAAAAGAACACCACATTCAAAACACTATAATTGCAGGTTCAGATAAGGGTGTGTCCCATCCGCTTAAAACTAGGACATAACCCCTTTGGCATAAGCCTTAATCTACAACAATGGGGATGGTCCTAGGAACCCCAAAGTAGTCCACACAAGAGGTAACCTTGTGAACGAAATGGGAAGTTCTCTACACAACCTACTTGACTAGTTGTTCCTTGTGAGTTAGCGTTACCGGTTGTCCATATGGCGACCCCAGTGATAGTACATGTGGATGCACTAGTTTCCCACTATGCTTGAAGGGGGTAAAGTAAAGCTGAGATACTCTCAAATTATTCATTATGACTTTTTGGGTAAATCGAGCTCGCTTAAGACAACTTTGTAACACCTAGTTAAGAGAGCCACCTAGGAATATATATTTGGCTAGGACCCCACTTTGACAATTTCAAAGCCAATTTTGAGTTAAGAGATATTGTTCATCACGAAACATGTGAAGGAAAAACTCTGCCAAAGTAAGGCCAACATTTTTCAACTCCAATTGATCTACTTCCTTCACTTTCTTTTGACACTTTGTTGATCAAAAGAAGAGTGACTACCTTTGTGTTATCAGTTGATTGTTTTCTCCACTTTTGTGTCCATTTACGCCCATCCATGTTTGTGGCTGGGTTGTTAAACATCTAAAGTGTGTGAAGATGTTTTTATATCATTGGTAGCCTTTTTTATCTTGATACCCAAGTCAAGATTTTCATCGTAGTTAGGCTTGGTTCATCACTTTGATTCTCCTTTAAATGGTTATCTTGTTTATATCGTGTCACTAAAATTTTTGTATTTACATATTTTTTCTTGTAAACTTGACCTAAATACTTATATTGTAAGGTTACGCTATATACACTTTAACAATTCCTAGGTATACTATAACTTTAGTTTGATTTCAATTATTACCTCGATTTTGAAAAGTGTTGAGTGTTACCACTTGTGCGTGTTATATCAATATCATCTTGATATCAATACCTTACTTTCTCACAAATTTTGGTTAACATATCTTGGTGAAATTGTTGTGTCACTCACAATCGTAACTAACACCTTTTGGAATATAGGTCTTGATTGAATTTGGGTTTGCTTTTAGTATACTTTATTTTGAGATCGTGTTAACTTCTTGTTATTACTTAAGCCTTGTTCATTTATTTGAACTCAACAAAAGTAGGGACATTTTTTTAATCATCATAGAACACCAATTATCATTTGGAAACAAACTTATGAAGTAATTCAATGATTGATTGGTTTAAAACAAACAAAATTTGTGTGATTGTGTCTCATTTGTCACATCGACATATCCATTTCATACAATCACTTTGATCCATTAATTCTTTATCATTCATTATTCTTTGGTCATTAATTTGGATTTGTGTTTTGAACTTGTGTGATTGTTCCTTGTGTTTATCCATCTTATAAATTCATTTCTAGGACAATATTTTGGGTCTTTGATCCTCTTGATCTTCTTGTTTTTTCCTAAGTTCATGATCATTTTTGAACACATCTTTCAAACCTTAGAAAAAACATTCAAGCAACTTTTGCATCAATTGAACATTGGAAATCTTTCCTTTGTATCCTTTATGTCACTAAAATTTTGATCCATCCTTTGGTATTTACACCTCCAAACCTTGTTGGATTATCAATCTTGAGTCATCATGATATATGTTTTCCTTAGCTTCCCTTTTGGAAAATCACACAAGCATCCCCATCTTTGCAAAATGTCTAGTTGGTTGTCATTATGTTTCCCAAATCAACATGAAACCTTATTCACTTTGAATAAGTTTGATCATACAATTTAGGTCTAGACCTTTGAACCCAAAACATGCCAAAAATGACTAATTATCACAAGGTCCCTTATACATATGACAATAAGGAATCAAAGTTTTAGTGTACAAATAAAAAGACACCCATCATGAACAAACCTCATTTTATTCTTCCCGCTAGATAACCCATGTAGGTAACCCATTCCCCACCTTCATCTCATAGTCGGTGGTATGGTTTAGACACTTCTGATCCAAATTATTATTTGAGTTCACCCCACCGTTCTTCTGATTCTAATCTAAACATTTCCTCTTCTTCTAAGGATTCTAATCCAAATATTTCCTATGACTCTTCTCGATGATTCGATCAAAACTACTATTTCGATCACCTAAACAACATTCTCCTCCTCTAAATATTTGTGTCACCACAAATTATCTTCATCATTCATCTAATGCGACTCCTATGTTGCGATCCTCCCTTTCTTTGCGGGGATCCCTTTTATTAGTCACCTCAACGACGTCTTCTTCCTTTAAATATTTTTGTGACTCCATATCCCTCCGATGAAAAATCTAATACAATTATTGAATCACAGTCCTCTCTTTATTTGCAAGACCCTTGTTATTATTCATCCAAAGATGATTCTTGAATCATAGTACTCCCCTTCTTTGCGGGACCTTCTTCATCAATAACCCCCACGAATTCTTCCTTCTTTGAAGATTTGTGTGACTCAAAGTTATTTTATTCAAACGTGCGAATCAACCCATGCGTCGCAATATAAAGACTTTGGACTTAATCCTACTATTTTACGACAATATACCATCATATATATAGGTACACACCACCTTCTTCTACTCTTGAGACATCTAGCTCCACATTTTCTTCGTCATCACGTCATATTCTTCTATCAATCATCATCAAACATATTCTAAGTCTTCCACACCAAGTGAACCTCTTTCTTCCAATCAACCCCTGGTGGTCGATCAACAACTCATACTAATTGATCTCTTTCAGAATGAAGAAACAATCAGGGCATTTATAGGGGCATATGAAGATATTCCTTTAGTAGATTATGAGCAAGGATTCTCTTTAGACTTTGATGCGTCTACATATTGTGAGGAAAATTTTGATTCCTTTTATCAAGAAATGGAGGAAGAGCCTCAGATCATGTAACTTGATCCTCCTCTTATTCTTCCATCTTCACATTCTTCATTACGTGAGGAAACTCTTAGGTCTTACATTGATCCATGGCCTATCTTCTCATCACCCAATCACTCTTTGTCTATCATAATTCCTCAATCACAATCTCTTATGGGGTCAACATCAAGTATCCCTTCATCTTCATCTAGGTGTGGGTCACCTTCTAGTAGCCCTCCCTCTACTATTTATGGGACATTTTTGAGTAGTCCACTATCTTATATTCTTGGTGCATGCCCTACTATCCCCTTGTCTTTTATGTACCGATCACCCTTGGGTATTCCATCATCTTCTATTCTTGGGCCACATCTTAATAGCCCATCATCTTACATCTATGGGTCATGTCCTAGTAGCCCTTATTCTTCTATTCTTGGGCCATATCCAAGTATCCCTTCATCTTCTATCTATGGGTCACATCCTAGTAGCCCTTCTTCTTCTATTCTTGGGCCACATCCGAATAGCCCTTCATCTTCTATCTATGGCTCACCTCTCGGTAGCCCATCTTCTTCAATCCTTGGACCATATCCTTTTCATACATCACATTATTCTTATACCAAATATTGTGGCAAGCCCACTGCCATTCCTCTCATCAATTATAAATGTCCATGTTCTTCTCTCACTTCTCGAGATCGAAAAGTCCAGCATTACCTTATAAGAAACCCAAACAGATTATTTATCAAGCCAAGATCAAAAATATAAAGAGATCCAAAGTTACCAACAACTCCAATGATCATAAAATCCAAAATCAAACATGATTCCGAATGCACACCAATGTACCCATCAAGTATGACACAAAGTGTAAAAACCTATGGATAGGGAAATCAAACTCCCACATATAAAACCCATGTTTTAAAATAAATCACAGTCATTTGTTGAGTGTGAACTCACCACGAACATTGAGATCAAGGATAATATCACTCTTGATAAAAAAATGCACGTAGTATCCTTTATCAAGGAATTCACACACATCATTGTTGGATCCTATCATGCGATTGACATTATTGGTCCCAAATTCCAAAAAATGAACAAAAATTCATAAAACAATTCAAAAATACAAAAAATGAGAAAACCTTAAAACATTACAAAAGCAAAATCAAAGGTACAAAGATCAAACATTGCGAATTATGTATTGCGTATACACATGGATTTTCTTTCTTCCCTTTATTTCATATTCATCTGCAAGTCATCTACCATTTTCATCCCTTCGATGTTATCTTGTTTATCCTATTCACATGCATTGTTGACATGTATCTCCATGGTATACGTTTGAACTTGGTATTTCATAACCTTGGTAAATTAAAGAATGACTGACCTCTTAGAGATACTATCACTATCTACATATAATAAACTTGTTGGGAAGAATTTTTGGGCATATTTGTTAACACTAGCCAATGTCATCATCAAAATAAATTCCACATCCTTCCATCAAGCCATCATTTTTTCTTAACCCCTTGTCAAACAAGAGAGCTGAAATGAGTTTTTAGAAAGAAAAAGAATCAAAATCAATCAATCAAAATCAAAAGCTAAAAGAAAAAGAAAATTGATATATAACTCTCTCTTGGGGTATTTCCAATAATATCTACTAGGGCTATGGATGCCTGACTAGAAGTAGAGCAATGTTGAGATTAGAATCAAATGCATCTTCATCGGGCTATGGACGCTTGGCTGGTAGTGGATAAATGTATGGCTCTCCTTCCACAATCCATTCACACATCACCTTTCAAACTAAATCATTCCTACACATTGGCTAGTGTCTTCACTTATTGTCTATCAACTCTTTCCTTCAAGAGGTAATTAATTTCCATATGCACACATGGGATCTTGATGAGTAAAATAGGATTAGTATGTTATCAAGTTTTACTTTTTGGACCTTGTTCAAACTCTTGCTTTAACGCATGTCTTGTCTCAAGATTTGTGCCTTGGGCTAATCACTTTTTCATCAAACACCTTCTAAATATTTTCATAGCATCTTTTGTTCTTTGAAAATCATTTAGAACATCCATGTGTATAGGATGGCCTTTTTGCTATGTTTTTGGACACCTTTGTCCCCCTTTAATAAATCAATCACCCACTTCCTTTCTATCATGTGTTTCTTGGCCATCTTACGCTAGGGGCATCCTTGCTCCCTCATGATTGAACCTATTTTATATATTGGCCTTGATCCCCTTCTATCTATGAAGAGTTTGTCTTTGAATACTCCCACCTAATCGTTGGGGCATATCATATCTTCACTTTCTCGTATGCTTGACATTCTACCCTTGTACATCCCATCTATCGTTGGGGGCATCCACACTTCTTTGTCTTCTTGTACATAGCTTTAAAAACTTATAGAAAATCACAAAAACATTGAAATAGGTTTCAAGAAAAAAATATAATATAAATCATCCTACAAAACATTGTTCTTTGGTTCTCACCTAAGCTTGTGTGCGATTTACGGATCATCTTGATCTACCTCCATCAACAAATTTGGTTTTCTTACTATGTATATACTCTAGGGCATAATGATTTGTTTGGTACTATTTTATAGTGCACGATTTATTTTCATAGGACCCAATTGTTTTCCGTTATTCCTCTTACATGTATCCTTGCTTGGGGCACCATATTTTAACCCTTTTCATTAATTCACACAGTTTAGAATCAAATCTTGATAACAAAAACATTACATTATGTTTCTCTGTTAGGTTATCTTGTTTATTTTCTCATATTGCATTTCATTATGTATGTTGCAAGGAGTTAGGCATCTTTTAGTTTCTCGTATTGCATTGCATTTTGTATGTTGCATGGAGTTGGTGTTTTCAACAATTGACCATTTTTTCGTAGTATGACTTTTCATGTCATTCTACTTTATTCGTATGCTTATATTTTTAATAAAGACCGATGACATAGATCTTTGGTAATATGATGACGATAATACATTGGATGAAATATTTCTCTTTTTCTTCCCATCTTCATTTCTTCTACATCACCCTCCTATTGACACTATTCTTCCACTTCACCTGGGGCATCCTACCCCTCTCCTTTCTTCTATCCATTTCTCACCTTTTTTGATCATCGATCGTCTTCCTTCATCACCCCATCGACACTCAAGTAGGAATCTCTCACTTATACTAATTTTTCTTCTACCCCTTCAAAAGTTTATCCATCTACTATCTTTGAAGTGGCATCGCTTACGCCACCCCAAAGAGGGGCAAATGTAGACACCTATAATTTATCTTGAACAATTTAAATACTTAAATTGTGCTAATTATCCCCTTTCCCACAAATTGGTGACATATCATCAATAATTCTCATCTTCTCTTCTATCATCATTAATTAATTACAATAAGTAATTAATTAAGTCTTCTATTCAACAAATACCCTAATTAATGACCTTCTGTTAATTAATCCTTCCTCCCATCTAAACTAATTAATTATTATTAATTAATTAGCTTCCCCTTTCATTAAACCAATAAATCATTATTTAGTTGATTTAATCCCCTTCTATAGTCTAAATCATGCTAATATTCCTCTAAAAATATTTTATAAGCTTACACATCTATTAATTAATCATCTTGGTTAATTAATAAACCCCCTTTATCCACATGAGTCACTAAAAGACAAGCTAAACTGTCCTAAAGTTAACTCAACCCTTTCTAAATCCCCCTTATCCACAACTAACTCAACATCTCTATTATCCCACATGCATATGGATGTAGAGATTCCTCTATCCATTGGCCTATATAAAGAGTCCTCCTCCTACCTTTACACTTACACCTATTCCTTGAGAAACAAAAGTGAGCATATAGCAAATAGGCTATAGCCATTTGTCATCTTGAAGAAGTATTCATTGGAGAAGCTAGCTACTTTCATTTCTTGTATTCATCCACCCAAGTTTTAAAGTCATATGGGGATATGTCAAATGGTCTTGTAGCCATGGATTGACAAGACTCCATTCTTAAAAACCTTGGGATTCAAACATACAATCAAACCTTTGATTGCTAAGGATCTAAATAGGTTCATTTCATTTGATTAGCATTCAAAAGATATAGAGATTAATGGATTAACATGTTAGTTTTAATATTTGTTCATTTTCTAATGTAATGATGTTAGTAGATTAGTTTTTCTTAATCTCTAAGCATGATGTTGCATTGAATTTGATTTAGCACTGTTTTAGGACTACTAGGTGTTAGTTCTAACTCTTTTTAGCATTGCTAACAAATACATGTACACAATTATAGCCCATTATTTTGGTGCAAATTTCACAAGGGAAATGTAGCTTCATGGGAAATAATTTATATCACACACACACACACACACACACACACACACACACACACACACACACACACAAAAAACTATATTGATTCTGAAATGTAGTGCAAACGCTCAAAGAATAATTACATTAGGGTGACCACTAAGGTCATTCTGAATCAAGAATTTACTTATTATATTTAGTCTAATGTGTAATTGAGTCTTTTATATGTAGTTAGGTTTTATTTCATAGGTACATGTGCAACAGGAAAACCCTACATCGAATTAGATGCAACACAAAGCAAAGCGAAGGTAAAATTATTAGACAATCAAAGAGCTATATTTACACCCATTACCAAGACATTAGCACCCATTTTAGACACTAATTCCAAGGTGATTTTTTCCCCTTCCTAGAGATCATGTCTAAAATAAATTTTAGATTAATGTTTTTTAGATGAAGCATACATAGTCCAGACTTAGCTAATTCTACCATCAATCTAGCCTATATTCAGTCTAGACATCTAGATATGATCTAAGTCACTTTTATCCTCTTATTCATTGTAGTTTTTCATCATTGTATGTGTTATAATACATTTTTTTGATATATCTGATTTAGTCCAGTCCTCTAATTAAGATTTAATTTTTGTTAAATCATTTGGTGAACCCACTTAATTATCAAACCCTAGTTTTCCATTGGATCTTATTAGTGAAATAATTTTTTTGCATGACATATTAGTTGTTTTCACTAATGATAATGAGGTTAGACCCCTCCTTATTAGGTATGGGAAGGCTCCCATTAATTAAATGCAATGACTAAATAAAACTTTTGGTAGCCATTAGGCGGGGATCACATAGGAATACTCCACTAATCCTGTGGAAAACTACTTGCACAGTGTATAAGGGAGGAATTTTCTTTGAAGAGAGGTAAATAGGAGATGGGGCAATGGAGATATGGGGTTAATGTTATGAGTACACATATAAATTTCACACACATTAACCATATTAGGATATATTCAATAGGAATAAATCAACCTCATAAGCAATAACAAGACAAATAAATTAGGGACACAAAGTTCTACGGATTCATTAATCAAATACAAAAATTTACTTATTGGTTATATAATAGTATAATGTTTACAAATTTAGGAATTAGAGAGAGTATAAGAACATAGGTAAGAAGATATAAGAATATAGCTTATTACTTGTAATAGTAGTGAAACAAAGGCCAAAAAATAACAACAATAAACAAATGATAACCCCTTGGAATGGAGAATCCATCCCAATTTATAACTTACAGACTATCTCTTCATCTCCCCCCATGTGATTTTTTATCCTCTCACCACTTGTGACCTTTTATATTCCTCTAGGAATGAAATTAATTCATTTTCTTATTTTTGTAAAGGGAAATTTAGAATACCACTTACATGAATAAGACAAAAGAGTGAAAAAGTGCATTCCCAATAAAAAAATATAATGATAAAGAGAGAGGGAGGAGGAGAGAAAATGAGAGAGTTAAGTGATAATATAGAGACAAAAAATATCCTATTGATGAAGATTCTACTTCTAATGGATCTTGAAGGATGCTTCAAGAATGAAGTTCTTTACCTTTGACCTCCTATTGAATCAAAATAATGCGATTGCAATTTCTTTGTCCTATGAGGTGCAAACACACTCCAAGGCATTGAATAAGTGTTTTAAAAAACTACACCATATATGCACTATTGTGAACCTGATATCACTTCTAAAATGTTCTCATGTGTTTTTACAATGGTAAAATTCAACATAAAAACATGACAACTTCACCCTAACTTTTAAGCCCTCCTAATCATGTCTCTGCATCATTTTTCACCCTGTTTCAACACTATCATATCATTTAAATATCTTATATGTGTTGTATAAACCTTTCCCATTTATTTGAAATGTAAAATTAAAATCATAGAGTTCTTCCGATGTAGTGATTTCCAAGGAAGATTCTTTAGTGAGCCTAGAAGGGCTATTTTTAGCCTTTCCATGGCTAGTGCACAACCCCAAGAGAGAATTGAAGGATCAAATTCATCAGGAGGTGGTATTGAGGAGATAATAATGTTGTGAAATTATTTTAGGAATATTTAGGAAATATTTGGAGGTTTAGGAGAAAATTCAATGAAAGTAGGTTTTGAAGGTGAAGGAGTTCACAATTCAAAACAACACCTAAGATTCAAGAAAAAAATTGGGATCTCCATAATGAGTTGGAGTTAAAAAATATATCAATGGAAATTTAATTCAGTCATCTAAATTATGGTGGTTTCAATTTTTCACAAGACATAAATTTTTCCCATAGTCTGTTTTCAGCATGCACAAATTGTGGTCCTAAGAAAAAGGATATTTTTAGGGGGTTACAGGAATAATATAGTACATTTGACCCATCCCATTCTTCTCAAAATTATTTTTATAGTAAAATTCATATCAAGAAGTTCCCAAAAAGGACTTCGATGCTCCAAACTTCATCGTCAAGCTTCTCTCTAAGGTAAGCTTTTGGGACTTAGCCAAATTTGAAGGTGGACACATGTCATCACCAAGTGATGGCACAATTTTTGTCCCATTTGTCTCATCCCTTGGACATTTAGGAAAAAAATTAACCCAATCTCAATATATCTCCCCGCACCATCATCATGTGACCCCGACAAAGCCCAATCTTACCAATTAATCCCTTTTGCACTCATCCTCAACTCTTCTCGTCATTAAATATTGAAGCGCCACTTGTCCCCACCAGGTGAGGGTGAATTTTAATAAAACAACTTTCCCATCCCATTGGGACAATTAGGACACAAACATTTTCCCCATACCCATCTTGGCCATTGATTCTCCATGTGACCTCGGGAAGGCTCCACATGCCAATTTTAGGCCCCTCTCCTCTCCACCTCAAATCACCATCCATCACTTGTCCTCACCAAGTGAGGGAAAATTTTCTTGCACCAAATATCATGTCCCCTTGGGACATAAAAATTATCCCAATCCTAGACATTTCCCAAGTCCTCCATGTGACCAGCCATCATCCCCAGGGGCTTTTTCAGTGACTTTTCTCTCTCCTCTGTCAACCAATCTCCATCCACTACATGTATAGATGAGAAGAGGGAAAATTTTATTACACAAAATATCTTTTCCCCTAAGGATACAAAACTTTTCCCAAGCCCAATAATTTTTAAAAATCTAAAATTGTAAAAACAACATAAACATCGTGTTTCTTCTCTCGTGTGTTTGAGAAAGTTCTGCCAAAAGAAATTTACAAAACCATTTCCATCCTCCATTCCTCCATTTTTTCTTAATCAATCCATGTTAATTACTACAAATCATCCAATAAATTTATTTTTCTCTAGACACCATGCCCATTTTTTTCCAGATTGACTCCATCGCCAAAAACATGAAAAATCATCTCCCAACTTGTAATCGGAATCGGTGATATTTTCATAGTATATATCTCTCCCCCATGAACATACAACAATAAATAAATAGAATAAACAAAGGTTCGCATGATTTTTAATGGCATAAATCCCTATATTTCTTCCCTATCTTTTGTATTTTTAAATTCCTACCATTCCTGGTGGATGGTTTGAGCTAGAATTTTGAGCACAACATCCAAAAGACAAACCTATTCCAAAGAAGCTGATTTTTCATCAATCTAAGGTGTGGAAGAACCTTTTTATAAAAATATTAAGTACATAGTACTCATACAAAATATAAATCTAAAATTTCATATAAAATTAAAATTAAAATTAAATTTAATTCAAAACAAAAAACTATGAAAACAACAAAGATGACAAACTAGACAATCTAGGCCAAAAAAAAAAATCACAAAAAACAAAAACCAACTTTCAATAATAGAAAGTATTTGAAAATGGAAAACAAAATATATGAAATGTTCCAAGCATGTTGGGGGTTCCATAAAACTGATTCCAAGATAAAAATAACATTTCCCAAAATAGTAGCTCCTAAATCCCAATGGCTAAAAATAGAAAGTTTTGGTTTTGAGTACAAAAATTTGCAGATGGGTCCATTTTCACTCATCTTTAAAAATTTTATAATCTTATCATGGTTATGAGGTGATCTCATATCTCAAATAGATAAATTAATCCTCCATATGGGTCTTGGAAGTAATATCTCAAGCAAATTATGTCTAGAAGCAAGGTAGAGCATTGCGAAGGTGTAGTAGGTAAAATAAAGGGACATTGTGTAGTTAGGAGATATTCATAATATGTTAAGAATGTAATTGATTCATAAAATAATAGGTCAGCATAGCTCATTTTTCAAGTTATATCCATCATCATCTCTCAAGAGATTTGAGTTGAGAGTGAGCTCAATGAACAAAGTTGATTTAAGCTCAATGAGTTGATTTGATCAAGCGATCTAGGACAAGTGAGCTAGGAGTTAGCTAGGAAATATCTCACATCTCTCATAGCATTAAAGGTAGAGTTTGTAATCTTGCAACATTGTGTGTTGAAAAGGGATGCAAACATGAAGAGGTTGGAGCATTGTGAATGACAATTGTGAAATCCTTAGGGATAAAAGAGTGACCCTCACTCTCATTGTGAAGTCAATAATATATCATCATCTCAATCTCTCTTTTGAAGGTATTAAAAAAGTTTTTAATCACTCATTCAGTGGTCTAGGGTGTGTGTACATCATGCCAAAGGAGGAGATTATAATCTTTGTCAACAAGGAGAAATATTCGTTAATGGAGCAAGGAAAAATAAGGAATATTGTTATCTCCATCTTAGTAATTTTCTCTCTCTTATCACTCCCTCCATCTCTTCCTTTGTGTTCTATTTCTTCCTTAGGGAGTTTTTGCTTTCATTTTTCTTATTCATATTTTGTCTTATGTGACTATAGTTGATAATGTAATAAGTCACCCTCAATTAATGAAAAGGGGACTTAATTTTATTCCTAGGAATATGAAGAGTCACATGTTGTAAATACAAATGAAAGGTTATGAGAGGGGTAGATGAAGAGTCTTTCTAAAGTCTATATATTGTAATGACTTCCCCATTCTTAAGGGTTGTCAATTTTATGTGTTTAAGAGTAGAGAACTACCTAGAATAGAAAAAATATAGCTAATTCTTCCATTTCCCTTTTCATATGTTCCTTCATCTCTCTCTATGTACAAATTTTCTAATATGTCAATAAATAAAGGAGTTTCATGCTTTTTTGGATGAGTGAATAAGTGAAACTTTATTGTTCATGGTTTCATCTTGTCTTGATATAATTAATAAGTTTTTATTCTTTCTAAATTGGTGTGTTAGTTATTATGATTAATATTTACGAGCATCTAGTTTTCCTACTTGCAACATTAATCCATCTCCTAATTTCCCACTCTCACATCCTACCTACCTATAAAATCCTCCTTTGCAATAAATTGCAAACATTTGTTACAAGATCGGTGGAGTGCCCCTGCATTGATCCCCAACCTCTCACCAACAACAAATTTTTTTATTTTTTTACATACAATAATGGATCTACCACATTCAAGAAGAGGACCTAGTCTAAGAGAATTGGGGGAAATCCCTCTAATTTTCCTATCAAAAATTTTCTCACCAACATTTTTGGCACCCACCATGGGGTAGACTTTAGCATATTCTGCACCCAACATATGAACCACAAAATCAAATATATATATATATATATATATATATATATATATATATTTAAAAACTAAAATAAAAATAAAAATTGAATTCCATTTCTAAAAACCCATTGTTGATTCATGTAAGTGACCCTTCATATTCCATAGTGTCCTTTCATATTCTCATTGCAAGATTTTCCCAAAACTAGCTGAAAGAATATATACTAGACTAAATAGGTTGAGAGGAATCATTGATCCCACTTTTGAGGATTTACAAAATCCACAAGAGAAAATTAGAGATAATCCATATTTCTTCTCTCAAGCCTCATCTCCATTTGAGTCTTCAAGTGGTACCCATAGAAATCCTATTCAAACCCCTTGTTAATACTCCTCCTATAAATCCCTTTATTCCCCCATCTTTCAAAACCATCTAACATTGAATTCCCTAAGGAAGAAGAAAAATAACCAAAATAATAATTAGGAGAAGAATTTGCATAAGTGGAAGTAAAGTGGAGTAGAAAAAATAATGTTGGATGAAGCAGAAATACCCCAACCCATTGATCTATAGGGAAGGAATATAGGTCCACTCACTCGTACATCTCCTCTTCATAATATATTGACAAGTTCCCGCAATAACTTTCCAAGTTTCAAAGGTGATGGCACAAAACTTCCCAAATCACATAAATTTTCCTTCATCACATCATAGAATCTTGAATCAAACATGATGATGTTACGGTGATATTGTTCATGGAATCACTTCAAGAAAATACATTCGTGTGGTTTTACCTCTTTCCCTCTCACTCCATAACATGTTGGGAGGACATTCAAGAAAATTTCATAAAAAGATTCAAATCAGCCAAAAAATTTAAAGATCTCCTGATTCAATTGGTACAAATGAACAAAGAATCAAATGATATTATGAAAGACTTTGTGGCCTATTTCAACTAGTTACTCCATAGAATACTAGAAAATGATTCACCATCTGAAGACAATGTTAAGAGATTTTTCATCAATGCGCAACCTCTAGAAGTTGGATTCATCTTTAAAATAATTCAACCCCATACTCTTGAGCTTTCCCAAGACTAAGTTATTGAGGTAGAATGATGACATATCCTATCAGGAAAATCAAGAACCCTTTAAGGATGGCTAAGACCAAGCATCCCAATGATGAGAGGACATCCATCTACATAAATTGGAAAACAAAATGAAAATGTTAAAGAGGGAAGTTTCCTAATGATCATTCCATCAAATTCATAATGAAAATCAGATCATAGGATTACCGTGAAGGCTTTCCTTGGAGGTTGTACCTATAATGCAAGTTTACATAAGCTCAAGACTACAAAGAACAACTAGAACAAGAAAGTGAATACAATTATTTCCTAGAGATTGAAGAAGTAGTTGAAAATGATGCCCAAATCATATACTATGAGTATTCTAGAGGAGATGAAGATGATGATGAATATGCACCTAGTTTCTCATGTGCATTATTCACCCATTCTCATTCTCAAAAGGGAGATTCTTCCTCCATGTTGTAAGAAGAAGAAGAAGATTGAATATCCTCTTGTGGTGACTCTACACAAAAAATAATCAATCAAGGATCTCCACTTCCACCCTCCATGGATTCTAAATTAGAGAAACTAGATCCTATGGCATGTCATAGGTAACCTATTATTCCAAGTAAGTGTTCCAATTCCCATTATAGTTCTAAGTCTACTTATACAAAAACTAGTCCTTCAAGAGTCTCTAATGTACCTTCAAAATCAGCCTCTTTTTCCCAAACCTCAACTCCTATTGTCAAACCTATTCTAGCTTCAAAATAAATATCTCATCCTTCCCATACACATCTGCTATTTTTTTGATATCATATAACATGTGAACAAATCTAAAGTGCATATTTTTGAATATGAGTATTTACAGACTCATCTGAAATAATTTGAGAAGCTTTTCCATCATATCAAGGGTAGTAGTTCAAATCCCAATACTGTGAATCCTAGTTCTAAAGGACTACTACCAACCCCACCTACATCTCCATCATAGAAATTTTTTTCTATGAGTGCATCAAAGACTGATAATATTGATCCTTTATATGTCTCCCTTCTCATTGTAGAGGATACAAATTGAATAATTTTATAATAGATTTAGGTGCCTCTGACAATGTAATGCCTATAAAGGTTTCCAATGCCCTCAGAATCACCTTAACTTAAGCTAGTGGATCTTTTTACTCCATGGAGTCAAAGGAAGTCCCACTTGTAGGGAAGGTCAAGGATGCACAGGTGGCCCTTGCCAAATTTATAGATAAGAAGGTGTCAATGACTATCTTGGTAGTAGACATTTTGGCTTCATTTGGAATATTGTTGAGTAGAAGCTTCCCTAAAATTTGGGAGGAAAAATCTAGATGAATTGGTCTTCTAAAACCATTCTAGTTAAGGGATATATGGAAAATTTACTTCTTGCAAAAAAGATGAGATATACGGTGTAAAAGTTAGGAAACCCAGGAGCTAACATCTTGTACCAAAATAGTGGGAAGATGAATCATTTCATAACAATTGAAGAGGAGGATGATATTCTTTCCTTGAAAGAACAAGCATCCCTTTCTGATGGGGTATTTAATTTGAAGAAGTGTGGAGAAATTTTGAGTTGCAAGAGGGTAGTCCTAAGTTTCTGGATGATGTAAGCCACGATGAAAATGGAATGGTTCTTGATGAATTCCAAAATGAGAAATCAACTAATGGGTGTATCTGTGATGAGGAGGTGTTCTCATTCCCATTTTAAGATGAATATTCTCTTGATCATGTCATCCATGAAGAAGAAAATCCAACTTGCAACTAATCTTTGAAGGATTGAAATAAGACTCTGTGAAAGAAATGTTAAGAATTGTAGAATAAATAGAAGGCCCTCATCTCAACCTTGATCTCCTTATATGAGCCATGGATATACAAGACAAGTATGAATCTAATCCTAAATTCTCAACCAATTCAAAAATTGGTCATGATGAATTCTATCAATTTGAAGAATCTAATGAACCTCCGAGCCAATGGTGGATGGATATGTTGATGAAAGTGAAGCTTTCTCTTTCCCATTTGAAGAAGAAGATGATTTCTATGAGTAAAATATTGAAAAAAATTCCATGATTCTTCTAAGGATGAACCCTCTTATATTGAAGAAGTAGTCCAAAGATAATGAGCCTTGGGATGATGGACCAATCTCTCCAAATTGTTTCATCAAGTTTTAAAATGGAAGATTCTTCAATGAATGTGATGATGAGTTATCGAAACTTTGAAGAAGGAACCCTTGCAAATAAATCTTGAAAGCTAAAAAGGTACATAAGATATTGAGTTGAGTTATAAACTCTTGAGTCATGTTGTGGCTATACAAGATAGGTATGAGGTCATGTTTGATTCTTCATTCAATGTCCAAACACCTCATGATGAAATAAAAAAAAGGGATGAATTCAAGGCTTCTCATGGAAATTTTTTCATTAAGAATGAACATAGGAAAGAAGAGAACCTAGAAAATTCAAGAAAATTCATCAAAAATAAGCCTTGAAACAATAATGAGATACGAAATGAAAAATTAGCATTGTGGGGGAACACGGAAGATAATCTACAATCTAAGACTGATTCCCAAGATGGTAAGAACAATAGAATTTCTGAGAGAATATCTGAGCATCAAAAATATTAGGTAGGATCACTCCTCTTGAGTATATAGGAAGTCATGAAGGCACCTGGATTTCACAAATAATTGAGGAAAGGAAGCTACTTTCTCAAACCAATCAATGGCTTCACAGAATATCATCACTCATTGTTATCTATTCAGAGGTAACTTTTGAAAAGAGAAAATTACTACAGTGAAAGTGGGTTATCCCCTACATTATGCCATAGGTGATTTAGGATGTGTGTTTTTTCCTTTCAATGTGGAGTGTTTCCTTTTCATTTTGTTTTCCTTTTCATGTGTGTGTGATTCATCCTTTCAGTCTATCTTTTCTTGTATGTGACTCTATAACCCAACGGATAAGGCACTGGTCAGTGTCATGTATTGAGATTCTGGATTTCTTGTTTACCATGTTCTTACTTTTTTCAATCCATAATAAGCACCCAAGTGAGATCTAGATGTTGTCTTGTTTTTACATAAGGGTAAAATTTAACATGAAAACATGACAACTTTACCCTAATGTCAAATTTTTTGCTTGTGAGACCTCCTAAACACATATCTAGATCATTTTCCCCCTATGTCAAATTTATCATATCCATTCAAGATCTCATTTGTATTGTACCAACATTTCCCAAGTATTTGAAATGTAAAATCAAGATCATGGAGTCCATATGATGTTGTTCTTTCCAAGGAAAATTCTTTAGTGAGCCTAGAAGGGCTACTTTTAGCCTTTACATCGGCACATCCAATGCAGAACCCATAAGAGAGAAGTGAAGGATCAAATAATGTTTTGCAAGTTTTTATGAATATTTAGGAAATATTTGGAGGTTTATGATCAAATTAAGTGAAAGCAGGTTTTTGAAGGTGAAGGAGCTTTTAGTTTAAAATAGCACTTGGGCTTTGAGAAGTAATTTTGGGAGCTTCGTATTGAGTTTGATGTCAAATAAAATATCAATGGAAAGGTGATTCAATGCTCTGAATTTTGGTGTTTTAAAAATATTCACAAGACATAGGAACTTCTTCCCATAATTTATTTCTAGTATGCACAACTTGCGGTCCCAAGAAAAATGAATATTTTTAGGGGGTTCGGGAGAATCATAGCATGGAACCCATCCCATTATTCTTAAAATTCTATTTCCAATCAAATTCATATAAATGAATACCTGAAAATACCTCTAGATGCTCCAGAAACTTCATCATCAAGCTTCTCTCCAATGTAAGCATTCAAGACCTAGCCAAATTTAAATGTGGACACATGTCATCATCATGTGATGGTGAAATTTTATGTCCCAATCGTCCCATCCGCTTGGGAAATTTGGGACACCAAAATGTTCCCAAGCCTAAGATATCCCCCGGGTCATCATGTGACCCCGATGAAGCCCAATCTTGTTAGTTAAGCCCCTTTACATTCATTCTCAGCTCTCCTCATCGTCGAATCACAAAGTGCCACTTTTCCTCACCACAGGAAAATTTTAGTGGCGAATATTCGTAATATGGCGAATATTCCATTTTTGAAAATTTTGAAAAGGTGAATTTTTTGGCATGGGTCAGTGACCTGTTCGCCTAAAAATTACACTTTAATTTTTTTTAGGGGTCGGCTTCGCCTACCCTTGAAAAATATCCCCTATATAAACCTAGATTATTCGCCAGGTAGAACACTTCTACTTCACATTTTTCAATAATATGATATATCCTGTATTATAGATGCGTGACAAGGGGGTAAGTTATTGACGCGCGACAAGGAGGGTTTGTAGATAAGGAGATACTGCAGATATTGACGCATAGTAGATGCATGAAAAAGAGTTTGTTGACGAGCGACATGGAGATTTTTTCGATGAGCAAGAAAAGGGCAGAGGCTACAGACGTGCGGCGGCAGATCTCGGTGGCGTGCGGCACAAAGACTCGGCAAAATGCATGACAAAGCACCCTCAGTGACGCGCGACATCCCCCTCAGTGACGCACGACATCCCCCTCAGTGATGCGCGGCATCCCCCTCAGTGACGCGCGACATCCCCCTCAGTGACGCGCGACATCCCCCTCAGTGACGCGCGACATCCCCCTCAGTGACGCGCGACATCGCCCTCAGTGACGCGCGACATCCCCCTCAGTGACACGCGACATCCCCCTCAGTGACGCGCGACATCCCCCTCAGTGACGCGCGACATCCCCTCAGTGACGCGCGACATCCCCCTCAGTGACGCGCGACATCCCCCTCAGTGACGCGCGACATCACCCTCAGTGACGCGCGACATCACCCTCAGTGACGCGCGACATCCCCCTCGGTGACGCGTGCGCGCGACATCCCCCTCTTGGTGACGCGCGACATCCCCCTCAGTGACGCGCGCGACATCCCCCTCAGTGACGCGCGACAGCACCCTCTGTGACGCGCGTCAGCATCCTCAGTGACAAAGAGTTTGTTGATGAGCGACACCGAGATTTTTCAATGAGAAAGCAGAGGTCGGAGGCTGCAGACGCGCGACAGGAGATTTTGCTGTCGCACGTCAAAAAAATGCATTGACGCGCGTCAACAGACCTCAGTGACGCCGGACAAGACTCACCCTCGACCGTGCGCGTCAATAGACCTCGATGGCGCACGTCATTACGAGCTTGTTGACGCCACATCGAGGTCTGCTGACGCGTGTCAATGCATTTTTTTGATGTGCGACAGCAAAATCTCCCATCGCGCGTCTGCAGCCTTCTGTCGCAGCACTTGACAATCAGGCGAAATTTTTTCATACAACCCCCAAAAAATTCACCTTCCCGCGAAACCGGTTCCAAGGATATTCGCCAGGTATTCTCCACCTTTGATTTCCAAGAGGTCTCTTAAAATGAACCCCGCCTCACCAGGTTGAGGGAGAAATTTATTATACTAAATGTCCCATCCTCTTGGTATATTTGGGACACAAATTTTCCTCATACCCAGAACATGGCCATTAATTCTCCATGTGACCTCGAGAAGGCTCTATAGGAAAATTTTCAGCCCCTTATCCTCTCTACCTCTGCAAATCACCATCCATGTAACACCTCTTTTTAATTCTTTAGAATTAGGGAAAATAATTCAGCTCATTAATTATATTTTATGCCTTCATTGAATTTAATACGCAACAATTAAATTCCAACATACAAGAGTTATAAATCCCTAAGTAATCTTACGTTGAAATAAATAACATCATTTATAGAAACCGCTAAATTATTATAGAATTATTAATTATCTTGATTCTTTCAATGATTAACAGCTTACAGTAGATTAATATAGCATTAATTAATGTTTAGAATCTAACTAGGTAACCTATGATAACCATGTGCAACTGCAAGGGTTCGAATCTTTGCTCAATCCCCTTTCAATGTTCTTACCAAGCTAATATACCTAGTATATCATTTGGTTAAACCTTTTTAAAGGTTCAAATAACTATGTGTATCTTCATAGTGTAGCCTCCCAAACATGACATAGAAGAAATGGTGACAAAAATGTAATCAGTCCTTTGCAATACTATGGCCATAGTTTTAGGGCATCGCACTAGCTAGCCTAGTTTTGTGACTAGCACACAAGCCACATGAAACATGTCCCTACATTCACCACACAATCATCTCATTCATATTATCAGGATTATTTCCATTCTTAAGTTATTAAGTTCACATCTTACCATTTTATTTTATTCATATATGATAACGCAAACCATTCCGCACCATTAACTAAGCATCAATTATGCTAATTAGTTTACATAGGTCGATGTATATATTTCTATAGCTTTTATAAGTGAGCACAAAGTACCATAAATTTACTTCATTTATATTTTTTTGATATGATATGTTACTTAATCACGCATTATGTGTTGTTGTTATTAAAATACAACAACATGTGTTGAACTTTTTCCATCATATAACATCTTTACGATGACTTTCTTAGCATCAAATATACTAATTCCTTTAAATTGTAAGTTATTGTCATTACTTGACAAAATTAAACTCACAATGAGTTGGTCATATAATATTATTTATATCCTCTTATTGTTCAAAAAAAATTGCATATTCATTAAAATATTCTTAGTCAATATTAATTCTACACAAACGTTAATTCATATAAAACATTTGGTTTGCTAATAGTAAATCCAACAATAATATAATAATTTAAGGATCCTTCAACAACTAATAAAATTGGAAGTGATACTTATCTATAAGTGATGGAGACTATCAAATATAGTCATCATATATTAAGCTCAAAGCTACCATTTTTAATTACAAGGAATAATTCACTTTATTCATTGTAATTACATTCGTGAAAGAGTTACGACAACTTACTGCAATGATGGATTATTATTTCTCATTAAGTAATTTGTGATAAAAATCCATTCTAATTTCCCTAGGATCATAAACATAAATCAAATAAAACTCCCAAATAGTCATATTTATATTGATCTAAGTAAGCCTTTTTATTTATATATAAACAATCTCTAATTCATAATACAAAGTCACAAGTGACCATTAAAAATGGTCTTACATTCCCAAATAGACTTATTTTCCTTTGAAATTATAAGATAATACTTTCACATAAAAAATAAAGCACAAAATTAATCGATCGACAGATTAGCCATCTCGCTTATCAAATCCTTCCTTGATATACATCTAACTGCGCAATAAAAATGATGACGTACAAAATTGTACATGGTCGGGCCCAACCAAATTGGCATGGTTTACACATCACTTACTCAAGTTTTCATATTAAAAATTAATTTAACATTTACTTGTATGAAAAAGGAAATAAATGAAGTAATATTTATAACAAAACTTATAAAAACCCAAGTAATTTCAAAACTCTTAACGAGTTACTTAGTATGGGCTACTTGTATATCTTTCCCATTTTTTATCAAGTAGTAAATAATTGTAACTTAATGACACATGAAATATAAATAAACCATTATTTTTTCATCAATAAAATATCTAATGTATCAAATTTCAATATTCATTCAACCACCCATTTATGATACAACAAAAAAAAGAAGTAAATAGTAAGATATTTCACCTTAAAATAAACTCGGGAAAAGTTAAAGGGTAGGAGTTGTCTACTACTTCCCCAACTTTACTTTTTATACAATCAAATGATAAATTTTACATTGATTTAGTAACCAATTTTTCTACTAAGCATACCCCCAAACAATAATCTAATAATAATTCCAAGGACTACTAATTTTAGGAACACAATAATTACACTGTAATAACTTTTCCTAGTGAGGGAGCAAGGAAATAAACTCACTTTTTTATTAAGTCTGAATTAGATTAGGAAATAGATTAATTACCACTGCATTTAATTTTCAACTTATCCTTTTACTTGAAATTTATATCCACAACAATGAATGATCAAACATATTCATGCAACATGTATTCCCTAAAGGTTGGTTATGGTAAAGCTTGGGATAGTAAATAACTTTTTATGACTTATGTGTCAAGGTTACTTTGTTTTCATGGCCCCTATAGACAAAGGAAGGAAACAGTCATATTCTACTATCGATTTCATCATCTACAATAATTGACGGAGTTCACTTAATAGGAACCGAAACTTGGAAACCTCGTCTCACGGTGATCACAGAAAAGCTGTTAATACTTATTAAATAACAAGTCTCCATCAAATGAATTGCATATCATGGAATGTGAGAGGGCTGAATAGTCTTGTGAAGTGGAGAATCCTTAAGGATATGATTGAAAGATAGAAAATTGATGTGCTTGTTGTGCAGGAAACTAAAATGAAAGAAGAATCCTTCCTATCCTCTTGTAAATTATGTTGGAAAAATTCTAAAGCCTTTGTTGTTATCTCGAAAGGAGCTTCAGGAGATTTAGCTATAGTTTGGAGCCCGAATAAGTTCAAGGGTACATTGCTGGATAAGAGAGGTAACCATGTGGTGGTGATGATGAGAGATCTTGAAAAATAGGAGTATATGGGTTATTTCAAATATATATGCTCCCACCCATCACAAGGAAAGGAAACAACTTTGGCAACATCTTCTATCCTTTAATCACTCTATTAAAGGTTACTGGTTGGATCGTAATGGGGATTTCAACACCCCAAGGACTCCAGGGGAAAAAAGGAGGTTCTAAGGAGTTCTCTGTTGTCATGGAGGATTTTAATCATTTCATAACATCTTCCCAACTCCACGATATAGATCTAAAAGGTAACAACTTCACATGGTCTAACAGAAGGACTGGCACTCAACATATTCAAGTTAGACTGGATAGGGCTATGGTTTCAGAGGAATGGTTAAGCCATTACATCTCCCTTTTTTCTCTTCCTCGGATTGGATCATACCACAACCCCATTCTTCTTCAAATTAGGAACCCTTCTCAAAGAAGAACTCCCTTTCATTTTGAGAAGATGTGGCTCCAAAGCAAGGATCTGAATGATCTCATCAATGAATGGTGGAAACTAAAAGTTAAAGGAATAGTGATGTTTAGACTCTCTAAAAACTTGAATGTGAAAGCCCACCTTAAAGTGTGGAATAAAAAAAGATTTGGTAATATCTTCCAGAAGAAGGCAAAAATCATAGATGAACTATAGATTGTCCAAAGAAGAACTGAAAGATATGGTATTGAGAATGATCATGCTGATCATGTTAAGGAAAGATCTCTCTTGTCGGACTACCACAATATTCTGGGAAAAGAGGAAATATTCTGGAGACAAAAATCTAGAATCACTTGGTTAAAGGAAGGAGACAAAAACACTAGATTCTTTCATCTATCCACCTTAAAGCGGAGAAGATTTAACAAAATTAACAAAATCAGTAAGGAAGGGGGTGTCATGGTTGAGGAGCAAGAAGAAATTGACAAAGAGACAATTTCTTTCTTCCAAAATTTACTCTCTAACAACAAGGATCAAAACCTCTTGAAAGAACAAGATTTCTTAAATTGTATCCCTAAGTTAGTCTCGGTCGAAGAAAATGCTATGCTCTTAGAGATTCCTACCATGGAGGAAGTGGAATTTGCTGTCAAACAACTCAGCCCGAGACAAGGCACCTGGGCCTGATGGATTTCCAGCCTTTTTCTTCCAAAATTTTTGGGACATAATTAAAAAAGAGGTTTTTGAAGCAGTGAAGGAATTTTTCAAGAAGAAGGTTATGTTAAAGGACATGAACTACACCTTCCTAACTTTAGTTCCGAAATGTAGTAATGTTATGGAACTAAAAGACTTCAGACCTATAAGTCTTTGTAACACTTCCTATAAAATCTGCACAAAAATTCTAGCCCTTAGGCTTCAGCTGATCCTACCCAATATCATTTCGGAACAGGAAGGGGGCTTTGTTATAGGTAGAAAAATACAAGATGGGATAATTTCTATCAAAGAGACTATTCATTTGGCAAAAATCAATAAGAAGGCTGCTTTATTCTTAAACTTGGATATCAAAATCTTATGACAGGGTTTCGTGGAGCTTTCTAGACAAAATCCTTGACAGTTCACTTTGAAATAGATTTGAGACATCTGCAGTACAGCATGCATCTTCAATGTATGGTTTTCTATCCTCATGAATGGAAGTCCTATTGGGCTCTTTCCTAGCACACAAGGATTATAGGAAGAGGATCCCCTTTCCCCTTTCCTCTTCATTTTAATGGCAGAAGCTCTCAGTAGAAGACTCAATGTTGAAACAAAAAAAGGATTCATCAAAGGGATTTCTCTGGCACTTGATATGGAAAATGTTACTCACCAACACTTTGTTGATGACACTTTCATGGTGGGGGAATCTACTATTCTGAAGTAAGAAAACTTAAAACCATTTTTGATGACTATATGGATGTCTCAGGACAGTTGATCATCTTTAAAAAAAGTTCTCTTTTCTTTCTGAATACTATGGACAACCGCTGTAAGAAGATTGTAGAAATTTTTGAATGTACCTATAAACCCTTTCCCACCTTATATTTAGGAATTCCTCTTGGGGATAGGAGACCCTCCTATTCTGAATGGAACTTTCTAATTGAAAGGTTTGAAAGGTAATGATATGGTTGGAAAGCTAATCAGTTATCCCAAGTAGGAAAAATCACTCTTCTAATTATCTCTCTCCAGAGTCTTGCAGTGTATGCCATTTCACTATACCAACTTCCTGTTACAATAGGGGAAAGGTTGGAAAAGATCCAAAAAAGGTTTTTATGGAGCGGCACAGAAAGTAAAGATAGAATCCCTTTAGTTTCCTAGAGTAGAGTGTGTAGACCCAAAAATCTTGGAGGACTTGGTCTCAGAGATTGGTCCAAGATGAATAAAGCTCTACTTGCTAAGATTGGATGGAGACTAACAAAGGAAAATGGAGTTTGGGCCAAAATTCTTAAGAGAAAATATTGGCTAGATAATAATGATAAAAGATGGATGTTTAAATAGGTGACTTTCAATGGCTCATGCATATGGAAAGCCATTAACTGGGCCAAAGAAATTCTGAACAAGGGCAGCAGATGGAAAATAGGAAGAGGCAATGAGATAGGTTTTTGGAAAGACAAATGGGTAGGAGATTTCACCCTTCAAGATAAATTTCCACAAATCTCTGCATTACTGGAAGCTAAGTATGGAGAAAAAGTTAACTACATGGCTAAGGAAGAGAGTTTTCAGACATGGAAAACTCTGGAATTGGATAGACAAGAACTAAATGATCAAATGAGAGGGATCAATGAGTTTTTAAAAAATTATGTATCATCTAATATCAAGGACCAAGATAGAATCATTTGGGATAAGGAACCATGTGGAAATTTTTCATCAAATCAGCCTATGGCCTCTTTTTTGAGGGACAAATTGGTGAAGAAGATTTAATGGCTGGAAAGATTTAGAAAAAGAATATAAAACCTAAGGTTAATGTGTTCAGTTGGCTCACGTTTGGAAATAAAATCCTCATGGTTGATAATCTGGTAAAAAGAGGTTTCCAATGGGTTAATAGATGTGTGCTATGCAAAAGAAAAATGGAATCAGAAACCATATGTTTCTGGAATGTCTGTATGCACATCAATTGTTATCCTCCATTTTGGATGGTTTCTCGGTTAATTGGGTCATCCCCAAAGATATAAAGGAAGCTTGGAACCAATGGAAATGCCCTTTTCATAGTCAAGGGCTAAAAAATCTATGGACCATAAGCTTAAGTCATCTATGGTGGGAAATCTGGAAGGAAAGAAACATAAGGATATTAAAAAACAAGAGTCTTTCTATCAAACTTTCTATAAAAACCTCTTTCAGGAAGTTAGAAACAATTTCTCTATACTCAAGAATATAGAATTGGAAATTCTGGATAATGAACAGCATTTCTTATATTGGAATGTTTCACGGATTCCTCTACCAAACAGGCCTAATCCTAGATTGGGGATTAAGTGGAATCCTCTTTGTGAAGGTCCTCTAAAACTCAACTTCGATGGAGTAGCTAAAGGGAATCCAGGGAATGTACAGGGAGGAGGAGTCATAAGGGACTCTTTTGGTCATTTTATTCTTGCTTATTTCTTTGACCTTGGACAACAATCAAATAATGTGGTAGAGGCAGTTGCTATGTTCTGGGGGGTGAAGATTACAAAAGAAAAAGGTTTCAACCTTCTAGAAGTGGAAGGAGATTCATTATACATTATTTCTTATATGAAGGGCTCATTCATACCTTCCATATCTATAGAAGACTTCATCAATAAAACTAATTCATTTTTAAATTCTTTTGTGTATAGGGAAGGTAATGTAGGTGCAGAATTTGTTGCTAATCTAGGGGTTACCACTAATGGTCTTCATGTTGTTGAGCACCTCTTTGGTATGAATGCTAATTTCATTGAAATCATGAAAAGGGAGGGAGTCTTTAATAATTTTGCTAACTCTCCCGCTCATGCCAGTAAACTTTCATGATTTTTTCTTCCATGCATGAGTTGGATCCATTTTTTCACTCAAGTAGCCTTGGTCTTTTTGGATTTGGGGAAACTGAAAAAAGAAAAATCTAATTTTCAAGTCTGGTTTCTTCGCAATAAATTTTTTGGGTACAGAAGGATGGGAGGGGACCTGGTTTGCACTGAACCATCTAGGTGTCCGGAGATATCCAAGGAGGCTGAAGCTCTTCTGGAAATAGTGGGATTGTTGTCTTTTCTCAAAAATTTCGAGGGCCATGATGAGAGTCTGAGTGAAGTGGTCATAAAACATGGAACGAGGGCAAGGTATAGGTTGGCAACTATTCTCTCACAATTTTTCCCAAGCTCATTGCTAAAGTGACTGGCCTCGCATTGGAAGGTAGATGTATTTTCAAACCAAAATCTGATTACAGTCTTGAGATTGATTATTTCTTTCAAGGAAAAGGGGATCCCATCTCTCTGCATAATGGATACGCTCAAGTAAGTTACCTTCCCCTTTTGATGAAATTGCCAAACTGATAATGTCTTACATTACATTGGAAGGAAGATATAAAGTAATCTATGGCTACCATTTCCCAATGTTAAACCATATTCGCAATTCCAAACCATATAACTTTCCTTTCTACCTATTTTCTTCTTTGGTTAAAACAATAACTATGGTAAAGAAAGGCACTTTCATTCTCCCTTTACACCAGGGTCTGATAAAAACTATCATTCGGCTAAACACTCCTCTGTTGGGAAAAAATGAAAAATTTGGGGCTTCAATTTCAAACATCTCGCTGGGTAAAAGGATAGGGATTATGGAACTGAGGAGGATAGCTATGATGATTTTGGTCCAGGGAATTCGATGGCCAAACGTACTAGGTCAAGCATGGGTTAAGGGGGTGATAAGATTCAAAATAGGAAAGTGTAGAATCCTAGTCAGACTGAGGAGGATAAAATCACCTATGTTTCAGATGAATTCCTTGGTGAAACCCCTACCCAGAAGGAATCATCTCTTGACAAAGACAAAGGGAAAGCAGAGAGCAAAGAGGATGTGGATAGTAAAAAGAATAGGAGTCTTCCGAGGACAAGCATTCCAAGAACACTGAGGAAGCTATCCACAGTCTACATAATCTTAAAATGGCTCAGATGGAGCTTTTCTTGGCCCAAGAATCAGCTATTAAAACCCATGCCTTCATGAGAGAGTTTGAAAATTGCAAACTGAACACTGATATCAATAGGCACAAAATCAGCTTGATCACTATGGACCTTAAGGAGCTGCATGACAAAGTGGATAAAATGTCTTCCCTTATCCTCAGCAAAAACCTCAAAAATACCAATGCCAGAAGCATGGAAATGGAAAATGAGTTGCTGAAAATGAAAGGTATTATTATGCAAATCAGAGATGCACATATCCTTAATGTGAAAAGTACTATCTACCATCTTAAACTACTGGCCGAAATGATCCAGTCCATGGAGTTGGCAAAAGAAAAGGAAAAGGATGGTATAGGGCCGAAGGTGGTGATCAAAGAACCTAACTACAAGTACTGGAAGGAGACTATAGCAACTCTAGTCAAAGAATGGAACGGTTGCATGGAGACGGTGGAAGATTTGGTCAAAGATTAATGAAATTCAATGGTTTGGAATCTGTTGTTTGTTTACCTTTATGTTGTTAGTTTCATCCTTCGACTGTTATATATTGTAAATGCTATCTAACGGATATCATATACTGTTATCTTTGTTTTTGAATTTTGGAACATGAATGGCCTTTAAAGGTAAATACTTTGGCCAATATGGAAGTATGTTGTAACTCCTTGTAAGGGGGTAGGGTCCCCTCAACCCTAACTTTTACCTCTAATAAAAAAACAAGTCTCTATCAATAGTACAAAATAGGGACAGAGAGTCTAATATTTCATGACATTCATACCGGACTCCAATAAAGAAAATATTATAGATTTCATGTGATTTAAAAGGGTATTCAGTTATATGTATAATTTTAAAACAACCAAGACTTAATCCTTTCCAATCGGTTAAGTCACAACGTGTCTCGCACCTAAAAATGAGTGGGGTTTGATTCGAACCCACCTTTCATCCACGAATGGTGACCCCATGACATGGTTTTAGCAGAGAGGGATACCATCATTCAAAAAATAAAATTACACAAAAATCTCATCTAAGCAAGCTCTAAAAGTTAGCACCTAGAATCACGGGTTCGGTATTCACTCAAACCCCACAAAAAGATCATTTTTAGCATATTTAATACCCACGTAGCTAGTTCTTTGGAATGGTATTTATACCAAACCAATTGCAATTAATCCTATAATTATTTAATCATAAAATATACCTAGAATAAGATAAAAGTAATAACTAGAATAAGAGAAACGTAAACCATGCCTCGATTTTGGTTTGGAGATCTCAACAATTTTTCTTCCCCAATTCCTCCAAAAATTTCCTACAACTCAAGAAACCAAAACCCTCCCAACTATTTTTCTTTTCTGCTCAAGTAAAAATAAATTTTAACTCTTGATAACAAGAAGATCTTTTGATACTCCCGTGTGTGTGTGTGTATGCGCACGCGCACGTGCATGCATGTGTGTGTGCATTTGTTTGTGCGTGCGTGTGTCCCCAAGCAACCGCATGAAATAGATTTTTCCACAAGTAATTTTTGATAAATCACATGCATGTATCTTCTTGGAGAATCTTTTCCATCTTTGAGAATATTAATGATATTTCTAATGCATTGCTACCACGTAGTTGTTGTAAATATCTTCCCCAGATATAGACAAGCGTAAGAATATGAAAATCAAAGAAACTCGAGCCCGATATTTATTGTGTCACTAGGTTAGAGGCACATAACAAGAGGTGTTGACATGAATATGGATGCGCCCATGGCGCAAGTAGGAAGATGTTGACACACCAAAAGTCGTGCCCAAGGCGCAGGTCAGAGGTGCATAACAAGAGGTGTCAACATGAAGATGGATGCACCCATGGTGTAGGTAGGAAGATGTCGACATGCAAAAAGTTGCGCCCAAGGCGCAGGTCAGAGGAACATAACAAGAGGTGTCGACATGAAAATGGATGTGCCCATGGCACAGGTAGGAAGATGTCGACACGCCAAAAGTCACGCCCAAGGCACAAGTAAAAGGCGCACAACAAGGGATGTCAACATGACAAAGGATGCACCAACGCGTAGGTTAAAGGTGCACAACAAGGGATGTTGACACAAAAAAGGATGCGCCAAGGTGCAGGTTAAAGGCGCACAACAAGGGATGTCGACACGAAAAAGGATGTGCTAAGGCGTAGGTAAAGGGCGCACGACACAAGTGTCAACACAAAGAAATTTGCACCTATGGCATAGGTAAGATGATGTTGACACAAATATGGATGTGCCTATGGCACAGGTAAGAGGATGTCGACACAAATATGGATGTGCCAAGGCGCACCTTTAGGAGGTGCAACATTTTGAGCGCTGACAGGAAGCAGACCCTGGAGTAGATATTTAGATGGCCATAACTTTTCACAGGGAGCTCGGATTCATGCAAGGTTGGACTTTTCGAAAATCTTATGAGGTCCTCTATCCAAATACAACTAGATATCTTTAATTGGGTGAGAAAAAATTCTTAAAAATGCAAAATACAGTTTGCCACTTTTTGGGTTTGTTAGGGTTCTCACCTACCACCATAATGAGATGAATTAAATGCAACCTAGAGGTGGTTGGGGTAGATTTGGATTCCCTCTCTCTTTTCTCTCTCATTATTCCTATAAATTGTAAGGAGGGGCTTCTTTCTAAAGGTTGGACATTCTTGTTTTTCCCCTCCCTTCTTCTCTTTGGCAGGTGAATTTGTGGAGTTTAAACCTCCCATCTAAAACTGTAATGCAACTTTTCCTCTTGGCATTTTGTAGTGTATTGTATCAATCTTTGGAGCAAATAATGCATGTCTGTGGATGATTCTCAACCCTCTCTGTGTTCATTTGCATCCTCCTGATCTTTCACTACAATTTTTGTTATCTATGCATGATCTTGCATTACATTTTAATGGTTTGTGTTTATTAGCAAGACAGTGTTCATCATTCCTCGGCATCACCTTTGCTACTATAGGTTTATTTTTATGCATCTTCTTACCCTGTTTCCTTGACAAGTTAGATTGTGTTTTTGAGTAAACCCTCTGCATTTTTATGTGTGCATCTGAATAGAGGAATAGGAACCGGCCTTCATCCGGAGAGCTTTTCTGATTTCGCAAGGTCCCACACTTAGGAAAAGCTCCATGTTATGCAATCACACTGAGAGTCTCAACCCATCAACTTGTAGACATTCAAGGGTGTTGTGATTCACCATCAATAGTAGTTGCGTATTAAATGACTTCATTAATTCCCTCCATTTTTGGCAAGTGGGGAAGGGATTCAAATATCAACTAAGCTCAAACTTTTAACACTTAATTAAGCCATGAGATTTACATGGTAAGGTCTATTCAACCATTTGAATAATCATTCACAATATAACATAAGATCAATGTTATAATCCAACATAAATAAACTTTTATATTTAAACATGAAATGCCTACCATAATAGTAATCAAGAGCCAATGTAGTTTGGTAGAAACCATATCATCCGTAGAAATCAAAGGTGGAAATAAATTATTCAACAAATCAAAACCATATAATGCAAGATGGGGATTGATTTAACATAAAAATATTTATGGACACTAAGTCTCTTATAGATCTACCTTACTAATGGATTTAATAACTTATTACAAAATCTACACCCACCCTTTTCCCATTTAATTTTACCCAAATCAAATGGAGTAGACATACTAGATTTAACCAACTATTAATTATACCTCACTCAATGGTTTAAAACCATATGATAACCATTCATATTATTTTATGGAATCATAATGTTGTTGGAGTAAAGTCTATACCCCTTGTTAATCGGATGTCAAGGACTATAAACTACGCCATATTGTTATTAAACAATCACAACGTTGACCCCCTTACCAAGAAGTCTCAATCAGTCAAAGGTGGAGAATAATTCAAAAAAATTATACAAGTTTCATGGTGATTAATATCATGATGTCAAAAACACATCAAATCCATTTTTTACATAACCAATCAAGAAAGTAATCGAATCAACTAAAAAGAGTCGTTATTCTCTTACCATCCAAGGAGTTACAATTTAAAAATTTTACTTTCCCCTCACTAAGGTCCACAACCATGCTTCATGGTATTTTACCATGTGACCAAAACCAAAGATTAGTATTATGAAATCAATCCTTGTTTCTATAGTAAAATTATACTTTTACAACCAAAAATTTCAGCATGCAAAATGAGTTGGAATATTAATAACATTATAGAAACCAAATAGGTATATCATTGTTTATAAGTCATTCACATACAATGAAATGAAGAATAAACTTACCAAAAAGCACAACAAGAATGAGTTGCGACCCATTAAATAGTCTGCGATCATTTGGTGACGAGTGCGGGTGGAGCATTGGATATGCACCTATGCATACATTTTCCTTGCAGAAGTATATGTGTATGTATAGCTACATATGCAGCCTCACATATATCTTTATTCACTTTCTCCCATGGGTATTTATTGACCCATAACTCATTTTTACCACTTAAAAAGAATGAAAAATTGGGATGTGACATAATTCCCCCTTAATGAATCATCATCCCGATGATTTTACTCATTAATTGCAATCGAATAATCAATCATAGAATTATATCTAATAGCTAAAGGAGAACAATCAACATTTTCATCAAAAACTTGCAATTTTTCCATATTTCTATTCATTTGAATTCAATTTTATTGGTTGTAACATCCTTTCAAATAGCAAAAACTATCACACAGTAAAAATATGACATAATTTTTGTCATTATAGCCAGTCATAACATGTAATATTATTTAATATACATAACACAAATTCAAAAAAAAGTTATTTATCACAAAAAAACAAGGAAAACATCATTTTTAACCTCCCCTGTCTTCCAAAACCATGTTGTTTCATTCTTACACTTGTCTTTTCAGAATTTTCCTTGTGTAATTCCCAATTTTCTTTGAAATGCACCTAACAATTCTCCTTTTTCCAGTTGATTTTACTAAAATACATCTGTGGTTTTCATCTTTTGGATATCTTCATCCTAAATTTATTGTCAATGATTACTTAAATCATTTAAATTGTTCCTTTCTTATTTATATTTCTTGATCCCTATCTACAAGTACTTATACTCTTTATGTATAATAAGATTGCTTTGATTTTTTTCTTAACACTCCTCTTCTTCAGGAAGTTAACATTGTCATCTCATATTGGGACAAATCTCCAGCCAATTGTGTTATCTTGCATCTAGATCCAATTAAATGAAGATATTTTCCAACCCCCAATTTTTTGTTTCAAATTTTTGGGGAAACTTTCCCAGTAGAAATTACTTCAAGTATTACAATTCATGCGTTATGACAACAAGTTCCATGTGGTGGGGAGCATAGTCTTGTTCATGATTTTTAAATTTTTTCTTTGAAAGCAACATCCAAATTATTTTACATAAGTATTCTATCCAACCCTTTGCCCAAGGAATTTTGTTACCCTGGTGGAGTTCCTATTGGGATCCGAAACCTTCAATACAAGTGTTGTTGTTAGTTTCTTATCAGTATAAGAAATGACATTTTTGACTTGCTAATTTTCACAACCAATTTCCATATCACATTTTTTTTGAAACATTGTATCGTTGAACAAGTATACTTGATTATTTCCTCTTATAAGTAGTTTATTAATAACTACTTAAATTGGTTGAACTTTTATTCAATTTTAAATCAATGATCATAAATATCATGAGGTGATCCTTACCTCCAAACAACTATAGTCATTCATCCTATTACAACTAAGTAAGCCTTAATTAGTAACATCTTGTAAGGGCTACATTTAATTCATACAAAAATCAAATCATTTCTCATTAAATTTAGAAGGATCACACATCCTTACTATATTGAAATCCATATAGTTCTGAAATCACTTTTCCAAATAACAATGATCTCATACAAACATCTTCAATAACAATTTATTACCCAAGTCAAGCATTACTTGATAACAATGTTCAAATCCTAAAGGGATTTTATATTCATTAAGTCACCTTCCTCCTGTTAGGTGATCCTAATTTCCTTCCATTTCTTAATGGTACTTTAATTAATATAAAATGCATTTATATATGGATAACATTCATGGTTTATCCCTAAATAGATATTGATCTTAATACTTAAGTAAGCCAACATCATCAACCATTTTATCAAAAAAATATCACCAATTGGACAATCAGAATTACACTTGAATCACTCAAACAATGCCTTTTCAATATCCAGTAATCCCAACCAAGATAAATTCTTAACTATTAGAATTACATACCTGAGAACAATTTTTATTGTGTCATCCTTGGTTAGGAAAATGTTCAATAGATATACTAGAACATCTATAGAAAAAATACTTCGTATATTCATAAACTCATATTGTAGCTTCCTTAACTAGTTTTTTTAGTCCAAACGAGTGATCCCAATGTTCTCTCATAGGACCCCTCTATAGCTGATTTTTATTGGCCCCATAGAAAATAGGTCAACACAAATTTCCCTATGAAGACACAAGTAAATGAAGAAAAGAGATCCTCTGCTTCCATAGAGGCAAGACTGTTAGAACATCCCAACCCTTCCTAACAAGCACAACTTTTGCTAGGAAATTTAAATTGATTAGTACAACCTCATTATCCCCAACCCAATTTGTAAAGGAGATACACAATGGTATGAAAATCCAACTATTTCCACTATTAAAGGAGTAAAATATTTTAGATGTAAGGATTTAATACATAACTCATGGTTCTAATCATTAAAATAGGGATTCACAAACCTGAAAACATTCTTCCTAAAAAGTATTTCTCACTCAAATGGTGAGGGATAGTCTAATACTGGCATGGAAGATCCCCATTAACAACCACATTCATTCATATATCCAAACACTTGTCAAACAATGAAAACTAGTTCATAAATCCACATGTTTACAAGCATACAACAGATAAACATAAAACCTTCATCTATCCTCATCCCATAAATATTTTATTGTTTAAAATTAGGATACTAGGGAAGGATATTTACCCATGCAACACTTATCAAATTTATCTATTCAAATTAGACAACATATTTTTTATTAGTTATCCCATGATAACTAATTATTATATGATCATTAGTTTGATTCCTAAATATTTAAGTACGACTTGATGTAATGTAGCTCATTTCCAGATTTTAAAAACATTGGTGAAATCAATCTTATTTTTATGAGAGAAATTTCCTTTCAATACCACATATGTTTTTTTTTTTTTCTTTAGACCTCTAAGGTATTTATTTGGTTCCCTAACTAATATCCCATTTATTTACTTTGGAACAATCTATATTAACCATTATGTCATAAGTCTTTTAAGGAACTCACCTTTAACTCCAATTTCCATGTTGAAGTTTAAACAACATCCTTGTTGTATTAATAGACATAGGTATGAAGTTTTTGAACCAATTTCTTTAATATGTTAAAGAAAAATCAGATTTCTAGTTCAAATTTCAGCTAATCACTAGATAAAATGACCTCGGTTGTACTAGTACCAAATTGTAATAAAGAACGGAAATTCTACTTAACTTACCTAATATCACGCTAGGAAAACTTTTTCATTAATCTTAGCTTATCGAAAAACATAAATTTTTTATTCTTCTTGCTATAAATAATATTATAGTCAATCTGGTAGTCCATATTTTCTGTCATAACACTTCCACCACTTTTTCCTAAAGTTGCAGGTCAAGAAGAGCTAATTTTATTATTATATTCTCGTATTACGAGTTAGAATTTGACTACATATTTTTTTCTATTCTTTTGGATTTTCTGAATACTCCTTCCCAAGTAGACAATCTATGTTTTCTACATCATCTACCCATTTTGGGTTTAGTTTCCAATCAGATTTAACATTTCAAAATAGTTCAAAATCAAGCAATCCCCTTGCTGATTATTATCAATTTGTTCAAGTTGTTTACCTTGGCTAATCATTTTCACACTCAACGGATCATTGATGCAGCCTAGAATCTATTGTGAAAACCTAAATCGTGTTGAAACATAACTCATCCTAAGCTAAGAACTCACCCAAAGTGTGTAAAGGTATTAGGCCCCTCTTTAGAGTTACTTCTACAAGATGTTAGTGTGATGGTGATAAAACATATTCAGATCCATAATTAAACATAAACATTCCACAGTGCATAATCTAGATCTAGATCTTAGAGAATCATGAACTAAACAATAACTATAATAAGTTTAACCATACATGAACCAGATTCAGTTACGTTTAACACCATTATCAAGCCAATATTATCCATTACATTAAACATTGTAAAACACATAATCCTCTTACATTATAAGTATATCCATAAGTCATACACACATAAGATCCAATAGCATAACTCTATAATATTTCACACACCTATCTCCTAAACTACATAGTTCACTACATATTTATACAGGAGGGGACTTTCCCTTCACTTTGCTATGCACTTCTCAAAATAGGTCACATGCTGATAATAGCCATGTGCCTTTACAATAGCATGCATACATACAAGTTTTCTAATAATAGACATCCTACGATTAACTCTAATAAGAAATCATTTTATTAACTCAAACCATGTGTGGTGCTTAACGAAACTCATTCCCAAAATACCATTGTGTTTAGCACAAATCTCCATCTACATGTGTGTTATGCACGTTATCTTCCAAAAATAGACCTTATCCATAAAAACAGATAAGTCCCGAGCTAAACCTGTTTTGACGTGCATTTCCTTTCCTATATTCCCATGCCTTCAAATGTGCTTTTTCCCACACGTGAATATTTTCTCGTGCCTTCTCTTTAGAACAATAATTTTTCTTCACAACATTACCCCACACTAAAGTACATTGTAGTTTCGGTAATGGGAATTCTTTCTAATGTTTTCAAATAATAAAGAATAAGTGATGAAAGAATTAAAGAATCACTATACAAAAGAATGAACCTTAACAATGTAGCACCCTCTTCTTCAACTAGGAGGATCAACTCTGGATAATAAGTTTTGATTTCAGCTTCCAATATCTACCAATCACTCAACACGGTCCTTTTTTCCCCAAGAATGTTTTTGCTATGACATCTAGTTCATCCTGAGTGATCTTTTCTTTCTCATTCTATAGCACTAAGACAATATTGGCCATACCTAACCTCATTCCTTCTAGAATATCCATCTTCTATGCTATGAGCTTCCCGATGTCATCTATCCTCCCTTTATGCTTATCCTCAACTATTGTGAGGGACTCATAGTTTTGTTTCACCAGTGCAATCTATCTTCACATCCTAATGTCTCATCTTTCATTGATACTAGAATTTCATTATCTTTTACAAGAGTTCTAGTCGTTATTACTACTTCTGGTGCCACACACAAATTGAGAGCTTGGTTTGCTTTCTTCATCTCATTCTTCAAAGTCTGGAGCAATGCCTTGTAAGTTAAAATTTTTATGATCATAGAGGTGCTTTCTCTCTTTGCTTCTTATTCAACATCTTTTGGTGCGGGCATTCAAATTGGTCCATCTTCTAACACCAAATCAAATAAAGTACACACATAATGCATAACATAAGGAAAATTTTTAGGTACCTTAGGTTCTAGATGAGGCCTTGCTTTCATGAAATAATCACCAATATCCTCATCCATGCCAATGAAAGACTCATTATTTGCCATTTCTTGTTCCTTCTCTCCCTTTAGGTGCATTATCTCTACATTTTTATCCTTGTTATCTTCCATCAGCACTCGAATGGTGGTGGCCTTATCAACATTTCTTCATGCCACCTCAAGAGAACCTTGACCAAGGCATTGCTGACCTTCTCATCAGACATTATATTAGGCTTTATCACCATGTGCCTACTTTGAGGTGCCTTCTTCACTCTTTACAAGAAATACGACTCCTCACACACTTCAAAATACAGCTTCATCCATATGAGTCTGCATGGACCAGGATAACTACTTCCTTGTACATGTAGTGGACATATCTAGATCCATCAACTCCCACCCATATAACTCCTTAAGGCCTATAGTACTCTAAAATCAATTGCCGACAATTTTTCTTGTGTCCTCAGCATAGCCCATACTAGGGACAACATAATCTTCACTTGTTATTTCTCTTTTTGTTCTTGGCCCCTTAAGAACCTGGGCACCAAGGTCTGAAGTTGGCCCTTCTCCTACCTGAGTTATAATGGGTGCATTGGGTTACTCTTGCACAGTTTCTTCTGCCTCTTTCACCCCTTCCTCTTCATCTCTCATTTCTTCATCTCAGGGTTCCTCCACATCTTCAAGCTGGACTGGGGTACCAGGTGCGCTCTCTTCAGACTCCTCCACCTCCTCATTAAGCTACAACTTTCTTCTTCTCTTTTTCTCTAGTGCTTCTTTATGAGGGAGATTCGAGGTGACCTTTGTAAAGGTTCTGATGTTCCTATGCCTTGGGTTCTGGTTCTTTTGAACACCTTCTTAAACTGGTGTTCCTCCTGAACTGTATCCATATCCAAGTTGTCATCTCCTCCTTGCTCCTTTGGGGAGTATATATGTGTTAACTCTCTAATTTGTCTTTTGGCTACCTCCAACCTCTATGGTCAAAGCCTCCACTATCCTTGTGTTCTTCTTCTTCCTCTATCTCTATGGTCAAGGTAGGATTTGGAGCTGCTACATTTTCAACTGTGTGTTTTCCCTTAGGCAACCTTGGTAGCATGAACTCATTCTCCACATACTTGTTATTTTCCAACCTAGGCTTAATATGGAGATAGAAAAGCACAGCTCCACTATCCCCAATAGCCAAACTAAATAGCTTCATGTTTTTAACATCATAAATATTTCTCTTAATATAGGCAAACCAACTTTGGATAAACGTAAGTTTTTCTGAGAGTATGGTAGTCACAATCTACCTTGTCCACATTAAATCTCAACCGACACGCATCATTAAACTTGGTTACTTCTACTTTGAAATAGAACGCTATAAAGGCATATGGTAGTTTACACTAGGGATTCCATGTCCCATCCTTCATTTCAAAATGTGTAATGCAAAAATTTTGGTACACTACAAATTAGACTTCCTTACCTACTATTGATGACACTCCTTAGGAATACATCATTCATCCTCAAATGTTACGTGATTTTTCCTTCACACAAGTACTTCTCATGTAACATTCCCATTTTAAGACTTTAGAAACAAGGAAAAAAATTTTTACATAATGTTCTCTGTTCTAAATAAAATATCATTTAGAACACACATTCCATGCCAATCAATCTCATAACAAATAACCATATGTAGCTATAATGACTCGGTAAACTACCGATCTCTCATTCCATGACTCGGTTACCAACTGATCTCTCATGTTTGTCTTAAAGTATATAGTACTTTATGTATACAATGTTCACTTGGTTTTCCTAACCTATTTCGGTAATCTTGAATGATATATTTAAATAACCTATCTGAATATTTGTTAACAATGATTCATCGACATCACATTCTTTAAACTAGGTGACATAGGACAATGTAACCAACAACTTGCGATACTTTGGCCAAATATTTCCAACATACTGTTCATGTTACTATTCCTAGATGAAATACTCGAATTTGAAATACATCCTTCACCTCACTCAACTATTATCTAGAATGGTCTTTAGTGACTACTGTCAGTCCACTTTTCCAAGGTTTGACCCTAGCCTAGGTTAGCAACATAATTTGTTATAGGAAAACACTCATGATGAGTTAGGGTATATGGGCATACTTGAATGACCTAAGTCAACCGAATGTGCCAAGGTACCCTGAGTCATAGAAAGCTATTCCCTATTTTAAACATGCCACTAACTTTACCTAGAGGGAAACTAAGTTCAAGTCCAGATGTGTGTAGATCTAGATGAACAAATACGGAAGGGTGTTGCCATATGTCAACTGCAACACTGTATCCTCGAGAAGCCCTTGGTCTTCTTAAGGTACAGTCTTGTAGTTCACGTGTTCCAACATCCATTAGAACTGATTCATCATGATGTACATACCCCTTGGTGGTCATTAATTCATAATTAAATTTGGATTAAGATTCAGATTGCAGCAACCATGCCTAACCCTAATTCCAACATTCATTAAGTTCTTTATCCATAATTAATCTGATTTGATATTAATAACTTCATTAACTCATGTTTGCATTTATGTTCATTAATCTTGGCATAACAAGCAGTTATCCCATAAACAAGGCAGCAAACATCAAACGGTTAATTTTATTGCCACCTAGCTGACCAAAGAAGGTGTATCATCCACCTAGGTTCAGCTAGTGTTTATTTTTTTATAAATGAAGTACAAAGATTAAAGATCATAACCACCACTCCTTTTATTTTTTATTCTTTTGAGAGAGGAAGAGTCTTCCTCCTCGTGGGTAGATGTTAGGGTTAACATAGATTTTTATCATTCATCACTTATATAGTTTAATTGTATATACAATACATATTTCATTATTAAACTATAGTTGTCTAGATAGAGATCAACATCTTTTGCAACTTAACAAGTTTCACTATAGTAAGGGAGATTATATTATCCCCTTAATCTAACTTATTAATTGACAACAATAATGGTATACAAACAGATATAAAGAATATCGACAAGATAACAATACTATTTCCTTCATATAAAGTATAAGAGAATTTACATCACAGTTTGGAGTCGGTCTCAAACCTTTCATCCATTGTGATAAAATATACATTTACAAGACTATGCATTTCAGGCATACTGCATGTCGATCAGTATTAAGATCATAAAAGAACATAACTTTTATTTTTCAATATAACTCAAGAATGAATTGAAATTCTTTACAAAAGATCCAGACTTAAATAAGCCAATACATCATAAAAAAATTGCCTTCTTTTATCACTTACGAAGTCCATTTGCAAAAATTTCTAGCATGGGTCAGTTCATTGAACTGAGCATGATAAGCACTAAGCATTAAAATGAAGTGCATTCCACTAATTGTTCCATTAAAACAACTCTACTTTAATGAAACAATTAATATATATCATACAAATAAGCATAAGTAATAACAACTTAAAAAAAGTATAAATAATGGGTCTGAATTCATCTTTAAGAAAAGCATAGCATAGTATAATCAGCAACAACTGCATTATAACATATAGTTTAGTTGACCCAATCAATTACTTTTTAAACAAAACAACTGATCTTGTCATCCAAATTATTTCATAATTCTTTCTTAATTGAAATACATAATTTATATTTACTATGTAACAAAAAGAGTTACTTACAACATAGTACATATTAGGATGATTCATCCTATAACTTAAATAAATAAGAAGAAGAATCAATACAGACTAGCCACGATTCACTATTCATCTGAAAGATAGAAAACCAGTTCCGAAGATACATAATTGATTACCTAAATAGCTACATCAATCAAGGAAACCAATAAAATGATTCACCATTTAAGAGACAACATATAATACAATAATCCCAAATCAATTCGAGAAGGGATAGAGGATCAAAATAGTCTACTTGCAAAGCTTACATAAATTCTACATTATAGAAGATATCATCCAAAGATTTGAAACCATACATTCCAAAAATCAAGGCATGACTTACACAAGGATAGTCTCTTCTAGTGTCCATCCAGAGAAGATTCATAATATGATAGAGTGTAAAAAGAGGAGTCCTTCCAATAAAAAAATCCAAATGGAGCATGACTCAGTCAAACAAAGCAATTAGTCTAACATGATTATGTTTTCCCTTCTACAGACAGACTCAGCTGTTCACTTTCCACATCAATACAACAATTGACTCAATACAAAATAGTTGAGATCAAGAATGATCAAATGGGGATGATTGGGTTTTTCCAGTACTAAGAATGACAGTCCAAAAGTTTCCTAAACATACAACTATTTCCCTGAACTTTCCATAGTCAACTAGCAACAAAATAAACTAAACAATCCACAAGGAAGTTTCCATTTTAGAAGAGTGAGTTCACACTATTTCATACAAGATAGAAGGGATAGAAAATCTGAATTCAATAAGTCAAACAGGCCTAAGAGAGTAATCACTCTATACAGAAAGAAGAGAATTCAATCTACAGAGACGTTCGAAATGATAGAACTTGACTTTCCACAGTTAAAGGAACTCAATAGGAAAGATCCGATTAAGAATTCATTCACCTTAGTATTATCAATTGAATTCCAAATTCCATTTCAAACTCGAAGTTCTTTTGCTAGTTCCCAAAAGAGAATACAAAACCAAACACACTATTTATAGAAAGCAATACTTCTAGTTTCCCCTATGAATTCATACTTTATCAAACAACAATATCAACACTAACCTGGTTCATCAATTCCACTTTGTTAAAACACAAGTTTGAATTCATTCCACAGAGAGAAGTAAAAATTCTAGACAAAACAAGATACAGTCCACAAGAGTAACCTACTCCTTTCTCCTTTTAAAGACTCAAAAATCCATTCAAATGAATCTAAAAGAGAATACTAAAACCCAACACCAGATATTGAGCTAAGAAAAGTTTCTAAAATACTCACGAACTCAATAGTAACTGAAATCCCAACTACAAGGACTTACATAGCTCCATACAAAAGAAACATATAGTTCGTGATCATAATGAAGAACAAATTATATGAAACAATCCCAAACCAGAGGTACTAAATCCTTCCAAACAAGATTCAGTTTACGAGAGTATTCAACTCTTCTCTCTTTTAAAAACCTAGAAATCAATTAAAAAGGATCTAAAAGAGAGTATGAAAACCCAACACATGTTTAAGTCAAGCAAGGTCTCAACATTACCCTCAAACTTGACTGAAATAGAAATCACAACAAAATAACTTTCACAGCTCCATCTAGTACATAAATATTGAGACAGAGAAGGTAATTGTTCCAATCAAATAACACAAGAAGAAGTATGAACACAACATTTCCATAAACTTTGAAAACCCATTATCAATTGTTTCAAACGAGCTCTAATTCATACCAAAGAGTAAGTAACAATACAATATTAAACCAAAGGTTCCATATCCCCACAACAAGATACTGTTCCATAAAAGGTCCAACATCCTTCTAAAAAATAGTCAAAGACTTTCAAAACAAGACACGGGTTACCCAGAGAAGAGGAGAATAGAATATCCTCCCATGTTTACACACCATTACTTGTTCAAAGTAAGCAAAGACAAGATAGGACAAGACTCTACAATCCTTCCAAACTCGAGATGCATCCAGAGAGATTATTTCAAAAGAGACTCAAATCAAACACATCTAATCAAGATCTTTCAAGCAGACAAGACGATTAAATATGATTTCAAACCACAAAAAGCTTTGACTACAAGTTCAAAACAACACAAGCCTTGAATACAAGTTTAGAACAAACACAAGCCTCAAATATGAGTTCTACATGCATATCACCATTGAACTTGTGTAGAGAGAACATCCAAAGACTAACATTATCATGTAATGGATTCATATCCAAAAATCATAGAGATTCATTCAATCATGAAAGTAAATAACCAGAAAAACATGAAAACATTTATCTCATGAGAGCAGAGTTATTTTAATGAAACATTTAGAAGAAAGCAAGAAATCTTAATGGGTAGATCCTATCATGCCTGATAGTGCTTCTTCCAATTCGAAGGAGACTTCCAGCCAAGCTTCTAACTCTTTTTCTCCTCCAAGAAGATCAAAAACCAAACATCTCTTTCTCCAATGCCTCATATACTTTCCTTGGATCAAAAATATACCAGAGAAACCAAAAATAACCACAAAGTAAAAGTCAAACTGTTGGTTCGAAGAACCAGATAGCTCCATGTAGAGAAAAATCGCAAGGCATGTAAGACCAAACAACCTCCAAAAAATCCACCCTCATTGTTTCCAAGACAGTTTGCACACAAAATTTGAGGTTCATTAATGCAATTACTACCCAATCTCCCGCCTATCTCTCTTTTCCACCACCTCCTAAAATTGGCAAAACCTATTTCAATTTCAGCATGTATTTCCTACTTTAGTGAAGACTCCACATAAGTCCCACTAACTTTACATTCCTTTTCCAAAACTAGCAATACTTCCCATTTATTCAAACAAATCAAAACAAATGAATTCCTTTGGAACCATCGCCAACATGCCATGCGACCCTAAGTCCCCTTGAATGGTTTAGGATAGATTTCCATAACTTAGGTTATAACCTTAGGTTTAATCAAAATCATTTCCATAATTAATTGCCACCTTAGGTTAGATCAAAATTACAACCAAATAGTATTAGGTATAGGTTAAAAATAGCCTAGCATTACCTTAGGTTATTTCTCCCTTATTCCATTTAGCACAACAACTTAGGTTAGGACATCATCCCAACAAAATAGAATATGAAGCTTAGGTTAGATTGTCACCCAAATAAGTAGACATAGCTAGGAATTAGGTGCATTTACCTTAGTTTAGAATACCGTTAGGATAATCCCATAGGTTTAGGATTTAGATTCCCTTCATAGTCATGAAGTAGGATTCATTTCACTTACACCGTTGTTAAATGTCCTAAGAGATCAATCCCAAATATCCAAGCACAAACATACAACCGAATGCAGGCACGATCTTACAAGACCAAAGAATTTGTAACATACAAAATTTTAGTCTGCTACGTCTCTCAACCTATGAATGTCAGTTTATCATTCAATCCGATAAGGAGATTTAAAACATTCCTTACATCACTGGAATTGATCCAAGGATGAGTTAGTTAAAAGAGATAAGTTTGCAACCCTCAAAACCATATTGCAACTCACCTATTAGTAGTGAAAATGGATTCTTGCAAGCCATATCATTTCATTCTAATGAATCCAAGAGCATAAATTATTTATCCATAACAAGCATGATCTTCATCAATCAAGGAAACACACCTCATTCAAGAAAATCACATGTCAACACTTGCAATGCAAAAGAGAAATATATCAGTTTGTCAAAGGTGTTACATCTCAAACCTCTTAGCGAGGACTTCTTCTCAACAGGGTATTCCCAAAAAAATTCTTTGGCCCATTGGGCACTCCAATTTCTACAAACACAAGAGATAAGAGGATAGCACCAAAACTTATCTTTTCACCTATGTGCACTTCCTTAGTAATTTTTTCTGCTATGTAGCTTGCTAGATTGTAGACTTCTCCTTATGACATCTTCTTGGAAACATGTAGCCACATAGTCTTTACCTATAACCATCTCTCTTGATCATTCAGTTTAGTGAGAAGATGTACAACTACCTATACCATCGGGTACTTCCTTAATTTGTAGATGCACATTCTATGTGGACCTTTAGAGAATCCCAAATCCTTTCTTGTGGTTATAATAGGTACGTTATCGATTAAATCACTACTAATTTTTACCCTTGTGCCCTTCATTCTTGTTAATGTGGAAATCAAAAGTGCGGTGATCCTTCCCCACCATCTAACAAAATAGAAGAAGTCCTCATGGACTCTGCTCATAAGCCATTGGTATAAGCTTTTGGTTTTCCAAAATATGGGAGTTCATATAGTTGATATAACCCTACATTCTTAAGAAACTTCTCTCCATCATCGTCATATATTGGCATGTCATCCATTGTGCACTTGTTGGTATTCTTATTCAACAAAGCATCTAACTCTCCCTTGTTTTCGATGGTGCGGTGGTTGTAATCACTTACTTTGCATCTATGGATATGGGAATCCCAATCCCACCCGAATGTCACTCCTTCTAGTTATTGCATCACTAAAAAAATCTCTCACAAGCAACTTCGATCTCAACCTCCACCTTTTTCTTCCCCTTCATACCTGTTGTAAGTGCTTTCTTCAGTGCCATGGTAAAAATCTCACCTTTTCTTCTCTGTTGAGTAAGCCCTCATGCCCTAGCTTGAAAATGTGATCCCTTACTCCTCAATGTTTCTACTTCACTTAAACCCTTCTCCAATGGGGACATAAGCCACTTCTACACACAAATCCACTCTCCACTTCTAGTTTCACAGCTCTCTACACCTCAACACATTCCACTTGGCTCAGTCACAACTAGCTCGCTTGAATACTTGTGATTACAAATGTAAAAATGAACCCGCATCACATCCTTATATAGATTTTTAAAATTTATTACATTTATTGCTCCTTCACCTACCACCAATCCTCTCATTAATTGACCATTTTCCCAACTTCCGTGTGGTACACCTTCACACCCTAGCTATAACCTTCTAGCTTGCCTTCCTACATTCGGAAAAATACCTCCTTAATTTCACTTCCATATGTCGAAGTACCTCGCCACTGATCCTTCCTATATTAGTTTCTATGGCCACCGCTTACCTCGTGTTATATTGTTCATTCATTTATTTCCAGTAATGGTCTTCTCTAGGAGCAATCTTTTTTGTAGAAGCTCCTTTCCATTCTTGAATAACACTTGTAATAGTATGTTCTCATGTGTTCCCTTTGTTGAATAATAACCACCCCACACCAATGGTATGTGCAGCCCTCTATGCATAAAAATACTTTAGATTTTAATTATCTTCCGAATGCAAACATGCTTATTACACAAAACACCAAACTAAATTGACAAAGCACAATGACGAATAAGGAAATACATTAAAAGAAATACGAAAGTGAAATCTATAACTAAATGGAAATACTTTGCCTTATTACAAACACCAAGAATACTTAATTATAGTAGGGATTTAACCTACTCCCATTGAATTAATAGGGTAACCATGTTCCATCAAGTGATTCTAACTGAAAAGCGCTTGATTCAAGGATGTGAGTGATAACATATGGTCCCAACCAATGGACCTTAAGTTTTCCTGGATGGTGTAGAAACATGGAATCATAAAGAAGTACAATCTTTCTAACCTCAAGCTTCTTGTCATGGACATGTCTTTCATGTCATGCCTTCTACCTAGACTTTTCACTTCGACTATAACGTGTTATAGCACAAATCTCATACAATTGTATTAACTTGTCAATTCTTTATTCTAATGATTTCTCATTAGATAGACCACTTGTGTGTGTGCATATGAAAAGAAGGTAACATGAATTCTATGGGAATAATTTCTTCTATGCCAAACACCAACTGAAATGGTGTAGCCTTATTCAACATCTTGTAGGTTGTTCTATATGCCTAAAATACAGCAGAAACTTTTTCATCCCAATCTTTCCTTCCAACATCACAATTTATTTTCAAGGTCTGGCTCAATATCTCGTTGAAAGCCTCCAAAGTCCCATTTTCTTGAGGGTGATAAGGTGTAGTCTTGTGGTGCATGACCATAAAGTCATCCAACAATATCTGGATCATCTTATTCAAAAAGTATGTGCCCCTATCACTTTTCAAACTCAACAAACACCCATACCTAGTAAGAATATTTTCCCATAACAACCTTATTGTTGTAGCCTTTATACAATCCTTTATAAGTGATGATTATGCCCACCTTGTAAGATAATTTGTACAAGTTGATGATGTAGCGTGATCTAGTTCTATGTGTAGCTGGGGAAATAGGACCCATAAAGTTTATTACCCATTTTTCAAAAGGCTCTGCACTAGGAATAGGCCTCAAAGGCATTTCATCTCTTTTCCCAGGTTTTCCAAGGTGTTGACAGTGATCACATGCCTTACAATACTCTTAACATTCTTGTACAGGTCTCTCATCATAATCCAAAGTGATTAGAATCATGTGCGCGGTTGTGTGTCACCTACATAATGCCCACCGCAATATCAACATCAGCTTCTTCCATGATATTTTTGTGCTCATGTTCCATTACACAAAAGGTGCAATACTTCATCTTATCCTAGTTTTTATAATTCACCATCCGATCATGAAAGGTGTAGTGTGAATTTCAAGTTACTTCTTCTCTAAGTATTTCATTCCTTCTGGTGCTATACCTGTGTAAAAATACAACAATCTCCTCCAATTTTGAAGGTGCGCGATATAGCCTATACAATTGTGTATCCAACATTTTATCTTTAATTGTTTGTGTGTCTTCCCCCTAATTGAATCCTTGATAATTGGTTCGGCCAAAATTACTTTTACCTTGTTTTACCACAACTGTAAAGTCAAATTCTTAGAATAAGAGCACCCATCGACATATGTTCCCCTATAAAATAGGATTATTTACCAAGTATTTTAACACCATGTGATCTGTATAAAATAGAAAAGGTGTTTTTAGTAATTCTTTACTGTCTAAACATATGCATCCCATAGATCATTGACAAGGCCTCGTGTTCTATAGTTGTATAATTCCATTCTGCGGGGAGTTAACTTTCCACTAGAAAATAGATAGGATGATCCATAATGCCTTCTCTAGGCTAAGCTAACATTCCACTAATGGTCATGCCAGAGGCATCCACATGTATGTGAAACAATTGGTTCCATGAGGGAAAATGTAGAATAGGCGTTGTAATAAGTCTCTCCTTGAATTCCTCAAATGTGCGATGTTGCGGTTCTCTCCAATAGATTGTCCCTTTTCCTTTAAGTAACTCTTCCAGGGTACATAAATATTTGCATATCCTTTGATAAATTTTTTGTAATACCCTGTATGGCCCAAGAATCCATGCACCTCACTTTGATTAGTAGGCTCCTCTAGGCCTACAATAACTACAACCTTAGCTAGATCTACTAACAAACCTTCCTTACAGATGATGTGCCCCATCAGATTTCCAAAAGGTGTAGAAAACACACACTTGATATTTAAAGAGATGCTTAACTATCTACATATTTCAAACATTAAGTGCAAGTTGTCACAATGATCCTTAACAAGCCCATATACCATCTAATCATCCAAGTAAACCTATAAGAATTTGTGAATAAAATCTTGGAATTCTTGAACAACTATGCACGAAAATATAGCAGTGCATTCTTCAAACCAAAGGGCATCATTATATATGTAAAACTTCCCCATTCAATGGTGAAATTCATTTTCTCTTGATCCTCCTGTGCAATTCTAACCTAGTGATACCCCGAGAATCCATCCGTGAAAGAGTAAACTTTGCACCCTACAACGCCTTCTAATATTTCCTCGGTGAAAGGCGTAGGAAAAGGATCAATCACACATGCAACATTCAACTCCCTGTAATCCACACAAATCCTAATCCGACCATCTTTCTTTATATTGATTACCATGGGGCTAACCCACTCTGATTCTTCTAGGGGCTTAATGATGCCATTTTTAACATTTTTTCAATTTCTTCTTTAACTTTTACGCACATGTTAGGTTCATCCTGTAAGGTCTCTTCCTAATCGGGTGCACTCCTTCCTTTATCTTAATCTTCATCTTTCCTAATGACTCATGTACCCCCTTTAACTCATGGTATCCCCTAGAATAAAAATAGAAATCACGTAGTAACTCAATTATCTTTTCTACTTTAGAATCGACATCAATAATCTCTAATTATGGCCTCCTTGGGTTCAGCATTTGTTCCAATGTTCACTTTCTTGGTCTTCATAGGTTCATGATAGGGCGCACATTTTTTATCCACATTGTCTAAGACCTCACACATACCTGTTGAATGATCTATGTCTAAATATTATACTTCTTCATCATCCACTATGTAGACCATATTTCCTTTCTCCTTCTTAAAGCAAGTGTGCATAAATAGTTCAACATCTGTATCATCTACTTCATCAAAAATCACTCCTTGTTCCTCCTTACCAAATAACTCGAAATGAGTTCTTCAGCCTTTTCACTGTCTCCCATAGTTAAGCGCTCCATAACCCATAATGCCTCTCTTATTAAAGGTTTAGTAGAGAAGTACTCAAAAGTCTGGGTCATTCTTGCAATCAAGTCTTGTCAATTTCTAGTCTCCCTATGCAGTTCCATAAACATACCAAGCATGTGCATGGCTTTGCAAAGTGGAATAAAGTTTATGCACCCAAAGTGAAGGTTGTAAAGCTTCCTACCCCTCTGTCTAGAGTCTCTCACACTATTGAATGTGGTGTTAAATAGGTTGATTACCATGATATATGCATATTTGAGTAGGCACATTGCTCTTGAGAAACCGGGTTGTCAGAGCAATTCTTACTTCATTCCATTCTATGAGATTATCCCTATGAACCATCCACTAGTGTGTTTCCATCCCACATAGGGTATATACTAACATATTTCTTCTCTCCACTTGATCTGTCCATTGCTCCTCCATGGTGCACAAGAATACCGTAGGATCTCCTTCTCTAGTGTACCGGGGTATAGAGTTGTTACCTATCCTCCTAATACAATGAGGTTTGTTCCTCCATGAAAATTTACTTCTTACTTTGTGCCCAACCATCTCATAGGTGCCATGTGCCCAATTATCATAAGCAATACTTGTAGTATCACTAATAGACTATGCATATTCCCACTGGAGGATTCCTTCCTTAGATGGCTCAAGTACTTCCAGATCTCGAATGGCATGCACATAAATTTTGTTTAGGTCTTCCTCACTTAAAGGCTCAACATAAGGTACATATTTCCCATCTGTTAAAGGGATAATAACTCTTTCTTCCTTGTTCTCAAAAATTATATACCCCTTGTTGAACCGTAGATCAACATTATTTTTATAACACCAAGGGCACCCAAGTAGAGATGGGAATTTTCTTCAGCTTCTGTAAGTTCTAAAACCTCAAAGTCCCCAATGAACTTGGCCCCTTGTATAGTAATGGATGCATCCTTTAAAAATTTGATTGGAGTGGTCTTAGTTTTATTATCCATAAAAATACATTAGAGGATGGTTGTAATGGGGTCTTCCCATCTATACCCATGCATCTAAAGTAAGCACATTCACTTATGCACTTGTGTCAATCAATATATTTCTCAAAATCCATCCATCCACAACAACATTCAAAGTGATTTCCTTTTCATAATCCAAGCTATGAGGGGGAAGATTAGCATGTAGGATCTGCCATCCATTCTCAATACCTACACATGGAGTGTTCCCTTTAACCAATTCCCTAGTAATGGAATAATATTCTCTTAGCACAACATCTTGCATACCTCTTTCAAATCATCAACATCTGACTGGACCGTCTCTCTGCTACCTTCTTTTGTTCCAACTTCCGTGACTATTCCTTTAAACATTATATTTCACCTGAATATTTCTGAGTACCTCCATGGTTTCTGATAAACCTCCTTCTGGTGTGTAGGATCTAGATATCTTACATGTAAAACCTCCTTCTTAGTAATGGTAGGCTTATATTGTAACATTTATTGAGTTTACACAGCTTCAAGTGTGTATAGTAATCTTCACAGTACTACCTCAAGTTCCGATGCCAACTTTGGAATCCACTAATTTTCTATGGCATGATGTATCCTAACCATCCATGCCCTTGTTTTTCTATCTATGTTGCTTACTAAGATGCTCATATAAGTCCGAGCATTCCTCATAGTTATGATTCTTCCCACAAAAGAACAAGTAATATTTTGAGGGCATTCGCAACTGTAGTGGTTAGGAGATTTGCATGTATAACATGTTCCACAGGAAACTCACCTTGCCCACCACCATGGCCTTGGCCCCGAATCCACCACGGTATATTCGACCTCTACCATGACTTCCTTCAAATCATCCCTCATTCTAATCATTGCGCTCTTGAATTTGATCATGATTATGGTGCTCATTTTTAGTTTTAGAATTATCCAATGTTCATGTCTTTGGTACACCAATATCGATGGCATCATGGATATAACCAATCAACCTGCAGTCTTTTATATTATGAGTCGTGGACTATAAAATATTATAATAGCAAGATACATTTTTTATTATTGCGTGTTGTAATAATGGGAAATGACTTGCATCATGGTCTAAATGACATATCTCATAGTCTAGCAATAATGAATGTATTGACTGTAGGGACAACTATCCTTAGTGTGCCCTTCCACTTCATAATATGTACACCAAATCCCAAGTGTGCATCTCATGTGTTAATTGGCCGATAGTTTCTCTAACTACTTTGCCATATCTGTAATTTGTGCTTCCAGGAATGGGCTCACTCTAGTGTGTATAATTTCACTACCTCATCATGTAACGTTGCTTCAAGTGCTTCACATGGACCTTTATATGTATTATGTGACAATGCCCTTCTAAAATGTGTGATCAAGCCCCAACAAACCACTGTGCATGTTGGCTTGCATGAATATCATACAAAATCTTAGACAAAAGTGTTTTGAAATGGGAATCATATTCTGAATGCTTTCAATAGTTCCCTGCTTAATATCCTTGAGTGCACTTATACTCTTTTGCTTGAACTTAGGGATATGAAACTCCTTAAGGAAAGCTTCTCATAATGCTGCATAATCTATGCAAGTGTGATTGGGGTCAAACTTCTTGTACCAACTGTGAGTGCATGTCCCTATAACATGTAGTTACAAACTAACTTTCCTTGCACTCAGAAGTCATGATTCCTTTTACATGCCATAGTATCTCACACATGTGCACGTGCTCAACAACATATTTTATTCCCCTATACTCTAGAAGATGAAGTGACATCTCCATGTAAATATTCTGGGGTTGGTGAGGACCATGCCCACCTAATCCAAAACCTCCTTTTGTTACCTCTACCTCTAGACCCACTAGATCCACCAAAACTAGAGCCACCTATGCCCCTTGATCCTCCACTGTAGCCGAAAGTGGACCAAAGTGGATGTACTTCCCTGTGTCCCAATAGTGGTACTAAATTGAACTCCTACAGTTTGCGAGGTGGTACTACTCCCAGAAGTGAGTCCAAAATTCTACACACTTGAGTTTTGTGCCAATGATGTGCCTAAAAGGTACCTCCAAATAAAAAGAATACATTTTCCCAGACCATAGATGCACTTTCTACTTGATTTACTCCTTTTCTTTACTCCCAAACTAGTTGTGACTACTGTTGATAGATACTTGAAAACCAAGCGCAAGAGGCTAGGTTTCGCTAGGTAGATTCGTATGTGCACCCGTGGCCCATGTCATCTCTCTGGAACGCTCCCATATGAGGATGAGGAGGGTTCCCTATCATGCTTTCCCAAATGGGGGAGTTCCAGATGCTCTAGCTCCATGCCTTCTATGTGAGCTCCAAATCCTTCATGAGTCCATCTCTCTCCTCAACGCCATCTATTCTACAATATCATGTTTCTTCTCTATCTCCCTCTCACATGCCTCATTGTACTTAATATGCCTTTCTTCTCTTTTCCTCCTCTCTTCCACTAGGTCTTTCATCCTTCACCAAACCTGATCCTACCCCCACATGTGGTAGGGTTTAGCTAGCCATCGGATTTTCTTCCAAGTTCAAGGTTACCATCAATATTTTGATCTCCATTGGAATGCCTTACAAATAGGTTCCCCAGGATAACACAAAAACTAGAACTCAGCTACCTCTCGAGAAAGAGTAAGTAGAAATTTATTACTCTAAAATATAACTATTTAGAACACCACGGAACCAAGTGTCCACAATGCGCATCCAAATTAGATCAACATCACAGAGGGCCTAAAATTATTCCTATGTCCAAAAGTGTGTGATACCTCCAATTCCTTTTAGATGCATAAGCAACTAGCCACTTGTATAACTCTACTGGAAAGATAGTAAAGAAGCTCTCATATAAACAATCATATAAATTCTAATCCACCCACACGTGTGTCAAACTTAGATCCAGTGATGAACCTCCAAGCGTACTCTTCTTCCAGGTTTATTATCCACCCCTTAATACTTTTTAGGGTCAATCAATATGTCTTCATCATAAAACATTCTGAAAACAACTGAAAAAAAGGGTCCCAGAAATGGAACCAATGATGCAGCCTAAAATCTACTCTAAAAACCTAGTCGCGTTGACACATCACTCAACTTGATATGAGCACTCACCCAAAGCATGCAAAGGTACCAGGCCCATCTTTAGAGTTTCTTGTGCAAGATGTTAGTGTGATGGTGATAAAACATATTCATATCCATAATTAAACATAAACATTCCACAGTGCATAATCCAAATCTAGATCTTAGAGAATCATGAATTAAACAATAACTATAATAAGATTAACCATACATGAACTAGATTTAGTTATGTTTAACACCATTATCCATCCAATATTATCCATTACATTAAAAATTGTAAAACACATAAGCTTCTTACATTATAAGTATATCCATAAGTCATGCGCGCATCAAATCCAACAACATAACTCTACAATATTTCACACACCTATGTCCTAAACTACATAGTTCACTACATATTTATAGAGGTGGGGACTTTCCCTTCACCACCTATGCACTTCTCAAAATAGTTCGCATGCTAATAATAGCCATGCACCTTTACAATAGCATGCATACATGTAAGTGTTCTAATAATAGATGTCCTACGTTAAATCTAAGAAGAAATCCTATTATTAACTCAAACCATGCATGGCACTTATCAGCTGCTCATTCCCAAAATACCATTGTGTGTAGCACAAGTCTCCATCTCCATGTGTGCTCCACACACTATCTTCCAAAAATAGCCCTTATCCATAAAAATGGCTAAGTCCTGAGCCAAACTATTCCAAAGCCACGTGTTTCCTTTCATATCTTCCCATTCCTTCAAATATGCCTTGTTCCCTTTACGCATATTTTGTGTGCCTTCTCTTTAGAACAATATTATGTCTGCTCAACTTACAACCTTCAACTCTGATACCAAAATGTAACACCTCTTTTTACTTCATCAGAATTAGAGAAAAAATTCAACTCATTAATTATAGATTATGCCTTGATGAATTTAATACGTAATAATTAAATCCCACATACAAGAGTTATAAATCCCTTAAGTTATAAATCCACTTATCCTCACCAAGTGAGGGTGCATTTTCTTGCACTAATTGTCCCATCCCCTTGGGACAATTTGTACATAAAAATGTGCCCAAGCCTAGCCATTTTTTTCAGGTCCTCCATGTCACCCGTTTCATCCCCAAGGGATGTTTGAGTAACTTTTCTCTCTCCTCTGTCAACCTATCTCCATATGCCACTTATCAAGATGTGAAGAGGGTGTATTTTCTTGCAGTAACTATCTTTTCCCCTTAGTATAGTTAGGACACAAAAATTCACCCAAGCCCAAGAGGTTTTAAAAAATCCAAAATTGCCAAAAAACATAATTGTCATATTTATTCTCTGCTTGCGTCGCAAGAAAGTTGATGCGGAAGAAAGTTATAAAAACCATTTCCCTCCTCCATTCCTCAATTTTTTCTTCATTCCTCCATGTTCACTACTGAAAATCATCCAATAACTTTCTTTTTCTCTAGACACCATGCCCATTTTTTTCCAGATTGACTCCATAGCCAAAAACATGAAAAACTCATATCTCCCAACCTGGTAATCAGAATCAGATGATATTTTCACAATATCTCTCTCTCCCACTCACATAAAATAAGAAATAAAGAGAATAAATAGAGGTACCTCTAATTTTTAATGGCATAACACCCTATATTTCTTCCCTAGCTCTACTTTTTCAAATTCCCACCATTCTAGTAGAAGGTTTGAGCTATAATTTTGAGCACAACATCCAAAAGACAAACCTATCCCAAAGAAGCTGATTTTTCATCAATCCAAGGTGCGGAAGACTAATTTCTAAAAATAGTAAGTACCTAGTACTTGTATTTACTATAAATATAAATTTCATATAAAATCAAAACCCTTAAAAATAGAAAACTATGAAAATGACCAAGATGACAAACTAGACAATCTGGGCCAAAAAGCAAAAAAGCTAAAAATCAACTTTCTAAAAATAGAAAGTCTGTGAAAGTGGAAAAAAACATTTATGAAAATTTATAAGCATGTTGGGTGTTCCTCAAAATTTATTCCAAGACAAAAATCAACATTTCCCAAAATATCAACTCTTGGATCTGAGCAACTAAAAATAGAAATTTCTAGTTTTGAGTGCAAAAATTCTGAGATGGATCCATTTTCACTCATATTTCCACTTTTTAGACTCTTCATATAGTTATGAGGTGATCTCATATCTGAAAAATTGAAATGAAGCCTCTATATGGGTCTTGGAAGGAACATCTCAAGCTTGATTATGTTCGAAGCAAGGTAGAGCATTTACGGGTGCAACAGGTAAAATCCAAGGACATTGGTTGGTCAGAAGAGATTTGAAAGATGTCAATAACTCAATTAATTCATTAAATAAGTGGTCAGCATAGATTAATTATCAAGTTGGATCATCATCATCTCTAAATAAGCTAGTTGGAGTGAGCTCAATGAGACGAATAGATTTAAGCTCATTTGAGTTGGTTTGAGATCAGTGAGTTGAGTGAGCCACTGAAGTAGGTGGTTTGAAATGGTTGAGTTGATTGAGCTAGCCAATATAAGTGTTATGGGAGTGAGCTACAAAATATCTAATATCTTTGAGAATGGTAAGGGTAAATTTTTCAATCTTGCAACCTTTGTGTGCGAGAAAGAGATGTAAGCATCAAGATGTTTGAGCATTGTGAACGATAATTGGGAAATCCTGAGGGATAAAAGAGTGATCCTCACTCTCATTGTGAATTTAGCAATGTATCATCATCTCAAGATCAGTTTTGAAGATCTTGAAACAATGATTTCAAACACTCATTTGGTGGTCCAGGGTGTCTGTGTATCATGCCAAAAGAGGATATTGTGATCTTCGTCAACAAGGAGAAATCTTCGACAACAAAACAAGGCTGAATCAATAAGATCATTCTCCATCTAAATATTTTTCTCTTTATTATTTTCCCTCTCTTCCCACATCCTCCCTCTATTCTTTCATATTTTATTTCTTCCTTAGGGGTTTGCACTTTTTTTTCTTATTCCTATTTTCTCTTCTATGAATATAGTTGATAATGTGATAAACCACCCTCAATTAATGAAAAGGGGACTTAACTTTATTTATATGAATACGAAGAGTCACATTTTGTAAAGAAAATGAAATTTCATGAGGGGGGTAGGTGAATAGTCTTTATAAAGTCTATATATTGTAAAGATTTCCCCATTCTTAAGGGTTGTCAATTTTGTGTGTTCAAGAGTAGAGAACTACCTAGAATATAAAAAGATAGCTGATTCTTCCATTTCCCTTTTCATATGTTCCTTCATCTCTCTTTATGTAAATTTTTCCAATATTTAAATAATGAAAGGAGTTTTATACTTATCTAGATGAGTGAATAAGTTTAACTTGGTTATTCATGATTTCATCTTGTCTTCATATAATTATCAAGTTGTGATTATTTCTAATTTTGTGTGTTAATTGTTCTGATTAATATTTGTAAGCATATGAGTTTTCCTACTTGCAACATTAATCCCTCTCCTAATTTCCCACTCTCATTCCCCACCTACCTAACAAATCCCTCCCTTGTAATAAATTGCAAGCATTTTTGGTAGGTTCGGTGGGAGTGTCCTTATTGGATCCCGACCTCTAGGACAAAACATATTTTTATGTTTGTTCACAAACAATAATAAATCTATCCCATTCAAGGAGAGGGACCTAGTCCCATATCGTTGGTGAAAAATCCACAAATTTGTCTAATCGACAAAATTTCTCACTAACACCAAACAACCCAATTATAATGATCTTGTCACTTGGGTACATCGGTAGCCTACGGTTCAAGTGGAAATATTTTACACATACTAGTTCATCTTGACTTGTTCCTTGACATGGTTTGATTCATATGATGTCCATCTTCTTGGAAATAGAATTAAACACAAGGTCAGAGTTGGAATGTGGAGATCATCACCTTCCTCCTCATTATTCTCTTGAATTTCAAAATTCACCTCCATGACAAAGATATCTCCTTTTTTAATGGAATCGACATTAGGATGCCCAAACACCTCCTTACATAATCATTCCTCATTAAAAGGTATTCTTCTCCAAATAGAGAAACTACTTCCATACTCTATTAAAAGTTTATATTGTGAAATCTTGAGTCTTTTAAGTCACCATGATGTCCCACAACTGGCTCAAACACATCCAGGTGTTCTTCCATCAGCATGGATAACTCAACATCCTTGTTCCTTAACCAATATCCTGAAACTTACTATTTTTAGTAAGTCTTAATTTAGGAAGTCTATTTTTAGTTACTAGTTGCTTAATTTGACACTTTTGAGTGTTCTTAATATACAAAGAGTTATGAAAAATTAGAAAATGAATTAATTGTATCACTTACTATTTATAGATTGTGAAGCTTAGTAAGACTTACTATTTTTAGAGGTATGTCTTCCTACTATCATAATGAAATGAGAGTGGTCCCAACAATTTTTATTTCACAAGGATGTTTTGCTCTAATTTTTAGAGGATTTCAATTGTCAAAACTTTGTAGATCTTAAAATGTGTTTCTATAAATGGAAATTTCATATGGCCATTAGAAATAATGTATACCACTATTAGATGCAAGGTTGGAATCATTTGAAGGGAATTTGTTACAAGGATCTTATTTTTAAATATCATGGAAAATGGACAAGGGATTTGGGAGGTATGAGAAACTTTTAATTTTTAGTTTATGAGGTATCAAGAACATTCTAGCAACATAACAACAAGGAGAGTGAGCTTGGTAGGTAAAATATGCATTTGACAACATGTAAAATGGTTAAGTTCTTGAATTCAATATGCCTCTCTCAAATTACACACTTTAACTCATTCTTAACCAAACTAGGCTCAATCGGGGTCATACGAGGGTTGATGTGGCATAGCACCCTAAAAATAGGGAAAATATGGCTAGAGGTTTAAGAGGGATACTATAATGTACTTTTCATCAAATTAGGAAAAGTATTAGTAATAGGTTTAATGAGAGTGAGATGAACGGGGCTATAAAACTAGCTCTTGGGGATCAACACTAGTTTTCCATGTGTCTAGGGGATAACTAAGAGAGGTGGAGTATAAGTTTCTCCCTTATGTACCTTTTCACCTTGGTAAAAAGAAAGGGGATAGAAGAAACTCAAAAATGTGACATGGTTGCATGCATCATGAGGAAGTAGACTTATTTTGAGATGAACTTGAGTTTACACTTTAAACACTCCAATTTGTGATTTTAAAATATAAAAAACAAATCTGTGGAAGGGGGAGTGAAATTTTTCATCCCTTGTGTCCCTTTGCACCTTAGGAAAAATAAAAAAGGACAACACACCTTGAAAAAATTGTCAATGGCCAGCTTAACATGAGGAAGGGGTCCAAATTTTATGTTTTACATTTGTCTAGGTAATAAGCTACAATGTTTAAGTGACAAAAGAAACACATGTATAAGGGGTGCAATTTTGTGTCCCTCTTATACCCTTGCACCTTGGTACAGGGTAAAAGGAATATAAAGGGTCAAAAGTGATCTCAATCCTTTAATATATGTTGATTTCATCATCACAATGCAAAATTAGAATATGGAGCTTACCTTTTCTATCTCGGGAGAAAACTTTATAGTCAAGGCGAAGCCTTATATGATTTTGACTCCAAAGAACATAACGGTTTCATCTAAAAACTTTCAAGACTTGATTCAGCTTGAAATTTTATTTATCATACCATTCACCCTTTCATATGAAGGAGCAACAGTAGTGACCCAGGACTACCATGAAGAGTAGTGAGGTAAGCGATCAAAATTAATACGTCCATCATGTAGGGTACTTCAAGATATTTCTATTGAATATTTTATGATCTCATTGTAGACACCCAAACTTGGGTTCATGACCCTCTAATTCCCTTTCAATTATATACCCCCTTAACATGACCCCTTTCACACATTTTCATTAATCTAATTATCAATATTAGTCAATTACCACCTCACCTTAGACCCATTCTAAGGCCATTTAACACCTACGGATAATTCATCACTCCCTTTAACCACCTAAGACCAGGTCATCATTTCCCATAACTAACTAAGACTCTTTCTAAACCTAATATTTATTACCAACTACCTCTCCCATCAATTTCCCATTGGATTAAACAATAAAAAGACTCCTCACCCATTTCCATTCTTTACCCACACCAAAAAGAGAAGAAACGAGTTATTTTGAGTAACATTTACTATTTCTCCCTATCCAACACTAGTCAAGGAACTACCATCGCTTCCTTTAAATAATAATTTTCAACTATTTTCCTGGGTTCTTCTTTTGTTTTGCATTCTTCGATCTTGTATCTTGGGCATTCAATCTACTATTCAAGGATCAATTCAACACTAGAGCATCTACATCCTTCACTAAAGAACTAACCTACTACTCCACAGCCTCAAACCACTCACACAAATAAGCACTCAGGATTCATTTCCATGGCACTAGATCTCGGCCCATCTCTCCTACGAGCACCCACCAACCACCACCATCTACCAATATCCATATCTTTAGATAAGTATCTTAACTAGGTTGTTAGTTCTTAACTTTGGTCTTAGATCTCTTATTGTCTTCTATTGTATAGCTCCTTTCTCACCCAAATATCATCCATCGCCCATCTACCCAATACCCTATGAACTCGAGCCTCTCTGTTCCTCAAACCACCTCTTTCACCTCTCTTGAGCTTTCACTAAAATTCCAACATCCTATTTAAACCTTCCCAATACTTTGTGCAATCATAGAGAGCCCAAACCAACCCCTTTTCACCTTTGGCACCCAATTTCCCCTACCGTGATCGGTTAGCCAACCGATCTCGGCTATAATCATTTACTCGCATAAGTCTCTATGTCTGGCATTTTCCCCTAGACCAGCAAGCTCATTCACCCACCCAAAACTCCTCAAAACCTCCCATAACTTCACCCAGGCCTCCATATTACCCCTACCTCACCTACAGACCTTGATACCCACCACCCTCTTTAAAATATAATCTTGTATTCACTATTTAGATTAGATTTGAATTATTGTGCTTGTGTGAGATACCCAAATTATACAACTACAGTAGGAATCTCTCTTTCATGTTATTTATCAACATTAATTTGTTTTAAAACATGGATTGATAGCCTTCGAGGAAGCACCCGCTTCCCGGATCTAGCTTTCACTAGGAAATCCACCAACTAATGCTTTTAATTCTATCTTGTGGTCTTGCTTTTCTTCTTAGGTAGTCCTTCCAAAAAAAAGAGTTCTCTCGATCAGCTTGTTCTTCAAAAACGGTGTACAATCTTCACGACCTCCGGTATTCCTCACATACCTTAATTTTACCTTTTTAAATCATTTTTTCATACGATAATCCTATGTGGTGAAACATTTTGGCATGCTTGGTGGGACCCTCATCATTTGTGGGTTCCTTATATTCATTTAGGATTGCATTTATGGTTATTTCCTTTCTAAAATCTTCATTAAATATCTCTTTGGTAACATTCTTTCTTCTATTTTCTCTAAAAGTCACATTTCATTTGGTGCAAGTATAAAAGAATCATTATTTCTTATTTCTTGCTTTCACTATTCATATTTCAATATTGCTTTCATCCAATCTCAATCTTTCTATTTTGGTTTAAAATTATTGCATCCTGTATTCTTGCATAGGGTAATTAAGCATAGTTCAATCTTGCATGCACTCTTCCAAATCACTCAAACAAACAACACATTTCTTAAACATTCCCCAAAACCCAGGAAGAATCTATCAAGGATTAAAACACCTTTTGATATTGGGCGTCGACTGGTGTTCTTGCCAGATTGTCATATCAAATCTCATACCTCACGTACCAAAAGGTATATCAAGGATGTCCCCCACCAAAATAATCTTGAAACCATCCATAGTTGGATTCTAGGTACATTGTATCCACTCCTTTCTATATATTCACATTCAATCCTAAGGCTTAATCCATCAAAACACTAAAATATTATTCCTAGGATAACATGTTTGCTATATTTTTCTTCTTGTATTTGTGAATTTCTTTCTTATCTTCTGATATTTGAGGTGTGAGATAGAATTTCATCATTTTTTTTCCTTTTTTCACACTCGTCCATCACAATCGATTAATTCTGGTTCTCTGAGTGTGTTGGATTAGAATTGATATTACATAACCTAGTTCTTAGCTTCTTTTGACCAAAATATTTATTAGAAATTTTTAATTTCTTAAGTTTATAACTAATCTTCCCTCTACTGGCATTGGTTTAGCAACCAACATCGGTCATTTCCTCCTAACGGTTCAAAACTGACATTGGCTATATCTAACTTGGCATTGGTTCATCATCGGTATCAGTCTCTCTGTTTTTTATTTTATATAAAAACATTGAGCTAATTTCACCTTCCATATATTTTCCAAGATTTTGTTTCTAAGTTTCTGTAATCTTTACAAAGTCCAGAGAACCTATTTTCCATCCTTTCATATGGTTTGGAATCACCAATAGGAATGATCTTAATAGGCGCGATATCTTGCTTTCTACGCAAGTTGTATACCTTTTCTTTCTATCCATTTTCTGCCTTCCATTTCATCTCCCATGGATCCTAATTCTCCTACAAATGTACCCATAGGTGATGAGGAATTCACTAGATTCCTTGATCATAACACCAAGGCCTTGCAACATTACTTTGTTACTTCTTCCACCCATGACTCATCAGGTCATCCCCTTTATGGAATTCCCACTTCCATGCCCATCATTTCTACCATCTCTACCATATCAGGGAATGCTAATGTGGCCACCCAAACTACTCTAGCATTGCCTACTCCATTTTCACAACCACCTACTTCTCACATAACCTCTACATCCTTGACATCTTCTCTCCCACTACATATCTATAGTACCCATATCCACTAGCCCCTATCATTCATCATTAGTATCTTGCATACCTATTCCTACACAACCACCAGTTGTGTCAACCTCTTCTACTCCATTTCAGAATTTGGTGGTCTCTATTCCCCAAACTCTTCCACCCATCACCATGAGGATCTTTCCACAAGCTCCTCCCACTTCCACCTTACCTCAAATGTAACCCATCACCTCAATTGCATATTCAGGGTATATTTCATCCTCATCCACTACTTCCTACATACCTACATCTCAATTCACGTACTTGGCACCACCACATACTTGGTATGCCTTTTACAAACCATTCATCTTATCAAGCCCCTTATACCTCATGGGGAATCCCTTAATCAAACCCCATAGTAGATCTCATTAAAATGATGATGGATAAAATGTAGATGCTTGAGGCCTCAATTTCTAGGTCCCATAATTTCTTAACATATGATGAGATTTATAACGAACCCATTCATCCCTCTATACCTATTCATCCATATTTCATGCAATGGGAGCTACCTAAATTCAACCTCTTCAATACTAAGGAGGACACACAATAGCACTTGTGTTCATTTAGACATGTTTGTTACCTAATAGTCCATGATGATGCCTTTCTCCTCTGTACTTTCCCATGTCCTGTCAAAAACTTCACTTAGATTGGTATTGTGCTTTGCCCAAATACTCAATATTTTCCTTTAATCAATTAGCGCAGATCTTTTCATCATTTTTCATAAACATCTCTAAAAATGTCTCTATCACATATTTGTATTTTATTTGTCAATATGACGACGAGTCTATCATTGATGTCCTCACGTGGTGGCAAGGCTTAATCAATCAAATTCCTTCTCTCTCCCAAACACTTGAGCTCATAGAGTTTTTAAGAGGGCATGTACTAACAAACTTCCTCAAATATTCAAGTTTAAACATTTCATATGTTTGATGAGGATTTTACCATGGATAGAAAGCTTGAGATTCACGCCCTCAAAGAAGATAAACTAAAATTACATAACAAAAACATCACCCTCAAATCAAATGATTCTTCTTCCAAACCACCCAAAAACATCCCAAGCCAAAAGGATCTTATAACATGGTAGTTCTAAAATCCATCCCTTCTCAACCATTCAATCAATCTAAACCTCCTTCCAATCTCTCGCTAGTGTAAAATTTTTAATATCGATATGAACAAAATAATTACACTCCCATTGGGAGCCTTATTCTTCAATATTGGAAAAATTTTGAAGCCAAGAGCCATCACTCTTCCTCCCATCAAACCACATACTATTTTTGATCCTTCTCACCCCACACCAGCTTGGTATAAGGAAAATGACTTTGTAATTACCACCATGTAAGAGGACATAGTGATGCAAATTGTAAAACCTTTAAAAATATTGTGCAAGGAATGTTAGATAGTGGTGATCTCATCCTTGACAACCCTAATGTGCCTACTAATGCAAAATTGGAAGTTTTTAAAAAACTTTTCCTAACCATTCCCCTTCATCAACTCATATTGGCGAGACATATAAAGAAGAAACCAATGTACATGTGGTTCATGCAGTCTTTAATACAGTGTCTGATCCTTCTATCCAGTCTCCTCCTATAACATTTATTGAGGAAATATTCGCATGAACACCTCTACCCATAGAAGAACCCACCTTGTGTGTTATTTTACCCATAGTGGAACCCACCTCACATGTTCTTTTACCCACATAGGATCCCATTTCACTTGTTCCTTTACCTCTAGAGGAACCTACCTCACCTATTCTTTTACCCATAGAGGATCCCACCTCACCTATTCTTTTACCCATAGAGGAACCCACCTTATCATCCTATCTACTTATAGCAGAGCCTACATTACCCACTTTTCCTTCTCCTCAACCCATAAAGGAGCCAATTTTATATACTCTTCCTATTGGTGACACCTCTAGGTATTCAAATATCCCATTGCTTTTCTTACCTCACTCTTACCCACCGAGTCAGAGGCTAAGACCTTCCCTATCTCACGGACCTCGAGATCTTCATGGGATTTAACACCAAGGCATCATCCTCTTCATCTACTCCAAAACCCTTATCTTTTTTGGTTGATTGATTTAGAGTACGTAGATTACACTACCCTCTAGGGATGCCTTAGAATCCCCATTTCCACACAAATATAGATGTCCTCCCCTGATACCTCTACCATATATCCAAATATCTTCAAAATGACTAAGGATATTATACTTGAACCGGTGGTATTAGCCCCTTCTTCATCAGCACCCCTCCACTCAAGCCTCCATCAACTCAAAAACCTACTACCACCTTAGGGGTTTTACCTGTACCAAGTCTGTTACATCCCCTTGAAGCTAGACTTTTCAACTTCTTCACACCAATCAAAAATCTACTCTGGAACCTAAAATAAAGACCCAACCTCTTAGGGCTCACACCCCAGTATCCCCACACCTTCTCACTCACCTTCACCTATGTCATCGATATTGGGCCCACATCCTTCAACCTTGGTTAACCTACCCCTTTACTAAGGGAAAACCAAAGTGTGACAACCTATATCCTTTCCTTCACCTCTTGTTCTTCCCACACTTCTTCACTACATTTACCCTCACTCTTTCCAACACCCACACTTTTACCTTTCCTTACTCATATACCTATACCTTCTGAGTATCCTTCACCTACCATGTTTTCCTTATTCCCTTCACCTAAATTGTTCCTTCCTCCACCTTTACCCAAGAAGGTGCAGCCTAAACCTAAACCTTCACTACCTACCAAAATTAGTTACACCAACATGATCTCTCACCTCACCCTCCTCACAAAGGTCACCTACCCCTTCACCCAAGACAACCTTGACCTCTCATTGTGATCCTTTAGCAGATCCTACTCTAACATCCTTTCTTGGTTGTTAGAGACATATTTGTTATATCACTTCACCTATCAAGCCTTACAATCCTCTCAAACCTAAACTAGTAGGGTTTGACAACACAAAAATTTGTGCTTATCATCACTCACTAGGGCATGATGTCGAGAGTTGTAAGGCTCTTAAAAATATTCTCCTTTAGCTTTGTGATTCCGATGGTCTCTTTGAAGAAGATGATATGTTGGAGGAGGATTCCATTCTTTCTTCACCCATTTCCACATAACCTAGTCCCAAACCCATTCTACAATTTTCTTCACATTCACCTAGGGATAAAGGTAAGGGCTAAACAACCTCTTTTCCTCCTCCTCTCTTTGAAATTAACATTAGCCACTTAGTCACACCACGAAAAGACAAAGGAAAGGAAAAATTTGGTAACCCTTCTAGTTCACCTTCACCTACCATTACACTTGCACCTCCCCCAAGATAACCATCCTTGGGATGGAATCACCTACTTCTTCGGGGTTACACATTATTTAATGATAAAAACTTCACCAGTCCCCATTGAAGATGTATTTATATGACTTGATTCAAACTTCTTATTCTCATCATCAGGCCCTCATTGAGGTCCTATAATCCATCAAGGTTCCACCCAATGACACTTCACCTATTTCCACCCTCATTACCCCTCATCAGATTGCTTCCATTAATTTCTCCAAATTAGAGATTTCCCTTCACAACCTGATGATCCTGATCTTACTCTTTTCATCTCCACTTACATTAATGATATTCATGTTAAATATGTTATGATTAATGGGGGCGCTAACATCAACATCATCTCTTCTCATGCCTATGAACAAATAGGCATACCGGCTAATTATATGTCTAACAACCCATCATGATTCGATCTTTTAATGATGTCATGACCACTACCCTCGGCACCATTGTCCTCCACATCCATGGGTCCCCAACTCTTCTATATTTTCAAGGAGAGTTCCAGTATAACATGTTGTTAGGTCATCCCTGGATTTATGTCATGTTTGTGTACCTTCCACCCTTCACCATTGCCTCAAATTTGAATATGAAGGGGAACCTTACACCATTCAAGAAGATCCTCCCCCTTCAAAACCTGTAATATGATTTACCATCCAAATGATGTTCTAATACCAATTAAGGCATCTACCATATCTACTTCTTCCACTTCACTTTCCTCATCTAACCCACCTACCACCCTCCTATTCCACCCTCTATTGATGCCCATCTTCTCAGGCTTTAGATAGCTCATATATACTCTGCTACCCAAGTACCAACCACAGACCCCTTGGTAGGCATTTTTCAATACCTTTCACTCAGGAGAATACCACCTCCTCAGCATTGACACATTCCTTACTCCTCGGAGTATGGAAAACTACACCAACACCCATGTTATATCATCGTATAGGAGAGGTCATACCATATGGCCCTCCCCACCTTTGTACCAACCTAACCTATGGGGGCTTGACACTTCCTATTATTCTATTGAACCTCCCTTCCAAACCAGACCTTTTTCATCCGACTTCTCCTACCTCACCAAATGTAACTTTGTGCTCAATTTTCTTCACCATTGTGCTTGAAAAGGCTTATTTTTTTGTCGTTATGAATAAGGTTATCACACTTTCATATTTTTCACCACTAATAAACACAAAGACCATTTTGGTCTTGGATTTCCTAGGAAGCCTCCTCCTAAGAAGGCCCAAATCACCCTAGTAGAAGATGAAAAGCCTTCCCCACCTTCCTCACCTATCATGTCACCTTCTCCCACAAGTCTATGGATCCCAAATCCATTATGCCTAAATTTTTTTTTTCATGAACACCATCTCCTTGGGACCTCTGACCTATCAACGTGATGGTAAGGTTCCCTCTTCCCTTCCTCTTCTTTATCCTGACATGTTGGATGATGATACACCTTCTATAAATGTCGTTCAATGTCAAGATGATGATTCTATTCTAACCTATTTAGGTGTAGAGGATTCTTATATTCAAAGGTCATTACCCTCGACATGTAAAAACCATGTTGAATGAATCTACCATAGAAATCAACATTCACACTTAGGATGACCCACAAATTCTAAAGATAGGCCAATCTTTAGACTCCATGGAACAAGAATCTTTCACCTCTTTTTTGTGATCATAAAAATGAATTTGTTTGGTCTTATAGATATATGTCATGTATTGACCCTAATATTATGCTTCACAATATCATAACTAACCTTGATATTGAAACCATTGAAATAAAAGTTGCATAAAATGCATCCTCGCATTGCTCTTCTTGTGAAAGAAGAACTTCAACACCTTCTCTCTATTTCCTTCATCCTACCTATCACTATCCACAATGGATCTCTAACATTGTTCCTATCATGAAAGTGACCAGGGAATTCATATTTGTACTGAATTCCATGACCTTAACCTTCCTATCTAAAAGATGACTTTCCTCTACCAAGCATTGACCAACTAGTTGATCTTATAGCTGATCATGAGATGTTATCTCTTATGGATGGGTTTTCGAGTTATAATCAGATATTAGTTACTCTAGAAGATCAACAAAAACGTCTTTCATAACCCCTTGGGGAACCTTCCGCTATTACATCATGCCCTTCATCTTGAAAAATTCTAGTTCTACCTATTAGTTCACTATGAATTACTCTTCTATGCCATCATGCACAACATATTAGAGGACTATGTCGATGACCTTCTTAGTAATTCCAAGTGTCACATTGAACACCTGGCCATTCTTAAAGTCATCTTTGACCACTTATCTAATATTGTGTTCACCTTCAACCAAAGAATTTTTTTTTAGTTCTCTCATGTAAGCTCCTTAGTTTCATTGTCTCTTTGTGAGGTATCAAAGTTGATCCTACTAAAATTAAGGAAATTATTGACATGCCTCCACCCACTAACCTTCATCATATTCATATCTTGTAAGGAAAATTACAATCCATCTGATGCTTCATTTCTCAACTTTCAAACGGATGCCAACCATTTCACCACCTCCTTAAAAATGAAATTTCTTTCCATTGGAATGATGACTTTCACAAAGACTTCGAAGCATTGAAGAACTACCTTTTTCATCCTCCTGTTCTCATTCCACTTACAAATGATCAACCTTTTTAACTGTACATTTCTACGACTGACCATTCTTTGGGTTCCATGCTCTCTTATCGTGATGAGTAGCATAGGGAGAAATTGTTTTATTACATAATTCATACTCTTCTAGACTATGAAACTTGGTACACTCATGTTGAAAAGATTTACCTAGCCCTAGTCTTCGTGACCACCAAACTTTTCCACTATCTTCTTAATCAAAAAACATTTTTTGTTACCAAAATTGGCCCTCTTCATTACATGTATGTGAAACCTTACCAAAACCAATGAACACCTTCTTGGCTCATGTTGTAGACACTAGAATTAGAGTTCAAAACCCTCTAAAATTACCTTTGAAAGGAAAAATCATGGACATACCCCTTACCATGGCCCTCTACATATTATTATTAATTTAATTTCATATTAAGTTAATAAATCTCACCCTCCACCTCATTCTACACCTCACCATGGATCCATTCCATACCTATTTAGTAACCTAGACTAAGTCACCACTCCCTTTACTAACTAGGACTCATTATAACCCTAACATTCACTACCTATTATCCCTCCTTCCATTTTCCCACTTCATTTTTTATGCCAAACCATAATCGTAGTCCATTATAACAAAACTTGACCAACACTAAAAATGGAGAGAAAAGCCTATTTTTGGGGGAAAAAATAGGACCTTTTCTCTCTAACCAATGCCAATTATTCATTTTCCATCGTTGGTCACATAATCGTTCATTGAGTTTATTTAAATAGGAAAATCCAACCCTTTTCTCGAGGTTCCTCCATCTTGGCTTTTGAGTTTTGGAATTCTTAGTTATGGCATCCAAGTGTTCAAAACAAGATTCCAACAACCAACATAGTATTTGAGCACCCACATTCTTCATCATCAATTAGTTTTTTTTGAGCCTTGGATCAATCATCACATGGCATAACTAAGCCTTCATTGTTGCTACAATTGATCTAGAAAATTTCTTTCCCAAGAACTTACCAACAATCATCTTTTATCAACCATGCAAGTCTCCCGGATAAGTGTTTTGACTAATTGTTAAGTTTCATTAGCTTGTATTAAATTATTTCATTTATATATTGTTTCTCTCCTATACCTCCTATGCCCATCTTTTTTTAAAACTTACCCATTTGAACCTCTTTGTCCCTCTAACCACTTATTTTACCATCTCTAAGTCTTCATGTAAATCCTATATTCTAGCCTTAAGAATCTTCCCAATCTCCTGTAATCAAGTTCCCAACACCTAACCATTCTTAACCTTTTCATCTAAGACTCCCTTATCCAATATTGTGTTCAACTTCAACCAAAGAAGTTATTTTTAGTAGTAATCTCTTAGGTCAAACCGATCCTTTTTAGTTTCTTGTAATTTTCCCAAAACCAAATCTTGAAGATCCAAATCACTTTAATGCCACCACCTAAACCTTACCAAATCTCACCCAGAAGGAAAATTTAATAGCCTCTTCCACACCTTCATCTGTCTTAACCACTTTTTTTTTTAGATTTAAATACATTTCAATATTTATCTTAAATCTAGTTTATTTTTAGTGTATGAGATTCTTCATCCTAAATTATGTTACTAAATAAGACCTTTCAAACCATTCCACTTATTTCTTTGCATTAAATTATATATTGAAAGTGGATTGACATCCTCTCATGAGCAACACACGAAGAATTCAGTTTTTACATAATCTACTCTTCTAGACTATGGAAGTCCACTAACCTATATTATTGATATTTTTGTATGGTGGTATTATTTTTGTATTGCAAAACTTGTCCTTCCTACTAAACTCTCTTAATGAAAATGTTTGTCTTTACAACACATAACCTCTCTTCAACTTCATATATTCCTCCTCAAACCTTTACCAACATTCTATACATAAAATCATTGGCTGAAATAAATGCTTCTTTCGACTTGGAGTTGGAGTTCATTCATCAAAAATTATGTCAAAGGAAAACCATCACAAATCAACTTGCAAATGCTCCTCTTCCTAGGAACCAATCCTCAAACTTTATTTTCCTAATGAATCTATCGCCACCCTCTCCACTGATGATATTGTTTATCAAATGAAATTATTCTTTGATGGATCCAAATGTCACCATGGGGGAGGTGTGGGGTCATCCTCATTCCTCTTGATGGTGATCCTATGCCACTATCCTTTAAACTAGACTTTGACTGCACAAATAACATAGCCGAGTATGAAGCTCTTGTGTTAGGTCTTCAAACTTCCATTTCCCTAGATGTTAAATCCATTAACATCTTTGGTGAATCTCAACTGTTGTGAACCAAGTCAATGGTTTGTACCATAATGAATGAGATTTAAAATTATAGACATCATGTCCACCTACTTTTGATCCACACTACCTCATTCAATCCACTGATCCACTAACATTTGTGATACCATGGCTTGTCTTACTTCTCAAATACCTTCCTCACCTTCAAATTCAAAAATATTTGTCACAATACAATGGTTGTAGTCACCTTCTTATATTATCCTCGGCATTAATTTTGTGGGTAGCATCGATACTTGACCCATGTGACATTTGGTATAAGTAGTTTTTTTATTACCTCTCACTTTTAATCCTACTTATGGATCTCACTCGCAATGGACAAAGAGATTTCCTAAAAAGTGTCTCTAATTATATCATCATGGGAGGTCTTCTCTACAAACATGGATTTGATGGTATCCTCCTGTGGTGCCTCACCAGTTTTGAAATCCCATACACCATCAAATAAATTCATGATGGGATTTTTGGGGACATTTTAGTGGCCTACATTGTTGCAAAATGTATCCTTCGACTCAGATACTACTAACCAACCCTTAACCAAGACTATTATGACTATGTTAAACATTGTGTGAAGTGTCAATAACATGTTAACCTTCATCATACTCCTAGTCATGCCTTACAAGTCACTAGAGACTTTTGGCCCTTTTCTTAATGGGGTTTGGATCTTATTGGGAGATTAACCCTCATTCCTCGTAAACGTCATCATTGATCATCACGGTGACTGAATATTACACTAAATGGGTGGAATCCATCCCTCTCATTTCTACCAAAGCCGAGAAAATAGTTAAATTTATCAACCACCATATCATTTTTTGCTTTGGTGTTCCTCATCGCCTCATCACTGAACAATGGAAAATAATTCAAAAACAAAACCCTACACCAATTATGTGACAAATTTGGTATTCAACTCAGTTTCTCTTCACCATATTACCCACAAGAAAATGGTCAAGCCAATCTTCTAACAAAACTCTCAACAAAATTCTTATGAAATTGGTTGACAAATCTGGTAAGGATTGGCACACACATTCCTTTCACCTTATGGGCTTATCATACCAACATTCACACCTCTACCAATGCCACACCTTTCTCTTTGGTTTACGGTATAGAGAAGAGGTCATCCTACCTCTCAAAATTCAAATTCCATCTCTTTGTATATCTCTTAAAGATATCCTCTCTGATGATGTTTCACCAAGAATGTTTGGCACAACTTGAGCTACTGAAAAATGCCATTTAAATGCTCTAGACCACCTCCAAATATACCAAAAGTGCACATTAAGATGCCTACTAAAAAAACACATTCAAGAATGAACATTCAAGATTGGTGATCTTTTCTGAAGGAAAATCAACATGTAACCAAAATGGAGAAAAGTAAATGAGGCAAGTTTTCTCCTAATTGGATTGGACCTTATATTGTCACCCATACCTATGGATTAGGAACTTATCATTTATCTTCTCTTGAGGGTAAACCCAAACCTAAGCCCCTTAATGCCTTGCATCTTCGACCATTATATTGTTGAATAAAGTACTACATCACTTTATGTCTCTTATATGTCTCATCCCTTGAGCGAACCTCTCCTTCCACCTACCTCTTTTAAGGACCAACGACTTAAAAAAATTGTGTGATTATCCATCACCATTCAACCTTATCTTGAATATGAGTACCATGGCTCTACTCATGGAATGATTCTCATGGATACTTTTCATCCTTTTCGGAAGGAATCCCATGGTCATTCATCACTTAAAACCCCTCTTTCATAGCTAACATTTTTTGCTATGGTTTTGCCTTCATAAAAGAGGCCTATACTCCTTTATAGTCTTTTCCATGACTACAAGTCCAAAATAATGCAAAAAATTTTGGGATAAAAAAATTCTACTCCTTGAGTCAAACTTCTCACAAATAGATGATTCCCTCAAATGAACATCTATGTCTCTCTATTTCTACTATAAGTAGACTTGCTCCCTCGAAGGAAAAATATAAAAAGCTAGACTCAAAACAAAATTTGGAGCTTCTCGCATTATCTTGGAGCTTCACAAAGATCAGACTCAAAAGACCTCAGAGACTACTATTCATCCTAATATAGACTTCCGTATCGATCAGTCTATGAATACAAAAAGAAAAATGTAAAAGAAAAAATCAAGAAAAATACAAACTTTTGGTCATGGACTTTCCTATGCTAGTTTTGGGTATCTTGCAGAAGGGGCATGTTTGTCCCACAACAAGGTTACGCTAAAAAACCACTCCACCCTACCCTATTTTATTTCTCCTATCTACTTAAGGACATGGTGCATACATGTAACACTTTGTGATCATGCAACTTATTTCAACCATAGACCTATCAATCATGCAATGTATCAAGGGTTTATGTTCATAAGCCTATTTGGTATGGTCGTTATGGTCCTTTCCAACTATGGATCATTTCACTTCTTTTGGTTCCCCTCGACTACTTGTTGCTTCTTCAATAGGACAAGACCATCAACATTAGATATCTTGGTTCTATTCTTGTCTCACCTAAACCTATACCCATCATCTAGTTCCCATAATACCATCATACATTGGAAATTACATCAAATAACATCTACCTTGCCACAATATATCTTACCCAACTACCTTTCCATAATCTATCCTACCTTATGGGAGCAACTTACCTTTCCTGTAGGGATCACTCTACCTTTCCCAACTACCTTACCTATCGCTATTTTATTTTTATCCCATCTTATGGGAAAACTACATCACCACTAGGCCCCTTTTATCTATATAGGCTCCTCTAAAGGCATAAGGTAATACATTTTAATTGTTAAACTTGAAGGTTACTCGACCATTATCTTTTCCCTCCTATGTGATCTACATTCTAAATTTCTTATCTTACCTATCTGCTAACATCAACCACCCCAAAAAACATAGTTTCCATCATACAAATACATTGGAAATTAAAAAACCAAAACATCATCAACCATGCCTATATCTATTTTTCATAATATTAATACATTGGAAATTTAAATCAACCCAAAAACCATATATCATAACCATGCCTACATCTATTTTCCCTAAAATGAATACATTGGAAACTAAACCCAAACCAAACTACATATAATAACCATGCCTACATCTAGTTTCCATAATATCAATACATTGAAAATCAAACCCATACCAAACCATACATCATCACCATGTCTATACATCTAATTTCCACGATAACAATACAATGGAAATGAAACCATACACAACATATATAAATAACATCATCTATATACTAGAAATTTTGTGTGTCAATACATTATATAGATATATACATATAAGTCTCTCAAAAACTCTCATATATAACTAGCCTCTTCGGTTCATAGGTTGGTATATTGAATTCATAAATCAAAAAAAAAAAAACAATCATCCATCATCCCCTGGGAGGTCTCAGGTGCCTCTACCTATCTCTCTCATGTCCCCTCACCTAGCCTTTATCTCTGTACACTAGTCACCTCCTGTTGGCCCTACCCATGAGTACGGTGGCTCCCTAAACTACTAGAACTATGGGTCTATGATTTGAACCTCTTCTTGGCTACCTACTATTGAGCTCTATAGGTAGTATAGCTAGAAATAGGGAGACCAAGCTTTGTAATATGATCCTCATAATATCTAGCCTCAGCCACAACCTCTCTATATTAGTCCATCGATATCACCTGTGGTGGTGGCATCACTCTACTACCTATTTGTGGACCTTATCCTAGTGGCAGTGATCCATGGCCCTATACATTAGGTCATGGAACTTGTCCTGTTATATGTACCTATGATGATGGACCCTGTCCCTATATTTATGTCCCATCATGTACCCTCAGAGGTGAAGGAGGGAAGCCAAGATTCCCTTGACGTCATTTTGTGCATGTGCTTCCACTAACTATGTCTGTAATGTGGCCACTTGTGTATGTAAAGAAGTCACCTGGGTCTGCAGTCCTGTAACCTGTTCCCCGTCACCATCCTATGCGTGTGTTACTACTAGTTGTGTCTGTAATGTGGCCACTTGTACCTATAAAAATGTCACTGGGCTTGCATGACCATGTAACTATAGCCATAGTCGGTCTCTCTCACTTTGATAATAATTGCCAAATCAGGTTGTCCTGCCTAGCTAGTGCTACTTGTAATTATGTTTTCCACCACTTCCTATACCCAGCTATGCACCCAACATCATCTATTGACCTATCAGATATATGCTCCTCTACTCCTAGTGGTGTCAATTGTGGAAGAGGTAATGGAATCTCCACATCCTCTCGATGGAATTGTGGGAATGGTGGGGGCACACCCTACTTATAAGCCAAACTATCATCTTGATCTCGATCTATAGGTATGCACTCGTGCTCCTCAACCCTGTGCCCCTAGATCCATCTCAAAATTTGTATACCCTCCAAATCCTCCTCCATACATGTGAACTCTGGATACATGAGGTATGGCCTCCATAGAATCTCTACTAGTGACAGGCTATCCAATACCCTATAATAATATTTTATATCTTGAGTCACCCCATCTTTCGTTGCCTACTTTCCAATCTGCAACCATTTCCTATATCCTTCCTTATATACACCCACCTCCCACCCATGTCATGGTAGACCAAGCGGATGAAGGCACATAATGTGCTCATATGCCCAATAGTGTAACAAATAGGTACAACATAGACCATATTGTCGTATCCTCTTGTAAGCCCACAACTCCCTGTATAATTGAACCAAGTATGTTAGTGCCCATGCAAAATAAACCTTGTCAAACACCATGTCCTCTAAGACTCCCATCAAGGCCCATGAAACATCCAACCCTTTGAGTCTAGAAGGGTGAACAACTCATGTTAACCATCATCAACACTAAAAGATGAGTCTCCTGTGTATGCATCACATACATCACACCATAACTAATACTCACACTATGATATGTTAGCTATGTCATGGCCGACCTAAAACACCATAGCCACATGACATGCCACATCTAAAGATGACACCTGATATAGTGGCTCCCCAAAATCGAAAGCCACAAAATCATGTATACATCCTCTAATGTGACAGTCAGATTTCTCTTCGCTATATGGAAGGTGTTGGTAGCCAGGTCCTATCTATTCACGAGGGCTACCATCATGTTGTGATCTCAGGAAATCCTCCTATATCTCATCACTGTGCCTATCCCAACTACCCTCATGTGATCCCACTCCTCTGAAATTGTGGGTCTCATCTATACTAACAAGCATGATATTCGGTCCCTCATCATCATCTTGCCTATCCTGCATCATCAACACCCACACAAGTTACTCATTTGTTCTTTTGAATTTTTATTCAACACTCAACCTTGCCTAATAAAAAACCATGCCTTACCTAGACCATTCACCTTCACCCAACCTACTTCCCAAACTCATATTATTACCTATTTTCCCTCCCACCACCCTTCACCTACTACCCTACCCAACCCCATTCCTCTTACATCATCCTATCACATCCTCTTTCCCCCAAGACCCTTTCCTAAGACTTATTTTTGCCCCCTAACCAGCCTAAACCTATCTTCAACATTCCATATCAACCTTTTCTAACACTTTTTCATTTCATAGAGAAACCAAGCATTGGCCACCCTACCGATGTTGGTACCCTTCTCTAGCCATTATTGGTTTTTCATTGACATCGGTCGATAATCCGACCAACATTGGTTCTTGGTTTGGCCCTAATGCCGAACCCCATGTCCATCCCTATGTAAAAATTGGAAAAAAACACCTAATTTACCCGCTCAAATACCTTTAAACTTTCCCTAAGTTCCTTTTAACCCCTAATTAGTCTAATTCCACCCTCCCCTAACCCACATTTTCACCCCCATTTCAATTAAATTTCAACAAACCAATTTTTTTAATGTCCTTGCTTATTTTTCAACAAAAACCAAGATTAAATATTGAAACCTATCTCCTCTCGCCGGTGCCTCCATGGTGGGATGGGTGGAGCCTAAACCAGATCACCCCCAAGACTTCTCCTACCTCTTTCATGTCAAATTACTCTCCACACTCTCTACCAATAAAAATTACTTGGGTGGTTACAAGTGGGCCCCCGAACTCACTCCTCTAACCACTAATCTCTCTCTAAATCACTCTACTGGGCCTATCTTTCCTTTTTCTCATGAATTTTCTCTCCACAAGTTGTTTTCTAACCACATTATGAGCACTTTTTGGGCAGGTTTTCCATTTTAAATTCTCATTTTTCTGACCAAAATCATTTGGGTCATGCCCTAGATGACCGACATCGGTCACCCTCTTGGAATCATTTTTCACCGAACCGACATCGGTTACTACGCCAATACCCCACATGTTTCCTTTTCCTTAATTTTTTTCCCTCGCTCACCTATTTCTTATGGCCACCACCCCAACACCTCCCTACAACTCACCTAACAACCTTACTACCTCAAAAACTCCCTACGGATGTTTAGGGCACATTTCCTCAATACCTTTGCCAACTTGACCTTAACCAAATACCTTCACCGACCCGACCTTACCTAAATACCTTCATTGACATGACCTTACCCAAATACCTTCATTGACCCGCCACACTTATATGAAAATTGAACTTGATTACTCACTCTACCGTGTGATAATTCTACCAGATTTGTTTCACCCACCGACCTTTTGTTTCCTTATTTCATGATTTTTATCTCGACTAGACCAAACCTTTTAGTGTTTCGGAACACACCTTTACATGTTCCTACACCTAGAACCGTTGTTTTTCAAGGATCACATCATATACCTTGGATGCCTAGACCACATCACCCTTATTTGGATAAACTATCAACCTTTGACAATGTAGAGTTTGTGTGCTCTTGACCCTTGTGACCCATCACCAATTCGGCCTTCCACTACATCAGTTCCTAGTTTGAGGGGGATCACCTCCTCCCTTATCTGGGGTGACCTAATTCTTTTTTATCATCGTTTCTTATTAGTACAAGCTACACAAAAAAAAGGGGCAAATGTAGACACCCAAAATTGGGTCACAACCCTCTAAGCCCCTTTCAATTATATACCCCCTTACCATGACCCCTTTCACACATTTTTATTAATCTAATTATCAATATTAGGTTAATTACCACCTCACCCCTCCACCTCACCTTGGACCCATTCCAAGGCCATTTAACACCTAAGGCTAATTCATCACTCCCCTTAACCACCTAAGACTGAGTCATCATTTCCCCTAACTAACTGAGACTCTTTCTAAACCTAATATTTATTGCCAACTACCTCTCCCATCAATTTCTCGTGGGTTTAATGAGAATCAAGACTCCTAACCCATTTCCATTCTTGACCCACACCAAAAAGGGAAGAAACAAACTATTTTGAGTAAAATTTACTATTTATCCCTAGCCAAGGTCGGTCAAGGAACCACCATTAGTTCCTTTAAATAAGCATTTTCAACTCTTTTCTTGGGTTCTTCTTTTGGTTGGAATTCTTTGATCTTGTATCTTGGGAATTCAATTGACTATCTGAGGATCAATTCAGCACCAGAGCATCTACATCCTTCACTAGTGACCAACCTACTACTCCATGTGCTCAAACCAATCACACGAGAAGCACTCGGGCTTCATTTCGGTGGCATTAGATCTTGTCATGTCTCTCCTATGAGCACCCACCAACCACCACCATCTACCAGGTCTCCCAATCTTCACTAACTATCTTAACCATGTTGTTAGTTCTTAACTTTGGTATTAGATATCTTATTTTCTTACATTACATGGCTTCTTTCTCACTCAAACATTTATTTTCTATTTACCCAATACCCTACTAATCCCGAGCCTCTCTGTTCCGCTAACTACCTCTTTCACCCCTTCTAAGCTTTCACCTAAATCAAAACACCTTGCCTAAGCCTTCCCAACACTTTGTACAATTACGAGAGCCTAAACCAATCCCTTTTCACCTTTGGCACCCAATTTCCCTACCATGATCGAGTTAGCAAAAAAATCCCGATTATAACCATTTACTGGCATCGGTAACTGACCGTGTCGGTCTCTATATCTAGCATTTTCTCCCAGACATTTGAGCAATCTCATTCACTCACCAAAACTCCTTAAAACCTCCCATAACTTTACCCAGGCCTCCATATTACCCCTGACTCACCTGTAGACCTTGATACCCACCACCACCTTTAAAATATAATTGTGTATTCACTATTTATAATAGATTTGAATTATTTTTCTTGTGTGAGATACCCAAATTATACAACTACATTAGGACTCTCTCTTTCATGTTATTTATCAACATTAATTTGTTTTAAAACCTGTATTAACAACCTTCAGGAAGCACCCCACTTTTTGGATCTAGATTTTTCTATAAATCCACCAACCAATGCTTTAATTTTATTTTGTGGTCTTTCTTTTCTTCTTAGGTAGTCCTTCCCAGGATAAAAATGATTTCTCCCGATCATCTTGGTTTTCAACAATGGTGCGCAACCTCTTCACAACCTCCAGGTATTCCTCACATACCTTACCTTTACCTTTTTAAATCATTTTTTTCATACGGTACTCCTATGTGGTGAAACACTTATAAATCCTTTGATAACTACCAAAATATTCATAACAAGGTTACTTTATCTATTAAATTCTTCATTCCTTGTTGAAATAACTTTGTTTTTCTTGAATCATTCTGAAATTATTTTCCTTCAAAAAAATTGCATAAACTACCTTGGATCGCCTAATTTCTCTCATGCACAACTCCCAAATAGATTGGACCTTTCCATTCATCTTATCAGGTATGTCCTCATCCTTCTATATGACTGAAAATAGCCAATTTAGTGCTCTGGAGAGCATTATTCCACCTCGAAGCTTACTCTCATTTTGAAATCATCTTGGATCCATTCCCCTACACATGAAATGCACTTGAAAACCATGTTATCACTTTCCTCTTAGCTGGAATAAGGATGAAACAGTCTTGGATGGTATGTGTGAGTTGATGGGTTGGCCGAAGGAAGGGTTCACAATGGTTGGGAGAGAAAGGTTTTGAAATGGTGGGCTTAGTTGTCATGATCAAAAAAATTCAATTTTACATGCTATAAATTTAGCATGACAATATATCCTTATAGTTTCTGCATTCTATATATTCTTGTATTCTTTGCATATTTCTTTATTCTAGATAGGTTTGTACTTGTATGCTATAATGGATATCCCTCCCCAAAAATTCTTGCCAATACTCACCAAAGTGTATATTTAGGTTCGCATTCATAATGTGCTAGTTAAGCATGATTTAGTGAATAATGGATCTGATGTTAATATATATAATATCTCTTTTATCCTTTAAATAGGGATTTATTCTGCTTATTTAACTCCCTTTTCTCTATGTATTTGTGGTTTTGATAAAAACACCTAAGTGTTGGGAGAAATAACTCTACCTATTATTGTAGGACCTTGCACTCTTAATGTTATATGTCACATTATGCCTCGTACTCTCAATTATAATATTTTTCTAGGTCATCCTTGGTCACATATTATGCATGCAATTCATTCTACTCATCTCATAACACACAAATCCCTTACAACACCACCTTCCATGAAGAGTTATATAATTGATTCCACACCTCATGTTGTAGACACCTAATTTCAACCATGTAATTTTAATACTAAAATTTCAATACTCATCTTCTTTCCCATCATTTCATTATAATTATTTATTTTCCACTAATTAGACAATATTCCTTGTTGTATTATATAGTTAATGACATTTTGTTAATTAAATAGCCTCATCCCTCATCTTGGATGCCAATTAACATCGCTTCATTAGTTATAATCCTATTTTAATTAATTAATTAACTATTATTAATTAATTAACTTTCAATATCATATTTAATTAATAAACCCTCTTATTAGTTAAATCCCCTCTCAAACCCTTCAAATTCTACTAATTTCCCTCCAAATCATCTCCAAATAGCTTCTATAAGCTAAACATGGCCTATTAATTAATCCCAATTATTTAATTAAACCTTCTCAAACTTTCATGGGTCACTAACCTCTAATTAATATCTTCTAATCATTTTTATCATTTTCTAATTCTACAATTAGTTTATCCCACATTCACTAGGTTGTAAGCTTCTCCCAAATTAAAAATCTATCTGAGAGACCTAGTACACCTTACACCTTGTCCTTGTAATACATTTGATATCTCAAGAGCTCAAGAGACTATTTCCCTCACATAGAAAGCTTGGATAATTGATAAGTCTCTTTCCTAAGGTTAGTAGGAGAAATGTCAAAATAACACTTAAACAATATTGATTATATCTCTTCCACCTTAGTAAAACTCCTTTGATTGCACGTAACTTGTGTTCGGTTCACATAAGGGAGCATCTACATATCAGAGCACATCCAAACATCAAAAGGGAGGTTTGCATTTAATGTTAGATTCATGTTTTATGCAATTTAATTAGTTATTATGTGTGCTACCATGATATTATGTTTGTTATTGTGTTATTGTGTGTGCTATAATGTTATTTCATGTGTTACCGTGTTATTACATGTGCTACTCTTGTGATATTGTGTGTGTTACCATGGTATTACATGTGCTACCATGTTGTAACGTGTGTTTCCATATTTGTGGATGTGCTTGCGTAACCTATCTTCCAGAGGCCATAAATTTTGATCCCAAACTAAAAATGACTTTGTTTCTTATGATGAAAAGGTTTAAAGATAAACTATGCAACTAACATATAAATTTAGGATTTCACCTTGTGAAAAAATCAGGTTTTCATTTCTCCTAAAAATTATCATATTATTTACACACTAGATTTTTTTCTCCAAAATACTAAATATTGTGCGTAGGTTTCCATATTCGCTTGCTAAAGAAAAATTTCTCGAACTAACAAACAAAATAAATAAAAACACCAAGTTGTGTGAACATTATTCATTGTTATCATACTTCACACTTTTCTTACTTTTGCTTATGATATCGTCATTTCCATTCATGATTTGCATAAAATATTGAATGAATCTTGTTTCTAAAAATGTAGGTTTTCTTGGTTAGAGATATTGGATTAAATTTTTGCCTTAATGTTATATATTGGAAAGGGTGGTTGTTTCCCTTTTTCACCTATTAATTCTTGATTTTACTTCATCCTAAGTGTGTATGTTCTTTCCACACACAAAATCTTAACTTAGAAATTAGAAATAGATTTGATTATTTTTCTATTTAGTAGGTTTTATTTGGAAATTTTACCAAACTCGAGGAACAGGACTACTAATACCTTACATACAGGTTTCCTTGGTCAAAAATAGTCAAACTTTTCTAAATTTAATAATTAAATTAAACATTTTTATTGTAGGTTTGAATAAACGTAAATACCCATCCCCTTAACTCGGGAAGTACTTGGGATTAAGACCTAAAACTCATTGTGAGGACTACCACAATAACCCTAAAGTAGTTTACACATTGAGAGGATCAACTAATGAAACGGGTAGTGCCCCATCCCAACTAACTAGTATCACCTGTGAGGAAAACCAAACATAGTCTATAGTGACGGCCCCATTCTTAATTAATTAATGGGTATATTCCGTAATCATAATTTTTGTAGTGTGTTTACTCATTCATATCAGCATTGGTGAGAGAATATCCTAAATACCTAGGAATCTTAACAAAATAGGGCTAATTAATCCATATTATTTGTATACACCAAAACTTTACAAAGAAAAAAATTTATGATTTAAAACCTTATTTTAGTGATAGAATAAGGTGAAACTATTTCCAAGTCATGTCGCATATATTTCATCATAAATCATACTTATCTCATAATTTTGGCTTCAATTACTAAAGAGAACAACCCAAAACTCTACCAAAATATAATCAGAAAACATCTATTTATAGTTGTTACACTATTGAAATTACCTATATTCCTTGGTGATGCCTCATCAAACATCTTAAACTTGGAAAATCTCCATTTTGTAGTCATTATGTTGTTTATTTTCCTTAGATTCCCTTTAGAAACTATGATAAGCATACAATTATTTACAAAATGTTCAATGTATAGTTGTTACATTTCTCAAATTGGCCTAGTACTTTCTTGATATGAAGTAGTCTAATCAAACAATATAGGTAAATATATTCAAATCGAATGATGACATCCATGACTAGATTTTTTGACAAGATTTCTGCAGTTCCTATTTCATAATAGTGAAAACCAAACCAAAAATCAAGAAACCTCAAAATATGGGAGGGTTTAAGTGACCTTCTGATGTGGGTGATGTTGAAGATGGTATGGGTGAAAAAGAAGAGAACCTCTCGACTTGAAATATTTGATGACATGCACAACAAAGAGAACTAAAACATGAAAAATATTAGTAATAAAGATTTAGGGTTTCCCAAAAATGTCGTCCCAAAAAGTGAGGACTTCCTAGGATGGATATCAACCCTCTTTCAATAAAAATATATACAATTGATAATGGATGGGAGTATGTTGATGATAAATCTAAAATATAGATTTTATAACTTAAAGATACTGAAATAAAGGATCTGATAATGAAAATGCTAAGAAATAAACCAAACTGTGCGGGTTAATGGTGACCTAGGTCTCGATTGGTATGGTCGATGGTGACCGAAGAAGCGGTGATCCAAAGTATCTAGAAATAGAGTTAAGGGCTTATTGTGGAATGCTAGGATTGATTTCAGGATGAATATGGGATGGGTAGGATGCAAAATATGGATGATTTGTTGAGGATATAGGTCAGTTTGAGGTCGATAAATTTTGGTTAATTGTGACCAAAGAAGGATATGTGAGCTTAATAAAATTATAATATGAAAAGATGGATCCGGGATTATCGGGAATTCTTGAAAGGTTGGGCGAGTTGAGGGAAACCTACAAACCTAGAAAATATAAACAAACATGCACAAACAAGATCTCCAAGAAATATTCAAAATGCTCCAAAATCCAAAGATAACATGCAAGGGGGTAACAAGATAATCCAACTGATGGAGAAAGCTTGAAAGATGATACATGAGGTAATAATCATGAAAGATACTAGAAATATTTAAGTTTCATCCTTGAGAAAGGATGGGTGAATTTGGTCATATAGGGTCGACAGTGACCCGGGTGAGTCGTTGGTGACTACCAGCAGGACAAAGGGACAGTTATGGAGAAGTTTCATATTTATCTACAAGATAGGGAAAAAATGGATAAGAGGGAAACATTTCAACTGTTTCAAGGCATGTTCATGAGGCATGGGGATGAATAAAGGAGGGTGGAATGATAAAGGGAGTAAAGAAGGTAGTGGGGATCCTAGGAAGGATTAAATAAGAGGGAAATTATGAAACATGATGGAGATAAGTGAATGGTATTAAATGAGGGAATCGGGATAGAATTAGGGTAAGTAATAGGATTATGGATAAATTAAATAGGTTTAGGGAATATGGATAATAATAAGGATTAATAATTTTTTTAAAAAGGATCAATATGGGGAAAAGGGAAATCGTGGAGAATAGGTGGTATGTGGGGGAAATGGTATTTTATGAGGGGAAGAATATATTTAAAAGTGGGAAGGGTAGGATGAATGTGCTATGTGAAGGGCATGAGGGGTGTCAAAAATGGGTGTCTACATAGATATCTTATGGTTCCTAGTGTAATTGACAATATATAACATGTTCTACCTCTCACTTTTCAACCTTCATCTCCTAATCAATCCCATCCACAAACCAGTTCTCCTTAAACCTTTGGGTCCCACCCAATCAACTTTCTCTTAAAGAACAATCAGTCACCCAACTTACATCATCCACAAGAACCCCTTATTCTATCTACACTAAACAGGTCTTCTAAGAAATCTAATACCAACCTATCCCAAATATAAATCTAATTAAAATCTCAAGACATGTCAATCCAAATCAAGTTTTTCCCTTGAGTCATCTCCATATAGAAATCCAAACCCAATCTCTCATCATCCCTTGAGCCATTTCAACCATACCTTATTCTATCCTCCCCAATCCTCTATAGACTTATATGTGTTCCCATATTAAAAATTTGATAAGTAAAGATGTGCCAAGATATATTTTTAATGCACTATCAAGTTCCTTTGTGGAAATAATAAGGTCAAAACCACCCAATCCTATCATCTCCATCATAACCCAACTTCTAAATCCCAAACACTTATTGGACCTCTTCCTTCAAATCAACATTCTATCATAACCCAAAAAGACCTCATCTTATCCTCTCATCATCCCATTTATAATTACACTAAAAAATGACTAGGTCTATCCTTGATAGCTCTCGTTACCCAATCATCCTTTACATATCACACCCCTACATTACCATAAATTCTTGGGCCACCTCCTACGATCACATTTTGATCAACTCTTGGGCCACCTCTTATTATCACATTATCTTCTATCTTTTTCCACCTCCTATTATCCCACTACCATCAATCCTCTGATCGTATCCTATCCATTCATCATATCATCCTTTTTATAATAATTGTGGAAAGCCTAGCATCATCCTTAACAATGCTCTCATTAATCCAAAACATCCACTTTATTCCCCCTTTTCTCATGATCAATGGAATCACACATTAGCTTATATGAAGCACAAATAATTTCTTCATCAAACTAAAATATCCAAAGCTCAAAATAAATCCAACCAAAAATCCAAAATGAAAATACAGTTCAAAAATCCAAAAATGTAAATGTCAAGTATGGTGAAAAGTGAAAAAATCTATGGATAGGGAACTCAAGCTCCCACATAAAAAAATCCATGTAGTCACTTATTCAGGTATGATCTCACCATGATCATTTAGATTGGATACAATATCACTCTTGATAAGAAAAAACTCCTAGTCTCTTGCATCAAAGAAATCATAAACATTATTGTTGGGTCCTATCACATGGAGTGACATTGTTTATCCTAACCTCCCTATCCATCCTATCCTATTCTTCCTACATCACCATATATCTTTTTCCTCCATCCTATTTTTCATTTGTATGTATCCTTATTTCATCCATTTTCATCATCTCCCTTTGGGGTTTTCCCTTCACAAAACCCTCGAAATTGTAAAAATATGAGAAAACATTACAAAAAATCAAAAATACAAACATCAAATATTGTAATAAGGTTTTGTATACACATGGATGTTATTTCCGTTCTTCATATCCTCTACAAATCACCCATAATTTTCATCCCTTCGATGAATTGGTTAAATTCCTTTTATGAACAACTCATCCTTTGTACTTTTTTAAGACATTAAGGCTATGCACCTATATTTCCATGTCTTCTTGCTTAACATCACCACTATAACTTAAACTTATAAAATTAATATAGTTATGGCTAGTTAACTTTATTTTGTGGTTGTTATGGAAAATCAGTGACACCCTATGATATTTTATTATGGATCCCTTTTTTTTCTAACATGGGACCATCTCTCAAGTTGTGGGACTTGCAAACTTGAGATGGACCTCTGGAGAAGGCTGCATCCTCTTCCTAATCCTAATGCTAAACTACTCCTAGAAGGGAAAATGTAGCTAACTAATCCTAAACTAACCATTCCAGGAACAAGGAGAGAGAGAGAGGGGGGTTAGAAATATGCATGAAAGGAAATCCTACACTAAGGGTGTGGTGATAGCACAAAATAAATGGGTATACTTTGGAAAGTCCACAATGCATGAAAATGGAAGGAAATGAGTTTGGGGAGGATGGTCAAGAATCATATACCACAGTTTAGCACTCAAGACCATATTAAGATAAAAACAACATTTCGAAAACCCCTGCAATAAAACCATTAAAATGCACAAAATTTTGTATAAAAATGAGAGGCAAGAAAGAACAATCAAAACCATGCAAGGATAGATAAAATTATCAAAAACATTGATTTTCATTGCTCAAGAATATGTACAGTACATCATTGAGTAGGAAGAAGGCATGAAGCCCATTACAATACTTAGAAGAGAAGGCTTGAATCCATATAACTACCCTGGAAAGAAGGAGAAGAGGTGGGTGTATGGAGGAAAATATTTCAAACTCTTTAAAATGATCCCTCCATTACATTATATAGTAAAAATGAGAGATATGAGAGAGAAGAATCATTTAACGCAATCGATCAACCACCCATTACACCTAGGCTTAACCATTTGTACATATAGCTTCACCCTTAAATTTATCCCACATGATCCAAAATATTTCCATTTTTGTGGTTTCTAGTTTAGGACTCGAATTCCCTTTACTGAAAACTATAAATTTGTCTCAATCGATAATGTGGGAGGGAGTTATGCATGTTTTTGTGAGGGCTGATTTTTTGGTTTGGGCTCCCGACTCCTACCTCCCCACTGAGATCTTCTTACCAAATCACCATGTACCACTTTAACTCCCTAGCTAAATTTTTGGCCAACACACCTTGGACTCATAACCAATGTTTTAGGGTTAGGTTTTGTGTGGCACATTACATGGCTTGGCAGGTTGCATTGTGTTCTTGTTTCTTTACACCTACCTTTGCTTTGTTTGCCTCATCATCTTGTTAGTTAAGATTGGGACCTATCGAGCACATTGCATCCCCAGTGACATGTTTTCCCCTCATGTAACCCTAGAATATAATCCCAATAGCTCACCCTCACATGTGACACACCTCCAACTCCCCATCATGTTATGCAGTGCGAAAATTATTCATCATCATGCACTTCACCCCGACTTATATGCTCCATGTCAATGTGAATTTGATCTCGGCCATAAAAATCCAACACCACCAAAGACCCTAGTGACCCAATCAACACGACTCCCACAACATCGATTGAGCTAATACTTCATCCTGCAAGTCACTCGACCATCCCAGCTCGGCCTTCTGATGCATGTGAGCTCGGCGAAGCTAGTTTTTAGCTCGATGCCCCTAGGGGCCAATTTTATTTGCAATTTTAACCCTTCCCTCAAAATTTTTGGAAAGTTTTTGGATTTTCTCAAACTAGGAGGCTGAGAGGAGATAGTGAGGTTTCTTGAACACAATTTTCCTATTTTTTCTCATTTTTGCCGAATGTGGGCCTTGGAAGCTCGTTTCCACTCTGTAGGGCTCCCGAGCCTTAAAAACCCAAAAGAGGAAAAAAATCCTCACATGATCCTGATTCTACCTGAATCCATGTAAATTCTCCTAAAACATTGAATTTTTCTTGAAGCACCTAGATTCCTCTGTGAAGCCTTATTCAATGCAAGGGTCCATCTTTCCTATTGTTCATTTTTCCGGAGGAAAAATGGATAACATTGGTATTTTTAGTATGCATTTCTTCTCTTGATTGTAATAAGTTGTTTGAATGATTTCTATGTGATGTTACTCTTGTTTGCAAGAAACTTGTTATATCACGGCAACTTATGTACGTAGCAAAGGACCTATCTACAATAACTCATCTACAACCAAAGGGAATCACCTATAGCCGAAGGACCTATCCACAACAACCTATCTATAGCCTAAGGAAGTCACCTATAGCACATGATCCGTGATTGTAAATATCTCTTGGAACATGGGGAAAACACTCTAAATCTACATGTTTCATAGAAGAGGCAATTACAAACTGGAACATGAAACTGGAGATAACTCAACTCTAGACCTGGTGATTCGTTACAACTAAATAAGGAACTAATTGATTAAATTGATTAGTCACTTAAGTTATGTGTTTGACATCTAAACACCCCTAATTAATTATTTTCCATGCATCGAATCCCCGGATGATATGTTTAAGATATTATACTCGATTCATTTGAACTCCTATTCGAACTCTACTTCTCGTGCTTTTTTACTTAAATAGAAAATAAAATAAAGAGATGAAATCTTTGGAAAATAGTAGTAGATCTATATAGAGTTTAGAGAATAATGACTAAAAAATATACATAGGTTTCTTTGTATGCAAGATGTAATCTTCATGCCAAATTAATAAGAATCTGAGTTCTATTCAGTAACTTCTAGGAACAAGCCTTAGGAGGGATTAACACCCAAGGCAGGGCCCACTTGTGGTTTTCTAACCCCCTCCATAGTTTTTTTCTTTGTTTTATTACATGGATAGATTAGCAAGAATTCATTCCTTTATTTGTATTCTGAATTCACAAGCTTTATTTTAGTTATAGTATTTGAAATCCATTTACTTTTAGTCTGATTTTAGTTGTTTTCAAGCATTTTACTTTCAAGATTTGTTATTTTAAGCATTGTAGTGATAGAAATTAATTACCTTACCTCTTTAACATTTTGTAATTGTGCATACAACACTGACATTATTGAAATTTTACATCCCTTAGTTTTATGATTAAATGATTATAGATTAATGAACAGAATATTAATTGTTGCAAGTTAATTTACACCACCATTTTTGGCACTATTACCGGGATACTACTAAGTTATAAGGTTTTTGAGAGGTTTTTCATTTCTTAGAAGCATTTTAGGTTTTAGGAAATTCACCTCCAACCAACCCCCAATAATTTCTATTAATTGATTTAATGCATGCACCTCACAAGGATGCCCATGGTATATTTTTACCCAATCTACAAGTAGCACAGATCTCTTCATACAATTATGAGGATTTTGAAGAATACATGTTTTCTTCTGTACAAGGTTTGTTATTAGAATATCCCTTCCTAATTGAAATTTCTAAAACTACTCTTGAATAGCCAAACATAGCAGAATAAGTAACCAAAATGTTAAAGATAGGGAAACTACCTTTGATTTTCCCATTTCCAACAATGATGAGGTTGCTTGATATGAATAATATTTCTCCCTCTTCCTTTCCTAACTTTCATGAATCCATGGCTGAATACCCAGACACCTTTCTATTTGAGTTTGACTTTCTATGCAGGAGTATACCACTGATGCACATAAACTAAATCTATTTCCTACTACACTCAAGGATGCAACCTTGAGATGGTTCATGGGTTTAGGAAGAGATGGAATTTCCACTTAGGTACATATGAATGATAAGTTTCTCACTAAGTACTGAGGACTATTGCAACAAAGTAGAAAAGGAAGTGACGAAATCTACAATATGGCACAGAAGGAGGATGAACCATTGGAAGAATATCTAGAAATATTCATGTTCTGCATTCAGAAGACAAGGCACATAAGACTACCTCTGAATCTCTCAAATTACTCTTTTGAAGGGACTCGGTGAGGAGGACATGGATGCTCTAGATCTGATAGGAGCTGGAGACATTTCAAAAGCTACCTTTGAGGATATTTTTGAAGCCTACAAGAATTACTCTAAATCCACCATGAAGAGAATAATAAATGTAATATCAAGAGGTGGATCAGCTACCAAAACAATTGGGGACATATCCAAGTCAGAGATTGTTAACATGTTCAAGAACATGAAGTAGGATATTTTCAATGACATGGCCACTCAATTAGATGCTCTACATGCCAAGAATAAAATAGAAGATGCAGAGGTAGTACTCATATATTTCTATCATGCATGCAAAAGGAAGAAATCTGACTGCAGATGCAGAGGATTGGCCACCATTGCATAAGAAAAGAAGGCTTCACCTAAATTAAAGATGATGGACATAAGGGATGGGAAATTCTTCTATGTTTCTCAGAGAAAATTATGGCTGCCAAGACAATGAGGTATGTCACAAGACCCTATGTCATAATTTCATAATTGGGCTAGTAATCCATATATGCAACCCCCACCTTGGGATAATTTACTTGAAAGGTTGGGATCCATACCTAACCAATACCAAAAAAATTACAACCTCAATTTTTAGGCTAGAAATAATGGAAATAACCCCCTCAATCATAGTAACAATCTTGGAGATGAGGGTATTCATGGAAAAAACCACCTCATAATTACCAAAAATCTTACCATAAACCTCATTATCTGCAGTAGCAATCTCTAATGCCAAATGACCAACCTAGCTCTCAGCCAAAAGTAACTCAGCTACCATCAACCAATGCCTAACCCACATAATAAATCTACTCATCCGGCATATTCCACTTTGAACCAGCTCAATACCCTACCTATTTTGTTGATGTTAACAATATCCATCTCCACTCAAGAAGATCACTTCCTCCACTAAATGGACCCACCATTACAAATATTGCAAATGAACCGTAGTTGCTTCTGATGATCCATCGAAAAGTGAGAACATGTTTTAAGATGATCCATAATAACTAAATAGATTTTCAACAAGGTTAAAGTAAAAACTAATGAACTACCCCTTCCATAGAGATTACAAGAAAAGAAGAATAAACTCAAATCGAGTTTGATTCTAACTTTTTCAAACAGGTTGAGATATGTTTATCTCAAAATTCCTCTTATTTAAGAAATCAAGGATGTTCCCATCTATAACAAGTTAGTTAAGGATCTATGCATTAAAAACTAGGAAAAAAAAGGAAGGGTCCATCCATTGTACAATTTATTAGATAGTTGGTCGATATCATGCTTGGAAATTTAGTTTTCCAAAGTACATATATCCAGGTAGTCCTTTGGTAAATGTTACAATTAATGGCACAACAATAAAGAACACTCTAATTGACTTGGGGGAAGCCATTAACATCATGAAAAATAAAATTATGGATGATCTAAAATTAGAAGGACTAAGGCCAACAAATACAATCTTACAACTTGTAGATAGATCAATAGTGAGACCTGAAGGAGTACTTGAAGAAATAGTTGTGGTGGTAGACTCTTGGGAATACCCTCTGAATTTATTGTTCTTCAACCAAAAATAAGTTTAGGAGGATATCATATCATCCTAAGAAGGTCACGGTTGGCCATTGTTGATGCATTCATATGTTGAATTTCTAGTAACATGATTATTTCTAATGGAATTGGTACTAAAAATCTAATGCTCTATCCTCCTGCCCAACCATGTTGAATGATGAAGATCATGAAAATTAGGTAGAAGAACTAGAAGTAGATCATAACTCTATGCAACATATCATGATGTTGGAAAAGTATTATACAATTGAAGGACAATAAGAATATTTTTCCTTTCTAATGTCTTGCATAATAACTATGGAATAAACGAAGAATTGGATGACATTTTAAGGTGTTTAAACTGCCCCTTCAACCAAGTTCTACCACAATAGAGCACCATGGATATTACAGGTAAGAGTTGTAGTCTCCATCAACTTATTCCCCATGATTTCATACTAAATTCTATAAGAAGAAATTTATATTCAATAATTGATCTCTCTAAGTAAGTGGAAATAACTCCATGAAGGCCACTTAATGTAAAAAAATGCTAAGCATGCCGCAAGAGCAATTTCTTATTTCTCTTTTTCAAAAACACAAAGCAGCATTTGCATGGGATTATGGTGATATACATGTTATTCCTCCTAAGTTATGCCACTCATAAGATTTATATCAAAGACAGATCTGCAAACCAATCAGGAAACCACAAATAAGAATGAACCCAATAGTAAGGGAAATTGTAAAAGGATAATTGAATAAATTATTGGATGTTGGATTTATATATCTAATTTCAGATAGTCAATGGGTGTCACCTCTTTTCATTGTGCCAAATAAGAATGGAAAATGGAGGATTTTTATAGATTATATAGATTTGAATGTAACAATAAAGAAGGATCATCTTCCACTTCCTTTCATTAATCAGGTACTTGACACTTTGGCTAATAAGAAATTTTTTTCTTTTCTTGATGGATATAATCAAATTCAAATTACACCATAGGATCAAGACAAAACTACCTTCACATGCCCATGGGGAAAATTTCATATTTTGTTCTTCCATTTGGCTTGTGTAATGCACCTGCTACATTCTAGAGGGAAATCTTGAGCATATTTTCATATCTAACAAATGATTGCATGGAGGTATACATGGATGATTTCATAGTACATGGCAGAACTTTTGAAGAATCCATGAAAAATCTAGACAAATTTTTAAAGATATGCAAGGAGCACAATATGTCCTTAAGAAATGAAAAATGCTACATGATGATGTCTAAAGGTATAGTTTTGGGACACTATATTTCTTCTGATGGAATTCAAGTTGATCCAGCCAAGATATTTGTTATTGTAAATATTCCAACACCAAAGAAGCAAAAGGATGTTAGGATATTTCTAGGCCATGTTAGTTATTACAAAATATTTATACAATATTTCATCAAGATGGCGGGCATTCTTTGTATTATTAGGAAAGGATATTGCCTTTGAGTGGACTGCAAAATGTGAGGTTACATTCTAAAATTTGAAGTAAATGTTAACTATTGGTCATGTACTAAGAGGACCTAATTATAACCTACCCTTCCACATCCATAATGATGCATCAGAACATGCCATTAGAGTTGTCTTAGGACAAAATGATGTAGTTCTAAATTATGTAATTTATTATGTTTTCAAGAACTTATAGCATATTGAACTCAACTACACATTAACAGAGAAGGAGTTCTTAGTGGTTGTGTATGTTATCAATAAATTCAGACACTACATCACATGTGATCTAGTGTTCATCCACATTGACCATTTTTCAATCAAATATTTGATCAATAAACTAGTAGTAAGTAGTAATATTATCAAAAAAATTCTCCTCTTGCAAGAGTTTGATGTCACAATATTGGATAAGCCTGGCAAGGACAATGTGGTAGCATATTTCCTTTCAATAATGGAGACTAATGATGAAGAATTGTTATTGATGAATCTTTTCCTTATGATCATTTATTTACTATCTCTAAAAACACCTTGGTATGCAGACATAGCCAACTATCTAGTTTCAGGTAAAACACCTCCACACTACTTATATTATGAGAAGAAATATATAGTTGAAAATAGTGTGCATTTTTCTTGGATAGCTAGATTTCTATTTCATACGGGAAATATCATGTCATGAGAAGATGTATAGATGATGAGGAAATATATGATGTCCTCTAGAGCATGCCACAGTGAACCTTGTGGAGGAAATTTTTCTACAAAAAATAACAACGCAAAAGTGTTAACAACTGGTTATTATTGGTCAACACTACATAAACATGTAACACTTTACACCAAGAGATGTGATAAGTTTCAAAGAATGGGAAATCCTACCAGATTTGATGAAATGTCAATGCAGCCTCAGTTTCTCTTGCATCCTTTTGAAAAATGGGGTTTGGACTTCATTGGCCTCATAGATCCTAAATATCAACAGAAGGAATACATCTTGGTATGCATAGATTATCTAACTAAGTGGATAGAAGTGAAGGCATTGCCAAGTTAGAAAAGTGAGAAAGTAGCCAAGTTTCTCTATGATCATATCTTCACCAGATATGGAGTTCCAAGGGATATTGTCATTGATCAAGGTACACACTTTACTATTAATGTAATTTTTGATCTAGCTAAAGAGTATGAAATCAAGCATAGGAATTATATGCCATACTATCCCTAATCTAATGCCTATGTAGATCTCTGACAAATAAAGAGATAGAAGTTGTCTTGACAAGACCATTGCACTTCACAGAAAATATTCGGCACAAAATGCTAAGGAATTCTCTTGAACTAGGAATAGATTTATCTGAAGCTCAAAGGTAGAGGATTCTCCAACTTAATGAGTTGTATGAAATAAGAATACATGTTGTGCATAATATAGAGGTAGTGTAGAAGAAAAGAATCAAATGGCATGATAGGTTCATAAAGACAAGATAATTTCAAGAAGGTGACTGGGCACTCTTATTTGACTCAAAGTATAAGGACCACATGGGAAAACTTAGGACAAGGTGGCTAGGTCCATATGAGATAGAGAAAATATTCCCTAATGAAGTTTTGAAGCTCATCAACATAGATCATGTAAGATTTAAACTATTTTTGAATGGCCACGGTTTGAGGTTGTGTAAGAAACTAACTAATAGAAGTACCTTCATGTAAAGCTTGATTCGAGAGGAGGTCAAAACAATATGGAAATAATTTCATCAGATTTAAAATCACAAGTTGATCTTGTTGGCTCATCTTCTCACATTTCGAGAGGATTGAGATATTTCGGTGGTCTTAATATATTCATATTTTGGAATACCTAAGAACAAATAAAAGTGTTGTGATCAGCCCTCTCGTTGATCAGTAGCACTCAACTAACATATTTTATTTTCTTAGATTTTTTGTTTTGCAAGGTTTTAATGTTAGATGGTTACAAGAATGTATGATATCCATCACAAAGAGAGTATGCAATGACTAAATATCCACTTGCAGTAGCATGTAGTAGATCCCTATTTTTTTTCTCATTGACAAATTCCATGATCACATGAAGAATATCAAAGCTATTTTTACATGTGAAAGATGAAGGAAAAGACAGGTTGGTACCCCCAACAGGCCGTGTTCCCTCCCTAGGAGTTATCTGATTAAAATAAGGAACAACCAATATAAATCCAACACATACATGCGGTGTCATAAATGGAATCTAAAACATAATAGTAATATTGCATATAGTAAAGCACAAATCAACAATCATGCACAATAATCATTCCAAACCAAAATTGAGATAAGTGCACTTAATTACCACTTTATTAAAGTATGATTAGAATAACTATTATTAATTTCAGATTTATGCCAATTTATTGAGTATTTAATGTATTTAAAATACCTCCACCTTCCTTTCCATGATGTGTCCCTCCACGTAAGCCCATGTTGTCATTTAACTTCAATTCACATGCTTCATGCGGTCACAACAATCAATGATCTCTCCCATCAAATGTGTTGCATATCCTTTTTGCGTCAAAATTTGAAATTACTCAAAACATTCACACAACTCAATTGAGTATCATTCTTCAAGAAAAAATTGTGTGATTGCATTTTGTGGCTGACCAAGCTACGGGTTCACGATGGGAGGAGACTTGATTCACCATGAACCCATAGAGCACTCTCTGCTTCTTGGAAACCCTTAAATTCTACATTACTTTCGATACAATGGGTGGTTTTATTACATAAATATATTCTATGGTTCCAATAAATCGATGGTTGCAAAATTTTCTACTACATTCAGAGATGGTGAAGCAAAGATAAAGGGTTTTTCAGTTCAAATTAGCGATGATGTCTTAGCAGAGGTAACAGGACTTCCTACATAGGGTGAACCATTCCATGAGAAAGAAAATCCGGAGGCATCCGAGGAAGGAAGATACTTAACAAAAATTCTCTCAAACCTTTTTGGTCTGAAGTTGTAAATTATATTATTAAGTACTTCACCTATGAGGGAAGATACTCTAGGCTAAACACAGTTCACTTTAAATTACTCAATCATTTGAAAAACAATAGACAAGTGAACGTGCCCAAATTTTTACATGAGATATTGAAGAAGATGTGTAGAGAGGAATAAATAGGTAGGTATGCACTATCATACTACCTCATCACCTTGATTATAAAGCACACTCTGTAGAGGGGTTATCCTGAGATAAGATGGGGAGATTTCTCAAGGACAAAAGATATAAATGGTTTGTTACAAAATCAAATGAAGAGGAGAAGAAGTTTTGGAATCTCTTCAATGCATGCATTTGATCCCATATTTCTACCTCTCAACTTGAACCACAACCGAGAAGAACACCCTGCCTCCGAAAATTTACCACCTATTGAAGAAAATCCTATTCCTGTATCCCCTGAAATAATTTTCATTGTTGAAACCCTTCTTGAATTTTCTATTCCTAAATCATCCATATCAACGGATAAAATAAATCTTATAATTCCACCCCTACACCATAGAGGTGATCTCATAGGCTAAAATATAAAAGACCAAAAACCTCCAAGTCAAGAAAATCCCAAACCATATCACATAATAGTAATGTGGAAGCTATAGAGGGAAACAGTTAGCTCACAACATTGGAAAAAGTGAAGGAGGTACGATGCTACATTTTTGAACAAAATTCCCTACATAGCACATGGAGGGACAAGAATACCAAGCCTAGAATGTGGAGATGAAGATTAGGAAAGAGGTTCATGTAGAGAGAGAGGAAGAAAAGGTTGAAGGATAAATTACATAAGAATACCTAAGGAGTGCATGGAGGAACATGCAGCAGTAGTTTCTACTAATGAAGTAGTTTGTGAAATGAAATACTCTGAGGAACAAATGGGAGAATAGATCGAAAAGAAAATTTCCTAAACATCTCATTTATCAAAGGGTAATGAGGAATAAATAGAACAAGATATTGGTGAAAAAATTACACATGTTGAGAATGTCATTGAGCACTTGGTCCATGGAATTGAGGAAGAGCATATTTCTATGGGAGTTCTACAGATACCAGAACATGCCCTTATACTTGCACAACCATTTTTATGACATGCTAGCATGTAGCCACAAATTTTTATCAAGGAAGTTATAAAAGATCCAGTTAAACTCGTCTATCGAGAAATGACAACATAAAAAATATGTTAGATTCTTTGGGTGAATCAATTTTAAACCTATGTAAATAGGTTAAAATCAAAGTATGAAAGATAAAAAGAACACATTTTCCAACACAAGAAAGAACTTGAGGAAAAAGATAAATAAATTAAAAGGCTAAAGAAAAATCAAGAAGAGACACTTAAGGTGGCCCATGAGATATTCAAATATAGGCATCCTTCTAATGTCTATGCCATTTTCTTAAAAGAAAAATATGTTATAGCTTACGCTTACATGTATCAAATCTAATATTCCATTTGACATTAGTGGAGTAAGAAGCTTCTTCAAGTTGTACCTAAATATCCCTCATGAAACTCAGCTTCTACTTTGTGAACTCTACATGTATAATTATTCTCTTAAATATGATAGGACTGGATTCCAGTCCTATACATTAGAGATGTTCTAGTTAAATCACTTTGCTCCTATTTTCATAATGAGTTGGATTAAGAAAGAAAAATGGAGGACTACATGCATCAAGAGAAATTACATTTTCTCATGTTCAGGGTTGAAGCTAATAACACCAAGTAAATTGTGGAGCAATATGGAAAGTATATGGAGAAGAAGGAAATCAGAAAAAGGTATGGCAAATGAGGAAAACATCTCATGAGGAATTCAGGGACATGATTAAAATACAATGGGAAATATATTTTACAAGCCTACATAATGCGCTAGAATAAAATTACTCCTAAGATGAAACCAAATGAAATGCATTCATACCCTAACATAATACCAACTCTAAGGAGAGTGAATGCATACATTCACATTGCCACTAGTTGTGCAGACAAATGGTTCCCAATTGCTTATCATCCCCCAATCTTCCACTTTCTAATACCACATTGGTTAGGTGATCCACCATTGAATGAAATAGCACAGGATAAAGTCATGAACATGCTCAAGATGAATGGAGGTTACTTCTTCACCAAACTAGCAAGGATGGATAAACCAATGGACTTTAGACGAGTATGTAGCACCATACAAGAAGAGCCAAAGAAATATAAATGAGGACATTCAAAATATTAAGCTTGGTGGTGTGATGAGTTGATTAAATTCCTTTTATGAATAACTCATCCTTTGTACTTTTGTTAATCCATTGAGGCTATGCCCTTGTATTTCCATGTCTTACTGTTGAACATTACCACTATAACCTAAACTTATGGCATTAATACTAATTAATATAGTTATGGCTAGTTAACTTTATTTTGTGGTATTTTGAGTATGCATTTATTCTCTTGATTACAATAATTTTTTTAATGATGTTTGTGTGATGTTACTCTTGTTTTCAAGTATCTTTTTATATGCAAAACTTATGCGCAACAAAGGACCCATCTGTAGCAGAATTAGTCTGCAGCCAAAGGGAATCACATATAGCCAAAGGACCTATCCACATCAACCCATCCACATCCAAAGTAAGTAGCCTATAGAAAAGGAGCTATGATATTAAATATACCTTGGAACATGGGGATGACACTCCAAATTGCATGTTTCGTGGAAGAGGTAATTCTGAACCGGAACATGAAACTGGATATAACTCAACTCTAGACACGGTGATTCATTACAACAAAATGAGGAACTAATTTATTGAGGCTGTTCAATCACTTAAGTTATGTGTTTTACATCTAAACACCCGGTGATTAATTATTTTACATGTATCAAATCTCCGGATGATCTATTTGAGATATTTTACTAGATTTGTATTAACTCCTATTCGAACTCTACTTCTCACACTTTGTTCTACTTAAAAAGAATATAAAATAAAGATATGAAATGTTAGAAAACAATAGTAGATCTATATAGATATTAGATAATAGCGAGTAGAAAATATATATATATGTTGTTTTGTATGCAGATGTAATCTTTATGCCAAATTAATAAGAATCGAGTTATGTTCATTAACTTCTAGCCTATAGAAAAGGAGCTATGATATTAAATATACCTTGGAACATGGGGGATGACACTCCAAATCTGCATGTTTCGTGGAAGAGGTAGTTACAAACTGGAACATGAAACTGGATATAACTCAACTCTAGACACGGTGATTCATTACAACAAAATGAGGAACTAATTTATTGAACTGTTCAATCACTTAAGTTATGTGTTTTACATCTAAACACCCAGGTGATTAATTATTTTACATGTATCAAATCTCCGGATGATCTATTTGAGATATTTTACTAGATTTGTATTAACTCCTATTCGAACTCTACTTCTCACACTTTGTTCTACTTAAAAAGAATATAAAATAAAGATATGAAATGTTAGAAAACAATAGTAGATCTATATAGATATTAGATAATAATGCAGTAGAAAATATATATATGTTGTTTTGTATGCAGATGTAATCTTTATGCCAAATTAATAAGAATCTGAGTTATGTTCATTAACTTCTAGGAACAAGCCTTAGAAGGGATTAACACCCAAGGAAGGGCCCACTTGTGGTTTTATAACCCCCTCCATAATTTTTTCTTTGTTTTATTGCATGGATAGATTAGAAAGTAATACATTCCTTTATCTGTATTCTGAATTGACAAGATTTTTTTAGTTATAGTATTTAGAAGCTATTTACTTTCATTCTGAGTTTAGTTGTTTTCAAGCTTTGTTATTTTAATCATTATAGTGACATAAATCAATTTCCTTACCTCCTAAATGCTTTGTAATCGTGCATACAACATTGGAATTATTAAAAGTTTAATTCCCTTGATTTAATGATTAAATGATTATAGATTAATAAACAATATATTAATTGTTGCAAGTTAATTTGCACCACCACCTTGAATGATTTTTTTGTTCTTTTATTCACACTCATTGTGTGGAATTTATCTCTATTGTATATGTTTGACCTTGGTATTTAATTACCTTAGTAAATTAAAGATTGACTAACCTCTTAGATATCATGTCACTATCATACATTTAATAAACATTTTGTGAAGACCTTTACACATATTTGTTGACACTAGCCAATGTCTTCATCATAATAACTTCCATGTCCTTTAATCAACCCATCATGGTCCTTAACCCCTTATTAAAACAATCGAGAGATTTCCTTACCTTCTAAATGCTTTGTAACTCGTGCATACAACATTGGAATTATTAAAAGTTTAATTCCCTTGATTTAATGATTAAATGATTATAGATTAATAAACAAAATATTAATTGTTGCAAGTTAATTTGCACCACCACCTTCAATGATTTTTTTGTTCTTTTATTCACACTCATTGTGTGGAATTTATCTCTATTGTATATGTTTGACCTTGGTATTTAATTACCTTAGTAAATTAAAGATTGACTAACCTCTTAGATATCATGTCACTATCATACATTTAATAAACATTTTGTGAAGACCTTTACACATATTTGTTGACACTAGCCAATGTCTTCATCATAATAACTTCCATGTCCTTTAATCAACCCATCAATGGTCCTTAACCCCTTATTAAAACAATCGAGAGATCTGAAATACTTTTTAGAAAGAAAAAAAAAGTTATAGTTATATATATATATGTATGTATGTATGTATGTATGTATGTATGTATGTATGTATGTATGTATGTATGTATGTATGTATGTATGTATGTATGTATGTATATCGAGTCTTTCAAGTATCTTTATCGGGCTATAGACGCCTAGATGACATGGGAGAAATGTTGTGACTAGAATCGAGATACATATATATTAGTGATATGGATGTATGGCTAGCAATGAAGCAATGTACGATCTCCTTCCACCCTTAATTCATTAATAAACTATCAAAAATAGTCATTCCTACACATTGGATAGTTTGTCTTCACTTATTGCTTGTGAAATCTTCACGTCGAAGCAATTAATTTTTATGTGCACATATTGGATCTTGATGAGAAAAAGGACTAGTATGTTACCAAGTGTTGTATGGAAATTTTTTAGACTCTTTCTTTAGTCCATTTTTTGTCTCATGATTTGTTCCTTTGGTTTATCGCTTTTCATTACTAATATTCTATCTCGTATTTTCCATATCTATCCGTAGAATTTACACTATTATTTTTATTCGTTCAAGACATCCATGTGCATAGATTTCCTTTTTAATATGTATGAGGGAAATTTTTCCCCATTTCAATAAAAAATCTTACACTTCTCTCTATCATATATTTCTTTGCCAGCTTTCACTTTAAGGCATGATCGCTCCTTCCTATCTTTTCCATTAGCTTCAGTTTATCATCTTGTTGAAATTATCCATATTGGCCTTGATTTGACTCTTTTTTCTCTTGTGTGTGTGTGTGTGTGTCTGTGTGTCTGTGTGTGTGTGTGTGAGAGAGAGAGAGAGAGATAATTTTCCCTTGTACATTCTCATCTCTCGTTGAGGGCATATTGACATTTTTTTCTCCTATACATAGTTTCAAAAACCTAGAAAATCCAAAAACATTCACCAAATTTGAGAATCCTAAACATTGGGAAATCCTATAAAATTCACAAACATGCACAAAATTTGAACAAAAACATTCATAAAATACTATAAAAATCATAAAAATTTCAAAATCTTATAAAATCCTAAACATTTATAAAATTTTAAAATCCAAAATATTCATAAAATCTGTAAAACCCAAAAACAATGAAAAACACTAAAAATACTAAACATTGGAAAATATACCACAAAACATCCTACTTCGGTGCTTTCTAGTTCTATGACACAGTATGTGGATCATCTTATGATCTTATTTCATCAACAAAGCTTATTTTCTTGTTATGTCTATCTTCCCAACATATATCATTGCTCAAGGAAGTTTCATAGTACATGTTTTCTTTTCCAAGGGACTTCTATGTCCTCCATCAAATCCCTTGCATGTATCCTTTATTGAGAAATCATCTTAACCCTTTTCATATAACTCAAACATTTGGTTACTAAATATGGGTTTAAAAACATTGGTACAATAGACTTGAACATTGTTTGTTTGAGTGTATTTATCTCGTGTTTGTTTGTTTCTTTATTTTCTCGTATTACATTGCTTATGTACTTTTCTTTGAGTTAGTTCTTTAGCATTGAAAAAAATAGGTATTATGGATTTTCATGTCCTCTTACCTTTTTATAGTATTCTTACATCAAATAAAGGTTAGTTTTGAGTCATGAAGCTATCTGACAAGTTACGTTACATTCTTCCCATCCCTCATCATATCCAATCCGTCATAAATATTTCTTCCCCATTCTAACTAACATTCCCTCTAACTAACCTTTTCTGTTTATTCTAACCTACTGAGACACATTTCTATTACTTATTTCTTACCCTCCCTCCAACCCTTGTATAGCCATAGTCATGATGGTTTTAACTATTGTGATGGCCTCTAGCTAACGCGATGGGATTTTCTTCGATATGATCATTTTTCTTTTCTTTTTGAGAATTAATTGACACCTTTTATCACCCCATTTATTCTCAAGGGGAATTTTCCATCCTACTAATTTTTCTTCTACCCATACAAAATAAAATTGTCTACTATCTTTGAAATGGCATCACTTGCGCTACACCACATCAAAGAGGGGAAAATGTAGACACCTAATTTCAACCACACAATTTTAATACTAAAATTGCACTAATTATCTTCTTTCCCATCATTTTGTTATAATTAGTGATTTTCCACTAATTAGCTAATATTCCTCATTTTCTCGGTCAATTAACAACATTTCGTTAATTAACTAGCCTCATCCCTCATCTTGGATGCCAATTAACGTTGTTTCATTAGTTAAAATCCTCTTTTAATTAATTAATTAACCATTATTAATTAATTAGACTTTCAATCTTTATTTAATTAATAAATCCTCTCATTAGTTACATAGAACTAATGGCAGGCCTTTGGCTGCCCTTTTTCCTTTGTCATGTTGGTTGCTCTTTTTAGGTTTTTTAATCAAAAAATGTAATGTTTAATATGCAGACTTTTCGTAGCCTGGCTCTATTTTGTGGTGGTCTGCAGTCAATTATTTTTGACTTTGCCTTCATGGCTTCTTGTTTGTTTGTTTGCTAAAATTGGTTTCTTTATGTACGGGGTTTTTTTGGTCCACTTAAAACCAAACTCTTTTTTACCTTATCTAAAAACAAAATCCCCCTCTCAAACCCTTCAAATTCTACTATTTTCCCTAAAAATTATCTCTAATTATCTTCTATAAGCTAAACTTGGCCTATGAATTAATCTCAATAATTAATTAAACCTTCCCAAACTCCCATGGGTTACTAACCTCTAATTAATCTCTTCTAATAATGTTTAACCTTTTTTAATTCTACATTCAATTTATCTCATATTCACTAGATTGCAAGTTTCTCCCAAATTGGAAAGCTATATAAGAAACCTAGTAGACCTTTTCATGCCTTAAACCTTTTTTTTGTAAGACATTTGATATCTCAAGAGAGAATTTCCCTCACCAAAAATGTTACATAATTGAGAAACCTATTTCCTTATGTTAGTAGGAGAAGATTCAAAAATTACACTTAATCCATATTGATGATATCTCTTCCACCTTAGTAAAACCCCTTTAATTGTAGGTAACTTGCATTTGGTTCACATAATGGAGCATCTACATATCAGAGAACATACAAACATACAAAGGGAGGTTTTTTGTTTAATGTTAGATTCATGTGTTATGTAATTTAGCTAGCTTTCCCTTTTATGCTCGATTTATTTAAGGACCTACTTGGTGTTAGGTTCATTCAATTAGTTTAGTTACATTCACCATGCATAAATATGTTGTTAATCTTTGTGATATCCCTCTCATACAAAATAATGAAGACACTACTTACATTGCACATCATTATCCTCATGTGATGGATTTGATTACTATTAATGTACATGATGAAATTTCTATTGATACCCATGATATTCCTCCTATTATATTTCACTCTCATCCACATGATGATAGATTCTTAATGCATACTTCTACACACTTACTTATATTTAGATCTTTGTCCCCTATGGTGGTTTCTACATATACAATACCTAAGGTTTTGGGATACATTCACATCTACCTTCACATTTTCACCATGACCATGGATTTAAAATATGTTAGTTATAAAAACTAATGATGAAATTCTAATTATATTATGCATATCAAATCCAATATTAGATCACTTATTACAACTTCTCCACCACAAGTTAAAATAATGTGTGCTGATTTGATATTGATTCTTGATGTTGTTACCTTACCCTCTTTCCTAACTTCTATGCATGAATCATATGTTATGGATACACTTCATCTTGTTACATCCATAGGGGAAATCAATCCCCCTTTTTCTACATTTATGTCTATAGTTTCTTCCATAGTCATAGGGGATAGTACATATAACTTTAATGCTTCTTATCTTCCCAAATTGTACCTATTACTTATCAATATTTCACCTATTATAGTTTCTCCTAATGGACACACTCTTATTGTTTATGTCATTACACTTACTACTCATGCAGTTGGAATCTTGGACTCTATAGGGTTCTCCCCTCACTATGTTGGAATTTTTCTATGGTATCTCTTATGTTACCCTTGTTACTCGATGACATACTATTGTTCTAGGTTCAAACATGAATATTGAGCGTGCACTTACATTCATGAACCTCACTTTACACATGCACACACTAAGGGGAAACTTTACTTCCCTTCCTAGTCATAGGATCTCGATTCTAATAATATAAATACTTCGATGTTTGCAAATATCCAAAAACATTATCTTAGTTCTTGGTTGGATGTATATTTTTTTTCTTATACTATTTCATGTTGCACTTTTCCTATCATATTATCTTGATTCATAGTATGTTATATCCTTTTACATGTATATATGCACATTCATACGGTAATTTGAGGTGAATGGAATCCATCGACAAATTATCACATGATGCATGATGCTTGACATTTTCTCTACCAGTCTGTTGAGGCTCCTGGGAAAATACTCTCCCTATCCTTTCACATTAATGTGTTATCATTGCAATATTTACTACTTTCATTTCTCTTTCATTTAGATATATACATTGTGACATACTATTCATTATTCTAACATGTTAATGGGTGCTTCATGTGTAGAATTTTTCTTGCAAGCTTACTTCCAACCATGGTTATCTACTTATCCTTTTAGACAAAAAATATGCACTTATTACAATTACATCACACCTCTAAAATGTTATTATATGCATGATTTCCAAGTGTGTATATTAAACACAGGTGACACTTTTTCTTAGTCCTGTTTATTAGTTTCGACTGACTTTGATTGTGATTTTGCCTCTTATTTATTGCAAGTATCTCTTTTGGTCGGTTCACATGGATCTTTATCATTGTTCATGGCGGTGTTTTTTTCTTGGCTTTGAGATAGTATCACCTAGTGAGGACATTAATTTCCTAGCACTAGTTTTCCTTACTGAGACCTTTTTGCCATGTTACTTTATTTCCAACTTGTCAATTTATTTAGGGTCTTTTCTTATCTTTATTTCATTACCTAGGTCACATTTTGGTGTCACTAAGTGTCGAATTTAAAACAAAGAAGTCATATATATACATAACCCACTAATTATTATTAGGGGAAGGAAATTTTGGGCTATCACTCTCTATCTACCATCTATAAGAGCAAAACTTGTGGATTACATTTTGGGTTGCAATATTCACTGCATAGGAGGGCTTATTCTAATTTCCATTTCACACATTCATCTTGGGGAAAGTGGTCTTATCCCATTATCTTAGTGCTACTCTTGAGATAAGGAAAACCTAGCTTCAATGGACATAATTCAAATCACACTCTATAAAAACTAGATAGAGTATTAAATGTAGTGCGGCGCTTGGTGACAATCACATTAGGGTAATTGTTTAGGTCATTCCAACTCAAAAATATGTATTATTTATTTCATTAATGTTTTCTTAAGATTTGTGTAGGTATCTAGAGTTTTTTTGGGTATACGTGGGATACATAAACTCTACAAAGTGAAATGGATGCAATAAATAGCAAAAGTAAGAAACTAAGTTTAAACCACGAAAGACCATAAGAAAAGTTGTTACAAGGACACTAACACCTATATCATACACTAGCTCCCAAGGGAGTCATATCCTACTTTGGGTGATCTTTTCTAAAGAAGTCTTGGGTCTTATTTTTCTAGATAGAGCTCACACACTCTAGATCCAACCTACTCTAATCATCTTCTAGCCAAGAAATAGCCCGAGATATTCCGATATAATTTAAGTCACTCTTAGCTCCTATCTTGAATCCTTGTATTTTTCATGTTATATCTTGTTTTTTTATTACTACATTCATTTGATATCATTCATCTAATAAATATTTAAATTATTTGGTGATTCTATTTATTTATCAAACCCTAGTTTTCCCTAGGATTCTTCATTTAGTATATACTTTTTGGCTTATCAAAAGATGTTATAAACATCCTAAACCTCCTTCATAAGTATGAATCTATTCATATGAATAGAATTCATCCTTACTTTACAAATAACGAAGAGGAATATTCCTTACACCGTAAGTCACATATTATTGCCACATGTCATCCTCGATCCCTCATTTCTTTAAAAATATTTACAACCCCAGTCCTGATGTTGTACTCTTACCCCTATTGAGGCCACTAGTTCTTATGAATATGATAATGATGTTGCTTCCATTTCTACAAATGATACATGTGTTAAAAAAATTCAATTATTTAGATGAGGAATGTATTATTAATGATGTTTTTGATACCCGTACATCTATTGATATTGTAGATGTTATCATCAATGGTCCTTGCCTTACTTCTTCTTCTCCTCCACTTACATATTCACAAGCCATTAGAATTGTTCATATTCTTGTTACTAATGATATTCAAGTCATTCCCTCTTATTATCCACTAAGTGTGGCTTTATTGACCATTGTCCCTCAAAAGTATTATCTATCTTCATCCACCTCTTGTGCATCTTCTAATGATGTTAATACTCATTTTTATTTGCCTCATGTGTTAAAATATGTAAAATTTCATAATTCAGGTGTTTCTACTCTTGATGTTTCCAAATATAGTATACATAATGATGATCATAAGAATAGTGTGTATATTACTTATATTCCTTCTTCTTCTAAACTTGTTGATTAAAGTGTGCAGATTTGACACCCTCTCTCTTTGGGGGTTTACCACCATCTTCTATAGTATTCTCAATATAAATTTCCATGGTAATTCCTACCTCAAACTTCTGGGGTTTATTATCCCTTAGGTAATAGGCTTGATTTTTTTCAAATGCATCAGAATACTTGATCATATAAGATTCATCACTAGGTCTTAAATTAGTTGGAAATATTTTTAAAGTTTTTTTGAACCTTGTATTAAAATATTGCACACATTCATTAGGTTTCTTATTTATATTTTCAAATTCTAACAGGAGGAACCTAAGTTCAATCCCATCACCATATTGGATCCTAAATGCATTTCTCATTTCTTCCCAAGAATTAATTGACCCTTCAGAAATGATTTAAACCATTCTCTAGCATCTTCCTCTAATGTGTGCATAAATAATTTTAAATAGACATCCTCATATTCATCTCTATATTCAGACATGATATTCTGGAATAATTTAAGATGTTGATCACCACTGATGGAATTTTTTACTTAAAACTTAGGTAATCTATTTCTAATTTCATGGGTACTTCATTTGGATAACTAGGTATACCCTCAAAAATTATGGTTCTAAAGTCATTAAATGTGAAAGGAGTATGGGGATCAGGATGATCCATATTTTTATGAATGGGATTTTCGGGAGGAATATCGGTGTTGTGAGGATTCCCGAAAGTATCGGTCTTAAAACCAAAGCCTCTATTCTCATTTATAAATAAATGGATGGGTTCAAGATTTCTCTCACCATATTTAAGTGTATAACCTTGTTGGAACAATTAGTGAATCTAGTATCCATGGATATTTGACTCAAAAGTGTCGAAGAGCTAGAATAATTTTTAACCAAGGGTAAATCACATAAATTAGAGGGTTATGTGGCTTTACCTTTTGATCTTTAACCTCCTACTGGTGTCTATATCTGTTTATTCCTTCTTTGTGATGCATTTCATTCAAGAAGAATATTTTTAGCAAGATTTGACTTGAAATAAGACCTTAATCCTTATAGTTTTTCAAGATGGAAAGTTATCAAAAGAATATATCAAATAATACAAAATTAGTTTAACCTAAAATTAAGGATAGAGTCACCACTGTATATTTTCACTCTAGAAATGTTAGATTAACTCGAATGTTGCAGACTTTGAAAATTCACTCCATAAACAACAAAGAAAAGAAATTGATAAACCCTTGTAAAACCCACAAAACAACCCCAACAATGGTATTGATATTTAGATGAAACCTTTAACTCCCCATAAATTACATCGAGAGAAATGTTGGTTCCTAGTTTTACACCCCACAAAGTTGGAAAAAAATCACCGATGAGATGGCATAAAAAGGGATAAAAGTAAAATGTGTCATTTGTAGCTGGGGACAAATTTAACACTCTTTTATCACCAGTCCAAGTAATAAATAGGAGAAATGTACAAAGGAATTGGATATCTCTTGCTACTTTTGGCTCTTCCTAAATCCAAGATGAAATAACCCAAAGGGTATCTTGAATAAAGGAGTAATAATACGGGTTAATCTCCTACAAATATTGGCTAGTTAATCGATCAAATTTTAGCCATAGATGTAATGTTCACTTAGAGATTTATCACACAGGACATTACATACACTTAATACTTTAGAAAAATATGATCCCAATCATAATTGAAAATTATTATGTTAAAAAATTTGGATGGAATGGTGTTTGGTGATACTGAACTTCATAAATCAAAGAAAACACACTCATAATATGCAGGAAAGAGTAGTTTTTAGGAAAACACGTGTAAAATGACTTGAGTTAATGTGATTTACAGAGGTAGAATTGTAGAATAGTTAGTTAAAAAGGGGGGTGGTGGATCTAAATGGGGAGAAATAATTGTGTTTACCAATTCAACCTTTGACACTCAAAAATGTAGAAATCCAGAGATAAAGATGATATAAATGTCAATGGGGCATTTACATTCATTGATACCAAGTTCCTACAACTACTTCCACATAATCTTTAGAATCTCAACCACAAACACTTATGCATAATATTTTAATGAAACCTTTATGGCTTCAATTAAAAAACAATATACACTCATGAAATATAATTAATTATCCCAAAATAATACTACAAGAAGGATTTTTAAACTAAGCTAATGTTGCAAAGTAACACTATAATACTGCATTCATTCAATAACCAATCTATTGCAAACACCAGGAATAATTCCTTTGTATTTAATTGATTCAATAAACATAATATCACATCAAAACTTAAATTCCTTAACTATACTCTCATACATCTTCAAAATTCTTGGTTGATCATGGAATACAACTCTGTATATGTCAATTCAAGGGATACATACACAAGATACTCTCGGTGATTGCTAATGACTATACAATGTAATCAACTTAGCATAAACCCAAAAATTTGAAATCCTTAGAATGAAGATAGGCCTTCATTATTATAAAAAAATCCATAAGGGAATATACTAAAAATAACCAAAACCTATAAAAGATGGGATTTTAGTTCATGATGTGCTAAAATGGATGGAGAGTTAACTCTAACTGAAAATATCCAATCTTGATGTGTGAATTTAGAGCGGTTATAAATGAAGATTAAACCCATGGAGGAAAGATAATATTTTTCTTACCAACAAATTATTTTGTCTTTTACTTTCTTGTTATCATTCCATTCATGCTCATAGGAAAATTTTGTTATGATATGAAATCATTCTTTATGTGCACTCCTAAAGAGTTTATAGTACATGTAATAATTTGACTTTATTTCTCCTTTTGAAGGAATAACCAATTGTAAATGATAAATAATGACGGGAATAAAAAGAAGGGGAAGTTAAGTATATTTGAGGTTGTTTTTCTCACTCCTGATTTGTTCCTCTAAATTTTCTATGTATGGATCCAACCTTTTAAACATTTCCATAATGGGATCTTCATCAGGTCTAGTATGATAAATAAATATAACCTCTTTCTCATAAAAAAATGATATCAAACTCGCTTAAAACAACATTCTTCCTCTTTGATATTTTGTCCAATTTATGTACACATCCTACCAATTGAATAAACCTTTGAATTGATGAATAATTAAAATATTTTGAAGACCCCAACTCACCCTTAATATATTGTTAAAGGATTTCAAATAGCTTATTCACATCTATATCTCCTAGGGTGTGAGTATCTTGAATGGAATCACATTCTCAATATTACAGTCAATATTACAGCTTAATATCATCAATATACTTTCATGTTTTATCCTTCATGTCTTAGAGTTTGCTTATGTAACTTCCTAAAGTGTTCATCCTTAATTTAATGAATCTCTCGTAATCATATTGTCTTCCTCTAAAATATTAAGGCACAATGCCTTTCCTTTCCACCAGCTCATTATTCATGGCAACAATGGATTCAAGATTTTTAGCATTCCATCCTAATACTCCATCTCATTCTAATACTTTTCAATTAGTACCTTAGCATCTTTAGTTTGTTCGAACACATGTTTATAGAAATTAGTTATAGTTTTTAGGACCTTGTTTCCTTTTATAACTAATTCCTCTTCCCATTTCTCTATATTATTTCCCTTACATCTTAAATTATTAACAATAATCAATTATTTAGGGGTGATGGTAGAAGCAACTTCTTGATTCTAAGCAAGAGGGTGCAACCACTTTTACACATAAGATGACAATATATCAACTCATTCTTTCGGTTTCTTCTTTGTTTCCGTATGCTTATCTATTATCCGGAAGAGGCCTCCCATTACAATTGTGACCTCATGCTTTAGAACCTGAGTGGTTACTTTCCCTAATGAGACTTGTGTAATTTTATACTCATAAGGTGTAGCATCATCCATCAAAATGTCACCTTTTAGAGGAGAAATCTCAACCAATCAGTTATATTATTAAGGACATTTTTGCATTTTCTAATTAATTCCTCTTCCCATTTCTCTATATATTTTCCCCTACATCTTAAATTTTTTAATAATCATCAATGCATTAGGGGTGATGACAGTAGTAACTTCTTGATTCTTGGTAGGAGGGTACAACCACTTTTGTACATAGGTTTACAAGATTTCAACTTTTTTTTTCATCTGGTTCTTTCTTTCCTTATCCCTATCCATTTTCTAGAAGAGGTCTCCCATTGTAATCATGACCTCATGCTTCGACCCTTAGTTGTTGCTTTCCCCAACAAGAATTGTGTAATTTGATAATTATAAGGAGTTGCATCATCCCTCAAAATTTTAACTTGTGGATTAGGAATCTCCATAAATATATCTCTTTGTGGCCCCATGATAGTTCTTGGCATAATTCTATCCATTTTGGGTGCCATATGTGCTCTCACATATATGATACATTTAATGTCCACTTCCTACAACTGAAGTTTCACATTTTTCTTCCTTGGGAGTTTTTTTCCCAACCATCCTTCACTTGGGGTATTACCCTCTCCTTGGGTTTTTTTCTTTTTTAAGTACATGGAGCAACAAATATTACTCATAAATCAGACAGGGTGAGACTAGAATTATGAATTTTCTCTTTCAGGGTTTCCACATTATCTTTTTATTATAGAAGGGTTGGGTGTGAGATAGTTGCATCATTTGGTCTTTCCATTTCAACATCAACCCCTGGCTCCTTAGATGGAGATAACTATTTGGATGGATCTTCTTGTTTATCAATTTAATCATAAGCCTTCATTTCTTCTATCCTTTCTACAAATTCATGAGTTACAATTACTCTTTGTACTACCTCTAAGGTTGATTAGAGAGGATCCATTTATGTAGATTATTTAACCTCAGTGGTTGGATTTACTTTGGTCTCTGGTTGTTTCTCCTCTACTATTGTAGCTTCCTCTATGATAGATTACTAAGATAATGTTAGGAGCTTCCCCTATTATTTTTTTAATACAATTTGAGTAGGTGTTATATGGATATATTGCAGGATAAGGTTATCCCCAACATCTTGACATAAACCATCCAATAAGTCAATAAACACTTGTTTATGAGAATTCTCTTGCACCTCACACTCCATAACTTCAACTAGTTCAACTTTCTTTTCTTGAATAGTATATGGTAGGGACCTCTATTTTTGACAAAGTTGTAGTGGTATCAACCATATTGGGCTCCTCTATTACTTTGGAAGGAGTCTTAGGGCCTTTGGTAGCTCTAAGCATAGTTGCACTTAAAAATGCTTATACTGTAGGATTCACCACATTTAATTTCTTTCCCCTTACAAAGTGCTTGATTTTTGGATCATCCTCCTCCTCAGGAACAGAACCCAAGATTGGAACCATTCTTAATATCTCTTGTGATATTTCTTCCATCATCCTCTTTATTTACTTGATAATTATTTAATAAAAGAATAAGTTTCACCTGCCTAGATTTCCTCATGAGAAATAGATAGGTTGGGATTTTAGGTATGAGGGGCATAGCTTGAAGTGGAGTGGCGTGTGTGATAGGTGCATTTTTCAATTTTCTCATCAACATTTCCTCTATCTTTTGTGTTAAATGGGACACATTAGTTTTTGTCTTTCTTTTATCTGCACTTTATTCCTCTACTACTCTAGATGTTGGTCTTTTGGTATAAATTTAATGTGATTTTCCCCTTAGTATGTCCAAACTAGCTACTCCCTTTAAAAAAGGTGGAAGAACATCCTTAACTACCCTAGAAGCCTTGTATTCTCTCAATATTGTAGTATAATTAAGATAAAATTCAACACCTTTGTAGATGATCGAGAGAGATTTATTCTTATGAGATTAGTTTTCCTCTCATGCGAGATGGGTTCACTCATGGTTTCTTCAATCAAGGGGTGCCACCGGATGAGATGTTATGTTTTTTTCAATAAAATATCTACTTACCACCTCTTATATTTTGTCAAACCCTTATGACCAATTATAATTTTAAAATCAGTAGTTTAAGATACATTCATTTGGAAAAAATACCTAAGTATCACCTCCTCCCCATCCTTATAGTCCATCCATTAGTCATTATAGTGAGGCTCATGTTCATAACATATGTGAAGGAATTCTTGTAGTATCCACTTGATGTCTTAGTTTAGTCTAGCTTGGAATGTCTACATGATAACTCTATTCATCTCAACATCCAAAAGTCTATCCTTGACTATTTTAGGACATGTGTATCTCCAAATAGTGATTGGGAACTTAACATTAGTTTTATGCTTCCCTACTATAAGGTTGTGAACTTCATCAAGTTGTCTGGATAACTCAAGTAATGCCCATTTATCATCTAATCACCTAGGAAACATATATGGAGTTCCTTGAAACCATTCACCTTGATGTATGTTAAATCTTTGAATTAAATGAAATAGAACCCAAATTAATTAATTACTTCCCTACTATTAGGTGACATCCTATACTACTCCTATAAAAGTTTAGAGATTCAAATGATAGGAGTAAATAGTGCATCATGGGCCCTTATGGAAACATCCTTCTTTGACTTTCCAAGTTGAGTTGTGGGTATACATCATATACTCTATATTCAAATAATTCCTTGTTCCTTGGAATTTCATGAAATGAATTTTGGCATGCCATATTGTAAACAAAATAGGAAGTCATATAAAACTCATATTTCTTTCTAGAACCTTCTTGAATCCATATTTTTATTTTGATAAGTTGATCATGAATAGAATTACTAATCAATTCTCCCCAATGAATATGTGCTTTGAAGCTAACAATGATTTGGATGTACCTAAACATCCAATCATGAAATTAATAATTATATTCATTACCCTCAATTATATTTAATATGGTGATGAAGTCTCCAACTTATTCTCTCGAAGTCGGCTCTCGTCAACCTCTTAGGAATCCTTATAGAAAAAATTCTTAGTTTCAAGAGCCATTGATTGTTCTTTATCATTGAGAACTTAGAATAGTGAGATACTCACAACTGACTTGTTGATTCGGTGATTACATCTACAACTCCCTCCCTTTCAGGAAGTCAAAACATTTCATCAAATTTTTCTAGGGTCAAGGAAATAACTTTAACACCACTTCCATCAAGAACCACCCTAGTTTATGGATTATAATTATCGGGACATACCCATACCAGTTCTTGGTACTAAATTAAAAGGAGAAAATTAACAACATCTAAATAAATATAAATTTTATGAATTTGAGGACATGAAATCATTCATGTCAATCATGTGTAGCCTCTAAAATAACTCATTCATATTTGAATTTCCCAAATCTATGTCGGTTATTTTATCTAGATAATACATAATATGGGACGAGATAGGAGTTCCAAATTATTGAATCTTCATGGTGGCCAATGTGGTGGAAAAAATATTTTGAGAAGAAAGGAGGAAAGAACTAGATGTATTAAAAAGATAACTCATCTCACAACCGAGCATAAACCTGCAACATGAGAAAAATGAAAATATATCACGTTGAAAGACTTACCTGTCACAAATATAGTTACAATTTCTAGTTTTAGGCTGAAAGAAAATGTCAAAACACTAATTTAACTTTTAAAATACTCCAATGCATCTCATCTATAGGATTTAGGGATTTTCTTTCAAACATATAATCCTCGTACGTATCCATTAATGATGGAAATCCTCCAAAAAAAATCATATTCATATATGTTGATCCTTTAGCTCAAGTTTAAAAGTGGGACATACACTTAGATTGATTGGTTGGGTATATGAGGTAGGGGAGTGATTGGCATCTTTTCAAAAACTAGGAACATGAAAGCTATAAATTTTTAAGGAACATCTATCCCCGAGGTTCTCTTACAAAATTCTACATGTCATTTTTCGGGCCTAGGATATGGGGTGGTTGCTTGCAACTTAGCGAAAAACTATAAAGTTATGAATTTCTAGGCTACAATGATGTTTTCTTAGTCAAGTGGCACTAGATCATGCCACGGGTTCTCATTTTTGTGCTTCAAGATGGGGGAGAAACTTGTAAATTAGTTACAAATTGCAAAGTGAAGAGAAATACCTGTCTAATACTTACAAGATTCCTCAAATATTCCCTTTTCATACTCGAAAGTTTCTTTTTAGTTTGTAACTTCATAAAAAATTTAAAACTACCTATAATGTCTACTTACACCTAGATGACTAGAAAATTTCATTGTTGGGCATCATAGGTGACATTATAGGTTATGAAATAACATGAATGCAATCTGTAGAATTTCATAAGGCATAATTTTTGAGGTAAGGGATTCATTCCAAGGAACAATTATACAACCAAGGCCATTAAGACCTCACCCATATACCCTAGGGCCTAAAAAAATTACAAAATATACAAGAAACACACAAATTATTAAAATGTTATATCAATACAAATAATTGACCCTACTACAACAACATGGTTTAATCAAGTATAAATCATGGGATAGTGTAAAATATTATAAGAAGTTGTAATCCCAAGGAGACAACATAAAAACATGATAAGAAACCACAAGGCATACAGAAATGCATTATTTACATAGAGGATCAAATCAAGTGCCAACAATGGCTCTTTCTTGGGGATGGAAACCCCGGCAGTGTCATAAGAACCACAAAAACACTCATGGATGAAGTATACTAGATGCATAATCTCTTGGGCAGGATTCGTATAACAACACATCTAATCATGTATAATTGGAACACCATGAGCTCAAAAATAAATAAATAATTGACCATAGGGGACCATAAAGGGAAAATAAAAAACAAAAAAAACAAGAACAACAACAACAAAAATATACAGTATACAACAATACACAAGGAAAAACACTTTCAATCCAAAAAGTGTTTGAGATGCCTATTATTAATAGTTATCTCAAACAATTTCCCTTCCAAATATCTTAAGAAAAAGTTATTTTCTCTAATGTTGGCATCCATGGAGTAAGGGTTCATCCATAGTGCATCAAACATGCCATGTTTTCCTTTATCTTCATGCATGTTATCCTGCAAAAAAAAAAAATCACCAACATGGAAGTTTCTTTAAGTGGCCTTTTTATCAAATATTTTCTTAAGTTTTCTTTAAATTTAATGTTTCTTTGATTAGATTCTATTTTGACCTCATCAAGCTCAATGATTTGGTTGATCTTGGAAACATAAGGATCAACACCCTCTCCATCTCTCAATTGTTTCATAAATTAATAAACAGACAACTAAAAATGAAGAGGAAAGAGATCTTGAACACCATACACCAACTCAAATGGGCTCTTTCTAGTGGATCTATTTGATGTAACCCTATCATCCCATAAGGAAATTTTGAGTTGTTCACCCCATTTTCTTTTGTTTACTTCCAATGTCCTTCTAAGTATTTTGAGAAATTTTTTGTTGTTTGATTCAGCTTCCCATTTCCATGAGGGTTGTAATTGGATGAATATGTGAGGTTTATTCCATATTTATGACACATGGTTATCATAGGTTTGGTTTTGAATCTCATAGAACAATCTACAACCAGTTTAATAGGAACACCAAATATGTAAATTATGTTTTTAAAAAAACATCCATAACCACCGATGTGTGGCCCTATTGGTGGGGATTGCTTCAACCCACTTAGTAAAATAGTCGGTTTCCACTAATATCCATTTATGTCCTACACTATAAGGATCTGACATTTCACCAATAAAATCTAACCCCCATTGTTTAAATGGAGCCTCTACTAAAACAAGTTACAAGGGGAGATATCTAGAAGCTTTCAATCTACCGAGAAATATTTGAAGTCTTCACGTTTTCTTACCAGTGAGCAACATCCTTTAAAAGAGAGGGCCACCATACCCATCTCTCTTAATTTTGTGATTATTCACCTTTACAAGATATTGACCACCACACAATCCCTCATGAAACTCCCTAATTAGCAAAGAATCCTCATCTTTAGTTATACATCTTAATAATACCCCTTCAAGAAATTTCTAAGCCAATCCAAGATCTATCAGATATATTTTTAGGACACCAATTCTAGGGTCCTTCTTTTATTCTTATCCACACTTGTATGACGGTTTAAATTTTACAAATAATAAATAATGTCCTGGTACTAGATAGATGCACTCAATTTTTATGGGGATGTTGTTCATCATTATTAACGTTGTGTACTTTAACAACTTGTATATTTACTCCAGCCATCGACCTTTCCAATCCAAGGCCCCTTACTAGCTTGGTGGTCTCGATATCCATATCATACTCCTAAAGTTTATCAACCCATCTACACCATTTCATTGGCACCTCCATTTTTCTATGGATATATTTAACCATGGTGTGTGGTACATAGGAAATGACCCTGGAGCTTAAAATGTAGTGCCTAAAAATTTTGGTAGCTTTTGCCAAGGCAAAATCTTATTTCTCCATAGTATAATACTTTAATTCAAACCACTACAAGAATATTGAAGAAATAAATGGGTCTTTCATGACCCTCATCATATTTTTACAAGAAGACAAAGCAATAGTAAACTTGGATGCAAAGTAAAATATTTTAATTTCCTTCTTATAATTAGGACTAGCCAATACAGAGGGAAATCTTCAATGCGTATTTTACTCCTTTAAAATATTGAACCTACTCATCACCCCACTTAACTACCTTATCCTTTTTCAACATGATTATGATAGGTAAAGTGATCTCAGCAAAATTAGATATAAACATTCTCACAAAGATTATCTCGATCAAAGAAGGATTGTATACCCTTCTTATATTATGGAATGGGTACCCTATCTATTGTTTCCACTTTTTCATGGTTATTCATAACCCCTTCATGAGACACAATGTTCCCAAGAAATTTGGCCTTTTCTACTCTAAAGTGGCATTTCCTTGTATTCAATGAAATTCCAAATTCTCTACATCTAATCAATATTTTTTCCAGTGTTCCAAATGATCACCTCTCTTACTAGAAAAAATAGTTATGGTATCTTGATAGACTACTATAAATTCATTCATAAACCCATAAAATGTAACATCAATGGACCTCTCAAAAGTGGCCCATGCATTCATCAACTTGAATTTCATTATGATATAAACATAAATTCCCAAGAAGTAGTGAAAGTAGTTTTATATTTTTTTGATTCCTTGATTGCCACCTAAGAGATACCATCCAGAGTAAACAATAATTTAGACTATGTTACCTTTTGTAAGATGTTGTCCATATTTAGTAATGATTAGTTATCTTTACGTGAAGCATTATTCAAATTCCTAAAGTCCACACATAACTTGATATCGTCATTCTTATTTCTTGTTAGAAATAAGTTGGTAACCTAAGAGGAATACCTAGTTTTCTCAATAATACCACCACCTTCATATTCTTGAGTTGATCCTGCATTTTGGCTACAAGAATGGGGTTGATTGGTTATTAATTTTATATGAAAGGATTAGTATGGGGCTCCAAATTAATTTCATGTCTTAAAATATCATCCCCATAATACTTCAATTCATAATATGACTAAGCAAGGCAATCCTGATACATTTTTAGTAGTTTATTATAAGCTTATTTTTATTCTATATCTAAGTTTCTTCCTACCCAAACTTTCTTAGGATCTTGAAAAGTGCCTAGGTTATATTGAATAATATCTCTTGGTATGTGATTCTATCATGACTAAATATTTCTAGCACTATCAAAGGTATATTTAAGGTTGAATAGCCCCCTTTGGGATTGTATTTTTTAACTAGATCACTTCCTTCCCAAATAAGGTTTATTTTACATCACATACTCTATCATATGTTATAGATCAATCAATTTATTTGCAAAGTTTCCTTGACAACCCAAGAATATTTTTATATGTGATTCATCATCGAACACTTGTCAATGTTGAATGTTATCAGGTATAGAAGGTATCACCAACACTTCATCCTCAAAAAGCATTTTGGGGACACATTTTCATTATCATACTAAGCGACTCAATACTTATCAACCTCTTGTTTGTGGAATTATCACTCCTTTCATGGTATTTAATATTAAAAGTTTCAAATACTTTAATCAAATGCCATACAGACTTTCGTACTATTTTAACCTCTAATTTTTTGTTGCATATCATTTTTTATCTTCTTTACAACTAACTCTAAGTTTTCTTTCAAAATTAGGTCCTTAATTCCATACCTCTAAGAAATATTCAATCCAAGTATAAGTGTTTCATATTCAAAGATGTTTTTTTGCACTCAAAACTCAACTTAAAAGAAAAACTAAGAGATCCATGTACTGGGGATACTAACACAATACCATATCCATTTCCAATGTTAGAACATACTCCATCAAAAAGCATGGTCTATGGAGCACTGAAATCCTCCAATTGAGTGTTAATGTCAAGGAACTGATCATTAAAATCTGAATTCCAAGTCCATATCAGTATACAGGACATCATATGACTCATTCATGGGGTCCTCTAACAAGTTCAATATTTTTTCCTCCCTATGCAATCTTGACCATCATTCCCTCCAAATTTATGGTGGAAAATAACATATCTATCTACACACTTCCCACAACACTTGCTACCCATTTCCTTGACAACAACATCCCCCACTTAGTAAAGAAATCAATAATAATAGCATTCATTGTTAATAATTTACAGGGTAAGCCACCAATTTGTATAACCAAACCTATCACATAACCAAAAGTAGGTACCTCTCTATAATATATGGCATAACATTTCTCAAAATTAGATGTTATCTTTATAACCAATTCATTCATAATTTCTAGTGGCGTGATATTTCATGAAGCGCCAAAATCAAACTTATAATTATGCATAATCCAATCATTAACAATTAGTGTGGTGAAGAAAAACTCCAAATCTAACTAGATATCTACAAGGGAGGCACCCAAATAAAATTTAGGGGATGGCTCTACAAGCCCTTAACATTCTTCAATATCATTCTCATCAATAGGAGGAGGAATAACTTTATTGAAAACAATATGTTCCTTAGAAATAACATCATCGTTGAATCCCTAATATTCAAATGATCTTCTCCTATGCTCAGGAATCCTAAGCAACTCCACCAAATGGACAATGATTTTTATTCTCTTAGGATCTGGGCCATGTCATAGATATTGTATTTAGGAAGGGATGTACTTGAAGGAAGAGTAACTACGTTTTCAAATGTAATATATTTCTTTAAATTATGAGAAATGGGATGGATACTTGGACTTGGATTAACAACAAGGTTTTTACATGGTACACTTTTCTTGGGAGTATCCTTGGGAACATTAGTGAGGATAGGAATTTTAGCTTTAGAGTTTGGGGCAGGTCCCTTGAATTTCCTATTCCTTAAGTTATACTCCTTTTCTTGTCCAACAATCACATTTATCAAAATTTCCCTATCATTCTTGGAAGATATTTCCCCATCATTTTTTTTATCATTAAATCCCTTAAATATTCAAATTCGTGATTAGGAAATTTAAAATAATGATCCATATCAATTAAAACATTAATTTTAAAAGTAAGAGAATACACCTTGTTAACATTGGCCCATAAATCACTAACAAAGTCCGAGGCATAGAAGATTAGCAAAAGATGTAAACTATTCAAGGTTTTCTGGTTTTCAAGAACGCATGCATCACTAAAATTAGATCCAGAAACATCATCATCAAAAATTGGTTACCCACAAGGAGCATGAGTTAGTAAGCATGTATCACACCATTCAATGGTGTGATCCTCTTCTACAACTACAACTCTTCTTCTTACTAATGGATCAGAATTACTTTGTTATTTATAAATGAATTTTGTTTATCACATTTACCCACATGTCTCTTTCCTTTATCATCAGCTCTATAATCCCCTTTATGGTGACTCCCAAATATATTTTGTCCTTCATTCTAATGTTGAACTTGAGGGATAAGAGATAAAACTTTCTTTACTCTGGCTAATTTGTAGGAAATTTCCTTAATTTATCTAGCAAAGGTATTGAATACCTCCTTAATATAAATGGATTTACATGCTTAAGGATTCTCATGTTTAACAATTTTGACACCCCTCTCTTTTTGGGTTTACTAGTAGCATTATATTATTCTCAATCTGAATTTTCATGGTAAATGCTCTGCCTCAAACTTTTAGGGTTTTTATCCCTTAGGTAATAAGATGAATTTGTCAAACACATCAGAATACTTTATCGAAAAGATTCATCATTAGGTCTTAAATTACCTGGAAATCTTGATAAATTTTTATTAAACCTTGTATTAAAATCTTACACACATTCATTAGGGTTCTTCTTTATATTTTCAAATTCTAACAGGAGGAACCTAGGGTCAGTCCTATCACCATATTGGATCCTAAATGCATTTCTCATTTCTTCCCAAGAATCAATTGACCTTTTAGGTAATGATTTAAACCATTCTCTAACATCTTCCTCTAATGTGTGCACAAATAATTTTAAATAGACATCGTTATATTAAACTTCATAGTCATCCATGATATTCTGGAATAATTTGAGATGTTGATCACCACTTATGGCATTGTTTCCTTGAAACTTAGGAAATCTATTTATAATTTTATGGGGTAATTCATTTGGATATCCAGGCATACCCCCAAATTTTATGGGTATAAAGGCATTGAATATAAAAGTATCATGGGGAAGAGGATGATCCATATTATTATGAATGGGATTTTCAAATGGAAGATCAACATTGTGGGGATTCATTAAATGATCAATCTCAAAATGAAAGCCTATATTTTTTTAAATAAATGTATGGGTGTAAGATTTCTCTCACCATATTTAAGTGTAGAACCTTGTTAGAATAAGGAGTGAAGATGATATCTAGGGATTTTTGACTCAAATTTTTCATATGAGCTAGAATAATTCTCAACCAAGGGTAAATCATAGAAACTAGAGGACTTGTGGTTTTACTTTTGATATTTGACCTCCTACTGGTGTCTAAATATTATTCTTCCTTCTTTGTGATGCATTTAGTTTAGAAATAATCTTCTTAGAAAGATCTGACTTGAAAGAGGACCTTATTCCTTCCAGTTTTGCAAGATGAAGAGTTATTAGTATAATATATCAAACAATACAACATTGGTATGGCCTAGAATTAAGGATAAAGTCACCACTAGAGATTTTCACTCCATAAATGTTAGATTAAATCTAAATATTACACTTGAAAATAACTCCATAAATAGAAAATAATAACAAATTTGATAAACCTTTGTAAAACCCAAAAAATAACCACCGAATGGTCTTGATAATGAGATGAGACCTTAAACTCCCAACAATGGTACTAGAGGCATTTTAGTTCCTATTTTTACACCCCACATACTTTGTATCAATTCATATATAAATGGCCTAAAGAGTGATATATAGAATATTTTTTGTTTGTATGTGGGGATATATCTAGCAACATTTTATCACCATGTCCCAAAAATCACTAGGAGGCATGTACAAAGGAAGTGGCTAGCTCTTGGTACATTTGGGTCTTCCTAAAGCTAGAGTGAGCTAACCCAAATGGTAGCTTGAGGGGAGGAGGAATAGTACAGGTTAATCTCCTACAAATTTTGGTAGGTCAATTGTAGAAAAGTGTATCCATAGATGTAATATTCACTCGAGAGATTTATCACGCAAAAACATTACATAAAAATAATACTTTAGACACAAGCTATTAAAGAAAGACAAAATATGATCCCTAGAAATTTTCAAAAGGATTGTATTAACAACTTTGGATGGAAGGGTACATGGTGATAGTAAACTTCACAAATCATAATAAACACACTCATAATATGCGAGATAGGTGTAATTTGCAAGAAAAAAAAATGTAAAGTCAGTTGGGTTAATGTGATTTATAGAGATATAATGGTACAATACTTATTTAAAAGGTGGAGAAGGTGGATCTAAATGTGGAGAAATAATGGTGTTTACCAATTCATCTTGTGATGTTCAAAAATTTATAAAAATGGAGATTAAAATGATATAAATGTCAATGGGGTATTTATATTCATTAATACCAAGTTCCTGCAAATACTACCACATAATATTTGGAATCTCAACCACAAAAAAATTGTGCATAAGATTTCAATGAAACATTTATTGCTTCAAATCAAACAACACCTAAGATACACTCATGAGTTATAAGAAATTATCCCCAAATAATACTGTAAGAAGCATTTTAAAACTAAACAAATATTGCAAAGTAACACTACAATATTAAATTCATTTAGTAACCAGTCTATTGTAAACACCATGAAGAATTATTTTACATTTGATCTATTTAATAAACATAAGATCATATCAAAACTTACATTCCTTAACTATACTCTCATACATCTTCAAAATGCATGGTTGAACATGGCATATAACTCTTTATATTTCAATTTGACAAGGGAGACATGCACAAGATGCTCTCAATTCTTGCTAATGACTATAAAATGTAATCACCTTAGCCTAAACCAAAAAGGTAGAACCCTTATAATGAAGACAAGACTTCATTATTATAAAAAGTTTTCTTGAAGGGAATATACCTAGATTCCTTACTAGAAACAACTCAAACCTTGAAAAGGTGGGATTGTGGTCCATGATGCACAAAAATTGATGGAGAGGCAAGTCCAACTAAAAATATTCAATCTTGATATGCCAGGTTAGAGTGGTTATGAATGATTATTGAATCCGTGGAGGAAGGAGAACATTCTTTCTTACCAACAAATTGTTTTTTCTTTTACTTCCCTGTCATTATTTCATGTGTACTCATAGGGAAATTATGTTATGCTATGAAATCATTCCTTATGTGCACTCCTAAATATTTTATTATACATGTTATCATTTGAATTGATTTCTCCCTTTTAAATGAATAATCAATTGGAAAGGATAACGAATGAGGGGGAATAAGAAATAAGAGGGAAATTAAGTAGAGTTGAGGTTGATTTTCTCACTCCTCGTTTATTCCTCTAGCTTTTCCACGTATCGATCTAACATTTTAATTTTTCTTATAATGGGATATTCATCAGGCCTAGTGTGATAAATAAATATTCTTTCTTAGACAAAATGTTTTCAAACTCAACTGAAATAACCTTCTTCTTCTTTTCTCTTTTGGTTGATTTATTTATATGTCCTCCAAAATAAATAAACCTTTAAATAGATGAATAATCAAAATATTTTGAAGTATATTTTTATGAGAAATGGTTATAGTGGGAGAGAATGTTGGAGAGCTGGTTTTGAATTCAGTTTTGAGCGGGAAGATGGTGAGGTGTCCGCCTTGAGGATCATGGGGTGAATCTACAGGTAGATAGAAAGGATGCATGGTTTACCATGGAAAGAGACAAAGTGGATATAGATAGGGGGCCCAGTCATGTGGGCATGGTGGGTGGCTGGAGCTCCCATTAAATAGGTACCTTCTATTGTTCTTGACCTTATCTGTAATGAAAACAGTGTTTCTTTGGAAATACCAGAATCCCTAGCCAACCGGGTCTGGTCCTCAATGTGTAATACCATCCTAGCCAAGATTCCAGTAGTAGACCCAATATTGAAGAGTTTAGGAAATGGGATAATAGAAAATGGATGCCCAAAGGATCGATGGAAATAGCGGCCTACACTAATGCTTTCTTTGTTATTCATCTTTCCCTGGAGGAGGATTTCTTAAGGATCTTAGCTGGAGGTCCTTGGTTCATGGGGTGTGTTGTGGTCCTGGTTCAAAAATGGTAGTCGGATTCAATCCTCTAGAGATGGTTATCAAATAATACCCTATTTGGGTCCAGCTTCCTAGGCTCCTATTGGAATACTGGGACCTAGATATCTTGCAAGGGATTGCTAAGGCTATAGGCACCCTAGTTATAACTGATTCGGTCACCTTTGCCAAAACAAGGATTTAATTTACTCGGTTCTGTGTTAATATGGCCCCGAAAACACCACTACCAAGAAACATTGAGATCAAGGATCCCTGGGGAGTCCACAACCATAAGATGAACTATGAGTTCACCTCTTTTATGTGTTTTTCCTATTTTAAAGTGGGTCACAATCTCAAGACATGTCCTAAGGAAAAAAAGGAGGTGGCCCGAAATCCTTGCTCAAGAAGACTAATAACATTATTAAGGATAATTTGAAAGGTAAGGGACTTATGCCACCAAATGGCAATAGACCATTCAATATCAACCATTCATGGAGGTAGATACCCAATCGTGCTGAGACTAAGGATCAAGTCACCGAAGAGAAACACCCAGAAAAGACTTTGGAAATAGAAGGTTAGAATAAGTACAATAACAGAAAGCATCCCAAGAACTTGTTATTGACAATGATATGGTAGTATTCTAAGACTTCCAAGAAGATAGTATAATCAGATCAATAGTCTCGATTCACTGGAGGCAAGTTTCTTTTCCCAAAGACCAGAGGAAACAATACTAGTAAGAAATATGTATAAAATGTTGGATGTTAATTTGGAGGACATCTCCACATTGGAGGAGGATGTTCAAACGGAATAGGAGGATTTGGAGATGATGATGAAAGTGATCCAAACTAGTAGCTTAGAGGATAAGGAAGGAGCCAAAGTTAGTCCAGTTAAGCAAGCAATGCAAGATAGAAGTATGGAAGAAAAGAAAGGATTAAAATACAATCCAACTAAGGTGTGCTCATATCTTCACATCTCAAATTCTAGGATATCCTCAAATTGGAACACCTAGAACCAGATCCAAGGAAGATGTTGGGGCTAATAAGGCCTCACCAGGAAGACCGTCGGAAAGGGAAAAAAGGGACAAGGCGAAAAAGAAAGAAATCATGTAGGGTCGTAAGAAACCATTAAATATAGGTAAGAAATCCTTCCACCATAAATGATTTGCATTTCTTGGAATATTAGGGGCTTAAATCAGCCTAGTAAGCATAGGATTTTGAGGGATCTGAAAGTTAAAGAGAAACCTAATGTGATAATGCTACAAGAAACCAAGATGAATGAAAATAGGATGAGATATTTTCAGTCTATTCTTTGGAAAGAATCTATATTTCATTTTCAACCATCGATGGTGCCTCTGGAGGGTTACTATGCTTGTGGAAAAGAGATATATTGGAAGGCTTCCCCTTATCAATAGTCAACACCATGCAGTTATTTTCTTTATGGAATTCAATACTAGAAAATAGTTTATTATGTCAAATATCTATGCCCCCAACATGACAAAGGGGTAGAAGAGAACTTTGGGAGCATCCACCACCTTCGAAGAATTTTTATTGACTTAAACTGGATCATTGGTGGTGACTTCAATACCCCTCTTATTCCATCTAAAAATAAATGTGGTATTAATTTTTCACCGAGAGTATGGATGATATTGGTAACTTCATGGGGTGGAATGCTTTGATTGATTTGAACCTTAAGCGGCTCCAAATTTATATGGTACAATAGGAGAGAAAGGATTAACTTAATGCAAATTAGGCTGGATATTTTCTTGGTTAACACTCAATGCATTCAAGAAAAATGATATTACTTATCTTATCTTCCATGGATCGGGTCGAGATCACAATCCTTTGATCCTCAAAATCAGTGTTAGGAGAACCCTATTGGAAAAACTTTCAGGTTTGAAAAGATATGGACTACTCATCCGGACTTGGAAGAAATAATTAAGTATTGGTGGAGTATAGAGGTGAAAGGAAACAACATGTTCAAGGTGACCTCCAATCTCAAAAATATAAAACTAATCTGAATATATGTAACAAGGAGATATTTGGAAACATCTTCCTTCAAAGAAGTAGAATAGTAGAGGATCTCATAATTATTTAAGAAAATATGGAACAATGGGGGTGGAGTTCTAAGGATAAAGTGAAAGAGAATAGCCTTCTCTCTGACTATCACAATATTCTACATAGGGAAGAGGTGTACTAGAAACAACAATCGATAATCACCTAGCTAAAGGATGGGGACTAGAACACCAAATTCTTTCATACTTCTATGATTATTAAATCCAGAAACATCGTATTTAAGAAGTCAAGAAATAAAATAGTGATTTGGTCACTAAGGACAAAGAAATAGCTTCCACCTTTATTTCCTTTTTTGAAAACCTCTTTGGAGAGGATCTTCTTAATGACGATATCACCAAAGAAGAGATTCTAAATATTTTTGAGTCTGCTATCATTCAAAGTGAGGATATGGATCTTATTTTTATCCCTTCAAGAGGATATCAAAGATATTCGGATACTATGGAAGGTGACAAAATCCTAGGTCTAGATGGGTTTCCTTTCTTCTAACTCTATGGGGATATTGTCAAGACCAGTGTCATTGATTTTGTCCAATAATTTTTCTATTCAAGATGCATTCTCAATCAAATCAACCATACCTTTCTATCTCTCATACTTAAAAAATCTTGAAGCTAAGGATCTCAGTTATTTTAGACCCATAAGCCTATGTAACACCATTTATAAGATCTTATCCAAGCTTTTAGATTTCAAACTAAGAGAGAATCTTGGTAATTTCATTTCTCCCATTCAAAGGGCCTATGTGCCAGGAAGACAAATTTTGGACAGCATAATTACTATTCATGAAACCATTCATTCTGTGGAGCTTTCAGGGCGGAAACTATGATTTTGAAGCTGGATATGCAAAAGGATTATGATAGTGTTTTTTGGGACTTCTTGTATTCCCTTTTATCTAGATTGGGATATCATCCACATTTTATTAAAACGGTTCAAACATGTACTAAAGTTATGAGTTTCTCAATTATCATCAATTGGAAACCTAATGGTTAATTCAAATATAAAAGGTGCCTAAGAAAAGGGTATCCTTTATTCCCCTTTTGTATATAATTATGGCTAAAACCTTGAGCATGTTATGCATCAAATCCTAGAGAGAGGGTAACACGAAGTTTTCAAAGTTTCGCATGGCATGGAGAACCAATGTCTACAGTAGTTCATTAATGATATGGTTCTTCTAGGAAAAAATGTTGTTCAAGAAGCCAAGACTATCAAAGGTATCACCAACAATTATGAAATAGCTACGGGATGGAAAATAAATTTCAAAAAAATTCGACTACTTCATAAATGTTGATGAAGAACAACAATATATATTAGCCACTATCCTGGACTGTAACATCAAAAAGCTCCCAAACTTGTATTTGGGAATGCCTTTATGTGGGAGAAAACTTGAGGAAGGTGGTTGGAATAAACTTATTGAGAGATTCCATAAGAAGTTGGCTTCATGGAAAGGATCCTTACTCTCTCAAGTAGGTAAAGCTCAGCTCCTTTAGAGTAGTTTATAAGGAATACCGATCTACATCATGTTTATTTTCATTCTCCCAAACAGATTCAAGAAATCCATTGAAGGTATCTAGAAACATTTCCTTTGGACTAGATTGGATGATAAAAATAGAATCCCTCTGGTTGCCTGGGAAAAGGTTACTTAACCGAAAGACATCGGTGCCCTAGGGCTAAAGAACATTCATTTTATGAACCATGCCCTCATTGCTAAGGTGGGATGGAGACTTCACAAAGAAGAAGGCACCTGGGTGAAAATTTTGAAGGTGAAATATTTTATGCCCTATTACCGATTTATCTGAAGTCTGAAACCCCGAAAGTCCAAAATTTTGGACTTTCGGGATTTTGGGTTTTGGAACTCTAGGTCACGCTTTTTGGAAAATTTCTTTCATACTTTTAGGCTTTCGGGTTTCATAACTCTCCCGATCATTTTCGAGTTAATTACTTTCAGACTTCCGAACTCTGAAAGTCTAAAATTCTAAAATTTCAGACTTTCGGACTTTTGGGTTTCAAACTCTTCCGTGTCATTCCACGATTTTCATCCCCTGATCTTTGAAATCAGAAACCCTAAAATTCCAAAATTTTGGAATTTTGGACTTTCGGGTTTCAGAATTTTGGAGCTCTCTGCATTTAATTCTTACCTACTTCCATATGGATTGGAATTTCACCATTAATATCAGGTTTTTTCTATTTAAAATTACATTTTCACCGACACTTTTCTCTGATGATCCGATTTTACTATATCTTGTACTTTTTGACATCATTCTCAAGGTATTTTTATTTTGGTCATTTTATTTTTGGTTTAAGATCTTTTTTTGTTTCCTCCTTGTTCATTTTCTTTTGTTCCTCCTTTGCATACCTTGGGAAATGACAAACTCATTTCCTATCATGTTTCCACAATTTGAGTTTCTATAGGCATTCAGAGTTTGCAAAGATCCTCTCGAGTTCTCCAATTTTCCCTCTCAACACCTCTTATTTTTCGAGTTTGGCAATTGGCATTTTAGAGAACTCTCTTTTCAAAATTTAGAGCTTTGGTTGTTTGGCGCTTCTCATTTTTTGGGAATTGTGCCATTCAAACTTCGAGTTCTCTTTTTTGGGATTTCAAAATCCCTACTTTGGAGTTCTCTTTTTAGGATTTTGGACTTCTCCATTTTGGAGGTTTTCGGAACTGTCATTTTGGACTTCCCATCTCGGGTTTTCGGAGGTTTCCACTTCAAGTTTTCAGACTTCTCCACTTCGGATCTCTAATTTTTGGGTTTTGGAGGTTGTAGATTTGTGGGTTTTAGAATTCTCTTCTTCAAAGATTTCGAACTAGGAATTCAATGTCTACTTCTACATCCAAGGGCAAGGAAAATATGAAGTATTCATTTCTTGGATTTTCTCCTCACTCTTGCTTATCTTCCGACCTAGGGAATATAGGGGACACCGACCTCGAGACAAATTGATTTTCTAGACTTCTGGGCAAGGGTGAAGGCCCCAAATAATAAATCCTGGATGCAGGTCATATATGATAGTGGGCTTGCTCTTGCTACCAGTTTCCCCTCATCCATGCATTGCCTAAAATTCGTTCTAGCTATCACAGCCCACTACGATGAAGAATCTATGACAGTTAAAGATGTCGATGGCAAAGTTGTGATCCGCTTGGACCCAGATTTCTTTGAAGATTTTCTCAAACTCCCTGATGTTGAATATTACACCACAATTTCACCAGAGTCAGTGGTGGAACATTGGGACAAAGAATCAGAGTTGTGCATGAGGGTCATGTTGAAAACCTATCTGGCCAAGAGCATTGCCAAATTTCAAAAGACCATGTATTGGTCAGACTTCATTCAGGAGGTCAGTGACATTATTGTGCTACTAAGTAGAGTCTTAGGTCTTCCCTCTGTGAAGGAATTTCAAGAGTGGATGTTCTTATATATCACTACCATCAAGAAGAATAAGGAATTTATTAGATGGGGAGCATATCAGTAGCTCCATTTGCTATCAATTGAGTAGAGTGCATTCTTTAAAGAGTTTCTATATGACATCCTTCTTGGTTTATGTTGTAGCTACTATGGGATAATTCTCTATATTAAATACTAAATTTATTCTCATCCCCTCCCAAATCTATGATTTCTATCCTCAACTCACACTAGACGAGGGAAGCAAGCACTTCCACAGGATCAACGATGCCTTCTTTGCTATTATTCTCTACCGTTTTGATAAGGAGTTGTATAATTGGAGGATTTATGATGAATCCTTCAAGGAAGTGCATGAGTGGGGAGCTATCTACCTTTAGTTCCCCACATTTACTTACATTCGGATTCCTGGCTTCATAGGTGCTCCCAACAAGCTACCAAGATGTCCCACCAACAAATGGGTTCTACTAGAATTGGTTTGACAAGTTAGACTACCATAAGATCCAGAAAAATGACACAAAGTGGGAGTTCAATTCCCTATTTCAATTGGTAGATACACTTTCCCAAATATTTACAAGGCTAAGAATGTGGATGTAGAAATGGTAGAGGTAACCTTGCAGAATTTCCATCCACGGACCAATTTTGACTATTGGGGTAAATTCAATGAAACAGGTCGGTCCAGTTCCCATGTGCCCCAGTTAGAAGATATCTGGATTCATTTTTGAGATGAATTCATCATCTGAAAAAGAGACTATGAAAGGCTAACTTTGGATGAGGTTCGAAAATTTGGAATAGCCAATGTCCCAAAAGACATGCAAGATGATGATGAGGTTTTGGATGTAGTATATAAAAATAATAATATTTCCAATCAACCATTGTCATGGATTGATTGGTATGTGGAAGAATGTTGCAACACAAAGGAGAGGGTGGGGCCCATTCTACAAAGAACTTACAGTTGGTTGGTTACCTTGGGAATCTCACCCAAGGGGTTAGAGAAACCTACAAATACAAAATCCCCATCAACCATGAGCCAATCAACACCCAAAAAGGGGAAAAGGTTGACCCAAAAGACCCATATAGTTCCAAAAATATTTCATTCGTTGTTGGGAGCTCATCTCTCTCCAAGGCTCTTGTTCCCAAAGTCATGCCTCCTACAACACCTGTGACAGAAATAGTTGAAGTCAGTGATTCTCCTAGTATCCCACTAGACCCATCATTTCCTTTTTCTCTTCCATTGTCACTTCCTACATCAGTTCCTTCTACTTCCACAATCATTTCTTCTTTCCCATCTCCTTCTATGGCCCAAGTATTCTCATCCCTTCTAGTTCTCTCAGCTGGAGAAACTATTGGGTCACCCATTTCTACTTCACTTCCCTTAACACTTCCATTTCCTTCTCTCATCTCCTAACATCATTGTATCAACTCCTATGGTAGTCCTCACATCCACCCCATCCATTACTACCACTACCATTCAAATACCAACTAATGTTGTTGGTACTCTTGTTGTGACTAATGTTTCAGGTACTAAATCTACCATTCTATCCTCATCAACGCATCAGCCATTCCAGAATGGTTGTTTCAAGACTCCAAAGAAAAAGAAGAAAGTTCCTTTGGGGGATGTAATAGATCTAAGCATATTGGAGCATACACCAAAGAGACAGGCCAAGAGGCCAAATATTTTTTCTATCTTGACAATAAATTCATCTGGGAATGAGTTGTAGAGGTTTCCACTTCTAGTTGAGGGAAAAACTAAGGAAACAATTACAACTATAGATTATCAGATTTCTAGATTTTCACTGGGAAAAGCCACTCATGAAGGAGCTAAACAAGATGTAAACACTACTCTTGGAAATATGCTAGAAAATAATTAAAAGGATAAAGCTTCTAAGGATGATCTTAAATCTAAGGTCGAGCATCTCATTGCATTGCTACGAAAAGTAACAAAGCCAACTCCATCTACTGAAGTCTCAACTACTATGGCTATGACAGTTTCATCTACCATTGATGACATTTCTTATCATGAGATCAAGAAGATAGGCTAGAAAGGGAGATCGGTAGATGGATGGATGGAACGTATACTGCAAGAAGTTAACCCTTTAATTAAAGAAGCTATTGAGATATATAATGATTTGCAGGTTGGAAAAACTACTATTTATAAAATGGATGAAGCTTTTTTAGAGGACAATAACAACCTAAATTTGAATTTGGAAACATGGAGTGAAATTAGAGAAGAAGATTCAGATCTACTCCTTTAAGAGGATGTAATCGACGATGCTGCAAAGTTGTTCAAATATCAAAAGGCCATGGAATTCTGGTGTCAGGTGCTGTAAGATTTAATTAAGAATTTGGATGATAAACGAGTGGAAATTATGGATGCTTTGAATGATATATCAGAATAATTTGATATTATTAATTGTAAATTATTCAACGAAAACATCGATGCTCTTCCAGAGGATCAGATCAAGAATAATTTCAAAGATTTGGTGAAGCATGATGATGAAGTTACCAAAACTTTCGGCAGTGAATCTATTGACAGGTTGGTTTTATGCCAAAATTTCATAGGAAGATTAAAGAAAGTTGTGAGTAAACTTAGAAGATTTCCAGCTAAGATCACAAGGGAAATTGAAACAACATATGTGGTAAATCACTACGCATGTGGGCCAGGGGATGAGGAAATTCAAGGAATCATTAAATGCTTCATCGAATATAAACATCAAATGGCTACGTGGGAGGAAACACAACAAAAACCTACATAAGAAGAAGGTGTTGTAGAACCAAGACAAAGTTGAGCGGCCATGAAAGGATAGATCCAAGCTCTAGATCGGTCAAAGTTGTAGGGTTGACTGATTCAAACCCTTACAACAAACTTGCTATTTTTATGGGAGCCTGTTCCCTGAATTAATGACATTTCTATTTTTAGTAAAATGTTAGTTGAAGGCCCAACTATAATGGCTCAGCCTAAAGAACTTATAAATAGTTAGGTGTATGGAGTCATTTGGGAGAGGATTTTTTGCTTGAAGTTTCTCTTCGAGGCTTGGAAGAGTGCTTCGAGATATTTTAATCTTTTTAATTATATTCAGAGTGATATCTTGCCTTGAAGGACCTAATTTATTGTGTTGAATGGTTTATTAGTATATGTTTTGTGAATGTATAATTCCTTAGTGTGAATGATTAGCTTACCTTCATTTCAGAATATCTATTTTATGTTATTTGGAGGTAATGTAGCCTTCTTTTATGTCAGTTGTGGAAATATTTTTTTCCTTCTATTGTTAAAATTTGTATTATCATTAGTTGTAATCAATGAAATAGATGTTTGACATGTGCATGTGCTCTATCCTCATGATTAGTTAATTGTGTGTTCAATCAAATTTGATCTCTCTATTATGTATACTTCGAGTTTAACAAAAGAACGCATGCTTCTAGTATGTGGTATTTTGTTCCCTTTCTAGGTTTCAATAGGTGAAGGTGACTAACACTTTTCGCATCCTACTCACATTAACCCTTCCTGAGATTTAAAATATCCTTTTATTCGTTGCATCACCATCCCTAGTATAGTTTCCTTTTTGTAAATATCTTTCCCTAAAACCCATGAAAATGTTAACTGTGGTGCCCACATTTTTATAGCTCACTTACTTGTTACTCATTACTCATAGACATGTTTTTATAGAGATTTGATATACTTTGTACATTACATTAGGAGATTTGATCGATTAGGCATGTATGGACATTTAGGTGTATAGCATTGATTTAGCTTGACTATTATGTTGTCGCATTATCTTATGATGTCATGGATGTTAATTGATATGATGTTGTTTTGGAATGTAATTATATTGATGGATACTCAGTTGTTGCATGTTGGGATTCTATGGATACCTGTTATTTTATCATTATGTCTAACTTATGGTGAATTGTTTATAATTGTGCATGTTGTCACACTTTCGATTTTGGAAAGATGATATGTTAGTTTAGAATTCATTGATATCTTATTTAGTAGTTAATTCACATTTTATTGGACAGGTGTGTTTAATGTGTGCAATGAGTGTGCAGGTGATAGGTTACAGGAGAACGTGGGATTCAGGCCAGCTACGCAACTTTACACAAGCATCCCATGGGGCTAAGTCCTAGCTGTGTTTATTGCTTGAGGCATTAGCATTAGAATTATTGTTTTGGGCACCATGGGTGACCCTCATTTGTAATGTATTATGTCTTGTAATTATTAATATTGCTTAGGGTGTCTAGTTGTGTTGTAAACTTGTTTTGGGGAATTAATGACACCACTTGCATTAATTCTTGAATTAGTTTAATGATTTACTTAATCTAGAGGGTTTAGGGTCACATGTGAACCCTTGGGTGGGCCCCACACCCTCTAACCTTGTGCAAAATTTTCCAAACCCGAAATTGAGTTATTTTAGGCATTTTTAGGAACCCCTTTTTAGTTTTGGAGTTCCCTTAACATGAAAATGATCCCTTAGACCCTACCTAATAGGTAGGGGGCTTATTTCCAAGGCTAGAGGGATTTTTCCCTCCCTTTTTGCCTCTTCTTTGGTCACATCCATGTAAGGGGTATGGATTAGTGTGCTTGTTAAAAGTTGCACAAGAATTGTTTTGTTATCATTTAGAGTAATTTGGGAGAAGAGGGCTAAAAGTCATTTTATCCTTTCTCTCATTTATCTTTGGCATCTTTTACCTTGGAGGAGGAGAGGGGTGACACATGTCACCCCCTCATTTGTGAGGATTTTTGCTTGCTCCTCTTCAAATTCCTCCTCATGGGAAAAGAAGAGAACTTTTTTTGGGAGCTATTGCTTGGAGTCTTGTGGATTTGGAGCTAGAGTTTACTTGGCTCAAGAAGTGAAAGAGATTGAAGTTTGGAGAGCTTTTATTTGAGGCGGGATTCTTGAACTTTATTGTGTTTTTATATCATGCTTGAAATTTGTTGTTTACTTGGAAATGTTTGTGGTTGCATGAAGATCTTGTTGTTGTTTATTTTGTTTTTCTCCCTCCATCATATGGCATGATGGAGTTTTGGAGCTTATGGGGGAAGAGAGGGGAATTTTTCCTCTCAATCCTTATAGGCTTGATGGGTAAGCCTTGTGGGATTTAGTTACTCCCCTCAAATGGTTTGAGGCTAGGAAGGTGGGTCATTTGGCTTGAAGCTCCTTCCCCATTCTTGGTAAGTAAACCCCATTGAAGTTTGAAAATCCTTCCAAGAAGGATTGGTGAAAGGGTGGAGGAATAAGGAGGGCTTGAATGAAATTGGAGAAATAAGGAGGGTATGGAGATCTTGTTTTGTACAAGTAATGATGGTTGTAAACTTTTGGAGAACTTTATTTTCTCTTCCCCATATTTAGAGGTAGAACTTTGGTTCTCCTCCTTTTCATCTTTTCAAATTTGGAATCTTATTTTGGATACTTGTCTTATTGTGTGTGGGTGTATTGTTTTTGTGTTCACCCTCACTCTTATGCAAATTTGTGGATATTTTCCTCTTTCCCATGGGCTTAGGGAGGCTAGCATATATCCCAACCTTGGGAAAGGCATGTAATGATGCCTATGGTTGGGTGGTAAAACAAGATTCTTCTCCTTGGTTGTATTTCTTGAAGGCGTGTGCATTTAGATCTCAAGATGGAATTTGGTTGTTGGTTGGAGTTTTCTTTAGCATATTTTCTCTCCTTGTGGACATTACCTCATTGTATCTCTTGAAATGTTTGGTGGAAACTTGTACTTCTTGAAAAATCCTCATTTTGAAATTTGTATTCTTGTAACTTGGGTCACTTTTTCTTGTGCAATCTTCCTCCAAACTTGCAAAGAGGCTTGTAATGAGTTCCTTTATTTCACATAGTATGGAAACATGTTGGGTTGATGTGTTTAAGCAAAAAAAAGAATAAACTGGTATTAGATGTTTTTTTATTTTATAAAAAATTGATGTAATCCTTATCTTTGGAAGGAAGTTTAAGTTCATTGGAAAAAAATGTTGTGAGATGAGTGATTTCTTTGATCTAAACTTGTTTAGACTTCATTTGAAAGGAATGCTTATAGATGGGGAATGTGCTTTGTTCTTTTTTTTTTACAAAAAGAAATAAATCAATAAAAGACACATATGTATACTTCTTGTGGACATTCTTCTTGGGCAAAAAAATCTTAAATATGTTTTTTTAAAACATTGGAAATGAAATATAATTATTATCATTGAATCTCATGAATAATCTCAAAGGAAAATACTCTCCTTCTTGCATTTTACCTCTTTTGTAATTGTGGTAGAATGGATAAACGAAATGAAAGTAGTTTCTTTTGTTATCCTTTCCATGAGTAGTTAAGAAATTTATTTTTTTCTAAGTACAAAAAAAAATCATTATACCTATTGTTTTATTATAAATATATATATATATAGTATTTTATGTAGATAGACACACACACACATGATATTTTATACTTTGTTTAATTTCCATTTTCAATTTAATAAAAAAATACGGTTTTTCAACCATTATCTATAACATATATATATAGACACACACACACACACACATGATATTTTATACTTGTTTAATTTCCATTTTCAATTTAATAAAAAAATACGGTTTTTCAACCATTATCTATAACATATATATATATATATATATATATATATATATATATATATATATATATATACTATATATATATATATATAGACTTAAAACAAAACAAACACCATTTTTTTGTGATTTAAAAAGTTTTAAACAAAAAAATTAAAATGTTGTTGGGGAGGGCTGAACTCCTCCCCCCACCCGTCCATGGCATGCCCCCCACGACTTTGCCATTGCCACTGTCCCCCATGCCTATCCAAGCTGACCCCAGCAGCACCCTCCATTGTTGCTGTGTAGTTACCCCCAACCGCTACTCCACCTACCCACACTGCACCTTTGCACAACACCTACTGCGCTGCTCCACTTCCCCCTCTCTTTCACTTCTCACACTAGCCGCCCTTCCCTTCCCCACGATATTTCTACCCTTACATTGTCCCACACCCTCGGCTCCCCACCACTCTTTCCCCCTCCACCCGTGTGGGAAAATCTATCCGCCGCCCCCTGTTTCAAATAAAATGTGGGGATCAAAAAAGAAAAAAAAACAAATTTTTGTTGTGGTATGAATTTCCTCAACAAAATGCAATTAGGGTTTATAAAAAAAAAGAACTAACTCCATAGCTCCTCCAAACAACTTGCAAATAAGAGAACAAAATAAAATGAGAAAAGGAGATATGAAAAGAAAAGAAAGAGATAAAGAAGTTTAGGGCACAAAATTTTGATCTAGGGTTGAGATTTGTTTAATCCTAGGGCTCAAATAAAACCCTGCTCACATTAAGTCATGGGTTTTTGTGGGAATGGTAATTTAAATTAAAAAGGGGGTGTGGGTAAATATATGTAATGGGGGATGAATTTATTTAAGGATGAGTAATTATATTTCAATGTGGGTGAATATTATTTAAAGGAGATATATATATTTAAATGTGTAAATTTATAGAAGCTAAATAAATAAAATTAATTAGATTTAATGTTTTAGAAATTGGATAGATTAGACTAATATAATGTAATTAGTTAATGGGAAGAAGGTTAGGAGAAACATTAGTTCTCACCTTCAAAAAAATTTACCGCCTTATTGGCCTTCCTTCCGGTGTCCCAAGGTGGGGCGTTACATTTGTATTAGAGTGAAGGTTCACACACACAGACACTGCAGGGTAGTAAATCAACCAGCTTAACAACATTGGTGATAACATTAAAAGTAAATAAATAAAAATAATAATTTTACATTTTCCACAACCATTTAATAACCTCTTCACTCACCTCGTGCACAGGATAGCACCCAAGAGGGGATGATCAGCTAGAGGCTTGGGGCGTAGTGCACCTACGTGGGAGCCACCGACACCCGAATTTGGGCCTCAAATATTAGAGGTAGCCTCGCACCGTCGTAGCTGCTCACATAGTCTCGAGGGACCATTTGGGGATAGGTGACCCCTTTCACCTATTTTACTGCATCACCAGGATCGAGATACAGGCAGTGTGATTAGAGATCTTCTTCACTTGCAGCCACCTACCTACATCGGCTCTACAGATGGCTTTGGGGCTGAGTCATGGCTCCTTAGCTTGGATAGTTGCTTTGGCTTGCACTCTTACGAGAGCAATGTCAAGGCAAGGTTTTCCATACACCTCCTTTGAGACCCAGCTAGGTTTTGGTGGAGGAATGAGGAGTGGAAGCTCCATCTGACTCGAGAGACAGTGACCTGGGAGATGTTCGAGGAGTGATTCAGGGCTCGCTATATGTCAGAGCATTTCATGTAGAAGAGGATCGATGAGTTTCACAACTTACGATAGGGATCTGGCACAATATCATAGTATGAGAGCAGGTTCTTGGATCTTCTATAGTATGTGGACTACCTGCAAGATGAGAAATTATAGGTCAATAGGTTTATTTAAGGGTTTAATGCAGATATAACGGGAGCAATCAGACATTGTCTCCTCCCACACTTGAGAAGGCTATTGAGAAGGCCTACTTAGTTGAGGAGAATATGACCAAGGCACAGGAGCACCGAGATAGAAACAAGAGAAAGTTTTAGGAGAGGATACAGGCCTTTCAGAGTCGGTGGACACAGGGTACAAGCAGCACCCCCTAGGAGGATTATTACCTCTCCAAAGAACTGACACAAGGGCTCCACCACACCCACAGTAGCGGACGCAGCACCATGGCCACCAGTAGTAGAGGGCTAGACATGCTCAAAGTTTTCATAGAGGTGGTACTAGAGAAGGTTTTGGTGGATCTAGGGATAGGAGACAAGGTACTCAAAGAGTACACTAGCTTACACACAAAGCGATCAGGGTTGGACCAAAGCGGGGTTGGTACACCCGTAGTACGGGAGGGACCCCATCTCAGAGGGGTACAAGAGGATGTTTTATTTATGGGTCTCTTGATCACTATGTTTGTATGTGCCCACACAAACCCAATACCATGGATGCATAGAGGACCACTAGATCTGAGTAGATGGTGGGTGATGTAGGATGCGTTCATCATGTATATGTAGCGGTTGATAACCGCCAGGTCGAGCATCAAGCCACAGTCATTGAGACAACAGTACTATCGGGGTATTTTTGTCTCAAGTATTTTTAATTCAGTGCTTCATATTCTTTTATAAAAATTCTATAGTGGACCAATGTGGGCTAGTGGTGGCTAGCAACCAGGATAGTTGGCAGGTTGAGTTGACCTCTAGGGCCAAACTCGCCGTGGACTCATATGTGGAGAGTTACGTACTTGATTTAGGATCCTTCTCCACTACATTTGACCTCTGAGTTATTCCTCTAGGATCCTGTCAGGTAGTTTTGGGTATGGATTGGCTTGAGGCTCATCAAGCTAAGGTGGATTACATAAATAAGGTCATTGAGTGTCAGGATGATCTTGGGAGTACATTTGTGATTTCAGGGATGAAGAGACCTATCTCCTTGTGCATGATCTTGGCTAAGCAAATCAAGTAGAGCATGTGCAAGGGATGTCATTTGTTTTCTATCACCATTAGTGATCGATCGTAGAGCACTCCAGAGCATTCACCTTTAGGTGATGATGTAATTTTGAGGAGTATTCGATGTGTTTTCAAAGGCGAGCTTCTAGGGTTACCACCCCACAGAGAGGTGGATTTCACCATTGATTTAGTCCTGAATCCACACCGGTTTCTAGGGCACTCTATTGGATGACGACTCCAGAGCTTCATGAGCTCAAGATTTAGTTAGAGGAGTTGTTAGATAAGGGTATCATTCACCCTAGTATATCTCCTTGGGGAGTGCCAGTAATTTTTGTGAAGAAGGATGGTTCTCTTAGACTTTGTGTAGACTTCAGATAGCTCAACAAAGTCACAATAAAGAACCTTTACCCACTCCCTAGGATTGATGACTTGTTTCATCAGATGCAAGGAGTGAGAGTGTTCTCCAAAATTGATCTCAAGTCAAGGTACCATCAGTTGCACATATCAGATGTAGAAATTCATAAGATAGCATTTCACACACGTTATGGGCATTATGAGTTCACAGTTGTTCCATTTGGTTTGACTAATGCCCCAGTTGTCTTCATGAGCCTCATGAATGGAGTATTCAGAAATTTTTGGATCACTTTGTCTTAGTGTTCCTTGATGACATATTGATATATTCTCATTCTGAGGAGGAACACGAGGATCATTTAAGGCAAGTACTTCAGGTGTTGAGAGAGAAAAATTTGTATAGGAACTTGGAAAAATGTAGCTTCTTTCAGACAGAGATTCAGTACTTGGGTCATATCATATCAGGGGAGGGTATCTTAGTAGATCTCTCTAAGATATAGGTTATTATGGACTAGCTAGCACCCACATTAGTTACTAAGGTGAGGATTTTTATGGGTTTAGCAGGGTATTACCGTAGGTTTGTACAGACTTTTCTAGGATTGCTCACCCTATTACTTCTCTTTAAAGAAAAGGGAAGAAGTTTGATTGGTCAAAAAAGTGTGAGCAGGACTTTTAGTTGCTTAAGGAAAGGTTAACCACGGCACCCATCTTAGCAGTTCCAGACCCTACAGAGGATTTTTTTGTTTGTACTAATGCATCACTAGAGGGTTTGGGAGCAGTTCTTATGCAGGAGCATCGGGTTATTGCTTTTGAGTCTCATAAGCTCAAGGACTATGAGCTTAATTACCCTACTCATGACTTGGAGCTTGCAGTAGTTGTTCATGCACTTGTGCGTTGGCGACATTTCCTTTTGGGTAGACCTTTCATTTTGAGGACAAATCATCATAGCTTATAGCATATCTTCTCACAACCGAACCTCAATGCTCGTCAATGGCGTTGGATGGAGTTCCTATGTGAGTATGACATGGAGGTGCAAAGATATCAAAGGAAAGGAAAATGTTGTTGTAGATGCACTTAGTAGACGACGACATGTGCTTGCTTCATTGACACTATAGTCAGATTTGAGAGGTAGGATTCTTGAGCATCTTCCAGAGGACAGGTTTTATGAGGGAGCTAGATAGATGTTGGAGTCACAGGGTTCATTAGAGGGTAGATATTCAGGGTGTATTTTAGAGACAGATGGTTTACTTCAGTTCCATAGGTGCATCTACGTACCTAAGTCAGGTGATCTGTAGCTTCATCCTTACCGAGGCTCATCAATCCCCATATGCAGCACACCCATGCTTGAAGAAAATGCACGCTGATCTGAGGGAGTTATATTATTGGTCAGGTCTTCGACGAGATATAGCATATTTTGTTGCACGTTGCCTTGAGTACCAGAGGGTTAAGGTAGAGCATTCTCATCCCGCATGACTCTTACATCCTCATGATATTCCTGAGTGGAAATGGGATGTGATCTCCATGGATTTCATAGTCAAACTTCCTATGTCTTCTTATCATCATGATGCCATTATGGTCACCGTGGATAAGTTAACCAAGGTTGTGCACTTCTCGCCAACCAAGGTCACCTATAATGCATAAGCCATTGCCAAAGTATTTATGGAGGACATTATTAGGTTGCATGGGATTCCGAAGACCATCATCAATGACAGGGATACCATCTATACTTTAGTTTTCTGGACTTCCTTTCAGACCGCTCTGGGTACTCAGATTAATTTCAGTTCAGCTTATCATCCAGAGACAGATGGACAGATAGAGAGAGTTAATCAGGTACTAGAGGACATGTTGAGGATGTATGTGATGGACTAGCAAAAGAAATGGGATTATTATTTGCATTTAGTTGAGTTTTCTTACAACAACTTATCATAGTTCCATTAGTATGGCTCCCTACTAGGCTCTAAATGGACGAACTTGCAGGACACCTTTGAGTTGGGATAGACTAGATGACAGGATTATTCTGGGACCAGCTTACCTACAAGATTTAGAGTAGTAGGTTGTTCTGATTAGACAGTGTCTTGAGTAGGCTAGAGCACACCAGAAGGCATATGCAGACACCAAGAGGATTGATCGTCACTTCTCAGTGGGTGACAAAGTCTTCTTGAGAGTTCGTCTGCATAAGAGCCCAATCTGTTATGGAAAGGGTTCTAAGCTATCACCTTGTTTTGTGGGGCCTTTTGATATTTTAGAGGTCATTAGTCTAGTTGCCTATCACCTAGATTTTCCACCACTCCTTACACAGCCCACGATGTTTTTCATGTTTCTATACTATGCGAGATATGTACTAGATACTTCTCATGTTTTGGATTAGTCGGCATTACGGGTAGAGGATGGAGGACAAAGTGGAGACCGGAGCCCATACACATACTTTGAGCACCGAGAGGTTGGCCCGTCGGGGTCGAGACTTGGACTAGGTTAGAGTGCAGTGGGACCGATACGACGAGACAACAACTACCTGGGAGGATGTGACACCATTGAGGGCTAGATATCCCTATCTCTTTCAGTGACTTCCAGGAGGAAGTCTAATTTTAGTAGAGGGGGATGTAGTGCCCACATTTTTATAGCTCAGTTACTTGTTGCTCATTACTCATAGACATGTTTTGATAGATATTTGATATACTTTGGACATTACATTAGGAGATTTGATCTGATTAGGCATGTATGGACATTTAGGCGTATAGCGTCGATTTAGCTTGATTATTATGTTGTCACATTATCTTATGATGTCATGGATGTTAATTGATATGATGTTGTTTTGGAACGCAATTATATTGATGGATACTTAGTTGTTGCATGTTGGGATTCTATGGACACATGTTACTTTATCATTATGTCTAACTTATGGTGAATTGTGTATAATTGTGCATGTTGTCACACTTTCGATTCTAGAAAGATGATATGTTAGTTTAGAATTCATTGATATCTTATTTAGTAGTTAATTCACATTTTATTAGACAGTGTGTTTAATGTGTGTAATGAGTGTGCGGGTGATAGTTTACAGGAGAACGTGGGATTCGGGCCAGCTACGTAACTTTACACAAGAATCTCATGGGGCTAAGTCCTAGTTGTGTTTATTGCTTGAGGCATTAGCATTAGAATTATTGTTTTGGGCACCATGGGTGACCCTCATTTGTAATGTATTGTCTTGTAATTATTAATTTTGCTTAGGGTGTCTAGTTGTGTTGTAAACTTGTTTTCGGGAATTAATGACACCACTTGCATTAAGTCTTGAATTAGTTTAATGATGTACTTAATCTAGAGGGTTTAGGGTCACATGTGAACCCTTGGGTGGGCCCCACACCCTCTAACCTTGTGCAAAATTTGCCAAACCCGAAATTGAGTTATTTTAGGCATTTTTAGGGACCCCTTTTTGGTTTGGGAGTTCCCTTAACATGAAAATGAGCCCTTAGATCCTACCTAATAAGTAGGGGTCTTATTTCCAAGGCTAGAGGGAGTTTTCCCTCCCTTTTTGCCTCTCCTTTGGTCACATCCATGTAAGGCGTATGGATTAGTGTGCTTGTTAAAAGTTGCACAAGAATTGTTTTGTTATCATTTAGAGTAATTTGGGAGAAGAGGGCTAAAAGTCATTTTATCCTTTCTCTCATTTATCTTTGGCATCTTTTACCTTGAAGGAGGAGAGGGGTGACACATGTCACCCCCTCATTTGTGAGGATTTTTTCTTGCCTCTCTTCAAATTCCTCCTCATGGGAAAAGAAGAGAACTTTTTTTTGGGAGTTATTGCTTGGAGTCTTGTGGATTTGGAGCTAGAGTTTGCTTGGGTCAAGAAGTGAAAGAGATTGAAGTTTGGAGAGCTTTTCTTTGAGGTAGGCTTCTTGAACTTTATTGTGTTTGTTATATCATGCTTGAAATTTATTTTTACTTGGAAATGTTTTTGGTTGCATAAATATCTTGTTGTTGTTTATTTTGTTTTTCCCTCCATCATATGGCATGATGGAGTTTTGGAGCTTGTGGGGGGGAAGAGAGGGTAATTTTTCCTCTCAATCCTTATAGGATTGATGGGAAATCCTTGTAGGATTTAGTTACTCCCCTCAAATGGTTTGAGGTGGGGAAGGTGGGTCATTTGGCTTGAACCTCCTTCCCCATTCTTGGTAAGGAAACCCCTTTGGGGTTTGAAAATCCTTCCAAGAAGGATTGGTGAAAGGGTGGAGGAATAAGGAGGGCTTGAATGAAATTGGAGAAATAAGGAGGGTATGGAGATTTTGTTTTATAAAATTAATGATGGTTGCAAACTTTTTGAGAACTTTCTTTTCTTTCTCTTCCCCATTTTAGAGGTAGAACTTGGGTTCTCCTCCTTTTCATCTTTTCAAATTTGGAGTCTTGTTTTGGATACTTGTCTTATTTTTGTGTGGATGTATTGTTGTGTGTTCACCCTCACTCTTGTGCAAAGTTGTGGATAGTTGTCCTCTTTCCCATGGGCTTGGGGGAGGCTAGCATGCATCCCAACCTTGGGAAAGGCATGTAATGATGCCTATGGTTGGGTGGTAAAACAAGCTTCTTCTCCTTGGTTGGATTTCTTGAAGGCATGTGCATTTGGATCTCAAGATGGAAGTTGGTTGTTGGTTGGAGTTTTCTTTGGCATATTTTCTCTCCTTGTGGACATTACCTCATTGTATCTCTTGAAATGTGGCTTGGTGGAAACTTGTACTTCTTGAAAAACCCTCATTTTGAAATTTTTATTCTTGTAACTTGGGTCACTTTTTCTTGTGCAATCTTCCTCCAAACTTGCAAAGAGGCTTGTAATGAGTTCCTTTATTTCACATAGTATAGAAACATGTTGGTTTGATTTCTTTATTCAAAAAAAAATAAACTGGTATTAGATGTTTTTCTTTTATAAAAACTTGATGTAATCCTTATCTTTGGAAGGAAGTTTAAGTTCATGGAAAAAAAAATTGTTGTGAGATGAGTGGGTTCTTTGATCTAAACATGTTTAGACTTCATTTGAAAGGAATGATTATAGATGGGGAATGTGCTTTGTTCTTTTTTAATATAAAAATAAATAAATCAATAAAAGATGCATATGTATATTTCTTGTGGACATTCTTCTTGGGTAAAAAAATTTGAAATATGTTTTGTTAAAAAATTGGAAATGAAATCTAATTATTAGCATTGAATCTCATGAATAATATCAAAGGAAAATACTCTCCTTCTTGCATTTTACCTCTTCTTGTAATTGTTGGTAGAATGAATAAATGAAATGAAAGTAGTTTCTTTTGTTATCCTTTCCATGAGTAGTTAAGAAATTTATTTTTGTTCTAAGTACAAAAAAATCATTATACCTATTGTTTATATATATATATATATATATATATATATATATATATATATATATATATATATATATATATATATATATATATATATATATATATATATATGTTATATATAATGGTTGAAAAACCATTTTTTTATTAAATTGAAAATGGAAATTAAACAAAGATAAAATATCATGTGTGTGTGTGTGTGTGTGTGTGTCTATATAAAATACTATATATATTAATAAACTTAAAGCAAAACAAACACTTTTTTTTTTTGTGTTTTAAAAATTTTTAAACAAAAAAAAAAATTAAAATGTTGTTGGGGAGGGCCGAACCCCTCCCCCACCGTCCATGGCCATCCCATGACTCTGCCGACGCGTTGCTTGTCCCCCACTCCTTTCCCAAGCCGACCCCAAAGAAGCACCCTCCATCGCTGCCTATGCAGCTACCCCCTGCGCCCACTCCACTTGCCCATGTTGCACTGCGCAAAGACTCGCCATTGCCCACTTCCCCCTCTCCTTCACTTCTCACACCGGCCACCCCTTCCCTTCCCCACAAGATTTATACCCCGTGCCATCCCACACCCTCACCTCCCCACCACTCTTTCCCCATCCACCGTGTGGGAAAATCTATCTGCCACCCCCCTATTTAAAATAAAATGTGGGGATAAAAAAAAAAAAAAGAAACAAATTTTTGTTGTGGTATGAATTTCCTCAACAAAATGCAATTAGGGTTTATAAAAAATAAAAAAACTAACTCCATATCTCCTCCAAACAACCTACAAATAAGAGAACAAAATAGAATGAGAAAAGGAGATATGAAAAGAAAAGAGAGAGATAAAGAAGTCAGGGGGAAAAAAATTATATCTAGGGCTGAGATTTGTTTAATCCTAGGGCTCAAATAAAACCCTGCTCACATTAATTCATGGGTAATTTTGTGGGAATGGTTGTGGGTAAATATATTTAATGGGGGATGAATTTATTTGAGGATGAGTAGTTATTTTTCAATGTGGGTGAATTTATTTAAAGGAGGTATATATATTTAAATGTGTGTAAATTTATAGAAGCTAAATAAATAAAATTAATTAGAGTTAATGTTTTAGAAATTGGGTAAATTAGATTAATATAATGTAATTATTTAATGGGAAAAAGGTTAGGCGAAACATTAGTTCTCACCTTCAAAAAAAAATTACCACCTTATTGGCCTTCCTTCCGATGTCCCGAGGTGGGGCATTACATAGCCTAGGATTAGATAGCCATTTTATTGCACTAGGATTAGTACAACACTTAGTTTAGGAAAAAGAAGCCAACCAATTTCCACAGCTTAAGAGGTGATCCCATGTGTCCCAATCACACAAAATGACCTACTTATATCCTAGCCATTCATGGGGTGTGGTGATTTGCCGACAACATTCCCTTTGGTGGAACTTTTGACTTCTTCAATGATTTAGAGCTGCCCATGGGATCTATCTTCGAACAATCTATGTCAAACCATAAATTTTCTTATCAAAGGGTGTAAATGGAACCTTCGTGATGGTTCTTAGATAAAATTCTAGGAGGATCCTTGGTTAGAGGATGTTTCTCTCAATTTTTTAGCACCGTGGAGTAAGCTATGGCAGGTCCTTTCTATTGAGTAGGGAGCTCTGGTTTGTAACTACTAGGACAATGACCGAAGATGGATTCCCATTCTCCCCCCCTCTTTCTATCAAGTTGATATCTAACCTTTTCATGATTTAAATCAGAAACTTAATGAAATATAGATTCCTCCATACAGCTACCAGGATGATATCATATGGAAAATCATGGATACTGGGTATTACAAAGTTAAATCGGGTTACTTGTCAATTTTTGATAACTTTTCTCAAATTCCTTTTTGGAAGAAGGTCTGGAAAAGTTTCTCATCCCTCGATCAATATATTTTTCAGGGGATGTTATAAAAGGTAAGATACTCACTTTGGATAGACTCAGTGTGCGGGGAATGACCATCATAAACAGATGTGGTTTATGCATGGACAAGAAAGAATCCATCATTCACTTATTTCTGGAATGCCCTTTCTCGTATAAAGTTTTTTGCTGAGATCCTATACATTATTAAAATTCAATTTGTCCTTCCGAGAGATGTGTCCCTTATACCCGAGAAAAGGAGTTTCAACTTTAAGAATGATATGGTGAATAAAATTTGGAAACTGGCTCTGCCATGTCTTGTGGGGTATATGGATTGAATGCAACAATAGGATCTTCAGAAAAAATTGGTGAGGTTGTGCAAGGTTGTTGATAAAATAACATAGGATTTGAAGGAAAATGCTTAGATTATTAAAACCAAACAGGTTTGTGCTATCCCTAAGTGGGAGGAGGACATTCTTAAAAGGTTGGACATTGTTGTCTCTAGTACCAGTAAGAGTAGGTTGAAACAAGATGTTAAATAGAATAAACCACCCAAAGGAAGTTTCAATATCAACTTTGAAAACTCAGCCCAAGTTAAAGATAAAGTGGCTAGTGGCAGTGGCCTCATTTGGGATCATAGCGGGAGATGTTTAGGATCCTATGCGGGACCCATAGAAAATCACTCTAACAACGTGGCTGAAGTGAGAGCTATGCTTTGGGGTGTTAAAATGGGTAAAGACTTAGGGCTTAAAAATATAATCATTGAAGGTGATTCGATGTGCATTATTAATTCCCTCAAAGATAGTAGTAAATGTGGATGGAAACTAAATCATTTGATAATGGAGGTATGTGTCATGCTCACATCATTTGAACAGGTGGTCATTCAACACACGTACCATGATGGGAACAAGTCAATGGATGCATTGGCGAGAAAGGTAATGCCATGGTGGATTTGGTGGCATGGATTGCACACGTATCCCTTGGGGATAGGTTAATAAACTCATAAATGAAGACACAAAGTGGGAGGTTACAATATGATGACACCCTTAGCTCACATGCTTGGGGTTGTGAAAGTACTTTTCCTTTTGGAAAATTTCCCTTTCTCATTTCATTTGTTGTTTCTCCATTTTCTATCGTCGATTTTTGGTGTCTGTGTGAAAACATCACCTTGCTTGTTAGCTAATTGGGGGAAATAGGTTACATATTGAACCATCTACCTTTCTACCTCAAGAACGATGTGGCTCTGTTGAAATTTCTACATAAAGGCAGTCTCACTAGATACATTCGTTGGCTCCAAGGTAATGATCATGGCCTTTCTGTCGATTTTGTGATTTCCTGGAAGGATGGTGGTTTTATTTTTAGAGGGGTTCATATTGATGTCTCGAGAATTCCATATATGAGATCACTAGGTTAAAAGTTTAAGGCCTAAAAAATTTTAAGACAAATCTAGAAAGAAACATGAAATTTTTACTTTCTTTGAAGCTAGGGAAAACATTATTGCATATGATGATGGTATTGCTCGCACCTTCCTACCAGATACATGGGTTGATGTCTTCCTGGTTATTAGGAAATATATGACTCTTGAAGGAAAATTATGTAAAATCTTTACTCGTCACATGTCCATCCACAATTTTCTTTGTCGTGGCCAGACTATGAGCTTAGCTTTCTTCCTCCATAGGTCGCTCCTCTCGACTATCGAGGATTTCAAGAAAAATAAGGTGGATATCCCCCTTCACCAAGGCCTCATTCTTCTTCTAGTCCAAAGAAGAAAACCTATCATCCCTAATCAAGTCAAGGATCGGGATTCTAACCAAAAACTCTTACTTCTTGTCTCAATAAAATCAAAAATAATAAAAATTGTGTTGATCCCATTGAGGGTGTTGTGGACACCTTGTGTAATCTCAAGAAGGGGATTAGGAATTTTGGGGAAATTTCTAGCAAGAGGGATCAGGAGCTTGCTTTGAATGGGAGGCTAGACTAATGAGGGTCGAGTCCACAACGGATACCATTCTCACTTTGTTAACAAAAACCTCATACAAGAGTTGAAAGATTGTCATCAAAGGATTGAAATCTAAAAACCATCGGGGATCCAAGAAGATTATGTTATACAAGCAAAGAACGGATTTCTCTACTTCAAAACTAGGTTGCTTCTAAGGAGGCCAAAAATAACATGAAGTTGAGTCTGAGTTCTTCTGACAATGATGAGATGGATACATGTGACACTCGGGGTATGGTTGCGGCTGACAATTAGGTTAAGTCTCAGGAGGAGGTTAATGCTGGCACTCAAAATTAAAATCAAGAGATCAAATTCCTGAAGAGATTCAATATCAAAGTGGCTGGTTTGAAAGATGGTGGTCTGAGCTCTAGGACTCGAAGCAAGGATACTGAGAACTAATGGTAGGATTTTTGCAACCCTTATCTTTTCTAATACTTTTTCTTGTTTTTGGTCTAGGTTTAGTTACTTACAAAAATTATTGTTAATATGCAAATTTTTTAGTTTGGCTCTGTTATGTGGGGGCCTAGTTGTTAAGCTTTTTTGACTCTACCTCCTTCGCTTCGTTGTTTTTATTTAAAACTTGCTTCTATTATGTATGGGGTTTTTTGGTCCCCGTTTAAAACCAAATTTTTTATCTTATATATATATTATATATATATCTATATATATATATATATATATATATATATCAATTGAAGACACCAACTCACCCCTAATATGTTGTTGAAGTATTTCAATCAGCTTATTCACATCTTTAGCTCCTGGGGTGTGAGTATCTTGGATGGGAAGCATTTTCTCAATCTTAGAGTCAATATCATCAATATACTTTCCTACTTTATCCCTCATGTCTTGGAGTTTGCTTATGCAACCTCCTAAAGTGTCCATCCTTAATTTGATGGCTCTCTCATACTCATATTGCCTTCCTCTACAATCTGAGGGCACAATGCCTTCTTTTTCCACCAGCTCATCATTCATGGCAATAATGGCTTTGAGCTTTGGCAACATTCCATCCCAATACTCCATCTCATTATGATACTTTTCAATAAGTACCTTAACACTTCAGCTTTGTTCTCGACATCTATTTATAAAAATAAATTTTATTCTTGAGAACCATGTTGCCTTTTTGAATTAATTCCTCTTCCCATTTTTTTGTATCATTTTCCCTACATATTAAATTTTCAACAATCATAAATGCATCATGGGTGATGGTAGAAACAACTTCTTAATTCTCATTAGGAGGGTGTAATCACTTTTACACATATATTAAAAATATGTCAAATTTTTATTTCACTTGCTTATTGTTTTCCTTATCCTTATCCATTTTCTAGAACAGGTCTCCCATTGCAATCAAGTACCTCATGCTTCAAAACCAGGTGGTTGCTTTCCTCAATGGGACTTGTGTAATTTTATAATCAGGAGGATTATCATCATCCCTCAAAATGTCACATTGTGGAGTAGTAATCTCCACAAATTTATCTCTTTATGGCCTCACCATAGTTATTAACATAATTCTTTCCTTTTTGTGCCCTATGTGGTCTCACAAATATTACACATTTAATGTCTGCTTCCTCCAACTTCACCTTCACATTCTTCTTCCTTGGGAGTGTTTATCTCAACCATCCTTTACTTGGGGTTTTTCCTCTCCTTTTGTTTGTTTTTTTGTTATAAATTACCTAGAGAAACCATAATTTCTTGTAAATCAGAGAGGGTGAGACTAGAATCAAGAATCTACTCTTATGGGGTTTCCACATTCTCTTTTTCTTACATAAGCATTAGGTGTGAGTTAGTTGTATGAGTTGGTCTTTCCCCTTCCTGAAGTCCACACATAACTTGATATCATCATTTTTATTTCTTATGAGAACCATGTTGGTAACCCAAGATGAATATCTAGTGGGATGAATAATATCACTATCATTTAGCTTCGGAGCTGATCCTGCATTTTTTTGCAAGGATTGGGGTTATTGGTCACTAATTTTTCCTAAAAGGCTTAGTATGGGGCTCTAAAGGTATGTCATGTTGTAAAATATCATCCCTATAAGACTTCAATTCATAATATGACCAATACATGAAATCCTGATACATTTTTAGTAGTTTGGTATAAGCTTGTTTTTCTTCTATATTTAAGTTGCTTCCTAACCAAAATTTCCTAGGATCTTGGCAAGTTCCTAGGTTTCATTCAACAATATCTCTTGGTATATGAGTTGATCTTTCTACATCTCTGTCAACACTATCAAAGGTAGATTCAAGGTTGACTAGCCCCCTTGGGATTGTATTTGTTTTTAACTGGATCACTTCATTCCTTGTATCTAAGTTTATTCCTAACTAAACTTTCCTAGGATCTTGACAAGTGCCAAGGTTACATTCAACAATATATCTTGGTATGTGAGTTGATCTTTCTACATCTATGTCAAAGCACTATCAAAGTTATATTCAAGGGTGATTAGTCCCATTGGGATTGTATTTGTCTTTAACTGGATCACTTCCTTCCCAAACAGGGTTTCTTTTCCATCACATACTTCTATCATAGGTTCTAGATCAATCAATTGATTTTCAAACTCACCTTGACAACCCAAGAATATTTTAATATGTGATTCAACATTGAAAACTTGTAAATTTTGAATATTGTTAGGTACAAAAGGTTTGACAAACACTTCAACCTAAAACATGAAGTATGGGGACAAATTTTCATTATAATACTAAGAGGCCAAGAATTCTAACATGTCAACTACTACATCCTAACTCCTATCATGGTATTAAATATTAAAAGAGTCAAATATTTCAATCAAATCCCATATTGCACTCATGTTTTTGTAAACTCTATTTTTGGTTGCATATAATTTTTTGATCTGATTTACAACCAACTCGAGTCACCTTTCAATATTAGGATGTTAATTCCATGCCTCCAATAAATCCTCAACACAAGTAGGAGTGCTTCATATGTAGCAATGTTGTTTGTGTACTCAAAACTCAACTTGAAAGAAAAATTGAAAGATCCATGTTATGAGGATGCTAACACAACACCACCATTGCTCCGTTTCTAGAGTTGGAACATAGTCCATAAAAAAACATGGTCCTTGTAGCAGACTGGAATCCTCCAACTAAACATTAATTTTAAGGCATCGATCATTAAAATCAATAGTTCCCACAAAATTATCCAAGTCCATATCAGTATACAGGACCTCATATGAAGCATTCATGGGGTCCTTTATCAAGTGCAACAATTTTTCCTCCCTGTGTAGTTTGACCATCTTTCCCTCCAAAGGTATGGTGTAAAAATACATATCCATCTACACATTTTCTCTCACACTTGCTTCTCATTTCCTTGACAACAACATCCCCCACTTAGTAGGGAAATTGATAAGAGCAAAATTCGTTATTAATAATTTACCATGGTAAGCCACTGGTTGTACTACCAAACCTCTCACATAACCGACAACATGTACCTCTCTAGAATGCATGGCATAACATTTCCCAAAAGTAGTTGTTATCTTTATACCCAATTCGTTCATAACTGCTAGTGGCATGATATTTCATGAATTAGTAAAATCAAACATACAATTATGTAGAATCCAACCATTAACAATTAGTGTGGTGAAGAAAGGCTCCACATCTAATGAGATATCTACAAGGAGGTAACCAAATAAACTTTAGGGATATCTCTACAAGTCCTTGACATTCTTCAATCTCATTCTCAAAGCAATAGTAAGAGGAATCACTTTTTGTCAACTATGTATTCCTTAGTAATAACATCCTCATTAAATCTCATATATTTAAATGATCTTCTCCTATAATTAGAAATCCTAACTAACTCCACCAAAGGGACAAGTGATTTTTAACTGGATTAGGATCTAGGCCATGTCATAGATATTGTATTTAGGCAGTGATTTACTAGAAGAAATATTAACTACCTTTTCAGATGGAATATATTCCTTTAAAGGAGGAGTAATGGGATGGATACTTGGACTTGGATTAGCAACAGGGTTGTTACATGGTACACTTTTCTTAGGAGTATCCTTGGGAATATCAGTGGGGATGGGAATTTTGGCTTTGAAGGCTAGGACATGTCCTTTGAATTTCCTATGCCTTAATTTATACTTTTTTCTTGGGCAACAACTAAATTTATCAAAAGTTCCCTATCCTCCTTAGAAGGTATTTCCCCATCATACTTCTATATCATTAAAGCCCTTAAATATTCAAATTCATGATTAGGTAATTAAAAATACTAATCCATGTCAATTTTAGCATTAATTTCAAAAGCTAGAGAACACACCTTGTTTACATTAGCCTAAAATTATTAACACTCTAGGCACAAAGAATACCAATAGAAGATGCACCTTTCTCAAGGTTTTCCTGATGTTCATGGACACATGCATTACCAAAATCAGATCTAGTAACATCATCATCTAGATTTGGTTTCCCACAAGGAGCATGAGGTAATAAGTATCTATCACACTAGTCAAGGTTTTGTTCCTCTTCTACATTTGTAACTCTTCCTAATAATGGATTAGGAGTTTCTTTGTTGTCTCTACATGAGTTTTTCTTATTGGCTTGACTCGTAGGTATTTTTTCTCTATCATCATGTCTATGATACCCTTTATGGTGATTCCCAAATATATTTTTCCTTGATTATGATGTTGAACTTGAGGGATGGGAAATAAACCTTTCTCTACTTTGTCCAACTTGTCGAAATTTCATTTTCTTCTCCATCCAAGGTCTTGACTACCTCCTCAAGATTAATGGATTTACTTGTTTGAGGCTTCTCTATATTAACAAGTTTAACACCCTATCTCTTTGGGGTTTTATGAGAAAATTTGATATTATTCTCAATTTGAATTATCATGATAAATGCATGCCTCAAACTTATTGTTTTTTAATCCCTTAGGTAATAGGTTACCTTTTTGTCGAACGCATCAAAATAATTAATCGATAAGATTTATCACTAGGTATTAAATTAGTTGTCAATATTCTCAATTTTTGTTGAACATTGTATTAAAAACTTACATACATTCATTAGGGTTCTTCTTTATATTTTTAAATTCGACAGGAGGAACCTAAGGTCAATCATATCACCATATTGGATCCTAAATGTTTGGGATAATCATAAATATATATGTAATACAATCCCACAAAATAATTGAAAGAATAAGAACTATGAACAAAAATACAAAACAAGAAGACAGATTTAACATGGTTCTAACACCCTTGTTATAATTACTCCAAATCAAGCGAAATTTTTTTCTTTTAAAACAAACCCTTTAATCACATTTAATTCCTTCAATGATTGTAACTTAGCAGCAATTATAATGCAAAGCATAAATGAATTTTACAATCCTTCTGATAACAATATAACCATGTGTAGTTGTAAAGGTCGAGTTAGATCTACCCAATCCCCTTTAACATCACTCTAACCAAATGTGCATATCTTGTATATAGTTGGTTAAACCTTCATAATAGAATCTAAGAACTAATTACAATTACTAAGTGTCTACCTAAAAATAGTCAACTCAGTTTCACCCCAAATCTCACATAATTAGTTAGGAACACAGTGAACTTACAGTGTAACAAGCTAGTTACACTACTTAGGCCAAAGTTTACAAGTGATGCATTACGTGTTTAGTTTCATGGTTGCACATAAGCCAAAAAAATTGTGCCATCACCACATAGTCATCTATATACAATTATCTAGATCGCATTTCATTATTTATAATATTAAGTTCTCTTATTTCGAAGCCATAGGATCTAAGACTCACCTATTGATTAAAGAGTACACTATCAGTCCCATCTTAGGACCCCTATGGAAAAGATAATGACTACTTAATGATATTTTTCATTAAATAATCATTACCCTTCTCATAGCCATCCTAAGGTGGTATGAATATGGTTTAATTGAATGGATAGGAAAGACATATAGCTCACTCTTTCATAACACACATTATCTTAATACTAGGTAGATTTCATCATTTTGATGTTAATTCAAACTATCTATTTACGAAGTATCATTATTTTATAGCTTCGTACCATTATCCATAACAGCTTTATTTACTTGTTCTTATTTAATTAAACATTATAATGATGTTTTCATGCATGTTGTTGTAACAAATTCCATTCAAAAATTAATGATAATGATTTTCATAATGTACTATCATATTATTACAAGTATAGTCTTTTACTTTTCAGTCAAGTTTATTCAATTTCAAAAGTATATAATGTTGTTAAAAATAGTGTAAAAACAAGATTATAACTCACACAAGGGTTACAATAATAAATTTATTTATTACTCAATAAGGATGAATCCTTATCTTTAACATATATTACAATAGTTTTCAAATTGTTACAAATGGGCAGAATTCCTTATAAAATATATGAAATAATGTTTTTCTTTACAATAAATACAATTATCTAAATCAATTTTTTAAACAATAATACATGATCAAATCGCAAGTGTAATATCCAAAATCACGTCACTTATTTAATCCATCTTACATCCTGCGAAAGAGAGAAGGTATACATGGTCAGTTCATCAAACTAACATGGATTAACAACTTTCAATCATGTTGTTATATTACGATCTAAATTAACATAATAAGTTTAACTTAAGATACAAATAAAATCTTCTTTATACCTTATTTAGTTTAAATATTTGATATCAAATAAAGGGATCTAATGATGTATATTATGTTTCAACAAACAACATTTCAATCATAAAATATTATCCTTATGACTATGTTAACAATATCTTCAATAAGTTTATTATCACAAAGAATAAGTAGATTTGAATCTTAGTCATTATGATTAATATGGAAGGGAAAAAGTAAAGATAACTTAGAATGGGAGGATGTTTCTAATAATCTCATGCTCATAATCCCAAAGTTGGAAAGGGATATGAACTCCATGAGTGGGATTGGCTTGGATTTGAGGGATAGTATGATTGATCAGTATTGAGGCTTCAACAAATATATGTATCTCATAGAATGTAATGAGAGGAGAGTTGAGAAGGATAAATAATGAGGTTAAGGATCTACAGGAGAGGGTGGGCAACATGGAAAAGGGGCAAAGAAATTGGAGGTTTCAACTCTACCTAAGAATCTCGTATTAAGAGGATGAGGAGAAGGATGACACTCGAATGGAGAGTGACAGACACCAAGGTCAAACAAGTGCCCAAGGTGGCTCCTTCAAAGGTCTTAAGAAAAATAGTGCCTCTAGTTTCTATGGCTTTTTGTGCATTGTCTTCAAACTATATCTTTTTCTAGCTATTTTTGTATTTTTTGGTTTTCTCATTGGGCTGGTGTTTCTAGATTAAGTTTTTAACTATCTTCGTGTCCCTATTTCCTCTTTTTGTCTTTGTATTGTGTCTCTCACGATGTATCTAATGTTGTAAAGCTTATGGGAGCCATAATCCTTGTTTTCTTACCTTATCTAATAAAAAAATATACTACTTGTAGCCAATCATCATTTACCCCATATTAATATTCATTTTCCTCAATGAACAATTGAAAGAAGAAAATAGAGTTCTTTCTGTAAGGTAATTATTGACAAAAATCAAACTTTATAAATGGTGGTATGATAACAAATCAACATTTATCATATATTAACATTATCATAAATAGTAAAAATATAGCTTTAATGTCATAGATAGCTTCAACTAGCACTAGTTTCCCTTCAAGAAAAATTGAATTCCTAATGAGTAATAGTTTCATCGAAATCTATCTACTTGAATAAGATACTTTGAAAATTTGTTTATTTGTTACACCAACTTAATGAAACACTTAAACAGAATGATCAATAGCCTTATAACTTAAGGATTCAATAACCCAATCTTAGAAGTGCACAAGAAGAGACAAAGGAAGAGAAATTATTTCATTCTCTTATAACTCACAAATATGTTCATATCAAACGGTTACATCTATCCCAATACTACCCATAAATAAGAAGGAATTTATTAATTGATCTCAACATAAAAGCACAAGGTTTCAGCAAGGGTTTTTCTATGACCAAGTTACCATTGATTTCCTTGGATCTTCTTATTAATATAAAATCAATGAAAGGATTTAACTGATGTCCCTTATAACTGAACTTATTCATAAATGATCTCATATTGAGCTGGTCGAATTTAGGTTAAAATGAAAGTTGAAAAGAAAATAGAGTACTTTGAATAACAAAAACCCCATATTAGACTTGTACCCAAAATTGATCTCGAGGATTTATTTATATATTATTGATTCTAATTAAACATCTTAACACTTTAATCAAAATGTATAAGTATATAAAACCAAAATACTCATTATACAATAGCTTCATACATTGTTACTTTTGCAACATAATTCTATAAGCATGTAGTCGAAAACAACATTTTCAAAAGCAAACCACAATGAAATACCCAAAAAAATTCCTGTTTAAGGAATACACATATAAGTTAAATGTATTCTTCTATATTTTCCCTAGATAATAAACCGTTCTAGATTCCCATTTATCAAATGATGTCTAAACAAGATCAAGCAATCGTATAAATCAAATAATACGACCCAAATTTATGTATCCATATAGAATTCTTATTTTCATATCTTTCAAAGACACCCATATGAGAACCACGTATTCCTCACTGTAATTTTTTTATAACCAAACATGTAAATAAAATAACATGCAAATCAATCAAACAATATTTTCCAAAAATATTCAGCCATCTCATAATAATACAACAAGAAGAAGAGTTAATAAACCATTCTTGATAAACTCAAAAATCTCTTCAAATTTTCCTCTGTGTCTTTTGAAAAAATCATCAACCAATTCGACACAACAAAACTCCATATTTTTGTACAGTAAAACCTCTAATGTTTTAACCGTTCTCTTAATTTTAAAATCCCTTAATGACCAAAATAAATTCATCTATTTTTAGCAAGCAAAATCCATAAAAATCTCAACTGTAACTAGATCCCTTAACCATCACGTATGGTTTTCCCAAAGGAAGAGATCGAACAAACAAACAAAACAATAAAAATGAAATTTTATGTTGAAAGCCCCAAGCTTCTCCTAGAATCTTCACGAACTCCAATATATCATGTATGCATTGAATGCATTAATTTCTTGTAGTTCTAGTGCATAGTATGGTCTGGATATTTTCCTCCAAATAGGAATGGCGATGCATCAAGCGGTCCAAGACTATTTTAAAACTAAATAATAAACCTTATAACCAAATTTTCTAATTTTTACATGGTGGCTAGATTAACGATCAAATAAAATGATTACTAACCTAACCTTAACACCTATCAACCTTTTATGGTGTGTTCGGTCATTGACCTTAATAGTTAAATTTAAAACTAGCCAAATTTCCATAGTAAAAAAATCATAATGCAAATGATTATGGTTAGGGACCAACATAATTTCCAAACATTTCAATGCCAATTTACCATAGTCTAAGACCATTGAAACCAAGAAATTTAAACCTTTCCAAATTTTTCCATGGTTTGAGACCTTAAGGATTTAAACAATGCATTTACACCTTGCATGGTTAAGATCATATTGGATCAACTTAAATAAACATTTACCTTATCATCATTATAAAAAAACTATATCAATGCCCTATGGTATTAAACCCATGTTTAACATCTTATCTTGTCCATAATAAGAATAATATTGTAACCATATCAGTTGAACTCATGATCCATCAAAGATATCAAAAGTAGAAATTTTTACGTTATTTAAACATTACCAAGCAAGTCATTCAAGTAAGTAACATTACCTTGATAATCAAGAACATTAATAGTTCAAAGATTCAAGACCTTTTTTATTGTTTTGAGGTATTTCATCGATATAAAAACACAAAAAGTTTAGTCATGCATCAAGACAGTAGTAATTATTTCTCAACACCAAAATAATACAAATACAAATGCCATGCAACAAATTGTCAACATTACTAAATCATTACCTACATCAAGCAAGGTAAAGTAGAATCATACAAACAAGTACAAAAAAAATAATTTATAAATATTAATTAATCCATGAATGCATGATAAAGAGCATCATTACAATGTCATGCATGCACTACACATAAGTATATATATCCTTTCGAGTATATATATATATATATATATATATATATATATATATGTATGTATGTATGTATGTATGTATGTATAGTTGTATAGTTGTATAGTTGTATAGTTGTATAGTTGTATAGTTGTATAGTTGTATGTATAGTTGTATAGTTGTATAGTTGTAAACAAGACTAGGAAATAACACTAATCCTCTTGCATTCATATATTATTTTATACAATATATCTTATTTTTGTGACAAAATAAAATGAAAATGTGGGGTGTGACATTCTTCCCCTTAATGAATCATTGTCCCGATGATTTATCTCATTAATAGCAAACATATTAACCAAAAACAAATTCATATCATGCAACTAAGGGAAACAATCCATATTTCACCAAAAACTTGAAATTTTTAAGATTTCTAGTTTATTATTATTCAAAATTTATTGGTTATAATACCTTAAAATCATCCAAGTTTTCCAAGCAGATTAGCAATATGACATAAAAAAATTATTTCAATCAACCAAAATATGAAATAATATTAAATATATCATAACGAGATCATCAAATATCAGGTCTTCATTAATGTAGTCACAAAATCATGCACTTTAGACGTTATTTATCCCAGTCTCATACAACTATTCGAAAGGTTATTGAGTGAAGAAAGTACTAATTAAACCTCATCTTTTGGCCATCTTGTTTTATTTTATTTCATCTTTGCTTTGACCCTTTTCATCCATATGCCCATTCTATTTCAGTCATTTCTGATATTTTATCCTCAAATGGGGTGCCTATGGGTTCCCTGGTCCCACCAAGGGTGCCTCGACCCCTTTTGCACTTTCCCACCTCTTTTTGGTCTCTTTCTATCCATTTTACATCTTCATCTTTCTTGTGATCGACATTTTTGGGGTTAATTATTAAATTAGATCAAGATAACCCTATAAATATAAAGTTATGAGACCATAATAAGGTACCTAGCATCACTTACTACTATCACTCCATCTAGAGTTGAATCCATCTATTACATTGGATATCATTTGCATCCACATAGCTTCATCATCAAGGCACAAGGCTAGGACATTTTCATAACACTTCATAGGGGGAGGGATTTTATTCTATTCAATGCACATATTCTATTAAATTTTCTACACATATTTATTTCTCACTACTTCACAAAGTATGACTGGCACAAGAGAAACCTAGGGCATGTTCATACACACTTTCACATAGAACTACATCAAGTCTGAGATGTATTGTAGTTCTCGATTAGTAAGTTCATCATTATGGAATCGAGGTCATTCTGACCCCTTCACATGCATTATTCTTTCTTAGGGTTTGACTTTTATTTTGGGTTCTTGTGGATCTTTCTTTCATCTTGGATTATTGGTGACATCTAGCGTAGGACAAAAAATTTGATGCGATAAATAGTTAGGGTTTCGGACCATCTACCGAACCAAATGAAGACTAGTTTCGAGCTTTTACAAAGACCATGGTGCCCAGATTGCATACCAGGCACCCACAGTGCACCTTAGTCCTCCTTCAGGTGCTCTAGTCTAGCTAGATTCTCCAGATCCACCCTTTTCATGATTGTTGTATAATTGTTTCTACTCCCGAATTTCTAGTCACACTCAACACACACCCATCACTTTGCTTTAATCAATTGAGTTATTTCCTTTTCATTCCTGCATATTAGGCTTATCATTTCCTTTTTCATTGGTGTTTATCTTTCTTGACATACTTCTTTACTGCATTTATTTTCTTTAGTTACAGTTGTTCATAGCTTAGATTAACTAGCCCCACACTACATAGTTATTCCATTTTTAGTTAATCATTTTAGTGAACTTGATGTATTTCACACTTAGGATCCTCATTTGTCTTCTATCATGGGTCATCAAGTTTCTTTATCTGATTTTTTTAAGAGATATCCCAATTTTTAGGCTATTTTACAAAAATCCCTAAACACCAAGTATTTTAATGACAATACGCCACCACACGAATTAAGTTCTATGCTTCATTATTTATTTTTTGACCCTATTCTTGATGGTTCTCCATCTAATCAACCACTATTAGACTTGATTCAAGCCTTACATACATTATTTCAAGATAAATTTACAGCCATGGAATCCATAATCACATCTCTTAGATATGAAATTCAACAACTTAAGGATTCTTCTCAATTACATGTTTGTTCTCCTTCTACATCTTATATGTAATCTATGTCCACTACATGTCATCTAGTTAAACCTCAAGACATACCATTTCCTAATCCTCTTATGTTTGAGCATAATACTATACCACATGACATTCTTACTCAACTCCTTAGTCATCAGTTGATCACTTTTCCACCTACTCATTGTTATCCTCCTTATCGGCTTACAAAATATCAAGGTCGTCCATATTGCAACTATCATAGAATCAATGGACATAATGACAATGATTGTTATGTTATACAATGTAAGATCAAACATCTTGAGTGTCATGGTTTTATCTCCTTCAAGGAATTCCCATCTATAACTTCTACACCATGATATATGGTTATTAGTGAGTCTCCCTCTAATATTTCTAAGGAAGTTCTAGATGCTTCTCTTATTAATTACATGCTTGATGTTGACAATCACTCACATGTGCATAATGATTCTTCTCCTAGTCATACAAATTCCATCCCATGATTCTCATATTTCTGATGCCACTTCTTCTCCACTTAATGAGCATAATGCCACCATTTGTCTTATGCCTTCTTCAAATGGACAAGCATCACCTCGAATAATCCCCTACGGTGTCTCCAAGTCAAAAAAGTCAACCACCTATCAAAATTAGTTCATAAACCACTCCTACTAGGTCATATACTACATTACCAAATAAACCTCGGTAGTCTCCTTGAGACTCCACGAAACTTTTCCTCCTCTCAAATCTAAGATTCAACCGATTAATTTTATCCCAGCAATTAATCCTTCTCCTATTGTTTATGATATATTTTCACTTTCACCACCACCAAATAGTTCTACTATAAACCTTGTCCAACAAGGTCCCACCGCATGCAAACTTGGTCTTTGGTAGGTGACTCTTATCACTCTACCCTCCTGATGACACACTCATATTCTTATGGTTCTTATATGACTATTGAGGGGTCCTTTACCATAAAGAACCTCATTTCATCTTACATTACCATATTCCTCCATTACACCACCACCTATACATACACACATCTATAAGACTTTAACACTCCTTACGCATCATCAATTAAACAAAATCTATAATGCTTCATCACCCTCATACATCATTTATCACATAGTACATGTGTTATCATACACTTGGGGGCATAGCATCCCACATCCCCCCTAATCTTAGCATCTACGCATATCTCACTTTTTCATTCTCATTACATACGCATACTCATACACATACTTTACACATTTAAGTTACTACCCGATGATGCACTCTTGTGCTTTGGTTCACACTTGACTATTAACGGCTTACTACATTGAACCCCACACACACTACATAGATAGGCATTATACATTTTGTTTTATCACACGTCGTGTGTTGTACACCATACTTATCACATTTAATCTACAAACTTTTTCACATTTGCAAATTCATACATCACATATCATACTAGTATTCATCTTACATATACCCTACTTATATCATCCACGCATTTATTATCATACACTATTCATCCTTATGCATTACATACACTATTAGGATATTTACACATATTTCCTCACATCCTATATATAGGCATATACCATACATCATACACTACGCATCTCCACATTACTCATATTCTACACATTATGCTAGTCTTCATCATATATGCATCTAGCATTACATTCATCATTATACTACATTACTAATCTATCTACATAGATTACCTTACGCATTATATACACTACATTTTCTATGTATCTATCATTGCATTTTTCACACCACATATTTTATATATTCTCTTCATCACATAGTCTTCTTTTATCATTACATATGCTACATTGTATTCTATGTGTTACACTCAATACCCTATGATGTGCTTTAGTTCCTTGGTCCATACTCAACTTTTGAGGGTTTACAAATCAAATGGACCTTACACTCATCACACATGTGACAATCCTAGGTTAGTGACATATTTTTAGGCTAAATCATCACTTATTCTATCATTTTGTAGTGTTATACACCTTAGGTTACATCACCACTCCCTTCTTTCATCTTATAGTGATATACACTTAGGGCTAAATCATCACTCATCTATTCATCTTATAATGATATACATTTAGGCTAAATCATCACTTATATGTTCATCTATCATGATATACGCTTCGACTATAGGGTTCATGCACACATCATTTCTAGGTCGCATCTCATCACTACACTTACACATTCATCACAGTGCATTAGACACAACACACTACTTGACCATTTCTTGATGACGTACTCTCATTTACGGTTCATTCTTGAATGTTGAGGGTGAAAACAAAATGAACCTCATTTTATACACTTTAATTCACTCGGGGGCACATGGATCCTATTATTCCATCTTGCATTCCATTCCATCCATCCACAACATATTGCATTTTCTTGGGGGCATTTACTCTTGTTTACTAGTGTTTTACATGATCACTTTACTACACATGTTATATTGATTTCTTATATGTCATTATCTATATCATCCACACATGCACGATCATGAATTTTTTTAGTTTGTGATCGTAGATACAGATCCTTCACATGCAACATGGATGTTCACCTTCTACCCTTCCTATACTAGTCATAGGGGCATCCAAATTCATCTCTCACATGTGTTATTATTTCATTTTATACTTAGGAAACTTTACATTACTTGGTTATTCAAACTTTGAAATATTGGTTATTTCTCTAACATGCTAATGGGTGTTCCATGTGTAGCACTTATTTTGTAGGATTACATGTTTCTATGACTACTTCTTTTACTTATTTATACTTGTCTACCATTGTTTGTTTCTTATATGTGGGCCTTGCCCTATGTTTGGTGTGCACACTTGTTTTTTGTTTGTGGTCATGATGGCCTTATGTGTCTTGTGACATCATGAGTGATGTCCCATGTTTGCGACCTACTTTGTGTGGCTTACTTATCTTCTTGTGTGTTTACACTACTTTTCTTGGTAGTTTTTACATTGTTTATGTAGATTACACATTGTCTTCTTACATGCATGTGTTTTTGTACTAACACTTATTTTGGCTATCCATCCTTGTTTGTGCACACCTTGGTTTCTACCAAGTGCATTCCCTTCCCTATAGGGAAGAATTACAGAGTTCATGTGGTTGGTCCTCTTTTGGGGCCACATTCTCCTATCAACAACATCGCATGTGCCCCTAAAGAGGGGGCATCATTTGGGGTTTTTCACATACTAACACAGAGATTCTACACTAGTTCGGTTTAGTTATATATAGCAAGTGGGTTCATACCAATCTATGAACCCCATACATAGCGGATTTTACAGGACATGGTGTCCTTAGCATTCTGGGAAGTAGTTATAGGCTTGGAGGTTACAATGGGTGTGCCTCCCTACACTACTTTGGCCAGTGGCATCGGATCGCCCAAAAAACTAGGACAATACAAAGATCTCTTCACACACATTCAGGGAAGTAGTTAGAGCTTGGAGGACACAAAGCATTTCCTCCCTACACTTCTTTGGCCAAGGTGGTGTGAGATCACCCAAAAAAACTCATAGTACATGATATCCTTCTACACTCTCTTTCTCAACATGGATCAAGTGCACATGTTCCATTTACATTTTCCATTTACATTTTTACATTCATAAACATCTTTTACATTGTGTATTTACACATACATACATACATATTTCAATAATTGATCATTTTCTCCTTACATGTCTAGTCGTATGATACACAAGCAGTCAAATGGGGGAAACAACAACTATGTCAACAACAATACTTCATGATAGCACATGCTTTACTAACCATAAAGGTACATTACACACTGCATCGGTACACATGTGTTCCGCCCTAGGTTCACTCTCATCACTTTTTCTTTGCGCATTTTTCATCTTTATTTTTCACACTCCTCCATCTTTTTTTCATTCCACGCTTTTTCTAGTCCTTCGATGTTTTTATACTACACTCTTCATAGACATCAGGTACACATCTCTATCTACTTTATGTTACCAAGATTTCCACTCACCTACATAAAGTGGGGAAAATTTTAGTCACAAAATCATGTACTTTAGATGTTATTTATCCTAGTCTCATACTACTATTTAGAAGGTTCTTGAGTGAAGAAAGTAATAATTAACCCCTATCTTTTGGCCATCTTGTTTTATTTTATTTCGTCACAATCAGCCCTTTTCATCCACATGCCCAATCTATTTAGATCATTTCCCACAATTTTAGCCTTTACAAGGGTGCGTAGGCTACTACTAGGGTGCCCTTGGGAACCATGGTCCCACCAAGGGCGCCCGACCCATTTTGTAGTTTCCCACCATGGTTTAAGCTCTTTTTAGCCATTTTACATATTTATCTTTCTTGCGGTCAGCCTTTTTGGGTTAATTACAAAATTAAATCAATATAACCCTATAAATATAAATTTATGGGACCATAATGAGGGACCTAGCATTATTACTATCACTCCATCTTGAGTTGCATCCATCTATTGCATTGGATATCACTTGCATCCACATAGTTCCATCATCAAGACACGAGGATAGGACATATACATCACACTTCATAGGGAGAGGGATTCTATTCTATTACATGCACACATTCTATTACATTTTTTACACATGTTTATTTCTCGCTACTTCACAAAGTGCAATTGGCACAAGAGGAACCTAGGGCATGTTCACACACACTTGCACATAGAACTTGATGAGACCCATTAATATTGTTTTAATGGTCTCATCTTTTATAGTTTGTCATGTGTTGAATACCCTTACACTCTGTTACTTTGGTCATTTTGTCAAAACATTCCCACTTGAACCTAAGTATTGGCACTTATATATTAATTATTATAATTACTACTAAGTTACTTTATTTCATGGGTTTTGAATGTGCATTTTAATCTCTTGGATGTAATGAATGATTATTAAGTGCTTATCTGAATGATGTACTTGTTGCAAGAAGTTGTTATGTACCATTACTAACATGTAACCAAAGATACTCTATCACAAGCAATATAGACTTGTCCATAGAAATTGGCATGCAGCAATTGGGACTCATCTATAGCAAGGCACCTACAACCAAGGAAAATACACACATCTACACAGCCATGATTATGGGAAAGGTGATCAACAAGAATGCTTCATCTAAATTCACACCTGCTAATGAAGGAGTAGTTATGTCAATAAAATCAGATCTCACACCAATGCCTAATTATTCTCTACATCTACAACTTGAAACTAGTTGATCTAATTTCACAACTGATTGTTTGAATAAGAAGTTAGTCATGTTGATGTATTAGAACACTTCTCTTTAGTTCTGATTGCATGCATGGATTTCTTAGGAGTGATCTAGTACTCAATCAAAATGTAACTACTAGTTGAAAAAGTCTCTTCACGTCTCTCTGGAATATAAAGGGGACGATAAGACTGTAGTAGATATAGATCTATAGGAGGAGAATTGCTGGTAATTGTAATCTTCATGTTGATCAATAAAATTTGAGTTCTATCATTCTATTGTAGACACCAACCTTAGGAAAGGATAACACCCAAGGCAGGGCCCACTTACGGTTACTAACCCCTTTTCTTCATGTTTTTGTTTAATTTCTTGCATGAATAGATTAGACTTGCAGTAGTTTAGTTCTCCACTTATGTTATGCTTTCATCTATTTCATATTTAGTTGTAGCATTTACCTTTCATCTATAACGTAGTTTATCTTTCCAGCATTATGTTTCTATTGTTGTGACAACAATCTTTAAGTTTATACCTTATAAGCACATGTAACTATGCATACAACTCAACAGAGTTGAAAGTCTACATCCCTAGGTATGATGAATAAATGACTGTGGATTAGTGAATAGCATACTAATTACTACTAATTAATTTGCACCACCGAACTACATCGGATCTAAGATGTAGTGCAGCACTCAGTTAGTAAGTCCACCATTGTGGTAGCTAAGGTCAATACAAACCCTTCATATGCATTATTCATTTTTATGGTTTGATGTTTGTTTTGGGGTTTCTGCAAGTCTTTATTTCATCTTGGAGTATCTCGCGACATCTAGCACAAGACAAAAATTGATGCGATAAACAACTAGGGTTTTAGACCATATGTCGAACCAAGAAAGACCAACTTGAGCTTTTGTATAGACCAAGGCACTGCAGTGCCCCAAACCTCCTCCGTGTTCTCCACCACTTGATTCTCCAAATCCACCATTTTTGGGATTTCTACATAGTCGTTCCTACTCCCGATTTTCTAGTCACACTGCAACACAGCTCGTCACTTTGTCGAATCATCTAATTTCTTTCCTCTTTTTTTCTTGCATATTAGGATTAGCATTTCCTTTCGTATAGTTATTTATCTTGTTTTCATACTTATTTACTACATTTATTTACTTTATTTACATTTGTTCATAGCTTAGATTAATCATCCCCACACTACATAGTTAATCCATTTTTAGTTAATCAATTACTAATAAAAATAAGGAAATGCAATTATTTTTCTTCCATATTCTCTCAAGTTACACTTTTTTCATAATATTGTTCCTATTAGACCTTGTCTTGTGTGATATATCCATTTTTAGATGCGACGTGAAAGTTTCCATCACTCTAATAGGTTCAACCACCACGAATCTCGAATCCTGGGCCTGTAAAGAGTTTCAATTTAGGGCATGCATTACATCTCGAAACATACTTTTAAGAAAATAAATATGAAAAACATCATGCATCTTAGACAATGCAAGATGCAATGCCAGGTTATATCAACCAAACTTATGATTTCAATAATTTCAAATGGTCCAACATATGTTGATGACAACTTGGCAAACTTTCCAAATGTTATTGAGATCTTTTTGGGTTTAACCCTTGAGAAAACTTCATCTCCAAGATCAAATTTTCACAACATGTTTCGGATCTACGTATCTTTTTGATTGTTAGAAACTTATTTCAACCACTCACGAATGATCTTAACTTGCTTTTCCATTTCTCGCCAACATTTCAAGACCCACTACCTCTTTGTCTTTAACAATATCTGAATTTATAGGGGTTCTACACCTTCTCCCATACAACGCTTCAAATGGTGTCATTTTCAGTGGAGCATGATAAGTGTTATAATAATAAAATTCTACCAAAAAATTATATTATTCCCACTTGTATTACTGATCCATGCAATAAATCATGAGCATATCCTCCATAACTTGGTTAACCTATTCAGTTTGACCATTTATTTATAGATGGTATGTTGAACTGAAATTCAATTCATTCCCAAAATTGAATTTAAATTTTTCCAAAACTAAGAGCTCATCCTTGGATCCCTAGCAAAAATTATTGAGTCTATAATTCATGTGCAATTTGAAAAATTGATACACAAACTATTTTGGAAGCACAAGTGAATCATCCTTTAGATTACCCGATATAAAGTGAGCTACTTTTGTTAACTTTTCAACAACTAGAATCATGTCATGTTTTTTAGACATTGCAACCCCAACACAAAATCCATGCTAATAACTTGCCATTTGTAGTGTAGAATGTTATGAGGATACATCATACCAACGGGATGCATGTGCTCTACTTTAACATGTTGACATTCAAGACAATGAGGAATGTAGTTTTTCATGTCCTTTTTCATTCCTTTCTAGAAATATTGGTTTGTTATATCAATCAGCATTTTTGTCACTCTTGGATGTCTAGAATAAGGAGCATCATGGAATTATTTCATGACTTTTTTTCTTAAGTCAATTCCAAAAGATACATAGACTCTACATTTGTATTTTAAGATTCCTTTGTTATCAAATTTAAATCTATAATACCTTTCATCATTTGGATTTACTTTGCTAATGTAGTCTTTACTTGTTGATAGTATTAATCAGTTAACATTTTTTTGATTACCTCATCTTTGAATTGAGTCTTATGGGTCACAATTGTGGTAACATGCTTCCAACGACTTAGTGCATCTGTCACTTTGTTCTCTTTTCCTTTTATGTAATTTATATCAAAATCATATTGTGATAAAAATTTAATCCACCTACGTTGTCTTGCGTTCAAGTTGGGTTGCATAAAGATGTATTTTTCAATTTAAAAGGCTTTCCCAATAGGTAGTGCCTCCAAACTTACAAAGCGTGAACTATGGCAGTGAGTTCTAAATCATGGGAAGCATAGTTCAGCTCATGTACCTTTAATTTTCTACTCTTGTATGCAATCACATGGTCATTTTCCAGAAGTATTCCACCCAAACCTTCACCGAAAGCATCAGTTACCACAATGAAGCTTTCATTTGAGTGAGAAACCTTCAAAATAGGTGCTGTAGTTAGTTTCTCTTTTAGAAAATTAAATGCATTCTCACATTTATCATACCAAACATTTTTTTTTCCTTTTTTCTGCAATAAAGTTGTTGGAGCAACAACTATAGAGAAATCTTTTACAATTTTTTTGTAGTAACCAAATTAGCCCCATGAAGCTACTAACTTCATGAACATTCTTAGGAGCTTATCATTTTGTTATGGATTTTATTTTTGATGGATCAACCAAAAATCCATCTTTATTAATTATGTTCCCAAGATATTGCTTCATTCGATATAATGAACATTTTGAAATATTTCCATACGCTTTCTCTTTCTAAATATGTCAACACTATTTTTAAGTACTCATTGTGTTCTTCTATATTTTTAGAATAGATCATAATGTCATCCAAGAAAACCAGCACAAACTTGTCTAAGAATTCCTTAAAAATATTATTCATTAAGTTCATGAATGCAGCATGTGCATTAGTGATTCCAAAAGGTAATAACGTGAACTTATAAATACCATATCTCATCCTAAAATTAGTCTTGGGTATGTCTTCATTTTTTATTCTCAGTTGATGATAACCTGATCATAAATCAATCTTGGAATAGACTTATGTATCTCGTATTTGATCAAATAGATCACCAATTCTTGGTAAAGGATATCTATTCTTGATTTTGGATTATTTAATCATGTGGTAGTCAATGCATAACCTTAACATGATGTCTTTCTTCTTTACAAAGATGACTGGTACTCCTCAAGAAGACACGCTCGGTCTAATCGGTCCTTTAGATAACAACTCATGAGTTTTTTCTTTTAGTGCTAATAATTTAATTATATTCATTTAGTAAGGATCCTTAGAAATTGGTTCAGTTCTAGGCTTGATATCAATTGTGAAATCAAACTCACACCTCGGAGGAAGTCCAGGTAATTCCTCCGAAATACATCACTTCACTCTTATAATAGTGGATAGTCTTTCAAGGAAGTATGACCTTCCTCACTTAAATCTGATATTTTTACTATTTAAAGTATGCATCCTTTTTTCTTACCCTTTTTGAGTTGCATTGAAGGAATCAACCTTACCTAAAATTTTATTTTTATGCCTTGTATGACTGTTGTTTTTTGCAAGTCATCCAAGCATTTTATATATTTTTCAAAACAATTCACAGCTTGATTTTTGTTGAGACATCTAGTTTACACTTATTATAACATCGTAAGAACTTATAAGAGCTACTTAAAGTTCAATTTATATGGTAAAACTACGCAGTTCCAATGTTGTTTCAAATAGATATTGGTTTATAGTTTGGACATTATTATTCTGTATTACACAGTCCTTGACTTCTTCATATTACCAGCTTTCTTTTTTAATTTTTCAGCTAACTTATTTGAAATGAAATATTCATTGTACCACTATCAAAAATAATAGTTACATCTAGTTCATATAACTTACCTGGCACTTCAATAGGTGCGGCTTGCTTTTCACTGACGATTTGCTATTGCATCATGAATTCTTTATTGCGGGTTATTTTCATTATTTTTCAAAGGACAATTATTGGTGTAGTGATCTCCACCACACTTAAAGAATCCATCAAATGGTCATTTTATTTTAGTCTTATTGTCATTGGTTATTGTACTATTTTACCCATTTTTTCTTAAAATTTATAGCAGGCTTTATTCTTGTATTTTTCTTTCCATTTTTGGCCTTATTGCCAACCTTTTTCCACCAATTCTTTCTTGGTGCAAGTGGTTAAGGTGAACTTAGTTTTCCGTTTATCTTTTCATCTTTGTGATCAGATATAGCTTGAAGCTTCTACTCTTGCCTTATAACCTTTTCAAAAACATCTTTTATGGTCGAAGGACCACAAATATCCACCTCTCCATGAATGATGGGAGTAAGTCCCATGATAAACTTACATATACATAATTTCTCATTAGTTTGGTACAGTGCAGCATATTTCAGTAGTTTAGTAAATTTCTCTCAGTATTTCGTTACATTCATTTTACCTTGTACTAAGGTTTGGAACTCATACATTTTCTCGGTCATAATATAACCGCTGCGGTGTTTTATTAAGTAAAATTTAAATTGATCCCAAGTTATGTTTTTGCAACAACACTTAATTCTACCTTTTGGCTATCCCACCAAGAGTAATCCTCATTGGAGAGATAATAAGCACCCCATACTATCTTTTTTTCTTCATAAAAATCCATACTACCTTTGTTTCTTCGAAAAAATATTTGATCTCAAAGTTTTTTTCCCATCTCACTGAGCCGATTATCAAATCCATCACCCAAGGTTGTTCTATCAAACTTGGGTGAACTGATATGTTTGATGTCTCTTGATAGTTATACTATCAAGTAGGATCTTTATTCTTAGGCATGGGGGTTCATTAACTAAGTGATATCTTATCATGTGCATTCATATTGGGCTATTAAAAATGGCAAAAAAATACCAATATACTAGTATGTAAATGGGGATGAAAGGGTTTAATTTTTTAGCATTTCAAATTAGGTATTGGGGTTGGGTAGAGAGGCGAGAGCTGGGAGGAGAGGCAGAGTAGGTTTCTCATGTGTTTGAAGACCTCTAATCCTCTAGACAAGAACTAGGATCTGGGCACCCATTTCAATCACTTGTTGGAACTAGGCACTAGGAATTTGAAGCTTTCAAGTGGTGGTAAAGAGAGACCATTTCAGATAGAAAAATGCCCTATATTCATTGCAAAAATGTCCACATCTTTCTAGCTCTGCCAACCCATCTAGCCGGATAAAGAAGAAAATCTCTTGACCTGTTGCATGTAATCTTATGAGGTTCTTTACATCTAATGTTTTTTCAAATTATTTTTTTCAAATCCTCAAAATTTATGTAGTAATTTATAATAATAACTAAAACATTTTATCTTACTAGATATTTAGTGTAAGAAATCACCACTTTGTTGAGTATGTTGTTCAACCACAATCCTAACAAACTTGGTCTAAACCTGAAATTGGATTTATGTAGAGCTTGTATTGTTCTTCACACCTTACAAACCAAATAAGGATCTCCTAACTCACCTTATCAGTGTCCTTGAGTTTTATTAATGATCATTGGCTTCCCAAACTTTACAATGAATTTAATTACAAGTAAAATTGTGTTTTCTCTACCTACACGACTGTGACACCCGATTGTCACAAATTTCTCCCTCCACACACAATGAAATGCTCTGATTATTTTTACAAATGGTTTGTGACCACTAGGCATAGATACATTCCAATTTTTAGAATTTTTAGACAGTTAAAATGCGTGTTAGAGGAATTTTCCTTTCCTAAACCCTAGTTATAGGGTAGCTCGATTGTGTTGGCCGAGAAGGTGAAATTTTCATGGTTTTTTTATTGTTTTTATTTCTTATTTGAATCCTAAAGCTTTATAATATCATCATCACTTCCCAAATTCCTTTTATGACTTCAATATTCCTTGAATGAGCCTAAAATCCTCTGTAATTTAAATTTTGTTATGATTCATGTTATATATTTACTCGAGAATTCACCGTACATGAAACAATATAGTCTCTACTCAATTAATACATGAAATAAGAGATAGATCACAATATAAATATAGATAGCTCCTTTTTATTCACTCGCAATTAGACAATACAATCTTTCATGTGATTACACACACACCTTCGTACACACATGGTCTACCATACACACACATGACAACAACAATCATGAACACTAGAAACTTCTCCAAAATACACACACACTAATCCACATAATAGTCCCTCCTTCCTAAATTTAGATTTCCCTTACCTATCCCTCGATTTTGCTTGCTTATATAAATTATACAATCATTAGTAACACGTGTTTCTCATGATGCTCCTACTCGGGTTAGTTCAAGAATGAAGGAAATCATTAAAAATTGAACTTTACTCATTGAGGCTAGATTTCCCATGTGTTGTTACGGTTGTACCAACAATCGCATGTGTAACGCTGAATGTGAACACTAAATAGTAAAACAAAATTGATCTATTGGGATACGTTAAACATTGAAAGGTTCTATATGTACATTTTAATGGAAATTACTATTTTTAGGAACCTAGGAACCTAATAGAGTAGTCCTACCTATTATAGTTTAACTAAGTGTTCATTTTGCATTAAAATAAATGCAATTAAGCAACCAACTTCCAACTATTCCTAGAATATAACAATCTTGATTCAAGATAATATATATACCCACACCAGTCTTAAGTCACGTAAGAGTTCAATCCTACAACTAAGAAGAACTTTTAACATCCATGAGGCTAGTTACATTTTTGTTCGAGTACTAACAAATTTAAAAAATTGGTTACAAATTTCACTTCAATCCCCAACTACTATCATTCTCAACTTTACAAAATTAATATAATAATCAAATTATATACCTTCATTTGTTATATCAGTTCAATCCTCCAACCAGTGGAAGTTCATCACAAGATTAATATTGGACCTACATTTATGCTTTTCCATGTCAACATGACCTAGGATCATGCAAGCAAAGCATTTAAAGAGAACACAAACCCAATAAGCATATTATTCTTGTCATTTATTTGTAATTATATCTACAATTAATTTTATCTTGGTGTGAACTACACATGATGCTCTCCGTCCAATGTAGCAATTATATCAACACGTGCTTGCTTGATGTCATTTGATCCAACTATATCAAATTATATTTTTGGAATCTCAAGATTCCTTTTTGTGCATGTCATGTCAACTTGTGATGATATGAACTAGTTCATTTTTTTATAGGAATGGATAAATTCTTGGCGAACTTGATATATTTTAATTGCTCCCTTACTTTTGCTAAGTCATATTTCAAATTAGTTGGTTGTATTGCATGTAATATATCTCACTTGAGGTTTTCTTTTATTATGACTTCAACAATGACTTTGAATCAATGACTTGGCATTATCCTCATTCATTCTAATTTCATGCATTAAATTAAAATCAATGCTTTGTGTAAATGAGTTTTTTTGTAATTAGCTATTTATATGGACATATATTAATAAAGATTCCATGACTAAATAATTGATAAGTGTTAATATAAATATAGATTTATCATAGTCTCTATATGATAATGTACCTAAACATGTAACATCCCCATTTTAAGATACTAGAACAAGGGAAAAAAAAAAATTGATAACGTTCTCGATGAATTATAAAATTCAAACACACGTTCAAGTTTTAATAATTGTTCTCTTCCCAAACAACACAGTTTGGATCACACAACTTCTTTTTAAAACTAATGTTCCCTGTTCGCATATTTACAATATGGAACACACATTCAATGCCATTCAATCTTATAATAGATTCTATATGCTGCTGTAAATGACTCGAGGAACTGCCGATCTTCCATTTTCATGGCTCGGAGTTTCATCGATCCTTCATTTCATGACTCGGCAACAACCGATCCTTCATGTTCGTTTATGCATAGTATATTATATATACCACTTCTCTTAATCATTTCACGTTATCAAGTGATCCATTTAAGAAGCCTATCGAATATCATTCTTGATATTCATCTGACATCCTGCATCTTAAATTAAGTGATAAGGACAACGCAACCAGCACTTGCGATACTTTGGCCAAAGATTTTCACATGCTTTGCATGATCATATTCCTGGATGTGATACACATCAATGGAATACGTCCTTCACTTCACTTCACCTGTTATCTAGAATGGTCTTTCCTGGTTCCTACCAGTCCTCTCGATTTAAGGTCAGATTTAAACTTCTAATTTCCAACTAGCAATATGAACGAATATAGGAAGGCACCCCTGGTAACTAAAGATACGCAGACATACGGTGTCGTTCCCCATGACTCCGTGTGTCTAGTTATCTTTAGTATTCCGGGGTCACTCCGTATACATGATCATACTCCTATCCCCAGTCAAGAACTTCACATTCAGCCTATGTATTCTTGATGTTTTAATTCGGGAGGGCATTGTAATATGTCAGCTATAACATTGTGTCGTCATGAAGACCCCGTCTTCATGAAGACACCTTGCTGTAGCTGGCGTATGTCAATGTCCTACGGAATCCTCCCATCAAGAGTACACATCCTGCTCAAGTGATTTGGATATGATCTTAATATTTTAAAATCAACTTTCAGCAACCATGCTGATCCCTTTATCCTCGTTCCCGTTACAGTTGTATATAGCTAAGAGAGACTAAATCCGTCCTTTAGCTTGCTATGCATCTTCTCCTTCGTACCGAAGGGATGCATTTCTCTACTTGTTCTCTTCTTAATCATTGGATAAAGTAGCCCGAAACCGACGGACGTGATAAGTTTAACCTATTAAACTTAACCAAGATTTTTCCCAACTGTAACTAAATTCAGAATTCTAGCTTATTAGACGTCATTTAAACGAGGTCTAATTCCCAATAAATGTATTCATTTATTTTCCTTAACCTTACGGTTAAGGTCCATTAGTTATGGATATACTTATCCCATATCCTTTATTCTGAATTTAACATACGAGGTCATTAATGGAGTTCGAAAGTGAAGTTCGATTACTCCGAAGTTAATTGATATTCCTTAGCTACCCAGCTAATCCTGAATACCTATCAGTTATGGAATCTTATTCTTCCTAATCCTTTCTAATGTCAATTAAGAATTCATCTTTACCCAAGTATGAACTAATTGCACATTTCAACTTAAAAGTTGCAATAAGGTAAGAATAGATATCAATTCCCATTTAGCATCCATCCAAGGACAATTAAATAAATCCAAATCAGGAATAACATTATATTTCCAATTTAGTCAACAATATCAAACTGATATAATTATTAAAATATCACACTTGTATTTGTATTCATCAATTCATGTCATAATCCATACATTTGCCAATCCAACTGAATGGACATTGTTTACATAAAACATCATTACAACTCATAGATAGAAGAATATACTTTCTTCTTTTTACAATTCCTCAAAGAGGAATAAAAGTAAACAAATACAATTCATCTTCAACCAATCAAGAAGCATCAGAAAACAGCCATGTCTTCATTCTAATCAAATTCCATCTGCAAAATTATTTGCACGGGTCAGTTCAATGAACTGAGCATATTAAGCACTTGTCATTAAAATGAGGTGCTTCAATTAACTGTCTCAATAAAAGAACCCTGCTTTTATGAAACGACAGTAAGACATCAATCAAGAAATAGGCACCAAAGAATGATCAGCATAACAACTGAACCATCAAAATACCATCACAATCAACCAAAGAACTATTGTCCCATTTTCCACATAACCGTTACAAGTTCCAAATTACAATATTTGTAAAGTTAGGAATACAAATAGCGTACTTCTGATATAACATATTGTTATCTTTTCCACTCCTTTCATTAATAATAAAAACAAAGGATAAAACTAACTGAAACGTAAACCCATTACTTCCCTTTCAGTTCATGCATCATATTAGATTCCAAGCAATCACGCACAGACGAGAAAGCGAACAGCAATGCATATAGTTGCTCATATCTAAGCACTACAAAATTTGTTAATAATGATTACAAATTTTCAACTGTATGAAATATGAAAAGATCATTTTCCAAGTCATTCATCCACATTTCTATCTCCTTCCTCATGACTGTCCTAAAAATGGAATCCAAACGAGACACAAATCAAGATAACAGTTCAGAGTGAAACTTACAAAATCCATTCGGAATTCACTTTCCGGCAGCAAGAGTAATTTCATTCATAATCAGCTTTAAATGAAAACAAGGAAGAATTTATCGTCCTTATCAATACTTCATTTAAATCAGGCTCATATGCATACCCAAAACAGGTTAGTACAACATCATATTTATCATAGATCAAATAGTATAAGGATGCATACTATGTATTTACCGTACTAGAAGAAACCATAATTCTTTCACTGTATTGTAAACCAGATAAACAGTTATACAATCATGCAATCAATTATTCACATGATTTTCTAATTCTATGAACGCATTCCGTTCAAAATAAAATTTATTCATTCTTTACCTCAAAGAAGTCCAATCATAATGCATGGTAAGACTTCAATGCTATTTCCGAATTGGGCAATGAAAAGAGAAGAATTCGTTCTTTAACTATCCAAATAAGAAATCAACCATTTTCTTCAACTCAATAAGAATTATTCATGCCGGTTTCATTTCTTCTAAATGACATGCAAAAAATCGGATACCACAAGAAACATTCAACTATTTCATTTATACTGAGAACCCAAAAATGTGATTTTCATCCAATAATACCCTTATTATCAAAAACCCGCATAGGATATCGGATGCACAACAAAGTATAATCGAACAGGTCCAACAGAAGATAACTTCCCAAACATTTCTTCCTTGCACAAACAATCCAAAGTAAAGTGCATTTTCACAAAGGCAAATGATCCGAATTAAAAGGTCGAAACGGCATCACTAAAACACAACAAATCATCCTACTTTCTCAGCAAGAAAACAATATAATTCATTATAAGTTCAGAAGGAAAAACTATTTCTTTTCCAACTCCCACGAATACTCAACCATATTCGTCTATTTCTTTAAGCAAGAAAAAAAAGAGACAGCAAAAACGTATTCCATTTCTTCCCTCAAATCAAATTCGTATGCTCATACAAAACCCAAATGCCGTATCCATCATAATCAAACACAGCAGAAAGAGAAAGGATCTATTTCCTTTTTAAAAGAAATTTCAGTAGAGAATACGACTTCATACAACTCGCGCATCCAGTACAGTATTATCACAGAAGTTCATATATCAAAGAACAATTGCTCGACACTAAAAGACAACTCCTATTGTCTATTCAGACTTCATCATTCAAGTTCGTAAAACAAGAGAACGATTATACAGTGATGAGAACAACACATACTGCCCCTTTTTTTTTAAATATAACCATTAACAGAGAAAAATACCCAAAACGTTATTCTCCAAACTCAAACAAACCAACACAACATGGAGATATTCCATTCAAAGAAAATGCAAAGACAGTTTAAACACAACAACCAGAAATGATTTTACCTATCATTTCCAAAAATGACAGCAAGAATCGACTAAATCCAAATCGTATCAACTCGACAACAATCACATAAACCCAAAACCCAAGAGCAGGGTTGTTTTAATGAGACGTTTAAACAAAGCAAGTATTTTTAAAGAGAAGGGCTTAACATGCCTGCAATTTCTTTTCCAAAACTCGAAGAAAACTACGTTTGCCGAAGATATTTCCTTCCTCGGCGACAGCACGAGCTTTCCAACAATCCTTTCCTCTTACAGGCTCAGCAACAACCTCCAAATTTCCAAAGAACAGTGATAAATCCAATGAAACTGGTTCGACTGAACCAAACAAAAAAACCAAATGCAGAGCAACTTCACCAAATCCAAATCGACACAATAAACAATCAACATTTCCCTCCTACGCCTTCCAAGGCGAGCTGGTCATGAGGACCAAGAAAATTTAATGCATTAAAGGCTCTGCCTTTTCCCAATTTCCCACGCCACTGCCAACTTGAGTTGGCGAACTCCAAATTTCAAATTTCACATGCAAAACCAAATTTGGTTCCATCTCCAACTAGATACCTCCGCCACTTACCCGTCCCCGCCAAACTAGCGCTGTCCACGTATGGACTCCCATTTAATTCCATTAAACACCCCTTCATCCTTATCCTCTCCCTCCAAGGGTCTCGCGCGCCCTTTAGGTTAGGATTAGTTTAGGATGTATATTAGTTATTCAACCTAGGTCATAGTTTAGTTTTAGGTTAATAGGACTTAGGTTTATTTCCCTTTCTTCTTTTTTATAATTTAAAAATCCACTTAGGATAGTAGTTTAGGATGTATGGTAGAACTTAGGATTTAATTCCTTCTAACCACTAACACTAATCAACCTCCAATCCAGTCTTCCAACTGACACTCATGTCAATGTTGTGCAGGACGTTTCGTCCTTTGTTTCACATGCCAAAGCCACCCGTGTCCAGACATTTCCTACCTCACGAGGTCTTAAGTTCGACAGTACAGGGTTCAAGAATCGAACCTTTGTCGTTGGCATTTACGTGCCAGCTGCTCATACCTGCAATCAGGCGCTGCACATTTATATCAACCTCCGGTTTGGTTCAAGAGTAAATCGACAAAGCAATCACAAGAAGACCACAGCATACTTTGGATCAATGGAATTGATTCAAGGTGTGCTGTCAATCAGCAAAGAGAGTTTAGCAAGTATACGACAATTTGTCGTCACATCAGTAAACACACAAGCAACAATAACTGCTGTCCTATGCAATAAATTACAGCATGCAAGAATCCAAGTTAGCAACACATTCCTTTAAGATCAGAATATATCTTAACATGTTTTCCTTCATTTCAACAGCTATAACAGTATGAAAAATATTCACCAAGATAACTTACAAAATCGGGTATTACAAAACAATTAAATTTGATAATCTTCCCAATTTATCTATCATTGTCTATTTGAAAGACTTGAAAAGTGCAAGAGGAGTGTGGTCACAAAATTAAATTATAATCTCTTATTGAATAAGGAAATCTCAATTAGAATATTCTTAACTAAAAATATTGAGATGTAAAGGGAACATCTAATTTTGTCAGTAACTAAGATTGAGTATATTTTTCATCTTAAATAATATTGTTTCACCATCTTAATTATATGAAGAACGATAAATTATTAAAGAATAACATTAAAGTAACTGGTAATAGGTCTTGAATGTCTTCAAACCCACTTTCTAGAGAAAAGGTGTATTAAGAAAATAATATTTGAGTGAGAAACATGATATATATTATATTTGACATATACAGGTAGAGATAAAAAGGGGTAAATAAAATTGTAATGGAAAAATGGGTAAGTGAGGTACATGAAAAATAGGGGTATTTTCATTTTAATAATATAACGGGAGGGGGTATTATTAATTGAATAAGTAAAGGTAAAAATTAAAATCAAGGGTATTCTTTAATACCCTCTGAACGCACGTGATATACCATAGTTTTACTAGGTGAACCCCTCATGTTCTTAGGTTGTTTTTTATGTTGGGACTTACAGCATTAGGATATGTTGTGTTAACATTTGCAGCATTAATGTTATGATTTACAACATTTTGATACATTGCATTGTGATTCCAAGCATTACGGTTTCCGGTATTAGGTTTCCCCTAAGGTTGGACATTGTTGTCATTATCACTATTATTGTCCGAACCATTATCTCATTATTTGAGAATAGTTATACGGCTACGAGTTTCTTTGTATGACAACAAGTATCTCATCTAGTTTTTGAGTTTTTGTTTCTTCATCTTCGGACCACGCATCCCGATTGTTTTCAATATTGCCTCTTTTTAAAACCATTTTTTTATGTTAGACAACAATATTAAAAAATAGCGTAAGGACCCATTAATTCCAATAGTTGTAAACTTCCAGCTATGATACCAAAATGTAACACCCTTGTTATAATTACTCCAAATTAAGGGGGGAATTCTTTTAAAATAAACCACTTAATCCCATTTAATGCCTTCAATGATTTTAACTTAACAGAAAATATAATCTAACATAAAATTAATTTTACAATCCATCTGATAACAATATATCCATGTGCAACTATAAATTTCATTTATATTTACTCGATCCCCTTTAACATCACTCTAACCGAGTGTGCATATCTTGTATACAATTGGTTAAACCTTCATAACAAGTTCTGAGAACTAAGTACAATTCCTAAGTGTCTACCTAAAAAATATTCAACTGAGTTTCACCCGACATCTCACACAATTAGTTAGGAACACGGTGAACTAACAATACAATAAGCTAGTTACACTACTTAGGAAAAAAATTTCAAGTGATGCATTACATGCTTAGTTTTGTGACTACACATAAGCTAAAAAAACTTGTCCCATCACCTCACATTCATCTCTACACGCTTATCTGGATCTTATTTTCATTATTTGAACTATTAATTTCTTTTATTTCAAAGCCATAGGATCTAGGACTCGCCTCTCGATTCGAGAGTACACTATCAGTCCCATCTTAGGACCCCTATGGGAAATATAATGACTACTTAATGACATTCATCATTAAATAATCATTACCCTTCTTGTAGCCATCCTAAGGTGGTATGGATAGGGTTTAGTCGAATGGATAGGTGGGACATAGAGCCCATGCTTTTATAACATGCATTATCTTAATACTAGGTAGATTTCATTGTTTTGATGTTAAGTCAAACTATCCATTTATGAAAAATATCTATAGTAACTTAACTCATTACTAACTTATGAAGTATCTCAACCCGTAGTGTCACAACATAAATTTTGTTGCTAGGAATAGGTATAGTTTAATCATTTCCTCTTTTTAATGATCCAATATCATCTTGATTATATTATTTTAGTCTCACAAGTTTGTTATCTAAGATGTGTGTATCTGTTAGGTAAAGGATATCAATTCCTTAAGTGTTAAGATAGCTTAAGGTTTTCGAATAACATAATTTTGTATTGAACATGTTATACTTATTACCATCCTAATTCATAGTTAGGGAAATAGTACATACGTTATTAAGACATCAATATGTCGTAAATAATGTGTTTGATGTTAAGAAGGTACGACTATGATTATAACAATGTGATAATCTATAGTTGTACTATGCAAATTGATTAATTATTTAATTAATCACATTGTGACTAAAGTTAGAGATGAAATATCATTATTTCATAACTTCATACCAATGTCCATAACAACTTTGTTTAATTATTCTCATTTATTTAAACATGATAATGATGTTGTCATGCATATTGTTGTAATAAATTCCATTTAATAATTAATGATAATAATTGTCGTAATGTACAATCATATTATTACAAGTATAGTTTTGTACTTTTCACATCAAGTTTAATCAATTTCAAAAGTATATATTGTTGTTAAAAACAATGTAAAAATATTATTACAACTCACACAAGGATTACAAATAATAAATGTATTTATTAAACTCAATAAGGATGAATCTTTATCTTTCACATGTATTCTGATATTTTTTAGATTGTTACAGATGCAAGTAATGCCTTATAAAATATGTGGAATAATAATTTCACTTTACGATAAATACAATGATCTGAATCATATTTTCAAACAATAATATGTGATCAAATCGTGAGTGTAAAATCCAACAATCAAGTCACTTATTCACTCCATCCTGCATCTAAAGGAAAGAGATAAGGTATACATGGTCAGTTCATCGAACTGCATGGATTAACAACTTTCAATCATGTTGTTATAAGTACGATCTAAATGAACATAATAAGTTTAACTTTAGATGCAAATCAAATCTTCTTTATACCTTATTAAGTTTAAATATCCAATATCAAATAAATTGATCTAATGATGTATAATATGTTTCCAATAACATTGCTTCAATCATCAAATATTGTCCTTATGACTATGTTCACAATATCTTCCTTAATTTTATCATCACAATAATAACTGATCTGAATCTTAGTCATTATGACTAATAAACTATACTAATTATAACCAAAAATCATTTACCCCGTATCAATATTACTTTTTCTCAATGAACAATTGAAATAAGAAAACAGAATTCTTTCTGCGAGGTATGATAATAGTCAACATTTTTCATATCTTAACATTATCATAAATAGTAAAAAGAAAATTTTAATGTTATTGATAAGCTTCAACAAGCACTAGTCTCCCTTCAAGCCAAATAGAATTCCTAATGAGTAATAGTTTCATTGAAATTGATCTACTTGAATAAGATACCGAAAACTTGTTGATTTGTTGAACCAACTTAATGAAACATTTAAACAAAAGGATCAATAACATTATAACTTAAGCATTCAATAACCCAAGCTTAGAAGTGTGCGAGGAACAGACAAAGAAGAAGAACTTATTTCATTCTCTTATAACTCACTAAAATGCTCATACCGAACAATTACATTTATCCCAATGCCACCTGACAAGAAGAAGGAATTTATTCATTTTTCTCAACATAAAAGCACAAATTTTTAGAAAGAGTTATGCTATGACCAAGTTACCATTGATTACCTTGTAGCTTCTTATTAGTTTAAAATCAATGAAATGATTTAACCATTACACCTTATAACTAAAAGTCTTTAAAAATAAGCTCATATCAAGTTGGTTCGACTTCGAGTTAAAACAAAATTCAAAAGAAAGGAGATTACTTTTAACAACAAAAACCCCATATTGAACTCGCACCCATAATCGATCTGCGGAATTATTTATATATTATTGAGTATATTAAAGTATCTTAACACTTGAATCAAAACGTCTAAGTATATAAAACCCAAATACTCATTATGCAACAGACTTCGAGATATTGTTACTTTTGACCAAATTCTATAAGCATGCATTTGAGAAAAACATTTTCAACCTCAAACTAAAATGAAATACCCAAAAAAACCATTTTAAGAATACCCATACAAGGTAAATGTATTCTTCCATATTTTCCCCAAATAATAAACCGTTCTAGATTCCCATTCATCAAATGATTCCTAAAAAATCACGCAAATCATATAAATCAAATAATACAACATAAATTCACATATCCATATGGAAGTCTTATTTTCATATTTTTCAAATACACCTATGTGAGAACCACGTATTCCTCACGGTTATTTTGTTTCCATTTTTTTAAAATAAAACTTGAAAATAAAATAGCACACAAATCAATCAAATAATATTTTCCAAACAATATTCATCCATCTCATAATAATACAACAAGAAGAAGGGTTAATAACTCATTCCTGATAAACTCAAAAATATCTTCAACTTTTCCTCTGTGTTTCTTATAAAAAAATCATCAACCAAATCAACCCAACAAAACTCCATATTTTCGCATAGAAAAACCTCTAATGTTCTAACCATCCTCGTCATTTTAAAAGCCCTTGATTCCCTAAATAAATGCATCTCTTTTAGCAAAGCAAACTCATACAAATCTCAATTCAACGAGCTCCCTTAACCACCATACAAATTTTTCCCAAAGGAATAGCTCAAACAAACAAACAAAACGATAAAAATGAAATTATGTGTTGCATGCCCCAAGGTTCTTCAAGATTCTTCCCAAACTCCAAGATATCGTACATGCATTGAATGCATTAATTTCTTGCAGTGCCAATGCATAGTATGGCTTGGCTATTTTCCTCCAAACAAGAATGACAATGCATCAAATAGTTCAAGACTATTTTAAAACTAAATAATAAACCTTACAACCAAATTTCCTAATTTTTACATGGTGTCTAAACAAATGGTCAAAGACAATGATTACTAACATAAGCTTAACACGTATCCACCTTTCATGGTGTGGTCGGTCATCAACCTTAATAATTAAATTTAAAACTAGCCAAATTTCCATAGTCAAACAATCATAATGCAAATGAGTATGGTCATGGACCAACATAATTTCCAAACATTTCAATGCTAACTTACCATGGTCTAAGACCAATGAAACCAAGACATTTAAACCTTTCTAAAAAAAAATCATGGTTCAATACCTTAAGGATTTAAACAATGCATTTATAGCTTGCATGGTTAAGATCATATTGGATCAACCTAAAAAAATTAGCTTACCATCATTATAATAAAAGTATATTAATGTCCTGTGTTATTAAACCCACATTTAACAACTTATATTTCCCATAATAATAAAAATATTGTAACGTCTCGATTGAACTCATGATTCAATTGACTTATCAAAGAATAGAAATTTTAAGTTATTTAAACATTTCCAATCAGGTCATTCAAATAAGTAATGTCACCTTGATGATCAATAACATTCATGATTCAGCATTGAATACCATTTTTATTGCTATGCGGTCTTTGACCGATATAACAAACACAATAATGTTGGTCATACATCAATACAAAGTAATATTTTTTTCTCAACAATGAAATAATACAAATACAAACATGTAACAGATTTTTAACATTGCCAAATCATTACCTACAACAAGCAAGGTGAAGTAGAATCATATAAACTAGTACATCAAAAATAAGTTATAAATATTAAGTAATCCACGGATGCATAATGACGAACATGGTTACGATTTTTGGCATGCAACTATTTATAAGTATATATATCCTTTCGTGGATATATGTACGTATGTATAGCTACAAATGAGACTATGTAACAACATTAATAATCTTTCGTTCATAAATTATTTTATACAATATAGCTTATTTTTGTGACAAAATAGAATTAAAATTCTAGGTGTGATAGTGGTTCACCCAATGTAGGCTACATCCACCAAGAAACACATGCTCATATTTTATTACAAGCCAACAAGAGTATAAGAGATTCTCGAATCAGTATTATTCCAATTACAAAACATTGATCTTATTTGGAGCTATGCTCAAAAAAACTCTCTCAAATTCATAATTCAATTCACACACCCATCTGTATCACTCTCTATCGTATGCCTAACTATTTATAAGCACAATAGTAGGTAGAAATTTTACAATACCATGGGCCAAAAACCGACCCATAAACCTATGGGTTAAATACCACCCATATAATTAATACATGAAAAGATCGCATTTTCAGTTACTCAAAAAAAAATCTTGGGGCTCCCACCCTTGAACCCCATTGAGGATATATGAAGAGCATAAAGTACTTTTAGTGTACAATTTACAACACATCTAACATGAAAACGGGTTCCACAAACTACCAATCTCCCACTTGGAGACTAGTTTTCACTGAGCAAGATTCTCAACCCTTCACTATTATGCGTGAAGAAGTCCAACCAAATATGAGCATATCTTCATTTTCTTCCTTGTGACCACCTTGGTCATCATGTCTACAAAGATTCGATTGGTATGAATCTTCACCAGCTTCAACTTCTCTTCATCCAAATTTTTCCTAATGAAATGGTACCTTAACTATATATGCTTCATCCTAGACTGGAAAGTGGAGTTCTTTACTAGCTATATAGCACTCGACTATCATTATGTTAGGTTATGGAGCCTGTTTTCATGTGTGAAAGTGTTAAAGACTATACACTAAGAGTACTGTACACTTTTCATGTATCCTCGCCGGGGTTCGAGGCTAGGCCGGGCCTCAAGCGGGGGTCCAGGACGGCAGCCCCAGTAGCGAGGGTTTGGAGGCACAACCCCGAGAAGCGAGGGGTTGGGGCGACCACGAAAAAAAAAAAAAAATTAGGCGTAAAATTTTTTGGCCTCGAAAAATGCACCCGACATATCGGGAAACGTGCTTTTCTCATATGGGCGAGTTTTTTGACCCATAGGTTTATGGGATGGGTTTTTCCCATGGTTTTGATACCCACGGTTTTGTAAAACTGCTTAAGTAGTTGTCTATTTATATGGTCTTATGCATATGATAGATGCACAAGCAAATGTATTACAGATGTGTTTTGAATTTGGCTGTGAATTCTATAGAGTTTGTTGAGCATAGCTCCAAATGGATCTGGGTATTGTATTGAGAGAGCGGTGGCTTGTAATAAAATCTGAGCAAGTGATTCTTGGTGGACGTAGCCCAAATTGGGTGAACCACGTTAAATATTGTCTCTTTGTGTTGTGTTATTTTATTCTAGCAATTTTATTTGAGATCTGTAATAATTTATGCATATTAGTTTCTCTTTTATTGCGATTCTGTGAGGGATTATTCCGCATATTTTATCCCTTATTTCCTAACAATTGGTATCAGAGCCTGGTTTGGTTTGCTGAAGTGTTGAATCGCAGGGAAAGTTTTTAGCTTGAGTGGGAGCTATGGCAGATGAAGGAAGATCTAGGGTTGATAAATTCAACGGGTAGAATTTCAGTCTTTGGAAGATGCAGATGGAAGATTACCTTTATCAGAAGGATCTTTATACTCCATTATCTGAGAAGGTGAACAAACCCTCAAGTATGATAGATGCGGAATGGGATTTGTTGGATCGGAAGGCACTTGGAACGATCTGGCTGAGTCTTGCATCTTCGATATTATTTAATGTTTCAAAGGAAAAGACTACAAAATATCTAATGGATGCATTAGGGAAGTTGTATGAAAAACCATCTGCCTCTAATAAGATATTTTTAATGAAAAAGTTGTTTAATATGAAGATGTCTAAGAATAGTTCAGTAGTAGATCATTTAAATGATTTCAATACGGTAGTGAATATGCTAGCTTCGATTCTGATAGAATTTGATGAAGAAGTTAGGGCTTTACTAATTCTATGCTCTTTACCTAAGAGTTGGAATAGCCTTGTAATGGCGGTAAGTAACTCGGTTCCAGGCTAACTCGAAGTTGAAGTTTGAGGATGTTGTAGGGGTGATTCTAAGCGAGGAAATATGAAGAAAAAGCTCTGGGAATCTTCTACTTGAGAATGCTTTGTGACAATGGAAACTAGAGTGAGACAGAGAAGAATAGAGGAAACCGTGGAAAATCAAAAGATCGGGCAAGGTCAAAATCCAAGAACAAGATTGTATCTTTGGAATTGTGGAAAGCTTTGGGCATGCAAAGAAGGACTGCTTTGGGAGCTTCGGGATAAGAAGAAACAACGGGAAGAAAACAAGGAGGCAAATGTGGCAACGGGTAATGTATGTCGGGATGCTTTGATTCTTTCTTTGCATAATATTCTTTGAATCTTGGGTTTTAGATTCGGGGCTTCTTTCCATGCTTCTCCACATAGGCATTATTTTGTTGATTATGTTCAAGGAGATTTTGGGCATGTTTTCTTAGTGATGATGAGCCTTGCAGCATAGTTGGAAAAGGTTACATTCGAGTTAAGATGCGTAATGGGAATACTTGGCTATTGAAGGATGTCGACATGTGCCTACATTAAGACAAAATCTAATATCGCAAGGTAGTTGGGAAGTGATGGTTGTATTGTGATATTTACAAAAACTCTTGGAAGGTTACCAAGGGTGCTCTTGTGGTGGCAAGAGGTAAGAAGGTTGGAACCTCGTATTTAACCACTAATAGTACTAATGATTGTAATCTTGTGGCTTCAGATGCAGATACAACATTATGGCACTATAGGCTCGGTCATATGAGCCATAAGGGCATGAACATCATAAAGAAGAATTTTCCTGGATATACATAAACATGTTTGGATTTATGTGAGAACTACATATATGGGAAACAGTGAGTAAGGTTTCTCAAGGTTGGACCTACAAAGAAAGAGAGTAAGTTAGAGCTGGTGCATTCTGATGTGTGGGGGCTAGCTCAGGTATCATCTCTTGGGGGTTCAAGTTATTATGTTACTTTTATTGATGATGCAACAAGGAAAGTTTGGGTTTATTGTATTAGAAACAAATCTGATGTATTTGACACTTTTGTTAAATGGAAAGCCTTGGTAGAGAATGAAATAGGTCTTAAGCTAAAATGTCTCAGGTCAGATAATGGAGGGGAGTATTGCAGCAATGAATTTAATGATTATTGTTCTAAGAATGGAATCCATAGGCAAAAGACGGTTCTAGGAACTCCACAGCAGAATGGGGTATCAGAAAGGATGAACAAAACAATAATGGAATGTGCTAGGAGCATGAGGTTACATGCAGGATTGCCTCTTTCTTTTTGGGCAGAAGCGGTGAGCACAGCTGTGTACTTGATAAACAGAGGACCCTCAAGTGCCTTGGATGGAGGCATACCTGAGGAGGCATGGTATGGTAAGAAAGTTGATTATTCATTTCTTAGAGTCTTTGGATGTGAAGTGTTTGTTCATATAGACAAGGATGATAGGACCAAGCTAGAGGCTAAATCAGAAAAATGTACTTTCATTGGTTATGGTGGTGATGACTTTGGGTTTAAATGTTGGAGTATTAAGGACAAGAAAATCATTCGATGCAGGGATATGGTCTTTAATGAGAAAGTCATGTATAAGCAATGATTGCGGAAAATAGGGAAGAATCCAAGAAAGAATATGCGGTGGTAGAGGATCTTCCGATGGGAAAGTGACCCATGAATCGGTTCGAACCTACTCAACAGAACCCCAAACTCCTATAGTGAGGAGGTCTTCTAGGGTAAGAAAAGAACCTGAACAGTTTTCTCCTTCTCTTTATTATTTATTACTCACTGATAGTGGAGAGCCAGAGAGCTTTGATGAAGAAATGCGGGTAGATGCCGGTAAGTAGTGGGAGCAAGCCATGGATGAGGATCATAAGTCTCTCATGGAGAACCAGACTTGGGATTTGGTGAAGCTACCAGAAGGCAAAAGAGCATTGCAGAACAAGTGGGTGTATAGAGTTAAAGATGAAGAAGGAGGAAAGAAAAGATATAAGGCCCTTGGTGGTCAAGGGGTTTGCACGAAAACAAGGTATAGATTTTGATGAGATTTTTCTCCACGTAGTAAAATGACTTCTATCAAAACTGTTCTTGGAATAGTGGTAGCAGAAGACTTGCACTTAGAACAGTTAGATGTAAAGACTACATTTCTCCATGGTGATTTGGAGGAGGAGCTATATATGCAGCAGCCAGAAGGATATGAAGTCAAAGGTAAAGAGGAGATGGTGTGCAAACTGAAGAAGAGCTTGTATGGCCTAAAACAAGCTCCACGTCAATGGTATAAGAAGTTTGATAGCTTCATGATGGAGCAAGGTTATATTAGATGTCATTCTGACCATTGTGTGTATACAAAGAAATTTGAGGATGGAAGTTATATTATCTTGTGTTTGTATGTTGATGACATGTTGGTTGCAGGTAAAAACATGCAGGAAATAAAAGTACTCAAGAAACAACTAAGTGAATCCTTTGATATGAAGGATTTGGGGCAGCCAGACAAATCCTTGGTATGAGGATAACTTGGGATAGGAAGGAACGGAAGTTGACTTTATCTCAGGAAGAGTACATTAAGAAGGTATTAGACAGGTTTAACATGCAGGATGCTAAACTGGTTGGGACTCCTTGGCGAGGCCATTTCAAGTTATCAAAGGAGCAATGTCCCATGACAGGAGCGGGGAAAGAAACCAGATGTACAAGGTACCTTACTCATCAAAGAATTGGCGCTTTGATGTTGATGCTATGCTATGGTATGCACTAGGCCTGATATTGCCCATGCAGTGGGAGCTGTGAGTAGATTTATGAGTGATCCAGGTAAAGAGCATTGGCAAGCAGTAAAGTGGATCCTTCGGTATTTGAGAGGGACCATGGGGACAGTTTTGTGCTACAGTGGATCAAACACCACTTTACATGGTTATGTAGATTCAGATATGGCTAGAGATGTAGACAGCAGGAGGAGCACGACAGGTTATATTTACATTGTAGGTGGGACAGCAGTGAGTTGGATTTCACGACTACAGAAGCTGGTGGCTTTGTCAACCATAGAGGCTGAGTATGTTGCTGCCACAGAGGCAAGCAAAGAGATGATTTGGTTACAACAATTGCTTGAGGAGTTGGGGCATAAGCAGGAGGAATGTAAGCTGCATAGTGATAGTCAGAGTGCTATACACCTAGCTAAGAACTCTACTTTCCACTCTAGGACAAAGCATATACAGTTAAGGTACCATTTCATCAGGACAGACTTTGGAGGAAGAGAAGTTGAAGTTGGAGAAGATTCATACCAGTCAAAATCCTGCAAACATGATGACCAAGGTGGTCACAAGGGAAAAACTAAAGTTGTGTTCAGCTTTGGTTGGTCTTCACAGAAACTAGTGAAGGGTTGAGAAGCTTGCTCAGAGGAAAACTAGTCTCCAAGTGGGAGATTGTTAGGTTGTGGAGCTGTTTTCATGTGTGAAAGTGTTGAAGACTGTACACTAAGAGTACTGTACACTTTTCATGTATCCTCGCCGAGGTTCGGGGTCGGGTCGGGCCTCGAGCGGGGTCCAGGGGTGGTAGCCCCCGGTAGTAGGGGTTCGGGCGCACTTCAAAAAAAAAAAAAATTTAGACGTAAAATTTTTGGCCTCGAAAAATGCACCCGACATATCGGGAAATGTGCTTTTCTCATATGGGCAAGTTTTTTGACCCATAGGTTTATGGGACGGGTTTTGCCCATGGTTTTGATACCCATGGTTTTGTAAAACTGCTTAAGTAGTTGTCTATTTATATGGTCTTATGCATATGATAGATGCACAAGCAAATGTATTGCAGATGTGTTTTGAATTCGGCTGTGAATTCTGTAGAGTTTGTTAAGCATAGCTCCAAACGGATCTAGGTATTGTATTGAGAGAGTGGTCACTTGTAATAAAATCTGAGCAAGTGATTCTTGTTGGACATAGCCCAAATTGGTTGAACCACGTTAAATATTGTGTTATTTTATTACGTAATTTTATTTGAGATCTGTAATAATTTCTGCATATTAGTTTCTACTGCTATTGATTCGTTCTGTGGGATTATTCCACATATTTTATCCCTTATTTCCTAACACATTATTCATCTCTCCTTCCTCCTACTTAGGCACTAACTCCTCAAGAAACTGTTGTAACCAAATAATCTCTTTTTTTTTCCTTTGTGGCAGCAACATACTCATCCTCTATGGTTGACAAAGACACAAGCTTCGTAGTCATGAAATCCAACCCACGATTTTGTCACCTACAATAAACACATAATCTTTTTTTCTCCTCCTATTGTCTAAATCTCCATCGTGTCTAAATCTACCTAACCACATAAAGTGGTGTCGATCCACTATAACACAAAATTTTCCCCATGGTCCCTCTTAAATCTTTGAAGGATCCACTTTACTACTTTCCAAAGTACTCTCTACCCGGATCACTCATGAACCTCCTCATTGTTCCCACCGCATAAGAAATGTTAGACCTATTACACATCATGGCATACATCAAGCTTCTAACTATGCGTTATTAAGATACATTATACATCTAGATTCTTTCCTCCTATGTCTTGGAAAATTGCTCCTTTGATAACTTGAAATGGCTTGCCAAATGGGTCCCAAACTAGTTAAGCATCATGCATATTAAATCTCTCTAATACATTCTTAATGTGATCTTCTGAGATAAACTCATCTTTCATTCCTTCCTATATTGAGATATTCTCATACCAAGGATTTATTTTTCTAGCCCCAAATCCTTTATAGGAAAATAATCACTAAGTTGTTCCCGAGTATCTTTATTTCTTATATGTTTTCACCGCTACTAAAATGTCATCTACATACAGATAGAAGATAATGTAACTTCCATCATCAAACTTATTGATATAAACAAAATGTTCTAAATGACACCTAGAGTATCCATTTTCCATAATAAAACTTTCAAATTTCTTATACCACTGTCGTGGAGCTTGTTTCAAGCCATACAAGATCTTATTCATTTTTCACACCATGTTTATGGATGTCTCCTTCCTTGTAACCTCATATCCATGTGGCTACTCCATGTATAAATCCTCCTATAAATCACCATGAAGGAATGCGGTATTCACATTCATATTATCTAAGTGTAATTTTTTTACCCACTATCCCAAAAACAATTATAATATAAGTCATCTTAACTACTAGAGAAAAATATCATCAAAATCAATAATAACCTTCTTTTATTTAAGCCCCTTGACCACCAACCGAGCCTTCTATATTTTAGTTCCTTCATCCTCCTCTTTAACTCTATACACCCACTTGTTCTACAATGCTCTCTTACCTTTAGATAGGTCTACCAAATCCCAAGTTTTATTTTCTATGATAGACCAATGCTCCTCATCCATGGATTTCTCCCACTTCTTCATGTTATCTACCTATATTTCTTCCTCAAATAAATGTGGCTCTCCATCTTCACCGAGTAATAGATAATTAAGAGATGGAGAAAATGATCAAGTTCCCTTCTTACCCTAGAATACCTCCTCACAACAGGAGTTTGGGGTTCTTATAGATTTGGTTCCTGAACTAGTTTCTACTGGAACTAATTGCTCTGCAACATCATTGAACATTATGTACTCTTTTCTAGATTCCTCTCTCTAATCCTACAACTGATGTTTATACATGAATTTTTCATTAAATACCACATCCCTAGACTAGAATATTTTCTTATCCTTAAGGATCCAAATCCGAAACCAAATTCATCCACACCATAACCAACAAAGGTGCATTTTTCAGATTTATCCTCTAACTTGGTCCTATCATCTTTATCAATATGAACAAAGGATTCACATCCAAATACTCTAAGAAAGGAATAATCAACCTTCTTACCAGACCAAGATTCCTTAAGTATGCCTCCATCCAAGGCATTTAAAGGTCCTTTATTGATTAGATATACAACCATGTTCATTGCTTCCGCCCAAAATTTAAGAGGTAGCCATGCATGCAACTTCATGCTCCATGATTTTCCTATTCATTATTTTTAACACTCCATTTTATTATGGAGTTCATGTGCTATCCTTTTTCTATGGATTCCATTCCTATAAAAATAATCAATAAATGCATTGTTACAATATTCTCCTCCATTATTTGACCTAAGAAATTTTAACTTGAGGCTGTTTCATTCTCAACCAAGGCTTTCCATCTTTTAAATGTATCAAACACATAATATTTTCTCCTAATGCAATACACCCAAAATTTCCTAGTTGCATCATCAATAAAAGTGACATAATAAGATGAACCACCTATAGAAGATACCTAAGTTGTCCCCCATACATTTGAATGGACCAACTCCAACTTATTATCCTTCCTTATAGGTCTAACCTTGAGAAAATTTACCCTTTTTCTGTATACACAATATTCACATAAATATAAATCAAAATCGTTCCATATAGGTAATATATCCTTCAAAATTTGTATGCCCTTTTGGCTCATGTGACCAATCCTATAGTGCCACAAATTTACATATGCTTTTGCATCAAGTAAATTACAATAATCATCACTACTAGTTAAATATAAGGTACCAACCTTCTTACTTATTGCTACCACAAGAGCACCCTCGGTCACCTTCCAGAGTCTATTGTAAAATTCACCGTATAACCTTCACTCCATATCTTTCCTATGGATAGTAAATTTCATCTCAACTTTGGCACATGTCTGACATCCTTCAATAGCAAAGTGTTTCCATTTTACATCTTGACGTGAACACTTTCTTTTCCTACTATATTGCAAGACTCATCATCACCAAGATAAACATGTCCAAAATCCCCTTGAACATAATCAATAAAATAATGCCTATGTGGTGTAGCATGTAAAGAATCCCTTGAATCTAAAACCCAAGACTCAGCAATATTATCCAAGGAGAGAATTAATGCATCCTAAAAACATTACCTACTACCACATTCACCTCCTCAGTATATTCATGTTTGTTATTCTTTTCCCAAAGATCCCAACAATCCTTCTTCACATACCCAACCTTTTCACAGTTCCAAGCATACCATCTTGCTCTTTGATTTTGATCTTGCATGGTTTTCTTTCCCTCTAGTCTTTTGTCTCCCTCTACTCTCCACCAAAAAAGTATTCCTTGAATTAGAAATCTACCTAGAGATTTTCCTTCGCATTTCCTTGCTAAAGATCACACCTATAATATCTTTAAACTTCAACATGGAATTATTAGAGATAGAGTTACTCACAACCATCACCACACTATTCCAACTCTCTGGTAAGGAGTAAAAAATAAATAAATACTTGAATTCATCATAATATTCATTTTTTACAGAGTTTAATATACTCACAACTTTATTAAATTCATTCAAATGATTTTCAATAGAACCATTTTCAAGCATCTCCATATTAAATATTCTTTTCATGAAAATTATTTTATTAGAATCGAGTGTTTCTCATATAAATTCCCTAATGTGTTCATCATACCTTCTATGGTCTTCTCATGTGATATATTGAACGCGACCGAAGATGCAAGGCACAACCGGACGGCCCCAAGTGCTTTCCTATCAAGCATATCCCACTCCTCATATGACATACCCATTGGTTTCTTTACTTTTCCTACCAATGGAACATGGAGATCCTTCTGATAGAGGTAATATTCCATCTGCATCTTCCATAGACCAAAGTTCTTCCCATTAAACTTTTCAACCTTTGATCTACCATCATCTGCCATAGCTCCCACTCAAGCTAATAACCCTTCCTGCAATTCAACACTTCAAGCAAACACAACCATGAAGTTTTGATACCAATTGTTAGGGATAATAAAATATATATGTGGATCAATCCCACATAATCACAGTAATAAGAACTATGAACAGAAAATACAGAAATAAAATACACAACAAGAAGACATGATTTAACATGGTTCACCCAATGTGGGCTACATCCACCAAGAAATACTTGCTCATATTTTATTACAATCCAACAAGAGTGTAAGCCACTCTCATATCAGTCTTCTCACAATTACAAAACATGGATCTTGTTTGGACTAATTCTCAACAGAATCTCTCAAATTCGTACTTGAATTCACACACCCATCTATATCACTCCCTATCGTATGCCCAACTATTTATAAGCACAATAGTAGGTAGCAGTTTTACAATATTGTGGGTACCAATACCATGGGCCAAAAAACAACCCATAAACCTATGGGTTAAATACCACCCATATAATTAATACATGAAAAGACCACATTTTGGGTTACTCCAAAAATAAATTATTGAGGGCTTCCTCCCTCGAACCCCAATGAGAATATATGAAGAGTGTATAGTACTTTTAGTGTATAATTTACAACACATCTAACATAAAAACAAGCTCCACAAAATATTACTAAATTCATTTCTCAATTCTTCCCAAGAATAAATTAACCCTTTAGGGAAAAAAAAACCATTCTCTAACATCTTCCTCTAATGTGTTTAAAAAAATTTAAACAGACATCCTTGTATTCAACTTCATATTCACCCATGATATTATGGAATAATTTGATATGTTGATCGCCATTGATGGTGTTTTTTCCTAGAAATGTAGGTAATATATTTATAATTTCATGGGTACTTCATTTGGATAGCCAGCATACCCCAATATTTATGGGTCTAAAGGCATTGACTCTAAAAGGAGTATGGAGAGGAGGATGATCCATATTGTTATGAATGGGATTTTTAGGAGGAATATCAATGTTATGGGGATTCCTCAAAGGATCAATCTCAAAACTAAAACCTTTATTCTCATTTGTAAATAAATGGATGGGTTCAAGAGTTTTCTCACTAGATTTAAGTGTAGAACCTTGTTGGAACAAATATTGAAGCTAATATCCAAGGTTATTTGACTCAAAATGTCATAAAATCTAGAAAAAATTTCAACCAAGGATAAATCACAAAAATTAGAGGGATTTTTGGATTTACCTTTTGAGATTTGGCCTCCTACTATTGTCCACATCTAATTCTTACTTCTTTTTATGCATTTATTTTAAGTAGAATCTTCTCATAAAGATCGACTTGAAGGAAGACTTTAATCCTTCCAGCTTTGTAAAATACGAGTTATCGTAGAATATATAAAATAATATAACACTTTTCTTAGTCTAGTCTCACCTAGAATTAAGGATGGAGTTACCATTATAGATTTACACTCTATAAATGTTATATTAACTCTAAATATTACACTAAAAATCACTAAATAATGAATAAATAAAATCCAATTTGATAAACCCTTTTAAAACCCACAAAACAACCCCGACAATGGTCTTTATAATGAGATGATACCATTAACTCCACGGAAATAGTGTCATGGCATGTTAGTTCCCAATTTTAGACCCCACATACTTGGCGTAGAAATTCATGACGAATGGCCTAAAGATTGATAGAAGGTAGATGTGTCGTTTGTAGCCGAGGAAAAATTTAACACTCTTTTATCACCATGTCCTAGTAATGACTAGGAGTAATGTACAAAGGAAGTGGATATCTCATGCTAATTTTGGCTCTTCGTGAAGCCGGGGTGATGAACCCAAAGGGTAGCTTGAATGAAGGAAAAATAATACGGGTTAGTCTCCTACAAATATTTTTTTGTCAATCTAATCTAATTTTAGCCATAGATGAAATGTTCACTTAAAGAGTTTTCACACAAAAATTACATATACTTAATACATATGGCACAAGCTACTACATAAATAAAAATATGGTCCCAAGCATAATCAAAAATATGATGTTAACAACTTTAGATGGAATGGTTTTTGGTGATACTAAACTTCATAAATCAAAGTAAACACACTTACAATATGTGGGATAGGTGTAATTTACAAGAAAAAACATGTAAAATGAGTTGAGTTAATGTGATTTGTAGAGGTAGAATGGTACAATACTTAGTTAAAAAGGGGGAAAGGTGGATCTAAATGGGGAGAAATAATGGTGTTTACCAATTCAACTTGTGACGCTCATAAATGTAGAAAGACATAGATTAAGATGATATAAATGTCAATGGGGCATTTACATTCATTGATACCAAGTTCCTACAAATACTACCACATAATCTTTGGAATCTCAACCACAAACACTTGTGCATAAGATTTCAATGAAACATTTATTTCTTCAATCAAAAAACACCCAAGATACACTCATGAGTTATAATAAATTATCCCCAAATAATACTACAAGAAGGATTTTAAAACTGAGCAAATAATGTAAAGTAACACTACAATACAACATTCATCCAAAGAACCAATCTATTGCAAACACCAAGAAGAATTCCTTACATTTAATTGATTCAATAAATATAAGATCACATCAAAACTTACATTCATTAACTTTAATTTCATACATCTTCAAAAATTATGGTTGATCATGGCATACAACTATGTATATTTCAATTTGAAGGGATACATGCACAAGATATTATCGGTGTCTTCTACTAACTATACAATGTAATTAACTTATCCTAAACCCAAAAACTCAAACCCTTATGATGAGGATAGACCTTCATTCTTATACAAAATTTTCCCTAAGGGAATATACCTAGATGCCTTACTAAAAACAATCATAACCTAGAAAAGACGGGACAATGGTTCATGATGCACCAAAATGGATGGAGTGGAAACTCTAACTAAAAATATTCAATCTTTATGTGTAAATTTGGAGTGATTATGAATGATGATTAAACCCATGGATGAAGGAAAATATTATTTCTTTCCAACAAATTGTTTTGTCTTTTACTTTGCCCTATCATCATTCCATCTGTGCTCACAGGAAAAGTTTGTTATGATATGAAATCATTCCTTATGTGCACTCTAAAGAGTTTGTTGTATATGTAATCATTTGACTTGATTTCTCCCTTTTGAATGAATAATGAATTGTAAAGGATTAATAAAGAGATGGAATAAGAAAGAAGAGGGAAATTAAGAAGAGTTGAGGTTGATTTTCTCACTCCCCCTTTGTTCCTCTAAATTTTCCACGTATGGATCTAACATTTTAAACATTTCCAAAGTGGGATCTTCATCATCAAGCCTAGTATGATAAATAAATATTATCCCTTTCTCGAGACAAAATGATGTCAAACTTAGTTGAATTAACCTTCTTCCTCTTTGGTCTTTTGTCTAATCTATTTATATGTCCCACCAATGGAATAAAACTTTGAATAGATGAATAATTAAAATCTTTTAAAGACACCAACTCACCCCTAATATGTTGCTAAAGTATTTAAATCAGATTATTCACATTTTTAGCTCTTGGGGTGTGAGTATATTGGATGGGAAGCATTTTCTCAATCTTAGAATCAATATCATCAATATATTTTCCTACTTTATCCCTCATGTCTTAGATTTTTCTTATGAAACTTCCTAAATTGTCCATACTTAATTTAATAGCTCTCTCACTCATATTATCTTTCTCTACAATCTAAGGGCATAATGTCTTTCCTTTCCACCAGCTCATCATTCATGGCAATAAAGGATTTGATATTTTGTAGCATTTTATCCCAATATTTCATCTCATTATGATATTTTTCAATTAGTACTTTAAGCAGACTTCAGTTTATTTTGACACATGTTTATAGTAATTAGTTATATTTTTTAGGACCTTGATGCCTTTTCTAATTAATTCCTCTTCCCATTTCTCTATAGCCTTTCCCCTGCATCTTAAATTATCAACAATCATCAATGCATTAGGGTTGATGGCAATAGTAACTTCTTAATTCTTAGCAGGAGGGTGCAACCACTTTTACACATAAGTTGACAAGATGTCAACTCATTCTTTCAACAACTTCTTTATTACCTTATCCTTATCTATTTTTTGGAAGAGACCTCCCATTACAATTGTGACCTCATGCTTTAGACCCTGGGTGGTCATATTCCCCAATGGGGCTTGTGTAATTATATAATCAAAAGGAGTAGCATCATCCCTCAAAATGTCACCTTGTGGAGTAGCAATCTCCACAAATCTATCTCCTTGTGTCTCCATCATAGTTTGTTACATAATTCTATCCTTTATAGGTGGCGTACATGGTCTCACATAGATGACACATTTAATGTCCACTTCCTCCAAATTCACCTTCACATTTTTATTCCTTATGAGTGTTTCTCCCAACCATCCTTCACTTGGGTATTTCCATGTCTTTTTGTTTGGTTTTATTGTTTTAAAGTACCTATAGAAACCATAATTTCTCATGAATCGAGAGAGGGTGAGACTAGAATTAGGAATCTACTCTTGTTGGGGTTTCACATTGTATTTTTCTTGCACAAGGGTTGTGTGTGAGATAGTTGCATCAGTTCATATTCTATCTATATAGGGGGTAGAATCCCTCGGGCTGGAGGGGACCCCATAATCTATATTCCTTCTCTAACTATTAGCCGACAAAAGAACATCTTTTCTTAGTGAGCCGTGGAGAAGAGATTTAGTCTAGTTTCCCCTAAGTTTCCATTCATTCCTATAAAAGGACTATCAACTCTCCACTCCCATCCCCTTCCCTCCCCGAGCTATCTTATCTATATGGCACTCCATAACCCCTAGCTCCTTGGATGGAGCTAACTCTTTAGTTGGCTCTTCATGTTTCTCAATTTTATCCAAAGCCTTCATTTCTTCTATCCTTTATACAACTTCATGAGTGTTAATTACTCTTTCTACTTCCTCTAAGGTTGATTGAAAAGGATATATTGATGTAGTTGGTTTACCCTTAGTGGTTATATTTCCCTCTATCTATGGATACTTCTCCTTTACTGTTGTAGTTTCCTCTATGATAGGCTACTAAGACAATATTCGAGATATGCCCTTGTTCTCGTGTTGATACAATTTGAGTAGCTATTACATGGATATCCTACATGAGAAGGTCAGACCCAACGTCTTGACCTAAACCATGCAATAAGTCTGTAAAAAAATTTCATGAGAAGTCTCTTGTACCTTACACGCCACAAATTCAACTAGTTCAACTTACTTTTCTTAAATAGTAGTTTTGGTATGGACCTCTAGTGTTGACAAATTTGGAGTGGTATCAATAACCTTTGGCTCCTCTATTACTTTGGATGGCATTTAAGTGCTTGTGGTATCTCCAAGCATGGTTGCATTTACAAATTCTTATGATGTAAGTGTCACCACCTTTGTTGTCTTTTCCTTACAAATTGCTTGTGTGTTGGCTCATCCTCCTTCTCCTCGGCACAACACCTAATGTTAGACCCATTTCTAATCTCTCGGTGAGATTTATCCATTCATCCTCTTCCCATTACTTGATAATTCTTTAGGAACAAAATAATTTGTGCCTTATTAGACTTCCTCATGAGAAATAGATAATTTGGGCTTTGAGGTGTGAGGGGCATAGCTTGAATTGTAGTGGCCTAAGTGATAGGTGCATTTTTAATTTTTCTCATTAACATCTCCTTTTCCTTTTGTGTTGAATAGGAAATAGGAGTGAATGTCTTACTAATAGCTACACTTGATTCCTCCACTACTCTAGATGTTTGTCCCTTAGTAGAAATTTGAGGTGATTTTCCCTTTAGTGGGTTCAAACTAGTTGTTCCCTTCAACAAAGGTGGGAAAACATCCTTAACTACCCCGAAAGCTTTGTATTCTCTCAACATTGTAGTATTCTCAAGAGACAAGTCAACAACTTTGTAGATGATCCAAGAGAGAGCACTTCTAACATTAATTGTCCTCTCATGCATATGGGTTGGCTCATGTTTTCTCTAATCAAGAGGTACCACTTTGGTTGAGCTACTATGTTTTGTTTAGTAAAATACTTGTTTACCAGCCTCTTATTATCTTCCAAACCTTAAGGGACAATTATAACTTTATGATCAATAATTTGAGAGAGATTCATTTGGGAAAAATCCCTAAGCCTCACCTCCTCCTCATCCTTGTATTCCATCCAATAGTATTCATAGTGAGGCTCATGTTCACAAGAGTTGTCAAAGAATGTTTGCATTGTCCACTTAATGTCATATCTTAATCTACCTTGTAATTTCAACATGATAAATATATTCATCTCATCATCCAAGAGTATAGCCTTGACCATTATAGGGAATGTGTATCTCCCAATAGTGATTGGGAACTTAACATTAGTTTTATGATTCCCTATTATAAGCATGTGAACTTCAGAAAGTTGTCTTGATAACTCAAGTAATTCACATTTATCATCTAAGTACTTAGGCAACATATATGGAGTGCCTTGGGAGCCACTCCTAAACCATGTCATTTCCTTTCCTAAACCAATTTTATTAGGTTTTCATTATTCCTAGTAGATAAGTATATAGAATGGGTTATATGGAGTCGGTTTAAAGATACATGACATAACTTACTTTATTCAACACACACACAAAACAAGAAAAACATTAAAAAAGAGAAACATCCTAAATCACCTATGTGCACATGGGGGAAAACACACTTTTAATGAAGCATGAACTTGGGATGAGTGCTTACCCATAAACGGGTATCACTGGATGTATTTCTTCCGTAAATTCATTTTCAAGTTCATTGAATTATGAACCTCTTCTCAGCTTCTTGAGAAATCTAGCATGATTTCTAGTGAAATTGATGATCCATTCATTCATTCCATCACCTTTGATGCTTTGACACACTCTTTCTGGCTTCTCCTTGATTCTTAGGTTCATTCCACTTGCTGATTTTTCATTGTTTCCATAAAGACTATTCTTGATTATACTTGACTTATCATTTCCATACCAATACATTTGTTCTTCATTGTGCATATACTTCATGACCACCACTTCCACAGGTTGATTCTTGGTAGATGTTTCAAAACCTCATCATTGTCACTAGCCTCTTGATTTTCTTAATTTCTCAATTGGATCAAGAAATCATCTTTCTCATAAACATACTTTTTCACAACATGCTGCCATATTCTATGTGGCATGTGCATTGCATCATTCTCTTGGAGATCAAGATTGGGCATGCAACATGGAAACTGTCATCTTCTTCGCCTCATCCATTTTGGGCTTTGTCATCCATTTTTATGTTGAGAGCATCCTTCTCTTGAGTAGAGTGAGCACTAAAAGGTTGAAGTCTATTGAGAATGTTTCCATTTTGAAAAAAATCAGCCTTAGGACCAAGCAACATTCCATCTCTCCATTTTTCATCAAGAATGTTTCCATCCTCATGAAAAGGGAATGAGCACAACATTGGAACTAAAATGTTTCATTATCATTTTCCTAATCTTGATCACCAAGAACCAAGAAATCCATTTATGTGATGAAATCATCATCTCCTTGAATAGATTCACATTTGAGAGGCAAAAACATGTTTTCATTCTCATATTTCTTGTCACCTTCTTCTAATGAGAAAGAGAAGTCTTCATATTCATAATCATACTCATTACATGGAAACTCATACCGAGCATCAAGAACATGATTGGAAACATTGAAATTACCTTTCAAGAAATTTTTGATCATCGTTCCTTATTCTTTATCCACATTTCTCTTTACTTCAATATTGCTTTGTTGCAAGTCAAGGCTCTCATCACCATCATCAGCATCTAGTGGAGAAACTTCATTTATGCTCTCATCCCATGAGAAGTACACACTCTCAAACTTTGATTTCATCAAATCATCATGATTTTATTTGATTGGATCCATGAGGCTTGGACATTATTCCACCAACATGGGAAGCTCAAGATCATCCTCAAAAGTCATGAAAAATTTGCAATATTTGGAATTTTGACACGGGATGTCTATCATTGGGTCATCTGGTTTTTACACAATATACTTCATTTTTCTAATGGGAAGGATTTTCTTTGTTTTACCATTAATCGGGATGGTGGCATGCGACCAATCCAACTGCATATCTCCACCAACATCTTGACAAAAGCTTCATCCCAACAACATACCATATGAGGTGGGCATGTCTACTACAAGGATTCTCATTGTGATTTTCTTGTTAGGGAAGTCCGCCAATGCTACCTTAACATTTTTAATTTTTCCCTTTAGGGAACTTATTTCATTTTCATGGAGAGGAAATGGCTAGAGATAGGAGAAAGGGAAAATATAAGAGCTTTAGAAACTTTTACGGGCATAAAGTTATCGGAAGAACCAGATTCAATGATGAAAGTATTTAATTTGTACCCATTGACCAATAAGGTTTTGTATAAAGGTTCTACCTTCCTAGAGGTGGAGGGTGTGGAAGTGAGGAAGTTCAGGGATGGAGTGGATTGAGATGCACAAGGTAGTTCTTTTGTGGTGTCATATTTGGGGTATGAGGCATAACTACTTCCTTTTATATGTTGAATGATTTTCTCACATTGCTTAGGATGAGTTCTAAAGTATTCATATTCAGAATTTGGACATTGGATTTCTTGAAAAGGTCAATGATATCAAAGGATGAGGAATTGGCAAGAAAATCAAGAATTGTGGCATCCCGACATGAATGTTCTTAAGATTTACATAAATTGATTTTTCAAGAGAATTTGAAGGAGACTTACTTGAAGAGGTAGAATGATTCTTGGTTGAAGTAGTCTCATACTTCTTCTCAGCTAACCCTATGGAAGAGGACTTTGATGATCCTCATTTCATTTTTGTTTTTCATGGAGTCGTCATTTGAGGATTCAATTTATTTTCTTGGGAAGCGATAGGAGAGCCTTATTTCTCTTTTTTGATCGAGTGAACACCGCATAGGAGTATTTATCTATAGTTTCTTCAATCTATTCATCAAGCGTAATTTCATAAAACCCAATGTGAGCACATTCTTCTTCACCTTCATTTTCAACTTCTGATTCAGATATTTCTTCTTCTTCATCTTCGTTGATCTCACATATTGCATTGACTAGTGGAGCCTCCAAGGCAAGCCTAAGGGTTGCTCCCGCAATCTGATTCATGTTTTGGTTTGGATGAGGTGCCCATTGAGAAGCTTATTTCTATAACATTGTCAAGTCATTGACTAACCTTTGTAATAATTGGTCAACTCTCTCATCTTTGGAACTCTTACATTTATCCTTCATTAAAGGATTATTGATCTTACCTAACAATAAATGGTCATCTTCCACCTCAACAACAATTTCTTGGGTGTTGTCCAAATCTCATGGTTTAATTCTCTATAATAAGAAACTCACTTCAAGAAATTAAGCATTCATGAATAACATCATCAGATTATCTGTAGCGGGAAGATCAAGGGAAAGAATCTTGTCGGTTAGCTTGTTGAATTTCACTATGAAGTCTCTCGTAGACTCTTGTAGATCTTTCGTCATTTTAGTAAGTTGACCAAGGAGGGCATGAGCATATTTGGTGCTCTCGAACCTTTCTTCAAACTTATTTTTCATACCACCCCAATCGAAATTAGGCGTGAAGGAAAATAGTAGAACTAGTTTGTCATGGAATCTTGTAATGTTTCTATGAAAAATGCCTTTCATGAACATATTCATGTTTCACTCCAAGGATGCCACGGGATGTGATAAAGGTTTTGATATGATCGTCCGAACATTCTTATCTATATCCATAGAACTTTGGAAAGTTATTTCTTGATCCTTGTAGAAGTTCATGGAGTGTTGGATTCAAATCAACGAGACCAATGTTTTGTCCCCATGGAACGGGTTCTTATGTTATCATCTCCTCTTAGCTTTCTTCATCTCTTTCTCCTTTAGGAGGAATGAAGACTCATGGTTTAACAACTGCTCTTCAGTATGAACTTCAAGAGGATTTTCAAAAACTTGTCTTCTTTCCCATACAATGGGAACTCGAAATCAACTCTTCATTTTTCCTCAAATGTGGGGTCAATGAACACCATCTACATAATCATATCAAGTATACCTTCTCTTTTCTATCTTTTCTCAAGTGATTGGGAAGGAAGGAAACTTGAAAAGTGTAAATTTCTCAAAGGATTACAAAGAGGCTTTTGATTGTTTGAATGGTATTTTTTTGGGTATTTTTCAATTTTTTTCTTTGTTTGGTATTTTCCTATATCTATACAGTGCACGAGGGCATATATCTCCCAATGAGAGTCTCTAGAAAATGTTGGTTGAATAATTTATCGCACTAAAAATTATGTGTTTTCACCAACAATCACGGGCTATGCCCCTCCTCTATGTATGAGGATACTACTAGTGTTGTTTTTAAACTAATGCTAATGTAAACAAATACTAACACCTAAATAGTCTTAATTAGCAAGAATTAAACAACATTATAAACACCATCATGATAAGAATTAATCAAGGGTTAGATGCTAACATTTATCAATACAAAACTATGAAATCAACTATGTTAAGCACCTAAATATCCTCTATTCTCTAACAACATATAAATGAAGGAACCTAGGTAGGTTCCATGGCTATCAAAAATAGTTGTCCTTAATGTTCCAAGAACCTAGGAATGGGGGCTAATCAAAGTTGGGCTACAAGACCCTTTTGACACCTCCCATATGACCCAAGCACTTTAAGAAATAGGCTTAACTCTTCAAGATGATGAACTCTCAAGAAAACAAGGTGCAAGCTCTTAGTCTCTTTGCTATATGCTTTGCATTTGCTCTCTAAGGAGTTTAGGTGTAAGTAAAAAGGTAGGTGGAGGGCTCTTTATATAGCCCAAAGGATAAAGGATTCAACACATTCTCATGAATGTGGGATAAAGGTAAAACATGATTAGGAATGGATAAGGTTGCTTTATTAAAGGTAACCTTACTTTAGAAGGGTTTAATACATGTTTAGCAAGTCATGGGAGTTGGGGGTATTTTAATTAATCAAAGGTGATTAATTAATAGGTAGGTGTAAGCTTATAGAATCCATTTAGAAGAATATTAGTGTGATTTAGGCTATTAGAAAGGGATTAAATCAATTAATATTGATTTACTAGTTTAAATGAAGGGGAAGACTAATTAATTAATAATAATTAATTAATCAAGATAGAGGAAGTGATAATTAACAGAAGGTCATTAATTAGGATGTTAGCTGGGTAGGTGACTTAATCAATTAGTGTATTGTAATTAATTGATGACAATTAGAGGGAATATGAGTGCTTTTGATGATATGTCGTCTATTTGTGGAAAAGGAGATAATTAGCGCAATTTAAGTATTTAAATTGCTTGGGCATAATTATAGGTGTCTACATTTTCCCCTCTTTGGGGTGGCGTAAGTGACATCACTTCAAAGATAGTAGACGGAAGAAATTTTTTGAAGGGATAGAAGAAAAATTAGTAGGAGGGAGAGATGCCCCTCGAGTGTCGATGGGGTGATGAAAGAAGTCGATCGACGATCGAAAAAGGTGAGATATAGATAGAAGAATGGGAGGAGGAGGCAGGATGCCCCAATGAGAGAGAAAATTAGGGGTGAAAGGGAAGTGAAGTAGAAGAAATGAGGAAGAGGGGAGAGAAGAGCTTAGCCTCTAGCCGCTTATTTATTTGGAACAAATTTGATGTCATCATATTGCCATAGGAACTACATCATCGGTCCTTATGAAAAATATAAGCATACGACAAAGGTAGAATGACATGAAAAGCCATAGTACGAACAATTGTCCATTGCTGAAAAATACTAACTCCATGCAACATACAAAATGTAATGCAATACGAGAAAGTGAAAGATGCCTAACTCCATGCAACATACAAAATGCAATGCAATATGAGAAAGTAAACAAGCTAAACTAACATAGAAACATAATGTAATGGTTTTATTATCAAGCTTCAGTGATGACCTGTGTGAATTAACGACAAGGGTTGATGATGGTGCCCCAAGCAAGGATACATGCGAGGGGAATAACGGAGGACACTTGGGTCTGATGGAAAAGTAATGTGCACTACGAAATAGTACCAGGCAACTCGTTGTGCCCCAGAGTACAGACGAAGTAAGCAACCTAGCTTTTGTTGATGGAGGTAGATCAAGATGATCCACAAGTCGCACACATGAACAAGTGAGAACCAAAGAGTGACATTTTGTAGGATGATTTTCAATTTTTAGAAGTTTTCTGAAACATATTTGAATGTTTTTGATGATTTTTCTAACATATTTGAATGTTTTGGTTGATTTTAAAAGTTTTATGAAACTATGTACAAGAAGATGAGGAAGCGTGGATGCCCCCAATGATATATGGGATGTACAAGGGCATAAGGCCACGTGCGTATGAGAAAGGTGAAGATGCAAAAATTCCCAACGATTAGGTGGGAGTATTCAAAGGTAAACTCTTCACAGGTAGAAGCGGGACCCAAGGCCATTATGGATAGGTTCAACATGATGGTGAACATAAACCAATGAAGTGTTAGGGAAGAAGCAAGGATGCCCCTAGCGTAAGTTGGCCTACAAGCACATGATAGAAAGGAAGGAGAAGATTGTTTTTGTGAAAGGGGACAAAGGTGTCCAAAAACATGGCAAAAATTAATCTTATACACATGGATGTTCTGAAAAAGTAGAAGAATGATGTGAATGATATGAATGTAGCTTAGAAGCCTCGTGAGGAAGATTTGATTAGCCAAAGGCACAAATCATGAGACAAGATATGGACTAGAGTAAGAGTCTGAACAAGGTCCAAAAAAAGACACTTGGTAACATACTAATCATGTTTACTCATAGAGATCCGTGTGTGCACGTGGAATTTATTACCTCTTGAAGGGAAGATTTAAAAGACAACAAGATGACGACACCCTAGCCAATGTGTAGGAATGATTTATTATGAAAGGTGATTTTGTGAATGGATGGTGAAAGGATAGCCGTACATTGCTCCACTGCCAGCCTAGGCATTCATAGCCCCGATGGAGATGTATTTAATTCTAATCGCAACATTTCTCTACTACCAGTCAAGCGCCCATAGCCTCGATAGAGATTATTGGAAATACCCCAAGAGAGAGTTATATATCAATTTTCTTTTGCTTTGTAGCTTTTAGATTTTGATGTTTGATTGATTTTGATTATTTTGTTGTCTGAAAACTTATTTCAGCTCTCTTGTTTGACAAGGGGTTAAGAACCACTGATGGCTTGATGGAAGGAGGTGGAAATGCTTACGATGACGACATTGGCTAGTGTCAACAAATATGTCCAAAATTTCTTCGCAACAAGTTTATTAGATGTTGAATGTGATAGGATCTCTAAGAGGTCAATCGTTCTTTAATTTACCAAGGTGATAAAAGACCAAGGTCAAATAGATACCATAGAGATAAATGTCACAAAATGCATGTGAATAAGCTAACCAAAATATCACCGAAGGGATGAAAATGGTAGGGAGACTTGTAGAAAAAAATAGCAAGGAAGGGAAGAAAGAAACATCCATGAGTACATAATACCTGATTACAATGTTTGATCTTTATACCTTTGATTTTTGTTGTGTTTTCTCAATGTTTTTGTATTTTTGAATTGTTTTTTATTTTTAGATTTTTGACAGTTTTAAGAGGTTGGGACTAACAAAGTCACTCTATGTGGTAAGATCCAACAACAATGTTTGCGACTTCCTTAATAAGGGAGACTAGGCACATTTGTTTATCGAGAGTGATATTATCCCCGATCTCGATGATTGAGGTGAGTTCACACTCAATAAATGACTATGTGATTTGTTCTGAAACATGGATTTCATATGTGGGAGATTTAATTCCCCATCCAGAGGTTTACGCACTTTGCACCATACTTGATGGTTACGTTGGTGTGCATTCTTGAATCGTGATTGATTTAGAATTTTGAGATTTTTGATTTGTTGGGAGCTATAGAGCTCTTTGCAGTTTTGATCTGAGCTTGATTAAGAAACTGTTTGGGTTTCTTATAAGCTAACGCATGACTTGTCTGATCCCGAGAAGGAGAAGAAAGTGAACGTGGACATTTAGAACTGATGCGAGAAATGACCATGGGCTTGCCACCATCTTTGGTAGAAGAATAATGTGATGGATGAAATGGATATGGTCCAAGAATTGAAGAGGAGGGGCTACTGGAGGTGAGCTACTGATAGAAGATGATGAAGGGACTTCCAGGATGTGGCCCAAGAATAGAAGAAGAAGGGCTACTAGGATGTGACCCATAGATAGAAGACAAGGGCTACTAGGATGTGGCCCAAGAATAAGAAGGGGCTGATGTGACCCAAGAATAGAAGAAGAAAGGGCTACTAGGATGTGATCCAAGAATAGAAGAGGACGGACCCCATAGATGTAAGATAATGGGCTACTAGGATGTGGCCCAAGAATAGAAGATGATGGACTACCCAGGGGTGATCCATACCTAGAAGACAAGGGGCTAGTTGGACATGCCCCAAGAATAGAAGATAGTGGGCTACTCGAAAATGTCCCACAAATAGCAGAGGGAGGGCTACTAGAATGTGACCCACACCTAGATGAAGATGAAGGGCTACTTGGCATTGACCCCATAAGAGATTGTGATTGAGGAATTATGATAGACAAAGAGTTATTGGGTGATGAAAAGATAGGCCATGGATCAATGCAAGACCAAGGAGTTTCATCACATAATGAAGAATGTGAAGATGGAAGAATAAGAGGAGGATCAAGTTACATGATCTGAGGCTCTTCCTCCATTTCTTGATAAAAGGAATCAACCTTTTCCTCACAATACATGAACGCATCGAAGTCTAAAGAGAAACCTTCCTCATAATCTGCTAGAGGAATATCTTCGTGTGCCCCTATAAATGCCCTGATTGTTTCTTCATTCTGAAAGAGGTCAATCGGTATGAGTTGTTGATCGATCCCTAGGGGTTGATTGGAAGAAATAGGTTCACTTGGTGTGGAAGACTTAGAATATGTTTGATGATTATTGATAGAAGAAGATGATGTGGGGGATGAAGAATATGTGTAGCTAGATGGCTCAGGAGTAGAAGAAGGTGGTGTGGACCTACCTATACAATGGTATGTCATATGTAAAATAGTAGGATTAAGTCCAAAGTCTGTAGATTGTGACACATGGGTCAAGTCAGACGTTTGTTCAAGGACTTTGAGTCACACGAATCTTCAAAGAAGGAAGATTTCATGGGGGTGATTGATGAAGAAGGTCCTGCAAAGAAGGGGAGGACTGTGATTCAAGCATCGCATTAGATGAATGATGAAAAGGGTCCTGCGAAGAAAGAGAGGACCGTGACTCAAGAATTGTATTATACTTCTGATTGGAGGGATTTGGAGTCGCATGTATCTTCAAAGGAAGAAGACATCATTGGGGTGACTGATAAAAGGGGTCCTATGAAGAAAGGGAGGACCGCGACATAAGAGTCGCATTAGATGACTTAGGAGTCGAATTAGATGAATCCAAATAGTAGTTGGATCTGAATCCTCAGAAGAGTCAGAGGAAATATTTGGATTGGAATCCTCAGAAGAAGAGGAAATGTTTGGATTAGAATTAGAAGAAGAGTGGGGGAACTCGAATAATAATTTGGATCAGATGTGTCCAAATCATACCACCGACTATGAGATGAAGGTGGGGAATGAGTTACCCATATGGGATCTTTAGCACGAAGAACCAAACAGGTTTAGTTGTAATGGGAATATTTTGCTTTGAATTGCTAAACCTAGGTTCCATATTTTTGTAAGTATGGGGAACCGCGTGATAGTCAGTCATTTTTGGCATTGTTTTAAGCACAAATGTCTAGATTTAGATAGTGTGATGGAACTCCTTCAAAGGGAAGGAAGTGACATGTCAATTTGGGTAGCATAAGGACAACTAACTAGACATTGTGTAAGTATGGGGATGCGTGCGTGATTTTCCAAGAAGGTCTAAGGAAAATAGACATCGTGATGATGTAATATCGATGAGATAAAAGGGATTGTCCTAGAAAATAAGTTTTCTGAATGAATAATCACAAGGAACAATCATGCAAGTGTGAAACCCAAAGCCAATCAACAAGGAAATACACCATATGAAAATGCGATGCAAAGATGATCAACAAGATGTTTTCACTTATGCCAAGTTCAAGGAAATGAACAAAACGTAAGTAAAAACAAGAAGTCAATGCGATCTCCCAATCAAGATATACGATGAGCGAGCTCAAACTTGATTAAGACCTATATCTCAAAAAGTGCCAATTACAATTCATGAATGACACAACAATATCACCAAGATATGTTAACCCACTTTGCGAGAAAGTGAAGTATTGATATCGAGGTGTTATTGATATAACACACAAATAAAGTAACACCTAGCACTCTTTGAAATTTTGGTAATAATAGAACCAAACTAAAAGTCAAAGTATAGCTAGGAATAGTTAAAAATGTGTGCAACGTAACCATACAATATAGGTATTTATGTCGAGTTTACAAAAACAAGACATAAATATCTTAATTGTGTCGATATGATAAAAACAAGCTAACTCTTCTAAGGAAGTCATGGTGATGAACCACGCCTAACTATGATGATGACCTTGACATGGGTATCAAGATCACAAATGGCTACCAATGATATAAATACACTCCACACACTTTAGACGTTTAACTAACCCAACCACAAACATGGATGGGTGTAAATGGACATAAAAGTGAGAGAAACAGTCGATTGGTAACACAAAGGTAGTCACCCTTCTTTTGATCAACAAAGTGTCAAAAGAATGTGAAGGAAGTAAATCAAAAAAAGATGAAAAATGTTAGCTTCACTTTGGCAGAGTTTCACCTCACCCTAAGGCAAGTAAAAACTAGGCGAAAGTAATGTGTCACACATTTCTCAATGAAAATATGGTTCACAACTCAACACTATTTTAGAATGGTCAAAGTGGGCTCCTGCCAAAGTATATTCTCCTAGGTGGTTCTCTCACCCTAGGTGTTACAAAGTTGCCACAAGCGAAGCGTGATTTACCCAAAAAGTCACACTGACTAGTTTGGGAGTATCTCGGCTTTACTTTACCCCCTTCAAGAATAGTAGCAACTAGTGCGTCTATATGTACTATCACTGGGGTCACCACAACGGACAACCTATAATGCTATCTCACAAAGGAATCACTAGTCAAGTAGGTAGTGTGGAGCACTTCCCATTTCATCCACAAGGTTCCCTCTTGCGTGGACTACTTTTGGGGTTCCTGAACCACCCCCATTGTTGTAGCTTAAGGCATTATGCCAAAGGGGTTATGTTCCAGTTGAGCGGAGAGGGACGTACCCTTTTCCGAAACCTGCAATACAATGTTTTGAATATGTTGTTCTTTTTATCTTGTTTAATTAGGTGTGGTTTGCTTGAACACCTTTTGGCAACCTGTATAACAACTATATTAGTAGTTTTTGATTTCATTTTGATTCCTCCTTTCTTTGACAAGCGTTTTTAGGTCTTGCACTCAAGCGTTAGTAGTTCTCCAAGAAAATCACATTATTTAAAAGAGGATTAAGAGTTGCTTTTGATTCTCAAGATCATCCAAGGATGCAAGAGAAGAGCATACACAACAAATAATCCAACTAAAAAGTAAAGAAAATCTTTTCAATCAATGAACCATACAAAATTCTTGATAAATGTTCATTCCCTAAACCAAAAGTGAAAGATGAAGTTTCCAATTTACCAAATGTTATAAAATGAAGACTAAAGTTTTTTTGATTCTCAAGATCACCCTAAGGTGCAAGAGAAGAGCATACACAAACTTTATCCCAACTATATAGAAATGGAAAACTTCAAATCAAAGGACCATTGAAAAATGCTTTGTAAAAGGTTCATTCCTTAAGCAAAATGAATAATCAAATTTCCAAGTTTAATCCCAATGTTAAAAAGATAGAGATCAAAGTTGTTTTTGATTATCAAGATCACCAAAAGGTGCAAGAGAAGAGCATACACACACTTTGGTCTAAATCGAGTAAAACATGGAAATATAATATTCATCAAAACATTAGACATGTTAGAAAATGACCAGTTTTAAACTAATAGAAAAACCTATAATTTCTATAAGTATAAATCCTAAATTTATGTTTTCATTAAATATTTAACTTCAATACCTTTCCAACGCAAAAAAAAATGGAGTCATTTCGAGTTCGAAGCAAAAGTTATGGCCTTCGGAAGATGGGTTACACATATGCTCTTATGCTCACGGGTATGCACTTGACATGCACTCAAAAAATGTCAAAAAAAAAAAAACGGTCTCTTAATCTGCAAAATGGGAAAAATTTTCCAACCAAGATTCAATTTTGACAACCCATCACATCAATATATGAATAAAAGACTCAACGCTATCAAACATTAACATACATGCTCAAGAATTTAAAATTTTCAAGAAATTGACAAAACTAGCATGTAGAATGATGAAAAAGTAAGCTCTAAAAATGAAAACATGATGAAATCTTAAAATTTTCTCACCAAGATTAAATTTTGACAGCAACCCACCACATTAATATGTAAATAGAAGACTCAGCACTATCAAACACTAACCTACATGCTCAAGAATTTAAAATTTTCAAGAAATTGACAAAACTAGCATGTAGAATGTTGAAAAAGTAAGCTCTAAAAATGAAAACATGGAGAAATCTTGAAATTTTCCCATCAATTCCAATTTTGACAGCACTTCACCTCCTTTATACCTACAAGGAAGACTCAACACATGCAAACTCAACAAAACAAGTTAAGAAAAATAAGTTAGATCAACATGTGTAAAAGAGGGTTAGTAACCAAAAATGAAACTTAACTACAAAAACTTGAAATTAAGTGCAAAGGACAATGGAGTAAGTCCCACCAGGTGTGCCAAATGTGTGCAAGTGTTGTTTTTAAACTAATGCTAATGTAAACAAAGACTAACACCTAAATAGTCTTAATTAACAAGAATTAAACAACATTATAAACACCATCATGATAAGAATTAATCAAGGGTTAGATGCTAACAATTATCAATACAAAACTATGAAATCAACTATGTTAAGCACCTAAATATCCTCTATTCTCTAACAACATATAAATGAAGGAACCTAGGTAGGTACCATGGCTATCAAAAATAGTTGTCCTTAATGTTCCAAGAACCTAGGAATGGGGGCTAATCAAAGTTGGGCTACAAGACCCTTTTGACACCTCCCATATGACCCAAGCACTTTAAGAAAGAGGCTTAACTCTTCAAGATGATGAACTCTCAAGAAAACAAGGTGCAAGCTCTTAGTCTCTTTGCTATATGCTTTGCATTTGCTCTAAGGAGTTTAGTGTAAGTAAAAGGTAGGTGGAGGGCTCTTTATATAGCCCAAAGGATAAAGGATTCAACACATTCTCATGAATGTGGGATAAAGGTAAAACATGATTAGGAATGGATAAGGTTGCTTTATTAAAGGTAACCTTACTTTAGAAGGGTTTAATACATGTTTAGAAAGTCATGGGAGTTGGGGGGTATTTTAATTAATCAAAGGTGATTAATTAATAGGTAGGTGTAAGCTTATAGAAGCCATTTAGAAGAATATTAGTGCGATTCAAGCTATTAGAAAGGGATTAAATCAATTTAATATCGATTTACTAGTTTAAATGAAAGGAAGACTAATTAATTAATAATAATTAATTAATCAAGATAGAGGAAGTGATAATTAACAAAGGTTGTTAATTAGGTTGTTAATTGGTAGGCGACTTAATCAATTAGCGTATTGTAATTAATTGATGACAATTAGAGGGAATATGAGTGTTTTGATGATATGTCGTCTATTTGTAGAAAAAGAGATAATTAGCACAATTTAAGTATTTAAATTTCTTGGGCGTAATTCTCCATATGACTCTTCATGTTTTTATTCCACTTGTGACCTTTCATTTTCCCTTAGAAGAGACAAATTAAGTATCTCTCTTATAATTTTGAGAGAATAATTTTACAATTTACAAATATTGTCACTTAAGTAAATAGGAAAAATACCATGATTGTGTACAACGAAGAATTAGAAGAAATAGAGAGAAGATGGGAAGGGAATTGGATTGACTGATTTGTTGAAGAAGCTCCATCGGATGTAGAACTTATTGATCTGAGACATGATGATATCACTTTCCTCCTCTTATCATATGCACAGATACCTCATGTTGCCAAATGAGTGTTTAGAAACAATGTTGCAAGACCTCATTTGAATTACTCATGATTATGCATTCTTGATCTCACAATGGGAGTGAGGATCACTCTCTTTCTTCTTATTTATGATGCTTAAACCTCTTGATGTTTATATATTTTTCCCACACATTTTTGGAGTGTGGAGATTTTTTTGGTCTTCTTGAATCAGTATTGAAGTGTTGGAGTTCGAACGGTTAATTTTGGAGACGTCAAGATCATTCTGCAGTCGTCTGTTGTTTTTCATGTTATGACATGGTTGTTAAGTTGTTGTTTATTGGCTGTCAACGCCGTGACAATTTTTCCAACTGTGGTAAGTTGAAAGATTATGACTTTCAAACTTCTAGGGTTGACTTTAGGACTTCTTATAAGGATTGTAATCCTATAAATAGAGGTGTTAGGGTATCTTTAAAATATCTTGAGTGTTCAAGAGGTCTTGAGTCTTAGTGAACAAGAGGTGATTAAGAGTGATCAAGGTTGAGCAATTGAGGTATCAATTGTGGTTTAAATGTGGTTTAGCATCTTTGGAAATCTATTGTGAGTTCATGACTAAGAGAAGACCCAGAGAGTTGTTTTACTCTTATTGATAATAAAATCTAAGCAACTTCTTGGTGGATGTAGCCCACATTAGGTCAACCACGTTAAATCTTGTCTTGTCTTCTTTTGTGCATTACTTATGTATGTTGTTATATTTCGCAAGTATAATTACTGCTAAATAGTTTCCTCTGCTTTGTGATTTGAGGAATTATTTTTCTATATCATTCACTAATTCCTAACAACCGGTATCAGAGATTTGGTGGTTTTTTGCTAAATTGGTAAATCACAAGGAAATTTTATCTTGATTGGGAGCTATGGCAGATGAGGGAAGATCGAGGGTTGAGAAGTTTAATGGGAAAAACTTTGGTTTATATAGTATGCAAATGGAGTATTACTTGTATCATAAGGATCTCCATGTTCATTTGGATGGAAAATCAAAGAAACCTACGGTCATGTCGGATGAGGATTGGGAGTTGCTAGATAGAAAGGCACTCGGGAAACTCGGTTATGCCTTGCATCTTCGATTTAACTTTCAACATATCACGAGACAAGACCACGGAAGGTCTCATGAGTGCATTAAGGAATTTATATGAAAAACCATCATCCTCTAATAAAATATTTTTGATGAAAAAGTTATTTAATATGAAGATGTCTAAGAATGGTTACATTTGTTGATCATTTGAATGAATTTAATATAGATTTGAGTATGTTAAACTCGGTAAATATATACTTTAATGATGAGGTTAAGGATTTTTTGATTTTGTGCTCCTTTTTAGATATATGGGACAACTTGGTTATGGTTGTAAGTAATTCAGTCTCTAATAATTCAAAGTTGAATTTTTAGGATGTAATAGGTGTGATCCTAAGCGAGGAAATGTGAAGAAAAAACACCGAAGATTCTTCTACTTCTAGAAATGATTTGATGGTGGAGAGCGGAGGAGACAAAAGAATAGAGGGAAAGGCAACTATGGGAATTTGAATGATCACAGAAGGTCAAATTCAAAGATAAAGTTACAATGTTGGCACTGTGGGAAGGTTGGTCATGCTAAGAAATATTTCTAGGCTCTTCAGGATAAGAACAAGAAAGAGGAAAATAAAGAGGTAAATGTGGTAGGAGGTGATGTTTGTCAGGATGCCTTAATTCTTTCTTTAGATAATATTGTTGAGTCTTGGGTGTTAGATTTAGGGGCTTCTTTCCATGCCACCCCACATAGACATTACTTTATTGATTTTTTTCAAGGATATTTTGGACATGTATATCTTGGTGATGATGAACCATGCAGCATAGTAGGGAAAGTTTGTGTTCATGTGAAAATCTAGAATGGTAATACATGGCTACTTAATGACATCAAGAATGTGCCTAAGTTGAGGTGAAACTTGATATCAGTGGGTTAGCTGGGTAGTGATGGTTGTACAGTCAGTTTTACAATGGATTCTTGGAAGGTTGCTAAGGGATCTCTTGTGGTTGTAAGAGGTAAGAAAACTAGTACTTTGTATTTAACCAGTGGTGTTAATTATTGTGATTTAGTTGTTGCAGATGGAGATGTAACTTTGTGGCACCAGAGACTTAGTCATATGAGTCAAAACGGCATGCAGATTATAAAGAACAGGTTACCTAGATTAAAAGAGTTAGATTTAGACTTTTGTTAGGATTGTGTTTATGGGAAACAAAAGCGGGTGAGATTCCTCAAGCTTGGACCTACCAGGAAGGAGGGTAAGTTAGAGTTAGTGCATAAAGATGTATGGGGGATAGGTAAGGTAAACTCTATTGGTCATTCATGTTATTGTGTCACTTTCATTGATGATGTAACTAGATAAGTTTGGGTATATTGCATTAGAAAGAAATATGATATGTTTGAAACTTTCAAAATATGGAAAGCCTTGGTTGAGAATGAAACAGTCACAATTTAAAATTTCTCAAGTCAAATAATGGAGGGGAGTATTACAACAATGAATTTCTTGATTATTGTTCAATAAATGGGATCCGCATGTAAAGAAGGTTCAAAGACTCCACAAGAGAATGGAGTGTGAAAGAGAATGAACACGACAATCATGGAGTGTGCTAGGTGCATGAGGTTACTGCGGGGCTGCCACTCATGTTTTGGTCGAAATCGATAAGCACGGTTGTTTATCTTATTGAAAGAGGACCTGTATGGCCTTGGATAGAGGTTTACCCGAGGAGGCATGGTATGGTAAGAAAATTTATTACTCGTTTCTTAAAGTATTTAGATGTGAGGTATTTGTTCACATTGATAAAGATGATAAGACTAAATTAGAGTCTAAGTCTCGAGAAATACACCTTTGTTGGATATGGTGAGGATGACTTTGGTTTCCGTGTTTAGAGTCTTAAGGACAAGAAAATATTTTGATCTAGAGATATTGTCTTTAATGAAAAGTTCATGTATAAAGATCGAGTTAAAAGAAAAAAAAAGAAATCAAAGAAATAATATACGGTGTTAGAGGACATTGCGAGACAACAAGGTATCCAATGTGTCGATTCCGTGCAACATCTTCTAGCACGGCCAGATTCAAGAACCTACTCATTAGGAACCCAAAACTCCTGAGGTGAGTAGGTCTTCTAAGGTAAGAAGAGAACTTGAACAATTTAATTTGTCTTTGAATTATTTATTTCTCATTGACAAAGTGGAGAGCCAGAGTGCTTTGAGGAATCGGTGCGGGTAGATGTCGGGAAGAAGTGGGAGTAGCCTATGGATGAAGAGCATAGATCTCTTATGGAGAACTAGACTTGGGATCTAGTGGAGCTACCGGAGGGAAAGAGAGCATTACGAGAATAATTGGGTGTACGAGAATCAAAGAGGAAGATGGAGGCAAGAAAACATACTTTGATGAAATTTTTTTCTCCTATTGTTAAAGTGACTTCTATTAGGACTGTTCTTAGTTTAGTAATAGTAGAAGACCTGCACTTAGAAGCGATTGGATGTGAAGACCGCATTTCTTCATGTTGATTTGGAGGAGGAATTGTATATGTAGCAACCACAGGGGTTATGAGGTCAAAGGGGAAGGAGAGGTTAGTGTACAAATTGAAGAAGAAATTATGACTGCTGAAATAAGCTCCATGGTAGTGGTATAAGAAGTTTGACAATTTTATACGGGAGAGCGGGGTTACTCTAGGTGTCACTTAGACCATTGTGTGTACATCAAGAATTGTCTCGTATATGGATGATATTCTTTTTGCAGGAAGAACATGCATGAAATAAAGATACTCAAGAAGTAGCTAGGTGACTCCTTTCTTTATGAAGGATTTTGGGGCGAGAAAAACAAATCCTTGGCATGAGAATAACTTAAAATAGGAAGGAGAGGAAGCTGGTATTATCTCAAGAAGAGTACATAAAGAATGTCTTGGAGAGTTTTAGTATGCGGAATGCTAAACCGGTTGGTACTCCTTTGGCGAGTCACTTTAAATTATCAAAGGAGTAGATTCCCAAGACTGAGGAGGATAGAATCCATATGTCTAGGGTACCATACTCATCAATGGTTGGTATCTCTATGTATCCTATGGTATACACTAGGCCTGACATCTCCCATGTAGTGGGAGAAGTGATCAGGTTTATGAGTGATCCGGGTAGAGAACACTTTGGCGGGAAGTGAAGTGGATCCTTTGGTATTTGAGAGGGACCATGGGAGCATCATTTTGTTTTGGTGGATCAGACACTATATTACATGGCTATGTAGATTCATACATGGCAAGATATTTGGACAGCAAGCGGAGCATGACAAGTTATGTATTTATGGTTGGTGATACAACGATGAGTTAGATTTCACGGTTCAAACGAGTTGTGGCTTTATCAACCATAGAGGCTAAGTATGTTCTCGCCACGAGGCAAGCAAGGAGATGATTTGTCGAGAGAAATTACTTTATGAGTTGGGTCATAAGAAGGAAGTTGGGAGACTACACAATGATAGTTATAGTGCTATTCAGTTGGCAAAGAACTCTTCTTTCCACTCTAGGATGAAGCACATTCAACTGAGATATCATTTCATCAGGGCAGCTTTGGAAGAAGATAAGTTGAAGTTGGAAAAGATTCATACCAGTTAGAATCTGTGGATATGATGACCAAGGTGGTCACAGGATAATTTTAAGTTTTATTCAACTTTTATTGGCCTTCATGGTTGATAATGAAGGGTTGAGAACTTTTCTCAATGGAAACAGTCTCCAAGTGGGAGATTGTTGGGGTGTGGAGCCTATTTTTGGTCTTCTGGAATCAATATTGAAGTGTTGGAGTTTGAATGGATAAGTTTGGAGACATCATGATCATTCTACAGTTATTCTATTTTTCATGTTGTGATGTGGTTGTTAAGTTGATGTTTGTTGGCTATCAACATTGTGACAATTTTTCTAGCTATGGGAAGTTGAAATATTATGACTTTCAAACATCTAGGGTCAGCGTTAGGACTTCTTAAAAGGATTGAAATCCTATAAATATAGGTGTTAGGGTATCTTGAAGATATCTTGAGTGTTCAAGAGTTCTTGAGTCTTAGTGATCAATAGGTGATCAAGAGTTATGAAGGTTGAGAAATTGAGGTATCAACTGTGGTTTAGATGTGGTTTAACATCTTTAAAATTTTGTTGTGATTTCATAACTAAAAGAAAGGCTGTGAGAGTTTTTGTACTCTTGTTGATGATAAAATTTGAGCACGTTCTTGGTGGACGTAGTCCACATTGGGTGAACCATGTTAAATATTGTCTTGTCTTCTTTTGTGCATTACTTATGTATGTTGTTATATTTCTACAAGTATAATTTTGCTAAATAGTTTCCTACTATTGTGATTTGAGGAATTATTTTTGCATATTTGTTCACTAATTCCTAACACACACTATGCTTTCAAGATTGTCAATTTTTCCTTTATGTAATACCATGGACAAACTGTTATATTTCTCTTTGCATTACAAGCATTGGCATGTGATTTTCTTGAATGAGGTGTGTTCCCTTGATTGTTGAAAATCATGCTTGTTATGGATAAATCATTTCTACTCTTGGACAGAAATGATATGGCTTGTCAAGAATCTATTTTTACTTCTTATTGTTAAGCTGCAATCTGATTTTGAGAGTTGCAAACTTATCTCTTTTAACTGACTCATCCTTGAATCAATTTCAGTGATCCAAAGAATGTTTTAAATCTTCCTAACAAACTGAATGGTAAATTAACATTCATTAGTTTGAGAGACATAGCAGACTGTACTTTTGTATTTTACAAATTCTATGGTCTTGTGTGAATGTACCTTCATTCAGTTGTATGTTTGTGCTTGGGTCTTTGGGATTGATATCTCATAGGACATTAATGGTGTAAATGAAATATAGTCTACGCTTCATGACTATGAAGGGGATCAGAATCCTAAAACTAAAGGATTATCCTAACGGTATCCTAAACTAGGTAAGAGCACCTACTTCCTAGCTATGTCTACTTATTTGGGTTTCATTCTAACCTAAGCTTCTTATTCTATTTTGTTGGGATGGTGTCCTAACCTAAGCTCTTGTGCCAAATGAATAAGGGAGAGATTACTAAAGTAATGCTAGGCTACTTAACCTAATGCCTAATACTAATGGTTGTGAATTTTATCTAACCTAAGGTGGAAATTACCTATGGAAATGTTTTAAGACCTAAGGTAATTTATTGTTAGACTAACCTAAGTTTTGGGAAATCTATCCTAAACTATTAAAAAGGGAACCTAAGGGTCGCATGGCACTATGGTGACGGTTCCAATGGCATTTAATTGATTTGATTAGGTTAAATGTATGGAGGTACAGCCAATTTTGGCAAAGGCTAGTTAACTTTAGTGGAGACATATGTGGAGGCTTCACTAAAGATGGAAATGCATGTTAAATTAGAAATGGCATTCACCAGTTTTGGGAGGTGGTGGCAAGGAGAGATAAGCGGGAGATTTGGGAGTAATGGCATTAATGGACCTCGGTTTTTGTGTGCAAACTATCTTGGAAACAAGGGAGGTAGATTTGTGGGAGGTTGTTTGGTCTTGCATGTCTCGCGAATTTTTCTCTGCATGGAGCTATCTGGTTCTTTGAACCAGCAGTTCAACTTCTACTTTGTGGCTATTTTTGGTTTCTCTAGTCTATTTTCGATCAAAGGAATGTATATGAGGCATTGGAAGAAAATTTGTTTGGTTGTTGATCTTTTGTGGAGAAGAAAAAGAGTGGGAAGCTCGGTTGGAAGTCTCCTTCGAATTGGCAGAGGCACTATCAGGCATGATAGGCTCTATCCATTAATATTTCTTGCTTTCTTCTAAGTGATTCATTAAAACAATTCTTCTCTCATGAGATATATGTTTGCATGATTTGTCTAGTTAATTACTTTCATGTTTTTATGAATCTCTGTGGTTTTTGGGATATAAATCCACTACAAAGTAATGTTATCTTTTGGAAACTTTCTCTGTGCAAGTTTAATGGTGACATACATGTGAAACTTGTTTTGGAGTTTTGTGTTTTGTTAGAGCCTTGTATTGGAGCTTCGTGCATGTGAAACTTGTATTCGAAGCTTTGTATTTCATTCTGAAACTTGTATTCAAGGTTGGTGTTGTTCTGAACTAACATTCGTTGCTTCATGTTTGTTCTGAACCTTTATTGGAGCCTTGTGTTTTGTTTGAACTTGTATTGGGGCTTCATGTTTTGTTATGAGCTTGTATTGGAGCTTCATGTTTGTTCTGAACTGTATTGGAGCCTTGTGTAGTTCTGAACTTTTGTTCAAAGCTTCATGTTTGAAACTGTACTCATATTCAATACTTGTGTGTTCTAAACTTGTAGTCGAGTCGATGTGTTTGGTTTTGTACTTGTATTATGAGCTTGAGTTTTACTCGTATTCAAGGATTTGAAATGCTTTGAACTCATTTATGGATTATCTGCTCAAATTAGTTTTGGTTTGAGTTGGTTGGGTGATCTCTTTTGAGATCTTCTCCTTTTAGCTTCTTATTGGAATGGTTGTGGTACTTTTGTTTTTGGAGATTGTACCGCCTTCTTTGAACTTGTAAGGGTGTGTAAATATGGAGGATAAACTTCTCTCCTTTGCTCTGAGAAAACCTGCATCTTGTGGAAAGCTTGACTATTTTATCTAAAGGATTATTAGACTAGAAATTATATCTTGTTGTGGGTTTGGTTTGATATAAAGTTTGTTTGGAGCAGTCGTTAACAGTTTTGAGGTTTATGGAAATGCAGTATGCATTCTCCTTCTTGTGATCAATGTTTGAAACAAATACCTTCCTTGTCATGCAATATTTTTAAATGGAACTTGGGAGTCTTTGTTGTGATTTTGTTTCAGTCACGTTGGTGGTAAGATTGGGTCATTACTTGACTTAAACATTTATTGGGTTTTCTTACTCTCTTCAGATCTTCTTAATTGATTTCTAGGTTTTATTAGAAAGATGAGTTGAATACCCTAGTGTACTAAATTTTGTATGGAAGGATACATTATCTCTAGTTCGATTGTTTTGTATAATTGTTCTTATTTGGATCGTGAACTACTTACTCTTTTGTATTGAGTTGTTGAAGCCTTGTAATGGGATTTCAGTCTTTTGAGTTTGTGAGTACTTCTAAACTTGTTTAGCTTATACTTGTTTTGGGTTTTCTATTCCTTGTTGGATTCAGTGAATGAATCTCTAGGTCTTTTAAAGAGAAAGGAATATGTTCTCTTGGGGACAATATATTGTTTTTGGGACTGTATTATGTACTTCGTTATGAGAATTGAATTTGAACTTGTGTTTAATGAATGGGAATAGATAAACCAGTTGGTAAAGATTTGTAAGGGAAACTAGAAGTGTGCTTTCTTCTAACTGTGTGTTTGGTTTTGTGTTCTCTCTTGGGAACTAGTTAAAGAACTTCTAAGTTTGAAATAGAAATGGGAATTCATTTGATAGTATAAATGAAATGAATTATTGATTGGATCTTTTCTAATTGAGATCCCTTTTTACTGTTGTTTGGATAAGTTCATTTGATTGAACTTCTCTGTATTTTGATTCTCTTCTAGAGATGGAAATTTCTTTGTGGATTATTTGGTCTACTTTGTACAAGTCATTTATTGTAATGGTGTAAAAGAGAATAGCTGAGTCAGTTCTATTGAATAGAGAATGTAAACTTGTTTTGACCGACTACCATGCCTGACTGAGTCATACTTCTTTTGGATTTGGTATTGGAAGGTTTACTCTTTTGCACCCTATCTTTTATGAATCCCTTTTTGGATGGATTCGAGAAGAGTGTAACCCTGTGTGAAGTCTAGCTTTGATTTGTGGAACGTCTAGTTCAGATCTTTGAATGATATCTTCTAACATGTAGTGGTTAGTTAAGACTTGCAGGTAGACTGTTTGGATATTCTATTCCTTCATGGATTGATTTGGAATTCTTGTTAGGTGTTGTCTCTTTAATGTTGAATCCTTATATTGTTATCCTTGAACTGAAGCAGTTGGGTGAGTTCTAAACATGTTTCTATCTTTCAGATGATTAGTGTATGGGGAACAGTATGTATTGATTCTTCTTCTTTGCTTAAGTTGTAGGATGAATCATCCTAATATGAGCTATGTTGTATGTAACTCTTTTGCTACTTAGTAAAGATAATTGTGTATTTCTATTCTTATAGAATTATGAAATAATTGGATGACAAGACTGTTTGTTTTAAAGTAATTGATAGGATCAATTAAACCTTATGATATAATGCAGATGTTGCGGATTATATTATGCTCCTTTCTTAAAAGTAAATTCAGACTCATTATTGTACTTCTTATTTGGTTGTTATTACTTATGCTTATTTGTATGATATATTAATTGTTTCATTAAAGCAGAGTTGTTTTAATGGAACAATTAGTGGAATACACTTCACTTTAATGCTTAGTGCTTATCATGCTCAGTTCATTGAACTAACCCATGCTAGCAATTTTTGTAGATGGACATCGTAAGTGATAAAAGAAGGAAAAAAATTTATGATGCATTGGCTTATTTAATTATGAATCTTATGTAAAGAGTTTTGAATCATTCTTGAGTGTATTAGAAAAGAAAAGTGATGTTCTTTTAAGATCTTAATTCTGATTAACATGCAGAATGTCTGAAATGCAAAGTCTTGTAAATGTATATTTATCATCATGAATTGAAAGGTTTTGAGTTGGACTCCAATTTGTGGTGTGAATTATTTTGTACTTATGACATGAATTAGTAGTGATATCTTAGTGGTATTCTTTATATTTGGTTGTGTACTTTAAATTTTATTAATTAATAAGTTAGATAAAGGGGATAGTACATTTTCCCCTTATTATAATGAAACTTGATAAATTGCAAAAGATGGTATTCTTTGACTACACAACTATAGTTTAATAATGAAATATGCTTTGGACATACAATTAAAACTATATGAGTAAAGAAAGATAAAAGGAATAGTGGTTATGATCTTTAATCTTTATACTACGTTTATAAAGTAAACACTAGCTGAATCTAGGTGGATGACACACTTGATTTGGAAAGCTAGGTTGCATTAAGAATTAAACGTTTGATGTTTGTTGTCCTATTTTTCGGATAATTACTTGTTATGCCACGTTAATAAATGTTAATGCAAACATGAGTTAATGAAGTTCTCAATATCAAATCAGAATAATTATGGATATAGAACTTAATGAATATTGGAATTGGGGTTGGGCATGGTTGCTGCAATCTGAATCTTAATCCAATAATAATTATGAATTAATGACCACTAAGGGGGTATGTACATCTTGATGAATCAGTTCTAACGGATGTTGGCACACGCCAACTATAGGATTGTACCCTCGAAGTCATGGGACTTCTCAAGGATACAGTGTTGCAGTTGACATGTGGCAACACCCTTCCGTATTTGTTCATCTAGATCTACCCACGTTTGGACTTGAACTTAGTTTCTCTCTAGGTCAAGTTAGTAGCATGTTTAAGATAGGTAGTAGCTTTCTATGACTCAGGGTACCTTGGCACATTTGGTTGACTTAGGTCAGCTGAGTATGCCCATATACCCTAAGTCATCGTGAGCGTCTTCCTATAATAAATTATGTTGCTAACCTGGCTAGGGTCAAACCTTGGGCAAGTGGACTGATGGTAGTTAGTAAAGACCAATCTAGATAATAGTAGAGTGGGGTGAAGGACATATTCCAAAATGATGAGTATGCCGTCTAGGAATAGTAACATGAATAGTATGTTGAAAATATTTGGCCAAAGTATCGCAAGTTGCTAGTTGCGTTGTCCTATGTCACCTAGTTTAAAACAATGTGATGTTAGATGAATATTGGTAACAAATATTCAGATAGGTTCTTTAAACAAATCACTCGAAGACTGGAATTGGGTAGAAAACCAAGTATACGTAGTATACATAAAGTATTCTATACTTTGAGTCAACATGAGAGATCGGTTGGTAACCGAGTCATGGAATGAGAGATCGGTAGTATACCGAGTCATTACAGCTGCATATGGTTATCTGTTATGAGATTGATTGGCATGTAATGTGTGTTCTAAATGATGTTTTATTTAGAATAGAGAACATTATGTTTCAAAAAAAAATTCCCTTGTTTCTAAAGTCTTAAAATGGGAATGTTACACTTTATTCTTTGAGATATGTGAGATCTTTCCCGATCACTTTGTACTATCTTACCTCAATCATCTTACTCATTTCAACTCAACCAACTCACTTCAACCCACCCAACTCACCGGCTCACCCAACTCACCGAGGTCAACCTACTCATTGAGCTCACTTCAATCAGCTAACTAAGAGATGATGATGGATAATAAGCTATGATGACATCCTAACTTGGATTTCAATTGATTTTTGACTATTTTTGAATCTCTTTTGACTACACAATGTCCCTATATTTTACTTGTTGCACCTTATGGTGTTTTGACTTGCTCCTAGACACAAATTTGATCGGGATGATGCTTCAGAGCCCCACTGTCAAGAGATGGGTTTCCTTTTTTGAGCTATGCAACCACCTTGAAACATTGTGAAGAGGTCAAAATAAACAAGATGACTGAAATCAGAGCCAACTACAACTTTTGCATCCAAAATGAAGACTTTCTATTTTTTAGCGAGGTAAAAGCTGGGACCTATTATTTTGGGACATATCACCTATTTTTCTCAAACATGGTCTTATAGAAATTTTTCATATGAAATTCCACTTTTTTTATGATACTTTTTTATTTTTAGAAATTTTCTATTTTTAGTAGGTTGTTTTTTTTGTTTTTTTCGACAAAATTGCCAATTTTACCATACCTTCCATTTTGTATTGTTTCGACTATTCTAGGTGATCCAAACTTGAAACTTGAGGTACTTACTATTTTTAACATGTGGATGGGCATGGAATATGCTATTTTTATTAAGAAAACATTCTAGCCTCATTTTCATCATAAACATATTTTTTTTAGATTTAGCTCCTCGTCGTGATCTCGTGCTTCATTGTCATAGTGTTTTGCCCACATGAACTCTTGGAAATTGAAAAGAATTTTTTTAGAGGTAGGGTTTATAGGAATCAATATATCATGGCAGCCATAAATGGATTCACTGAGCTTCCTTTATCACATAGATGCTCTAGAGAAGAAAATTCAACTCAAACCCTTGGTATGATCAATTTCCTTGTTCATCGGCAGTGAGAAAATATTCATTATTACAATGGAGGATGCTCTAGAAGAATTTTAATAGATTACTTGATGAATTTACAAGTTTTAGATCTTTAATATATTTATTCATGGCTTCCAGGTTCAAACTAGTGAAGAAACAGAGGTATGCAAAAGTTGTTTCATTTTTTTAGCTTCTCGGTAGTGCTTTTTGAGTGCACGTATGTAGCAGAATTAGTCAAATTTTGATTTTTCAACCATATTGGTATGGGAACATTTTCTTATCCCCATGAGATAGTTATAGGGGGTAGAAAATTTCCCTAATTCTAGGCTTGCCATGTGTCACAATAGATTAGGCGAGAGGGGAATGAGAAAAAATAATCTATTAAGCACTCGGGGCTAAGATGGATCATATGAAAGACCATATTGGGGGAAATAGATGGGTACATTTTATTTTCCTATGTATCCCCATTGTACATGGATAGGAGAGACATAACATGTGATGTGATATGGTGATGACAAGTGGCACCATCTAATTTGGAGAGGAGGTAAGGGGAAAATCTTGTTTTTAGCATTATGAAGTTCAACTTTGATCACATTGAAAAACATGGAAGGGGTAAGAGAGGGATGCATTTTATTCTCCCCTCTATCCCTATAGGATAGGGATAGAAGGGGAAAAAAATGTGCCATCACCTAGTTGTAATAAGTGGCATAATTTGATTACACAACGAGAGGGGCTAAAGTGAGGTGAAAAGGGCTTGCGGAGTGCTTATCACAGGTCATTTGATGAACTAGAGGAAAAGATGAGTTGGGGTGTATTTTATTTTCCCCTCTATCCCTAAGGAACAAGGATAGGAGGGACACAAAAATGTACCTCATTCAGGAGTTGACATGTGTTCTCTTGAAAAATTGTCTAACTGTGAGAAGTGTACCTTGAGAGAGAAACTTGTTGTCGAGATTGTTGGAGCTTTAGGAGGTATTTTTTAGTGAAAAATTATATAATTTTGACTCCCAATAGAATTATAAGATCAATGGGATGGGTCTCAAGCTCTAATTCTTGCTTTAACCACCTCAAATATCTCTTATTTTGAAACTAAATTACCTTGAAAATCACTTGGGTATTGTGAAAATTTTGGTATTTCCATCATGTAGAGAATTTGTCTAGATTTCCAATGAGTAATTTTTGCATCCTAACTCTTTACGGTTCTCCCAAAATCATCAGTGGAATATCAGTACCAATCTTTACTACCAGCTCTTTACATCTTAGAAACCCAATGTTGCATTATTTGTTCCTAAACCTCCAAATCTTTCCTAAAATTTTCTAAATCAATTGCAACATGATAATATATCTTCAATACCATCTCTGGATGAGTTTCATCATTTTTTTGTTTTGGAGGATGAGCACCAACCTGGAACAACGAATTAGCCTTTCTATGCCTTTTGAGAAACTAGCCATTGGAAACACTTCACCAGGTGAAATTACCAATCTTGTCACATCATTTCAAACACATATAATTACTTGTTCATCATCTTGTAAGTACCAAATGTCAAACTGGACATGAATCAAGTGAAAAACTAACTAACCAAGGGGGTTTTGGGAAAACTTGGGAGAAAAATTCAATTTGGGTCTAGTTCTCATGCTTAAAAATTTAAATTTTCACGTTGCACATTTGCATGAAAACATCACCCTTATCACTTTTCCTCGAACCTTGAAACAAACCATATCATAAGTACCATGAGCCCAATTATCACAAGCCACACTAGTAGTGTCACTTATGCACTATGCGTCTTCCCACTAAAGCATGCCCTCCTTTGATGGCTCCACATCCTCTCGGTCACGTAGCATATGCATGTAGCTCCCGATAAAATATTCTTCACTAATGGGATCTATATATAGTGCAATCTTTGTATAATCCATTGGTATCAAAATGTGTTCCTCTTTTTCTCAAATCTCACATAATTCTTGTTAAATCACAGGTGTTTTTGTTGGCATAACACCAAGGATGGCCTAAAAGCGTAGGTAAGTTATTTTCTTCAGCTAGCTCTAAGACCTCAAAGTCACCCTTGAACTTGGCTCTCTGAATAGTGATAAAGTCATACTTCAAAACACCAATGGGCATATCCTTTGTCCTATTGATAATATACATCACATTGGAGAATTTATACAATGGTGGTCTACCCATTTGGTTCCAATCATCAAGTGTGAGGATGTTTACTTATGTGCTTTTATCAATGATCATATTTCCATCATCCATTAATCACTACATCCAATGTGATTTCCTTGTCATACTCATGATCTTGAGGAGGTAAGTGGCATGGATAATTTGGCACTCCCTTTCTACACATGCACATGAAATTTTTACCATAACCATTCTCCCAACAAAGGTATGATATTCTCATGTATAATCATCTTGCATACCTCCTTAAGATCATCAACATCCTTATGAGTTATTTAAGTATTCCTATCGTGTTCTTGTTCCTTTAAGCACTATATTTTCCCGTGGATCTCTCTCGATGACCCCCATAATATCTTGATATATTCCCTCATTTAATTTGGATACTTCATATGACTAACCCTCCTCTCTTCGATGAGAGATATTGTTTTTCCTTGCTCCCGCACAAGTTTCCTCTGTGTGTGTGGTGACCAATAATGGTTAAAGTTTCACTATAGCTAAACTCTTAGGCATCCACTTCCCTTCTTTGGCGCGATAAACCTAGATCATGGTTGCACCCTTATCCTTATTTTTATTCTTGTACTTGTGGACATACAAATCTAGGCAATATTTAGCCTTATGTGCCTTTCTATAATATGTGCATTTCTAATTCTTTGGGCATGTTGGTTGTCAAACTTGTACCCATGTCTCAAATTTGGAAGAACTGACTCATTTGTAACAACAATGGAGCCATCCCCAAGTTGTGGGACCCTTGCGTACTTGGGAGAAATCTTGAAAAGGTCGGGTCCTCTATATAATTCTACTTCTATTGCTACTCCTAGTGCTTTGAAAGGAAAGCTAAACTAACAATGCCAAGGGACCAAGGAAAGAAGGATGACATGAAAGGAAATTACAATAAAAGGTGATAGCACTAGAAAAGAGGGATGAACACTACCTGTTCTGAGTAAAAATGAAAGGAAATGCATGAAAGAAGGATAGGAACATGTAGCACTACTAAAATGTATTTATCAGCTCCGTTTCATGGAACACAACTAAATAAGGAGCTGCAAGGGATGTAGAATGGCACAACGAACACACAATGGAAAAGAAAGGATAGAGGAAGGAATACAAACTCATTAGGACATAAAGTAGTCACAAAACAATGCTTTTATTACTTCTAGAAATGCATAGAGTTGTTACAATGGTGAAAGAGGTTGATATCCACCTACATGAGCCATATCTAGAGGTCTGCAACTCAAAAACAAAAATATGAAGTCCTGAGCAAAATGTATAAGGATACAAAATTCCAACATTAATAATGATCCCATCTCTTACATTTATAGATGAATCCATGGAAGAAGAAGAGAAGGAGGGAAAACCCGAATTTGAAATACAACCACCAATAAGAAGCATTCAATACTTGTAAATCCACCTGTAAATCTATTAAATACATTTCCCCAAGTCTGTTTGGCATGTTGGAGAAGGAAGGAGGGTGGATCATATCAAATTAGGTGGTTGAAGCAATTAGATCTGCTCATTAATTCCCAGAAAGATGTTTTCCCATTTCTCACCTACCATATCTACTAAGAATTTGAATTTGAATGTTTAGCACTATAACCCATGTCAAGACTATTGATTGAGACTAGGTGCATGTCAATCGGAGCTTTGTAGAAAAATATATGGTTGTTAGAAGATGTCAAAGCCATATGGGCATGCAAGACACATGGTGCATGCAGATTGACTAAAGAAATCACCCAACTGTTCATTTGATTTGTCATTTCTGTCATGTGTCATTCATTAGCTAGTTATCAGGATTTGCTTTCATGTTTTCACACTTTGACTGGTCACATGTGGCACACTCAAGTGTGTTAAAGGATGATTTGGAATGGAAAGACATGAAGGAGGGTGTAAAGATAGTGCATATATCATTTGGGTTTCGAGAATGGTACATGGGTTAAAACCACGGTCGGGGGACAAAAAGTCCCTCCTCTTTAATGGGAGAGGTTCCCTTATTGAAGAGGAGGGACTTGTTTTCCCTAACGTGGTTTCAACCCATGTTCCATTTTGAAACCCAATAGTTTTTGTGACTCCACTGGGGAATTCATTGCAAATGGATTCCAGTTTTTGAATAACAACTTTTTGATCATCTTTGATCTAGCGACTCCAAGATACACTCGGGGTAGAAGAACCCTTGGGGAAGAAGACCCTCATTTCCAACTTCTGGATCATCAAGGTTTCTCTCTCCCTTCATCAACAAGAAAAAGAAGAGGAACAAGGTCTGCAAGCACTCCTTCTGCTAGAGACAAAACTTCTGGGAGTGACATCCCTCAAGATCAAATCAGTCCTAATTTGCATGCTTTGATTCTCGCTAGTGTTTTAGTTCCTCTCCAAAAAATATTTCCAAGGATGGAAGCTCCTCTACCTTGGGGCTAAAGGGTTGGGCCTCTTGCTCTTCCCCAACCATTGTATGAATTTCCTAGAGGTAATAGAAATAATTTCCTTAAATTCAGAGGTGATGGGAAGGTTAATCTAGATGAACATATTGTGGCCTTCATTATTGCTTGTGGTGTTCTCGGAGTTGAACATGAAGATATATCTGTTAGACTTTTGTGGAGACATTGCAAGATAATGCTACTGATTGGTTCTATCATCTTCCTGCTAGATCCATCACCAATTAGAACACCATGACGACCCAGTTTGAGCAGCATTTCAAATCATTGAGGATGTACATGCCCTCTTGTCCTAGATTTCTCAAATAAAGAAAGAGTCACATGATCCCATGAGGGAATTTGTGGCCAAATTCAATAGGATAGTTAACAGGATCCCACAAAACACATGCCCTATGGATCAGATTCAAAATTTGTCTTCCTTAATGCCCAACTACAAGTGAGCTAAGCACTTAGGAGAGCCAATCTTGCTAACTTAGATGTTGATCGGATATTTTCTCATCAATGTTGAAGATGATCTGATCATGTCTAGCAAGCTAAGGAGAGATTCATCCAAATCTAAAGCATCTCCTTCTTCCACATCTTCTCCTAGAGCCAATGCAAATCAGTTGGTAAAGAAACTTGCTAATGATCTTATTTCTCTCAAGAAGTACTTTTCCCGACATGCTCCTTATCAGGATGTTCCTAGGAAGAACTTTCAGCCCAGAATCGGTTGCCTCTACTCGAGACCACACTTGGCAATTGAAGGCCCACTGTTAAAGTTCAATCAATGCAACATGTGAATTGTTGGATCCTTATGACAAGGAGGAGGATGAAATCATGAAGAACATGAAGAGGAATTTGATGAAGAATTAGAAGATTTGAGTGGATCTCATGTCCATTTTCTCACCACTGAAGGTATAGATGAAGAGGATGATTATGAAGAAAGAGTTACAGAGATGAACAATGAATCATATGCTATCATGACTCGTGAGAAAGCCAACAAGAAGGAGAAAGTGGTGCAGCCTGCTAAAATATCTAAGGAACCTCCTACAGACCATTCCAGTGATTGTAAGGAGAGGAGCTCCTATTCCAACTTCTTCCACACCCAAGGTAGGTTTTGTTGTTCCTTCCTCCTCTATTTCTACTCCTAAAACTTCTTTCCCTTCAAATGATAGATTTGATAATTCAAAAGTTTCATCTACTCCTATTAATGATGCTCCATCTACCTTTGGTTATTTTGACATTATTGACCATCTCAAGAAAACTAAGGTCCGGATATCAGAAGATGAATTCTACCAAACCCATCCCAAGGCCTTTGCTAAGATGGTAGACTTTGTAAACTCCAAATCCAAGCCTTCATCCCCTAGTTCCAAAGGTCTCTTGCCCACTCCTTCTCCTTCACCTCAACCAAGCCTTGTGGTAGCAGTCACTTCATCTGATGGGAAGATCAAACCATTTTATGTCACTCTCCTCATAGCTGGCCACAAACTCGACAATTATGTTATTGATTCTGGTGCTTCAGATAATGTGATGCCTGCTAAGGTAGCTCATGCCCTAGGCTTAACCCTAACCTACACTTTTGGTTCATGTTACTCAATGGAAAGTAGAGAAGTACCATTGGTTGGGAGGATCAAGGATGCACAAGTAGCCTTTGTTGCTTTTCCAGAAAAAAAGTTTTAGCCACCATTTTGGTAGCTGATATTCCCCCTTCCTATAGTATGCTACTGAGTAGAATTTTTACAAAAATGTTGGAGGAGAAATCATGATGGATTGGTCACATGCTCTTATTCTAGTGAATGGGAAAATGAAGAAGCTATTGCTTGAGAAACAAACTGAATATATCGTGTAAAAAATAGATGACCCAAAGGCACAAATACTTTATGTAGACATTGGTCATGGTAACTACATGATCATGTCACAAGATGAGGCTAACCATCCTAAGGAAGTGTTTCTTGATCCTAATGGCATTTGGATCTTGGAATTTGATGGAAGCTGCTCCTCAGCTGGTTTTGGAGCTGGTGTGGTGCTTATTTCTCCTGAAGGGAAAATTCACCCTTTCTCTTTCAAGCTCCAATTTGAAAACACAAATAATACAACTGATTATGAGGCTCTCATCCTTGGTTTAGGCATGGAAAAAGAGATGGAGATCAAGAATCTCCTTTCTCGTGGAGATGCAGAGCTGATTTTAAAACAAGTCAGAGATCTTTTTCAAGTGAAGAATAGAAGGTTGAAACATTATAGGAATCTAGTTTGGGATTCCATTGAGTTCCTTGATGCCTTTTCAATTGAAGCCATGCCAAGGGAAAGAAACACCAGGGCTGATTCCTTGGCTGTCTCGGGTCTCTACTTGATCCCTCATCTAGATTTCTCCCAAGATAAATTCACCATTGAGATGATTCATAGGCCTAGTGTGCCTGACAATGCAAACAATTGGAAAATATTTAATGATGATCAACACTTGCTTTCCTTCCTTGAAATTAGAGATAATTTTGACCAGATTGTACTTTAAAGGAAGTGGGAATCTTCCTAGAGAGTGTGTGCCTCCAAATGAAGAAGATAACCAAGAAGAAATGGATCATGATGGCTGCATAAAACTAAAAGGTAATAAGATACCTAAAGGGCTGGTAAGTTTGGAAGAGTTATTTGATAAACATGATAGGTACATCAAGTCCAAAACTTCCAAAGGATCTCAGCAGTTTACTGACTATGAAAAGATAAACATTGGGAGTCTTAATGAACCCATGCTGGTAAACATTGGAAAGTGTTGCACACAAGAGGAGAGGAAAAAAGTAGCAAATCTATTGAAAAGGTATGCTGATGTTCTTGCATATTCTTATGATGATCTCAAGGATTTTCAGCCAAAAGAGATGCAACATTTCATTCCTCTAAAGCCTGGGATCAAGCCCTTCCAAAAAAAGTAGAGGTAGTATAACCCTAAAATTGTTGATACAATCTTTCAAGAGATCCAAAAGTTATTAAAGGCTAAGATCATTTTCCCCATTCACCATTCAACGTGGATTACTAATATTGTGCCTGTCAGGAAGAAGAATGGTGAGATCTGGATTTGTGTTTATTTTAGGAATTTGAATCAAGCCTCTTTGAAGGATAACTATCCTCTCCCCATAATGGATCAAGTGTTGCAGGTTGTTATAGGTTCAGAAATGTTATCCATGCTTGATGGATTCTCAGGATATAATCAAGTAGAAGTAAGTGTTACAGATCAGCATAAGACTGCCTTTACCACTCCTTGGGAACCTTTTCTTATAGGAGAATGCCTTTTGGCCTCATCAATGTTGGTGCCACCTTTCAAAGGGAAATGGACCTGGCCTTTGGCAGTCTCAAGGGAAAATGCATAGTTGTATACCTTGATGATCGATTGTGTTTTCAAAAAATAGAGCTGATCATTTCCAACACCTTGAAACTGTCCTACAAAAGTGTAGAGAGCATGGCATCTCCTTGAATCCCAAGAAATCTGTCTTTTTTGTCACCAAGGGAAAATTATTGGGACACATTATCTCCAAGGAGGGAATCAAGATTGATCCAGAAAGAGTCTAGATGATTCAGCAGATCCCTCTCCCCACAAGCAAGAAGGGTGTGCACTCTTTCTTTGGCAAGATCAACTTCTTGAGAAGATTCATACCTGATTTTGCTAAACTTACTTTGAACATATCCCACATGATGAAAGGGAAGTAGACTTTTGGTTGGTCCTCTAAAGGAAAGGTTGCATTTGAAGACATCAAGAGAGCTATAGCAAAGACTCCAATCTTGGCATGCCCTAATTATAGCAAAGACTTCATTATCTATTGCTATGCTACTGAAAGTACTCTAGTTGTTGTGTTAACCCAGGAGAATGTTGAAGGTCATGAACTCCCCATAGCGTTCATGAGTTATATTTTGAAATCCCATGAGCTAAAGTACACCATGATGGAGAAACATGCTTTTGCAGTGGTCAAATTTGTGAAGCAATTTCGTTTCTACATCCTCAACTCTCATTCTATTGTGCTTGTGCCTGATACAACTATTAAATCCATTCTTACACAACAAGAATTTGGAACCAAGAGAGGCAATTGGGTAGCCAAATTTTAGGAGTATGATCTTGACATCAAACCCACCAAGCTAGTTCAAGGAAAGGGCTTATGTGAACTCATTGCTGAAGGAGCTGATGCCAAATTGTCCAAGGAGGAAGTTGATATCCATGTTGTTCTTTTCCTCAGCTCAACTGATGAATGGTATGCTGACATTGCACACTTTCTTACTTATGGATAATTTCCATCTCATTTGAGTGTCAAGGATAAGAGAGCCATCAAATTAAGGTCTCATGCAATATGTGTTGTGGGAAAATGCATTGTTCAAACGAGGGATAGATGGAAGGTTTTTGAAATGTGTTGACAAAGAGTAGAAAAAGAAATTGTTCTCAGCCTTTCATGACTAGGCCTATGGAGGTCATTTCTCTTCTACTATCATAGCCCACAAAATCCTTCATGCTGGATATAATTGGCCTACCCTGTTCAAAGATGCATCAAAGTGGGTAGGAAAGTGTGAAGCATGTCAAACCTTTTTTGGAAGATGAAATTGGCTACTTTACCTCTCAAACCAGCGGTAATTGAGGAACCTTTTCAACAATGGGGTTTCGACTTCATTGGGACACTCAATCCACCTTCAAGTGTAGGGCATACTCATGTTTTTACTACCATTGATTATTTCACCAAGTGGGTGGAAGCCATTCTAGTTAAAAGTACTACTTCTGAAGTAGTATGCAACTTCATCAAGGAGCACATCTTAATAAGGTTTGGGATACCAAACAAGATTGTCATTGACAATGCTTCCAATTTTTCTTCTGTTGAGATGATGGATTTCTACTATGGATATGGCATTTCCCTTGCACACTCTTTATATTACTATCCCCAAGGGAATGGACAAGCAGAATCAACTAACAAGAACTTGGTCACCATTGTTCGAAAGATTGTTAATGACTCTCAGAGGAATTGGCATAAGAAACTATATGATGCTTTATGGGCAGATAGGATTACACCTAAGAGGGCCATTGGAATGTCTCCTTTTCAAGGGGTATATGGAGTTGAAGCTCAGCTGTCAATGTCATTAGAACTACCAGCCTTGCATATTTTATGAAGGCCATTGAGGATGCCAGCTTTACCAATTCATTGGACAAAAGAATTATGTACCTTCAGAAGTTGAATGAAGACAGATTGCAAGTGGTTGACAAAATATCAGCTCATCAACTCAAGGTAAAAGCTCTGTTTGACAAAAAGGCTAAACCCAAAACTTTTCAAGTGGGAGACAGTGTTCTTCTTTAGGACAAAAGGCATGAACCTCGAGGAAGCCATGGTAAATTTGATTCCCTTTGGCTTGGTCCTTTTAAAATCAGACATTTTGCTGGTGAGAACTCTTTTTACCTGGATTACATGGATGGTTCTCCTCTCACACTTATAGTGGGAAATTTTTGAATTTGTTCAAAACATAGGAGTTTTGATGGTCCCTCTATACTTTTTGTATAGCATTTTTCTTTCCTTGTTTTCATTTTGGTTGGTTCCCTTCCTGCGTTCTCTTCTGTGTTGGTATTGCTTCTTTTGACTCTATTTCCCATTGGCTAAGACACTGATTCGATCTGATTACCTAGAATTCTCTAAGGTTCTTGATTTTCCTCTTTCCTCTACCAAATCATCCCTAGAAGGAGCCAGTTGTTGTCCTCTCAATTTTCCCCACCCTTTCGAATCTAAATTCATGAAAATTGGAGCCCTATCATAGAAGAAATTCATGTTTTAAACTCCTCAGATGCTTGTTTTCATTTCCCATGACGTTTTTAATCAAAATTCCTCAGTCTGCTGCCGTTAAAACATTTTACCTATTTTCAATGGATGGAAAATGATTTTAGTTCTTCTCTTATGCATTTGGAATGTGTGGGACCTTGCATCTCTCTTTTTAACCTTTTGCAGAAAGAAATTCTTCATCGGGAGAAAAATGGTGTTTTCCCATTTCCTGCAACTTCCTACGTTCTTTTCCCCATCAAATTCTTGCTCGAAAAGGTGAAGCTATGTGTTTGTTTCCCATTAGATGTGGTCGGGCGGGTTCCTTTTTGAACTTATCACTTTTGGTGATTTTGGAACAAATGTCGATTTTCCCCGCATCCCTACCGATCCTTGATTGGCTGGAGCAATTTTGGTAGAAGTTTGGGGCGACGGATCCATTTTATTCTCTAAGGAATTATGGTAAAAGGGTGAACAATTATAAAAATACTACGTGGCCCCGCCCAAGTGAAAGGATAAATTCCAAGTTGAAATCCATAGTAAATCAGAAAGGGACATGTGTTCATGTTGAAAATTCAATGGCGAAGGCATGGACTTTCGAGGAAAAGTTGGAATTTTCCCCTTCTCAAAATAGATAAAAATCAAAACACATCCCCATGACCCAATCAGGTGAGGCCACATGTTGAAGAATCAAAAAAGGACACGTGGTCATTTTTCAGTTCATAGGCACTTTGGCGGACTAGCGAGAAGACTTTGGGAATTTTAGCCTTGTTTCCACAAAGGGTGAAAAGTTCTAAAATGGCCCGTGGCCCCGCTCATGTGAAGGGAAAATTTCTAAGTTAAGGCCCATAGCATATTAGAAAGGGACACGACCTGCATTGAAGAGTCAATGATGGGGGCACAGGATTTCGGGAAAAGTTGAAATTTTTCCCCTTTTAAAAAATAGATAAAGTATAAAACTAAAGCGCATTCCCACACCATCAGGTGATACCACGTGTTGAAGGATGAAATCGGAACAGCGGGCCTGTGGGGAAATTAAGAATTTGAGCCTTTTTCACCAAAAGGTTAAAATGTTGCAAATTGAGCGACCCCTTTTTCCAATCGTGGTGTGCCACATGTTCACATTGAAAAGTCAAAGCGGGCCAATGAAGGTTTTTGAGAATTTGAGATTTTTGTTAAAAAGAGTTTAAATGGTAGATTTGAACCACATTTCCTTAGCCACTCAGATGGTGCCACGTGTCAGCTTTTGGTAGAGCTGCGGGAGGGTGGAGCAAAATGAGAAATCACGCTTTTTCTCCCAAATGTCAAGAAATGCAATTTTCTTCCCCAGGGCCATTGTTGCTTGGATCTTGCCACGTGTAGGGTCCAAATTTGAAGGTAAAAGGGGGAAAAGATAGCCAAATGCACTCATCTAGTTTTTAATGCCATTAACAAACCAGAGCTCTGCAAAATGCAAAAATGGATCATTCTTCATTCTTTTTCTCTATATTCTTTTCGTTTCCCCATGAGATGCATTTTTGGTTTATTATGGGGCCAAATTGATAAGTTTGAAGGGATGTAAAGTTTAATCATCAGAAAATAGATTTTATCGGGCATACGCGATAAAAAAGGGAGAAAACTTACCAGTAAGCACTTGAGTGCTATGAAAGTGGTTAAAAGGTGGAAATGGCAGGACCACATGAAGAAGAAAATCATGAGATGCCCCTATTAAAATAATCATGCTCAAACTAACGAAATATTCACCTTTTGAACCTCTAGTTTTCATGAGTGTGTTTGTTTCATGTCACTTTCCAAAAGTGGATCTGCAACAAACATTATTCCTTTTGGATATTCTTTTCTTGGGGACAAAGTATGGATGTACACAAATTGTTATAAGAACATGGTTTTGGCCATGGAAAAAGGGGATTCTGGTTTTCTGGGAAGGTTGTAAATTCTGAAGTAATTCAATACAAAATTTCTTTCTTTCTTTTCTTATTTTCCTCTATTATATCTTTCTCTCTCCTTGCTCGATTCAATGGATCTTTTGTTTTGCATTCAATAGAAACTTTGTGTTCTGGTCTATGTGAATCTTTAGAACTTTGTGTCTACAGATTTGCACCGGTGGTGAAGTAATTTATCCTTTTCTATATTTTCTTGGTTCAATGTAAGTAGGGAGATACTTTTCTATCTATATTTCCCAAAAGCATTGTTGTTTTCTTCCTTCTCCCATCTCCATATTCTTCTATCCTTCTTATTGATAATCTTTTAAGTATGAAAACATTCCAGGTATATCGTGTCCAAACATTGAGAGTTGTATATCTATACATTTTTTCTGCTTTCAATGAGGGAACCTCTCCCATTAAAGAGGAGGCACTTGTTGTCCCCTCGATCAGTGTGATTTCAACCCATGTTCCATTCGAAAGCCAATAGTGTGGAAGAATGAGAAGTGGGAAGGAGGCAGAAGTAAGGCATGTAAGGGTAAGATGGAACAAAGAGGAAAAGGAAATGGGGAGAAGGGGAGCGTGTAAGGGTGCATGAAGAAGAGAAGGGGTGCATGAGGAAATGCAACCAAGGAATTTGCCAAGTGAAGTTAAGCACTTACAACCTTGCAATGGAGAATTCGAGAGCCGAGAAAGTGTATACAAGTTACCCAAGTGACTAGGGAGAGTTATTTAGATAACAATTTTGGTGACTTTTGGGGTCATCTACCTACTAGATGAAGGAGATCGAAGGCTCAAGCATCCATTGGGCATGGAGTATGTTATTTAATTATCAAATTATGATCTATGGCTTTGAAGAATTACCCCTAAAGTCACTTGAAAGATCATTTCTTAACTCAATTTTGAATCCACAGAAACTAACAAAAATGTCGGCATCCTGTAACAAAAAGAAGAGCGCATGTAGGAAGCACGCGAGAAGAAATAACTATGTACAAAAAAACAATGTGCGCACAACGCACTTGGAGGAATTAAAACTACTCTAATATATAAAAAATGATGTGGCAAACTTAGTAGAAGGGTTTAAGATAAATCCCATTTACTGGGATTTGTAGAGTGCCTCCATCAAGATGAGTTAACTCAAAAGAGGTAGCCTCTTTGCACAAACCGATGATGTACAAGCCACTCCAAAGTGCATCAAACTTTGAATGGCACCATGGTTTAGATATTTTGGCATCCCATTTTAATACCAAGTCCCCAACTTTGAACTATTGAGGCCCTACCTTTCTATCAAATAATTTCTTTGTTGTTTGTTGATGTTGCTCTAGCCTGATCATGGCAGAGTTCCTTGATTCTTCAAGATTAACTAGCTTTGCTATTCTGATTTCCCTCTGGTCTATACCTTCAAATTCTAGTTGTTGGGAAAGTAGAAATGAGTTAAACTCCAACGTCAAAGGAAGGGTATCCTCTTTTCCATAGACAAGCTTTTAAGGAAAATTTCATGCTTCTTTTTAATTATGATTCTATCTACACAAAGCACACATGAGTCCTTTGTATGCCACTGATTTAGGATAGTGTTCATTGTGTGTTTCATGATTCTAATCAGGTTCTTATTTGTTGATTTTTCCAGACCATTTCCTTGCGGTAATAGTTGGAATAAGTCTTTAGATAAATGCCCAAATTTAGAGCCCAATCAGTGATTCTAGTCCCAAGGAAGGCCTTTGCATTATCAGAGATAATGGTTTGAGGAATGCCAAACCTTGTGACAATATCTTCGAGAAATTCAAGGATGACTGACTTGGTTGATTCTTTGAGTGTGACACTTTCTATCCATCCGGTGAATTATTTCGTAGTTTTCAGCACCCACTTGTGTCCAGTGCTTGAAGGTAGATAGATCATGCCTATGAAGTTCATACCCCATTGCATAAAAGGTTGATCCGCGTGAAGTGGTCGAAGGGGAAGTGCTCCCAATATTTTCTTTCCTGCAAAGAAATTGCATTCCTTGAATTTTGTGACCTAGTTGTGTGCATCTGCAAACAGGGTAGGCCAAAATATTTCTACCAGTATGATCTTCATTATTATAGTTTTATCGAAAAGTGTCCACTAGAGAATCCATCTTGAAATTTTTCTAACACTTTTTCATTCTACGTGTCATATACATCTTAACACCACGCAATCAAGATTTTTCTTAAGATAATTCCATAAATCAAAACATAAGGGACATGATTGTAACCTCAGATGTCTTCTCTTTTCCTTGTTTAAGCCAGGAGGGTATGTTCCCTTAGAAAGGAATGTGATCATGTGCTTCATCTAGTCACACATGCCGGGATCTCGCATACTACTTTGAAGTTATGCATGTGGGAGAGATTCATCAAAAATAATGAATCTTGGGCTCATTCTCGCGCATCTTCAGCAAGCTACTTGCAAAGCGCACTACCTCTTACTAGTTTTTTGGCTTTGATAGTCACATCATATTCCATTATTTTGTTCACCTACCATGCTCTCTTTTCACTGATCTCTACTCCCATGATGAAGTCTTTGATAGAAGAGTGGGAGACTAACACCTTGATATGATTTTTGTCGAGCATACTTTTGAATTTCTTAAGCGCACACATTATGGAAAAGACATGCTTCTCCATGTGACTATATTTTAACTCATAATCCTTCAGTGTCTAGCTAAATAAATCCATAGTTTGTTCCAACCCTTGTTCATTTTCTTGTGTTAGGATAGTAGTAACACTTGCATCAGTGCCATAAGCATAAAGGATAAAATCCTTTGAATAATTTAGGTTGATGAGTTTTGGCATGCAAGAAATATTTTTGTTGATTTTGTTAAAGCTCTCTCTTCCTTCTATTGTCCATCTAAAGGCTATGTCCTTTTTGAGCATCAGGGTGATGGGCCAAATCAAACCTGCAAAGTTAGGAATAAAGTGCTTAACGAAATTGATCTTACCAAGGAAGGATTGTAAGGCCTTTTTGTGCACCAGTAGGGAAAAATCTAGGATGGCTAAAACATGCTTAGGATCAATTGTGATGCCATCCTTGGAAACCACATGGCCCAACATCTTTCCCTGCACCACAAAAATTGCACTTCTTAGGGTTAATGGATACCCCAAATTTTATGCATCTCTCAAAGACTTTCTCCAAGTGCATTATATGATCCTCACTCTACTTTGAGAATATGGTTATGTCATCAAGGTAAACTAAGATGAACTCATTGATGTAACCTTTGAAGGCAATGTCCATGGCATACTTTGAAATGTCACACCTACATGTGACAGACCAAAGGGCATATTTTGACATGCATATGTTCCCCACTTGGTTATAAATGTTGTTTTGAATTGATCCTCTTCCTTGACCAAGATCTGATTGAAACTTGAATACCCATCCAACATTGAGAATCTTTTCATGCTAGCCACAGTCTGCAAAATCTTCTCCATTGAAGGAAAAGGATAATGATCCTTTAGAGATGCCTTGTTCGAGATCTCTAAAATCAGCCAGAGTCCGATTTCATCATTCTTCTTCTTTGACTTTGGAACTAGATTAGAAACCCAAGTAGAGTACTTGATGGGAAAAATAATTTTTGCCTCAATGAGTTTAGATAATTCATTTCTCATGAGGGGCTCTATCTTTGGATTGACTAGTCACTACTTTTATCTGACGGGCTTGATACCAAGATCAAGGTCAATGGAGTGTTGAGAAACACTTGGATCAAAACATTTGAGGTCTTCATACTCCCATGAGAATATATCATTGTATTTTTGATAGAGAGAGATGAAGGCCTACTTTTCATCATGCGAGGCAAGTCTTACTGAGTAGCAACTCCTTTCCACACACAATAGTGACTGGGGAGTAGTCTTCTTGTGTGGCATGCATATACTTTTCTTCACCCTTGAACTCATCATCAGGGCTAAAAATTTTCTCTAAGGTGACCAACCCTTTAGGTAGATTATTTGACTTAAGTTGAATTACTTGGTCACCATAGTTGTCATGCAAGTCATCTTACATGTTTGATGAGAACTCAGCTTCATTTTAAATGAATTGGATGATTTTTGGGTCACTTTCAAACACTTTCCAGCCGGTATTATTGTCTAGAATGGATGTATGATCACCATCTTAATGTGTTGATTGTTTCCTTTGACAAATTCCTCAACAAGAGAGAACTTTGAACCAAGTGTGACCATTTGATCAAGTTCCTTATTCATTTTACACGGCACCACCTGTATATTTAGAGCATCAAAGATCTCAAGGAGGTCCCAAACTCTATGTTTATAAGCTTTGAGAAGCCTATTCTTTTCCTGACACTTGTTAGTAACTTGGTGAATAACCAATTATGTGTCCCTAAATATCTCAACGCCTTAATATTCTTCTTTTCATAAATAAGTAGACCATGCACTAGTGCCTCATACTCTACCATATTATTCGAGCATGCGAGCTACAACCTTTGAGCAAATACAGGGTTTCTCACCCTTAGGAGAAATGAGGATGACTCCTGCTCCCACACCATTTATACTTATAGATCCATCAAATTATAACTTTCATAGGCCAGGTTCAACTTGGTCTTTCTTGAGCGCATGAGGCAACACTTCTTCTTCTTCAAGAATAAAGTAAGTACCAAGCCTAGTTTCATAAGCTTCCAGTTCTTTAGCATATGGGTCAAATTTATGGTGCCTCTCTTGAATTCATCAAGTACTAGATCAGGAATAGAAGGTGGAAGAGGTTGTTCTTCAAGAACTGAAGCTTGTTCCTCTTATATTAAATAGTTGGCTTAGAGAGGAGATGGGACATATGACTCTATACGATAGGAAAATATTTGTTCAAATTGTATGGTAATTCAGGTACCATACCTTGTCTTGATTAATATATGAGACCAATTAGAAGACAAGTAACCACCCACTTTTGTAGTAAATTCTCTTGATAGACATAAGGAAAACAAATGGGTCAAATCAATGATTGACACATCTTGAGTTATTGTTAGATTTGGACATGAATAAAGGGTCACCTCAAAATCCTTGATGATTCCTAGGGTGGTGACAATTGAGCCATTTAGTTATAGGACTCCTTTAGAAAAGGGGCTATACTCAAGACCTAGGACATTAGCTATCTTCTTGGGCATAACTGAAGTGCTAGCGCCTGAGTCTATCATGTAATTATGCACTAGGTGTTTGTCTATGATCAAGGACATATAGAAGGTTGGGGTTTTGACACTATTACTTACTTGTTTATCCTTTTTCGACAAATATTGATACAATCGCATGGTTTGTGAATGGTTGGATCAGCACATGGAAGTTGGGATACGGCCTCATGCGGCGAGATCTGGTTAAAAATGGAATGGTCGAGCATCCCACATTGTGAAATTTATATTTGTCTTCTTCATTTAGTTCAAAATGCTAAATGGAAGACCTAATGACTTGTGCATTTTGGAATAGCAATATCCTTTCTTGATTGTTCAAGCATGGAAGCAGGGGCATGTTAGTACAAATCGGGGCACCCTCTGGATGTTCTATCGATTTCTAGTTTGATATTTCAGCATCCAGTATGATTGCACAACATTGAATCTTTTCCCCAAGTGTGGGGCTTATAAAAAGTGGGAAAAGAATCTCTAGATTGGAGGTTGGTTCCTCAACTCCTCTGTTCAAGTGTGCATAACATTCTACAGAGGGTTTACCTATATTTTAATCAAACTTTGCCAAGGGGATAGGGTTGAGAAGATACAAAGAATAAACCTAGTCTAATTAAGGTGATGCACCAAAGGAGTAGTTGACACCTGCTACTGCAAAAACATACACAATCCATAAGAAAATATAGCACAAAACATGCACAAATTTCCAAAATGTAATGAAAGATTAGGAAAAAATGATAAACATATGAAAGGATTGAGAAAATTTTAATCACAGAGCACACATTATCATTCTAGGTCCAATACAATGCATTATAATGGCCAAGAGGCAAAAGAGATGTTTTATTTGCATGAAAAGGTAGAATCTCCACAAATCTACCAAAGGAGGAAGAAAAGGGAAGTTGCAGAGCCAGAAAAAATGTCTAACTTTTTCAAAAATGAGCCCATTAAAGCTTTTACAATGCCCTTTCGAACTCGGAGAGAGAAACATGGGAAAACATGAAAAGATACCTCAACCACATACCAAATGGTATTAAAAAAACATGGGCACCCTCGAAGTCCATTCCACGACATTTTTAACCATCTTTGGAAGATAATACGTGCCATACTTCATTAAAAATGGTGGCTGGAATGTTAGTTTTATTGATTTCCACATGCCAGAGGAATTTTCTAATTTTCTCCCTCCAAACTCCACCAAAACATGAAATTGATCCTGGAATCATGTAGATAATTTCACCAGCTTTCCATTGATATAAATAACACAAGAAACTAAGCTTTGGATCGAAAGTTACACCACTCTAAAATTTTAGGGCAAAACAGGGCCAAAATGGGTTGGCGGGCCGAAAATTTGAAATTTTTCCACTTTTTGCATTTGGGAAAATTTCCCCAAAAATATCCATTCCGCGCTACTCTGGTGCCACGTGGCATGATTTTATTAGTCGTGGGCCCTTCCCGCTTTAAATCCCATCATTTTGGCCTTTGGAAAATTTTCAAAAAATTCTCTGTAATTTGAATGACCCAAGGACACATGGCCCGATTTGATTCGCCGCAGCCCTTAATGTTCATTTTTCCCTGTGGGCTTCCTTGTGTTTTTACCACCACGTGGACACGTGGCATGATTTTACTGGCTCGGGTTTTGGGGCGGGCTTTTCCTTCAATATTTTCCTTTGATTTTGCCTTGGGAAAAAATCCCAACTTTTCCCCGCGCTCCGTTGGTACGAGGACACGTGGAAGATCTTCATTGTCAGGGTTTTGGGGGTGGGCCTTCCTTTTAAAAATTTCCAAACTTGGGTGAAAAGGAAAAATTCCTCTCGCACCTCCGACCCCCGACACCCCAGTGACACGCGGTGCCATGCTATTGGATGCGGGCCTTGGGGGTGAAAAATTTACTTGTGCCAACCCTTGGGAAATTTTTCCAACTTCTTTCCGCCGATTCGACCCACGACGCCTCGTGGGACATGTGGCTGCATCTTATTCATTTGGCGGGCCCTCGAACCAAAAATTTCCTCTTTGAACCTCGCTAAACACTTAGTAAAAATTTCAAGATTACCTCCATCTCCGCCCTTCCGGGGACACGTGGCCTCCTTCTATTGGCTCGGGTTTTCCATGGGAAAATTTCCCATTGCACCAACACTTGGTAAAAATCCAAAAAAATTCTCCCTCCTCCCGATTGCTCCGATGCCAACGTGGCAGCTTCTGATTGGCCGGTAGGGACTGTCTAGGGAAAATTTCCCACAAAAACTCTGCTGAGCCATAACTTCAAAAATACATGGAGTTAGGAAGAAAACTTTACCTTTCTGGAAAGCTAAGAAAGAGCTCTATCCAAGGGTGTCATTTCCAGAACGTTTTGAGTGCCTAAAAGATAAAAAATTATGACTTAGGCACAAGAAAGGAAAGAATGAAGGGAGTTAGCCAAAAATTGAGCAAGGGGCTCATTTTGAATACCAATTTTGGCAACTCAGAGGGGTCATCTGCCTACTGGATGAAGTTACCAATTGCCTGAAGCAATCCATTAGGCATGGAGTCATCAAATTCTCTGCTTGGTACCCCAACTGATTAGAATAATGCAAGGAGGAAGAGGAGGGCAAAACACCACCTGATTGGAGCAAGGCCTACAAAACACACTCCTGGAATAGCAAGCCTGTGCCAAAGCACTTAGGGAAAGCAAAGCTAAACTACAACAAAACAATGTGCATAAGCACTTGGAGGAATGAAAACCTAAGCTAATATGTACAAGGTGGAGAATTTCCCTCAATAGCAATGCTTCAGATGGATTCCATTGACTAGAATCTGTAATTCTTCACCATCCAATGTAGACAATTGGAAGGCATTGTTGTCCTTACACTTTGTGACCATGTAGGGGCCACTCCAAATGGCATCAAATTTTGAATGCCTCCCGGTTTTCTCTGTCTGCATCCCATCTTAATACTAGATCTCCAACTTGGAAAGATCTATCCTTGGCCTTTCTATCAAAGGTCTTCTTGATCAAAGCTTGATCCTTCTCCATTGCTTGGGATGCCTGATTTCGATTTCTTGGCGCTCCATCAATTTTGCATACCTAAGCTATATGGGTCAAGACTCCAAAAACTCCAACTATTTCATGAGTTCCAACGTTGGCAACTCAAGTGACATGGGCAAAATTACCTCTCTTCCATAAACAAGCTTGAATGGAGAATTACCCGTAGATCCCTTCGGAGTTATCCTATCAACCCACAAGGCTGATTTCAGTTTAGTATGCAAGACCTCGATTTTCATCAAGAGTCCTCTTGATGATCCTTAACAAGTTCTTGTTTGTAGATTCATCTTATCCATTACCTCGAGTTACCTTGGATCCAATGAATGCCAATGCATTATCTGATATTATTGTAGCATGTATGTCGAATCTGGTTGATATCCCTTCATAGAAGTCTAGGATGCTAGATTCATTTGCTTCCTTGAGTACCACTGCCTCAGTCCACTTGGTGAAGTAATTTGTTGTTGTTAGAATCCACTTGTGTCCTTGGCTTGAATTTGGGTTAATGACTCCAATGAAGTCCAAACCCCATTGCATGAATGGTTGGTCAACTAAAATTGGATGCAATGGAAGGGCAGCTAGTCTCTCCTTACCTGTGAAGAATGCACAATTCTAGCACCTCTTGATCCATGCGTAACAGTCACTGAAAATCTTGGGCCAATAATAGCTATCCCTCATGATCTTGAGAGCTATCACTCTTGGTGTAAAATGACCACCAGCCGATCCACCATGGAACTCTTCCAACACTCTTTGAATCTAATTTGTACTAATACATCTCAACAGCACTATATTCACATCTCTTTTGAATAAAACACCATCAACAAGGGCATATGGGACAACCTGCAATCTAAAGTTTCTCCTTTTGGTGTTATTCATCTCTGGAGGGCATAAGCCTGTATTCAGGAAGTGCATTATGTCTTACATCCAGCAAGGAGTGGGAACACCATCATTTTCTTCTTGAGTGCTTCCTTGTTCATGGTTGTCTTGTAACACCAAAACAACCTCTTTCTCATTGCATGCTTTCGTTTGTTTTCTCAAGACCAACTGCTCACACAATCCTTTTCCTCGACCAACTTGGTGACTTTGATCTCAATATCATACTCCATGACATGAGTAATCCATCCTGCTCTCTTTTCATTCATGTCCTTGTTGAGGAGGAAGTCTTTAACTCCCGCATGAGAAACCAGCAATTGAACCTTGTTGTTTGAAACTAGATGCTTGAATTTTTTCAAGCTCCTGATTACTACAAGAACATGCTTCTTAATGAAGGAGTATCTCACCTCATAGTCCTCTAGGATTTGGCTAAAGAAAGCAATTGGCTACTCATCATTGTCTTTGTTCTGTTGTACCAAAATTTTAGAAATAGTATCATCACCTCCAAATGCATAGAGGGTGAAATCCTTGGAGAAATCAAGGTTAATGAGATTTGGAGCTGTGAGATGGCCTCTTTGATTTCTTCAAAACTTGCCTTGCCTTCTGCTGTCCATTTGAAAGCTGTGCTTTTCTTTAACATCTTGGTGATAGGCTTGACTAGTGCTGCAAAATTTGGGACAAACCTCCAAACAAAATTTATCCTTCCCAAGAAAATTTGGAGGGCCTTCTTGTGGCTTAGCAACTATGGCTTTAACTCTTTCTGGATCAATTGCTAATCCTTCTTTGGAGACAATGTGGCCAAGGAGATTTCCTTCATGAGCTAGATAAATACACTTTTTGGGATTCAAGGATACCCCAAATCTTCTGCACCTTTGGAACACTTGTCTCAAATGAAAGAGATGGTCTGCTTTGCATTTTGAAAAATAGTGATATCATCAAGATATATCAGCACCATTTTGTTAAACAAATCCTTGAACACCATGTCCATTTCCCTTTAGAATGTAGCTCCAGCGTTGGACAGCCCAAATGGCATTTTCCTGTATGCATAAGTCCCCATTTTTTGTGAAGGCTGTCTTAAACTGGTCTTCTTCCTTCACCATAATCTGATTGTACCCTAAATATCCATCAAGCAATGAAAACCTTTGAGCCAATGACAACTTGTAAATCTGCTCCATAGAAGGAAGTGGGTAATGATCCTTGAGAGATGCTCTATTTAAATCTCTGATGTCGACACATAATCTAATTTCTCCACTCTTCTTTCTAATCTGGAACCAAGTTAGCTACCTAACTAGAATGCTTGATAGGGAATATGATACTCGACTCTATCAACTTATTCAATTCTTTTCTCATGAGAGGCTCCATGTGTGGATTGACTGGCCTTTGTTTTTTCCTGATGGGTTTAGCACTTGGGTCCAATTCAATAGTGTGTTGAGCTAACTTGGGATTAAATCCTTTCAAATCTTCATATCTCCAAAAAAACACATCAGAAACTCTTGACAAAGTTGTATGAACTCATACCTTTCTTGCTCAGTTGTCACTTTACCAATTTGGAGTGACTTGCCTTCTTCCACTAAGATGGGCACTGAATCTTCTCCCTTGACTTGGATGTTTGCTTTCTTCTTCCTAAACTGATCATTAGGATTGAAAATGCACTCCAAAGTGACAAGTCCCTTTGGTAGTTTGTTGGTTCTTAGCTGTACCACTTGATCACCATACTGTTGTTCTAACTTTTCCTGATTTCTAGCTAAGAACTCAGCCTCTTCTTGTAAGAAATGGATGATTTGTTGATCATTTTCAAACACTTGCCAATTTACATTATTGTCTGGCACTGAAGGCCTTAAAATCACATGAATGTTTAGTTGTACTTTGTCTTTCTTGATTCTTTCAACAACATCAAAGGCTGCTCCAACTGCTGCAAGTCTGTCAACAACGTGGTTCTCTTTTCTAGGGATGGACTTGATGCTAAAGCCCTCAAAATCTTCCATGAGGTCCCACACCCTGTTTTTGTAGCACTTGAGTAGATCATTTTGGCAGCATGTTGCCCCTTAACTTGGTTGAAAATTAGCTAATTGTCACCAAAACTTGCAAGTTCTTTATTCCTCTCTTGATTGACCAATGAAATCCTTGTATCAAAGCTTCATACTCAAAGGCGGTGTTATTAGAACATGCAAACTGAAATCTAAAAACTAAATAATACTCAACTCTTTGAGGTGAAACAATCTTATCTCCCCCTCTTGCACCTTGTCTACTTCTTGATCCATCAAAGAATAACTACCATACCTCATTATCATCCTTGTTGTGCGGCTTGGTGATCTAGGAATAGGCTAATTTTCTTCATGCATGCAATAGACTCCTAGCTCGTTTATTCTATTTTTTGATAAGGATCAAAAGCATGCACCTTGCTTGCCCATTCATCAAGAGTCAAATATGGGATGCTCCCACCTTGGTGTCAGCTTCATCAGTGCTTGGATAATCTTCTTGATCAAACGCTAAACAGTTGGTATTGATTTGGCTTGGAGTGTGAGGCTCAATGTGAAAGTTTGCAATAGGCTTAGATCTAATTGTGGATTTGGTTCCATATCTTGTTCTGAACAACATGTGTGACCAATCAATAGATAAGTAACCTCCAATCTTAGTTGTGAAATCCCTTGACAAACATAGGGCAAAGAGTGGTGGAAGATCTATCACCGAGACATCTTGCAAAACAACAACGTTGGGGCATGCATGTAAAGTGAGACTCAAGTTTTTAATCACTCCTATTGTTGTCACTGCTATCTGTCCAATTGCACTACCCCTTTGGATATGGTTTCATATTGGAGCCCCAACTGATCAGCAATTTGCTTGGGCATTCTGAGAACTACTTGCCCCGAATCAATCATGCAGTTGTGTACTAATTGGTTTCCAATTATCAATGAAACATAGAATGGATGGGGCTTCAACATTTTACCTTGTTGTCCTCCAAGATTCCTTTCAGGTTGGGCAACATTTGTGAGTATCTTCTCTTGCATTTGGACCTGTTGATTTGAATTTGACTAGTCCTTCATGGCAGCTTGTAGCAAATCTCTTTGGCCTAGGATGGATAGTGATTCCCACATTGATATGTTTACATTTGTCTTCTTCATTTGATCAATGATGTTGAATGGGGATGAAGCATCTCTCTATTCTCCTTTTGCCTACACACTCATTCCTTGCACATGGGTAGTAACAACTGGCATCTGAGTTGGTGCGGGAGCTGGTTTGGGAAGCCCTTGCATGTTTGGAACTGCAATTTTATTTTCTAACATCTGTGGAGTGGTGGAAGGTTGCAAAATTACTTGGAGCCAATGGCTGTCCTTCACCCAAATTTCTCCTTTTTGACCTTGTGTTGGCTACGACACTTTGAGAGATCATTTGATTCATGCCACAAAAGTCTTCTATCTGCCGAGTTTACAAGTGTAGTATCATTTGGAGCTGATCATTGCTTTGGATGTTTCTTGTTGTTGGTCATTTCCACGACTCCCTTCACCTTCCACACCAGAGTTGTTGTAACCATTAATGCTTGATTTAGGGCACCATTGAAGCACATAGACTGGTTGTGAGGTTCATTACATGGGAAACACCAATCATACTCTTGAGCTATGTTGTTTTGTACTGGCACTAGTGCTTTAGAGGCAGATGTAGCATTGGGATTATAGGGCTGAAATGGTCTGTTGGCAGGAGGCCTTGCTTGATTTTGATTTGCAGATGGATTGGGTGGTCTTTGAGGCTGATATGGCTGCCTGTTAGGTTGATCTTGAGGCTGATAAGAAGGTCTAAAACCTTGGGCTTGCTGCCTCTTGAGTGTAACCAGCTCATTACCTAAATTTTGTAATTGCTTCATGACTTCTTGAAGTTCATTTGAGGCACTAGAAGATGAAGTAGAAGCTTCATTTGAACCCTATTTCTAGGAGTGGGAATAGGAGCTAAATTAGGCACTTGACTAGTGCTTGGACTTTCTAAATTTGGATATAATGGCATTAGAGGCCTAGGAGCTAGCTTACCAGCTTGAATCAGATAATTTTCAGCTCTAATGGCAATGCTATAAGCAGCAGGGATAGTTGTGCCTCCCATGGATTGAATTAACATAGAAATATCAAATTTAAAGCTTTAAGGTAATATAGAAAAGCACCTTCTACTGTTGGCCTTAATGCCATTGGAATTCTCTCCCAAGTCCTTTAAAATCTGAAGTTGAATTCAATCCAATTGCTCATTGGGAGCTCTCTTGATAGTTGTCAATTTTTCCAAAAGGGACAAGTTATCTCCCTTTTCTCCAAACTGCTCATGGAGGGCTATACATAACTAGTTCCAATTTTGGATAGAGCCTGAAGCAAGGCTTCTGAACCATTGCAAAGCCTTCCCCTTGAATGAAGACACCAGCAGTTTGACAGTAACTTGCATCTCATCAATCTCATGGATTGCACAAATATTAGCAATATCGTTGACATGATCACCGAGGGTGATCGATTCTCTCCAGTAAAGTATGGGATGTTCTTCAATGCTGCAACTAGGATTGGATTTTATGCATTGAGAGCAAGTGGGCTTCTGCCAGTGAAATTGACATATGGGTTGTGTTGTGCCATTCTGATTGGCCTTAGAACCCTTTTTGATTGGATGAAAGGTCTACCAGGTGGAGGAGTTGATAGAGTTCTATTTGGTGGAGATGGAGACCTTTGAATTCTCCTCCCTCTTTGTCTTCTTCTTGGAGATAATTGCAGATACTCAAACAACACTTCTTCTTCTCCAACTCTTGACCTTGTGGAGATTCTTCTCATGAGTTTTTCAAGTCTGGACTACTAAAACCAGTTGATTCTTCTTCCTTGGAGTCGCCAGATGTGTAATTTAGGGCTCTTTTAAGTAAGAAACTTGCAAAAAATGCACATCTATTTTGTTGCAATGAAGATGAAGATGTCTAAGGTACCACCGGGTGTGCCAAAACTGTTAGTGTAAATCATAGAACCCTCTAGATGTTCTATCATATTTCTAGTTTGATATTTTAGCATCCAATATGATTGCACAACATTGAATATTTTCCCCAAGTGTGGGGCTTGTAAAAAGTGGGAAAATAATATCCAGATTAGAGTCTGGTTCCTCAACTCCTCTGTTCAAGTGTGCATAACATTCTACAGAGGGTTTACCTATATTTTAATCAAACTTTTCCAAGGGGACAGGGTTGAGAAGATACAAAGAATAAACCTAGTCTAATTAAGGTGATGCACCAAAGGAGTAGTAGACACCTGCTACTGCAAAAACATACACAATCCATAAGAAAATATAGCACAAAACATGCACAAATTTCCAAAATGTAATGAAAGATCAAGGAAAAATGATAAACATATGAAAGGATTGAGAAAATTTTAATCACAGAGCACACATTATCATTCTAGGTCCAATACAGTGCATTACAATGGCCAAGAGGCAAAAAGAGATGTTGTATTTGCATGAAAAGGTAAAATTTCCACAAATCTACCAAAGGAGGAAGAAAAGGGAAGTTGCAGAGCCAAAAAAATGTCTAACTTTTTCAAAAATGAGCCCATTCTAGGCTTTTACAATGCCCATTCAAACTCAAGAGAGAGAAACGTGGGAAAACATGAAAGAGACCTCAACCACCAACCAAATGGTATTAAAATAGCATGGGCACCCTCATAAGTCCATTCCCTGATGTTTTTAACCATGCTGGAAGAGAATGTGTGTCATACTTCATTAAAAATGGTGGTTGGAATGTCAGTTTTGTTGATTTCCACATGCTAGAGGTGTTTTCCAAGTTTCTCCCTCCAAACTCCACCAAAACACAAAATTGAGCCCAAAATCATGTAGATAATTTCACCAGCTTTCCATTGATATAAAGAATGTAAGAAACTAAGCTTTGAATCGAAAGTTACGTCCCTCTGAAAATTTAGGACAAAACAGGGCCAAAATGGGTTGGCAAGCCACAAATTTGAAATTTTCCCACTTTTTGCATTTGGGAAAATTTCCCCAAAAATCTCCATGCCCCACTACTCTGGTGCCACGTGGCATGATTTGATTGGTTGCGGGCCCTTCCTGCTTCATTTCCCATCATTTTGGCCTTTGGAAAATTTTCTAAAAATTCTCCACCGACTGAATGACCCGAGGACACGTGGCACGATTTGATTCACCGCGGGCCCTTCATGTTCATTTTTCCTGCGGGCTTCCCTATGTGTTTTTTACTACCACGTGGACACGTGGCATGATTTTACTGGCTCGGGTTTTGGGGGGCGGGCTTTTCCTTTGATTTTTCCTTGGGAAAAAATCTCAACTTTTCCCCGCGCTCCGCTAGTGTGAGGACATGTGGAAGATTTCCATTGGCCGGGTTTTGGGGGGCAGGCCTTCCTTTTCAAATTTTCAAAAATTGGGCGAAAAGGAAAAATTCCTCTCACACCTCTCGACCCCGATGCCACAGTGACACGTGGCACCATCTATTGGATGCGGGCCTTGGGGTGAAAAATTTACTTGTGCCAACCCTTGGGAAATTTTTCCAACTTTTTTCCGCTAGTTTGACTGTGATGCCTCGTGGGACACACACCGCATCTTATTCACCGGTGGGCCCTCGGGCCAAAAATTTCCTCTTTGAACCATGCTAAACACTTAGTAAAAATTTCAAGATTACCTCCGCCTCCGCCCTTCCGAGGGCATTGGCCTCCTTCCATTGGCTTGGGTTTTCCATGGAAAAAATTCCCATTATGCCAACACTTGGTAAAAATTATCCCTCCTCCCGATTGCTCCGATCTTGATGTGGCGGCTTCGATTGGCAGTGGGACTGTCTGGGAAATTTCCCACAAAAGCTCATGAAGCCATAACTTCAAAAATACATGGAGTTAGGAAGAAAACTTTACCTTTCTGGAAAGCTGAGAAAGAGCTCTATCCAATGCTGCCATTTCTAGAAGGTTTTGAGTGATTAAAAGATAAAAAATTATGACTGAGGCACAAGAGAGGAAAGAATGAAGGGAGTTAGCCAAAAAATGAACAAGGGCTCATTTTGGATAACGGGGCTTTAGCCAAATTTGAGGCTTGACCTACCAAATGAAGGGTGCACGCTACTTCAGGAAGAGCTTTGCACGGAGCCTCTTATGTAGGGACTTGAATGCTTTTTCCACTAGATGCGCTAGTTACTTTTTTCTACTTCGAAGGTCTACTTGTGTTGCTTTGGGATTTGTGGTGATGCGCTACCTCTAGCATTTGTTTCTTGTATCTTGTGTTGTCAATAACTTGGGAACATGGTTTTCTTGTATCCTCTATAGCTTGGTTGATTGCACATAAGTCCTTAGTGTCAAAGAACATCATATAGGAATCAGAAGGAACTTTTGGCCCTTCTTGGATCTGTATTTCAGGTGCACTTGTTGAAGGTTCATAGTGAAAGTCTTCTAAATCATGTAGGCTTGACCACGTGCAACATTCGCATAATGATATTGACAGTGAGGTATGTTGCAAGGGAAGCACCACTCTGACTCATGTGCCAATTTTTTCTGAACTGGAACAAGTGCCTAACTTTTGTTGGGCGCTAGAAGAGAGGGCACGAGAGGAACAACTTGCAAGGGCATATGTGTGTTAGCATGCCATCTATCATTTTGTTGGTTGGGAACATATCTTTGGTTTCCATATTAATTCCACCAAGGCTAACTTATTTGGCTATGCACCTAATTAGAACTACCTCTATAGGCTTGTGCCTATTGTTTCTCTAATGATATGACCTTGTTTGAAAAATTTCTAATCAGGGTCTTCAATTCTTCATCTTCTTTCTACCACACTAAAGAGTAGGATGTTGATGAAATAGGTTGTATGCTTTTCTCGGGAATAGGAATAGGGGCCACGAGAAGAGTTGGGAAGTTTGTGACATTTTTGGGAACAAGGGCATATGAGGTCTAGGAGCTATTTTTCCCACCTGAATAAGGCCATTTTCCGCCATTTTCCGCCCGAATAAGGCTGGTAAAGTCCTACCTCCCATGGATTGAATCATGGTGGAGATATGATATTCAGCACCTTTAAATAATATAGAGAAGTATGTTGGATTGTAGATCTTACCACAACAAGGATTTTTCCCAAGTCTTTTGAAATATGATATTAAAATCAGTCATCTATTTGTTGGGAACCCTCCTTGTTATTTGTAGTTGCTCCACCAAAGACAAGTGATCTAACTTATCTTCAAAATAATTACAAAGATTTTTTCCCAGCTCATCCCAGGTGGCAATATATCCAAGTCTCAAGCCTCGGTACCATTGAAGTGCTTTTCCTTTGAAATAGGTTGCAAGTAGCCTGATTGTTACATCATCATGTGTGATCAAATAGAGTGAACATACATTTGCTACATCTTGGATATGCTCCTAAGGGGTGACTTGATTCTCACCAATAAAGTATGGAATACTTTTGAGTGTGCCATTTGGCATATCATGTTGCACGGCCAGAACTAGGGGACTTCCTCCGGTGAAGTTAGCAAAGTTCCTTAATGGAGGAGGTGGCTAATGCACCATTGTAAGGCGGGATTTCTAGAATGAAATCTTCTCAAGGATAGTTAGAGGTACTCAAAATAATATTCAGCTACTACACTTCTCCTTGTATACACTCTTCTCATAAAAGGTGCTCAGGGCTGCTAAAATAGAGATCTGCAAATGTTGGGAGTCGCCAGATGTGTTAAAATGAGCCTACAAAGGATGAAATACTAAGTCCACCTACTAGAACTTAGCAATATGAAATTTAATCTTTCATTACATGTCTCATTAGGCATGCCAAAAATTGTTGGTCATCAAACTTGCACTGTGTCTCGGATCTGGAAGAACCAAGTTATTTGTGACAACAATGGAACCATCCCAAGTTGTGGGAACCTTGCATGCTTGGGACGAATCTCTGAAAAAGGCCGGTTCCTCTATCTAATTCTACTACTATTGCTACTCCTAGTGCTGAAAGGGAAAGCTAAGCTAACAATGCCAAGGGACTAGGGATAGAAGGATAACATGAAAGGAAACTACACTAAAAGGCAATAGCACCAAAAAAGAGGGATGAACACTATCATTGCGAGTAAAAATGAAAGGAAATGCGTGAAAGAAGGCTAGGCACATGTAGCACTACTAAAACGTATTTACTAGCTTAGTTTCATGGAACACAACTAAATAAGGAGCTGCAAGGGATGTAGAATGGCACAATGAGCACACAATGCAAAAGAAAGGCTAGAAGAAGGAATATAAACTTGTTAGGATAGAAATTAGTCACAAAACGATGCTTCTATTACTTCCCGAGAGATGCACATAGCATTTATTCTGATGGTGAAAGAGGTCGATATCCACATGCATGAGCCAGATCTAGAGGTCTGCGACTCAAAATACAAAAAATATGAAGTCCTTAGAAAAATGCGTAAGGATCCAAAATGTCCAACGTTAATAATGAGCCCAGCTCTTACATTTATAGATGAATCCATGGAAGAAGAAGAGAAGAAGGAGGAAAACCCAAATTTGAAATACGACCACCAATAAGAAGCATTCAATGCCTATAAATCCACTGTAAATATTTTAAATACGTTTCCCCAATTCTATTTGGTATGTTGGAGAAGGAAGGAGGGTGCATCATATCAAATCGGGTGGTTGACGCAATCAGATCTACTCATTAATGCCTTGAAATACATTTTCCCATTTCTCACCTACTAGATCATCCAATAATTTGAATTTAGATGTTTAGAACTATAGCCCATGTCGGTAGTTATTGATTAAGACTAGGCACACACATATCGAGTTACGTAGAAAAATATATGGCTATCGAGAAGATGTTAGAGCCATATGAGTATGCAAGACACATGGCGCGCGGGGATTGATGAAGAAATCGGCTAAGCATTCATTTGCTTTGTCATTTCTTCCATGTGTCATTCATTGGTTGGTTGTTAGGATTTGGTGCCTGTTGTCATGCTTTGATTGGTCATGTGTGGCATGCTCAAGCATTTCAAAGGATGACGTGGCACGAGAAAGGTGCAAAGGAGGCGCAAAGATAGTGCGTGTGGAAGAATGAGGTGCGGGAAGGAGGTAGAAGGAAGGTGCACAAGGGAAAGATGGAACAAATAGGAAAAGTAAATGGGGAGAAGTGGAAGCACACAAGGGTGCATGAGGAAGAGAAGGGGGCTTGTGAGGAAATGCAACCAAGGGAATGTGAAAAGTGAACTTGAGCACGAGCAACCTTGCGATGGAGAATTTAGATCCGAGAAAGTGTATACATGTTACCCAAGTGATCCGGGAGAGTTATTTGGATAATAGGGCACTCGCATTGATAGTGGTCGGGTGACCCATAAGTGAAACATGTTCCCCATGTGAATTTTTCTTAGCCACCACGACCTTGCCTCGGTATCTACCTCTAAATCCTCCATTACCATTGTTGCGCCACTCATTATTTTGTCCCTCTTGTGCTTGTGAACTACTTTCTACACTAGTCTAGAGAAATCATGTTTCACAATCCTCATGAATTTAGTCAATCAAAACAAAATTGGTTGTGTCATCAGTATGCACATCACATATTTTACAATACTGAGGACATGTTTTTTTGTGTAGCGTATTGCAAAAGTGGACAGCTACACACATCATGGTTCTTATGAAAAAATTCTCAAGTTTTAATAACACGTGCACATTCTTGTGAATAGCTATCGTTTGAATGCACCTCTTCTTCACAATCAGTACACTAGACTCCACTACGTGTCTCATGGGCTGAATGGGATGATAATTTTTCTAACTGAGTGGCCATTACTGCAATTTGGGCTTCAAGTAATAGGCTTACTCCTTTATCTATGCTCCTAACTGCTTATGCACATAGTTTTGCTTCCAAAGCCTCGTGCGGGTCAAAGAACATATTGTGTGATAATGCTCTTCAGAATGGTTTCAGAAATCCTCCTAAAAACTATTGCGCATATTAACTCTGATGAATGTTATAGGAAATCTTGGACACTAGGGTCTTAAAACATGCATCATATTCTCAAACACTCTCATCTAAACCTTGTTTAATATCTTTCAATGTGTTAATGTTTAACTGATCAAATTTAGGTATGTGAAATTCAACCAAGAAGGTGACGCACAATGCATCATAGTCCATTATTGTCTGGTGTGGATCATACTTCATATACCAACAATGTGTGTGGCCTTAAAGTGTTGTTACAAACTGGATAGCCTTCTAATCTGGGGTTGTTGTTCCTTTGGTTTTCAATAACAATTCACACTTATGCATGTGCTTCACATCATCTTCAACCCCCTATACTATGGTAGATAGAGTGACATCTCGTAGTAGATTTTTTTATTATTGTGGTGGTTGTTGAGGTTGGTGTGCTAGTTGTTGTTGTCTTTTTCTGGACTAGGGCTAGATCCTAAACGTGAGCCTCCACTAGGATTTCCTCTACGTGGGGAGGATTTGAGACTTCTGTTGTGACACAGGGACCTATATAAGTACTACCTTGTGTCCCTGTAGTAGTGATAAATTTCACACCAACCATTTGAACTATTATTCCACCTATAAGATTACTTCTAATGGACAATGTGTCACTTCTTTGTCCCGAATTCACACCTAATGGATTGCTCCCAAAAAGTCTACCTAAATACATGGGTCTCATTCCGTTGCCTTTATTTATTGTGGTTCCTATGCTGATATTAAAACATGCCTAATTGTATCTCTAAAACAACATGGTGATTCTTGGTTACCTTCCTTTTCAATGTCACTATGATGATCTTCTATAACAACTTCGAATCCCAAGCACCAAGCGCAAGGGCTTGGTTTGCAATTTGGGTCACATGCACACCAACGATTCTCATCCTTTCCTCAGACTCACTTTCATCATATGACGAAGGGGTCCTTCTGTTGCACTTCCCCAATATCTGGGGGACATGGTCTTGTAGTCCCTCACCTTCTGTAGGGTTCTCATCACTTCTACAGGCCCCATTCCTCTCATTCTTATCACTTCTTCAATGCCCTCTCTTGTGCATCATTATATCTACACAATATTTCTTCTTTAACTCTATCTTCTACTTGGACCAATGCAATCCTTCCCAAACCCGCTTCCTACCCACATGCGGTGGAATTTCAGCCTATCATAGGTAAGTTCTCCATCCCTAACTCAATCATAAAAATATTCGTCACTAAAGGTAGCACAAGTAAATATGATCCTCATATCTCGTGTAAAAATTAGAACTTTGCCTCCACTTTGCACACAAATACGTCAAAATCATGTACTCTAAGGTATAATTATGCAACACACCTTCCCACCAATGATATACAATTTGATTCCATGGTTCATCCAAATCAAAGAGTTCTATGTACTTATGTTGGATCCACACTAGCTTTTTCCCCACCAAACCCCCTATTATGTGCGTAAGCAACTAACCATTCATATAACTCTACTAGAAACAAATGGAAGAGTGAATCATATAATTAATCATATATAGTATCCTTCACCTATTTGTGTGTAATAAAATCCCATTCGGTGTTATATCTTCTTAGTGAATTCATCATGGTCGCCATACACCCAACGCTCAATATTCTCTAAGGACAATCAAAATTCCATATGTATGCCACATCTTGTAAGTAACAATAAAAGGTCATGACAACACAACAAAATGTTAAGAGTATAGTTTCCAACACTTTACAGGTTTGGGCGTATTGGCACTTCACTTAGACATATGTCTAAGAAATCATCTGAATCACACACAACCTCTGAGATCCTCCTTTGTTTGCTTGTCAAGATGTGGGTTATGTTCTTAACCATTATATTATGGATGAAAGATAATATAGCAATATGGTAACATCAACATCTAACAAAAAAGCTTAACATTCATTAAATTAAATGATCAATAACAGTATTTTTATCTTTATTACATCATGCAAATCTCTTTCGATTCTAAAAATCCATACACAATTGTCCATCATAAACACAATTCAATCTATTACATATACTCACTAATTACATCCATGTGTGCATCACTTAGTGCTGACACACATACTCTCACCATATAATTGTATACATTAGCACTCACATATCTATGTCTCTACTCACACACCCACTATAAAGATATGTGACGTGACACCTATTTATACACGGTGGGGACTTTCCCTTCACCACTTACATGCATTAATTCTAACAATAGATGTCCTAAATATAGGTTGCATGCCTATAACCCTTGTTTTAATCTTCAACATGTTTTATAAATAGTTCATGCTTTCATCCTATAATTAGCTTTTTCCATTCATGTTCTTCATCTATCTTGTGTGTTCTTTGCTTGTGGTTAGTACCCTATCTATTTCTAGATGTTCCTTATATGTTATGTCATCTCTACTTTTCTTATTTCTAGCCCTCACTGGGAATTCATCTAAGTCATGAACATGTATGTGCATGCATAGACCTTTTACACTAATCTCTTCATCCACCTTATGTGCATACCTTCTTCACATTAACTTATCTCTATCATTGTTCTCTTATTATGTGTTTGCTTTCATGTGTTCCTTTTGGTAATTCTTTTCAATTCATGTGCACCTTCCTACGAGCGGTACTTGTCTTTGTCCTCCGCGCATGGCTAGTACTTAGCCATTTTCTTTGCTCAACACACATTCTCGATCAAACTACCATAACCTTCTAAGTAGCACATGATATGAATATATAGGTATGATATCATTCCTCCCTTCATCCTTGTTTCTCCTATCTAAAACTTGACCAATGTTGTCATGTTAAATGTTTATCATGCAAAGTTTAAAATTTTGGTCATGAAAACCAAACCCACACTTAAAATTCCCTTTCCTGGTCAATGTAAAAATTTCCTTCGATCGGTATTTCAAGTTGTGTCACCCTCATTTTGATCAATACTAATATGTTAACATGATTTTCAAGTGTGTTTCTTGTGCATAGAAGAGTACCTAGATTGATTCTTGAAGTTACTGAGATCTAGGAAAGAATAGTGCTCTCAAATGCTTTAAAAGGGTTCTTTTTGGTATTTTTGTCACAAGAGGATCCCCTCGAAGCTAATCTGCAGGAAAAAACCCATCCGGAAGTTGTGCGGGAGAGTAATAAGATAATCCAAGGTGGTTTAGGAAGTTTCTTTGGATCTAAGAGAGGTCGTGAAAGTTTTAAGAAAAACCAAGTCTTTTTGGGCAAGGCACTGAGAAATGCATGTTTCAAAGGAGCTAGTCACCTTATTTGAAGGGTTTTAGTAGCCTTGTGAAGTGTTAGGAGACAATATCCTATGCATTGGAAATCTGGTAGAGCCTACTTCATGCTGTAATAATCAAGGATGAATTTTAGGGGTGTAAAAATGTGAAAACTTGTCCATCAGTGCAGCACAATAGTCTTTCTACAAGGTGGAACTTTCTCAAAGGGTTTAGAACACCTCATGAAGAGTTAATAGTTTAAGAAAAGGTAAAACTGGATAACATTAGACCCTCCCCATGGTCCATGTTTTGGATTTGTTCATACTCATTATGGACTCTAGTGGCAACTCAATTTCGTGACACACAAGCGTAGGAAAAAGTAGAGAGTAGAATGAAAAATAAAATTTCAAGTTGAATCAAGTCTTGAAAATGGTGTTAATTTATTTAGTGGGTCCTTTTGACTCAAAATCATATAAGGTTTTCCCTCCAAACTCCATGTATTTCTCTTAGGCCCGAAAAATTACTCATTAGTCTATTTTTCGTTTTGAGATTGATGACATCAGCATTCCAAGAAGCTTGGGCGGGGTTTTGAAGGCTTGATGTCCCTTGTCCCTTTTTCCTTTCATGAAAGGTGACATGGAGAACACCAAAATGTTCTCCCCTATGGAGGATTTGGTTTCGTCACTTAAGTGAAAACTTAAGATGTTAAAAAAAGATTATACTCACCTTAAGTTGGATTTTGACCACTTTTCATGATAGATAGACCCGTGGCGACCATTTGAACATGTGATGTCCCTTTTTCCCATTTTCCCAATTTCAAAGGAGACATGGGAGACACCAAAGTGTGCTCCTCCTATGGAGGTAACTTTTTTCACTTAAAAGTGACAACTTGGGTGTTAGAAACATGTTAAAAACTCACATTTTTCACCAAATACGGATCCATCCTCAAGAAAAAAGCACCCATGACACATTTTTTAGGGTTTTGTATCCCTTTTCCCATATTTTTAGGGTGCAACCACACCTCCAACATCCACCAAACCCAGGTTATCCATTTTGAATCTAAGTTGAGTTAAGGTGTGCAAATGGGAGGGAAAATAATTTTGAAAGGGGCAAAACCATTTTAATACAACACTTAACCATTTTTGAGCTCATTTTTTTATTTCCTCTCCTCCATTTCTTCTAGTATGTTGTTATGTTGCCAAAACTTCTTCAAACATCCTCCATGCCAAAATATTCTTTTACTTATATCTCCCAAACCCCATGTCTATTTTCCATGAGATTTTAACTGTAGATTCCTTGCAAAAATGCCTTTAAAAAGAGTATTTACATGCCTCCATTGATTTTATATATCATTTTCTAAAGACATTTGAAATTTTAAGCCAAAAAATATGTTTTCTCATATCTACAAAAACACAGCTACTAAAATCCTTTGAAATTTGTAGAAATCCTCACATTGCAAAACAGAAACTTTTGAGGCTGATTTTATTCCAATCCTACAGCGTGAAGATCTATTTCTGAAAATAATAAGCCTTCTTAAGCCTTTATGTCTATAAATAGTAAGTTTTGCAACAGTTCATTTTTAGAGTTTTCATTTCCCTTTGAACATCAAGGAAATTCAAAAGTGCCAAATTAAGCAACTTGCAACTAAAATGGAATTCTCAAAATAAGGCTTACTAAAAATAGTAAGTGTCGGGATGTTGGTTAAGAAACAAGGATGTTGAGCCTCTCATGTTGAAGAAAGTGTGGCTCGGGTGAAAGGGAAGCCCTCTCGGTTCCCTAAATTTGGTCTCAAAGTGATTCTCATCTCATCATATGGGTTGATTAAAAGTTGGAAGCTTTCTTCATTCAGTCTCTCTCCTTCACCCATCTCGGATCAAACGATTTGGTCGTATACTTCATTATGTGTCGCGGGTCACCATGGTCATTTGGTGACATGATCACCAAGATCATCCTGTGGGAGAAATTTTTCTTTATATGCACACCAGGTACATCAAATGTAAGAAAGATCAAAGAGACATGGCAGTGTTTCAGATATTAGAAGGTTTGTTCAAGTGGAAGAAGGCTTTTCTCATTGGTTTTAGTGGTCTACTAATCATGTTCTTCTCACCTCTTCTCTCAAAATAATTGATCGGGCTATGGAATTTGATCGTTTAGAGGAGTCCCCAAAGAGGAGGTTTTGAAAGACTCGGTGTGCTACGAGGCTTCGTCGAAGTTCGGGAAGTGGTCAAAGGATTAGGAGTTCACTAGAGTGTATCTCTATGAAGAAACTCAAAGCATTTTTATCAGTAATACTTCTACTTTGGAAACTTACAAAACCACACATTATTTTTCCTACTTCCAATTTAATTTAAAATGACAATTCTGAAAGCTAGTGAATGAATTCTAGTGCTTAGAACTACTTGCAGCAAATAAAAAATGAATAATTCAACACACAACACAATATTTTTATCTTGAAACCCCTAGATTGAGGGAAAACCAGTTGGGAAGGGAAATTGCTCTTTCTTCCCAGTATTATATTGGCCAATTCAAAAGAATATAGATTACAAGAAGTTTGAAAGAAGACAACAATGTTACTTCCACCCTCTCTACTTGTTTTCTCTACTCATACACCTTGCTTCTACAAATCAATTCCAGCACCAATGGTTTCTTTCTCACTTCTCCCATGAATGAATTCCTAATTCCACATGCTCCTCTTTTTTATAGCTTGCTTCATATGTCCTCCTGTGCATTAGAGAACATGAAGGGTTAAACAAGGAAGAGACACAGTATCTATGTTCTGAATCCGTGACTGTTTGTGGATGTATTATTTTTGTTTTATATAGTGACAGGACCACCAGTGAATGCATAGGGGTGGTTACACAACTTTCAGGGTGATTACGTAACCGTAGCTCTATAGAAAGCAATGGTTCATACCTTGACAGCTTTCTCCTTCTTCTGCTTATTTTCCCTTTTGATTCTAGTTGCTCTAATGAAGTGGTGTTTTCTGGATCCCTATGGATCACACCTCCCCTACTTAGGAGGATTTTGGTCCCACAAAACTTAGTGGGGGATTAGATGAGGAAACAATTCCCTCACTTTCTCCTTCGAGTACCATTGTGCCTGCCTTGGTGTTTTCCCCTTAAGCCCAATTTTCCAAGACTCATGTGGAACTCTCATTGTTTCCTTGATCTTTTGTTACAACATTACATCCTCCTCCAACTCGCCTCATGAATCCAAGATGCAATCCTCTATAGAAGGTAGCAACTAACATTATTCTTCTTCATCAAGCATAGATGGCTCATATAGGTGCACGTTCGCACAATTTACTACTTATTACATCCGCATGAAGTGTGGAAAATCAAGTCTAAAGGCATTTTCTCCAACCTACTCGATTATAGTGAAGGGTCCATACTTTTGTAATGGCTAGAGTTTCCTTGTTTGACCTTATAGTATCTCCTTACTCAAATATAGCCAAAACTTATCTCCACTAACATGAAGTATGTGTTCTCTATGATGTTCATTGTCCCTAGCCTTGTACTTGGCTTGAGACTTATCCAATGATGACCAATTATAGAATGCTTTGAAACCCACCTAGAGTTTTTCAATGCTTATATTTTGATGTAACTTGGGGCAAATTACACATTTCAAATTTTCCCCGAGACATATTTTTAAATTTTTCACCTATCAAACATTACTAATTTAACAACAAAATCTATTTTTGGGTCCATTAATCGGTGCCCTTATCCATGTCTATCCCATCCACCAAGATTGCTTCCTCATACTCTAGTCATGGCCTTTGATGTCACTAAAAACAGTTAACTCAATGATCAAAAATCTTAAATTTTCTAATGATGTGAGAAATGAAAGGTTTGAGCTCTTATTTATTGATTTCAAACCAAATTTGAAATCTTTGAATATTCATGCCTAGATTCCATAAAATCACCATATCTTTGCAATTGTAGCTTTGTGAGACATTCTAAAAGAAACATCTTGACAATCATAGTGCATAGAATTTGAGGTATGTTATGCGTTATTTTCTTTAAAATTCAAAAATCATCTATTTTCCAAGCCTATGGCATTGAACCCATTAATCATCTTCACACCTTTCATACTTATCACCCTTATTTTACCATTTTTGTATGTTGTTAGAATGGTTGTTTCCCATTGATTTACTAGCTAACAACTCATTTAGGATTCCTAGTCCTATTGTTATGACACACCTATTACCTTTGTAGTCATTTTTATACCCTTGGAACAACATCCTAATCCCATCCGCATCATCCTATCACCCGGTGGGCATTGGGCGCTCACCCGAGGCATGCGCAAATGCCAAGCCCTCCTTTATGTGAGTTTTGTGAGAATACATACCCTAGTGACATAAGCTTAGATGCAAGAAGGGAAAGAACCATGCATTCATTCTAAGAGTCTTAGGATGAGTTACTATATAAATGCATCCATTCAGATAGCAAAAGAGAAGTATCAAAAAAATATAGATATGATTCATGAAAAAAGTAAATTCACTAGGGTTTGTGCCCATGAACAACATATATACTTAAGAACAAAACCTTATATTCATGTTAACAAGTTCAATAACCACATTACATTCATTAAGGCCATAACATGCCAATATAACAATGCAGATCAGAGTCATGCATTAGGAACCTGAATTATGCACATTATAGAACTGGTTACAGACTCATCTCTCTAAATATGCCATCACTCCTATAGTTCTCCTAATCTTAACCCAAATGATCATTCATTATTCCTACAGAGCTTCGTCTATCCAGCGGTATATGATGTCACTCTTGGTGTCCCTTTTCTTCTACCTAAGCATATCTATATATAGCTTTAGTCTCCACGCAATGCCTTTCTCGAGGTAACAGATCGGTTACCAAGTGTCCAAGTGGTCCTCCAATGGAGTATGTTTCCTTTGATATGAGCTCTCCACTCTTTGCGCAATGGTGTCTTTCTCGATCCTTCCATCGCATACATGGAATATTCCTTTCTTGGCCATCAAAGCTACCCGGCTCACACCTTATCCACTCCACATGCTAGACAAAGTCACGCTTTTCTTATGTGCTACCTGAACGCTGAATATGGATAAGTCACAAAACTCTTGTTTTCCTTGTGCGCATGCGCTATGTGTTCTAAGCTAAACCATGCTAGAACCACCCCCATGTGCACCTTCAACTTGTGCATCCTTCTTCATATAGGTGTCGCGCGCCCACACACCTTCTTATACTCAGCCATTATTTTGAGGCCCAACATCACCCCACACTATGCATGTTCTTTGTCCTTGAAACACTTCTCTTCAAAGAATTTCAGGTTTTGAATAATGGGAAAAAGAATGAAGGAATGAAGAATTGGGATAAAGAATGAAAGAATGGGCGAAAGAAAACAATGCTTAATTTTGGGGAAATCCTTCCCTATTTTTGCCTCTATCTTTTCCCAGGACATCAACCTCACTTTGTGCTTTCTGACAGAGGTCTCCAACTAGGGTGCTCACCCCCTCAAAACTTAGTTCCTCCCCTTTAGCACTCATTGTCTCAACAGTTCTCTCCAATTGTTTTCCCAAGTCATCAAGTACATCCATCATGCGGGTGATCTAGGGGTATAATTCCTTTAGCCATCTTTTGATCGAGCCTCACAAGGTCTCAATAGCTTCTGACTTATTTTCTACCTCATCCAGGATTTTATCCCTTTCTGATTTGTTCCCCTTATTCTTCTCTTGAAACTCCTTGAGTTCTATTTCATGTGTAGCGACCAGGATGTTTGTCACTATATCTCTATCAACGCAATTGTCATATGCATCTTCAACAACTTACACGGTGACCTTTACCTCTGCAAGGAGTTTGGTATATCGAGCAATGATCTCGACAACCTTCACTTCTCTTCCTTTTCTTGGCATGCCAATGCCTCTTTTACAGATTCTAAAGTGAGTGGTCATCTTTCCATCATAAGGATTCGAGTCAAATTTTCCAAACATTGCAAGGCTGGTTCATATTTTTTCTCAGGTGGCACTAGTTCGGTATGCTTTAAAACAATGGCATATGTAATCATCTCCACCTTTTTAGAGACTTTGTGTACCTTTTCTTTCTCTTCCTTCAGTTTGTGCCTTAATTACACACTGATAAGTTCTTCTTGCTTCAAGTATTTTCTCTTCTCAACAAGCTCCTCTTTTTCTTCTCTAATTCCTCCTCCATGAATCTCACTCTATCATTTCTTTTGAATAGTCTGGCCTCAATCTCAATTGAAATTTTGTTGAGCACATTACAAACCTACTCATATGACAATTGTTGAGCATTCACTAAGGGATTTACCCCTTTCATCTCTCGGAACCTTCATCAGCACTCTCTAACTTACTTCAAACTTAGGTTCATCCATGTGGGACTCGAATGCCCAAGATAGCATCTTTCTGGTTCGTGGATATGTGCCTTCTTCATCAAACAAAGTCATAGCCAAGAGTTGTTCTGTTGGTATGATGCTCTGAAGCATGCACATATCACCTTGCTTGGATCATTAATGTAGCCCATCCCTTGCCCTTGTGTTGCCATTACGCCCTTCCCACCTATTCATGCAGCCTTTGGGAAGCTTACCGCCAAATTGGGATTCCCACCCATGCTGCCATATTCTTTCCCAACGCTCTCTTCTTCCATTTCCTTCAAAATTTCATCTGCACTCCACTCTAACTCCTACTCCACCAAGTCCTTAATGATGCCCGATACTTCTCTTTCTATGTCTTCTTCCACTTGTTCCTTGGTGAGGCTTGGGGTTCTCGATTTTTGGTGCTTACCTCTTCGCTCACCCCCTTTCCTTGATCATATGTTTCCTCATCATTCTTCTCTTCGTCTTCCTCCTCCTCATAGTCATGTACATTATATACTAGATGGTCGTGAGCTCCTTAGGCTCATCATCATCCTTGTTGCCAATGTAGGCCTCTAGGCTCTTTGTTTCCTCCGAGTCTTCCTTTTCTACCACCTTCTAGCTTCTTCCTAACTGGTGATTCTAGTATAGGAGATTCTTCCTTCTCTTTCTCCTTAATAGGTGACATCTTCCTTAGTGATTCTTCATGTGTGAGGGGCCCTTCATGCTTTGGCACCTCTTCTTTTAGGGTCTTTTCCTTGACTAGGGACTTCTTCCTATACGCGCGTAAGTGCTAGGCTTAGCACTTGCTTCCACACCCACAGATTATGTTGTTTGCACACTTGGTGCCTTCTTCTCCTACACCTCTTCTATTTCCCTCTTCTTCAGCGTGGACTTTTTCCTCCCTGTGGGGTCTTCTAGAATGGAGACATCACTCTCCAGATAGGTATCTTTCTCAAACTTAGGCCTTATGCGCAGATATACCCTTGCTGCAGCCCTTTCGGTGATTGGAAGTGTTATTGGCTTCATCATATGTACTTCGTGGGAGACATACTTTTCCACATATGCACGCTTCTTAGAGTATACAAAATTCTGGTGCAGCTTGCAGTGTTCTTGTTCTACCTCACTGAGGTCAAACCTTAGCCTTTTGGCCTCCTTGAAGCGATTGACCCCTGCTTTGAAGTATTGTGTGGTGAAGAAGAAGGGTAGCTTGCACCATGGACTCTTAGTCCCATTTTTCAATGTAAACTTGCCAATGTAGAAATGTTGATATACTAAAAATCTACCTCTCTATCCACGAGCATGAGCAATTACTCAGGGATCCTCCACTCTACCCCGAATGCATCGTGTATTCACTTGTACCACTTTTCTAGGTGCGCCTTGTGAGCGGCCATCATGGTCTCACAAGTATATTTCTCAAACCTTTTCACGGGTGAGGGATTGTCTTCTAGATACTCCCATACAAACTTCTCTGGCCCATTAGGCACTCCAATCTCTCGAGAAGATGATGGTGAGGAGAATTTTGTCGAATAGTATCTTTTCTCCTTCATGCGCGCTACTTATGATCTCATCCGCAATAAAGGTGGACAAGTTATAGACGGTCCCTTTTGAGATCTTCTAGCATACATTTAACCATGCCTTGTTTACTTGTGTCCATATTTCTTGATCATTAAGCTTGGTGACTAAGCACATGCCCATCCTCATAATAGGGTTAGGGATTTTTGTGATGTCAAAGTACCATGAACCCTTTTTGTAGTCATAAGCCTCCACAGTTTCCTTAATGGCCTCCTTATCATCCAAGTCATCATCTATGGATTCTCTTCACAATTCAAGCTAGTGAACTTGGATATAAATTGAGGGGTTATCCACATCTTGCGGCCTACAAAAATAGAAGTGGTCTTCATGTACGCATGACATCAACCACTGATATAGCTGCTTGGGCTTGCCAAAATAAGGCAACTCATATAGTTGCAACAGCCCTACCTTCTCTAACTTTACCTTTACTTTGTCATTATTTATCGGCATTTCGTCCAGTGTCCTCTTGTTAGTTGAAAGAACTAGTTCCAATGCCATTTCTTTCTCGGTAGTTCTTGTGCAATGTTTGTAATTTCTCATGGTCATTTGTCTCAATTGTGACACCCACTCTTTCCCCAACAATACTCCATATTGGTACTATTTTTGCATACCATTCTTCATTGGAGCTAATGATGGCAGCGGTTTGCTTTCCTTTTCCCTTTCCCTTCTATTTCTTTGGTGAAACGATCACCTTCTTTGGTGTCATGTTTTCTTGTCGGGTTACAACCTAAATCCCTCCTTCTTTCTCTAATCTACTACTCTTCTCAACTCTAAGGCTCCACTCTATGAAGAATCCTCCTTCCTTCCGTGCCCTAGCTGCCAAACCCTAACTAGGAACAACTTCTTCCACAAGACAACATATTCTGAAAAGAACTCTCCCCACGCCCATGTACTCTTTCCACTCGGTTCACAGATCGATCTAGTTGCACAATTTATGATTCTTCTTCCTTTGCACAAAATCTCTCTAGATGCCCTAGTTCACAAGAGCTCTAACTTCACAAAAGCAAGGTAAATAATAACGTTCTCGACTTCATACTTATAGTTTTTCTCCTCTCCAACAATAAATGCTATACCACCTACCGACGTAATTAGCATTAAATGTAGCTTTTTCCACTAGGTCGACCTTAACCGCCCTTACCTACATGCATAATCCTACACAAAAACCTCTCTACAACCTTCTGGCACGCAAAAATCCAATCTAACCGAAGACTCTTACGTGCGTGTGTCTCAAACCAAGCAAAAGGCACTTCTTCTATCCTTTACCTAATTTTTGTCCTTGTTTACCTCATGTTTGTTCCTGCTTTCTTCATCCTTTGTATGTGGTCTTTGTTACAGCCTTCTTGACACCATAATTCATTATCCATCATTTCCCCACATGCTTTCTCAATCTTACACGCTTCCTTCTACTGGGCCATTCAAATTTTACTACTAGCTTATACTTTACTTTGCACTACTCCACCCCACACTAAAACAAATGTGCGGTCCTCTGTGCATACACAACCTTAGAAAAATAATGTGGTTGTCAGTGCACAAGGCAAAAACAACACAAATAGAAAGGAATAATCAATGAGAGAGGAAAACACAAGAAAGGAATAGCACAAAGGGAAATCCTAAGCTAATCTGAAATACTATCTTATTTACAAACACGAGGAAGGATTATTTATAGTAGGGCTTCAACCTACTCCCATTGAAATGGCCAGGTAACTTCCTCCCATCCAAACATTGAATCGACTAAGCGCCTAAACCAAGGATGTATGAGATGATGTAAGGGCCCAACCAATGGACTTTCAACTTCCCAAGATGGCACGATACTTGGAATCATATAACAATGAACCATCTTCCCAATCTCAAACTACTTGTTTTGATATGACGATCATGCCATGTCTTTTCTCTAGATTTTTTAGTCTTCTAACTCCATCTAGCAAGTGATCATCTCTCGTCTAACTGCATCAACTTATTGATCCTTTCTTCGAGCACTTGGTCATCAGCCAATCCTCCTGTGCATGCTATACGCAGTGATGGTAACATGAATTCAACTGGAAAAATGGCCTCCACGCCAAACACCAACTGACACAGTGTGGCCTTGTTCAATATTTTGTAGGCTATCATGTATACCCATAGAACGGCTAAAACTTTGTCATCCCAATCTTGTCTTCTGACGTCACATATCTTGGTCAACATGTGACTTAGTATTTTTTAAATGCCTCAAGAATTCCATTCACTTGAGGGTGATAAGGGGTGGTCTTGTGATGGGGCACCATAAGTTCTCGCTAACATAATCATGATCGTTTCATTCGAAAATGTGTACCTCTATCACTTGTCAAGCTTAGAGGACATACATACCTTACCGATTATGTTCTCCCATAAAAATCTATCGTTTTCATTATAGTACAATCCTTTGTAAGTGCTTCCTCTACCCATCTTGTCAAGTAATCAGTGCAAGTAATGATATATCACGAACCAGTCCTTCATATGGCTGGCAAAATTGGCCCTACAAATTCAATTTCCCATTTTCTAAATGGTTCAACATTGGCTATTGATTGCAAAGGCATTTCCTCCCTCTTTCCAAGTTTTCTGAAGGTGCTTGCAATGGTCACATTCCTTGCAAAACTCAATACAATCTTGGAAGATGGTTTCCCACCAAAGCCCTTCTATTAGAATCTTCCACGTGGTAGAATTTCTTACATAGTGTCCTCCTGCAATCCCACCATGTACTTCCTCCATAATTTCCATGCACTCATGTTCCAATACGCATTAGCACAGAACCTCATCACATCCTAACTTATACAGATATCCACTAATCAACATGTAGGGTGTGGTGCGTATTGCTAACTATTTTCTCTCCAAAGCCTTCATCACATTCGGTGCCACACCAATTTTCAAGAATATAGTGTTATCTTCCAAGTCCGAGGGTGTGCACCGAACCTAAATAGTTGTGTTTCTGGTATGGTATCCTCAATGCTTGTGCATCCTCCCCCCGATTCAATCCTTAATAAGCTGGTCGTGCCCCGAATTTCTCTTCCTTGGTTTTACAACCACCGTGAACTCAAACTCTTGGAATAATAGGACCCAATGGCATATGTGCCCTCTGTAAATGGGCTTGTTCACCAAGTATTTTGACGCCCATGTAGTCTCAGGTAGAATATAAAAGGTGTTGCCAAAGATATACTGTCTAAACTTTGCAATGCATAGATCATTGATAGTGCCTCACACTCAATAGTGGTATAATTATGGTCTCTACCGTGTCAACTTCCTACTTGAAAAACACAAAGGTGATCAATAATCCCTCACTAGGTTATGTTAGTACTTGATCCCATGGTTGTTCCTGAGCCATCAACATGTACATGGAAAGGCTTATCCTAACAAGGAAAACGTAATATGGTCACAGTGACAAGTCTATCCTTCAAAGTGTCAAATGCCTTCTGATTGTGCCTCTCCCAATGAAAGGTACTCTTGTGCTTTATTAATTCCTCCAAGGGCATGGAAATCTTGGCATACCCCTTGATGAATTTCTTGTAGTACCTCGTATGTCCAAGGAATCCACACATTGTGCTTTGACTAGTAGGCTCCCCCAATCCCATAATAACTGCAACTTTGGCGGGATCCACTAGTAGGCCTTCCTTACATATAATATGTCCCAACAGGGTTCCAAATGGAGTAGCAAAGACACATTTCTTAATGTTGAGGGATATCCTCAACTTCTAACATCTCTCAAACATCAGCCTCAAATTGTCACAATGGTATTTTACCAGCCCATACACCATCCAGTCATCTAGGTAGACTTGAAGAAATTTATGGATAAAGTCCTGGAATACTTGTACCACGATGCACAAGAACACAGCAAGTGCATTCTTTAATCCAAAAGTCATGACCGTATAGGCAAAGTTTCCCCACTCAGTGGTGAAATTTGTCTTTCTCTAGTCTTCCTTGCAATCCTAACTTGGTGATACGCTGAGAACCCATCTGTGAAAGAGTAGACCTCGCGCCCAGCTACTACCTCTAGAATCTCTTCAATAAAGGGGTTTAGGAAAGGATAAATGCCACATACTACATTCAGGTCCATGTAGTCCACACAGATCCCTATTCTTGCATCCTTTTTATACTTATGACCATTAGACTTATCTATTTTGATTCCTCCATAGCCACAAGGATACCACCAGGATGTTATCATATTGTTTATTTCTTCCTTGACCCGTAAGCACAAATTCAGATTCATCTGATAAGGCCTCTTCCAAATCGGGCATGCACCTTCCTTCAACTTGATCCTCATCTCCCCAATGAATGGTGGATGCCTTTAATTTCATGTTACCCACGAAGGAAAAATCTTGGAACTCATAGCGCAATGTATCAATGACCTTTGAAACTTCTTTTTCCGACCAATAGTCCCCAATGATAGCTTCCTTAGGTTATGTCTTTGTCCCAATGTTAACCTTATTTATTTTCAAGGGCTCATGGTAGGTGTGTGCTCACTCATCAACATTATCTATGACTTCATGTGTACCTTTAGAATGGTTAGCATCCAAACTTTCCATTTCCTCACCATCTACTACATAGACCATTTTTCCTTTTTCCTTTTCAATGCACGTGCACTCAAGCTATATTTCTTGATTCTTCTTCATTGAGATGCGTCTCCAAACAAGGCTCACCCAGCAACTCCAGTAGCCTATCTTTTTCCATAGCACTATCTCCCATTGTAAGGCACTTGACAACTTGTAATGCCTTATCCAATGATGGCTTGGTACTCTAATACTCAAAATATTCAACCGAGATCAATCGTAAACTCTCCTCGATTCACTTCCTCGATGGAGTGTCTCGAATGGATATACCATGCACGCACACAACCCTGTAAGGTGGAATATAACTTATGCACCCATAACGAAGGTGGTAACGCTTATGTGCCCTCCATCTAGGCCTTCTCACAAGCTTGGATATGGAACGAGGTGGGTTTCTTTCCATGGTAGTCCTATATGACATTGGGTGCATTACTTCTAGAGAACCTTACAAAAAATGTGACTCTTACCTTGTGCCATTCTAGGAGACTCTCACGATGTGTTGCCCACTAACACGGTGCAGTCCTGAGCAAGTTATAACTAAGCATGTTTCTCCTCTTGTCTTCATTTTTCCAATGAGCCTCCATTTCTTGTAATAAATCATCAGAGCTTGCCCCTCCGGAGTAACTTGGTAGCTTCTTTCTTTCTAGGTGCTTGACTGAGCACGCCTTCATCACCCTTATTATAGATCCTCTCAATTATTTCCCAATCAACTCATAAGTATCGTGCCCGATTTTCACATGCTATGCTAGTTGTATCACTTATCGACCGAGCATCTTCAAATTAGATGACTCCTTCATGAGGATGAATTACCTCGGATATTTGATGGAGCGTACATAGATTCTTTTGAGGACTTCCTCTCCTAAGGGCTCAAAGGTATAAGGTGATGATTTTCCATTTGTCAAGGGGATGATGAACCGTTCCTCCTTGTTCTCAAAACTTACATACCCCTTGTTAAACCGCAAGTCAACATTGTTCTTGTAACACCAAGGGTGCCCAAGTAATGTTAGGAAATTATCCGCCTCGGTGAGCGATAAGACTTCAAAGTCCCCAGTGAACTTGGCCCCTTGAATAGTGATAACTGCATCTTTCAAGACTCCAATGGGAATTTCCTTTGTCTTGTTCACCATATACAATTCATTCGAAGATGTCATGCATCTAAGGTGATAACATTGACCTCCGCTCTTGTGTCAATGAGGATATTGCTCAGAAGCCACCCATCAACAACTGCATTCAATGTAATCTCCTTATCATAGTCAAGGCTATGAGGAGGAAGGTTTGCATGCAAAACCTACCTTTTGCACTCAACTTCGGCTTTTGGTACTTTCTCTCGTAGTCACTCTCCTAGTAAGGGAATAATATTGTCCTCCCTTAACATTTTACACACTTCCCTGACCTCATCCAAATCCTTCTGCGGATCCTCGACATTCTTCCTTTGCTCCAACTTCCTTGACTATTCCTTTAGACATTGGATTTCCCCTTGCAAACTTTGAATCGCATCCATATTATTTTGATACACTTCCTTCTGATGAGTAGGGTCTAGAAACTTCCCATGTACCACTTCTTCCCTAACAACAAGTTTTTGTCTTGGCATCTCCTCGGCGTGTGCGGCCTCTACCCGCGTCATCACTAGTACAGTTTCTAATCCTCGACTCACGTGCCACTCTCAGCATCCATTGTGGGTCGGCCTTTTTTATGCTCACCATCCCAAAGGTGCCTTTGTCTTTCTAGTGTTTTTGGCTCATGTGCTCAAAAACTTGGGCCACTCCTCGTACTTACGTTTCTTTCCGCACTACGAGCACCGCAATAGATCAAGACACTCGTGCTTATAATGCTTTGTAAACCCACGCTTATAACAGTTCCTCATGAGAACTCACCTCTTCCTTCGTCGTGGTTACTATGACCATGAGAACCTCTATGAAAACCTCTTCCACGCACTCCTCCATCTGTGCACCCTTCATAGTGGCGATCATCATCCTTAGAATTGCTTACAAGGCTAGTCTGGCGCACACCAATATCAATAACATCATGAATCTGGTCAATTAGTCTGCAATCCTTGGTATCATGGGTTGTAGAGGTATAGATCTTGCAATAACAAGACACATTTTTACGGATCACATGTTGTAGTAGAGGACATTTATTTGCATCATGATCCCCATGGAAAATATCACAGTCTACCGACATGGCGCGTACCGACTTCCGAGGGAAACTATGCTTTGCATGCCCTTCCACTTCACAGTATGTACACAAAAGACCACTACAAATCTCATGTGTTGAATTTGTAACTAGCTTCTCTAACTGCTTGGCCATTGCAGAAATTTGAGCCTCTAGGAAAGGGCTAACACCAAGATGTTGGCTCCCAAATTTCAAAGCATGTAGGGTAACTTCCAAGGCCTCACGTGGGTCTCAGTGAAATTTTTGTGTGATAATGCCCTTCGAACGGTGTTATCAATCCTCCAAAAACCATTGAGCATGTTGAGAAGGGTTAATGTCATAGAATAGTTTTGACAAGGGAGTCTTGAACCATGTGTCATACTCTCGCACACTCTCTGTCATTCCTTGTTGGATCTTCTTCGAGTGTTGATGCTATTTTGCTCAAATTCGGGGATATGGAACACTTTGTTAAGAAGGTATTCTTCAACACGATGTAATATACCACCATCCGATGTGGGTCATACTTCTTATACCATTTGTGCACGCACCCTTGCAACATCGTTGCAAACTGACTTGTTTTTCTCTATGGGGTAGTGATTCCTTTCGCGCACCATAGTAATTCACACTTGTGGACATGCTCTGTAGCATCCTCAATACCCCTATAGTCCAAGTAAGTGCAAAGAAATATCAAAAAATACTTATGGAGGTGATTACGGCCCTTGTCCTCTTGATCCAGAGCTTTGGTTTCCTCCAGTGTTTCCTCCTCCACTAGATCCACTGGATCCACCAGTGTCTTATTCCTCCTAATCGGCCAGATCCACCTCTAGTGCCGAAAAATGGCTCAAGTGGTTACACCTAGTGTTCCCAATGTCCCACTGAACTCCGTCCGATGGTTTGTGATATTGTCTCGCTACCAATTGTGTGTCCCGCACCACTTCTAGACGTGATACCCAAACCTTGTGTATTTGCACCTTGTCCAAAAATTCCTCCAAATACGGGAATGGTTTGTGCAGCCATGGATGTCCCGAATGAGAAATTATATCTCCTAGACATAGATCAGTTGCTTCCACCGATACTAACTGGATTAGCAATACTTTTTCATTGATCTGGAAAACCAAGCATCAAGGTTTGGTTACTAGGTGGGTTCAGATGCACACCAACGGTTCTCCTTTCTCCATGCGACGAACTCTCATCAAAAGATGAAGGGGCTTATCTCCCATGATTACTAAGATGGGGTAGCACAGATCGCCTGTGCTCCACGTCCTATGTGTGAACCTCAACTCCTCCACACAACATTTGCCTCCATAGATCCATCACACCTGCAACCTCACATTTTCTAGTCATCTCCCTTTTAGGAGCTTCACTATATTTGAGTCGTCTCTCTTCTCTTTCTTTTTTAGCCACAATCTCTGTCATCTTCCACCACCCTAGCTTCCTCGCCCAAGGCTTAGAGAAACTTAGCCGGCCATAGAGAATGCCTCTAAACTTAGGGTAATGATCAAGATCTTCATAGCCAAAGGGGTAAAGACGTAAAAATAATCCTCTGGGCTCCCTCAAAAACTTGAACTCAACAACCTCTCGGGAAAGAATACATAGAAATGGTGTATTCCAAAGTATAACTAGTCAGAATCCTTTCCACCAGTGATCAACAACACGCATCCAAGTTAGATCTCGCATCCTATAGCCTATGGTAATCATCTTTGGTCCATACATGATCTATAATACCATCTCGATCTGGATGCATATGCTAAAATGCATTCATATATTTCTACCGGAAAATAGCAAAATAACGTCTTGTACAACTCATGGTATAGGTTCTCTTCTACCTATATACGTGCATCGAACTCAGTCCAAGTGTTGAATCTTTGAATAAACGCTTCCTCCGAGCTCTTGAACCATGCTTCAACAATTTCCAAGGTTAGATGTTTGGTTATCATGCATCATAGGGACTAAGATGTATGCCATTTCTCACAAAGAACTTCGGAAAGAGGTCCCGCAACGGAACCAAGATTTAGTCTTTTTATACCCTTAGAACAACAAATCTATAATCCCATACGCGTCACCTATCACCCAAGAGCCTTTGGATGCTCACCCAAGGCATGCGTGGGTGCCGAACCCCTCCTTTATGTGATTTTTGTGAGAATACATCCCCTACTAGACATAAGCTTAGATGCAAGAAGGGAAAGAACTATGCATTCATTCTAAGAGTCTTAGGATGAGTTACTCTATAAATGCATCCATTCAGATAACATGATAGAAGTATCAAACAAAATGTAGATTTGATTCATGACAAAAGGAAATGCACTAGGGTTTGTGCCCATGAAAAACATATATACTTTAGAACAAAACCTTATATTCATGTTAACAATTTCAATAACCACATTACATTCATTAAGGCCATAACAGGCCAATATAATAATGCAAACTAATCATGCATCAGGAACCTGAACTATGCACATTACAAAATTGGTTACAGACCCATCCCTCTAAATATGTCATCACTCCTACGGTTCTCCTAATCCCAACCCAAAGGATCCTTCATTATTCTTGTAGAGATTCACCTATCCAACGCTATATGATGCCACTCTTAGTGTCCTTTTTCTTCTACCTAAGCATCTCTATATATAGTTTAGTCTCCACCGCAATGCCAATCGAGGGAACAGATCGATTGCCAAGTGTCCAAGTGGTCCTCCAATGGAGCATGCTTCCTTTGATCCGAGCTCTCCACTCTTTGTACAATGATGTCTTTCTGGATCCTTCCATCACATGCATGGAATATTCCTTTCTTAAGCATCAAGTTGTCAAGCTGGCACCTTATCCACTACACATGCTAGACAGGTCACACTTTTCTCGTGTCTTTATCTGAATGCTGAATATGGCTAAGTCCCTAAACTCTTGTTTTTCCTTACGCATGCACACCGTGTGTTCTGCTAAACCCTGCTAGAACCTTTCCTTGTCCACCATCTACCCTCATGCCCACGTACCTTCTTATACTTAGAAAATACTCGAGGCCCAACAACCTTTCATAGACTATCTCTACCTTACCTAGTCTTCTTCTTCAAGCATGTCCTAGCACGCTCCCATGATCTCCCTTTACTTTGTATTTACTTACTTATTTTACTAATTTTTCATCCATTATTTTTCTTCAATCTTTATCATTTTGGTTCTCTTAACAAATCTGCACCCACCATGGTTGACACATGAGACTCATTGCATATTTGAATTGAGGGAAAGGTAAGCATCAAGTAAGTATATTTCATTTGGACTTCATACTTTTATCATTTATTTTTATTTCATTTACAATCATTTCATTTTGATTTTTGTGTACCATGTTTATTTCTTGAAGACCATTTCGTGTTACACTATTATGACATGCAATGATCTTTTCTTGGGGAAAATGTATGCCCCTTATTTTCACTCTTACTAATGATTTCTCTTTGCAAGTTTTTGGGACATAAATCTTTTGGCACTCCTACCTTAAGGAGCATCACCAAGAGTAGGGTTGGGTTGATAGATTCATTGTGTGTGGCATCACCATAGTATTCCCTAGCATGTCTTACTACCCTTTTAGTACCTCCTTACTTCCTTTCTAAAACTCTTATGGCATTATTGTGACCTTCTTACTACCTCCTCAAGATTATCACATTAGCACCTACTTATAACACCTTCGATCACCTTCATACATGTCTCATTTTATTGTTTTACCTTCATGTTCTTTCCCATGTACCTTTTTATGAGTTGTTTATAGGGTCACCACTATCGAGAAAGCCATTTTTATAGCTGATAACATCGAAGACGACTAAAAGATATTGTGACTTCAATTTTATATCCCTATATAAGGGTGTCATTGTTTTTTGTTTCTCTAATAACATCGTCACATGGCTTTCCCTACATTTTCTCCTAAATCTACCCTTAAAGGTTTTAAGAGAATTAGGGTTTAGTGGAGCCTATACTTGGTGATCTACTTTGGAGCATTAGGTTATTAAGAGCTACACCAAGAAGGTTTATCAAGTCTTTAAAGTCCTCAATTGTGTTATACTTAGGTCTTTGTTGTCATGCAAAATGTGCAACATGAAAAATTGAAACTTTTCAATATGATAACCAAGCCCATAATTGAAAACTATGATTATCGATCACAATGCATCCTTCCTCTGGCCATCTTGTCTTCAGTCCCACACTTATCTATGCTTAGAGGAAAGTGTTAACAATATTATTAAGTGTGTTTCATTGTGCATGGAAGAGTTCCTAATGTGGTTGATGAACTCATTCAGTTTTGATGAAAGACAACTTCCTCTAGAGGCCTAAAAAGACCATTTTTGGCCATTCTCAGCTAATCAAACACCCTCCAAAAGCATTTAGGGAAAATCTAAAGCATCTAAGGGTGATGTTGAAGAACATTAAAGGTGTCCAAGGAAATTTAGGAAAATTTGGGGAAGAAAATTTGATTCATAAACAATATGTTCAACATCGGGTAATTCATGGATAGGGAATGAAAGCTCAAACTATGTAAGCTACTTTATATGGATAATTCAGGGAGTTCTAGAAGGAGTTAATAATAAAAAAAAAGGCATCAAAAAGCTATTCGAATTCTCTACAAGGTGGAAATATCAACTTTTCTCCTAGGATCAAATATTTCCTGAGATAGTTCAAAACTTAGTAGTTTCCCCTCTTCGTTCAAGATGGTATAGGTCCTAATTTTTGAATTACATGAATAATTGGGTCTCAATAATGGTTCCATTGATCTTATCAGGTGTTTTGGATTCAAAATCGTATATTTTTTACCCCAAAAAACTTTCCTAAGCTTCTGAGGTGAAAACATCAGTTCGAGTGTCTCAGTTTGGACATACAAAGCAAAATATGCTTTCCTAATTTGGCTAAGTCACACTTTGGACTCCTAGCTGCCCCAGTGTGTCCCCTCTATCCCATAAGGTATATGGGGTACAAAAAAATGCTACCCACTTCATTCATTTATCCTCTAGTCACCATGCGACCATCTTCAATCCCTATAGAGCTCACTTTCAACCCCTCACTCTCTCAAGCCACACTTTGGACACCCATGTGTCCCCTTTATCCCCTTTGTCCCCAAGGGGATAAGGGGGACATAAAAGTGTGACCTCACCCTCCGATGCATTTTTCCTAACTCTTTTCAGGTTGGTATGGTCAAATGTGAGCTGAAAACACATGGAAATTTCATCAACTCTCCATCTCTCTGAAACTTGTCATTTTTCAAGAAAATTGGTGTTGATTTCCCTTTCGACCTCCATTAATGATCAAACATGCTAAAGCATAAAACTTCAACAAAATACTTTTTTGATTCTACAGAGATTCGATGGGCAAAAATTCTCAAAATTTAGAGAAGAGAATCTTGGAGAAAAACACATAATTTCAAGACCATTTTTGTTGAACTCAACACCTATAAGTGTCATTTCTAAAAATAGCAAGTGTTCATGACTGGGAATGTCTAAAAATAGTAAGTTTCCAAAAGGATGAATTCTCAACATCCACAACATCTCAAACAAGCAAGAAACATCGACGGTGAAAATTGTGAAAACTTGCTAAAAATAACAGTCCTAGATAAGACCTGCTAAAAATAGTAAGTCTTGTAATTGAGCTCAAAAAGTTGTGGCAAATCCTATTTTTCCTAACCCATTGGTTTTTTTAATCATCACAAGGTCGGGAAGTTGTCTCATGGTCCAAAAAGGAAAGAAACCCTGCATGCTCATAAAGTATCATTCCCGAGGTGATCCAACATGGCACAGTTGATGCAAGAAGTTGGATGGTCTAGATCATCCTAATTATGGCAAAGAGATTCATCCTAGTTGAATCCATTCATGAAAGGGACATCATGTGGATCACACTATGACAAGGAACAGATCATGGTGTCAATGTGTGTAAAGGATAATTACTTAGACAACAGGTGCAATCAAGAAAATCACAAGGTATGTGAAGGATCTGAAACATCAAGAGCTCCATCAAAACTCAAGGTCATCAAGGATATGGTCATCGAGATCATGATAAGAGAAGCTCACCATGAGTGATGGTGGCGGTCATCTTAAACTTGCAAATAATGCATATCTCGTGAGTGTGTTTCTAAACACGTAATTAATGTTTGGTGATGTGATCACATATTGCAAGTCAGAGATGTGGCATTTACAGTATTTCAATACATTGTGGAGGTCAAGAACATGGAACCCATTCTCATATATCCCTTCAAGTTCCATGCAGGGATCGATCCTTCTATCAAGAGGAAGAAACCTATCTCCATGAGGAGAAATTGAACAAAAAGGTGTCTAGGAATACTAAGTATGTTTCCATCCAAGGAGATGACATATTTGTCACAAAGGTGAAATTTGATGCTCAAGGAGTGAGTTGATGATCATCATATCCTGACCCTGCCATTGTGTTCAAATCTCTTCAAGGAACAAGTCGAATGAGCTAGTCAAGATATCGAGGTACCTAGGACTATCAGGTTTGCAAGATCAAGAATTCATATATTCCCATGAGAAGCATATGAGAAGGAAAGTGCATAAGCATCCTAAAGTTAATGCCATTCAAGGAGAGTTGTTTGCCCTCTTTTGAAGTCAAGTTTTGAAAAAATTTGAGTCTTGTACCTTTGGAGTATTGGATCACGTCGAGCCTGGCATTGTTTGTAGTTTTCCCATTCATGGAGAACAATTTGAAAGTCGGCGTAATGGTGAAGTTTCTTCCCTTCTTTTTATTTTCTTCCCATAGTCGGGAATGATAGGCGTATCTTCCCCATTAATTTTTTCCCGAATCCATGGGTAGTACATGGATATCTCTGATTGGATGTGGTTTGGCCATGTTTCAAGCATAATGGAAGCCTCCATGCATCCAAATGGCACAACTCTAGGGGCAGGGCCCAAGGGACATCCTCAAATAAGCGCAGGCTTTCCACATGTCCCAGGTTCAAAATGAAGGTAAAACAAGCTCAAATCAGGCTAAGTATGGAAGGTTCAGTGGATGGCGCCACATGCCTCATCGGCGCAACTTCAAGAGTCAAAGCCGGGGGTAGTTCTCAAACTTGCGCCAATCCTCCATGTGTCCCAGGTCCAAAAAGAGAAAGAGATCGATCATTAAAATTGACTAAGTATGGGTGGGTTGGCGAAGTCTCCACGTGCCTTAACGGCACAATTTTGGAAGTGAAATCAAAGGGTCAATCTCAAATGAGCACCAGCTCACCACATGGTTAAAGTCAATGGAGAGACAGAGTTGGCCATTGAAAATTCCAAGACCGGCAGAAGGAGACACGCGTCATCTCGGCACAATTTTAGAGGCATTTCCAAAATGGAAACTCAAATGAGCACCAACTCTCCACGTGTGTCTAGGGGTCAACATAAGTCAAGCAAGAAATAGGCCCGAATCGGCTAAGTATAAAGGAACCGTGGAGCTCTCCACGTGTCATCTGTACAACTTCAAAGGAAAAAAAAATGCAAAAGGCATCCATAGGCCCACTCAATCAATTCCTTCCATGTGGGTGGCCCAAATTTAAAGTTGTAAAAGCAAATCAATGGCCCATGTTTTAACTAGTGAAATAATGAAATGGCCATATATATTTAAAAACCTATTTTTTTTCACCATTAACATTTCTTTGCAAATCAAGAATTTGAAAGGGCATGGATGATTGGAATAAGTTGTAATTGTTTCTTGCTTGCTCGAGGAAGTTGTAACCATCTCTTGTGAGCTATATCATGGGCTTTCAAAGCCATTGTATGGGTTGGAATTTTGATATTTTGAAACTATAATTTCTAATTGGAAGAAATCAATACAAAGGTTTTCCCCTTTTTCCTCTATTTTCTCTTTCCTTCTTGCTCTGATCTGTGAATCATTTAATCCTTGCATGCTTAGAAACTTTGTGTTCTAGTTTATACAATCTCAAGAACTTTGAGTCTGTGGATTGTGCCCATTATAAATGTGAATGGTTCTACTCTATATCTCATTTTCTCAATACATATAAGGGTTTTCTCTGCCATCTCTTTTCCCTAAAAGTATTGTCTTCTTCTGCCTCCCTCCTCTCTTCAAGTCTTCTATCCTCATGTATTGATAACTTTCCAGGCATAAAACACATTTCAAGATATCGGGAAACCACCATTGAATGAAAGATTGTGTATTTGTACATAGGTTTTCCCTACTTTCAATAAGGGAACCTCTCCCATTAAAGAGGAGGGACTTGCTTGTCCCTACTTGTGGTTTCATTCCAAGTGCAAATCTGAAAACCCAATAGTTTTTGGTGACTCTCTTGGGAATTTGTTCAACAAATTTCCTTTCTAAAAAGAACAACTAATTTGATCATTTCTTTGATCTGGTGACTCTAAGATATACTCGTGGTAGAAGGGCTCTTGGAATTGAAGATCCCCAATTTCAACTCTTGGATCAACAAGGTTTTCAACTTCCTCCAACAAGAAGAAATAGAAGAGCTCATTCCACAAGCACACCTCTGTTGAAGACAAAGCTTAGTAGTAGCATTCCTCAAGCACAACTTAGCCCTAATCTTTGTGCCCTAATTCTTGTTGGTGTCTCAGTTCCACTTCAAGAAATCTTTCCAAGGATGGCAGCACCTCGGCCTTGGGGACAAAGAGTTGGGCCTCTGGCTCTTCCTCAACCATTGCATGAGTTACCTAGGGGTAACAGAAGAATTTTCCCAAATTTAGAGGTGATGGAAAAGTACACCCTGATGAACACATTGCAGCCTTCATTGTTGCATGTGGGGTCCTTGGAGTTGAACATGAGGATGTCTCTGTTAGGTTGTTTGTGGAGACCTTGCAAGACAATGTTGCAGATTGGTTTTACCATCTTCCTGTTGGGACCATCATCGATTGGACTACTATGAGGACTGAATTTGAGCAGTGTTTCAAACTGCTTTGAAGATGTGCATGCTTTGCTAGCTCAGATTTCTCAAATCAAAGGAGCCACATGAGCCTATGAGAGAATTTTTGTGGCCAAGTTCAACAAGTTGATTAACAAGATTCCACTAAATACTAGGCATGTTGATCAGATTCAGAAGTGTTTCTTCTTGAATGCTCAATTTCGAAGTAAGCTATGCCTTGAGGAGAGAAAATCTTGCAACTTTGGATGTTGATCAGAGATTGGTTGTCAGTGTGGAAGATGACTTGATCATGTCTGGAAAGCTGAAAAGGGAGTTTTCAAATCCAAAGCATCTTCTTCTTCCTCTCCTCCTAGAGGTAATGCAGATCAGTTGGTGCAAAAGCTTGGCTAATGACCTCATTGCCATCAAGAAACAATTGGCTCAACATGCTCCATATCAAGATGTTCCAAGGAAGAACTTTCAGCCTAGGAACCACTTGCCCTCTTCTCAAACCAGGTTGGCCATTGAAGGTCCACCCCTCAAGGTTCCTGTCAATGCTACTTGTGAGGTTCTTGAGCTTGATGATGAGGAAGAAAATGGGCTCTATGATGAACAAGAAGAGGAAGTTGATGAAGAACTGGAGGAGCCTGGTGGTTCTCGAGTTCATTTCCTCACCACTGAAGGTGTGGATGATGAAGATGACTATGATGATGTAGTGGTTGAGATGAATAGTGAGTCATATGTTGTTATGACCCGGAGTAGAGACCAACAAAAAGAAAAAAGTGGTGCAACCTGCAAAAGATCCAAGGAGTACCCCATCACCATCCCGGTGATTGCAAGAAGAGGAGCTCCTATTCCTACTACTTCCACCCAAAAGGTAAGCTCTGCTAGTCCTTCTTCCTCTACTTTTTTTTCTGAGAATTCTTGTCCAAAAATGATAAAGTTGATAGATCAAAAGCTCCTCCTACTCTAGTAGTGATTCCCCATCCACATCTGGATCTTTTGACATTATAGACCATCTTAAAAAGACCAAGATTCAGATTTATGAGGCAGAGTTCTATCAAACCCATCCTAAAGCCTTTGCCAAAATGGTTAACTTTGTAAATTCTAAATCTAAAACCCCAGCCCATTCTTCTAAAGGCCTTTTCCCCTCCTTCTCCACCTCAACCCAGCCTTGTGGCTGCAGTCACTTCACCCAATGAGAAGATCAAACCCTTCTATGTGACTCTCCTCATAGCTTGGCCATAAACTTAGCAATTGTGTCATGATTCGGTGCATCGATAATGTAATGCCTGCTAAGTGGCTCATGCTTTGGGTCTAACCTAACCCACACTTATGGCTCTTGCTTATTCCATGGAAAGTAGAGAAAGTGCCTTTGGTTGGGAGAATCAAAGATGCACAAGTAGCTTTTGCTGTTTACCTAGAGAAGAAGGTCTTGGCTACCATCTTGGTTGTTGATATCCCTCCTTCATATGGCATGTTGCTAAGTAGGAAATTTTTGAAGATGTTGGAGGTGAGATCCAAATGGATTGGTCACATGCCTTGATCCCTGTCAATGGGAAGATGAAGAAGTTGTTTCTGAGAAACAAGCAGAGTATATTGTGCAAAAGATAGATGATCCTAAAGCACAAATATTGTATGAAGACATTGGGCATGGGAACTACATGATCATGTCACAAGAGGAGACAAGTCTGCCAAAGGGAGTGTTTTGATCCTAATGGTGTGTGGACTTTGGAGTTTGATGGAAGTTGCTCTTCAACTAGGTTCTAGAGCTGGTGTAGTGCTCATTTCTCCTGGGGTAAGGTTCATCCTTTCTCCTTTCAAATTTCAGTTTGAAAATACCAACAATACTACTGAGTATGAGGCCCTTATTCTTGGGTTGAGCATGGTGAAGGAAATGGGAGTGAAGAACCTTCTTGCTCGTGGAGATGCGAGAGCTAATTGTAAAACAAGTTAGAGACCTTTATCAGGTAAAGAACAAAGGTTGAAACACTATAGGAATCTGGTCTGGGATTCCATTGAATTCCTTGATGCTTTTTCCATTGAAGTTGTGCCAAGGGAAAGGAACACTAGGGCTGACTCTAGCTATTTTTTGGGGTCCTTGTTGATTCCTCATCCTGATTTCCCTCAAGAGAAATTCACCATTGAGATGATCCATAGACCCAGTGTGCCTGACAATGCAAATAATTGGCAAGTTTTCAATGATGACCAGCATTTTCTTTCTTTCTTGGAGCTCAGAGACAACTTTGATCAGTTGTACTTTGAAGGAAGTGACAATCTACCTAGAGAGTGTGTGTCATCAAATGAAGAGGGTGTCAAAGAAGAGATGGATCAAGATGGATGCATCAAACTGAAAGGCAACAAAATTCCTAAAGGGTTGGTGAGTTTGGAGGATCTTTTTGATAAACATGATAGATATATGAAGTCTAAAGTTTCCCAAGGAGCCCGAAATCTGCTTGAGACTGAGAAAGTGAATATTGGGAGTCTTGATGATCCCAAAATGGTCAACATTGGAAAATGTTGCACTCAGGAAGAGAAAAAGAAGGTGGTGAATCTGTTGAAGAGGTATGTTGATGTTCTGGCTTACTCTTATGATGATCTTAAGGCTTTTCAGCCTAAAGAAATGCAACATTTCATTCCTCTTAAGCCTAGGATCAAACCCTTCAAACAAAAACAAAGGCAATATAATCCAAAGATAGCTGATACAATTTTCCAAGAAATACAAAAGCTTTTGAAGGCTAGGATCATCTTCCCCATCCACCATTCAACGTGGATTGCTAATATAGTGCATGTTAGGAAGAAGAATGGTGAGATCTAGATCTGTGTGGACTTCAAAAATCTAAATCAGGGTTCTTTGAAGGACAACTACCCTCTCCCCATGATGGACCAAGTATTGCAAGTTGTCACAGGCTCGGAGATGCTATCTATGTTAGATGGATTCTCGGGTACAATCAAGTAGAGGTGAATACTGTAGATCAACATAAGACTACCTTTACTACTCCTTGGGGCACCTTTGCATACAAGAGGATGCCATTTGGTCTCATCAATGTTGGTGCTACTTTCCAGAGGGCCATGGACTTGGCTTTTGGCAGTTTGAAAGGGAAATGCATTGTTGTGTATTTGGATGACTTGACAGTGTTTTCTAAAGCAAGAAAATCACTTCCAACACCTTGAAACAATATTGCAGAAGTGTAGAGAGCATGGAATTTCTTTAAACCCTAAGAAGTCTATGTTTTGTGTCACAAAAGGAAAGTTGTTGGGACACATTGTTTCAAAGGAAGGGATCAAGATTGATCCGGAGAGAGTTCAGGCCATCCAAAAATTCCTCTTCCATCAAGTAAGAAAGGTGTCCATTCTTTCTTTGGTAAGATCAATTTCCTAAGGAGATTCATCCCTGATTTTGTAGAACTTACTATGAGCATTGCTCACATGATGCAAGGAAGAAAAATTTTTGGTTGGTCCTCTAAAGGGAAGAAATCATTTGAGGACATTAAACAGGCTATTGCAAAGACTCCAATCTTGGTGTGCCCTGACTTTAGCAAAGATTTCATTATCTATTGTTATGCCACTGAAAATACCCTAGCTGTGTTAGCCTAGAAGAATGTTGAAGATCATGAGCTCCCAATTGCATTCATGAGTTATGTCTTGAAAAATCATGAGCTGAAGTACACCATGATGGAGAAACATGCTTTTGTAGTTGTCAAAGTTGTCAAGTAGTTTAGGTTTTACATCCTTAATTCTCATTCTGTGGTGTTGGTGCCTGATACAACAATCAAATCCATTCTTACTCAGCAAGAATTTGGAACCAAGAGAGGTAATTGGGTAGCAAAGGTGCAAGAGTATGATCTTGACATCAGGCCAACAAAAGCTGGTTTGGGGTAAGGGCTGTGTGAACTCATTGCTGAAGGAGCTGCCAAGGAGTTGTCCAAAGATGGAGTTGATGTCCTGTTGTTTTGTTCCTCATCTTGATAGATGTATGGTATGCTTGACATTGCTCACTTTTTGACCTATGGAGAGTGTCCATCTCACTTGAGTGCCAAAGAGAAGAGAGCCATCAAACTAAGGTCTACAATATGTGCTATGGGAGAATGCTTTGTTCAAATGAGGCATAGATGGAAGGTTTTGAAGTGTGTAGACAAGGAGCAACAAAAGAAGTTGTTCTCTACTTTTCATGACCAGGCTTGTGGAGGTCATTTCTCCTCTGTTGTAACAACTCATAAAATACTTCATGTGTTGGTTATTATTGGCCCACTCTATTTAGAGATGCATCAAAATGGGTTGGTAAATGTGAAGCATGCCAAACATTTGTTGGAAGACCTAAGTTGGTTGCTTTGCCTCTAAAGCTAGTAGTGATTGATGAGCCCTTTCAACAATGGGGATTGGATTTCATTGGAACTCTTAACCCACCTTCCAGTGTTGGACATACCCATGTGTTGACTACCACAGATTACTTCACCAAGTGGGTGGAAGCCATCCCAATCAAGAGCACTACTTCGAGGTAGTTTGCAACTTCATTAAGGAGAACATATTGATCAGGTTTGGGACCCCAAACAAAATTGTGACTGATAAAATGCTTCCAAATTTTCTTCTGTTGAGATGATGGACTTCTTATGGGTATGGGATCTCACTTGCTCATTCTTCATATTACTACCCCCAAGGGAATGGATAGGAAGAATCAACAAACAAGAACTTGGTGAACATAGTTAGAAAGCTTGTAAATGATTCTCAGAGGAATTGGCATAAGAAGCTATATGATGCACTTTGGGCTGATAGAATTACACCCAAGAGAGAAATTGGAATGTCTCCTTTCCAAGTGGTGTATGGTGTGGAAGCTCAACTTCCAGTCACGGTGGAATTTCCAGCCTTGCATCTGATGAAAACCATTGAAGATTCAAGTTTTAGCTCTTTTTGGACAAGAGAATTTTGTACCTTTAGAAGCTTGATGAGGACAGATTGCAAGTGGTTGATAGGATAGCAGCTCATCAGTTGAAAGTGAAGGCTTTGTTTGACAAGAAATCCAAACCTAGAGTTTTCCAAGTGGGAGACATTGTGCTTGCTTTGGGACAAAAAGACATGAGCCACGAGGAAGCCATGGTAAGTTTGATTCTCTTTGGCTTGGTCCTTTTAGAATCAACATTTTGTTGGAGAGAACTCTTTTTATCTAGATTACATGGATGGTTCTCCTCTCCCACTTCCTTATAGTGGGCAAGTATCTAAAGTTGTTCAAGTCCTAGGTGACTAGGTGGTCCTTTTGTATATTTTGTATGTGTTTTGGTTTTGGGTCATTCCTTTGTGTTTTGTTTTGTTCTTCTTCCCTTTTGGTTTGTTTTGTTTCTTTTCCCATCTTGTGTGTGTTGCCTTGTATTGGTTTTTTTTTGACTCCTTTTCCCAATGGATAAGACATTGGTCCTCTTTCCCAGAGTTATCTGTAGTTCTTGATCTTGCCTTGTGTCTTTGTTCCAAGCCAAGTCATCCCCAGAAAGAGCCAGTTGTTGTCATCCTCAAAATTCCCCTCTTTTGAAGTCAAGTTTCAAAAATTTTGAGTCATACCTTGGAGTATTGGATCACGTCGAGCCTGGCATTGTTTGCAATTTTCCCATTCATGGAGAACAATTTGAAAGTCGGGCGTAATGGTGAAGTTTCTTCCCTTCTTTTTATTTTCTTCCCATAGTCGGGAATGACAGGTGTATCTTCCCCATTAATTTTTTTCCCCAAAGATCCATGGGTAGTACATGGATATCTTTGATTGGATGTGGTTTGGCCATGTTTCAAGTGATAGCGGAAGCCTCCACATGTCCAAATGGTGCAACTCCAGGGGCAGGGCCAAGGGACAGTCCTCAAATAAGCGCAGGCTTTCCGTGTGTCCCAGGTTCAAAATGAAGGTAAAACAAGCTCAAATCAGCTAAGTATGGAAGGTTCAGTGGATGGCGCCATGTGCCTCATCGGCACAACTTCAAGAGTCAAAGCGGGGTAGTTCTCAAACTTGCACCAGTCCTCCACGTGTCCCAGGTCCAAAAAGAAAAAGTCGATCATTAAAATTGACTAAGTATGGGTGGGTTGGCGGAAGTCTCCACGTGCCTTAACGATGGTGCATTTTGGAAGTGAAATCAAAGGGTCAATCTCAAATGAGCGCCAGCTCACCACGTGGTTAAAGTCAATGGAGAGATAGAGTTGGCCATTGAAAATTCCAAGACCAGCGGAAGGAGACACGCATCAGCTCGGCGTAATTTCAGGAGGCATTTCCAAAATGAAACTCAAATGAGCACCACCCTCCACATGTCTAGGGGTCAACATAAGTCAAGCAGGAAATAGGCCCAAATCAGCTAAGTATAAAGGAACCAGCAGTGAGCTCTCCACGTGTCTAGCCTAGCGCAGCTTCAAAGGAAAAAAATGCAAAAGGCATCCATGCAGCCCACTCCAATCAATTCCTTCCATGGGTGGCCCAAATTTAAAGTTGTAAAAGCAAATCAAATGGCCCATGTTTTAACTTGGAAAAATAATGTAATGGTCATATATTTAAAAACCTATTTTTTCCACCATTAACATTTCTTTGCAAATCAAGAATTTGAAAGGGCATGATGATTGGAATAAGTTGTAATTGTTTCTTGCTTTTTTCTCGAGGAAGTTGTAACCATCTCTTGTGAGCTATATCATGGGCTTTCAAAGCCATTGTATGGGTTGGAATTTTGATATTCTGAACTATAATTTTGAATTGGAAGAAATCAATACAAAGGTTTTCCCCTTTTTCTCTTTTTTCTCTTTCCTTCTTTCTCTGATCTGTGAATCATTTAATCCTTGCATGCTTAGAAACTTTGTGTTCTAGTTTATACAATCTCAAGAACTTTGAGTCTTTTCTCCTCATGTATTTGATTTTCATGCCCATTTATTATAAACGTGAATGGTTCTATTCTATATCTCATTTGCTCAATACATATAAGGGTTTTCTCTGCCATCTCTTTTCCCTAAAAGTATTGTCTTCTTCCTCCTCTCCTCTCTCTCTCTCTTCTTCTCTTCTATCCTCATGTATTGATAACTTTCCAGCATTATAAAACACATTTCATTTCAGATAGTCTTGTTGATTACTTACATTGTTGTGTTCTTCTATCTAGTTCTTCATTGGTGATAATTTGATAGTGTCTACTCAAAAATTAACCCTCTCTCTTTGTTTCTCCTACTCCCCTTTACCTCCCTTCACAGAAAATTCCTCCCTTGTACATTGCACAAGCACTTTGCCACGGGTTTAATGGAGTATTCATATGTGATCCCCAACCTAACTGCCACCCTTTGTTTTTAGTTAGTTTACATTCAATAATGGGAGCCTCCCCATACCCAAAGAGGGGCTTAGCCCTGTGACCATTGGCGAAAACCAATCATTTGCCTTGTAGAAAATTATTTCACCAAAAGTCTTCTCGCTTATCCCCTTTTTGATCCACCCACAACAATTCTCTCACAAGGTGCTACTAACCCTAGGAGTTAACGAACGTAAATATCTATAACCCTTCATTTTCCTTTATGTGGTTTAATTGGTTATGTTTGATGTGTTATGTTTCTCGGCTAAGATAGAGTAAAGCATATTCTTGTCTATTGCATTATTCTTATTATCGACCCTTGCCTCTAATGGATATACAATTCTTAGCTTAGATATCTTATAGCACTTGCTTATTACCCTTAATAACTCTGCAACCTATGATTCTAGTAAGACCCCATTCCATATCCTAAACATGGGTTTTGGAACCCTACACCTTTGATAGAGTGGATTATCATCTTCAAGATTCAAGACTCCTACACCATTTGGTATTCTATCTTGGCTTGTGTGTTGGCCCTAGATGGTCTTCTACTTATATTCTAATCTATATTGATGCGAAGAGAGATGATAATCATACTTGACCATTTTAACCCATCTACATCTAACGCGAAGGCAAAATGCTATGAAGGCCGCAGAGGGAGGCCTAATAGAGAACTAGCAAAAAAATAAAATGAGACAGTACAACCAATGTACGGGGACAAGAAGCATAGGTGAAATGTTGTAAAGGCCAAAGGGAGGCCTAGTAGAGAACTATCAAAAAAGAAAGTGAGAAAGGTACAAACAATGTGCAAGGACGAAAAGCTAGAAGAACCAAGTTATGCAAGAGGGAGAGGTCAAGGTGGAAGACTCAACGATACATGTTTTTGGTGTGGCAAGGTAGGACATTAGACTTTTGAGTGTCCACAAACACATAAAGATGATGGAAAGAGGAAGGATGTGAGTGTGCATATCACACAAGATAATGATGGTGTGATGTCATAACATCACATAGATGAATCGCAGAGAAAGAGAGGCATTGCTTACATGTGAATATAGTCTTGAAGATGTTGGGAAAGAGAAGAATTGTGTTAAGACATTTTCCCAATGAGATGCAAGGAAAGGGATAATGTTGCATAGTGGTCGTGGGTTCATTTAAGACACCTCTACTAAATTGTAGGTGGAAAATACCTGGCGAATATCCCCGGAACCGGGCCAGAAAAAGGTGAATTTGACAAAGATCCCGTAACTGAATTTTCGCCAAGTTTTTTGAGCCGGAGAAACCACAAATTTTCAGGCACTAATGCACCATTGACACGTGCAACAAGATCCTTTGACACGCGTCAACATGACATCAATAACCCTCTATTGACGCGCGTCAACACGACATCAATGGCCCGTGTTGTCCGACGCGTCATACAACAAGGTTCATCGCGTGCACCAATAGAGACCTTTGATGCGCATCAACACAATTTGTTGACGCGCGTCAATGGCCCTTATTGATGCGTGTCAATGACCCTTGTTGACGCACATCAATGGCCCCTATCGACTGCGTCAATGTCCCTTATTGACGAGCGGCAATGACTTCTATTGACGCGCGTCAATGACCGCTATTGACATGCATCAATGACCCCTATTGACGCGCGTCAACATGAGCCATTGACGTGATTCAATAGGGGTCGCGTCAATAAGTCTTTTTGCCGCTTGATTTGGCCTATAAATACCCTCCCATCAGTCATTTTCTCGTTTACACTTTTTGGCTCTCGATTTTTTTATATACAGGAATCCATCATTGTCAAAGACGCAAGCACAACTATAATGGCGACTTCAAGTGCTTCCCAACTACAAGCTCAGGACAAAAATCAAGAAGAAAATCCAGTCCTATCCATGGGCAAGATCATCTACAGGAATCCTTTGTGCCCCCACATCCATATTGTTTTAAAGGTGTCTTCTAAATATAAATATTTGATCGATGTGTGTGAGTTTAGTGGGCTCGTTGAGATGCCCCATTTCAAACAGACCCAAATATTTTGAACTACCTTCTCTCATCGTACAATACAGAGGATGACCTTTTTTATGTTACTCTGAATGACGGCTGATTTTTTCAATTCAGTATCAATGCAACCAACATCCATCGGTTTACATGCCTTCCATTCAAAAATTTACCCTTTGTTACAATGAAGGCAACACTCGTGGAAGATGACAAGAAATATCTCGAATCAACGTTCGGTTTCCATGTTGATTGTAAGTATAATTTGTTTTCATTCATCATTTTTTATTCTATTTTTGATTGTGATACAATTTAATGTTATATTAATTCCCTTTTTTTTGGCATTTGCAACTCATGTCAATAAATCTAGGCATGGTGTGGATACGCAAGTAATTGCACACCACTTTCTTGATGCAATGATTTCCTTTTTTCAATCCAGAATAGTTTTGCAGGGGTTGGCAAACAGATATAACAAATCCATTGCATACATAGTGCCACTATCTCAAAACAAAAATTTGATTGGTGCACCTATCTATCAAAAAAATAAGAACCGACATAAAAAATTCAAAGCTTTCAAAAAAACCTATCCTTTATTCCACATTCTATCTCCTTAGCCTTTATTACGAGGCTCTTTTAAATTTAAAAGACAAACCAATTCCTACTTGCCGACGAGAGAGTTGATGAAGTTGTTAATTCCAATTGAAGAACAACAGTATAAATTATTAAGCTTGTATTTCAACATTACATTGCACAGTTATTAACAATTTACGGTTTGCAGAGAATATTTATTGAAGCCCTTCCCCGAAAAAAGGTGTTATCAAGAGGAAGAGGCCAACAACACGCTGAGACTTCGGGAGATTCCCAATCTGAAATGGAAGCTCACTCCTCTCTGAACCCTCAACAGTTTGAACTCGTTAAACGCCAGAGAAGTAATACCTTCTCATATATTATTTAAAAATTCCAAATTTTTATTTTTATTTTCCAATTTAAATTTTAACCAATTGAATTGACATACAATTCAATGTTGATGACATTGCAGGGACTTTGGACCATACGCATGTTTCAGAAACTCATCCATCTTCCCCAACTCACTCAAGATCACCACATGCATTCGTATCTTCTCAACAACCACCAATTACTACTCCTACACGGCCACCCTTAGCACCGCGACAAACTACCCCTCAACAACAAGGTACAAATTTTGAATACTACTTCGTTTAATTTCGTAGTTTTTGTATTGTTTTCTAGTTTTTCATATTTTTTCTTGAACTATTTAGCACATTGTAGTCCTCTCGTTCAAATAATGGCACACCGACCCCCTCAACCAATAATATTTAAAATTCCAACCAAAGGAACAGGGAAAAATAACATTGGTAAATGCATGCCAATTGCTCGGCCCCTAGCAGGACACTTAACATTGCCTCCTCCTTTCGAATTCCAACCCTCTCACTTGGTGGCTTGCCCAATGCAACGGTCATATCGGTTTTGAATAATATAAATTTAGATGAAGATTATTTGGGCATTGATAGCAATGACCCAACTGGTTTTTTCAATACCCGTGAGATGATTCAAGGCCAACAGGTATACTTCAATTTCAACATACTTTACCATATTGAATTATATTTTGATTTAAATTTATTTTTCTGAATCTTGATTAATTTTATCACAAATAGGATCGAGCCACCCAAAGGCGTAAACAAGTAGCATTGATCACCCGAAAGCCCCATACCTCTCCAAAGAAGATCATCTTCATCGATACGATGGTGAACGGTTGTTACCTTTTCCTTTGGAGAACTTAATTGGTTATGATTGTCGATCCCATGTCGGTGAGTTTATTCTACCGCATATGTAGACACCTAAAATATGCTTACACTTAACATTTCCTCCAATCCATTCAATTAACAACACTTCGTTGATCAACCCTTCTTTGCTCCATTCTCGGATGCCCATTTACGACACCTTCTTAGTCGTATTCCTCCTATAATCGATTGTTTGGCTAATATCTCTCTTATTAGCTAAACATTCCTCCTTTCGACCATTTAGAACCTCCCTAGTTCTCTCTAGACCACTTCTATTGGCTTCGTAGGCTATCTATCAGTCACAATTGGTTATCCAAACCCCTCCCAACTCTCAATGAGTCTCTAATCACTTGCTAATCAAGTTTAACTAGCCTAAACCCTAGTTAACTAGCCTAAACTAAGCTTATCTAAGCCTAAAGCATGTTTATCATAATCTAATCCTATAGTGCCTTTTAAACTTTAGTCCCACATGCACCCAAATTTTAAACTCTTCCATTTGGAAAACTATAAATAGAAGGGTCACCCCTCCCTTTCAAACCTACAACTTTACACACAAACACACAACTTTACATAAGCTAAAGCCAAAACAAGCCTAAGAAAGCTTAAGAGCTCATTTGCATTAGCCAAGCTAATAAGGCATTTGATCTTGGGTCATCCACCATTAAAATAGCTTCATCTTGCACCCATGTTAGGTTAGTAATGGAATAGCTAAACTTGGCCATGTAGCCATTTAGTGAGATTCATTCACCCTCATGGAGTAAAACAACAAAACTGATTGCTTAGATCCTCTTAGGTTCATTATTTCAAGCTTTCAAAGAATAGAGGTTAAATGCTATTTTGTTACATTTCTTGTTTATTTCAAGTTTGAATACATGCAAAGTAGGTTTCCTTGCTCATTTCTTATCTGATGGTCCATTGAGGGACTTTGCACAAAGCTTTGGGGTTTTGCCCCATATCCATAGCTCTTTGCAAAATCTTTCATTGAGCACACATATCACTCAGCTCATATAATGGGAGAGAAGGGCTAAAGTACTTATCAATGAGATTATTAGTCGTTATGAAAATTATTGGCAAAGGGATAGTTTATACGCTGCAATCCATAATCAACCTGCGAAGATGGATTCCTTACTTACCCAAGTAAGAAGTGGGACTATCACGTATAACAACTATAAAGACGACATTTTGGATAAGACATTAAACAAATTGAAAAATATTAGTGCTTGAGGCCTGGTATATTTTAACAAATGGTCTAAGGACAAGGATCTCGTAGCGATTGTAAATGTCGAGAGAGATAGAGCGGTCGTAAGTATTATCACTTTCAAACAATATTTTTGTTAATTTGAAAATTTCTTATTTTAGTAATATGTTGAATTGACATTACTTTTTTTGTGCAGTTGAAATATGAAAATTTGAAGAGTCAAGCAAAGGTTTTCCAAGTTCACTTGGAAACAATAAGAAAAACGAGTTTATCCGCAACAAAGAAATTTGAAGGAAAATATTGTTTTGGTTAACAAACAAAACAATACACTCAAGCGGATAATTAAAGAGCACACTTCGACCACGAAATATTATTCAAAGCTAAGGCAAGAATGATCCAAATTTGTTGTCCCATGGAGATGCGACAAAGCAAGAAGAAATAATTTTTAAAAATCTGGACAGTGTTGCAGATGATCTCATAAGTTCTAGGGTTATTTCTGCCATTGGGGAAAGGAGTAAAGCCACAGGCGAAGAAACCATTGGGGAAAGGAGCACAGAATTGAATTGGATACAGAAAAAGAGGGTTGAAAATTTTTATTATTGAGTGTGGAAACTTGAAATATTGAGTCTATATTTGAAAATTTGAAACATTGAATGTTGTGGTCATGGTATTTGAATTTTATTATCTAGATTTGATAGCCTTTTAAAATTTGAAATACTATATAATCTTTAATTTTTTAACTTCCTATATATTATGAATAGAATTTTTAGATTGTATATGGAGTTTATGCTTTTTGGTTTACTCTTAATGGTGATTGCATTAGATAGGGATGAATCATGATGACGTATGTTTCTTGTTTACTTGGATTATCATGAATTGTATGTGGACGTAGATTTAGCTTCAAGCACGATAATTCTTCTTCTCTAGACATTTAAACTTGTTTTAAGATAATTCTTCTTCTCTATACTTGTAATGATATGATCATGATAACATTAGAATGGATATAGATGATGATGAATGATGATAATGGATAATTGTTTTTAAAAAATGGAATGTGTTAGGACAGAGACATTTCTTTAAATTTAAAATAGATAAATAAGTGTTTTAATAATAATTGTAGTGTCGTGGATTATAATATGATATATATGGATGGTGATGAATTTCATGTGGACGTAGATTTAGCTTCAAGCACGATAATTCTTCTTCTCTAGACATTTAAACTTGTTTTAAGATAATTCTTCTTCTTTATACTTGTAATGATATGATCATGATGATATTAGAATGGATATAGATGATAAATAAATGGAATGTGTTAAAATGGATATAGATGACATTAGAATGGATATAGATGACATTAGAATGGATATACTTGTAATGATATGATCATGAATTGTTTTTAAAAATGGAATGTGTTAGGTCTTGAGACATTCCTTTAAATTTAAAATAAATAAATAATTGTTTTAATAATAATTGAAGTGTCGGGATTATGATAATGACATGATGATATGATATATATGGATGATGATGAATTTTATGTGGACGTAGATTTAACTTCTAGCACGATCGTGGATGACGAATTGTATAATGGATCGTGGATTATGAATTGTATAGTATGGAAATATCTTCCTCTGTAAAATTCAATTGTGTCATTTTATCCCACAAAGTTTTAAAAATATATCAAAGCATTTTGCAAATATAAAAATAAATTAAACATAATTGTAAGAAATCAAGAAAGATGATATGATAGGGTTTAACTTACCTCTAGTGTTTTAGATTGTTGTGAAATCATCACTAGTAATGTGCTAGATCTTTGTTTTAAGAAAACTCAACACAAGAAATGGATTAGTAGATAGATGGGTGAGTTGCCTGACATTGTCAGTCCCGAGAAGTACCAGCTTCCTCGGATGGATGTCAACCCACGTTTTCAAAAAAAAAAATTTATTTAAATAAATGTAAATATATATACCTGTAACATCTTTAATGATAACAAGAGCTGAAAAAAATTAAAATGACAAACAATAAGATTAAGGTGAAGAAAATACCTATTTAAAGTTGAAACAATCCATTATCAATAACTTCTTCAAACTCGATGTTCTCTTCTGTAGAGTGTGACAATGCACCAATTCCACTCTCAACGTTGGGAACAGTTGTACTTGTAGTTGTATTATTCACACCTCTTCTTTCGCAAAGGGAATTCTAATGCGCAATTGCTCTGTCGAAAGGAAAGGTTTCCATGGAGTACCGAAAAACATAACACCTCATGTAACTTTCCAGATTTTTATCCAACTTGTTTCTCAATTTTGATTTTATAAATGATAGTGCAATGAAAACCCTTTTGTCCTCCATAGATCCCAAAATCATTGTTTGGCATAACTCATATAATCTGAAATATTCACTGATATCTTCTTGTAAGATAGAACTTTGATAGATTCCTCGCCACAACCTTGTAATAGCACCACTTTCAGAAGGTTTGTCTAAATTTTTATATTGGTTCATCATTGTTGTTGCAAAATTTATTGATTGAAATTTTAATAAATCAGCATTCAACATACCTTTGATTTCCATACCCTTGAACTCAAAGTCTTTGCAAATGTTCCATTATTGTACCCATGGATTTATGGAAATGTTTTCTTACAAAGTCAAGACGACCATGTTCGAGTATTCTAAAAATTAGGATTCATCACACCCATGGCTTCAAGAATTTTATCTTTGCGAAACATTCTCTAATTTCTAATGATAAGAATTCTGAAATTTTTTTAAGCTTTATTTTTGTTTCAACTATAACGACTCTCAAAGAAATTACGTGTCACGGGAACATCTTCTCATTCCAACTCGTAATATCTTGACGTTTTTGCAAAATGTGCGGTGGTATGTCCCTCCCATTAACAAAGTGATGCGAGAGGTGATCGTGGATATTAAATCTCAAATAGTTATTGGGATTTTTAAGATCTAATAAAGCTTTCCAATTCTCAAAAACAGTGTATCAAAACTATCTCGAACAATACAAAATATCAAGACTTTGACATACCATTTTTCTCATCCGTATAAAATCCACAATATAGATTAATCTTCCCCTGTGCATGTTTCATCGGTGTATTGATCTCCGCAACATTGGAAGAATACTAACCAATATAAGCAATGTCTCCAAATTAGTTAAACGAGACAACAAGTCCCTTGCCCTATCAACTTCATGACGGTATTTGTGCATAAAACCAACCAACGAATGATACTCCTCACGAACTCGCATGCAGTTCATACAAAGAGATCCATCTAGTCTCAACATCTTTTAGAAGTTTTTGCCATCTCAGTAATTCCAATTACAAATTTCTCGGAACTCAAGAAATCACTTTGGGCCGCTTTGCCATATAGGCATGAAGTTCTCTTATAAGTTCTTCTAATTTAGCAACATTTTCGTGGTTACTTACCATTTTATACGCTAAATTCATTCTCTGAGCCATACGGTGAATTGGTAGCATATATGGGGCCACCGTTGTTTGTAATCTAACACACACCTGTTCGGTGACCTGCATGACGATGCACCATCTGCTCCAACGCATACCAACTTCGTAGCAATTTCATAATCAATCATTCCAAAGCAATATCTTTCAAAAGAGAAACAACTATTTTATGTAGGTTTTCGGCATTACAGCTTTTCAACTATTTTCATAACACCTAATAGATGAGGTGTCCTTATATGATTTTCTAAAGTATAGACGTGGATACATACCCATGCGGTGTTATCGACTTCATCACTTCATCAATTAAAATAGAGATAAACTTTGACTTTTTACATTCTCTTTCAAATCTTCCTTCTCTATCATCGAAAGGCATTTTGCCATTTCCCATCCACTACTTTCGGACCAATGAGACCGAGGTACGTTCAAAGCATTCCATTATATTGATACAAAACTTTGAAATGGAGGAAATCCGAAATCGGTCTTCCTTTTTTTTAGTATGTGAAATAGAGTAGAGAATTGTATGAGTTTTGCATGTAGATTTGTTTGATTCATCTTACCAATATGTGATGTGATCGTTCCTCCCTTTTCTAAGAGATGCCTGCGTTTTTTTGTTCTCCTCATATTCCGATGCATATCTAACATGCATGCATTCTTTTCGATTTTCCACCCGTGTTTTGATTTTACTCGCCATCTCGCTCCCATTACAGTCAAATATTATTTTCCATAATGTTTTTATATAGTGTCCAGCTTCATTTGCATTTTTTGTTGCTTTCCCAATTTCCACGTACATATTGTACATGTACATTCAGATGGGATCTCTTCATAATTAGATGATTGTACAAGTTCGATAAACGGAAATTTAGCTACCCAATCAAACTTGTATGACCTGCCAATGGTCCACATATTCTTGTTCATTTTCAATGTTTTACTTTTTTGAGTAGAATTTTGAGCAATATCACAATCACCTAGTTTCCTCTTTCGTGAACCGGAATTTGAATTTGATTTTTGTGTTCCATTTTGCTGAGTATTTGTATGTGTGATATCTTGATGCACTTCTGGTTGCACCCCAACAGGAAGAATATCTTCAAGATCTGGCATATTATCATAGGTGTCATTTGTTTGATACTTTGTGCAAAATGCATGTCCACCTCAATAATACCTTCCACACAGTCAGTATTCTGATTCTTTCTGGTGGCATCTTTATGGTTGTTGGTATTTTCAATATCTGTATCTGCAGAGTTTCCAAAAACTTGAAATGATTTCTGAGATTTCTTAGTTACTTTTAGGGTCTTCGCATTCTTAGGACTAACACCTTCCATTATTTTGAACAGAGTCCTACGTCAACAAAAGAACCAAGTAATACTCCTATGCGGCGTCACAACTAACCCTTTGTCGCGCATCAAAAGCGCGTCAATAATCCTTGTCGGGCATCAACAGGGCGTCAACTGAAACTATCGCGCGTCACCAAGGCGTCAACTATCTCTGTCGTGCGTCAACTCTGTCCTTGTCACGCATCAACTGGTTATGCCCTGTCGCACGTCAACTCTCTCTCTAACGCACGTCAACTGCGTACCCCTTTGTCGCGCGTCTACAATATCTCCTTGTCGTGCATCTACAATACCTCTTTGTCGCGCGTCAACTATATCCCTGTCGCACGTCAACAACTAACCCTAACAGGCTAACAACAATCTCTGGTGCTTAAGAGTATGCAAGTTCAAACTTCACGTATTGGTAATTTGGTAAGCTACTTATGGTATACTACCCGACGAATCACCTAGGTTTTTATAGGAGATGTTTTCAAATGAAGGCGAAGCCGACCCCCCAAAAAAATATACTGTATATTTTAGGCGAACAGGACACCGACCCGCTCCGAAAAAATTGTCTTTTTAAATTTTCCTAAAATGAAATTTTCGCCATATTACGAATATTCGCCACTAAAATTATCCCTGATAGTGGTGGTTAATCGTGTGTGCACAAACAATTTGGTATCTATATAGATGGTAAAGAAGTTGGGATTGGAGCACAAACCACAACCAGATCATTATATAGTGACTTGGTTGGTAGGATAAGTTAGCATTGTGTGGGAACAATGTGAAGTGGAGATGAAGATTGGCCAATTCTCAAACAAAGTCCGGTGTGATATCTTATTGATGTATGTGTGTCATGTATTATTGAGGAGGTCATGGTAACTTAACATGTGTGACGGACATTCAATATAGTAAAAGTGCAAAAGGATGGACCACTAAGGGAAAAAAATAGAATGACACATCAAAGCCAATTTGGCTACATGCAAGAAAGGGCGAGATCCTACAAGATTAAAGGAGAACATATGTTGTACAACAAGGCATTGCGCAAAAGGACATAAATGGAGTGTGAGCATAAGTGCGGAGGATCATAGTGTGTGAATAAGGTAGAATAACAAAGAAACCCTACCTAACAATGTGTGACAAAAACAAGGGCATAATAGGATGATAAGTCGACATTTATGTCAGAAGACAATGTGCAAAGATGGTGCATAAGACCATATGAGGTTGAGGATAAATGAGACACCCTATGTGGGTAGAGGAGGCAAACCTGAAGACGACAAACAAGTGTGTGGAAGAGCAAGAACCTTACCGAGAGGTTGAAAGGGTGGTTCTACCATTCAAGTGTTTGTGAGCACCGAGCTCGCACACTTTCTTACCCTAAGTGTATGATGTAGTAGTATCCAAGTTCATTACAATCTTACATCAACCAAAAATATGTTGAGCAAGAAAGCAAGCTAAGTTTAGCTATGTGTGCAATCTTCTTTGGCACAATTTTTGGCAAAGTTTTATTTAGCCTAATAGCACACATACAATATGTTGTTCTTTTGCACTTGTCTTTTTAGGGTGCATATGTTTTTGTTTGCATATATTTTTACATGTCATTATCAATTTACTTCATAAAGGTTTGTTGTACTTGAATGATCACATATAACTCTTCGAAAGTTGGTGCAACTATATATCCTATGGTGTGGAGCAAAAATAGTGACTAAATGGCTAGAAGGCCTTGTGCAAGTAGAAGTATATTCGAAAAACATCACATAACCTCCCCATTATACCCATAGACTCAAAGGGTAGTGCAAACCTTGTAATCCTAAATGTGCACAAACGACTAGAGGCATAACATAGGACTAGGAAGTCTTCAAAACGTGTGTGACATGTAAGATATTTACAAGACCTTGCATACGAAGGGGAGTTTCATATTGATTCCATACATCCACTCGTGAAACCATGAATTCATTAGACTCGCCACACAAGAAGTTCTTGAAGACAATGTGTGTGATGTCTCATACAATAGTACACAAGGTTCTCCAACAACGTACGGCGGGATCACCTAATGGCAACCTCGAGATTCCAAACAAGAACTAAGGAAGGCTTTCCTACTTTTCAAATTGTGATCATTGGGCCAACTCGTGTTTGCATTGAGTTCAAATATGATATGGATCCTTTAAACCTTATCCTCGTTTAAAATTTGTAAAGGAGTTAATATGTTTATGGGCCAAATGTAGTTGAGACAACTATTGTAGGTAGATGGTTGTGTTATATAAACACATCACTACACTTGAGAAATGCATTCGATTTCAATTCATGATTGGAGATTAGTTTAATTTTGGTTGCTAGGAGTACTACAATTAGAGAATTGTGCTAGGCCTAGGAGGGACTAATAGAATTGAATCAATTTGGTCAGCAATGTTTGTAATTTTGTGGGTTACGAAATGGGAACCAAGGGAATACACTCAAACCCTTGAAACCTTGAAATCGGGGTCCCTTTGAGGAACAAATGGCTTGTCCTTCTCTAACTAAAACAAAATCCAACATAAGTAGGTTCATAAAGCAAAATCAATCCATGTGTTTGTCATCCAAATATGCAACTCTTCCATGCTCAATCTTTTTCCTATGAATCCGCAAATCATAGCCCTAAATGCAAAATCTTCAAAATCAATTCGAGGGTAACCTTTGAAATCTTATATCCAAGATCTCTACAACAAAATTTATTGAGATATCTCCATCATTCCAACAATCTTGATCCTCAAGCTCTGCCACATCAAATTGAGTCCAACCCAAATTGACTACAACAAGATTTGCTCTGCAACAAAATTCACTCTTGGCTGTTCAAAAAGGAGAGACATTTAAAGGGTTTGTCTCCTTGCTTGAAAGATCCCCTTTGCATCAAAAACCTTCCCATTTCCTCCCGTCGTTTAGATCTGATCTTATAGGCTTCAAATTAGATCCAGCAATCTCTCTCTCACCTCCTATATTGTTAATGGATACTTGACCCCATCAATCTTCACCTTTACGCTTCACACCAAAACCCTGCCAACTATGGAAGCAAATATTGTGCACACTCTTGACTCTTCCATCCCCGTTCATTGTTGGAAGCTTCAAATAAACAGCTACCTTCCCAAATAACTCATTGTCAATAACAACACTTGTTTGGCATCATTGGCTATAACTAGTACAAACATCATAAATGCATTTATTAAAAACAATTTCAGGCTCTTCTTTTGGATTTCAGGTATACTACATTGATTAATAATTTCGTTACATTCTCTTTATATTTCCCACTGACTAGTGACGATAAAAACCTTCTGGCAAAAACAAAAGGCCTAACACTCTACCGTAGGCCAAGATATTACTATTTTTTTATGGAATTCTCAAAATTAATAGAAAACACTTTTAAGAGACATTCAAACAATTGTCAAAATTACCTTGTGACGGTCAAATGGACATCAAATTTAATATATATATAATGATAGTTTACATAATCACACTACTAGATCCAACCCCTCACTGCCATTGTAGAACATCTATTCTGCAATAATTAGATTATCCGTGAAAAGGATTTACAACATTTACACATCCTGGAAATTTGAGGAAGCTGCACCATATCTTGATCATGTGCTGCAAAGGATGAAGGGGTTCAAGGAAGACTTCCAATCTGTTATTTGATTTCCCATTCAAACATACACCTCTTTTTGTATCATCCAGTCACCTTTCCTTTCTTCCCAATAAGATCTGGATCTGCAGCCTTCATATCAAGGGATGCCTTTACTACCGTCATCTCCTTCTTTGAAGCCTTATGCCCTGCCACCAGTGAATGGAGGGTCTCCTTCAAAAAACAAGTACATGATGGATCAAACTCAGCTTTGAACCCTAGCTTTAGGACTAACCCTGAGCCACAAACATTTACACCAGAATGCTCCAAATAGGACACCACAACCTCATTCAACTTATTTGGAGGCTTCAAATTTACCAAATCAACTTCCAAAAAGCTCTTTGACAACTCAAGCTCAAGCGTCAGCTTTGTCACTATTTGGAGACTTGAAATTTAACAAATCAATCTTCCATGAAAGCTTTTTGTCAACTAAAGCTCAAGAGCCAGCTTTGGCACCATTGGCTACCCAACTTCTACAATAATTTGAACATTCAAAAACAGGGTTACAACATTTCTAAAGTCTGGAGAAATTTGAGGCAATTAAATTGACTCTTTGATTGTCACACCTACAAATCCTTTACCCTGGCTCTTTGATTGTCACGCCTATAAATTCTCTCCCCATTCAGATCTGCATCTGGAACTTTCAATTGGAGGAAGGAATATCTTTAACAAAAGAAACTTGAAAAAAAATTGTACACCCAACAAGGACATAACGATTCAAGCAAAAACAAAGAGTTCTATAGAAGGTTGATGGTAGGCCTATCATTCAAAATTTAAGAATTTTAAACTCATTTAACTCAAAATATAAATAACAAATGGAAGAAAATTTCAGGCTCTGTTAAGTTGAATGTTTTATGTGGTGTTAAGTTTAAACATGTGCCACTGTCAAAATGCCCAACAGAAAACACTTTTGAGCCTTTGAGGTGCTATATGCTAAAATCATACTATTTCGAGCAAGAATGTTACACAGCTGAAATAGTGAACAGGCTCATAGAGCAGTTACATTCGAAAGCACCTCTGAAGCTAGCCTATATGATTGCATGGAGATGCTCAATATGGCACTTGCTTAAGAGTTTCTTCTCTAGCCTTAACAAATGGTAGACAAAACTCCACCGGAGTCTACCAGTTTAAAGAATGCCCCACTCCAGATTCGTGCAGCTTTGCATTGTATGCCTTTTCCAGCTCAGCCTGTCATGTACAAATTTGGAAACTGATATAATTGCTTATGAAAAGAGGATGATGATAATTTATATTACAGATAGTTTTGCTGTTAAGCATAGGAATCACAAGCAAGAGTTATCTACCATATGCCTCAACAGAAAAAAAATGAAGAACCGTTATCAATCCTGCAGACCAAAATGAATTATCTCCACCCCTGTGATGGAGTAAATTCAGTCTCAACCATCAACATTTACACACTTCCTTGAAAACAATGTATCTATAAATACCATAACTTTGCAGCAAAGACAATTTTCACTTCTGCTTAATACAAACATTCGGGATGCAAACAATGCACAGTTTGGCAACATGTTTGACTGATTAAGAGAAATGAATATTATTAACATCACTAAACAGAAAGCATGCAACCAGGTTCAGGACATGTTAGAAGCAATCAGGTGGATATATTGAGGTCTCAAATATGTTCAGCAAAAACACCAGAAAGAAAAAGACAACAATGCAACTGATACATTTCTAATGCCTGAAATATAATTATAGAAAATAGTGAACACCCAAGTTAAGCTTCACAAAACAATATTTATATGCAAAATAAATATACAAAAGCATCTGAGTTGATGTCAAGAATTTTAAGTATGGATCAAAAAATCGTGAAACAAACAGAAAAACAGCATGTGAAAAATGCATTAGTAAAGTGGAAAGAGGGTTTCAATAACTGGAGCAAACATAGGACCTCACATGATCTTAGTGTGGGAAAAATTGTCCATTGGAAGTGAATATGAGAAAAATGTATAAGTATCATCTAAAAAGAGTAATGTACACAGCATTTATCAGATATACCATATAACAATCCAAATTATTGAACAAGTGATGAAAAAAACCCTTGTGTTTATTTCTTTGTGCACGGTACATAGGATAAGGGCATTTGAATTTCTACTTCTCCAAGTAGAAAGCTTACTTACCCTGCATGATTTCAGAAATGGTTGTAGGAATGCCGATCTGAAAAGATGAACTGACGTTGCAAGTGATGTTCTCTCCCAATCTGCAAGATAACATTTGCAGGACTTTAAGTCCATATTCACGAAATACTAGTAAAGCTTAAGTAGAAGTTGAAGCTCAAACAAATTGCATACCTTTTGTATCCACATTAGAACTACCACTAGAACCAAGAACTCCTCCATTGTTCAGTTCTTGAAGCAACTGCAAAATTATGTACATTTTAAATTATTGCTTGAAGCCAAATAACAAGCATGTTAGCATTTACCTTGAATACATTAATACTACTGAAAAAAAACAAGAAAGGAAAGAAAGTTTGTAAAGAGAAAATCTGTATTCCCATAGAAATTAAGATTTGAATGCTCAATGAATTCAAAGTGCTCTGTTTGAATCTAAAATTGTAATTTTAATAGTTGTTGTCCAAAGCAACCCCCCAGGCTATTTTGACAACCTACAAACCAATTTTGGACTCAAAAAAATCTTTGCTCAAAAAGCCGCGGAACACTAGGACTTAGTCTTCCACGGAAAGCAGCAGTACTTAGTGTTCCGCTAACTCTTCAAGTCTGCGGAGCAAAGGAAAATCAAACTCGGGACTTAAGCGTGTTTTTGGGTCAAGAATGCTGCGGAACATTAGGTTGTAGTGTTCTGCGGAATGTGTGAACTAGTGTTCCAAACCCACGGAACAAAGGAAAGGAGCGCCAGTTTCAAATGTCGCGCAACAAAGGTTGAGGCCATTCTATAGAGGTCGCGGATTATTGGGAAACAAGTTTCAAAGGTGGCCAAGATTAAATGTCATGGAACACTACCCTATTGTTCCACAGGCTTCACGAGAAACTAGTGTTCCAAAGACTTTAAAAGTCCGCGGAACAATGGGGAACAAGGTCTCCAACTTTAAAGAGCCACATAATAAAGCAAATGCCACGGTAGCTTAGAACTTCCGCGAAGCATCCAATGGAACCCACATAGGTCTAAAGGCCGCGGGCGTTGCAGAAGCTGCACAACTAAGGATTTGTGTTCCGCAGCATAGCAGGAGACATATAAGTCTGCCAAATGAAGGGTTAGTCTTCCATGGGGTTTGACTTCAAACGGAGGCCACAAAACATTAAAATGTCGCCAAACAAAGCAAATTCAAAGATTTTTCGAGAAGCAAAGAACAAACACAGGAAAGCCGTGGGATAAGCGGTGATGGCTTTTAAGGCTATATCTTTCGCAGCGGTGGTCCAAATCACACAAGATTGGTGGCATTCAAATTGTTTCTTCCTGGGCAACATTTTTGGCATAAGAAAACGCAAGATTTGATGCCATTTTGAGGGTCAAAAATTTAACCACGGTAAAGGTGGGAGAAAAAGTGCAATTTCAACAATATCAAGTGTCCAACCACCTCACCAACCAGAAATTAATGTTTAATGGCGCTCATGCCTCATACTGTAACTCTGATGGTGTGCAAATTGGAGGAAGAAAGGTTGCCCATGCTTTGTCCCGCAAAATGATGGCTCTGGGTCCTTGGTGGGAGAGTTTCATTCATTGCTCAGTTGACTTTGTGTTTTCCCACTCTTTCTCTCTTCCTTTCACATTCTTCTATAAATGTAAGTGTTCTTGCACAGGATAAAGGGTTCTCTTATGCGGGATTGGGAGTTTTGCCTTAGAGTTTTACATTTTCCATGCCTTCAGACCTCTGCAACTACATTTTGCAAGTTATTTTCAAACCTTTGTTCTATAAATGCAAGTGAAAATGTTTTAATGATATGCAACTATGGTTTATTCCTTTAAATACTTTGTATTTGATGTGAATCTCTAGCCCTCTTGTCTTCTTTTGAATTTATTCACTTGTCCCTTGCAAAACTCTATGTTTCCATTGGATTCTTGCATGGTGGTTGTATTTGTGTCTCTACAGGTCAGATTTGAACCCTGTTTTAGTTTTGGTGCATCACTTTCTTTCATTTTGCAACTTTTTCCACTTTCTTTTAACCCTGGATCATGTGAATTTGTAGTTTAGATTTAGTTTTAGTTGCATTTTGGAGTCGTAGGTTAGTTTGTAATGGGGCTAAGACAAAAGGAACCAACCTTCTCTGGAGGTTTGTCTCACTTTGCAAGTCCCACACTTGGAGACAAACCCATGTTCACCATGTTGATGTTCATTCATGACCATTCAGAGGGTGCTACTTTTGTGTGTTAACAATAGTATTACAACACATATGAATAGATTTAATTACTTCTAGATCTTGTGAAACTACCGAAAACCATTTTCCAAGGTGGCTCTATTATAAAGCAACAACTAACTTACCATAGACAATGGAACATTTACTTAGCCAAGTGCTCTAATGCCCAACTCATGTACCATTATTACAAAAAAATCGATGACATTGTGACATTAACACATTCTGATGTTTATGCACCAATAAGTTGGGTGTAATGACTGATACTCACATTGAATGGCTTTGACTGTCTGCAAAAAAATTGGGATATTCTACTACTTTTTAGAATATAGAGTCAATGTACACAAATGTCGAGGAAAAGGTACCTTTTGCTCCACTTTACTGGGATTAACAATCATGAACATTAATAGAAAAGGCAAGGTTGGGTGTTTAATTTGGCTAGTTTTCTCTTTTCTTATCATAGGCATGTCTCATACAAATACTAGCAGTGAGATTTTGAACTCTTATCTCACTAGCCATTTAGGAAGATTATTGCCCTTAATTTAATAAGGTAGCTTTCGATTCTTCACCTCCACATCTACAGTTTGCAAGCAAAGCATATGAGCAGATTGCTGAAGTAAGCAAGAACATTGATTTCCTAGGACTTCCACTAGGCAAATTGAACTTCAATTATTCATTTTGATGCAAAGCTACATACAATCAAACTTATGTTAAGAACAAAAACTAAATGTTCACTGGATATTTCCTAGGATGCACTCTATTGTTAGATTGCAGTCTCATCCTGAGAGTCAAAGAATAGAGGTTCATGGTTGGAACTTGGCATGATGTCACCATATGTATATTGGCTAAAGGACTGCTTGGTATTCAGCGTGCCTTTATTCAATGCACATAAGTGCTCTTGAAAGGACAAATGTGTCGTTGAAGATGAATTTCGTTTATGATGGTATAAAAGATTTTTCGCAGACTCGGCCTAAGGTTTCCAACTTCCTCTTTGAGTAGACTTTCCCAAGGGTTCATGAAAGTGCTAGAGCCATTGAGGTAATTTCCATGCCATGAACCACATTGTTTGTTTGTGTAGACACAAAATCACGCACTTTGGGTAATTATCTAGTCTTGATTGCATACTACTATTCATATGATTCCTAAGTAAGAAAAGTACTAATTAACCCATGTCTTTGGCCACCTTTCTTTGCTTTATATTGCCACTTTTGGTCTTACACCCTTACTTGCTCAGTCTGCCTTTTTATACTTCGACATTTATCATCACGGGCGCTTGATGCCAAGCGCTCACGTCCCCTCTGGGCACCACTGATCTCAATATACTTTGTTCACACTTTTTGGGTCCTTTCTAGCCATTTAAGCATCTTATCTTTTTGGTAGTCGGTCTTTTCGGGGTTAATTACGAAATTCAAGCAAAGGAATCATATAAATATAAATTTATGTGATCATAATAAAGGACCAAACACTAAGCATTAGCTATCACCACCTAAGGTTGCATCCATCAAGCATCTAAGAGCTTCATTGCATCCATCTAACACCATCTAAGGGACACAAGGGCTGGTTATTCTACATACACTTCATAGGAGGGAAGTTTATTCTATTCCATGCACACATCTATTACATTTCTTTACATCTAGCTTACTTGCTCGCTATCAAGTGCGACACGCATAAGAGCCACCTAGGGCACAATTCCGCACACACACACATAGAACTACATTGGGTTTGAGATGTAGTGCAGCACTCAATCGTAAGTTCACCATTGTGACAGGTTGAGGACAATTTGACCCCTCATTCTACATCTTTCTTTTTTAGGATTTGATGTCTATTTGAGGGTTTTGCAAGTCAATACTTCATTGCAGGTTTCCAGCGACTTTGGTGATCATTGTGCGACCTCATAACAACCAAAAGCGAACAACTAGCGACCACTCAAAGGAGATTTCCTAAGCATTTCCGCAGACCTAAGCGCCCAAAAATAGGTTTTAGGCGCCCTTGTCCCTCTCCAAGCGCCCCAGTCCTACCTATTCTTCCAGATCTGCATTTTTTTAGCTTCGAAGCAATGGTCAGTGCTTCGTATTTTCCAATTTTCCAACTCTATACACCTTCGAGATTTTTGCGAATCAGCTAAGGCTTCTTACCCTCTCTTTGCACTTAGGGTTTTGTACTTTCTTGTTTAGTTTGCTTGGGTTAGTTTCTATACTTAATTTCTGCAACTATTTTCTGCAATCTTGCATTCAGATTAGGCATATATTTCCACATTTAGCTAAACCAATTTGATACTCATTGTGATAGGAAGGTAAATACATGTGTTGACCTATCACAAGACTTTCTCAAGTCCGTCCATATCAAGTATGGAGATGTATAACTAATAAGTTGTGGTTTATATTGACCTTCTAAATCTTTAATTCATGTGTCTTCGCATGGACCAAATTACTAAACTGTATTAATTGGCAAGAATAACTCCATCAAAGGTCCTACATGAAGTTCCACTTGAATCTTGATCACAAAGACAAAGAGTTGACCCAAGCCAAAGAAGAAAAAGAAAACATGCAAAGTGGCCAAATGTTTTAAGAAATGTAGTAATTTATAGTCATATTCAATAGAGTTGGGTAATGGACATTGCTCTCAATATATTCCCAACAACCAATAACAGCTGACAAAGTCAAAGATCATGGCAAAAGACCTAAGCCTACCCCCTTCTTTGTTAGCCCAATGTAAGATTAGGTCCAGATGTGAAGACATTTCAAAGCCAACTAATGATAATAATCCAATCATCTTAAAAAATACTCTAGAAAGAATAAAGAAAAATCCACTCAATATGATGTTTTAAGAAATCTTGATCAAGATTTTTGTTGTCCATTAGTTTGCAAGAACATGGTAAGGGTTCAAGCACCCCCATTTTAATCTAAACAATGGATCAAAGAATTTAAAAATGGTATGGGTTACCTACACCTTATACAGCTCTGAAATATTTACAAGCTTGGGAGAAAACCTACACTAAGTAGTGAATATTGAAAATAAAAGAATGGAAAATGCTCAAAATAAATGAATTTTGCTTCTTTTTCATATATTTTTGAAAGACACAATTTGATAGTAGATCTCTTAACCCAAAAGGGCATTTGATTCCCTGCACAAACAAATAGCTCCAAACAAAAAAGCGACAATGGTCCAGATTCATTATGGACAATGAGAATAAATTGATGACAAAACAAGATCGCCCAATTTCATCTTTCTAAATAACATGGGTTCAAATAAAAACTTATATCAAATGAACCAAGTGAAACTTTTAAACCATCTATGCAAATAACAATAGTTCAAATGCACAAACAATAATTAAAAACTCATCAAGCGTGCAATGAAAAATGAAATACAACATAGTAGTAACATAGCAAAGGCTCAAATTAATACTACACCATAACATCATATCAATACAACAGTTAAAGAAATAACCACTTGTATTAAAATCCATGTTCTTACAACATCCCTTTCAAGAGTTTAGCTCCCTCTCTTAAAATTTGTATATATCATTCCATATATCTCTTAAAGGATATTACAAGAACCTTGTATAACCAAAGAGGGGCCTCAACACTTCCCTTTCAAAAGGAATATGATCCAGTGCATGTTTGTATCCCTAACAAAAGACAAAACACATTTTAATTTTCCTTTTCACGCACCCCAAGGAGAAGTGTGTAATCACCGAAGGCTATTGAGATAATAAAGCAAACGAGAACAGATGTTACTTCTTTACATTGTTGTCCTCGCAACCATTTTGATCTGCCCCTTTTTGCACCAAAGGGTTTGAAGTCATTTCAATGTGCAGCCAATCACCTACATTAGGGGAACTCGAGAGTATGGACTAGTGAAGCATCCATGTGTATGCCACTCTTTCCAAACACTCGAGGCCTCTTTAGAATCAAACTAATCAAATATTCTTCCATATACCACCCATTCTTGCAACCACATGTAACAAAGTGGATGCATACAATTCTTCTTTTGTAGGCTTTCCTCCTCGTTTCAAGCATATCATTGTTCAAGCCCATTGAGAAATGTATAAATAGAAAGCAAGTATCAATCCTTCCCTTTACTTGTATCCGACTAAAAAGACTTAAGTAGATTTTATCTAATTAAAGAGTATGCCTTGTAAAATGAGAAATGAAAGGGGCAAGCATCGTTTTTAATACTCTAATGCATGACACAAGGGGAGACACCTAATTTGCATCCTTATGCTCACAATTTTACATTTTAAAGGTCTCCAGTCTAAATATGGCTAATCGATAAACTTCCCAAGCTAGCCACCTACTTTGGGTGAGCATTCTAACATGATAGAGTAGGAAGCCTTCCACCTGAATAGAAATGCTACAAGATAAATTTGCTTCATTGTATCAAGATACAATTTTATATCCTAAATTGGCATATAAATAATGGACCATACAGACATTAACAAACATTAACAATTTTATAGTCTTCTTGGTGTGGCTTTCCTCACAAACATTAACAATCCTTGAAAGGATTGATTAAAAAAATGAGGTCAACGGAAACATATTTCTTGCTTGAGTAATCTTACAGCCAAAGGGAAGTTACGTTCTTGTATCTCAATCCCGTCGCATTTATTGTGCGGTGGGGGAGAGAGTGAAAAAATAGTAGAAAGAGGATCATTCAAGGTAAACATTTCAAATTTACTAAAACCTTTACACCTAAAAGAGATCAAAACAATGTGGATTTGACAAGAAGTCCCATAGAACAACACAAGATGGATTGCATGGCAGTATTTAATGCAACGACCAACAATTTTAAATTACCCAAAACACTGCAATAAGAAGTAGCACAGATAATAAGGAAAGAAAATCAAGCCTTTAAGAAGCCTCTAAGGCTACAAAAACAATTGAAGCATGTGAGCCAAAAACAAGGATTGTCAAAACCACAACAAGACTACTAAACTACACATCATAGGCCAATAAAGAAAAATTTCAAGGCTCTTAAAGGAAAGTTCCTAACGCATTTTTTAGACCATATGTCACCAAATCATGCTCGACTAAACAACACATAACAAAAGACAACAAGCTACACTACATCGGCACAAGGTCTCACTTGAGGTGTAGAGAGAGCACCAGGGCCTTACATCATGAGAGAAATGCAAGAATCTAACACAAGCACAAAGGAAGCATGAACATGCACTACTTATACTGATAAACCATAAAAATTCCTCTCTGAAAGCACAACTCGTGATAAAATACTTGGATCGTACAAATAACCTTCCATATTCCATACATGCAAGAAGAATTTAATATCGCTGAGTTTGAATTACTTGAAAACCTAAGGCTTCTTCCCTTATGACGTTATCATGTTCCTCACATGTCTAGTTTCAATAACGTAATGTACCTCTAAATAAGGAGCTCAAGAGTATTTATAGGCTGATTCGCAAGGTTTGAGTTCGAGTTCAAGTTTGATGGATGAAAAAAATTGGCTTAAATTTGACGGCCAATAACATTTGGAAAAAAATCATCTTAGAGTTCGAGAATAAAATATTAAAATAATAATTTTAAAACAATAAAATATAGACTAAAATAAATCAAAAATATAAAAACCTAATAAAATAAATAACAAAAATATAAATAAAAGTTATAAAGGATAAATAAAAAACTCAAAAGTAAATATAAAATGAAACCAAACTTTAAAATATAATTGAAATATTACATAAAAGATAATTGTAAATACTAAAAATCTAACAAATAGAAATGAAACCAAAAACAAAAAACAAAACATGGAAAAATAAGAAATAAAAGGCAATTCATAGAGAAATAGTGGAAAACTTTCATGAACACACTCGAGAAGCTCGCAAATCAGAGAATAAATTGCAGCCTCCAATGATTGCTCTCTCCACTCTCAGTCAGTCCCCAGAAGCTCGTGACTCGTCTGCAACAAAATCGAATACAGCTGCCATACGTTCAGCTTGGGCACAGACACAGGACACACAGTTAAGGCACAAAATTTTGCAACATATTCCTCCGATTTTTCTGTGTTTTGTCTGCAATTTTTCTTGGCTGACTTTAGTGATTTTATATTAACTTTGTAGGGGTTTAAAAAAACACAGCAAGTTTCGAGATTTAGAGCAAAAAATCAAGCTCCTTGAGACTAAGGATACAGACGTGCGGCAAAAATCAGACCCAAAAAAATTGGAAAATTTTGGTGACTTTTTGGTACCTAAATAAAAATCGACAAATTTCAAAATATTCCCAAAAACTTTGGTGAACCTTGTGAGATTGTTCATAGGATTCGCAGTCAACTTGGCCTAGCCAATTGTCATGCAAATACTTTTTTCATTCCATTCTAGATTCCTCATATATGTGTCGTTGTCCCTTAGTTGGCTCGCGCTCATTGGTTCCAAAACCTTCCCTTGTCCCTTAGTTGAATGCATCATTGCAAATTATCAACTATCATCCCAATCTATGCGTCGACACATGTCCATATAAATACTCTTACGTTAACCAATCACTATGCATCATGTGCATCACTCCCATGTGCTCCATGAAAGATTTTGATCGATGCACCTTTTCAAGGGTGTTGGCTCCCAAATTTGTACCAAGGTTGAAAGGGGTGAAGACAGCAGGATATGCCATTGTAGTGAGTTGCTTCTTCACCTAGAATGGCAGACTTAAGGCCAACAAATGGGAGGGTGGTTAACCTCCTACTCTTCAGGCTCTGTGAGACCTAGGGGAGAGACCTTGGAGCAACCTAAATGATGTCAAATAACAGAGATTAGACAAGTATAGTCCAACAGACCCAACCAGGCAGCCTAACCACTATGAATTCCCACCCAATTTGTTTGTCACTAGCAGGATATTCATAAAGCCACCTAAGAATGGGCAAAGGTTGCACTCAAACAGATGAAAATGCTAAAGATTTCCATAATCCACAAGCTAATTGCTCTCTAGACCAGCATAATGTTCAAAGGAAATCTCATAGACATGAATCCAAAGTTATAATGGTTGAAACCTTAGGAATTTGCAAATACAAAGTGAGATTTCAATAAAGTGTGGAGGTGAATGGTAATATTAACAAAAGAAAGTGATCAAATGAACTATGATCAGGGATTGAATCCATTGGGCAAGGAGTTACCAAAATTTAGATCAAGTGAGCTAATGATAACCAAAAGAAGACAACAATCTACACAATTGTTACACATTCCACCATACATTCAGACAAATAACAGAATGATCCTACACGTACCACCCATTACTCATTAGAACAAGATATTACAAGATGACAACACACTGATATTGGGGTAATTACATGTCTACACAACACAAACAAATGCTTCATTACCAAACAATGATCTGCATAATCAAAGCTTTCTAATAAAACCACAACACTTGCTCAACATCATACAATATTCACTCTTTGAACCAGGAAAGACTATCACTATTCAATTGCTCATAAAATTGGAAAACATAAATGCTCAAACAAGACAACCAAGTTTGCTCAATAGCCAAAAGATCATTATGGAGAGTTTCTTCTCCACTTTATACAATTTCCTTTGCAAAGGATGTAATACCCCTCCCATTACCACCCTTTTGAATCTTGTTGCATGATCTCACATTGGCCTTAGTTTGATTGAGTTCGTCGTTCTAAGCGTCGTGCTTATGATTGGGATGATTCGGAGATTGAAACAATTAAATACGATATAGGAAAAATAGTATCACCTTCCTAAAATTGAAATATTAGATGTTGTTAAAGGATAAAAGTAATTGTATGGATCTTTTATCTTTGGTGGCCCATCTTTCCTAAGGTCAAGAGCACGATTATCTATAATTAAGAAAGCTCTAAAATTCAAGCTTCCGAGACACTTTATCTTGATGGGAGTCAAGTCTTTGTGCTTTACGGGTTATTACCACCTCCGTGGTGGTTAAGAGGACTCTTGCGATCTTTGACGCGAGGTGCGTCCACAAATAACAAGGTCACTTTAATTGTATCATAATTACCTTTATTAAATTTAATGAAAATAATTACAAGATGATAATAAGTGTCTTACCAAGGAGCTGTTGAGGTTCGAGTAATAATAAATTGTTAAATAATAAAATAAATCATGAAATTAGCATAATAGAAGAGTTTTCATTTAAAAATAAATAATTCATTAATATTCTAAAATCTCTCCAAATTTTTGGAGCTTGGGTCAACCTCCTTTCAAGAAAGAATTAATGAGATTTTTTATAAATGTGAGAATATTTTTATTCAAGGTCTGAGCATCCATAAGAAGGATTTTGGGGAATTCTTCTTGGGTATTGTGAGTTGTCGTGAGAGGATGTTTGATTGCATTCCTTGGTTTGTTTTGGAGCTTCATGGTGAACGCAAGTTGTAATTACAGTATTGCTCAGATTGTGTCTAATTTAAACGATTTAGAGACTCTCACGCTATTCCATTTAATAGGGATAAGCTGGATTCCTCCTCGATTTCCAATATTCTCCATGTCTACGCCCGTAAGAGAGCTTTGGAGCAGGGCATGGACGTTGCCAAGCTTAATTTGGAGGACTCTTTTATTTAATTTTTCTTTTGGGAATTAAGGGTGTTGCAAATGTGCTTGGGGTTGTTCAAAATGCTTGGCCAAGGGGAAACCAGCTCTTTTGACCCAAAGACTCTTTATCTGATCTCTTGCAGACATATATGTATGCAATTTATCTACAATTTTGGAGGCAAACACAACCCGCATGAATTGTTGTTAAAAATGCCTCCAAACGTGTGGCCGCATGGACTGTGGTGGGTCTATTGAAACAGCTTTGGAACCTTCAAAGCAAATGCAATTGACAGTTGTAAACCCAGACACCTCACCCTCTTGCCAACATCCCATGTCTGTACCATTTGGGAGATTTGAAAACTGAGTATGGACAGTCTTATTTTAGCGCAGAGGAGTGGGGAACTTTTGTCGGAAATTGTTGTTGCATAGCCCCTTCGCACGGCCCATGAACCGTTTGCTAAAATGCCTCCAAACTATCGCCATGTGGACTGTGGTGATTGCAAGGTGCTGCACAAAATCGGCTTGTTTAAAATATTGAGAAACTTTCAACCAAATGCAATTGATAGCTAGAAGGCCAGCACAAGGCAAAAAGACTATTTGACAAATTGGAGCATTGGTTGAGGAGGTCAACATGGCAAGTAAATTGTTTGTTAAAATGCCTTACAAAGAAATGGTCTCATGGACCGTGTTGATTGTTGGGTATGCTCTAAATGGGTTTCGCTAAATAGGCTTTGGAAGGTTCAAGGCAAACGCAAATTGGGCAATTGTAAACCCAACTCCACAACCTTAACCAATTCCCCCTCCTCCCCATGCCTACTGCGCCACAATAGAATTTTCAAGCAGGGGTGGGACATCCATCAAAGCATAGCTAGGAGTGGATTTTGCCAAATGTTGTGTTGTCGATGTATGTCGTGGAAGCTTGTGAAATATTTGACAAAATGCAAATAAAAAGGAAGCTTCTTATTGTTTAAAATTCTTGTTGGCCGCATTTGTTTGGTGTGGTGGGTTTGACTGTGGCAACAAATAGCAATTGGCATTGTATGATCTTCTAAATTTAGCCCAAATGTGGACGCATTTGGATGGTATGAATTGTTTCACTGAGAATGCCCAAAGGAAATGTGATCAAAGGACCACTTATGCTTGATTCCGCCATGCATGGCTTGCAGGAGAATTGGCTTAGACGATTAGTTGGTGTTATTGTTGCTTGGTTAGCATTGTAAAGTTGAAAGGGACGTGGCATGACTTGGCTACTTCAATAGTGAGCTCGATGACTTGGCTCAGCCAAACATAGTCACTTGTCATAGAAACTTTGGTGGTTTGAATGTTTAAGTTTGCCATGGGACTCGTCCATCTAGATCCATAACTTGGGTTCGTAGCTCGCCTGCTAGCTCGATGGAGATAACGTGGCATTTTGTCAACTCTCCTTCTCGTGCTTGCCATTCAATTATCAAGCATGGTCATCTTACTCTATCCTTGCATGCTTTTAGCATTCCTAGTTTTCTTAATTGTAATGGAGTTGTAAATCGATCTAAAGAAAAATAACGTTTAGGTGAATTAAATGGGATGGATTTTCAATAGCAATTTCACCTCTGCTTGTATCGCAACAAGACCATTAACCATTAATGTAAATACTACTCTCTTTTACCTCGTAAGATGGATGGATAAACACGATACTAGCAATACAATGAGGAGAGCAAGTCTTGCAATAAGACTAAAGATGAATTAGGATATAGCAATTAGGCTCTAACAAGTGCACAAATCATGGTTAAAGAGATTAAGTCAATACTATCATCATCAAGTGACAAATTACCAAATTTAATTGTTTGCACGAGGAAAGCGTCTTGTTGAAGACTCCAAAGGTTGGGTATGAAAGGAACGATAACCAAATCGTGCATCAAGCCAAGAACACAGATGCTAATCAAACACCACGATCAATAAGATGAAAGCAATTCGCCAAAATAACTTTACACAAAACTTTTGCAAATAAATGAGAAACAATATCATATATTATTATAGAACTCAATGCAATACATTGAGAATGGGCCTTGCTTAAATAGGCAAGAAATAACAATCTAAGAACCGATCAAAGTCGTAGATCAAGCCATAAATCAAGGAAATAATTAGTCATCAAAGAACTAGTCAAGACCATAGATTTAGGAGAGAACTAGACATCAAGGATTTAGTCAATACCATAGATCAAGGAAAGAACTATACTTAACAACTAGATAATATCTCCTAATATCTAAATAAAATAAAATAAATATCCACACACATAAGTGGGTGAGAATAAATACAATAAAGGTAAATAAAGTACCTAGGTGGACATGAGCTAAGGTAAATACCTACTCTAACACCCCCTCAAGTGAAGCTAGGGGCCAAAATAGATGTGGCATGCCCACGTATGAGTATCGACAATGGGCCTCGATGAAGTACTCATGTACAATTCTTGAGAAAAAGGGACACCGCAAGGTACCCAAAACCAATGAATAACAAAGTAAAGAGAGTAAAGATCCACTTCAAGAGCATCCCAAGAAGCTTGGCTCAAAAACTCGTCAATGTTAAAAAAGTTTGGTGTGCAATGTGGTCTAAATCCACTACTCGATCACAAAACTCAAAAACAACTGACACTTTAGGTTTCACCATAATAACTCCATACAAAGAGATCACAATCAACGAGTGATATCGAAAGTACAAAAAACACCATACATAATTCGATCAACTGCTGCAAATAGGTGTGCCACAATCCAAGAATAAAAACCAAAGCAACAAGGCAAGGACACAAACTCCAGTGTGTCACAATCCAAGAAAAGCCAAGGTAACAAGGCAAGGACACAAAACCCGAAGAAGCGGGATCAACACCGCACCCTCCCATACTTGTTGAATGGGTGGAATGATGCTACAAATTTATATGAGTTGTCAAAACAACTACTCGAACAACGACAAACTAACACTTTGGGCTCTACTAGAATAGCTCTCCCACAAGAAAGATTGTCAACATGCCAAAAGTGTCAAAAATACGATACAAAATCTCTCAACAAACAAGAAAGATACACTACACTCTGCTAAAAAAATGCTCAAAACAAGAAGCATCACAATGCGAAGGTATAAAAAGTGGAGCAAGAAGCCGAATGGTGGAGGAGCCATGCCTCGTAGAGTCCTCTCAACGAATGCCTATGTCGCCACCACAAGTGATCGATATCCACCCCAAATCAACACGGATGGATGAAAAAGATACCTACATATGACTTGGTGCAAAATGCACAATGGGTGCATGCAAAAGAACATCGAGAATGTGTGTCAAGTTGATCATGGTGACAGGTTGAAATCTCGGGTTTCTCGAGCTGAGTGAAGGTGCAAAACTCATGTGTTGCTCATGATCCTTAGAAAGAGTCGAAGCGAACAAAAAAGTTCTATCAATGTGTGATCCCAATTAAGTATCTCGCTCAAAACCAATGTCATGACGAGAATTCCACTTAACATGTGGAATAGAGGAAACAATACCCTGTGAATGACTCTGCTAGTGAGACCCATAAAACAGAGCATGCGAGATCTGAATGCAATGGTATGCTTCTCAAAAAAGCCATGCGAACTAAGCAGAAATAAGATACACAACGCGTGGTACTGTAATAGGCACAGATGTGGAAGAGCATGCAGTAACAAACTTCATAGGTGTATGAGCATCAAGAGCAGGAACAGAGTCAAAGACGGACAAATCAATGTCAGTGGGTTCATGAGCAATAGTTGCAAGTGGACTAGGAGCATGGATATGGTTGTCCACAATATGATGGTGATGTTGTAGGCTAGCAAGTTTGTTCTACAGGAAGTGTATTATTGTATCCTTATCGTGAATGAGTGATTGTAGAAGAGAATTTCGCTTCTTGAGCGATCTATTTTCTTCCACAAATTTTACAATATCCTCTTGAAGTCCACATACTTCAGAGAAAAGCATATCATTCTCAAAATCCCTGATAGATACAAAATGCAACTCCCAAAAGTTTAGGACGTCAGGCTCAACCGAAATTACGTCCACAATTGATTACAACACTCTTCCATATTTGACACTGTATAATTATAGTGCAAGTCTAAAAATAAATAACTCCAATAGAAAGAGCATGAAGTAACAAGCACTTTTACAAAAAAACGGCACTCAAAACCGAGTTACCGATTAAAAGTTACAAGCTTTTTACTATTTTGCTCATTATTTATTAGAATGCCACTAAAACAAAATAAATTGTTGTTGCCTTCACCACACGAGAAAATTAAAAGGGGGCTGAAGCTAAGCATCTACTAGTAGGAATCACAATCTTTAAGCCCTCATATGACCATGCCATATGACCAAGGGATAAGGATTTTAATGGGTGTTTACACAACGTACTATTATAGGGTGTGTCGCATGTTTTTGAGAAAGTCACATCCAACCGCCTCTTACGGTAAAAACTATTATTTCGGACTGCGTAGAGTGTCCTTTTTGCCGAAAATAACAAACGTGCACAGCATCCGCGGACCCCTGCCAAAAAAGAAAGGATCCAAAAACCTTCCTGTGCGCAAACTGAGACAAATATGCTACAACAGAAAACTGCCCTGTGTAGATCTCGAGAAATCCAACAGACCCAAAAAAGAATCCCACATTTTTTTCTTTGCGGTATGGATCTCAAGCGCACCGATGTATTTCCCTACAACAATGCAAAAATCCCAAAAAAATGGCTGCCTCCAGAAATGGTCAAGTTTACCGTTGATCTTAGGGTTTTCCCGCCTTTCGGATCCAGTGAAGCCTCTATTTTGCATAAAAATGCACGCAGCAACAAAATACGACCAAATCCCACATATATGAATATACAAAGATTTTATTTGCAAAAAAACTTACAGACAGATGTCACCAAGCAATCTCCTGCTCTAATACCATAAAAGGAACGATAACCAAATTGTACCAAGCCAAGAACACAGATGTTAATCAAACACCACGATCAATAAGATGAAAGCAATTCGTGGAAAAACTTTACATAAAACCTTTGCAAACAAATGAAAAACAATATCATATATTATTATGGAACTCAATGCATACATTGAGAATGGGTCTTGCTTAAATAGACAAGGAATAACAATCTAAGAACCAAGGTCGTAGATCAAGTCATAAATCAAAGAAATAACTAGTCATCAAAGAACTAGTCAAGACCATAGATTTAGGAAAGAACTAAACATTAAGGATTTAGTCAATACCAAAGATCAAGGAAAGAACTATACCTAACAACTAGATAATATCTCATAATATCTACATAAGATAAAAGAAATATCCACACACATAAGTGGGAGAGGATAAATACAATAAAGGTAAATGAAGTACCTAGGTGAACATGAGCTAAGGTAAATACCTACTCTAACAGGGTAGACCATAACAAGTGTAGCTCCTACACTTGAAGATACTAAGTATCCAATGCTCCAAGTGTGTAATGTTCCTTTTTGAGGGACTTTTGGAAAATGGCTAGGGCTGAATGAGAAATGACTGAAATTAATTTTTAGATGGTTGTAATCAGACTTCCAAGGGTTGGATATGACTGAAAATGCACACAAAAACCTGCAATTTTTCCCTTCCTAGGGCAACGACCTATTTTGGGAACTCCCACTCACTTTTGGATGCCCTAAACTTGCTGAAAATATGCCCAATCAAGCTCAAAAATTCTGATTAATTACCAACAATCAAAATATGAAGGAAAACTGATTTTTAGTGCCCTAGAATTGAAGATATGAATTTCTATAAACCCTTGTTTGCAGAGTTATTTTAAAAATTCATAACTTTACCTAAGAAGCTCCAAAATTCATGAAACTTGGGATCTTGGGGTTTAAAAATATGAAGAATGCAAATATCAACTCAACTTGCCCAAACATCCACTCAAACATGCCAAATCTGACCTACAAGCAATTCGCCCCTCTTGGAAATAATGAATTAGTGGCTCAAACATGCAAGGAAATGATTGTTTTCACCTTTGATAATTAATTTAAGTCCATCCATCCAAGAAACCACACCATGCATCCATCAAAACATATCTAACATGCTCATGATACAAGTCGCCTAAGGCCGGATAGAAAGATATCAGCTCCAAATTCTTTGAGATATTCAATAATTCCAAGTATCCTTGCTTGAGGGTTTTCGTCCCCAAGACAAGTTCCATTATTAAGGGTTTTCGTCCTTGAAGTGGTCTCAAACAAGGGTTTTAGTCCTTGATGAGAGAGAGTAAAGGTACAACCTTTTCCCAAAAGAAATAATAAGATTCAACACATCACATAATGGCCAAGCATCCTCCTTTTATAACATAAGGGGTGTTACATTTTAACTTATGCCCGACCTTATAACAAGGACCTTCTGATTATCTAATTTGTATTTGGAGCCTACATGCTCAAAATTCTTTATATTCTAATTAAATGAGTTCTTCTATTGGAGAGTTTGGCTTCCCAATAAGAATACATGATAATAATGAAAATATCTATTTAGGAAATGCCATCCAAGTCTTCCCCTTGCTTCTTTTCTTGAACCCACGGGGAGGAAAAATGAGTTAAGGTCTTCAATTCTGCTAGTCTCCAATAAGGGACATGACAGGTTTCCCAAGATTGCTTGTCTCGAAACAATTACAAGAACACGGATCCCAAATTAATATTAGTTGCTCATCTTTTGATATACCCGCATGAAGCAAGCTCATTAAAGAAAATGTGTCCCCTTCTTCATCCAATCCGCTTTGTGGATATGATGATTGGTTCTTCTTTGCTTGTCAAGGCCTCATAAATACTATCCAAACATTGGTTGTTCCCAATTTTCCTCATGTTGTCCCAAACAACCAATGTAATCTTGTTTTTCTCTTCAAAAATCAGAATGTTAGTGGCTAGAAACCACCTTAAATCAGCCATGAACATAACAATGTTTGTAGAAGCTTTGAACTCCTTCAACCATATGGTTAGAAACTCTCTATTGTCTTATAAATAGGAGTGTAGTTGGAAAAGTTGTGAACAGATGAAAGGAAAGTACAGCAGTTGTAAGCATGAAATCTCTTCAAAAATTCCCACACTATCCATGAGATGAGGGCTGGAAACAACCCAATATTGATGGAGTGTGTCCCAACAATATCCAAGAACCTCCATTTACCAACTCCAATGATTAAAACTACTTGTATGACATCAAATACAAAAAGATCATATGGCTTACCCACTTTCCTTATCAAGCATCTTGCTGCCCCAATAATGGTCTATCCTTCTACCAACCATAGCTTCCCCTTCTTCTTCCAATGATAGCTTCTCCTCTAGCCTGCTGATTTGAGACTTAGTAATTGCTAGATCCTTCCTCATTCCATTGTTGATTGTCTTCAGGATGGTTGTCACCTACCACTACTGAACTTTCCTCTTCCTCTTGATGCGATTTAATGTCTCTTAGATATCTTCTCCTAGGCCCTTGAAGCATATTAGTATGCTTCTTCCACTATATGCAACCTTACTAAGTATATTTTATCTTGAATACTCGGCTGCAATCCATTGATGTACCTTGCTAACTTTTCTTGATCCATCTTACGGTGACCAGCCCAAATTGTAATTCGGTAAAGCTCCACCATATACTCTTTCACACTCAACACCTTACGCCTCAAGTTTTGTAATTATTTCGACAAATCCAATCGATAATCTGCAGGCAATAACTTGCCTTTCAATTTTGCAACCATCATCTCCGAATGGGTAATCTTGTGCTTGCCCCTCATATGCCTCTCCTTTTGCACTTCTTTCCACCATAGGGTTGCATGCTTGAGCTTGGTTTGGGCTACCTTTACCGTCTTCGCATCCTCTACTTCATCAAATTTGAAATACTCTTCCATCTCAATGAGCCAATCAATCAGCTCCTTCGGATTCAAGGTTCTTAAAAAGCTTGGAACCTTCACCTTCACCTCTCTTCCAATCTTTGAGATAGCTTTGATGAGTATCTTGACCTTGCTCTAACCGTTCAAGTGTTGGTCTAACGTCTTCTACTCCCAACTCTTCATCTTCAGCATAACTCACATCATCCTTTGGGATGAATCCCCTTCTATCCTCTTCAACAACAATCAATATTGTCTATGTGACCCTCACCATCACTACAATCTCTTTGAATCTTCCAGCCATAGTCGCAACCACTACTCCAGCTCTACCCACTCTTATTGGATTCATCTGGACTTTCTCTTTCAAACTCAATGTTCGCATGTGAGTGTTTGTTGTGTTGTCATTGATGACAACGGGGGATGGAGTGCAAGAGGAAGTTTGTAGTGAGTGTGACATGGCAGGACAAGGTATGGTGTTCATGGTGTCCATGATTGAGATCACCTGGTAAGGTTTGGCTTCTTGAGTAGCTAGTGACTTGTAGAGGCATGATAGTGATGTGATAGGGTGTCATGATGATGTCCAAGACGGTTTAGTAGGTGTGCGATGATGTGATACAGTCAGCATGATGTGCATGAGTGGCATTAGTGAGATTTGCTTGGTCCAATAGGCCTAATCATGAGGCCTAGTCAACGGATGACTTGGTATGATGGAATGAAGGCATGAGGAAGATAGAGAAGCATGGTCAAGGCTTGGAGAGCATGAAGAGAGTGTGTTAAGACACTCATGTGAGTCTCAGAGTGCAGGTACAGGTTTGAGCATAGTTTGTAGGTGATCATCTAGACCTAGTTTAGATGTTTGGAGGCCTAATGGAGCATGAAAGTGAGTTGCAGAGCTAAGTGAGCCCATGAGGGCATGTAGAGGTGTGAGACATCTTGTCTCAAAGGTGTGTAAGTGTCTTCATGATGGAGAACAGGACAGGTTCATGAAACAAAGGTTGAAACAAGCACAACTAGGCCTATTTCTAAGACCTAGTGCAAGTATGACTTGGTGTATGAAGCAAACAAGCTAAGAAAGGTCAATTCAAGCATGAATTATGTGTTGGGACTTGGTAGAGAGAATGTGGAAGGTGCTACAGGTCATAATTCAGCTGGTAGAGGCATGTTTGAGGTCTTTTAGAGGCATGTTCTTGAGGACAAGCCAGGTATGCATGTACAAGTCATGGTGGATGATGAGTTACAAATAGGTGCAGACTTAAATGAGTCATGAGACATGTGAAGGAGGTCAACACAATGTTGTGGACAAAGTTTCAAGTCAAGATTCAAAGGGAGAAGCAAGAAAAATGAGTTTTAAGTCCTATCGAGCTCTCAAAATGGCCATTTCCAGCTCAAGGGTTGAGTTTGATGTGCTCATTGGTATGTTAAATCTCTACATGAGGACCCGATTCTTTCATCAATGTTTGGGCATGGAGACAAAAGTCATTTTGCAATTAGAATAAGGAAGAATGATGCCCTATGCTTTATGAACAATCCCTAAGAATTTAAATGGGTTTTAAACCCTCCTAAAACCCTACCTTGAAAGCGATGGAGAAGAACTCAAGTTTTTGATCATCAAATGACTTGGGATAGATAATGTGAGGTCTCAGGGATGTAGAGGACTCCTTATAGCTCAGTTTGGTGGCATTTTCTTGTTCCAGGTGTGATGAGAAGGTACAACAAAATCATTGTTTTCTGAAGATTTGCATGTGCAGTCATGTGATGAAGGTTTCATGGTGAAAGACCAATCTGTAGGAGCAAGTTTGAGATGTGCCCTAAGTGTCTATCAGAAGTTTCAGATAGATTCTTTGTAGAGTTTTGGAAAAACCTGTCATTCAAAATGACCTATCACTTAAGGCCTAACAAGGCAAAAACCAGTCATGGTGTTTGAAAGAGTCCTAGTGTGAAGGCAAGGTGTAAGAGTGAAGTGTAAACATGAACAGCTAATATAAGTCTAAAATGACATGTTTGAGCTCAAGAAGTGATCAAATGAAGTGTTTTGGGATATAAGCCCTAATGGTCCAAACTGCTCCATAAGGTCTGCTAAGTAGGTCTGAGAAACAAGAATGCAAATGTGAATTTCTCCACACAACCCATGCAGGTGAGTGTTTGAAGTTGGAGTTGAGGTCTTCTGAGAAGTGCTTCATGCTTTAGTTTGGCATGAAAGTGAGGTTTGGAGTGTTGAAAGCTATCTAGGACAAGACTATTATTTGTGCCTTAAGACCTAGTGTGAAGAATCTCATAAATGCATGCATATTGAACCTATATGTCTTGAAATACTGCATGTTATGGGTTTGAAAAGTTGCACAAAGAGCATAGCTTTCAAGAAAGGTGCCATAAGAGTCATGAATAGGTGATTTGATGAGTGAACTAACTCATTTTGTGAAGATTGGTTTTCTGTGTATGCAAACCCATTAGGACCTTGTCCTAATCAGTGTGTCATGGTATGAATGAAGATGGTGGGGCTACTCCATGTCCTTGAAGGTGAACTAGAGGTCACATATAACCTCCTCCAAACAGCAAAAGGTTTTGAAAGCTCATGCATCAGTGTTGGTGAATCAACCTTGTGACTGTATTTTTAAGTTGTCATGACTGTGAGCATCTAGCTGGGAAGAAAAGTTAAAATGAAGTTCTAAGCCCTGACTTGCAGCATTCAAAGCATGTGATGATGTCTTGGACATCTTGAAGAATCTCCCGTCATGATTTCAGTGCATGACTTGAAGCCTAGAGTGTGTTTATGCATCCAAGTTGAAGACTGTATTTTGAAGGTCATAGTTCTAATGGAGCATATGAGTCATAATGGAGTCTTGAAGACAAAATTACGAGTTGCAAAGCTTGTCAAGGTTATAGATAGCGAGGAGATGACCCTAATAACGTACCTACATCATCCTAACACTTGTTTCGTGACTTATGAGAGCTAGAAGACAGATTCCTACGTTAAGAAGAAGGCAAGAAGGAACAAAACCATTACAAAGGAAGTTGACAGTTGTCAATCTAAAAGGGAATCCTTTCATTTGAATCAGAAGATCAATAAGTTCAAAAACATGTTGCAATACCTAATGGTAGTTACAAATGTCATGGTAGTTCATGAAAGGTCAGTGCTTGCAGCTGACACCCTGCAATAGTAATGACAGTTTTAGATGATGTCATGTAGAATCTTGTGTACTAGTTGAAGAGACGAGAATGTTAAGTGTTGGAAGAGGAAATATAAGAGGTGTAAGAGAGGGGCATTCTCGTGTATAAGAATGACTAAGTGTGCATGAAAAAGAGCTTTTGATGATAATATTGCAGGAGAATGAGCTGATGTGAGTGAAGTGTTAGATAGGTTCATCCTTGTGTGTGTGAGGCAAAATGTGTATGTAAAAAGATGTCTTGAAGACTGTATTAGGAGAAGAATGAGCTGATGAGAATATGAAGTGTGAGAGGAGAAAAATGAGTTCATCCTTGTGTGGATGAGGGACAAAAATGTGTGCATGCGAAAGAGCTCTCAAGATTGTATTAGCAGCAGTATGAAGTGAAGAGAAGATAGGTGAATCAAGGTGTGTGAATGAAGAGGATGAACATATAGGAGCTGAATATGAGATCACAAATTTGTTGTTTCAAGCAACTAGGTCAGATGAATGTGATCAAAACCTTGTAAAGTCTAAGTGGGTGCTTAGCAAAATAGGGAGTTGGTGCTTCCATGCAAGTAGGAGCTTGTAAAAGTTGTCAAGTAGGTGCTTGACTAATTTGTTGGAGTTGGTGCTTCAAGTTGAGTGGGTGCTCAACAAATTGAAATCCTTGTAATCTGTTATGGGACAATTGTCCACCATAGTGCATTGATTTCAATGGGTTTTTCTCCCTTTAAGGGTTTCCCACATTAACCATTGTCTTCATGTGTGCTTGCTTGTTATTTGCTTATGTTTGAATGTCATTGTTTCCTCATGGTAAAGGTTGATCAAGATTGAATGGCTTGCTGAGGTTTTAAATTGTTTTCAAAGTTTGAAGAAGCACTAATTCACCCCTCCCCTCTCAATGCTTGTGTTCCAACACTCAACCTATTGATGCAATACCTTATTTGCAAACCTAATGCAATACTTTATTTGCAAACCTACATAAGACACACACTTCTCTAGAACACTCTTTCAATACTTGAATCTCTACCCACCCACACAAGATGGAGAACAATCAACTCTCTCACTTCATTCATGCCCTCCACCCATTCTTTCTTAGTGGAGGACAAACACTCTCCCACTCATCCCAAAGTTGTTACCAACTATGACACCATTTCATGTAGTCAAGGATAAGGGGCCCAATGAAGGCCAGCCTTGTTCTGGAAGCCTACCATTTCAAACACACGAGGTATATTGGCATCCACACACTTCACAAGGAAACTGCAAAACCAATACAATATCTTTATCCAAGGCGCATGATGAATTACAAAGATTGCAGACATCACACACTCTCTCACTAGTTTCTCATATTATATTCAAGAGGTAAACAATACACAACAATGCCTACTCTTTCTTAGTTTCTACTCTTTGCTCCTCTAGGCTCTCTCTAGAAAACACCCACTCTTCCTCCAAGTCTTCCCCAACTCCAACCTACTTTCTCTAGTTCTTCCTCTACCGCTTTCTTAACTCTTCACCTCCTTAACAATCTTGAAAATGCTTCCAAGGACATTCTGAACGTTTTTGAGCCATTACTAGGAATTTGAAACTGTTGTAAGCAAAATTGTTGGTTTGAACAGACCTTTGATTGTGCAACCACACCAGCTGTTTTACAGAACCACTTTGGCGGTTTCGTAACTGCCAGTTTAAATCATACCTTCTTCTAGATCTGCTCCTTTCTTCAATTTCCAAAACATGTGTAGGTACCACTGCACTTTTTGGAGGACTTTAGGTTGTCCTTTGTATTCTCAACCAAGACAAATTTACAAAAACATAAGATCTCTTTGGTTGATGTGAGATTGTTTGATTGGCCAAATCCTCTTGCATCAAAATTGAGAGTGGAAAGAGGAAAGAGATTTGGAGAAAATAAATTGAGTTGAGTCAATGTCATTTGTTGATGGAGGTCAAGGCAATTGTGAAAGTATGGCTCCATCGATAGTAGGACTAAAATCACTTAATCCCACAGAGAGTCTTTATATATTGAGGGAGAGTTGTGCTAGAATGTATAGGGGAACCGATAGATACAATGGTAGAGAAAGTGTTAGGATGTACAATTTTATGCACTACATTGTAGGTAGGGATGGAAGTGGAACTAGTTACAATGGTGATGGTAGTGGAAAAAACCAAAAGATGTAATTTAAGAAGTGTTGAAGCTGAAATCTTTTTTTTTAGTTATTGGTAAAGGGGGGAAAATTACTAGGGGCCCAACCTCTGTTGCCATAAAAACAAGGGTATCAATACCCAAATATAGCCATAAGACCAGTACAAGACACAAAGAAACAAAACAAAGCAACAATCGAAAAGAACAGCAAAAGCACACCATAACTATAGCAACACGACAACAGAAAGACACCAAGGCTCACATCTAGAGCTGCAATCCAAACTATTTGCAGGCACTTCTTGTTCTAGGAGGAGAACTCCTTCACACAATCTGATTTCACCTTTTACAAACTACCTGAGTCCACCTTTCCTCCTTAGGAGTTTCTCTAAATAAATCCTCATTCAAACATGATCTTTTGATGTGGTTTCTGAAACAAGGTCCTTCCCAAAAATTCAAAACTTTCATCCATCTATCTCTATTTTAAGAGGAAATGAGAGTAGAACCAATGCATAATGGTCCTTCCTCCGCCATACTCTGGACAGATCCTTCATTAATCATCACCTTCTCCTCATGGTAACAAGCATATTTTTTTCTATAGCTCTCTACTTTTCAGACTTTGAAAATTGTTGCTTCTCAACTTTTTGACTATCATCATCATTCAACCAATGAATATTATCTTCCTGATCTTCATCCTTCGGATCTTCAACTCCATGTTCCTCATCAATCTAAACTTCATTTTCTTGATCTTCTTCCTATTGCTCTTCAATTTGAACTTCATCTTTTGTATCTTCTTCATCTTCTCCTGAATCTTCCACTTTCTCCTCTAGAAGTTCCCCTTCTTCCTTTGCTTCTATATCCATATTATGTTTCTCACTCTGCTTCTATATCCATATTATGTTTCTCACTCCCCTTATCATTCCCAAAAACATCTAACTCCCCTTCTCTCTAAATAACCTCAGTATCCAAAGCTTTACCGGAATTGTCCTGAGTCTCTTCTGCAGTCTTCCTCTTCTAGCCTTGATTAATCTTGTTTTCTTCCTGACTTCCAGGGGTTTCTAAGGTACAAAATCTGGCCACATGACCAAACTTGTGGAACACTTTGTATCTATGAATAGACTCCTCATATTCAACCTTTTGGACCCATGTTCCAAATCTTGAATGCAGGGAAATAAAATCTGGAAGATCGTAATTAGTAAAAGCATTGACTCAAAATCTTGCTTGTATCAATCTAGGTCTGGCCTTAGTAGACCCATCTAAAGCTATACAAGTGCCAAAGGTTTTAACAATACATATCATTAAATCCTCCTCCCAGAACTCAAGGGGCAGGCCAAGGAGTCATACCAAAATTGGCGCCATGTTAATATCCTCCTTATCACGATCAAAAGATGTTTTCCGTTTCACTTAGAAAAAGGCCCATGGACCCCAAAAACCAGGGACCTCCAACCAAGGCTCTAGAGTAGTCCTCTTCATTGTTAATATTTGCGAGAAAGAAGCCATTAGACATTGCAAAGATCTCCAAATGACCTTTGGGATTCAATTTTTAAGCAGCCCATTGGCGAATGGCATCAATGTTTAGACGAGCTCCCACAAATTTTCCAATAAGAGAAAAGTTATTCCTCTATACAAATCTATTGATTAAAAGGTTTGGAACTTCAAAATGATGCCCTTTATCGTCAACGTGATGTTTTACCTGTAGGCTGAGATCTTTGAAAGTTTAAACTTTCTTTTGATGTAATATTCCTGCCCATGACTGACCTGGAGTTGAGACATCATTACGAGATTTCAAACACCTAGAAAAATCTTTTTGCATTGCCTCAACAAATGGATCCCCGCTCCATCCTCTTAAAAAAGCATATCAAATTTTAGCTCCATCGCACTCCCACCGGTTAAATGATCATGTGGCTAACATTAATACTTTAAAAATCTAGATGGCTCTCTTATCTATTGTTCCATTTTTTCCTATCATTCCTTGTTGGTATGACACCCCGTGAGTATATATTCTCTAGCTGGAATATTTTTATCATCATTCTCCTCCTCTACTATTTTCTTAACCTTTTTGAGTCTTGGGTAGAAGGATCTCCCAACTCATGAAGCGTTCTCTTATTTTTGTTTTCATCATTGTCATCATCATTCCCTTGGTTTTTTTTTGCCATTGATGATATCATTGTTCTAGTAGCTCCTTATGAAGCATGAGGAGCTTGTTGTGATGGCGATGGGGTTGCTCACTTGACTTTGTTTGCCCTTGACTTGTGAGGCCTCTTTTTCTCCTTACGTTGCATTAGACAGCTTGGTAGATTTGGACTTTGCAATGAAAGTGGTAAAGCACCCTCTTGAATACCCACTCTTGATAATTGTGGGTTGAGTAGCGGTGCAATGCCATAGATGTTGATGTCGAATTCAAGGGAGACCTAAGAATCTCTCATGTGATTAGGGTGTAAATGTTAGAGTAGGTATTTACCTTAGCTCATGTTCACCTAGGTACTTTATTTACTTTTATTGTATTTATCCTCACCCACTTATGTGTGTGGATATTTCCTTTTATTTATTTAGATATTAGGGGGATATTATCTAGTTGTTAGGTATAGTTCTTTCCTTGATCTATGGTATTGACTAGTTCTTTCCTTGATCTATGGTATTGACTAGATCTTTGATGTCTAGTTCTCTCATAAATCTATGGACTTAACTAGTTCTTTGATGACTAGTTCTTTCCATGATTTATGGCTTGATCTACGACCTTGACTGGTTCTTATATTGTTATTCCTTGCCTATATAAGCAAGGCCCATTCTCATTGTATTTCATTGAGTTCCATAATAATATATGATATTGTTGCTCATTTGTTTGCAAAGGTTTATGTAAAGTTATTCTAGTGAATTGCTTTCATCTTATTGATTGTGATGTTTGATTGGCACTGCTGTTCTTGGTTTGGTACGATCTAATTATCGTTCCTTTTATGGGATCGAGCAAGAGGTTATTGTCACAAACCCATTGAAATTCTTAGCCCCCGTCATATGGTATGATCATATGAAGGCTTAAAACTTGTGATTTTTACTAGTAGGTGCTTAACTCCAGCCCCTTTCATTTTATTTATATGGTGATTATGGAGCATGGAGCTAATTTGGAGCCATTCTTGCCTTTGTGAGTTTTGATCATATTGCATCTTATTGTTAGTTGTTTTGATTTCTGCAATTGCTCGTGCATTTGTTTTTCATCAAAGATCCACAAACTCTAATATGGTATCAAAGCAACTAAAATAAATAGTGGAGCATAATATTGAAAAAATTGTATCTTTTGATCGGTAACTCGGTTTTGAGTGTCGTTTTTTTTGCAAAAGTGCTTTTTTTTTGTTTTTTTTCCATTGGAAATATTTATTTTGAGAATCGCACTATAATTATAAAGTGTCATATTGTAACACGCACTCATTATAAAGTGCCAAAATACTGGGGCTCTTGTTGCATTACTTGGTTCTTGCATTTTTTTGGTGATTTTTTTATGATAGTGTTTTTATCTACTTCTGCATTAGATCATGTTGAGCCATTAACAACACATAATTACCACACATGGAAACCAAGAATGGAAACAATAATTAAGCGGAAAGGATTATGGGCTTTAACTTTTTCAGAACAACCAATGTTCACTAGAGAATATGAGAAATTTCAGTACCAGTGCAAATTTGATGAGTGTATGGGTTTGATAGGAACTTATATAAGTGACAGTCTTTTGTTTCATTTGGAAAAATGTGACTCTCCTTTCAAAATTTGGGAAAAATTGGAGGATTTATTTGATAAGGTGGATCATATGAGAGCCATGCAACTTGACATTGAGATCACCTCTCTTAATTCTGAAGATTTTCCAACAATTATAGACTATCTTACCAAGTTCAAGCATTTGTTGACACAGTTGAAGAGAAGTGGAAAAGATAAGAAGGATGACAAGTGTATTTACTTGATTCTATCCAAGTTAGGAGGACCATTCCAAATTTTTGCTTCTACATTTTTCTCTAGCATGGATGCCTTAGGTGACACATTCAAAATGTTTAACTTAGAAACATTTTGTGAAAGACTTACTAGGAAGAATCCAAATTGTCTCACCTCAAGTCTTCCACCTCTCAAAAGACATTAGTTGCATCTAATCCTAAGGTCAAGGAAAACCAAACAGTAAAACCAAATCCACATCTTCTCCATCTCAAAATGCTCCTAAACCCAAAGAAAACAACTCAAAACCCAAGGAGTCTTCTAAATCCAAGAATAAGTTTAGCCGTTCATGCTCTTTTTGTGGGTGTAGTAATCATGAAGAACATAGATGTTATAAGTGAATGCAAGCCTTAGAGGATGCAATCAAGAAACACAAAATTTCTATCTTCACGCCACCTCCTAATCACCATCGCAAAGCACTTAATGTTGTTGGGAGATCTCAGTCACCACTTGCAGACAGTTGGGTTATAGATTCTAGTGCTTCTCATCACATGACTTCTTCCAAGAAGTCTTTTGTTTCTCTAGGTTTGAGTTCTACTTCCAAAATTGAGGTTGGAGATTCTTCCTTTCTTTCTGTTAAAGGAAAAGGTGATATACAACTTGATGGTGGCAGTATCCAAGATGCACTATATGTTCCTAACATCACTACAAATTTGTTTTTTGCATATCAAATTTGTCATTCAGTCAAGGAAAAACAGTGACTTTTACACCACATGGAGCAGAAGTACGAACTTTGTTGGAGCCTCATTCACTGGTTGCTCATGGTATTGTTGATCATAGTTCTAGACTATATCACTTTGAGGGTTTTGATGACACTTCTTCTATAAGGACAGGATTGGTTTCTCATGCAAATTCAGAGAGTAAGCTTTGGCATGAAAGATTTGGACATCTCAATTACAGATATTTGGAGTTGAGCACTCATGATATGGTAGATGGTCTTCCTAGAGTTTCTTGTCTTGAGGGAGTTTGTCATGGTTGTGCATTAGGAAAACAACACCAAGATTCTTTTCCTAAGAATTTGTCTAAGAGAACTTTTTCACCACTTGAGCTTGTGCATAGTGACTTGATGGTTTTTCCTACCCCATCTTTCAACGGAGCTAAGTATGCACTTACGTTTATTGATAATTTCTCGAGGCGTACTTGGGTTTATTTTCTCAAGTACAAAAGTGATTTTTTTCACACTTCAAAGTCTTGAGGCTTTGGTCAAGAAACAATCTTCTAGTAGCATAAAGAACCTTCATACAAATAATGGGAGGGAGTACTTCAGCAATGAGTTTTTTGACTTTTTGGCAACTCAAGGCATTATTCACCAACATTTTGTTCCTCATACTCCACAAAAGAATAGCTTATTAGCAGAAAGGAAGAATAGAACTTTAAAGGAAATGCCTAACTGTATGATGCATTCTAGAGATATACCTCCTATCTATTGGGCAGAAGCAGTTAATTGTGCTAACTACATTCAGAATCGCACACCACACAAAGCACTTGAGCATTTGACTCCAAAGGAAGCTTGGTCCAACACTAAGCCAGATGTCTCATTTTTTCGAGTCTTTGAGATCCATGCTTGGGCCTTTGTGCCAAAGAAGAAAATGAAAACTTTGGATAAGAAGAGTAAACCCTTGATCTTTGTAGGGTATTGTGAGGACATGAGAGCTTATCGTCTTTTAGATCCTGATACACATGATGTTCTTTTTCGAACACATGTTCAATTTGATGAGCACTTCACTCCTCATGATTCTTCATCTTCTTCCATGCCTCCTTCATCTCATCTTGAGGATCCTTTCTTTGAGGAGATTGATGAGGAGGTTATAGATGTCGTTGAGGATCCTATTCCCACTGATGTTGTCACTATGCCTAAGTGGGCTCGTACTACAATTTCTAAGGCAACACCTTTCATAGAGGATCTTCCACCCACTAGGCATCATCACGCACATTCTACAAGTTATGGACTTTTGTGTGGCAAGCGGTTTAGAGATCCACAATCTTTTCAAAGGCTCATGGGATACAAGAGTGGGATGATGCGATGGCAGCTGAGTATTCTTCTTTGATGAAGAATCATACTTGGGATTTGGTATCTCTTCCTAAAGGAAGAAAGATGGTTAGGTGTAAGTGGGTATACCGAACCAAATACGCATTGATGGGTCCATTGACAAGTATAAGGCTCGTCTTGTTGCAAAGGGTTTTTCACAAGTTGAAGGTATTGATTACTCTGAGACTTTTGCACCTGTTGCTAAGATGGATTTTACGCCTTGTACTTGTTATTGCTTGCATCACAGGTGGCCCGTATACTAGATGGATGTGAAGAGTGCCTTCTTACATGGAGATCTACAAGAGGAAATATACATGGAGCAGCCAATTTGGATTTGTTCAGATTCTTCTCTTGTTTGTAGGCTCTGAAGGTCTCTCTACAGTCTCAAACAAGCCCCTCGGACTTGGTATGAGAAGATGGATTCTTTTCTTCTATCTACTTGGTTTTGTTTGTTGCCACTCTGATCATACAGTGTATCTCCAACATGTTGGTGAGGATATTGTGATACTTGTCTTGTATGTTGATGATCTCATTCTTGGCGACTCTTCTTCCCACATTTAGAGTATTCGGATGGCTCTTTCTACACATTTGACATGATAGATCTTGGACTCTTGCATTATTTCCTTGGTTTGCAGATTTCTCAGACAAATTCAAGGATTCATTTGAGTTAGCAAAAGTACACCCATGATCTTCTTAGGCGTTTTGATATGGCTGATTGCAAGCCAAGTCCATCTCCTTTTTCAATCTGAGAGTTACTCTTACTTCCACATGTACCACACCACTTTGTGATCTTACGTTGTATAGGCAGTTGGTTGGGAGTCTCATGTACTTGACCCATACTCGCCCTGATATTTCATTTGCAATAGGGCTTGTATCTTGGTTTGCACATTCTCCTCATAGTAGTCACTGACAGTGCTAAAAGGATTTTGCGCTATTTACAGGGCACTTCCCACTTTGGCCTACACTACACTAGGGGTTCTACTCAGTTGGTTGGGTATACAGATTCGATTGGGCAAGTTCTATTGATGACAGGCATTCCACTTCTGGCTATATTTTTCTGTCTTGGTTCTTCTCCGATTCTTGGGCGTCATGCGAAAAACAATGAGCCATTGCACTTTCATTTTCAAAGACAGAGCACGTGGCAGCAGCATGGCGAGTCAAGAAATTCTTTGGCTTCAATCGATTATTGATAGAGTTTGGATTCCCACAGGATTCACCGATTGTATTTTGGTGTGACAACCAAAGTGCAATTCACATTTCTTGCAACCCAGTTGAGCACCAACGGACCAAGCATATTGAGATACACATCCACTTCATTCGTCAGCACATTCAAGATGGAGTTCTTTGCTTGGAATAGCTTCCGACTCGGGAGCGGTTGCGAGACATCTTTACGAAGCCTTTTGCATCACCTCGCTACCTTGAGTTGTGTGGAATGCTTGGGGTTTCGGAAGTTGTTCTTGAGGGGTCTTCGTGAGAACATCTTCCTTCTTCTTCTTCTTTCTCTTTCCTTCTAGCAAGATTATTTCCTTCTTTTGGTTCGAGATTTCTTCATGGATATATTGTATATGAGTACCTCATCGTGCCTAATTTTCGGGACTCATCTTTGTGGACATGCTATTTCTATTTTGGCCCCTAGTTTCACTTGAGGGGGGTGTTAGAGTAGATATTTACCTTAGCTCATGTTCACCTAGGTACTTTATTTACCTTTATTGTATTTATCCTCACCCACTTATGTGTGTGGATATTTCATTTTATTTATTTAGATATTAAGGGGATATTATCTAGTTAGGTATAGTTCTTTCCTTGATCTATGGTATTGACTAGATCCTTGATATCTAGTTCTCTCATAAATCTATGGACTTAACTAATTCTTTGATGACTAATTTTTTCCATGATTTATGGTTTGATCTACGACCTTGACTAGTTCTTAGATTGTTATTCCTTGCCTATATACGCAAGGCTCATTCTCATTGTATTTCATTGAGTTCCATAATAATATATAATATTGTTGCTCATTTGTTTGCAAAGGTTTATGTAAAGTTATTACGTGAATTGCTTTCATCTTATTGATCGTGATGTTTGATTAAGACTTTGTTTCTTGGCTTGTACGATATGGTTATCGTTCCTTTTAATAAAAAGGGTTTGATGTTCCCTAGTTCAATGTCACCTTTACTCCATGGTTTGACAGGGGGCATTAGTTATCATTAGCTCTTACTATGCCTTGTTCGTTTTCCCATAGGCCGCCATCAACATCTCCCACCCTTTCAAACATTTGAGAACCCATTGAATCTAGATGTATCCAACTTATAGACAAAGCTTACTTTCACATGGAGTTGGTGCTTGAGGATTACAACTTGTAGAGATACAAAATTTCATCATCTTCAAACTCTTGTAGAGATACAAAATTTCATCCCATAACTTGTCAAAAGTGTCATCCTCGGAATAGCACCATATGCTTCAGACTTTGTGTCCAAATTGAACTCTACACTTTCATGGTGCATAGATTTTTACATCACTCCTACCATGTTATTTTTACGCTTTCTTTCTTCTCTCGCTAATCTTGTTGTCCTTAAAAAGGAAGCATAATATTCACACTTTTTCTTATGGAAGATTTTGCACAAGGAACCTTAGAATCTCTCTTTTCACCGCTTTTTCAAATTTGATGTCATGTTATGTGGCCCACCTCATCTTCTTAAGGATCTATAGATTGTTCAACTTGAGGTCTCTTTAACAAATGCCTTAGTGCTCCCTAGTTCTTTCAACTTTGTAGAAGTCGACCAAAGGGGTCAAAAGCCCATTTGTCCCAATCAATCTTCAATTGTAGCTCATGCGACTTGTTACTCGCGAGTTAGGATGCACCCCTCCTCATCAAGGTGACCCAAAGTCAAACAAATGATAAGTGATAAAAGGCGCTTTTGTTCTTCCTAACTCCAAATGCTTGGGGTTAGTTAAGTCATATTGCTTTAAGAGCTCAAGGAAAAACCTTTTTCGACACATACTTGGGTAAAATGAAAATTGATTGGCAAAAGCCATGTAACCTTAAAGTCTTGGGTAAAATAAAAACTGATTGGGAAAAGCCTTGTAGCACTGAAAGAGGTACTATGGGGAAGTACCAATCTCCTTTTATATTGTTACCTTATAAGAATTTCTTGCATTATGTAGGCAGTCTACATATCTTTTCAACATTGATTATGGCCGCCATAAGAGCCATCATTTCTCCAACAAATTCATTGTAGGGTGAAGCCCTAACGAAGGAGAGGAGTCATATCCACCACAAATAGGGAATTGTTGTTTCCAACCACCATTCTTGGATTTAGATGGTTGAACCTCCAAAGATTCTAATGTAGGATGAGGAAAGCTAGATAGATAGAGTACCTAAACTTCCTAAGGAGTCAAAATCTCTTAATTCTTTGTGCATGGCATTTGCATCAACTTGAAGAACTCAAAATCTTTGGGGATGTTGGGGCCAAGTGTCTAATGTCAAAACATATAGCTAATTTGCGGGCATATACTTTTTACCATTATCTTGCCTTAAACCATAAGTAGTCTTGCTTAATATATCCTGAACATCTTCCTTGAAAGCATTGGTGGCCCAAGGAAATTAGGGCTCTCTTTTAGTTCAATTTGTCTTTCCTCTCAAAAAACCTAGCTTTATCATTCAAAACTTCCTAAAAATTGGTCTAGTTGTTGATTATGACATTTGATCTCGTTCTGCACGAGAAATATTTTCCTTATGGGTTTACCCAGGACCAGCAATTACAGTTTCATTTTTAGCTTTGATTCACCGGACATTGACTATAATGTCCCCTTTTTCCAAGCTAGTTCAATTTGAAGACTTTGAGCCCATTCCACTTCCCGTGGGCAAGAAGGAAATGAGCAAGGGGAGTAATTGTCATGTTTTTCAATTATTTTCGTGAGCATTGCATTCTTCTTTAGTAGTTTTCTATATAAAGTCAGGTTGGCTGGGTTAAGAAGAAAGACAAATGAAAAATAGAAGAGAAAGGATCCATTATGAGGTCGGTCCTAATTGGGGGCATTCTAATTGGTTTTGGCACCACATCAAGGTATAAGAAGGGGTCGTTTGGCTCATTTGCGCATCATCATCTTGTCTAAAATTAACATTGCATGGTTTTTGGGCTGATTGCTCAACTACTTCCACTTAAGGGCAAAAATCCTTTGGTGTGGCCAACAAGGAGGATGAAACCCTTCCTTGTTTGATTGAAGAACAAAAACTCTTCAATTCATTGAGGATTCTCCATCTCGGGGTTTCCAAAGAGCTTCAAGAAGATTGATTTTGCAGATTTTCAGCTAGGGTTTGATTCTACAGTGATTTTCAGCCCCTCTCCTAGGGGAGCAACCCACCTTGTGGAGGAGTTAGGGGGTTTCTAGGGCACGGCAACATCCAACTCAGCCATCATTGCATTCCTCATATTTTTAGCAGCCGGAATCTATATTTGGACTTCATTTTTGGGTTGGAATCCTTCATTTCCAACCACTTTTGTAAGGGTGTTCACTGCTGTCATTTTATTTAATTAAATAAATTCCAGCTGTGGTTTGAAGGCATATTTCTTGGTCAATAATTGTTCTAAAATATTTCTAAGTTGCCCTACATGTTTTGGATGGTGTGAATGATGCATTTTTGAAGAGATATTGCATTTTCCTTACTGCTGTTACAAAAATTCAGACTGTTGTACCTTGCTGTCCTAATTTTCAGTTGGCTGTCATAAATTTCAGTTTACTATCTATTGGGGTTTGTGCAATTTTCCTTTGTTTTTAGTTAGAGCCCAAAAAGGGACATTACATTGACATTTAATACTTAGCAAATGCATCAACTAATTTGTTGTATGGGTGGACAAAAGGGGGAATCATTGACATCTGATCTCATTCCTAAACAAGAAGCATTTTCCTTGCGGGTTTAGCCAAGACCCGAACAATTAGAATTTCATTTTCAGCTTTGATTCACCACTCATTGGCATTGTAATATTTAGGAAATGCATCAACTAAATTTGTAGTATGGGTGGACAAAAGGGAAAATCATTGACCCTAGGTCACAAGGCCGAGATCTATCACTAGAGGCATAGTTCTTATTCTATTGTTATTCGGAAAGAATTCTCCCTCAAGGCCTTCAGGAATTTACTCACTTTGGGCTCAAAACCTTCTTAGCCATGTCAATCACTATGGGGTCATTTATAGACAACAGCTCACTTGAGCAAGGTTGTCAGAGGTTGCAAGTATTTGGATTTGTGATAGGTTGGGCATTTGAGGAGCAACTTTAATGGGGTTAGGGTTTTGTGCCATTCGATTCACTTTGGTAATGTTAGAGGTTAAGCTTACAATTCCATGAGTGAATTGAGAGAGTAAACGAGGGGGTACCTATAAATCGATGGGAGATGCTTGTGAGTAAAAACAAAGCTATAGGACATCCTCCACTCATTATCCTCAAGATTTTCCCTACTATTGTAGAACCTAGAGTGGAGCTCGAATCCTTTCTCGTGCCCTTTTTGTTCTATACCTTCTTCCAATTAGCATGCAATTTAACCCTTACAAAACACCGATCAATCTTCTTGCTCAAAAGCTTTAGCTCTAGTTGAAGGTGTCCATTTCTAAATTCTTTGTTTGAAATAAAATCTAAATCAAAGTCTATAGTTTGTTATATGGGGAACATTTCAACAATCAAATCGCCCTCGAAAGAAAATAATTTCAGTCATACCTACTAAACACAAATTAATCCCCTTTTACGCATAGTAACCTCCATAAAGAAAAATTCCTAATTATCATTTTTTGGATAAAGATTCTAGGCACCACCAATGCTTTTGAGCCGATATTGAAGCTTTGACTAATATTCTTTCAATCTCACATCCCCAATTTGTGGGCCATGCCCTCTTTATGATCATCATGGCCTTGGTCGTTGGATTGGGTTTGATAAACAACAAGGGGAACTTTAGAGATTTACTGAGTCTTTAAATATTGTAGAATCTACAATCTATTGCCATGTGGCAACCTCCTATAAATCTTGTCCATCACTTTTTGCTTTATCAATTAGGGCTTTAAGGCCATAAGATCAAAAAATGTGCAAGGATCGACAATAGAGAGAAGTTCAGCGACTAACCAATCCAAAACTTTGAATAAGCTTTGATTTGTTGTGATCTTAAAATATTGTAGAATCTACAATCTATTATTACCATGCGGCACCTCCTTTAAATCATGTCCATCACTTTTTGCTTTATCGGTTGGGCCTTTTAAGCCATAAGATCAAATGATGTGTAAGGATCGGTAATAGAGAGAAGTTCAATGACACCCGATCTAAAACTTTAAACAATCTTTGATTTGTTGACGTGTCAATTTGGATGGTGGGGGAAACACTTTTGGAATGCTAATGTCAAGTCGTTGAGCCCCATAATAACTTTTGATAACGCATTTGCTTACTAACATTCTTTTCTAATAAAGGCACTTTATGATCTAACAATAGAGATCTTTTAGCCAAATACATGATAGCGAAGCCCTTTTTAAATAAAAATCAATGATATGTAGGCCATCCTTACTGACATGATTTGACTCTAGGGAGATTTATGCTGATAACATAGCTAACACTTGTCTAAACCTCCAATCTATTCACATGTGGATGGTATGAACAGCTATGATGCATCCCTTTTGAATATGTAATTCACTTCCTTCTTAAGGGAAGACCCTCTTCCTTTCGTGTCAACACATTCGCCTAATTTAATCTTTGTATCCCTAAAAGGTACTTTTAAAATCAACAATCCAAATACAACATTTGAATACCTCTATCTAAATTTTGAGATATTGATTAAATCTATTATAGACACCCAAATTTGGTCATTTGGCATTTGATAATGTTGGTTTTGACTTATATCCCTTATACATGACTTGTGTGCATAAACGAAGCCCATGCGCACTATCTCACTTTATCCAAAGGCTTGTAATCCCTCGTTCTACTACCCAAACACCTACAAGAATACTTCTACCATGCAAAAAAACAAACTTATACCTGAACTTCTCAAGATTACCAACTATGCTTTCAGCCCTATTGGACAAAACCCTTTGATAGAGACAAAATTGACTAGTTGATTTTTTCCTTGTTGGTTGATCATATCTATAGCCTTCTAACAATCAAATTTTCAAACGGGCACCTTTATATGAGTCAATATTTCCCCTTCATGTCGTCCTTGGTGGGAAATAGCACCTTTATATCAGTCAATCTTTCCCCTTCATGTCGCCCTTGGTGGGAAATAGCACCTTTGGAGCAGTATAAATACAAATCAAACCCATCCATTTACTCACTTGGTCATTACCTACTACTCACTTGGCAATTACTTGGCACACATCTATCACATATCAAGTTGTCATATTCTTCCTTAATTCAAGAGCATACACTAGGAGCAGCCCCCAAGCAAGTCTAAAACACTCTAAACCAAGTCAAGAACAAATCTTATCAAGTCAAAAGCACTAAAAAGCCAATTCAAAGCAAACATTATCAAGTATCAAAGACTCAAATTATAGTTGCATACATATAGTCAAAAGAAACACAATTGCAATTCCATACATGTGGGAGAACTATATTTGGGTTTGAGCTCCACATGAGGTAACGTAGGCAGCACAAGGGTGCAACAACTCAAACATCCCTTAACCCTATTCCCCCATCTAATGCCAATTTGAGTTTTTCTACAAGAAAGTTAGGCTTTGCTATTAAAAGAACATGCGAAGCATATCTAAAGTAATCAAGAGCAAAAAAAAGCAAAGTGGATTGAAACAAAGAAGCATAAATTGATACAGCGGCACGAGGGCACCAAGACAAGTCCATGCAACAAGGACAAGTCCTAGTCGATTTTGCCCAAGGGCAAACAAGAATCTACTTTCGGAGACTAATCATTTGTATCAACATTGCAGCCTATTTCTTCCAAATTCAAGCCTAGATCAATCGTGTAAGTACAAAAAAAACTATGTGCACTATCCTCTTGTGATTTTACTATATCTAGTGTGTTCCCTACTTAATCAAATATTTAAATCAGTAATGGTATGTTCAAATCTATATATTGAATGTTAATTTAATAATCTAAGTATACATCCTTTCTAGATTTCAATTCTAATTAGGGTTTAACATTTATGTTAAAGCACCATTAGAATTTTAAGGGTTAAACCATCCACACAAAGGTGGGAACTTGTTTCAATGTTAGTGTTCCAACAGCCAAAAGGTTCACTATGATACATATAAACATGAAAAAAAAGCGAAACATGTTACAAAATATACAAATACTTACATACAATGTGAATACCTTTATGCTTGGAATCAAAACTCGACAAAACTCACCAATAAATGCGAGTACTTGCAAGTCAAGGCACTGACAAGAAATCGTCTAAAAACTCGTGAACCAAGTTCTTAGAGAAAACTCGACAAGTTTTGTGGAGTGCTTTCGTCATTACTCAATGAAACTCACCAATTTTTCTCTATCGACCAATTAAAAAAGTCATTTTTATAACTAAACCTTCTTGTGTTTTTCTCAAATACAATGAATGTGATTAATTGGCACACCATTGGAGATAGGGTTTTTGAATATCAAGGAATACATCAGCGTATACTCGATAAAAACAAGTTCTAAAACAAAGATTCAAAGCATACAAGTAGGATAACATCACTTTCTATCAACTAGTTTCTAGAGTTCTAAACATTCCATATTCATGCTTGAATCTTCAATTAATTCCTTTGATTAGAACTAGGTTTTTCATCTAAAAAAATATTCTTAAAGGGTTTCTACTACATTTAGTAGAGTGGCATCAACATCCAATTCAACCACACTTAACACGCCTAAGTCTACCAACCCTTATTGGAAACATTGTGTGCAAACTCTAAAGGTCAATTGTGTGATATGCAATTGTTGTAAAATGAAGATGAGTGGAAATGTCAATCACCTATAATATTGTCACACAAATAACAAGAAAATATGTGGTAGTGTGTAGACAAACATTGCTTGAGGCTCAAAGAGAAATGGATGCATACTTTGCATGAGTTATGCGAGAGAAAAAAAAGGAAAAGAGTAGAGCTAGAGCAATTGCAGCCCCAAGTGAACAAGAGGGCAATGAGAGAATATTACGAGATTATGGCCATTTTTGTTGCCCCAACTCCATGGGATTGAGGATGGAGATGCAGCTCATCTACTAAAAAAGGTTTCAATTCTTATTTTGTCCTTCGAAAAAATCCTAGGGCACAACCTTCACTCAAAAATACTAGTTGGAACCAAAAAGTGTATAATGAAACAAGATTAGCCAAAACAAACATTTAGTATTACAATAATATTCCATCGAATATGGCAAAATGCCCATACTGAGAGAATATAGTCACTACATCGTTGTTGAAATGGGGTTCAAGGCTCCTACTACTCTTAATTTGAGTGGCCCGTTCGAGGATTCCATCACATGCGCAAGCTGTTATAAATGAACCAAAAAAAGCATGTCAAAAATAGAGTTGTGGCATTTTGTATGATGGTTGGATGGATGGAAATACCACGCATTGATCAAGTTTTTAGTTGTTTTGAAGTTGATAGTCGGTCTTCTTGAAATCAATTAATGCATCCCACCAAGTGAAAAATCCAAACACTTTATGTGATATGTGGGATAAGATGGTAATCGATGTCGGTGTGGAGAATATTGTTCAAGTTGTGATGAAAATGCAACAACATATGTAGTGATAGGGAGACTTCTTGAGGAGAGGCACCATATAATTTTTAGACCCCTTGTGCGACTCATTGTATTAATCTTCTACTTAAGGCCATAGGAAGATAACATGCGTGAAAAATGTCGTTGAAGAGGCAAGATATCTCATAAAATCCACCTACAATCACCCTTGACTACTAAGCTTGATGAGAGAGCACACCAACAAAAAAGGGCTTGTGAAATTGAAAGTCACACGATTCACCACAACCTTCATTACATTGCAAAGCCTTGCAACCTCACTAACAACTCTTAAGTAGATGTTTGTGAGCACACAATAGTTGAAGTCTTTCTAGGTTAGGAAGCCCAAAGAGGAAAGGGCCATAAAGGCCATTTTTGATAATGTGTTTGCTAAGTGAGCCAAGCAAATCATTAAGGTAATCGCAAACTCACCTATTTTTTATTAATCATTTATTTGTCATTATTTTTTTGGTTTGAAATTTTAAATTTCTTTTAATTTTGGCTAAAGAATTGTGCATTATTTTGTTCTACGGTTCGTCGATGGGGAGAAAATCCCAATAGAATATTTATATGAAAGCAATGAATGTGGCCAAGGAGGCCACGAGAAAAATATTGTGGACAAAATCAAAGAAAATATGAACCCATTTGGTGCATAATTGATTAGAGATGGAACAAGCAACTCCATTGACATATACATGCAACAACCTACTACTTGACGCCAAAAAAAAATTGTTCTAAATCATTTAAGGCTAATGAGGAGGTTATGGATGGACTTAATACATGCACTTAGAGGATGATCCCTAACAAAGAAACTAGAGATGCAACTACTAACAAGTTGTAAATTTACAAGATTATAAAGGTGAGGCTCTTTTCTTCATATCTATGTGTGAAAAGAAATAACACCACTCAACCACTCAACTAGGTAAAAAACAATTGAGTCATTTGTTTTTAGTCTTGTTAGGAAATACAGAATTCCTTTATTTATTCAAGCCTAGCTAACTTATAAAATTATAAATGTGTTCCATTTACATATTTACAGTAAAAAGATTATGGTGCAAAACACCAAATCTTCGGCAATTAACCATCCACATTTTGTGCCAACAAAGTAGTGCTTTTGGGTGTAAATAAAATTGAAGCTTGTTTGAAGTTATACACAAATCAAAACAACGAGGCCACCAACATAATGCCTCAATGACCTTATTTTTGTGCAATACAATCTTTGTCTTCACATGAGACAAGTGGAGGAGTAGCGAGATATGAGCCAATTGGCTTGGATGATATTGATCCATATGCCGAATGGATTGCTTATGATGAGAAGCATGTGTTTATGAAGAAAGGCATTGCGGGGGTTGGAGAGGGAAGCAAGGAAGCTATGGCATTAGAGCTAGCAAAGACATTAAGAACCAAAGGGGCTGGTGAGGATGTAAATATCTTTGCAAATGATATTGTTGCAAAGGAATCTTTACCTTCCACTTCTAAGGGGCAACAAACTTATACTGGGCGTTAGAGATGATTGTAAATCTCATATTAGTTTATTTCGGTGCATTGATGACCATATCACCATATTCTAAGATAGTACTTTATACTTTGTGTTCAAAAATGGATAGAAAATATACTTATGCATTCTCTACATTCATTTCTCATGTCAATTAACAATGTTTTACATGTTATTCAAGTTTATTTTATGAATTTATATGTTTTTAGAAGTAGTGATAAAGTTACTAAGTAATTGTCAAGAAACTCCCAAGTCCCAAGTACAAATTAAGATTTTGGGTTGTCAAGTAATGTGAGTACGAGTTTTTGAACTATGTATAGAACAAATAAACATAAGCAAAACATCACTTGAGAATAACCAAGATTTGACAAGGGACATGGCGGGCGGCATGGAGAATGTGAAAGAACAATGAGCAATGGCAAGAGAATATATTCTTGACCCAATCATGCTTTTGAACAACTATAATTCAAAAAAATGAAGTATTGACATGGATGCAAGGCAGGTAATAAACTTCCTATATGTACAATTTTTTTCATTAATTAAGGTTAAAAATAAAGGAGAAAGAAAGACATATATGGGCAACACTATACATAGTCTACTAAATTAAGTTGGTAGTTTGTGTTCAATTGTCTCTATTTTATTACTCTGGTGCAGATCTAAAACCATATTTTTAAACCAGACTTGACAGTTTCAAATCTAAAGTAGATGCTTCAGTTTACCCATTTAAAATATCATTTGATAAGTTAGGAGATTTTTACTTGAGAAAGAGTGGGTACACTTGTAGGATCAAAGTTCTCACAATCATCAGGACATATTGGCACACAAACTTGACCTGCAACATATAAAGTAATGGATGACTGCAAGTAAGCAAAACAGGCCCTAACTAGTAGCTGATTTGCAAATGCACCAGGATTAAATACAGTTACATGCATATCTAATTAAAAGATTCAGGGCAAGCCACTGTAGTCATTACAATATATAAAATACGCGAGGAAAAAAGCCAAAGCTATATTTATAGACCCTAGACAAAACAAATGCAAGAAATTTGCCAAAAAAGAAAAAAAAAAACCAACCAGTTTTTGGATGAATGCAAAATGGCGACTTCAGCAAGTGATTCATATGCTTCGACACCTGACAGGATATTATGAAGAATTTAGCCTTCTGTGAAATAAACTTCTTATAGAAAACCCTGAAAACCCCAGAAAGTACACAAACAACCATATCATACACCTCCATGTCTAGCCGAGGGTAGGTATATGAGAAAACAATTTCCTCAATGCAATGCCGTAATCCTTGGGCCTGTAATATAAGTTCCAGGCGTGCAAAATACAAAATATAAGAGCCAAACACTATACTGCATGAAATGGATCTGTTTCACGAAATTCTGATAAGCAACACCTTACCCTGTGTTTGCCTGACTCAAGAAGCTGTCTCAATTGTTTCCAGCGACCAATATTATTATTATTATCTTCTTTTGAAACAGAGGAGCGTCGGTTTTCTTGCCATTTCTCTCGAAGTTGGGATGCAATCACTGTTCATTCCAAAAATCACCAAGCAGAGAAAAAAAGTAAACAATCATTAAAAAAGAAAAATTACAATATCCTAAATTTTTGAAAGAGGGTATAGTAGAATAAGTAGACTTAAGTAAAGAAGAATGGCATATCATTGATGAACCAGATTCAATAAATTCTAGTCGGCTATGGCATGATTGAATTTACTGTGCCAACACAATGATATAGGTTTAGAAAAATCATACAATCATCTGGTATTAAATCTAATATCTTCTGATATCTGTCTGCAGATAGAAATAATTTTTGACTTGGAAGCACTTTGTCTTCAAAGTAAGCCCTCAAGACATCTGCATAAGCTCTTCTGCAGAAACGACTTATCGATGTATTTATACATAACAATCAAATCCTGCCAAAGTGGAAAATAAAAAACTAAATAAAAATTGTTACTCATCAAAAAAATTGTTCATGGAAGGAACATACGTCAAAGAAGGATGAAGGACAGGCCCACTCAAGGAAACCATCTTGTTAGTGTTATCACTCCCCTGCATGAAATAAAATGCCTATAATCAATATTGTGTGTAGTGCAAGGAATATAAAGAAAACTGCCAACAGTGACCTTATGATTGTGAAACAATGAAACTGATCATCGTATAAGTTAATACACTTATCAAAGAGCCTAACCTTGTAAACGCGAAAATAGGAAGCGATTGCAGCTCTTTGCTCATTACTTAGCCTATACATAGCAAATGCCACTATCATTTCTTTGTCACGGAAAATTGTCATTCAGATGGTGATAAGATTTCAGTTCTTTCAAAAAGGAAACAACCACTCACCTTCTTGCTCTTCCATCACAGACCCAGCAATGAACCCCGCGGCGACCACTATAAACCCAGAGGATATGCTCAAAACCAAAATCCTCTGCAAGTAAATAAAGGCCAGTAAATCGCAAAACATTGATGACAAAACAGACAGTGAAAACACATCTATAAAATAATGTGTTCTTGATACCACGATCCAAATTTGACTGGTGTATTTAGTGTTCAATATAACTCAACCTCGGAGAGAAGTATCTATGACTTTAACAGCAATGGTCATCAACGGCCAGCAGTCTAAACAAACGCCTGCTCCGAACAACAATATCTTACATCATCATAGTCTGTTATATCCTGTTGAAAAAGTTTTTAAAATGTAAGCTGTCAGGTCAAAAGACAATACCACATCTAATATGCAATGCATAGTGTTGAAGGCATTTTTAAAAGAAACCACTCACAATGTCAAAAACCAGTTCTCTTTCAACAGGATTAAAAACCTTCTCTCCTGCTTGAGCATATGCATGCCGTTTTGCAGGCTGAAACAAAATCAGGAACAGTGAAGCCATTACATGACAAAAACATATCAATTTGCTAGAATAAAACATCAAACAGAGCATATGTGTGTGTGTACTACGTGTGTGAGAGACATGGTGTATTTCATACATCAACATTGTACACAGCTCCAATATCTATTTTATGTGGGCACTTCTCTTTGATGGAAATCTCCATATCTGCTGCATGTTGAAAAGACTGAAACCGAATATATATATCATGCTCTAAAGTAAAAGAGAACTCCCTCCGACCAAAATAAGATGAATCACAGGCTCGGTGCTTGCCATCTGCGAATAAACTTATCAGATTTAATGCCTGAACATTTCAGAACAATATGCAATAAGCAAAATACAGCAGTTAACATAATTTGACGATGGAGTTGTGACATAGTTAAGTGTTTTATTACAGAGAACACAACGTACCATGTCCACATGACAGCCACTTGAACAATTCAGCATATGGAAACAGTTTCCCTGCACACTTCTAGAAGTCATACACCAAAACTATCTAAAGTTCAGATCACTTGGGCACAGATAGGTGCTGACCAAAACATATCTTGATAAATAAGAATTTCAATTATATAATTATGCAACAACAGAACAGCAAATGGGCAGTGAAGAGTCTGGAATAAGTCTATAGTCAATCAAAAAATAGACAATCGTAGGAACGTACCGTAGTACACCCTCAAGTAGTCGGCGTTAAATCCTTGAGGGATATTGGGTACATTATCAATCTGCATGTCATCTTCCGCCTCTCTGCATTTATCTTCTTTTCCACCTGTATTTCACAAATTTGCAAATGAGTTTCCAGTCCTTACATCTTCTTGATCCAGGTTCCAAACCAGTAACCCAGATTCCATTCGATCCGTGTTACCCTAGTAGGTGATTTGAAATTAAATAGAGGAAAAAAAAGGGTAGAAGATCTTCATACCGAGCCGTTGGTCTTGCGTGAGCGCTACTGTTTCCACCGCTGTCTCCTGCGCCATGTTTATCTGTCTCCCTCCCGCCGTGGAAAAAAAAAAATGATAGAGTGATAGAGCTATTTCGCCAGGGTTGAAGGGGGTGTTGATATCGGTAAACAATTTTGGCGGGAAATCCAGGTCCGGACATTCCCCTTTTTTTAATGATTATATTACTACAGAAAGAATAAAAACCCCAAGGGGATAACGAGAATAACAAACAATGACTCTTTACCAAGGACGAATTGAAATACAAGAAATACATAAGCTTAACAAGTATCAAATTATGAAATTGAGACTATTCACTCTGATGTGGCGGTCTAGAACCTCTCTCATTGTTGTGAAATCCTTAATCTTCTCAAGTACAACATGTAACTCTTTGTTTTGATTGTTGATTTGTTTCAATTGTAAGGAAACACTAGATAGAATTGAAGTTTGTCGAATAGTTAATATAACACCATTCTCAACATATAATTGTTGCAGTATATTTTTATATATATGAAAAAGGATAACCAACCTACAAGTGTTTCAACCGATTGAGAGAGGGAAGGGGAAATGCCCAATGAAGGCATTTTTGTTAAAATCGTTGGGAAAGAGTTCTAGAAGAGAGGACCAAAGTTGAGAAGATGATGGGCAATGCCAAAAAGGTGAGGGACTGTTTCAAGGGCGCGTGAATAGGCCCATGTATCGGCAAAGCGAGGTTTAAACAAAGTGTAGCCAACACGGAGTTTCATGTGAAGAATGCAACACCCCAATAATTGACATTTGGCCTCGATGGGGACAACCAAATTAGATTTGTCATGTGTTGTCATTGAGAGTCAAAGAAGGATATAGACCACTTGGAATCCCCTATTTTTGAAAAAAACAATAACAAAACAAAGGTTTTTGGACCCATCGCATGGGTGGTGGGACTTTGGAACTTGGATCTAAATGTTTATCTCTATTGTGATCTCTTTAACCAAGACGATGTGGATGTGGTGATCGATTTTGGTATAAGGCATGTGGTACATTAGTTTTAGCAAAAAAATAGGATATTTGGACCAAAGGTACATATTGGATATTTTGTGACATGCTCTCTTTTTAGTGACTCATGATCAAATTTGAAAGGTTAATCTTAATTTCAAGTGGAAGCGTATATATTCTCCCTTGATCATTTGTGATCAAATTTAAAAGGTTAATCTTAATTTCAAGTGGAAGGGTATATAATTGTCCAACCCACCCTTTTGTAATGAAAAGTTGTGAGAAATAGTTGAGTGACAAAATATGTACACACTTTGTTGAAGAAAATATGCCAAATAAAATATAGCTCTTCCAAATTTTAGAGAATTGAGTTTATAAGATAGGTTTAAACCCCTTAGAAGGACTAACCAGAAAAAGTAAACTAAATATTCAAATTTCAAAGAATTCAATCTATATGAAAAAATTGAATCCCATGGAAAGACTAATCAAAAAAGTTAAACTTTTTTTATATTGAAGTATTGATAACAAAACAATACATGTCACATAGGGACAACCAATAAAAACCATAACCAAACCCAAAATTTTGGGTCACAACATGCAACAATAGTAAAAATTCTAGCAAGTAATCACATATGAGATAGTTGAGTTTACACGAATAAACCTATTATCAAAGTGTTAACATTTTCTTCCTCGCGATCTAGCAGACTCTCTAAAAACAAGTCCCGATTTTGTACTTATAGTTTGGACCACCATGGTCCCCTTTTATAACTCAAATCCTTGTGAATCCTTTTTGTTTTCCAACACTTCATAGCTCATGTTATCACTAGTCCTCTCTTTGTTTTTGCCTACTACAATTTTTTTTTAGTTTTTCTTGATGTAGACACTTAAATTTGGCAATTTATCCTTTGACATTGTTGATCTTGACAATGCTCACATACATGGACAAATACACTCTCCTCACTCTTGTTTGGCACACCCTGATAGTACTTATTGCATTTGATTATCTTTGCACACCTCATTGTCGCCAGTCTTTGAATTTTAACTTCATAAAATTCATTCAGAAATATCCAGGTCTAGGTCCATGAAGTCAAAACACACTTCTCCCTTCGGTCCAAAAACATTGGTTTCAATCGAAATTGTAAAATGTCAATCTTGACCCTATTCTATGGTTTTGGGTTGACATGTTTTGAGTTAATTCTTTCAATTCTACAACATTCTTATGAACAAATATACCCCCTTGGTCAGCCTTTCATGACATAACAACCTTTGAAAGCATATATAAGTAAGTAAATCATACCTCATTTGGTAACATGACACTTTAAGAACTCCTCATGTAAAAGCAAGCACAAAAGGCACTCCAAGCTCCCTAAATTATGAAATAACTTATGCACATCCATTAGGGTAGCACTCTTTATAAGTTTGAAGTCTCCTTCTAGGTCTAGGAGTCTCCATCTTCATCCTACAAGCAAGCAAAGTGACCCTTCCCAAGTATTTGAGTAAATGTGAAACTCAAGTGAAGCATTGTCGAGTATGATTACACTTTGTGGTAGATATCACATGCTAGGAGAACGACATGTGGTTTGAGCCCTCTTTGGAGTAGTGGTGATCTCGGCGATACATAGGGGTGCCCACACCCACTTAACTTTGTTTTGCAGGAACTCCTTTTTGCACTATAAGGTTTTAGGGTTTGATAAGAGTTTATAGAGCTATTATGAAAGTGAGTGAAAAAGAAAAACACACAACAACACACATTTCCAAGCGGGTCCAATACCGTACAAAAGGTTTAGGATCAGTATGGATTTTTTTGACTGAGTTATATGGCTTTGACCGTGCTCGGTTTCATGTTCTGCTTTAGCAACGAAGCATTCTTAGTTTTAGATCTTCCTGTTCCTACACTCAAACTACCCAAACTCTTCTAGATCCACACAAAATCAACTAAGTGCACTCTTTCCTTATTTTTTTTGGCATTTGTTAAATCAATAGTCACACTGGAAAGAGTTATTTTGATTTGTGTAATTAATGTTGGAAGTTAATTAAAACAAATATCCACATGTAACAATATTCATCCTTTTTATGTATGTTTAATTAAAACAACAAAATCTTTAAAATGAATGAAAGATTCACTTCTCAAAAAAGTGAAATCACTTTGATTTTTTTGTTTTCATCTGCTCTTATAAGTATTTCCTTGAAAACCTTCATTGTCCTTTGCACCTTGGAATCAATTAGGGCCTCTAACAACCTAGGAAGTTTTACATTTAAACTTTCTATGGCCTCCTCGTTATTTATACCCTCGTAACATTACTCTTTTTACAGTTCTTAATTTATGGAGTTATGAAATAATTTAATTGGGGTCTTGTCTCTATATACAACAAAAAAATTGTCCTTAGAATCACCTCCTTGTGCCCCCGCCAATTGTGGGTCAACAACAACACATTGTTCAAGGTATGTGTCCTTAATCAACCCTCTTCATATTCATAATGATGACCTCTATAGCGAGATGGATGGAGATTTTTCTAGTTACGAGAGGGGCTAAACTGCAGGGTATACCTCGGACCAATAATATGATCAACAATAACTTTTACATGACTTGTTTTAAGGAATTGTTTTAACTGGTCTTTAGGTAGATTCAATTGTAGATCCACATGCACGTGGACAACTTCTCTCGAGAAATCAAGAAGAAATCTAACTTTATCTTCAAAACTTCAAGATTCATTTGTTTACAAAAGAACCATACGACCCTCGTAAGCATTATCGAAAACAAACATGGATTTTAGATTCGAGTAAATATATCCAAAGAGAACATTAAACACAATAATTTATTTTCCAAATCAAGTTGGACCAAGCCTTCACCACATGTTTCTACACCAACACAACATATGGAAAAAGGAAAAATAGATGTTTAAGAGACTTAGTTTCACCGCATACCGAACAAAAGGGACTAACAAAACCAAACTTAGCCATTTTAGATTATGCAACAAGTTTTTGGTGAATCAACAACGACCCAAAACAATATTTTTGGTTCAATGCAAGAGGCCCATATTACTTTAAACCTAAAGGCCCAAGAAATCACAGATCAAAAAATGACCATTTTTATTGAGAGAAATAGGGACCTCGTGAGAAAAGGAAAGCTTCTCATACATTCGACGAGTAGAAAATTCACATAGAGGCAACCCTTTATACTAGTTGATGCGGGGCGGGAGAAGAATTCATCTTTTTCTTAAACAAAGTGTACTTGAAAAAATAATGTTTTTGAAATTGATTTTTATATCAAATAAATGAGAACATGTCTTACGTTCTTTATGACACACAATGATTTAGGAATCCTCTTTTTCTACCATTCAAAATAATTTTGGAGTATTGTTGGGATTATGTCCTTCCATTTAAATAATTAAATAATTGAGATATTATAATTAAAGAGAGTGAACATAAATACACGATAGATATGTGGATGAGGAGAAGTAAATGTTAGGTGAAGTATTAATTAATCAATTGGATTCTTAAAAATAATTTACATGACCTTTTTGGTTGGATGAAGTGGATGAGAATGTTTTGAATCTATTAGGATTTTGTACTCTTACAATAATATTATTGTCACATAGTCGATCATCCATAGATCTAGGAAGGATAGAAGGTTTTATACACACTTATTGTATTGGACCATTAGTTAATTTTCCCCTTGGGTGGCATTTTTAAATTTCATTATATTAATGGAAACCTCCACAACACGTGCATCGAGTTGATGTAAATAACATTGATTGATCTCTGCAAAATTGTGGCCCTTAAGCGAGAACAAAAATTTGCACTAAAAGTATTTCACAAGGTACTAACTCAACCCCATAAATTTCATTACATGATGTTATTCTTGAGTTTCTGAATTTGATAAAGTTTTCCACTTTGGTTTGAAATTTCACTTTGGTTGGCTATTTTGTTGGTTGAGCCCCCTCAAAAGGCCCACTCAAACTATGGGTTCGTAACCACCGCCAACCCCATGTCATTAAGATTAAGTGTGTGCAAAACACAAATAAATATTTTTCATTTCGTTTTACTAATGTTGACCACTATAATGTCATCATCAAATATGACACATGGTTTATTCACAATATTTTTTTTTTTTCTCACAAAACTTGTGATTTTCACATTTTGGAGAAATCCAAACTCAAAATTGTAGTATGGATTAAATTTCCAACTCTCTGTCTCCCCTTTTAGGATTTGTTGACAAGCTCATCAAACCTTCACGGTATTTTATCTGTCACGAGTAAACCAAATTCTACATGGATCTTTCTTAAAAGTGAATACGTGAAGAAATTGATTTAGATAAGGACTTGAAGGATACCATAGACATTCGGTTTGGGGATATGCATTTCTCTTAGTGTATACTTTATATTAACCTCTTGAATACACACCTTTGTTTCCAATCCTTGAACCACAAGAAAGAAGGATAAAGTCAGCCATGATTGAAAATTCTCTTTCCACATATTTTTCCCATGCCAACAGTTTCATCCTTAAAAGTATTAACGATAAATTTTTCAAATTCATAAATTAGCCGAGTTGGCATAATGTCAATTGAATGGGAAAACCTTTCACAATCAGTAACCTATAAAATCACACCTACCCTACCCATTCAAAGGGCCTCTTATCGCACATATTTGGAAACTACTTAAGAGATCATATTAAAGTAGCCAATAGTTAAATCACTCTCTCAAGCACGTTAGCCAACACTAAGTCTGCATACATCCTATATGGCTACCCTAGGCCATTTCACGAGCTACATCTTATGCCAAATATCATTTTCGAGTTTCAAAAGTATTATTGGGGTCTTCATATTGAAAACAAGTTTTTATTAGACATTCTCCACACATTCATTTGGTGGGGAACTATAGAGGTTGGATTCCTCTTCAAAGTATTGTTATGTACGTATTATGGGAGAAACTCAACTTAATCATATTAACCCCTTTTTAGTTCTTAAAAGAGGAGATATAGAGTTTGAAGAAGGACACACCCTTTAAACTATTGCATAGTTGGGATCACAAAATTACAAACATGGTAAGTGAAGCTACAAACACAAAATATCATAGTGCTAGAAGCGAGATTCGATCAAACCCTATACAGGGAAAAATTGTTTCGATCATCCTCCTCTTAGATTAATATTCCCATATTTTAATGACAATTTAATGATGCTCTTTATAATCATCCCGCATAATTTTAGATCATTGTCACTATGTCTTACCCAATAATTTGGTCCAATATCTTCCTACCCTAACTTGCGCATCCTTAATCTAACTGCTGTTGCAGACTCATAGCACCCCCGGATGCGAGATCGGGCTTCTAGGTTGATCACTCTAGCATCCAGGTGTGATTGCATAACATGGAAACCTCTCTCCAAGCGTGGGACTTGTGGCGAGAGAGGAATCTCCAGTTAGAGGCTGGTTCCTCAAACTCCTCGATTTAGATCTAATGCTTGCACAACTAAAGAGGTTCAAATCCTAATCCTACTCTAACTTGCAAGGAGACAGGGGTAGAAGTGCAAGAAATTGAAACTAACTAAAGATGGTGATGCACCAAAAGGAGTGGTGAAACATTTCTGTCAAGCAAATAGACACAAACCAGAGATTTGCAACATGAAACATACACAGGCTGATAAGATATAACTTAGGATCTGAAATGAAGCAAATAATACAAACAAAGGACTGAAAACCATTCACAAAGCTTGCATTATCATTTCCAAAGACCCAAATCATCGCATTACAACCTCGTAGAGGTAAAATCATTACAATCTTTTGGAGAGGTCTGATTCTTGCATCAACCACCTGCTGGAGGTGAAAGAAGAAGTTGCTATGTCAAAAATGTTCCTCCCCTTAGAAATGAGCCAAATCTGGCTTTTACATTGCATGGGTCGAGCCTAGGAGACAGAAACGTACAAAAAACATGAGAGCCCATCCCTCCTCGATTGCAGATGCATTAAAATGGCATGGGGGACCTTACAAACCCATACCCTGTCACTTTGACCAAATTACAGGAGAATGCGACCCATTCTGCATTAAATCTGGTCGTTGAAATGTCACTTCTGGCCATGAACACGTGTCAGAGCCGTTTCTCAAATTTCTCTCTCCAGACTACACCAAAATTCAAGATTAACCCTAGAATCACGTAGAGAATTTCATAATCTTTCCGTTGATATAAAGAACGTGCAAATCCGAGCTCTGGATCGAAAGATATGTCGATCTGAAGATTTAGGGCACAAAACAGGCGAAAACGTGTTTTGAAAATCTTTCCCGCACTCTGCCACCTGGATGACACGTGTCAAGCGCTGATTGGATGTGTAATTCTCTCTCCTTCCCTACGCTTCATTGGACACGTGTCCTCTTTTTATTGGCTCGGGTCAATGCTTGAAACCTCGCCCTTTGACTTTTGGACTTTCTCCCTTGTGACACGTGTCGTGATTTGATTGGTCTCTGGTCCTGCTGCGCCTTTTCGCGCCCATTTGCGTCCATTTGTCCCCCGGATGTCCCAAAGGCTTTGCTAGGACAAAACTTCCGATCCACCCGAAATGGGCTTCCCTGTCCCTTTTCTGCCGGTGACACGTGGCGTGATATGATTGGCTCTCGGCTTTTTTGGCTATCTGCGTCTTCCGCGTCCCTTTGTCCCAGTTGTCCCAGACTGTTTGGGACAAATTCTTCCGATTCACCCGATTCGGCTGGTTCACGTCCTCACGGCCCAAATGTCCCGAACTGCTTAGTGTGAAAGTTCTCCTTTTCGGCCGATCCGGGTGGTTCACGTCCTTCGCGTCTTCTTGTCCCAAATGTCCCAGAGCAGTTAGTCGATTTTCTTCTCCTTCGGCCGAACCGGCTTTCCGTGTCCCGACGGCCCGGATGTTCCTTTGCCCTACAGACTGCCTAGCGCCCTTTCGGCCGATTCGCGCCCCGACGTCCCAAATGTCCCGACTGCTTGCGAGGACTAGGACTTAGCCAATTTTCACAATTCTTCCTGCCCAAGCTTGTTTTCTGCAACTTTTTCGCATTTTCTCAGAGCTTGCTCTTTCCTTCTTCGGCCAGGGGAGTTAGAAAAATTCTGAGGGGACCCTAGAAACATGATTTTTGCCCTGAATCAATCCATTTGCCTGGGACTTGAGAATTCTGATGCATGTTATCAAATTAACCCTGGGGGTGAATTTGGATAACAATTGGCGACTCAGCGGGGTTACCTGCCTGCTAGGTAGAAGATACCAGTTGCCTTAAGCAGTCCATTGGGCATGGAGTCATCAAATATTCTGTTTAGAACCTCAACTGACTCAGAATGTGTAAGGAGGAAGATGGAATATCACCTGATGAAAGCAAGGACTGCTAAACATCTCCATGGACAGCAAGTCTGTGCCAAAGCACTTAGGGGAAACAAAACTAACCTACAGCAAAACAATGTGCACAAGCACTTGGAGGAAAGAAAATCTAATCTAATATTTACAGAGGTAGTGAATTTCCCTCTAGAAGCAACGCTTGAGAAAGATTCCATTGACTAGAATCTGCAGTTCTTCACCATCCAATGAGGCCAATTGGAAAGCATTGTTGTTCTTGCACTTTGTGACCATGTATGGGCCACTCCAAATGGCATCAAATTTTGAATGCCTTCCCGGTTTTGCTCTATCCACATCCCATTTTAACACTAGATCTCCAACCTGAAAAGATCTATCTTTGGCCTTCCTATCAAAGGTCTTCTTGATCAAAGCTTGATCCTTTTCCATTACTTGGGATGCTTGGTTTCTGATCTCTTGCAGCTCCATCAACTCTGCATACCTCACCTCCATGGGCTCAAACTCTAGCAACTCTAGCTGCTTCATGAGTTCCAACGTTGGCAACTCAAGTGACATGGGCAAGATTGCCTCTCTTCCATAGACAAGCCTAAATGGAGAGTTACCTGTGGATCTTTTGGGAGTTATCCTATCAGCCCATAAGGCTGATTTCAGCTTGGTATGCCAAGACCTCTGATTCTCATCAAGAGTCCTCCTAATGATCCTCAACAAGTTCTTGTTTGTAGACTCGCCTAACCATTACCCCGAGGGTAATAGTTCGATGAAGTGCTTAGGTAAATACCGTTCTTGACAGCCCACTCACCACCCTAGATCTAATGAATGCCAATGCATTATCGAGATTATTGTAGGGTACACCAATCTGGTCGTTATTCCCTCATAAAAGTCTAAGATGCTAGACTCATTTGCCTCTTTGAGTGCTACTCGCTTCGTCCATTTGGTGAAGTAGTCCGTGGTCATCAAAATCCATTTGTGCCCTTGGCTTGAAATGGGATTAATGACTCGATGAAGTCCAAACCCCATTGCATGAATGGCTGGTCAACTGAGATTGGATGCAATGGGAGGGCAGCAAGTCTCTCTTTTCCTGTGAAGAATGCACAATTCTTACACCTCTTGATCCATGCATAAGCAATCATCAAGATTTTAGGCCAATAATAACCAACCTTCATGATTTTTAGAGTCACACTCTTGGTGCAAAATGGCCACCAAATGGTCCACCATGAAACTCTTCTAATACCCTTTGAATCTGACCTGTGCTAATGCATCTCAGCAACACTCCATTTACATCTTTCTTGAACAAAACTCCATCAACAATGGCATACGGGACAGCCTGCAATCTGAAGTGTCTCCTTTGGGTCTTGTTCATCTCTGGAGGGCATAGGCCTGTGCCTAGGAAGTGCATAATACCTTGGGTCCAACAAGGAGTGGGGGAAGGATTGTCTTCTTCATGATTGCCACTTGGCTCATGGCTGTCCTGGACTGTCAAAACAGTTTCTTCTTTGTTGCATACTTCTTTTGCTTCCCAAAACCAGCTGCTCACACAATCCTTTCCTCTTACCACTTGGTGACCTTGATCTCAATGTCATATTCCATGACACGGTGATCCAACTGCCCTTTTCTCATTCAAATCCTTGTTGAGGAGGAAGTCCTTAACTCCAGCATGTGAGACCAGCAACTGGACCTTGTTGTTTGAGATTAAATGCTTGAATTTCTTCAAGCTTCTAATTACTGCAAGCACATGCTTCTCAATAAAAGAGTACCTCACCTCATAGTCATCTAGGCTTTGGCTGAAGAAGGCAACCGGCTGCTCATCATTATCTTTGTTCTGATTGCTACTAGAATGGCAGAAATAGTGTCATCACCTCCAAATGCATAGAGGATGAAATCCTTGGAGAAGTCTGGGTTGATGAGAGTTGGTGCTTGAGAGATAGCTTCTTTGATTGCTTCAAAACTCTCCTTGCCTTCTATTGTCCACTTAAAAGCCATGCTCTTCTTTAACATTTTGGTGATGGGCTTGACAAGGGCTGCAAAATCTGGGACAAACCTGTGGACAAAATTGATCCTTCCCAAGAAGCTTTGAAGAGCCTTCTTGTGACTTGGCAATGGTAGTGCTCTTATGGCTTCAACCCTCTCTGGATCAATTGCCAGTCCCTCTTTCGAGACAATATGGCCTAGAAGTTTCCCCTCATGAGCCAGAATATGCATTTTTTGGGATTCAATGATACCCCAATCTTCTACACCTCTGAAATACCTGCCTCAGATGAAAAAGGTGATCCACTACATTTTTGGAGAATACAGTGATGTCATCAAGATATATCAAAACTATTTTATTGATCAACCCTCAATGCCATATCCATTGCCCTTTGAAAGTGGCTCCAAAGATTTGATAGGCCAAATGGCATCTTCTTGTAGGCATATGTTCCCCATTTGGTTGTGAAGGCTGTCTTGAACCGATCTTCCTCCTCACCATAACTGATTGTAGCCTCGAGTAGCCATCAAGTAGTGAAAACCTTTCTCAACTAGCTACAACCTCGCAATATTTGCTCCATGGAAGGGAGTGGATAATGATCCTCGAGAGAGGCTTTATTCAAATCTCCGAAGTCAACGCACAACCCGATCTCTCCATTCTTCTTTTTGATGGGACTAAGTTGGCGACCCAACTTGAGTGTTTGATGGGGAAGATGACACTGGCCTCAATAAGCTTGCTTAACTCTTTTCTCATGAGAGGTTCAATATGGGGATTCACTGGCCTTTGCTTTTGCCTGACAGGCTTGGATTCCGGATCCAGCTCAATAGTATGTTGTGCCAACTTTGGGTTGAAACCTCTTAGATCTTTGTAAGTCCAAGCAAAGACATCTGAGAACTCTTGACAAAGCTGAACAAAATTAGATTTCTCTTGTAGAGTACTTACTTTGCCAATTTGCAATGTCTTGCCTTCTTTCACTAAAATAGGCTCAATCTTCACCCTTTACTTGAATGTTTGCTTTCTCCTTCCGAACGATCATTCGGGTTGAAGATTGACTCCAAGGTTATGAGGCCTTTTGGTAATTTGTTAGTTCTCAGCTGCACCACTTGGTCACCATATTGCTGATGCAACTTGTCTTGATTCTTGGCGGAGAACTCAACTTCTTCTTGTAGGAAATTAACGATTTTTGATCATTCTCGAAGACTTGCCAACTTGTATTGTTATCCTAATAGGGGTCTCATAACCACTTTGATATGAGGCTGAGGCTTTTCACTTTTGATATTTTCTACAACATCAAACGCAGCCCCAATTCTTCGCGAGCCTGTCAAATGACTTCATTCTTTTTCTTGGGATGGAATTGATGCTAAAAGCTTCAAGATCTTCAATAAGATCCCATACCCGATTTTTGTAGTTCTTCAACAGATCATTTTTGGCAGCATTTTTTCCTTTGACTTGGTTTACGATCAACTCACTATCACCAAATACTTGTAAATTCTTGATGCCTTTCTTCATTGCCCAATGCAGTCCATGAATTAAGGCTTCATACTCACCGTGTTGTTTGAGCAAGAAAACTGAAAACGGAAGGCTGAGTAATACTTTATACCTTGTGGTGAAATGAGCATAGCTCCTCCTCCTGCACCTTGTCTACTCCTTGACCCATCAAAGAACAATTGCCATACTTCATTCTTGTCTTTATGATCCGGCTTGGTGATGCTGGGGAGAGGTTGATTCCTTCATGTAAACAATAAACTCCTAAATAAGCAGATTCTTCTACTTCTTGATAAGGATCAAAAGCATGTATCTTGTTGCCCATTCATCAAGAGTTAGATCCGGGATACTTCCAACCTTGGTGTCAGCCTCATCAGTGCTAGGGTGATCTTCTTGATCAAATGCTGAGCAATTGGCATTAATCTGACTTGGAGTGTAAGGCTCAATATGGAAGTTTGCAATAGGTTCGGATCTGATTGTGGCCTTAGTTCCATATCTTGTTCTAAATAGCATGTGTGACCAATCGCAGACAAAATACCCCCAATCTTGGTCATGAAGTCCTTGACAAGCAAAGGGCAAAGAGTGGTGGAAGGTCTATGATTGATACATCTTGTAAAACAACAACATTTGGACATGCGTGCAAGGTAAGACTCAAATTTCTAATCACTCCAACTGTTGCTATTGCTGTCCCATCTAGCTGCACTACCCCTTTAGATGTTATTTCATACTGGAGCCCTAGTTGATCAGCTATCTGTTTAGGCATTACTGAGCTACTTGCCCCGAGTCTATCATGCAATTATGTACTAGCTGATTTCTAATGATTAATGAAACATAGAAAGGAGGGGGCTTCAACATTTTACCTTATTGTCCTCCATGACTTCCTTCAGTGGGCAAAAGATTTGTAAGCACTTTGTCTTGCATCCGAACTCCGCTGATTCAAGTTGGCCAATCCTTCATGGCAGCTTGCAGCAGATCTCTTTGGCCTGGGATAGATAGGGATTCCCACATTGATATGTTGACGTTTGTCTTCTTCATCTGATCAATGATACTGAATGGTGATGAAGGATCTCTCTGTTGTCCCTTGGTTTACACATTTACTCCTTGCACGTGGGCAGCAACAACTGGCATTTGAGTTGGCCTAGGGGCTGTTCTTGGCTGCCCTTGTGCATTTGAAACTGGACTTTGCTTGCCAATCATTTGTGGAGCCGTGGAAGGTTGTGGATTGGTTGGGGCTAATGGTTGTTCTTCACCCAAATTTCTCCTCTTTGACCTTATGTTGGCTGCAACACCTTGAGAAACTGCTTGATTCATGCCACATAAATCTTCTCGCTTGCCGCCACTAATGTGGTGTCATTTGGGGCTGATTTTTTGTTGGAATGTTTCTTGTTGTTGACTGTTTCCTTGACTGCCCTCGCCCTCCACACCGGTAGTTGTCACCATTAGTGCTTGATTGAGAGCACCATTGAAACACATGGATTGGTTATGAGGCTCGTTGCATGGAAAGCACCAATCATATTCCTGAGCAATGTTGTTCTGTGTTGGCACTAATGCCTTAGAGGCAGATATGGCATTTGGATTATAGGGCTGGAATGGTCTACTGGCAGGAGGCCTTGTTTGATTCATATTTGCAGCTGGATTAGGTGGTCTTTGTGGTTGGTATGGCTGCCTATTAGGCTGAGCTTGGGGTTGATAAGAAGGTCTGAAACCTTGGGCTTGTTGCCTCTTGAGAGTAACTAGCTCATTGCCTAGGTTTTGCAATTGCTTCATGACCTCTTGGAGTTCATTTGGGGTACTTGGAGATGAAGTGGAAGCTTCATTTGAACTCTGATTTCTAGGAGTGGGAGAGGGAGCCAAATTAGGTGCTTGATGGGTGTTTGGGCTCTCTAAACTTGGAAACAATGGCATGGGAGGTCTAGGGGCAAGTTTGCCAGCTTGGATCAAACAATTTTCAGCCCTAATGGCAATACTATATGCCATAGGGATAGTTATGCCTCCCATAGACTGAATCAACATAGAAATATCAAATTTAAAGCTTTGAGATAGTATAGAAAAGCACCTTCGTTGGCTTGGCCCGACCGCCACCGGAATCCTCTCCCAAGTCTTTTGAAATCAAGTTGAAATCGGTCACCGCTCATTGGGAGCTCTCTTGATGGTTGTCACCTGCTCCAAAAGAGACAAGTCGTCTCCCTTTTCTCCAAATTGCTCATGAAGTGCAATACACAAATGATTCCAGCTTGTGATAGAACCAGCTCCAAGGCTCCTAAACCATTGTAATGCCTTACCCTTGAAGGAAGATGCCAAGAATTTGATGACCACTTGCATTTCATTGATTTCATGAATTACACAAAGGTTAGCAATATCTTTAACATGATCACCTGGAGTAGTCTAATTTTCTCCAGTGAAGTAGGGAATGTTCTTCAAGGCTGTAATAGGAACTGGATGTTGTGCATTGAGAGCAAGTGGGCTGCTGCCTGTGAAGTTGACGTAGGGGTTGTTCTGAGCCATTCTAATTGGTCTTAAAACCCTTGTTGACTGAATGAAAGGCCTGTCAGGTGGAGGAGTTGAGAGAGTTCTGTTTGGTGGAGATGGAGACCTTTGAATCCTTCTTCCTCTTTGCCTTCTTCTTGGAGATAATTGTAGGTATTCAAACAACACTTCTTCTTCTCCAACTCTTGACCTTGTGGTGATTCTTCTCATGAGTTTTCAGGCCTGCACTTGGAACCAGTTGATTCTTCCCCTTGGAGTCGCCAGATATGTAAATAATAGCTCTTTTTAAGCAAGAAAAATGTAGCAGATGCACATCAACTTTGTTGCAATAAAAATGAGACCTCTAAGTCCCACCGGGCATGCCAAAACTATTGTTGCAGACTCACAGCACCCCTGGATGCAGATCAGGCTTCTAGGTTGATCACTCTAGCATCCAGTGTGATTGCACAACATGGAAACCTCTCTCCAAGCGTGGGACTTGTGAAACTGAGAGAGGAATCTCTAGATTAGAGGTTGGTTCCTCAAACTCCTCTGATTTAGATCTAATGCTTGCACAACTACAGAGAGCTTCGATCCTAATCCTACTCTAACTTGCAAGGAGACAGGGGTAGAAATGCAAAAATTGAAACTAACTAAAGATGGTGATGCACCAAAAGGAGTGGTGAAACATTTCTGTCAAGCAAATAGACACAAACCAGAGATTTGCAACATGAAACATACACAGGCTGATAAGATATAACTTAGGATCTGAAATGAAGCAAATAATACAAACAAAGGACTCGAAAACCATTCACAAGGCTTGTATTATCATTTCCAGGACTCCAAATCATCGCATTACAACCTCAGAGAGGTAAAAACTATTACAATCTTTTGAGAGGTCTGGATTCTTGCATCAACCACCTGCTGGAGGTGAAAGAAGAAGTTGTTATGTCAAAAATGTTCCCCCCCTTAGAAATGAGCCAAATCTAGCTTTTACATTGCATGGGTCGAGCCCAGGAGACAAAAACGTACAAAAACATGAGAGCCCATCCCTCCTCGACTGCAGATGCATTAAAACGGCATGGGGGACCTTACAAACCCATACCCTGTCACTTTGACCGAATTACAGGAGAATGCGACCCATTCTGCATTAAATCTGGTCGCTGAAATGTCACTTCTGGCCATGAACACGTGTCAGAGCCGTTTCTCAATTTTCTCTCTCTAGACTGCACCAAAATTCAAGATTAACCCTAGAATCATGTAGAGAATTTCATAAGCTTTCCGTTGATATAAAGAACGTGCAAATCCAAGCTCTGGATCGAAAGATATGTCGATCTGAAGATTTAGGGCACAAAACAGTGAAAACGTGTTTTGAAAATCTTTCCCGCGCTCTGCCACCTGGATGACACGTGTCAAGCGCTTTACTTTTATTGATACGTAATTCTCTCTCCTTCCTGCTTCATTGGACACGTGTCCTCTTTTTATTGGCTCGGGTCAGTGCTTGAAACCTCGCCCTTTGACTTTTGGACTTTCTCCTTGTGACATGTGTCGTGATTTGATTGGTCCACGGGTCTGCTGGCTTTTCACGCCCTTCGCGTCCATTTGTCCCGGATGTCCCAGTGCTGTCTGGGACAAAAACTTCCGATCCACCCGAAATGGGCTTCCCTGTCCCTTTTCTGCCGGTGACACGTGGCGTGATCTGATTGGCTCTCGGCTTTTTCGGCTATCCGCATCTTCCGCGTCCCTTTGTCCCACTTGTCCTGGACTGTTTGGGACAAATTCTTCCGATTCGCCCGATTCGGCCGGTTCGCGTCCTCACGGCCCAAATGTCCCGAACTGCTTAGTGCGAAAGTTCTCCTTTTCGGCCGATCCGGTGGTTCGCGTCCTTCGCGTCTTCTTGTCCCAAATGTCCCAGAGCAGTTAGTCGATTTTCTTCTCCTTCGGCCGAACCGGCTTTCCGCCCCGACGGCCCGGATGTTCCTTTGCCTTGCAGACTGCCTGGCGCCCTTTTCGGCCGATTCGTGCCCTGACGTCCCAAATGTCCCGACTGCTTGCGAGGACTAGGACTTAGCCAATTTTCACAATTCTTCCTGGCCCAAGCTTGTTTTCTGTAACTTTTTCACATTTTCTCAGAGCTTGCTCTTTCCTTCTTCGGCCAGGGGAGTTAGAAAAATTCTGAGGGGACCCTAGAAACATGATTTTTGCCCTAAATCAATCCATTTGCCTGGGACTTGAGAATTCTAATGCATGTTATCAAATTAACCCTGGGGGGTGAATTTGGATAACACTAACTTTCAAGAGCTTGTATGATATTGTAAGAACTGCAATACATGAATTTATGACCAATGATTTACTATTTAGTTTATTTATAATTCAATATCATAATTACACACAATAATCAATCATAAAATAAATTAACCCTAATTTTGATATTACATTTGATGAACTTGTCTATTTAACATTACATGCAATCTAAGGGTTCTGCCTCACCCCAAGGTTTCAAATTTCTCAAAAAAATCATACCTCTTTTTGGGTTTTCTTGAAACCCGATTTTCCTTTGAATTATATACATTGTTATAATGTCTAAGATTTATGCAACGACAATAGAAATAACTTTTATCTTAGTAGGATGAGTTCACTCTATAGTGAAAAGATTTACCCTCCTCAAACCTGAGAATATGCCATGTTATTATGACATGAATTTAGAAAAGAATCTTGTTATTATAGGCATCTTTTTGAAATTTGAGACTATAACTATATCTCCATTGTCACCTACTCCTTAATCTGTCATACCCCTTATGTATGACATGTTTATCCAAAATTTTATACATATCCCCTATAACCATTACAAATCCTAATCAAGGCACCAATATACCTCCACCATGTAGGAGGCCCCATGTCAGATCATCCTTCTCTTATTGTACAAACACCTACAGCTATTGGGAATCCTCATCCCCATAACCTAACCACATATAATATGATATCCCATATGTATATTTGGATAACCTCGAGTCTTTGACAACTATTCACCATAGTATACAATTACTCATCAATATTTGCATACTCGCGATTTAACCCATATTGGAATTAAAGTAAATTATAATAAGGATATATATCTAAGAAACTAGTGAATGTGTAATAAGATTAATAAATAAATGCTTTAACATTAAAATTTAACATTACATGTGAAATGAGATAAAGAAGTTGTATTTAATCGAGCATTTGTTAAATATAAGAAAGCACAAGAAGATGAGTGCACTTGGATATTTGATTGGTATGGAAAATGATTTGGGTATGACAAGAGGATGAGATATTTAGAAATATCATGTTGATGTTTCATCTCTAATTTTGGGATCGTATGCATTGTGCAATGGGAAAAACTATTTTGCACAAGACAACCATTTTATGGTATCATGTTGTTAGATGGCTTGGTATGGATAACAAATGGTGATATATAACTCTTAGGACCCCTAAAAATGACTAGTATGTGCCTTGGTGTGAAATATTAGGTCTCATTAATGTGTGAAACCCTCTAATTATAACTATCTTGACTTGAAACCATAGTCTTTGGTGAGTACCCCTACAAAAAGACTATTTTTACCCAACCTTCCTCTCTGGCTCACGAAATTTCTCTCCTTTAATTATCAGCAAGCTACTCATATAATATTTTTGAAACTGAAAGAGTTACCTATGATAGACCTATAAGATTAAACAATCTCACAAATGTTATATGTAGATGGCCATTGATAAAGCCATTGAAATGATGGTTTTCTTTGTTAATTATACCAAGCCCTCCGGGATACAATTGGGATGGATCTCCACAAATTTTATTCAGAATTTGTTAAGAGTAACTCTTTGGGAGCCTTGATTAGTCAAGGTAATATCAACTTCATTCCCAAGACTAGATATTCTAAGCTCATCACTAACTAGAGACCAATCACTCTCCTTAATGTTCTTATAAAATCATCGTAAAATCTTTCTCTCTTAGATCGAGAGATCTTACCTCTTTCATTAATGGAGCTGAGCAAACAAATTTCAAATAAATTGGGCATGTTTTAGAAATTGTGTGGGAGGGTATGCAATGAACTATATTCTCCAACTAAAATCCTTGCTTGTTATGATTTATTTCAAAAATTACCTAATAGGATTGTGTGGTTGTTTATTATTTCCATGCTTCAAGTTCTTTGTTTTGGATCTCGGTTTGTGCATATAGTCAACATGTTATTTCAGAATCTTGAGATTGTAATACTATCAATGGGGCACAATCTATCAATTTTGGTTTCCTATAAGAGAGCCATGAAGTTTTCTCGAGGTGGTTTAGGAAGATTTTATGAAGAAAATTGAGTTCAAGATCAAGTTAAGCAATATTGGGTCTTTTTGGGCAAGGCACTAGGAAATGCATTTTCTAAAGAAGCTAACCACCTTGTTTGAAATGTTTTAGGAGCCTCATGAAGTCTTGGGAGCTCATATCCCAAAGCATAAAAAAATCTGACAGGCCTACTTCATGGTGCAATGATCAGGAAGAAAACTAGAGTATGAAAATGTAGAAACATGTCCATCAATGTTTCCGATTTAATTTAATTTAAATTAAATCTATTTTGCAGAGTAAATATTGTACCTAATGATATACAAATGCTAATATGTAGTAAGACACAAACAAAAAATAATGTACAATATGAAACCCTAATAAGGAAGGAGAGATAAGAAGACAATTGATTTTGAAGTAGATTGAGGTGATCAAAGGTAAAAATGTTGAACATGCTAGAAAGAACATTATTAATGGTCACCGTAAATTCTAGAATTCAGAACATCACAGATAAGGGCACCCACGGGAGGGCAGAGGCGCCAAGCATTAGCAAATCGGATTTGGGCACCGATGACTATGCAAAATCTTAAGAACTAGTTTCTTCGTGTTACAAGGGCTTCGTTATTGATTCATGTATGTCACTTGATATTCACTCTTTAATCGCTAAGGGTACTTGTAACCTGCAAAGTAGAATGACTACCTACACATGTCCACAAACCACATCAAATCCAATAAAAATATGTACAATGTGGAGTCAAACTAACCTTGACAATCACTCGAAGAGTGAACTTATTGCCAATCATTGCACTACATCTTAGACCCCATGTAGTTCTTGTGTGTGTGTGTGTGTGTGTGTGTGTAGAAATGGTGCCTTAGGATGTACTTGTGCAAGTTACACAAAGATAGCGAGCTAGATCTAGAATGTAAAAATGTATAACATGTGTGGATGGAATAGAATAGACTTCCCCTCTTATGTAGTGTATGTATAAGTGATGCAACCCTTGTCCCTTATATGAGTGCTAGATGGATGCCTTTAAAGTGCTTTAGTGCCTTTGGAATGCAAGCTTAGGTGATGATAGTAATGCTTAGTGCTTGGTCCTTATTTTTGAGAAGTAACTAAGTATATATATGATTCCCTTGTTTGAATTTTGTAATTGACAACTAGAAGGCCGACCCATAAGTGAAAAAGATGCCCAAAATATAAAAGAGACCCAAAAAGAGTGAGTAAAGGTAAGAAAGGATCAGAGCACCCAATGAACATAAACACATGGGCACTAGTGTCCTAACTGGGTTCCAATGTTTGAGGCCATAAAGGATAAATCAGTCAAGTTCCGTTAGGGCTATAGGGTATGTAAGACCAAAGAGAAAACAAGAAACAAAGAAAAGAGGCCAAAGATAATTGTCAATCACTAGTTTTCTTGCTTAGGAATCATGTATACATTAGTATTCTTTTGGAACTTAGAAATGTACCCAAGTGCGTGATTTTGTGTCTACATTTCCCCCACTTTATGTTGTTGAGTGAATACTCAATAACATAAAGTAGATAGAAGATGTGTACCTTATGATCCTATAGAGAGTGTGGTTAATAGCATGCCGAGTGGACAAGTGAAGCATGGAATGATTACAAAGTGAAGCGTGAAGACTAGGAAAGGGAAGTGGACCCTAGGGGTGAAATGTGTGCATTGTTGTAGCTTGTGTGAGTTGCTTCTTATAAGGGCATGGATATATAAAAGAAGAGAAAGAGAGTAGTCAAAGTTATGTATATGAAAAATATGAATAAAGTATGTAAAAGTGTGTAAAAGTAGTGATAAAGGAAAGTGTGCACCTGATGTATAAGAGTGTAAAGGATATAAATGTCCTTAAATGCTATGGAGGGAGAATTTTTTGGGAAATCTCATGATGAGAACAATTTTTTTGGGTGATCTCATGCCAAGTGCAAGTTTTTGGGTGATCTCATGTCGAGTGCAAGTTTTTGGGTGATCTCACGCCAAATGTGAGTTTTTTGGGCGATCTCATGCCAAGAGAAAGTGTTAGGGAGATAGGTCTAGTTTTACTCTCCTTCCATGACTCTACCAAATAAGCACCACTACAGATGGTACGTCTTGATTTGTTCTGTTTGTCCCAATTTGTTCCAAATTGTTCTGATTGTACTGAATGTAGGAGATAAAATGCATTATGTGACTGAAGGTTAGTGCCTATTACTGTATAACTTCTTTGTAAACTATTGTAGATTGTGCTATAATGAGAAAATGAATGTGTCTTCCCCTAGGACATTAGCGCCTAGGGAGGACAGGAGCACCTAGATGTTAGTGTCTGGTTTTGGGTACCAGTGTCTACTCTACGTGTTTTGGGCGCAAGTCAAATTTTGGGCCATTCTGTGACTTTGTGTTCATGTGTTTTTTATGTGTTGTGACGATCCAAATGTAGCTCTAAGTTGTTGTAGGGGTGATTTATTCACCCAATCTATGCCTCCTCATTTGGGGTGCATACGACGATAGTAGGATAATGCGGCCTAAGGAGAGGACCTAATTTTGATATGAAGTGGATATGCGTAGGGGGTAGGGGATGTGCATGGTAGAAACCAAGGCACGTGCAAACAAAATAGGCTAGTAAAAGTGTTAGTATAAAAGTTGCATGCAAGAGAAGACAATGTAACAAGAAAGTGTGCATAAAGGATACACCACAAAAGTGGGTTTCAAACATGGGACATCACTTATAATGTCACAAGACAATTAGTGCCGAAGCAACCAAAAACATACAATGATCATACAAGACATAAGGCATATCCCGCAAACAATGGCATATAGTGGCAAACAAGATCAAGCAAAATGTATCAGATAACCATGGCGACACATATTTCTACAAAGAAAATGCTACATATGAAGCATTTGTTAGCATGTTAGAAAGATAAATAATATGTCAAAGCATGTATAAATCAACAAAAAATAGAGTAATAGTGACAAGAGGGAGTAAATATTATAATAATAGAACCTGTGATATATGAAGTATGTCAATGGCCAAAGTGGATGCCCTTGGGAGCCTCGGTGGGACTAGAAAAGGGTACATTGCTAAGCATAATTGCAAAAGTGTAAAAACTGTAAGAGATATGTATTCACATCTAGATACCAAGTTAACGGCATGTGTTTATGAAAAAGATATCAACATACTGAGTATCTGAATACCATAATAAGTAAAGTGCAACATGTAAGTAGAAAAAGATAAGAAGATAAAATGAAAATGCAATGTATGCATGTGATGATATGATATGTAAAATGTGGTGATGGTAGGAGTAGCGTGCCCCTTAGAAAATGTGTATGAGATGAGGATCATTTATAGGGACCCTCAATAATCAAGAATGAACCATAGAACAAGAGTGTGTCATCGAGTAATGTGTCATGTGAGAGTAGATACTAGAAAGATGTATCATGAAATGTTGAGCGTGAAATGTGTAGTGGATGTGAGATTATTTTTAGAATTAGCCTCTCAACGGTTGAGTATGAATCGTGGAACTAGAGTGCGTCATAGGGTAATGGCAATATATAGGTGTGTGTATCAAAGGGTGTGAGAGTGCACAAGAAGATTAATTATGATGCACGAAGCGCAAAGCATAATAGTAGACACTAGGGAGAATTGATAGTGATGGAAGAGGGGAAGAATGTGTGATTTCCCCCTAAGTGTGCGAGGAGATAAAACTATTTGATGATAGTGAAGGTTAAGAGCCCTCCACCTAATATTTGAGGAGATAAAGGTATGTGATAACACTCTAAGATCGGTGTAGGAGAGTAATTGTGTGCATGTGGAGGAGACCAATGTGGTGAAGGAGGTGGTGAACACTTATGTGAAGGGGTTTCCCAAGTAGGGGACTTAGGCGAGCATTTATGTGCGCTAATGGATTGATGAGGACGATAAAGTTGTGATGTAGGTCGTGTGTGAATAGGAGAGCTAGGTGCATAGGTTGCTTTAGATTTGAGAGGCATAAAAAGCCTATATGTCATGATTGGTGCATCAACAAAAATTAGGCTAAGGCAATGGTGTGCATGGTGGAACACCTTTGATATAACAAGTTGTTTATTGTGGATGAAATTGAGACATAAATGGTTCATGGAGGGGATGGCTTGAGCAGGGCGAAGCCAAGAGAGACCTAAAATCATGTCACAATATTTGATTGAAGATGCAACAACAAAAGGTACAAGCATGGTAAGGGGCCCAACTATAATAGGGAGCCTGACATAGCCAAAAAATGAGGGAATAGAAATACTAGATAGTGGAAATTTGATGGCCAGGAGGAGTGCAATGGAGCATACATTGGTAGGATCCAATGGATAGATCATAATATTATTGATGTATAGAACCAATAGAAGCATTGATATGCAAGGAATCAAAAGTAAATGTAGCGTGATAATCATGATCCAAGAATGTAATGAATGGTGGTGATGTATCAACAGTAGCAATAAGGAAATCAAGAGGCCCTAATGAAGGAGGAGGCACAATGTGATATGTGTGGTTGGTAGAAGAATCGGTAGCTTGTTTGGCGTGCTTTGGTAAAGGATCATTAAATCATTTTTATTTTTACTTCATTGACCAACTTAGAAGTAGATGGCTTAGGGAGCTCAATTGCATTGTTGTCAATGAGATCTTGAATAATATGTTTGAGTTTAAAAAATGGATCAAGTAGAGTGCCCAACGCATTGGTGATAATCACATTGTGCATTTTCATCATAGTTGTGGCCACGGGGGTGAGAGGGATCGAGATTGAGTGGTGGTGGAAGAGTAATAAGATTACTTTCGATAAGTTGAGGTAATAGAAACCGAGGTGCGTAGGGTATTTTGGTAAAAGTATACTTTGGAGGTTGCAATTGAAGCTTTTCAATTGTATAAATAATATTAATAATTGGCCTTTTTCTTTAGTGGGCTTAGGATATGGTTTGAAAGTAGATTTAGCTTGAAACCGATTAGAGGATGAGGATGAAGCATTGTCATAGTATTTCAATTTTCCCATAGATAAGAGTTTTCCTTCATGCATTTTGAGTGTATGGAATAATTGATCAAAGGATGGAGAGGTCTTGAAGATAACACTCTCTTGAAGTGGAGATAAGAGACTATAAATGAAAAGATATTTGCAATTCAAAATCATCTACTACATTATTCATCTTAGCTAGGTTGTTCTTGTAACACAAAACATAGTCAGCTAGACGCTCATTAGATCCTTGTTTGATTTGAGAAAGTTGTGCATAAGAGATCTTGGTGCCGATATTGATGGAAAAGTGAGCAAGGAAAGCATTGGCTAAGTGTGTAAAATAAGTTACCAAATGAACATGTAGATCATAGAACCAATGCATGGCATAATCTTGCAAACTTCTAGGAAATAGCTTAGCTAACAATGTATGATCATCTCGCATAATCAAGACATGCCACATGGAAAGATCGAAGATGATCTTGAGGGTCACCATGGCCATTGAAGGTGGGTAACTTAGGTGTAATGAAGTTGGGAGGAAGGGGATAAGAAAATATGGCGGGTGCAAAAGGGGTGTGAAGGAGTAATGAGGAATCAAGAGATGGAGAGGAACATGAAGTAGTTTATTGTAGCTAATGGATTTGAATTTACAGATCTTGGTATAAAGAAGCTAGGTCTTGAGTGCCTAAAGAGGAGACTTGGCGGGTGTGAGAAGTAATAGGCATGGTAAAATGGTTGGTAGGAGTAGGCATAGAAATGAGAACAATAGAGGTAGGTGGGAGAGTGGAATGAGGAGGTTGGGTTGCAATAGGAATATATGTGTCATTAGAAATTGGAAGATTGAGCTTGGATAGATTAGTGGCTTCTTCACGAGCAATAAATAAGAGGAGATCTAAATCTTAGGATGTTCAACAATATGGGCTTGTAGGTCATGGAGATATTCATTGGTAAAGGTGTCATGCGTGGCGCCTATGGGAGAAGAAGCAAAAGAATGTGTAAAAGCAAGGTAGGGTTTGAGCAATGGGTTCACCAAATGATTTAATTTAATTTGAATTAAATATATATTACAGAGTAACTACTGTAATAATGATATACAAATGCTAATATACAGATAACACAAAAACAACAAGGCATGTACAATAGAAACCCTAAGCAGAAGGAGAGATAATAAGCCTTAGCTAATTTTGAAGCAGATTGGAGGTGATTTGGGTAGGTAAAAGTGTTGAAAATGCTGGAAACAACCTTGTTAATGTTCACTATAAATTATGGAATTCATGAATGACGTAGCGAAGACAGGGGCACCCATGGAGGGTAGAGGTGCTTGGGCGGTGGCGACTACATTTGGGTGCCAGTGATTGTGTAAAATCCCAAGAATTGATTTCTTCGTGTCGGAAGGGCTTCTCTATTGATTAGTGTATGTCATTTGATATTTTCTCTTTGATCACTAAGGGTACTTATAACCTACAAAATAGAATGCCTACCTTCACATATCCACAAACCACATTAAATATAATAAAAAGATGTAGAATGTGGAGTCAAATTGACCCTAACGATCATTCGAAGAGTGAATTAATGCCAAGGGATGCACTTTGCGCATCTTACATCCCATGTATTTCTTGTTTGTGTGTAACAAAATGTACCTTAGGATGCCCTTGTGCAAGTTGCATAATGATATCAGGGTAGATTTAGAATGTAGCAATGTATAACATGTGTGGATGGAATAAAATAGACTTCCCCTCCTATGTAGTGTATGCAAAAGTGATATAATTCTTGTCTCTTGAATGAGTGTTAGATGGATGCTTTTCAAGTGCTTTAGTGCCTTTGGAATGCAAGCTTAGGTGATGACAATAATGCTTAATACTTGGTCCTTATTTTTGAGAAGTAATTAAGTATGTGTATATATATATATATATATATATATATATATATATCCCTTGTTTGAATTTTGTAATTGACAACTAGAAGATTGACCCATGAGTGAAAAAGATGCCCAAAAGATAAAAGAGACCCAAAAAGAGCGATTAAAGGTAAGAAAGGGTTAGGAGTGCCTAGTATGGACGAAGCTCTTGGGCGTTGGTGTCCTAATTAGGTGTTAGTGTCTCGAGGCCACAAAGGATAAATCGCTTAAGTTTTATCATGGTCAGTAGGGTGTGTAAAACCAAAGAGAAAACATGAAATAAAGAAAAGAGGCCAAATATAGTTGTCAATCACTATTTTTATTGCGTAGGAATCATGTATACATTAGAATGCTTTTGGACCTAGAAATGTACCCAAGTACGTGATTTTGTGTCTACAACTACACAAGAGTCCTTCTACAAGGTGGAACTTGCTCGAGATGTTTCAAACACCTTGTGAAGAGTTAGAAACCTAAAATATCTCAAGTGAGGGCATTTTCAATGTTATTCATTAGCCATAAGTTTTTTTGGCTCGGTTTCATTGAAAAATATTCTTGCCATCGAACTCATCGATGCACCACTCTAAGTAAAATTGAAAGTATGGGTAAAAATTTATGGAGAACTAATTTTCAAGCCTTATAAATAGTTTCATTGGATTCATTGGCATGTTTTTATGAAGATTCATAAATTATTTTGTAAATTTTCATTAAGTTTTGACTCTTGGGCGAAGGAAACATTCTTGGAATCCAAAGATGAAGTGCAAACCATGCTCCCATGAAACACTTGGGAACTTGGGTGCACTTTTGGTGTCCCTTGCACCCTTGGCATAATTTTGAGGTGTAATTGCACCTCATAAGTGCACCTCATTCCTATTGGATATCATTCCAAACTCAAAAACATAATTTTTGGAAGCATAACCACCGAGAGGGGGGGTGAATCATTGGGCAATAAAACTTTCCATCACTTTAAACATTTACATCCATCAACCATTCAATTCAACTTAACCATTTAAGCATGCATGCATTAAGAAACATAACCATAGAAGAGAACATGAGAACACATCAACACATGAACAACATATATAAGTGGGAAACCCTCAAGGGGAAGAAAATCCACTGAAATAATGCTTTATTAGAACAATGATTTAAATTAAGTTGAACACCAACCCAACAAGGAGCACCAACCCCAAAAGGAACACCAACCCCTAGTTTTAGTAGAGAACCAACCCTACAAGGAGGCACAACCCCAAGATGACTTGACACCAACCAAATCCACCTAATGTTTTTTTCACCTTTGATTTGTTGGTACAACAATTGATGATGACACAATAAATCTCACTCACCTTCCTCCTTTAAATTTGCTCATTAGGTCAACTCACTCTAAATCTTCTTCACCAAGTTGATTAGGTCCAATGACCTATCTTTTCAAAACCTGCACATAATATAGAACATCTCCACACATTTTCCTCTTTTGAAGGTCACACATACCTCTTTCACCTCTTAGAAACACCCCCTTAGCTCATACTTTTCTTTTCTTGCACCTCTAACTTAAGTGAGCTTTCTAATTTGCTTTTATACCTAACTCAAGGTCTTAACACACATAGGTTGGCCATCATATGGAAAATATCATAAACAAAACTTTAAAAAATCATAAGGAAATCATTCAAATGACCACTTAGGTCAGCAATAGCACCAAGAACACTATTTCCTTCATTAGGACTCATAGAGACCTAAAACACACAAACAACCCACTCGCCAAAATCAAGACCACTTGGGCCAACAAGACCTTCACCAAACCTCATACACCACTTAGAAATGTTTTGTAAGCCTTAAAAAACCTCCAACAAGCCATAAAAACACATAACCATCATCTCACACCATGAAGCCACTTAAGAACAAGCATAACCAAAGATGCCTCAAAAACTAGTCTTTAAAAATGAATCTCAAACCCCATCAAATGTACTCATCCATGCAAGTGTAATATATCAATGGAAATATCACAACCTATGATTAAGAAAATATATAATTTATAGATGCCTAATACTTATTGTAATGTAGCAATAAATGAATAAAAAATTAAGTACAAAAATGACCCAAACAAATAAACAATTAAGATTTATAACCCTAAGTGAAAATGAGGAGATAAAATGACTTAGTTGTTTCACAATTAATTTTAGACTATGCCGAAGTGACGAATTGATGAATAGATAGGGATAAGTTTCACACATAGCCTCAGAAAAATGTACAACCACAATATTTTCCTGGATCAAAAGCCTGAACGGGTCAAGGGTACTTGCGGGCATTGCAAACATGCTTTGGGTGTTGGTGATCGCTCAAAACTCTCAGAAACCAACTTTAGAGGTTTGTAAGGTGTTCATTTTCCTTCCCTATTCTTCGATGCTTATCGCTAGTATGTCACACAATGATCGTCAATGTCTATAATAACTTGCAATAAATAAACAACCTGCAAAACCCTCAAAAGTGCATCAAATCCCAAAAAGAAAATAATACAAATGAGGGGTTAGAATAACCTCAACTGTTAAATGATTGATCCTATGAATAAGTGTTACACTACATTTCATACCCAATGTATTTCTCTCTCTGTGTGTGAAGGAATTGTACCTAGGTGGCTCTTGTGCATGTCACACTTGATAACAAACAAGTAGCTAAATGTAAAAGATGTAAATATATGTGTGCATGAAAGAATGAACTTCCCATCCTATGAAGTGTATGCAAAATAATGCAGTCCCTTTCCCTTGTGTGGATGTTAGATGGATGTTTGAATGCTCTTAATGTGCCTTTGGATGCAACCTTAGGTGGTGATAGCTAATGTTTAGTGCTTGGTCCTTTATTATGATCACATAACTTTATATTTATATGATTCCCTTGCTTGAATTTCGTAATTAACCCCGAAAAGGCTAACTACCAAAAATATAAGATGCCCAACAACTAGAAAGGACCCAAAAGATGTGAATAAAGTATAAAGAGGTCGGGGCGCCCGTAGGGGATGGGGTGCCTATGGCTGCATCTTGGTTGGGTGCTTTGGTGTCCAAGATGAGAAATGTCAAAGTATGAAAAGACAAACTGGGATAGAAGGAGTGTAATATCAACAGAGGCAACAAAAAACAAGAAAAGATGGCCAAAGACATGGATTAATTAGTATTTTTCTTACTTATGAATCATATGAATAGTAGTATGTGATTAGGACTAGATAGATACCCAAAGTGCGTGATTTAGTGTTTACATTTTCCCCCACTTTATGTTGTTGGGCGAAAGATCAATAACATAAAGTAGACAGAAGTTGCATACCTAATAACCATGTATACCGATGGCGAAAAGTGTGCCGAGAGACAAGGAAAAGTGTGGAATGATAAAAAAGTGAATCATGAAAACTAGAGAGGAGAAAGTAAAAAGAAATGATGATGACGACCCTAGGGCAAAAGCATATGTGTAGATGTCACGATTGTACCTGTTGTTGATGTCTCTTGATGTTGTGATGATGTGTGATGATATGACTACTGCTTCCCATAAGGATGGACTTGCAAAAGAGAAGAATGAACAAGTAGTCAAATACATGCATATATGATGAAAATGTGTAACAAGTGCGTAAAAGTATGTAATAAAATGAAAAAGGAACATGTGCACTGATACATGATGAGTAAAAAGTGTAGAAAGGTTAGTGAAGATGACGTAGAAGAACAATTTTTTTGGGCAATCTCACGCTAGTTGCTCTGACTGCGAGGTTTTTGGGCGATCTCATGCCAATAATGGAAGAAGTGTAGGGAGAAAAATATAGTGTAATCCTCCAACCTTTAAACTTCCCGAAATGTATTAAACCATTGTAGATGGTGTGTAAAAATATGATCCATTTCAAACAGTTTCGATCCAATGTGAAAGTAGAAAATGTTGTGTAGTGCATGCATGCCAAGTGCTAAGGACTATGTGCCCTGTAAAATCCGTTGTGCGAAGTGTTGAGAAATGTGCTAAACTGAAAAATGTTGTGTAATTTCCCCATGGTCACGAGGATTCCAAAAGGGTTAGGGACACCCATACGCTCACTGCCCGAGTCCTGACACCGGTGTCTCGTGGTTGTCAGGTCAAGACCCAAGTCAAGTTCTCGGGTTGTTCTTTGAGACCGATACTATGATAGCCGTGTGTTGAACTATATTGTGCTATAATTATAAACCATTATACGGGGTGATTGATTCACCTAAAGGATGTCTCCCTCATTTGGGGTGCATGCAACATCGTTGATGGGTATGCAACCCAAAGGAGGACCGACCATCAGTGCTGAAATTGATGCCTGCATAGGGGGAGTGTGCTTAGTAGAAACCAAGGCACAAGAAAACAAAGTGGTTAGGAGACAAGTGTTAGTACAAACAAGATAAACACGCATGTAAAGGACAATGAGTAAGCTAAGCATGCAAAAATATAGTGTAAACACGCAAGAAGACAAAGGAGGCCGCGAAAAGCGGGTTTCGAACACGGACATCACTCACGATGTCGTAAGACAAACAAGGTCGCAGTGGTCATAAGAATACAAATAATCGTGAGGATAAACAATACATAGGGCAAATCCTACAAATATTGACAAGTTTGAATGCACAAACAATATTGTAGAATATGAAGCACTACTTTGGGGTTTAAGGATTGCTTGGAGGTATGGTATTAGAGACATTATTGTTAAAGGGGAATACAATAACAAGTAAAGACAGATAATAAAAACAATATAACAAACAACCATGGAAGAAAATAGACTGTAAGACAAATGTTGCACATGAAACACCCACAATACGTTAGAAAGATAGAAAGTATGTCAAAGCGTGTAAAATATGAATATAGTGATGTGTTATGAAAAATGGAACAATAGCACATGTAGTGTGTACAAAAGTGGATGCCCCAAGAGTTGATGTGGTATTGGTATGAGGTATTGCTCCAAACATCCATACTGTGTGTAAAGATCTATGTAAAGTGTGTGATCACAACTAGAAGGAAAGTGAACATGCATGTGTGTATGATAAAAGATAATGACATACAAGATATTTGACTAGCATGTGTAATAGAGTGTACATGTAACAAGTAAATGCAAGCAAGATTAAATGCGACCAAGATATGCAATATGTTGTGAATGAGATGGAATGTAATGCATAGTGAATGATACGAGCATCTTTCCCCAGAAAATGCGGATGAGTATGCATGTGATGAGGTCCATTTATACATGCCCCCTCATCATTCGATAATGAACCATCGAACAAGAGTGTGCCATCAAGAAATGGTTCGAATGTGTGTGCTAGAAAGATGTGATCTTGAAAGTGCTACGTGTAGAGAGTGTGTGAGATCGAGTAAGTGTGGTGAGGTTCATTTTAGATTGAAACTTACATAATTTTCTAAGAGAAATCTAGATATGAAATCATAATTGAGTTTAGATATACTATTTATGATCAATTCCACTTTTCCCGAACTAGCATTATCTTAACTTTATGGCCTACATACACAAGACTTTGCATCTTTGCTAAATAATCAATAAGATTAGTCAACAAAATAGATAACAAAATACTTCTAAAGAATGGACAAGATATATATCCTATATTCTATCTCAAGCAAACTATAAGTTCCAAGATTACATTTAAATCTACTTTCAAAGGTTACTTGGAAGGACAAAATAATGGTAATTTATGGTCAAAATGATGAGGGTCGTCAATCCTCTTCATTAATAATGTCAATCCAGGGCTGGTGTCTGATGGTTGTATGCATTAAGAGAAAAAAGATCTTTAGAAAACAACTCCTTTAAACACAATCCAAACTTGCATAAAATAAATCACACATGCAGAAATGTAAAGGCACACTTGCAAAAATAAAGCTTGCATGAAATAAATCACACTTGCATAAATGAAATTTCTGAATTAAAAATAACTGAAAGATAAATAAGACACCTGCAGGTTCACAAAATAAATTATACGGAAAGAAGGATTACATGACATAAAATCATAAATCACAACAAAAGGAAAACTACGAAAGAAAGAAATAAACATAACACATTGATCCATCTTCCTTGGAATGAGTGGCCAACTCATTCCTTGGAAGATGACTTAATTCATACTTTTAATTCAAAACTTGCAAAACAATTTTGTTACACCCTTAATTATATATCTTACATGGGATGGATATAGCCGACTTGTGGATATCATAAATTCTTATCATGATGTATCTCTTTCATATATGATTTATTATCATTGATTGGTCGGCCTTGTTGATGGCCATATCATAGGAATATTATAAATAGGGGTTAAAGGTAGTGGATGATTATTATGTTGAGTATTTGAGTCTTATTATATGTTTTGGAGGTTGCCCCCTTGAAGTGGCCAAGCTATTCTACTTTCATATTGAGAGAACTTATCTGCAATATTGTGTTATTTGGTGTTCTATTGCTGGTGATAATCATAATTAATCAAGTAATTTCATTACAAGTGGTACCAAAGCTTGATCTCGGTCAAGACGACGTCAAACCCTAATTCTGAAGGTTCGGCTATATCTCAAGATTGGTAGTGATTTTTTTGCATTTTTTTGTGGTGTGGCAAAATAAGTCAAGTAAGCTTCTCTCCAAATTTCAATCAGTTTTGACTTGTTTTGAAAAAGTTATTACGGTTCTATATTTATTCATAATTTGGCTCCCTAGGGCGTAATTTTTGGAAATTTTTCAAATTTCTTATATTTTTGAAACCCCTCAAAAAAATAGCTAGGGTTTCTTTTTTATAAATTCCTATATTCGGCCAAAAAAATTATGAAACCCTAAACCCTAAAATTATGCCCTATTAAGTCTACCCCTAGGCCCAAACCCTTCGTCATGGCTGGTAGATCTACCCAAGGCCAAGGAAAAGGACAAGCAACTCCAGGAATGACCCCAAATAAGGAAGATATTGCTTCAGAGTCTACTGGTTTGGGAGTATCTGAGGTGGTCATCCAACTTCAGGAAAGGGTTAACAATATGGTGAGTAAGGATGACCTTAATGTTGAGCTTCATCAACTGAAAGGTAGCCTTAGGAGTGAGATTCAAAAGGATTTTCATGCAATGCAGCAGGAGTTGTTGCATATTATTTCAAATACAACTTCTAATGCCAGTCATATGGGTTCCACTAGAAATGGTCACACAGATACAAATCACTCTAATCAGGGAGGATCCTTTAATCATTCAAGTGGATCTTCTCACCAATGGAGGGGCATGATTCCAAAAGTTGAAATGCGTAAATTTTATGGAAAGGATCCACTCAATTGGATTACCCAAATGGAAAATTTCTTTGATCTCCATCAGATCCCAAGAGGACAAAAGGTAACTGTGGCATCCTTATACCTAGAACCTGATCAATTTGTTTGGTATTGTTGGTTATGTGCTCAAAGGTAGAAGAATGGCCTAAATGTCACCTAGATAGTTTTCACTGAAGAGCTTCAATTACACTATAGTTCTAGTGTTTCTGAGAATTACTTCAGCCAATTAGCAAAGTTACGCCAAACTGGTTCAGTTAAGGAGTATGTCCATCAATTCCAAACTTTGTCCTTGCATGTGGAGGATATTACAGAAGAGTATTTGAATGACCTATTTCTGGGGTCTTAAGGACCACATTGAGCATGAGGTATGCATGTTTAACCCACTCAAGGTTGTTGATTCTATTATCATGGCACGTCGAGTAGAGGAAAAATTTCTTTCCAGTAGAAGGCAGTCCTTTTCTAGCATAAAAGATCGTAACACCTTGTCTCCTTCTTACCCTCGGCCAATTCGGTTGACACCTCAACAAATTGAAGAAAAAAGAGCCAAAGGGTTATGCTTTAACTGTGATAGCAAATATGGGTGAAATCATAAATGTTCTGAGAAAAAAACTGTTTCTACATTAAAGGATCTGGTGATGAGGAAGAATATGAGGCAACATCAATAGAGGAAGTGGAAAAATTAGAGGAAGAATCTGGAGATCCTCAGCCCACTATTTCATGTCATGCTCTATCAGGTATTAGTACTCCACAAACCCTTCAAGTTGTGGGTTATATTAAGAAGTAGAAGGTAACAATCTTGATTGATTTAGGGAGCACACATAATTTCATCAATCATAAGTTGGCAGCAAGACTAAATTGTTTCATCTACCCAACACCTGAATTTCAAGTAATGATTGCAGATGGTGGCATAGTCCAATGTTTAGGTAAATTCCATAAAGTCAAAATCATGATGGGTGATTACACATTGGAATCTATGATGTTTGCTATTCCCATGGGAGGAGCTGATATTGTCTTAGGTGTTCAGTGGCTCACTACTTTGGGCACCATAGAGATAAATTTCCAGGAATTGTTCATGCACTTTCATTCTGAGGGTAAAAAATTTGAACTTCGAGGTCTACAAGCTAAAGATCCTCTAGTGGTAAGTTCTCACCAAATGCAAAAGATTCTTAAAAAGGGGTCTGAAGGTTTTGTAGCTCGATTATTCTCTATAGAATTCCAACCGCAAATGAAGGTATTGCATCCTGATCTTCAAAAGGTTATTAATCAACATGTAATTGTCTTCAAGGAACTAAGAGGATTGCCACTTGAAAGAGAGCATGATCATGCTATTCAGTTGATTCTAGGAAGCCAACCCCCAACATCAGGCCTTACAGATATCCATATGTGTAAAAGAGTGAGATCGAGAAGATGGTGGAGGAAATGTTGGAAATGGGTATTATTCGTCACAGTCAGAGTGCCTATTCTGCTCCCATGGTGATGGTGCGTCGCAAGGATGGAAGATGGCGCATGTGTCCAAATTATAGAGAGCTTAACAAGTTCACTATCAAAGATAAGTTTCCTATTCCCATCATTGATGATTTATTAGATGAGTTGCATGGTGCCATTTATTTTACAAAACTAGATTTACGTTCTGGGTATCACCAAATTAGAGTCAAGCAAGAAGATATTCATAAGACAACCTTCAGAACTCATCAAGGCCATTATGAATTCCTAGTGATGCCATTTGGTCTTACCAATGCTCCCTCCACATTCCAAAGCTTGATGAATTCAGTATTTAGACCATTCCTAAGAAAGTTTGTCTTAGTATTTTTCGATGATATACTCATCTACAACAAATCGTGGGAGAAACACTTACATCATGTCAATACTGTCTTAGAAGTCTTAGAGCAACATCAAATTTATGCCAAGCCTTTGAAGTGTTCTTTTGGGGTACAAGAAGTGGAATACTTGGGCCATATTATTTCTCATGAAGGTGTTAAGGTGGACCCTCACAAGATCCAGGCCATGGTGGAATGGGAAACCCCAAGAACCCTTAAAAATTACGAGGTTTCTTAGGTCTCACAGGGTATTATCACAGATTTGTCAAAAACTATGGCAATATAGCAGCACCACTCACAAAATTATTGAAGGACTCCTTTCAGTGGAATGAGGAAGCATCTAGGGCATTTGAAAAATTGAAGGCAAACATGTGCACCACTCAAAGATTGGCAACCCTGCATTTCTCCAAAACTTCGTAGTTGAGTGCGATGCTTCAGGAAATGGAATCGGAGTAGTACTAATGCAAGAAGGACACCCCATTAATTTTGAGAGCCAAGAGCTAAAAGGAAAGAATTTGTTAAAGCCCACATATGAAAAGGAAAGGATGGCAATACTACATGCAGTCAAACAATGAAGACCATACTTGATGGTAGACATTTTAAGGTAAAAACTGATCATGATAGTTTGAAATATTTCTTAGAGCAACATCTATCTTCACAAGAACAACAAAAATGGGTCACTAAGATGTTGGGATATGACTTTGAGATTTTTTATAAGAAAGGAAAGGAAAATTTGGTCGCTGATGCTCTGTCTAGGAGGGATGAGTCTGCCGAAGCATTGTTATGTGTCATATCTATACTAAATGTAGATTGGGTAGATCAAGCACGTGAAGAATGGAAGAAAGATGCAACCACACATACTCTCGTTCAAAATCTCCAGGTAGATCCGTCCATATCGGATCAATTTATATGGAGGGGGATACATTGTGGTACAAAGATCGGTTATATCTATGTAAGACCTCTACACTTAAACACCATGTTCTTTCAAAGCTACATTCTTCTCCAATAGGTGGCCATGCTGGGGTCTTGAAAACATATCATGGAGTTAAGAAGGATTTCTTTTGGGAGGGGTTGAAAGGAGACGCTCAAAAATTTGTGGTAGAATGTTTGGTTTGCTAAAAAAATTAGGGCGAGACCATTAAGACACCTGGTCTTCTCCAACCTCTGTCTATTCCTAGTGAGAGATGGGAAGAGGTATCAATGAATTTCATCACAAGATTACCTAAATCAGAAGGGAAAAGTGTCATCATGGTCATGGTAGATAGACTTACCAAGTATGCTCATTTTTGTGTCATGGCTCATCCTTTCACAACTAATACAGTTGCCATCTCTTTTATGGATATAGTTCAAAAGCTCCATGGCACGCCAAAAATTATAGTAAGTGATCTTGATCCAATATTTACAAGTAACTTTTGGACTGATTTGTTCTATTGTCTAGGTACCCAACTAGCCAAGAGTTCATCTTATCATCCCCAAACAGATGGGTAAACTGAGGTGGTAAATAAATGTTTAGAGGGATATCTTTGATGTTTTACTTTAGATAAACAAGAACGTTGGGTGCAATGGTTGCCACTGGCAGAATGGTGGTACAATACTTCATTTCATACCTCCTCCAAAATGTCTCCATTTCTAGGCACTTTATGGGTACCATCCTCCATCACTCATATCTAGCTTGAAGGTCAAGCCAAAGGTGAGAGCAGTCAAAGATCACATTCAACATCAACATGAGGTACTCTCTAGTCTTAGAGAAAATTTGGCACAGACACAAAACCGTATGAAGCAACAGTCGATCAACATTGAAGTGAGAGACACTTTGAAGAGGAAGACTTTATTTTTGTAATGTTACAGCCATATAAGCAAGTTATCCTTAAAACAACAACAAAAGGATAATAAGCTTGCTCCTAAATACTATGGTCCTTACCGAGTTTTGCAGAAAATTGGTAGTGTGGCATATAAGCTAGAGCTCCCTCCAGGAAGTAGAATACATCTAGTCTTCCATGTTTCTTGCTTAAATAAAGTTATTGGGCAACACATTTCCACCCAATCAATGCTTAACTGGACGAGGAAGGAAGGATCATATTGGAACCTAAAGGCATTCTTTAGACACGCACCAAAAGATTGAGGACCAGAGTCATTACCGAGTACCTGATCAAGTGGAAGAATATGAATATTGAGGATGCATCATGGGAAGATGAAGCATTCATGCAGCAACATCCAGGGCTTCCCAACATTGGGGACAATGTTTCTTTGAAGGGGAGGGGCATGTTACACCCTTAATTATATATCTTACATGGGATGGATATAGCCGACTTGTGGCTATCATGATGTATCCCTTTCATATATGATCTATTATCATTTGTTGGTCACTTTGTTGATGGCCATATCATAGGAATAGTATAAATAGGGGTTAAAGGTAGTGGATGATTATTATGTTGAGTATTTGAGTCTTATTATATGTTTTGGAGGTTTCCCCCTCGAAGTGGCCAAGCTATTCTACTTTCATATTGAGAGAACTTATCTGCAATATTGTGTTATTTGGTGTTCTATTGTTGGTGATAATCATAATTAATCAAGTAATTTCATTACAAATTTCACTTAGAATATTGATGAGAAAGAACGGATATATATTTCTTGGTATGAAAAAATTACATATAAGAGTGTGGAAGGTTACATTTATAATTCATGCATCCAACCAACTCCTTATTTTGGGGAATACAATCTGATCTTATCTTTATTCCAATCCTAACAACTAAGATCTCCATCTCCACAAAATATGGAGAGAGATATATTATTGGAGTCAAAGTCTTATCTCACTATTTTAGGAAGATTTGCTCCCAAATCTTCTCCTTGCTTTTTGGTAACAAGAATCACAATGATTTTATTATCCTACTTTATTGGAATGAGGTTTTTCCTCAAAAAATTACTTTGACTAAATACCTCTCCTAAATTTTCCATTTGAATTTTCTTTTTGATTGTGGAACTTTTGGTGTTCATATGATACACTTTTTCCTTGGACTGCAACTCACTAAAATTTAGATTTATATTTATTGATAAAACATGTAGCAAATATGAATGAATTTTTTTAAACATATTTCCATGAACAAAAACCTCTCTCATTTTTTCCATTTGATTCTTCTATTTCTGTTTGTGAAACTTTTGGTGCTCGTCTGATACACTTTTTCCTTGGACTGTAGCTCACTAAAAGTTAGATTTATCTTTATTGGTAAAACTTGTAGAAATTTTTAATGAGGTTTTTGTTAAACACATTTCTATGAACAAAAATTTCTCTCGATTTCCCATTGGATTATCTGATTATTCAAAATTACTTATTTTATGCAAGTTCCAAAACTAAAACTGTCATTCCATTGATGCAAGTTCCGAACTAAAGCTGTCATTATGTAGTGTTCCGAAATTAGAACTGCAAGTTCTGGAACTAAAATTGTTATTCTGTAGCTAACTCTAATTGTCCGGAGCTAACTAAAAACAACTATAACTTTTACACACGATCTCGGATTGAGATGATTCTTTTTTTGAACTTGCATAATTTTCTCGAGAGGAATCTGGATATGAAATCATATTTGAGTTTAGATATACTATTCATGATCAATTCCATTTTTCCCAGAACTAGCATTATCTTTCCTTTATGGCATGCATACACAAGACTTTGCATCTTTCCTAAATAATCAATAGGATTAGTCAAAAAAATAGATAACAAAAGACTTCTAAAGAATGAACAAGATATATATCCTATATTCTATCTCAAACAAACTATAAGTTCCAAGATTACATTTAAATCCACTTTCAAAGGTAACTTGGAAGGACAAAATAATGGTAATTTATGGCCAATTTATGGCCTCATCGATGGTGCAGTTTGAAATGTGTCTTAGCCATCGTAAAAGGAGTAGTTTCTTTGATAAAAATGATTGTCTATTGAAGTGGTGGATTACGGGTAACGATGTAGAAGAATTGGTAGGAGGAGGTGATGGAGGAATGAACTTGAGAGGTAATTTCTTAGTTTGACTTGGTGATGTGGTAGAAGACTTGAGAGGAGGAGGTGTTAGATTGATTTTGAGAGTTAGTTGCTTAGGAGGTGCTTGAATTATTGTAGAAGGAACCCGAGTAACGATGACATGATGCTCATTAGACATAGATGAATCAGATTTAGGAACCCATTGTGATGTAACAATTGGAGAGGAGCATGTAACATGATGTTGTGCAGTGAATGAGATAAAACCTTGACACTCAAGATGCTTGATTATTCATTGTAAAACATAACAATAATTGTCATTATGTCCATTAATTCGATGATAAGCACAAAATGGGAGACCTTGATATTTGACCACCAATAAGGAGGATAACAATGAGTAGTTGGAAAACTGATCAATTGATGACTAAGGAGCTCAGTAAGAATGTCATGTTGCTTAGCATTGTGATCAAATGTGAGAGGCTCCGGTAATGGCAATACTTGAGGCTCACTAATATGAGCACATGTAGAAGACATAGAATGAGAATGAGAAGAACTAACATGAGCCTAGAGAAGTGTTCTTAAGATGTTGGATTTCATATTTTAAAGATGTAATTATGGATTCCATAGCCTGAAATTTATCTTGAAATAAAGAATGTAAAGCTTGAATAGACTTACAAATTGATTGATTGACATTAGAACTAATAGAGTCATCGAGAGACGATTGAAGATGGCACTGACTTGTGAAGGCAACATGTTGATAGGGAGATACATAGTTGTTAGGGTTTTGTGAAGAGAATATTTACAAGATGGGTGCATTTAAAGCAATTGAAGCAAAGAGACTTGAGAGACCTTATGAGCCATGATAAAATAAAAAGAAGGATCCAAGAGTATTCAAATGCGGGTTCACTAGAAAATATATAATTTATAGATGCCTAATATTGATTGCAATGTAGCAAAGTAAATCAATAAACAATTAAGTACAGAAATGACCCAAACAAATAAGCAATTAAGATTTATAGCCCTAAGTGCAAATGAGGAGATAAAACTACTTAGTTTTGCAATTAATTTCAGACTATGTGAAGTAAAAAATTGATGAATAAAGGGGGATAAGTGTCACATGGAGCCTTAAAAAATGAGTGATCGCAAGATTTACCTAAGATGGGGTGCTTAGAATGGGTCAAGGGCAATTACGAAAGTTGCGCACACTGCTCTAGGTGCTTGTGGATCGCCGTAACCTTAGGAAACCAACTTTAGAGGGTCGTGGGGTGTGGTTTTCCTTTACTTCCTGTCACTAGTATGTCGCAAAATGATCATCGATGTCACCGATAACTCCGCAATAAAGAAATGAATTTCAAAACCCTCAAAATCACATCAAATACCAAAAATAAAATAACGCAAATGAGGGGTCAGACTATCCTCAATTGTTAAACGAGTGATCTTATGAATGAGCGTTGCACTACATTTCAGACCCAATTAAGTTCTATGTGTGTGTGTGTGAAGAAATTGTGCCCTAGGCGGCTCTTGTGCATGTCACACTTGATAGCAAGCAAGTAGCTAGATGTTAAAGATGTAAACATATGTGTGCATGAAATAATGAACTTCCCCTCCTATGAAGTGTATATAGAATAATGCAGTCCCTTTCCCTTGTGTGGATGTTAGATGGATGCTAAAATAGTCTTGATATGCCTTTGGATGACACCTTAGGTGATGATAGTTAATGCTTAGTGCTTGGTCCTTTATTACGATCACATAACTTTATATTTATATGATTCCCTTTCTTGAATTTTGTAATTAACCCTGAAAAGATCGACTACCACAAAGAGAAGATGCCCAACTGGCTAGAAAGGACCCAAAAGATGCGAACACAAGACAAAGAGGTCGGGGCACCTGAGGGGATGGAGGCACTTGGCGTTGACGTCTGGGTGAGGTCTGGTGTCTAGGATGAGAAATGTTGAAGTATGAAAATAGAGACTAGGCTAGGAGTGTAATATCAATAGAGGTAACAAAAAGTAAGAAAAGATGGCCAAAGACATGGGTTAATTAATATTTTTCTTACTTAGGAGTTATTGAATTTGGTTCGAATGCACAACATAATATAGACAGATATTTGATTATTTGATTCCAAACAAGATATAATTATGTAGGAAATGCATTCCTATATTTACAGAGATCATATCTCCTAATATAACTAACCCAAACAATACGAGATATATTGTTATAACAATATATCACAACAACCATATATTCTAATATATATATATCGTAATATTGTTTATAACAATATTACAAATATTAACTAACCTAACACATGTAATGCAAACATTAAATATTAATTTCCTAACATTTCCCCCTTAATGTTTACATGGTAACAATATAACTTTCACACTTCCTCTACATCCTGCTGCCCGTGTTTGCTCATGATCTTGGTACAACACTCAAACTGAAGGTAGATGAAGGAACACATCAACTTCTTATCAACCATTCATTGTTTAGAGCACATCTGACTGATGAGGATGGGAACATGCTCAAGAATCATCTGCTTATCAACCAATCAGTCTAGGGAACACATCTAACCTCACAATGTGGTAACTCAAGCAGGAACACATCTGAGCACCCTTCAATGGTTTTCTAGAGGCTAAACCCAAACCTAGGTATGAACAGAACACATCCGACTGCTCAACCTCTTCAAGACTCGTGATGTTGTGTTTTTAATGTGTTATATGTTCTTCACAATGTTATTGCATTGGGAAAATATGTATGAATAGTCAAACAAGTGAACAAGAATGGACATTTGTTCTTATTTTTCACACCTCACCGAAAAATGCACACTATATTGCAAAACATGTACTATGAAACTAAAGCACACAACTGAAAGTAAATTCACACCACAAAATGCCACCACATCTCCATGCGGCCTCGCTGGGTTGGTGGTGACGAGAGGTCGTTAGTTGACCTCTAGCCTCCGGTGCTGTTACCTCTTATGTATGACACTTCTACCTCAATGAAATGTGATCATGTCACTCAGCAGCTTCCACATTTTTTATTATATCTTCCCTCCCGCAATGTGAAACACTCTATTTTTTCGATGTTGGGTAACACCGAAAATGCATCCATGAGGCATTTTTTTTTCAATTATTTTTACACTTTTAACAATATGACTTTCACAATAACAATACCTGACTTCAATGACAATAAGACTTTACTTTTGATAATGGCTCAAATTTGACTAGGTGGACTTTGGAGTATAGGACAACAATAATGATAATATAAGAAAATGGAACCAAACAACTCCTATAACTTCTAATGTTGACAATAAAATAATTTTATACTTTGACAACAAGACTAAAATGTGCATATTTTAACAATCCCAACCACAAACATTTTTAATGACAATCAAGACTCAACGTAAAGGTTTGACTAACCATGAGAGAAAATTACAACTATATTTGATGACTATACAACTCAACTCAGAATACGATGAAGGTTATAATTAAAGCTAGACTCTACACGACACACAAGTAACTACTTGGATAAGAACATATTAACATTCTTTAACCTAGAAACTTGAACAATAAAATGTCAAGGAGCTATGACTATGTAATCAAAAACTAAATAAGACTCACAATATTTCCACCAGCTGTGGAAGTAACTCGGTCTTCACACGAACCAGTATATATATCTTTGCATTAACTAGTATATATATATCTCTGCATTAATTGAAGCCACATATTCATGATGAAATAATGGAGTGTGCAACCAACTTGGAAACGTGGGTTTAATAACCACGGTTGAGGAGTCCACAATGTGGCAGAATGGAACTCCAAATTGCATGCAACTAGGTCATATCCAGCCAAGACTCCAACACCATCAACAAATCGTAGAATATTTGCTCTGACTTTCAACAAACTACAAACTGACATCAGTTTTTACACCTCGACTTTCCAATCCACGTGTAATGGAGACTTGATGTTAGCTATCCAAATCTCAATGCAACTGTCTTTAAGGAGAAGGCTATGTAATTGCCAAATGGATTTAAGGTTCTAATTGTGAGGATCTTAGCATTGTTGAGGAGCATTACTCGCATCGATGGAGAAAGTTCTCACAAAGAATGAATAGTGATCTCTACGAGATGTCAATGCAAAGATTCTAGAAACAATGCATTGGCAAAATATCTAAAGTAGTGAATGCCAATGTAGAAATTAAACAAGTGTCGACCCCCTCAATAATAGATTTATTTCGCCTCATTGACCAATGTAATCGATGCTTATGAGGTGGACATGCTAAATATCCCCTCGTTTGATAATTGTAATGGACGGAACCTAGTTTGGTCAAACCATCATCATAATGTGGCTATAATGTAATGTGTTCCCAAATTATGTGTAGACTGAGCTCTTGGGATATCTAATTGCATTTAATGAAGTGTAGATCACATCATAGATGGAGAATACAAGAGCCAAGGAAGGATTGAATTTGACCAAGGCTTGGTGTATCACGATCCACAATCCTTTGTAATGTTCACAAACAACTTTTCAAACCTCTCAAACTTTGAGTAGACAACCATGAGTCACCAATGGCTAAAGGTTAACATGGATTTCTACTCACGCCATTTCAATAGCTCTACACTTTAGACGTCAGTGCCTCCATATGAGTTTGCAAACTTGTGTACGAGATTGATCAAGAAAATACGTAGTGAGTCAAAATCTACAAATCTAACACAAATAATTTATTCTGCAAACCAATTCCATAAGCATCCTTTATCATTAGCCAGGGAAGCCAAGAAGTGGAATGTCTTTGCTCCAAGAAATCTCTCGGGTCTCCATTCTCGCTCTCGATACCAAATATTGAATTTGGTTCTGTAATGTACATCGAGAATATAAACAAATATTTCATAATTTGATTCCGTAAACAAGATAAAATTATATAGGAAATGCATTCCTATATTTATGGAGATCATATCTCCTGATATAACTCACCCAAACAATACGAGATATATTGTTATAACAATATATCACAACAACTATATATTCTAATATATATCATAATATTGTTTATAACAATAATACAAATATTAACTAACCTAACACTTGTAATGCAAACATTAAATCTTAATTTCCTAATAGGAATCATATGAATAGTAGTATGTGATCGGGACTAAATAGATACCCAAATTGCATGATTTAGTGTCTACAACCTCACGGTCATCACCAAATGCATAGGATACCAAAAATCATACCGAAGGGCCACCAAAAGCCTCTACAACTAGGTCACATAAAACTAACCCAAAAATAGTTTAAAACCACCATGGACATGTATAATAACTCCCATGCTTCATCCACAACTAATTTATTCATCAAGTCCAATGGACAACTTTGGAGAAAATTGAAAATATTCATAAACTTAAATTTTTGAGTGGGGTCCACAAATAGACACAACACCTAACTCACACCTGTAGAAATATGAAGGAGTCCTCTACAACCTCCCATCATTAAACGTGCACAAACAATCAATTATGGGTTACTAGGAAGAAGATCTTCTCCATCACTTTAGAACTAGGGTTTTAAGAGGGTTTAAAACTAGTTTTCCTTCTTAATGATTATTCATTAATGTATGGGCCTCACAGTCTAAACTAATTCCCGAAATATCATATCATGACCCTTCCCCAACTACCATGAAGATCTTGTACCACCATGCAAAGATTTTACGTGCTAATGAGCATCAAAAAGACAAATTCGACCTTGGTTTCTCACTTCCAAAACTTGATAGGAGTAAAAATGACATAACTTGCAAAATATTCAACATTAGGGCCTGAAATTTGGACCACATTTCTATATCAAACTCCTACACATTATCCAATTCCCAAAATTTCTCAAATATAGTAAAAATGATGACTCCGCCTCACTAAGACATGCTTTCTCAATTATTTAGTTCTGGAACAAACCTAAAAACTAGTTTACATTCAAAATGCTCAAATAATGACCTCAAACTTCACCAACATGCTAGAAACATCTTGCCACAACTTTGAATATGCTCAACTAGCACATTTATATATGTACTCCATCACTTCATACCATACCCGCCGACTAGGCCTCTTGAACATGCTTGTTTCATTAAAACTAGCTTTGTCATCACTTTATCACACTTGACAACCTGCAAGGACATTCAACAAGCATCATTACATCATTATAACATCATTCTACCTATACCATACCTATTAAATTCACTATGATCCATCATACTTACTCAAGAACCCATGAAACAACACTTGTAGACACAAAATCACACACTTTGGGTATCTATCTAGTCCTGATCACATACTATTATTCATATGATTCATAAGTAAGAAAAGTACTAATTAACCCATGTCTTTGGCCATCTTTTCTTTCTTTCTATTGCCACTTTTGGTCTTACACTCTTTCTAGGTCAGTCTGTCTTTTCACACCTTGACATTTATCCTCCCGTACACCAACGCCTGACCAGACGCCAACGTCAAGCACCCTTGACCTCTCTGTACTTTGTTCACATCTTTTGGGTCCTTTATAGCTATTTGAACATCTTATCGTTTTGCTAGTCAGAATTTTTGGGGTTAATTATGAAATTCAAGCAAGGGAATCATATAAATATAAAGTTATGTGACCATAATAAATGACCAAACATTAAGCATTAGCTATCACCACCTAAGGTTGCATCTAAAGGATATTCAAGAGCATTCAAGCATCCATTCTAGAATCAATTCAAGGGCAAGGGATTGCATTATTTTGCATACACTTCATAAGAGGGGAAGTTCATTCTATTCCATGCACACATCTATTACATTTATTTACATCTAGCTACTTGTTCACTATCAAGTGCGACACACAAGATCCACCTAGGGCACAATTCCGCGCGTGCGCATAAACACACCAATAACTACATTGGGTCTGAAATGTAGTGCAACATTGATTCATAAGTTTAATTATTTGACAACCAAGGATAGTATGACCCCTCATTTGCATTCTTTTCTTTTTGGGATTTGATGCAATCTCGAGGGTTTTGTAGGATAATCTTTCATTACACGTTATCAAGGACATCAATGATCATTGTGTGACATACTAGCGACCAAAGGTGAGGGAGAGTGAACACCTTGTGATTAGTTAGAGATGGTTTTTTGAGGGTTTTAGTAGTCATGGGCACCCAAAAACAAGTCCAGGGTGCCCGTAGGTGCCCTTCCCTTTCCAGTGCACGGTACTAGGCAGATCATCAGCTCACACATTTTTCTGAGGCACCGTGTGCGATACTCTCCCTCTATGTTCACCTGGTCATCACTTCAAAGCATAGTCCAAGATCAATTGTGAAACAACTAAGTCATCTTATCTCCTCTTTGCAACTAGGGTTCAATACTTAATTGTTTAATTTGCTTGGGTCTATTTTGTACTTAATTGTTTATTTATTTACTTGCTACATAGAAATCAGATTTAGGCATTTATTTCAATATTTTCTTAATCATTTTGGTGAACCCAAACTCAATCTGAACACTCTTAGGGTCCTCATACTTCTATTTATTTTATCTTCATAGGATCTTATAATCATGAGTATCTCTATTAATGATTTCTTGCTCATTAATCCTGAATTAAGAGATAAAATCAGAACTCTCCTAGCTACTACTTGCATTCCTATTGATATTCATCTAGATATAGTATATAACACATTTATAGATGCATTTTCTCATCACATTGCTTTTCCATCGAATCCTAATGTTGATCTTGCTATTTTCGACAATGATCCACCTTTATAAATCATGTTTCACATTTATAATGTGGGTGTTAAATGCACCATTGTTGATAATGGATCTAAGCTCAATCTTTGCACTATGTCATTCCTTGAAAATATTGGTCTTTCTACTGCTAATGTTAGTCCATCATCTCTTTCTCTTCGCACTCACGATGGCTCAATTCGTCCCATGCATCGGTCACATTACTTTTCCTATCACACTGTTGGGCCAAAAAAATCTGAATACAATTTTCTTTTCATCGACTTCCCGGTTTCATATAACTGTTTACTTGGTAGGACATGATTCATGCCATGCAAGTAGTTCCTTCTATAGTACATCGATGTGTCAAATTCTTACATGAGGGCATATAATATACAATTCATAGTGATTGTTAACCATTCAAATATTGCAACCATGATCCCAACACTATACTTCCTACTCCAACATATGCTACCACCGATGAACCATAACCTATGGATACTCGGCTCATTTTCCACCTTGAAGGTGTTATTTGCATATTAGATATTGTCTCATCTGCACCATCGCCTCCTCTTGCTTCTACTACTGCTATGATTCCTTATCGGGGCTTGTCCAGACATTAGATGTCATTCCATATTCCTCACCTTCTCATGGGCAACCTTCATTACCATTTCCTCCATTTACATGCACATTTTTCATGAATGAATCTTACTGGGAACACATCCCATTTGATCCTACTTGCCCAGATACTATATGCACACATGATGGGTTGGCTCGGCTAGGATTTATAGTTGACAACATCTTTCCTTCACCCTATGATCATCATATGTACCATGGATTTATTCACATTATAGTTGCTTATGGTCTTTGAGTCTTTTATCTCACAATATTTCTTGCATGTGTTCCTTGCACTTCTCCACTTACACTCGGAAAGTCTTGGCTTGATTACATTGGGGGCACGTTAGATCTTGATCATACTGATATATCATTCCCCATGCCATTTGGATGCATTTTCATTTGTAATGACTCATTTCTTGGCTATTCACAAAATCTTACTCAATGGTATGCACACAATTTTCCATTTCCTTCCTTTACCGATGAAGGATATGCTACATGCATGTATAATTTATGCCTCAATGGCTCCTTACTCGACCAACCCAACACTATTGTTTATCAAGTCTCAGATGCTTCACCATTTAGTTTTGACCATGACAATGATGACCTCTTAGATGACATTACTTGATCACTCTTATAATCACACACTTGGGGGCATCACACTATTTATTTCTCCCCCACTACATCAACACACATCTTATATTCTCATCATTTCACATCTAGTTTCTCACACACAACATACACATCTTGATACATTAGTATCATCATTACCCAATGATGCACTCTCATGCTTTGGTTCACACTTGATTGTTGAGGGCATCCTATACACATGAACCTCACACACTACACACACTTCACAACACATATTTAGCACTATACAATCAATACACTTACGACACATTCTTTCTTGACACACTCACAATACATTCTTCCCGTGTGTATCTATGAATACCAACTCAACACACTAGAAGCACATCCTCTTCATGCATATTCAACACACACATCTTACACAATATACATAGCCACAACACACTACCTACTTGAAAATTTCACTACACACTCAAGACACAAAGATATCACACACTCAACATGTTCAAAATCATTCTCTTTCGACAACATTCAACACAATTTCACAAACATCACGACACAAAGCAATACATTCACGACACCTTTCTCTTGTGCGTAAACAACAAAACACATGACACATCTAGCATATCTATTACACAACTAGCACATACACTACCCTATGAGGCACTCTAGATCTATGGTCAATACTCAACTGCTGAGGGTCTATATATCAAATGGACCTCACCACACTCACACATTCACTGCGTGTGCTCTTTACGCTCTAAGCTTTAATGATCACATCTTTCTAGTACACACACAATTCAAACCATTTCCCGATGACGCACTCTTGTTCTATGGTTCATTCTTAACTGTTGAGGGGGCATGTACAAATGAACCTCATCACATGCATACACATCCAATCAGGGGCACGCAACTCCTATCATTCACACTGCATTCCATTTTGTCTCATCCATAACATACTGCATATCTTGGTTGCATTTACTCTTGCTTACTTATGCTTTTACATGTACACTTTATTACACATGCTAGATAGATATCTTGTATATCATTATATTTATCATACACACATGTGTGTTCACTTGCTTTCTAGTTGTGATCATAGATTCTACAGATCTACACACGCAACATGGATGCTTGGTGCAATACCTATTACTAGTCCCACAATGGCTCCTAGGGGCATCTAATTTTGTGCACTACATGTGTTATTGTTTCATTTTCCATAACACATTAATATATCAAATTTTACATGTCTTGATATACTTCTTATCTTTCTAACATGCTAATGGGTGCTTCATGCGCAACATTCAATTTGCAGTCTATTTGGTTGTTCGACATCTTGCTTGTCATTGTTTTCTTGTTTGTATGGCATTGTTTATGGAATTTTCCCTTTGTCTCATGTGCACACTGCACGCTTTTGGCCGTCTCAACCTTGATTGTCTTGCAACATCCTGAGTGGTGTCCCATGTTTACAACCCACTTTTCACGGTCTACATTTTCTTCTTGCATCTTAGCGTACACATTGCATTTGTCTCGCTTAGCTTACACATTATCTTCTAAATGTGTGTTTGTCTTTACTTGTACTAACACTCATCTCCTAGCCACTTTGTTTGCATGTGCCTGGTTTATAGAAACCACACTCCCTCCCCTTGTACGACATAGTTTCAGCACAACAGTTGGTCCTCCTTTGGGTTGCATACTCCTCAATGACGTCGCATGCACCCCAAACGGGGGGGGGCATCATTTGGGTGAATCAATCACCCCATACAATGTTCTATAATCACATTTAAACACAATACAATACTGGTACAAAGACATTCATCGATTTCACACAGGCTCATAATCGACTTGTGTCCTTATCACATCACAAACACCAACGCCTGACTAGGACACATAAGATCCGGGTGCCCCTAACCTTCCCGGACACTGTCACCAGGTGGCAGCTACACAACATTATTCAAGTACAAAATAGTCTACAACTCTTCACACAATGGATTTTACAAGGCATACAATCCTTAACACTCACCACACATATAATATATAACATTTTCTACTTTCGTGTTGGATTAGAACCGTTTGAAATGGATCATATTTTTACACACCATTTGTAGTGGTAAACTACATTACGGAAGCGCTTAAAGGTTGGAGGATGACACCATATTTTTCTACATTATCATATTGATCCTTTCTATACCCTTTTACTCATCACAAATTAGGTGTGCATGTTTCTTTTTCACATTTTCACATTTTACATACTTTCTTACACACTTTTTACATATTTTGATCATATACATGCATATTTAACTACTTGTTCATTATTCTCTTTTGCAGTTTGTCCTTATGGGAAGTGGTAGTCAACATCATTCAACATAAACAACATCAACAATATCAATCACACAAGCATCGACATTGACAACATGCACATTGGAGACATCTACAACATGCATTTATGCCCTAGGGTCATCATCATCATCACTTTTTACACTTTCTCCTCTCTAGTTTCCACACTCCACATTTTTTTCATTCCACACTTTTCCTTATCTCTCAACACACATTTTTTCCACTAATCTACATAGTTATCAGGTACACATCTCTTATCTACTTTATGTTATCGAGCATTCGCTCAACAACATAAAGTGGGGGAAAATGTAGACACAAAATCACGCACTTTGGGTATATATCTAGTCCTGATCACATACTACTATTCATATGATTCCTAAGTAAGAAAAGTACTAATTAACCCATGTTTCTAGACATCTTTGCTTTCTTTCTGTTGTCACTTTTGGTCTTACACTCTTTCTAGCTCATTTTGTCCTTTCACACCTTGAAATTTATCATCTTGGACACCAATGCCACCACGAAGCAAATGCCAAGTGCCCTTATCCCCCGGGTGCCCCCGACCTCTTTGTACTTTTTTCACATCTTTTGGGTCCTTTTTATCCATTTGAGCATCTTATATTTTTGGTAGTTAGACTTTTCAGGATTAATTATGAAATTCAAGTAGGAAATCATATAAATATAAAGTTATGTGACCATAATAAAGGACCAAACACTAAACATTAACTATCACCACCTAAGGTTGTATCCAAAGGCTATTCAAGAGCATTCAAGCATCCATTCAAGGGAAAGGGACTACATTCTTCTACATACACTTCATAAGAGGGGAATTTCATTCTATTCCATGCACACATCTATTACATTTCTTTACATCTAGCTACTTGTTCGCTATCAAGTGCAACACACACAAGAGCCACCTAGGGCACAATTTCGCACACACACACACACACACCTAGAAGTACACTGGGTCTAAAATGTAATGTAATTGTTAGTCGTAAGTTCACTTGTTTGACAACCAAGGAAAGTTTGACCCCTCATTTTCATTCTTTTCTTTTTGGGATTTGATGCACTCTTGAGGGTTTTGCAAGACAATCTTTCATCAGCAGTTATTAGTGACATCAACGATTATTGTGCGCCTACTAATGACCAAAGGTGAAGGAGATGGAACACCTTACAACTAGTCAAAGATTGTTTTCTAAGGGTTTTAGTAGTCACCCTAGTCACCCTAGTTTCCCAAATCATCCCAAATTAAATGGTTTTTCCAGTGCCCTGCCCAGCAGATCATCACCACACATTTTTTTGAGGCACTGTGTGACACTTCTCCCTCTCTGTTCACTTGGTCATCACTTCAAAGATAGTGTTAGGAAATAAGGGATAAAATATGCAGAATAATCCTCTCACGTAATCGCAACAAGAGAAACTAATATGCGTAAATTATTACAGATCTCAAATAAAATTGTAGAATAAAATAACACAACACAAAGAGACAACATTTAACGTGGTTCACCCAATTTGGGCTACGTCCACCAAGAATCACTTGCTCGATTTTATTACAAGCCACCGCTCTCTCAATACAATACCTGTAAATCCGCTTTGAGCTATGCTCAACAAACTCTGCTGAATTCACACCAATTCAAAACACATCTGCAATACATTTGCTTGTACATCTATCATATGCATAAGACCATATAAATAGACAACTGCTTAAGCAATTTTACAAAACCGTGGGTATCAAAACCATGGGCAAAATCTGTCCCATAAACCTATGGGTCAAAAAAATCGCCCATATGAGAAAAGCACGTTTCCCGATATGTCGGGTGCATTTTTCGAGGCCAAAAAATTTTACGCCTAAAAAAAAAAATTTTTTTTCGGGCCGCAGCCTCGAACCCCCTACGCACCACCTGCTGCCGCCCGGGCTCCCCGCTCGGGGCCCCCCGGCGAGGATACATGAAAAGTGTATATAGACTTTAGTGTACAGTCTTCAACACTTTCACACATGAAAACAGCTCCACAACCTAACAATCTCCCACTGAGACTAGTTTTCCTCTCGAGCAAGCTTCTCAACCCTTCACTAGTTTCGTGAAGACCAACCAAAGCCGAACACAACTTTAGTTTTTCCTCAGACCACCTTGGTCATCATGTCTGCAGGATTTTGACTGGTATGAATCTTCTCCAACTTCAACTTCTCTTCCTCCAAAGTTGTCCTGATGAAATGGTACCTTAATTGTATATGCTTTGTCCTAGAGTGGAAAGCAGAGTTCTTAGCTAGGTGTATAGCACTCTGACTATCACTATGCAGCTTACATTCCTCCTGCTTATGCCCCAACTCCTCAAGCAATTGTTGTAACCAAATCATCTCTTTGCTTGCCTCTGTGGCAGCAACATACTCACCTCTCGTGGTTGACAAAGCCACCAACTTCTATAGTCGTGAAATCCAACTCACTGCTGTCCCACCTACAATGTAAATATAACTCGTCCGTGCTCCTCCCCGCCGTCTACATCTCCAGCCATATCTGACCTACATAACCACATAAAGTGGTGTTTGATCCATCAGAGCACAAAACTGTCCCCATGGTCCTCTCAAATACCGAAGGATCCACTTTATCGCTTGCCAATGCTCTTTACCCGGATCACTCATAAATCTACTCACACCTCCCACCGCATGGGCAATATCGTGCCTAGCCTAGTGCACACCATAGCATACATCAAACTACCAACTACTGATGAGTAAGGTACCTTGACATCTGGTTTCTTTCCCGCTCTTGTCTTGGGACACTGCTCCTTTGATAACTTGAAATGGCCTGCCAAAGGAGTCCCAACCGGTTTAGCATCCTGCATATTAAACCTCTCCAAGACCTTCTTAATGTACTCTTCCTGAGATAAAGTCAGCTTCCGTTCCTTCCTATCCCGAGATATCCTCATACCAAGGATTTGTTTGGCTGCACCCAAATCCTTCATAGCAAATGATTCACTTAGTTGCTTCTTGAGTACTTTTATTTCCTGCATGTTTTTACCTGCAACCAACATGTCATCAACATACAAACACATGATAATATAACTTCCATCCTCAAATTTCTTTGTATACACACAATGGTCAGAATGACATCTAATATAACCTTGCTCCATCATGAAGCTATCAAATTTCTTATACCATTGACGTGGAGCTTGTTTCAGGCCATACAAGCTCTTCTTCAGTTTGCACACCATCTCCTCTTTACCTTTGACTTCATATCCTTCCTCGGCCAGCCGCATATATAGCTCCTCCTCCAAATCGCCATGGAGAAATGCAGCTTTACATCTAACTGTTCTAAGTGCAAGTCTTCTCGCCGCCACTATTCCAAGAACAATTTTGATAGAAGTCATTTTTACTACAGAGAAAAAATCTCATCAAAATCTATACCTTTTTTCTGCAAACCCTCTTGACCACCAACCGGCCTCAGTATCTTTCTTTCCTCCCTTCTTCCTCTTTGACTCTAAACACCCACTTATTCTCGTAATGCTCTTTTTCCTTCTGTAGCTTTACCAAATCCCATGTCCGGTTCTCCATGAGAGCCTCGATGCTCCTCATCCATGGCTTGCTCCCACTTCTTCCCGGCATCTACCTCGCATTGCTTCATCAAAGCTCTCTCGTTCTCCACTATCGCTGAGTAATAAATAATAAAGAGAAGGAGAAAAACGCTCAGTTCTCTTCTTACCCTAGAAGACCTCCTCAATATAGGAGTTTGGGGTTCCTGTTGAGGGGGTTCCTGAACTAATTCATGTGTCACTTTCCCATCCAAAAGATCCTCTACCGCTGCATATTCTTTCTTGGATTCTTCCCTATTTTCCTGCAACCTACGCTTATACATGACTTTCTCATTAAAGACCACATCCCTAGATCGAATGATTTTCTTGTCCTTAATACTCCAACATTTATATCCAAAGTCATCACCACCATAACCAATGAAAGTACATTTTTTCTGATTTAGCCTCTAGCTTAGTCCTATCATCCTTGTCTATATGAACAAACACCTCACATCCAAAGACTCTAAGAAATGAATAATCAACTTTCTTACCATACTAAGCCTCCTCGTATGCCTCCATCCAAGGCACTTGAGGGTCCTCTGCTTTATCAAGTACACACTGTGCTCACCGCTTCGCCCAAAAAGAAAGAGGCAGTCCCGCATGTAACCTCATGCTCCTAAGACATTCCATTATTGTTCTTTCATCCTTTTTGATACCCCATTCTCATTGGGAGTTCCCGAACTGCTTTTGCCTCGCGGATTCCATTCTTAGAACAAGAATCATCAAATTCATCACGCTGCAATACTCCTCCATTATCTCGACCTAAGACATTTTAGCTTAAGACCTGTTTCATTCTCTACCAAGGCTTTCCATTTAACAAAAGTGTCAAATACATCGATTTGTTTCTAATACAATAAACCCAAACTTTCCTTGTCGCATCATCAATAAAAGTAACATAATAACTTGAACCCCAAGAGATGATACCGAGCCGCCCCCACACATCGAATGCACCAACTCTAACTTACTCTCTTTCTTTAGAGGTCCAACCTTGAGAAACCTTACTCGCTTCGCTTTCCCATATATGCAGCTTCTCACAGTAAATCCAAACCTGTTTCGTATATCCAGCAAATTCTTCTTTATGATGTTCATGCCCTTATGGCTCATATGACCGAGCCTATAGTGCCATAATGTTGTATCTACATCTCAAGCCACAAGATTACAATCATTAGTACTATCAAGTGGTTAAATACAAGGTTCCAACCTTCTTACCTCTCGCCACCACAAGAGCACCCTTGTAACCTTCCAAGAGTCTATCAGTAAATATCACAAGACAACCATCACTTCCCAACCGCCCGCCGATATCAAATTTCGTCTTAATGTAGGCACATGTCCGACATCCTTCAATAGCCAAGTATTCCCATTCTCGCATCTTAACCTCGAATGTAACCTTTTCCAACTATGGTGCCGCAAGGCTCATCATCACCAAGAAAACATGCCCAAAATCTCCTCAACATAATCAACAAAATAATGCCTATGTGGAGAAGCATGGAAAGAAGCCCCGAATCTAAAACCCAAGATTCAAGAATATTGTGCAAAGAAAGAATCAAAGCATCCTGACATACATTACCCATTGCCACATTTGCCTCCTTGTTTTCTTCTTGTTGTTTCTTCTTATCCCGAAGCTCCCAACAAATTCTTCTCGCATGCCCAAGCTTTCCACAATTCCAAAGATACAATCTTGTTCTTGGATTTTGACCTTACCGATCTTTTGATTTTCCACGGTTTCCTCTATTCTTCTCGTCTCCTCTAGTTTCCACTCACAAAGCATTCCCAAGTAGAAGATTCCCTGAGCTTTTTCTTCACATTTCCTCGCTTAGAATCACCCCTACAACATCCTCAAACTTCAACTTCGAGTTAGCTGAACCGAGTTACTTACCGCCATTACTGTGCTATTCCAACTCTCGTAAAAGAGCACAGAATTAATAAAGCCCTAACTTCTTCATCAAATTCTATCAGAATCAAGCTAGCATATTCACTACCGTATTGAAATCATTTAAATGATCTCACATCAACTATTCTCGACATCTTCATATTAAACAACTTTTTCATTAAAAATATCTTATTAGAGGCAGAGGGTTTTTCATACAACTTCCCTAATGCATCCATTAGATCTTTTGTAGTCTTTTCCTTTGAAACATTAAATAATACCAAGATGCAAGACTCACCGATCGCTCCAAGTGCCTTCCGATCCAACAAATCCCATTCCGCATCTGTCATACTCGAGGGTTTGTTCACCTTCTCAAACAACGGAGTATAAAGATCCTTCTGATAAAGGTAATCTTCCATCTGCATCTTCCAAAGACTAAAATTCTACCCGTTGAATTTATCAACCCTAGATCTTCCATCATCTGCCATAGCTCCCACTCAAGCTAAAAACTTTCCCGCGATTCAACACTTCAAAGAAACCAAACCAGGCTCGATACCAATTGTTAGGAAATAAGGGATAAAATATGCGAATAATCCTCATAGAATCGCAATAAGAGAAAACTAATATGCAGAAATTATTATAGATCTCAAATAAAATTGCGTAATAAAATAACACAACACAAAGAGACAAAGATTTAACGTGGTTCACCCAATTTGGGCTACGTCCACCAAGAATCACTTGCTCAGATTTTATTACAAGCCACCGCTCTCTCAATACAATACCTAGATCCGTTTGGAGCTATGCTCAACAAACTCTACAGAATTCACACCCGAATTCAAAACACATCTGCAATATATTTGCTTGTACATCTATCATATGCATAAGACCATATAAATAGACAACTGCTTAAGTAGTTTTACAAAACCGTGGGTATCAAAACCATGGGCAAAATCCGTCCCATAAACCTATGGGTCAAAAAACTTGCCCATATGAGAAAAGCACGTTTCCCGATATGTCGGGTGCATTTTTCGAGGCCAAAAATTTTACGCCTAAATTTTTTTTTTTCGGGGGCTGCGCCCCCAAACCCCTACTACCGGGGCCGCCACCCTCGGACCCTGCTCGTGGCCCAACCCGCCCCGAACCCCGGCCGAGGATACATGAAAATTGTACAAGACTTTAATGTACAGTCTTCAACACTTTCACACATGAAAACAAAGCTCCACAACCTAACACATAGTCTAGGATCAATTGTGAAATAACTAAATCATATTATCTCCTCTTTGAATAAGGGTTTCAATACTTAATTGTTTTATTTGATTGGGTCTATTTTGTACTTAATTGTTTATTTATTTATGCTACATAGCAATCAATTTTAGGAATTTATTTCAATATTTGCTTAATCATCACCAAGACCAAACAACTCATCACCAAATAACCATCAACTTTGACACTACCAATCAAATTTCATGTCTCTTACACCTTTTTGACATTAATGACACTTTCGGACATCAATGACAACACCACTTGCATCATCACACTTTCAAATCAAATACAACACAATGTGAACAATCTCCCCTTTTTCATTGATGACAGACACAAATAACTCATTCTCCCCCTTTTGACATTAATGAAAATTAAACATACCTATAACATCTTCTCTTGACAACACAATAGGCTCACCACTTGGTTGGAAACATCAACCAAACAAGACAAGTCCACTTGGCCTTCTTAATCTTTGATTTTGACTATTAGCATCAATGGAGTGGCAAACTCCCCTTGGCACATGCATATTTTCAATTCTAACTCACCCTTGAGAAAAAACCACTCATCATATAACGGATACCAATAGGTCAATGTACAACTACCAATAGCTTAGGAATAATGAATAACTTGCTTACCTTTCAACAATACTTCTCATGCTCTATCAACAATCTCAATCTACAAACTGATCTTCATGACTTTCATGGCTTCTTGACATCTCATTCTTCTCATGCAACTCAAAATATATCTACATAACTCCCCCTAATTTCTTGACATCTTAATGATAGCTAGATACCAACAAAAATCTTCTTCATATGATACAAATTTCTAAAAATAGTGAACATCTCTACTTACCCAACAACATTGTATGCAACATCCATCCTTGTCTTTATGAGTTGAGAACATACCTTAATGACTCCCCTTGAGTACTTGAGACCATTATCATGACTATCGATACCAAATACGACTAATTTCAATAAGAAACATCAAACCATTTTCATACCTCGAACCAATACCTAGGACCAAACCCCCATTCCAAGCACACCCGTTGACCTTCTTGATACTTCACACCTTCGATGAACTTTCTAATTGCTCAACTACCCCTTACTTATTATACACAACACATATATTTTCTCAAACTAAACACTCATATCTATACATGAAAGAATCAACACAAGTAAGCCTTGCATACCTTGAACCTTTGATTCTTAGAGCATAACTAGCTCTCCCTGAGACCAATCTCCAGTTCAGACCTATATAAGGTCACACAACACAGTCCAATGCCCAAACATGCATTTATTTTCAACCAACACTATGACCTTCTCCATTTTAACTTTGAAGTATGTACAAACTCAACTTATCAATGGACCAAAATCATACGTTCTCAACATATCACTAGAGAACTCCTTTAATGTCTTCATAACATGTGGTCATCAACCGTATCTCGTAACTTATGCAAAAGTATATGAACAAAGTACATACCATGTTACATTCACAATTTTCCACTTGGGACTATGTACCATGAACACCATATAATTTATACTAAAACTCAAGGAGTAACTCATCGATCTCAATGAACACCTCTTACCAAATTTTTGACTCGCTTTAGAGCAAAAACAAGATTGCAGTAAAATCTCGGCCAAACCTTCGTGAAACCACAACCAAAACACAAAAAATACACATAAAAAACACACCAAGAACCCAATAGATGCTCAAGAGTAGGCTTCAAATGTCTTTATCAGAACTTTAAACTTTTTCTAGAAATAATCATGCCCTATCAAAACTCATTTCTCCTCCACAATAGCCTTAAGAAACATGACAAACCTTCTCATATCTCCTTCAATAGGATTCATACCTCAAACATATTCACAATCCTTCTTTCTAGGTCTTTAAGATACCTTCTAGATGTAATAAAACTTCATGACTATAGCTTAAACTAAACACAAGAATACATTGAAACATGTCTCCATACCTCAATTGGCTTTCATAGTTCTTCTCAACACTTGTAGTCACAAAATCATGCACTCGATATTATAATTATACCTTCAAGTATGTTGTTTTATATATGGATCTTCAATAATGATCCATCCCCTTATCTTGTCATCGATTATTTGGTTATTGCCATCATCTTGCATAGTCGCGCTTGTTTACACGCTTCTGGACATCTCCTAGGAGTATTAGGTGTCGTTATTTGTTCATTTTTCATCTCTAGTCTTTGACTAGGGTACCTAGGGTAGAACTAGGGCTCCCATGGGCGCCCGATCCTTATTTTAGGTGCCCTAGTCCTGGCAGCACTTGCGTCTAATTTAGAGTTTCGAGGTCGGTCTTTGTAATTTTCCCTCTCATTCCCCTAAGTACTAGTCGACATGTCGTCATTAGTGTCAAAATTTGAGCAAGAGATCCCTATATAAACACAACATACACACTATCTTATGGGTGGACTATCTACTACTAAGGGCTAGCTATCTACTAAGGAAAGGGATTACATTTGGGCATCATTGCATCACACACACTACATAGGAAAGGGAAGTCTATTCTATTCCATCCACATTTTGCATTTTATCTATCTATTGCCCCTATCTCTACGTCATTAGTGCTAGGGCACCCTAGGCACATCATTGCACACACAAGCACATATAAGTACATCGGGTTTGAGATGTAGTGCAACACTCACTCGTAAGTACATCCATTTGGAAGCCGAGTATAGTCCAACCCATTCATTTACATATTTATTTTTATGGTTTGATGCTTTTGTGTGGGGTTTTATAGGAGATTATTCATTGGAGATCTACAACAACATCAACAAAGTTATCATGCATAATCACGCGACAAGATCGAGACATTGCGAAGATCTAATGACACTTCTAGATTTAGGTCCTGAGTTGTTCTACGCACTGAGTGCCCATACTACGATTGACTAGAGCACCCACAGCACCCCGATCCTCTTCTAGGGACTCCAGTCTAGTAAAATCCTCATTTGCTACAATTTCTAGGGTTGTACCGTCCTACTCTGCTTGATTTGCACATCATCCTGTTTAGTCCCGAATCACAAAGTGAGGTAAGTCATTTTCAGGTTAGTATCTTATCCCTCTTATTTCAATTATTTCATTTCATTTAAATATCAAATAAAATTACTTAGCATTCATATTTTAGTTCATATCAATTATTATATTTGTTGTACTTGCTTAGATTAACTTAGATAGATAGAATAAATTTCATATTTTAGTTAATCATTTTGGTGAACTCGTACTTTAGAATATTTTCCCCTAGGATCCACTTCAAACCCTAATGGATAAGGATAGTTCATCTTCTTCACCCATCATGTCTCATTTTAGTGTTAACCCTATCTATGATGAGGTTTCCATCGCTGAACTCATGACTCTCTATGGTAATCCTACTCCTATGCCATCTCATATCAAACAACAACTTCTAGATGGTCAACAATATGTGCCTACTCATTTTGAAGATTCTCCCATTGGCATTAGTATTGTTGAGGATCCAATAGCCTTCACTCGTTATACACCATGCTATACGGCTACTTGTGATCCTCCTTCTAATCTTTCTAAGGAAATTTTAGACGATTCTCTTATTGATTATATGCTTGGTATTGATCATCATTCACATGTACATGTTGATTCTTCTTCTTCTACTCGAACACCTCTATAGTTTCATCTCATGATTCTCCTACTTCTGATATTACTTCTCATGATACATCTCATGCTAGTTTGCATCCTCTTTTATATTATGTTGATGATCCTATTGATAGTATCCTTAGTGACATTCTCATTTTTGAGTCTTTATCTGATGTTGATGAGGTAGTTGATAGCCATGGTTCTCCTTCTTTTCATATTGTCGAGTGTGAATCTCCTATTCCATCATTACCTTCTCCTGAGATTACATCTAGCACTATGCATGAGTCACCTCCATCTATCACTTCTTCTTCTCTTACCATTTCATCTCCTCTTATTACATCATCTACACCCATTAGTTCGTCTTCTCATATAGATGTATCTCCATCACCACCATCTATTAGGGATGTTTCCGATGCTAGTCCTACCATTTCTATGGATATTCCATCTATATAATCTACTATAGCTTCTTCGACACCTACTCCTAGTGTGCCCTTAGCATCAAAATATCCTTTATCATCTCTTGATATTCCTATGATCACTCATAATGGAAAATTACAACCTCTTAATACATTATTTCCATCTTCCACTATTCCTTCACAGGATATCATCTCTCTCATGCATGTCATAGGTCAATTACAATCTTAGGTTCAGTCTCTCACTTTAGAAAGTAGGGCTTATTATGCTTCTATTGACAACAATTCATTACATGGTAACCCTGTCCCTAAGAAGATTCATAATTCTGCATTTCCTAAGGACTTTATCATGCCTACATTCACATGTTTTGATGGTACTGGTGACCCTCATGCTCATCTTCTACATTATTGCATGCTTATGACCTCTTATTCTAATGATAGATTATTGCTTAAGGAATTTCGATATAGTCTTATTGATGAGGCATTACAATGGTACACTCATCTTCCATTTGGGTCCATTAGTACTTTCTATGACATGGAGGATGCTTTCCTCTCGTCAGTTTATCATCAACAACGGCCGTAGAGTTACTTATGACCACCGCTTTCTTTACATCAGGGCTCATTATAATCTATCAAGGATTATATCTTACGTTTCAACGCTTGTATGCATCAAATAGTATTCCAACCTATCGACCTTGAGAAGCAATTCATTTTCTATCATGGTTTGATTCACACTTAAGAAAAGATTGCAATATGATACATGTGAGTCATTCATTCTTCTATGCTATAAAGTTATCAACCTAGAACAAGATCTTCTCTTGACACACATCATAGATCCTCCACATATCTCTACTTGTTGTTGGCTCATGTAGTTCTCCTCCATTGACATCGGTTGAGCATCCTATACGATCTCCACCATTTCCTAACAAGCAAGCTCAACCCACTACATAAAAAAGCATGCTCCTTCTCCTCCTCCGTGACAGGATACTTCTCCTTCCACTCCATCTATGTCACGTGAGCCATTGCATTTCTCCCATCATGTTCGACCTCATGATGTGTTGTTTTCCTTACTTTAAAAGCACCTAATTCTCTTACCATCCAACCAACATCATCCACAACATAGGCTACAATGTTAGCGTGACCAACCTTATTGTAATTATCATTGCATAAATGGCCATAGGGACAATGAATGTATTTCCCTTCATGATAGATTACAACAATTAGAGGATAAGGGCATCATATCCTTTGGCTCTCACTCATGTGAGCGATCCATCTCTCCTCTACCTCGTTAGAGAGTTTCTACTATAATTGATTCATCTCCTCCATCTGGTTCTCAGGCCATCATACGTCCACCACCGCAGTTCATTACTCATGCATGATCTCCACCACGTCCATACATCATTACATCATCACATCCATCACATTCACTTCATCCATCTCATTCATTACATTCACGCTATCCACCACATCACGTTGCTCCTTCACATTGGCTTCCATAACCCTCCGCCTTTTCGCATACCACCGCAGCTCCATATGACATTCAATTTGGCACATATTCACATGCTACTTCCATCCCACATGCTTCCACCACTTCACGCTATCTCGGTCTCTGGTAGGTGATTTTTATCACCTCACCCCCCGAAGAAGCAATTGTGTTCTTACGGTTGTTACACAAATGTTGAGGGTTTTTCAATAAGATCCTTTCATCATGTGCTTCGTTGTTTCATCTAGTGCACTCAATCATTTCCCGATGACACACTCTTGCTTTCTGCGGTTCATTCTTGGCTGCTAAGGGGTTTTAAGTAAAATGAAACTAATCATCCATACTAGGGGCATCACTAATTTCCCCCCATTTATCACATTAACATATTACATTACATTATCATGACACACATTCATCATAACACGTTAGTTCGGTAATCATTCTTCTCTTTTTACATTCATTCTACTATCATCATCACACTAACTACACATTACAAATTCCATTTGATAAACATTTCACTTAGCTCATCACTCACATTACATATGTTATTTATTACATCAATAAACACTAACAATATATAAAAACATCATATACATTCTAACAACAATCACCAAATCATATATCATCAATCACATTACAACATTAATACACCACAAAATAAGCTCATCATGTATAAATCACATATGTCCATACATATATAGTGAATACAATCATCATTGCAAAAACATTTCATCACTGGAGGGTAACTCCCCTACATCATATACAATAATACTAATCAACCCTCATCATCACTATTACTCTCGAGTACTGCGAGAGCCCTAGAACTAGATGCCTCTCCACTAACTCTATGTTGTTGTTTGTGGCCTCGATACCTCTCCACTTACCTATGTAATAAGGTGTTCTCCGTAGATCGCTCTGAAAACGATGCTACAAATCCGCATATCATGTAAATACATCTTGCACTAAAGGACCACCACCCAACGCCTCTCTAACTCATCGAGTCTCCTCGCGTGCCTCATCCTTCTTACCTAGCAATACAGAGTATGTCATCGCTTCTATGGCCATAGGCTCAAAAATGGGCATGCTCGCTCACGATATTGTCCACATGCTTAAATATACCTCCACCAAGTACATCTATCGGCACATTCCGTGTCAATGTGCGGATTGTCAGTCAACTATTAGCGACCAATACACATCACCTATAAAACAAATAACATGACTTAGAAAACTATCACTATAACATAGTGTTAGCATATGGATTTCCACACATGCAAATGACATGCAATAATGTGGGAATGAAGTCCCTCCTCAATGAAGGTGACACTTGCCTTTATTGAAAACCAAAACGCATTTACATATGTACATTCAAAATTGTATGTGGGGGGTGTTTTGGAACATCAAAGGAAAGAAAAGTGAATGAGGGAGATGGAATGGAATGAAGGAAATGAATGGATGCAAGGAACACGCAATAGTCAGGTAAAGCAGAGCCTAATATTGCATGAAGAAGAACAATAAATAACTAACACAAATAAAACAAAGTTTGCATCAACTAAATGAGAATGAGTAAAAGGGAACACATGTGAGCAAGTAGATAATCAGAGCTTGATCACTGTGAACTAAAACAACATATTAGTAGCATTGATAATAAGATCCAAGATAATATTTGCATGCAAAATTTAAACACTAACATCTAATGAACATAAGAACATCAAATGCTATAAGAGACAATGAATGGGACACAAAGTTCATATTTCATTAACTCCAAAATGTCTTCTCAAAATAACACAAAGTTTCTTTCTTTGAAATAAAGCTTGCACACAAGAGTATTTTCTTCTCCTCTCTCAAAGTCACCCTTTACAAATGAGCCCCTGACTTCCTTTTATAACCAAAAATTTGGTTACAAAGTAGTTAGGGTTTACATGATCATTAAATAGGGAACTTAAGTGACTTTGAATTTTTCAACCAACTTTATTAAAAGCAACTAAAAATAGAAACCACTTAAGTTATCCATAGTTTTCCAAAGGTGAGTTCAATAATAACACCTTTTTTAAAATAGCACTTTTAAAACATACGACAAAAACCAGTGCCTTATCCATTGAAATGGGGTCTGCCTATCTCAAACGTATGAGAAATGGACTCTCCCACTTCGTTAGATACCAAGAAAACTATCTCCTTGTCCCATCGGTGAAATTAGGATCCGCCGCCTTCGCCAATTGAAAGGATCTAAACCTTCCCAATGTTTCGAACATCTTTTCTTCTTTTAGAGGTTCATTTGGTCAAAGAATAGCCTCACAAAATACCTGTAATTCCAAGATCCTACCTAGCATATCATTCAGATTGACCATCTTTGATTGAGCATTCTCAAACAAGTTCTTTAATTTGATGCAATGTTCCATTGAAGCTGAAGATAAATTGATGGCAGGAGTATACATGTCCTTAAACAATTGTGAAAATTTCTCCTCCACATGTTCTGATGAATACCTTTGATTTTTCTCATTTACAAGCTTGCAAGGGATCTCAGTTATGAATTCTTGAATCAAGGCGAGTGAAGTGAAGGATTCATTACATGCGCTCTTATAATGGATCATATAATCCTCAAGAAGTTTCTTTTTTGATTTGAGATGCAAACACCAAAGAAAACGTGTCCCTCGACATTCAAATTCGAGAATTCCTTCAATGGCTAAAGTTAAAGACTCCATATTTATCATCTCCTGTAGACTAGGAAATATCTCATCCAAATTTGATATGTTAGAAATAAAAGTTTCCTTGAAAGAAAGAATTGGATGAAGATATTCATTGATATTTTCATGGAGCTTAACGATCGCTTTGATCGCTCTTGGCCTAAAACAAGAATATCCGAAAGCCAAGTTTTAGTGACATGGCCCAACGTGTTTATTTATTTTGATAAATTGAGAGTTTCTTCATCGTAAGGCAGGCGGCCACTACATCGTAATCGGGAAAGTGGATGATATAGGATTTATCGATGTTGAACATATTCCACCAATTAATTATTTTCAACCTTGAGTTGAGATTTCTGAGACTTATATTTTTCAAGTCTCTTTAGCACGATATCAATTAAATCTTAGGCCATCGCCATGTCAATTTCCAATGTGGACTTACCAATTCCAAGTCTAGAAACTTCATAATCAACAGATGTCATGGCATCACACTCCTTGTCAACTTGTGGAATGGAAAGATCCAAAAATTTGTTTCGTCATCATCCACCATTATTCGGGAGAGCACTTTAGGCTTCTTGGGAATGATGTCATTTGAAAGTTTGAAAAGGGCATTGAAGTCAATGTCAATTGGCTTGACAACTCTCTTCCTTTTCTTGATTTCACAATCAACCCAAAAAGGAGTATCATTCACCACTTCTGCATACAAAATCCTGGAGCTCGAAGCAACATTCTCATTATTCTCAACATCATTAGATTCTACAAGAATCCTTTCCACGACCTTGATTTCAAGAGAAATAACCTCGATATCTACCTCTTGATCATTTGGGATATTTTGGGAAATCTCTTCATGAACTGTAGGTTCCAAGCGTTTGATATTTGGACTACCTACACTGAGTGGACTCTTGTGCAAGGCATGGCCGAGGATTATTTATAACGAGCTTCTGAGAACTATTAATAATATGAGTATATGAATATCTACTTGAAGTGGAAAATCCCGATACACGCTCTCTTCCTTCATTAGGGCTAGGACCCTTAGATTTTTCACCTCATGACACATTCTTTGGTGAAGTGGATTTTGGCAACCACTCCTTTCTTACTTGTTGCGTATGACTAGATGACATAGAGGTTGATTGAGAAGAAGCTTTGGTTGACTGGAGACCTCCTTGAGTTGGCATTTTTGTAATCCTGAGGTATGATCTTAGATTGATTGTAACTTTGCAAGTTCTCTTTCATACCAAGATATGCTTCTTTTGAGAATCAGTTGATTCTTGCTATCAAGAGAAAATTCATCTCTTTTGGTCCAATCAATTCATGGCAATGGGGTAAAAGCAATTACATCATATGAGGGATCAATAACGTCTTCATCATTATCTACTAATGAACAAGGGTTAGGTGAGAAAACTCTCTTCTTCTTACTTCATGCTCATCTGAACAGGCAACCTATAAATCTTCCATGGTAGGGTTATGTTGATACTTTGCTCCAAGAATCTTCTACATATATCCATTGATATCAAACTGGGATCTCTTCACATATGGATGAATAGTGATGAGGGCAAACTCTTTTTCCATGAGTTGTGCACTGAAGATATTTGGACATTAGTATTCCCCAATTTGAATTGGGAAATGAATTCCTGAATGATGCTTGTCACTGAGAAAATAATGAACTTGGAATAGTTATCGTGCAAGCTCCATTAATGCCCACTTGTCACTGACGTACTTAGGAAGCTTCCATGGAGTACCCACAAAGCCGCTTACGTGAATGTAGGAAAAGGATGAAAATTGAATAAACCATGTTCCCCATTGGGAAATGACATCCATGGCCTCTTTAGAAAATCTTTCCTTTGTATTCTGATTCAGGTTTCAATCATGCGAAAGGTGAATGCATCGTTAAATCTTTTGAAATGATGAGAGCTATTTTTAAAACTTAGTTGGATAATAATGGAAGACATTATTTGATGGACTCATGACTCCTCTCGTTTTGAGTCCCGAAAATAGATTTCTTCTAGCCACTACATAAGTCAGGTATGATGTCATGTAGAAACATCCAGTCATCTTCACTTCGATCAATTGTTTGTGAAGGGTATCACTAATGATGGTGGCCCAATCCACAAACTCTCTCTTGGCAAGGATGATACAGATAAACTGATACATCCATGGGTGGAAAATCCTGGTAGAGGGTAAACCAAAGACTCGACTCAGAGAGTAATCATGTCCCTAATTTCTTCCACGAACTCAACGCGGTACAACTCTTTAGGAAGCCGGTCAACTTGAGGCCTCTTGGTCACTAACTAGTTGTTATTAACCATCTTGCTCCACCTGAGGGGTTCTTCATCCCAAAATTATTGTGTTGACTTTCGAGTGATATCCACATTCTCAGGGAAGTCAGGTATGTTGAGCAACTCCTCAATGTGCTTTGGTGTGATTAAGAGGAAAGGCTCGCGATTATCTTTAAAAATTCCTCATCTCTTGGGATCATAATGCTCCGCGCAAGTGATAACCAGTTTCCAAGATTACACCGAGACCGAAATGCCGCTGCTTGGGGTAGACCACTATGGTAAAGCCTATATGAGAATATGGTTTTGCCTTCAACTTTCACCCAATCACAAAATTGTTGCACATTGATGTGACCCAAATTTGTATCGGTGATATTGTTGTATGCTAACTTGATGGAATTGGGAGGAATGATTCCTTGGAATTTGTACTTGAGTGCAGACTTATTCGATTTCTCCACTGGCTTCCTCAATCTTCCTATAGATTTATTAGATTTTTCGCCATTATGAATTTTACAAAAAAATGACTCAGGCACACAAAAATGCAAACGGGCCGGGTCTCATTCTCTGAAACTCTGTTTATGCAAAAATGAATATAACTCATTTTAATAATAATATTATTATTATTTAAAAATAATAATAATAATAATCGGTCCTGGGTTACAATTTTTTTAAATATGTCAATACATCACACCGAGACTAGGCTCAATTTTGAATTGATATATATATATATTTAAAATAATTAAAATCTCCTGATTTTAATATTCCACATGGATCAATGTAATTTATTTATTTTATTATTCACCTGAGCAAGTTTTCCTTTGCATGCGTGAACCGTAACTTCTCATTTGCGTGGAAATTGCCTGATTTTAATGAATGTGTACTTTGGGCTTTCCTCCTTCCTTGCGGACTTCGATCAATGCATGGGCAACATACTAGTTTTTGACAACCGCTTGTGATTGGAATTTACCTTCTTGGCCTACGTGGGAAATGTTTTATTGTTGTATAGATCTTCTTTATAACCTACGTGAAAACTCAAGCTTTTGCCTAAAAAGTGCGTGGAGGAATGTGCTTGTTCGACTTGTGCGTTGAAATATTATCCTTGGGCATGGATATTACTTTTCTCTTCTCCTCCCCGTTGCATGGACAATGTTACTTTTACTTTGGCCTGCATGGAGGAGCTGTATTTCTAAACTCGTGTTGGAAGATTGTTTTCTAAATCTTATTCAACTTGCGATGCGTGGCCTTTAACTTTTGGCATGCGTGGAAACTTGTGTTTTGTCTTATGCTTGCGTGGATTTATCTTGGCCTATTATTTGATGTTTTCTTTAGCTGCGTGGACTTCCTAAACCGCTTTTCTTCCTTTCTTTGACTACTCTTTTGACAATGTGGAGGAATGTGCTTTACCTTGGCCTGTTTTGGACTCAAGCTTCCTTCGGCTTCTTTTTGAAATTGATTCTTTACTTTTACCTATGCATGGATTCTTTCCTTGGGCATGTGGAGTGTTTGCTAAAGCATGTGTTGAAACTTGATGCTTTCTCCTTGCCCTTCGTTGAATCTTTGCACTATTTTTTTTGCTAATTTTCTTATCTCCCTTAATGCATGGACTTTCTAAAACTACCTTCCTTTTGTCTTATTCCCTCTAAAATTTCTTTTACTTTGGCCCATGCGTGGAGGGTTGTATTTATTTTATAGCTGCATGGAGATCTTCTTGTTTTTGCTGTTTTAGTCTTCCTTTGATCAAGTGAGATATCTTTTACACATATGGATGAATGCGTGAGCAATGTTTAAATTGTTTTCTGCCTTGTCTTTTTTATTGCTCTTTGTCTTATGCCTAAACCTCCATCCTTGGCTGCGTGGGAACCTTTTAATGAAACCAAAACAAAATTTTTTCCTGACATGCGTGAAGACTTGTTTGGACTGTTTCCCTCAATGCGTGGAAAATGCTTGCTTTCTTTACTAATGTGCAACTTTATGCTCTCACAAATCCTCCTTGTCTTTTGTGTTAAAAACTCTCCAATGGCGTGAAAGATCTTCTCCTTGGCGTTCACAGGAAAATAATTTTTGTTTCTTCTTCGTATGGAAATGCGAACGAACAAATTAATTAAACGGAACAAAAATTCTTCCAACTATTTCCACGGAACGCTTCTACAGAGGAAATAAGAAGTTAGAAATATTGAAAGCTTCAAAGCTTCTTCGCATGAATTTTTCCAAGGAGTTTGATGGAGAAATGGTTAAAGAAGCTTCTGTAACCGTTTCTTATTTCCGTTGGAATAACCAATTCCATCTTTCCCAGGTAGTGGCATTAATTTCTAGGGAAAGTGGGAAATAAACAACCATTTGCCAACGGAAATGGCAAGGTGGGCTAGCAATCCCCATTTTATTTCCCCATGTGGGAAATCGGGAGATTTTTTTGCCCGTTTGCCGACCGATCAAATTGACAATTAGTGGAAGAAATCCCACAAGCGGGAAATAAAATGAATTTGCCAGGAAAGGGGAAATTTGGGTACGGGAAGCTAATTTGGCATCCCCGCAATTAGAAGTGGAAACTTACTTTCCCAAAAAATAAAATATAATTTTTCAAATGAATTTTAATTAATATTTATTTAATTTAAAACCCAAAAATTAATAAAAATTACTTTTATCAAATAAAGGATAATGAATTAATTAAATATTAATGCAATTTATAACATGGCGGGAGGAGTTCTACTTTGAAATGGATGAAACGAAGACCGAACGATAAAAAATGAGATGATCACAATGAAGGAGTTAAATCACGACAAAATAACACTTTTGAAGAATTTCAAAATTCCCACGTTTATTAATTTTGTGAAGTCAAAATTAGGCGATAATACATAAGTAAACAACAAAGTATGTAACACAACTATACCAATACTCACGTTCAGCTACAACTATTGCCACATCGTTGGGGGCATGGGCTTCCCCCTCTCCTTATCCATGTGGTAACCCCAGTTGGACCTGCAAATAATGGAAAAAACAATACCCACCGGTGTCCTGCCCACCATGTTCGGTACTCCTATGTTCAATCTGCATCATATGTGTTTATCAACTCTATCGTTGTGTCTACCTCACATGGCCTAGGAGATAGTAGTTGCTTTCTTATGGGCCCTAGTCTAGCCCCATCCCTCTTCAAAGGTGCTCTAATAGCTAGTAACCATATATATGGCTATGGGGGCATGTCTTGAGCCATGTTGAACTATCGTGATACTCTCTCCATCTCGAAATAAATCTACCACTCCTAGAAATTGGTCCGCTAACCGCATAGTCCTACGAATACACCACAACTCTACAACATCCTTAGGCCATCCTCCATAAGTGTGGAATGGCCTCTATTTAACTACCTCGGGACCCATCCTATCTATCAGTGCTCTATAGGTATATGTGTCTGTATGATAGAAAATCAACACGTGACCTTCTTTGCACCCAACCTCCCGAGGTCATGCCAAGACAACCGATGTGGAATTGAAATGGAAGTGAAAGTGATGACATCAATCAAGATAATGGGGAAATCTTATGTCTTCGACACGCAATATTGGAACCTGTGAATCTAAGGCAAAGAATGCTCTCCTAACCTAAAGGGTGTGATGGTATGGTCTCGATATGATAGCTACTTGGAGACTCCAATCGATGTCTAGTTCTGCTAAGATTCTATTGATTGGTTATAGAATACGTGGAAAGTAACCTACAGGTGCTTTGTATGGGTTTCCAGATAAGGTCATGGAAATGGAGACAAGAGGTGAAGTGGAGCTACAAGGCCTATGGGTAGTTTTCTCGGTCTTGTCTAGAAAATCTTAGCTTGATCGGCTATTATATTCAACAATGAAAGCTGTGTAATAATATCGGGTGGAAGTGGTGAAGATATGAATACCAATGTGCATAAACTAATGTAACTATCTAATTGACTAACAGGCCCATTGGGTCATGGGACCTATGGGTCACAACCAAAGACTCGTTGAGGTTGAGGTCCATATATGGTCATGCATGCAATCAAATCCTATTTCCGGGAGAGCACCAAAAGTCGTAGGCTTGATTAACGTAAATGTTCAATGTCTCTCTTATTTTCTCAGCCGTATGTGGTAGGTGTACGTAAGATCATGTAGCACAAACTTGTGTTAATGTTAGTTATTAGCTCACCCATTGGGTTATGGGACTAGGGTATCACAACCGTAAGTATTTTCTGTTGTGGACCATTGATGGTCATGCAAGATGAATTGATTTGTTTTTAGGAAATATACTGTCTATTAAAGGAAATCTAACCTATATTTTTAGTGTTTTCTCAATATATCAGAACAAAGCAATAAAACAAGCTAATCTATGGAAAATAAATGTTTTTATTCTTTTCTAACTTTTTAGACAATGCATCTAATCTAATAAACAAGTTAAAAACAAATAATTAGCCGGATGTGGCTAACTATCTGTGCAGATGTGTGAATCTAAATATAAGATCTATTCTAATTCAATCAAAATCTTTCCAACCCTACCTCAAAAGTGAAGAACAAATCATGACTCTAACAAAGCTATTGTTCCCCACAACTTCCCTAGAAATGTTGAAGAGAAAACTTCCTATTGATTTGATCTACTTGCAATTATCTAGCTAATTGAAATGAATTGTTTCTCTACTCTATTTGATATGTAATTAAAATTAACAATTCATAATTGAGAATTTGATAAACAAAACAAATAAATACACAACTTCAATCTAGAAGAGAAAGAACCTTGGCAAATCCATTAGTATCGTGATATTTGTCCCCTTAGTTCGCTTTCTTTCGCTTCTCGAGTGTTCATGTGAGTCCAAAGGATTGGGAATGCAAAGAAAAACAACAAGAGGATGGTGCTTGAGCAAGGGCAGCTTGAAAGTAATCTAGACGTAATGCAAGTAGAAGAGAGATAACACAAGAGATCTTGAACTTGGCTATGCAATTCCTAGCAAGATTATGGCAGCACAACAATGCAAGATACACAAAATTCTCAGGCCTTTTTCTTGAATACAAGCATGGAATATATAGGAATGGAGGCTAGGAGGTTACTTCATGCACAAGGAAAGAAGAAGTAGTTCTAACTAATTAAATCTCATTTAAAATAGAAGGAGCAAGGAGAACCAAGAAAACAAAGCTATTTTTAGCCAATTTGGCTCACGGATGCATGCAAAAAGCAAACTTAAGTGAACTGTCGCATGTTTAAAACATGCGTGAAGATTCTGGAAAAGTGGACAGGACTGTCCGCCACAGTGCGGTGGTGGTTTCAGGATCGCCACCTGTGCAAGGTGGCAACACCGGCATCAAGGCCAAAACAACCACATAAAGAAACTTAGAGAAGTAAAAATGCATGGAAAAATTGAGTAAGGCTATCTAGGCTACAAATATATACTGTGAATGGGTTTTAGAACTCGAACACCTTCTTGAAAGTATTTAAATCATCATTGGGGACTTTTGTAACCGTTTTCCGATAATGTAGCAAATGTAATTTTGGGTACGTATATATTGCCCCCTCAGGAAGTGTCTTAACAATGAAAAGGCGTAAAACATGGAGTCTGAGTATGGCATTCCCAAAATGGGGAGTTAGAAGCTATACCTGACACGCATGTGTGTCGAAACGTCGTCGTCCAAGCTCTCGCTTCCTGCAAGAAGGAGAAGAGAATCAAGTGCAGATAGATAAGATATTGGAAAATAAACACTAAACCAAAATGACAAGAGAACTTACCATCTGCGCGGGGATGTAGAAATATACCTATGCCAACGCTCCAACCCTGTAAACACATTCACTCAAAACGAGTTTAAAATAACATATATATATCGAAACAAACTCATTTTCTAATTCATTTGTGCATTGTTGATTTGGTGAATTTGGGGCTCTGGACATACGTTGACCGCTTTCGATGCGAGATAGAGCTGAAACAACCATTGTGAGATAGAGATCATGCCTCCATGAGTGAAACCAACCGGCGTGCTCCCAGGTTAGTTATTTCCTCTTTTGTCTTTTTGTGCCCTAGATGTTAAAATGTTGAAAAATTCACCTAGGGGGACATTTTCAAATTTTCTTGTTTCAAATGAGTCCTTAGGGGGCGCCTATAGGGCATTCTTTTATTTTGTTAGAAATGGTCAATTTTGTCATTTTAAGCATTTTTGGGGTTAAGGGCACGTTTTGGGAAATTGGGTCAAGACTGCTACCCAAGACAGGTGGCGGTCATGGAACCACCGCCCGCATCAAGGGCGGTGGTTCTGAATAGAATGTCTAAAATGCTCCTTAACTTGATTTTTTTGTGTTTTCAATATTTTGCTATGTTTTTGATGAGCTTATCATGTGATGTACATTACTAACTTGCTCTTTTCTCATGTTTTGGTGAATGCAGAAGAAGGTGGAGTACATATACTGGAGTAGAGAGAGAGAGAGAGAGAGAGAGAGAGAGAGAGAGAGAGAGAGAGAGAGAGAGAGAGAGAGAGAGAGAGAGAGAGAGAGAGAGAGAGAGAGAGAGAGAGAGAGAGAGAGAGAGAGAGAGAGAGAGAGAGAGAGAGAGAGAGAGAGAGAGAGAGAGAGAGAGAGAGAGAGAGAGAGAGAGAGAGAGAGAGAGAGAGAGAGAGAGAGAGAGAGAGAGAGGATTTTAGATCACCGATCACCGACCTAGGTTGAGACAGATATTTTACAAAGGGTAGGCATATGGCGGATAACATGGGTGCCCCATGTTGCTCTTGCTAGTCACATTCTATGTGACTTATTCTCTTATTAGGATGTAGAATGGAACACTTTCCAGCTTTCTAAGGCGTTAGGAGTGAATGGACCATCAATCTGGAGGATGTATACCACACCCTTGGACTCTCGATACTTGGTAGGAGACTGAAATTAGAGATAGTGGGGTCCAGGGCCATGATGACACAGTGGGCCATGTATATGGGAGACACCATTGTCTCATCTGGCTCAAAGAAGGGAATGAAGGTTTGGTCCATTGCTACTACTCCCATTCCTATCCTTCAGAGAGCCATCATGGGTATCCTGTCCTCGAGATTATTCAGGGACAAGGGAGGAGATACACTTTTATACTGTTGGGGCCCCATCATTACATAAATTGAGGCTCATGGCTATAAGTATGCCTAGGGGGCAGATATTCTGGGACTACATACCATGATTTGTATAGAGTGGTTAGATTGTAGGGACAATCTTTGAGCCACCCTACTTTGGTTATGAGTTGGGTTTATGAGTGTTTCGTCCCTTATGGCAAGGGGGTACAGTATCAAACCCAGAGGCTTTCCAGTAGCTAGATGGATAGGCATGTCAGTGCTCCGGACACCACATTAGTCAGTGGCCTCCTAACTATAATAGACATGACTACCACACCCTATCAGGACATGACAGGATATGGGGTGAGGAGGCTACGATGATGGTAGCTTGCTCTTCTACTAGTGAGCTAGTTGATAGAGCCGGGAGATTAGAGATTCACCCTTTGATTGGGTACCCCAATAGTTCGGCCTTCCATACCCTATCATGCTTCCTCTAGTGGCGCCTATTTACAAGACTATTCAGGAGGCATAGAGGGGTCCTAGAGGGGATCCTGGTTGGATAGTTGTTACTCTTGGTGTGCCTATTATAGTTAGGTGTGTAGTCTAGGATTGACAGTAGGCTGGTGCTCCTCAAGCACCCTTACTTCAGATTGGGGTGGCTCCTGCTCACAGTGGGGAGGAGGATGAGCCGATCGATTTGGACTCTGACTTTGAGGAGGATGTGGGAGATGATACGGAGGGGGAGTCGGTTGGAGAGGAGGATGAGGGGGTAGGACCTTCGAGGGAGTTGAGAGTGACCCTGAGTGGCATGATACTCGGAGATCCTCAGAGCAAAGTGCATGAGGAGGTGAGTACGGAGAGAGAGACACTGGTCTCAGAGGAGGCACTTGGAGAGGATGATGAGTCTGTGATCAGACAATGTCATGTTTCTGGATTTGGTGAGGCTCTACAGCCACCAACAACACTTGTTGCAGCATCCAGTGATCCTAGATGGATGCTTGGAGACCAAAGTATGTTCAATAATCCTTTCTCAATTTTATCTATTGATTTTCACATGTTTAGCTTAGCATTCTCTTTTTGATTTGCATTCTGTGATTTTCTAGCTCACTATCTCTCTTTTATTTTCTATAGCGTCTGCACACGAGTGACAAGAGCTCATTCATCGGGTATGCATGGACACCCTATTAATTCCCTCTGGGATGACCTAGACCAAGTTAACTACTGATTTAGGGCAGCCCTTAGCCACCAGCCGACATACTGACATCTTCTCTCATGTCTGGAAGGTGGTGGAGACAATGAATTCCCTTCGTACCTAGGTAGCTGGATATGAGACTACTAGTGCACGATGAGGTAGATCTATTCTCATAGTGAGACTACAAGAAACAGGTGCCACCACGAGTACTCACACCATTTAGTCCATTCTCAGTGCTGTCGCAACCGTAGCAGGAGCCCTAGACATGGTCATATACCATCTGAGGGATCCCATAGGGATTGATAGGCCGAGCCTTTATTGCTTTGATACCATTTTTAACATTATACATTTTTTTTTATATTTTGGGCTCATTGTGAGTGTTTTGACCATGCCTAGCACATGATGAAATTGTATACAAACTTTATCTACTACTATATATATAGACTCTATTTTTGGTTCAAGATTCCATTATATCCGAGTTGAATCTCTTTGACTTATCTCTCATGTGTACTCTAGATATTTAGAATTTCCACTTTTCTATGCTTTTCAGAATGTATGCAATAGATGTGAAATGATAAACAAAATGATTTTTTTTGTATTTTATGTTGTTGCTATATGACGATGTAAACACAATGTGATCTTAAACTTAGATTCTTTTGCAATCTTCGGTACTTCATATTGTCTTGATAAAATGTGATGATACAATGATACGATAAATAGATGTACTTGCCCCACTCCTAACCCCACACAACTAGTAATATGCGAGGGCTCAACACCAAGAGTTAGAAAGGGCACAAGTTATGAAATTTGTTGAATGACAATGATGAGAGAAAGACAGAGGTTTGATAGAACCTAATTGGGGAGCTACAACCTTACTCTACTCAAGCTACTTCATAGTTTAGAATGTTAATTGCTTTTTAGTTTATCTAGACTTGGATCCGTAGATGGCCACTTGGTTGACAAAATTTGGTTTTCGGGTTTTAAACTCTCTTGGAATTTTGGACATCTAACTCACTTTGTTTTTTATTTATGATGCCACAATGTTTGACTACTTACAAGTTTATCAAAGAGACCCCCTACACCTTGCCCCATGCTACGTGTAGGAAGCGTGGGATTATCACCATGGACAAGATGTAGAAGAGTAAGGGAATTTCCCTCCTTTCCTAACCCTACATCACTAGTAAGAGACGCAGGCTCAACACCGAAGGTTGGTAGGGTAGAGAAATGTGTAAAAATATTTTTTTCTGTGAATTTGCATTTGATTTACTTATTTGGGCAAAATGTTTAAAATGCTCTTATTTCCAAGGGGATGTATATGGGATAGATGTGACACCATGAAGCTTCTAGAATAGAACATGAACAAAAGACACCTAACCTAAAAAGAGACCAAAAGTAGAACCAAGTATGCATGCCTTGGTATGGTTACCGTTAAAACTTTGTCTTATCTTGTTTGGATTAATAAGTGATTTAGAAACAATTGATGATATTACGAAGGTTTGAAGAGACATGATTTGAATGTTTTTCCAATATTTTCAGAAGTTTTTAGGAATCGCTATAAGAATAAGCTCCTTGGTCACAATTTTTACAAAATGAACTAAAAATGAAAATGCAATGCAGATGCAATAATGTACATATGAAAATGTTGATGGATCATGCGTAGTATCTCTTTAGGTGAAGAGATTTTACAGATTCACTAAAATCCTCATCTTCTAGTGTACACAAGCGAAATGTGCCATTCTTGTAGTCTTCCACTACTTGATATGGATCTAACCACCTAGGTTTGAACTTTCTTCCCTCACCAGTCTTCTTATCTATTTGGCTATCGAGTCTTAATACCAAATCTCCTTCGTAGATCTCACGTTCGTACACCTTCTTATTGTATTGCTAGAGCCATCCGGTCAGCATAAACACTATGTCATTTCTCGGCATTCAATCTAACCTTGTCGAGACTTTCTAACTGGGAGAGTCATGCTTCTTGATAACCCTCCTCTCTCAGGATCCCATGTAGCAAAAGGCAGAGACTAGGTATTTTGACTTCAAGCGGTAGAACCACCTCATCACCAAATACTAAGGAAAGGGGGTTGCCCCGTTGGGTGTTCTCAACTAACGTTCGAGAGGCCCACAAGGCTAGAAAAATTTTAGGTGCCAATTTCATTTATTCTCCTTAACGGTCTTTAGGAGAATGGACTTTAAAGTCTTATTGGTAGCCTCAACTTGTCCATTAGCTTGAGGGTAGTAGAGAGAAGCCGTGTGATGACTTATTTTGAACTTTGTACACAACTCATGCACCTTGTCATTTTTGAAAGACATGCCATTATTAGAAATAATGACTTGTGGCACCTCGTACCTACAAATTATCTAGTTCAGGATGAACTTAGCAATTACAGAACTAGGGACGGTGGTAAGGGGCATGGATTCTACCCACTTGGTAAAGTATTCTATGGCCATGATTATGAAGTTGTGGCCATCCGTTGATGAGGGAGAGAATTTCCCTATCAAATCCAGGCCCCATATGGAGAAGGGCCATGGGGTTGTGATTGGTTACAAAGCTTGTGCCAGTATATGGATCTCATAAGAGAACTCTTGGAATTTGTGACACCTACACACAAACTCTACCACACCGTGCCGTAGGTTGGGCCGAAATATCCCATCTGATGTATCTTTCGAGAAAGTGGCATGGCTGCCAAAGTGACCTCCACATACCCCGCTATGTGACTCGTAAAGAATATTTTTAGATTCTTTGGCATCAACACATCTCAACAACATTCCATCAAAGGCTCTAGGATAAAGCACCTGTTCCAAAATAACGTACTTAGCGGCAATGACACATAACCACCTTCTTTGTTGTGACGTTGCCCCTTCTGGGTATGTGTGGTACATGATGAAATTTATAATGTCAGTGTACCAAGGGCATACGAGATATAGGAGGTCTGGTTTCAAAAAAATATACACACTCATTGGGAAAGTCCAAATCTACCAAATCACCCCCATCCAATGGATTATTAGCCAACCAACAGAATGATTTGACCCTTAATGGATTTTTGATTTACAAACGTTAACTCAAACTCACCCATTAATGTAATGAAATTCCCAACCTTTTTAGACAAGGATCCCTACATGAGGAATGTTTGTAAGTGGTCTGACTTGATAATGACCCTTGTTTCTTGATTGAGCATATAATGTCTTAAACGCTTGGTTGTAAAAACTATGGCAAGGCATTATTTTTCTACCTACGTGTAACGTGTCTCATAATCAAGTAACATCCGAATGATAAAGTAAACTTCCTGTTCCCACTTATCGTCATCCTCTTGAGCCAACATGTAGGCTAGCAAAACATCTGTAGCCCGTGAATACAAGATCAAAGGGTGATCTGATCTAGGTGGCATTAGCATGGGAGGGGATAACAAGAATCATTTAACTGCCTCAAAGGCCTCATTACATTCTTCCATCCAATCAATGCTATAATCCTTTTTCAACAAATTGTTGATTAGATGAACGATGAAGGTCAAGTCAGGGATGAACCTTTGGATTGCACTAAGTTTCCCAAGAAAAGATCTAATACCAGACTCGTCTGATGGCGGAACCATTTCTAACACAACCCAGATTTTGGTCGGTCAACATCAATCCCTCGTGAAGATATAATGTAACCTAGAAGCTTACCACCTGTTACACCGAATACACATTTCTCTAGATTCAACGTGACACCATACTCAATCAAGTGTGAGAGGATGATACGAAGCACCTTTGGGTGATCGCAGTACTTCCTGGCCTTGCCAACAGGTCATCTACATAGGATTCCACAATCTTATGAATAAGATCATGGAATATGTAGGTCATTGCTCATTGGTATGTAGCGCCAAAGATTCTTAAGACCAAATGGCATGATGACATAACAATAAGTTCCCCAAGGAGTTATAAATGTAGTTTTAGCTTGATCCTCCGTGGAGATTTTGATTTGATTATATCTCGAAAACCCATCCATGAGGGATAACAACTCAAATCTAGCTGTTGCATCAACAATAACATCAATGGATGGTAGCGGGAAGTCATCCTTGGGACAAGCCTTGTTAATGTCCCAGAAGTCTATGCAAATACAGATCTTTCCATTCTTTTTGAGAACAGGGACAATGTTAGATACCCATTGTGAATAATCGACTAGCTTGATGAATCCTACATGGAGAAGCTTCATTACTTATTCTTTTACCATAAGGGCAACCTTTGGCTTCATAGGTCTTGACTTCTGCTTAATTGGTTTGGCATTCGGCTTGGTGATGAGATTGTGAACTAGCGATGTGTGGTGTAATTCCCATCATTTCCTTGTAACTAAATGCGAAGGATTTTGATGTTCCTTGAGGATTTGGGTATGAATTTCTACTTCCTCTGGAGTTAAAGAGGACCCTAGTTTTAATATTTTTGGCTCCTCCTATGTTATGATGTTTATATCAATCATTCCCTCAATTAAAGAGGTGTTACCCTCCTCAAACTCAGGTGGGGCTAGAGGCAACTCCAAGTCCCCTTCTTCTTCTACTTCGTAAATATCAAGATCTTTCCCAGAGAGGACTCAATCATGGGATTCACAAAATAAGAAGAGGAACGTGGAATTAGGGAAAGGTCTACCTCGTGATAGGTAAGATGCAGTTCCACCAAAGCATTTAAATAACTTAAATTTGACTCATCCCTATCAACATGGTCCGAAGAGTCAAGTTGATCCTCAGCTTCCACGTATGTCAACATTGACGCTATTGGCACTTTACGAATCAAGGATTCTGCATGGATTGAAACCATGAAGTTGGTGTCCTCTAAGTCACTACTTGGGGTGAAATGTGAGGCAAAATTTGCTATAGAGTCTACCGTAAGGTTCTGTCTCATGCGAACTTCCTCGATTGATATAAAGTCAAACCCCTTAGTTACGTTGAACACGGTTGTTTTGTAGAGTTGTAGGTGGTCAACCCTACTCTCATATACCTCAGATATCTGATTTGTGACTAGATGTGAGTCTCCCAACACCCTAATATTGAGGATGCCCATTCTCTTAGCTACAATGAGACCTAATAGGAGAGCCTCATACTTAGCCCCATTGTTTGTGCATTCAAAATTCAATTTGAAAGCAAAAGGTAAAACCCTTCCTTCGGGAGAAGTAAGGATTGTGCATGCCCCGATGCCAAAGCGACACTTGGCTCCATCAAAATGGAGGGTCCAACAACTACTTAGAAATATGGATGTTGAGTCATCCTTTTTAAGTTCTCCTTTTACCTCGGTTACCTCCACCATGCAAACCTCATCTCTGGAAGGGAACCAAGTCCCAAGGCATGTCCCATACCCATGGAATTGAAGGGGATAAGGATAGGCAAATCCTTTTCTAATAGCTCAACAATATTTGCTGTAGTTCTTAACGATACCGTCTCTACAACAACGTTTTCATCCTTGACTACCGGAATACCCTCGATCAAACCCGTAACTTCTAACTCTATTGTGGGAACCAAATTTTCTTCTGGTACCGTGCTTGCCAATTTGTTTAACTGGTTCGTAGGAAGTTTGAATTCAGAGTGGACCCTAACTTTTTCTTCAAGTTGGCCAAATGTATATCAAAGGGCTTTGGATCACCTTGAGCAACAAAGACTTTCCCTAAATGCAAGAATCTGACCTCTTGGAATAGAGTGGAGGGGATTGCTTTCATGCGGTGGATCCAAGGATGACCAAGGATCATATTGTAGTTGGTTTCCAAATCTATAATATAAAAATCAATGAGTATTGTCTTGGGCCCAAGAGTAACTAATAATACTATGGTTCCGATCGAGGTTGCCTTGAGGCTGTCATAACCCCTCAATGTGTTTAATGTTGAGGAGAAATTAGTCTCCCCATATCCTAACTTTTGAAGAAAAGAGAAGGGGACTATATTAACTGCTGCCCCATTATCGATCATTGCACATTTCATGTAGTTGTTGTAGATCCAAACCTGTAAAAACAAGGTTGGATCACCTTACGAGCTATTTCAGCATTCGTAGGCATCTTACTTATGTCAAATACAAACCCAATGTCCCTTTTGGGTTGCTCTAGAGGGAAAACGTCAAAGTCTATATGGTTTATCTGTGCCTTTGGTAGAGGGGTAACGTTAATCAAATGGCCGAGACCTAGCGTCTCCAAAAGAGTGGCTCGATGAGCGGGGAATTATTGAGTAGATCCAAACAAGAAATGTGTTAAAAGGTCTTGGTTAGATTAATGATCAAAGCATAAGCCCCTACTGACTTGCTTAGCATGTCATGAGCATTATCTGACACAACCGAATAAATTGGGATTGGCTATGAAGAATAGTCTCTGCTCTTGTTGCGGCGTTAATTTGGGGTTTCGCAGTCTAACTCAACCAAACCTACGATCTTCATTTGCTTGGTGACCATCCAAAGAAGGTGCCACCTATGGGTTTGATGAAGTTGAGGCTTCACGATCATGAGTCCCTATTACAATACCTTTATTCGAACCATTGGGATCTAGTCTACCATCCTTTGGACACATGGGGAGAGGATTGTTGAATATTCCCAACGGTGTGTTTTGGAGACACCGGTCCCATATAGGTGTTTTGATTGGGTGCAGTTGGGTTTTCCAAAAACATGTCAATAAATAAATGTCTTTGGTCTTTAGGGAAATGCTACAAAAACTTATTACAATTGTGACAAGTTCTTGTGTTATGCCCACGAACCCTATGGAAACCACAATACAAGTCAAGATTGTAATCTGAGGAATTTGGTTTGTTCCTTGTTGTAGTCTGAAACTACAATTATTGTTTGGTTGTTGACTATTATAATTAACACTTTGGAACCCTTGCCCCTAATTTTAGAATTGGTTGGGGTATTGACTAGGGCTTGGGGTCGGCATTTGTCTTTGTTGCTGAGGTTGTTGTTGTTGGGGATGATTAAAATCCATAGTGTTTACCAAGGGTGAGAAATTGTTGTTTCTCTAATTGTTTCCATTGTTGTTATTATTTGTAGTACTTGTACCAATAGGATTAAAAACATTAGGCTTTTCAGATCGGTCACCACACCATCGGTCTTGACTCCACGATTCTTATTAAGGATCTTTGGTCCTTGATTGTTATTTGTGTTGTTGGAGTAACCGGGAGAGTGCTTTGAGCAGGAGTGACTAACTTCCCATTTGCTCCACGTGTTTTACGACCACCGCCAATGGCCGCTTGGTCGATCCAAAGAGCACCCTCTAGCACCTCTTCATAGATCCTTAGCAGGAATTTTTGAACCTCTTCCTTTGTCTCTCTATTGAGAGAGTGAAGGAACAAATCACAAAGTTCCATTTGATCCATGTTTAGAGCACTTGCGGAAGAGTAGAGAACATGCCGTCACCTCTAAATGAAGTAGGTTATAGATTTGTTATGTTCTTATTTGATATGAAGGAATTCCCTGATTCCTATTTGTAAAAGCTTGTTCATATCAAAAGCTTTGATAAACTCGATATGAGTTGTTTGAACGAGTGTATTGAAGCCTCTGGTATCCTATAATACCAGTCAAGAGCAATACCTTCAAGTGTCTTAGGGAAAATCTTTGCAACAACTACATCCCATGGGAGTAGCTCTCGAATGGCCGTTGCATAAGCCTTGATGTGGGCATTAGGATCACCCTCCCCTTTGAATTTTGGGAGATCGAAGGGGTCTCGGGAGCATAACTACCCGAATGGAGAAATCTAGGGTTCCTTGAGATATTCAGAATAAGTCCCCATTGCATATGTTTCCACCATTGAAGACCCTTGTTGGGGAGGTGGGGGCTACATTGGTTGCTGAAATGGGACAACATAGACATTTGGTGGGGTGTATGACATCCCCTGCGGTTGTCCATATGGACCTGGGTAGGTGTACATGTCCCCCTATGGAGATTTAGAATACATGTGTAGATAAGGGGGTTGATTGACATGATATGGAGTCAAGGCGCAAAGCCGAGAACATTGTATTTACGGCTGGTATAGTATTTGAGAACACACTTCTAGATGACGCTTGTTGTAGGTATCCATATGTGGCTTGAGGAGGCATACCCAAGGTACCCATCCCAGTTAGTAAATCCCCATGGTTTGGAGTATTCATGTAGACTGAGGATTCTATGCGATCGGTATTTGCCCATATTTCTATGGGTAGGAAGGAGTCCATGCTTGCCCTGCATATGAACTCTGTGTATTCTGGGCAAGCTTTAACTCCTTGAATTTATCAACCAAAGCTGAAATGACATCGCCCTTTGACGGGCGGTACTTGCTTAGGTACCTTTGGTTAAACCCTTGGGGGTTGTTGAGGAGTATGGTATCCTACCGTGAATTGTTCACAATATTGCCACCCCTCATTGGTATCTTTGTCGACTGGTGGTGGGGTAGCGTTATTATTTTGAAGCAGGACATCACCTTGTCCTTGCAACCTATCGAAAGATTGGTTCATTTGTTGGAATTGTTGCTCACTCCTAGCATATCGTGCTAAATACTCCTCATCAAGATGGGGAAGTTGATCGATTGCACGGTAATGGGCTGTTGAAACAATACCCGAGGAGATGAACTCGCTTCACTAGTGAATTTCATGTTATTTGAACTTGATTATTTGAGGGGATAATTTGAGTGACCTGATCTAGTTCTTCAATGCGTATAGCAGAACCAACATTGGTTCCCTAAAGCAGAGGGTTTTGAGTGGATGAGTGGTTGTCTACCCATGTTGAAAGTGAAGGTGATTATTGTGGGATATTTGATTGGTAATGGTACATGTCAAAACCTAGGATGGGTCGACCGTACTCGTCATATCCCGACATATTCGGGGGTATAAGAATATCCACGAATAAAGGATGGACGAAAGTGGAAATGCTTAGAGGCTATCTCTTCACATTTGGTTCACCAATTTGAACAATAGAAAATCAACACATGACCTTATTCGCACTAAACCTCCCGAGGTTGTGTTGAGACAGCCGATGTGGAATTGAAATGGAAGTGAAAGTGATGGTGGAGATCAAGCTAATGGGGCAACCTTATGTCTTCGACACATAATACTGGAATCTACGAATCTAAGGCAAAGAATGATCTCTTAACCTGAAGGGGTGTGATGGTACGGTCTAATGTGATAGCTACTCGAGAATCTAATCGATGTCTAGTTCTACCGAGATTCTATTGATTGATTGCAGAATACGTGGAAAGTGACCTGCACGTGCCTCGTATGGGTTTCCAGACAAGGTCATGGAAATAGAGACAAGAGGTGCCATGGAGCTACAAGGCCCATGGGCAGTTTTTTGGTCTTGTCCAGAAAGTCTTAGCCCGATCGGCTGCTATATTCAACAATGAAAGCTATGTAATAATATCGGGTGGAAGTGGTGAAGATATGAATACCAATGTGTATAAACTAGTGTCAATATCTAATTGACTAGCAGGCCCGTTGGGTTGCAGGACCTGTGGGTCATAACCAAAGACTCGTTGAGGTTGAGGCCCTTATATGGTCATGAATGCAATAAAATCCTATTTCCAAGAGTAGTCCAAAAGTCGTAGGCTTGATTAGCAGCAATGTTCAATGTCTCTAACTGTCTTATTTTCTCAACGTATGTGGCAGGTGTACGTAATATTGTTAAGTGTAAACTTGTGTCAATGTCAGTTATTAGCTCTGGCCCATTGGGTTGTGGGACCAGGGGATCACAACTGTAATTCTTTTCCTATTGTGGACCGTTGATGGTCATGCAAGATGAATTGATTTGTTTTTAGTAAATAAACTATCTATCAAAGGAAATCTAACCTATATTTTTGGTGTTTTCTCAATATATCAAAACAAAGCAATAAAACAAGCTAATCTATGGAAAATAAATGTTTTTTTCTTTTCTAACTTTTCGGATAATGCATCTAATATAATAAACAAGTTAAAAATGAATAATTAGTTGGATGTAGCTAACTATCTGTGCAAATGTGTGAATCTAAATCTAAGATCTATTCTAATTCAATCAAAATCTTTCCAACCCTACCTCAGAAGTGAAGAACAAATCATGACTCTAACAAAGCTATTGTTCCCCCACAGCCTCCCTGACAATGTTGAATAGAAAACTTCCTATTGATTTGATCTACTTGCAATTATCTAGCTAAATGAAATGAATTGTTTCTCTACTCTATTTGATATGCAATTGAAATTAACAATTCGTAATTGATAATTTGATAAACAAAGCAAACAAATACACAACTCCAACCTGGAAGAGCAAAAACCTTGACAAATCTAGTAGTATCGTGTTTGTCCCCTCGCTTTTTCCTTTCATTCTCTCGAGTGTTCATGTGAGTCCAAAGGATTGGGAATACAAATAACAACAACAAGAGGATGACGCTTGAGTAAGGGCAGCTTGAAATCAACTGGATGTAATGCAAGTAGAAGAGAGATAGCACAAGAGATCTAAACTTGGCTATGCAATTCCTAACAAGATTATGGTAGCACAACAATGCAAGATACACAAAATTCTCAGGCCTTTTGCTTGAATACAAGCATGGAATATATAGGAATAGAGGCTAGGAGGTTACTTCATGCACAAGGCAAGAAGAATCGGTTCCAACTAATTAAATCTCATTTAAAATAGGAGTAAGGAGAACCAAGTAAATAAATGTATTTTCAGGAAATTCGCTCATGAATGCATGCAAAAATAAAACTTAAGTTAACCGTCACATGTTTGAAACACGCTAGAAAATTTTGGAAAAAGCGGGCAAGGTAGACACCTAAAATATGCTTACACTTAACATTTCATCCAATCCATTCAATTAACAACACTTCGTTAATTCCCCATAGTTCACTCCACTCTCAGATGCCCATTTACGACACCTTCTCGGTCATATTCTTCCCATATTCAGCTTATTTGGCTAATATCTCTCTTATTAGCTAAACATTCCTCCTTTTGACCATTCAAAACCTCCCTAGTTCTCTCTAGACCACTTCTATTGGCTTTGTAGGCTATCTATCAGTCAAAATTGGTTATCCAGACCCCTCCCAACTCTCAATGAGTCTCTAATCACTTGCTAATCAAGTTTAACTAGCCTAATCCTAGCTTAACTAAGCCTAAAGCATGTTTATCCTAATCTAATCTAAAAGTGCTTTTTGAGATTTAGTCCACATGCACCCAAATTCAAAATTCTCCCAAGTGGAAAACTATAAATACAAGGCTAAGCTTACTCATTCAAACTACAACTTCACTCACAAGTCCTTCTCTTTAAAATTTGGATATATTGGCATTAGACCTCACTTGCATTAGCCAAGGTAATAGGCATTTGATTTTGGATATCCTCCATTGATGAAGCTCTTCCATCTTGCATCCATAACTTCATAGTAGGTTAGTAGGAGGGTATCTAAGTTGGTCTTGTAGCCATTTTAGAGAGACCTCTTCACCTCCATTGAAGCAAACAACACATCTAATTTGATTGCTTAGAATCTAACTAGGTTCATTTTAATTAAGTTTTCATGGAGTAGAGAGTAGTATATATGCTAGGGTTTGAATATTTGTTTCAAATTTATATATGCATAGATAGTTTCTTGTTTAGCTCTTATCTCATGGTGCATGGATGAGTAAAGCAAAGCTTTGAGGTTCTTTTGCCTCATTCCATAGCTTGTGCAACTTTCCATTGCATACATTTGGCACGCCCGGTGGGACACTTTGTCCATCCTCCATTAATGGAGTCACTTTGAAGCTTTTTGTTTTAGTTTCTAATTTTTTTAGTTTCAATCTTTCTAGATTAGTTTCAAGCTTTCTAGATTAATTTTTCAATTTTTTTAGATTAGTTTCAAGTTTTTGATTTCACTAACCTTTCTTGTATTAATGGATAAATATCAAGTTTCTTAGCTTGTTTAGCTAGGATTGTCTTGTTTTTGTGCTCTTTGCAGGATCAAAGGAGGTGAAGTGCTGCCAAAATTGAAGCAAATCGATAAAATTTTGATATTTTTGAGATAATTTTTGAAAAATCCCGTGTTTTTAGCCACCTACAGGAAAGGGAGCGCACATACCATTTTGTGCACACAAGTACAACTCTGACTGTCATTTTTTTGATAGAGGCATGCAGTGCACCAAAACAAAGACAAACAAAGGTGCATGTACACTAATAGTGGTGCATGCATCATTAGCAATCTTCCGGAGGCCATAACGTTTGCTCCCGAACTCAAAACGACTCCATTTTTTTGCGTTGGAAAGGTATTAAAGTGAACTACACAATGAAATCATAAAATTAGGATTTTTACTTACCAAAAATTTATGGTTTACATTATTAGGTAAATAGTCATTTTCTAATGTATCTCAAAGTTCAAAAAAGTGTTTTCTTGGCCATTCTAACAATTTGAAATATTTCTGTAGCACTAATAAGTTATTTTGCAGGGTTATTTTGGTTTTATTTTTGACTAACTTAGTTAAGTGTTTCATTTCTTAGCTTGAGCAAGGTTTGTAAAGTGTGTATGATCTCTCCTCCTGCCTTCAAAAGCGATCTTGAGATCAAAACACTTGCACAAATTTGTATCATATGTTAAAAACACTTGTTCTAAAAGATAAGGTAAATTTTATGTGATTTAGTAAGAATTTTCACACTACGTATGCTCTTCCTTTGTGCCTTTTGGAGATCATAGGAATCAAAAGCAAGGTGTAAATTCCCTTTATTGATATCAATTTGCAATGGAAAATTACTAAAATCGTTGTCTACAGGACCTAATGCTTTTCAAAGAAAGGCGTTAAAGACAAAACACAAACTCGCTAATACACATGTTTCTTGTAGGTTGCTAAATGGTGTGCTACTTAAAACCACACTATGTTAAACAAGATAAAAACACACCATATTCAAAAATTGTATTATAGGTTTCGGAAAAGGGTACGTCCCTCTCTGCTCAACTGGAACATAACCCCTTTGGCATAATACCTTAAGCTACAACAATGGGGGTGGTTCTAGGAACCCCAAAGTAGTCCACACAAGAGGGAACCCTGTGGATGAAATGAGAAGTGCTCCGCACTACCTACTTGACTAGTGATTCCTTTGTGAGATAACGCGTTACAAGTTGTCCCTATGCGACCCTTTTAAGTACACGATGAACACATTTACATCCCACTGTGCTTGAAGGGGGAAAAGTTGAGATACTCCCAAGATAGTCGGGACTATTTAGGTAAACCACCTCTGCTTGTGGATAATTTTGTAACACCTAGGATGAGAGAACCACCTAGGAGAATATACTTTGGCCAGGAGCCCACTTTGAACAATTTAAAACAGTGTTGAGTTGTGAGCCATCTTTCATCATGAAATGTGTGATGTGTTACTTTCGCTTAGTTTTTCACTTGCCTTAAGGTGAGGTGAAACTCTGTCGAAGTAAAGCCAATTTTTTTTTTTCATCCCCATTTTGATCTACTTCCTTCACATTCTTTTGAAACTTTTTTGATCAAAAGAAGGGTGACTACCTCTGTGTTACCAATTGATTGTTTATGCCATTTTTTTGTCCGTTTACGCCCATCCATGTTTGTGGTTGGGTTAGTTAAACGTCTAAAGTGTGTGGAGACGTATTTATATCATTAGTAGCCTTTGTGATCTTGATACCCACGTTAGGATCGTCATCATAGTTAGGAATGATTCATCATTTTATCTCCCTTTGACATGTTACCTCGTTTGCATTATCTTGACATAATTAAGATACTTATGTCACATTTCTCGTAAACATGATCTAAGTGTCCGTATTGTGGCGTTACGCTGCCCACGTTTTAACACATCCTTAGTATACTTTGACTTAGTTTGATTTCAAACATTGTCCCAAATCTTGAAGGGTGTCGCTTACTTTGTTTATGTCGTTTCAATACCACTTTGACACTAATATCTCACTTCTCCACGAAGCTTGATAGACGTGTCCAATTGGTGTGGTTACGTAGCTTACATTTGTAAACCTCACCCTTTAACATTTAGGCCTTGTTGGTTGTTAAAATTGTCGTGGTATCCTTTGATTGGGATTCACATCTACCCTTTGTTAATATTTATGCCTTGTTCATTTCGAGCTTGACGTAAATATTGACATTGTGTTGATCATCTTTGCATCGCATTTTCATATGGTGTATTTCCTTGTTGATTGGCTTTGTGTTTCACACTTGCATGATTGTTCCTTGTGATTATTCATTCAAAAACTTATTTTCTAGGAAAATCCCTCTCGATCTCATCGATATTGCATCGTCACAATGTCTATTTTCCTTAGACCTTCTTCAAAAATCAAGCATGCATCTCCATACTTACACAATGTCTAGTTGGTTGTCCTTATGCTACCCAAATCAACATGTCACTTCCTTCCCTTTGAAGGAGTTCCATCACACTATCTAGATCTAGACATTTGTGCTTAAAACAATGCCAAAAATGATTGACTATTGCGTGGTTCCCCACACTTACAAAAATATGGAACCTAGGTTTAGTAATTCAAATCAAAAGACACCCATCATGACCAAACCTCATTTGGTTCTTCGTGCTAGAGAGCCCATACAGGTAACCCATTCCCCACCTTCATCTCATAATCGGTGGCATGGTTTGGACACTTATGATCTAAATTATTATTCAGGTTCCCCCCACTCTTCTTCTGATTCTAATCCAAACATTTCCTCTTCTTCTGAGGATTCCAATCCAAACATTTCTTCTGATTCTTCTGATGATTCAGATCCAAACTACTATTTGGATCCAAACTACTATTCAGATTCATCTAATTCGACTCCTAAGTCATCTAATGTGACTCCTATGTCATGGTCCTCCCTATCTTTGCAAGAACCTCTTCATCATACATTTAATATGACTCCTACATCGCGGTCCTCCCTTTCTTCGCAGACCCCTTTTATCAGTCACCTCAACGACATATTCTTCCTTTGAAGATACGTGCGACTCCAAATCCCTCCAATCAAACATCTAATACAATTCTTGAATCGTGGTCCTCTCTTTCTTTGTAGGACCCTTGTTATTATTCATCTAATATGATTCTTGAATCACGGTCCTCCCCTTCTTCACAGGACCTTCTTCATCAATCACCCCCAATAAGTCTTCCTCCTTTGAAGATTCGTGTGACTCAAAGTCCTTCGAGTCAAATGTTTGAATCGACCCATGCATCGTAATCTACAGACTTTAGACTTAATCCTACTAGTTTATAGATGATATACCATCGTATAGGTAGGTCCACACCACCTTCTTCTACTCCTGAGACATCTAGCTACACATCTTCTTCGTCCCCCCATCATATTCTTCTATCAATCATCATCAAACATCTTCTAAGTCTTCCACACCAAGTGAACCTCTTTCTTCCAATCAACCCCTGGTGGTCGATCAACAACTCATACCGATTGATCTCTTTCAGAATGAAGAAACAATTAGGGCATTTATAGGGGCATATGAAGATATTCCTTTAACAGATTATGAAAAAGGATTCTCGTTAGACTTTGATACGTCTGCATATTGTGAGGAAAAGGTTGATTCCTTTTATCAAGAAACAGAGGAAGAGCCTCAAATCATGCAACTTGATCCTCCTCTTAATCTTCCATCTTCCCATTCTTCATTATGTGATGAAACTCCTTGGTCTTGCATTGATCCATGGCCTATCTTCTCATCACCCAATAACTCTTTTTCTATCATAATTCCTCAATCACAATATCTTATGGGTTCAACGCCAAGTAGCCCTTCATCTTCATCTAGGTGTGGGTCACCTTCTAGTAGCCCTCCCTTTGCTATTTGTGGGAAATTTTTGAGTAGTCCACTATCTTCTATTCTTGGGGCATGCCCAACTAGCCCCTTGTCTTCTATGTATGGATCACCCCGAGTAGTCCATCATCTTCTATTCTTGGGCCACATCCTAGTAGCCCATCATCTTACATATATGGGTCATGTCCTAGTAGCCCTTCTTCTTCTATTCTTGGGCCACATCTTAGTAGCCCTTTGTCTTCTATCTATGGGTCACGTCCTAGTAGCCCTTCTTCTTCTATTCTTGGGCCACATCCTAGCAGCCCTTTGTCTTCTATCTATGGGTCACGTCCTAGTAGCCCTTCTTCTTCTATTCTTGGGCCACATCCTAGCAGCCCTTCGTCTTCTATCTATGGCTCACCCCCTAGTAGCCCATATTCTTCAATCCTTGGACTCGTATCCTTTTCATCCATCACATTATTCTTCTACCAAAGATGGTGGCAAGCCCATGGTCATTTCTCACATCAGTTCTAAACATCCATGTTCACTTTATTCTCCTTCTCGGGATCAAACAAGTCACACGTTAACTTATAAGAAACCCAAACAGTTTCTTAATCAAGCTCAAATCAAAACTGCAAAGAGCTCTATAGCTCCCAACAAATCAAACAATCTCAAAATTCTAAATCAAGCGCAATTCAAGAACACACATCAACGTAACCATCAAGTATGGTGCAAAGTGCATAAACCTCTGGATGGGGAATTAAATCTCCCACATACAAAATCCATGTTTCAGAACAAATCATAGTCATTTATTGAGTGTGAACTCACCTCGATCATCGAGATCGGGATAATATCACTCTTGATAAACAAACGCGCCTAGTCTCCCTTATCAAGGAAGTCACAAACATTGTTGTTGGATCTTACCACATATAGTGACTTTGTTAGTCCCAAATTCCTAAAAACTGTCAAAAATCTCTAAAAATAAAAACAATTCAAAAATACAAAAACATTGAGAAAACACAACAAAAATCAAAGGTACAAAGATCAAACATTGCAATCAGGTATTGTGTACACATGGATGTTTCTTTCTTCCCTTCCTTGCTATTCTTCTGCAAGTCTCCCTACCATTTTCATCCCTTCGGTGATGTTTTGGTTAGCTTATTTGCACACATTTTACGACATTTATCTCTATGGTACCGTTTGACCCTAGTCTTTTATCACCTTGGTAAATCTAATAAACTTGTTGCGAAGAAATTTTGGACATATTTGTCGACACTAGCCAATGTCGTCATCAAAATCACTTCCATATCCTTCCATTAAGCCATATGTGGTTCTTCACCCCTTATTAAAAAGAGAGCTGAAATAAGTTTTCGTAAAGTAAAAGAACCAAAATCAATCAAAATCAAAAGCTAAAAGCTAAGAGCAAAAAGAAAATTGATATATAACTTTCTCTTGGGGTATTTCCAATAATCTCTATCAGTATATGGGCCTTTGATCGATAGTAGTAGAGCAATGTTGCAATTAGAATCAAATGCATCTCCATCGGGCTATGGATGCCTCGGGTGGCGCGAGCAATGTACGATTATCCTTTCACCCTCCATTCACAAAATCACCTTTCAAAATCAATCATTCCTACACATTGGCTAGGGTGTCTTCACTTGTTGTCTTTTAAATCTTCCCTTCAAGAGGTAATAAATTCCACGTGCACACATTGGATCTCTATGAGTAAACATGATTAGTATGTTACCAAGTGTCTTTTTTTTTGGACCTTGTTCAGACTCTTACTCTAGTCCATATCTTGTCTCACGATTTGTGCCTTTGGCTAATCACTTCTTCATCATGAGGATTCTAAGCTACATTCATATCATTCACATTGTTCTTCTACTTCGTTCAGAACATCCATGTGTATAAGATTAATTTTTTCCATGTTTTTGGACACCTTTGTCCCCTTTCACAAAAACAATCTTCTCCTTCCTTTCTATCATGTGCTTTTAGGAAAACTTATGTTGGGGGCATCCTTGCTCCTTCCTAGCACTTCATTGGTTTACGTTCATCATCATCATGTTGAACCTATCCATAATGGCCTTGGGTCCCGCTTCTACCTGTGAAGAGTTTGCCTTTGAATACTCCCACCTAATTACTGGGGCATTTTTGCATCTTCACCTTTCTCGCACGCACATGGCCTTATTCCCTTGTACATCCCATCTATCACTCAGGGGCATCCATGCTTCCTCATCTTCCCGTACATGGTCTCGAAAATTTTCAAAAAAATCAAAAACATTCAAATATGTTAGAAAAATCATAAAAAACATTCAAATATGTTTCAGAAAACTTCTAAAAATTGAAAATCATCCTACAAAACATCGCTCTTTAGTTCTCACCTGTTCATGTGCGTGACTCGCAGATCATCTTGATCTACCTCCATCAACAAAATTTAGGCTACTTACTTTGTCTGTACTCTGGGGCACAATGAGTTGCCTGGTACTGTTTCATAGTGCACATTGCTTTTTCATCGGACCAAAGTGTCCTTCATTTTCCCTTTGCATGTATCCTTTCTTGGGGCACCGTCATTAACCCTTGTCGTTAATTCGAATAGGTTGGAATTGAAGCTTGATAACAAAAACATTACATTATGTTTCTTTGTTAGGTTAGCTTGTTTACTTTCTCATATTGCATTACATTTTGTATGTTGCATGGAGTTAGGCATCTTTTACTTTCTCGTATTGCATTGCATTTTTGTATGTTGCATGGAGTTGGTGTTTTTAGCAATGGACATTTGTTCGTATATGGATTTTCATGTCGTATTACACTTTTGTTCATTCTTTTTTAATAAGGACCGATGATGAAGATCACTAGCAATATGATGAAAAATAAAGTTGTTTAAAAGGCACTGGATGGATGTTAGCTCATTCCCTCTTCCTCATACTCCTTTTCTTCTATATCCCTTTTCTTATTCTTCACACTATTCTTTCTTCTGTTCTCTTTCTATCATCTTTTCAATCATCAATCGAGTTCTTCTATCACCCCATCGATAATCGAGGGGGCATCCTCCATTCTACTCATTTTTCTTCTATCCCTTCAAAATTTTCTACTTGTTTATGTTTGTCTACTTTCTTTGAAGTGACGTCGCTTATGTCACCCCAAAGAGGGGAAAATGTAGACACCTAAAATATGCTTACACTTAGCATTTCATCCAATCCATTCAATTAACAACACTTTATTAATTCCCCATAGTTCACTCCACTCTCGATGCCCATTTATGACACCTTCTCGGTTGTATCTTCCCATATTCAACTTATTTGGCTAATATCTCTCTTATTAGCTAAACATTCCTCCTTTTGACCATTCAAAACCTCCCTAGTTCTCTCTAGACCACTTCTATTGGCTTCATAGGCTATCTATTAGTCAAAATTGGTTATCCAAACCCCTCCCAACTCTCAATGAGTCTCTAATCACTTACTAATCAAGTTTAACTAGCCTAATCCTATCTTAACTAAGCTTAAATCACGTTTATCCTAATCTAATCTAAAAGTGCTTTTTGAGATTTAGTCCCACATGCACCCAAATTCCAAATTCTCCCAAGTGGAAAACTATAAATACAAGGCTAAGCCTACCCATTCAAACTACAACTTCACTCACAAGTCCTTCTCTCTCACATTTGGATATATTGGCATTAGACCTCATTTGCATTAGCCAAGCTAATAGGCATTTGATCTTGGCTATCCTCCATTGGTGAAGCTCTTCCATCTTGCATCCATAACTTCATAGTAGGTTAGTAGGAGGGTATCTAACTTGGTCTTGTAGCCATTTTAGAGAGACCTCTTCACCTCCATTGAAGTAAACAACACATCTAATTTGATTGCTTAGAATCTAACTAGGTTCATTTTTATTAAGCTTTCATGGAGTAGAGAGTAGTATATATGCTAGGGTTTGAATATTTGTTTCAAATTTATATATGCATAGATAGTTTCTTGTTTAGCTCTTATCTCATGGTGCATGGATGAGTAAAGAAAAGCTTTGAGGTTCTTTTTCCTCATTCCATAGCTTGTGCAACTTTCCATTTCATACAGACAGACCACCGTCTTACGCAGGGCGGCGCTTTTAGGACTGCCACCTAGGCAGCAGGGCGGTAGTCCTGGTACTGAAGGCTAAAAAAAGCACAGAAAGAAACAAGGAGATGGAAAAATGCATGGAAGAGCTAAGTAAGGCTATCTAGGCTACAAATATATACTGCAAATGTGTTTTTAGAATTCGAACATCTTCTTGAAAGAATTCTCAATCATCACTGTGAACTTTTGTAACCATTTTCCCGACAATGTAAGCACGTGTAATTTTGGGTGTGTACAATGTCCATCCTACCTATGCCCATGAATATTAACCCACCTCCTTACATATATGTCTGGCCTAGTCCACTCTCCTCATGGACCTCCAACTGGTCTCAACATGGATATATAATCATAAACCCATACATGCACTAATGTAGTGGCTCCTATCCCACCACTATGCACATCGTGAGTAAATTGGTATAAATATCGTATAAGTTGGCAAACACACACCACACCCACTTGTATCTAGCACCCTCATTTTCTATCCAATAACATATATTGTGCATCTTATACAAGATGCCCACACCTTCTCCCTTCATGGCTATAGATGAAGCAATCACAACTGCTATGAACTTCCACAAATGTGGAACCCTAGATCGTAAGATATCATCCAGACTGATATGGGCCTCGAAAATTACTCGAGTCCTTTAGAAATACTATCTAGCATCTCACATCTACCTCTTCATATCATACAATGGAATAACCTATACTCTCCCTCCAACAATTGGAAACAACAGTATACGATACACATCCTCCAAAGTCACAGTCATCTCCCCGTAGGCAACCAAAATGTACACGTATCCACACACCATCTCTCATATAGTGTAGTCAACATAGGCATATTGTGGGGCACATCCCCCATCCGTGTTATGTGCCATAGGCCGACATGGTATATAACATCCCAATAATCATCTGACAGGCCCAATCTAAGCAAATCACTCATGTGACGTCCACTGTAACTAACTCCTCGAGTGAATATCCCTCTGCACACCAAAAATGACAACAAACACAACATTAGAACACATTACAAGTACAAATACACTTGTTTATCACATTCATTTCCATTAGAAATCTAAATTTTCATAAATATACACCAAATACACACACTGGACCAGGGCACCCAGATGAAGGACTGGGGCCCCTATGAGTAGGACACTAGAACCGAAAAATGGGTGCTCTTGTCCTATGGGTCACTTACACCCTCACCGCTATTGTCTAGGTCTAAAATGCCAAGAAAATTAAAAATCTCAAAATTGCAAAAGTTCAACAAAAACAACTACTACACCATACATTTTTTTGAAAAAATGCAATTACCAACTCCGCAGTTGTGTGTGATGCTATCACGCCGCCACCTTATCAAACCGACTAGGACGCACCGCTCTCACTTGCGACATTTTCACTCACTTCATGCTCAATCTCACAATCACGTAAACAACAAATGAAGTGACTAAACACTTTTTCACTTCACTACTTATAGTTAATTTTTCACCTACTTTACTATAGTCATTATTTCGCGCTTATTCTCACAACTAATACACACCACACCATTTTTGTCATATCTTGAGCGTTTCTACTCCAATTTACACCTGTTTGTGGCATTATTTTTAGAATTCTACCTACCACTGTAACATACACATTACACATGTATTATATCTCCTTGAATTTTTCTTCCATCTAATTCATACACATATTTTGTGATTTCTATCACTTTCTATCTATTTCGTGCTTACTTTCGACTTAACACTTGTTCTTTCCATCACTTCCCCTTTAAACAAAAGGGGGGGCATATCATTGGGGTCATCTTATGATTCCCCTACATTACCATGTGATCAATAAACACTACCAACTCATCATTTTCATACATTTACTAATTCACCGCGCGATACCAACTCATCATTTTCATACATTTACTAATTCACCGCGCGATATCTCATTATTAATTCCCCCTAATGACCTAATCTGGGGCAACAAATGTACAATTTTTTATGAGACATTTCATCACTTCCCCCTAATGACATAACATGGGGCGAAACAAGTGATTAAAAATATTTCCATGTGATCATTCACCTATTTATATCGATTCCCCCTAATGACCTAATCTGGGGGCACCTAGCGTAAAAAAATATCTATGAGTAATAGAATTAATCAATCAATCAACGAGTTCAAATTTCTAACAATCGAAATCATATCATAAAAAAAAATTCAAAACAATTGGCCTCCCAGAATAACTAACTTGGGAGTTACGTGTGGCCTCCTAGATGACCTAACTTAGGAGATTACATCCATTGCTTTCTCAGATAACGTAACGTGGGAAGTTATTCTAGCCATTTGGTGTTTGCTTCCAGATGACCTAACTTAGAATCCATCATACATTTTGCACTTGCTTCCCGATGACCTTACTTAGAAGCTATCACATTGCGGAGACACCTGTGGAGTGGGGGCAAGAGTGCCTTTCCTATACCACTCCTATATGGGTCAACTGTTTGATTGAAATTATTTGGATCCAAAACCACAAATGTTTGATCTGAGTTCGTCTACAACAGCTAGATCTTGAGGATGTAGTTAGAGATTGGAGAATAACACACTTTTCTCCCTACAATCTTCCTCTAGCAGTAAGATGCCCAAATACTCCAATTGATTATTCGTGTAGATGCCTTCGGGTCAGGAAGTGATCACTCCCTACCCCATCTTATCGTCATCATATGCATTCAAAACCATCAATCATCCAAAATTACAATCATCACTCTCATTTAGTACACTTCATCACGACATTATGCTTTTCACTACGTTGCATGGATCAACACGTTGATCCATGGTTTGACACGCTATATGGTTATTTCGACACACTTTTACTACCACATCTGCGTGTTATACTACAACATGGGCTTCTTCGATTTCTCTTAGGTACGCATCTCTATCTACTTTATGTTACCAAGATTTCGCTCACCAATATAAAGTGGGGGAAAATGTAGTCGAAAATCACGCACTTGCTATTATAATTATACTGCCAAATATGTTGTTTTATATATGGATCTTGCGTAAGAAAAGTATTCACTAATGACCCATCCCCTTGTCCTGTCGTCGGTTATTTGGTCGTCATCGTCATTTGTCTTGCACAATCGTCAATTGTTTACACATTTCTAGTCGTCTCCCAGGGAGTCTTAGGTGTCATTATTTTGTCATTTGTCATCTCTAGTATTTGACTAGGGCACCTAGGGTAGAACCGGGGTGCCCATAGGTGCCCTGGTCCTTATTTTAGGTGCCTTGGTCCCAAAAGCACTTGCGTCTAATTTAGAGTTTCGAGGTCGGTCTTTATAATTTTCCTCTCATTCCCTAGGCACTAATCGACATGTTAGGTCATTAGTGTCGAAATTTGAGCAAGAGATCCCTATATAAACACAACTATAGACACCAAATTTGGGTCACACTCCCCTAGTACCATTTAATTAATTAACGTAACATATTCACCTAACCATGAGCCCTTTACACCACATTTTTATTAATTTAATTACTTACAATTGAATTAATGTTCATCCTCACATTATTAATTAACTTAATTAATTTAATTAAGTTAATTTACAACTCACCTAGCCACATCACCTAGACACCTCATCCTAGACTTATTCCTAGCCTATTAGTTAACTAAAACAATTAGGTCTCTACTTATCTTAAACAATTGGACTCTTTCAAACCCTAAAATTAAAGTCCTATTCCTTCTCTACCCTCACTTGAGACCCACTGAAGTAGCAATCAAGATCACACCAAACATAATAAAGATCAGGTTATTTTTGGTAACTTTGACTAATTCACCCTAACCGATGCCGGTTTATCCTCAGCTGGCATCAGTCACCTAAACTGCCATCGGTTCCTTTATATATAATTTTAAAACTCTTTACATGGGTTGGTCATTTAGTTTTGGGAATTATATTGCAATCAAGTGTGAGTCTCAAAGCCATTCCTACATCCAAATGATGATGACACACCACTAGAGTGCAACACAAGCAACATGTTCTCTTCCAGCATTGGATTATCCACGGGAACACACAGCAGTGCAATGTCGCGACACTAAACCACCATCACCTCGCATATCAACCACCAACCACCTTCGTTCACAAGATCATTACAGCAACAAGTAACATGGTTTTCATCACATGTTCTTAATTTACTGTATATCTTTTACTTCTTTCAGTATTTCCATTTCTGCTATTACCCAAATATCTCCATCTTCCCATCAATCCACCTACCTAACCATTTCAAGTCTTTCTACCTTTCTTAACCTCTTCCTCTGCATTCCTAAGTCTTTTTAGCCATATTATGAGCCTAACCACACCTTCCTCATTCTTTGTGCAATCACAGAGGGGCTAAAAATCCATTTTTATTAATTTATCACCCATTGCCCCTACCGACGTCGGTTTACCTTACCGCCGTCAGTTTCATCCCTATACCGACATTGGTCAATTGATTGATCTTGGACTCGTGTTATTTTACACACTCAGATCAGCAAGCCTTCTATTCAACAAAAACCAACCTTGACCTCACGTAATCAGTCCGCAGACCTTTACAAAACCTCTGAAAAACCTACCCAGCCTGAACAAACCTTTGGTTTCATTAGACTTAGTGATACATTTCATATTTAATATTAAATATAGCATATTGTTTTGTATTGAGAAACCTAAATCATTGCATTACAATAAGACCTTTTTATTTCAATTTCCTATTTACGTTAAATTAAACAATGGATTAATAACCTCTTTAAGAAGCATCATGCTTCCTAGATCTAGCACATGTTAGGCAGTCCCACTACTATGCTATTTAATGCTCTTTTATGGTCTTGTCTTGTATTTAGCTTAGTCCTTCCTTAAAAAAGAGTTCTCTACGATAAACTTGGTAACGCAACAATGCGCACATTCTACCTTCCACCTTTGCTTCATAGGTATATTCCTCCCTAACCATTTACCTTCTATCTGTTTCATCCTAGATAACTTCAACTTATTTTTTATTTTGTATTGTATTAGTGAAAGACATACTCTTTCCTATTCATTATTGCTCTCATCGAATTTCATTGTGGATTTGCGTTTAAAATATTTGCATCTCATTTCTATATGCTACATTTTAGCTCATTTAAATTGTGGGTAACCTATATGCTGGAAGTCATGACCAACTGATAGTTGACAAATTGAATCGTAGCTCACATTTTACACACACTCTCTCTATTCCAAACCACTGAAAAAAATTACACATTTCTTAAACAACATCTTTCCCGGAAGAAGATGTCAATGATCACACAATCTAAGGAGTGACAATGGGCTCCGGCTGGTTTTCTATCTAGTCAACATATCGAGAAAGGGCCTCATCGACTCAAAGTATATATTGGGGACACCACACTAAATTTTACCTGAAACCAACCATAGTTTTCAGTTTCCGTAGGGCACCTTTGGTAACCAAAACTCTATTCTATTCACAATTCAATCCTAAATGGCATAAGCCACAACATAAAATCTACAACATAGGATTTCGTGTTTGTTAGCTTTTGCTTGATTTGTGTTTTGAGGTGTGAGTTCATTTTCTCCATTTTTCTCTACCTACATACTCCACAATCATAGTTGGTGTATTCTCGACTATTTTTGAGTGTGTTGGGATTAATCATTTCCATACTCAGCTTCTGAGTTGGTCCTTTTATTTGATCTAAATCACCAAAATTCACTTTTTCCATCTTTTCACATATTTCACAAGAATCTAGTCCAATGATCCAACAACTGCCATAGGTTTACCGATTACTACCGGTTCTCGGTTGAGTTGTTTTGGTAATTTTCCCAAATAGTGTTTCATTCACACCTATCACCTTATGTGACTTCCTTTGTCACTTTAATATAATTATGAGTCTTTGATATCACCTTCATAATCTAGTTTCACTTCATTTTCATCATTTATTACCAGATTTGCAAACCTTTCATTTCTCCCCAAAGAACCAAAGATCGGTCTAGCGACCGTGGCGCTTACCCTTTTATACCAACATTGTTTACCCAAATAGCGTCTATCTCTATGTTCTAATTTTTCAAATCAAAACAACAATCAAATCCCACCTTCTAGATCCATTTTTCTCCACTTTTCTATGTTTCTACATCATCAACAGAGCTCAAATCACCAGTTCTATTGTCAGTCACATGGTTTTGACTCATAGACAAGCCAACACTCTCGTGTTTCATGCTAGCCTACCAACTCTTCCACCTAGCCCATCACCCCCTTCCATCTCATCACCTATGAACCCCAATCAGTCTCTTACCATACCCACTAGTGATGAGGAGTTTACGAGACTCCTTGATTAAAACCCCACTCTGGAATATTACCTTTCTCATTCATCTACCTGCTATTCATGAGGGTAGCTTGCATATGACATGCCTGTGTCTATTCCTCCTACTCTTGCACCCACTTATGCATCAGCTACTACTAGCGTAGCCTTAACCTCTTCCACCTTACCACCTTTGGTTTCCCAACTTGACCCTACATCATCGATATCTTTTACATCTATCACACCTTTGACATTTGTAGCCCCTATGACGTCCACCATGCCTTCATCAACCACCCTTAGTATAGGTCTACTCTATGCCTCCACTTCTCATATACCTATTGCATCTCATCCACCACTAGTGTCGAAACCCATACTCCCTTCCAAAACCTTGTCCTCTCCATCCCATAGTCTCTTCCTCTGATTTCTATGAGAGTCTTTACGTCCACCCCACCTACCTACACCTATCACCAATAACCCCTATTTCATCTACCGCTTACCCAGGTACTTTCCCTCCACATCTATTCCATCTTATGTTCCTTCATCATAATTTTCGTACTCAACACCACCACATACTGGAGTGCCATCCACTCATACCCATCTTATCTCCCTCCTTATATTGCAGGGGTGATCCTCCATCAAAACCCATAAATGATCTTATCAAAATGATGATGGACAAGATGCAAACATCAAAAACATCTGTCTCTGACTCACGTAACTCTCAAACATATGATGATATTTTACAATGAGCCCATTCACCCATCCATTGATTCATCCATTCCGATTCTGAATTGGGAAATGCCTAATTTCAACCGATTGCAATAGAAAGACCCACAAAACACTTGCATGGTCTTTTAAACATGTGTGTTATCTCATCACTCACGATGACACTTTACTCTTGCGGACATTTCCAATGTCCTCGATGGGACCGAATTTAAATTGGTATAGTGCTCTACCCAGGCACTCCATATTTTCATTTAATCAGGTAGCTCAGGCTTTTCTAGACCACTTTTCTATCAACATTTTCAAGAAGGTCACCATGACCAAATTATACGTGACACACCAATATGAAGATGAATCTATCATAGATTTTGTCACTTGTTGGCAGAGCCTGATCAATCAACTCACATTCCAATTACCTCAAACAAAGTTGATAGATTTTTTCACCAAATCTTGTGCTAGAAACATCTTGCCAAATCTCCAAGTTCAAACCTTCCACATTTAACAAGGCATTCACCATGGCCTGAAACTTGAAATCCATGCCATTGAAGAGAAGAAGATACAATTACGTAATAAGAACATTGCATTTAAATCAAATGATACCTCTTCTTCTTCCAAACCATAAAATAATTATTCTAAAACAAAAGGATCTACCAATGCATGTAGTTTTGAAAGTTTCCCATCTCATCCATCCAACCAATCAAAACCTTCTTCCAACCTTTCTCTTGTTCAGGCTTTTCAGTTCAAGCGAGAGCAATGAAAATATACTCCCATAGAGAACCCTACTCTTCAGTTTTAGAAAAACTTCTAAAATCCAGAGAAATCACTCTTCCACCCATCAAACCACATACTTGGTTTTGACCTTCTTGTCATGTGCCTATATGGTACAAAGAAAATGATTACTGCAACTATCATCACGTTAGAGGTCATAACAATGGTAATTGTATAACTTTCAAAAACATCATCCAAGAAATGTTAGATAATGGAGATCTCATCTTGATAACCCTAATGCACCGCTAATTAGAACCTTCACATCTTTAAGAAGCTTTTCCCAAATCACACCCCATCATCTAACCAAACCGAGAAACTTTGACCAATGACAATAACGTTCGTGAGGTTCATGCCATTTTCGACATCATACCATCCTTTTACTCAATTTCCTCCCATTCCATCTATCGAGGAGATTCTTGCATGATCCTTAATCCAAGTAGGGACCTATTTCATCTGCTCCTCTACCCACAGAGGAGTCTCCTTATCTTCTCCTCCACCCATGGAGGAGTCCACCATATATGCCGATGTAGTTTCCCCACTCACCTCTCAACTTGACAAACAACCCATAGTACTTACTCTTCTACCCATGGAGAGTCATGCTTACCTTCTTCTTCACCAAAAGAAGAACCTACCTCATCTACTTGCCTTCTCCCCTACCCATAGGGGATCCATTAGTAGTGTCCCTTCCTATTGGTGACAATTCTCCACTAGCTTTCAAGGATCCTGTTGATATGCTCTCATCTCTTCTACCCACAAAGTCTAAAGCCAACCATTTCCCTGTCTCACAGAAATTCTTTACAGGGATTACTACCAAATCAACATCATCCTCCCTACATCAATGCCATTCTCACATTTGGCCAACCACTTGGATTATGTTGACAATTCCATGCTTTGGGGATGCCTTTGACTTCCTGTCTCAACTCAAATGTAGATGTTGTCCATTGCCGACACTTCCATGATCTATCCAAAGGTGTTTCAGATAAACCAAACCCACCATGCCCATGCTAGTTGTAGCTACCCCTTCTTCATCACCCTCACCCACACCTAAACCTTTACCATCAAACAAACTTTTTCCTATGCCTAAAACCCTACCTACACCTATATCTTCCTCACGTCCAAACCCATTACCACATTGGGAGTCATGCCGACATCAAGCCTAGTCCATCCTCTTGTCAAACTAGATTTAGCCACATCCTCACAAGTCATCACAAAGACTATTCCCCACCTAAGAGGAAGACCCAACCTCTTAGGCCACATACACCAGCTTTTCCCCACTACCCCTCTATCACCTTCACCACTTCCATCTATCCTAGGTCCCCACCCATCAACCTTGGTCAAGTAGCCTCCTACCCAAGGTAAACCAAAAACAACAGCCCACCTCCTCATCACGATCCTCTATTCCACCCAAATTACCTACACAACCTATGCCTTCACCATTACCTACATCCTTTCTACCTCCTATACCTACACCACTTCTTGTATCCTCATCATTACCCATGCCATTCCCTTCTCCTCAACCAGTCCCTTCCACATTTCCTCTTACCACCACCTTCACCACACCTCCATTATCACCTTGGCTAACCCATCCCCTTCCACCATCTACTTCCCTTCTACATCACACACTCCTTCTTCACCTTTACCCAAGAAGGTGTAACCCAAGCCCAAAACCCCACTACCTTCCAAAGAGGTAGTTAAACCTACACCACCTCTAACAACTAGTTCACTGCTACACCTTTACCCAAGAAGGTGCAACCCAAACCCAAAACTGTACTATCTACCAAACAAGTAGTCAAACTTACTCAACCTCCGATTCCACCTCCAATGATGCCTCTCCCACCAAATTCACCCACACTTCCATCCAGACCCACACTTACTTCACATTGTGATCCATTGGTAGGTCTTACGCCAACATCTTAGCTAACCTTTTGAAACCTCTTTCATCACATTGCCACCACTTAGACCTTACAACCCACTCAAACCTAAACTAGAAGGGTTTGATGATACCAAAATTTGTGCTTACCATCATGTGTTAGGGCATGATGTGGAAAACTATAAGGCTCTTAAGACTATTCTTCTCCAACTATGTCCTCTCAAGAAAACTTTGACGATGATGATCTTTTAGATGAGGACCCTATTCCACCTACACCTATCACCACACAGACCTCATCCCATACCTATTCAATGACCTCCATCTCCACCTCCACAACCCTTTTATCCTCCTCCAAAATTTGAGATCAATATGGTCCGCATCAAAGAGCTAGCCAAACCTCCACCAAAATGCCAATGTACCGCATTGCTTTCACAAAACCATTATATTCCCTCACCATATTTTTTCCCATCCTATCACTACACCTTTCACAACTCACCTTCTCCTTCACCACAGATCAATATGGTTCAAGTTTCCACTCGATCCTAAGGAAAAAAGGAAAGGAGAAAACAACCATCTCATCCACTACTCCTTTACCCAACATTCCATCTACACCTACACCCAAAATCACCATCTGTGGACCCACATACCCTATTTCTGATGGGGTTTCCCATCATCAATACTTGCTTAAACAATTACACCAGTCTCCTCTCAAAATGTCTTTGTATGACCTCATCCAAACCTTTGAGTCTCATTATTAAGCCCTCATTGAGGTCCTGCAATCTATTGAGGTTCTACCTAATGACCCTATGCCTATTGCATCCATTATCACTCCTCACCATGTTGCCTCTCTCACCACTTCACCCCCTTCCTCTTCTCCTACTACCACTCATCAAGTAGCCACTCTCAGTTTCTCTGATGAAGAGATTGTCCCTCTCTAATCAGATGATCCTGACCCCACCCTATTCATTTCCATCTACATTGATAATATACATGTTCGACATGTTATGATCGATGGAGGTGCTAGTATCAACATCATTTCCTCCCATGCATATCAACCAAATGTGCATCCCTTCCAATTACATGCATAATAACCCAATTATGTTGTGTTCATTTAATGATGCCATGACTTCCACCCTTAACACCATCATTCTCCACATTTGCACATGGGCCCCCATGCCATTTCTTGAATTATTCTATGTCTTAGAGGGGGAATTCCAGTACAACTTGCTTTGGCCAACCTTGGATTCACGCCATGGGTTGTGTTCCTTCAACCTTACACCATTGTTTAAAATTTGAACATGAAGGACACAACTACACCATCCCAACCGATCCTTCACCATTTAAAACCTATAACATGCTCTACCAACCTAATGATGTCCTTATCCTAGTTAAGGCATCTACCACCACTGTTTCTTCTTCAACTATCCCATCTACCACCGTTGACGCCTCTTCTTCAGCCACTACCTCATCCACCACTTCTTCTACTACATCTTCCACAACTAACTCCTCTATTCCCACTACTACCATAACTTCTACAGCTGACCCATCAGCCAACCCATCTACTTCTCAAACATCCAATGCTTCTTCTTCTCAACCTCTAGTGATTCATCCATTCCCACTACCCACATACCAACTATTGATCCCTTAGAAGGTGTTTTTCAATGCCTCACTCTTGGGGGAGTACCACCTTTATAACATTGACACATTCCTTACTCCTCAAGAGTATGGTAACCTTCACCAACATCCCCACTATGATCACCACGTAGGAAAGTTTTCCCCTATGGTCCTCCCCACCTTCACACCAACTTAACGTATGGGGGACTTGATGCTTCTACCTACTCACCTAGCCACCTTCCCAAACTCACCATTTTCCTCCAACCTTCAATCTCTCACCAACCACCGCTTCACCCACACCTTCCTCCATCATTTGCACTTGGAAGGGATTTGGATTTGGTTTCTATGAACAAGGCCACATACTATTCATTCCTTACACCACTCATAAAGCATAAAGACCATAGTGGTATTGGATTTTCTGAACCACCTTCCAAGAAGGCCCGAGTCGAACTCATTGAGGATGATAAACCTTCCCCACCCCATTCACCTACCTCACCACCTTCACCTACAGAGTCTATGGATCCAAATCCATTCCTCCTAACTTTTTTTTTTCATGAACACCATTTCCTTTGGGACCTCTAACTTATCAACGCGATGGCGAGGCTCCCTCTTCTCTTCCCTTCTTATATCTTGACATGATCGATGATGATACACCTTCTATTAACATCATTCAATGTCAGGATGATGAGTCTATTCTCACCTACCTTGGTGTGGAAGATTCTTATATTCACCGGTCATTACCTTCTGAGATGCAAACCATGTTGAATGAATCACCATCAAAATCAACATTCACACTCAGATGACCCACATTCTAAAAATAGGCCAATCTTTAGATGTTTCTTTGAACAAGAAGCTTTCACTTCTTTCCTCTGGGATCATAGTAACACTTTTTTTCTTGGTCCTACACCGATATGCCTAGTATTGACCCAAACATTGTGGTCCACAATATCATAACCATTCTGATGCCAAACCCATGAAACAAAAGCTATGAAAAATGCATCCTCGCATTTCCCTTCTTGTCAAAGAAGAACTCCAATGCCTCCTTTTGTTTCCTTCATTCTACCCATTGATTATCCCCAATGGATCTCTAACATTGTTCTATCACAAAAAGTGACAGGGGGACTCCACATTTGCATGGATTTCCATGACCTTAACTGGCTTTCCCAAAGATGACTTTCCTCTACCTAGTATTGACCAACTAGTTGATCTCACCACCAGCCATGAGATGCTATCACTCATGGATGGTTTCTCAAGTTATAACCAAATATTACTCACCCTAGAAGATCAACACAAAACCACCTTCATCACTCCTTGGGGACCTTCTACTATCATGTCATGCCCTTTGGCCTTAAAAATGTTGGTGCTACATATCGCGGGCTATGACTTATATCTTTCATGACATCATGCATAACATATTGGAAGATTATGTCGATGATATTCTTTCCAAATCCAAACATCGGGCCAACACCTTACAGTCCTTAAGGTTTCTTTGACCATCTCATCAAATACTACGTTTTCCTTTCAACCTAAGAAGTGTGTCTTCATTGTTCTCTCTGGAAAGCTCCTTGGTTTTATCATTTCTTTGTGTGGCATTGAAGTTTATCCTACTAAAATCAAGGCTATTCTCAAGATGCCTCCACCTACTAACCTTCATCAACTTTGTAGTTTGTAAGGCAAGTTGCAATCTATTCATCACTTTATTTCTCAGCTTTCTAACCACTACCATCCATTTCATCATCTTCTCAAAAAGGATGTCTCCTTCAAATGGGATGATGAATGCCACAAAGCCTTTGATGCCTTAAAAAATACCTCCTCCAACCACCTATGCTCATTCCACCTAAGGATGACCAACCATTTTACCTTTACATTTCTACCACTGATCATTCCCTGGGTGCCATGCTTGCTCATCGCGATGAGAAACACATGGGAGAAAGTGGTTTATTATATAAGTCATACACTTTTAGACTACAAGACTAGATATACTCACACCAAAAATTTTTTCCTAGCCTTAGTCTTTGTCACCACTAAACTTCACCATTACCTACTCAACCACAAAACCTTCATTGTCACCAATATTGACCCCTTACATTACATGTACGCTAAGCCTTACCAACATCAATGTGTTGCACATTGGCTCATGCTTCTTGTAGACCTAGATCTTGAATTCATCCATCAAAATTGTCAAAGGAAAAACCATTGTTGACCAACTCATGAGATGCACCTCTCTCTAGAAACCAATCTTCTAACTTTGACTTCCCTGATGAATCCATTGCTACCCTCTCCTTGGATGATACCATTTACTAGATGACCTTATTCTTCGATGGTTCCAAATGTCAGCATGGGGGTGGTGTAGGAGTTATCCTCATTCCTCTTGATGGTGAGCCTATGCCATTATCTTTCAAACTAGATTTTGATTATACTAACAACATCACCAAATATGAAGCACTCATGTTAGGTCTTCAAACCACCATAGCCTTAGATGTTAAATCAATTAATATCTTTGGTGACTCTCAACTAGTTGTGAACCAAGTCAATGGTATATACCAGTGTTGTAATGAGATACTTCAAAAGTATAAACATCATGTTGACATGCTTTTGACTACCTTTGACCATTATGAACTTCAAACCACCCCATGTTCCACTAACAAATTTGTGGACACCATGGCTTGTCTCACTTCTCAAATACCCACTTCACCCTCGACTCAAAAATATTTTTCATAGTACAAAGGTTGTAATCACCTTCTTATCTATTCTGAGACGTTAAATTTGTAGGAAACATTGAAACTGACCCACGTGACCTTTGGTATAAGTAGTTTTTGACTACCTTTCCCTTTCAATTTCTACCTCCAGATCTTACTCACAATGGACAATGAGCCTTCCTCAAAAGTGTCTCTCACTATGTCATCATGGGTGGTCTTCTCTATAAATGTGGCTTTGATGGTATCCTCTTACGATGCCTTACAAGTTTTGAAATCCCATACACCATCAAGGAAGTTCACGATGGGATTTGTGGAGGTCATTTCAGTGGCTTCATTGTCACTAAGTGCATCCTTCACCTCAGCTATTACTAGCCAACCTTAAACCAAGACTGTTGTGACTATGTCAAATGTTGTGTGAAATGTCAACAACATGCTAATCTTCATCACACCCCTAGTCATGCCTTACAGTCACATGAGACCTTTGGCCTTTCTCTCAATGGGGTTTGGATCTTGTCGAGAGATTAACCCTCATTCTTCCCAACATCATCAATGGATTATTACCACTACTACGAATATTACACTAAATGGGTGGAAGCCATACCTCTCATTTCTACAAAATATGAGAAAATATGTGAATTCATCAACCATCACATCATTTTTCACTTTGGTGTTCCTCACCGCCTCATCACTAATAATGGAAAAAATTCAAAAAAAAAACCCTACGGAAACTCTATGATGCCTTTGACATTCAACTCAGTTTTTCTTCACCTTATTATCCTCAAAAAATGGCCAAGCTGAATCAATAAAAAACCCTAAAAAAATTCTTATGAAAGTGGTTGATGATACTGGTAAGGATTGGCACACACACATTCCTTTTTCCTTATGGGCTTATCACACTAGTATTCACACCTCAACTATGCCACACCTTTCTCTTTGGTCTACGGTATAGAGGTTGTCTTTGCCTCTCAAAGTCCAAATTCCATCTCTTTGTATCTCACTCAAAGATATGCTCAATGATGATGATTTTCACCAAGACCATTTGGCACAACTTGAGTTATTAGATGAACATCTAAATGCTCTCTCATCACCTTCAAATCTACCAAAAATGTATCAAATGTGCCTATGATAAATGTGTCCAAGAATGAACCTTCAAGGTTGGTGACCTCATCCTAAAGGAAAATCAACATGTAACAAAAAAGTGAGAAAAGTAAATGGGGCAAGTTTTCTCTAATTGGCTTGGACCCTATATCATTACTCATGCCTATGGATCAGGTGCTTATCGTTTATCTTCCTCAAGGTAAACCCAAACCTAAGCCCCTCAATGCCTTGCATCTTTGACCATTCTATTGTTGAATCAAGTCCTATATCACCTTTTTTCTATTAAATGCTCATCCCTTGAGCAACCTTCACCTTCCACTTACCTATTTTAAGGATCAATGACTAAACAAGAATCATGTGATTATCCATCACCTTTCAGCCTTATCTTCAATATGAGTACCATGACTCTACTCATGGCATGATTCTCATGGATACTTTTCATCCTTTTTAGGATGGAATCCCATGGTCATTCATCACTTAAAACCTTTATTTTATAGCTAACCTCTACGTGTTATGGTTTTCCTTCATAAAAGAAGCCTATACTCCTTTATAGTCTTGTTCATGACCTAAAAGTCCAAAAAAAAAAAGTTCAAAAGTAATATATGGGATTTTCAAATTCAACTCCTTGAGTCAAAATTCTAGAAAATAGATGACTCCCTCAAAAGGACATCTATCTTTCTATCTTGCTTGCTATAAATAGACTTGCTCCTCAAAGGACAACTATAAAAGCTAGCCATATTATACATAGTCTATCCAAAAAAGAAGACTATTTCTACAAAATAAAAATAAAATATTCTGAAGCTTCCCATCGATCAACTTCACAAAGACCTCAAGGAGTCATTCTATTTATCCCACATAGACTTCCCACATCGATCAATCTATCAAAAAAAAAAGTAAAAAAAAATACAAAAATCAAGAGAAGTACAAATTTTTCATCATGGACTTGCCTATTTTGGTTTTGGGTATCTTGCAGAAGAGGCATGTTGTCTCACAACAAGGTTACACTAAAAACCCATTTCACCTCATCTTCCTTTTTCTTTCTTATCTTCTACCTACTCAAGGGACATGCCACAAATGTGACATTTCATGATCATGTAACTTCCTTCACCCTTAGAATAATCAATCATGCACTGCCTTTAGGGGTTTAAGTTCATCAACCCATCCTCGGTATGCTCATTATGGTCCTTTCCACTTCTGGAGCATTCCACCTCTTTTACCATTCATCTCTTTTCTTACTTATTGATTCTGCTATGCAAGACTAGACCTTTGACACCTACATTCTGGGATTTCTTCTCCTTCAACCATGCCTATTCAACCTAAACTCAACCATGCCTAAAACAACCTACACTCAACCATGCCTCAATGACCTAGACTCAATCATGCCTAAAACCTACCACCCATTCATCTACCCCATCATATTCTTCCCTAGCTTATGGGAGAACTACATTGGCCTGAGGCCCCTTTTCACTTGGGGCTATGTAGGAAACACTCCTAGGGCATGGGGCCCTTGGAGGTTAGCTTCGACCACTTTTACCCCTAACCATTTTTCCCCTTTACATTCACATTCTAACCTAGTTAGTTTCCATTTACACAATAACTTGGAGATTAATATATCACAAAATCATACATTGTTTCATCATACCTACCATTTTATAACCTCAACCATATCATACATCAATCATTTAACATTTCCATGATATCAATTACTTGGAAATTTAAACACAACATACTTACAACACATCATTTCCATAAAATCAGTAACTTGGAAATTTTCAAACTCCATCATGCCTACACCTAGACTCATCATGCCTACCATAACTCAACCATGCCTAACTCTATGCACTATACACTACTGACTAACATGCCTATGACCTAACTCAACCATGCCTAAATGACCTAGACTCAACCATGCCTAACTAACTCACCTATTTAACTCATAATTCCATAATAATAATAATAACAATGAAAATGAAAACCAATACATCATCAATCCAATAATCATCATCAACTATATAAAAGGGAGTGTTTGTGTATCAATACATATATACACAGGGATAAATAATCAAAGTATCTCAAAAAATCTCATCTACAATCTCACAATCTTTGGCATATGTAGGTGGTATATATATCAAAATCAAAATACAATGCCACATCTCATAAATATCTCATCCCCATCTGAGGCCCTCCTCTCCACTCTCACTTGTCTCCTCCTCTCTCCCTTGTCAACCACCCCTACCAACATCTCTCCACCCTCACCTGTACCCTCTACTGGTCTCTGTCTTCCCCACCATCTCCTCCTCCTTTCCCTCATCTAGGGCCTAGCCTATGAGAGCTGTAACCTCACCCTACTGACCTATCTCTGGGGCCACCCCCTGTGCTACCTAAGTTGTGAGTCTCTAGACTGGTCCTCTCACTCAAGGCTTCTGCTGGGCCCTATGCTTAGCATATGATGGAACATCAATACCCAATGTGGTCAATTGATCCTATAATAATGAGCCTCATTCAGGGCATCCCTAAACCTAGCCATAGATATAGTCTAGGGTGGCACCATCGCCTAGCTCCAACTTGTGAACCCTTCCCCAACAATAGTGGCCCCTGTCCTCCTGCCTATACTAAGGGACCCTATCCCGTGTTGGTGCCTATAAAATGAGACCTATCTCTAGTGCTTGTGTTGTTGGTACTGTGTGTTACTCTAGGCTTCTAAGGTCACAACCTCGTGCCTCGAGCTGGCTTTTAATGACTGACCCTAAAAACTAGTGACTTGTGCTGTAGAGCAGCTACCTACCTGCTCCATCCCCTACGGGAGCTTGTGCAGAGAACCTATGCATGTGCTGTGCTAGTGGCTGCTCCACTTGATGACCCTATAAAGTAAAGTAGTCACCTTCCCTGTCAAGGTGGCCACCTAGGCATGTGTTGTCAACTGTACACCTAGAGTCACATCACACCTGTACCTAGTGCATCTCTCTCTCACACCATCATCACCATGGCTAAATCTAGCTACTTGGCTGGTCATGGCGGTGCTACCTATAACTCTACTACCCACCACTATCTATATGCCACAATGGTCCCTGCATCATCTAACCTGATTTCAATCGGTACCTCCTCTTTCCTATGAGATCTATAGGATGGGGTGGAGACAATGGTCTCTCTACATCATCTCTGTGTACTATGGGAATGGTGGTGGCACATCCTGATGTAGTCCAAACTAGCATCGAAATCTATCCACTTGGAATCATCTCATGTCATCTGACACACCTACCCTATATATCCACCTCAATAGTAGTTGTAACCCCTATAACTCCCGGGCCATCCCTCTATATGTAGGAAAACCAACATAGGGTCTCCAAACTATGTCCATGGCATACAAACCCTCCAATTGATCATCTAATAATAACACATCATGTGTTGCCTCCTCCACTCATGGATGACCACCTACCACCCATCTCTCGTATCCAACCCTCTAACCACCATGATGCCAATATGCTATCGAAATTCCCCATGGGTGCACACAATCACTATGTGCTCATATGCCCAGTAGTGTAGTAGGAATGTACAACAGATGTCATACCATCACATCCTCTATAGGCCCAAAGCTCCTATATATATGTGCTAGATATGTAGGTGCCCATGTAAAAAAAACCCGATCCTCAATCATATCTCATAGAACTCCCATCAATCCCCTAGGAAATCAACCACCCTCTAAGTCGGGGAGTGCATAACATCCCACTACTACCATCATCAGTACTACTAACCGAGTCTCCTGTGGGTGTGCAACATACAAAGCCCCATATACAAGACTTGGCATTGTGCTTAGTCAGTCACTCACCATCTCCCCAAATATATAATCATCACCTCAAAATCCTCATCTGCTTGACACTAATAAATGATGCTCCCCAATAATCGGTAAATCATAAATCTATATACATCCTCCAACATGATCATCATCTCATCATGGTGGGTAGATGGAATGTGTTGGTCACTTGCATCCCATCTATCGATGAGAGTGACCATAAGACTATGATCCCATCGATCCTCCCTGTACCACCTGATCCCAACCAATCCAACCTCTCACATATGAGTCCACTCATCCTCATGATGTTGGGTCACATCACCCCCAATAATGGTGGGACCCTATCCACATCATCAATTGATGTCATGCTTGCATCCATGAAACTCAAACAATGTCAAGTACTTACCTACTTTACTCATTTCTTCACCCCTACCTACCCCCCCACCCCACACCCACATTACTCTACCTACCTATCTATTTCCTAACTATTTCACTAACCTATCATCCATTTTATCTAGCCTACACAAGTCCCCATGTTCTATTTCATCACTTTCTCTCCTTCGATATTTGACCTAACCCATACCCACCTATTTCTAGCTATATATATCTTCAACCCACCTACTTCAATTCTACTCTGCCTCCCATTTCTCTAACAATACTTACCTCTCTATCTTATAAGTTCATCTTTCCCCATAACTTAACCTTTTATAAACTAGGTCACTTTTCATAGTGACTAGCATCAATCATGTCGACACACCGGTCACTCTAACTGGTACTAATCACCTATCTCAACCACCACCACCATGCCGGTATGCCAAATGGATGTTGGCGATTGATGCCTAATTAACGTATCAGCGTCTCTGGTTTGGCCCTAAGGTCAAACCCCATGCCCCAAATTTTGAAAAAATTGAAAAAACAACCTAAAATCTACCCCAATCCCACCTAAACCCCACCCCAATTCCTTTACTCACCTAATTAATCTACATTGCACCCTCCCAGTACCCAATTTCATTCATTTTTAACCTCATTTCAAATTTTCAATTTCCCACCCCATTTTTCATTTTACCACAAATTTCAATTAAAATACACAGTATGGATTGATTCCTACCTCAACACATTGCCTCCTCCTCACTGGCACCTCCGGTCTCTGAACTAGTGGACCTCCAGCACCTCCTCTACTACAACCATGCCTCCAATCAAAATCTCGGTCCTCTTAGCCAATCAAATCACTTTGAATGATCTCATGGACCCATCTACCTAGCTCCTCTAGCCACTCAGATACCTCCAACTCATCCTAGTACAACACCTCATCCTTTTCTCCATGGAAAATGCTAAAAATCTTTTCTCTGTCATTTTCTATATAGTGGAAAAGGTTAAAATGAATCCGTAACATACATATTTTTACTTTTTACCCAACCCCCGACTTTGACGACGTGTTTTTCTTGACCATATCGGTCATGTGCCCTACTATATACATGCCATGGTTAGGTTACTCTTGACCGACATCGGTTTTCCCTAACCGGTATCGGTTAGCCTGTTTGAGTCCCTTACACCTATTTATCTCCACATTCAATTTCCCAAAACCCTTTTCACCTTACCCAAGTTTGAACCTAGCCTTACCACTCAACCTAATGACCTTATTACCTACAACCCAACCTCACAATCAGTTGGGGCATGTTTTCACCCCTAACATGGCCTTACCTATAGCCTTTCCTAAATCACCCAACCCAACCTCACCCATTGTGACACTCAAATTCACTTACTAGCTATACCTTGCGATGATGTTACTACTTGTGTTGTTCAACCTAATGACCTTACCTTGCCTAATGTCATGTTGTTTATCCCGACCTAACCTTTGGTGCCCTGAACAAACCTATTTCCCATTCCTGCACCTTTCTTAGTTGTGTTTCAGACCATATCCTATACCTTGGATACCTGAACCACTTCAACCTTGTTTGGATAAACCTATCGACCTTTGATGAAGTAGAGTTTGCAAGCTCTTCAACCTGGTACCATATCACATTCTATACATGTGTGTGTGTTAGACTGCCACTACCTATTACCCAAACCAAACTCACCCTTACCTAAAACCCACCTACCCTTGTTTTCATCACTTACACATTTATCAAACCACTCACTAACTCCATCTATTACCTCATCAGATCTTGGTTTGAGGGGATCACCTCCACCCATACTTGGGGCAACCTAATATTCACTCATACTTGAGACAATGAATTCCTATTTTTGTTAGCGTCACTTATCAATACAAGCTACACGACAAAAAAGGGAAAATGTAGACACCAAATTTGGGTCACACTCCCCTTAGTCCCTTTAATTAATTAATGTAACGTATTCACCTAACCATGACCCCTTACCCCACATTCATATTAATTTAATTACTTACAATTGAATTAATGTTCATCCTCACATTATTAATTAACTTAATTACTTTAATTAAGTTAATTTACACCTCACCTAGCCACATCACCTAGACACCTCACCATGGACTTATTCCTAGCCTATTAATTAACTAAGATTGAGTCTCTACTTATCTTAAACAATTAGGACTCTTTCAAACCCTAAAATTAAAGTCCTATTCCTTCTCCAACAACACTCCCACTTATCTAAGCACTAACCCTCACTTGAGACCCAGATTAGCAATCAAGATCATGCCAAACATAGTAAAGATCAGGCTATTTTTGGTAACTTTGACTAATTCACCCTAACCAATGTCTCGGTTTATCCTCGGCCAACGTCGGTCACCTAAACCACCATCGGTTCCTTTATATACAATTTTACAACTCTTTACATGGGTTGGTCATTTAGTTTTGGGAATTATATTGCAATCAAGTGTGAGTCTCAAAGCCATTCCTTGCATCAAAATGATGATGACACACCACCAAAGTGTGCAACACAAGTAACAAGTTCTCTTCTAGAGTGTTGGAGTATCCACAAGAACACATAGGTTACACTGTCGTGGCACTAAACCAACCATCACCTCACCTATCAACCACCAACCACCTTCATTCATGAGATCTTCATAGAAATAAGTAAGTAACGTGGTTTTCATCATCTATGCTTACTTTACGTAGATATTTTACTTCTTTTAGTATTTCCATTTCTTCTATTACTGGATATCTCCATCTTCCCACCAATCCACCTACCCAACCATTTCAAGTCTTTCCACCTTTCTTAACCTCTTCCTCTCGCATTCTTGAGTCTTCTTAGCCATATTACGAGCCTAACCACACCTTCCTCACTCTCTGTGTAATCATAGAGGGGCTAAAAAGCCATTTTTATTAATTTATCACCCATTTTCCTACCGACGTTGGTTTACCTTATTACATTGTCGATTTCATCCCTATACGGCATCGGTCACCTGACCGATACTAGTCTCTATGTTATTTTACACCCTTAGACCAACAAGCCTTCTATTCAACCAAAACCAACCCAGACCTCACCTAATCAGTCCCAGACCTTTACCAAACCTCTGAAAAACCTACCCAATCCAAAAACCTTTGGTTTCATTAGATTTAGTGATACATTTCATATTTAACATTAAATCTAGCATATTGTTTTGTATTGAGAAACCTAAATCATTGCATTACAATAGGACCTTTTTATTTCAGTTTCCTATTTATGTTAAATTAAACAGTGGATTGACAACCTCTCTAGGAAGCATCATGCTTCTTGGATCTAGCATACGCTAGGTAGTCCACTATAATATGCTATTTTTGTGGTCTTGTTTTGTATTTATAGTAGTCATTCCCAGACAAAAAGGAGTTCTCTATGATCAACTTGGATAACATCAACAACATGTGCAAGGAAAATCTGACCCATTCAAGATCTAGTGAAACTTCTAGATTCAGGTCTTGAGCTATTTTGCAAACCAGAGTGGCCATACTATAGACTAGGGCACCCATAGGTGCCTTGATCCTCTTCCAGGTGCCCCAGTCACAAAGATTCATTTACTACAATTTCCTAGGTTGTACCATCATAATCTACTTCATTCACATATCATCATGTTTAGTCCCAAATCAAAATGAAATCAGTCATTTTGAGGTTAATATCTTATCCATCCTATTTCAATTATTTCATTTCATTTGAATATTAAATAAAATTACTTAGCATTTGTATTTCAATTCATATCAGTTATTAAATTTGCTGCACTTACTTAGATTAACTCAAATAGATAGAATAAATTTCATATTTTAGTTAATCAACACCCCGCATATCCTTCAAGCCATCTTTGATTCTTAAAATGAATGAATCTTCATACTCAAACTTAAGTTATGCCTCAAAACACCAACTTTAGCTCAACCAATCATAACAAATTGTCTACTTGCTTTCAAATACTTTACCAACATTTTTGATAGTCATCACTACAAACATGTTACACAACTCCATGACTATAGCATCAACACATTTTCATTACATCCATTCAAGCTCCCCTTACTATATGCTTCTTCTGATTGATGAATTCCTCTAAGAATATTAGTAGAGACATCCTAACCATGGGGCATTGAGCATGGAAAAATGAATAAGTCCCATAACAGAGGTTAGCACATGTGGAATACGTTGTAGAAGAAAGGCGCATGAGGAAGTGCAAACGAGGATGACATGGTTTGCGTGTGGACAGGACAAGGTGGTGTGAAAAAATTAACACTTAGCCAATTTTGGAATGAAGAGCTAAAGATAGACATGGAGTGCAGAGCATGTCTTCTAGAAGACTTGAAGAACACACAAAGGCTATTTTGGGAAGATACAAAGATCAATCGACATGCATGGCTCCAAGCTAATAATAGGATCTAAACTGAGAGATAACTGAAGTAGATCTATTGTTAGAAAGCTTGCATGCTTTTTGTACTTATCTTATAGTGGCGCATGGCTATTATTAGCATGTAGCCTATTTTTGAAAGGTGCATGGGTGGTGAAGGGAAAGTCCCCACCCCTATAAATATGTATTGATTTGCATGGTTTAGGGGATCACTTTTTAATAGAGTTATTCTACTGGATTATGTGTGTGCATGACTCATGGTGACATTGTTATGTATGTAAGAAGATTTTGTGTTTTACAATAATTAATATAATGGATCTTTGTGGCTGGATATTGATTGTAGACACATCTGTTACTAGTTCATGTATGGTAAAGTTAATCTTGGTTCTTGTTTGAGTATTCATGCTTAATGGTTAAAGATCTAGATCTGGTTTATGTTATGCAATATACTTAATTATCTGATTATGGATTTGGATTATATGTACAATCATGTTAACTTCTAGAACAAGATGACATAAAGAGGAACCTAACACCCTTGCGCACTTCGAGTGAGAACTTAATTAAGACTGAGTGATGTGCCAACGTGCCTTTGGCTGTTGGTGGTACAATCTAGGATACATGGGGATTTAAAAAAACAACTTTAGGACATTTCAATACCTCCTTGACACTTGTGGTTTGACTACTTCATCATTCTTCTAATAAAGAACATGTGAGCATTATTGACTTACTCTAACATCTATCTTATGCTTAGTTAGATTGCCTTGATTCACTCTCGGTTCCCGATTTAATATAAATGGAATTAAATCTTATTGTAGAGTAACTACTATAATGAATGATGTACAAATGCTAATATATAATGAAGACATAAGTAAACAAACATATAAATGTGAAACCCTAAGTAAGAGAGTGAGACAAAGAGACTTATTTGATTCATGAGCAATCTGAAAGTGATCTGGGTAGGTGAATAGATGAAATAGACTAAGGAGAGTGTTGTCAATGCTCCTGGAGGTTCTAGACTCTGAAACTACACATAACAAAAGTGTCCGGGAGAGGAAAGGAATGCTTGGTGTTGGTGTCTAGATCTGGGTGCTAGTGTTCGTAGATGTTGTGGATTTGGTTCTTTTAGCAAAGTGGATGATGTTCACTCTCCTTTTCTACAGTGTCATTCTAGATGTTGTCGATCTGTAAATGTACCTATAACCTACAAGAAAGAAGTTCACTTGCACATACCCATAAACCACATCAAACATAAAAAGGAAAATGTAGAATGGGGAGTTAGATTGACTCACAAATACACTAAAGAGTGAACTCATGACCGAGCACACTGTACTATATCTCGGACTCCATGTAGTTCTATGTGAGAGTGTGTGTAATGATGCCCTTGTGCAATTTTCACAAATGATATCTCGCTAAATCTAGAATGTAGTAAATGTATAAAATGCATGCGATGAAATAGATTAAACTTTGTCTTTGTAGACACAAAATGATGCACTTAAAGGTATTATTTATCCTGGTTTCATATTACTATTTATAAGGTTATTGAGTGAGGAAAGTACTAATTAACCCCCATATTTTGGCCATCTTGTTTTATTTTATTTTGTCATTACTGAACTTTTACATCCATATGCCAAGCCAATCTATCGTGCCACATTATTTTAGGCTTGATTGGGGTGTCGAGATTAATCTTGGGGCACCTATGGGACCCTAGTCCCATTAGGGGTGTCTTGACCCTTTTTGCACTTTCCCGCCACTTTTTGGGCTATTTCTAGCCATTTGAGATATTTATCTTTTTGGTGGTTAGCCATTTTGGGGTTAATTATGAAATTAGATCAAGAGAACCCTATAAATATAAAGTTATGAGACCATAATGAGGGACCTAACATCATTCACTACTATCATCCATCTAGATTTGCATTCATCTATTACATTAAAGATCACTTGCATCCACATAGCTCCATCACAAGGCACAACGCTAGGACATCCGCATCACACTTCATAGGGAGAGGGATTCTATACTATACCATGCACATATTACATTTTATACTATTCTACATTTATTTATTGTTCGCTACTTCACAAAGTATGACTAAAAAAGAGCATCTAGGGCACAATATGCACACACTCACCAAAACTACATTTGGTTCCAAAATGTAGTGCAATACTTAGTTAGTAAGCCCACTGTTGTGGCATCGAGGTCAGTTTGACCCATTCATTTACATTATTCCCTTTTTAGGGTTTTGATACTCCTTGGTATTTTGTAGGTATTTTCATCATCTTGGAATATCAACAACATATGGAGTAGTGCAACAAAGTTAATGCGACAAACAATGAGGGTTTTAGACCATCTCACTGAACCTATGAAGATTAGTTTCAGAGATTTTGCACAGACCAAGGTGCCCAGAGATATACTGACCAGAGCACCCATAGGCACCCTTGTCCCTCTCCGGCACTCTAGTCAGCCGGATACTCCAGATCCACCCTTTATGGAGCTTCTACATGGTCGCTCCTCGCTTCTACTCGCTGACACAATCCCACGAGCATATTCTATTCAGTTGAGTTCTTTCCTCTTCTCTCTTGCACATTAGGGTTAGCATTTACTTTTGCATAGTTGCTTGGTCACTTATATACTTCTTTACTGCATTTATTTACTTTATTTACATCTTTCATAGCTTAGATTAACTATCCCCACATACTACATATTAGTTAATTTTAGTTAATCACCCTCCTATGTCTTTGTGCATGCGGAAGAATGCAGTCCTTGTCCCTTAAATGAGTGTGCTAGATGGATGCCTTAAAGTGATTTTGTGCGTTTGGATACAAGCTTAGGTGATGATAAGTAATGATAATGCTTGGTCCCTTATTTTAAAAAATAATGGTGTATCTATATGATTCCCTTATTTTAATTTGGTAGTTGATAATCAAAAAGTCTGACCCAAAGTAGTAAAAAGTAATTAAAAAGTTAAAGGGGTCTAAAAGGATAAGAAAATGGTAAAGAAGGACATGAGTGCCCAAAAGAAAATGAGTGTTTGGTGCAAGTTTCCCAACTAGGTGATAGTTTAAGCCATAAAAAGATAAAATAATCAAATATCGGCAAGAGTGCAAGATGTCTACAGACCAATAATAAAAGTACGTAAGACAAAACAAAAGGATAAAGGGAGTTGTCAATTAGGGAATTATGCAATGTACTTAATAAACTATGGGCGGGAGCAACGAGGAGCTTAAGGTTTCAAATAGCAATGGGAGAGAAACGATAGTAGATAGATTCTACCTAGAGGGGAGTCGACCACAAAGGACCGGACTATGACGAACAAGGTAAGAACAAGTCCTGGTCTTGTGTCTAGGCCCTATATGGGAAATGGCCCCCTAGATTGTATGTAAAAATCTTGAGATTTGGGAATGAGAAAAGTATGGGGATCATTCCACAACTTAAACAAGGAGAATCAGGTAAGTACTTAGATATCCCTGATAACATTATTGATAGAACTTTGAGCAATATGGAGAATGCTTTGATAAGAAAAATTGTTGGAGGTAGACCAAATATTGAATCAATAAGATCTTGGTCTATTCTAAAATGGAAACCTAAAGGACATTTGGAAGTAACAGCTCTACCAAATGGTTTCTTCTTGTTTAGTTTTAACAATTCGGAAGATCCCCAAAGAATCCTTAATGATGGCCCATGGTTTTGGGGAAATTGGGACTTTTCCTGAGAAAGTGGTCGCCTATGTTCAACCTTGATAAAGAAAATATAAACTAGTTTCTTGTGTGGGTTAGATTACCAGGTATTCCATTGGAACTATGGGATGTAGATGTTATTAAAGGGATTACAAATACTCTTGGTACCTATGTTGTTGTTGACAATGCTACCCTTTCAAAATCATGAGCTATGTGTGCCAAATTTTGTATCTATTCCTTGATGGGATTGAATTTACCCAAATCCATTACCCTTAGATCTCGACTTGGGAAGATGGGAACAAAATATTGAATTTGAGAACTGCCCTAAAAATGTGAGAAATGTCAAGGATGGGGGCATGCAAAGCAACAATGTAAAATGATGGTTTCAAAGGTCTATAAGGAGAATCCAACAAAGGAACATGCTAAAGGTAAGGAAGATGTTACTTCGAACATAATGTTGCTAAGAATCCAAATCCAAATAAAGGAATTATTATTAATGAGAATAATGGAGATGGGTCAAATAAAAATCAAGTTCAAACTCCAAAGTTAACAGATGATGGTTTTATAGAAGTAAGGAATAAGAAGAATCAAAGGAAAGCCTTATCTGAACCACATTTCCAGGCGGCCAAGTCCCACGTTTAGGTTGAAAAACTCCTACCCTCTAAAAATATGGATGCTCTTTTAAAGGAAGTTGCTAATAAGGAACAATTTCCACAAAAACAACAAGGGGAATTGAGTCTTGAAGAAACCCTGGGACCTTTTACTAATCCTTTTGACAATATTCTAGGTTTTGAAGAGAATGAAATAATGTTATCGAAAGGAAATGAAGAGATGATGGAAGCTAGTAAAATCCAAAGGATCATTCAGAGACTTTATCTCCATCAAAGGAAAATCTAATAGTTCAAAACAAAATAGTTGAAGGGGATTCTAACAGGGCAGAAAATGAGATCTCTATGAAAACCCCACTAAAATAGGGAGTCTTTAGAAGCCACCCCTAAGGAGAAGAAAACTGGATCAAGGAGACCTACTAAGCAAGATGCTAGAAAAAGTAAAGTCAAAGGGATATTAATGATGAAACTCAATTTAAACTTGATTTACAAGCTTTAGAAGAAAAAAAAATCAAGTGTTTAAATGAATATAATATCATGGAATGCTAGGGGTTTGAATAACCTAACTAAATGGAGATTAATTAAAGAACTGGAATCTAAACAAAAACTTGATATCATGGTCTTACAAGAAACTAAAATGGAGGAAGGACATTTTTAGAGGTTAAAAGGATGTGCTGTAAGAATTTTGAAGGAGTTGTTGTTAGTTCAAAAGGAATTGTGGGAGGAATAGTTATCATCTGGAATGAGGAAAAACTCAAAGGTATGAATCTTCTTAAAAGAAGTAATCATATGGCTATGTTGTTTCAAGATAAGAAATCTAAATAATTTTGGGTGTTGTCTAACATTTATGCTCCAAATATTAAAGGAGAAAGAAAAAAGTTTTGGTCTGAACTTTCCAAATTCCAAAACATCATAAAAGGAACTGAATGGTTGATTTTGGGAGACTTCAACACTCCTTTGAGTCCGGGGAAAAAAAGGGTGGCAACATTGATTTAACTGAAAGTATGGAAGATCTCCATGATTTTATCATGCAAAATAGTCTCATGGATATTGAGTTGAAGGAAACATATTTACTTGGTCTAATAGAAGAAAAGGGGATCAATTGATTCAAGTCAAAATTGACAAGGCTCTAATTCTTGGGGTTGGTTTAATAAATATGATTGTCTCTTCTCTCTTCCTAGGATTGGTTTAGACCACAACCTAATTCTTTTCCAAATCAAAGATAAAGAGAGGAGAAGAACTCCCTTTAGGTTTGAGAATATGTGGTTACAAAATGAGGAAATATTTGACCTCATGAAAGATTGGTGGAATGTGAAAATCAAAGGAACTGCTATGTTTAGAATTACTAAAAAACTTGTTCATGTTAAGAACAATCTGAAAGGATGGAACAAAAAATGTTTTGGTAACATTTTTGAGAAGAAGAAGTCCTTGGAAAATGAGTTATCTTCCCTACAGACATATTTGGAAATTCTTAATGGTGACAATATTCAAGAAGGTCAACAAAAAGAGAGAATTATTTACTGATTACCATAACATCCTTCTAAAAGAGGAGAATTTCTGGAGACAGAAATCCAGGGTGCAATGGCTTAAAGAAGGTGACAAATTATTTTTTCCGACATTTCAACCCTTAAAAGGAGAAGCACAAATAGAATTTTGAGTATTGCAGGGGAAGATGGAGAGATGCTAACTGCTACCAATGACATTCAAAATGCTTGCCACTTCCTTTTTTAGCAGACTCCTTTCTACAACCAAAAATTCCAACAACAGTAAGGAAGGTTACTTTTTGGAATGCATTCCTCACTGGTTACTCGAGACTGATAACAACATGCTCACTAAGATTCCTACTATAGAAGAAATAGAATTTATGCTAAAGACTATGAGCCCAGACAAAGCTCGGGACCAGATGGATTTCCACTCTTTTTTCAAAATTTTTGGGATATTGTCAAGGATGATACGTGCAAAGCTATTCAAGAGTTTTTTAAGAACAAAATGATGCTCCATGAATTAAACAACACTTTTCTTGCTTTAGTTCCTAAAAATCAAAATCTTACTAATTTTAGGAATTTTAGACCTATCAGTCTTTGTAACTGTATTTACAAAATGTGTTTTAAAATTATGGCTTTAAGATTTCAACTTCTTCTTCCTTCCATTATCTCTAATCAACAGGGGGTTTATGATGAGAAGAAAAATCCAAGATGGTATAGTTACTATCCAAGAGAATCTTCATACTTTGCCAAGAAAAATAAAAAAGAAGCTATGTTCATTAAGCTTGACATGGAGAAAGCCTATGACCGTGTCTCCTAGTCCTTTCTTCAAAAAGTCTTAACCAAGTTTGGGTTTGATGAAGATTTTAGGATTTTGATACAGACCTACATTTCTACAACTAAATTCTCTATTTTGATCAATGGGACTCCCTGTGGTTTTTTCAACAACTCTAGAGGATTAAGACAAGGAGACCCTATTTCTCCTTTTCTATTTATTATTATGGCAGAAACTCTTAGTAGAGCTCTCAATAAGGCTAATATTGAAGGAAGAATGAAAGGCATCTCCCATGCTATTAATAGTGACAATGTTGTCCACCAACATTTTGTTGATGACACAATGATGGTTAGAGAGGCTACTGTTCATGAGGATATAGAGTTCAAACAATCTGGTGGTTGATTATGAGGAAGCTTCTGACCAACTGGTCAATTTTGGTAAAAGCTTAGTCTTTTTATCAATACTCCTAAAAGAAGATGTGTTAAGATAAATGGTATTCTTGGCTATGAGATTAAAAATTTTCCCACTAGGTATCTTGGAATGATTATTGGAACTGAAAAGCCAAAGACTGCTGACTGGAATTTTTTGATAGATAGATTCCTCAAGAAATTGGAAGGGTGGAAAGGTTCACTTTTATCCCAAGCTGGTAAAGTTATTCTCCTCAAATGCTCAATTCAAAATTTACTAGTGTATTCTATGTCTATCTATAGATTACCTTCCACAATTGCTAATAAACTGGAGAGTATCCAAAAAATATTTCTTTGGAGTGGCTCTGAACAAAAAGACAAAATTCCACTCCTTTCTTGGGAGAAATTTTGTAAGCCTAAGAGACTTGGGGGTCTTGGTATTAGAGATTGGGAAAAATGAATAAAGCTATGTTGTCAAAAATGATTTGGAGATTGGTTAAGGAAGACAGTGTATGGACTTCTATCATAAGGCACAAGTATTGGATAAATCTTCAAGCTAATGAATGGTGCTTTAGTAATGCTAACTTTAATGGATCAACCTTCTGGAAATCTATAAATTGGGCTAAACACATTGTTTTTGATGGCAACAAATGGATGATAGGGAATGGGAGCTTGGTTAATTTCTGGGAGGACAAATGGTTAGGTGAAAAACCTCTTAAAGAAAGCTATCCTAATCTCTATAAGGATGTTGTGGATAAATATGGTACTAAGGTAAGAGATTACTTCAATCTTGAGGATTCCTTATGTCAATGGAAAATAATAGATTTGGTTGGACATAACAACAATGAGATCAATTCTATTAACAACAAATTAAGTGGAGTTATTATTAATAAAAAGAGTTTAGAGGCGATAGTTTATACTTGGTCTAGGAGGAAAGTGGAATCTTCTCGGTTAAAAGTGCCTATAATGATTTTTTTCTTAGAGGAAGAAGATCCTGACATCTTTAAATGGGAAAGTGTGTGGGTCAAAGAAGTTACTCCCAAGGTCAACATGTTTTGGTGGTTGGTCCTCCATGATAAAATCCTTACTGTGGGAAATCTAAATAAGAGGAATTATCATATGGTGAACATGTGTGTTCTTTGTGAAAAATATACTGAAGACTCTTTACACCTATTCCTTCAATGCCCCTTTTTGGAAATGGTCAGAAACACCCTTCTTAATATATTTGAGATAAAGTGGATTTTCCCATGATCCATTAAGCAACTATGGTCCCAATGGTTCATTCCTTTCAAGAGTCAAGGACTCAAACATCTTTGGACCCTAACCATTACATACCTGGCATGGGAAATTTGGAAAGAGAGAAATGCACAAATTTTTAAAGGGAAAAAGGAATCGGAAAAGAGAGTTGGGGCTTGCTTGTTTTAATGCTATCAATGCAAACTTTTCTACTATTGCCCCACATAAGAAAACAATACTCCAAATTGAGAGTAATTTATCTAAGAATTGGGGTTTAAGTCCCAATCAAATGAACCTTCCAATACCAAATCCTAGGCTTCAAGGTTGGGTGAAACCTAACAAAGATTGGATAAAGTTAAATTTTGATGGTGCATCCAAAGGAAACCCCAAAAAGATGGTTGTGGAGGGGTATTCCGTGATTATCAAGGAAAATTCATTCTTGGGTATCATTGCAACCTTGGAATTTAATTGAATCATGTCACTGAAGCGGATACTACCTATTGGGGTGTCTCTATAGTTTGTCAACACAAATTTGTTAGATTGGAAGTGGAAGGTGATTCTCTCAACATTATTAACAACATTACTGGAAAAGGTACAACTTCTACCTCTATTCAAAACTCTATAACTAACATAAAAGGAATGTCAAATATGTTTGAAGAAATCACTTTTAAACATGTCTATAGAGAGGAAAATTGTATTGCGGATTATTTCACCAATAAGGGGGTTACATGTCATGGTATGACATTAATCACCAATGAGGAAGCTATAGATACTAAGGTGCGAGCACACCTCCAAAAGGAACAACATGGACACGTCACCATTAGATAATTATTACAAGTCATGGAGTCTCCCACCATATAATAGGGCTTTGATGAATAAGAGTTGTAAGACATGTGATTATAAGTTGGGGTTATGTGAAGCTTTGGGACTGGGTTCACTCATGCTACTTCATTATCATTATTTCCTCCTATGCTTGTAAATTTGACATTGTTGGGATTGTTAATAACAATATGGTTAACCTAAATATGGGAATTTATGTGAATTAGTGCTCGAATAATAAGATGGGGGTGATCTTGTGCGAATTGAATCATATGACCTGGAAGGAGTTAAGCCTGAGGCTATGGAATTTTTTGAGAGAATGGGTTTTTCTCCTTTTCTCAAAATTTTTGAGGGTCATTATGAAAATATGAGTAAGGATTTTTCCAGAGCCTAGAAATTGACCAAAAAGGTGGAGTTGTGGACCTAAAAGGAGTGCACATTGAGATTACCATTGAGACTGTGGCTAACATTATGGGCTTATCGGCTAAAGGGAAGAAGGTGTAAAAGCCAAAAAGAGGCTACGAGATGAAATGAAGATTTTCCTACAAGGTAATGAAAAACTTACCACCCATTTTTTGGTTTCTTATGCTCATCCTTACCCCACCCTTTTGATGAAGTGGCCTTAACCCTCATTCAGTTTCTTACCCTTAAAGGTTGTCACAAATGCATCTATGCTTACCATTTGCCTATGATTAATTATCTTAGACATGGCCATAGTTTTATCTTTCCATATTTTCTGTTCCACTCTCTATGTGCATTGATTTCCCAGTTTAAAAATAACAGAGTTGATGTCCCACTTCACCAAGGTTTTATTCTAGCCCTGGTCAAAAGAGTAGCTCTCAACATTGATAAAACTGGTACTCTTACTAAGGCCCTTGAGGATTATGTTGAGGAAGAGGAATCGGACTTGGAGGAGGAGGAATCTAGTGAAGAATTAGAGTCTCGGGAAGGTGATGCTTTTGGGGATGAAAAGGATGTGGTGGAAATTGATGCATTAGAATATTAATGGGCTTAAGTTAAAGAATGTTCAAATTTTATTTGTTAATACTAAAGGGGAGTCGAGCATGCAAGGGAATTAGGTTCCTGTGAATGCCCAATTGGAGCAATAGATTGAAGTGTTGGGTCAAATGGGACCCAAGAAGGGAGATAATCATCTTGCCAAAATGACGATGGACATTGAAGAACTGAAAGGAGACATGAGGCTAACGAAGATCTCTGTTCAGTTTCTCTTTAATGACTGGCATTCTATGAAAATGTAGGTTGAAGATGTGGCCAAAATCACTAGTGGGGGTAGTCTTGAAATTATGAAAGCTAACTGCAACAACCTCTCTAATGAGGTGGATCATATTAGAGCCATATTACACAGTTATATGGAATGGAGTATTGTTACTATGAGATCCACTCTACAACATCTTCAAACCCTTGGTCAGCTAGCTAATGCGTACATGTAAGTGGATGAGCATGACAATCCAAAGAAAAGGAAAGGGAAGTTGTTGAATGTGACCTAGTTTCATTGGGTGCCAACATTGAGTCTCTGTCAAAGGAATGGGCTAAAGTTTTAGACGGTCTGGAAAAACTAAAAAGTAATGTTTTTCTGGGTGGCTATTTGTTTACTATGTTGTTATTTTACTTTTCTGTTAGTAAGACTTTGGTTTAGTTGGTGTTGTTATTACTCTTTTTACTGTGTTTTATACTAGATTATATGCTCATAGAGGAGCTCGAATGTTATAGACCTTCTATATGTATATTTTTGTATGATTTGTAATGTTTTTATCTACTCACTTTGGAGCTCTGACATGTAAGGGGTAGGGTCTCCTTAACCTTTATTTTACCTATTATAAAAAAAGACTATTCTTCTTGATTAGGAACAATGTAAATGTTAGCATGTTTTTAGGACCTAGAAATGTACCCAAGTGCATAGATTTTGTGTCTACATTTTCCCCACTTTATATTATTGAGTTAATACTCTATCGCATAAAGTAGATAGAATATGTGTACCTTATGATTGTGTAGAGAAGAGTGTTGTCGATAGTGCGCGAGCGAAAAAGTGAAGCATGAAGTGATCATAATACGAAGCGTGGAGATTAGGAAGGGAGGTAGACCTTATGGGTAAAGCATATGTGTAGTAGTATGTTGTGTTTTCTTATGTGAGTTTCTCCTTGTTGTGTATTAAGGACAGAACTGCAAAAGAAGAGAAAATTTTTAGTCAAAGTTATGTGTATGAGAAATCAAAGTAACATGTGTATAAGTAAGTAAAAGTGTGAAAGTATGTAAAAGGAAAGTGTGCACCTAATGTGTAAGAGTGTAAAAGATAGAAATTTTTCCTAATTTTCTTGGAGATGTTGCTGAATTTTTGCCGAATGGTGAGGTTTTTAGGTGATCTCACGCCAAGAGCGAGTTTTCTCGGGCAATATCACACCAAGTGTGAGTTTTTTGGTGATCTCACTCCAAGAACAAGTTTTTTGGGTGATCTCACACCAACAAAAGATTGTTGGGGAGAGTGGTCTAGTTTTTCTCTCCTTCTATGACGCTACTGAATAAGCATTGAAGTAGATGGTACATCCCAATTTTTTCCAATCACTCCTGATTAGTTCCAATTATAACTGAAATGTACTGATAAGGTGAATTTTTTAAATGGAGGCAAGTTCCTGCTACTATAGAACTATTCTAAAAGCTATCACAGATCATGTTGAAATGTGAAATTGATTATTTCTTCCCCAGAAATTAGTGCTCAAGGGGAGTACACAAGCAACATGCACTACTGTCTACTTAAGGGCGTTAGTGTCTACTATGTGTGTGAGGTCCAAGTCTAATTCTCGGATTGTTCTATGACCGTATTCCTATGCTAATTCAGTATTGTACCGATTTGTAATTGTTGATTAGTTAAACTCTAGAACTTGGAAAAGAAAATATAGAAGGTTCATGTGGGAAAGCAGAGTGCATTCAAAGGCGTGAGAGTATTGGAGAGGATCAAACACAGAACAAAAAAAGTTCGGGACTTAGCCGTTTTCACGGTGAGGATCTATTTTTGGAGATAGTGTGCAGAGCACACAAACCAGGACAAAGACTTGCGTGACATGTATTGGCTATTTTTTTGGAGGATCAGCTACGAAGTGCTTTACATGGACACTTGTCGGGAATAGATATACTACTGTCAGTTAACTAAAAGTAGTCTATTATTAGCACACTTGCATGTGTGGCTATTTTTGTAACGACGCATGGCTAATAATAGCATGCAACCTATTTTGGGATTAGATAAGTGGTGAAGGGAAAGTCCCCACCCATATAAATATGTATTGAACCGTGTAGTAGAGAGAGAGAACATATACGTGTGAGAACTAGGTTATAGTGAGATTATGCTTGACAAATCATTATGTGCATAAGCGTATACTCATCAATTATTGTAAGGAAGCTTCTGTGTATTTACTGAATTTAATATAATGGAGATTATGGAATGAAACAAGGTGTTATCGTGGTTATAATTCAGTATTGCATGCTTGATACCATTCTATTTGTCTATTAAGTCTATTATTCTTTGGATCTAGATATGAATATGCACTGTAGAAAGATATATTAGCCATAGATCTGACTGACTTAAGTCTTCATCATGCTAACATCTTGCAACAACAACCCTAAAGAGGGGCCTGATACCTTTACATGCTTCGGGTGAGCGCTTAGTCTAGGCTGAGTGATGTGCCAACGCACCTGGGCTTGTATTGGTAAATTCTAGGCTGCATCATTGGTTCTATTACTGGGACCTCTTTTTCAATTATTTTCAGGATGGTTCGCAATGAAGACATACTAGTTGATGTTAACAAGTGTTGAAGAGTGGATACATGACTGAAACAAGAATACACATGGTGTTTTAGCACTAAATTTGAGTTTAACGCACGTGTGTGGTTGGAACAAAATCAGTATGATAGTTTATATTAGAGTTTCTTTTCTATCTTTCCAAAGAGAATTGTATGCGAGTGGCTGATTGCTTATGCATCTAAGTGGAATTGGAAGTATTGCACATTTGTCCGGATGCGGGAAAATTTAGGCCCTTTATGATACTTGATTTGATTTGGACTCGTCTTATAGATATGTGGTTCTAGGGTGTTTTGGACAGTTATATTTTAGAGTACTCAATTTCCACGTATTTGTGCCCAGGTACCAATTCCAATTTTTATGATACCCAAGGGGAGCGTACCTACAAAGCATTTCACCGCGATCAAGATCCCAATGGTAACTTTGAATTTGGAGAGTAAACCAATGGCTAACTAAACCCCACCACACGTGGGGGCAAGAGTAGGGGTGAAGGATGGCAGTCATAGTGCCAAAAAGGTAGAGAAAGGAAAGGTGACTTAAGTATAATGAGGTACGGGAGAGGGAGGTAGATAAGTAGTGAGCCATTGCGAGTAGATGGCATTGAGGAGAGAGATGGCTCATAAGGGATTTGGGGCTCATGAAGGAAATGTGGATCCGGATCATCAAGAACTCCCCCATATGGGAAAGCATGATAGGATCCCTCCTCGACCTCACACAAAAGCATGTTAGAAGAGATGAACTAGGCTACGGGCATGCATATGAATCCACTTGATAACCTTTCCCTTACACTTGGTTTTCCAAAGATCTAGTGCGAAAAATAATCAACAAGCTAATTCAAGCAGTGGGAGAGTAGGAGCGAGTCTTATAAGAGGCATAATGATGGTAGTGTAAACATATTTGTTGTTATATGGGAGTAATTTTTCGAGTGTATCATTAGCACAGAATATAGGCACGCTAATTTTTGGACTAACTTCTGGGAGTAGTAACACTTCACATATTTTTAAGGTACAGTTCAGTTCTATTATTGGGACACAAGGAAGTACATCTTTTGGTTTGACCCACTACAAGTTCAAGATCGGGAGGCATAGGTAGCCCTAGTTCCTGGCAGATCTGGGTGGTTTTGGAGGAAGAGGAAACATAGGAGGTTCTCGAATCATGTGGGAAAGTTCTATACCAACCCCTGAATATTGACATGGAGATGTCTCTTCATCTTCTAGAGTATAGGGGCATAGAAGAAACTACCGAACATGTGCATATGTGTGAAATAATGTGGCGCACAAAAGGAATCATGGCTTCTGAGTGTAGGGAAAGCTAATTTTCTACTATATTATAAGGGAACACACACATCTAGTACAAAAAGTTAGACCCCGATCAGACTTTAATAGACTATATAGCTTTAAAAGATGCATTACTTAAAGATTTTCCAATCCCTGAGTTTAAATAGAAGAGTATAAGTGTACTCAAGGATATTAAGCAAGACACTACAGAAAGTGTTAGAGAGTATGATGTCCATTTTAAAACACTGCTATATAAGCTTTCTTATGACATACATGCAAGCCATCATGCACAATGGTTTGTTGGGGGCCTGATTACCCCTTTTAGGAGGGAATTATCATAGAAGACATCCACCGATCCGCACGAAGCACTTGAAGAAACCTTATGCACTAAGGTGGTTAGAAGCATAGATCTTTGGGGTGAGCCCATTTTTAGAAGCATAGATCACAACTATGGAAAAATAGTTGGAGAAACTATCAATAAATTCAGCACATGAGATGCACACAGGGATTTGGTGCACTTGTGAAGTAGAAGGTCACACAAAGGATAGTTGTCCTTGCATATCAGTATGCTCATTACTTTGTTGGATTGTGAGATATGCCATTTAAACCATGATGCTAGCCACTTCCCATTATTACAACGTGTGATAAGGAAGAACGTTTCAAGATACTTTAAAATTTGTGGGTCCACCACTCATGAAACGAAAGACTACCGGCTGATTGGTCAAATCCATGATGATATAGATATTGGTGTACGACAGACAAACTTTTCATATAACTATAAGGGAAAGAATGAGCATCAGGACCAGGATCACAATCGGGTGTGCTATAATCATAATGAAGAACATTGTGAAGGTGGTCCTGACAGAGGTCGAGGATACCACGATAGATTTGGAGGATGCGGCTGTCATGGTGGAAGAAGTGAGTTCCCTTGTGGAACATGTTATACATATGGATCTCCTGACCACTATAGGTGTGAATGTCCTCAGAATATTACATATTATTTTTATGGAAAGAACCATAGCTACGAGGAGTGCCAAACTTGTATGAGCATCTTAGTAAGCAACATAAACAAGAAAACAAAGGTGTAAGGATGGTTAGGATACAACGCACTATTGAAAATCAGTGGATGCCTAAGTTGGAGGCAGAGTCTGAGGCATTGAAAGTAAAGATCATGACCCATGCTGAGGTGGCACGTGCCAGAGAAGCGTTGCATTAGAATCCTACCATCACTAAAGAGGAGGTTCTACATGCACGGCACCCGACCACCCTTATTAGGAGGTTTACCAGGAAACCAAGGAAGTTCTCAGGAATCTTCAGGGTGAGATATAGTACTTAAAAGAGAAATCACAGAAGATGGAATAAAAGAAAGCATCAGAGACGATCCAAATTGATATAGATGACTTGAGAGAAGAATGCAAATTTTTGTGCCAGGAGAATATCATTCCACTATTAGGGAGTTGGTTAAAAGGAAACACTCCACGTGCAAGTACTAAAGACCGACGACGAGATCCTGCATGTGTAAATATTCCCCATCATAGTCTAGATTATGACAAGGAAATCACTCGAATGCTATTATGGATTTGTGGCTATTGAGTAATATATTGATTGATACAGGCACAAAAGTCATTGTTCTTACCTTAGACGCATGGCTATAAATGGGGAGACCTCCATTGCAACCATCCTCTAATGTATTGTTCATGGCTAATCAGACTAAGGCCACTCCCATCAGAGTTTTGAAAGATGTATCCATTACCATACAAGGAGCCAAGTTCACTGGAGATTTTGAGGTTTTAGCACTATAAGAGTTGGATAGCTTCCCAACTCTATTGGGGAGTCCTTAGTGCTATGCAAATAATGATGATCTTCGGCATAAAAAAAAGGGTTATATCAGTTTTGAAAACAAGGAGGAAAGAGTTATTATCCCTTTAACAAATGAAAAATATGCGCCCTATGTTGAGCCCTTAAGTGAAGAAGATCTGAATAGGATTTATGTACGTGTCATCCGAGATCTAGAGATACTTGAGCCAACTAAAGAAGGAATAATTTAGTGGGAGGATGCATAGTCTGTTAGCGATACGACAAGTGTTGCTTGTTATAATTGGGCTCATGGAACTTATGAGTTGGTAGGGCATGAAGTCAAGGGATTATTTCCTAAGAAAAGAAAACTACATTATGTCAGGAGGATAGGTAACAACTCGGTACCTTGTTACACCGAGAAGGAGATCCTATGGTATTCTTGCGCACCATGGAGGAACAATGGATAGACCCGCTGGAAAGAAGAAATATGCTAGCATATACACTACATGGGACAACAACACACTTGGTGGATGGCCCACAAGGATAATCTTATAGGATGGAATGAAATTAGGATTGCTCTTGCTACTAGGTTCTTTAGGAGTAATGCACCTACTCAAATATGTACTTATCATGGTAATCAACTTGTTCAACACCACGTTTAGAAGTGTGAGAGACTCGGACAAAAGGGAAAGAATATTTACCACCTTCGCTATGGGTGCACAAGTTTTATTCCACTTTACAAGGCTGCGTGCATGCTTGGTATGTATATGCAAAACTCCATAGAGAGACTGGAAATTGGTAGGATTTAACTTCAAGAATGGCCCAGACATTTGAATTCTTCTCTACAAATCCTCCAATGGAAGAAGCATTAAAAGTCATAAAGTGCTTAACTATGGGAGATAGTGCCAAGGCCGAAGAAATCCTTCAAGAGTTATTAGATGAAGGAAACTCAGGAGTGCATCTTGTTGAAGAAATAGAGGCCAATGCCACACTACTTCAATGTGCTTGCCTTGAGAAAGAAAAAGGAAAAATGATATACTTAGTGGATGAAAAAGGAGTAGAAAATCTAGATGTAAACCATTCAAAAGGTAGGTGTGAGGTATTAGATAGTGTAGATAAGACCATGCATGCTTAACATGAACTTGTGAAGACAAAGAAGGTGAATATTGGATCAGATGCTGAGCCTAATGAAGCCATAATTAGGGACTATTGGTCGACTCAAGTGGAAAAAATCTTAGAGTTACTAAGGGATTATAAGGACTTATTCCTAGGGGGTACCATGAACTTAAAGGCATGCATGAATTGTTAGGGGAGATGAAGATAAAGATTAAAGAGGGTGCGCACCCAATTAGAAAGAGACCCTACAGGATGAACCCCAACTTGCACAAAAAGGTTAAAGAAGAGATTGAAAAAATGTTGAAGTTTGGAATTATCAAGCCCCTTGATGAATCAGAATGGGTTAGTCCAATGGTGATCAGTATCAAGAAGTATGGATGGATTAGGATCTGCATGGATTACAGGGAGCTGAATGTTGCATGTGTGACTAATCCCTTTCCTATGCCATTCACTAAGGAAATACTAGAAGGTGTTGCAGGGTGTGAGATCTATTCATTTACAAATGGGTTCTCTGGGTATCATCAGGTTAGGATTGCCTAGGAGGATCGGGAAAATACTACGTTTACTACTGAATGGGGTAGCTTCACCTATGCTGTAATGCATTTTGGTATGAAAAATGTGCCTATTGTATTTTTTCGCATAATTGTTTAAGCATTCAAGGAATTTATTCACAACTTCTTACAGGTTTATTTGGATGATTGGACAATGTATAGATTAGTTAAGGATCATTGTGACAATTTGTGCTTAGTGTTTCAAAGATGTAGAAAATTGAGTATTTCTTTGAACATCAAGAAGTGCATATTTGCTACACCATTTGGAATACTATTAGGACACATAAATTGTAAGGAAGGTTTGTTGGTTGATCCAACCAAGGTTGCACTCATTATAGGCCTAAGAGAGCCTACTAGTCAGAGTGAAGTGCGTGGATTTTGGGTCATACATGATATTATAAGAATTTTATCAAAGGATATGCCAAAGTTGCTACATCATTGGAAGATTTATCTTGAGGGAAGGAAAGATACGTTCTCTTTGGGAGAACTGCAAAGAGTGCACATTCAAGACATTAAAGGAAAAACTTACTACTGTGCCTATTCTATGTTTTCCTTCATGGGACCAACCATTTCATGTACATGTTGATGCCTCTGGCATGACCATTGGCACGGTGTTGGATCAACTTGGAGAAGGTATTGTAGATCATCCTATCTATTTTTCTAGTAGAAAGCTGACTCTTGCAGAACAAAATTACACAACTACAAAGTGTGAAGCTTTGTTAATGATCTATGCACTACATAAATTCTGATAGTACCTACTAGCTACACCATTCATCTTTTATACAAATCACATGGCATTGAAGTATTTGGTAAATAAGCCCATTCTACAAGGGTGCATATGTAGATGGGTACTCTTATTTTAGGAATTTGATTTCATAGTTGTGGTAAAACTAGGGAAAAGTAATTATGGACTAGACCATCTATCCAGAATATAGTCAGGAGAAGAAGCACATGTAATTGAAGATACCATGTTAGATGCACAGTTATACAGGTTACAATGAGTACCATCAGAAACTAGAGGACATTGCTATCTTTCTACGAATAGGTATGGTACAAGAAGGAATAAAATCCTTGGATACGAAACTACTTACTATATGTGTAACCCCCTATTTGTTAATTAGAGGCGACATGTACAAATTAGGCCAGGATGAAGTATTACGCCGTTACGTATTGGAACATGAGTGCACAAATATTATGGAAGAAAATCATGGTGGTATTGCAAGTGGCCACTATGCAGGTGATGCCACTGCGCACAAGATTCTACTCACTGGATTATGGTGGGAGACACTGTAGAAAGATTATAAGGAATTTTGTAAGGCTTGTGATCATTGTCAATGTCTTGAGAAATTAGGTCAATGAGATGAAATGCCTCTAAGACCCATTACTAGTGTAACACCATTTGAGAAATGGACTATAGATTTTGTGGGTCCTATTTCACCAGCTACGCTCAGAACTAGATCGCGCTAAATCATAACTTGCATAGAATATCTGACAGGGTTGGAAGAAGCAACACCTACAAAGGATTTTACAATGGCTACAACCGCCAGTTTCTTTGGGAAAATATTATTACGAGGTATGGATGTCCTTTAAGTTTGACCAGTGATAGGGGCACACATTTTCTTAATGAGACAATCAAAATTTTATTGGATGAATTCATGATTGCACACCATAAGACTACACCCTATCATCCTTAGGAAAATGGAACTGCTGATGCTTTCAATAAAATTTTGAGCCACACATTGATAAAAATTTGTGATTTTGGAAGAAAGGATTGGGATGATAAAGTATTTGTAGTACTTTGGGCATATCGGACAACATATAAAAGGTTGAACAAAGCCACACCATTTTAGTTAGTATTTGGTGTAGAAGTAAGACTTCCTATGGAATTTATGTTACCTTCTTTACGTATTGCGCATAATGGAGGTCTCGCATGATGAGAAATCATTGAAATAACATGTTGAAAAGTTCATCAAGCTGGATGAGTGACAAGCCATAACACATTAGAGTCAAAAGCAAGAGAAGGATAGGAAGAAAGCATGGCATGATAGGCACATCAGGGATAAAAAGCTTGAGATAGGACAGATGGTGCTCCTTTATGATTCTAAGTTTTTGCGCCATCTAGGAAAACTCAAGGTACATTGGTTGGGGCCATATGTTATCACTCACATACTTGAATCAGGTGCTTTTCAGTTAGAGGCACTTGATGGAATACGGTTACCAGGTTACTTCAACGAGAGTAGGCTGAAGCCCTACTATAAATAAGTATTCTTGGTGTTTGTAATAAGGTAGTGTTGCCATTTAGGTTAGGTTTTCATTTATGCATTTCATTAATGTGTTTCCTTCTTTGTCACTATGCGTTTTCAATAAAATTGGTGTGTTTATGTAATAAGCACATTTACGCGCCAAAAGCTAATTACTATTTGAAGAATTTTTATGCGCAAAGGACTACACATACCCTTAGTGTGGGGTAGGTTGTTGATATCCAAGTATAGGACTGATGGAAATAAATACACATGAAAAAACTATCTACGGGTCTGCTATTCAAGGTTGGATAATTGAAAAACAAGAGATATTTCTTACCGACAGGAAGGACCATAGATAAAGAGGAATGAAGAAACAAGTATAAAGTGAGGTAAGCGAGAGGGTGGGAAGACTACTAGTGAAAGGTACAGTGATGAGGTAATCAGGTGCATAGAAGCGCAATGAAGAGAAGTCTATAGCTAAAAGGTAGAAGGGCACGCTAGAAGGTTATATCTTGGGCACGAAGATGTACCACGCGAAAAGAATGAAAATGGTCAATTAATGAGAGGATTGTTGGTAGGTAGAGGAGTAATAAATACAATAAATTTTTGAAATTATATATAAGGATAGGATGCGAGTTCATTTTTACCATTGTAATTGAGAGAATTTGAAAAGGGTTAAGTGCGAATGAGCTGAACAATCGTGTTGAGGTGCGAAGAGTGTGAAACCAAATGTGGAGAGATGGGTTGTGCATAGGAAAAGCTTACGTCCCCATAGGTGAAGGGTTTGGGTGAAGAAGACACATTAAAAACAAGCTAGGGAATGTGATTTCCACTAGGGCATGAAGATTTAAAATAGGGTTTCGACTTGCTTGATTACAGAGGGAAGAAAAGAGAGATTTTTTCAAATGGCACTAAAGAAAGCACCCAGCAAGAGATAAAGGGAAGAAGAAGGTTGAAGTGGAAGAAGAAATTTCGCGAGAGTAATTTCGAGAAATCACGATATCTAGAGGGCATGATTGTGGGACAAGAATGGGATTCCCATATCTGCCAATGTAAAATCAATGATTACAACCATCAAACATCAGATAATAAGAAGGAGCTTGATGTGTTGTTAAGCATGAAAATGAACAAGCGCATGATAGAGGATATGCCGATATATGATGATGTGGGTGAGAAGTTGCTGAAGCAGAATGGAGTCTACCAACTGTATGAGCTGCCATATTTTGGAAAGTATGAACCATTGTATCGGTGGTTGATGAGAAGAGTCCATGAGGACTTATTCTACTTCACCGGATGGAGGGTAAGAATCACAACTACTTTGATTTCAATAGTGACAGGACTAAGGGCCTCAGGGTTGGATTTGGATAGTGATTTAACTGATAAGGCCACAATCCTGGAGACAAGGAAAGAGGCGAGGATACGCATGACATGGACATTGAAAAATTACCCAAGAGTGCGGTGTAACTACATATCTCGTAACAAAGTTGAATGACCAAGGAAGGTGGTCATAGGTAAACACAATGTGGTTGCACGTCATGAAGAAGATGTCTCAAGGAGTGGTCTATAATATTGCAGATCACATAGCAAAGACAATCATTGAATAAGCACAAACAAGTGACATAATAAGTTTTGGTGCTTTGTGTTATTATCTTTAGTGTTTATGGAGATTGGGGTTCTTGATGGGCCAAAGGAGAAGATTTGGGAGTACCCCACGGAACACAAGTCACATGTGGAAAGATTTGGTAAATCTTGGATCAATGAGTGGACCATTCAAGAAGAGGGTGGAGATTTGGTATGATAGACTCTGCACGACATTCGAAGAAGAGTGGCGCATACCCAAGGATTTTCCTTTGGTGGTGGGTAAGGCAGTTTAGTTTGCAATCTATCAACATTTTTGCATCACATGATTTGTGATGAAGGAAAAAAATTGGATTCCATGGTAAAAACTTCGTATGCCTTCACGAAAGATATTTCTAGGCATCAGTTCACTAGTTTTCAGATGTGCGCTACCTAAACTTCAATGCAGACAAGGTAGATTGTGACTACCGCACTCTAACAAATAAATATGTATATCCATGGAGGAATGCCTACATTGAGAGGCTTGTTTAATCCATTATAAGAATGAATCCTATAAGCTTGGAAGTTGGGGAAACTGGAGAAACGCTTGTGTACCTACAAACCCAAGTTGGAGAACACTAAGTATGTGGAGAATGAGTTCACACTCCTAGGGCCACCAAAAGGTAAGCATATAATGGAAAATGTTCCAACACCTAAGCCCATAGAAATAATTCAGGTAGATGATGAAGAGGAAGAGCATGAAGATAGTGGTGGTTTGGAACACAGAGGTAGAAGATAACCTCCAAATAAGGAAGAAGCTGAGCGCGTAACTACACCACCTCATCCACAAGAAGGAGATGATGAGGAATTGGAAGTAATCTAAGGAGAGTGCCATTTCAATAGAGTATTTAAGAGAATAAGGACCTAAGGTGCTATTATGTAAATAGTGTGCAGATCACCTTAACTCTCTCCATAGAAGGAGACAACTGAGAAAAGAAGAAGGAAATTGAAGCTGATTGAGGAAGTTAAAGAGTATGAGGAAAGCACACCAAATTCTCTTACACCTCCAGAGAATGTAGAAGAACAAAAAGATGAAGAAATTAAGGATGGAGAAGAGGGATAACACGGAGCGAGATGAGACAAAGAACCTAGACTACTTAGGACATAGCCGCACAAGTTCCTAAGCATCCTAGATCAAGAAAAACAAGTGGGAATATATTCCACTAACAATGGATACGCCGAGGACACAGGTAAAATTATCCACACCATTTCCAGAGCACATTGACATAAAAGGAGTTGTATGGCTGGGAGTTGATGGATGAAGATATGGAAACCGTGTGCACAAGGAAGTAATTGTCATGGTCGATGCACACACACATGGATGAACCAGACTTTGATGTGTGTGAGGAGTCATGCATATCAAGGAGGTTGAAAAAGACACCTCAAGCTAGACACATAACAATAAAGCCTATTGTTATGTCAGATGAACAAGTAAGCAATGCTTTGGTGAAGGTATCAATAGAAGTGGCACACTGGAATATGGATAAAGCTACCACAATTAGGGCACTAAGGGAGGAGATCAAGACTAAGGATGAGGAAATAGCATGCCTGAAGTAGGAAAGAGAATTGGTGCAGAAGAAGAATGCTATTTTTATCAGCATGGCAAAGGAGATTGGTGACAATGTCATGAAGGCTAGGCCACACTTAGAGCCAAAGGTACCTAAAATGTTTCCTTCGGCAATACATTATGTAAGCACATTGGTGGACTTAGTGCTTGAAGATGAACCTCTGCGCATGCTAGCACCAAAGGATCCAACATAGGAAGTAGAGTGGGAAAAGGCTTCAGTGATGCGAAGATTACATCATATGAAGGATTGCTTCAGAGCTTATAGGAGAAACTAAAGAAGGAAGATCAAGTGCTGAATATTTGTATAATGCTAGAAGCCGTTATAAGGAACAAGACTATTTTGAAATACAATGAGGTCCTGAAGGCCATGAAGGATGAGACATTGGGCCGCATAGAATGATTAACACTTGTTAAGTAGAAGTGTGAGGACCTTAAAAAAACCCAGAACCACACAAGGAAAGACTGGATGAGCTTGGGAAACTCATCACTTACAAGATGGACTTGTTGGAAGGGAGAATGAATGGCATGTCCAACATTGTGTTGGCATTACATAATGAGAAGGGAGATATTGCAAGGGATGAATTAGAGTCAATTGCATTAGATATTCTAGAGAAGGAAGAGGTTGTGCTTAATGACCGAAAAAAATTAGAGGCGGAGATAAAAGAAGAATATCCTGAATTGATTATTTAGGTTGAAATGAAGCGAGATGATATTGCGGGGTAAAAACATTGTTTTATTCATCAAAATTCTTTTGTATTTTTATTTATATTCTTTGATTCATTTTTGAGACAACCATTTCCAGGGCGGAAATACAACTAGTGTGGGGTAATGTTGACTAGTCATACTCTAGAATTCAGCAAAGAAAATACCAAAGGTTTGTGCGGGAAAGCGAGCACATTCAAATGCGCGAGAGTATTGAAGAGGATCGTGTGCATAATAGAAACAGGTTTGGGACTTAGCCATTTTCATAGTGAGGATCTATTTTTAGAGATAGTGTGCAAAGCACACAAACTGGTCGAAGAATTGTGTGACACACATTGGCTATTTTTGGAGGATCAGTACGAAGAGCTTTACATGACTACGGGATCGGGAATAGATCTACTACTGTTAGTTAACTAAAAGTAGTCTATTGTTAGCGCACTTGCATGTGTGGCTATTTTTGTAATGGCGTGTGGATAATAATAGCATGTGACCTATTTTTGGATTAGATAAAGTGGTGAAGGGAAATTACCCACCCATATAAATATGTATTGAATTGTGTAGTAGGGAGAGAGAGCATATACATGTGAGAAATAGGTTATAGTAAGATTTGATTGAAAAAATCATTACGCGCATGAGCATATACTACTGTTATTGTAAGGAAGATTCTATGTATTTACTAAATTTAATATAATGGAGATTATGGACTAAAACAAGGTGTTATCACAGTTATAATTCAGTATTGCATGCTTGGTTCCATTATGTTTGTCTATTAAGTTTGTTATTCTCTAGATCTAGATCTGAATATGCATTGTAGAAAGATATATTATCCATAGATCTAACTGATTTAAGTCTTCATCATGCTAACATCCTGTAACAACAACCCTAAAGAGGGGCTTGGTACCTTTGCGCGCTTCGGGTGAGTGCTCAGTCTAGGCTGAGTGATGTGCCAATGCACCTGGGCTTGTATTGGTGAATTCTAGGCTACATCATTGGTTCCATTTCTGGGACCTCTTTTTCAATTATTTTCAGGATGGTTTGTGAAAGACATACTAGTTGACCTTAGCAAGTGTTGAAGAGTGAATACACAATCTGGAAGAAGAATACGCATGATGTTTCAACACTAGATCTGAGTTTAATGCACACATGTGGGTGGAACATAATCTATATGATAGTTTATATGAGAGCTTCTTTACTATCTTTATAGTAGAATTCTACAAGTGGCTGATTGTTTAGTTAATAATTTTGGTGAACCCAACGTATTTCATGCTTAGGATCCTCATTTTTTCTCTATCGTGGGTTAAGTTTCTTTATCTGATTTACTTAAGAGATATCCCTATTACTAGGATGATTTGTAAAAATCCCTAAACACCTTGTATCTTGATGACAATGCGCCACCACATGAAATAATTCCTCTATTTGATCATTTATCTGATGACCCTACTCCTAGTGTTCCTCAATCTAATCAACCCCTATTAGACTCAATTCAAGCTCTACATGCTTTATTCCAAGATAAATTTAAGGCCATGAAATCCACAACCACGTCTCTCAAATCTGAAATTCAACAACTTAAGGATTCTTCTCAAGCACATGTTTTTCTCCTTCTTCACCTTATCTTCAATCTATGTCTACTACATGTAATGTAACTGAACCTCAAGACATGACATTTCCCGACCCTCTCATATTTGAGCATAATACTAAGCAACATGACATTCTCACTCAGCTCCTTAGTCATCAGTTGATCACACTATTGCCTCTACCGATTACTATCCTCTTTATCAATTAGAAAAATATCAAGGTCATTAATATTGCAATTATCATCAAATCAATGGACATAATAATCTTGCAACTATCGTCAAAGCAACTAATCCTCCTGCCAAAGTGGTCATAACACATTAAAAATTCAACCACAATCACATGATCATACTATTAGTTTTTCCAACCATGCTTCCAATGTTAAACGTAAACTTGGTCTTTGGTAGGTGACTCTTGTCACCCTACCCTCCTAATGACACACTCATATTCTTATGGTTCTTATATGACTGTTGAGGGGTCTGTTACAATAAAGAACCTCATTTCACCTTACATTAACATATCTATCTATTACATAACCACCCATACATACATACATCTACAATCATCTATCACTTATCACACATATCATACAATATTTCATCCCATCATTGAATCAATCTTATAAAATCTATGATATTTCACCACCTTCATATATCACTTCTTTATTGGTTGACCAACATCGTTTATCAAAAAATACATACATTACCACACACTTAGGGGGCATAGCATCTAACACATCCCCCACCATGTTAGCATAGATACATCTCTCATATTTGCATTATCATACATCAATCTCCTCACATAGGCATAGTCATAGCATATTTTAGTGTCATCATTACCCGATGACACACTCTTGTGCTTCGATTCGAGACTTGATTTGTTGAGGGAATAATACTCACACATCGCACATCTTTAATTATACATTCTATGTTTAGTCTACATCATTTCATCATTTACACCTCTACATGTCATACATCATACCTATCTTCATCATACATATACAAACACTTTCATGGTCTACGACTCTAGAATTTTACATACTACATCACGTGCATCTTACACTCATTAGTCTACATCATACATTACATATTATACATCGTACATTGCATCTCACATTACATCTTATACATCATACATTACACATTCTACTCATCACATGGTCATCTATTATCATCATGCATATTACATTGTCTTCTACGCGTTGCACTCACTACCCTATGATGCACTTTAGTTCCTTCATTGATACTTGACTACTAAGGGTTTACAAATCAAATGGATCTTATTCTCATTACACATTCATCATTCATCCTTTCTTCATTCGACATTCTTAGGTTAGTGACACATGATATAGGCTAAATTGTCACTTACTCTATTCATCTTGTAGTGGTATATGCTTTAGGCTACATCACCACTCCCTACTATTCATCTTGTAGTGACTCACGTTATAGGATAAATCATCACTTACTCTATCATCTTGTATTAGTATAAGCTTTAGGCTACATCATCACTTTATCTATCCATCTAGTAATGATATATGCTTAGGGTTAAATCATCACTCATTTCTTCATTGTGTCATGATATACGCTTAGGCTATGGGGATCACACATGTATCACTTTTTTATATGTCGCATATCATCATCATTACACATACATACTCATCATAGCGCATTAGGCACAATACACACTTCGACCATTTCTGACGACACACTCTCATTTACAGGTTCATTCTTGACTACTAAGGGGGAAAACTAAATGAACCTCATTGCATACATTTCCATTCACTCGGGGCACACGGATCCTATCACTCCATTTTGCATTCTATTCCATCCATCCAAAACATACTACATATCATGGTTGCTTTTACTCTTGCTTATTTTTTCTTGTTCATGGTCACTTTATTACACATGCTAGTTAGATTACTTGTATATAATTTATCTATACCATCCACACATGTGCATTCATGTATTTTTCTAGCTGTGATTGGAGATACATGTATTTTACATGTAACACATATGATCAACTTCTACACTTCCATTACTTTGGTCACTAGGGGCATCCACATTCGTATCTTCCAGGTGTTATTGTTTCATTTCATACTTAGCACTTTACATTACTTGGTTATACATGATTTTGACATACTAGTTATCTTTCTAACATGCTAATGGGTGCTTCATGTGCAATATTTGTTATGTAGGGATATTTTCTTCCATAATTGTTTGTTACATTTCTTGTCTATTATTTTCTCTTGTTTGCGTGCCTTTCCCTATGTTTGGTGTGCACACTTGTTTGTTTGTATGAGGCCATGAAGACCTTATGTGTCTTGCGACATCATGAGTGATGTCCCATGTCTCGTAACCTACTTTTTGTGGCTTACTTGTCTTATTATGTGTTATCATTACTTTTCTTGGTAGTTTATACACTATTTGTTTGTGCTTTGATACTTGTCTTTGGATAACTCGCTTGTCTTGTTTGTGCATGCCTTGGTTTCTACAAGCCCATTCCTTTCCCCCCGCAGGGTAGAGTTTTAGAGTATATGTGGTTAGTCCTCTTTTGAGGCCACATTATCCTATCAATGACGTCACATGCGCCCCCAAATAGGGGACATCATTTGGAGTTTTATATACTACACAACGCATTTACGAGTTTAGTTTAGTGTAAAATTTTCCCTTGACATTGTGGGTTACATACAACAAGTGGGTTCAGACCAGTCTACAAACCCCGTACACAGTGGATTTTATAGGACCTGGCAGTCCTTAGCATTCTGAGAAGTAGTTAAAGGTTGGAGGATATAGCATAATTCCTCCCTATACTTCTTCGGCCGGTGGCATCGAGATCAACCAAAAACTAGGACGTACAAAGATCTCTTCACACACGATCGGAAGCGATTCACGAGGTTAGAGGATACAAAGGAATTCCTCCCTAAAATTTTTCACCTATGAAATTAGATCACCAAAAAAACATCGGCAATACAAGATATCCTTCTACACTCTCTTTCTTGACATGGATCAGGTACACATGTTCCATTTACACTTTTTCATTTACATATTTTACATTTACATAATTTTACATGCATCTTTTACATTACATTTTTACACATACATATATACATATTTGACTACTTGATCATTTTCTCCTTGCAGGTCCAATTGTATGAGAAACAAGTAGTCAAATGGGGGAAACAACAAACAACAACAACAATAACAACGTTAACAACGACACTTTGTGACAACACACATTATACTAACCATGAAGGTACACTACACATCAACATCAACACACACATTTCTCCCTAGGTTCACTCTCATCACTTTTTCTACATTTTGATCTTTTGTTTCCACGCTCCTCCATATTTTTTTCATTCCATGCTTTATCTAGTCCTTCAACATGTTTCTACTACACTCTTCATGGACATCACGTACGTATCTCTATCTACTTTATGTTATCGAGATTTTCCCTCATCAACATAAAGTGAGGGAAAATGTAGACAAAAAATCATGCACTTTAGGTATTATTTATCCTAGTTTCATACTACTATTTAGAAGGTTCTTGAGTGAAGAAAGTACTAATTAACCCTCGTCTTTTGGCCATCTTGTTTTATTTTATTTCATCATTACCAACCTTTTACATCTACATGCTCAGTTTAATTCTATCATCCCTTGTTATTTTAGCCTTGAATGGGGCGCCCAGGATTAATACTAGGGTTCCCATGGGTGCCCTGGTCCCACTAGGGGTGCCCTAGTCCTTTTACACTTTCCTACCACTTTTTGGGCTCTTTCTAACTATTTGAGATCTTTATCTTTTTGGTGGTCGGCCATTTCGGGGTTAATTATGAAATTAGATCAAGAGAACCCTATAAATATAAAGTTATGAGACCATAATGAGGGACCTAACATCATTCACTACTATCATCCATCTAGAGTTGCATCCATCTATTACATTGGAGATCACTTACATCCACATAGCTCCATCACAAGGCACAAGGCTAGGACATATGCATCACACTTCATAGGGGAGGGATTCTATTCTATTCCATACACATATACTATTACATTTTCTAAATTTAGTTATTATTCACTACTTCACAAAGTATGACTAACACAAGAGCATCTAGGGTACATTATGCACACACACTCACTAGAACTACATTTGGGTCCGAAATGTAGTGCAACGCTCAGTTAGAAAGCCCACTGTTGTGGCAGTGAGGTTAGTCCAACCCATTCATTTGCATTATTCCTTTTTAAGGGTTTTGACACTCCATGGTATTTTGTAGGTATTTTCATCATCTTGGAATATCAATGACATCCAAAGTATTGAAATGAAGTTAATGTGATAGACAATGAGGGTTTTAGACCATCTACTTGAACTGTGAAGATAAGTTTCGAGAGATTTCGAGATAAATCATATGTGTAGTAGTATGCTATGTTTTCTTATGTGAGTTACTACTTGTTGCATATTAAGGATGAACTGCAAAAGAAGAGTGAAAAAGTAATCAAAGTTCTTTTATGAGAAATCAAAGTAACATGTGTATAAGTAAGTGAAAGTGTAAAAGTATGTAAAAGGAAAGTGTGCACCTTGATGTGCAAGAGTGTAAAAGATAGAAAAAATATTTTGATTTGCTTGGAGATGTTTCCAAATGGTGATTTTTTTGGGAGATATCACGCTAAGAGTGAGTTTTTGGGCAATCTCACACCAAGTGTGATTTTTTTGGGTGATCTCATGTCAAGAGTGATTTTTGGGTGATCTCACGCCAAAAGAGAGTTTTTTGGGCAATCTCACACCAATAGAAGAGTTTTAGGGAGAGAGGTCTAGTTTTCTCTCCTTCTATGATGCTTCCCAAATAAGCACCGAAGTAGATGGTATGTCCCAATTTTTTTGATTAGTCCCGAGATTAGTTCCAATTGTAAGCTGAAATGTACTTATAAGGTGAATTCTATAATTGGAGGCAAGTGTCTCTGCTATTGTAGAACCGTTCTAAAAGTTTTCGAGATCATGTTGAAATGTGAAATTGATTTTTATTCCCCCAAGACCTTAGCACCCACGGGGAGTACACAAGTGCCAAACGCTACGATCTACTAAAAGTCTTAGTGTCCACTCTATGTGTGAGGTCAAAGTTTGATTCTGGATTTCTCTATGACTGCATTCTTGTGCTAATTCGTATTACGCCTATCTCATGCCGTAAGTTTGAGATGTTGTAGGGGTGATTTATTCACCCAATAGATGCCCCCTCATTTGGGGTGCATGCGATGACTGTAGGAGAATGTGGTCCAAAGGAGAGGACCATGATTTGATATACATATCTGAAATGGAGATACTTGCATGGGGTAGGGGATGTGCATGGTAAAAACCAAGGCACATGAAAATAAGAGAGGCTAGTGCAAGTGTTAGTACAAGAAAAGAGAACATGTAATATAAGGAAATGTAACAAGAAACTAAGATGACAAAATAGAACACAGGAGGTGGGTTTCATATATGGGACATCGCTCACAATGTCATAAGACACTCAGGGCCAAAGCAGCCAAAAACATATCATGATCAAACAAAACATAGGGCATAAACCACAAACATTAGCATATAATACAAAACAATAAAAAAGAAAAATGTATTAGATAACCATGGTTGTATATAGTCCTAGAAATAAAATGTTACAGATGAAGCACCCGTTAGCATGTTAGAAAGATAAATAATATTTCAAACATGTATATATCAACAAAAAGTAAGTGCTAGTAAGAAGAAGTAAAAAATGACGAAACAATAGAACCTATAGTGTGTAATAGTAGTCAAGGTAGATTCCCCTAGGAGACTTGGCTGGACTGGGAAGGGATTCAATGTCGAGCATCATACATCATGTAAAGAGTTGTAAGAGATATGCATTCACTTCCAAAGACCAAGTGAACGTGCATGTGTATATGATAAAGATAATGAAATACTAAGTATTTTTATAAAATAGTAAACAAAGTGCAAGATGTAATTTGTATAAGCTAACAAGAATAAATGCAACCAAGATATGAAAATGATATGTGAGTGTGATGGTGTGATAGGAAATATGTGTAGATGGGAGGAGAAGCATTTCTACCTAGAGGATGTTAATGAGATGAAGTTCATTTAGAAATTATCTGTCAACAATTGATAATGAACCATAAAACAAGAGTGTGCCATTAATAAACGAGTGTAGTGAGTGAGAACAGATGCTAGAATGATATATTATAAATCACAGAGCATAAAGTTTAGAGGATGTGAGGTTCATTGATGAAGTGTTCCCTTAACAGTCAAGTGTGAACCATAACACTAGAGTGTGCCATTAAGAAATGGTGGTATAATGTACCAGAGATGTGTGAGTGTGTAGAATAAGATGTATCATGAAACACAAAGTGTAAAGTGTGGATGATGTGAGGTTCATTTAAAAATTAGACTCTCAAAAGTCAAGTATGAACTATGGAACTAGAGTGTGTCATTGGGTAATGACAATACAATATACCAGTGAGATGTATGAATGCTTGAAAATATTAGATATGAAGAATGAAGCATGAGAGAGTGGTAGTGGACACTAGAGAAAATTATAGTATTGTAAGGGGGAAGAAAGCGCTATGCGACCTAAGTGCATGATGGAGATCTATGTGACAATGTAAGAGAGATATTGCGATGGTTATGGAGTTTGATATGTATCATAAGAAACAAAAGGAGGTACAAGGTTTGATTTGGGGTTGTTCGGAGTAAGTTTAAAGAGGTTAGATATCACAGGGTGAATTTGTTGGTCTTGTTTGGTTCAGGGTTGATTATTTGGAATTGGTAGTGTTGTAGAGGACTTGATAGGATGATGTGATGGAGGAAATTTTTTGAGAGGTGGTATGACCTTGGGTTGGATAGGTAGTTCTAGATTGACCAGAGAAGGAACATTAGTAATGATGGAATGATGCTCACTAGACATGGAAGGATCAAATTTGGGAGCCCAGTGGGATTTAGAAATTGGAGATGAGCATGTAGCAAAATGTTGTGTAGCAAATGAAATGAAACCATGATGCTCAAGGTTCTTAATTATTCATTTTAAAGAATAAAAATCATTGTCATGATGTCCATTAAGTTTATGATAATTGCAAAATGAGAGACCTATGTATTTGGCAAGACGATAAGGAGGGTAACAATGAGTAGTTGGCAAGTTGATCAATTGGTGATTGAGGAGCTCAGGAAGAATATAATGTTGCTTAACATTTAGATCAAACTTGAGAGGTTTTGGTAGTAGTAAGACTTAGGGTTCACTTATATGAGCACATGTAGAAGACATAGGATTAGGATGAGGTGTAGAAGAAGAACTAGCATGGGCCTGAGAAACAACCTTGAGATGTTGGATTTCAGTTGTGAGAGATGTAATCATGGTTTCCATAACTTGAATTTTATCTTGAAATAAATAATGTAAATGTTGAATTTAATTGTAAATGGATTGATTTTTTTGTGGTGTGAGGACTAATAGGGTCATCGAGAGATGATCAAAGATGAACCTTATTTGAGCAAGAGGTGTATTGCAGGGAGATATATAGTGTCTAGGGATTTTTAGAGAACATATTTGCAAGGTGGGTGCATTTGAAGTAACTAATGCAAGGAGACTTTAGGATCCATGAAATAAGATAAGATAGAATACACAAAATAAGGATCAACATGTTTGATCATGAGTGGGGTCACCAAATGATTGAATATAAACTAAATTAAATATTATTATAGAGTAACTACTGTAATGAATGATGTATAAATGCTAATATACAGTAAATACATAAGCAAAACAACATATAAATGTGAAACCCTAAGAAAGAGAGTGAGATAAAGAGACTTAGCTGATTCTTGAGTAATATGGAAGTGATTTGGGCAGGTGAATAGCTGAAACAAACTAAGGAGAGTGTTGTCAATGCTTCTTTGGAGGTTACGGACTATGAAACTACACAAGTTAAAAACGCATGGGAGAGGACATGAGAACTTGACACTGGTGTCTAGATATGGGTGCTAGTTTCCAGTTAGATGTTGTGGATATGGTTCTTTAGGGTCGAATGATGTTTGATTTCCTTTTATCTTTGTTTCTCTGGATTCACTGTTTGATCTGCAAATGTACCTGTAACCTATAAGAAAGAAGTTCACTTGCACATACCCACAAACCACATCAAACCTATAAAGGAAAACATAGAATAGGGAGTTGGGCTGACCCAACTATCACCCGAAGAGTGAAATTAAAAATGAGCACCTTTGCACTACATCTCATAATTCATGTAGTTCTATGTGAGAGAGTGTGTAATGATTCCCTTGTGCAAATTGCACAAATGATAATAAGATAGATCTAGAGTCTAGAAGATGTATATAATATGTGGGATGAAAAATAATAAAATTACCCTCCTATGTTGTGTATGATTAAGAATTCAACCCTTATCCCTTGAATGAGTGTGCTAGATTGATGCCTTGAAGTGATTTTGTGCATTTGGATGCAAGCTTAGGTGATAGTAACTAATGTTAGGTATTGGTCCCTTATTTTGAAAACATAACTGTGTATTTATATGATTCCCTTATTTGAATTTCGTAATTGAAAACTAAAAGGCCAACCCAAAGTAGTAAAAAGTAATTAAGAAATGAAAGGGGTCCAAAAGGATAAGAAAAAGGTAAAGAAGGACATGAGTGCCCAGGATGATAGGAGCATATGACGTGTTGGAAACTTGGACACTGAGAGGGGGTGTGAATCAGTGTCTCATTAAAATTCTTTAGATATTTCTACTTCTCTAAACATGTTAAGAAAAACACATGAACCATACACAAGGAAATAAATAGACAATACACAGTTTTTAATTTGGGAAACCCAAAATGGAATAAGACCCACTTTGAAATCAAATAAGAGAACTAACTTGGAAAATTTGTCCTATGGAGTTACAATGATTTCAAGTTGAGCTACAACTCAAATTTTGAGGCTACAACCCCAAGAATAAAATCAAGATACAACTTGATGATTTATCAATCTTCTACTTGCATGGAAGCTACAACTCCCAAATTGATTCAAGAAAAACCACTAACCTTCTACAAGCTGTAACTTGCAAGGAAGCTACAACTCCCGATTATATTGAGCTACAACTCAATGTGTATACAAAATTTTATCACTCTTCAACTTGGTTGCACAAGCACCTGATTGTGACCCTAAATTAGTAATATGAATTTCTCATTTCACGTGTAATTTCAACAATACCTCAAACCTCTATCCACCTTTCTATCCGATTGTTTGAAGCACTCACTTACCCTTATTGGATTACAAGCTTAAATTTATGCTTATTCATCAATATTCAACACTCAAAACTATCCTTTAGATGTTATTGTCATTAAATTCAGTCTTGAAACCCCTTTAAACATTTTGTCTCAGTCTGAAAAAAAGGTTATATCCGCCAACTTCACTCGCCAATTGGACTAGTTTTCTCATATCATGCTTCTACACATTTTCCACACATACTTCTTACTTATTTCTCAATTTGTGTCTATCCTTATGCACCATAAGACAATCATAAACTTGGCAATACATCTTCACCTTCTTCTCTACTACTTTCACTATGCTATTTAACTTTTTCTTGAGCACTTATACTTTTTCAAAGACATTCTTTTCAAATACTAGTCCCTAGTTTTCAATATGCGATTTTGAACTATGCATTATTCTTAATCATGAATATAATCTTCATCTTCTCATTCAAGCTAGATGAGAAATACTTGAGTTTGTAATTGTTTCTATCCTTTTGGTTTCTCTAAGAACTCATACCATTCGAGTGAGACTACCACATGACCTTTTATATTCACAAAAAGACTTATTTTACATTTCAATTGCATTATGTGCTTTTGAACTAAACCTAGAACACCATCTGTCAGTGAAGAATTTTGAACCAATTTGACACTTTATCAAGGTCTTGTTGATGTAAGACAAGGTTATACTTCATTTTCCAAACATTCCTTTGAAGAAGACTACATACAATCAACCAACCAAGTCACAAAGTAATAAGATTTTTGTACAATTCCCATCACTGTCAACTCTATCAAGGATTTTAAGACAAAACTAACACATATTAATGCTCCCTGAACTATTTCTGAGCTCTTAATGACTCTATAGGAATATCTTAGACATTCATCACCAAACTTTTTACATTAGTATAATTCAAATTTTTTTCACAGTGTATGAAACATGACTCCAAAGCCACTTTGGTATGTAATTTTGGGCTAACTAAATAAAAAAACCACAAACTCATGTTGGCGAGTTCTTTGAACGAATTTTTAACCTTTGCATGAGGATTTAGATCATTTACACCAAAGAAATTACATCAAAAGCATGATTTCTACATCTACATGATGAAGAACATTTTTGAGGAAGAATGTCATAAAAATGCAATTAATTCGAGATGAAAACATTTAATTCTTCTTAAAATGTGTTTTTATGCTCCACATAGAAATATCCTCAAATTTTTAGGAATTTTTTGTTGGCTAAATGTGAAGCTTTGAAGAAAACACATTTCAAAACCAAGTTTCTATCACTAAGTAAGCCCAAGGCCCATAAAAAAATTATTTCTCATTCAAATCTTAGTAAAAATTGAAAATTTCAATTTTTGTAGTTTTACAGAGGAACATTTTCCACCTTCACCAATCAATAATAAAGTTTGAAACATCCAAAATCACTCCTAGAATTCAAAAATATGCAATGTACAATTGTGTAAAAACTTGACAAGGTTTATGTAAGAAGACTACATAGTGAATTTTAAGATTTTAAGCACAAAAAAATTACCTTAGAGCTCCATTATCTCAATCACATGAGTCATGACATGTTCATTCATCATTTGAATGAGATTTTATAGGCTTAGTCATTTCAAGACGATCTTAGAACCACCATGAACCGGTTTTAAACTTAAGCTTCATAATTTCACTTTTACACTCACTGAGTTATTCAATTCCACCTCTCTTTTACCAAGAATGAATTCAAAACATTATTGATTGCTATTTGATATAGTCACAATCCATTGAAGGAAAACATTCATACTGGTTTGATGTTTTCCCTAGACACACCATGCAGGACCTTTGAGTGAGTTTGCACACTAGGAAAGATCTCACCCTTTACCATGGTAACTGGAGGTTTCAACATGTTATCTTGCTCCCGTGGATGGTTACCAAAACCGCATAAACCATGTAGAACTTTTCCCAACATCTTCTACTAAATAAATGCAAGCTTGGAGTGCTTAATGTATGACTACATAGATGTAGCTTTATAAAGCACTTGCATATCTACATAGTGCGATCCACCACCCGAGATATAATGAAGTCATCATTTTGACTTAGAAAATATTTTCTATGCTTCTTAGGAGTGTAAAAGGTTTTAAAATTATCTAGAGTTAGAAAACTCATGTTAAGCCTATCAACTCAAGAAAGAGCCCGGAGAGAGAAAAACACTGATAGAAAAAGACTCATAACTTCCTTAATTCTTAACCAATTTGTTTCAAACATTTTGTAGAAGTTTAGGATTGGAATCCTCTCCAAAAATTTCTTCTATGATTTATCTAAAGAATCCTTCATATTTTTTCTTGGGTGCTAAGAAGATAGAGGGCTCAAAATGCATTTCTCAATGAACCAGTTTTAGAAAAACTAGCATAAATTTCACATACCTCTTTAGAACTTGATGAAATTTGGCATGAAGCACAAAAAATCACCCCTATACATGATACATGAGTTTATTTTTCATAAATATGCCTATAATATTCAAACCTATCTCACTTACCTCAACTTACATTGTCAGTCCTCAAAGCCAACTTTGGTGAACTTTTGAATTTTTCCTCCAGGAGCTAAACTAAGCCTTGTTGTTGCTCACACATGTCTTAGAAAATATTCATAGGCTCCTCCCATTCAACATTGTCTTGCCATGACATGTACCAAAATTTCACACCTCATTAGGCTCTAGAAATATGCCTAAATAAGCCAAATATAACTATAAATTCCACCAAATGACTTGAAACTCACTGTAAGAGCTTGTACCCATACTAACACCATCATATCTGACCTGTAGAACATGTGATTCAACCATACCAACCATGTCCATTCTTCCACTGGACTCTTATCTCACAAATTAAACATGCAGAACACTAAAACCATCCTAAATGCTCACTAAACCACTGAGAAGGCACTACCAATCAAACGTCGGACCTTTAACTAAGATTAAATTCACCATTAACTCCTTTTCCATCAATGCTACTTAACATTAATGATAAAACTAACAAATAGGGTTCAAGATTTTCCTCCTTTGTCATTGATGACAACATACTTAGAAACTTTGATGGAAAATACACATACCAACAACTTCAAATCACCATTCCTAGTTTTTGAAAAATTCTCTCTCCCTTTGACATCTATGAAAAATGGTTCTTTGTCACTTGACATGAAACAATGACAACTAAGGAAAAATATGCATGAGTAAATAAAATTACTTTCTCCCCCTAGGACCGTGTTTTCTCTTTTTGAGCTCCTATACCAGCCTTGAGTGACCTTTACTTGACTAAACCAAGCTCCCCCTGAACAAAATTTTTTTCCTTTGAATCCAATTTACCTATCTCACAACCATACCTTACACAACTTCTTAATTTATCATCATATTCACTTAGTCTCAATAGAATGGAGCTACCCTAAGGCATCTTTTTAGTGCATATTTGACAAACTTTATCATGTTCTAGAGTTCCACATACCTCATGAAAAATATTCTCTTCACTCCCCCTGAGATTATGCAATCAAAATTTAGGTAAGAATGCAAATTTTAAATCACTTACCTTGTTCACTTGCTTTTAAAAGGTGAAAAACACTTAATGCCTGTCCAAAAATGATATTTTAGTGCACATTATATTCTTACCATGTTGTCCAAAACTTATATTTATGTTCTTTTGAGAAACAAGATAGGACCTTAACCACAACAAGTTATTTGTACTACCCTGAGAACCACTAGAGACAATCTGAATCTAATGAGGAAGACTTAAATTTTCCAAGATAACATTTGCAAGACTATAAGATGCATTATGGAGCTGAGAAGATCTTTTATAGTTTATAAGACACCCTTGTTCCTTATTTTTAAGCCACATAGATAATTCATATCTTAATCACAAGTCGAGGCTTGATAAATGTTATTACTAGTGAAAATGCCATGCTTATGATATTATTTCCCTCATCCAATATTCACTCTTTATTCAACTTACCTTGCACATACCTGTTCACCCTTTTCCTGGGCCTTTTGACTAGTTTACTTCCTTAAGCATGTAATTTTATTTGATGTTTGGTTTCCTCCAAGGCTCTTAGGCTCAACACTCCTATTACATCCTACAAACAAGTAAGGTTTACACTATCATTTGACATCAAAGATCACATACATCAAACTTCCCTTGGGTAGATCCTAAACTATCCCTTCTAGTTTCTTGAGAACAAGACCCTTGTTAGCAATATGCTTGTAGGGATCTAGAGACCCCCATCATGAGATGAATACATTTATTATGACACTCTACCAATACCAATGTGTGTCCAAAATTCTAATCTCCAACTAACAATACTTCTCTTTGATCTCACCCTTTTCTCTTTTGGCTCACTAGGTTCCACTAGGTCTGTCAATATAGATTGTCATACATAAATACGTCGCTATAAGGTTTCATGGATCAAGCTATACAGTTATGAGGACCCATTTTCTTCATTACCCTAGGTGTAAAGTTTCATACCTCAGCTCAAAGCCTATCTCCTACCTCCTTTGTAAGTAACCTTCTAAATTAGCTCTCGATTGTGTTTATCGGCTTTCTTCTAAATTGTCAAGGAAATCTCCAAAACTAATCCTTACCTTTTCAAATTTATTTCACAATATCCTTCCTAGCCTCCTCTTCATCATATCATGAAGTTTTTAAAGTGAAATACCTATGTTATGGGTTTCAACTCATAAACCCTAGATCTGCCATCATATAACCTTCCCAATGAACCTAATAAGGGTATTTTAGCATAACATCTTCAAAATTTGGATTCCAGGCCTAATATTTGGATAATAGGTATATTGTAATGATTCCCAAAGAACCAACTTACTAGTAGCTCTTAATTACATGTGCATACATTTCTTCAAACAAAATTCTTCTCATTCTCCCTGAAGAAACACACACAACTCAACTGTCTTAGGACTCATTGTCTCTCACCTTTCTTGAAATTCTTTATCACACTTGATTTCACTTCTCATTATCATAATGCATATTCTTTAAGAGTTAGATTTTGGTGAGATCCTTTTGAATGATGAGCTCTTACTCTTTAGACATTTTTTTATTGAGCCATGATTACAAGACATCCTTATTAAACATGCTACATGTTCAGAGAATATTTATTTGATAAGATCCTTTAGAAGAGTGTTGTATCTCTTGCAAAAATTTCACACATTTTCAAGACTAGACTACTTGCATGAAAAATAAAAGAGACCTCCTTAAGTGCCTTCACTTCTTTCTCACATTTATGAAGTGTTATATGTTGCATGAAATTTCTCTGTCTTGAGAGACTGAATTTTCACCTTTGTGGAGCAGTTGACAAAATTAGGACACTAGGCACTCATTAAAACACACAACTTGTGCAGTCAATCAGACCATGGACACTTGAAAAACTTGATTGAGATACACACTGATTTTTCTACTTTGGAATACAAGGTTTTTCTTGAACATGGAAAATAGTAACACACTAGATAAAAATATGAGGGTTTAACATACATGGTGGTTTCATGTAATAATAGATGGGAATATCATGAGGGATGAACACTTGACCATGTAAACCTAATGACAATCATACTTCTAAAAATATAAGTTTGAAACTTTCAATGCAGACCTTAACGATTTGTATGATGAACATTTCATAACTTTGACACCTTTCCATGACCCTACTAGAATCATGTCCTTTTGGATGTCTTCAGGACAAATTTAAACTTCCTTGCACAGTTCTTATATCTTTCTCAATGTAGGACTCCTAATTGAAACATCAACATTTTGGTGGCAAACATATATATTTCTTGACCCATTTAAATCCTCAACTCTTGATGACAAATCAAATATGATAGACTTGGCTTGAATTTTATGGAAGCATTCTTGACAGACCAAATGACACATGTGAAGGCTATTTCCATTTTTGGAAAAATACACATGATCTTCAAAGTATTTCACATAAATGGTATATGCTCAAGACTCCTATAAGAGAGTAAGCAACCATACCTTCTACTACTCATTCAATTTGCAACATGGATGGTCTTCCATTAACACCTACTGATGATTTATTTACCTCAGGATCCTATCTTGCTTCTTTCAACTGATACATAACTTCTAGAAGTATAGAGAGGCACACCACCTTGTGAGGTTACCTTAGAACAATATGAATCTATCAAAGGAGATTACTGACTTATGTCTATCATTCTTTACTGTCTGAGCTTCTGAATTTGCTTCTTTGACCTTGTATATCCACTTTTCTTGCTTTTTCCAGTATCTCTCGCAACCATGGCTAACTTGGTTTCACTCCTAAATTTTATCTTTCATCTGAATAATTTTTTGTCTTGCGTCTTAAATACATTTAGTTTGTAGTTATATCTAGGAAGTTCATAACAATGTCTAGCAAAATGTCCTTTCCCATGACAGTTGAAGCATATAACCCAGGTTCTTGTCTCTTGAGTCTTCTTCTTCCCAAAATTGACTTAAAGATTCTTCTAGGCAATAATTATCTAGGTGTCCTTTTTCTTTCAACATACTATATTCTTCTCATATTCAGTCCTACAATCCTTCCATGGATATTCTTCATCTACTATTCTCTTACAATTTCTAGATTTATGCCCAAACATATTGCATGAAAAGAAAACTCCATGAAACTTACATGGTAGTCTTCTTGCATTTGGCTATCGATAGTCTTCTTGTGTTCTTTGTTGTCCTTCTTGGTCTTTGAACATCCTTGATACGATACACAACTTTATTCAACCTTCAATTCTCTTTGTCTTGATTGTTCTAGTTCCTCTCTGAGGGTCTTTAGATCTGCATTTAATCTCTCACATTCTTCACTCTTGACTTGAATAGTTTCCTTACATGTCTCATGATCTACTTCACCAAAATGTCTCTATTTTCCTTGTAAGCCATCAAGCTGGTTAGTAACTTGTTCCAACTCAATCTTCAAGGTCCTTAGTTCCTCTTCAAATTTAAGACAAACATTTTCTTTGTCTCTCAAGGATTTTGATACTTTCTCAACAAATGAATCCATCTCATTAAGTTCTTGACCATGATTAACTTCCTTGAGCTTGATTTCTATCTTTAACTCATTTATAAGAGCTTGAGAAATTTCATACTTCCTTTTTAACACTAATTTTGCTAATGAACCCATGCTTGTGTCTTTAGGATCAACTCCAAGATGTTAGGATTGATTTAGGAGGACCACACTCTGATTAAAAACTATTGGAAACTTGGAAACTGAGAGGGGATTGATTAAATGTCTCATTAATTTTTTTAAGATATTTCTACTTCTCCAAACTTGTTAAGAAAAACACATGAACCATACACAAGCAAATGAAAAAGAGATAATACATAGTGTTTTAAAGTGGGAAACCCAAAATGGGAGAAAACCCACTGAAATTAGAGAACTAACTTGGAAAATTTGTCCTATAGAGTTACAATGATTTCAAGTTGAGCTACAACTCAAATTTTGAGGCTACAACCCCAAGAATAAAACCAAGCCACAACTTGATGATTTAGTAAGACTCTACTTTCATGAAAGCTACAACTCCCAAATTGATTTAGTCACCAACCACTGACTTTCTACAAGTTGCAACTTGCAAGGAAGCTAGAACTCGCTGATTATACTAAGCTACAAATCATTGTGTATACAAAATTTGATCACTCTTCAACTTGGTTACACAAGCACCTGATTGTGACCCTAAATAAACAATTTTTCTTATTTCACCTATAATTTCAAAAATAACTCAAACCTCTATCCATATGTTAGCCGACTGTTTGAAGGACTCACTTACCCTTCTTGGATTACAAGCTTAAATTCCTACTTATTCATCAATATGCAACACTTAAATTTTTTGTATAGATGTCACTATCATTAAATTCAATCTTCAAATTCCCTTAAACATTTTTTCTCAATCTGAAAACATGTTTATATCTTCCAACTTCACTCTGCCAATTGGACTAGTTTTCTCATATCATGCTTATGCACATTTTCCACACCTACTTGTTACTCATTTATCACTTTTTGTCTATCCTTATGCACCATAAGATAATAAAAAACTTTTCAATACCTCTTCACCTTCTTCTCTACTACTTTCACTACCTTATTTCACTTTTCTAGAGAACTTAAACTTTTTCAAAGTTTGTCTTTTCAAATTTTAGTCCCTAGTTTTCAATATGCACTTTTGACTTATGCATTCTTCTTAATCATGAATAGACTCTTCATCTTATCATTCAAGATAGATGAGAAATACTTGAGTTGGTAACTCTTTCTAGCCTTTTGGATTCTCCAAGAACTCATACCATTCAAGTGAGACTTGCCAACCGACCTTTCATATTCACAACAAGACTTACTTTACATTTCAACTACATTATGTGATTTTGAACTAAGCATAGAACACCAACTTTCACTTTGAAGAAGTTTGGAAACCAGTTGGACACGTTAACAAGGTCCTTTAAATGTAAGAAAAGGATATACTTCATTTGCCAAACATTCCTATTAAGATGACTATGTGTAATCAACCAATCAAGTCATAGAGCAATAATATTTTTCTACAATCCCCATCACTTGCCGCCAACACTTTGTCAAGGCTTTCAAGAAAAAAATAACACATAGTAATACTCCCTGAACTATTTTTTAGCTCTTAATGACTCTACAAGAAGCACTTAGTCATCCATAACCAAAAATTTTGCTTTAGGACAATTCACATATTTTGCACAGTGTATGAAACATGACTTCAAAGCCACTTTGGTATGCAATTTTGGGCTTATCAAACAAAAAAACCACATACTTATGTTAGAAGAGTTTTTATAAGGAATTTTGAACCTTTTCATGAGGAGTTAGATCATTTACACCAAAGAAATTGCATCAAAATATTGATTTCTACCTCTGCTGCAAAAATGAAGAACGTTTTTTAGGAAGCTTTGTCATCAAAAACTTAGTCAATTTAAGATGAAAACCTTTAATTATTCTTGCAATGTGTTTGTATGATCCACACAGAAATATACTCACAATTTTATTAATTTTTTTGTCTAAATTCAAATCTTCAAGAAAAACATTTCCAAACCCTAGAATAAGGGTTTCTATCACTAAGTAAGCCCAAGGCCAATCAAAAATTGATTTCTCATTCACATCTTAGTGAAATTTGAAAATTTCAATTACAGTAGTGTAGTGCACACTTCCCTTTGACACCTTTGGATGCTTATTCTAATACAGTTGATCACATTAAGGACATTTTTATGTTTTGATTTAATATCTTTGTTAGACATTTGATCATGGATTATTGTTGATCTTGATTTGGATATGATACATGATGATTATTAGAGACACTCATATGTGGATGATGATATATTATTTGACATGGATGTTTTATGGATGTTGTTTGGACATGTGATTTTGGATATTATATGATGATATAGTTGTTGATATAAATTGTATGTGATAATGTTAAATTACCTTGATGTTGTTGTGATTCACTTATTTAGATGATTTTGTGATTATATTTATATTCATTTTGGATGTTCTGATATGGCCACGAGGCTAAAGGAGGTATTTGTATTTTGCAAGTTAATATATCACAACAAACATCGGGGATTGGAGACCAACCACAATGGAATTCTAGGTGAATTCGACAAGGTCACCATGGAAACTTGTTTTATTGTGTTGTGTTTGTTTGTTGCTAGGGATTCCCATGGGGGATCACCTTTATATGTGACCATGGGTTTGTGTATTTTATTAATGTGGTTAATTTTTATTATTGTTGTATGTATTTTATTAGTAATGTGTCCCTTTCTTTTATTTAATTAAAATTTTGGTAGATTAATGTGAGAAATCATATGGTTAAAATTTAAATAAATCAAATTGGGATATGGGAAAGTAATAATGGAAGTTGTTGGCTCTTTGTATTAAATATGTAAGGGATGTGTAAGTTTGTGTAAGAGTTGTGTAAGTCAGATTTTGGAGTATGAAACACTCCACCTCCTTGGAAATTCGAATTTTTCCTTGGGGGCTGTTTTTGGAGGCTTGTGGGACAAGTAAAACTTGTCCCATACCTCTAAATTTAATTTACCAACCATACTTATGGTTGGAGAGGTGATTTTAGACTTTTATAATGCATTTTATTAATCATGTTGCATGTTTGATTGCACTCTCTTACATTTATTTAATTTGCATTCCTTTGGGGTGTGGGCTTTTGGAGTGTGCAAGTAACTTGTCATATTTTCACCCACCTCTTTATTATGCTTGGAAGAATGAAATTTGTCTTTTGTGTTGAATTTGAGGATGTGTGATGTGGCATCCTACATGGATCCACATCATCCTCTTCTCTTCCCTCTTCTATAAAATTCAAACTCTTTGCTTGTTTTGGGTTGTTGAATCTTTTTGCATACTTCCTTTGGGGTGCATTTTTCTTGTGTTTGGAGCTCTTTCTTTGGAAGGAGTTTGGAGAAACTTTGCATGCTTGGAGATTGTTATTTTGGGACTGTATTTTGGGCATTGAAACTTGCTGTTTGAAACAAAAGCTACCATGGAGAGGTAGGAGTTTAACCTTTCTTTTATGCTGTTATTTTCTTGTTGTGTTGTGTGAATGGTGCATGTTTTGATTTATTTGTTGGCTGGTTGGGTAGACTACCATAGGAATGGTGTAGGAGAAGGCTATGGGGAATCCATGTGGGGGGCATAAGGGAATGCCATTGGCATTAGAATTTTGTGGAGGGAGTTTGGGTTTGGGATCCACCATGGAAAAGAAATAGCTTGCATTTCTTACTTTGTGGGGGGATAAGGAAATCTGTGGGGGAATAAGGAGGGATTGTGGGGGCATAAGGATATGTGAGGTGAAATTTTATTGGCGGTTTGTTACTAGTGGATGCCCAATTCCCATTTGGGAGGCATAAGCAACTTCCCCCATAGACCTTGCTCCTTTGGCTTGCATGATCAAGCCTGAGTTTTGTTTTGATTGTTTTCAAATGTAGTTGTAAACTGCTGTTTTTGTGTGGATTATATTTTATATGAATTATGCATGTTGAAAGAATGTTGTGTGTTGTGGAAGCTAGTTATTGCCATGGGTTGAATTACACCTCTTATTGTATTTTGGTTGGGGCTCGGGGCCAATGATGAAGGAAGGATTCTCCTTTCATTGGATGTCTTGGTTGGGTGGAGAGCGTTGCCTTTCCCCTCTTTTGTTGTGATCAAATTGGAAGAAAATGGAAGCTTGCATGTTGCTATTCTGGAGCAAAGGAAAATGTAGTTTTGCTAGTCCCTTGTGAAACAAATTTATTTGTAATCCTTTCCCACTATGATGTGGATGAAAATTGTAATGTATTCTTGTGAAGAAAAGATGTTGTAATTGATTATGGAAGTATATATATTCGAATTGTGAAGGATGGTTATATCTGTTATTATTGGAAAGAAATAAATAGAATTCTGTTATTGCATTCAACATGGAAAGATGTAAAGTTTTATAATTGAAGTCAATAAAGAGTTGAAGGATATTTTCTCATATGCATTGTTGGATTGAATTCAATGTTTCATTGTATGGAAAAAGAGTTAATTAAATCTCTGATTGAAAGAAAGAAACGTATGTAAGGAAAATACAGTAAATTGCCTCTTTGGAAATATACAAAATTGAAATCAGAGTTACATTTTGGGTTTAGAATAGTTTGATTTAAGTCATTTAAATGTAATGGATTAGTTTAGAAATGAAATGCCACACTTGAATGATAAAATTGATATACATATTTAAAAGAAATGGATCTCTGTTATAAAAATTAATACTGGACAAATAAATTCAATCAAATTGTACAGTTTGGACCTGCACATAATAATCAACTTGAAAATGATATGATTTAGCATGTTAAGACATCAATGAACTCAAATTGACAAAGAAAACTTAAGAAAACAATTTAACCATTGCAAAATCGAACCCAATCCCTTTCATAGTTGTTTTCTGTCAATTGTTGGACAAAATTCAAATTGGAATCAATTGAGAAAATTTACCTTCCAAAACCATTCTAAATCCTTCCTAGAGTAATACTCCATGTCATTTAGCATGTTGAGTGAATAAGGAGATCAAATTGAACAAAAAATTATAAGTCGAATTACCAGTTTGCTATTTAAAATCCTGTAGATTTTTTTCATAAAATTGTACCCTTAAACTTTATCAAAATGTAAAATTGATGATTTTTATACAAAGAGGGTATTGAGATCTTTCCATAAAGTCCTTGTTTACCCAAAACCAAGCTTTCTAGCTCACGTTATGACCCTATGAAGTTTTCCTTCCTTGGCGGGAAAATTTGGGAAAATTTTCCGTGGCGGGCCCGTGGCCCAAAAATTTCCGTCGAATTTATCCTTAGATTTTTTTCTGAAAATTTGCTTGGGAAATTTTTTGAAATTTTCTCCACCATCCCATAGCCAATCAGAGGCTACCATGTGTCATCATGGGGCAGCGGCAAAGGAGTGACATTATTTTTGTCTTTGGGGCCTTTTGAAATTTTGGGAAAATTTTACCTTTTTCCTTACCGGCCCGCAATTTATCACAGGTTGCCACATGGCAGCATGGGGTGTTGGCGGAGGGGGCGGAACCTTCACAACCTAGTTTGCTTTTGGAAATTTTAAAAAACCCCATGTCCCCCACATTCCCGCCATTGCCTTGACATTACTCCTCGCAGACGCGCGGACCCACGCGTCAAACCCTTCCCTTTTCCCTCCTTTGGTGAATTTCCCCAATCTCTCCCACCACTACACCTATCCCTCTCGTTCTTCCCAAAGCATTTGGTTGAGCACCACCACATGTCCCCTGGTAAACCCGCGAGGCAACGTGGGTGCCTATTGGACTTTGCTCCCTTTTGGTGAATTTTTCCCTATCGCCCGCCGCCGCTCCGCCTCATCCCTCACCCTCTCCTGCTTTGGATTAGGACCCGACACGTGTCCTTGGAGGACTCGCAGGTGTGGGTGCAAATGAGAATTTTTATCCCGTGTAAGGAAAAATTTGAAATACCGGTCCGCGACCCGCCAACCCAAAAATTGCTTTTCTTTCCCACTCGACACGTGTCCCTTTTGGGAAATTTTGACCTCTAAGCTCCACCGGTCCATAACTAGAGTTTTACAAGGAGTTAGGAGGACTTTTTTATATCACTGGAAAGGTGAGAAAATTTCCTATTCAATGGGAATAGTTTAAGGAAATTTTAAATAAATTAAGTGTGATAAAAATCAAGTTAAAACTTTGAGCCTGTTAGAGAATGGGTATGGTGATATTTTAACCCCTGAATCTAACTGAAACTTCTAACCCTAAAATTTGGGCCATGTGAGCTCTGGAAATTGATAATAAATGAAAATTATGTTTTAGTAATTTTAAATTTGTTTAGGAACCCGTTAGTGACAGCGGTTGTCTTGTAACCTGGTTGTAGACACTTCTAATAAAAAAATTATTCCATAATTTTCCGACTAACCCTAGGTTGTTTCTTGGGTCTCAAGTGGGTTGTTTTAATGGGCATCACACTTGGTATCAGAGCAGTGGTTCAAAATCTTGGACCATTGGGCACACTAGAAAACTTGGGACATGAAACTTAAACCTAGCACATTTTCTTTTAAATCTAGAAAATAACTTAGTTTAGAAATTACATATTTTAGCAAACATGGAAATTGAATAAAACTTAGAAAAACAAACTAACTCTCACTTTGGTCTATGTAGGAGGCATAGACGGAGTGAGAGAAATATTCACAGAGACTCAGACTTACCACCACCACCCCACCACCGGATCAGGGTGTAACAACTATCCTACCCCAGATCTTGCAGACTCTTCAGGATGTCAATGCCGCTTTATGTAGAGGATTAGGAGGAGGACATGCAGATAGTCATGACATAGCCCCTTCCATTGAGGATTATGTATCTCCTTAACCCAGCGAGGAGCATAGAGGAGAGAAATCCCGTGTGGAGTCAGCCAGAGTAGAGTCACCAGATAAGGGACATGGTGACAGAGTTCTAGAGCATAGAGAGAGGTCTTGGAGCCCTAGGCTTAGGGATGAGTGTGCAGAGAGACCTAGAGGTCATCAGATCACAGCTACAGATCACATCAGGGAGATCTTGAAGCTTCAACCCTCACACTACTCAAGTGACATGGGCAGATTTCAGGTAGAGGCCTGGCTAGTGAGCTTGAGTGGTTGCTTCAAGCTTTGTCCTTGTTCTAGAAACACGAAAGCTCATGTTGCGATCCATCTACTAAGGGATGGAGCAGGAGTATGGTGGAGGACAGAGGAGTAGAAGCTCCATGTAGATTATGATATTTTGACACAGGAGCTATTTGAGGAGAGATACAAGAGCATGTATTTGTCAAAGAGGTTCATACAATAGAGGATCGATGAGTTCTATGACCTCGATAGGCATCTCTTTCAGTAGCAGAGTATGAGAGTATATTTCTAGATCTACTCTAGTATGTAGAGTATATGTAGGATGAGCAAGTGTGGATTCACAGGTTCATTCGAGGCTGAATTTAGATATTGGAGGTGTAGTGTGGATCCACTACCCACAGACATTAGCTGAGGCCATCGAGAAGGCCTATATAGCAGAGGAGACTCAAGGAAAGATCCAACAGGCTAGAGACCGAGTCTTGAGCCACATCTGATAGATGCGGGATGGTAGATTAAGGGGGTCGATGTACACCGTTCCTCGTGGTGGATAGGGTATAGCATAACCATCCTTTAGGAAACAATAGTTGTAAAAATAGTCCCATCCACCTCATATACCTCCATAAAGAGTTGATGCACAGAGAGGTCAGAGTATGGGGCCTCCTCCTAGGGGTCCCATCAAGACACAGGGTGGACCTAGAGCTCAGTCAGCGGGAGCTCACCAACAGAGACCTCAGTAGACCACAACCGGATCATCAAGATCCATGCCATAGACTTCCAGGGCACCTATTGGAGGTGCTACTCATTAGGGAGGATCAGGAGGATGTTTTGGTTGTGGAGTTACTGGACACTTTTGGAGAGATTACCCACATAACCCTAACAATAAGGGTAAGATGCAAATCTCTGAGCCTATGGTTGGTGACATGAGATGTAACCATAGGATTTATGTAGTATTTGAGAACTGCCAGGCAGAGCATCTGAGCATAGTCATTGATACCACAAGTAGCATTGGTTGTATTCCTACCTCTGTATTGTTTGATTTTGGTTCTTTTGATTCTTTCATTGCACCATCTTTAGTAGAGTGATGTAGGCTGGTGGTAGTTAGGTAGGGTCTTAGTTAGGATGTCGAGATGGCTTCTGGAGCCAATATCTTCGTAGACTCTTTGGTTAAGGAGTGTGTAGTGGATTTGGGACCTTTCACCACTACCTCAGATCTCCGTATCCTTCCTTTGGGCTCGTATGGAGTCATTTTGGGTATGGATTGGTTACCTACACATAGGGCCGAGATGGATTGTTATCATAAGACTATATCTTGTGCAGATGATTGGGAGTTGAGTCGGTGATTTTAGGGGTCTAGAGACTGTTTCTATTTGCACCATCTCCACTATGTAACTTAAGTGGTGTGTGCGATAGGGTTGTCAGATGTATGCTATTACAGTTAGTGATAGATTAGAGGATGGGTCTAGTGGGCCATCACTAGATGATCATCCCATTTTGAGAGAGTATGTTGATGTCTTTCCAAGGGAGCTACCGGGTTACCACCCCCACATGAGATTGATTTTCATATAGATCTAGTTCATGGAGCATAGCCTATCTCATAGGCACCTTATTGGATGACCACCCTAGAGCTCTATGAGCTCAAGTTGCAGCTTGAGGGCCTTTTAGAGAAAGGCCTTATCCATCCTAGTGTATCCCCTTGGGGTGCACAGGTTATCTTTGTGAAGAAGAAGGATGGATCCTTATGGTTGTGTATAGATTACCACGAGATGAACAAGGTAACGATTAAGAATCGTTATCCCCTTCCGCATATTGATGACTTGTTTGATTAGATGAAGGGAAATTTTTTTCTCAAAGATTGATCTTAAGTCGGGTACCATCACTGAAAATTTTGGAGGTAGACATTTATAATACCACCTTTTGCATGAGATATAGGCACTATGAGTTCATAGCGGTGCCTTTTGGTTTGACTAATGCCCCACGGTGTTTATGAGTTTGATTAATGGGGTATTCAAGACCTTCTTATATCACTTTGTGCTCATCTTCCTAGATGACATTTTGATTTACTTATGTATGTGTGAGGAGCACGAGGGCACCTTCACCAGTTATTCGGTGTCTTGAAGCAATAAATTTATGGGCACTATGAGTTCATAGCGGTGCCTTTTGGTTTGACTAATGCCCCACAAAGTGTTTATGAGTTTGATTAATGGGGTATTTAGGACCTTCTTATATCACTTTGTGCTCAACTTCCTAGATGACATTTTGATTTACTTATGTATGTGTGAGGAGCACGAGGGCACCTTCACTTGGTTATTAGAAGCAATAAATTTACGGGAATTTAGAGAGGTGCATATTTGGGTCATATAATTTCGGGAAGGTATCACATTTGATCCTTCTAAGATTAGGGCCATTATGGATTGGCCAAAGCACCCACTACTGATGAACAAGGTGTGCAGCTTCATGGGATTAGTAGGTTATTACCAGAGATTTGTTTAGGACTTATCTTGGATTGCACACCCTATCACTTCCCTTCAGAGGAAAGGGAAGAAGTTTGTTTGGTTAGACAGATGTGAGCATGCCTTTAAGCCACTGAAGGAGTGCCTCACTACAACACCTATTCTTACAGTACCGGATCCACATGGTGAGTTCTTTGTTTGCACAAATGCTTTGTTGGTAGGTCTTAGAGGTGTGTTAATGCAAGAGGGTAGAGTAGTGGCTTTTGAGTCTCACAAACTCAAAGACCATGAGCTTGATTATACAACTCACGATCTTGAGCTTATGGTAATTATGCATGCCTTGGTTCAATGGAGGCAATTTCTTCTTGGCAGGAGGTTCACACTCGGGATAGATCATTTGATTCTTTGCCACCTCTTCATGCAACCCAATCTCAACACTCGTTAGTGGCATTAGATGGAGTTGCTTTGTGAGTATGACATGGAGATCGAGCATGTGAAGGGGAAGGAGAATGTGGTAGCAGATACTTTTAATAGACGGAGACATGTGGCTATGGCCACCTAAGTGAGTATAGACTTGCGGAGTAGGATTCTTCAGTAGCTTCCTCTTGACAGCTTCTACATGGCGATGCAGTACGAGTAGACATCGAGTCTCAGAGACCCCTTGAGGGGAATTTTGATGGTTTATCCTTAGAGGTAGATGGTTTTCTCAAGCACAGAGGCTGGATTTATGTTCCCAGAGATGGAGGCTTGAGGCAAAACATCTTGGTAGAGGCACATCGTGCACCCTATTCAACCCATCACAGGGTGAAGAAGATGCACACCACCTTGCGATAGTTGTATCATTGGAGAGGACTTCGTAAAGACGTGGCTTAGTTTGTGTCACAATGTTTAGAGTGCCAGAGAGTTAAGGCTGAGCATCAACATCTAGTAGGCCTTCTTTATCCTCATGCTATACTAGAATGGAAGTGGGACACCATTTCCATGGATTTCATTGTTGGGCTACCGATGTCGAGATATCACCATGACGCCATTATGGTCATGGTTGATAAATTGACAAAAGTGGCTCACTTTTCTTTGGTGAAGACCACTTATATAGCTAGAGCAGTGGCACAAGTATATTTAGATGAGATTTTCAGGTTACACGAGATTCCGTGGAAGATCATTTGTGACCGCGATCCCTTATACACTTCACATTTCTGAACTACCATGCAGTATGTCCTCGGATGAGAATCAACTTCAGAACAACATATCACCCTGAGACAGATGGGCAGACTGAGCGGGTGAATAAGATTTTAGAGGACATGCTCATAATATATGTGATGGATCAACAATCTAAATGGGAGGAGTACCTGTACTTAGTGGAGTTTGCCTACAATAATAGTTTTTAGAGTTCCATAGGCATGGTTCATTTTCAGGCTTTGTATGGTAGAGAGTGTAGGACACCTCTTAGCTGGGACAGGTTAGAGGATAGAGTATCTCTTAGACTAGCTCTTCTACAAGACATGGAGCAGCAGGTGGTGTTGATCAGGTAGAGATTGCAGGAGGCACATGATAGGTAGAATAAGTATGCATATCAACATAGGATCGATTATAGTTTTGATGTGGGCATGAAGGTGTTCCTTCGTGTCAGGCCACACAAGAGCCCTATCCATTATGGAAAAGGTTGTAAGTTAGCTCCTATATTTTTGGTCCTTTTGAGATCTTGGAGTGTATCATCCCTTTGGCCTACCATCTAGCATTGCCACCCAACTTGTCTCACATACATGATGTTTTTCATGTTTCAATTCTCAGGAGATATATTGCAGATCCTTCTCATGTGTTAGATTAGACATCAATGCAGGTGTAGGCGGGTGATGGTGGAGCCCATCCATATCCTAGATCGTAGGACCACAGGCCTTCGAGGCGAGAGGTTGATCGTGTTCGGGTGCGGTGGGGCGATATGATGAGACTGTAGATACATGGGAGGATTCCACTTCATTATGAGTTTAGTTTCCACATTTGTTCTAGTGTCTTCCAGGAGGAAGTCGAGTCTAAGGGGAGGGGGATGTATTGCCCACTTCCCTTTGACACCTTTGGATGCTTATTCTGATACAGTTGATCACATTATGGACATTATTATGTTTTGATTTAGTATGTTGTTAGACATTTGATCATGGTTTATTGTTGATCTTGATTTGGATATGATACATGATGATTATTAGAGACACTCATATGTGGATGATGATATACTATTTGACATGGATGTTTTATGGATGTTGTTTGGACATGTGATTTTGGATATTATATGATGATGATATAGTTGTTGATATAAATTGTATGTGATAATGTTAAATTACCTTGATGTTGTTGTGATTCACTTATTTAGATGATTTTGTGATTATATTTATATTCATTTTGGATGTTCTAATATGGCCACGAGGCCGAAGGAGGTATTTTTATTTTGCAGGTTAAAAATATCACAACAAAACATCGGGGATTGGAGACCAACCATAATGGAATTCTAGGTGAATTTGACAAGGTCACCATGGAAACTTGTTTTATTGTGTTGTGTGTTTGTTTGTTGTTAGGGATTCCCATGGGGGGATCACCTTTATATGTGACCATGGGTTTGTGTATTTTATTAATGTGGTTAATTTTTATTATTGTTGTATGTATTTTATTAGTAATGTGTCCCTTTCTTTTATTTAATTAAAATTGTGGTAGATTAATGTGAGAAATCATATGGTTAAAATTTAAATAAATCAAATTGGGATATGGGAAAGTAATAATGGAAGTTGTTGGCTCTTTGTATTAAATATGTAAGGGATGTGTAAGTTTGTGTAAGAGTTGTGTAAGTCAATTTTTGGAGTATGAAACACTCCACCTCCTTGGAAATTCGAATTTTTCCTTGGGGGCTGTTTTTGAGGCTTGTGGGACAAGTAAAACTTGTCCCATACCTCTAAATTTAATTTACCAACCATACTTATGGTTGGAGAGGTGATTTTAGACTTTATAATGCATTTTATTAATCATGTTGCATGTTTTGATTGCACTCTCTTACATTTATTTAATTTGCAGTCCTTTGGGGTGTGGGCTTTTGGAGTGTGCAAGTAACTTGTCATATTTTTACCCACCTCTTTATTATGCTTGGGAGAATGAAATTTGTCCTTTGTGTTGAGTTTGAGGATGTGTGATGTGGCATCCTACATGGATCCACATCATCCTCTTCTCTTCCCTCTTCTATATAATTCAAACTCTTTGCTTGTTTTGGGTTGTTGAATATTTTTGCATACTTCCTTGGGGGCACATTTTTTTGGTGTTTGGAGCTCTTGCTTTAGAAGGAGTTCGGAGAAAATTTTCATGCTTGGAGATTTCTGTTTTGGAACTATATTTTGGGCATTGAAACTTGCTGTTTGGAAACAAAAGCGACCATGGAGAGGTAGGAGTTTAACCTTTCTTAAGAGAAGGCTATGAGGAATGCATGTGGGGGAGGGGGTGCATAAGGGAATGCCATTGGCATCAAAATTTTGTGGAGGGAGTTTGGGTTTGGGATCCACCACGGAAAATAAATAGCTTGCATTTCTTACTTTGTGGGGGAATAAGGAAATCTGTGGGGGGCATAAGAAAATGTGAGGTGAAATTTTATTGGTAGTTTGTTACTGGTGGATGCCTAATTCCCATTTGGGAGGCATAAGTAGCTTCCCCCATAGACCTTTCTCCTTTAGCTTGCATGTTCAAGCTTGAGTTTTGTTTTGATTGTTTTCAAATGCAGTTGTAAACTGTTGTTTTTGTGTGGACTGTATTTTATATGAATTATGCATGTTGATAGAATGTTGTGTGTTGTGGAAGCTAGTTGTTTCCATGGATTGAATTACACCTCTTATTGTATTTTGGTTGGGGCTCAGGGAAAATGATGAAGGAAGGCTTCTCCTTTCATTGGATGTCTTGGTTGGGTGGAGAGCGTTGTCTTTCCCCCTCTTTTATGTGATCAAATTGGAAGAAAATGAAAGCTTTCATGTTTCGCTTTGGAGCAAAGGAAAATATAGTTTTGCCAGCCCCTTGTGAAACAAATTTATTTTTAATCCTTTCCCACTATGATGTGGATGAAAATTGTAATGTATTCTTGTGAAGAAAATATGTTATAATTGATTATGGAAGTATATATATTTGAATTGTGAAGGATGGTTATATTACATTCATCATTGGAAAGAAACAAATAGAATTCTATTATTACATTCAACATGGAAAGATGTAAAGTTTTATAATTGAAGTCAATAAAGAGTTGAAGGATATTTTCTCATATGCATTTTTGGATTGAATTCAATGTTTCATTATATGGCAAAAGAGTTAATTAAATCTCTGATTGAAAGAAAGAAACATATGTAAGGAAAATACAGGAAATTCCCTCTATGGAAATATACAAAATTGAAATCAGAGTTACATTTTGGGTTTAGAATAGTTTGATTTAAGTCATTTAAATGTAATGGATTAGTTTAGAAATGAAATTCCACACTTGAATGATAAAATTGATATACATATTTAAAAGAAATGGATCTCTGTTATAAAAATTAATACTGGTAAATAAATTCAATCAAATTATACAATTTAGACCATAACATAATAATAAACTTGAAAATGATATGATTTAGTATTTTAAGACATCAATGAACTCAAATTGACAAAGAAAACTTAAGAAAACAATTTATCCATTGCAAAATCGAACCCAATCCCTTTCACAACCATTTTCTATCAATTGTTGGACAAAATTCAAATTGGAATCAATTGAGAAAATTTACCTTCCTAAACCATTCTAAATCCTTCCTAGAGTAATCCTCCATGTCTATTTGGCATGTTGAGTGAAGAAGGAGATCAAATTGAACAAAAATTTATAAGTCGAATTACCAGTTTGCTATTTAAAATCCTGCAGATCGTTTTCGTAAAATTAACCCCTTAAAATTTATCAAAATGTAAAATTGATGATTTTTGTGCAAATAGGGAATCAAGATATTTCTAGAAAGTCCTCATCTTCCAAAACTGAGCTTTCTAGCTCAAGTTATGACCCTTTGAAGTTTTACTATCTTGGCGGGAAAATTTGGGAAAATTTTCCACTGGCCAAGACCAATGACTCGAAAATTTCCCGTTGAATTTATCCTTAGAATTTTTTTTGAAAAATTTGCTTGGGAAATTTTTTGAAAATTTCTCTGCCATTCTGCACCAATCGAGGCTACCACGTGTCCTCATGGGGCAGCGGTGGAGGTGTGACATTTTTTTCTTTGGGACCTTTTGAAATTTTGGGAAAATTTTACATTTTTCCTTGTCGCCCAGCACCTATCACAGGCTACCATGTGGCAGCATGGGGTGTTGGCAGAGGGGATAGAACCTTCGTGACCTGGTTGGATTTTTTAAATTTTTGATTAAAAACCCCATGGCCCCGCACTCCCGCCATCGCCTCGACATTACTTCCTCGCAGATGCATTGACCCGCACGTCAAACCCTTCCCTTTTCCCTCCTCTAGAGAATTTCCCCAAACTCTCATGCCACCATGCCCATCCCTCTCCTTCTTCCCCACATTGTTGGTTGAGCATCACGTGTCCCTGGCGGACCCATGGGCACATGGGCGCTAGTTGGACTTTGCTCCCTTTTAGCGATTTTTTCCCTATCGCCGCAGCTACTCCGCCCTTCCCTCACCTTCTCCCGCTTTGGATTAGGACCCGACACGTGTCCTTGGAGGACCTGCAAAGGTGTGGGTGCAAATGAGAATTTTTATCCTGTGTAAGGAAAAATTTGACATACCGGTCCGTGACCCGCCAACCCAAAAATTGCTTTTCTTCCCCACTCGACACGTGTCCCTTTTGGGAAAATTTGACCCCTAAGCTCCACCGGTCCATAACTAGAGTTTTACAAGGAGTTAGGAGGACTTCTTTATATCACCAAAAGGTGAGAAAATTTCCTATCCAATGGGAATAATTTAGGGAAATTTTGAATGCATTAAGTGTGAGAAAAATAAAGTTGAAACTCTGAGCCTATTAGAGAATGGGTATGGTGATATTTTAACCCCTGAATCTAACTGAAACTTCTAACCCTAAAATTTGGACCATGTGACCTCGAAAATTGATAATAAATAAAAATTATGTTTTAGTAATTTTAAACTTGTTTAGGAACCCGTTAGTGACAGTAGTTGTCTTGTAACACAGTTTGTAGAGACACTTCTAATAAAAAAAATTATTCCATAACTTTCCTGACTAACCCTAGGTTGTTTCTTGGGTCTCAAGTGGGTTGTTTCAATGGGAATCACATGTAGTTTTGTAGGAACATTTGCAACCTTCTCTAATAAATAATAAAATTTGAAACATCCCAAATCACTCTCAAAATTTAAAAATATGCAAAGGTGTACGATTGTGAAAAAAACTTGACAAGGTTTATGTAAGAAGACTTCACAATGAATTTTAATATTTTAAGCAAAAACCCATTACCTTGGAGCTCAATTATCTTAAATACATGAGTCATGACATGTTAATTCATCATTTGAATGAGATTTTCTAGGCTTAGTCATTTTAGAACTATCTCAAAACCACAATGAACCAGCTTTTGAACTTGAGCTTCATAATTAATATTGCAGTCACTAAGTTGTTCAATTCCACCTCCCGTTTACCAAGAATGAATTCAAAACATTCTTGATTATTTTTTGATATAGTCACAATCAATTGAAGGAAAACAATCATACTAGTTTGATGTTCTCCTAGACACACCATGAAGGATATTTGAAAGAGTTTGCACATTTGGAGTAATCTCACCCTTGACCATGACAACTGGAGGTTTTAACATGTTTTCTTGATATTTTGGAGGGTTTCAAACACATCATAAACCATGCATACATTTTACCGAAATATTATAATAAATAAATGCAAGCATGGAGTTCCTAATATATGATTTGCATAGACATGGCTTTACAAATCACTTGCATACCTACATAACGCAGTCCTCCCGAGATTTAATAAATTCATCATTTTGACTTGGAAAATATTTTCTATGCTTTTTAGGAGTGTACAAGGTTGTAAAAATTATCTAGAGTCAGAAAACTCATGTTAAGCCTATCAACTCAAGAATGAGCCCTGGAGAGAGAGAAAACACTGGTAGAAAAAAACTCATAACTTCCTTAATTATTAACCAATTTGTTTCAAAAATTTTGTAGAAGTTAAAGACTAGAATATTCTCCAAAAATTTCTTATATGATTTATCTGAAGAAGCCTTAATATTTTTCTTGGGTGCTAAGAATTCATAGGGCTCAAAAAGCCTTTCTCGATGAACCAATTTTAGAAAAACCAGCATAACTTTGACATAACTCTTTAGAACTTGATGAAATTTGGCATGAAGCACCAAAACTCACCCCTCTACATGATCCAAAAGTTTTTTATTATCATAAATATCCCTGTAAAATTTAAATCTATCTCACTTACCTCAGCCTACAATGTTAGTCCTCAAAGCCAACTTTGGTGAACTTTTAATTTTTACCTCCAGGAGATAAACTAAGCCTTTTTGTTGCTCACACATGCCATAGAAAACATTCATAGGATCCTCCCATGCTCACATTGTCTTGTCATGACCTGTTCTAAACTTTCACACCTCATCAGGATCTAGAAAAATGCCTAAATAAGCCAGATATAACTATGACTTCTAAAAAATGACTTGAAGCTCACTATAAGAGCTTATGCCCATGATGACACTATCATATCTGACATGTTAAACATCTGATCCATCCATATGAACCATGTACATGCTTCAAGTGGACTCGACTTCACAAACCAAGCCTCGTAGAACACCGAATTTTTTTGAAACTTTCCCGAATGCTCACTAAACCATTGAAAAGGCACTACCAATCAACCTTCATGTCTTTGACTAAACTTCACTTCACCAGTCACTCCTTTACCATCAATTCCAATTGACATCAATGATAACACCAATGGCCATGATTAAACATGGTGCTAGTGTCCCAACTCGGTGCTAGTGTTTGAAGCCATAAAAAGATAAAACAATGAAATGCCTCAAAGAGTGTAAGATTTATAAAGCTAATAAAAGTGCAAAAGACAAAGTAGAATGCTAAAGGGAGTTGTCAATTACTAGTCTTCTTGCTTAGGAATCATGTAAATGCCAACATGCTTTTAGGACATAGAATTATAGCCAAGTGTATATATTTTGTGTCTATAGTTCCTATGCCTTATTTTATCTTCTTTCATGCACTCTAGGAGCCTAAAACTTCTTATTTTTCCTTGAGGGACTGTGAAGACAAAATTTTTCAATATAACCAACATTATGATAGTTATATCAAACTATTTCATTCTTACCTCTTGGCTGATGAGAACTGAAACTTCTTCCATGGTTCCATGAATCCTCATTCTTGAAGGACCTTCTACCACATTCCCTTGCTCTATGACCAAATTCATTGCAACCATGAAAAACTTTTCATACCTCATTACATTAGGTTGAATGATAGACCTTGTCTTTATATTACTTTTAAATTTGTTCTCTTTATTATCTTCATTGGAACTTGAACAAACATTATCATCTCTATTGATTTTCTTGAGGTCTTCAATGAATCCAAGACTTGTCCTATCACCAAAAACTTCTACATATCCAAGAGATCATCTAGATCCTTGGAACTCTTCTTAAACTTATGAATGTATCTTACCTTACTTGATGCTCCAACTACTTCTACCTTTATGGACTCAAATTATCTTTCATACTTGATGCAATCTTCCTCAGACTTTAGGCTTGTTTTTATAGTATCCTCCTAATTTTCTAACTATTCAAGGGTATCTCATAATTATTTGTGTCAAACCAATGTTTCTCTTCAAGAAGATGAATCTTGTCTTCATAGTCCTTAATCTATCACTTTAGTTTCTTCTTCTTCTTCTTTGCATGCTTCAAATCTTCTAGGAAACTCATCAACTCAGCTTCAAAATCTTCTTCATTTGAATTCATACATGAACATTTAAATATGGAATCCTATATTTTAAGACTCCTATCTCCTTTATCCATAAACAAAGTTTCATTTCTAATAACAAAATCAACATCATCGAATCACCGGTTTCACTACTTACCTCGATGAGTGTAATCTTACTTGGAGTATATCTATTGGACTTCTTCTTGCCATCATATTTTATAAGCTTCATCTTTCTCTTATCATATGTGTGGGATATCTTATATTCATTATTATCTTCATCATTCTCACCCTTATGCTTGTGAGGAAACTTGACTACAAAATTTCCAATCTCACCACAGTTGAAGCACTTGAAGGGAAACTTACCCTTATACTCACCTGATCATATCTTCAACTTCCTGGTAAAAAAACAATCAATTCATCATCATCAATATCAAAAACATCATCATTCAAGATATTCTTACCTTTTGACTTCCTTTCATCTTTGAAGGATACTTCCTTCTTGGGAGGTTTATCAACACATGTCCTCATCTCATAAGATGTCAAGATACCATGGAGTTCATCCATTAGTAGAGTAATAAGATCCTTGGATTCCTCTATAAATAATAATTTAGGATCAAATTTAGGAGTGAGAGATCTCAGCACCTTCTGCACCACCAAATATTCTTTCACTTCTTCTAATCCTCTAATGGTATTGACCACTTGATCTACTCTGAGAAGATATGCAACAATGTTTTCTTCTTCCTTCATCTTCAAACTGTCAAACTGATTCCTATAGCTCTGAGATTTACCAAATTCACCTTCATGTCACCTTCATAAAATACTTATAGCTTATCCCACATAGCCTTATTTATAGCACATTGCATAACCTTGATAAATTCTCGACTCGGCCGAGCCAAACAAAATGACATTCATTACTTTAGAGTTATTATTATTTACCTTCTTACATGTTGCATTTGTTGGAGGATTTTGAGGAATAGTGTACCCATCTACAACAAACTACCAAATATCACATCCCAAGGACATAATGTGAGTTCTCATCCTAATGCTCCAAAATCATAGTTTGTCCCATCAAACATATGAGCTTTTCTAGTAGAGGAACCACTTTGCTTGACTCACCATATTTGTGCTTCAAAGGATATCCTCAAGCTTGTACATATTACTATTTTACTATGTCTTCAATATGTTGTTATATGCATGAATCTTAAGTAAGAAAATTATTCACTAGTGAAACTATCTCTTGTCCATCTACATCTTTGATTGATTTTTACCGCAACTCTCTTCCACATATGTCATTTTTGTATCCACTTTTAGTCGGTCATAGGTATCCTGTCATGCACGTATTTTCACATCTATCATTATTTATCTTAAGATGCTAGTTCTCACTAGTGCCCACTCTAGACATTAACACCCAGGTGCTTGTGTCCATTATGGGTGGTTTTTTTCTATTTATTATTTTTACACATTTTAACATTTATGGTCAGCATTTTATTTTTTCTTATCCTTATCCCGTGTTCATAGTCAACCTTTTATGTCACTAGTTTCAAAATTCAAACAAAATATTCATATCTACACAACATACATACTATTATTATGGCTAGAAATTCAAAGGGGCTATCACATCTGCATACTATCACTACTATCGAAGGGACTACGTTTTGGGCTGCATACACTACATAGGAAGGAGTTGTGCTGAATTACATACCATGTATTTGAATAAAAGATAGTCATAGCCCACTATCTTGGCGTCATTGGCACAAGGGAAAAATAAGGTCACTATTTCACACACAAGCACGCAAAAATATATGGAGTTTGAAATGTAGTGCATCGCTCGGTACTAAGTTCACTCATCCGGTGACTAGTGGGGTCAATTTGAATTCACATATTGCATATTTTTTTCAGATCTAATATATTTATAAGCATGTGCATATATTCGGTGTTTTTTTTGTAGGTTACAGGTGTGATAAAAACCCTAACAAAAATTCATAATGAAAAAACATATATTGGAGTGTAGACCCTCAGACCTATAAAAAGAGTAGATCCTGAATATTCACATAGACACTAGCACCCAAAATAGACACTAGCACTGAGCACTCCTTTCCTCATGTGGGTGCTTCACATGCATAGTAAAAAGTATCACAACTCTCTGCTAGCCACCGTGACATCATTTACAACTAGATCCAACACATACATAGTCACGAATACCTCCAGGTTGCACAAAAATCAGCTAAGTCATATATCTCTCTTATTTGCCTAGAGTTTTACACTGTTTGAGTACTTAGCACTTGTATATTATATTATAATATAATTTATATATTACTTGTTATATTAGTAACTATGAAATATAGATTTAATTCAATTTATATTAAATCATTTTGTGAATCTCACTCTTATTCGAACTTCTTTCCCTATGATCCTAAACCCTCATGGATGAAAAAAGGTACCCATCCCCAAAGCCAAATATGATCTATATGCTCATATAACCAATTTTTTCCAATGCCTCTGAAGAATATGGATTTTTTAACCTCATGCAAAATCATCAATATGATCTCGAAAGTCCTCCAACAACTCCTTGACTTCCAAAACTCTCTTCTGGTGGTTTCCAAAGCCCTAATTTTTGCATAGTTTCCCCTAACCAAAAATTTTCCACATGTTCTCCCTCATCTACTATCGCCACCAATGATGCTCCATCCTCTTCTCCTTCTATTATAGTAAACAATAACAACAATATAGATTCTTTGCATGATGAGGTTATTATTTTCAAAAACATGGATGCTAATGACTCTAATTATGATAATGAAAATGTAAATATGAATAATGATGTTTTTGCTATTAGTCAAGTTGAATGTGAATCTATTTCTCCTACCATTCCTACTTCTGAAATTATTTCCAATGATTTTCATGATAAATCCAATGCTAGCATTACTACAAATTCTTTGTATGCTTGATGATAATCTTGATGAAATCCTTTCTTGCAAAAATATGACTGATAGTGACTTTGATTATGATAATGATACTACACATGTTAATGATGATGTTTCTTCCATTAAATTTATTGAATGTGAATCTACACCTCCTCTTTCTTCTACTTCTACAAAGGTGTCCATATTGTCACCAATCCTACTCTGATACACCTCTCATTATGTCTCATAATCATAAACATGGTATATCTATAGAGTTTCCACAATCATCTCCTCCTCTCACACCTCCATCCCCTCCTTCCACATCCAATCCCCCTTCTCAGTTCCCATGATCACTCATAATGGAAAGATTTAATCCCTCAATGTACCTCTCACTTCCTAGACCATCCCTTCATAAGACACCCTCTCTCTCATGCATGTTGGTAATTTTGAAACTCAAGTTCATACCCTTACCCTCGAGAGTAAAGCCTATTATGCCTCCATTGATAATAATTCCCTTCCTAAAAATCCCATTCCTAAGAAGATTCACAATTCCAATTTCCCCAAGGGTTTTATCATGCCTACCTTCTCATGTTTTGATGACACAGAAAATCCCTATTTATATCTAAAATATTTTTGATTAGCCATGGCTTCTTATTCTAATGATTGATTGTTACTCAAAGCCTTGCGGATAATTCTCTCCAATGGTATACTCATTTACCTAATAGATCTATTAGTACTTATTATGATATGGAGGATTCTTTTCTTAGATGTTTTATTTCTAACAATGGTCCTAAAGTTACATATGAACGCTTGCATTATTTACATTAAGGAAAGAAAGAACATATCTTAGATTACATTTTACCATTTAATTATTGCATGCATTTTCATCCTATCAATATAGAAATGTAATTTATCTTTTTTCGTGGCTTAATTCCCCCATTAAAAGAAAATGTATTATATGATACATGTGATTCATTTACTCTTTTGTGCTATAAAGTTATTGATTTAGAGAAGGACTTAATTGTGGATCATGTTATAACACCTCCTTCTACTTCTTCTATTCCTCCCTTGCCTACTAAGTCTTCTCCTCTCCCACCTATTGACCCCCCTCCACAATCATCATATCCTCCTCCGCATAAACATTATCCTACCCCACCACCATGTCGACATTCACCAAAGTCTTATCCACCTCCCACCCATGAACCATTACAATTTTCACATACTACTAAACCACATGATGTATTATGTACCTTACTTGATAATCGACTAATTTTTTTACCTTCCAACTAGAATCATATCCCTCACCGGTTGCACCGCCATCGTGACCATCCTTTTTACAATTTCCACCACATAAATTGACTCATTGATAATAATCACATGATGATATCAATGATATAATAAAATAATTAGAAGATCCTATTCCACATAAGTGAGCCTCGTGCCCTTTGTTATCTTGTCTCATTCACCTCCTCTTAAGGTCATTATCTATCCACCTCCTAAGTTCATCATTCATCCACTTCCTCCATCTATCCCACCTTTAGCCACATAATATCACCCTACCCAACTTGCTACTACATCTTATTCACTTCCTAAGCAACCTTCTTCCACACTTACAATTGTCACACCTCCCATTATTGTCACCATTTCCTCCGATATAAAGTTTGGCACCTATACTCACACTCTTTGTTATTCCATAGGATCATACCATACATGAAATTCCTCTTCACCTATGGTAGATGATCTACATTTCCATGCCATTACCCGACAACACACTCATGTTCTCAAGGTGCATATATGACTGTTGAAGGAATTGTTACTTAAATGAACCTCTCTCTTACCCTAGGGGAAATGGCTCTTTGATTCCCCCTTCATCTTCATCACACTCAATTACATACATATTTCCAAATCTCATTCTTATATAAGTCTCAAGGCATCATTATTATATTCTCCTACATTATCTAATAACATCATTATCTAATCACACCATCATTTCTATTTATCTACCACATTACATCATATATATACATATCTATTTACCATATGATATACTATTCCTCGTTATTTAATGTAATTCCTATTCAATCCATCACTTAGAAATTCTTTCCACATCGTAACTAATTTCAACAATCAACTATATATATATATATATACATATCAAATAAACCATTCCAAAAATGCACATAGAATCTAACAAACTAAACAATCACTACCAAGTACAAATCATAATCATCACATCATATATAATGCACATCAACAACCAATATGATATCAAAACGTATATATATATATATCTCATCAAAATCATAGTTACAAAATACAATCACGGGGAAAGCCCCCATGCATCAATACACCATATATCATCCTTGTTATCACTATATACAATTGTGGGAGCTCTAGAACTTGAAGCTTCACCGCTAACTCTATGTCATTGATCTCGGCCTCTATATCTCTCAAGTTGGCTCAGAATATGGAAATATCTCTTTTCTGCTCTACATATCATCCTTGTAGCTCCACATACCATGCAAATACATCTTGAGATAGGCCTCCTCCTCCTACAACCCATCTCACTTTCTCTCGTCTCTCGTATGAGACTCATCACACTCACTCAAAAAATCTATATACATGACTTCCTATCGCCACCGAATCAAAAAATGCTCATGCTTTCCCATATTCATGTTTACTTGCTCTAGCATCCCTCCTCCCATGAGCACATTCAGGGGCATGTTCCATGTCAACGTGTGTATGGAGGTATCTATAATAAACATGTACCAATAGGAATCTCCAATAATAAAACAAAAAATTTCTCTATTAATCATCTTCATATTCATCCACTATATAAATCAATAAAAAACTAACAAATCAAAACAAACCATACTTATGCTATGCTCATGCCATTTGCTATATCATCTACCTTAGGGGAAGGTGCCTGACCCTCAACTACAAATTTTGGATCCCCTGCCACATCTACAACTACTAGACATAGCAACACATATTAGTGTGTCCTCCACCATTAATTATACACCTTAGTGCATCCCGTGTCATCTGCCTCATCTGCACCTAAGGGCACTAGATGTGCTCATGTAGGGCTTGGCCTTGACCTTGGTCACCTTTTGGACCTTATATATTCATACCATATATGGCTCTGGGGTACATCCTATCTAGAAACTCACTCACCCTAGAATAACTCCGCTACTCCCAGAACCAATCCTCTAACCAACCACATTATGTGTTGAATGCATTATAACTCAACACCATCCTCCACCCATCCTCCATAGTATCTATATGACCTATATATAAGGCCCCAAGATCCATCTAATCTAATATTAACCTATATGTTGTAGTATCTATCCTCCTACTATGGGTACCCACCCACCTCACCACAAATATATCTGGTTGAGACCAATCGACCCATGGCCCACTAAGCACCCTCAATATAGCTATATGCTCATATGCCCACACATGAAATAAAGTAGTAGCTCCTAATCCACCTCTATGATCCTCTTGAGTAAATATGTATAATTTCCCTTTATAAATGGGCCACCACACACAATGCCTATGCATATCTAGTACTTGTGCTCCTACATACTATGGAAAATATCATGCATCCTGTATAAAATCCCAAATCCTTTGCCTTATAAGGCCACCGATGAAGCTAATACCACTGGAATAAATTTCCATAATCGTGGAACCCTAGATCTCACAATCACATACAAGCTAATAAATGTCTCACTTGTACTTCGAGACCTTACAAAATATAGTTGTTACCCTTGTCTCACTACGGGCATCCAATACGGTTATGATCTATACTCTATCTCCAATAATATGAAACTTTAGTATCCTATATACATCCTCCAATGTCACCGTCATCTCACCTATTGGCAACTAGAATGTACAAGTATCTACATACCATCTCTCACATAAAGTAGTCAATAAAGGCATATTATGGGGTATATCCCCCAATCTCGTAATGTGTCACAGATGGCATGGTCGTATATCTCCCATTCATCATATGTCAACTCCACACCAAGTAACATACTCAAGTGATGGCTGCCTAAAACTCCTTGGAGTGTATATCTCTCTATAAAGCACAAAAAAGCAACAAAACCACAATATTAGCATGCCATACATACTTCAAATAACCTCAAATTAATAAAAATACACACATTTCACTAAACAATATCAAAACCTTGCTCCTATAAACTAGCTCCTAGAAATAAGTCACTAGTGCCCATAAGTAGGTCAATATCACCAAGAATTGGGCGCTAGTGTCCCAGTGAGACAAAACACCTTTCTACTTCCATCTTGGTTCGAAACACCAAATTCTAAAAAAATTCAAATTTTACTAAAACTGATACAAATAAGCATATTTAACAAAAATTCCAAATTTGGTCATACATACCATCTCCTTAGTCATCTGCGTAGCCACAAATGCTTGCCACCCTCTCGAATCTCATCCAACTAGATGCTCTAACTTGTGGCATTGTCACATCGAGAGATCTAAATTTCAATCACTCTTGGTACAAATGAAATTACTATTCAATTTTTCCATATTACTATATATAGTAATTCAAATTTACCCTATACTATAGTTACTACTTGCCACCATTCTTACAACTAATATAAGGCACACAGTTTGGCCCATATCTTGAGCCTTGTTACTTCGTTTTCTCGTTTGCGCCATCCGAATCAAGATCTCCTTTGGAAATGTACTATACAATTTTCACCATTCCATATTTAAATCTAGCACATGTACTAATCAATACATACACATAATTTGTCAATACTATTACCTCTTCTATATTATCTCTCATTTACTATTACAACTTTTTACAACCTTGCTTTCGGCTCAGTGCTCATTTCTCCACCCTTCACCCTTTCGCTGGAAGGGTGCATAAAATTGTGATCATCTTATAATATCTTTTAGGATATAACATAATTAATTGACACTCCTAATACATTACTATCATAATTTTATCTAATCTCATTCAAACATGGTTACAATTATTCTATACGATAGTCAATACTTGTTGCTATTTCAAATCTACCCCCTAAATGACCTAATATGGGAAAAAAATCTCTCCATGAGTAATCTTATAAATAATTCTTATTCAATCAACTGATATCACTTAAATCAATCAATCAATATAATAGTCACAGTTACTATCACTCCCAGATGACCTAACTTGGAAGCCATCTAACACTATTCAAATCGAAACACCCGTTATTATAGGAGTGGGGGAAATGAGACATCATTGTCTTTCCTATACTGATTCTATATGAGTTCTTTAATTATAAAGAAATAGGTTACAATCAGAACTAAACATGTAACAAATTTGGCCCTTATCCATTTGTAGCGAGTTGGACCTTTTGGGGAAGCATCATGGAAGGAGAGAAAAACAAACCTCTCTCCCCAACACTCTTCCTTTGGTAGTAGGATGCCCAAATCCTCCAATTATTAAAAAATCAGGTTGGGAATTGATCACTCCCTACCCCCTCTATCACCTTTGAAAAACAATCCAACATCTCCAACGACATCACAACTATTTCTCCAAGTTTCTCCTTACAAAATTTTTCTATCTCCTCTTACGCCACATGGGTTAAAATGTTGATCCATGGTTCACCACACTACAAGCTTCTATATTCTACGCACACTCTACAATATGGATTCTCTAGACTCTATATAGGTATGTTCCTTACTTATTTTACACTACTTAAATTTCATTCAAATAACATAAAGGGGGAGAAGATGTAGACACAAAATCATGCACATATTACTATTTTACTATGTCGTCAGTATGTTGTTATATGCATGAATCTTAAGTAAGAAAAGTATTCACTAGTGACACTATCTCTTGTCCATCTACATATTTGATTGATTTTTACTGTAACTCTCTTCTACATTTGTCATTTTTGTATCCACTTCGGTGAGGTCACAGGATACCTATTTGTCTACATTTTCACATTTGTCGTTATTTATCTCAGGACACTAGTGCCCACTCTAGACACTAGTGCTTAGAAGCGCTTGTGTCCATTTTGGGCGCTTATGTCCTGTTTATTATTTTTACACATTTTGACATTTATGGTCAGCCTTTTCACTTTTCTTATCCTTATCATGTGTTCATATTCGGCCTTTTGTGTCACTAGTGTCAAAATTCAAACAAGAGATTCATATATATACACAACATACACACTATTATTCTAGCTAGAAATTCAAAGGGGTTATCACATCTACATACTATCACTACTATCAAAAGGAATTGCATTTTGGGCTGCATACACTACATAGGAAGGGGAAGTGTTGAATTACATACCACACATTTTTATCAAAGCTAGTCGTATCCTGTTATCTTGGCATCATTGGCCCAAGGGTGAAACTAAGGACACTATTTCACACACAAGCACATAAAACTACATGGATTATGAAATGTAGTACAATGCTCGTACTAAGTTCACTCATCAGTGATCAAGAAGTGTCAATATGACTTCACATATTGCATATTTTATTCAGATCTAATATGTTTGTGAGCTTGTGCAGATAGTTAGGGTTTTTTTACATATTACAAGTGTGATCAAAACCCTAACATTGAAGTCAGAGCGATGAAGTAGATATTGGAGCAAAGACCATCAGACCTAGAAAAAGAGTAGATCCTAAATATTCACACATACACTAGCACCTAGACTAGACATTAGCACCCTAGTGCTCTTTTTTCTCACGTGGGAACTTCTGTCCCACACAATACCGAGTCTCTAAACTATTTTCCAGCCACTATGACATCATTTCCAGCTAGATCTAGTAGACACATAGTCCCGACTACCTCTAGTTTACACAGAAATCAGCTAAGTCATCTATCTCTCTTATTTTCCTGGATTTTTACATTGTTTGAGTACTTAACACTTGTATATTGTTGTATATTATCATTTGTATATCACTTGTTACATTAGTTACTCTAAAATATAGATTAGTTTAATTTATATTAAATCACTTGCCTCAGAGGACCTAATTTGATACCAATTATTGGAAGCAAAACCACTAGGGGTGAATTAGTGGGAAATAAAAATTTGAATCACTTTAAACATTTACATCCATTAACCATTCAATTCAGCTTAACCATTTCATCATGTATGCATCAAGAAACATAACCATAAAAGAGTAAAAGAGAGCACATCAACACATGAACACCATATATAAGTGGGAAACCATCAAGGGGAAGAAAACACACTAAAAAAATATTTATTAGAGAAATGATTCATATTTAGTTGATCACCAACCCAAAAAGGAGCACTAACCCCTAAGTTTAGTGATGCACCAACTCCACAAGGAACGCCAACCCATAGATTTAGTAGAGAACCAACCCTACAAGGAGGTACTAACCCCTAAGATGACTCAAAATCAAAAAAATCCACCTGATGTGTTTGTCACCTCTAATTTTTTTCTACAACTGATAATGACACAATGAATCTCACTCACTTTCCTCCTTCACATTTTCTCACTAGGTTAATTCACTCTAGATCTTCTTCACCGAGCTGATTAGGTCCAATGAACTATCTATTCAACACCTACACACACTCTATAACATCTCCAAACACTCTTTGAAATCTCTTGAAGGTCACACATACCTCTTTCACCTCTCGGAAACACCCCACTAGCTCACACGTTTTTTTTCTTGCACCACTAGCTCAAATGAGCTTTCTAATTCACTTTTATACTTGACTTAAGGTATCAACACACATAGCCCAACCATAATAAATAAAAAATCATAATTTAATAAAATAATAATAAGGGCATCATTAAAATGACCACTTAGGTCGGAAATAACACCAAGAACACCAAGTCCTTCAAGAGGACTCATAGAGGCCTAAAACACACAAACAACCTACTCGCCTAAATCAAGACCAATTGGGAAAACAAGACCTTCTCAAAACCTCATAAACCACTTAGAAATGTTTTATAAGACTTCAAAAAACCTCCAACAAGCTAGAATAACACAAAACCATCATCTCACACCATGAAGCCACTTGAGAACAAACACAACTAGCATGTGACAAAAACTAGTCTTAAAAATGAAGCTCAACCCCATAAAATGATCTCACCCATGTAAGTGTAATATATAAATGAAAATATCATGACCTTGGGGTCATCAAAAATTCATAAGATACCAGAAATAAGAATAAAGAGCCACTAAAACACCTCTACAACTAGGTCACCCGAAGTCGCGCAAAGCTGCCCCAAGACTAGTTTTGCAAAATGATCTTATACAAACCTCCTAAGGAAACAAAAATGATATGAATCCAATATGTAAATGTATAATATATCCCACAATTCATCCAAAAATACTTTATTCATCAGGTACAATGGAAATTTTTGGGGAAAAGCTGAAAATATTAAGAAAATTACATTTTTGAGTGGGGTTCACACACAGCCACAACACCTAACTTACACTTGGAGAAATATGGAGAAGTCCTCTAAAACCTAAAATCATTATAATTGCACAAAAAATCCATTATAGGTCACTAGGAATAAGATATTCTCAATTTCTTTTGAACTAGAGTTTTAAGAGGGTTTAAAACCAGTTTGCCTTCTTAATGATTGTTCATAAAAGTCTAGGCCTCAAACTTTAAAATAATTCTTGAAATATCATCTTAGGACCTTCCCAGACTACCATGAAGATCTTGGGCCACCTTACAAATATTTTATGAGCCAATGAACATCAAAAACACAAATTCAATATTGGTTTCTCACTTCCATAAACTCTAGGTAGAAGTAAAAATTACATAACTTGTAAAATCTAGGACCTAAAATTTAGACCACACCTAAAATTACATAACTTGTAAAATTAGGACCTAAAATTTAGACCACACCTCTATATCAGCCTCCTACACATTATCTAATGCACAAATTTTCTCAAATACACTCATAAATGATGAATCCACCTCATTAGGGCATGCTTTCTTAAGCATATCGGTTTAGGAACAAACCTAAAAACCACTTTCCATGTAAAATGCTCAAAGTAATAACCTCAAAATTCACTAACATGCTAGAAAATTCTTTCCACAGCTTTGAAAATTCTCAACTAGGACATTCATACCTATAATCCATCACTTCATACCATACCCGCTAACCAGCCTCTTAAACATGTTTGTTTCACTAAAATTGACCTTCTCATCACTTTGGCACACTTTAAAACCTGGAAGGACCTTGAAAAAGCATCATGACATCACTATAACATCATTATACCTCTTCCATACCTCTACAAATCACTATGAGAAATCATACCTACTCAAGAAACCATGAAACAACACCAAGACCAATTAACTCATCAACTCAAATAACCTCAAATTTGACACTACCAATCAAACTTCATGTCTCTTACACCTTTTTGACATAAATGACACTTCAAAAATCAATGACAACACCACCTACATAATCACACTTTGACATCAATGAAAACGTAATGCCAACATGAAGCCAAAAATTACATGGAGAAGCTTATAAGAGTGTTTTAAGTTATGGTGGGTCCTATTTTCCCTCCAAGGTGCATTTTTAAACCTCATTTTCACCTTGGGTGCACTTATGAGGTGAAATTAAACCCCAAAATTTTTCATGCCATCATTGGCTCAAATATTTGATGTGCATGCATGTTAAGTGAACTTAAAAACATAAAAAGGCTTGTGTTTGTGGATGTTTACAACATGTTTTCCCCATCCCCATGCCCGTGGCATATTGTTATTATCACTATGCACCCAAAGGTACACTTTTGAGGTGTAATTTCACCCAAAAATTGTGCCCAAGTGCAATGGAGATTCCATTCTCAACCTCTCACCTGTCCCACTCCATTTTCCCATTTGTACTCTCTCCTCATCTTCTACTATATAAATTCCCTCATCCATGCTCTCACAACTCATAAAAAAATTGAACTTAAAAACTAAAAACTAACTCCTTGGAAGCCATTAAATCTCATTTAAATCTGCTTCATAACATTCAAACAAAAAAAAAACTCCTACCATGCCCTAGAGGTCAAAATCTAGTTCTACTTATAACTCTTGTTTCCAAGCTCCATATTCCTCAAGTTTTTGATCAGTAAATTCCTCATGAAAACTCCGTTAAGAAGAGTATTTAATTAACCCCATTGATATAATAATTTATTTTTAGATCCACATGAATTTTCTAGCCAAAAATCACATTTTCTCAGATCTACAAAAATTCAGTGATTGGAATCTTTCAAAAATTAGAGTAAAGCCTTGAAATGAAAAATGACAAATTTTGAAATTGATTTCATTTTGATTCGATGCGTGGAAGAAAAATTATATTTTTAGTAATTATATACCATGGTATCTTAATAAAAATAGTAATTCTAAGAAATAGTTGGTTTCAAGGACCTAAATTCACTCCTCCAAGTGCAAAACATTCAAAATTGGCAAAATTGCTAAGAAATGGACACCCATGTGTGACTTGCTAAAAATAGTAAATGATAAAGATGAGATAAAAATGGTAACATATGTTCCTCCTCTTCATGACTCATTGGTTCTAATATTAATGGCAGGTTAGCGGTTGAATTACGACTCAAGAGGAAGGGAATCCCTCTCGGTTCCCAAATTTGGTCCCAAAGTGTATTTGGTCATGGAAGACATTTTTCTTCATCCCATGTGGGGTGATTTATCATAAAGTGAATGAAATTTAATTTCATCTCTATCTCCTTCACACATCTCAGAATCAGAAGGTGTTGGGCCTTGTACTTCATTAAACATTATGTTTCCCATGTGAAGGATCATCATGATTGCCGTGTAGTAGGAAAATTGTTTCAAGTTCATTTCATACGGATGGTTGGTCAATAAGGCATGATAGTGTTGCATGGATTAGAAGGTTTGTTCAAGTGAAATAGGGAATTATTAATTTATCCTATTGGTATTTTTATCAAGTGCTTCTCACTTCTCCTCTGCACGCATCCGATGGGCTACAATGGTTGATTATTCAAGTGGAGGCTTCTCAAGGTGCAAAATAGTTCAAGGATCAAGAGATCACCACTACATTGGAGTATTTCAATAAAGCATCGTTGCGAGATCATATGGATTAGAGGTGGATTTTATTCATAATTAGATGTTCTTCATCTTCATTCAAGCTTGGAGATTCTCTCTCTCTCTCCTCTCTTTCTTCTCTTTTTATCTCTCTAGAATTCTATTTTTCGTTGAGAAGAAAGTTTCTAAAAATTGACTTATCACTTGAAGTTATATTTATTCATTTATGATTGTACTTTGAGTTAAAAATTCCCATGGGAATGTGAAGAGGCACATTGTAAAGCTATATATTGTAATGCTCTCTCTATTCCAAAGGGTTAGATATTATCATTTGAAATCAGATTTTCGGGGTTGATAACTCCCATTGTCTTACTACAAGCAAGAAAATATAATTCTTCTATCTCCTTATCTCATTGTATTATGTTTTCCTCTCCATCTCAACTTTACTCTAATAGAGCATTGTAATCCTACACAACTAGGGAAAGAATGAATCTTTTGATGAATATAATGTAGTTAAACTTTGTGTTGATTGTATTTTTGTCTTGCTTTACATATTGGTTTCTTCTCATTGTTAACTTAGAAATACTCTAGTTTTATGTCAATAAACTCAGTGTGTTATTTATTGAGTAAAACCCCTTCTCACTTTCTCCCCTCTCCACACACACACATTTACTCCACCTCTTTTTGCACATAGGTTTATTTGAGTATTCCCATGTGATCCTCGATTGAAAGGTCACCCCAATGATTATATTAGTTTCCATATTTCCTTGTATTTAGTAAATGGTGCTGCCCCATTTATGAATTAGAGGGACCTAGTCCAAGAGTGTTGGTGAAATCCCCTAATTTTAACTTGTGAAAATTATTTTACCAATAGTTTTTACCACCCATCATGGGGCATATTGTTTTGTCCTACACCCTCTAACAATCCAAAAAGTTCTAAAAATCTGATCTACCAAAATTCCATAAAAATCTAAAAATCTAAAACCCAAAAAGTGTGAAATCCATTGTTAAAAACCCACCGCTGATTTCTATGAGTAACCTTTCATATTCTCAGTAATGTCCTTTCATATTATTGTTATAGGTTTTCTCACAAGTTGGTGATAAAGAGATACTCTAGATTGGATAGATTGAGAGGTACCATTGATCCACACTTTTAAGATATTCAAAAACAACAATATCATATCTAAAACAATCTATATTACTTCTCTCAAGCATCATCTCCACCTGGTACATTGAGTGACACAACAAGAAATCCAATTGAGACTCCTCTTGAGTCTCTAGTTATACCACCACTAGCTATTATTCGTCTCGTAGATAAGAAGAAATGACAAAAGAAATGGAAATATCTCAACCAATTATTCCATGGGGAAGGAATATGGGTCCACTTGCTCTTGCACCACCTCTTCATGATTTTCTGAAAAGGGTATCCCAAGAACTTTTCCAAATTCAAACGTGATGGTACTAACTTCTGAAAGAACATATTGCATTCTTCACCACCTCATGTGGAGTTCTTATAATTTCTCATGAAGATGTTTTAGTAAGATTTTTCATGGAGCCACTTGAAGAGAGAGAGTTTGAATAGTTATACCTCTTTCCCTCTCGTTCCATAAGAAGTTGGTAAGATAGCTAAACCAAGTTTGAAGTAAGATTTAAATCAGTTGAAGACTCTCAAGATCTTTTTGTTCAATTTGTCCAAATAAAGAAAGATTAAAATGATCTCATGAGATATTTTGTGGCCCGATTCAAAAGATTTCTCAAAATAATACCTATTGATGCTTCACTATTTGATGATAACAAAAGAGATTCTTCATAAATGCACAATTACCTCGAGGTTGGATTCATTCTGCGAATATTTCAACCTCAAACTCTTGAAGAGGCCCAAGATCATGCCATCAAGTAGAATATGATCTAATTATGTCTGGGAAAGTGAAGAATCCAAATGGTAAGAAAAAATTTCAAACCCTAAAGAAGGTTCCATTATTTCCTAGTCAAAATTTTTTCCAATGATGCGATCTCATTGAAGAATCAACTTGCACAAGCCACCTTTAAGAGGGAGGTTACCTAAATTAAAATTAGATTCATAATAACAAAATAAGTGGATGAGAAAGAAGATTAGATCTTGAAGAACCTCCCATGAATTGGATATGTCAAAAAGGCCTAAAGGAGAGTATGATGAAGCTCAATTTGGATATGAAAATGATAAGGGAATTTTTTGCCATTTATGAGATCAAATCTACTAGAAATGTTGGTTATTGTGTATACCCCTTCTTTAGATAATGAAGACGATGAAATCATTCCCGATGTGAAGAATTATTCTTATGTGGTATTCACCCATTCAAAGGCTCAAGAGAGGTATAATTATTACAAATTCAAATATCCTCAAGTTGTGACTCTACAAAAACAATAAAAATGAGGATCACCGCTACCCTCTCCCATGCAATCATCGAAGAATCTCAAGTATCCATAATTTCTTCTACATATTATAATGCGGGTAAGTATACCTCTCCTTTTCTAAGTTCTACCCCCATTTCTGCATTAAAATATAAATATATGAAGAATAATAATACCAATGTCATTCTAAGAAGTAATCAGCCTCTTGCTACTATATCTACACCTTCACCCTTTTATGAGTCTCATTTCGAAATAGTTGAACATTTTAAGAAGCTCAAAGTCTAAAAATCTAAATTTGAATATTTGAGAACTCATCCCAAGAAATTTGATAAACTTGTCTAGTTTATCAAAGGAAATAATTCAAATTCATATTCCACAAACCTCTCTACAAAAGATTCAATTCCCACTCCTAGTAATGTTGTATCTCAAAACCTTCTTGCCTCTACACCCTCCACTTTTGGAAAAATAGAACCCTTCTACCTTTCTTTATTGATAAATGGATATAAATTAAATGAATATATAATTGATTATGGAGCATCAAATAATTTCATTCCTAAAAACATTGCACATGCTCTTTATCTCACTCTTGTCCATGTTGTTGGCCATTGTTATTCCATGGAGAGAAAAGAAATACCTCTTGTTTCTAAAGTCAACTATATTTGAAGGATGGAGGAGGAATGAGAGTAGGATGGAGGAGGAATTCAAAACCAAATGGGTAGGAATTATGATAGGACACATGGGACCCTCACATCGAGGTGCAATAGGTTGGGGTCCAACTGAATCATCATGTGGGAGGTAAGTCTTTTCGATCTCATATTGGGATGAAATTTTTTTAGGCCGTATAACATGAATATCGAATCAGCCTTTTGTCTCAAATATTATGACTGTTGAAAAGGATGGACTATTAAGTCTTTCTATTCCTGATGGGTTAATAGAGAAAGCTAAATCTAGGATGGAATATGCCCTTGTTGGAAAGATTTATGGCTCGAGACCAAACGTGGAATGGATTTGTGAATGGGCTCAAAGGAAATAGAATCTTAAGGGTTCATTGGAAATAGCTTCCTATGTGAATGGGTTTTTATCATCAATCTTTCAAACTATGAGGACTGTAAAAACATCCTTTTGGGTGGGCCATGGTTTATGGGTAGATCTAATCTTCTAGTTCAAAAATGGCACCGAAGCTTTGATCCATATAAATAGAAACCAGATGAGTTACCTAGATGGGTAAAACTACCGGGACTTCCGATGGAAATTTGGGAAGGAGAAATATTAATTGCTATAGCTAATGCTATAGGATATTTGGTTATTTTTGATCTAGTTACCAGGGAAAGAACTAGGCTAATGTATGCTCATTTTTGTGTTAATGTTCCTGTTGGTAATTTGCTGAGAAAGGAAATAAACTAAAAACAAAGTTTGTGGTTTGGATCTAGAAGATTGAATATGAAGCTTCTCCGTTGTTTTTCTAGAAATGTAGGTGGATGGGGCATGAGCAAAGACAATGTAAGGAGGATAATAAAGGAAAGCAAGCTTGGGATAGAAAAGAAAAGGGATTGGGGAAAATGAGGAAACAAGTAAGTCATCTCCAAATAATTTTTTCTCTTCCAAGTTTGATTTTAATATGTTATAGATAGAAGAGGTGGAGGAAGATAAGATTCAAGAACACATAGTGATAAATAAGGATGATTAGAAGGAAACAAATTAGGAGGCTAAGGAAATTTTGGATTAGGCTCAAGAGGAAGAAGACAATGTGATTCAAACTCAAAATCAGGAGATCTCTATTAAGGAGGATACTATTGAGATGATTCAAAATAGTAAGGAAGTCATAGATCAGTAGAATAAGGATCAAAATAAGAAGGGTGAAACTATTTTAAAAGAAGAGGAGGTGCTATCTCAGGAAGAGGTTGTACACTGTTCTTTCAATGTGGAAAAGAATGAGGAGGTGTTGGAAGAAAAGAAGATCAATACAAGAAGTGTTTAGAAACAAGAAAGAGTTAAAGTAGATTGTGGGAAGGTTCCTTCAAAGAAAGGTAATATGTCAAATAGGGATAAGAGGGAGAAAACAATGGCCAAGGAAATAGATTCTGGTAAGTAGCACTCTATTGAGGAGAGCATATCACCAAATAAAAAAAGATGAAGCTCATTTCTTGGAATATAAGGGGTTTAAATAATCCCAATAAACAAAGTATTTTATCAAATTTTAGGAAGATGAATAAGCCTGATATTCTTTTGATTCAAGAAACTAAAATGTCAAAAGAAAAAATGGGTGAGGTTAAGAAAAAGTTTACTTTAGATTTGATATACAGGGGGTTTCCTCTATTGGGGTTTCTGGTAGTTTGGTTACTTTTTGGAAACAAAATGATAGGGATGGGACATTGTTATTTCAATCTCCTCATCATTTGGCTATTTTGTTTAAAGAAAAGGAGAATGGGTATATGTGGGTATGTTCTAATATTTATGCCCCTAGCTTTGTGGTGGAGAGAATAAAACTTTGGGTAGATATTATTCAGTTTCATAGCTAGTTTAAAAATTTGAATTGGTTTATTGGGGGTGGTTTTAATACTCCTCTATGTCCGAAAGATAAAAAAGGTGGTTTGAATGTCTACAATGATAGTATGGAGGATTTTACAGACTTTATTGCTGACTATAATTTGGTGGATATTGAGTTGAGAGGAGCCCATTTCACTTGGTCTAATCAGAGAATTGGTGATGATCTAATCCAAATTAAGTTGGATAGATTTCTTATCAATTTATCTTGGTATTCTAATCTTGATGGCTTGTTGACTTGCTTTACCTAGGATTGGTTCTCGACCATAGACCAATTTGTCTTCAAACTGGTAATAATTTTTGGGTAAGATGAAGGCCTTTTAGGTTCTTTAATATGTGGTTACAACATCCAAATATCAAGGAGGAAATAAAATCTTGTTGGAAAAATAATTTGAAAGGTAAGCTTATGTTCAAACTTGTGACAAAATTAAAGAATGTTAAAGCTAGGCTTAAATTTTGGAATAAGGAAACTTTTGGTAATCTTTTTGTTCAAAAACCCAGATAAGTGACGATCTTAAGAATATTAAGGTGGAAATTGAAATAAAAGGTTTGAATAAAGATTTAAGGGATAAGGAGAAATCTCTGTTGTCTGATTATCATAACTTAGAAGCTAAAGAGGAGGCATACTGGAAACAAAATTCTAGAGTTTTGTGGTTGAAGGAGGGTGATAGGAACACAATTTTTTTCATCTAACTTGCTTCCATGCATATGAATTATAATACTATTTTAGAGATTGAGGATGGAAGAGGGGTTAAAATAAAAAAGCAGGATGATATTTCTCAGAATTTATTCATTTTTTCTCTCAGTTGCTTGCATCAAATAGGGAACCTAACTTAGGTAAGGAAAGTTCTATAGCAAAAATTTTTCAACCTGTTATTTCTCAATAGGGTAATGTTGATTTGATCAAAATCCCATCTACCGAGGAGATAAAATCAGCTATTTTTGATTTGGAAGGGGAAAAATCCCTAGGTCTAGATGGTTTTCTTGCTGTTTTTTCCAGGAGTTTTAGGAATTGTCCATGAATATGTTTAAGATGCCATTCAATAGTACCTTTATAGCTCTTGTTCCTAAGGTTTATGGGGCTACACAAGTTGTAGATTTAGACCAATAAGCCTATGTAACATGATCTATAAGATAATTACTAAAATTATCTCTTTTAGAATCAAAGGAATTTTAGAAAGTTTTATTTCTCCAAATCAAGGAGCTTTTGTGGAGGGAAGAAAAATTCTTGATAGTGTCATTACTATTCATGAAACTATCCACTCTGTGGATAGTTCTAAAAGGGTGACAATGATGTTAAAAATTGATATGAACAAAGCCTATGATAGGGTTTCATGGAGATTTCTTAGAATTATTCTTGAAAAATTGGGTTTTCATGGTCATTTCATTAATATTATAATGGAATGTATTTCTACTCTGAAATACTCTATTTTGATCAATGGAAAATCTGAAGGTTTTTTCTCTTTAGGGAGAGGATTAAGACAGGGGATCCACTTTCACCCTTTCTTTATATTATTGTGGCAGAGACTTTAGGAAGAAGTTGTGTTAACCATAAACAAAAAAATAAACTCAATGGGTTAATCATATCTAATGGTTTGGATCTTAATGCTTTGCAACAATGTGTGGATGACACTTTTCTAATGGGTAAGGTGACTCTTGCAAAAGTTGTGGTGTTCAAGGAGATTATTCAGTATTTTGAGGAGGTAACAGGTTAACTCATCAATTTAAGGAAAAGTTCAATTCAATTTTTGAATGTGGAAGAATATATTCAAAATAGAATTGTTGTGGTGTTGGAATGTCCAATTAAAGTCTTACCTTGTTCCTATTTGGGTATGCCACTCTTTAAAGGGAGAATGATCTTGGAAAATTGGAATGCTCTAGTTAGTAGATTTCAAAAAAATTAGCAACATGGAAAGGGAATTTATTATCATAGGTGGTAAATTACAATTGATTACAAAGTATGCTTTGGTGTATTTGATGTCAATTTTTAAAATGCATGTAAAAATTAGAAATATAATCACTCAGATTCAACGTAGATTTCTATGGTTAGGTATGAAATCTAAGGATAGAATTCCTTTAGTTGCATGGGATAAAGTCACCCTTCCAAAGAGTGTTGGTGGTCTTGGATTGAAAGACATTAAAAGTATGAATTTGGATCTTATGGCTAAAGTGGGATGGATACTGGAGCATGAGAATGGATTATGGGCTAGGATACTAAAAGCTAAGTATTTGTATTTTGATAAATATTATTTTATATCTAATGAGTATCTTCCGAAGGCTCTTGATTTTGGAATGGATTGTGTAAATGCATGAACATTTTGTTGAAAGGTAGTAAGTAGATGATAGGGGATGGTACTAGAATTAAATTTTGGGAAGACTGGTGGTTTTCTGATGAACCCTTTGTTAATCAAGAGAAATGGAGAAATGTGGCTACTCATTTTCAGGTGTCTATGGGAAGTTTTCTTAGAGACTATTGGATTAGAATTGAATGGGGATGGGCTTGGAAAATATTGGAATGGGAAGGAGGGGATGAAGAAATCAAGGAAGGAATTCAGACTTTAAATGCAAACCTAAGGGGTTTACACATTCCTTCAATTCAGAAAGAGGATGATTTAATTTGGTCTTTAACAAAGAATGGGGAGTATTCAGTTAGAATAGGTTATGGGGTGGTAAGAAATGATCCTCCCCCAAATATTTATTGCAAAATTCTTTGGGATAACAATATTACTTCAAAGGTTAATTTTTTTCTTTGGCATGTTGTTCAAAACAAAATTTTAACTGTTGATAATCTACAGGCTAAAGGAATGATGATTCCTAATAGGTGTATTCTTTGCAAAGAAGCCAGTGAAACTGTTCAACACCTTTTTCTTTAGTGCTCTTTTTCTCAAAGAGTTATAACCCATGTTCTAAGAGTTTTTAAATTTTTTTGGTCTTTTTGGAGACTTTTCTTTGGACCGGTATGGTAAATGGACGAGTCCTTTTGTTTCACTAAGTCTTTCAAAGGCTTGGAGTTTTATTTTTCCTCATTTTCTATGGGGGATATGGCTTGAAAGGAATAGTAGAATTTTTAAAGAAAAACAAAAAAGATCTACTCATGTAGGGAGTTTTATTTTAGGGGAATTGGTTAATAATATTTCTGTTATTAAGATTAAAGAGCAAGGTGGATTCCCTAATCATGAGAAGGACATTATTCAGGCTTTAGGTATTACTAAGTGTGTTCAAAAATTTCTCTGTGGAAATTAGTGGCAAGGAAAAATGCTAAATGGGTTAAACCTATGAAGGATGGATGAAACTCAATTTTGATGGAGTTGCTAAAGGTAGATCAGGGTTAGCTGGTGTTGGTGGTATTATTAGAAATGAGATGGGGTCCCTAGTTTTAGCTTATGCTGAGCCAATTGGTAATAAATCTAACAATTATGTTGAGGCTTATGTAGTTTTTATTGGTTTAAAATGGGCCAATTCTTTGCAAATAAAGAATATTCAAGTGGAGGGGACTCATTATACATTGTAAATGTTATGAAGGGCCTATCCAAGCATCATATAAATATTGATTCAATTATTAAAGATGCTAAGGGTCTGTTAGAAAAGTTTGATAATATTCAAATCAATCATGTTTTTTGTGAAGCTAATTCGTGTGCTGACATGTTAGCAAACATTAGTGTTTGGGCACATAATAAAACTTGGTGGTGGAGTGAGGTGGATTTACCTGATAGTACTAAATTTATCCTAAATGTAGAAAAGTAGAATTTATTTCAAGTGTGAGAAAATGATACGAGCTATCCTTGTTATTATTCTTCGGTGTGTGAGAGTTATCTTGGTCATCATTTCTAGGTATGTGGCAACTGCGACACTTAAGTTAAATGTTTGTTTGAGTTTTATGTGTAGGTTCATTGAAGATTGGTTCTATTTTCAGTTTTGTTTCCTTAAGATGGGTGGTAGTAGGGTTAGGGTTGAGCCATCATCTTGCTTGGGTTTGGAGAGAGATGTTGTTATTTGGGATATTTTTAAGGAAGGGGAATTAATCATTTTCGGGTATGGTTGTGAGGGTTTGATGAAAATATCTCAAAGGAATTTACAATGGTGTGGGATAATGGGGTTGTCACTATGTGGGGTGTTAGTTTTTGTCTCGGAATAATTGATTGGAAGGGTTACTGATATGGATTGTGGTGGAAGCAAGGTGTTTAAGGATAGGACTCAAATTTAGGATGAAGTCCACATTTTTCTTGATGATGAGGAGAAAATATGTTTTATGGAGGATGGTATAGCCCATAAATCTCTCTCGGGAGATGGTTTAAATTTTTTTATATTATGAAATATATAACTTTGGATGGAAAGTATCAAAAATTGCATTCTCAACATCTCATGCTTCTCAACCATTTTCAAAGAGGAAGGAAGATGAGTATCCCGTTTTACTTGTTTAATTCCCTTCATTGTCTGTTAATCTCTTTAAAGACAAGAAAACAGAGGTTCCCCTTCATTAGGGGTTAATCCTTCTGTTAGTTAAAATGGGTAAGACGATTATGCAAATAAGGGGGATTGACATTAGGCTTGGGGAAGATTGGGAGGATCACATTTCTTTAGCTGATATGATTAGGCTCAACAAAATGAAAGAGAGATCCAAGAAGGATTTAGATGCTGCAAATGTTCTTGAGAATATTGCTAGGAAAGACACAGAGGATAACCCTAATGATACGATGGAGGGAAATAATGTTTTTAATTTTCTTGCTAGCAAAATCAAAGCTTTGGAGGATACTATTAGTCAAGTCAAAGCTCATAATAGGAATTTCTTTGAGAGGGGTTTAGAGGTCTAAAAGATTGCTATTTTGGAAAATAGGGTTGATGTTCTTCATGAGCTGGTTGCAGTTGAAAAAGGAAAGAAGAGGTAGCTCACCATAAGTAGCCTCGACAAGGAGGACATCTAGGTGGAATATTTTGGCCCGAGTTTGAGGACTAGTGAAAAATGTGTATAGGGGTTCTCTCACGGACATTTTGCCGACTGTCTTTCCTGGGATAATTTTTGTCTTGGCCCTCTTTGTTATAGTTTTTGTCTCTCTCGGTTGTTAGGTTCTTATTTTTCTTTGGTAGTCAATTTATTTTTGACTCAAGAACTTTGTGGGTTTTTTTATAGTTACTTTTTTATATTTGTGAGCTTCCATGTAAAATCTACTATGTAATCGGCCCTTGGAGCCTTTTCCAAATATTATGTATATAAAAATATATTTAAGTAACACTCATGGAATTCCTTGATAAGAAGATAAATCTCAAGATACTTGTGGCGGACATGCCCATTATATATGAGATGTTTCTAATCCAAAGATTCTACAGAGACATTGGTGGAGATATAAAGTTGGACTGATCATTTACCACAATACTAGTCACGGGTAATATGAATAAGATACTTCCTACGAAAAATGAAATACACTGTGTTAGATCTTGAATTTACACCTCCGGGGAGAGAGCGAGGTACAAATTGTATAGAGGACGGGGCATGAGGAGGTGATGCACAAGAGTTGTTGTTTTGTAGCTGAGGATAGGGTACTCCTCTTCCCACCTCGTCCATTCTCTTCAAGGGAGTGGTGGGGATGCACCCTAACAAAGGGCATGGTTGATTTCCTTACTACTGTTATCCAAATAGCTCTCCTAGCAATTTAGATAACTTGCATACACATCCTGCTCCCCTTCACATTCTTCTATCTCCTTCCATTTTCCCTTGTGTTCCTTCCTCCTGTGTGCTTACTTTCTCTCCTATCCCATCACTCAATCCTTGCATGCACTTCTACAGAATTATCTTCTAATCACCTAAAGCATTCCTCTTGCATGATTACATAGACTCAGTTATTTCACGCACCCTCTTTTCTTCCTTACTCCTACCCACATGCCACCCCTCTATTTCCCTTTTGTGCACTTGCTTCTCACTCTCGCGCATCAAACGTGCTTTCATTCACCTCTTTTTGATTTCCCCCACATGTGTATTTCTTATACACATGACTTTGCACCTTCCCCTTGCACCCACATTCCACACGTTCACCTTCTTTCCACATGTCAATCCGACACTCCTTCAAAGGAAAAATCTTGAGCAGGCTTCTAAATGAGCGTGGAGCCTCCACGCATCTAGTTTCATAAAAGGAAAGGGTCAAGGTTGAATAGTCAAAGTAGAGGTAGGCCGATGGAGAGTACCAAGTGTCGGTCAATGCTAATTCAAGAGTACAATTTGGGGTGTGTTTCTAAACAAGTGCTAGGCTACCACGTGTCCGGGTCGAAATTTTCGCCCCACGAAGCAAAGAGACTCAGTAAAAATACAAAAAAGCTGAAGGAGCTCATGAAATCTGCCATGTGTCATTTTGGCACATTTTCAAAAGTGAAGGCAGGGGCCGAATCTCTAAGGTGCGCGAGGCTACCACATGGACCCGGTACGAAAAACTCTTTAAAATATTGCATGCCCACGATGCAAATATTCAAATGGCCATATCTTTTGACTGAAAACTCAGATTTTGGCGGAAGACTTTTTGGAAACATCTCGACACCCTCCACACCATGGAAACATAAAATATCATTCTTAATAGGATTTGGTGGGTGAAAAATGGGAAAATGTCTATTAGGCCATTATAGGAGAATCAAATTTATTTAACCACCAGATCTGATTCGATTCGATCCACCATTCTTCCTTCTTCAACACACCAAGAAGATAAGGAATCAGACATGACAGATTTAGGGTGGATTTGAGAGAGGCATTGATTAATAGTGGTTAAGATTTCAAATCGAGGATTCAAAATTTTCCCGCTTCTCTCTCTCCTTCTTCCCTTTGTGCTGAATCTATAAAGGCAGGGTCGGGGCTCATTGTAAAGGGTTGGACACTCTTGATCCTTACACATGTTGCTAAGGACTCCATATTTTCTGTATTTTGAGTTACATACCTCCATGTTTGGCTCTTGCATGTGGATATCGACCTCCTTATCATTGTAATAGTTCTGTGCATTTTTGGAAGTAATAGAAGCATTGTTTTGTGACTATTCTCTATCCTAACATGTTTACATTCCTTCTTCTTACCTCTTCTCTTGCATTGTGTATTTTTGTGCTATTTCAAGTCCCCTACTATTCCATACTTAGTTGTGTTCCATGAGAGCGATCTGGTGAATGCGTATTTCACTATGCTACTCGTGCCTAGCCTCCTTTCATGCATTCCCTATCATTCTCACTTAGAATAGATAGTGTTCACCCCTCTTTTTGGTGTTATCACCTTTTTGTGTAGTTTACTTCATGTTATCCTTCTTTCCTTGGTCCCTTGGCATTTTTATCTAGTTTTCCCTTTCAACACTAGGATTAGTAGTAGTAGTAGAAATAGATAGAGAAACCGACATTCTTTGGAGATTCGTCCCAAGCTTGCAAGGTCCCACAACTTGGGGACGATTCCATTGTGGTCTCAAAAGCCTCGACCCTTTCGAGATCTGAGACACATGTGCACATTTGAGAAACCAACAATTACTTTTGAATCTGCCTAAGTTAGGGTGAGAGGACTTGAGACGCATCTCAAAGGTTTCAAATAGGGAAAGGAATAAGTAAGGCATCTTGAGTTTGGCGGGAGATTAATCGAAGGTAAGATACATCTATAAAGGTAGGTTCGGGCTCATTATAAAGGGTTGAACACTATAGATCCTTACACATGTTGCTAAGGAATCCATATTTTTGTATTTTGAGTTGCAAATCTCCATTTTGGCTCTTGCAAGTGGATATCGGCCTCCTTATCATCAGATGTGATTCTATATATTTTTGGAAGTAATTAAAGCATTGTTTTGTGACTATTCTCTATCTTAACATGTTTTCATTCCTTCTTCTTGCCTCTTCTCTTGAATTGTGTATTTTTGTGCTATTTCAAGTCCCCTGTAGTTCCTTACGTAGTTGTGTTCTATGAGAGTGATCTGGTGAATGTGTATTTCACTGTGCTACTCATGCCTAGCCTCCTTTCACACATTCCCTATCATTCTCACTTAGAAAAAATAGTTTTCACCCCTCTTTTCTAGTGCTATCACCTTTTAGTGTAGTTTACTTCATGTTATCCTTCTTTCCTTGGTCCCTTGGCATTCTTAGCTTAGTTTCCCCTTTCAGCACTAGGAGTAGCAGTAGTAGTAGAAATAGATAGAGGAGCCGTCTTCTTGAAGATCCATCCCAAGCTCACAAGATCCCACAACTTGGGGATGGTTCCATTATGGTCTCAAACACCTCGACCTTTTGAGATCTGAGATGTGGGTGCATGTTTGAGAAACCAACAGTTTATGGCACGCTCGGTGGGACAAGCATTGAAAGCTCAAATTTCATATCTCTAAGTTTTGGTGTGTGAAATTAGTGTTTTAGCCTCTGGAGGCTCATTTTAAACACATCTGGTGACTCCCAATATTTAAGATATTTGTTTTAGTAGTCCTGAGTGCCTTTCATGAGAAGAGTGCACACAAGAAGAAGTGTAGTAGCTGAAGATTATTTTGAATACCTCCAGCTATCCCCAAGAAGAGTTCGTTCAAAAATCCCGCACGTACATCTCTATCTCTAGCACACCACGCCCATTCAACTCCTCTTGAAAAAGACAACCTATGTGCCTGCCGCAATGGCTCATTAGCCCCCTCCATTAAGAAGCTTTGAAAACTTTGATGGAGGGAGTCCCTTACTCCTAGCCGTGCAACATGATATGCCAAATGGCGCGATCAAGAGTATTCCTTACTTTATTGGTGAGAATCAAGTCACCCCTCAGGAGCATATCTAGGATGTAGCAAATGTGTGTTCACTCTATTTGATCACACATAATGATGTAGCAGTTAGGCTACTTGTAGCCTCTTTCAAAGGTAAAGCACTTCAGTGGTATAGAGGCTTGAGACTCAAATATATCACCACTTGGAATGAGCTGAGAACAACTCTATGTAATTATTTTGAAGACAAGTCAGATCACCTATCTTTGGTGGAGAAACTGAAAATAACAAGGAGGGTGCCCAATGAGAAGATGACTGATTTCAACATCGATTTCAAAAGACTTGGGATAGAATCCATCTTGTGGTAAGACCTATAACCCAACATGATTTCATTTATTATCTGAAGGCACTCAACAACGATATTTCAGTTATGATACAATCTATGGGAGGTAGAACCTTACCAGCCACTTATAGTATTGTAGTAAGGGTAGAAAATAGTCTTATTCAGGTGGGAAAATTAGCTCCCAGACCGCCTATGCCCTTGTTCCCAGAAATGTTGCAAGCACCCCAGCCTTCTATAGCCTCTATTCCTACTCCTGAGTAGAGCACGCAACCGGTTGCCTCAACATCCTATTCTCCATCACAACAAAAGGAAAATGAAGAAATGAAGGCCGTGATCGAAATTTTTCAAACAAAATCATATCGTTGGAAAAGCAACATGTGCAAGCTTGTAGAAGAAATTCCAATCAGGCACATGGCCAAGGGAATCAACCTTGGCGGAATCAATACGGAAATCAAAGATACACACCCAACCAATAGAATGATAGGTAACAACCTAATGCACATCTACCCTTGCAAGTTGTTTCTCCCATACCTTCTCTTTTAGCACCTAGAATGAGCCAAGTGCTTGTTCCAGCTTTAGAACAATTTGGAAAAAGAGTCAGAATGGGGCTTCCCTTGTAAAATTCCTCATAGTCAATATCATTGTGTTAATGCTGCGTGCGCCCAAGCCTTCATGATTTAGAATTCTTCATCCTGTGAGCCCTCAACAAGCACCCATGAAGCAGATAATCTGGAAGGAATAGAAGATCCTCTGGAAACCAATTTGATGTTTTTGGTGTGGAGGAATTTTGTGCAATCAACCAAGCTGCAGAAGATAAAAATAGACCACGTACCCAAGTTGTAGATAACACAAGATACAAGAAAAGAATATTAGAATCAAGCACGTAGGTTATACCCCTGGCAACATAAGTAGATCCTCAGAAGAAGAAAGAATCAGACAAGGCATCGTGCAATAAAAGTTCTCAAATCCCTATGTAGGAGGCCCCTCGTAAAGCTCCTTCAGAAGCAGCACGTTCCCATCCTTTGGTAGGCCAGGCCTTTGGTCCAGCTAAAATTCAGGCTTCCACGCTTGAACAATCAAGAAGGGATGTTGTTCCCTAAATGCACAAGGTGGGGGGCTTCCATTCAACATTGTTGACCAGATGAAGAAAACAAACATAAACATCATAATGTGGGATGCCCTAACCATTCCATCTTAGCGGGATCTGTGCATGAAGCTTTGGCGCAACTTTTACGTGTTGACCCGGTTATGTAGAATCCACATGATTTTATCAAAATATGACAAGAAGAGGAGAAACAAGTAAGTCAAGTTGATAAAACCCCACCCTTCTATATGTACTTGATTATAGGTAAACACCTCATGTATAATTACTTGATTGACTTAGGCACTAGTACTTCATTATGCCTAAGAAGATAGTTGATGTCTTAGGTCTAAAATATAGCCCTTTGTCTAAAGGAGTCCTACAACTTGATGGCTCAATTGTAACCACCTTAGGAGTCATCAAGGATCTTGAGTTAACCCTCCATGCATGTCCAATCCTGACAATTACTCAAGATGTGTCAATTATTGACCTACCTCCTTTATTTGCCCTATGTCTATCAAGAGAATTTACTGCTAAAGTGGGTGGTTACTTGTCTTCTGATTAGTCTCATATGTTACTCAAGACAAGGTATGGTACCTGGTTTACCATAAAATCTGAGCCTATATTTTATTATCATGTAGAGCCATATGTCCCATCCCCTCTCCAAGCCAATTGTCTTATCTAGGAAGAACAAGTTTTAGTTCCTGAAGAGCAATCTCTTCCACCCTCTGTTCCAGACCTAGTGCTTGATGAATGGGCAAAAAGGCATCACAAATTTGATCCCTATGCTGAAGAACTAGAAGCCTATGAAATTGGGCTTGGTACTTATTGCATTCTAGAAGAAGATGCTACACTTCCACACGCGCTCATAGGAGACAAAGTTCAAACTGGTCTATGGAAGTTATACTTTGATGGATCTAGAAGTAGAAATGACGTAGGAGCAGGAGTGGTTCTCATTTCCCCTAAGGATGAGAAATTATTCTTCACACATAGGCTGTAGTTTGCATGCTCTAACAATGTGGTAGAATATGAAGCGCTAGTGCATGGCTTGCTTATTGCTGAGAAGAAGAAAATTAAATCACTGACAGATCTTTAGGGACATAGAATTGGTCATCCACCAGGTCACCAAAAATGCCGAAAAAGAATAAGCTTCTTAAAGCTTATAAACATAGAGTTTGGGACCTACTTGAGAGATTTTATGCCCTTAATCTACAGGTAGTCCCACACAAAATGAACAAAGAAGCTGACAAAATGGCCACACTTGGTTCAAAATTTTCTCATGCCGAGGACTTTGTTAAAGGAAACACTCAGCACATTAAGATGGTAATCAGACCACCCATTCCAGATAATAACACCAGCTGGAAAATGTTTGACAGTGATGCATAGATTGTCCAATTTATCCATAATGAAGCTAAATTTTCATCAAGTATGCAAGCTGACTTGCATGACATCTATGGTGACCAAGTAATACAGCTAAAGACAAATAGGTTTCCTAAAGGGCTGGTCACCTTAGAGAAAATGTTCAGCCCTGATGATGAGTTCAAGGGTGAAGAAAGATACATGCATGCCACACAAGAGGATTGACCCTCTATTACTATTGCATGTGGAAATGAGCTGCTGCTCAACAAGACTTGTGCGCATGAAGAAAAACAAGCCTTCATCTCTCTCTGTCAAAAATACAGTGACATTTTATCATGGGAGTATGAGGACCTTAAAGGTTTTGATCCAAGTGTTTCTCAACACTCCATTAACCTTGATCTTGGTATAAATCCTGTCAGTAGAAACAACCGCTAGTCAATCCAAAAATTGGGCCCCTCATGAGAGAGGAGTTATCCAAACTCATTGAGGCAAAAATTATATTTCCTATCAAATAATCTACTTGGGTTGTAAATCTGGTTCTAATATGCAAGAAGAATGGTGAAATCAGACTTTGTGTTGATTTCAAAGATTTGAATAAGTCATCTCTAAAGTATCATTATCCTCTACCTTCAATGGAGCAAATTCTGTAGACTTTGGATGGTGCACAAAGGTTCTCCATGCTAGATGGGTATTTTGGTTTCAACCAGATCCTGGTCAAGGAAGAGGATCAGTTCAAAATAACATTTACAAACAAGTGGGGAACATATGCACACCATAAAATTCCCTTTGGTATGTCAAATGTGGGCGCAACGTTTCAATATGCCATGGATATTTCCTTCAAAGGTTACATCAATGAGTTCATCTTGGTTTACCTAGATGATATAACTATCTTCTCAAAGCAAGGTGTGGATCACATGACACACCTAGAAAAGGTCTTTGAGAGATGCAAAGAATTTTGGGTATCTCTTAACCCCAAGAAGTGTAATTTTTCGGTGGCTCAGGGAAAGCTCTTGGGCCATGTGGTTTCAAAATATGGTATCACAATTGATCCTAAGTGCATTTCAGCCATCCTAGCCCTTTCCTTGTTGGCACACAAAAAGGCCTTATAGTCCTTCCTTAGCAAGATTAAATTTTTTAGGCATTTTATCCCTAACTTTGTGGGACTAGTTCGGCCCATCACCCTCATGCTAAAAAGAACATAGCCTTCAGATGGACAATAGAAGGAAGAGAAAGCTTCAACAAGATCAAGAAAGAGATTTCTTGTGCACCAACACTCATCAATCCAGATTACTCAAAGGATTTCATCCTTTATGCTTATGGTGCTGATGTAAGCATTGCTACTTGTCCTAACATAGGAAAACAAACAAGGGCTGGAACAACTAGTGGCCTTCTTCAGCCAGAAACTGAAGGATTATGAATTGAAATATAGTCACATGGAGAAGCAGGTATTCGCCATCATGCATGCGCTTAAGAAATTCAAGAGCATGCTCACCACAAATCATATCAAGGTGTTAGTCTCCCACTCATCTATTAGAGACTTCATCATGGGAGTAGAAATCAGTGAGAAGAGAGTGCGATGGGTGACAAAAATCATGGAATATGATGTGACTATCAAGGCCACAAAGCTGGTAAGAGGTAGTACACTCTGCAAGCATATTGCTAAGGATGCATAGAGTGAACTTGAGGCTTCATTATTTCTAGATGAATACCTCTCATGTGTAGAACATGAATAGAATATAGACCCCAGTATACGTGACTAGATGAAGGACATGATCACATTCCTTTCTCGAGGGCACGTACCCTCCTAGTTTGAACAAAGAAAAGAGAAGGAATATGAGGTTGCAATCTATCCCTTATGTTTTGATTGATGGAATTCTCTTCAAAAGAAATCTAGATGGCGTGTTGTTAAGATGTATCAATGGCACATAGACTGAAAAAGTGCTAGCAAAATTTCATGATGGATTCTCTGGTGGACACTTCTTTGCCAAAACTACAACAATGAAAATCATAATGATAGGTATCTTTTGGCCTACCCTATTTGCAGATGCAAATAGGTGGGTCACAAAATTCAAGGAGTGCACTTTCTTTGTAGGAAAGAAAAGATTGGTAGTGCTTCCCCTCCGACCAATCCAAGCGGATCAGCCTTTTATGCAATGGGGTCTCGACTTCATAGGCATGATCAATCTACCTTCAAGCACTGGACATAAATGGGTGCTGACAGCTACAAATTACTTCACCAAATGGACAGAAGCTGTTGTGCTTAAGGAATCAACTGAGGTAGTCATCCTTGACTTTCTCAAAGGTTTAGTCACAAGGTTTGGTGTTCCTCAAACCATTATCTCTGATAATGTAAAGGCCTTCCTTGGTGCTAAAATCAATGATTGGGCTATAATTCTGGGCATTTACCTGAAAACCTATTCTACCTATTACCCTTAGGGAAACAGCCTGGCATAATCAACAAACAAGAACCTAATCAGAATCATGAAGTGCATAATGAAAATCAGCCAAATATAATGGCATATGAAGGTCTTACGCGCGCTCTGGCCAGATAGAATCACAATAAAAAAGGTAATAAGAACTTCACCTTATAAGCTTATTTATGACAAGGAGTGTGCCTTTCCTTTGACACTATAAATAAATTCATTGGTGGTTACTCAGTAGCTGGAATTTGAGGGCGCAGATCAGAGAGAAATCAAGATGGCAGAGCTGGTTCATCTTGAAGAGCTCAAAAAATCTGCCATGATCAAGCTAGAACAACATCAATAGGTATCATGGAAATGGTTTGATAAGAAGGTTAGGCTTCAAGCTTTCATAGTTGGCAACTGGTTATAAAATGGGATGCTTGTGAGCTAAACCAAGATGTCATTCAAAGTTTGATGCACTTTAGAGTGGCCCATACATCATCAAGTCCTACAAAGAAGCTAACTCTTTCAAGTTAACTCATCTAGATGGAAGCACGCTGCAAATCCCAATAAACAAGATCTATCTCAAACCCTTCCATTAGGTTTACTACATCATGTTGTATATATTAAAGTAGTTTCAATTCCTCCAAGTGTGCTATGCACACATTGTTTGTTTGTATATAGTTCGTTCGTCTTGTGTGCTTCTTGCACGCACTCTTTTGTTACTTCCAGAGTGCAGATATGATTTTCAAGTGATTACAGGGGCATTTTCATGATTGAACAAGTAGACTCCATGCCCAATGGATGCTTCAGGATACTGATCTCTTTCATCTAGTAAGAAGATGGCCTTGAAAGTCACCAAAATTTTTATCCAAATATCTCTCCTAGTAATTTGGATAACTTGTATACACATCTTGCTCCCCTTCACATTATTCTATCTCCTTCCATTTTCCCTTGTGTGCCTTCCTCCTGCGTACCCAATTTCTCTCCTATCTCATCACACACTCCTTGCACACACCTTTATAGAATTACCTTCCAATCAGCTAAGTCCCTACTATTCCTCTTGCGTGCTTACATAGACTCAGTTCCTTCACATGCCCTTTATTCTTCCTTCCTCCCGCATGCGTGCCACCCTCTCTGTTTCCCTTTCGCGTGATGACTTCTCACTCCCATGCATCACATGCACTTTCATTTACCTATTTCTACTTTCCCCCCATGCCTCTTTATTCTGCATGCACTCTTGCACAATCTCCCTTGCACCCACATTCTGTGTGTTCACCTTCTTTCAACGTGTCAACCTGACACTCCTTCAAAGGAAAAATCCTAAGTGGGCTTCTAAATGAGTGTGGAGCCTCCATGCTTCTAGTTTCATAAAAGGATAGGGTTGGGGTTGAATAGTCAAAGTAGAGGCAGGCCAACAAAGAGTGCCAAGTGTCAGTGTGGTGCTAATTCAAGAGAAAAGTTTGGGGTGGGTTTCCAAATAAGCACTAGGCTGCCACGTGTTTAGGGTCATACTTTTGGCCCCACTAAGAAAAGAGACTCAAGAAAATTACAAAGAAGATGAAGGAGCTTATGGAAGCTACCACGTGTCATTCTGTCACATTTTCAAAATTGAAGGCATAGGCCGAATCTCCAAGGTGTGCGAGGCTACCACATGGACCCAGTACGGTAAAGTCTTTAAAATATTGCGCGCCCGCGATCCAAATATTCAAATGACCATATATTTTGACTAGAAACTCATATTTGGGTGGGAGAAGAATTTTTGGAAATATCTTGACACCCTCCATGCCGTGGAAATATAAAATATCATTCTTAACAGAATTTGGTGGGTGTAAAATGGGAAAATTTCTATCAGGTCATTATAGGAGAATCAGATTTCTTTAACCACCAGATCTGATTCGATTCGATTTGCCATTCTTCCTTCTTCAACACACCAAGCAGACAAGGAACCAGACATGACAGATTTGGGGTGGATTTGAGAGAGGCATTGATTAATAGTGGTTAAGCTTTCAAATCGAGGATTCAATGCATCTCGAGGTGGTTGAAGCAGATTCAAAATTTTCCCGCTTCTCTCTCTCCTTCTTCCCTTTGTGCTGAATCTATAAAGGCATGGTCGGGGCTCATTGTAAAGGGTTGGACACTCTGGATCCTTACACATGTCTTCAAGGACTCCATATTTTATGTATTTTGAGTTACATACCTCCATGTTTGGATCTTGCATGTGGATATCGACCTCCTTATCATTGTAATAGTTCTGTGCATTTTTGGAAGTAATAGAAGCATTGTTTTGTGACTATTCTCTATCCTAACATGTTTGCATTCCTTCTTCTTGCCTCTTCTCTTGCATTGTGTATTGTTGTGCTATTTCAAGTCCCCTACAGTTCCATACTTAGTTGTGTTCCATGAGAGCGATCTGGTGAATGCGTATTTCACTATGCTACTCGTGCCTAGCCTCCTTTCATGCATTCCATATCATTATCACTCAGAACAGATAGCATTCACCCCTCTTTTTGGTGTTATCACCTTTTAGTGTAGTTTAATTCATGTTATCCTTCTTTCCTTGGTCCCTTGGCATTTTTAGCTTAGTTTCCCCTTTCAACACTAGGAGTAGTAGTAGTAGTAGAAATAGATAGAGGAACCAAAATTCTCTAGAGATCTATCCCAAGCTTGCAAGGTCCCACAACTTGGGGATGATTCCATTGTGGTCTCAAACACCTCGACCCTTTCGAGATCTGAGACGTGGGTGCACATTTGAGAAACCAACAACTACTTTTGACTCTGCCTAAGTTAGGGTGAGAGGACTTGAGACGCATCTCAAAGGTTTCAAAATAGGGAAAGGAATAAGTAAGGAATCTTGAGTTTTGTAGGGAGGTCAATCGAAGGTAAGATGCATCCATCGAATGTAGTGCTCACTCAAAAAATTGGTCACAAAACACCGTAAGCACCCAAGAACTTCGATATAGGCCATTAAATACAGATTTGACATGATCCAAACATTAACTCCTAAGAGTCCATATGATTCATTCTAGGTTAATGTCGAGGATTTTTAATGATGAGTGAATACACTTAAGGTATGTGCATTGAAAATATATTTCACGAGTGGATCTTGTATAAAATAAGCGAGTGAGGTAAGATCCATGAAAAAACACTTGTGGTACTCAAAGTAGTTATTGAATATTTATGAGATGGAGATGAGATTGCAAAGAGGAAGGAATCAGATGTCAAATGGAATTGGGAGGATAAAGAAACATGTCAACCATCCCGTCATAACACCCTTATCATTTCATGAAGTAGGAGTAGTATAAAATCAGCCGCAAGGAACTTCAAAGAAAACCGATAACCTCGATCCTTGATAATTTAGCTCAGTACCCCTGAGACTAAATTACCATGTGCAAATTATGCTAAGTATTCTGATAACAAGGGACCCCAAGATAAAAATAAACACATTACCCATTTTGTTTGATTAGTAAGGAATTTTACAGGTCCCAAAGATGACATCCTAAAGTACCCCTAAAGGACATCGCTCTTTCACACCACCCTAAAAAAACTAAACAAAAACATGGTATTACCATATAAAGCTACAACCATAACCCACACAAGATCTTAAAGGAAAAAACACACATTATCCCACTCTAAAATAAAATCATTCCACAAGAAAAGCATGACCAAAATAATTAAAGTAGGTTGTTTGAAAAAAATCCATTAGACTTGGGAAAAACAAGGGAAACATATATATATATATATATATATATATATATATATATATGATCTCAAATCCTGTTAATGACTATACATGGGTAATCAACTTAACATGAATTCTAAGTAAATGGGGAACACAACAGTGCCTACATCAAGAGAGTGTAAATTTCCATGGTTGATTCATGCACCTTCAACAATTCCAGAGCTCCTCCTAAGAATCTCTCTCTCCCGAACCTCCCTCCCTCTCCTCCTTTTCTCCTCCTTTATAAACTTATCCACTTTAGGTTTTTAGGGAATATCCATCCAAATTTTGACTGACTCACACTCAAGAAGTTATTTGTGGCCACTACAGACTAATAGAGAATATTCCCCCAAGATGACCTTCAAATTTACTCACTACCAACCTGTCACCATCACACCAACATGAAAAAGAAAAATATTTTCCATGTCACATTAATTTAATATCATATTTTCCACATGAGAATATATGTGATGTGGAAAAATATTAAATTGACAAGACTTTATTTGAAGGTGCAGGAATTTATTCACCCTTCGGTGACACACTTCATATGAATATTTAATCTTGATTTAACTTCCACTCATGCCTGCCAATCCAGGATGGATATGACATTTATGACAATATGATTTCTCCAGACATGTCATCTAGGGAGACATGTCTATTTCAAATTGGTTTAATGAACCAAAAAATTACCATTCAAATTTCATAGTTGTCATGGCCTCTTCATCTCTAGAAGAAAATCCCATTGGGGAAGAACTCACCAATTTGGGTGAATTCTTCCAACTCACAGGCCCTAATGAAGCCTTCATCATGTATGTTTTAAGTGTGCCTAATTCCTGGGAAAATACTTATGATAGCTCTTCCCAAGAACACCCTAATTTTATTCTTCATGAAAAGACTGGCTGAAATGTGTGCTTCATTACCTCTCTTTCAAACCCTTCACTTCCACCTAATCCATTCTAAGCATCATCTGAATATGAGGCTTCTAAAATAACATTGGTTCCATCACGCCTCGTGTCCATGATGACCATTAGCATATGTTCAAATATTACTATGACCCCACTTTATTAAATGCAAAGCTTCCCATTCTAATCCCACTACACATATTAAAAGAAGAAGAGAAACTTATAGGACCACATGCAAATGAAACGAAGAAGTGACTATCGGACCTTAAAACTACCCTTGCCAAAATCAGGGCCATGGTAGATGCCCAACCTCTCCTCCAAATAAGAGAAGAGTTGTCCCTAATGATCCACCAAGCAAAGCAACCCAATTTCTCATGGCTCGAGCCTCCACTGGTTGGAGGACCAAAGAATACATAAGGGGGATTCTCTCTTTCTGATTGGGTGAACTCACTTGAGAAAACAATGGATTTTACCCAGATTCTAAATGGACCTCGATGGAAATCCCTATACTGCTAGAGAAGGTAATGTCATGGGGCATGGTAGGGGATCTTCAATTCATTTTTAGTGTCGTGGCCCATGAAGATTTTATTCATCATAGGGACCAGTTGATAAAGTGTGTGCCAACCCTTCCCAGTGAGATAGTGATTGTTCAACACTAACATCTCAGCTTGCTAAATATTTTTTTGTATTTTCATCATTTTGTGCATATATGTATATTTTCAAGGGCAGGGGACCCTATAATAGAACCCCCATTTTGTTTACAATGCATATCATTATGAATTGTCCATTTTCTTCATTATTTATGACATATATTTTCTTTCTTCTATTTTAGAATTACTGAGACATATCATTCATTTCATGTTTACTTGCACTACACCATAGAAAAATCCACACAATTAATCACTTCACACAATGTCTATTATTGTATACATACACTTCATATAACTATACACTATCCTACAAGAATAATGCGAGTCACTTACTCCTTAATTACTCCCAGGTTTTTCAAATAGAGAAGGCTAAGTACTTCTCCTTCCTTTTAATACATGTTAGAGAAACCATAAATACATACCAAACATCCACTTAGGTGCCTGGACCATGACAAGAACTTAAAACATCTCTAAACAAGGAAAAATGTAAACTTGATTTCGGGCTCCGAAAGGATGACTATATTATAAGATAATCACACATACCTTCTCGAGACTCAAGGTTAAACCATCATTTTGCATATTCTCATGCATAAAACCAACTTTGACATTGTTAAAATTTCCCCAGGCATTTAATTATGTTTTATTTTACATCACAGGTTTGAGAACCTAAGCTGTGTTTCACATGAGTGCCGAAGAAAAGAAGAATATACCTAATGATGCCTTCACAATTTCCAAAAACATTTCCCTACCTTGGGTACTGGGAAAATGAAATTTCATGCCCGATACTCATACTCTGTAAAAGCCAATGATTTTTTTGATAACATGCCAAAGTACCTAATGCCTTTTTATTTCCACAAACCCCAAAAACCTTGATACTTCGAACAAGCACACAAATCAAACGAGCACTTAGTTTTTTCATTTAACAAGAGAATTTAAAGGAAAAAATAGGAACACGATAATAAATACAAAACTAAACTAAAAACATAATCACATCCAATGATACGAAATTGAAATATTCTATGATGATTATGGACAACAACAAAATTTTCAAAGAGAAGATGACCAAAGGGAAAAAATTTATATCAAGATTTAAGAGATTTTAATTATTTTATAACTTTAGGAGGAGATGATGAGATTTATATCTTATTGGAAGAGTTCTTGAATGTGAGAGAACTAGTTCAGGAACATGAGGCTGATTTAATGGACCTTGAAGTACATAGTGCACCTTTCCCATTTAGTATTGATAATGTTTCCTTGTTTGAAAATAATGAAGATCGGGTATGCCATGACTTGCAAGAAGGCAACCCCCAAATTACAAGTAATGATATAAATAATGAGAAATAGGTTGTTTTAATTGATTTCTGATATAAAAATTAACTAATGAGCATCATTGTGAAAATGAATCTTTCTCCTTTTCATTTTAAGAAGAGGACCTTCTCGATGGTGAATGTATGGATAAGAAGATAATTAAGTCTCTCAAAGATGATGCCACTTGTGAATAAGAAAGGGTGATATTTAATGAACCTTGTGAAAGTGAACTAGTCTCTCCTATCCATATTCTCAAGACCCAATGTGAAGGTGAGTATGTGGAAGCTTTGAAGAAGGAATTTGTGTAATAGATTTTAAAGGCTGAAAAATAAATTGAAGACCCTCAACTTAGTCTTGAAATATTGACCTATGCCATGAATATGCAAGATAAGTATGAGTCTTGTTTCTATTCTTCATTCGGTACACAAATGTTCAAAAATGAAATAGAACAAACGAAAGAGCTCAATGTCTCTCTTGAAACATTGGTTGATGAATTTGAATATGAAGATGAGTCCTTCTCTTTCCTATTTTGTGAAGAAGATTGTATTCATTTTGAATGGAATGATAAGGAAATGCTTAAATCTCCCATGGATGTATTCATTCACAAGGATAGTAATTATGACATAGAAAATGATATAGGGGTCACCAATGATTTGATAGGTGTGAAAGAGAAGCATCTGGAGTAGTTGTTGAACATAAATCAGTGAGAGATATATGATGATGGTAGTTGTCTAATGGAGATCATCCCATATAAATTACAATTATGGAGAAAACAAAAATTAGGGTAGTTGTCCAATGAAGATCATGAGGCCACTTGCGAACATGGTGAGCCTGTAATAGTAAAAAATAAATCTTGTGACAGTGAAAAAATGAAAAATGAAAATCAACAATTGAAATGAATTCAAAAATAAATGGGCAGATGGAAATGAGACGTCAAATCAATGAAGTGAGATTTCTAGATGGATCTTCACTTACCAAAACAATCATGCAAAATTTCTCAATAAATTGAGAAAGGGGTCATACTTCATCGAACCTATCAATGGATTTGTAGAGAAAAATCATTCCATAACATCCAAAGGAGAAGAAGTGCTACAATGAAAGTGGGTTGTCTCCCGCATGTACCATAGGTGATTTAGGCTATTTTTCATTATTGTGTGGTGTGTTTACCTTTCTATTATGTGTTTCCCTTTTTGTCATGTGTTTGTTTTGTTTGTTCTTGTTTGTGTGGTTTGCTTGTATTGCTGGTATGTGACTCTATTTTCCCAATGGATAAGGCACTAGTCTGCTCCCCCAAGAGACAAATAATGTTACTACTTTCTCCCATTTTTCCTTTTTCCAATCTGAAACAAGTCCTCGAGAAATATCCAATTTTTCATGTTAAAAATATAACATGCAAAATTTAAAATTTTGGTCATGATAACTAAACCCACACTTGAAATTCCCTTTCCCAGTCAATGTAAACCTTTCCTTTGGCCAACATTTCAACTATTTCATCCTCATTTTGGTCAAGAGGAATGTGATAATATTATTCTCAAGTGTTTTCCATGTGCATAGAATTTTACCTAGCTTGGTTCTTGAAGTTATTGAGATCTAAGAAAGAGTAGTGCTCTCAAAGGCTTAAAAAGGGATATTTTTGGTCCTTTTGTCACCAATGAACACCTCCAAAGTGTTTAGGGAATATTAAAATAATCCAAGAGGTGTGTAGGAGATACATGAAGTTTTTAGAGGTGGTTTAGGAAGATTCTGTGAAGAAAATTGAGTTCAGGAACAAGTTAAGCAATATTGGGTCTTTTGGGCAAGGCATTGGGAAATGCATTTTCTAAAAAAGCTAGTCACCTTGTTGAAAATATTTGAGGATCCTCATGATTTTTTTGGATCTCATATCCTAGGAGTTGGAAATATGACATGTCCTACTTCATGGTGTAATGATCAAGGAAGAATTATGGGAGTATGAAAATGTGGAAACATGTTCATCGATCTTTGCACCAAAGTTCTTCTACAAGGTGGAACTTGCTTGAAATGTTTTGGACACCCAAAGAAAATTTAGGAGCATAAATTTTTTTAAGTGAGGGTATTTTCAATGCTCTTCATGACCCATAATTTTTTTGGCTTGGTTTCATCACAAACTCTTCTTGCCACTCTCACCACAGACGCACCACTCTAGGAAAAATGAAGGTATGGGAAAAATTCCTAGATAACTCATTCTACAGAACTATAAATAGTATAATTAGATTCATTGGCATGTTTATATGAATATTCATATATTATTTTATAAAATTTCATTAATTTTTGACTCTAGGGTGAAGGAAACATTCCGAGAATCCTATATGAAGTACAAACCATGCTCCGATGCAACACTTGGGTGCTTGGGCACACTTTTGGTGTCCCCTTGTACCATTGGAAGAATTTTGAGGTGAAATTTCACCTCATAAGTGTACCTCACTCCTATTGGTTGTCATTCCCAACTCAAAAACATAACATGAAGCCAAAAAGTGCATGGAGAAGCTTATAAGAGTGTTTTAAGTTGTGGTGGGTCCCATTTTCCCTCCAAGGTGCATTTTTAAACCCCATTTTCACCTTGGGTACAATTATGAGGTGAAATTTCATCCCAAAAGTGTTCCATGCCCTCATTGGCTCAAATATTTTATGTGTATGCATGTTAAGTCAACTTAAAAACATAAAAGGCTTGTGTTTGTGGATGTGTGTGCCATGTTTTCCCCATCCCCATCCCCATGGCACATTTTTATCATCACCATGCACCCAAAACATAATTTTGAGGTGAAATTACACCAAAATAGTGCACCCAAGTACAATGGATCCTCCATTCTCCACCTCTCATTGTCACACTCCTCAATTTTCCCATGTGCATTCTCTCTCCTCATATTCCACCATATAAATTCAGCCACCCATGCTCTTACAACTCATAAAAAAATGAAATTAAAAACTTAAAATAAAATCCTTGGAAGCCATTAAATCTCATTTAAATACGTTTCATAACATTCAAACACTGAAAAAACTCCTCATGTGCCCTAAATGTCAAAATCTGGTTTTGCTCATAGCTTTTGTTTGAAGCTCTATTTTCCTCAAGATTTTGACTATAGTTTCCTCATGGAAATACCTCTAAGAAGAGTGTTTAATTTCCAAAATTGACTCACTCATTTATTTTTCAAATCCACATGAAGTTTCCAAAGGAAAAATCACATTTTCTCGATCTACAAAACCCGGTGATTGGAATCTTTCAAAAATTGGAGCAAAGCCTTGAAATGTAAAATGTAAATTTTTACAATTGATTTCATTTTGATCACATGCCTGGAAGAAAAATTATATTTTTATAAGTCTCTACCATGGTATATTACTAAAAATATTAATTCTGGGAAACAATTGGTTTCCAAGACCTAAATTCATTCCTCCAAGTGCAAAACATTCAAAAATGGCAAAATTGGCAAAATTGCTAAGAAATGGACACCCATGTGTGACTTGATAAAAATAGTAAATGATCAAGATGAGATAAAAATGGTCACATATTTTCCTCCTCTTCATGCCTCATTGGTTTTAGTCTCCATGGAGGGTTGGTATTTGAATTGTGACTTAAGAGGAAGGGAATCCCTCTTGGTTCCCAATTTTGGTCCCAAAGTGTATTCTGGTCCCAGAGGACATTTTGCTTCATCTCATGCGGGGTGCTTAGTCATAAATTGAATGAAGTTTCACTCCATCTATTTATCCTTAACCCATTTTGAAGTTGGAAGGTGTTGGGCTTGGCATTTCATTGGACACCGTGTTTCCCGGTGAAGGATCATCATGATTACATTGTGTGGGAAAATTGTTTCAAGTTCATTTCATATGGATGGTTGGTCAAGAAGGCATGATAGCGTTTCATGGATAGGAAGGTTTGTTCAAGTGAATGAGGGCATTATTCATTTGTCTTAGTGGTATTTTGATCAAATGTTTCTCACTTATCCTCTTGAAGCACCCGATGGGATACGATGGTTTATTATTAAAGAAAAGGATTCTCACGGTGCAAAAGAGTTCAAGGGTTAAGAGATCACCACTACATTGGAGTATTTCACTAAAGCATCATTTCATAGGTCATATGGATTAGAGGTGTATTTTATTCACAATAAGAGATTCTTAATTTAATCTTGGAGAGTCTCTCTTTATCTCCTCTATTTCTTCTCTCTAGAATTCTATTTCTTCTTTGAGAAGAAAGTTTGTAAAAAGTGACTTAAGTCACTTAAATTTCTATTTCTTTGTCAAGGATTGCACTTTAAGTTGAAAAGTAACATGGGAATGTGAAGAGGCACATTGTATAGATATATATTATAAGGCCCTCTTCATTACCAAGTGTTAGATATTCTTGTTTGAGATTAGATTTTCTTGTTTGATAACTCCCATTGTCTTACTACAAGAAAGAAACTACAATTATTCTATATCCTTGTCTCCTTGTCTTATATTTTCCTCTCCATCTCAACTTTACTCCAATAAAGCATTGTAATCCTACAAAACCAAGGAAATAATGAATCTTTTAATGAATATAATGCAGTTAAACTTTGTGTCGATTGTATTGTTTGTATTGCTTTGTATATTGGTGTCTTCTCATTTTTTACTTGGAAATACCCCGGTTTTATGTAAATAAACTCAACGTTCTATTTATTGAGAAAATACCCTTCTCACTTTCTCCCCTCTCTCCACAAAAATACACCTTTCCTCCACTTCCTTTTGCACATGGGTTTAGTGGATTATTCCTATGTGATCCCCAGGTTGAAAGGCTACCTCGATGATTAGAGTAGTGTACATATTTTCTTGTTTTAAATAAATGGAGATTCCCCATTCCTAAGTAGAGGGAACTAGTCTTAGTGTGTTGGTGAAAGCCCCTAATTTTACCTTGTGACAAATTTATTTTCGAACATATCCATATATTTATTAGGTAGGGTTTTCTTTTAGCTCTTCCTTTATATGTTCTTACTATTAAAGTATTGTGTTATTTTCTTGCCAATTATTCATCTAGAGGTATGGTTAAAGGCACATCTCTACTTTACTCATACTACTAACTCATTAATGGCGATTTTTTCTATGAAGAGAAATATTAAGTAAAATGTGCCATGGAACACATTCAAAATTTTCACCTTGCTTTCGGATCCTTTGTTAAATGGAAAAAAACTCATTGTTACAAACAATCCCTTGCCCCCACTACTCCTTGGTTGGAAGGATATTGATAGCGATGGATTCAACCAAGTGTGTAATTTGAATTTCTTGGCATCCATTTTTTCTTTTAAGATTCCCATTCTAATATTTGGTCATATTTGGTTCAAAGAGTTGATAATAATATTTCTTATTAGATTACTAGACATTTATCCTTAGTAGGAAAATTCCAAGTTTTCTCCAACATGTTGGCTATTACGCATGTTTATTATTCTTCTCATCAAAATCCTTTCAAAGATGTTTATGGTATAAATTGGAGAAGATCTTGAGTGATTTATTGTAGGCTAAAATGTAAGGGAGAAAATACTTTCACAGATTATTCAACAATATTTGTTGTATATCTAGGGAATTTGGAGGAATTGGCTTCCTTAAAATCAAGATTCAATGTCATGCCCTAAATTTCAAATGGATCGTCATAGGATTGGAATGTTATAAGGCATGGTAAATATTATTGAGAAATTACATCTCTCAAAGTGCTTATTCTAGAAAAAGTCTTGGCGTGATCATGATCTACAATATCTCCTCATCAACCCTTTGCTAGTTAAAATTGGTGGGATATTTGTTGTCAAAAACATCTGTAGGATTGGGAAACACACAAAATGTAGTATCTTAAATCCAAACCAATAAAAATTGGAAATTAATCCTTAGCATTTATCTTAGTCCATTGATCATTGTGCAATTAAATGATTAGTTCCTACACACATCTCGCTCAATTAGTACCCATAGACAATAGGCAACACTTGTTACTCATAATTGACAATTAAAAACCTACCTTTTGTATATAGAACACATATTCAGAAATTTTTCCACCATATCCAACTGACGAATGTAATTTGAAATGTATTAAGATGAATTCAACTATGATTGAAAAATACCTGTAAGAGGATTCACCTTAAGCCAATAGATTCATCCTCAAAATTCTTAACAATCAATTTTTCAAATTCACAAACTAGCCTATTCAACATAGTGTTAATTAAGTAGGAAAACCTTTCATAATTGTAATCTAAAAAATCACACTTAACCTACCTATTTAAAGGGACTCTTATCATGCATAATTGGGTACTATCTAGGAGATAAGGACAAATACCCATTTGCTAAATCACTCTCTCAAGTGCATTAGCCAAGAATAAGTCTACATACATCCTATATGGCTACCCTAGGCCATTTTTCAGTTCTAGATCCTACACCAAATATCATTTCCAAGTGTCATAGGTCCTATTGGGGTATTCATAGCTAAAATAGGTTGTTATTGCACACTCTACACACATTCATTTGGTGGGTAACGAAGAGGGATTGATGCCTCTTTAGAGTATTTTTATGAAGGAATTGTAGGGGAAACATGACCTAATCATATTAACCCATTTTTAACTATTCAAAGAAGAGATACAAAGCTTGAATAAGGATAAGACCTAAAATATGGCATAGTTGTGATCACAACATTATGAAGATGGTAAGTGAAGCTACCAACACAAAATATCATAGTGCCTATGCGATATTCAGTCAAACCCTCCATAGGAAAAATGATTTGGATGAATTTGACCTATGCATACAACTTCATCCTCCTCTTAGATTAAGATTCCCATATTTTAAGGATAATTTAATGAATCTCTATAAAATATTCCTGCATACTTTTAGATCATTTCCACTCTATCATACCTAATAATTTGGTGAAATATCTTCCAACTCTAACTTACACGGGCTTAATCTAACTTTCAAAATAATTTATGATATCATACTAATTACGAAGACATGAATTTAGGATCTCGTGATTTACTATATTTAATTTGTTTCTAATTCCAAATCACATTAATGCATAATAATCAATCATAAATTATACTAACCCTAGTTTTGATATTAAATTTTATTGAACCTATTTATTTAACATTACATGTACTCCAAGGATTCTTAATTTGTAAATTGGCGATATTTTTGTCGACCTATAAAATATTATAGAAAATCTTTTCTTTTACCAAATTCACCCAAAAATAAATAAAATTTAAACAAATGCAATGAAAGAATAAGGACCACACTGCACAAAGGTTGATAAAGGATTTTGATAGAATGCCTATGTGTTTGAGTTCACAAAATAGCTAAACCAATCCATTATAACAAGCTGATCATATAGTACAAATAAACTTCATGATACTACAATGAGTGTTCGACCAAACTTGGTATGTCAATTTATCTAATAGACCTAGACTAGTCTTGGAAGCTCAATGCTCCTACACAACTCCTTGGTCCGACACCTCCTCATGACCTCCACTTTGCTACAAAAACAAAATAACCTCTACATGTTGTTAAGTTAGATAATGTCTACTGATGATGACAATCATCTTCTAATTTGTTGCACAAAAAATAACCTCTACTCGTAGATAAGATCAGATCTGATGTCTTGTGATGATGATGATCATATTCTACTATGTTATATGGCCTCTATCCTATTCGCAGAGATAAGATCATATCAATGTCACCAATGAGATTAATAATGATTACAAACCTCCTCCGTGGCCTCTAAGAAACTAGCTTGGTGATACACCCAACATAAAAGAATTAGAGCTTCAATATGAGTGTACTTCTCTATTGACTTCATCACATCCCTTGGTTTCACAATTACATCTCTGGGATCCCGAATGAGAATACTCAAGATTCAAATCGACCATTATAATGATCATTGATTTAAAAATACTAACTCCTAATTTACATTTGCTTATATAATAATAAGAATTTTCTCCATCATTTCCTATTAAAATAATAGGTCTTAATATTATTCATTCCTATTAACAATAATAATAGGTCTTATCCCCAAATAATGCCTATTACAAATAGTAATCGGTCTTCAAATAATGCCTATTTATCTCCTAGGATTATCCAAATTTCCTCCTCCTAAGCATTCCAATATTCCTCCAAACGTCAAGCTTTGCATTTGAGAGGAGAGAATTGTGTTCTTTGTAATGGAGGGGGTGGATATTTTATAGGCCTAAATGGCCCAAATCTCTTGATTTTATATATTATCTACCATATCAATGCCAACTAACCCAGTTTTTCGAGTTGGTTAGGTCACCGAGCTTGAGGAGGTAGGTCTGCGGTTTGAAACACCCGGTTTGTTATTTTTGTTGACCATTGTGACCCATATTACCACATTATTGCGACCACCCCCATTGATTTCCATGTGTCATGCCCACTATCTCTATTTCAGTGCTACACCCATGTTTACCACCATGCATCTCAAGTGACCTTTTATGACCCCCGTAGCTGTCCTCTACTATCCACTATCCACTTGTCATGCGGCTCAACTACTACAACATCACCTTCATGTTTGTCCCACTAGTTTGTTTAGTGTGAGCTTGGGAATAAATCCCACATCACCGTGAGAGATTGGGGGAAAGGCTTATCCTCCCCACTATGTTTTTGGCTTGGGCTATGTAGACTGCTTTACCTTTTTCCCAACATTGGGCTAGCTAAGTCTGTGGCATGGTTGGTTTCTTGATCAATGGGGAGATAAGTTGGATCACCCAAGGTGACTCACCAAGTTACTTGTATTGAGCTTGGTATAATGTGGAGAGATGTTGGTAGGCCACGTGGTGGTTTAAGGACCCACCACATGGTAAATCCTCTAATTGACTTATGGTGATTTTGAATAATAATATCGGTGGAAAAGGACCCTCTGATAAAAGAGTGTATCAAACCTAGATGATAGCCCTAGCTAGAAAATAGTGCGGCCAACTCGTCTTAAAATGAGCGTCAAAGACAAGATTCACAAAACCATTTTTTTCTCTTTACCCAATTTCATTTTGCCACTTGTTGCATCGTAATTCACTAGTTGCCCCTATTTGTGCTCTTTCCATTAGTATCTTTTGCTGATTGTATTTTGCTCTAACTAAGTCCATTTTTTGCATTCTTGTAGGCGAAAGAAAGCTCTCAGAGTCCACTACCATACTCTGATAATCCTAGGAGGTTTTGGGAAACTCTTTCTAATAAATTGACCTCTGGATCACATGTCTCTACTAAGGACGATTTTTGTCCCAAAAAGCTTATTTTTCCTTTGCTTTTGGATCCAAAACTCTAATGCTATCTTGAATATATCTCTACAACTGAAACAATGGCCTTCAAACTACTACTCCTTAAATTAGACAATCGGTTCGATACACTGGGACCTATGGAACTCAGGCTCACTTCCTTTTTTTGTGCCACTTGATGCTAAATCAGGATAAATAATCTACGTTTGGTCTTCACAAGGACTTCATATAGAGATTTTATTACCAATGTTGCAAGAAAACACTAGGCATGATAAACCTGTCGTGAAGTGTTTACTTACCTAGTGGATCTAGTCCTATTTATTCCCTATAAGACGAGGTGTATTTATCCTTGTCTTTATCGGCCTTAACCCTCTTAGCATGTTTATTTTTTTGCCACACCAAATCGTAAAATTACTATTGGATCCAAATAATGCACATGGATATGTCCATAATAGCTATGGGGTTATTATGGGATCCTTGTTGTAATCAAAGAAGAAACTATCATACCTCTTCGGTACAAACTTTTCTTTTCTCTCATCATTATTTTGAGAGTGGTATGTTCCCTACTATAGGATAATTTGGGAGGATTGGTGGCATGGAATTTATGCTTTCTTGTATCTTAGAGCTTTCTCCTTTCATTTTTACCACTTTCTTGTATCCTAGAATTGCATATCGAGGTTTTTCCTTTCACCAAAGGTAGGATTTAAATTTTCCGAGAAGGAAATTTCATTGAATCACTTATATTTTTATTGGTGGGTGTAATTTTTTTTTACTCTACCTTTGCACCATTCTACAATGTTTATAGGATCTCTTCCTTCTCTTATAGTTCACACTTTGTAAATTTGTGATTATGTCTCCAAGGAATTTTTCCTAAGTCTCAAAATTATCTTGTAGTTATTGCTTCTCTGATTCCACAAGATGTAGACATTTCCTCAACTAAGAATCCTTATCTAGGTTATAAAGTGTTTTCTGATCTATAGCTATAGTAGGTTGAATCTAACTAGTATTTTCCAGCACCTTTCTATGTTCCACCATTTGACGTTGGAACCACCTTGGTGCTTGGTCTAGGAACAAATACCAACATTGTTCCTTGTCATGCCCAATCATAGAGCAATGTGCACATACTTAAGGACCATCATGTTCTTCTTGGGTCCCTTAGTGATGATGTTCCTCTCACAACATAGACTGTACGAGTTCCATGCTCTGTCTCATCTCAAAAATATGAATTTCTTGATCTTGTCGATGGAAATTCATCATGTGCAACATAGTACCCAGTATCGTGAGTACAACGAGCCATAGTATGAACTGGTACAAGTCCATATCACTACATCCATAGGTGAAAACCTAGTTCTTGATATCAAAATTTCTTCGAAGATAGAAATATTATAGACACAATACATGATATCATACAAAAATGTCTCTGATATTAAAAATTTTATAGGCGAGATAACCTACTTTGATACAACCTTTTTTTTTGATAAAAGGTGAAAAAGGGTTGAGGGGTCCCTTCCTTGTACAAATTCAAAGCTCCATAAGAGTAGAATAAAACATTAAGAAACAATAAAAATAAATTATAAAATTCCTTAATATTGAGATCCACCAGAGTAAAAGTAAAAAGTGACTAAACAACAACAAAACAAAAACAAAGAGGAAACTAACAACATCATAAAACTAACAACAAAAAGACATGGGACAAGAAATAAACAACACCCTCCCAAGATCACTTATTGTATTTTTCAAGCCCTTCCAAGTACTTTTCCCATTCCTTAGCCAGAGCATCTATGTTTCCAAAAAAGAAACCAAGTCGATACCTTCGTGTTGCCTTTCTTTTCTTTCCCGATTATCCAAAATATAAGAATTTGTGAGCTGAACCAGAGTCTGGAGATGTTGCAGTGTTGATTTGACCATGACCACACTCCACTCCATGTAGTTATGAAGAATAACATGAATATGGTCCAATTCATTGGTTATGAAACCATAGTTAGCTTTTAGAATTTCAACCTCTCCACCATTCCCATTTTTAATAGTTTTCTCAACCTACACTTTCATCTTATGCCAATCATTGAATAAGCACTAAACATAGCTCTTAGTGAGCCTCACATCTCCCTAAGTCATTTAATGTCTACTGCCATCTTGGCCAAATGATTCTCACCTTTCACAGGACCAACATGCCCCATAGCCTCAAATTGTTGTTCCAATTAAACATTAACAGGAGTCCAACATCCCGTTGTTTACTATATTCCCCTTTGGTATTCAACATGACACTAGGAACTTATTTGGATTTCATCTCCTTTAGATTCTGGGATGCATCAATTTCAATAACATCTTTATCCTCCTCTAAGTCACTTTCTGAGAGTTAGACTCATCACTCGAGTCTTCTTCCTCCGAATCTGAGTCAACCCCATCCACATAAACTTCCAGGTCTTTAGTAAGGGAACCAAACTTATCAATATCCAAAGCTTCTCTTTTGACAAGAGTGAGAATGAATCCCTAATGGAGTGGAAAAGAGACTCTTCTACTTTTAAACTAAGAAATAGAGGCACTCAGAGAGTGAAAAATAAAGTAGGGAAGCTAAAATCATGGCCACGATGGAAGTGATTAAGCATAGGTAGGTGATAGGCATAAATGCATTTGTGATGGCCCTCAAGAGTGAGAAATTGGATAAGGGTGAGAGCCACATCATCAAAAGGTTTAGGTAAGGATAGACAAAGATAACCAACAAAGTGGGGAGTGATATTTTCATTACCTCTGAGAAACAGTTCAGTTTGTTAGAGGCTTCTTTTTTGGGGTTGTAGAGCTCCCTCCAAACAACAAGAAGACTCATCACTTTAGTGACCAAATCCACAAAGATCTCTATGTGAATCCATTTCATTTCAACAACCACCCCTTTTTTGGTGGTCTTCCATGCACTAGAAAAATATTTTCTTAGATTTTCAAAATGGCCTTCAAAAATTTTAAGGAAGGGAAAAAAACCCTTGCTCTCAAACATTGCCATGGCTTTAGGCATCACCCCTTCAAGGTCTGCATGTTCTGTTCTAACCATATCTCCTCCCATTTGGCAGCACAATAACTAGTTCACTAAAGATCTAAATTTCCAAGTAGACAAAATATTTTACACATGCCCGAAGATATTAATTTCCAAACATAACTGGAAATAATAGATTTCAAAAACATGAGTGGATCCTCTCCCAGATCTTTACATCATTCATAAATAAATTCCCACTATTCATATGGCATATGAACATGATGAATTTGACACACCATGACCTAACATTATTTGATGACTTGTCCATTTAAGTCATTATGTAAGTGTGCTTGCACCTTGGAATCAAGAGCTTCAACTTCCTTGATAAGTGTCAACTCATTACAATTAACCCTCATGTTAGCAAAATAATCAACAACAAAGTTAGCCTCCCTATAGAAATTCTTGAAAGTTATAATTTCAAACAAATTAGACATTTCGTTTATACTCTTGATAGAGTTTTGGATGGAAATTGACGTAGATCCTTTTCGAAAATGTTTGTTGATGATGTTCATAGAGTCTCCTTCCACCTCCAATCTAACAAAATTGTATTGAATAGATATAGAAACCCCCAAAAAATCACCACTGCTTCAACTACATGGTTTGTTTGAGTGCTAAGATTATGATGATACCATAGAATAAATCTACCTTCACAATCACAAAACACCCCACCACAATCCACTCTACCAGGTTTCCTTTTGAGGCGCTATAAAAATTCAACTTAATGCACCCCTTGCCAGGTTTCTCCCAAACTTTGAGTTTAGGGTTTAGAATAGGAGTAATAGTAGTTGAGGGCCCCAACCCCCAATTTAATGAAAATATAACTTCATTCTGAAGGATAGTCTTCTTGTGAGGGGCCAAATTTGAGAAAATAACACAGATAGAATTAACACAACGAGCTCTAACATTCTTGATCAAATCCTTATTACCTTTGAAAATTCTTCTATTTATCTCTTTCCAAATATCTGACGCTAAATGCATAATAGAAAAGGTCCATAAAAATTTTAATCCTTGGCTCCTAAAGGGAAAACACCACTGAGTCCACATCTATTTATTGAAATATGGGAAAATCTAGTTGATTTCAAAAAGATTCAGAATCATCTTTCTAACCAAGACTAGATATGGAAAGTTGAGGAAAAGGTGTGAGGAGTCTTCACTTTCTCTTTCACACAAAACACACATGTTAACCATGTGAAAATTTATCTTGTTTAGGTTACTAACAGTAAGGATATTATCATGGATAACCAACCACCAAAACATATTAATCTTGGGAGTTAATTATTTGACCCAAACTCTTCCCCAATTGAAGTTATCAGTTTCCCCAACATCAAAAAAGAAGGAATTGTAGGCACTTCAAACCAAGAAGATTCCACTGTCCTCCTTTGACCAGTAAATATTGTCATCTTCTAAACTCTCCTTATTAACAATAAATCCTCTTAATTTGTTGTTGATAGAGGTAATCTCAATGCTTTGTTAGAACCTTCGAGTTCTATAGTTTTCCATTGGCTAAAGGGTTCATCAAAGTTGAAATAATATCTGACCTTAGTCCTATATTTTGCCTCACGAATCCCTATAGATTGTGGGATAAATGGCCTTAAGAGGAAGGTCCCCTAACCATTTATCCTCCCAGAAGTTAATCATTCTCCCATTTCCAACCATCCATTTACTACCCTCAGAGACTAAGTGTTTTGCCCAGTTTATCGATTTCTAGAAAAAGAAGAACCATTAGAGTCCTGGTTGCAGAAGCACCATTCATTGGTAGAAAGAGTTGACCAATATTTTCCCCTGATAATAGATGTCCAAACACTATCTTCCTTGACCAACCTCCAACTCATTTTTGACAATATTGCTTTATTCATTTTGGTCTAGTCTCTGATACCTAGACCTCCATAAATTTTTGGTGAGAAAACCTTTTCCCACGCAATAAGAGGAATTATATCTTTTGGTTATGAGCCACTCCATAGGAATATTTTTGAATACTCTCCAACTTACTAGCAATAGAGGAAGGTAATCTATAAATAGACATTGAGTAAACAGGAAGATTCTGAATCGAGCATTTGAGGAGGACCGCCTTACCTACTTGGGATAATAGTGAACCTTTCCACCTTTGAGTTTCTTAAGAAACCTATCAATCAAGAAATTCCATTCAACATTCTTAGGTTTTTCCATTCCAATAAGCATGCCTAGGTACCTGGTCGGGAAGGTTTTAGTCACACAACCAAGAATTCCAGCTATTTTTTTACATCTTCTTTCCGGAGTGTTGATAAAATAAACCAAACTTTTCCCATAATTGATCAATTGGTTAGAAGCCTCCTCATAATCGATCATTATCTATTTGAACTCAATAGCCTCCGGGACAGTGGCTTCACTAACTAACATAGTGTCATCCACAAAATGGTGGTGAGTAAAATTTATACAGATTAACAACATGAGAAATACCTCTAATTCTCCCTTCCAAGGAAGCCTTATTAAGAGCTCTACTGAGGGTCTCTACCATGATTATGAATAGAAAGGGAGAAATAGGGTCACCTTGTCTTAATCCACATGTGCTATTAAAAAAACCACAAGGGGTCCCATTAATCAAGACCAAGAAATTAGCTATGGAAATACAAAAATGAATCATCAACCTAACTCGATACCAACCTTACATAAACTAGCCAATATGTTTTTGACCTATAAACACTTATAGACAATTTATTCTTTTACCAAATTCACCCCGAAATAAATACACTTTAAACAAATGCAATACAATAATAAGAACCAAACTACTCAAGGGTTGATAATGGAGTTATAAATAATTCTTACATATTTAGGTTCATAAAAATACTTGAATAAATCTATTATAACAATCTGATTGCACAATTCAAATAAACTTTACAATACTACAATGAATGTTCAATCAACTCGGTGTGCCAATCAGTCTAATAGACCCTTATTGGTATTGGAAGCTCGGTACTTAGTACTATGACATAGATCCTAAGTTTAACACCTCCTAATGACCTCAAATCCACTACATGGTAAAATAACATCTACATAATGATAAGTCGACAATGTCTGCTTGACAACGATGATCATCTTCCACTCGTTTGCATGGAAAAATAACCTCTACGAAGAGTCAAGATCAGATCCAATGTCTAGTGATGATGATGATCATCTTCCACTCTTTTCGCATGGAAAAATAACCTCTACGAAGAGTCAAGATCGATCCGATGTCTAGTGATGATGATGATCATTTTCCACTCTATTATTATGTCTCCAAGGAATTTTTACTGAGTGTAAAACTTTCCTTGTAGCTCTTTCTTCTCTCGATTCCATGAGTGTAGATGTGTTGACATATAAATGAGCAACAAGAAAAATCACAATTTTCGAGCATGAAAACCATACCCTACCTAATTTTTTTCTCAAAGGCCATCATGAGCCCTCCTTCATATCACTATAATCCCTAAGTAAGTGTTCCCATAGGTTATTTAGTGGTACCCAGTCATTTCAAGTGCTTCCCAAGTAAAATTCATCAAGGCGAGTCTTTTTGGCAAGCATGGGAAGGACCTTTTTATGATCTTCTCGGAGTTGGTGCGTACCCACTCGGAGTGGAAAAAAAGGAAAAAATACATCATGGAGGTGTACCTAAGAGATAATTACACATTTAAATCAGTTTTGGAAGGTTTTGGGAAGTTTCACAAGTTTTGGAGCAAGTTCAACAAAAGTGGGTCTTGGAGGCCTAAGTAGTGCATAGTGCCAAAAAAGCTATTGAGCTTCAGAAGAAATTCCAGGAGCTCCAAAGGATTTAGGAGTCCAAAAAATATCTTCAAAAATTTATTTCAGATCCCTAGAGGATGGTAAAATCATATTCTTCACAAAACCTAGGAGCACTATGTCCACATCCAGTTTTTTTTCATGCACAACCTTAGAGCTAGAAGAAATGCCTATATTTCAGGGATGAAAACTGTAGAATCATAAGATGAGACCCCAAATATTGGATTAATAAGGTAATTTTCAGGCGTAATCATATTAAATTTTACCAAAACACTCCTCCTAGAGCTCAAGATATGGTCTCGACAGGTGACTCCCCAAGGTAAAGGCTCCAACAGTTAGTCATTTTTGAGTTGAAAACCCAACCAATCAGAATGTGGAGAATTGTTTTGCACCAAGTGCACCAAATATTTAGTGAATATGGTGCAATAAACTATTCTCCCTTCCTATTTTATCCCTTAAACCCCAACACAAGCTCAGTCAAGCTCCTCCTTGTAGATTAAATCCCATGTGCTCCATTTTCTAGCTCCCACTTCGTGCAATCAAGCTCCGCCACGTGGCCCAATTAGAATGGGGAATTTTTTTTGCACCAAGAGCACCAAAAATTGGTGCATATGGTGCAAAAAAATTCACCCCATCCCTCTTAATCCGTCCGTCAGTCATGCATGTAACCCAGAATGGCTTAAAGTTCTATTTTTAGCCCCCTCTCTCATCCCCAATGACAAATCACGCGGTAACAAGTGGCCCAATGCAGATGGAGAGAAATGTTTTGCACCAAGTGCACCAAAAATTTGGTGCAAGTGGTGAAAAAATTTCACTTATCTCTAAAACATTAAAATCATGTAAATTTTCTAACTCTTTGGCTACCACTAGTTTGCTTCCATTTTTTGCTGCGTACATGCACAAGTTTTCTCCACTGCCGGATTATTCTTCAATAATCCATTATTTCTGCTGCTGCCGCACCTTATAAAACATCCTCTCCATAATTTATCCATAATTTTATGTTTCTACAGTGAATAAATAGAGGTTTTTCTAGTAAAATCCATGAACAAGAGCATCGAAAACCAAGGGCACAAAAACGAAGAAATGATCGTATCTCCCAAACCGTGCATCCAATCTCTGTGAAATTTTGGGAAAATCTCCCTCATCTAGATGCCTTAGAGAAGAAAAAAACATAAATATATGATAATTTCTATATTTTTAATGGAAACCTTTCAAAAATTCCTTCCTATAGTGCTTTTTGTCGTTTTATTTGTCAAACCATGAAGCGGATGGAGAAAATAATTTGAACAAAGCATCTAAAGAAAAAACCCAGAAATAATCCATTTATTTTTTTATCAATTAGACATTAAAAAGTTTAGATTATAAAAATATCAAGTGCCACTAGTTTGTACTTGCCATTTTTAGTAAGTTTCCAAAAATGAAAAACTCCTCTAGAAGAACAAATACTGAAAATCAAACAGATCAAAAACTAAGGCACGTGGGTCAAAAAAGCAAAAAAGTGAAAAGAAAAAGAAAAAGAAACTTTCCAAAAATGGAAAGTGCTTCAAACTGACCCCAAGGCATCGGTGAAAAACCTGGAATGTGAAAGAAACACTTTGGTGAAAGAAACAAGGCCAAAAAAGTAACCTTCATGAAATAGTAGCTCCTGGAACCTAGTTTCTAAAAATAATAGTTTTCAGTTCCAAGTGCAAAAAGTTGTAGATGACTTCATTTTTACTCATCTTTATAATTTTTAGCACTCTTTGGGGTTGTTTTATGTTTCATGGTTCAAAAATAGAAACGAGAACTCCACAAGGATCTTGAAAGCATCATCTTGAGTCTAATTGTGTCCCGCAATAAGGTGAGACATTATAGTACGCAACGGGTGGATTCATATTCGTCACTTGGGAAGCTTGCTCGAAAAATGAGTTGACCACAGGGGAGCTCAATAAGTTTAATTGGTTCATCAATCAAGTATCAAAGAGGGTCATCATGATTAGTTCTCACATCCATCCCAAGCTCACATTGGGAAGTCTTGAAACAATGTTTCTCAACACTCATTCCGTGACTCGAGATGTTTGAGCATTACGTAAAAGGCAGGAAGTGTGATTATCATTACCAAGGACAAAGTGTTCAAAATTCACTTCATCAAAACTTTATAATGAGTACAATAGTGTGGCTACATAGAGGAACATCATAAAAATTGTTCTCCATCCTCCAACTTCTTAAAAGTAAACCTCAATGAGAAATGTTTGCGGTCAACCAAGTGATAATTCAACATTGTTTCTAAACACTTAGTTTGAGGTGTTTGTGCACTCTGAAGGAGGTTTATCATGGTGTAAAAGGTTTAGGGATCCATAGTTACCTGCGTTGGGACATTTCATTAGATCACTTGGAGAATAAGGTGAAGGAAACAAGGCATCATCTTTGTCGAATCCCTTCTTCCTTATCTCCTCTCCTTCTTCCTCTTCTTCTCTACCCCCTTTCTAATTCTTCATTGTGAGAAATCATGATGTTCATCCTATTCATTTAAATGTGGCTTTAGAAAACATTGTAATAAGTTTCCCTTAATTGATAAAAGGGAACTTAATGTTATTTCCTAGGAACTTGAAAGGTCATATGTTGTGTAGGACATACAAAAATTCAAATGGGGGAAGATGAGAATTCTTCCAAATTATATATAATGTAATGACACCCCGATTCTTAAGGGTTTTTAATTTTGTGTACTCAAGAGAGATATCTATTGAGATATACAAAAGAGATAACATTCTTCCACTATCATTCACCATATTCCTCTATTTACAACATTGTACAACTTGATGGAAAATGTCAATAAAGAAAGGGATTATTTATTTTCATGACTCATGAATGTGTGTAACTTTGTGTGCATGGTTTCCTCTGGTTGTTGGCATTATACACTTGTTGTTTCTTTCTAATTAATTGTGAATGTGAACTTTCTAATCAACCCTGGTGAGAATATGATTTTCTACTTGCACAATTGGTTTTCCTTGTCTAATTTTTCACTCCCCTCTCCCCACATTTAAGAAAATTCCACCCTTACACCACGTTGTATGAATTTTTATGGGTACAAAGTGTACTGTTGGATCCCAAAATATTGGGAAAAAAATATTTCCCATTTTTTTCATTCACAATAAAGTGGAGCTGCACCACCTAAGTAGAGGAACTTAGAGTTCTAGAGCATTGGCTAGAAACCCACAAATTTATCCTCTGAATTTTTTTCTCGCCAACAAGACGTTTCCTCAAATGAGAATCCTTATCTAGGTTACGAGTGTTTTCTCGAGCTATAGCTACAAGCAGGTTGAATCCTATTGGTATTTATTGGTGCCTTTCTATGTTCTACCATTCAACGTTGGAACCACCTTGGTGCTTGGTCTAGGAACAAATACCAACATTGTCCCTTATTATGCCTAGTCATAGAGTAATGTGCACATACTTGAGGACCATCTTGCTCCTCTTCGTTCTCTTAGGTGATGACTTTTTTCTTGCAACGTAGACTATAGGAGTTCCATACTCCATCTCATCTCAACAATATGACATGCCTAATCTCATTGATGAAAATTCATTATGTGTAGCATAGTACCCAAGATTGTGAGTACAACGGGACATAGTATGCACCGATACGAGTCCATCTCACTACAACCACATGTGAAAACCCCATTCTCAATATCAAAATATTTCCCATTTTTTTCATTCTCAATAAAGTGGAGCTGCACCACCTAAGTAGAGGAACTTAGAGTTCCAAAGCATTGGCTAGAAACCCACAAATTTTTCCTCTGAAATTTTTTCTCGCCAACAAGACATTTCCTCAAATGAGAATCCTTATCTAGGTTACGAGTGTTTTCTCGAGCTATAGCTATAGAAGGTTGAATCCTTTTGGTATTTATTAGTACATTTCAATGTTCCACCATTCAACATTAGAACCACCTTGGTGCTTGGTCTGGGAATAAATACCTACATTTTCCCTTATTATGCCCAGTCATAGAGCAATGTACACATACTTGAGGACCATCTCATTCTTCTTGGTTCCTTAGGTGATGATTTTATTCTCGCAATGTAGACCTGTAGGAGTTCCATATCCCCTCTCATCTCAACAATATGACATGCCTAATCTCATCGATGAAAATTCATTATGTGTAGCATAGTACCCAGTATTGTGAGTACAACGGGACATAGTATGAACCGATATGAGTCCATCTCACTACAACCACATGTGAAAACCCCATTCTCAATATCAAACTTTCTTCAAAGATATCAAGCTTACAAATGAAATACCTACTCTGTTACCAAACTTTCTTGGAGATTAGCAAGTTTACAGGAAAGATAACCTGATATGATACCAACTTGATGTAAACTAGCCAGTGTTTTTTTGACCTATGGGCCCTTATAGACAATTTATTATTCACCAAATTAAGCCCAAAATAAATTAACTTTAAGTTAATATAATGTAAGAATAAGAACTAACATTACATCAAGTTGATAACAGAGTATGACAGACAGGCTACGTCTCTAGGTTTGTAAATTAGCTTAACCAATCCATTATAACAATATGATCGTAAAATACAAATAAAATCATGATACTATAATGAATGTTCAACCAAACCTAGTGTGCCGATCGGTCTAATAGACCCAGACTAGTCTTGGAAGCTCAATGCTTAGTTCTTTGACACAACTCCTAGTTTTGACACCTTTTGGGTTTAACACCTCCTGATGACCTCCACTCTACTACACGAAAAATAACTTCTACATGGTGCTAAGTCGAAAATGTCTACTGGTAACAATGATAATCTTATACTCTATTACATAGAAAAATAAAATCTACGCAGAGCTAAGATCAAATCCAATGTCCGGTGACAACGAATATCATTTTCCACTCTATTGCATTTACCTCTAGCCTTTACGCAGAGCTACGATCAAACTTAGTCTCACAACGATCTCAACAATGATTACAAATTTCCTCCATGGCCTCTAATAAACTAACTTGGCAATATAACCAAAATTAAATTATTAGAGCTTCATGTATTTCTCCAAAGTGATGTATGATGTCCCTCACTTCACAACAACATCTTCGAGTGCTTACACGAGAATACGACTTCAATTCGGTCTTTACAATGTCAAGAGTTAAAAAATAATAACTCCTGGTTTTACAATTGCCTATAATAATACTAATTTTGTCATTAGTGCCTATTTAATTAAATATGTCTTACTTCTCCATGATTTTCTATTAAAATAATAATAAGTATTTAATCTCCAAATATTGCCTTATTTATTCTCTTTGGCTTTCGCACACTATTCTCCTTCTCCTCATGGCTTTGAATGGAGAGGAGCTTATGTGTATTTGAATAGAGGGGGTCTTTTATAGGCCTAGGTGGCTTGAATATCTTAATTTTATATCTTCTCATCCATATCCATGCTAACCAACTTGGTTGGCTGAGTTGGTTAGGTCACCGAGCTCGGGAGGCAATCCCGTGGTTTGAAACCGACCTTCTATTTTTGTTGACAGCTATGACCCACATTGTCACATCATTGCAACCCCCATCAATTTCCGGTGTCATTCCCATTGTCGCTATCACTATGCTATACCCACGTGAACCACCATGCATCTAGGCCAACCCACTATGACCCTTCCACCGTCATCCACAACCCGTTGTCCACTTGCCACATGTATTAACTAGTGTTGCGTAACCTCCACGTTTGTCTCGCTGGTTTGTTTGGTGTGAATATGGGGATAAATCCCACATGCACCATAGGATGTTGGGGGAAAGGATTTAATATACCTTATCCTACCCATTATGTTTATGGATTTAGCCATGTAGATCGCTTCACCATTTTCCCCAACATTGGGCTTTCCAAGTCTATGGCATGGTTGGTTGCTCGATCGGTGGGGGAGATGAGTTGGCTCACCTAAGGTGACTCATTGAGTTGTTTGTCTTGAGCTTGGTATGATGTGGAGATATGGTGAAAGGCCACATGGTGGCTTGAGGACCCACCACGTGGTAAATCCTCCAATCGAATCATGGTAATTTTGAATAATACTATTAGTGGAAAAGGTACCCCTCTAATAAAAGAGTGTGTTGACCTTGGCTGAGGGACCCTAGCAAGAAAATAGTGGTTCCCAATCATCCAAAAATGAGTGTAGAAGATTAGAGTCACATAACCAATTTTTTTCTCTTTTTCTCGATTTCATTTTTCCATGTGTCGTAGTGTAATTCACTAGCTGCCCTTATTTATGCTCTTTCCAATGATATCTTTTGTGAATAGTATCTTGCTCCAAATGAGTTTGTTTTTCATGATCTTGTAGGAGAAGAAAATATCTCGAGTCCACTACCATACGGTGATGATCATGAGAGGTTTTAGGAAACTCCTTACACTAAATTGACCTCCACATCACTTCTTTCCTCACCCCTAAGGTTTATTTTTTTCAAAATTGGATAGATTTAATTTTTCTTTATATACTTGAAATTATTACAATGGAAAAAGTTTATGAAACAACACATAATAAATTTTAGCTAAGTAGGACAAGTTTACTTTAGGGTTAAAAGACTCATCCTCCTTGACCCTAAGAATATGCCATATGACCATTACATGTATTTAAAAATAACTTCACCATTATAAGTATCACTTTGAAATATGAGCCTATAACTATACCTCCATTATCACCCACTCCTCAAATTTCCACACCCCTTGTGTATGATATGTTTATCCAAAATTTTACATCTATCCCCCAATAACCATTACAAAATCTAATCAAGACACCAACATATCTACACCCCATAAGAGTCTCCTTGTTGGATCCTCCTCCTATTACATAAAAACCTACAACTATTGGGAATCCTCATCCCCATAACCCAACCTCATACTATGTGATATTCCATATGTATATTTTGAGAACGTTTTGTATTTAGAAATTCTTCACCATAATATACAAATAACTAAATAATCCAACATTCAAATTTGATAGTATATGTAAAATTAGATAGAAAAGTTGCGTTCAATTATGACACTTGATACATATAATAAAACATTATAAGACACATGGAATTAGCTATTTGAATGGTATGGAATCTGATCTGGGTATGATAAAGGGATAAACTAGATAAAATTCTCCCAGAGATGCTTCATCTCTGATTTTGGAACAATACTATGTATAAGGACAAAATTATTTGTACATGAATGAACCATTTTGTGGTCTTTGTGTTGTTGGATGGTTTGGTCTGGATAAAAATATGTTTATTACTACATTCATTGGTGTGTAATATTAGGTCTCATTAATGTGTGAAACCTCTAAAAATAACTACCTTGACTTGAAACCCCAATCTTAGGTAAGAACCCCAATAAAAGAATAATTTTTCCCAACCTTCCTCTCTTGCTCAAGCAAATACTCTCCTTTAATTCCTGCAAGCTGTTCCTATAATATTGTTGAAGTTGAAAGAGTCACCTATGATAGACCTATAAAATTCAATGATATCAAAAATTCTATACGTAGATGGTCACTAATAAATCCTCTGAAATTGATGGTTTTCCTCATTAATTCTACTAAGCCCTCTCGGGATATAGTTGGTATGGATCTTCATAGAGTTTATTCATAAGTTGTTGACACTAACTCTCTAGGAGCCTTGATAAGTGAAGGTAATATCAACTATATTCCCAAGACTAGATATCCTAATATCATCACTAACTAAATACCAATCACTCTTCTTAATGTGTCTTATAAAATAATTAAGAAATATCTAGCTCTTAGATTGATACATATTCTTTCTCTCATTATTATAATTGAGAGAAAAATTCAAACAAATTAGTTATGTTTTAGACAATGTCATTGTTGTGTGGGATGATATGTAATGGGTTAGATCCTCAAACAAAAATCCTTTCTTATTAAGATTGATTTCAAAAATCATATGATAGGATTGAGTGGATGTTTATTATTTTCATTCTTCCAGCTCTTAATTTTGAATCTCAATTTGTGCATAAAGTCAATATGTAGTTTTATAATGTCAAAGTTTTTACTATTATTAAAGGAACACAATCTATCAAGTTTGGTCTCCATAGATTTATTAGGCGGGGTATTCTTTTAACACCTTTCTATGTTCTTACTAATGAAACATTGAGTTATTTATTCCCAATCATTCATCTAGATGTTTTATTAAAGGCATATCTCCTCTTGACTATGACCAACAACTCATTTATGGTTATTTTCCATATGATTGTTTTCTCACTCTCTTAGAAGATGAATATTCAGTCAAATGTGTCATTACACACCTTCACATTTTTCCTTACTTTTAGATCCTCCATTCAATGGATAAAGACTCAATCCTATAGATATTTCCTTCCCCTATTCCTCTTTGATAGGAAGGATATCAATAGTATTGGATTCAACAAGTGTGCAATTTGAATTTCTTGGCTTTTACTTTTTGGTTTTTCCTTCTAATAGTTGGTCAAATGTGGTTCAAAGGTTTGAGAAAAATATTACTTATTATATTACCACACCTCTACCCTTGGTAGGAAATTCCATGTTTTCTCTAATTTGGTGGTTACTACACATGTTTATTATTCTTCTCATTGGGATCCTTTCAAAGATACTTATGCTCTAAATTGGTGAAGCTCTTGAGGGATTTTAGAGGATAAAATCTAAGGGAAAAATGATTTCAGAGAGTATCTAGCAATTTTTTTGTAGATCTAAATAATTTGAAAGACTTGGCATCACTGAAACCAAGTTTCAAGGCTATGCACCTGAGCTTCAAATGTATTATCATAGGTTTCAAGGTTTTAAGGAAAGGTAAATTTTGTTGATAAAGTGTATTTGTCAAAGAGATCATTTTGTTATAAAAGGTTTGGAGTGATCTTAAGCTACAATATATCCTCATAGAACTTGTGTTGGTTAATATTATTGGTGCATTTGTTGTCAAAATCATTTGGAAGGATTGGGAAACAAAAAATTGTAGTATCCTAAATCTAGACCAACAACATTTTGGGATCAATCCTTAATAGTTATCTCACCCTATTAATCATGGTGCATTTAAATGACTATTTCCTACATGAATCTTACTGTAGACACTCAAATGTATAAATTTACCCTTTTGAAACTAATTATTGTAATTATTTTATTGGTTAAGACTAACACACACATCCTATTGCCACTCATTATATCTTTCCATCTCTTTCTTAACTTTCTTATTCCTACACACTAATATTTCAACAAATTATGAATACAAGTCCATAAGATCAATGCTTAAATTCTTACCATAATTTTGTAAATTTTATTTTGATTCACCTTTTCCATATCTAAAATGGTAAAGTCTAGTTAGGTTGTATAATCCAGTCCTAACCAACATGTACACTCCGACATAAACACATTCTCCAAATATGTTTTAAATGCACTATTATTTTTTGGGTATTTTTATCCCCTTAGGTCATCCTTATCATAATATTTTACCTTTGAACCCTATATAAACAAGTTAAAACTACCTCATTAACTCACCTAACAATCATATGGCATTTTATTGACATACTCTCTTGCAACACTCATAAAAGGTACTCAAGGATCCCTAAATCCCCTAAGATGATGCACATCCATTAGGGAAGCCATTACTACAGTTCTAAATCACTCGAACCAGTCAAGAAATATAGCTTCCATCATATCCAAACACACCAAGTTATTATTTCTAAGTCTTAGTAAGAGAACAATACATTCAAACATGATAAAAGGGGTTTAAGCTGCCAACTAGCTACATCCATATAAATACTACATGCTAGATGGAGAACTATGTGTAGTTTTAGGCCTCTTCGTAGTAGTGTCAATGTATGTGGTGCATAGGTTATACCAAAACCCAAACACTAAACTTTAGGTAGGGTCTTCTACCCATGGTTATGGTTTTGGAGTGATTCAATTGGTTACATATGATATCGAGAGTTCGTGGCAACTAGGATTTGATACCAAAGTACATTTATAAGCCACCGAAGGACCTAAAAAGTTATAGAACCTCACTCTCTGAAGGTGTCTAAGACTGTATAAAGGGGAAACATAGATTATACATCCCGACTAGACCATACGGTCTTACACTAGGAAGGTTTCAAGTCATAGTCTCAAAATGAAGCTTTGTCGGGCCTTGCACTTCCGGATCCTCTAATTTATCTTCCTAGATTCTTCTTGTACAAATGTGTATAGCTAATAATCTTTATCTCTCTCTCATGTATTTGAGCTTATATGCATGCATTGAAAGAACAATACAATATTCTAATTTCTTATAGTTAATGTTGGAAGTTAATTTCTTAGAATAGCCCCTAGTTTTCTAACATTACATACCTTTTTATTATTGTGTATTGCATAAAATTAATCTAAATAATATTTAAAAGGGTGTAAACACTCACTCAATTAGTACTCATAGACAATAAGTAACACTTTTTTCTCAAAATTTACCAGCTACAAAAACTTTTTTTAATATAGAATCCATATTCATACATTTGGAAGTAATCTCTAACTGAAATATGTAATTTGTAACATAACATAATAAATTCAACCATATTTGATAAATATCTTTGGGTAGATTTTTCCTATGCCAAAATATTTATCCTCCAATGTATTTTTTGATCTTCATGAGTGTTGCACTCTGATTCCCCTCCTACAATGCCAATTATGTTGATATTGTTGAAAGGTGGTCAAGGGTGCGCGCAAGCATGACAAACCTAGATAGAGTCTCACAAAAATGAGTGAAGCTCAAATTCTCTTAAAAGAAGGTGCACATGTGGGAAGACAAAATAAGTAGTTTAATACACACATAAGGATTCATTCTCTAAGGTTTTGCAAAAGAACTAGGTCTTAGTATCTATTGTCATAGAGGAATGACCCCTTTAGAGATAGGTTTGATAATTCCCCTTCTAATTGACATAATGGAAAAAATCCTAGGCTATATGTGACTTGTATGTTGGAGTGATTCTCTAGATAGGGTTGATTCCCCTAGTGTAACACCTAAGGATAGTTTATACTCCTAAGACTACTCTACTATGCTAAATCAATAGAGAAAAGGGAGAACAAATTAAAGAAAAAACTTAAAATATGGTGATACACCAGAAAATTTGAGGATATAGATTCATTTGAGACATATGGATGGACCACAAGAACCGCACACACCATGCAAAACTCACAATGGATACGTCAATGCAATAGTGTTTTAGAGAAGAGTTTTATTGTAATGAGTACAATACACCACTCCTGACCCTTTCTCTCCCACTCAAAACTTAAAATTACTCCGAATAATGAAAAATAATGCAAAGATAATGTTTACAATCAATTCATGGAGTTTTATAAGAATGGGGAAGCGAAGAAGTGGAGAAAAGGTAGGAATGCAAGTATGATCTATTAAAAATAGAAAAAATAAGGGTGGTGCATGCCAAAATTGCCTCCTTTCTCTAGAATAGTTCCTCCATATGCTCAAAATGAGAAATATTTGTCCAAACATGCATGCGGTGCCTAAATAAGTGAATTCACAATGTAAAAAATATAAACATATCTTAGAACAACTAATCATGCCATAACATGCATACAAATGGTCCTCATTTAATTGAAAATAGACATCCATGCTCCAATTTTAGCAAACTCACGCTCAGGGATAAGCATGCACGTTAAAAAAATAGGAATTGGTGTCTTTTGCATGTTCTTGTTGTTTTTAGACTTGTGTGCATGGTTTGAAAACTATTTCTTGCATGAATATTGCTAATTTTAGCCCCTAAATGATAAAAATGGAGTCTTGTTGCATGATTTTCCCAAAATTAGCTCCTATATGATCCAATTTTTGATTTTGGGTCAAGAAATCTGCTAAAAAATAGTGTTTCGGGTTATTTTATTGACTATTTCACCTTTGGTTGGGCACATCGGCTTTTCGGGAACATGTAGAACTGAAGAATGTTCCTTGTGTTCCTTCACTAGACATTTTAATATTTTTTCCTTTGTATGCGGGTTGGGTAGACATTCGAGGAATAGGTGGTACTAAAGAACTATTCTTAAGGTGTTTGTTGGCTCCAATTTATCCAATGCCTTAATTTCCTTGTCTTTTGGATTCTCTGGCTGATCAGGAACAATTAGAACTCATGAACTATTCTTTGCATGCCATTGATGCCTACCTTTACCTATACTACCATTTCCTTCTTTGTCAAATTTCTTGGCCGATTGGGGCACTAAGGGACCTTATGAATCTGGTCTTTTAGTTCCAATCACCCCCACCTTAACCGATTACCGTGCCTAACTCCTTGTATGTGGATTCCTTAGACAATATGGGAATGGTGGGCTTGAAAATTTCTGTTTGTGCCTTATGACCCCGACATCACCAATCTAACTTGCACTTTCAAACATTGTAGCTATTCGGTGAACCTTGGGAACATAATAATTGTTCCCTTGGTTTTGTTTAAACCCAAATTTTATGATTTCTTTGCCTAGCTTCCTCTCTACGGCTATATCAATTATTGTGGGTATGTAGGGTACTAAGGGAACTTTGACACTATTCCATAGTCCTAATAAAACCCAATATCATTGATCCATACTTGTAATGCAGCATAAAAGGTAATGCGGGAATAGGAGGAACATAATAACAACAACTCCTATTCCTCCAAAGGTTGATCTTGCCAATTTTCCCCCAATTTTCCCCAGTCTTGATCACTTTTTCTAGTAAGACTTAGTAACGAAAAATAAAATGATACTACATGAAGGTTTTTCCAAATTTACCCAAATTCACCCCAAAGTTGTGTTAACGTCACAAAGAGGGCTTGACAAAAGAGGAATGACTAGGGCAGTCAAATTTTCCCATAACTTTCCCAAAATTTAAATTTTCCTTGATGAAAAGACACTGAAAACTCACTTTCATGATTTGTCAAAAACATCAAAATGGCTCGAGGTGATTTTGATAATAGTATCCAAAGGGTTTGATACGAATAGCTCAAGATTAGGGATAATGGATGTTAATGATATTGAGGGAATTTTTCGGTTTGTTTCTAGCTTTAGCCAATGTGGGATATTAGTGGGTTAGGGAATACATTATAAATTATTATTTGATTTGGGGATTATTCAAGTGTTTCAAAAGGTTTCTTTACACAAGGGTGTTTATGGCAATATCCATTATGGTTATAAATACCCGGTTGAAAGTGGATCAAGGGTATAATCAGAACCAAAGGTATCTCTATTAGGGTTATAGATGCTCGGGTGAGAATATAGAAATTCCTTAGCTTCCCCCTCCATCCATTTCCATAGAAAATAATAGAAGTGCAAAAGAATAATAATACTATGTAAAAATTGCGTGTACCATGTAGATTTCTTGTGTTGAGTAGAAAGTATATAAGTCAAGGTAAATAAATCCATTTAAACAACATACTCTTTAAATCATTTTTTAATTTTGTATGTTTCATTGCAAAGTTAAAATGTGATATTGTGTTTTTGTGTTGATAACCAACAATCTTCAAGTCTGATTGTTTTTTGTTATAGGTGAACCAAAAAATCCAGAATTTGATGAGAATGCTATGGAACATTCTCCAAGAGAGCCACCATTTTTGTTATTCCCACAACAAACCCCTAATCCCACAAGTGAAATTAGGGAACGTCTAGACTTTCATAAGGCATTTTAAAATTCTGTATTCTGATTTTTGTATCTTGCACACAATTCCCTTTTCAAGCATTTCATGACTTAGTCATTTAAATATATAGGGCATTTCTATGATTGTTTTCTCTCACACTCTTCATAAATATGTTTAATTATTATTATGCAAAACATTTCTTGTATAATGATGAAATCCTTACGTGCATTCATTCACCTTTACATAAAGATTTAGTGTATAAATTACTGCAAAAACCTATCACATAATGCTTATATATGTTCTATGCACCCTTGAATCCTTCATGTTTATTCTAGAGCCAATATGTGGTCTTCTTCGTGTTTAAAACTAGCTTTGTGTAATATCTACACATTCATAACACAAGTATCATGAACCCCTTTTTACTTCACGATACTTTCACTCATCCTAGGTGACATGAATTTTTTTCTCGAACTTACTTCACACTCCTAATAATTAGCCTATGTATTGATTGTGTTAAACAAGTTAATTCCCATATCAACCGGCATCACACATCTCCAACAAGTGCATCTTATAATATGAAAGTCCTAAGGTATGCCTAAAATTCCTTAAATGTGGTAACACCGATTGAGGCCACAAGTCTCTAATCGAAACTCAATAGAATATAAAGGTCTAGGTTGAAGCTAAAGGACTCCCAAACATGACTCGCATCGATCAAAATTACGTGTCACGAGATCATGAAATTATCTGATAATTGAGATAGAGAATTACACATGCCATTTATGTGCCACATGTATGTATTTCTCCCGTCACTTAAATTTTTGTGTGTAATAATGATTCACCCCTTTGTTTATTATATGTATATAGGAAGGAGGATAAGCATTGAGGATGAACGCACAAAAAATTGAGATACGAGCCTAGAGAATGCAAAATTTCTATTATGTGTGGAATCCAAAGGCCTTCCATTAAAAACCACCATTGTGTAGATATTTGTGCACATCATAAGAGAATCCAAATGCACATCTCAATGCATAAAATTTTTGTGTACACCATTATGTGCCAAAATCATCGATGTAAAAATTATAAAATGTCAAGTCCCCAAGAGATAAATCAAATTGTTTGCAAATCATGACACCACATCTAGTCAATTTTTTAGAAGATCTTAGTTTAGTATAGGTATACACCATGTCAAAGGTAGTTGGATACTTTAAATGAGGAATTTAACTTGTGTAACTAGGCACACCATACTGCCTTGTACATTGTAAAATTTTAATGTACCATATATAGGCTTGTTCTCGAGCCTTGCACCATTTAATGAAGATATTCCTTCTTGCAGAGGATGTTTTTGACATGATAGGCCTTCTATATGGCCAACTTGGAATTCAATGTAATCTGATTATGCATCTACCATGTAATTTTATATTGAGATCCTACCACCATTAATGCTTGTAAGCACTTGTCCATCTGGGTTTTTCCTATAAATACCCAAATCAAACTCATTATAAAGGTCCTTGAATCTGGAATAGAAAAGTTTCTGAGAGTTTTATTTTCACTTTCTTTTTCTCACTTGGCTATCCATGTTCTTGGCCTAATTATATTTATTGTTTACCTTATTTCAGTTTAAATGAGTGTTAATGATTCACACTATTGATTAAATGTAATATCTTCATTTAATGGATAGAAGATTAGAGAATGAATCTTATATGTCTGAAAATGTTACACAATCCTCTAGGTTCTCTAAACCCTGTCCTTTAGATTCTCACACTTTTTGTGTTTTTATGAAGTGCATATTGGTTTGAGTACAAGATTAGTTTTAATGATTCTTGGTGTTCAAATGAGATGGAGCGAGTGATAATGATTTGCTACATATTATCTTTCCACACTACCCTATTCTCTTTTACACTTTTTATCAACTCAATTAGTATTAAGACTAAAGCTTGTAGCTTATAATCATTGAACATTGTATATCTACATTACAAGTGAAACTAATAGTTGAATATTAGTTTTATTTATTTTCATGTAATCATTAAGATTTGAACAAATTCTAATAAATCATTTTACTTAAATAATCCCCAAATTGACTTCTTTATGATGTATTCCCTAAGCCACTAGTTTCCCGCACTGGCTAGAACTAGAAATGAACCAACAAATGTCCTTAATATCATTAACATCCACTCTCCCTTGTCTTGATTTATTCTTATAAAACCATTTAGCCATCAAGAATAGGTGATAATGGAACCTTGGAAAAGAAATCCTCGTGGCCACACTCACCTATCTATTGTGCCTTTCCATGCACATGCCTTATTTTCAAGAGAGGTGGAGTCTCATTTATTTATGTTATAATATGTGTAGATTGTATTCACTTATGCATTCCCCTAAACACCTTATAAAAATATCAACATCATAGGTGTTGTAGGAGGGGAAAAAAAGTGTGAAACTCTTGGAAATCAAAATTTCTTGCAGTAGAAGGAGGGTAAGTTTACCAAACCATAAACCATTACCTAGAAACTAGAAGAATCATTACTAGGTTAAATTATTTTGAAGGGGACTTTGAACTCTTATATTTCTAACTCATAGGAAGCATAAATTAAACAAAGGAAAATATATCTTGAGGAAAACTCACTCCGCAAAGCATTACTCGTCTTGCATAAATTCACCCTTTATTTCATTCAATTTTCCACAAGTCTAAAATATGACATCTTGGATAGGAAACACCAGTATCCCACTTTCCCTTAAGCATGAATACCATGAATTACCCAAAAACCTAGAGATAATCTACGAAAATATGTTCTTGGTGAAACCTATACTATAGAGGAACACATTAGTACTTATAATTATGGTATTGATATGATGGAAATCCTTAATGAGGATGTTTCCTATAGGTGTTTCCCCTATTTTTTGGATGTATGTGCTTCAATTGGTTTCTAAGCCTTCCACTAGGATCCATCACCTTGTGGGGGATCTTGAGATGAAATTTCTTAACCACCTCACTATTCCCATTGACACGAATATCTTATATCATTAGTTTTCTATTACGTAGAGAGAACCAAATGAGTCTATGGTGATTTTAGTGAAATATTGATAAGTATTTACTTGGGCATGAAATTCCCTTATAATCAAATTGAAGAAGTGGCTATACAAAACTGTCTACAAGTACTTGATCCCCTAATGTCTATTTTTTTATGCAAGACTCTCGTCACCTTAACCAACTTGGCTCTTGCTTATAAATAAGTTCTCAAGATTGATATTGAAATGAAGCCTCAAGGTATTTCTTGTGTTGGGCCTTTACCTTTCTTATGCCAATCTACTACATAACACCAACCATAACTTATCAATCACGTGCTTGCACAAATCAGCCATTGCTCAATCAAATCCACACTATACGAGACATTAATGTATACTCAATTTCCCACTCCTTTGACACACACCCCTTCTCTCAATCTTTTGGACAAATAGTTTACACAATATTCAACTAATCAATCCATAGTGTTTTTCTTATACCAAATCACTATACTTGATATAGTTACTAATCGAGTTATCCCTACCCCCGCATAAAATTTCATGGGAAACTTTGGTCATTTTTACCCTACTACATAATCATTTTAAAACAAACCTTCTTCTTCTACACCCTCATATTTAATATCAAATGTAGAAACTATTAACTTCTATCAAATCATTCAAAAATGGTGTAATGATGTTATAAAATTGCAAAGAAAAGGTTCACAATATAATTAAAACCAATCTTCAACTAGTTACCCCGCACCAAACGTTAGCTTCTAATGCAATAAAAGGAAATGGAATGTTAAACCAAATAATGAGGGTTTAACCTTTCCATTGGACCAAAGTGTGTAGCAAGATTTATTTCCACCACTCTAACTTTGTCAACTGGTAGATTTATCCCTAGATTCATGTTTAGAGTGTAGAAAACATGAGATCACTATGAATTGGAATACCTATATTTTTACACATCCTTTGACATCTTTTAAAAACCTATGAATTCTAATGATATAGAAAATGGTGTGTAAAAACACTGAGAATGACCTTTGGACTGCATTGGTCTTAAAAACCTATGAATTCTTAGCGGAAGCCAATAATAAAATTGAGGATAATAAAGAGGAAGTTCATGCTTACCAAAAATATAAAAGAGGAAATAATTATATCTTATGTAGTAAATCCTAGAAACCTTTGACTACCTGTACTCCTCCCAAATCTTCTTAAGTGTATTAGGATACATGCACATCTAATAACTCTCCACCTCGGTGTATCTCAAAAATATCATCCTAATCCTATTTGCCCCATGAAGAAAATCCTTTCTAAGTATAATATAATTGAAGACCTATCTAAAAATAAGGCTAATATATATATGTGTATAAACTTCTCTGCATTAACAACCAAAGAGACATCTTATTCAATTCCCTACCCACCTCATCTGAGCAATCCACAAGTGGAATAACTAGTACACATGTTGCTCTGAATAAAGAAAAAAGAGTATCCCCATTTCATGCTTAAAATTTAGAATTTTTGGTAGGAACTTACAAAACTATTTGGGTTATTTAGGAGCCTATGAGAATGTCATATTTTTTCCATTTACAAGAAATTAGGTCCATCTTCCACACATTCAAGATATAGAGTGGTCCAAGTAGATAAGAAAAAAGTGAACATGGTCAAATAAATCTCACACATCCATATGCATCTCTTAGTAGATCAACGAGACTAATAGTTCATTGATATTCAAGTGGCAAACATGCCAAAGGCATATGACATGCCCCTATTGGTGTAGGATTTACCTACATGGTCTAATTAGCTTGCTTAGGTTAATCATAGGTTATTAGGGGAATGTACTTTAAGTCATTTTCTAATTGTGAGTTGATTTGGTTACCTTTTTGGTGACCTAATTTCTCACTATATAATGTAACCTCCTATGCATATTTTGGATAATTTGCTTATGTATGAATGAATGAAGATTTTTTTCTTCTCTTGAGTGTTTTTGGATCTCATTATGCCATCATATTTCTGCTTTGTTCATTTAAACCTATCTAATCCCAATCCTCGATTGTGGACCACTCGACATGGTATCGATCGATCTAGTTACCAAATACCATAACCTCTATTGTAATATCTAGCATTCTAGCTCATTCAATGTTTTTTTTTCATAGATTTTTGTTTTCAAGGGTTTGGTGGGATTTTAAGGAAATCCATGCAAATATATTCCTCCGGAGTATGTACACAAAATACGAGACACCATCGTTGAATTCAGAAGGGTTCAAAACCTTAGGTTCAGTTATAAACTTGACCTAGTTCAGTGATAGGTGATTTGAAACTTTTTAGAGGTTTTTGAAGGTTTTATTTGAAAATATGCAAAAAATCGCATTGTTTTGGGATCCAAGAAAACCATTCTTGGGTTTATATGGGGTTTGTAAAACATTTGGTAGGTATTCAATGTTTTATGTGGAAGACATAATTTTTTTGAGATCTCGATTTTCCTGCATTTTCTCACCACTTGTGTGTTTCATGATTTGTAGGGTGTCGAAAAGTTAAAAATCTCATGTCATTGCATTTCATATTTTTTTATGGTGTTTAATAGGTCTATAATTTTGACTCTATAGATTTTGAGTTTTGGGGTTGTCAGCAAGTCAAAAAGTCTACTCAATGTTTTGGGTTTTTGGGACTTTCCAACATCTCAACAAAATTTTTAAAGTGTGGTTAAACCTCTGAACCTTGGTCAACACCCAATGTTTTGGGGTTTTGGGACTTCAAAACATCTCTGCATCTGAACATGAATTTGCAAAGTGCGGTTAAACATCCGAACCACTGGTCAAAGTCTAGTGTTTCGAGTTTTGAGACTTCGAACATCTTTGTATCTCAACATGAATTTAAAAATTATGTTCAAACCTTATAATCCCAGTAAATTCCTAGTATTTTGGGTTTTTAGAACTTTAGAACATATAATAATTTCAACACAATTTGTAAATTTTGGTAAAACTATTGACCCCCATTCAACTCTCAGTATTTTGGGTTCGACACCTGCTCAACATGCTTTGGGTTTTTCCACTTTCTCAACATGCATCAGGTTCTTCCATTTACTCAACACATGTCAGGTTCTACCATATGCTCAAAACATTTCAATTTTCAGAACTTGCTCAAGAAGAGCAAAACCTTAAAAATCTATTTAAGGATTTGTGACTTACTCGACAAGTTCAAAAACTCGAAAAACTATGTCATAGTGTGTCGGGTTTTGGGAGGTATTCAATAAAAACCAAAATTTCTTAGTGTTTATTGGGAATCTGAAGGTTCTTAATAGGCATAAAACTATGACTCCATGTGTTAGGTTTGCAAAGGTGTTTGACAAGCTAAAAACCTCAACAACTCATACTTCTAGGTTTCACAAGGCACAAAGAGGTAATTTTTATAGCTCTTAGATCTTGATCAAATGGGATTTCAGACCTTGGTCATGCCTAACCCAAGGGGGCTTAAATTTTTGCATAAATTTTACCCAATTATCTTAAAGTAAAGCAAAGTTTATTATTTGTGAACAAGAAATTTCAAACTTCCATAAATTTCAGCTAATAACTCCATTTTAGGTGCCATTTTTTTGAAAATGTGATCTTTTTGATCTCTACACATTGGTAATATTCTTGTTCCTTGTAAATTTTTCACCTCTATAGTTTCAAGGGTTACATGTTTAAGTATTTTTAGAACACTCATGCTAACCTATAACCTTTTAACGAGATCTATTGGTGTAATGGATTTGTCTCTTGTCCCACTTCTTACATTGTTAAAATATCACAAGTGGAAAGTAAAAGTAAAAATAATATTTTGGAGTAAAGGCTTACACTAGATCAATATGGTTATATAAATAGAACTGACACCAAATAAAGATAAGGTGAAGTGGTACAACAAAAGTGATGAAGCCTATAGTCTATTATGTATGTCCATGTCTCCCAACTTGCTCTTTCATATTGAATATGTAGATACTCCTAATGATGCATGGACCATATTAGAAGGAATATTTAGGAAGTAGAATGTAATGAGAGGTCACGAGTTGGAGAATGAGCTCATCAGTTTGAGACTAGACAACTTTGACATGATACATGAATTCTTCACAAAATTTAAATTACTCAAGACACGGTTGAAATTGGGTGGCACAAATAGAATGAATGAAAAATTGGTTATTTCCATCCTTGTTAAATTGGGTTCCAAATATTCTATCTTTGTTTCTACCTTTCATTCCACTAGGAGTGCCACAAAAGCTACATAGACCATGTCGTTCTTGGAAATTTTTTTTGCTGACTTAACTTGAGAGTAGGAAAAAATTATTCAAATGGGTACATTGTAGTCCTCTAAACCTCATGTTATACTTGTTAGAGATGAGAAAAATGATTCAAATACAGATAAAAATAGAATAAAAATGATCCTAGTAAAAATCAAAATCAAAATGATCCCACCTCCAAATCAAACTCCAAAACTTTCTCTTCCAATGTTAATTCCAAGAAAAAGAGGATCAAATGTGGGTATTACACATGCAAACATGATGAAAACAAATGTATGAAGAAGTATATTGACCACCTCATGAGTCTTCTTGAGAAGAAAAAAATACATTTTCCTGAGTCTATCAAATCATATTCATTAACCTGTTGTCATGTGTTTTTACAAGGGAAAAATTCAACTTGAAAACATGACAACTATACCCTCATGTTAATTTTTTTCACTATAGAAATTCCATGACACCCCTCTAGGTCAGCTCATCCCTTGTAGTGGGCATATCATACCCTTTCAATTTGTATTGTATGTTTTTTCAACCTTGTCCATAGGTGATTTAGGAAAAAAAAGTTCATTTAAGTGTTTTCAAGATGATACTTTGCAAGACAGGCTTTTCAAGAAGTTTAGGAATGACTATGTTTATCCTTTCTAAGACATGGAACACACCCCCTCAGAGTGTAGATGGAAGCCCAAATTAATTAAGGAGTAGTATTAAGGAGCTAGGAACATTGTACAAGTGATTTTGGAATATTTTGGAAAGATTCAGAGGTTTTGGGACAAGTTTAGTAAAAGCAAGTCTTAGAGGGTGAAGGAGCTTGTAGTACAAAATAACCTTTGATTTTATTGATGTGATTCTAGGAGTTATGTAAAAATTTAGAGGTAAAAAAAGACACCTTTGTAAAATTATTTCAGATATATAAGTGATGATGGTTTCACATTTTTCACAAGACAAACAATTACGCCTACGTACTATTTTCAACATGCATACATTATGATCCCAAGAAAAATCCTATTTTATAAGGTTGTAAGCATAATAAAGGAAGGAAACCCATACCATCAATATAAAAAATAGTGTTTTAAGTATAGATCATATAAATAAGTTCTAAAAAATACCTCTAGATGCTTAAGTTATGCTACCGACAAACAAGTTGCTCTCTGTAACACCCTCAATAATTGTTATATTCCTCCTTTGCATTTCAAGTGTTGACATGTGATTTTCTTCTAAATATGTGTTCTTTTGATTGTTGGAGATCATGCTTGATATGGATAAATCTTTTCTATTCTTAAGATCATTAGAATAGAATGGAATGGCTTCCTTGAATCCATTTTTCACTTCTTGTAGGTGAGTTGCAATCTGGTTTAAGAGTTGCAAACTTATCTCTTTATCTGACTCATCCTTGGATCAATTTCAGTGATCCAAGGAATGTTTTAAACCTTCTTAGTTGAATGAATGGTAAATTGACATTCCATAATTTGAGGGACATAGTGGACTAAAATTTTTTATTACAAGTTCTTTAATCTTGTGTGAACGTGTTTCCATTTAGTTGTATGTTGTGCTTAGGTCCTTGGAGATTGATCTTGGCAGTACATCGAGACGTAAATGAAATATAGCCTATTCATGACATAGGAAGGATTCAAAATCCTAAAACTAAAGGATTATCCTATGGAATCCTAAGCTAGGTAAGAATATTTACTACGTAGCCATGTTACTTAATTGAATTTTTATCCTAACCTAAGCTTCCTATTCTACTTTGTTGGGTTGGCCTCCAAACCTAATCCTTTTATTAAGGGAATATGGAAAGGTTTCTAGGATATCTAAATTAACCTAAAACCTAATGCTATAAGGTTTTGAGATGATCTAACTTATTTCCTAAAAGTAAAAGGCTGTGAATTAATCTAACCTAATGTTGGAATTACCTAAGGTAATGTGTTAAGACCTAAGGTAATTATTCCTAAACTAACCTAAGTTTTTAAGGGATCCATCCTAAGCTATTTAATTGGGAACCTAAAGGGGTCGTATGCCTCTATGGTGATGGTTCCAATGGCATTAAATTTGTTGATAAGGTTTTTAAGGCATTAAGTCTTGCCAGGTCTTAGCGAGGGGCTAGTTGACTTGGTGGAGGCTTATGTGGAAGCTCCACTAAAGATGGAATTGCATGTTAAATGGGAATTGGAATTCCCTAGATCCGAGATGCGGTGGAAAGGAGAGATAAGTGGGAAAATTGGAATTAATGAAATTAATTGGCCTCGGGTTTTGTTCACAAAACATCTTGGAAACTTGGAAGTCAGGTTTGTGGGAGGTTTTTGGTTTTTACATGATTTTCAGATTTCGCTTTGCATGAAGCAAACTGGTTCTTTGAACCAGCAGTTTGAATTTCACTTCATTGCTATTTTTAACTCACCTGGTCTATTTTTTGATCATGGGAAGGTATATGAGGAATTATGAGGAATGTTGTTGGTTGGTTGATCTTTCATGGAGGAGAAAAGGAGTTGGAAGCTTGGTTGGAAGTCTCCTTCGATTTGGCAGAAGTGCTATCAGGCATGATAGGCTCTAACCATTAAGATCTCTTACTTTCTTTTAAATTTTTCATTAAAATGACTCTTGCTCTTATGAGATTCTTGGCTTGCATGTTTTATCTGGTTATTTTCTTGCTGGGTTTTATAATCTCTATAAAATTTGGGTATGAATCCATGGAAAATTAGTGTAAGTCTTGGAAACCTTCTTTGTATGGGTTAAATAATGAAGCATGCATGAGAAACTTGTTTCTGTGGCTCTTCTTTTCATTTCTTAAACCGGTATTTGAAGAGTTGTGTTTATGACTGACCTTCATTGCTGTTTACTTAGTTCTAAGTTTTGGGAACCTTGAGTCTCGTCTGATCTTACATTGGAGCTCGTGTTTTGTTGAGCTTGAGATTATATTTGAGATCATGTTTGTTTGAGCTTGAGCTTGTATTTGAACTCATATTTCATTGGAGCCTATATTCGGGTTCGTGTTTTGTTTGAGCTTGAACTTGTATTTGAGCTCATGTTTCATTTGAGCTGTATTCGAGTTCATGTTTAGTTTAAGCTTGATTCAAGGTTTGTGTTTTGATAAGAATTTTTTTGGAGGTTCTTATTACTCTGAAATCATGTTTATATTCTCGAGTAATCCTGGACTTTTGTTTGAAGTCCGTATGTACCTCTGTACTCGTGTTTATTCTTGTGTTATTTTGGACTGTTAATGAAAGTTAATAATGTAAAAAACTCTCATATTTTATTACGTGAATAGTTTTGAACTCTTGTTAGAAGCTCGTGTTTCATTTTGAGCTAGTATGACTTTTCTTTGTTTGAAATACAAACTAGAATGGGAACTTGTGGTTTCCACAGCACGAGAATATCTACTTGAATGGTTCTGAACTCTTATGTGAGAAACTTGTGTTTCATTTTGAGTTGGAAATATGGTTTCTTGTTTATGCTATAAAATGGTTAAGGTTGTTCGTATTATATTTTGTCTTGTATCATGATATTTTTATATATCTATGCTCATGTTTGAGATTTTGTGATTCGACACTGTACATGTAATTTGGTACTTAGTGTTTGGAATTTATAGCTTGAACGATGTGTTGGTTTTATTCTGGTAGTTGTGAGTTGGTTTTATATTGCATTCAAGTTGAAAGCTTATAACTCTTTTAATTCAAACTGCTTACTCAAAGTAAATATGGGGAAGTAGTATGACTAAGCTGTTTGAATATCTTTTGGAGATTTAACTAGAAACACTTTCATTTGATAGTGGATTTGGAACTTCTTTCAAAGACGAGTTTTGTACCAGTGCTTAGAAATTGTAGTGGAAGGATTACTTAACTCTATTCAGTTTGATTTTGTTTTATGGTTCTAAAAGAATTATGAACCACTTATTCTTAAGTACAATGTTGTGGAGGAATTTTAAAAGAAATTAATTTTTGAGTCCAAGGATACTCCTGAACTGGTTTCGTTTAAGGTTTCAGATTTTCTATTCTTGTTGGGATCAATAAGTGAATACTTGAGTCTTTTAAAAGAAAAAGGAAATTAAGAATCCTTAGGGGCAATGTGTTGTTTTTGAACTTTAATGTTTATGTTGTTACGAATTGAAATTGGAACTCATGCTTTTAAATGATAAGGATTATAAGGGGGACTTGCAGTATGTTTTCTTTGAAGAGTTGGTTTTGTTCTCTCTTTTGGGAACTAGTGTATGAGCTTATTTTTTGGATTAGAAAAGGGAATTTGTTGTTAAGTATAGAGAAATGATTTAAGGATTGAATCAAATGCTGATAAAATTCCTTTTCTAACCTGTAGGGATTAGTTCATTTGATTGAACCCTTATGTTATTAGTTCTCTTGTGAAATGGAGATTTATTATAATTGTTTAGTCTTCCTTGTTCATATCATTTGTTGAAGTAATATAGGAAGAGATTTGATGTTTCAGTTTTGTTGAATAGAAAATATAATCTTGTAGGCGGGATGTTTAAATTCTATATTCCTTCTTAGATTGATATGAGGATTCTATAATGATGAAAATCTTAAATGTTGAATTTTAAGGTAGTTGTCCTTTAAACGAAACCGTTAAATTCATGTTATGAACTGTTTCTATTTTCAGATGTGTTTGTGTTGAGCATAGTTTGGAATGGATATTCATCTTCCTTGCTTAAGGGGTTAGATGAATCATCCTAGCGGGAACTATGCTATAAACCCTTCCTTTATATTATAGTAAAGTTAAATGTTATATTCTATTATGATAGAATTTGGAAGAATAGGATGTTATGATCTATTGTTGCTCAAAGGTAATTGATGGGATCAATTAAACTTTAATTTTGTAAGGCAGATGTTGTGGATTATAATCTATTCTTCTCTTAGAAGTGATTTCAAATTGATTTATGTAATTCTTTTCTGATTTTTATTACTTATACTAATATGCATGATATATTAATTGTTTCATTAAATTAGAGTTGTTTTAATGGAACAATTAGTGGAAAACACTTTGTTTTAAGGCGTAGTTCTTATCATGCTCGGTCATGGAACCGACCCATGCTAGCAATTTTGTAGATGGACTTTGTAAGTGATAAAAGAAGGAAAAAATTATATGATGCAATGGCTGATTTTAGTTTGATTCTTTGTGAAGAATTCTGATTCATTCTTGAGTTGTATTAAAAAAGAAAAGTTGTATTCTTTTTTTAAAAGAAGGCTATTGTTATGTAGTATGCCTAAAATGCATACGTCTTGTAAATGTGAATTGAAAGTTGGGAATTTACTTGTATTGGTTGTGTAAATTATCTTGTAGTTTTATAAAGAAGATGAGAGTTACATCTTGTTGATATTCTTTACATTATGTATGCTTATCTTGTTGTCTTTGATAAGATTGATAATGGGAATTAGTTTAGTTTCCCTTATAATGAAGCAACTTGAGAGTTGCATAATATGAGTGTTATATCTATCAAGTTAACATAGTAATAAGTTACATAATAAACATTATGTATAAACTATGAACATTGGAAATGAAATACCCTAATACTTAATTATATAGAGGAAGACTCTTTCTCTCTCATAATTGAATGTAAACCTAAAAGGTTTGGAGATAATATTAATGGTCATTATAATTCACATTGTGTGAAGTATACTTTAGTTGGAAGTATGCTTTTGTTAAACCTTCTTGAAAGTTAAAGTACATTTAATAAAACTTATGACATTGTTGTCCTGTTTTGGTTAACTGCTAGTTAAACCATGAAAACAAACATTAAAAAGTAATCATAAGTTAAGGAAGTTATTCATGGACTAAATAAAACATATTTAGGATAGAAATTATGGAGTGTTGGATTAGGGTTTAATAGGGTTGCTGTAATCTAGACATAATCCAAATTAATAATTCATTAATGAACTCCTTTGGGTATGTACATCTCGATGAGGTAGTTTCTAAAGGATGTTGGCACACACCAACTACAGGGCTATACTTTCAAGAATACCCGGGGTATTTTCGACAACACATCATTGTAGTTGACATGTGGCATCACCCTTCTGCATTGATCATCCAGATCTACACACAAACTTGGACTTGAGCTTAGTTTCTCTCTAGGTCAGGTTAGGGGCATATTTAGGATATGAATTAGCTTCCAATGGCTTAGGGTACCTTGGCACATACGGTTGACTTAGGTCAACTGAGTATTCCCATTTACCTTAAGCCATTATGAGCATCTTCCTATAATGATTAATGTTACTAAATAGGGCTAAAGTTAAACCTGGAACAAGTGGACTGATGGTAGTTAGTAAAGACCAATCATGATAATAGAGGAGTGAGGTGAAGGATGCATTCCAATATGATGAGTATGCCATCTAGGAATAGTGACATACACAGTATGTTGTAAATCTTTGGCCAAATTATCACAAACTATTGGTTGCGTTGTCCTATGTCACCTAGTTTAAAGTAACGTGATGTCGGAGGAATATTGGTAACAAATATTCGAGATAGGTTCTTTAAACGAGATCACTCGAGACACAGGAGCAGGTAAGAGAACTAAGTATACGTAGTATATGACAAGTATTCAATATGGAAGTTAAACATGAATATATTGGTAGGTAACGAGTCATGGAATGAATAGATCGGTGTATCACCAAGTCATTCATAGCTGCATATGGTTATATTTTATGAGATTGATTGACATTGAATGTGTGTTCTAAATAATGTTTTATTTAGAATAGTAAACATTATAAAAAAAGAATTTTTTTCCCCTTGTTTCTAAATTATTAAAGTGGGAATGTTACATCTTGGTATCAGAGTTGAAGGTTACAACTCTCTAACCTATTGTGTCCATAATCTGATAAAAATAAATTTTCTTGTAACAGAACATGGTTAGAACAAGAGGAAATGTTGCAAACAACGCTCCACCTGATGAAGGAGCAACAACAACCCAAAAACTTGATGAGATCCTTGCTACCCTATTAGACACAAGAGATCATTTGGCTATGCTTGAACAAAAAGTAATGGGTAATGAGGAGGAAGAAGAAGCTGATAACAATAATTAGCCACCTCTAGGGGACAACGCCAATGTGGGTGTTGATAATAACAATGTTAACATACCTGTTTAGCCTGAGAACAAAAAGGCTAGGCTAGCAGTAGAACTCACTAATGACATAAAAAGGATAAGTCCACCCAAGTTTGATGGCACCACATTAGGAGATAGAGCTGAGAATTGGCTCATTGAAATGGAGAAATACTTTGTGAGAAAATTTCTTAAGAGACAAAGGCGATATGGGGAGCATATCAAATTTCTCATGAAGCATCTTCATGGTGGGACAACTACCAAGTCTGAGCTGAACATTGATGAATCTAATATCACATGGGACCAATTTAAAGGTTACTTTAGGCAACGATGGATGCCATAACTCTAGTATGATCAGAAAATGACTAAATTTCAGAACTTAGCTCAAGGAAAGCTAATCAGAATCGAGTATTAGAAGTGATTTACAAAACTCTTTAAGTATGTGCCTCAAGTACCAAACTGATGAGAAGTTCAGGATATAAAAATTAATCATGGGATTGAATCCCATTATAGGAGGAGATGTGGATGTTCATAGCCCAACCACGATGGAAGGGGTTGTTGAAAAATCCATAAGGTAGGAACATAAATTAAAGGCAATTTCTGCTCATAAGGAGGAAGTAAGGAAGAAGAATCTCAACTCCTCTTCATTATCTCTTGCACCCAAGAAAGGACCATGGAAGAAATTTGAAATGAAAAGTAAGTTTTCATCTAATACAAACAAGAAAGCAGTAATAAACAAGTTTGCTGGTAATGCATGTAGCAAACCCGAGCCTAGGAAGGGACTGTAGGAGGATGTTATAATTGTGGCAAAGATCATTATGAAAATAAATGTCCTTTGAAGATGGATGATTATAATCAGTAGCACAAGATACACATTGCGGTAGATGACAAGCGGTGAGAAACATGCCACACCCATAGAAGTTACGGGTAAGTTATTTGGCTTACCAATAACTATTATTTTTGATACAGAAGCTCTTTTGAATGTTTTGTTTCTAGTAAATTAGCATAAAAATTAAAAAGAAAAGATAGAAACATGGATAAAACATGGGTTTGTATAATATGGGAATAATGTTGTTCATACGGTTAGTATGTGTCTTTTTGGAGCAATCGTTGATTTACCTAAGTTTTCCACTGAGGTTGATTTTTATGTTGCACCTTTGGGGTCTTATGATGTAATCATAGGTGTTAATTAGTTAGTAGAACATGAGGCTAAAGTGGACTATTTTGAAAAACACATTAGTTGTTTAGACGACTGTGTAGAAAACAAGAGAGATTCGGGGTGTGAAATGTGATATTTCTATTAGAAAATGTCGAGTTATGCAACTTAAAAAGGTAAAAAATAGAGGATGTACCTTATATGCGGTAAAAATTACTGAATCAAAAGAAGAGAGCATCGATATTATGGAATGATATCTGTTGTTACAAGATTTTAGTGATGCATTTTCGAAGGAACTGCTGCTGAGGTCTTCCACCCAAAAGAGAATTTGATTTCATGATTGAGATCAAGCACAGGAACTGAACCTATTTCTAAAGCACCGTATCAAATGACTACTATAGAATTAGTAGAACTTAAGGCTCGATTACATGAACTTTTTCTCAAGTCTTGATAAGAACAAGTGTTTCACCTTGGGAGCACCCATAATTTTTGTGAAAAAGAAAGATGGAACACTTAGATTTTGCATTGATTACATAATGTTAAACAAGGAAACAATCAAGAATAGATACCCACTCCACGAGGATTGATGATTTATTTGATCATATCGTTGAGCATCGGTATATTCAAGATAGATCTTCATCTGGATATCATCAATTGTGAATTAAGGATGAGGATATTCATAAAACAACCTTTAGAACAAGGTATGGACATTATGAATTCATGATTTTACCTTTTGGATTGACGAATGCATCTATAGCTTTTATGAACTTAATGAATAATATCTTTCAAGAATACTTGGACAAGTTTGTGCTTGTATTCTTGGATGAAATTCTCATATATTCTAAAAGCATTGAGGAGCATCATGAACATTTGAAAATAGTTTTGGAAATTCTGAGAAAGAGATGGTGGTTTGGTAAGCTATCCAAATGTTATTTCTATGACACATGACTCCACTATTTGGGACATGTTATAAGTAAATATGGGATTGCTTTGTAGATCCTTCTAAAATTGTAGCTATAACTGAGTGTCTGCACTTTGAAGAATGGACATGAAGTTAGAAGCTTCATGGGACTTGATGGCTACTATAGGAAATTTGTAAAAGATTTTTCTAAAATAGTTGCACCAATAACTTCCTTACATAAGAAAGATAAAAAGTTTGTTTGGAGTGAGAAATGTGAAATTACATTTAAAAATTTGAAGGAACAGTTAACTTCATTGCCTATTCTTACAGTTCCAGATCCTAATGGAGATTTTATGGTGGTAATGATGCATCAGAAGAAGTTCTAAGAGGTATTTTGTTATAAAGTGATCATGTCATAGCATATGAAAGAAGGAAACTTAAGTTACATGAGTTGAATTATGATCCACATGATTTAGAGCTTGTTGCCATTGTTCATGCACTACAAGTTTGGAGGCATTACATTCTTAGTAAGCCTTTTGAATTGAAAACCCGATCACCTTGGGTGAAGTATATCTTCACTTAGCCAAATCTTAATGTAAGACAATGAAGGTGGTTGGAGTTTTTATCTCAAGATGATTTTGACATCAGTTATATAAAGGGTAAAGAAAATAGAGTGGCTGATGCTCTAGGTCGTAGGAAGCACATTTATGCTCTTATAACATTAAGAACTTAGTTTAAGGATGAAGTAAAAAGTGTTATGGAATCTGATTCTTACTTTCAACAAGTAAAAGCAGCACTTGCTACAGATTCGAATGATTCAAGATATAAAGGTTTTCACTTTGATAAAGAAGGAATCTTACAATTTGAAAACAGAGTCTATGTACCTTCGCTAAATGATTTGAGAAAGAAATTGTTAGTAGAATTTCATAATTCACCTTTTTCTGGACACCCTGGTATTACAAAAATGCTTGCTGATATAAAACAACAATATTTCTGGAAAGGAATGAAAAAGGATGTTCTAAAATTTGTGACACATTGTCTTGAGTGCCAACGTGTTAAGGAAAAACATATGCACCCAGCCGGTTTGTTGTATCCTCATAGCATACCGCAGTACAAATGGCAGGTAATAAGCATGGATTTTGTACAAGGGTTACCTATGTTGAGAAATAAGCATGATGTTATTTTAGTAGTTGTGGATAAACTAACAAAGGTAGAACATTTTATTACTAGGAATCTGAAGGATGATTCTCCTATTTTGGCAAGAAGATTTATATACAAAATTTTTAGATTACATGGAGTACCTGAGTTAATCATTTTGGATAGAGATCCTAGAATGATGTCAAGATTTTAGCAAACACTTAATACAGCTCTAGGAACTAAGCTGAATTTTAGTTCTGCGTATCATCCAGAAATAGATGGGTAGACTGAAAGAGTAAATCAAGTTTTAGAAGATATGTTACAGATGTATTGCATGAATCAACAATATAAGTGGGAAGAGTATCTTCCATTATTTGAATCGCATACTGATAATACAATCATGATTATCTTAAGATGACACCTTTCGAGGCATTATACGGAAGAAAATGCGAGAACCCCTTGTTAGGAAATAAGAGATAAAATATGTGGAATAATCCCTCACAGAATCATAACAGTAGAAACTAATATGCAGAAAATATTACAGATCTAAAATAAAAGTGCAGAAAAAAATAACACAACACAGAGAGACAATATTTAACGTGGTTCACCCAATTTGGGCTACATCCACCAAGAATCACTTGCTCATATTTTATTACAAGCCACCACTCTCTCAATACAATACCCAGATCCGTTTGGAGCTATGCTCAACAAACTCTACAGAATTCACACCCAAATTCAAAGCACATCTGTAATGCATTTCATACCTCTATCATATGCATAAAACCATATAAATAGACAACTGCTTAAGTAGTTTTACAAAACCGTGGGTATTAAAACAATGGGAAAAAATAAAACCATCCCATAAACCTATGGGTAGCCAAAGAGGTGGTTTTACAAAACAATGGGTACCGAAAAACCATGGGCCCAAAAACAGCCCATAACGGTTACCCATTATCCATGGGTTAATAAACCACCCATGAAAATTTGCTTCGGGGGCTTCACCCCTGAACCCCCTTCGATCGGGGGCTTCACCCCCTGAACCCCCTTGACCCACTCACCGGCGGCGGGACTACCGTAAAAATAACCGAGTGTAACACATAGAAGGTGTACCAAAATCTAACATGAAAACAGGCTCCTGACAAACATAACACCCTTGTTAGTTGGGATAACATAGAAGATAGAGAGGTAATTGGACCCGAAATTCTTACTAAAATGGAACAACAAGTTAAATTGATTCGTGAATGCTTGAAAGAAGCGGCGAGATAGGTAAAGAGTTATCTTTGACTTAAAGAGGGTTGATAAGAAATTTGAACTTGGTGAGAAAGTATTTCTTCGGGTTAAACCGAAAAAGAGTTCTATAACTTCTGGAAAGGCTGCCAAGTTATCACCTCGTTATGTGGGACCTTTTGAGATAGTTAAAGTAATCAACCCTATAGCTTATCGTTTAGCATTACCTCCTGCTTTGTCACGAATGCATGATGTTTTCCATATTTCTTTGCTTAAGAAATACATTTCAGATTTATCACACATGTTAAATTGGAATTCTTTGCAGGTCTAGGACCTAAGAATAATCGTGGTTAAACCCATACAAGTGCTTGAAACTCACCAGTTGCATTTGAGAAATCAAGAAATAAGTCAATGTAAAGTCCAGTGGGACTAGTTTAACAAAGATAGTGCAACTTGGGAAAACCTAGAGGATATGAAAACTTCTTTTCCATATCTATTTGAATAGAATTGATTCTGTAGACTGTTAAAAAAATTATTATGATTTTCTTCTTTATATGAAAATAAGTATGCCAATTTTGGGCAGATGTTTATATGAATTGAATAAATAACTATTTAATGCTAATTTCTGAAACTATAAGGTTTTGATATATTTGACTTATGGTAAGAGAAGTGAATGAATTGATTGTCCTTGATGTAAATTGTTAAAATGAGGTAATCATCGGGATGATGATTCTTTTTAGGAGGGAAGCATGTAACACCCTCGAAAATTGTTATATTCCTCCTTTGCATTTCAAGTGTTGACATGTGATTTTCTTCTAAAGATGTGTTATTTTGATTGTTGGAGATCATGCTTGATATGGATAAATATTTTCTGTTCTTAAGATCATTAGACTAGAATGGAATGGCTTCCTTGAATCCATTTTTCACTTCTTGTAGGTGAGTTGCAATCTGGTTTAAGAGTTGTAAACTTATCTCTTTATCTGACTCATCCTTGGATCAATTTCAGTGATCCAAGGAATGTTTTAAACCTTCTCAGTGAAATGAATGGTAAATTGACAATCTATAATTTGAGGGACATAGCAGACTGAAATTTTTAATTACAAGTTCTTTAATCTTGTGTGAACGTGTTTCCATTCAGTTGTATGTTGTGCTTAGGTCCTTAGAGATTAATCTTGGTAGTACATCAACGATGTAAATGAAATACAACATATTCATGACATAGGAAGGATTCAAAATCCTAAAACTAAAGGATTATCCTACCGATCCTAAGGTGGTGAGAATATTTACTACCTAGCCATGTTACTTAATTGAATTTTTATCCTAACCTAAGCTTCCTATTCTACTTTTTTTGGGTTGGCGTCCAAACCTAAGCCTTTGCTAAGGGAATATGGAAAGGTTGCTAGGCTATCTAAATTAACCTAAAACTTGATGCTATAAGGCTATGAGATGGTCTAACCTATTGCCTAATACTAAAAGGCTATGAATTAATCGAACCTAATGTTGGAATTACCTAAGGTAATGTGTTAAGACCTAAGGTAATTATTCCTAAACTAACCTAAGTTTTTAAGGGATCCATCCTAAGCTATTTAATTGGGAACCTAAAGGGGGTCACATGCCTCTATGGTGACGGTTCCAATGGCATTGAATTTGTTGATAAGGTTTTTAAGGCATTAAGTACTGCCAGTCTTGGCAAGGGCTAGTTGACTTGGTGGAGGCTTATGTGGAAGCTCCACTAAAGATGGAATTGCATGTTAAATGGGAATTGGAATTCACTAGATTTGAGATGCGGTGGCAAGGAGAGATAAGTGGGAAAATTGGAATTAATGAAATTAATTGGCCTCGGGTTTTGTTCACAAAACGTCTTGGAAACTTGGAAGTCGATTTTGGGAGGTTGTTGGTTTTTGCATGATTTTCAGATTTCACTCTGCATGGAGCAAATTGGTTCTTCAAACCAGTGGTTTGAATTTCACTTCATTGCTATTTTTAACTCACCTGGTCTATTTTTGATCATGGGAAGGTATATGAGGAATTAAGGAAAGTTGTTGGTTGGTTGATATTTCATGGAGGAGAAAAGGAGTTGAAAGCTCATTGGAAGTCTCCTTCAATTTAGCGAAAGTGCTATCGGGCATGATAAGATCTAACCATTAAGATCTCTTACTTTATTTTAAATGTTTCATTAAAATGACTTTGCTCTTATGAGATTCTTGGCTTGCATGTTTTATCTGGTTATTTTCTTGCTGGGTTTTATAATCTCTGGAAATTTGGGTATGAATCCATGGAAAATTAGTGTAAGTCTTGGAAACCTTCTTTGTATGGGTTGAATAATGAAGCATGCATGAGAAACTTGTTTATGTGGCTCTGCTTGTCATTTCTTGAACCGATATTTGAAGAGTTATGTTTATGACCCGATATTCATTGCTGTTTACTTAGTTCTAAGTTTTTGGGAACCTTGAGTCCCGTCTGATCTTACATTGGAGCTCGTGTTTTGTTGAGCTTGAGATTATATTTGAGATCATGTTTGTTTGAGCTTGAGCTTGTATTTGAACTCATATTTCGTTGGAGCCTATATTCGGGTTCGTGTTTTGTTTGAGCTTGAACTTGTATTTGAGCTCGTGTTTCATTTGAGCTTGTATCCGAGTTTGTGTTTAGTTTAAGCTTGATTTGGGGTTTGTGTTTTGATAAGAATTTTTGTTGGAGGTTCTTATTACTCTGAAATCATGTTTGGATTCTTGAGTAATCTTGGTACATTGTTTGAAGTCTGTATGTACCTCTGTGTACTCGTGTTTATTCTTGGGTTATTTTGGAATGTTAAAGGAAGTTCTTAATGCACACAACACTAGTATTTTATTACGTGAATAGTTTTGAACTCTGGTTAGAAGCTCATATTTCATTTTGAGCTAGTATGAGTTTTCTTTGTTTGAAATACAAACTGGAATGGGAACTTGTGGTTTCCCTGAACCTAAGAATATCTACTTGAATGGTTCTGAACTCTTTTGTGAGAAACTTGTGTTTCATTTTGAGTTGGAAATATGGATTTTTCTTTATGCTATAAAATGGTTAAGGTTGTTTGTATTATATTCTATCTTGTATCATGATATTTGTATATATACATGTGCTCATGTTTGAGATTTTGTGATTTGACACTGTACATGTAATTTGGTACTTAGTGTTTGTAATTTATAGCCTGAACGATGTGTTGGTTCTATTATGGTAGTTGTGAGTTGGTTTTATATTGCATTCAAGTTGAAATCTTATAACTCTTTTAATTCAAACTACTTACTCAAAGTAAATATGGGGAAGTAGTATGACTGAGTTGTTTGAATATCTTTTGGAGATTTAACTGGAAACGCTTTAGTTTGATAATGGATTTGGAACTTTTTCCAAAGACGAGTTTTGTACCAGTGATTAGAAATTGTAGTGGAAGGATTACTTAACTCTGTTTAGTTTGATTTGTTTTTATAGTTCTAAAAGAATTATGAACCACTTATTCTTAAGTATAATGTTGTGGAGGTATTTTAAAAGAACTTCATTTTTGAGTCCAAGGATACTCCCGAACTGGTTTTGTTTAAGGTTTTGGATTTTCTATTCTTGTTGGGATCAATAAGTGAATACTTGAGTCTTTTAAAAGAAAAAGAAATTGTGATTCCTTAGGGATAGTGTGTTGTTTTTGAACTTTCTTTGTTTATGTTGTTTTTAACTTAAATTGGAACTCATGCTTTTAAATGATAAGGATTGTAAGGGGGACTTACAATATGTTTTCTTTACAATGAGTTTGTTTTGTTCTCTCTTAAGGAACTAGTGTATGAGCTTATTGTTTGGATTAGAAAAGGGAATTTGTTGTCAAGTATAGAGAAATGATTTAAGGATTGAATCAACTTCGGATAAGATTCCTTTTCTAACCTATAGGGATTAGGTCATTTGATTGAACACTTATGTTATTAGTTCTCATGTGAAATGGAGATTTATTATAATTGTTTAGTCTTCCTTGTTTATATCATTTGTTGAAGTAATATAGGAAGAGATTTGATGTTTCATTTTGTTGAGCAGAAAATATAATCTTGTAGGTAGATTGTTTAAATTCTATATTCCTTCTTAGATTGATATGAGGATTCTGTTATGATGAAAATCTTAAATGTTGAATTTTAAGGTAGTTATCCTTTAAACAAAATAGTTAAATTCATATTATGAACTTGCTTTTTTTTTTCGAGATGTTTTTGTGTTGAGCATAGTTTGGAATGGATATTATTCATTGTTGCTTAGGGGCTAGATGAATCATCCTAGTGGGAACTATGCTATAAACCCTTCCTTTATCTTATAGTAAAGTTAAATGTTGTATTCTATTATGATAGAATTGGGAACAATAGGATGTTATGATTTGTTGTTTTTTAAAGGTAATTGATGGGATCAATTAAACTTTAATTTTGTAAGGCAAATGCTGTGGATTATAATCTATTCTTCTCTTAGAAGTGAATTCAGATTGATTAATGTACTTCTTTTCTGATTGTTATTACTTATACTGATATGTATGATATATTAATTGTTTCATTAAAGAAGAGTTGTTTTAATGGAACAATTAGTGGAAAGCACTTCATTTTAAGGCTTAGTGCTTATCATGCTCAGTTCATGGAACCGAGCTCGTGCTAGCAATTTTTGCAGATGGACTTTGTAAGTGATAAAAGAAGGCAAAAATTATATGATGCATTGGCTGATTTTAGTTTGATTCTTTGTGAAGAATTCTGATTCATTCTTGAGTTGTATTGAAAAAGAAAAGTTGTATTCTTTTTAAAAAATAAGGTTGTTGTTATGCAGTATGCCTAAAATGCATAAGTCTTGTAAATGTATAAGTTTCATAGATGAATTGAAAGTTGGGAATTTACTTGTATTGGTTGTGTAAATTATCTTGTACTTTTATAAAGAAGATGAAAGTTACATCTTGTTGATATTCTTTACATTATGTATGCTTATCTTGTTATCTTTGATAAGATTGATAATGGGAATTAGTTTAGTTTCCCTTATAATGAAGCAACTTGAGAGTTGCATAATATGATGTGTTATATCTATCAATTTAACATAGTAATAAGTTGCATAATAAACATGATGTATAAACTATGGACATTGGAAATGAAATACCCTAATACTTAATTATATAGAGGAAGACTCTTTCTCTCTCATAATTGAATGTAAACCTAAAAGGTTTGGAGATAAGATTAATGATCATTAGAATTCACCTTGTGTGAAGTCTACTTTAGTTGGAAGTATGCGGTTGTTAAACCTTCCTGAAAGTTAAAGTACATTTAATAAAACTTATGACATCGTTGTCTGTTTTGGTTAACTTGTTGGTTAAACTGTGAAAACAAACATTAAAAAGTAATCATAAGTTAAGGAAGTTCTTCATGGACTAAATAAAACATATTTAGGATAGAACTTATGGAGTGTTGGATTAGGGTTTAACAGGGTTGCTTTAATCTAGACATAATCCAAATTAATACTTCATTAATAAACTCCTTGGGGTATGTACATCTCGATGAGGTAGTTTCTGAAGGATGTTGGCACACACCAACTGTAGGGCTGTACTTTTGAGAAGACTTGGGTCTTTTCGAGAATACATCATTGTAGTTGACATGTGGCATCACCCTTCCACATTGATCATCCAGATCTACACAAAAACTTGGACTTGAGCTTAGCTTCTCTCTAGGCTAGGTTAGGGGCATATTTAGGATAGAAATTAGCTTCCAATAGCTTAGGGTACCTTAGCACATTTGGTTGACTTAGGTAAACCGAGTATGCCCATTTAACCTAAGCCATTGTGAGAATTTTCCTATAATGATTTATGTTACTAACTAGGGCTAGGGTTAAACCTGGGACAAGTGGACTAACGGTAATTAGTAAAGACCAATCATGATAATAGAGGAGTGAGGTGAAGGATGTATTCCAATATGATGAGTATGCCATATAGGAATAGTGACATACACAGTATGTTGTAAATATTTGACCAAAGTATTGTAAACTCTGGTTGCGTTTTCCTTTGTCACCTAGTTTAAAGTAACATGATTTCGAGATGAATATCGGTAGCAAATATTTAGATAGGTTCTTTAAACAGATCACTCGATTACACAGGAACAGGGTAAGAGAACTAAGTATACATAGTATATGAAAATTATTCAATATGGAAGTTAAACATGAATAGATTAGTAGGTAACCGAGTCATGGAATGAATAGATCGGTGTATCACCGAGTCATTTACAGCTGCATATGGTTATCTGTTATGAGATTGATTGGGATTGAATGTGTGTCCTAAATAATGTTTTATTTATAACAGTGAACATTATAAAAAAATATGTTTTCCCTTGTTTATAAAGTCTTAAAATGGTAATGTTACACTCTTTAAGGTATGTTTTGGGAATTAATCATTTTTCTTGGTGGACACATGTCACTCCTAGGTCTGAGCACATTTTATTACACTAAATATCCCATCCCCTTGGTATATTTGGGAAAAAATAATTCACCCAACCCTAAGATAGGGTCTTGGACCCTCATGTGACCTTGACGAAGCTCAAACAAGCCAATTAAGCCTCTTTGCATCAATCTCAAGAATTCTCGGTCATCAAATATCGAATGCCACTTGTCCTAAACAAACAAGGAACATTTTATTTCAAAAAATTTCCTAACCCCTTGGGATAATTGGGACAAATAAATTCTCCCAACCCCAAGTTTTACCCCTAGTTCTTCACATAACCCCAGAAGGTGCTCCACATCCCTGTTTTTAGCTCCCTCTCCTCTCCGCTTCGTGAATGACCATCCACCACTTCTCATCACCAAAGCCATGAAAATTTTCTTGAAAAAAGATACTATCCCCTTGGGATAGAAGGAAAAAAATTCACCCAAGCCTATCCCCACCTGGGCATCCATGTCACCCGGTTTAGCCTTGGGGTGTTTTAAAGTGATTTTTCTCTCTTTCTCACTTGCCAATCTTGGGATGCAACTTGTCAAGTTGAGGGCAAGGTGTATTTTTGTACACAAACCATCCCATCCCCTTGGGATAAATTTTTTTTCCCAAAATCATGAAGTTTTAAAAAATTTAAAATTTGTAAAAACATAAATTTCATGCTACTTGCTATTCGTGCGTCTGTGAAATTCACTTTGCTAGCGAAACTTTAAAACCTCATTTCCATTGCTCCATCTCACCACTTATCCATTTATCCTCCATTCCAATAGGTTAATTAATGAAACAAAGCCACAACCCTTTCTTTTTCTATGGACACCATGCATGGTTTTCACTAGAATGCTTCCATAGTCAAAAATGAAGAAAAGCTCATAATTGACAAACATGTAATTGAATTTAAGTGATTTTTCACTATCTCTTCCTCTCATAGGTACCTATAAGTAGAAAAAATAGAAAAAATAGAGGTGCATCTGATTATTAGTGGAAGAAAACCTAAATTTTTTTCCTAGCTTCTTCTTCTTTAGTTTTCCATCAATCGACAAACGAATCTGAATCTAGAATTACGAAAAAAAAACATCCAGAGAAAAAAACCCATTTCGGAGAGGTTGATTTTTCGTCACACCAAGTTGTGGAAAAACAAATTCTAAAAATAGTAAGTGCCTCATGTTTTCACTTACTATAAATGGATAATTTATCAATACATCAAACCCCTTAAGAGAAGCAAATTACAAAATGGAAAGCTAGGGCATACATGCCAAAAAAGCAAACTATGTGAAAAAGCATAAAACAACATTCTAAAAATAAAAAGTGATAAAAATGGAAATTAAATATCTTTATTAGTTTAATGAGAATGATTAGGATCCCACAACAACGATTCTGAGGAAAAAAGGTAACCTTTCCCAAAATAACAGCCCCTGGACCCTAGTGTCTAAAAATAGAAAATTTCAGTTTCAAGTGCAAGAAGTTACTACCATCACAATTTTGACTCATATTATTGATTTTAACCATAATGAAGTTAAAATTATATGGTCAGATCGCATTCTCACACTTTCATTAGAGTATTCTAGTGTAGGTGATAGTGATGTCACTCACATAGACCTGGATGATCTCGAAAGTTGGAATGTTGGGTACATCAAGAAATCATGTTCAAGAAAGGGTCTTCACGAGTAGATTGTATGCAGCGAAGGACACCCCATGTCTGTAAAAGCACAAAATTTGTGTTTTACTATTCCCATCAATATGATCTAGACACAAACATAATAAGAGTTGATGAAAATTCAGTCTTGGCGGTGCTTACCCCAAAGGCAATTTATCAAGACCTACATATTCCAACTGGAAGTAACATGGTAGTGATCACCAAGGAGGTTGCATCTAGAGAGTGGTATAAGATTGAATCCTACCTTCAAGGCCTCACTCTTGGCTCATGGTTGAAGCAAGGGAGGAATCCATCACACGTGCCAAAGACTCTTTCTTGGAATGAATTCCATGAGGGATTCTCTAATTCCATCATTATCCTAATTTGAGTAATAGGAGAAGAAAACACAAGAGAGTTTTAAGTTTGAATGGAATTGTTCATTCTTAAAATATTGGAAGGAAACTAAACAATTGACTAAGGATAAATAATTAGTGATAGCTTAAATCACCAATTGCTTCAAGTGCCATCTTATAAGAAGTACTTCATGAATTCATACTTGCTTATAAACGTTGGAAAACACAAAACCATTCGGGGCTTGAAACTTTCCCAGAATGTCTCTCAAAAGGTTCCTATATATGACAAGTATGCACACTTGGTCCTAAAAGAAATAAATCAATACTTTACAAAGGTGAATGATGCTTTCACAATGTATGTTTTTAGACTATTGGAGGGTAACACACATTCAAGAATGTTAACACATGCCACTACTCTAGTAAAAAGGTATGGATCCACTTCATACAATTTTCAACCTTTTCATATATATGAGTTTTGGGTTTTGAAATTGCCCCATGGAGATTTCCATGTTACTCAAGTGAAATGATCATGCTAATTGATCTGTGTAGACAACTGGTCCATATCAATAAGAAGTTGAGGAATAGAAAGAATAAGTTGATTACCTTCCCTAGCTCACTAGCAATTTTCTCTTGCAAGGGTGTTCACAAGGCTACCAACATGGATGCTTCCATGTCTCCCATAAATATGCACTCATAAAATTCAAGGGCATATTTTTACATATGAGAATATCCAAACACTTTTAACTGCTTGATCTAAATCATGTACCCAAAATTGAAGAGTTTTGGGTGAATTGCGTTGATTATTTTAATGTTTGAGAGCATGATCACAAGAGGATGAAAATTGAGAAAATAAGAAAATTCAAGCTTGACCGGTATGAGGATAGTGTTCGAGAGTATGACACATAAATGTAAGATCCAGAGTACTCAAAAGTGAAAGCTTCTCCCTTCCCTAAAGTGGTTTGGAATGTTCACAATTCTAGAGATATTAAAGAGTACACAGATGTGGTCATCAAAATGTTAAAGGAATGGTATATGACAAATAGGGCTCCTCTCATCTCATCCAGTAACTTCCCTTCCTTCCAGATACAAGATTCTTACCATTCATCTTCTAGGGACAAAGAAAAAGCTCCTAGTTTGGCTCAGTCAGGAGAACAATCAAAGAAAAAATAGGTGTAACATGAGGCTCCTCGCTATAGGAGGTTACATAAGAAAGTGAGAACAATTGGTAATCTTGTAGTTGATCTAGAACAAGGGGAGATTAATCTGATCCATCTCTTAACACCACATAAATATGTAAGATTTTATTCTTCTATTACCGCACTTTTGACCCCACCTACTAAGGATGTTCCTTCCCATTTGTAACTTGAGGATGCAATCTTGCCAAATGTTGAGCCAAAAACCAATGAGATATTCCATTGGGTACAAGATATTATTACAATAGAAGATCACATAGTGCAATAGGTGGTAATTATTTATTTATCAACTATCACCTCGATGGTCAAAGGGAAGAAAGGAAAATTGGCTCAAACAACTTTTGATCTTTTCAACAAAACCTCATGCAACTGGTATGTAGAGGTATTTAGGTCGAAGGTTGTCAAGCCCATCAAATAAATGAATATGAATGACTATGAAATGAGCATAATTCCCCTGGGTTTGGTGACACATGAGAGTGATGTTCACTATTTCAAGAGTCTTCCGCTCACCTTGTTGTAAGAATCCAAGAATACAAGGAGAATCTGGACCAAGCGAAAAACCATATCAGGACCCTCACTTCATACATGAAATTTATTTTGGACCCGAATGTTTCCACTTATCTCTCAGGTGAAGAAGTTACTCCAATAAGTAGCTTCAACCCCGAGTCCATAAAAAAACACAAGGGTTCACCATGCATGGTAGAGTGAATGATAAGTGGGTGAACATGATCCTAGAAAAGGGGAAGGTGTTGATTACAGAAATGTTGACATTTTTCAAGTACATGGATGCCATAGTCATGAAAATAATCATGACACAAGAAGGGATTGATATAGAGAAATATCATTGGGATCAGGTGTATCCATTGGTCATGGAAATGGGCAAGGTAAAATCATCCCTCTTGATAATTAAAGGTGTATTATCTTCAACATCAGATGACTTGTCTCAAGTCTAGGCTCAAAATTTGGTCACCTGATATGAAATGATAAAACATGCTATCGAGATAGCTTGATTCATATGAGGAAGATGTTAAAAATATGAAGAAGGATGTTGATGCTCAAGTACAAAATCTTGGAGTTCCAACTATGAATGAAGACACTTCAATAGATGATTTATTTAAGTATTTTGAAGATCTAGTCAAAAGGAGGCTGAAGATCCATTCTCATTAAATCAATACACATTAGTGTATTTGGCAGAGATAAGGTCGGTCATTTCCAACACTAAAGAAAATCATCAATCTTGGTACTCTAAATTTAGGAATACTAACTCTCTCGCAGAAAGTTGGATCAATTCATTGAGTTTTGATCATATCCCATAAGCCAAAAAGTAAGTAGCACCTACGGCGGAAAGGTTCACGGAGAAATTTAAACACATTGAGATTTCTCTCAAGGATATTTCAAGAGTACATCGACGACATGGTCTTCATCATAATAGTTATCTCTCTTCTTCTTTCTCCCTCTCTTCTCTCCCCCTTCCCTCCTTCCATGTTTTATTTATTGATTAGGGGTTGCACTTTTCATTTTTTCCTATTCCTATTTTTTCTTATTCATTTAAATGTGACTATATTTTGTAATGTAATAAGTCACCCTTAATTTATAAAAGGGGACTTAATTCTATTCCTAGGAATATGAAAAGTCACATGTTGTGGAGGACAAATGAAAAGTCATGTGGGGGTAGGTGAAGAGTCTTCTAAAAATATATAAATTATAATGACACCCTCATTCTTAGGGGTTGTCAATTTTGTATGCTCATGAGAAATTACTACTTAGAGTGAAGCAAAAGAGATAACATTTCTTCTATTCCCTCCTTTTATGATATTCCATTTATTACTATGCACAACTTTGTCAAAACATCAATGAAATAGAAAGGAGTTTATTTCCTTTTTTGACGAGAAGATTATTGAAAATTTGTGTTCCTAATATCATCTTGTCTTGTAGCTAGTAGAAAAGGTTTTTTCCTTCTATCTATGTGTGTTGAAGTAATGTAATTGATGTATGCAGGAATTTGATTTTCTACTTGAGATATTAGTCCCCTCTCTTTTTTCCCCACTCCCTATCCTACTCTCTTAGCAAATTACTCCCTTGCAAGCAATTGCAAGCTTTTTCCGTAGGTTAAGTGGATTGTCCCTATTGGATCCCCATCCCCTAAGGCCACCAAATATTTTTATTTCATTCAAGTATGGTAAATGGAGCTGCACCATTCAATTAGAGGGACCTAAAGTCTGAAAAAGTTTGTGAATACCCACCAACTTGTCCACTTGAAAATTTTCTCACCAACAATTTTTGGCGCCCACCGTGGGGTGGACTCAAAAATTCAGCACCCAAAATATGAATCCCAAGAAAATACAAAAAATTAAAATATCCAAAAACTCATTTTTAAAATTTAAAGAGTTATAGAGCTTATGTCTTATATCCATGGCTATTCCTGTAACCCTCCTATCTAGAGACCTAAATTTCTTTTCCATATTTAAGAAGATATTGCATCCAACTTGAGGGAAGTTTTATGGCACACAAAAGAGAATTTTACACATTACTTCATAGCTACCAGAGTGTTAGATACTAAAGAACAACATGCCAAAGAAAGAGAGAGAGTGAGACAAACCCAACTAAAACAAAGAAGAGCTTAAAATAATCTCAAATCTAGAATCGGTTGATCACGGGTATACCAGTCACAACACCAAGGAGGAAATATTGGTCCAATCTTTGAAGAGTTATAAATAAGGAAATAAATAGAAAAAAATTTCAAGGCACTCCCTTCATCCTAAAACTTCTCTCACTTTGGTGGTCCAAGCGGTGTTAACCCATTGAATATAGAGTTTCTAAAAGTCGGTGAAGATTTTTAAAACTTTACCAACATGGAAACTAAAGTAGAAGTGGAAGAAAGAGCTGAAGAAGAATCAATAGATGAAATCAAAGCAGAAGCAAGAGCTTAAGAAAAAGTGGAAATGAGAGTTTCAACCAAAGAGGAAGTAAGAGAAAGGGCCAAAGTAGAAGCTGAAGTCATAATGAGTGATGAAGAGAGACCACAACCTATTGTTCCATGGGGAAGGAACACAAATCCACTTTCATTCCTCTCAAACCCTTCACGAGCTACCATGAGGATCAAGAAATTTTTCCCTAGGTTTAGGGAGATGGTTGACAACTCTCAAATGAATATGTGTCAATGTTCATCACTATATGTGGTGTGCTAGGAGTTGAACACAAGGATGTATCTGCGATTCTTTGTGGAATCCTTTCATGACAAAGCGACAAAATGCTTCTACCTTCTACCAAAAAGATCAATTAATTTTTGGGATGATATATGAACTTGATTTTATGAAAAATTCAAGTTTACAGAAGACTTCCAAGACCTCTTGGTACAACTAGTACATATGAAGAAAGATTCCAGGTGATGGGGGACTTCATAAAAGATACAATAGAGTGCTTAAGAGGATACCTCTCGAAGCCATGAACTAAAAAAATAATTTAAATATATTCTTTATGAGTTATCAACTACCTAAAATTGGGTTTATTCTCATAAGTTATCAGCCTAGAACTTTGAAGGAAGCACAAGACTACACCATAAAAATAGAGGATGATATGATTTTATCTAGAAAAGTAAAGAACCTAAATGACAAATAAAAGGACAGAGTTCTAGCTCCACTCCCATAGACCCCATGATTAAAAAATGGCCAATGATATAATTTCTCTCAAATAGAAGATATCTTAAACCAATTTTATAAATGTGCCAAAGAAGACTAATCTCTTGAAAAAGCTAAAGATAGCTCCACCTCCCTATACGCTTGCTCTTGAGGAGCTACTTGATCAATATAACCATCGATGCGGAAGAACAAGAGGAGGAAGAAGAAGTGGAAGATCTAGAAAAAGAAGAATAAAGTGAAGATGGTAATATTCTTGAGATTGAAGAGGTCAATGGTGATACTTAGAATGATCTCATCAAGTACCACATACCGGATGAAGATGATGATAATGAAGAGGCGCCAAGTTTATTGTGCAACATGTTCAACCTCTCCTAGTCTAAAAATGGATCTCCCTCCTGGAAGCTACTTTTGTAAAGAAGGAGGATCCTTTGGAAGAAGTTCAACGAGAACAAAATAATCAAGAAAGGATCCTGCTCCCACTTTCCATGGATTTAACAAAGGATAAACTAGACCCGATAGTAAACAAGAAGCCAACTGCCATAATAAGTAAGTCCTCCGATGTTTCCCCTAATTTAAAATGTACTTCTAAAGCTAAAAATTCACCTAATGCTAGTCCTGAAAAATACCCTAAGACTCAACCAAATTCATCCAATCCTTCTCCTTCCAAACCCGGTACCTCATCCACCAAAGATACTTTGGAGTTCCCAAGGTAACATCATGTCCACAATGAAAAACCTACATTGTTCTCGAGAACATTAACTTCACCCACCTTAGCTCCATTTGATTATGTTGAACATGAAAGAAAGAGGAAAGTTCATATTACTAAAATTGAATATCTACAAACACACCCAAAGTAATTTAATAGGTTTTTCAATGTTTTTCGGGTGGTAGCCCAAAATCCAAAACCATGAATCCCAATCCTAAGGGCCTACTTCCAATACCACCTACACCCCCTACATAGAACATGATAGCACTTAATGTTATCCATATTTTCCCCCATAAAATATTGGATCAGCCACGACCCCGCAAAAGAACCAGAGAAATCAAGTTTGAATCCTACAAACAGGTTGTAGGGAGACTCTATAATGGAAGTGGCGGGGCCTGCGAAAGATCAAATGACCCTGCACAGGAGAAATTCAAAAATGACTCTGTCAAGAAAATTTGTGCCTTAAATCCATTAAACAGATTACAAGAAGGCTCAGAAATGGAACAACATGGTCGAGAGAAGGAGGAGCAGTGTCAAAAGAGGTCAAAAGGAGAATGGGTCCAAAATGGCTAAGTAATGAATGCAGGTGGAAGGTGCCAAGTTTCCATATAACACAATTCCAAAAAGGGAACCCTAGGTAGACATTCAAATGAGTGCGGACTCACTATGTGTCCCAATATTTAAAAAAGGGGGAAAAAGTTACAGTTTGAATAGTCAAACCAGAGTCGGGCTAGTAGCGGAGGGTGCCAAGTGTTAACATGGTGCCATTTCAAAGGTGTAGTCCAAAAGAAAATCTCAAATGAGCACTAGCTTGCCACGTGTCCTAGAGCCCGAAAAGGTGAGGGTAACCATTGAAAATTCCAAAGGCCCACGGAGGTCTCCACGTGTCGTATCCACACTACTCCAAAGGTAAATTTTGGGGGTAGTTTCTAAACATCGCAAAGCCTCCATGTGTCTTGGGTCGGATACAGTGCCTCTGCCCATGGAAAAGACTTAGGAAGAACACAAAGGATCCCAAAGAACCTGCAAAAGCTACCACACGTCACATGGGTGCTATTTCAAGAGTGAAGGAAAAGAAAATATCAAGCGAGTCTTTGAGCTGCCATGTGGACCCTGCTGAGACAAAATCATTTAAATATTACATGCCCGCGACCCAAAAAATTCTAAATGGCCATATATTTTGACCGAGAACTCATATTTGGGTGGGAGGGGAGTTTTGGAAACATCTTCTAGGACATTAATATAGAGCCCAATCTCCAACTACCAGATCTAATTTGATTCGATCCATAGTTCTTCTTCAATATCTTTGACATGAGAGAGAGAGCTAGAATCAAAATATTGGGGTGGATTTGAGAAAGGAATTGATTGATAGTGGTTGAGTCTTCAAGGTAGGATTCAATGCATATCCCATGGTAGTTGAAATAGGATTCAACTTTTCCCTCTTCTCTCTCTTATTCTTTCTATATATTGTAACACTTCTCATTTGAGAAGAGGAGATTATTCTAGGCATAGGGAAACTCTGTCAAATTTGTTTCCCAACTCCATTTTGAGTTGAAAACCTTCTCCTACACCTAGAAAGCATTTTTGTGCCTCTAAGTAGAAATGTAATGGTCTGTGCACCCATATAGAGAAATAAAATGTGTTTTTGTGGTGTTTCTTCAACCCTTTGCATTGTTTTGTTGTCTCTTTATGCCTCTCCCTTTCAAATTTGTTTTCTGTGCATGTATTTCACATTTGTAGGTGCAAGGCGTTGTGTTTCATGGAGTTTTTATCATGGATTAGGGTCTGGGTTTATGTAACTTCTATCTGACCTTCTCATCTTCCTTTCTCCCCTATTTCATCCTCCATTAATAGAGTATCATTTGTTGCAAATCAGCAGCACCCCTAGATGCAAATCAGGTTTCTAAGTTGATGTTTCAGGCATCCAGTGTGATTACACAACATTGAAACCTCTCTCCAAGTGTGGGACTTGTAAAATGAGAGAGGAATATCCATATTAGAGGCTAGTTCCTCAAACTCCTCTGATCAGATCTGTTATTTGCACAATTACAGAGGTTTGAATCCTAATCCTACTCTAAATTCCAAGGAGACAGAGATAGAAAGTGCAAAAATTGAAACTAAACTAATAGGTGATACACCAAAGGAGTGGTGAACACTTCTTGTTCATGCAAATTGACACAATTTCATGAAATGCAACATGAAACATCATACATAGGCTGATAAGATGTAATTAGAGGTCTGAAATGAAGCAAGACAATACAAACAAAGGACTGAAAATTGATCACAGAGTCTGCACTGTCATTTTCACTGTCAAAATCCTTGCATTTGCAACATCAAAGAGGTAGAAACTTGTTACAATCATGAAGAAGGTCTAATACTTGCAAAAATCACTTGTTGAAGGTGAAAGAAGAAGCTTGCTATCCAAAAAAATGTTCAACCCTCAAAAATGAGCCAAATCTGGCTTTTACAATGCATGGGTCGAGCCCAGGAGAGAGAAAACATGTAAAAAACATGGGAGCCATTCCCCATTGAATGAAGATGCATTAAAATAGCATGGGCATCCTTACAGACCCATGCCCTAACATTTTTGGCCATGCTGAAGAAGAATACGACCCATTTTGCATTAAAACTGGTTGTTGAAACGTCATTTCTGGCCATTACCACGTGCCAGAGACGTTTCTTGATTTTCTCTCTCCAAACTGAACCAAAATGCAAAAATGACCATGGAATCTTGTAGAGAATTTCACCATCTTTCCATTGATATAAAGAACGTGAAAATCTGAGCTCTGGATCGAAAGATATGGTGATTTGAAAATTTAGGGCAAAACAGGGCCAAATCGGGTCGGCGGGCAAAAAATTTGAATTTTTTACCTTTTTGGTCATTTGGAAAATTTTCAAAAAATTCCCCATGCCCCACCGGTTCAGGTGCCATGTGGCACATTTTAATTGGTCGTGGGCCCTTCCTGCTCCATTTTACTTCATTTTTGCCTTTGGAATTTTTTTCAAAATTTCCCCCTTGAGGCCAATGAGGTGAAGACACGTGGCGTGATGTGATTGGCTTGGGCCTGTCTCTCCTGAATTTTCCGCGGGTCACTTCGATATTTTTGGCTTGGACACATGTCAAAACCCCATTAGGTGTGGGTTTGACCCTCCAAAATTCCCATGCGGGCTTGCTCTGAATTTTTGCCCCAACTAGACACGTGGCGAGATTCTTTTGGCTCGCAATAAGGGGCGGGCCTTTTTCTTGAATTTTCCATTATTTTCCCATTGGGAAAATTTCCCAAGTTCTCCCATGCTCCACCCAGCTGGGACACATGGCATGTTCTTATTCATTGGTGGGGGTAGCGGGCCAAAACTTCACCTTTTGGATTTTCGGCAAAACACTTTGCCAAAATTTCAACTTTTCCTCCGCCCTCTGAAACTCCGGCTCCGGTGAGATGAGGCACAAGAGAGGTAAGAACACAAGGAGTTAGCCACAAAAATGAGCAGGGGCACATTTTGGATAACAATTTTGGTGACTCAGAGGGGTCATCTACCTGCTAGATGAAGATACCAGTTGCTTGAAGCAGCCCATTGGGCATGGAGTCATCAAATTTTCTGTTTGAAACCCCAACTAACTTAGAATGTTGCAAGGAGGAAGATGGAATATCACCTGATGGAAGCAAGGACTGCAAAACATCTCCAGGGACAGCAAGCCTATGCCAAAGCACTTAGGGAAAGCAAAACAACCTACATCAAAACAATGTGCACAAGCACTTGGAGGAATGAAAACCTAAGCTAATATTTACAAGGTGGAGAATTTCCCTTTAGTAGCAATGCTTTAGATAGATTCCATTGACTGGAATCTGTAGTTCTTCACCATCCAATGAAGACAATTAGAAGGCATTGCTGTCCTTACACTTTGTGACCATGTGTGGGCCACTCCAAATGACATCAAATTTTGAATGCCTTCCCGGTTTTGCTCTATCTGCATTCCATTTTAACACTAGATCTCCAACTTGGAAAGATCTACTCTTGGCCTTCCTATTAAAGGTCTTCTTGATCAAAGCTTGATCCTTCTCCATTGCTTGGGATGCCTGATCTTTAATCTCTTGGAGCTCCATCAACTCTGCATATCTCACCTCCATGGGCCCAAACTCTAGCAACTCTAACTACTTCATGAGTTCCAATGTTGGCAACTCAAGTGACATGGGAAAGATTGTCTCTCTTCCATAAATAAGCTTGAATGGAGAGTTACCTGTGGATCTCTTGGGAGTTATCCTATCAGCCCATAAGGCTGATTTTAGTTTGGTATGCCAAGACCTCTGATTCTCATCAAGAGTCCTCCTAATGATCCTCAACAAGTTCTTGTTTGTAGATTCAACCTGGCCATTACCCTGAGGGTAGTAGTTTGATGAAGTACTTAGGTAGATCCTGTTCTTGACAGCCCACTCAGTCACCTTGGATCCAATGAATGCTAATGCATTATCTGAGATTATTGTAGTAGGTATGCCAAATCTGGTTACTATCCCCTCATAGAAGTCTAAGATGCTAGACTCATTTGCTTCCTTGAGTGCTACTACTTCAGTCCACTTGGTGAAGTAGTCTATGGCTATCAAAATCCACTTATGCCCTTGGCTTGAATTGGGATTAATGACTCCAATGAAGTCCAAACCCCATTGCATGAATGGCTGGTCAACTGAAATTGGATGCAATGGAAGGGCAGCAAGCCTCTCTTTACCTGTGAAGAATGCACAATTCTTGCACCTTTTGATCCACGCAAAGCAATCACTGAAAATCTTGGGCCAATAATAACCAACCTTCATGATTTTTAGAGCTGTCACTCTTGGTGCAAAATGACCACCAGCTGGTCCACCATGGAACTCTTCCAACACCCTATGAATCTGATTTGTGCTAATGCATCTCAGCAGCACTCCATTCACATCTTTCTTGAACAAAACACCATCTACTATGGCATATGGGACAGCCTGCAATCTGAAGTGTCTTCTTTGGGTCTTGTTCATCTCTGGAGGGCATAGGCCTATGCTTAGGAAGTGCATTATACCTTGGGTCCAGCAAGGAGTGGGGACAACATTATCCTCTTCTTGAGTGCTACCTTGCACATGGCTATCTTGAACTGTCAAAACAACCTCTTCTTTATTGCATACTCCTTTTTGCTTGCCCAGAATCAGCTGCTCACACAATCCTTTTCCTCTTACCAGCTTGGTGACCTTGATCTCAATGTCATACTCCATGACACGAGTGATCCAACCTGCCCTTTTCTCATTCAAATCCTTGTTGAGGAGGAAGTCCTTTACTCCCGCATGAGAGACCAACAACTGAACCTTGTTGTTTGAGACTAGATGCTTGAATTTCTTCAAGCTTCTGATTACTGCAAGTACATGCTTCTCAATAAAAGAATATCTCACCTCATAGTCATCTAGGATTTGGCTGAAGAAAGCAATTGGCTGCTCATCATTGTCCTTGTTCTGCTGTACCAAAATGGTAGAAATAGTATCATTACCTCCAAATGCATAGAGGATGAAATCCTTGGAGAAATCCGGGTTGATGAGAGTTGGTGCTTGGGAGATGGCTTCTTTGATTGCTTCAAAACTCTCCTTGCCTTCTGCTGTCCACTTGAAAGCCATGCTTTTCTTTAACATTTTGGTGATAGGTTTGACAAGGGCTGCAAAATCTAGGACAAACCTCCGAACAAAGTTTATTCTCCCCAAGAAACTCTGAAGGGCCTTCTTGTGGCTTGGCAATGGTAGTGCTCTTATGGCTTCAACCCTCTCTGGATCAATTGCTAATCCTTCTTTAGAGACAATATGGCCAAGGAGATTTCCTTCATGTTCTAGGAAGATACACTTCTTAGGATTCAAAGACACTCCAAATCTCTTGCACCTTTGGAAGACTTGTCTCAAATGAGAGAGGCGGTCTGCTGCATTCTTTGAAAAAATAGTGATATCATCAAGGTATATCAGCACCACGTTGTTAATAAAACCTTTGAACGCCATGTCCATTGCTCTTTGGAAGGTAGCTCTAGCATTGGACAACCCAAATGGCATTTTCCTGTATGCATAAGTTCCCCATTTGGTTGTGAAGGCTATCTTGAACTGATCTTCTTCCTTCACCATAATTTGATTGTAGCCCGAGTAGCCATCAAGTAGTGAAAACCTCTCGGAGCTAGCCACAACTTGTAAAATTTTCTCCATAGAAGGGAGTGGGTAATGGTCCTTGAGAGATGCTCTATTCAAGTCTCTGAAGTCAACACACAATCTGATCTCTCCACTCTTCTTTCTGACTGGAACTAAGTTGGCAACCCAACTAGAATGCTTGATTGGGAATATGATTCTTGACTCAATCAACTTGTTCAATTCCTTCCTCATGAGAGGTTCCATGTGTGGATTGACTAGCCTTTGTTTTTGCCTGATGGGCTTAGTATTTGGATCCAACTCAATGGTGTGCTGAGCTAACTTGGGATTGAAACCTTTCAAATCTTCGTAGCTCCAAGCAAACACATCAGGGAACTCTTGACACAGTTGTATGAACTCATACCTTTCTTGTTCAGTTGTCATCTTTCCAATTTGTAATGGTTTGTTCTCTTCCACCAAGATGGATACTGAATCTTCTCTCTTGACACGAATGTTTGCTTTCTCTTTCCTAAACCGATCATTGGGATTGAAAATGGACTCCAAAGTGATAAGTCCCTTGGGCAGCTTGTTAGTTCTCAATTTGTACCACTTGGTCGACATCTTGCTTTCCAATTTTTCTTGATTTTTAGTGAGAACTTAGCTTCTTCTTGTAAGAAATGGATGATTTGCTGGTCATTCTCAAACACTTGCCAACTTACATTGTTATCGGCACTGAAGGCCTCACAATCACATGGATGTTTGGCTGTACCTTATCCTTTTAAATGCTTTCCACAATATCAAAGGCTGCCCCAACTACTGCAAGCTTGTCAGCAGCTTGGTTTTCTTTTCTAGGAATGGATTTTATGCTAAAGCCCTCAAAATCTTCAATGAGGTCCCACACCCTGTTCTTGTAGCACTTGAGCAGATTATTCTTGACAACATGCTACCCCTTAACTTGGTTTACAATCAATTCACTGTCACCAAAGACTTGCAAGTTCTTTATTCCTCTCTTTATTGCCCAATGCATCCCTTGCACCAAGGCTTCATATTCAGCAGTGTTATTGGAGCATGCAAACTAAAATCTAAAAGATGAATAGTACTTTACTCCTTGAGGTGAAATAAGCATAGCTCCACCTCCTGCACCTTGTCTACTCCTTGATCCATCAAAAAACAGCTGCCATACCTCATTGTCATCCTTGTGGTTTGGCTTGGTGATGCTAGGAATGGGCTGATCTTCTTGATGTATGCAATAGACCCCTAGCTCAGATTCTTCTACTTCTTGATAAGGATCAAAAGCATGCACCTTGTTTTCCCATTCATCAAGAGTTAGATCTGGGATGCTTCCAACCTTGGTGTCAGCTTCATCAGTGCTTGGGTGATCTTCTTGATCAAATGCCGAACAGTTGGCATTGATCTGACTTGGAGTGTAGGGTTCAATGTGGAAGTTTGCAATAGGTTCAGACCTGATTGTAGCTTTGGTTCCATGCCTTGTTCACGAGCAAAGACGTGTGACCAATCAACAGAAAAATATCCTCCAATCTTGGCTGTGAAATCTCTTGAAAAACATAGGGCAAAGAGTGGTGGAAGGTCTATAACTGATACATCTTGTAAAACAACAACATTTGGACATGCATGCAAGGTAAGACTCAAGTTTCTAATCACCCCAACTGTTGTTACTGCTGTCCCATCCAACTACACTACCCCTTTGGATATGGTTTCATATTGAAGTCCTAGCTGATCAACTATTTTCTTGGGCATCACTGAGCTACTTGCCCCGGAATCAATCATGTAATTATGCACCAATTGGTTTCCAATGATTAATGAGACATAAAAAGGAGGGGGCTTCAACATTTTACCTTGCTGTCCTCCATGATTCCCTTCAGGCTGGGCAACATTTGTGAGCACCTTCTCTTGCATTTGGACTTGCTGATTCAAAGTTGGCCAGTCCTTCATGGTAGCTTGTAGCAAATCTCTCTGGCCTGGGATAGATAGGGATTCCCACATTGATATATTTACATTTGTCTTCTTCATCTGATCAATGATACTAAATGGTGATGAAGGATCTCTTTGTTGTCCCTTGGTTTGCATATTCATCCCTTGCATGTGGGCGAATAAAGCCGGTATTTGAGTTGGTCTAGGAGCTGTTCTTGGCTACCCTTGTGCATTTACAACTGGATTTTGTTTGCCAACCATTTGTGGAGCCATAAAAGGTTGTGGATTGGTTGGAGCTAATGGCTGTTCTTCACCCAAATTCCTTCTTTTTGACCTTGTGTTGGCTGCAACACCTTGAGAGACTATTTGATTTATGCCACAAAAATCCTCTGCCTACCAGTTCACAAGTGTGGTGTCATTTGGAGCTGATTGCTGCTGGAATGTTTCTTGTTATTGGTTGTTTCCTTGACTACCCTCACCCTCCACACTAGTAGTTGTCACCATTAATGCTTGATTCAAGGCACCGTTGAAGCACATAGATTGGTTGTGAGGTTCATTGCATGGAAAACACCAATCATACTCCTGAGCAACGTTGTTTTGTGTTGGCACCAATGCCTTAGAGGTAGATATAGCATTTGGATTATAGAGCTGAAATGGTCTGTTGGCAGGAGGCCTTGCTTGATTTAGATTTATAGCTGGATTGGGTAGTCTATGAGGTTGATATGGCTGCCTGTTAGGCTGAGCTTGAGGCTGGAAGGAAGGTATAAAACTTTGGGCTTGTTGCCTCTTGAGAGTAACCAGGTCATTACCTAAATTTTGCAATTGTTTCATGACTTCTTGAAGCTCATTTGGGGCACTTAGGGATGAAGTATAAGCTTCATTTGAACTCTGATTTCTAGGAGTGGGAGAAGGAGCCAAATTAGGTGCTTGATTAGTGTTTGGGCTCTCTAAACTTGGAAACAATGGCATGGGAGGTCTAGGGGCTAGTTTGCTAGCTTGGATCAAACAATTTTCAGCCCTAATGGCAATGCTATAAGCCATAGGGATAGTTATGCCTCCCATGGACTGAATCAACATAGAAATATAAGAATTTAGAGCTTTGAGATAGTAAAGAAAAGCACCTTCTTTGCTGGCCTGACTGCCACTAGAATTCTCTCCCAAGTCCTTTGAAATCTGAAGTTGAAATCAGTCAGCTGCTCATTGGGAGCTCTCTTGATGGTTGTCAGCTGCTCCAAAAGAGACAAGTTGTCTCCCTTCTCTCCAAATTGCTCATGAAGTGCTACACATAGCTGGTTCTAATTTTGAATAGAACCTGAGGCAAGGCTTCTAAACCATTGCAAAGCCTTCCCCTTGAATGAAGATGCCAACAATTTGACAGCAACTTGCATCTCATTGATTTCATGAATTACACAAAGGTTGGTAATGTCTTTAACATGATCACCAGGAGTAGTCTGATTCTCTCCAGTGAAGTATGGAATGTTCTTCAAGGCTGAAATTGGAATTGGATTTTGTGCATTGAGAGCAAGTGGGCTGCTGCCAGTGAAATTGACATAGGGGTTGTTTTGTGCCATTCTAATTGGTCTTAGAACCCTTGTTGGCTGAATGAAAGGAGGTGGAGGAGTTGAGAGAGTTCTGTTTGGTGGAGATGGAGACCTTTGAATCCTTCTTCCTCTTTGCCTTCTTCTTGGAGATAACTGCAGATATTCAAACAACACCTCTTCTTCTCCAGCTCTTGACCTTGTAGTGATTCTTCTCATGAGCTTTCAGGTCTGCACTGCTAAAACCAGCTGATTCTTCCCCTTGGAGTCACCAGATGTGCAATTTATAGCTCTTTTAAGCAAGAAAATTACAACAGATGCACATCAACTTTGCTGCAATGAAAATGAGACCTCTAAGGTCCCACCGGGCGTGCCAAAACTTTTGTTACAAATCAGCAGCACCCCTGGATGCAAATCAGGTTTCTAAGTTGATGTTTCAGGCATCTAGTGTGATTGCACAACATTGAAACCTCTCTCCAAGTGTGGGACTTGTAAAATGAGAGAGGAATCTCCAGATTAGAGGCTGGTTCCTCAAACTCCTCTGATCAGATCTGTTATTTGCACAATTGTAGAGGTTTGAATCCTAATCCTACTCTAAATTCCAAGGAGACAAAGATAGAAAGTGTAAAAATTGAAACTAAACTAATAGGTGATACACCAAAGGAGTGGTGAACACTTCTTATTCATGCAAATTGACACAATTTCATGAAATGCAACATGAAACATCATACACAAAGGCTGATAATATGTAATTAGAGTGCGAAATGAAGCAAGACAATACAAACAAAGGACTAAAAGTTGATCACGAGTGCTGACTTTGTCATTTTCACTGTCAAAATCCTTGCATTTGCAACATCAAAGAGGTAGAAACCTGTTACAATCATGAAGAAGGTCTGATACTTGCAAAAATCACTTGTTGAAGGTGAAAGAAGAAGTTTTCTATCCAAAAAAAATGTTCAACCCTCAAAAAATGAGCCAAATCTGGCTTTTACAATGCATGGGTCGAGCCTAGGAGAGAGAAAATGTGTAAAAACATGGGAGCCATTCCTCATTAAATGAAGATGCATTAAAATAGCATGGGCATCCTTACAGACCCATGCCCTAACATTTTTGGCCATGCTGAAGAAGAATGCGACCCATTTTGCATTAAAACTGGTTGTTGAAACGTCATTTCTGGCCATTACCACGTGCCAGAGATGTTTCTTGATTTTATCTCTCCAAACTGAACCAAAATGCAAAAATGACCATAGAATCTTGTAGATAATTTCACCAGCTTTCCATTGATATAAAGAACATGAAAATCTGAGCTCTGGATCGAAAGATATGGTGATTTGAAAATTTAGGGCAAAACAGGGCCAAATCGGGTCGGCGGGCAAAAAATTTGAATTTTTTCCTTTTTGGTCATTTGGAAAATTTTCAAAAAATTCCCCACACCCCACCGGTTCAGGTGCCATGTGGCATGTTTTAATTGGTCGTGGGCCCTTCCTGCTCCATTTTACTTCATTTTTGCCTTTGGAAATTTTTTCAAAATTTCCTGCCGGGCCGATGAGGTGAAGACACGTGGCGTGATGTGATTGGCTCGGGCCTGTCTCTCCTGAATTTTCGTGGGTCGCTTCAATATTTTTGGCTTGGACACATGTCAAAACCCCATTAGGTGTGGGTTTGACCCTCCAAAATTCCCATGCGGGCTTGCTCTGAATTTTTTGCCCCAACTAGACACGTGGCGAGATTCTATTGGCTCGCAATAAGGGGGCGGGCCTTTTTCTTGAATTTTCCATTATTTTCCCATTGGGAAAATTTCCCAAGTTCTCCCACGCTCCACCCAGTGGGACACGTGGCACATTCTTATTCATTGGTGGGGCAGCGGGCCAAAACTTCACCTTTTGGATTTTCGGCAAAACACTTTGCCAAAATTTCAACTTTTCCTCCGCCCTCTGAAACTCCGGCTCCTGGTGACACGTGTTGTTTCTGGTTCATCGGCGGGTAGGCGGATCACAATTTACTTTTGGATTTTTTGGTGAAACATTTTGCCAAAATTTCTAACTCCCCTCTGCGCCCCACTTTTCCGGTCCCTTAGGACACGTGTCTTGTTTTAATTGGCCGCGGGGCCATCTCTCCAAAATTTCCCTGCGCAAACACTTAGCCAAATTTTCCAATTTTTGCCCTGGACGCGTGGCAGCTCCTGATTCATCGGTGGGTCCCGTGGGAAAAATTTTCCTTTTGAAACCTACGCCAAAACACTTGGCAAAAAACCAAATTCTCCTCCAACCCTGCCACTTCCTGGACACGTGGCACATCCTGATTGGCTGCGGGCCTTCTAGGGGAAAATTTCCCACAAAAACTCCGCCGAGCCATAACTTGAAAAATATGAGGAGTTAGGAGGAAAAATTTACCTTTCTGGAAATATGAGAGAGAGCTATATCTAATGGTGCCATTTTTAGAAATATTTGAGTGCCTAAAAATAAAAAAATAGAGATTGAGGCACAAGAGAGGTAAGAACACAAGGAGTTAGCCAAAAAATGAGCAGGGGCACATTTTTGGATAACAATATCTCACCCCTTTCCTTCTCTCGGTGTATCACCACTTTAGTGTAGGATTTTATTTCATCCTCTCTTTCTTTACGGTTCCTTGGAGTGGGTAGATTAGGATAGTTTAGTTTTTCCTACATTAGAGTAGCTCGTGGAAGGTAGTTTAGGAACAAGAACCAACTTTCTCTGGAGGATAATATCAATTTTTCAAGTCCCATAACTTGAGAGATGATCCAATGTAATGAAATCACACTAAACTCCCCATTTTAACCACTTCTACATCTTTGGCCATTTGGGGGTGCTTTGATTTGGCACTAACACTTAGTTCATCCAAAACCAATAAGGTATAAACCTTCGCCTATCCCTCTTAATCAAAGGCTACTAATTAAACAACTGTATCATAGAATTGAGCCTCTAATAATTTCATGCCCATAAAAGTATCTAATGCCTTAGGACTTACTTTGACACATGTAAATGGTTGTTGTTAATCTATGGAGTCCAAAGAAGTGCCATTGGTAGGAAGGATCAAATATGCACAAGTGGACTTGGTGGAATTTCTAGAAAAGAAGGTGCTACTCACAATATTGGGGGTAGACACCCCATCACCCTTTGGTATGATTTTTAGTAGAAGCTTCTGCAGGGACCTAGGTGGGGAAATTTGGATGGATTGGTCCTTTGTGACCATTCCCATGAAAGGGAAAATGAAGAATTTGCTTCCCATGTGAAAGATGAAATATATAGTTCAAAAGTTTTAGGAACTAAGAGTAAACATCTTCTTCCAAGATAGCGGGATGGGGAACTACTTCCTCACATCTGAAAGAGATGAAAAGTGTCTTCTTCTCACTTTGAAGACAAAGAATATCAACTATGGACCATGAAGTTTGATGGAAGTCACTGAAGTGCGGGGTGTGGAGCTGGCATTGTCTTGACCTCTCCCTCAAGAGAATTATTCACATTTGTATATAAAATACAATTTTAAGATACTAAAAACATTACATAGTATGAGAATCTTATCCTCGAATGAATATCACTTTGAGTTCATGGGTATCAAAAATCTCACGTGTCTATGAGATTCTAAAGTGATAGTCAAGCAAGTGAGAGACTAATATTAGATTAAACAATCAAGGTTCGAGACATTATAAAAATAGATTTTGGGACTGTATTGAATCTTTTGATGGTTTATCCATTCAATCCATTCCACATGAGCATAATGAGAAGGATGATTCACTTGCTATCTTAGCCTTGTTGGTGACTCCCCACCCATCCTTTAACAAGGAGAAGGTGACTTCCGATATAGTTTTTAGACTAAGTGTGCTAGACAATGTGAACCATTGGTAAGTCTTCAATGATGATAATTAAATCCTTTCCTTCTTGGAGTAGAAAGATAACTTCAGCATTATCTTCTATGAGGGAAGTGAAAATCCTTACCAAGATTCATTAGAAAAATAAGAAAAAGGTATAATTGAAGGAGTTGATTCAGAGGGAGTAATAAATCTCAAAGTAAACAAAATTCCAAAGGATATGATGTTATTGGAACATTTATTTGGAAAGCATGATTGATTCATTAAATAAATATCAAAATAATCATCAAGGTGCATAGATGAGTTCAAGAAAGAAAACATCGACACTCCGGAGAAACCCAAGATGGTGAATATTGGTAAGTGTTGCTATCCCAAAGAAAAAATAAGGTTCGTTTCACTTTGTTAAAGAATTATTTTTATGTCCTAGCCTATTCCTATAATGAACTAAAATATTTTCAACCAAAATAAATGCATCACTTGATTCCTCTAAAGTCGAAGCCAAGATTTTTAGGAAAAAACATTGGCTATACAATTTAAAGATAATGGATACCATCAAGGAAGAGAAATTGAAGATGTTGAATGCAAGAATCATCTTTCTCATCCACCACTCTATGTGGGAAGTGAAAATTATTCCAGTGAAAAGAAAAATGGGGAGATAAGGATTTGTGTAGACTTTCACAACCTGAACCAAGCCTCCTTGAAAGACAAGTAACCACTCGAAATCATGAATCATATCTTGCAAGAAGTCACATGGTTTGCAATGCTATTGTTGCTTGATGGATTCTCGGGCTATAATTAGATTGAAGTAGCAGAGGAAGATAAAACCAAGACAATCTTCATGACACCTTGGGGCACTTTTGTATATAGTAGAATGCCTTTTAATTTGATCAATTTGGGAGTAACCTTTCAAAGGATGATCAATCTATCATTCAAATACATAAAGCATTGTATTTTAATCTACCTTGATGACCTCACAATCTTCTCAAGAAAGCAAGGAGACCATAAACATCACCTTGAGCAAGTACTCATTAGATGTAGGCAGTATGGGATATCCCTGAATCCTAATAAATGCATCTTCGGGGTTACTAAAGGAAAAATCATTAGGCACATTATGAAAAAGGAGGGAGAAAATATTGATCCAAAAATAATAAATTCCATTCAATAATTGTCATTAATAACTAGAAAAAAGGAGTACATTCCTTCTTTGGCGAGGTAAACTTCCTTTGGTGCTCTGTCTAAGACTTTGTGAAGTTAACCAAGCACACAAATGTCATTATGAATCATGCAAGATAACTTTAAATGGAACAAGGAATGAAAAATGGAATTTGAGGTGATGAAAGAATGAATAATAAATATTCCCACCTTGGTGCACCCATATTTTGAAAATAATTCATATTATATTGCTATGCATCAGAGCACATGATATCGGCCATTTTAGTGCAAAATAATGAAGAAGGTATATAATCTCCCATTTCCTTCATGATATCACCTCTAAAGAACCATGAGTTGAAGTATAATCAGCCAAAGAAGCATGCCTATGCCATAATCAAGGAGTTAAAGAACTTTATGTTCTATATTCTCAACTCACACACTCTAGTGATGGTTATAGGGTCTTCAATCAAATCAATTCTCACATAATAGGAGCCAAGAACAAAAAGAGGCAAGCTGAGTGATGAGAATTTAGGAGTATGATTTGGAGATCAAGCCTTATAATCTAATTAGAGGAATGGGTTGTGCAGATTATTTGCATAGGGTGATGCACTCATGATTAAAAATTATATAGGACAATTTTTGTGTTGTGAATGTTTCAAGTAAGGAATTTTCCTTAAGTCCTCCTTGTGAGCATGAAAAATGAATGGTATTCAGGCATCGCTTACTTCCTAACCTATGGTGAGCTCCCTCCTCACCTTGATCACAAACACAAGAGAACACTCAAGATAAGGGAAACCAATTTTTTCATATAGAACCATGCAATCTATAAGAGGGGACTCGATGGTTGTTTTATGAGGTGTGTAGATAATGAGAAACATGAGAAATTTCTGAAGGCATATCATGATCAAGCTTACAGAGCACACTTCTCGGTGATGGTAACAACTCATAAAATATTTCACACTCGGTACTACTTGCCTACTTTATTTATGGATGCCCAAGAATGGGTCTCTAAATGTGAGGCATCTCAAAAAGTTTTCTGGAGACCACATCTCGTTGCACTTCCTCTCGGGCTAGTGGTGATTGGAGATCCATTCCAATAGTGGGACGTATTTCATTAGAGTTCTAAATCCTCACTTAAGCGTAGGTCATACCTATGTGATCATCGCGACCGATTATTTCAAAAATTTAGTAGAGGCCATCATTGCAAAGTAATCCAATCTTTGAAACAGTGTGCAACTTCATCAAGGAGAATATCATCATTTGTTTTGGTATACCTCAAAATATCATGGTGGAAAATGCCACATATTTCTCCTCCAAGGACCTAACCAAATTCTACTACAAATATAGAATCTTGCTTTGTCACATGCATTTGAATATTACCTACTATGAAATCGGGAGCCGGGCCCTCGTCCTACCGGACGAGTCCCTCCTCTCCCGCTGGCCGGGGACCCAGATAGCCAGATCTCTCTCTAGGGGGGCCCCACCAACTCTATCTGAGTACCCCATATATAGATAGGGGGCCCCTATAGATCTCTATGGCTATCGCCATATATAGATAGAAAGGAAGCGCCATATATAGATAGGGGTTCCTTTGAATCATCCTTCGGAACCAGGCTTTCGCATACACCTAGCCGGCGGAATGAAGCCCTATCTAGATATGGCCCCTATCTAGAATTCTAGAGAAGGGAAAGGAAGCCCCGCCCTTCCTCACCCTCCTCTCACTTGGCTATACTCCATACGGGGGGCAGCGAAGAACAAGAATGAGCGGACACCAAGTGCTTCCTAGACCCAATCAGATATGCTTCCCAATCATTCTCTGCCCTATCTAAAGAATCTATGTCTATATATGGCCGCCCCCTAGATTCTTGGCGCGTACAACCATCGAACCGGGGACCAAAGCAGGGCTCGGCGAAACGGAAAGTATCGTAGTACGCCGTCCTTCCCTAGAATGGAACTTTCATGCCGGGGGCATTCAAGTTGATCCATTACGAACGACCTTTATAGAGCTAGCTCCATATCCAGGGCGAACAGTGCCCATCTAATCTATATTCTATAGAATGAACCGCATCTTTCGATTGGTGGCCCCAGATATCTAGAGGGGTGCGCCCGGGCCTCCTCCGGTGCCCTATCTATATCTGTTCGGTCAGGTATCTATCCGGGGCGGCCAGATCAGGTATAGGGTGGGGCGGGCCAGGTCTCTTCTCAACCAACCTTGTAAACAGTCCTTCTATAGAGAGAGGGCCCTATCTAGATATCTCCCTTCTGTTAGGGCATATAGAATAGTGGGTGTAGGTGTGTTGCCCCGGCGATCTGATAATCTATATGGGGCCCTGCCCTATATTCTCTATATTGTAGCCCCCTCCCATATCTCTAGATAGGGCCTGGCCTATCGGTTGAAGATAGATCTGGGGAGGCCCCATAGAATGATCTATTCTATAATCTCCGACGGCATTTATGTACTATACTCCGCAAGATAGAGGTCTATTCTCCGCAAGCCCTATCTGCGACGGTCTCTTCTCCTCATAACCAACCAACTATTGGACCAACTAACCAACTATCGCTGTGGACCAACCAACTATTGCGTTGTGTGGACCCCCTATCTATCTAGATATCTCCCTTCTGTTTCTATAGGGCATATAGAATAGTCAGATAGAGCCCCTAGACCCTATATCTATGTGGCCCTATATCTATATGGGGGTGGGGAGGCCTCTCCACCTAACCTATATAAGGGGTGGGGGTGGATGACCTATATATCTAGAGGGGTCATAGAATTTTTGTATGCGCCCCTACCCTATAGATATAGCCCCCTCTCCCTTAGATAGAGGAGAGAGGGGGTCGAGTGCATGAATGTAGGAGCCTCTATACTCTCTATATGGGATAAGATAAGATATCGAGAGGCTCCCCTCTATTCTATGGAGCCCCCTATCTATATCTGATATTGAATTGATATTCGGGGAGGGAGAGGGGTGAGTGCCAGTGGAATCAAGCAATAAATACATTGTGAACATATTACACAAGCTAGTAAATGAGAATCAAAGGAATTGACACAAAAATTCCATGATGCATTATGGGAAGAGAGAATAATATCAAAGAAAGTAATTGGTATGTCCCCGTTATAATTTCTATACTGTATTGAGAAAGAGATTACAGTCATGGTGGAGATGTTGGCCCTCAAATTTCTCCGGGAAGTGGAAGATGGGAAATATCAAGATTCTATTGACTAAAGGATTTTTTTCTTGAGAATCTTGAAGAAGATAGGTTCAAGGTGGTGGAACGAATAAAATTTCATCAATTGAAGGTCAAGAGGTTATTTGAAAAGAAGGCCAAAGCTAGAGAATTCAAAGTTGGAGACCTTGTTCTACTTTAAGATAAGTCAAGAGAACTAAAAGGAAATTTGACTCTCTATGGCTCGGTCCATTCTAGATCTGTGAGACTTGTGGTGAAAGTGGTTTCTATCTTTCTTATCTGGATGGAAAATATTTGGAATTTCCCCATGGGGGAAATATCTTAAGTCGTACAAGTAGTGAAAGTGGGTTGTCCCAAGCATTATACCATAGGTGATGTAGGTGTGTGTCCCCCTTTCCCTGTTGTGTGTGTATTTCCTTTTCAATGTGTTATGTGTTTCTTTTGATATGTGTATGTGCATACTCCTTTCAATGTATATCTTGTTGTTCAAAGTGACTCTATAAACCTCAATGGAGAAGGCACCGGTATGATATATAAACTAATATTCTAGAGTTCCTTGTCATCCTGTCCTCACTTTTTTTGATCTAGAATGAGTCCCAAAGTGAGAGCCAATTATTTTCTTGTGTTTTTTCAAGGGAAAAATTCAACTTTAAAATAGAATGACTATACCCTAGTGTTAAAAATTTTCATTATAGACCTTCCTTGACACCCTCCAGGTTAGTTCACTCCCTGTACTAGGCCTATCCTACCTTGTCAAGTGGTCTTATGTGTTATGTCAACCTTTTTCATAGGTGATTTAAGGAAAAAAATTTCATTCAAGTCCTTTCAAGATGATACTTTGTAAGATAGGATTTTTAAGAAGCTTAGGAATGACTATTTTTAGACTTTCTAAGACATGGTACACACCACCCAGTGAATTTGTAAGCCCAAATTCATCAAGGAGCAGTATCAAGGATCTAGGAACATTGTACAACTGATTTTGAAAATATCTAGAGGTTTATGAACAAGTTTAGTAAAAGTGAGTCTTGGAGGGTAAAGGAGCTTGTAGTACAAAATAAATCCTGAGCTTCAGGAAGTTATTTCAAGAGATTCATGAGGTTTTTTAGGTAAAAAAGAAACCATTGGAGAGGTAATTAATAGCTCTAAGTGATGGTCATTTCACATTTTTCACAAGACACAAGAAATTCTTCCCACAGACTATTTTCAACATGAATAACCTATGATCTTAAGAAAAAGCCTATGTTTAGGGGGTTATCAGAAGAATAAAGGAATTAGAACCATCCCATCCTTCTAAAAATTATGTTTTTAGTCAATATAATATAAATAAGTTCTAAAAAATACCTTCGGATGCTCAAGTTATGCTGCCGACAAGTTGCTCTCCAAGGTATGCTTTGGGACTTAGTCATTTTCTAGGTGGACACATGTCACTCCCAGGTCTAAGAAAATTTTATTTTACCCAATTTCCCATCCTCTTGGGACATTTAGGACAAAAAAATGTTCCCATCCCAAATATAGGCTTCCGACACTCATGTGACAACGACATAGCTCAAACAGTTAGTTAATGCCCCTTGCACCAATCTCAAACACTCTCCATTGTTAAATCCCAAAATGCCACTTGTCATCACTATATGTAGGTGAATTTTCCTGTATCAACTATACTAATCCCTTGGAACATCTGGGTTACAATTTTTCACCCAACCCCAAGTTTGACTCTGGTTCTTCACATGACCCCGAAGGTACTCTGCCTCTGCTTTCAGCTCCCTCTCCTCTCCGCCTCCACCAATGACCATCACCACTTGTCATCACCAGATCTAGGTGTATTCTCTTACACCCATTATCCTACCCCCTTGGGAAATTTTGGGCATAAAAAATTTTCCCAAGCCAAGCCCTCATTCTGGTAATCCATGTGACCTAGTTTAAGCCCGGGGTGTTTTAAAGTGGTTTTTCTCTCTCCCTCACCGCCAATATCGAGGATGCCACTTGTCAAGATGAGGGTGAAGCACATTTTTGTGAACCAAATATATCATCCAATTGGGATAGTTGGTACAAAAATTGTTCCCAACCTCATGGAGTTTTAAAAAGTTAAAATTTGTAAAAACATAAGCATTGTGTTGCTTCCTCTTCGTGCATCTGTGAAACTCACTTTGCTGGAATAAACTTTAAAAACCTCATTACCATTGCTCCATATCTTCACTTATCCATTGAACCTCAATTCCAATAAATTATTTTCTTTAACAACACAAAAACTCTTTCTTTTTGTACAGACACCATGCCCATTTTCACTAGAATGCTTCCATAGTAAAAATGAAGAAAAACTTATAACTTACAAATGGGTAACCCAATTCCAGTGAAATTTTCACCATCTCTTCCTCTCCCGAAAACCTATAATAATAATAAAAAATAAAAATTAGAGGTTACTATGGTTATTAATGGCATAAATCCCTAAAATATATTCCCTAGCTTCTTCTTCTTCTTCTTCTTCTCTAACTTCCCATCAATCCGACAAATGACTAAAGCTAGTTTTTTTAAAACAACATGCATAGAGAAAACTGATTTTAGAGAGGATAATTTTTCATAAAAATGAGGTGTGGAAAACCAGATTCTAAAAATAGCAAGTGTCTCATGCTCAAACTTACTATAAATATAGAATTTCTTAGAAAACTAGGGCACATAGGCAAAAAAGCAAAAAGTGTGAAAATTAAAAAGCAACATTCTAAATATAGAAAGTGCTCAAAATGGAAATGAAACCTTTGTAGAAGTGTTTTTATCATTATTAGAATCCTACAACTATGATTCTCAGGAAAAAAGTAACCTTTCCCAAAATAGTAGCTCCTAGAACCCATGGTCTAAAAATAGAAAGTTCTAGTTTCAAGTGCAAGAAGTTTCTACCATCTCAATTTTGAATCATATTGTTGTTTTCTACCATCATAAAGTTCAAATTATATAACCTTAATCTTGTTTCTACAATTTTATGAGAATAATCCAGTGTAGGTGACAATGATGTCACTCACATGGACCCGGATGATCAAAATGCTAGAATGTTGGGTGCACCAAGAGAGCTCGTGGAAGAAAAGGTCTTTACAAGTGCATTGTATGCAGCTAGAGGCCACCCCATGTCATTAAAAAGTAAAAATTGGTGTTAGATTGTTCCCATTATTATGATCTAGACACTTGTACAATAATGGCAGTGCTTACCCTCAAGGAAATATCTCAAGGCATGTAGATTCGAGTTGGAAGTAACATGATAGTGATCACTAATGAAGTTACATCTAGAGAGTGGTCTAAGATGGAATCCTACCTTCAAGGCCTTAGTCTTGGCTCATGGTTGAAGAAAGGGAGGAAGCTCTCCCACACGACGAATAATTTTTCTTAGAATGAATTCCACGAGGGCTTCTCTGATGCCATATTTCTCCTAAGCCAAGTAATGGGAGAAGAAAATGTAAGATACTTTCATGACTAGATGGAATTGTTCATTCTCAAAATATTGGAATGGAAACATATGATTGACTGTGGACAAATCATCAGCGATAACTTGCATCGCCAATTGCTTCAAGTTCCATCTTCTAAGAATTTTTTCATGACTTCTTACCTGGTCTATGCATTGGAAAACATAAGACCATTCAGGGGACCGATGATTTCCTAGAATGTTTCTCAAAAGGATCCTGCGTAAGAAACTTATCCACACTTGGTCTTGAAAGAAAGAAATCAGACCTTTGCAAAGGTAAATGATGATTTTATAATGTATTCATCGAGACTTTTGGAGGGTAACCCACATTCGAATGTCTCCACATGTCATTTCTCTAATAAAAAATATGGATCATACTTCGCATACAATTTCAAACTTTTCATATATATGAGTGTTGGGGTCATGCTACCTAAGTAACAAGATCATGCTAATTAAGCTATGCAAACAATGGTCCATATTAATCGAAGCTAAGGAATAGAAAGAAGAAGTTGATTTTCTTCCCTATCTCACTAGGGATTTTATCTTATAAGAGTTCTCATAAGGTTTCCAACATGGTAGCTTACTTGTCTCCCATAAATATGTACTCATACACGTCAAGAGAATTTTTGACATTCGGGATGATCCGGAAAAATTTCTTTTGCTTAATCTAAATCATGTACCAAAAATTGAATAATTTTGGGTAAACTATGTTGATGATTTTGAAGTCCAACAAAGTGATCACATGAGGAAGACATTCAATTAAATGAGAAAATGTAAGCTTTACTAGTATGAGGATGGTGCTCAAGAGAATGGCACAAAAATATATGATCTAGAGTACCCGATAGTGAAAGATTCTCCCCTCCCTCAAGTGATTTGGAGAATTCACTAGTCTAGATATATCTAAGAGTACATGGAGGTGGTCATAAAAGGGTAAAGGAATGGAATAAGAGAAAGAGGGATACTCTCAACTCATCTAAAAACTTCCCTTACCTCTAGAGACATGCTTGTTACCATTCATCTTCTAGGGAAAAAGAAAAATCTCCTAGTTTGGCTTAGTCAGAGAAATATCAAAGAAAAAATTAGTGGAACTTGAGGATCCTTGCTATAGGAGGTTGCATAAGAAAGTGAGAACAATGGAGGATCTTGTAGTTGATCTAGAACAAGGGGAGATTGACCCGATGCATCTCTCAACACCACAACAATCTCTAAATTTTTCTTCTTCCGTTACCATACCAGCCCCACTCTCAGGATGTTCCTTCCCATTTGGAGCAAAAGGCTCCAATATTGCCAAATGTCGATCCAGAAACCAATGAGATCTTTCCTTGGGTACATGATATGATCACAATAGAATCTCACATGATGTAACATGTGACAATTATTGATTTCTTAAGTATCACCTTGATTTTCAAAGGAAGAAAGGAAAAGTGTCTCAAGCTATTAAGAAATAAGGGATAAAATATGCAAAATAATCCCTCACAGAATCACAACAGTAGAAACTAATATGCAGAAAATATTACAGATCTCAAATAAAAGTGCAAAATAAAATAACACAACACAAAGAGACAATATTTTATGTGGTTCACCCGATTTGGGCTACGTCCACCAAGAATCACTTGCTCAGATTTTATTACAAGCCATCGCTCTCTCAATACAATACCTAGATCTATTTGGAGTTATGTTTAACAAACTCTACAAAATTCACACCTGAATTCAAAACACATCTGAAATGTTACATTCACCCTACCATATGCACAAAAAAACATAAGTAGACAACTGCTTAAGCAATTTTACAAAACTGTGGGTATAAAAACCATGGGCCAAAATCGTCCCATAAACCTATGGGTCAAAAATACCACCCATATGAGAAAAGCACATTTCCCAAATATATCGGGCATGTGTAAAGTGTATAACACTCTGAATATCACTATAGAAAGTGTGCAATACTCTTAGTGTATAATATTCAACACTTTCTCACATGAAAATAGGCTCCACAACCTAACAATCTCCCACTTAGAGACTAGTTTTACTCTAAGAAATCTTCTCAACCCTTCACTAGTTTCGTGAAGACTAACCAAAGCTGAACATAGCTTCGTTTTTCCCTTGTGACCACCTTGGTCATCATGTATGTAGGATTCTGACTGGTATGAATCTTCTCTAGCTTCAACTTCTCTTCCTCCAAAGATGTCTTGATGAAATGGTACCTTAACTGTATATGCTTCGTCCTAGAGTGGAAATCAGAGTTTTTAGCTAGGTGTATGTAACTCTCTCGACTATCACTATGCAAATTTCCTTCATCCCGCTTTATGCCTCAAATCCTCAAGAAATTGATGTAACCAAATCATTTCTTTGCTTTCCTATGTGACAGCAATATACTCAGCCTCTATGGTTGTCAAATCCACCAGCTTACGTAGTCGTGAAATACAATTCACTACTATTCCACCTATAGTGTAAACCTAACCTATCGTGCTCCTCCTTCATCTACATCTCCGGTTATATCTAAATCTACATAACCACAAAAAGTGGTGTCTGATCCATTCTAGCACAAAAATATTCCCATGGTCCCTCCCAAATACCGAAGGATCCCCTTTACTTCCTATCAATGATCTCTACCCGGATCACTCATAAATCTACTCACCACTCCCCTTTGCATGGGTAATATCAGGCCTGATGCACAACATGACATTCATCAAAATGCCAACCACCGATGAGTAAGGTACCTTGGACATTTAGTTTCTCTCCTAGTCTATCTTGGGACATTGCTCCTTTGGTAACTTGAAATGGCACGCCAAAGGAGTCCCAACCAGTTTAACATCCCGCATATTAAATCTCTCTAAGACCTTCTTAATATACTCTTCTTGAGATAAAATCAGCTTTCGTTCCTTCCTATCCCGAGATATCCTCATACCAAGGATTTGTTTGGATACCCCAAAATCCTTCATGGCAAAGGATTCACTTAGCTGCTTCTTGAGTACTTTTATTTCCTACAAGTTTTTACTTGAAACCAACATATCATCCACATAAAAACACATGATAATATAACTTCCATCCTCAAATTTATTTGTATAAATGCAATGGTCAAAATGGAATCTAATATAACATTGATCCATCATGAAGATATACAATTTATTATAGCATTGACGTGGAGCTTGTTTTAAGCCATATAAGATCTTATTCAATTTGCACACCATCTCCTCTTTACCTTTGACCTCATAGCCCTCTCGGCTACTACATATATAGATCCTCCAAATCACCATGGAGAAACACAATTTTTACATCAAGCTACTCTAAGTGTAAGTCTTCTACTGCACTATGCCAAGAATAGTTCTAATAGAAGTCATTTTTACTATAGGAGAAAAAAATCTCATCAAAATTTATAACTTTTTTCTCATGAAAACCCCTTGACTGAAGGAGAAAAATGTTCAAGTGTCAAATACATCAAATTCATTTCTATAATTCATAAGTTTTTTTGTTTTTTTAACTCTAATTTCCCTCTTTTTAGAATGTACATTGTTGTATAAACCACTTCTCTCCAAAACATGTTTGATAGCTTGGAATCATTGATAATTATTCTATCTGTTTCATGTAAAGTTTTATTTTTCCTTTCAATAACTCCACTTTATTGTGTATTCCTTGCAACTAAGAAATTTCTCCTTATTCCATGATGCTCTCAAAATTCTTGAAATTAGTTTGAATTAAATTTTCCTCCTCAAACAAATTTTTGGCACTTTATTTTCAGACCAATTTCATTTTCAACTAAGGCTTTGAATGCCTTAAACTTCTCAAATGCTTTATATTTCTCTTTTAGAAAAGTAACCCATGTCATTCTAGAATAGTCATCAATAAATAACATAAAATATATCTCACCTTACATGTTTTGAGTTCTTATAGGCCCACAAAGGTTTGTATGAACAAGTTCCAATGGCTTTTTTGTTGAGTACTCCTTTGTCTTTAAAATAACTCTTGTTTGCTTCCCATGTTAACACTACTTGCAGAGAGTGTTTGATGGTTTAGTGATCTTTGGTATATCTCTTATAACTTGCTTAGTATTTATTTTCACTAGATTATCAAAAATTATATGACCCATTCTTATATGTCATAGCCATATCTTATCTACTTTCCCCATGTAGCATTTTTCTCCTTAATATCACTAAGAATGTAAAAGTTATTGGTTTTTCTTCCCCCTTTTGATTTTATAAAAAATGAGTATTAAAACTAAAAATGAAGGACATGCCTTTTCAAGGAAGACTAATGTAGTCATAAACAAAATGGATGTCCTATAACATATACTCCAAGTCATAAGCAATGTAATAGATGAAGGATTTTTCTAAGATCCTATTGTGCTCATAATTTATGATATTAGCTTATGCCATACATTTTATAATTACACCAAGAAGGCATTAAAAGAATGGGAAGACTATATTGGAAAGATTCTCCCATAATTGGATGATTTCATCTCAAGGGGGAGCCAAATATTTTTAGAGGAGGATATTGCATGAGTCTTCACACAAAACTAGGAGGTGGTAACCATGGGTGAGTTTACGAAATTTCTAAAATATTTCATGGTCCATTTCCACAATAACATTGCAGAGGATAATGTCGCAGAGGAAACCAAAATTATTTAAATTGTGTCCTAGACTAAGGAAAAGATCTATAAAATTGAGACCTTGAATGAAATTGTAGGAATAATTATGGCTTCCCAAAGGGTTCTATTTGAAAAATCCCCTATGATATTTTTAATCCCATAATAGACCTCATCAAGCTTGATAATGATTATAAGATCTACAACAATGCCTTGGATGTTGTTAAAAAGGGGTCCACACAGCCATTTCCAACCCAAAAGGAGCCTATTGTAAAATAAGAGAAATGATTAGATAATAGGGATATTCTAAGTGGCATGATGAGCCATGATTCCATTGTAATCATCCTAAAAAAATCAATTAGAATATTTTGTAAAGGCCAACTATGTATTTTTATAATCCTAGGTATATTTTCCAAATCATGATGATTTAACAAAAAAATTAATCTTAATAAGAGGATTAAGATCAAACAAATATAACAATAACAATCAAGATATATTATGCAAGAAACAAACAAGTATAATCAATAATGAAATATGAGTGACTTAGCTTGTATTCAAAGCTCTAGGTTGATTCTAGGATGGAAAATTAATACACCAGGATAAATATAGAATAGATATGCTTTGTTTGGAAAATTGAGATATGAAAATCCTTCAGACAGATCGCTAAATGAGCACAAAACCATCCAGGTGACGGTGTCTAAACCGGGTACTAGTGTCTTGGAAAATATTTTTCTTGATCTTTTTAGGGTCTGAACTTATCATCTTCCTCTTTCCCTTTATCACATCCAATTTGTTGTAGGGTTTCATTGTTGCACCTGAACCTACAATACAAACCCTAGCTACCAAAATACTTAAAAAAATATTAGATGAAATAAATAATGCATATGCTTGAGTTAGACTGACCTCGATGGTCACCCAAATGTGATTGTCACCAAGCGTTGTACTACATTTCAGACACTACGTAGTTCTAGTGTGTGTGTGATTGAATTATGGCCCTTAAAGATAGGTTTCTCTTGTGCCAATAGCACTAAGCCAGCAAGATACAAATACTTCCCCAAAATGAATGTGAGAGATGGAATTCATAAATAACACCTCATATCCAAAGTGAATATTGTAGCCCAAATATATTCCTTAAATGTTTATCTATTCCCAAGTAGATAGATAGTAAGTAATAGACCATGTTTGTCTAGCCCCTAACAATATTAAGTAGTGTATGTATATAATTCCCTTGTTTTATTTTGATCATTAACAACCAAAAAGGCTGACCCAAAGTGATAAGAAAGGTTTTATAAAAATAACAAGTAATGTGGCAATTCAAATTTGGGAAAAGGAGGGAAAGGAAAAAATCACACAAAGGGGATAGTAGTACCTAGCCACTTATGTCCCTAATAGGAAGTAGTGTTTGCTATGCTAAGAGGATAAAACATAGAATACATATCTAGGTCACATGTTTTCCAATGTTAAACAGTAAATTGGCCATTCCCGAAAAGTAAATGATAAGAGTATCAAAAGGATAAATCATTGTAAAAGTAAAATAAGTTTTGTTAATGTCTAGTTTTATTACTTTGGAATCATGTATATAATAACATACTTAGAGGTGTGATGTAAGTAGTAAGTGTGTGATTTTGTTTCTACATAGGGTTGTAAAATGAGGCCCTCATTTTTATAAGTATACGTGTCCACCTCAATTTTAAAAAGAGAGGTTAATTCTTGATTAATGAATGTAAGCTGGTTCAAATTATTCAATATGAGTTGAAGTTGTTTTCTCTCATCTCAATTTTCTATATATTTCATTGTGAAGGGTTACTGATGTTAAAATTATGTATATGCTTTATATGTGATCCTTAAATTTGTGATTTTATAAGTTTAATGAAACTGTGGTAGTAAGTTTTAATTGGATTTATTAAATAGATGTGCATCTAAGAAATTTAAATAATTTGTTCAAGTCACAACTTATCTATTGCAATCACTGTTCTAATGTCCTTTGAATATCTCTAACAATAACATGTTGATTTGTGTGGAAAAGAAATTTAATGCTCTTGATAATTCTAAAAACATTTAGTATCCAACTACTCAATGTCAATCTTATAAAGCATGATTTCTATAAGACTTTCTTTTCTCTCTAACCTTACTCTTTTTATTTTATTTTGAATAATATAGTTTAATTAGATTATACTTAAGAATTTTATAAAGATAAAATTTGTGATAAGGTGTAGGGAGTGGTGCTATAAGCATTTTCAAATTCTAGTAAAACACCCCTCATTGATCTTAAAAGATCAATGCCCTGTAGCTCGTGCACTAAGTCACTTGCTGGCTCTAAAATGAGGAAGACATAAGAGTCTACCATTTACTTTTTTAGGTGTGTATCCAATACACATCAACATGAGGAAGAAAAATTTAGTACTAGAAGGAGACACATATTTGTCAATCCCAAAGATAAAGGAAATTTCTTTGCACTAAAATAAAATTTATTCTTGAAATTGCAGTTTATATGCTTCTTTCTTTTCATGTAATAGTTTGAATCTGGTCATTTAAGTTATGTATATACATTGGATTTAATAAAAATTATAACCAAGTCTTATTATAATATAGGATTATCTCATATATCTTTGGATTCTCACAGAGGCAAAATTCTAATAAAAGGAAAGAAAGGGGTCCAAAGGAACCTCCAAGTCCTCCCAAGACAAGTAAACCACCAAGTACATCTATATTAGGAATATATGTTTCACAATTGTACCCAAAATTACTTGGTTGGCTAGGTCCTCCATTAATATCCCTATTCCTATCCATGATTTTCCTATAAAACCAAAGAAATACATTCTTGTATTTGATCCTTTAGGTAGTATTTCTACTGAGGAACATATTATGGCCTTCAAATCATCATTAAGGATTATACATATAACACATGAAGATGTAACATGTAGGATATTCCCATTTTCACTTAGGAAAACTGCATATGACTAGTTATTAAATTTACTTAAATACTTAATCATTAGTTGGTAAGGTTTTCATGAAATCTTTATTTCCCAATTTGGAAGAATTACCAATCTAGTAGTATCATATCAGAGGTTCACCACCCTACAAAGGGATACCAAAGATCCCACTAGATATTTAAATGTTAGGTTTAAAAGGATCTACAGATCTTACCACTGATCTATATAAGTCCACAACCGAAATGACCCTAGAAAGTTAGAAAAATACCTTAGATCCCATGACCCTAGTCTTTATAAGAAGATCTCAAATTAACAACACCATGGAAACTATATATGTTTAAGAAATCCAAATAAATGAATAGATGCACCCTTTAGGATATTCTACATGCCTAATCCCATAAAGAAGTCATTGTTGAATGCTTTTCCAATTAGTTATATAACCCCAAATCAACAACAAGGCCTATTTACTCATACACCCTTCTTTGATCCACCACCAAGTGAGATTCAAGCCTTGGTTCGTGTTAATAATTCCAATTCCCAAGCACCAAATAAAGAAAAAAAGGAAAATTGGATTCTATCCAAAGGATGGTAAGGAAACTAGGTCATGGCTTCAAACTTACAAATACAAGTAGGAAACATGTAAGAAAGACATTAAAATAAGAATAACAGATTACCAAAGGTACAATAATAGGCCCTTAAACAAGAATAAAAAAACCCTAGGATGGGTCTTCCCAAAATAAAATACAAAAACTAAATTCTTGTGAAATTGCATTGCGCAAATTGGTGTAGAGTTCACAATATAAATAAGCATGGTGAGTTAGATTGTATTGAGTTTTATCATGTTTTTGAATTATTCCAAAATGATCTAGATAACTATGAGATTATTCCAAATGCTAATGATATTGATAGTTCATCTAACCCATATGATAAGAAAAAACCACCTAGCACACATATAATGGTAGTGTTATCTAAAAATCCACAGACAAGAAGATTCCTGCGTTTTCGAAGCCTATTCGAGTCGGGACTTTGCCAAAGTACAAAGGACATGGAGTAGGCTCGTGGATAATGCCAAGTGTCTAACCATCATAACTTCAAGAGTCAAAGAAGGGAGAAAATTCTTAGAATCCCGTAGGGTTTCCACATGGAACTAACTAAAAGGGTCCCACCCCAAAAGGGTTGTGACGTCATATACGGTGGGTTCTTTTACTCCCCAATGGAGAAAATGGTGTACCCACGCTTTAGTGCCAAGTTTTGGAACTACGCATTCCTAGAACCCAGAAGGGAAGAAAAAATCTTAAAGATGTGAGGTTTTCCCATGTGGATCTCACAACAAGTGGACTCTAGTTTCAAGTAGGACCCAAAAGGGGTGACAAGCCATGTATCATGTATGAGTGATTACGAGACTCATCTGAAAGATTTAATGCTCAAGAATTTTCAAAATATTGGAGGTGAAGGGTCATCTAGCTGTCATTTTAGTAGTGAGTTAATGCATAGTCCTGTGTGAAGAATTCTAACCTGCGAAGACTCAAGTTATTCATCTGCATTCAAAGGGTCATTTCTATGTAGCAACAAAATACATGCCATTTGAGTCATGATGCCGAATCCAATGCACAAAAGATCAAAATATCTGGTTATGTAATAAAGAGCCAAAGGGATGTTCCTCAAAAGGCAAGTCCATTTTAAAGGATTTGGTTATAGGATAGTAAAGATGCATTAAATAGGCATGGATCTCACCTTTTAAAAGGGGTAGATAATGGAAAGTGTGAGAAATATCTCTAGAAATATTTTCCTATCACTTCGCTCCATTTTTCATAATTAAAAGCAGTTGAAAGGAGTGTAGGAGGGCTTCTTATCTTCTCTTCCTCCTCCTATATATATATATATATATATATATATATATATATATATATATATATATTATAAGAGAAATAAAGATGAAAGTAGCTAGAGATAATTTTGGGAATCAATCAATGTTACTCTCTATCTCAAGTTCCTCTTTTAAAAAACAAAGGCCTTGAAGCTCTAGATTTCTTCTTGGGTTTTGTATCGAATGCTTTCCTCTTTTCTAAATGTAATACTGTGCACAATTATTGGAGTAATATATATGTCCTGTGGTGTTTTCTATTCATCATTTGCATATCTTTATTGTCTCTAATCACCTTTATTTTCATGTAGAAACTATGCATCTTCCAATGTTGTTACTATCTTTGAAGCTATGCTTAAGTAGTTTGAAGTAGTGTTCTATGTGAGTCTTTTCTGACTTGTGGTGCATTTTGACCACCCTTTTTAGTTGTTCACCATTTCCTTTTTTAGACAGTTGTGGTCTCGATTGATCTCTTGGGAGGCTCATTTGGCACATCGCCCCCCTTTAAATTAATGTTTTGTTTTGTCTTTCTAAACCTCACCTCACAACCAAGAGAAGATCCAACTTATTTAAAATATGGAGGTCTCCTTAGGGTGCATGTCCCACTAACCTAAGGATTCCCATGACTCTAATGGTCCGATCTGCCAAGGATGATCATCAACATGTCGATAATTATTATTTTCATTCACAGGAGGATAATTAACTAAAAGAAAATACGATGAGGTACATGCTTTTCAATAGTACCAACAAATTAACTATGTATTGAGGAGTAGGGAAAAAAACAATTCTTTAATGCCTCCAAATATAAAAAAAAACCCCACCAGATCCAAAGGAAAACAATGATCCTCCCTCCAAAAAGGAAGTGATCCACATCCATAAGAAAATCCTATAGGTTCCTCTAAAAGCTGGGTATAATATTGTAGATGATATGAAAATGATTGAATAAAATATCACCCTCCATGAATTATCCCAAATCACATAACAAAGAGATTTTTTTGAATTCCCTAACTAGAAACACTACTAAAGACCCACAAAATTCAACATATGATGATTTATCTTTATATAAAAGTAAAATCGAGGTCACACCCTTCCTTCTTATTGTCGAATCTTTGGGAAAAACCTACATAATTGTTTGGTAGAATTTGGATCCTCAAATAACATCATGCCAGTAAGTATTTACAAACTATTGGCTTGAACCCAATCAAACATGATAGAGTGGTAGTATAGTTGGAAAATATAAGGTAGAAGTGATAGGTGAGCTCCTTAATGTGTATATACAATTAGCCTACGAGCCTAGGTTCCAACGGTTCGTGGACATATAAGTTGTAGAAATCCTGGTCTATAGTATGTTCTTGAAATGAGATTCATCAAAAGTTTTGAATGGATACATGTCCATTGATTGTTCCTGTTGTCAAAATTTCACCCCCCCGGGTAAATTTTGATAACATGCATCAGAGTTTTGCAGTTCCAGGCAAGTAGGTTGATCCAGAAAAAATCGTGAAAATTGGCTAAGTCCTGCTCAAGGTCGCCTTTGGGACAATTGGAACGAATGTACGCGGAAGGCGCAGATCGGCCGAAAAGCCTCCAGGTGGCCCGCTAAGCATTTGGGACAATCGGGCCAGAAGTACGCGGCGGGCGCGAGAAGCCGATCCGGCCGAAAGAGGAAGAAAATCGACTAACTGCTGAGAGGGACAGTTCGGGACAAGAGTACGCGAAGGACCCGAACCGGCCGGTTCGGCCGAAATGGGAACAAATGGTCCGAAAGCAAATGGGACATTTGGGCCAAGAGTACGTGAACCGGCCGGATCGGCCGAAATGAGCACAAACAGTCCAAAACAAAGTGGGACAACTGGGACAAAAAGACCCGAACCGGCCGGATCGGCCGAAATGGGAACAAACAGTCTGAAAAGCATTTGGACATCTGGGACAAAGGTACGTGAACCGGCCGGTTCGGCCGAAATCAGCACAAGGAGCACAAGGAAAAATGGGACACAGGGACGCGCGGGACGCGGATCGCTGAAGGAGCCGAAAGCCAATCAATGCATGCCACGTGTAGTCGGCCAAATATGGGACAAGGAAGCCCATTTCGGGCGGATCGGAGGTTTATGTCCCAAACGGTTTGGGACATCTAGGACAAAAAGATGTGAAGGGTGCGAGAGAGCCGGCAGACCCGTCGACCCAACCAAATCATGACACGTGTCACAAGGGGAAAGGTCCAAAAGTCAAAGGGCGAGTTTTCGAGCACTGATCCGAACCAATGAAATAGTGCCACGTGTCCCAGCTAGGGCCCACAAGGAAATTTCAAATGAAAGCCCACCGAAAGGTAGAGGAGAGAGAATCACGCGACCAATCAATGCGTGCCACGTGTCATCCAGGTGGCGAAGCGCGGGAAATATTTCAAAATCCGTTTTGGTCTGTTCCGTGCCCTAAATCTTCAGATCAACATATCTTTTGATCCAGAGCTCGGATTTGCACGTTCTTGACATCAATGGAAAGCTAGTGAAATCCTCTACATGATTCTGGGGCTAATCTCGAGTTTTGGTGTAGTCTAGAGGAGAAAATTGAGAAACAGCTCTGACATGTGGTAATGGCCAGAAGCGACGTTTCAACAACCTGTTTTAATGCACATGGGTCGCATGATTCTTCTTCAAAGACGGCCGGTGACATTTCAGCGGCCAAATTAATGCAAATGGGTCGCATTCTCCTCCAAATCAGTCAAAGATGGCAGGGTATGGGTTGGTAAGGTCCTCCATGCTGATTTAATGCATTGGCATTCAATGAGGAATGGGCTTGCACGTTTTCCCACGTTTCTGTCCCCTGGGCTCGACCCATGCAATGTAAAAAGCCAGATTTGGCTAAAAATAGAAGTGGTTCATCTTTTCTGCTCTTCCCTCCCTTCTTTTCTTCTCTAGGGTTGAAAATGGAGTTCGAGCCTCCTCCCTTGCTCTGTAATGGCATTTTTGCCTCTTATTAATGGAATGATGTTCTGTGCAAACTTCATGGAGCAACAAAACGTGTTTTGTGATGCATCTGTCCATCCTTGCTCGTTTTTACTTGTTCTCTTCTTGCCTCTCTTCATTGCAGGTATCTGTGCATGTTCGAATGTTCATTGTAGGTTTGGAGCTGTGTTCATGGAGTTTTGGGACATTTTCTGTGTGAAATCTATCCTTGGGCCTGTGATGCATCTGTCCATCCTTCCCATTGCTCACCTCTCCTTGTCCCATGGCAGTTTTGATAGATGTCCAACATTCTCCTTCTCTGGTGTATCACCGTTTTAGTGTAGGCTTTTGCTGTTTTTCCCTTCTCTCTCTCTCTCTCTCCTTGGCATGGTTAGATTAGGATTAGATTAGCTTGCCTGCACTGGAATAGCTTGTGGCAGGTAGTTTAGGAGTAGGAACCAGCCTTCTCTGGAGATTCCTCTCTCGGTTTCACAAGTCCCACGCTTGGAGAGAGGTTTCCATGTTGTGCAATCACACTGGATGCCTGAGTGATCAACCTAGAAGCCTGATCTGCATCCAGGGGTGCTGTGATTTTGCACTAACAGTTTTGGCACACCGGGTGGGACCTTAGAGGTCTTCCACTTCATCTTTTGTAGGTTGGTGTGTTCCTGTGAAGATTTCAGCCTTTGGAGGCACTTGCAAACACATCTGGTGACTCCATCTGATCAGCAACCCATTTCTCTGAGCTTGCAGACCCGTTTCCATCCATTTTCATCCATCTTTCTTTCCATCCCTTTCATTCTTTTCCATTCCATGAAGTTGTGCAATCATGACTTCGTTTCCATCATGGAATTCACATCAACAACAAGCAGATATTCCACCTCCAACATGTTTTACAAATCCTCCAAATCAGCATTTGAGTAGATTCGAGATCGCAGATGCATACCCATATGAGCAAAGCAAGCAAAGTCGGTTTGGCTATGGAGCTTTCCAAGAGCAAGAGTATGCATATAACGAAGACCATCAGATGCAAGATGCTGGTCTGTTGGAGAAAATCCAAAAAATGGAGGTGGGGATGGTGCAGTCCAGGGCTCAAGCACAAATGAAATCTTTTGGAATCGGTTGTGGAGCACCCTGTCCATGGGTGGGACCTTTTCCAAGGCATTACAGCCCTCAGGAGAAGCTTGACTTCATGATTGCAACGCTGCCTTTGCTTGCAAAGTGGATTGAAGAAATAGAGGTGTATGAGAGAAGTATTCAACAACCTTGTCAACGGGTAAGCACATCTTCTCATGCCTTTTCTTTTCCTCTTTCCCAATCTGTTTCATTTCAGCAGTGTCAAGTTTCAAACCCTCCATCTACTGTCCCAAGTGTTGAATCCATCCCTCCATCCCCTAGTCTTCCACCTCATCTCAATTCTTCTTTCCTTTTTCCTTCTGCATACCATCCTCCACAAGAGCTAACAGAAACACCCCCTCCTCCAAAGAAACAAGAGGTTTCACCGCCTCCACCACCACACAAAATTGTAAAATCAGTTGAGTTACAACCCATCCCTCCTCTTGCATTCCCAAATCCATGTTGGGAGGATGAAAATCAGAATGCCAGTCAAGGAAAACAACAACAAAAAGAGAGGCCAAACAAAGATGAAGAAATTCAAAGTCTGAAGAGTTGGGCTCTCAAATTTGGGATAACAAAGATCCCCTTGATGGTTAAACCTACAGAAGAGGCTAGGGTTGGAGAACAGGTGGTGGTTAGGACTGATTTTGTTGCAGCAGAAGAAGAAGATCTTGCAGTCCCAACTTGCCCTCTAGAGCAGCAGAATGAAGAGTTTGACTTGACAAACTTCATGCTAGAGGAAGAGTTTTATCAAGAGCAAGATTCTCTTCAAGTAGTAGAGGAAGGAGAAGCTGCTCCAAATCCAAAAGAAGAGGAGCACAATCTAGCTGTGGAGGAGAATAGTGCAGATCCAAAGGCTTTGAGCACAAAGCAGGCTACAGGAGAACCTTCAGTTCTTCTTTCCACTTCATCTCTCTCAAGTTCTAGTACTGAAGAAGAGTTTGATCTCTCAAACTCAATATTGGAGAGTGAAGGAAACCATGGTCGTCAAGTTGCAGATCAAGAGGACACCATGGAAGAAGTTGAAAATGAGCAAAGCAGACAGCAATGAGGCAGCTTTACTGCCGATTTGGAGGACTGCTTTTGATGGAGAAGAGCCGGTTGAGCTTTCACCATTCTCTCTTTCATCACCCACATCCCAAACACCGAGCTCGCTGCCATGAAGGAGAGCTTTCATTTGCAGAGACCGCATCTTATAAAGCAGCCCTTTGGAATCAAAATTGGAAGATTCTAATCTTCCTGTTCTTCATCGGAGGAAGAGAAAGGACAGAAGGATTCCACCATTTCTTCCACATCATCCATTCAGGTGGGTCTACAAGAAGACTCCATTCTTGGAGTTGAAAATCAGAGCTATGGGCATATCAAACGGATCAGACCTTGCCCAATCAGGTATTTGGCTTCATTGGAGCCAAAGGAGAAGCCACAACCAGTCATGCTTGCTTCAGAGCATGAGGATGAGCTACAAAGTACCAAGGATCAGCTGCCATACCTCTCCAATCCAAATGCAGAACAACTAAAAGAGGTATTGGATTTGTTTTCAGTTGATACCTTGATGATTTGGATAGAAGACCAGCTTCTTGTTGATTTTCCATCCATCCAAACAGCCATGATCAGTGCCAAATCAATTGCATGGCTGCCAATTTTGAAGAAAGGAAGCTATTTCTCACAACCAGTTGCAGGGTTTGTTTAGCTTGCCTTTGCTTCCAGTTAGAATAGAGTAGCTAGGTTTGCTTTCAGAAGAAGAAGTGCTTGTGCACACTCTGCATGTTCCATTTGGCGCATGTATGATTTTCAATTCTGTACATAGTTTTGTTGTGCTGGTTTTGCTCTTGCACAGTTCGTTTCAGTGGCATTTTGGTGAGAATAACTCCATGTCCGGTGGATTTCAAGTGGCTCAGAGGGGAGGTTTTCAAAGTTCAGATCAGTTTTCAGGATACTACTCATGACTCCATGCCCAATGGATTGCTTCAGGCAACTGGTCTTTTCACCTAGCATGCAGGTGACCCCACTGAGTCGTCAAAACTGTTGTCAAAATTTCACCCCCTGTGGTAAATTTTGATAACATGCATCGAAGTTTCAAGCCCTCAGCAAGTAGGTTGATCCAGAAAAAATCATGAAAATTGGCTAAGTCCTGCTCAAGGTCACCTTTGGGACAATTGGAACGAATGTACGCGAAAGGCGCGGATCGGCCGAAAAGCCTCCAGGCGGCCCGTTAAGCATTTGGGACAATTGGGCCGTAGCACGCGCAGAGTGGCGAGAAGCCGATCCGCCGAAAGAGGAAGAAAATCGACTAACTGCTGAGCGGGATAGTTCGGGACAAGAGTACGTGAAGGACCCAAACCGGCCGGTTCGGCCGAAATGGGAACAAATGGTCTAAAAGCAAATGGGACATTTGGGCCAAGAGTACGAACCGGCCGGATCGGCCGAAATGAGCACAAACAATCAAAACAATGTGGGACAACCTGGGACAAAAGACCGAACCGCCGGATCGGCCGAAATGGGAACAAACAGTCCGAAAAGCATTTGGGACATCTGGGACAAAGGTACGTGAACCGGCCGGTTCGGCCGAAATCAGCACAAGGAGCACAAGGAAAAATGGGACACAGGGACGCGCGGGACGCGGATCGCCGAAGGAGCCGAAAGCCAATCAATGCATGCCACGTGTAGTCGGCCAAATATGGGACAAGGAAGCCCATTTCGGGCGGATCGGAGGTTTATGTCCCAAACGGTTTGGGACATCCGGGACAAAAAGACACGAAGGGCGCGAGAGAGCTGGCACCCATCGACCCAACCAAATCATGACACGTGTCATAAGGGGAAAGGTCCGTAAAAGTCAAAGGGCAAGTTTTCAAGCACCGATCCAACCAATGAAATAGCGCCACATGTCCCAAATAGGTCCCACAAGGAATTTTCAAATGAAAGCCCGCCGAAAGGCAGAGGAGAGAGAATCACGTGACCAATCAATGCGTGCCACGTGTCATCCAGTGGCGAAGCGGGAAATATTTCAAAATCCGTTTTGGTCTGCTCGCGTCCCTAAATCTTCGTGATCAACATATCTTTTGATCCAGAGCTCATATTTGCACGTTCTTGACATCAATGGAAAGCTAGTGAAATCCTCTACATGATTCTGGGGCTAATCTTGAGTTTTGGTGAAGTCTGGAGAGAGAAAATCGAAAAAACGGCTTTGACGTGTGGTAATGGCCGTAGTAATGTTTCAACAACCTGCTTTAATGCACATGGGTCGTCGATCTTCTTCAAAGACGGCCAAGTGACATTTCAGCGGCCAAATTAATGCAAATGGGTCGCATTCTCCTCCAAATCAGTCAAGGATGGCAGGGTATGGGTTGGTAAGGTCCTCCATGCTGATTTAATGCATTGGCATTCAATGAGGAATGGGCTGGCACGTTTTCCTATGTTTTCTCTCTCCTGGGCTCGACCCATGCAATGTAAAAAGCCAGATTTGGCTAAAAATAGAAGTGGTTCATCTTTTCTGCTCTGCCCTCCCTTCTTTTCTTCTCTAGGGTTGAAAATGGAGTTCGAGCCTCCTCCCTTGCTCTGTAATGGCATTTTTGCCTCTTATTAATGGAATGATGTTCTGTGCAAACTTCAGGAGCAACAAAACGTGTTTTTGTGATGCATCTATCCATCCTTGCTCGTTTTTGCTTGTTCTCTTCTTGCCTCTCTTCATTGCAGGTATCTGTGCATGTTCGAATGTTCATTGCGTGTTTGGAGTCGTGTTCATGGAGTTTTGGGACATTTTCTCGTGTGAAATCTATCCTTGGGCCTCGTGATGCATCTCATCATCCTTCCCATTGCTCACCTCTCCTTGTCCCATGGCAGTTTTTATAGATGTCCAACATTCTCCTTCTCTGGTGTATCACCGTTTTAGTGTAGGATTTTGCTATTTTTCCCTTCTCTCTCTCTCTCTCTGTCTCCTTGGCATGGTTAGATTAGGATTAGATTAGCTTGCCTGCACTGGAATAGCTTGTGGCAGGTAGTTTAGGAGTAGGAACCAGCCTTCTCTGGAGATTCCTCTCTCGGTTTCACAAGTCCCACGCTTGGAGAGAGGTTTCCATGTTGTGCAATCACACTGGATGCCTGAGTGATCAACCTAGAAGCCTGATCTGCATCCAGGGGTGCTGTGATTTTGCACTAACAGTTCCCATATGTGGTTTCCATGGAGAGGTATTCCAAATCAGATTAGGATAGCAAAAGAACATAATATGAAACTCATGGTCATAAATTAGAATGCCGAGAAAATGAAGAAGTCAAGTTACGCTTTCGACCGATATAGGAAAATGCTCTCTTGATCTAATGGAAACAAAACAACCTAAGGATACCCAAAATATATTAAGATTATTGTCTTTAAACTTTTATAGAGCATGCTATAAACATGGTTTTGGATTAAGATTTTTCTTAAAAGGCCCTAAAAACAACAATATTCTACCTCCTACAAACTACAATTCCTCGACACGCTTAACCTATTTGAATATGAAACCTTAGTATTGAGATTGCGCTTTATTATTAAACACAAGATCAAAGAACTGAAGGTTTCTCGATACTTGAAGTTGTAGTTAATCAAGTAAGAATCAAATATCAATGCAAGTAGTCTTATCTCAAGAGGTATATGCATATATTCTTGGACATTATTGAATATTTTGATGAACTTAACATTCTATTTGTGCTTAGGATGCAAACCAAGAGGTCGATGCATTATATACTTCTAGTTATTCTCTCACATGTGCCCAAGAGATGAAAGAGGAAAGAATACTCGGTGGAAATGGTTCCCACTCCCTCTATTCTTGACAACATAGATCATTTTTAGGCATTGAATTATGACCATAAAATCATTTAGTTTATGAATATTTTAAACATCTTTGAGTCCTATATCGTTAATGAGAAAGATATGAATGACTAAATATGGTGTCATACATCTTAAATAAAATAAGATTCCTAAGGGAATGGTATCCTTAGAAGGAATTGCAAAGCCCAAGGCCTATGATAAGGACTATACTTAGATAAAACTTGGCACTAAAGAATAACTTAAGTTCATCAAAATAGGTCCGCCTATTCAAATGATGAAAGAAACAAGATAACAACTCTCTTAAAGAGCTATAAAGACTTCATAGCCTCGTATTATGATGAATTGAAGATCTTTGATCCTAGAGTTATCACTCATACCATACCACTAATAGAAGGCCAAAAATTTTAGAAAGAGACAAGAACCAGTGAAACTAGTTATAGAGCCTCCGATTCATAGAGAAGTGAATAAGTGAATGTATTCTAGGATAATATTTCTGATTAGAAACTCAAGTTGGGTGGCTAACTTAGTTCCTATTAGGAAAAAACGAGATATTAGATTGTGTGTAGACTTTAGGAAGTTGAACATGGCCTCCAAAAAGGATAATTATCCTCTCCCTTCTCTAGCTGAGGTCATATAAATAGTAAGTAGTTATGAGATGATGTATTTTCTTGATGGATTTTTAGGATATAATAAAGTATTGGTAGAAAAAGAGGACATGATGAAGTCTTCCTTTACAAAAAATGGGGATCATTTTCTTACAATATAATTCTATTTAGCTTTATCAATGTTGGGGAAAATTTCCAAAGGGCTATGGACCATGCTTTATAGGTTTAAATGGTAAATGAATTATCTTTTATATGGATTATCTAAATGTATTTTCCAAAGACATGAAAAATCACATCAAAATCTACATAAGGTATTTGAAATATGTAGAAGGTATGACATCTCTCTAAATTTATATATATATATATATATATATATATATATATAATATAACATAAGGTAATTTTGTGATAGGTAAAGTAGGGTTGAAGGGGCCCTTTCCTTTACAAACCAAGAAGAATGATGAAGCAAACAAAAATGTGCTATATGAACCACTAGGAATTTAACTCATTACATCATAAGACTAATTACATCTATTTAAAGAGACATCACAAAAAAACACAACTCGAAATCAAAATTAGATGAGACAGAAATGACTTCGAGCACCTTAGCCTCCGAAAACCCATTAGTAGAAAAATTAGGGGACTCTGTTGAGAAAATGACTCAACCATGGAAGTGAGCCTAGAATAAAAATCAAAGGAAAAACTATCAAGCTCTTCCCACTAGTAGGGATATAAATAAATCGAGCCGAGACACCGGTTCTAGATAGAGAATCTAAAAGATGCCACTTTCCTTTTTCTTGCAGAAATTTATAAGCTCGACTCAATGATTTTTTGAGTATTTCCAATATCTTTCCTAATTATGAAAAGGAATCCCTATCCATATAGTCAGCTTGGTAAGATAATGTTGTCAAAAATAGGGGCCAAAAAGTTAGACACACATTATCTAAAACCATATCCAACCTAACTCTATGTTTTGGATGAATCCATTTCGACAAATCTCCATTGCCTTTGATTTATCTCGGGTTAATAATCGAAGATGCTCCATGAATTTTGCAACTAATTTTGAATTTACATGGGAGTAAATGGAAAAATGCATGTATTTTTCCCTAAGAATCCCTTCCACGTCGGTGAGGATTGATCACGATTAATGAAAAATATTACGTTCAACCTTTTCTTAGAGATACCAGAGATAAAATCCATCTCATGATCCAAACCAATAAATCAAGGAGAGTATGTATATGATACTTAGTAACCAGATAAAGAATAAGAAATAAGACATAAATAATGAAAGCCCTATCGGCCAAATAGAAAACCCCAGACTCCATCCACACGTGATATTAGCCCCTTATCATATTATGAAAATAATATGTGTCATAAATGAGGCAATATTATAAGCCAAACCAATATTTTGCATTTGGGTTGATGATTTCACCAAAGCCCAATTATTACCCTTTATTGGCCAATAAGTCCATACATCTATTTCCTTCATGATAGATATGATTGATTGATCACTCTTTAAACTTCCTCAACTAGTAAAGAACCTTCCTTAGAATCAGATTTATCTTCCAAGATGATGCTTTTCGGTTAATAATAGAAATAACAATTACCTAGGAATCATCTTATATAATAATCTTTCCAATTTCAAGAGCATTCACCATTTTTATACATTTATCAAGAGCTTTAATTTTGGCTAGATTATCGCTCCCGACCGTTAAACGAAAAGAACCAGAAAAAATAAAATCCCCCATTTCATTGCGGATGAGGAAACCAACCCCATAAATTCTAGGATTACCTTTAGAGGCACCATCAAAATTGAGTTCAAAGAACCCAAGGGAGGAGGAGACCAACTCACTAAATATATTCTTAACTAAGCAAAGTGACATGACATAGGGTGAGAACCAAAGAGAAGAAAACAAAATTTTAGGTAAATTTCTCAAATATATCTTTATCTCTCAAACAAAAGGGGAGTTAATTTTCTAATTAATGGATATTGCTTCTGAAAAGGATACTTCCAACTGATTTAACACTTATTCGATTGAGATAAATACCTTCATAAAGATCCTTTTATCCCTTTCCCACAAAATATACAAAATTAACAATAAGGTTCTCGAGCCATAGATGGAGGAAAGATCCTCCTTCTAACTTGGTCTAGGCCAAACTAGGAGAACAACAAGTAATGAATCAATTTGAACCCAAGGAAGACTCAACTTGGCGCAAATCCAATTCCAACATTTCACCGCAAAGGGACAATGAAACATTAAAAGATTTAAATCTTCCTCCTCTTGATAAAACAACACACACTTTGTAGGATCGATGGTGACTTTAGATTGTATTATTTTTGAGTTAAGATCATATCTTTAAAGACCAACCAAGCAAAGGTGCCAAATTTAGGGTGAAAATATTATACTAGTAAGCTACCCAGTTATTCTCTTCAAAACCAACATCTAAAACTAGATTCCTATATCCGTAATGAACGGAGTAGGAACCAAAATTTTCAGCTGTCTAGATAATTTCATCACCAATAGGATTAAACGTGAATTCCTTAAATAAAAATCTTATTTGAAATGATATTTGATCTCCTCAAAAATAGGAAAGTCTTCAAAAAACTTCTAGAAGTAGAAGGGAGAATCAACATAGAGCTTGACACAATAATATTTAACTTTATCTCCCCAAAGGGGATCACCATCTCTTTCATCTCTTGAAATTTAGGAAAACTATCTAAGGAGGGAAGGCTACTCCAAGAGTCTTTCAGAAAATTAAGAAACTTTCCTTTTCCAAAGAAATAGGGGATGGAATGGGTAAAAATTGTTTACAAGAAAGGATGAAATTCTAGATATGGGAACCCCAGGGGTGATTATAAATAGCTAAAAGAACATCTAGAAGCCCCCACAAATATTTCTTTTCTAGGATGGATCTCAAGGTACTTTTGGGGTTGGAAATAAAGTGCCAAACTAATTTCTCCCCCAAAGTCAAATTCCGTCTTTCAAGATTGATGACACTATCCCCACCACATATTTTTGGTAAAGATACAATATCCCAGCTAACCAAAGGAATTTTCTTGGAATCCTCAGGCTATGTTCCATAATAATGTCTCATAATATTTTTAACTTTGGGAGGACCAATTTTGGAATTTCAAGAACAAAAACATGTAGGTGGGAAGGGACGAGAGAATGGATTTGATTAGGAGTAGTCTACCGGTGAATGATAACTATTTTTCTTTCCAAGACAATAAATGCACCGCAAAGGCTTTCATCAAATTATCCCACATGTTATACTTTACTACCCCTATAAAGAGATGAATTCCTAGGTAATTTTGAGGAAGCTTGCCCAAGTTAAAACCCATAATCCTCTAAATCCTCTAAAAAAATTTCCGGTGGAATTGAAGAAGAAAATTACTAATTTAGGTTTACTTATCAGCTAAAAACAACTTTTGAATAAGAATCCAAGACATATCTAAAGACATTAGCTTCATGAACCAAAGCTTCCCAAAATAAAAAGGTATCATCCATAAATTACTAATGAGAAAGAGGAGTAAGCCATTAGTTACTTTCAAGCCAAGATTATTTCCTTCACAAAATAAGGTATATCTATCGATCCTAAAAATTAGATATTATTTCAAAGACTAAATCCCTTAATAGTAAAAGAATTGGAATATTTCTTTGAAAATATTAATTTTGTGAGAAAATATATTTCTGTTTTGTAAAATTTCGACCATTAAATGCCATGCTGAAAAAGGATGCAACAATTGAATGGATTATTGATGCTAAAAATACTTTCAAGATATCAAAGAAGTAATATCCCAGGCACAAGTACTAGTAATCCCATATTTCACAAGGGAATTTTACATATACTCATATGCTTCGTAGTACACCATCGCATCTCGTGCTCACTTAGAAAATAGAGGAAAATGAAAATCCAATTTCCTTCATGAGTACTAACTCGAAAGATGCAAAAATCAATTATTCTATAATGGATAAACAAGATTTTACACCAATTAAGGTGGTAAATAAGTTAAAAAATTACATCCTCTGGGAACAAAGTTCATACAATTTTCACATATCCAACCATAAAACTAATGTTGGGATAGAATGAACTAGGGGAAAGAAGTGGAAAATGGATGACAAAGATGCGAAAATTTTATTTGTAAATCAAACCTCGCTAAGATGGTAAGAGGACAAGGATTATTGAAATTAATAGCAGATGTAGTCCCAAATATTGTAATATTGTAAGTTGATGAAAAGAAAATTTAGAAAAATGAATGGTATGATCATATTATTCATTATCTATTATATGGAACATGTCCATCTAAGTTAAACATGGACAAAGGAGAGTAATAAGATTGAAGGCCTCCCACTTTATGATCAAGAAATGAATACTATACAAAAAGAACTATGAAGGCATTTATTTAAGATGTGTCTATAAAGAAGTTATAGACATTATGCAAAAATTTATGAAATGTAATTCCTATAACATGGTTGATATCTATGATGAATTCTGTACTCAAAGTTGCAAACCATTGATATGTGGTTCTTGTTTTAAGATGGTGCACTCTTGTGAACTAAGTAATCTTATTTGTTGTAGATAATATGTTATCTTATGATAATAGATAAAATCTGGTCATGTCAATTCTAAATTTAAAATGAAGTATTTCATTCCTTCTTATGTTGAATGTTCACTACATGTGGATAGAGGAAATTAATTCAGCCTAACTCGTTCATATCCAATATTTCATTTGAACTTGTGCTTCAATCTATATGATTTCTGTTATAGGATAGCTATACCTTGGATCAATTTCAGTGATCCAAGGCATGCTTTCAATTTTATGACATCAAGGTCATCTTGACTGAGCTAGGTATAATGTTGGATTTTTGAACCCAGGCTGCCATGAGATCTCAGGTGACTTTTTCTGCTCACATCCTCCATAAGTGATCCAAGAACGTCAATTTTGGTTCTTCATTCGGTAATGTTGAATTGGTAAATTGAATGATTATTTGGGGGACCTAATTTAAATCTAAGTTCCTAAGTTTTTTATCCTATCCTAAGTCTAAGCTAGATAATTTTATTAATATGGTTGTTTATTAGATGAAGGGAATCCTAAGTCATGTAACTAGGATATTCTAAGACTAAACTAATAAACTAACCTAAGGACCTAAGTTGGTTTCTAATCTAATGTTTATGAACCTAACCTAAGGGCATGGACTAGCCTAAAGGGGATGGTGTGGATGACATAAGGAGGGGTGTCGGTGGCACCAATTTCTAAGGTATTTAAGAGGTTTGAATGTGGAATTAAACACTTTGTTACCACCAATTTTGGCAAATGCATGAAAATTTGGAGGAGGACTGAGTTGTCAACTCTGCTAAAATTTAGTTTCATGGAGTTTTAAACTTTGATTATAGCCAACAAGAAGATGGTGAAGGAGGGAAAGAACTAAGGACTTTGTCGATTATGTTGGCATTTATTGATCTCAGTAAATGTAAAAACTACCTAGGAAATAGGAGAAGTTGGTGGGATAGATGGTTTTCAATTTTCATTGTTTCATTTGGTTTTGGGAGATTTGTAGCTCTACATGTGGTTTTCATCTTTCAAACCTATAGTTTGAATCCGTGCATGCTTATTTTTTCATTGCATGGTGGTGATGGTAACGAAAAATAAGCCAGGAAGCCATAAGAGGAAGAAAACGAAAGTTTCAAAGCCTGGTTTTTGGAATTTTCATGGAAATATTGTTATGAAAGTTCTTCTTGAAGATTTAAAATGAGGGAAAGAATACAGGAGCATTATTAGGTATGATAGACCATATCTCTTTAAATCCTCTTCTTTTTCTTAAGTGTTTCATTAAAATATCTTGAGTTTTATATGAAATCTTTCTAGTTACGTGTTTGTGTTTCTCTTTCTTGCTTTAATGGCATTTTCAACTTGGTTTCTTATGGATGCCTTATGATGCTTTGTGTATGTTGTGTTGACTATGAAATATGGGTTGTATTGATTGAATGATAGATGTGTTTAGCTTATTTGTATAAGAAATTCCTTTGATATTGATACAAGTCTGTGTTTGTATCTCTGTTGGATGGTTTACCTTGTCTTGGTAACTCGTAAGCTTGAATAGTTGTTAGGTTTTTGATGAAATATTAAGGATGTAGCTTAAAATATTCTCCTTTTTGTTAATGTTGGAGACCAATTTTATTGGTGGGATTCATTTTGACTATTTTTGATTCCGACTTCACTTGTGGTTACACAAGGGGCTTATATCATGACTTTACTCTTTTTGTTCATAAGGCTCTCTACTAATATTGTTTGGGACATACATATGTGATAGGGTGAAAATCCTTATGTTATTTTTTATTAGCCTTTACTACACATTAGTAATCTGGTGGAGGAACCTAAAGATGTGGACTTGTTGGTCAGGGTTGAAAAGATGGAAAAGGAGATTCAGGACCTAAAGAGTGCTATTAGGGATATGGATAAAACTAAGGGAAAATGGAAGCTAAAAAATGATGAAGAAGATGATATCACTGCTGAAGTTTTCAAGAAGCTTCTCTCTCTGGATGCCAGGCTTGGCAATGCAAAAGGGCATAATGACTGTATCCTCTCAGCTCTTAAAAGCATCTATAATTTTATCAAGCAACATGTGCGTAGTATTTGTAGTCTTAGTGGTATTACCGAGGATATTTGGGGTTCCAAGGAGAATAGAGATCTTACAATTACTCAGGAATATTTGAAAGATCCATCCCAGGCCATAGCCATTGCGTTCTTCATCTCGCTCCAAACGATTAAGGCCAAGATTGACCGGGCTGTCAAGTGATGTGGAGCTCATTGTTGTTTACTAGCGGTGAAGTTGCTGTTGTCTGGAATTTTTGGTGTTGTTTTTTGGCTGGGAAGACCAGTGGTGGTTCCCTCTAGTTCGTGTTTTGTCTCTTTTACTTTTATTTAGATCATTGTTTGTCTTGATCCTGTTTTGTCTCCTATATTGTATTATTTGGCTGTTGAGCCTCCTAGTTTATGATGTTTGGCATATCTAGGATCGGTTTTCCTCTTTTGATATCTAGCTTTTGAGCCTTTTTGTACACAGGGTATAGTCCCTTTAAAACTATTTACCCATAGTTAAAAAAATAGTGGAGACCACCCTTATTTGGTTAAATTTATTGTGACTATACTCATAATTGATTTTTAGATACTCAACTGTTATTTTTCGGGGTTACTTATATTTTTTTATCCTAACCATGTGAAAAGGGAAATGTCTTTAATCTTGTGTTTCTTTTGATAACCATTTTTGGGAGGCAATATCTTTCATCAAAAGGGATATTCAGAAGGTATGTCTATAGAGAGTTCTGTTTTAGTTATATTCACTATTGAAATAAGGGATTAGCCATTATCGTCTTTGTAGTTATTTTTAGATATATCTTGTTGATCTTTATCAGGCATACAAAGTTTGTTTTATCTTGGGAAGAACATTTTCATTGGAGGGAGACTGTTCTTATTTCCTCTCTTTTCATTCTTGTTTAATGATAGTTATAATCCTTAATGGGTGAAATAGTTGCATTGGGGAGACTTGCATCTTCTCTCCTTTTTGTTTATTAAGATAGTTTGGAATGAAAACCCTTTTGGGTTAGCCTGTGAAAATGAGTAACGTTTAGTTGGCTTAATCTAAGTTATGGTATGATGTCTAAATGGTTTTGTATATGATTGAAGTCTGGTTAAACCCTATTTTCCTCTTTATCTGTATACTCCCTTTGAGTAGATTCTAATTCTTGAGTTTTTGGAACTTGGGATTATGTGGATGTAGAATGAAATTATTTTCTTGTTTGTAGATCTTACTGTCTTGGAATTTAGTGTTTGATCTTGGCATTTCCTTGACCTCAATGCAGATTGGTTTGAGGGTAATATTGTTCCTTGGGATTGATTTGGGTCTTGTGCTATTCTGAACTTGTAGTTCTTAAATTCCCTTCCTTATATGGATTTGGTTAGTTTGAACTTGTGTGTTTCTTAAACAACCTACAGTTTATCCAATTGTAGCTTATGGAAACCACTAGCATGCATATGTGGTTGTTTTTGGAAACTTGGAATGTTAGTTATGTCTTGTTATTTTATGATCATAACTTTGAAATGAATGCAGACCCATATGGATCCCTTACTGTGAGCTATGTTGTTTTGTGTGGCTTGCACCAAATCTATTGTGTGGTTAAACTTTTCTTACCTGTAATGTCTGGAATAGTTCTTGATCAACATAATTCTTAGATTCTGAGATGAGCCTGAGTTGGGTAAGATTGTTGGATGGAATGATATTCAGGTTGTACCTTCATGTTTGATCATGCAGTCGTAATGCAGGTTGTTATCACTTTGTGAATATTTAAACAATATACTTATTTTAGAAAGGTAGTTTGATTATTTCAATTACTTCTTCTTGAATAAACAAACAAGTTGAGTTTGTGGAATTTAGATTGGAAACTAGTTTGAGGAGCTGAAGATTAGGATAAGAATGTTAAATACTTCTTCTTAATTAGTTGTTTTTGATGAATAACATGTTGTAATGAGTTTCATATTTGCATTTGAGATAGAATTAATTATAATGATTTAATTAGTTCTTACTTGAAATTTGATTCTTGTAGATTTTATGATCTCTTTCAATCTTTCTTAGATTTGTATTCTTTTGGGAAAGTCTTTCTGTTAATCTTAATTTTTGATTTCGGAACCTTTCCTTAGCAGCAAGGTTGCTTTTTATGAAATAGTTAGATAAAAGCACATTGTTTTAACATTATAGCATTTATCATGTGTTGTCTCCCTCAAAATTCCCCCTCATTTTTAAAGTCAAATTCAATTTTTTTGAGCTCACGCCATCCAAAAGTGTTCAAGTAAAGTTGAAGTCTAAAAATATAGAGAAATTCATGCTTTGAAGTTGTTTAAACTCCTCCATCACACGTTTTGATAAATTTTCCATTTTCCGCCTAGACACGTGAAAATTTTATTGTTGTACTCATTTAAATGAAATTATCAATCTTTCTATGTCGAACCTTGTATTGTTTTCAATTCCTTGGCTCATGAAAGAAATTTGATAATCGAGCACAAAATGGTGGAGTTTTCTTCTTCTCTGCATTTTTCCACAGTCGTGAATGATGGGCATTTTCTTCCTGTAAAATTTTGGCCCCATTATCCATGGGTACATGGATATATCTAATTAGATGCGGCATGACAGGTCCTTTTTGCGTTTTGAGGTATTGTGGTGAAAAGGAAAAAGTCAAATGTTGAGCCCGTATTGAAAGTCAAAGCGGGGAAGCGGGTCATTAAAGAGATTTGAGGTTTTGAGCCTTTTTTTAAAAAGGGCTAAAAGTCATAAAGTGACCTGTAGCTTCGATCATGCTATGAGGAAATAGTCAAATGTTGAGCTCACATTGAAAGTTAAAGTGGGGAAGTGGGCCATTGGGGAGTTTTGAGAATTTGAGCCTTGTTCTCATTAAAGGGGCTAAAAAGTGACCCACAACCCCACCCACACCAAGGAAAAAGTCAAATATTAAGCCCACGTCAAAAGGTAAAAGCGGGGAGGTGGGCCGATGGAGCAATTTGTGTTTTTGAGCCCACATAAAAAAAAGGTAAAATTATAAAAGTGACCCATAATTCTGTCTCCACTCAAGTAAGGCCATATGTCAAAACTATATCAAAAGTAGGAGAGTGGGCCAAAATGTTCCAAAATGTGATTTCTCCAAAAGGCATAAAATGTAAAAGGCATAAAATGTAAAAGGCATCCACATGCCCGCTCCAAAAATTTTTCCCATGTGGATGACTGCGTCTAACATTTCACAGAAATATGAACAGTTCAAATTCAAAGTTACAAAACGAGTGTAACGATTGTATTATGAAAAGTCTCGTTTTTCTTGCCATTGTCGTTTCTTTGTGAATCAAGAATATGAATAGACACGAGTGATTGAAAAGATTTTAAACTATTTGTTGCTAACAAAGAAGAAGTTATAACTGTTTCTTGCAAGATATTTAATGGCTTCTTCATGCCATTGTAAAGGGTTGGCAATTGATCTTGTAACTCATGAGTGCATTGTACTTACAGAGAGCAAAGGAGATAGCCATTTTCTTCCATTCCCCCCCTTTTCAAATTTATTCCATTCCCACACTATGTACAACTTCTATTTAAGCATCAATACAAGAAGAAGGATTTTGTAGCCTCTTTGATGATGAGATTTTAGAAACTTTGAATTCACAATCTTATCTCATCTTGTTTACATTTATAGGGTTGTTTCTTCTCATAAATGCATGTGTTGAAGTTTCTAACTAGTGCGTACAGAATTTGATTTTCTACTTACAACATTAGTTCTACTACCTCTTTTCTCACTCCCTTTCTCACCTTGATAGAAAATTCCCCCTTGCAGATAACTACAAGCATTTGCCATAGGGTCAGTGGAAGGCCCCTATTGGATCCCAGGCTGAAATGCTACCACAGAATCCATTCTTTCTCACGCATGCATACATGATGCAGATTGCATCGGTTAATTAGAGGGACTTAGATTCCTAGAGCGTTGGCAAGAAATCCAAAAGTTTTTCCACTTGACAAATTTATTTGCCAACATTTTTAGCACCCACCGTGGGGAAAATTTAGCAAAATCTGCACTTGAATGTGACCGCAAGGCTAGAAAGTTCAAAACTCAAAAAAGAGATTTTAAAAAAATTTGAATGGCTATATGAGCCACATGGATTCAAATCATGGCTATTTCAGGAAACCCTCCTTTTGAAATACAAAAATTTCTCTTCCACATCCAAGAAGATGTTGCTTTAAATTTGAGGGAAGCTATCTGGCATAATAGACAAAGTTCCAATCACTACTTCATTGCCACGAGAATTCTAGACCTTGAAGAAGAACACATTGTTGAATTGGAGAGGCAAAGACAAATTCCAACACCGCAAAGAAGAGCATATATTTTCAAGCTAGCGAGATAGAAGATACACTTGGAAATAGAGACAAGGAGGAAAAATTGATCCCATTTTGAGGAACTTCAAAGGAGACAAGAGCTACTCGGAATCTAGAGGCTTCCTTTTCAAGCAATTGGTCACGTTGGGAACTTGAGTGTTTCCAATCCTTTGGATGGTGAATTTCCATACATCAACGAGAACCTTGTAGAATTCACTGATGTGGAGACCGAAGAAGAAGCTAGAGAAAGAGAGGTGAGAGCCGAAGAAGAAATAAGAGCTCAACTCGAAGAAATTGAGAGACTTCAAGCCGAGGCAGACAAAAGAGCAGCAGTAGAAGTTGTAACCTTAGTAAGGTTAGAAGCTAGAAATATAAATAGAATGGGGGATCTTGATCATGTGTGTTAATGTAATGGTGAGGCCCGTAGGCCTAACATACCATGGGGAGGAAACACCGGTCCACTGGCTCTTGCTCAACCACTTCATGAGCTACCAAGAGGCTCAAGAAAAACTTCCCAAAATTCAGAGGGGATGGTTCTCAACTCCCCGAAGAGCATGTAACAACATTTATCACTGCTTGTGGTGTGTTGGGTGTTGAGGATGAAGATGTGTCAGTTCTACTCTTTGTGGAGTCACTTTAAGAGAAAGTTTCCGAATAGTTCTACATACTACCCCGAGGTCTGTCACCGTTGGGAGGATATAATAAGTACATTTCAATACAGTGAAGAGCACAAAAGATTGTTAGGATATTTTATTCCAATTGGTACAAATGAAAAAGAAACCTCTGAGTCAATGAGAGACTTCGTAGAAAGATATAACAAAGTGATAAGAAGAATCCTTGAAGATGTGGTGCCTCCTAAAAATAATTTGAAGAGATTCTTCATCAGTGCCTTGCCATTAGAAGTAGGTTTCTTCCTTAGAAGAACCCAACCAAGAACATTAAGGGAAGCTCAAGACCATGCAATAGAAATCAATGATGATCTAATCTTGTCTAGTAAAGTGAAAGGCCCAAATGGGAAACAAAAGGGTCAAAATTCAAACTCAGTCACCATGGATCCAATGTTCCAAAAAATGGCAAACGACTTGGTTTCCTTGAAGAAACAACTGTCCCAGATCACAATGCAGAATGCTCCAAGGAAACCAAACTCCCCAAATAGGCCAAGGATTGCTCCACCTCCTTGGCTTGCTCTCGAAGCACCACCAGTCAATGCCATCTGTGACACCAAAGAGTCAGAAGAGGAAGTAGAAATTGATGAAACTCGAAGAAGAAAATATGGAATACTTCAAAAATAACTTGAGGTCAAGAAATTTGATATGAAAAATGGCCTAATTGAGTATGTTGATGAAGATGAGGATGATGAATAAGCTCTAAGTTTCTCATGTGCTATTTTCACTCATGCACAATCCAGAAAGGTGCTTCATCCTCAATGGTTGCGGTAAAGGACAAGAAGAATAAAGAAGATTCTCATATAGAGGTCACATAAAATAAAATCATCAGCAGAGGATTACCATTACCACCTTCTATGGAGTTGGCCAAAGAAAAACCAGACTTAATGGTTGTCAGGGATCATGCTATTATGCCAAGTAATTCATCTAATTCTTCTCCCATCTCAAAATTTTCTAAGAACAATTCTCCTTTAAATGTTGTTCTTGCAAAAACATCTAAGGTTCAATCAAAAGCTACACCCTCACCCCCTTCCAAGCCAATTTTTACACTCGAAAAGGAGAATTCAACACCCAAAGTAGCAAATCCTCTACCATGTAAATATTCCTCCATTTCTGGAACCTCTTCCTCACTCACCATAACCCCATTTGACTTTGTGGAACATGCAAGCAAAACCAAAGTCTAGCTCTCAGAAATAGAATACCTACAAACACACCCTGCCCAGTTTGATAGGTTCATTAATGTAGTTCATGGTGGTAACCCTATATCCTCGAGTCCTAATTCTAAAGGCTTACTTCCCACACCATCCACACCACCTTCCTAAAACATGCTAGCCCTCAGTGCCTCCAAAACTAACAGGGTTGAACCTTTCTACATGTCACTCCTCATTAAAGGCTTCTAGCTAAATAATTGTATCATAGATTCCAGAGCCTCAGACAATGTGATGCTAGCCAAAGTTGTAAATTCTCTAGGCCTCACCTTGACCCAAGTAAATGGCACCTGCTACTCAATGGAATCCAAACAAGTGCCATTGGTAGGAAGAATCAAATACGCACATGTAGCACTAACTGATTTTCCATACAAGAAGGTGCTCCTAACTATACGATAGCGAGACATCCTAGCATCCTTTGGTATGCTATTGAGTAGGAGTTTTTGTAGAGACTGGGTGGAGAGATAAAAATGGATTGGTCATCTGCCACTATCCCAAAAGGTGAGATGAATAAGTTGCTATTAGTAAGAAAGATGAAGTCACAATACGAAATTATGATGATCTAAATGAAAACATTCTCTTTCAAGATTATGGGCTAGAAACTACTTCCTTACATCAAGAAAAGAGGAGAACTTACCACTTCTCATGGAGGAAGAAGAAGATCAAATTTGGACAATTGAATTTTATGGTAGTCATTCCAGTGTGGGCTTGAGAGATCGTGTAGTATTGTACTCTCCTTCTAATGAGTTGTACCCATTTGCCTACAAGTTGTAATTTGATAATACAAATAACACTGCAAAGTATGAAGCACTACTCTTAGGCATGAGTGCAGTAGAGGACATGGGAATCAAGAAACTGAGATGTTGAGGTGATGTAGAGGTTGTAGTAAAGCAGGTCTACCAATAATATTAGGTGAAGAATCCAAGACTTCGGCATTACAGAAACAGAGTGTGGGACTACATTGAATCTTTTGATGCATTTTCCATTGAAGCTATTCCAAGGGAACAAAATGAAAAGGATGATTCTCTTGTAGTGTCAGCTTCCCTAGTGACACCTCATCCTTCTTTTGGTAAAGACAAAGTGACCATTGAAATGGTATTCAAGCCTAGTGTACTAGACAATGCAAATCATTGGCAAGTCTTCAATGATGATAACCAAATTCTAGCATTTTTAGAGCAAAGGGATAATTTCAATAATCTCTTCTTCGAAGGAGGTGAAAATCCACACCAAGAAGTAGTCCCCAAAGAAGAGAAATAAGGAATTGAAGGGATTGATGATGAGGGAGTAATCAAATTGAAAGGGAACAAAATTCCCAAAGGCCTAGTCTCTTTAGAAGACCTCTTTGACAAACATGATAGATTCATTCAAGAGAAAGAAAATCAATATTCTTGGTGCCCAACTGATTTTGATAAAGAAAACATTGGTACCTTAATGGAGCCAAGGATGGCCAATATTAGAAAATGTTGCTCTCCTGAAGAAAAAAAGAAGGTTTGTTGCATTACTCAAGAAATACTCAGATGTCTTGGCCTACTCTTATGATGAACTCAAATCCTTCCAACCAAAGGAAATGCATCACTCAATTCCTTTGAAGCAGGGTGTTAAGTCCTTCAGAAGAAACAAAGGTTGTACAACCCAAAGATTGTTGATACCATCAAGGAGGAGGTAACAAATATGCTTAATGCAAGGATCATCTTTCCCATCCACCATTCAACATGGGTGGATAACATTGTGCTAGTGCAGAAGAAAAATGGTGAAATAAGGATATGTGTAGATTTTCACAATCTGAACTAGGCATCACTAAAGGAAAATTATCCTCTTCCTATCATGGACCATATCCTACAAGCAGCCACTAGATCTGAAATGCTTTCATTACTGGATGGATTCTTAGGATATAATCAAATCAAAGTGGCAGAGGAAGACCACACCAAGACAACCTTTACAACACCTTGGGGAAATTTCTCCTACAACAAAATTCATTTTGTTCTAATCAATGCAGGAGCTACATTCCAATGGGTGATGGATTTTTCCTTCAAAGATCTGAAGCATTACATCATCATATATCTAGATGATCTCATAGTATTTTCAAAGAAGAGGTGAGATCGTATCTATCACTTGGAACATGTACTTGCAAGGTGTGTAGAAACTTGGCATATCACTAAATCCAAAAAAGTGCATTTTTGGAGTCACAGAAGGCAAGTTATTGGGGAAAATTGTGAACAAACATGGAGCACACATTGATCCTAATAGGATTAGATCCATTCAAGCATTAGCCCTACCCACAAGAAAGAAATGATTTCATTCATTCTTTAGAAAGGTGAAATTTCTTCTTCATTTTGTGCCTGAGTTTGCTGAGTTGACAAAGAAAATCACTTCCATGATGAAACCACAAGAAAAATTCAAATGGAACAGTGAAGGGAAGGAAACATTCGAAGAGATCAAGAAATCCATTGCCAAGGCTCTAAATCCTGCATCTCCAAATTTTAACAAAGAATTCATTATGTATTGTTATGCATGCAGAACATACACTCTCCGTCGTTCTTGTTCAGAAAAATGATGAAGGCATGGAAACACATATTACTATCATGAGTTGTCCTTTGAAAAAGCATGAGATAAAATATGGTCAATTGGAGAAGCATACCTATGGAGTGGTCAAGGTGTAAAAAACTTCAGGTTTTACATCCTCAATTCCCATACGGTGGTGATGGTCCCTGGAAGTGTAATCAAGTCCATCTTGACATTGCAGGATCCCGAAGCTAAAAGAGGAAATTGGATTACAAATACTCAAGAATATGATGACCCTCCAATTTGGTAAGGGGAAATGGCTTGTACAAGCTGATTGCTAAAGATGAAACACTCAAAGTTCAACATGACGAAGAAAACTGTGCTTGCTCAACTTGTTCAGAAGACAACCCACAGGTTCTCTTTATCACCACTACTGATGAGTGGTATGCTGATATTTCCTATTACCTGACTCATAGAGAATTCCCTCCCCATCTTGATTACAAGAAAAAGGAGAATAATCAAGATGAAGGCATCTAAATTTGTAATCTGGAATCATTCGCTTTACAAAAGAGGCCTAGATGGTTGTTTCCTCATCTTGTTTGCTTAAAGCATACCGTGACCAAGCATGTCGTGGAAATTTTTCAGCAATGGTCATTGCACACAAGATCCTCTCGAGGAAGGTATTATTGGCCCACCATCTTTGCAGACACTTAATATTGGGTTTCTAAATGCAAAGCATGCCAATAGTTTATTGGAAGACCACAACTCACTGCATTACCACTCAAGCTTGTGGTTATTGAAGAACCATTTCAATAGTGGGGGATGGACTTCATTGGTGTTCTGAACCCTCACTCAAGCACAGGGCACACCTATGTACTCACAGCAATAGACTACTTCACCAAATGGGTGGAAGCCATTCTGGCCAAACAAGCCAACATTGAAACAATATGTAACTTCATCAAGGAGAATATCATAGTCCATTTCGGAGTGCCATAGAAGATTGTGGTAGATAATGCTCCTATTTCTCTTTAAGAGAGCTGACTGAGTTTTTCTATAGCTATGGAATCTCCCTATCTCATTCTTTTGACTACTATCCACAAGGAAACAGACATGATCGAATCAAGTAACAAGAACATTGTGACCATTGTCCACAAGCTTGTAAATGAGAATCAAAGGAATTGGCACAAAAGGTTATATGACACATTATGGGTGGATAGGATCACTCCCAAGAAGGAAATAGGTATGTCACCATTCCAACTTCGTATGGAGTCGAAGTAGAAATTCCTCTCATGATCAAGATGCCAACTTTCAAGTTGTTACAAGAAATAGAAGATGGCGGTCTGAGGATTCCATTGACAAGAGGATCCTCTTTCTTGAGAAGCAGGAAGAAAATAGACTCCAAGTGGTGGATCAAATTAAGGAGTACCAATTGAAATTAAAGAATATTTTTTTATAAGAAGGCCAAGGTAAGAGAATTCAAAGTTGGAGACTTCATCTTGCTATGGGATAAGAGAAGAGAACCAAAAGGTAGCCATGGAAAGTTTGATTCATTATGGCTCGGCCCATTCCAGATTCATGAAGCTTGTGGTGAGAACACTTTTCTTCTCTCATATTTGGATGGAACGCTACTAGAATTTCCTCAGAGTGGGAAATACTTGAAATTGTATCATCAGTGAAAGTGGGTTGTTCCCCCGCCTTGTACCATAGGTGTGTTTCCCTTTCCGTTGTGTGGTTTTGTTTCCCCTTCTATTGTGTGTCGTGTGTTTCCTTCCCATTATGTGCTTGTGTGTTTCCTTCTTCGATCTTTCTTTCTCAAAGTTGTACATGAATCTGCAAGGCCCAATGGATAAGGCATTGGTCAAAAATTACAGGGTCTAGAGATTGAGATTCTAGATTCCCATGTCATGTCTTCACTATGCTCAGTCCATGTCATGTCCCCAAGCTACGGCCGCTTTTTTCACCCTCAAAATCCCCCTCATTTTAAAGTCAAATTCAAAATTTTGAGCTCATGCCCTCCAAAAGTGTTCAAGTAAAGTTAGAAGTCTCGAAAAGATAGAGAAATTCATGCTTTGAAATTGTTTAAACTCTCCAATCTGCATGTTTTGATAAATTTTTCATTTTCCTGTCTAGATGCATGAAAATTTTATTGTTGTCCTCATTTGAATGAAATTTTCAATCTTTCTATGGCCATGGATCATCGAACCTTGTATTTTTTTCAATTCCTTGGTTCACGAAAGAAATTTGAAAATCGGGCATGAAATGGTGGAGTTTTCTTCTTCTCTGCATTTTTCCATAGTCGTGAATGACGGGCGTTTTCTTCCCATCAAATTTTGGCCCCATTATCCATGGGTACATGGACATATCTAATTGGATGTGGTAGGATGGGTCCTTTTTACATTTTGAGGCATTGTGGTGAAAAGGAAAAATTTAAATGTTGAGCCCACATTGAAATTCAAAGTGGGGAAGCGGGTCAGCGAAAGAGATTTGAGGTTTTGAGCCTTTTTGTAAAAAGGGCTAAAATTCATAAAGTGACCCACAACCCCAATCATGCTATGAGGAAAAAGAAAAATGTTGAGACCACATTTAAAGTCAAGGCGAGGAAGCGGGCCATCGAGGAGATTTGATAATTTGAGCCTTGTTTTCATTAAAGGGGCTTAAAGTTAAAAAGTGACCCGTAACCCCTACACCAAGGAAAAATTCAAATATTAATCCTGTGTCAAAAGGTCAAAGAGGGGAGGTAGGCCGGCAAAGAAATTTTTGTTTTTGAGCCCGCATTAAAAAAATGTAAAATTATAAAAGTGACCCACAATTTTGTCTCCACTCAAGTAAGGCCACGTGTCAAAACTATATCAAAAGCAGGAGAATGTGCCAAAATGTTCCAAAATTCCATTTCTCAAAAAGGAACAAAATGAAAAAGGCATCCGCATGCCCGCTCGAAGAAATTTCTACCATGTGGATGACTCGGTTTAACGTTTCAAAGGCAAGATGAACGATTCAAATGCAATGTTAATAAATGAGTGTAACGGCTGCATTATGAAAAGTATGGTTTTTCTCGCCATTGGTGTTTCTTCACGAATCAAGAATCTGAATGGACGTGAATGATTGAAAAGATTGTAAACTATTTCTTACTAACAAAGAAGAAGTTGTAACCATTTCTTACAAGATATTTAATGGCTTCTTCACGCCATTGTAAAGGGTTGGCAATTGATCTTGTAAACTCACGAGTGCATTGTACTTAGAGAAAGAAAAGGAGATAGCCATTTTCTTCCATTCCCCCTTCTCAAATTTCTTCCATTCCCACATTATGTACAACTTTTGTTTAAGCATCAATACAAGAAGAAGGATTTTGTAGCCTCTTTGATGAGGAGATTTTAGAAACTTTGAGTTCACAATCTTATCTCATCTTGTTTCCATTTGCAGGGTTGTTTCTTCTCATAAATGCATGTGTTGAAGTTTCTAACTAATGCATGCAGGAATATGATTTTCTACTTGCAACATTAGTTCTCCTACCTCTTTTCTCACTCCCTTTCCCACCTTCATAGAAAATTCCCCCTTGTAGATTACTGCAAGAATTTTCTACTGAGGTCACCGGAGTGCCTTTGCTAGATTCCCGATCAAAAGGCCACCATATAAATCCATGCTTTCTCGTGCATGCATACATGACAGCTACACCGGTTAAGTAGAGGGAATTAGATTCCTAGAGCGTTGGAAAGAAATTGACAAGTTTGTCCACCCAAAAAATTTCTTGCCAACATCATGCTCAATTCATATGAACCGACTCATGATAACAATTTTGTAGATGGATTTCATAAAAGATGAAAGGAGAAAGACTTATAGAAAAGTTACATTTGTTTTAATCAAGAAATTATTTATTCATTAAGATGTCTATGTAATGAAATTCACTTGAAATGTACTCTTGTTGGGAAAAGAAGATGTATTAAAATTATTTTTATATTGATGTAATGAAATTTTGTAATCCTTTTAAATATTTCCTAAGTTTAGAAAGTGGAGAACTCTCTTTTTGATAAATGAATTTCTTTAGTGAATGTTGATTGTTGTTTTACTTATGATACTTTCATGACATAAGTTGTGTAATATTACTAAGTAATATCACTTGTGATGGGGAAATATAGATATGTATGTAATATGGGATTACACAACTTAACAAATTATGTGATATATATAAGCTTATAAGATTAAGGATCTACACTTATAGTTAATTTCATTTCACATGAAAAGAGCACAACTAAGTTGATACTCTTTGGTAGACCCTTAAATAGTAAAAAAGGGATTATGATTGGATTATATAAATGAGTTTGAAATCTATGTTATGTTAAAGCATATGAGTTCTGTTTTCATAAATAGGACATTGATCCTTAATAAGGAAAAATGATATCCTCCTTGTAATTAAATGAAGAGATTTATATGATATCTTGTATGGGTTTATGATTAAATCACATGATGATTGGCTATGTTTTCCTTAGCTGATTTCTATAATTGAAACATGAATGTTTAAAAAGGATAATAACAAGATTTAGACTTACGGTATTATGAAGTCTAAAGTAAAAATTTCAATAAGCTTGTTACAAGCTAAAATTGTAGTAAGAATATCTAATGATCTTACTTTCTTAACGTAAAATTCAGACATGTCGATATATGGAAATAAACAACTAAGATTAAGATAAACATAAGCATGAATTCAAAATGGTTAGGAAAGTATATTTTATCTGCATACCTTCCTTCATGTAAATTACACCTTGTAACCTTCTTGGGTTAAATTTTGCTTGCATACCCTTAAAATCGTTGTTATCGTTAAACTATAAGATAATAATTGAATGGGTTAATAAAATAATATTATTAAGTATGTTAGTCTTGTTGAGAAAATTCAGTTGGATGTTATAACAAAGCAAGCTGCAGAGTACCTTCATAATGATATGTGTCATTACGATGATATTATGATGAATCTAGTTGTGATTCAACACCCCACTTAGTTCAATTAACTTAATTTACATAAATGGAAGTTTGGTTTGTGGTTCTACCCTAAACAAAGATAGAATCTGAGCTACTATAGTGGTTAACTCATGTTGACTTAGGGTGACTAGACACACCCAATCAACGTAAGTTGATTGAGTATGTCTATGTATCCTTAGTCACCATGAGTAGTCTTCCACACTAGTGCATGTTTCTTCCCTTGTCTAGTGTGAAACTTTGAATCAGATTGGGTTGATAAAAGTCAAGAAAGACCATTCTAGATAACATAACAAGTGTGGTGAAGGACATATTCCTTTCGATGAGTATGTCATCTTGGAATGTAAACATGGTAAACATGTTTAAATTTTTTGGCCAAAGTATCGCAAGCTACTGCTTTCATTGTCCTATGTCACCTAGTCTAAAATGTAGGATTTCAGATGAATATCGGTAACATGTATTCAGATAGGCTTTTAGACAAAACACTTGAGTTCCCTAAAAGGGTAAAGGAAACAAGTATACATAGTATATACATTATTTTTTGATTAGAGGTAAAAGAGGGTTGAGGGGACCCTACCCCATACAAATATTAGAACTGGATAACCACGAAGGCCAAGGGGTCAACCATTAAGGCCCATATAGAACCAAAAGAGCAACAATTAAAAACATTAAAAAGAAACTACATAGATAACCCATGGAAGAGTAACTAACAACAAGGGTCTCGAGTAACTACTAGCATAAAACTTATGAAGCAATAGAGTAATAACAAGAAAAATAAAACAAAATCTAGGAGATCGGACCCTTCATCCTTCTTTTACCAGCTCACCACAAGACTCATGCATCAATTCCATTCTTTGACAAGGTCAAGCTATATTAGAATTCCAGTACTTGTAGTTCGGTTCAACTATCTATACTTTGGGGCCATTTCCTTCTTCTTCTTTCCCCTTAAGTAATATCATAGAATGGATCATCTTAGCAAGGAGTTTAAGGTGATGAATGGTACTTTTAACATTGAGAATGTGAACATCTCTTATCTGAAGAACTATTTCCTTCATCTTTAGCATTTCATTTTCCATAACCAGGATTCTTTCATTAGCATTTTTAATTATTCACTCGAACAATAGAAGAAAATTATCCACTTTTTCATTCAATTCCTCGATTCCATAGACACCATACTCATCTTATGTCATTTAATGTCAGCGTCTAATTTTTAATTCTCAAATTCCCTCATAAAAACATTGGATTTGACCGCACAGTGTTGAGGATTAAATTTTTTATTTTGGGCGTTTTGAGAGCATGCAAGATTTCTATAGCCTCCCCGCTTCTTTGATATCTTTCCCTCGATACTTTAGAAGCTTTCCCACTTTCCATCTCCTCACTGTGATCCCCTTCCAAGTCCTCTTCCTCCTGACTTTCACTGGAAGCATAATGAACAGACTTACCTTCCTGATTCTCTTCCGACTCCAAAATAACTTCCACCTTCTCAGCTGAAGCCAAAACCTTCTCCTCCCTGCACTGCTTCTTGAGGTTGGAATTTTCTAGGTGGGATCTATTTCTTTTTCCATGAGCCTAGTAGAAAAAAAAATCACTACCAGTAACCACCTTGAATCCAGGCTTTTAGAATACCATTATGAAGAATCGTTCTTTAGGCTCGTAGAGGCCCCCAATTTTTCATTTTTGCCAATGAGGGGAGTTCCCAGCCTAAACATAGCTTTAATGAGGCCTTGATGAAATGGTAAGGATAAATTACCTTTATCAACCTGAGATATAGATTTGGAAAAAGATGAGAACAAAAAATATGGGAAATTGTAGGGCTTGTTGTTTCTAACATGGTTCAACATGGGAAAGTGGTACCCATATATCACTTTGTAACACCATTCAATAATAATATAGGCCATAATTAACATAGCAATTTCCCCATAAGGGTGGGGCAAATTACCCCTAGCATAACCATTATGGAGAGATATAGGAACACCCTTACCTTGTATGAAGCATTCAATCTCCAGGATGTAGTCCAACTTAGGTTTGAAAATGCTCCTTCCATCCATGGATAGACCAAAAACTTTAGCAATAAGCTTGGGGGAAATGGTGAAAGAGAAATTTCCAACCCAGATGAGGCATTACTTCTAGGTTTTTGCCATAGCTTCACTCAAATTTTCATCATGCCCATAGAAAATGCTAAAGAAATGTATCAATCCCGCCTTTTGAGCAAAACCTCACCTCTTTTAACATCATCGGGACCTTGCTTGGTTCAGTATGTACTAAATCCCCTCCCATCTTTCTAATGTTGTTCTTCTTTTTCTGCACGAGGGTTAGCGTCCTATACTAGACTTGAAGGTGAGATTCCACAACACACAAAGATCTCGTCTCCGCCTTTGCAAAGATATGAAATAAAATTTTGAATGATGTTGAGATACATGAAATCATGAGACATCAAGCCACATGAATAATTACGTCCTCATTGATAGGTGTGCTATTAGGGATTCTTTCCCTTTTCAAGGTGTCTATGAAATTAGCATCCATATCTTTAAGATCATTGACCACCTTTAATTCCTTAGCATCTACCCCCATATTAGCCAAAATATCAGCTAGTTTGTTTCCTTCATGAAACACATGTTGAAAGGATATAATTTCAAAGGATGATAATTTACCCTTGAATTTATTGATAAAGTCAACTATAGAAATAGAGGCTTGAGACACTCCCTTCACATAAGAGATAATATACAAAGATTCCCCTTCCACAACTAGATGCTTGAAACCTTTCTCTTACGCCAACTTCACTCCACGAACAAAGTAGCACCTCTCCGCAACATTGTTTGATTGATACCTAGATTAAAAAAATAGGAATAAAAACTTCCCTTTATCATCACGAAAAACACCTCCTCCTCCTGCTTTCCCAGGATTCCCTTTAGCAGCACCATCAAAGTTGAGTTTAAGGAAGCCCCCTCTAGGAGGAGTCTACTTAACCCCCTTGTGAGGGTTGGGCTTCTTAGGTTGAGGGTCATAAATTAAATTCCAATTCCTAATGATATTTTGTTTACATTCAAGAAATTCAACTTATTTTTTCTTGAGGATAGAAAAATTATTTCTAACAGCCTAAAATAAATGGTTTATTAACAACCTATTAGGAAGTTTTTTATTTTTGAAAATCCTCCTATTTCTTTCTTTCCATATTTCCCACCATAGGTGACTTAGGCTCATTATCCAAATATTTTTAAGCCCTTATTGATGAAATGGAATTTCCATTAAATCCATGCATCTTGGATTTCATTAGGGTTTACCCAAGGAACTGAAAAGCAAACCAAAATAGAAGATAACATCTGGAGAGCGAGAGGGCATTCTAAGAACATATGGTTCACCGTTTCCATGTTATTTTCACAAAGTACACATCTATTGACCATTTGGAAGCCTCTTTTATATAGGTTATCCACGGTTTAATACATTATTAAGTTAACATGAAAGAATAGTTTAATACCGAGTCACGGAATAAGAGATCGGTGTTTCACCGAGTCATTACAACTACATATGGTTTTTTGTTATGATATGGATTGGCAATGGAATGTGTGTTCTGAATTATATTAATTTAGAATAGATAACATTATGTTAAAAAAATTCCTTGTTTCTAAAGTCTTAAAAAGAGGATGTTACATCTTGGTATCATGAGTGAAGATTGCAGCTCTTGGACTTATTAAGTCCATATCTGATAAAAATTAATTTTGTTGTTAATAGAAAATGGTTAGAATAAGGAGAGGTGCTACAAATAATTCACCTCTAGTTGGAGAGGCAACTACCACACAAAAAATTGATGAGATTCTTGTTGCCCTGTTGACACAAGAGATCATCTCGCTATACTTGAACTACAAGTAATGGGTAATGAGGAGGAAGATGATGCTGATAATAACAATCAACCACCTCCAGGGGACAATGCTAATGCTATAAATTTGGGTATTGATAATAATAATGCTATGAATGTCAATAATAATGCTACGAATGCAAATGCAAATGTACCCAATCCTCCTAAAAATAAAAAGGAAAGATTAACAGTTGAACTTACTAATGACATAAAGAGAATAAGTCCACCAAAGTTTGATGGAACTACACTAGGGGATGGAGCTGAGAATTGGCTCAACAAAATGGAAAAGTACTCTGCAATAAGGAACTTCTCAGAACAAACAAAAGAAATATGGGGAACATATCAAATTTCCCATGAGGCATCCTAATGGTGGGAAAACCATAAATTTCAATTAAAAATTGATGAAACAAGCATCACTTAGGATCAGTTTAAGAGCTACTTTAGGCAACATTGGTTGCCAAAACTCTATTATGATCAGAAAATGACATAATTTTGGAATTTAATTCAAGGAAAATTAATTGTAACAAAGTACTGGGAGAGCTTTACTAAACTTCTTAAGTACCTTCCTTAGTATCAAACCGATGATAAGTTAAGGATATGAACTTTTATTATGGGTTTGAATCCTATCATAGGGGGTGAAGTAGATGTTCACAACCCAACTGTTGTCAATTTTTTCCCTCTTATGCAAAAATAGATAATGAGGTTAAAACTGCACCCATAATTTCAAGCTTTTAGAACCTTGTATGTTGTTCTGGAAGGTTTCGGGATCTTCTGGGCTTGTTCTTTATTTTCTGTGTCTTAGAGGTTCAAATTTGTCTAGGAATGGAAAATCAGCCTTAGTGGGCCCACCTCCTATTTAAATGATCAAAAATGATAAATTATATTTAAAAGGGTCTTATTTCATTTTCACTACCCTCTAGTTTTGAGAAAATTCCATAAGACCTAAGGTGTTTGTGAGGGCAAGCTCAATGTCAACCTTTATTTAGTTTAACTAGCTTAGTAGTCCCATAGTGAAGAGCTCGCCAAATGAGTTGGCCATTTCAATGAGAACATGAAGGGGTGATGTTAATCCTAGCCAACTCGACCGATTTGGTTGTAGTAAAGAGTTGGGTTAGCATATTGCATGTTGGTGGACTCGGGACGAGCTAATCATAGGTTGGCTCAATTTTTGAGCTCGTTGCTAAAAGGTGGATAATGGGTCAAAACTATCATCCTAGTAACATAGACTTATATCATATAAGGAGCTCGGGAGGAAAAAATTGAAGGCTAAATCAAATCATAGTAAAGGAAAGCTTGGATATGGATGAGTTATGAGAACAACAAATGGCTCAACACATGTCCACTCTGTGGAAAAGAGGAAGATGTTGAACTCAGAGAAGACCAAATCGACTTGGTGTGTGTGTGGCGAACACGATTTGAGTTGAGTTAATGGCTTAAGGGGATGAATACTTGGAATCAATTGACTAGGCTTTAATTTTTTGATTTTGTGGTAGGATGAGGACCTAGGGTATTTGTATAAGTCATGCACGTAGAGTATTAGACTATAGGGAGTCTCGCTTGCAAGGGTCATAAACCAAACAGAGATCGACGAGCTTTGGGAGTATCAAGGTTCACATAATAAAAATAGGAATGGCTTGGATATCATGCAAATGCATGATATGAGTGATATGATCAGGAGAAAATTCACCTGGGATGTTTGAGAGGGGCTCCGTATTAGAGAAGATAGAGACATCTCATGAGTTGTGCTTGTATGCTCTGCGAAGACATCACATAAGGGAGCTCATGATGTAGGAACATAACAAAGAATTAGATCATGCCGCGAGAAGGCCAAGATGGTTTGACATGATACAAACGAGCTATGAAATTTCATCTCGGCATTCAAAAAAGGTAATTTTGGCGCTTCATAGAGCTCACAAGTGGTTAATAGATTGGTTATGCCAGAAGGAATAAATATTAATGTTGATACGTAGACATGATTGTCGGAGCATGCATTAAAACGTAAAGGCACGAGATTTTATATGTTCACAGTGTTGAGCTCATGAGTCTAAATTAGGCTTAGCATCACTTGAGCCAAGGAGTATGAGAAGGTTAATCCACTCAAGTTTATTTCATGAGTTATGTTGGCAAGTTTATAAAGAAATGAATTTACAAGGGTGTTCAAATAAATGATGAATTTGTGTGGTAATGGCTTGAGTGACCTTGAATGCTAACTCGGTGGAAGGTATGGAGAGCCAAGTCTTGGATTCATTTTGAAGTAGGAAATGATTCAACAGACCAAGTGAGTTGATTGATGTCAAAACATGGCGGAGCTACATGGAAGTTTCAGATTTGGCTCAACACGCCTTGAGGTGGGTCATCAAAAAAATTGTTGTGGTAGTGAAATATGAGCTCACACCAAGTAATTCAAATTGTGGCCGTAAGCTAGCGATAGGGAAAGTGAGTTTCATAGGAGAAAGGCTCAGTGAGTCACTTAGAATGTGAAGCAAAGATGATGAAGGTTGTGGTGTTTCTGGGTTTCATATATTTTGATTTTGGAGACTCCTCGAGTGAATTGGAGAAGAGTTTAAGGAAGATCTCGAAGCCTCAAAAACTAAAACTTCAAAATTTGGAGTTTTGGATTTTTAGATTTTCAGGATTCAAGCCATTTTAGAGTTTTTTTGGGTAGTTGGCACGTGGACTAGTTCATCTTTGAGTCATAAGGAAAGGAAAGTAGGTGCTTGGAAACATGGAGAAATATGTGCTCGGTGGGAGTTTGAATTGGGAAATGAATATTGAGAGCTCGAATATGTAACAAAGGTGGTAAGAAATTCCTGAAAAAATGAATGAAAAAACGTGGAGAGGTGACCCTTAAGTCACCTGATGTGTAAGATGGTAAGTTAATGAGGTTTAAATGTTATTCAATGTGAAGACAATATGAGGAGCTCCCCCATATAATTCGAGTCATGTTGACGCTTGGAGTCATTTTCCAAACCAAGACATATCCAAGTACACTCAAAATTTATTTTTAATTAAATGAAGGATAATTTGATTTTTTTTTAAAATTTATGAGGTCCGATGGAGCACAGTGTTCTAGGATGTGCAAACAAGCAATGTTTACTTAGAAGATCACAACTTCCTCCTTGTTGCTGCTTTTTCACAAAATTACAATCGCTGGTACTAAGAGAAAGAGAGCTATGGCATGGAGTCATGAGAAGATGAATTTTTGGAAGTTTTTCTTTCCAAAATTACAAGTTTTACTCATTCCTTGAATATTTCCTAAAAAGGGGGAGTTAAAATTAATGAAGCATACATGGCCAACAACGGTGATTGATTATTTCCTATATTCGCCTAGATTCTAGGGTTTCTCCTTCTTTCTCTCAAAAACTCAAAGTTTTCTATAAATGTAAAAGGTGTGCTTATTACAAAAGGTTAGACACTTTTGAAGCTTCCTCTCTTCACAAACTAAAATTCTATGAATTTTTAGGCGCTCAATCCTCTCTTCTCGAATTGTAATGGTAGCCTATGCCTTTTCCCCGATGTAATGATGCATTGTGTAACTCGTTGAGTAATGAAAATTATGTTTTGTGATCAGTTATATGTCCTTTCATGATTTTTTTCTTCTATTTGCCTCTCTCTCATGTCAGCAAGTGAGCTATACAACCAAGGTTTCTTTTACAAGTCTTGGAGGTCATTGTGCTTATAAAAGAGTGAAGTACTTGTATGTAAATTGGGTTTGTAATGCATGTTCATTCTTCCTCATGATTATCTCTCTTCATTGTCAAGCTGAAATTTTATCTAGAAAGACCCTTTCTTGGTGCATCACCACTTCTAGCATAGGTTTTATTTTCTTGCAAATCTCTCTCCCTAATCCCTTAAAATGTTAGCATAGGTCTAGCTAGTCAATTATCTTGCATTTGGAGTAGTGTAGTGCTTAGTTTAGGAAGAGAAAATGGGCCTTCTCTGGAGGTTCACCTTGACCCCAAGTCCCATAGCTTGAGAGGTGATCCCATGTGTCCCAATCACATCGAATGTTATGATTCACTTTCAGACCATTTGAGGGTGCAATGATTTGGTGATAACAATTTTTGGCATGCCCGGTGGGACCACAAGAGTCATATCTTTCACAAGTGTGTGTATTTGTGTTCACTTTATTTCATTAAGTTGTTGTGCTCTTAGTGAAATTTCATCCTTAGGAGGTATACCCAAGCACAATTGGTGACTCCATTGGTTAAATTACCCCACTCTCTATGATTGCAGCACCTTTAATTTTACCCATTTACATCAAGTTTCCTTCAAAAATTTTCCATTTTTCTCCCATTAATGAAGTTGGGAAATCATGGATTCGTTTCCATAGTTGAGTTCCCACTTGTACCAACAACAATACCTTCCATTGTTAAGCTATTTTAACCCACCTCCAACTCCATTTTATGATGAGAATCAACAATATGCATATCCCTATGAGAAAATTCATGATCGATTAGTTTTTCACCGAATTATGCAGCTTTTGAAGGATAGGAACATGTAGATGATGGAGGATATCCCGCAGATGAAGATGTAAAGTTGTAACTTAAGATGTAGAAACCGGAGGTAGGAATGGTACAATCTAGAGCCATAGCTCAGTTGAAGGAATTCAAAATTGGCTTAAGGGTAACTTGCCTGTGGGTTGGCCCTATGCCAAATTTTGACAACTTGCAAGAGAATATTGGTTTCATAAATGAATTACTACCTCAACTTGAATGTTGGATTGAAGAGATATACGCCTATGATTTTGATGCAAGGAATCCTTTTCAATGATTAAGTCCTACACTACCAAATCGAGTTCTCTTCCCATTTCTTAGTCAATTTCATTTCCATCTAAACCTCAAGTACCAAGATTTTAACTAGCTACCCATTATGATAATTTCATTCCTTCATTTCCTATCTTTCCATCCCATCATGGATCTGTTATTCCTCGTTCTTCCAAAGTTCCTTATTTTCTACAAAGGTCACCAACACAAGAAGTTGTACCTCTTCCACTATCTCAAACAGTGAGGGAGGTCATTGAATCCCAACCCACCCCTCCTCTTATAGTTCCAAATCTATTTTGGGAAGAACATGCTTATACTGAAGATGAAGAGGGAAATGTTGAGGAGCTTCATAGGGATGAAATTTCAAAATATCTGAAGAAGTGGGCTGCAATATTGAACATCAAGCAAGTGCCCCTCATAAATCATCTTTTATCCAAGGTTGAGATTGAAGATCATTTCATGGAAACTAAAATTGCACAAGAAAAAGTACAAGAGGATGGTGAGCATCAGTCTATGTGTTCAAAATGTAACATACAAGTTGGCACTATGTTTTTGGAGACTTTTGATTCCCCACCAATTGCAAATTTGGTTGAAGAAGAGAATGTGCAAGCTGAAGAAGAAGGAATCTCAAGTGTACAAGGTGATTTTTATGAGTGTAATGATCCTACTTTCTAGGCATGTCAAGAACTTGCTGCATTTATGAAACATTGTAGCAACTTTCCAATATCCTCATCAAATGCCACAACTGACCATAGCGGGATTATTTCCATGATGGACTCAGAAGTTTCAATTGTAGATTGTACTATTTCAGAAGTTTAAAATTCTTCCCCTTCTTTGTATTTTCATAACTCCATTTTCCTAGATGAATTTGATCTTACAGTTTCATGTGGGATGAGGAGGTTAGAGATGCATAAATTTTTTTATTTCAGATGAAAGTGGAACTCCTATATGATCAGTATGCTTCAAACACTTGCTTTGACTTTCTAGTAACTTCATTTGAGGTTGTAAGTGGTCCAAAGTAGTTGTATGTCATGGAGGAACTTCTTGTTATGAAAAAAGGGAAAAGGAATGAAGGATATACCACTTTCATACCATTCACATAGGTGGAAGATCAGTTGTTTGTAGATGGTAAACAGGAGAAAATTCAGCTCATGGATCATCATTATTTTCAAGTATTCTGGTAGAATTTCTTGTCAAAGTTGAAGTTTAGATTAGAAGGCATATTCAAAAGGTCAGTCCATGTCCCATGAGGTATTTGGATTATTTTGAGCCAAAAGAGAAGACACAACTAGTCACATTCATTTCAGAATGTGAGGATGAGTTTTACAATCCTGAGGATCAATTGACCCGCCTCTATGAGACAAATACAAAGCAACTAAAAGAGGCATACTTTCTATTTTTAGTTGATGCCTTTGTGGACCAGGTGAAGAGTTCATCTTGTTTCAGTTTTTCACTGTCATTATCACCTATGTCCATTACCACATCATCTCTGTATAACTACCCATTATGAGGGAAGGGAGCTATTTTTCACAACCAGTTGTAGGGTTTATTTAGTTCACTTGTGCTTCCCATTAAGGTAGGGTAGGAATAGGTTTGCTTTCAACATAAAAGTGCTTGGCACACTCTACATGTTTCATTTGAGTCATGTATGATTTTTTAGTTTTGTGTATGTGGTGTCACATCATGGCTCTTACGTAGTGTGTCAAAGGTGAAATTTTCAAAAAAGAAAAGATTCAAGTTTTAATAGAATTCTATGGTGTCCCTATTTCAGAAGATGTTTAATTCAAGACTTCATAATGTTTTTTTATAAGCCAAGAAATCACAAGACCCAATGTGTTTTGCACTTGTAATATTATGTTCAAAGTCAAGTTCATTTATTATCCTTCATTCTCAATGTGGTCATTATAAGTTCGAGATGTAGGATGCAATAATGTTCGTGGTATTTGGATGAAAGGATTTTCATGGTTCATCATCAAAGTTTAGAATGACAGGTATGAATCCATGCCCAATGGATATATAAGGCTACTAGCCAAAGGATTAGTAGGCAAGCATCCCCGAGAGGTCACCAAAAATGTTTTCAATTTTTCCTCTTATGCAAAAATGGAAAATGAGGTTAAAACTACACCCATAATTTCAAGCTTTGAGAGCCTTGTATGTTGTTCTAGAAGGTTTCTGGATCTTCTGGGGTTTTTATTTCTTTTATGTGTCTTGGAGATTCAAATTGGTCTTGGAATGGAAAATCAGCCCTAGTGGGCCCACCTCCTATTTAAATGATCAAAAATGATAAATTATTTTTAAAAGGGTCTTATTTCATTTTCACTACCCTCTATTTTTGAGAAAATTCCATAAGACCCAAGGTTTTTTTGAGGGAAATCTGGATGTGAACCTTTATTTGGTTCAACTATGTTAGGAGTCCCATAGTGAAGAGCTCACCAAATGAGTTGGCCATTTCAATGAGAACATGAAGGGGCAATGTTGATTCAATCCAAATCGATCGAGTTGGTCATAACAAAGAGTCAAAGTTAGCATATTGCACGTTGGTGGACTCGGGACGAGATAATCACAAGTTGGCTCAACTTTTGAGCTCGTTGATGTAAGGTGGATAATGGCTCGACATTGTAGTCATACTAACAAATAATTATAACATATGGGGAGCTTAGAGGAAAACACTACAAAGAGTTAAATCAAAGCATAGTAAAGGTAAGCTTGGATATGGCCGAGTTGCAAGAACAACAAATGGCTTGGCACATGTCCACTATGTGGAAAAGAGGTAGATATTGAAATTAGAGAAGACCAAAATTGATTTGGTGTATATGTGGTAAACTCAATTTGAGCCAAGTTAATGGCTTAAGGGGATGAATAGTTGGAATTTCTAGACTAGGCTTCAATTTGTTGACTTGGTGGTAGGATGAGGATCCATGGTATTTACAGGTAAGTCATGCATATAGAGAATTAGACCGTAGGGAGTCCGCTTGTAATTGTCACAAAAATATGGATACGGATCAAAGGCAAAGGTGTATGGTTGAGTGTATGAATATTCACAAGGGAGAATTTTCCACCGGATCGCCAGAAGGAATAATAAAATGGAGGAGCTCGCGAGTTAGGTTTAAGCTCAGAAGTTGCACATGAAGGAGCTAGGGTGGGCTAAGAATGAGTCATGAAGACATATATACAATTAGTCAGTAGGATTCAACTCATGCCATCGAGCTAAGAGGTCAAGCCATGGGTACATCAATGTGTGCTTGATCTTGTGTGAATAACTCGACACATGTTTGACTTCAACAATGTGAGATGTTAGTGAGCTCATCATTCAGGTAATGGAGTGGTTCAATGTTGTATGTTCAGGTGCACGAGTCTACGAAATTGGTGAGGTAGATCTCTAAGATGGGTTATACACTCAAGGAGCTCGAGCTTGATGATCAACCCACCGGGATTCAAAATGGTTACACAAATGTAAAAAATTACATTATCAATGGAACTCACAGATCGTTGGGAGATCATGCGGAAAGCTCGGTGGATGATAGCTCTTTGGTGGGTGTAGAGGTATTCGGGAGTGGTGAACTCATTTGGATCGACCTACACAAGTGGAAGATTAACAACTTTACTAGTTTATAATAGGATATTCGAGCCAATGGATGATTTGATGCATTGAGCTCCACTTTGGTGTCCATTGTGGAGGTCACAAACCAAGAAGAGATCGATGAGCTTTGGGAGTATCAAGGTTCACATAACAAAAATAGGAATGGCTTGGATATCATGCAAATGCATGATATGAGTGATGGGATCAGAAAAAAATTTTCCTAGGATGTTTGAGAGGGGCTTGACATTGGAGAAGATGGAGACATCTCATGAATTGTGCTTGTATGCTCTGTGAAGAAATCACATAAGGGAGTTCATGGTAGTAGGAACATAACATAAAAGTAGAGGAAGTCGGAGAAGTAAAGATGGTTCAACAAGATAAAACCAAGCTATGTAGTTTTGTCTCAAAGTGTTCAAAATAGGTAAGTTTGGGACTTCATAAAGCTCAAAGATGGTTAATAGACCTGGTTATGCCGTAAGGAATACATAGTAAGCTTGATACGTAGACATGATTATCGGAGCATGAAATGAAATGTAAAGGCACAAAGAGCTTATAAGTTCCCAATGTCAATCTCGTGAGTCTAAATTGGGCTTAGCATCACTTAAGCCGGGAGTATGGGAAGTTCAATCCACTCGTTTTAGTTCATGAGTTATGTCGAAAAGTTTATAGATAAATGAAATCGCAAGGGTGTTCGAATAAGCAACGAATTTGTGTGGTAATGGCTTGAGTGACCTTGAATGCTAACTTATTGACAGTATGGAGAGCCGAGTCTTGGAATAATTTTGAAGTAGGAAATGATTCAATGGGACTGAGTGAGTTAATTGATGTCAGAACATGGCGGAGCCACATGGAAGTTTCGAGCTCACTCAATGCGTCTTGGAGGTGGGTCGTCAAAAACTTTGTTGTGGTAGTGAAATCTGAGCTCACACCAGGTAATTCAAATTTTGGGTGCAAGATCGGTGATAGGGAAAGTGAGTTTCACAGGAGAATGACTCGGTGAGTCACTCAGAATGTGAAGTGAAGACCATAAAGGTTGTGGCATTTCAGTGTTTAAGATATTTTTATTTTGGAGACTCCTCGAGTGAATTGGAGAAGAGTTCGAGGAAGAGCCCGAAGCTTGAAAACTTGAAACTTTGAAATTTGGAGTTTTGGATTTTCTAATTTTTGGGGTTCGAGCCATTTCAGAGTTGTGTCGGTAGTTGGCACATGGACTAGTTCATCTCCGAGTCATAAGGAAAGGAAAATGGGTGTTGGAAACATGGAGAAATATGTGCTTGATGGGATTTTGAAGTGGGAAATGAATATTGAAGAGCTCGAATATGTAACAAAGGTGGTAAGACATGCCTGAAAAAATGAATGAAATGGTTAATTCAATGCAAAAACATGGAGAGGTGACCTCAAGTCACCCGATGCGTAAGATGGTAAGTCGGTGAGGTTTAAATGTTATTCAATGTGAAGACAATACGAGGAGCTCACCCATCTAATTCAAGTCATGTTGACATCGAGTCATTTTCCAAACCAAGACATATCCAAGTACACTCAAAACTTATTAAAATTTTATTTTTCAATTAAATGAAGGAGAATTCAATTTTTTTTTGAATTTATGAGGTCTGATGGAGCAAAATGTCTTGGGATGCCCAAACAAGCAACTTTTTCTCATAAGATCACAACTTCCTCCCCGGTTGCCTATTTTTCACACAATTATAGTCGCTCGAACCAAGAGAAAGAGAGCTATGGCATGGAGCCATGAGAAGATGAATTGTTGGAAGTTTTTCTTTCAAAAATTGTAGGTTTTCCTTGTTCCCTGAATATTTCCTAGAAAGGGGGAGTTGCAATTAATGAAGCAAAAATGGCCAACAATAGTGATTGATTATTTCCTACATTTTGGCCTAGATTCTAGGGTTTCTCCTTCTTTCTCTTAACAACTCAAAGTTTTCTATAAATGTAAAAGGTGTGCTTATTCCAAAAGGTTAGACACTTTCAAAGCTTCCCCTCTCTTCACAAGATGAAATGTTGTGAATTTGTAGGCTCTCAAGCCTTTCTTCTCAAATTGTAATGGAAGCCTATGCCTTTTCCTTGATGTAATGATGCACTGTGCAAGTGATTGAAGTAATGGAAATTATGTTTTGTGATTAGTTATATGTCCTTTCATGATTTTTTACTTCTATTTTCCTCTCTTATGTTTACAGGTGAATTGTACAACCAAGGTTTCTTTTACAAGTTTTGGAGGTCATTGTGCTTATCAAAGAGTGAAGTACTGTATGTAAATTGGGTTTGTAATACATGTTCATTCTTCCTCATGATCATATCTCTTCATTGGCAAGACAAAATTTTGTCTAGCAAAACCCTTTCTTGGTGCATCACCACTTCTAGTATAGGTTTTATTTCCTTACAAATATCTCTCCCTAATCCCTTGAAATGTTAGCATAGGTCTAGTTAGCCATTTTTATTGCATTAGGAGTAGTGTAGTGCTTAGTTTAGGAAGAGGAAGTTGGCCTTCTCTAGAGGTTCACCTCAAGCCCAAGTCCCACAACTTGAGAGGTGATCCCATGTTTCCCAATCACACCGAATTTTGTGTTCACCTTCAGACCATTCGGGGGTGTAGTGATTTGGTGATAACACCAACCACCATGGAAGGGGTTATAGAAAAATCCATTCATAATGAACATAAATTAAAATTAATTTTGGTCCATAACGAAGATAATCGTAAGAAAATTCCTAATTATTCTTCATCTCTTGCACCCAAAAAGGTGGCATGGAAAATTTTGGTGCCAAAAATACTTTTGAATCGATAATAATAAGAAAACAACAACAAATAAACCTACTGTAAACATTCGAAATAACTTTGTGAAGAATAATAACAATGGATAGAAGTCCTTTGAGGAAAAATAATAATTTCAGGGCTAGAAATAAATTTGAACCAAAAAGAGGACCTGTAGGGGTTGTTTCAACTGTGGTAAGGATCACTATGCAAATCAGTTCCCTCTAAAGAAAGATGACAACAATCAACAACATAAGATACATGCTGCAGTAGCTGATAAACAAGATGAAAAAAGTTACGCCCACATATGTCGTAAATTATTTGGTATGCCTATTACTATACTTTTTGATACTGGAGCTATAAAATGTTTTATTTCTAGTAAATTAGCTACAAAAATAAAAATAAAAGATAGAATAATGGAAAAATCTTGGATTGTACATTATGGAAATAATGTTTTCCATATTGTTAGTAAATGTCTTTTTGGAGCAGTCTTAGAGTTACTAAATTTTTCCACTAAAGTAGATATTTATGTTACTCCTTTGGGGTCATATGATGTCATAATAATTATTAATCGGATTACCGATCATAAAGAAAATATTGATTGTTTTGAAAAACACATTAGTTATCTTGATGATCTATAGAAAATAATAGACATCCAAGGGGTAAAATGAGAAATTTCAGTTAGAAAATTGTCAGCTGTGCAACTTAAAAAGGCCAAAAATAAAGGTTGCACTTTGTATGCAGAAAAAATTATTAAACCGAAAGGGATAGTTATTTCTTGGAAAAGTTTCCACCGTTAAGATATTTCATGATGTGTTTTCGAACAACTACATGGTCTTCCGCCCAAACGAGAATTTGACTTCATAATAGAAATTAAACAAGGAACTCGATCATATTTCCAAGGCACCTTATCGATGAATACCATTGAACTGGTACATCTTGTTAGTGTAAAATCACAAAGACTTCCCGGATGTGGATCGATTTCTAGTATGATCACTCTAGCATCCAGGTGTGATTGCACAACCTCAATCCTCTCTCCAAGTGTGGGACTTGCGAGAAATGAGAAAGGAATCTCCAGAGAAGGCTGGTTCCTGCTCCTAAACTACCTGCCACAAGCTATTCCAGTGCAGGTGAGCTAATATAATCCTAATCTAACCATGCTAAGGAGACAGAGAGAGAGAGAAAAGGGAAAAACAGAGCCTACACTAAAACGGTGATACACCAGAGAAGGAAAATGTTGAACATCTATCAAAACTGCCATGGAACAAAGAGAGGTGAGCGATGGGAAGGATGGATAGATGCATCACAGGCCCAAGGATAGATTTCACACAGAAAATGTCCCAAAACTCCATGAACACAGCTCCAAACCTACAATGAACATTCAAACATGCAAAAATACCTACAATGAAGAGAGGCAAGAAGAGAACAAGCAAAAGAATGAGCAAGGATGGACAGATGCATCACAAAACACATTTTTGTTGCTCCAGAAGTTTACACAGAACATCATTTCAATAGTAAAAGGCAAAAACACCATTACAGAGAAGGGGAGGAGGTTCAAACTCCATTTTCAACCCTAGAGAAGAAAAGAAGGGAGGGCAGAGCTGAAAAGATGAACAACCTTTAATAATGAGCCAAATCTGGCTTTTTACAATGCATGGGTCGAGCCCAGAGAGAGAAAACGTAGGAAAATGTGTAAGCAGCCCAACCATTGACCAAAACGCATTCTTCATTAAAATCGGTGGTTGAAACATCACTTCTGCCATGCTAAAGAAGAATGCAACCCATGTGCATTAAAACAGTTGTTGAAACGTCGCTTCTGGCCATGTTGAAGAAGAATGCGACCCATGTGCATTAAAACGGTTGTTGAAACGTCAGTTCTGGCCATTACCATGTGTCAGAGATGTTTCTTGATTTTCTCTCTCCAAACTGAACCAAAATGCAAGATTGACCCCAGAATCATGTAGAGAATTTCACCAGCTTTCCATTGATATAAAGAACATGAAAATCCGAGCTTTGGATCGAAAGTTATGGCGATCTGAAGATTTTAGGGCAAAAACAGGCAAAAACGGATTTTGAATTTTTTCCCACGCTCTGCCACCTGGATGACATGTGTCGGGCACTGATTGGATGAGAAATTCTCTCTCCTTCCCTTTCTTGGGTTTTCCTTTGAAAATTTTAACTTTTTATAACTTTGGAAAATTTTCCATTTTTTCCCGCCCCGCCTTAGGACACGTGTCCTGTGTCTATTGGCTTGGGCCGACCCTTCAAACCTCACCCTTTGAACTTTTGGGCCCAAAAACACTTAGTCAAAATTTTTATTGCACCTCCCCTTGTGACACACGTCACATTCTGATTCGTTGGCAGCTTTTCTGGGTCTTCGCGTCCCTCGCGTATTTTTGGCTCGGATGTCCCAAACCATCTGGGACAAATTTCTCCGATCCACCCGATTCAGGCTTCCCTATCCTCCTTTGAGGAAAAGACACATGGCACATTTCCATTCGCTCTCAGCTCCTTTGGCTTTTCGCATCCCATGCGTCCCTTTGGCCCAAATGTCCCGGACGAAAGTCTCTTGTTTCAGCCGAATCGGCTGGTTCGCGTCCTCCGCGTACTCTTGTCCCAATTGTCCTGGACTGCCTGGGACAAATTTCTCCGAACCACCTGAAATGGACTGACTTGTGCCAAACTCGCCGATCCGCGTCTTTCGCATACTTTTGTCTCAACTGTCCCAACTGTGCGAAACAAAGACTTAGGCAATTTTTTCCTTTTTCGGTCGAATCAGCTTTTCGCGTCCCGCACGTACCTTCAGCCCAGATGTCCCAATTGCTGCGTGGACCGCCTGGAGGATTTTCAGCCGGTTCGCACCCCGACATCCCAACTGTCCCAAGGACCGCCTGGACTAGGACTTAGCCAATTTTCATGATTTTTCTGGCCCAAGCTTGTTTTTTGCAACTTTTTCACCCTTTTTTAGAACTTGCTCTTTTCTTCTTAGACAGGAGAGTTAGAAAAAAGCCGAGGGGACCCCAGAAACATGATTTTTTGCCTTGAATCAATCTATCTTACTCGGGACCGAAGAATTTAATGCATGTTATCAAAATTACCCTGGGGGGTGAATTTTGGATAACAATTTGGCAACTCAGCGGGGTCATCTACCTGCTAGATGAAGTTACCAGTTTCCTGAAGCATCCATTGGGCATGGAGTCATGAGTTGTAACCTGCAAACTGATTTGAACTTTGAAAACCTCCTCTCTGATCCACTTGGAAACCCACTGAAATGGAGTCGTTCTCACCAAAATGCCACTGAAATGGACTGTGCAGAGCAAAACCAGCACCAAAAAAACTATGTATGTAATCGAAAATCATACATGCTCCAAATGAAACATGCAGAGTGTGCACAAGCACTTCTTCTGTTGAAAGCAAACCTACCTACTCTATTCTAGCTGGAAGCAAAGGCAAGCTAAACAAACCTTGCAATTGGTTGTGAGAAATAGCTTCCCTTTCTCAAAAGTGGCAGCCATGCAATTGATTTGGAGCTGATCATGGCTGTTAGGATGAGTGGAAAATCAACAAGAAGCTGGTCTTCCACCCAAATCATCAAGGTATCAGCTGAAGGCAAATTCAATACCTCTTTTAGTTGCTCTGCATTTGGATTGAAGAGGTATAACAGCTGATCCTCGTACTTTGTATCTCACCCTCATGCTCGAAGCAAGCATGACTGGTTGTGACTTCTCCTTTGGCTCCAATGAAGCCAAATACCTGATTGGGCAAGGTCTGATCCGTTTGATATGCCCATAGCTCTGATTTTCAACTCCAAAAATGGAGTCTTCTTGTAGACCTTCTTGAATGGATGGTGTGGAAGAAATGGTGAAATTCCTCTCGTCCTTTCTCTTCCTCCAATAAAGAACATGAAAGATTTAAATCTTCTAATATTGATTCCAAAGAGCTGCTATAAGATGTAGGTTGTTGCAAATGAATGCTCTCCTTCATGACAAAGACTCAAGTTTTTGGAATGTGGATGATGAAAGAGAGAATGGTGGAAACTCAACCAGCTCTTCTCCATCAAAACAATCCTCCAAATCGATGTAGATAAATTGCCTCATGGCTATCTTGCTGCAAATGCTCCACTTCCTCCATGGTGTCTTCTTGATTTGTAACTTGACCACCATGGTTTCTTTCTCCTCCAACATTGAGTTTGAGAGATCAAAATCTTCTTCAAAGACTAGAACTTGAGAGAGATGAAGTAGAAAGAAGAATTAAAGGTTCTCCTCGTAGCCTCGCTTTGTGCTCAAAGCCCTTGGATCTGCACTTTTCTCCTCCACAACTAGAATGTGCTCCTCTTCTTTGGATTTGGAGTAGCTTCTCCTTTCTCTACTACTTGAAGACAATCTTGCTCTTGATAGAACTCTTCCTCCAAAGATGAATTTTGTCAAGTCAAACTCTTCAATCTGCTGCTCTAGAAGACAAGTTGGGACTGCAAGAACTTCATCTTCTGCTACAACAAAATCAGTCCTAACCACCATTTGTCCAACCTTAGCCTCTTCTGTAGGTTTAACCATCAAGGGGATCTTTGTCATCCCAAATTTGGCAGCCCAAACCCTCAAGTTGTCTGTCATTTCTTTTCTGTTGGGCTCCTCTTCTTGCTATCCTTCATGGCCGATTTTTGCAATTTCTTCTTCCCCACATGGAATTGGGAATGCAAGAGGAGGGATGGATTGCAACTCAATTGATTTGGAAATTTTTGTGGTGGTAGAGGAGGTGAAACCTCTTGTTTCTTTGGGGAGAGCATATTTCATTTTATCTCTTATGGAGGGGATGACTATTTGGAAGGAAAAAGGAAAGAAGAATTGAGGTGTGGTGGAAGACTCGGGAGGTGGAGACATGGAATCAACATTTGGGACAGAAGATGGGGAGTTTAGAATTTGCAATTCTAAATGAGACGATGCTTTGCTTGAGTAATGGGAAGAGAAAACTAGATGATGGTGTAGAACTTACCCATTGACAAGGTTGTTCAACAACAAGTGTATAGGCCTCTATTTCTATTGTCCATTGTGCAAGTTGGGGCAGCATCTTCATCATGAAGTCCAAATTCTCCCGAGGGCTGAAATGTCTTGGAAAAGGGCCTCCCCATGGACAAGGAGTCCCGCAACCAATTCTGCAAAGCTCTCATTTGAGTCATGTTGCTCGGATCGCACCATCTTTACCTCCATCTTTTGGATTTTCTCCAATAGAACAACATCTTGCATCTGATTTTCTTCATTATATGCATACTCTTGCTCTTGGAAAGCTCCATAGCCAAGCTGATTTTGGCATTGCTGCTCATATGGGTATGCATACTGATTTTGGATTTGTTCAAAATGCTGATTTGGAGGATTTAAAAAACATGTTGGAGGTGGGAAACATTGCTGCTGTTGTAAATGTGAGTTCCATGATGGAAATGAAGTCATGATTGCACAACTTCATGGAATGGAAAAGAATGAAAGGGATGGAAAGAAGGATGGATGGGGATGGATGAAAAATAGGTCTGGAACTTTAGAAATGGGTTGCTAATCGATGGAGTCACCGGATGTGTTTTGCAAAGTGCCTCCAAAGGCTGAAATCTTTGAAGGAACACACCAACCTGCAAAAGATGAAGTGGAAGACCTCTAAGGTCCCACCGGTGTGCCAAAATCATATCGCAAACGCACGGTGGCTTAAAATTTGCTTTGTTGATAATCGAAACCTCTAAAAGATGAAATAATCTAACCTCGGTGTCCCATCGGGCATGCCAAAACTGTTAGTGCAAAATCACAAGCACCCCGGATGTGGATCGATTTCTAGTTTGATCACTCTAGCATCCAAAGGTGATTGCACAACATTGAATCCTCTCTCCAAGTGTGGGACTTGCGAGAATGAGAAAGGAATCTCCAGAGAAGGTGGTTCCCGCTCCTCAACTACTCCGCCACAAGCTATTCCAAAGGTGCAGGGTGAGCTAATCTAATCTTAATCTAACCATGCTAAGGAGACAGAGAGAGAGAAAAAGGGAAAACAAAGCCTACACTAAAACGGTGATACACCGTAGAAGGAAAATGTTGAACATCTATCAAAACTCCATGAAACAAAGAGAGGTGAGCGATGGGAAGGATGGACAGATGCATCGAGGCCCAAGGATAGATTTCACACGTTAAAATGTCCCAAAACTCCATGAACACAGCTCCAAACCTGCAATGAACATTCAAACATGCACAAATACCTGCAATGAAGAGAGGCAAGAAGAGAACAAGCAAAAGAATGAGCAAGGATGGACAGATGCATCACAAAACACATTTTTTGTTGCTCCAGAAGTTTGCACAGAACATCATTTCAATAGTAAAAGGCAAAAACACCATTACAGAGAAGGGGAGGAGGTTCGAACTCCATTTTCAACCCTAGAGAAGAAAAGAAGGGAGGGTAGAGTTGAAAAGATGAACAACCTTTAATAATGAGCCAAATCTAGCTTTTTACAATGCATGGGTCGAGCCCAGGAGAGAGAAAATGTAGGAAAACATGCAAGCAGTCCAACCATTGACCAAAACGCATTCTTCATTAAAATCGGTGGTTGAAACATCACTTCTGGCCATGCTGAAGAAGAATGTGACCCATGTGCATTAAAACAAGTTGTTGAAACGTCAGTTCTGGCCATGTTGAAGAAGAATGCGACCCATGTGCATTAAAACTGGTTGTTGAAACGTCAGTTCTGGCCATTACCACGTGCCAGAGATGTTTCTTGATTTTCTCTCTCCAAACTGAACCAAAATGCAAGATTGACCCTTGAATCATGTAGAGAATTTCACCAACTTTCCGTTGATATAAAGAACGTGAAAATCCAAGCTCTAGATTGAAAGTTATGGCGATCTCAAGATTTTAGGGGAAAAATAGGCAAAAAACGGATTTTGAATTTTTCCCGCACTCGCCACTGGATGAAATGTGTCGCACCGATTGGATGAGTAATTCTCTCTCCTTCCCTTTATGTGGGTTTTCCTTTGAAAATTTTAACTTTTTATAACTTTGGAAAATTTTCCATTTTTTCCCCGCCTTAGGACATGTTTCCTGTGTCTATTGGCTCGGCCGACCCTTCAAACCTCACCTTTGAACTTTTGGGCCGAAAAACACTTAGTCGAAATTTTTATCAGTGCCTCCCCTTGTGACACGCATCACATTCCGATTCGTTGGTGGCTTTTCCGGTCTTCGCGTCCCTCGCATATTTTTGGCTTGATGTCCCAAACCGTTTGGGACAAATTTCTCCGATCCACCCGATTCGGAATTCCCTATCCTCCTCTGAGGTAAAGACACGTGGCACATTTCCATTCGCTCTCGGCTCCTTCAGCTTTTCGCATCCCACGTGTCCCTTTGGCCCAAATGTCCCGGACGAAAGTCTCTTGTTTCGGCCGAATCGGCTGGTTCACGTCCTCCGCGTACTCTTGTCCCAACCGTCTCGATCGCTCGGGAAATTTTTTTCCGAACCGCCCGAAATGGACTGACTTGCACCAAACTCGGCCGATCCACGTCTTTCACGTACTTTTGTCCCAATTGTCCCAACTGTGTGAAACAAAGACTTAGGCAATTTTTTCCCTTTTTCGACCAAATCGGCTTTTCGCATCCCATGCGTACCTTCGCCTAGATGTCCCAATTGCTGTGTGGACCACCTGGAGGCTTTTTGGCCGGTTCGCGCCCCGACATCCCAACTATCCCAAGGACCGCCTGGACTAGGACTTAGCTGATTTTCATGATTTTTTCTGCCCCAAGCTTGTTTTTTGCAACTTTTTCACCCTTTTTTAGAACTTTCTTTTCTTCTTGGACAGGAGAGTTAGAAAAAGCCGAGGGGACCCTAGAAACATGATTTTTGCCTTGAATCAATCTATCTTGCTCGACCAAAGAATTTAATGCATGTTATCAAAATTACCTCAGGCGGTGAATTTTGGATAACAGATCTTAAGGCACAGCTATAAGAAATACTATCTAAAGGTTTGATAAGACTGAGTGTCTCACCCAGGAGCACCGATAATTTTTGTGAAAAGAAAGATGGAACACTTAGACTTTGTATTGATTATAAGATGTAAAAAAAAACAAAAATAAATAATAGATATCCACTTCCTATAATTGATTATTTGTTTAACTAGATGCATGGTGCATTAGTATATTCTAAGATAGATCTTCATTTTGGGTATCACCAATTAAGAATAAAATATGAAGATATTCATAAAACAACCTTTAGGGCATGGTACGAGCATTACAAATTCATGGTTTTACCTTTCGGTTTGACAAATGCACCTACAAATTTTATGAATTTAATGAATATCTTTCAAGAATATGTGGATAAGTTTGTAATTGTATTCTTAGACAATATTATTTTCTAAAAGCATTGATGAGCATCATGAGCATTTGAAAATAGTACTTGAAATATTAAGAAAGAGAATATTGTATGGTAAGTCTTCCAAATTTTTTTTTATGAAAAAAAGTTCACTATTTAGGACATGTCATAAGAAAATATGGAATAGTAGTTGATCCATCAAAGATTGTTTCCATAACTGAATGGCCTGCACCTAAAAATGTACATGAAGTTAGAAGCTTCATGGGGCTTGCTGGTTACTACAGAAAGTTTGTTAAGGAATTTTCAAAATTCGCTACCCTGATAACTTCAGTACAAAAGAAAGACAAAAAGTTTGTGGAGTGATAAATATGAAGAAAAATTTAAAAATCTTAAGGATCAGTTAAAATCTGCACCTATTTTGGCTGTAATAGATCCAAATGGGAACTTTACGGTAGTTACATATGCTTCTGGTGAAGGACTTGGAAGTATTCTGTTACAAAAGGATCATGTTATCGCATATGAGATTAGAAAAATCAAGTTACATGAGTTGAATTATGCTCCCCATGACCTACACCTTGCTATCATAGTTCATGCACTTCAAGTATGGAGACATTATCTTTTAGGAAGACCTTTTGAATTAAAGATTGATCATCTTGGGCTGAAGTATATTTTCACTTAGCCAAATTTGAATGCAAGACACCGAAGATGGTTATAGTTTTTGTGACAATATGATTTTGATATATGTTACATTAACGGAAAAGAAAACAGAGTGATGATGCACTAAGTCGTAGGAAACATATTTTTACACTTATAACTTTGAGAACTTAGTTTAAGGATGAGGTAAAAAGTATCATGGAATTTGATTTATACTTTCAATAGGTAAAAACAACACTTTCTGCAAATCAATGATGCAAGATACAAAGGTTTTAACTTCGATAACGAAGGAATTATGAGATATGAAAAGTGGGTATACATACCCTTGGAAAATGAGTTAAGGAAAAATTTAATGATGAAATTTCATAATTCACCTTACTCAAGACATCTTGGTATTACACAAATTCTTGATAATGTAAAACAACAATATTTTTGGAAAGGGATGAAGAAAGACATAACTGATTTTGTTTCACACTGCTTAGAATGTTAGTGTGTTAAGGTTGGGCATATGCACCCATCTGGTTTATTATATCCTCATAACATACTGTAATATAAGTGACAAGTAATTAATACGGATTTTGTTTAGGGGCTTCCTATATCAAGAAAAAAAGTAGCACGTTTTATTGTTGGTAATCTTAAAGATGATTCACCTATTGTAGTGAAAAGATTTGTGCATGAAATTGTCATATTACATGGAGTACCCGAATTGATTTTATCTCGATAGGGACCCTAGAATGACAACTCGCTTTCTAGAAAATGCTAAATGAATCCTTAGGAACAATATCAATTTTAGCTCCACATACCATCTAGAATAAAATGGTCAAACAGAGAGAGTAAATCAGGTTTTGGAGGATATGTTACAAATGTATTGTATGGATCAGCAATAAAAATAGGAAGAATATCTTCATTTAGTTGAATTTTCTTACAATAATACATATCATTCCTCTTTAAAAATGACACCTTTTGAAGCATTATATTGAAGGAAATGCATAACTCTAGTTAGTTGGGATGACATTGAAGATAGAGAGGTAATTGGACCTGAATTTCTTATTGAAATGGAACAAAAAGTGAAAATGATTCGTGGATGATTAAGATAAGCCATAGATAAGAAGAAAAGTTATGCAAATCTGAAAAGGATCGATAAGAAATTAAATTTGGTGAAAAATTCTTTTTATGTGTTAAGCCTAAAAATATATCTATAACCTTTAGCAAGGAAGCCAAATTATCACCTCGTTTTGTGGGACCTTTCGAGATTGTTGAAGTGATTAGACCTGTAGCTTATCACTTAACATTACCTCCCACTTTTTCACAAATGCATGATGTTTTCCATATTTCTTTTCTTAAGAAATATGTTTCAGATTCATCATATTTGTTAAATTGGGATTCCTTGCAGCAGTCCAAGACCCAGAATAATCATAGTTGAATCCATAAGATTTTTGTAAACTCACTAGTTGCACTTGCAAAAGCATGTAATTATTTAATGCAAGGTTTAGTGGGACTAGTTTAATGAAGAAAGTGCAACATGGGAAAACCTTGAGGACATGAAAACTACTTTTCCTCATTTATTTGAACAAAATTAGTTCGATGTTGGAAATAATTAAAGACTTTGTTTAAAGCTATCTTTAATTTCTACCATTTTTGGGTAATATAATTTTATTAGTGTTGGAACAATTATTTAATGTTGTAATAAATTATGAAAACTTGAATTTCTCAAATCTGGTTTCTGTTTGAGAACTTGTGGATAAAAGAACTATAATTATGATTATTTTTCTTGTTTAAGAATATGGACTAAGTTAATCATCAAGACGATGATACTTTTAGGGGGAGGTATGTAATGCCTCTAACATGGTTGATATCTATGATGACTTCTATACTCGAAGTTGCAAATGTTGATATGTGATTCTTGTTTGAAGATGATGTACTCTTGTGAACTAAGCAATCATGTTTGTTGTAGATAATATGTTATCTTATGAAAATAGATAAAATCTTGCCATGTCTATTCTAAATTTAAAATGAATTATTTCATTCCTTCTTATGTTGAATGTTCACTGCATGTGGATAGAGGAAATTAATTCATCCTAACTCGTTCATATCCAATATTGCATTTGAACTTGTGCTTCAGTCTATATGATTTCATTGCAGAGGATAGCTATACCTTGGATCAATTTCAATGATCCAAGGCATGATTTCAATTTTATGACATCAAGGTCATCTTAAATGAGTTAGGTAGAATGTTGGATTTCTAAACCCGTGGATGTCACGGATCTCGGTGATGTTTTCTTCTCACGTCCTTCATAAGTGATCCAAGAACTTCAATTTTGGTTCTTCATTCGGTAATATTGAATTGGTAAAATGAATGACTATTTGGGGGACCTAATTTAAATTTCAGTCCCTAGGTCCATTATCCTATCCTAATTCTAATCTAGATAATTTTATTAATATGGTTGTTTATTAGATGAAGGGAATCCTAATTCATGTAACTAGGATATTCTAAGAGTAAACTAAGGACCTAAGTTGGTTTCTAATATAATGTTTATGAACCTAACCTAAGGGCATGGACTATCCTAAAGGGGATGGCATGAATGACATAAAGAGGGGTTTCAGTGGCACCAATTTCTAAGGTATTTAAGAGGTTTGAATGTGGCATTAAACACTTTGTTACCACCAATTTTGGCGAATGCATGGAAATTTGGAGGAGGCTGAGTTGTCAACTCGCTAAAATTTGGTTGCATGGAGTTTTAAAATTTGGTTATAGCCAACAAGGAGTTGGTGAAGGTGGGAAAGAACGTAAATAATCATCAGTCCTATTATTATTTATTGACTCACCATTATGCGAAAAATGCCTAGGAAATAGGAGAAGTTGGTGGGATAGATGTTTTCGGTTTTCATTGTTTCATTTGGTTTTGGGAGCTTTGTATCTTTGCACGTGGTTTTCATCTTTTGAAGCTCCAATTAGAATATGTTCATGTTTATTTTTTCCTTGCATGGCGGTGATGGTAACAGAAAATAAGCCAGGAAGCTATAAGAGGAAGAAAAGGAAAGTTTCAAAGCCTAGTTTTTGGCATTTTCATGGAAATCTTGTTGTGGAAGTTCTGCTTGAAGATTTGAAATGAGGGAATGATGACAAGATCAATATTAGGAAAGATAGGCCCTATCTCTTTAAATCCTCTTATTTTACTTTAGTTTTTAACTAAAATAAATCTGCTCTTTTATGAAATCTTTCTAGTTCTGGTGTTTGTGTTTCTCCTTCTTGCTTTAATGGCATTTTCGACTTGGTTTCTTATGGATGCATTATGATGTTGTGTATGTTGTGTTGACTATGAAATCTGGGTTGTATTGATTAAATGAAAGATGTGTTTAGCTTATTTACATAATAACTTCCTTTGATATTGATACAAGTCTATGTTTGTATCTCTGTTGGATGGTTTACCTTGTTTGGGTAACTCGTAAGCTTGAATAGTTTCCAGGTTTTTGGATGAAATCTTAAGGATGTAGCTTAAACTGTTCTCCTTGTTGTTAATGTTGAGACCAATTTTACTTATCGGTGGGATTCCTTTTGACTATTTTCGATTCCTACTTCACTTATGGTTACACATGGGGATTATATCAGACTTTACTCTTTTTGTTCATAAGGCTCTCTACTAATATTGTTTGGGACATACGTCCATGATAGGGTGAAAATATGTATGTTCTTTAATATTGGCATGTTTACTTGTTGATAATAGTGGAGACCAACCTTATTTGGTCAAATTTATTGTGACTTTGTACTCATATTTGATTTTGAGATACTCGTTGTTATTGTTCAGGGGTTATGTATATTTTGTTATCCTCACCATGAAAAGGGAATTGTATTGAATCTTGTGTTTATTTTGATAACCCTTTTGGGGAGGCAGTATCTTTCTTCAAAAGGGATATTAAGAAGGTATGTCTATTGCAAGTTTTGTTTCATGTTTCGTTGTTGAAATAAGGGATTAACCATTTTGGGATTTTTAGTTGTTTTTAGATAGATCTTGTTGATCTTTATCAGGCTTGCAAAGTTTGTTTTATCTTTGGAAGAACATTTTTGTTGGAGGGAGACTGTTCTTACTTCCTCTCTCTACCATTATTGTTTGATGGTAGTTGTAATCCTTCATGGGTGAAATAGTTGTGTTGGGGAGACTGGTATCTTCTCTCCTTTTTGTTTATTAAGATAGTTTTGAACGAAAACCCTTCCTGCAGGTTGCTTTGTGAAAATGGGTAATGTTTAGTTGGATTAATCTAAGTTATGGTATGATGTCTAAATGGTTTTGTATAGGATTGAAGTATTTTTCAAACCTGCTTTCCTCTTTATCTATATACTCCCTTTGAGTAGATTCCAATTCTTGAGTTTGTGGAACTTGGAATTATTTGGATGTAGAATGGCATTCTTTTCTTGTTTATAGATCTAATTGTCTTGGAATTTGGTGTTTGGTCTTGGCGTTTCCTTGACCTTGATGTAGATTGGTTTGAGGGTAACAATTTTCCTTGGGATTGATTTGGGTCTTGTGTTGTTTTGAACTTATAGTTCTTAAATTCCCTTCCTTATATGGATTTTGTTAGTTTTAACTTGTGTGTTGCTTAAACGATTTATTGAACAAACAAATAGGTTGAGTTTGTGGAATTTAGATTGGAAACTAGTTTGAGGAGTTGAAGATTAGGATAATAATGTTAAATACTTCTTCTTAATTAGTTGTTGTTTTGGATGAATAACATGTTGTAATGAGTTTCATATTTGTGTTTGAGATATAATTAATTATGATGATTTAATTAGTTCTTACTTGAACTTTACTTCTTGTAGATTTTATGATCTCTTTCTCTCTTTCTTGGATTTTTATTCTTTTGGGAAAGTCTTTCTATTAATCTTAATTTTTTATTTTGGAACCGTTTCATTAACAACATGGTTCCTTTTTATGAAACGATTAGATAAAATCACATTGTTTTAACGTTATAGTGTTTATCATTCTTAGTTCATATGAACTAACTTGTGCTAACAATTTTGTAGATGGATTTCGTAAAAGATGAAAGGAGAAAGACTTATAGAAAGTTACATTTGTTTTACTAAAGAAATTATTTCTTCATTAAGATGTCTATGTAGTGACATTCACTTGAAATGTACTCTTGTTGGGAAAAGAAGATGTATTAAAACTAGTTTTATATTGATGTAATGACATTTTGTAATCCTTTGAAATATTTCCTAAGTTCAAAGAGTGGAGAACTCTCTTTTTGATAAATGAATTTCTTTGGTGAATGTTGATTGTTGTTTTACTTATGAGACTTTCATGACATAAGTTGTGTAATATTACTAAGTAATATCACTCATGATGGGGGAAATATAGATATGTATGTAATATGGGATTATGCAACTTAACAGATTATGTGATATATATAAGCTTCTAGGATTAAGGATCTACACTTATAGTTAATTTCATTTCACATGAAAAGAACACAACTAAGTTGATACTCTTTGGTAGACCCTTAAATAGTTAAAAAGGGAATATGATTGGATTATATAAATGATTTTGAAATATATGTTATGCTAAATCATATGAGTTTTGTTTTCATAAATAGGACATTGATCCTTAATAAGGAAAAAGTATATCCTCCTTGTAATTAAATAAAGAGCTTTATATGATATCTTGTATGGGTTTATGATTAAATCATAGGATGATTGGTTGTGTTTTCCTTAGCTGATTTCTATAATTGAAACATGAATGTTTAAAAAGGATAATAACAAGATTTAGAATTACGATATTATGAATTCTAAAGTAAAAGTTTCAATAAGCTTGTTACAAGATAAAACTGTAGTAAGAAGATCTAATGATCTTACTTTCTTAATGTAAAATTCAGACATGTCAATATATGGAAATAAACAACTAAGATTAAGATAAACATAAGCATGAATTCAAAATGGTTAGGAAAGAATATTTTATCTGCATACCTTCTTTCATGTAAATTACACCTTGTAACCTTCTTGGGTTAAATTGTGCTTACAGAGACCCTTAAAAACATTGTTATCGTTAAACTATAAGATAATAATTGATTTGGTTAATAAACTAATATTCTTAAGTATGTTAGTCTAGTTGAGAAAACTCAGTTGGATGTTATAACATAGTAACTGCAACATAGTACCTTCATAATGACATGGGTCATTACAAGGATACTATGATGCATCTAATTATGCTTCAACACCCCACTTAGTTTGATTAACTCGATTGACATAAATGGAAGTTTGGTTCATGGTTCCACCCTAAAAAAAGATAGAAACATGAGCTAGTGTAGTGGTCAACTCATGTTGACTTAGGGTGACTAGACACACCCAATCAATGTAATTTGATTGAGTATGTCTATGTATCCTTAGTCACCACGAGTATTCTTCCACACTAGTGCATGTTGCTTCCCTTGTTTAGTGTGAAACTTTGAATCAGATTGGGTTGACAGAAGTCAAGAAAGACCATTCTAGATAACAGAACAAGTGTGGTGAAGGAAATATTCCTTTTGATGAGTATGCCGTCTTGGAATGTAAAAATGGTAAACATGTTTAAAAACTTTGGCCAAAGTATCGCAAGCTACTAGTTGCATTGTCCTATGTCACCTAGTCTATAATGCATGATTTCGGATGAATATCAGTAATAGGTACTTAGATAGGCTTCTTAGATAGAAAAATTTAGTGCCCCTCAATAGGTAAAAGAACCAAGTATACATAGTATACACATTATTAAGTTAACATGAGAGATTTGTTTAATATTAAGTCATGGAATGAGAGATCGATGTTTCACCGAGTCATTACGCTTTCATATGGTTATCTCACATGAGATGGATTGGAAATGGAATGTGTGTTCTGAATTATATTAATTCAAAAATAAAACATTGTGTTAAAATAAAATTCCTTGTTTCTAAAGTCTGAAAAGAGGATGTTACATGAAAATTTAGTAAACAATCATCCATTAGGAAGAGAAAATTCTCATAAGATTCTAAAAGGTGGTTATTATTGGCCAATAATATTCAAGGATGATCATGCCCATGTGAGGAACTATCATCAATTTCAGACTATCTCCAATAGATAAATACATGCAAATATACCACTAAAACCAAGTGATTGAGAGTAGACATTTTTCACAATGGGGTTTGGACTTCATTAGAGTCATCAAACCAAACTCATTAGTAGGACATAAGTTTGTGCTAACTACCACTAAATTTTTCACAAGATGGATTGAAGAAATAACCACCAAGAATTGCAAGATAATTGATGTTATTGAGTTCCTTAAAGAGAATATTATAACCATGTTTGGAAATCCTTTCTCTCATCATATGTGACAATGGACTAGTTTTTGCTTCTGTTGAGTTCACTTAATGGGTGTATGATAATAAGATAATCATCAAGTTTTCATCTAACTACTACACCCAAGACAATGGAGTAACAAAAATAATAAAAAAACCTTATCGTTGATATGAAAAAATATGTTGATAAAATACCAAAAGAGTGGAATTCCCTCTTAAAATTTGCATTATGGGCTGATAGAGAGAGATATAAACAAGATCTTAAAGCCTCCCATTCCTTCTAGTATATGGCCAATTACTAGTATTCCACATCACTCTTAGACTACCAACTTATCAATTTATGTAGGAATACATGGTGTGAGATAAAAATTTGAGGCTAGGATCTTGGACATTCTTCAAATGTAGGATGCTAGAGATGCATTAGTACAAAACTTCAACAAGCATCAAGAAATTGTCAAATGGTGGTTTGATAAAAGGGGTAAGGAAAAGCATTTAGAATATTAGACCTTGTGCTCTTATGGGATAAATCCCATGAAAAGAAAGGTCATCAAAACAAGTTTGTGCCACCGTGGATTGGACCTATGAAACAGATAATATATTAGGCCGAACAATTTTAAATTACAAGATATTTACAGGGGAAATAAATGATTCTACCAGTTAATGGATAGTATTTGAAGCATTAATTATTTTATGCTCCATCTCAAATCCCAACGGAATGACCATAATTGAGAAGTATTAGTTTTATTTATGCATTTATTACTTTCTTAGTATTAGTTTCTTTCTACGCTTTCTTGTTTTCATAGATTAGTTTTCCTTTTTGTCTTTCACTTCTTTCTTAGATTTGTCTGCTTTTCCTTTCTATAGTCACAATATCACACAACTAGCTTGTAAATATTTCATTTATATGTATAATTCCTAAGTAAGAGAATTACTCATTAACAACCCTTTACTTTGCTTTGATTGTTTTTATCCTTTTCATTTTTACTACTTGTTGTTTTTGATTTGCAACTTATATTTTTGCATACCAACCAACATCCTATCCTACTCTGATTTCACTATTTATCCTTTTAGGAAACCTGCAAATAATCTTCCATTATGGACATGAGCACCATGACACTACCGTCCCTTTGAGTGCTTCGTCATTTTTCTATCTTTTTCAAATTTTCAGATGTTACTTCTTTCTTGTCTTATGTTATCACCCTTAGTCAGATTTTATCTTGTTAATGACAAACCTTGAGTGAAGGAATCATATATACATATATATATATATATATATATATATATATATGACTTATTTAACCTAATTTGAGGGAAAACATTTCAAGAGGCACTTACTACCACAAGGAGCTAAATATTTCCAATCTACTACATCATCAAAGGACTGCATTATTCACTGCATAGGGGAGATATTATGAATTCCATACCACAAATTTTTCATCAGACAAAGTAGTTATAACATGCTATTCTTTGTGCCACTAAAACGAGGGAAACATAGATTAAGGGACACTATTCCAATCACACACACTCACACACACACACAAACACACACACACACACACACACACACACACACACACACACACACACACACACACACACACACACACACACACACACACACACACACTAGAACTATATTAAGTTTGAAATGTAGTGCAATGCTTGGTGATAATCACATTGGGGTGACCATTGAGGTTAGTCCAACTCAAGCATATGCATTATTTATTCATATAATGTGTGCTTGAGTATTTCATAGGTATCTAGGGCATATTTTTTTAGGAACAAGTCAGACTAAGTAGAATTATAGCAAATTCTATGTGACCTATAGTGAACAAGAAGTGAAAAGAAGTGACATAGAAAGAACTAGGACCAAATTTATTTTGAAAACACTAATGTATATAACAAACACTAGTGCCTAAGTGACCTTGTTCCCTTTTAGGTAGTTTTTTCCATGTGATCACCACTTTCTAGAATCAGAAATAGAGCTTGAGTAGTCCAGAATTAGCCTTTTTAGACCAGGTTAACAACCCGGAATTTATTCGGACCTCTGACAAAGGCAAGCTGAGTCATTCTACAAACCCTATCTATCACTCTTACTTGTACTTATTTATCTTGATATTTCATATTTAATGTTATATTTATCTAACCAACAATGCCCTTACATAGATTTAATTTTGTTAAATCATTTAGTAAAACTGTTCCTTACATGCCCCCGATCAAATATCTCCTTCATGTCCCATACCATAGTATATTTATTTCATTTAATTTAATGACACCCATCATGTAGATATAATCTTACACAATTATTGAAGCAAGTCCAACTCCTAATCATACGACACTCTCCCAAGTAAATGTAATTTTGAGTTGTATTCCAGATCCTTCTAATAATAATAATGACACATCCCATAAGGATATATTAGAATCTCTTCAATTTTTTCACTATGCCTTTCAAGATCAACTTCAATCCCTATATTCTACAATTACATCTCTCAAGGCTGAAATCCAACACCTCAAAGATACTTTCAAGGAAAATATTAGTTCTCTATCTATACATCATGATATTCCTAAAGCTAAGGCTATGTAATATGATATAGCTGCTACATGTGTTCACATAAGTGAGGTTCTATTCCTCAAATGTAAAACACTTCTTCCATTCAATGAACATGCTAAAAAACATGATATCCTATTTATGTTCCTCAATCATCATTTAATTAATTTGTTTCCCAATCATTACTATCCTCATTATTATCTTACAAAATCCAAATGCCAACCATTCTACAATTATCATGACATTAATGGACATCATGACAATGATTGTTATGCTTTACAATGAAAAATCCAACAACTTGAGCATAAGGGCTTTATTTCATTCTCTAAACAACATTTTGTTACACATTTATCTTTGATTTCCACATCTCAATGGGTTCCTAAATTTAATTCATCTATGACTCATGAGCATAATTTCCTATTGAATGCCTAAAATTCAGCCATACTGAAGAATCATCACTTACACCTAAGTCCTTGCACACCATAACACCAACAATATTAGTTGAGCCACCACAAGCCCAATCTAAGGCCAACATGACAAAGGAATATACAAATATCTCTACTCCTTCAAAGCATATTGAGATAGATTATGAAAACACAAGTATCAATGACTTACCAAATGATCTATGGATCTCCACAGGCATGGGCACATATAAGATAAATCCTAAGTATACTTTCAAAGAATATTCTAGGAGAAACATGCAGATTAATATTATGGATAACATTGATTCATCTTTACTACTAAAATATGATGATAATGATGATTCTTTTCCTTCTTACTATTGTGATGACTATAAGCACCTTGATGAGAATTTTCCACATCTTGATCTTATTAATGAAGAAGATGACACTATTTCACCAAGCATTACAAATTTCTCACCACCTTGTCAGTAGAATATAAAACAACATAAAAGGCTAAATACAACATCCTAGTGTTGTATATTCTTTAACATCACTTCAACCAATGGGGCATAGTCATTGGATTTGTCTCTTAAAAGATCGCAATGATATTCATAGTTGGGAGAATATCATTCCCCCACACTACCCGATGACACACTCTTGTTACAGTTCATACTTAACTATTGAAGGAATCCTTACCTACATGAACCTCACTTCACACACACACACACACACACACACACACACACACACACACACACACACACACACACACACACACACACACACACACACACACACACACACACACACACACACAGTACATGCACACACCAGGGACATATTTAATCCTCCCTTATAGATTTTCTCTTTCACATATTTGCAATTAAAATCACAAAAACATGTTTTCTTAGATCTTGATTGGATGTACTCTTACTTCCTTATACTACTATATGTTACAACTTTTCTTATCATGTTATTATGGTTCATAGTATGATTTATCATTTTCATACACACATGCACATTAACATGGTATCTTGACATGAATGCATGTCACTTACAAGTTGCTACATGATTTATGATGTTTGGACCTATCCATTACCATTCACATTGAGGATCTTGGGGGCATCTACCTTTTTCCACTTATTATCAAGTTCTATCATTGCAATATTTCACATTTTCATTCTTATATTTAGATATTACATTGTGGTATACTATTTATCTTTATTAACATGCTAATACGTGCTTCATGTGTAGAATTTTCCCTGCAATACTCCTTCCAATCATGGTTGTTTGATTTTCTTATATTTTGTTTGCTATTGTTTATAGGATACACCCTATGTTTTCTTGTTTCCTTACATGCACAATCCTTGATGACTTCGATTGTATTGTGACATCCTGAGTGGTGTCCTATGTATGTAACTAGCTCCTCATTGTGTCCTTGTTTTATGTTTTCCTATATGCTTTTACTAGTTGCTATTTCCATGTGCATTGCTTGTTTATCACTAACACTTATATGCTAGCATTTTCTAATTATTTTTCTTGCGTCATGGTAACTACCATGTGTAATACATATTCCCCATGTAAAAATACCTATATCAAATATGTATATCATTTTTAACCTTCCTTATTTGTGTTTCATCTAGTATTTGTTTATCTCACGCATCTAAAAAAAGTGGGGTAAAACATCAAGTGAACCTTTTCACCCTCCCAATAGTAATGCAAAGTAGTTACAAAATCACACTCAATAGGAACAAAAAGATGAGTTACATAACAGGGCTAAAAATAAACTTGGCTAAAATTCATAGCCTAGACATAACCACCCAATATAGATAGAAATGATGGGTGCTAGTGTCCTACATGGGTAATCCCTTTCTGGGGGCACAAATAGTTATAGAGAAGTTCCAAAATTTGAAAAATTATATTATTATTCAATATCAATAGATACAAAATCATATTTTAGATTGTAATTAGTTACTATCAAGAAATAAATAAAGAACTATGTACTCAATAACTAGAGTAGGAACCAAAGTAGGAACAAATAAGGAAGTCACACCTAGTGCATATGCAAGACAAGGATATACCTGGAAAAATGTGTCACCCGAGGAAAGTTACAAATCAGATTTGTGATCATGTATAGTGGCACTTATCTCTGCTAGGAAGAGTTAACGGTTGGAGGGTAAATCCTATAAGATATCCTAATAGAATTCCCCATAGTGGTGATTGGATGTCGAAATCCAAGTTTAGAGTTGGGATGCTCAAATTCCTAGTTTGCTAACAAGATTCCCAATCCTTTGTATTATTCCAACTAGCTCCTAATCAACAAGTTTACAAGAATGATTTTTTTACTCCTTTCTCTTTCAACATTTTCAATTTTACAAAATTTTCAAGTTAAAGTTTAATTGAATTTACCTAGAGAATTTACTACACTTGGGTATTTTTTACAGGTCCTATCATATCCCAATGAAATAAAAATGCACATGGAACCATAAAGTAAATATGAGGAACATTCTAGAAAAGATGATATTTCAAGGAACTACAGGCATGTACCATTATCACTCCACACATATAAAGGTCACCCCTAAGATCCTTATCCTTCCATTCCCTTAGAATTTTATGGTACACATTTTGCACTATTCCATTCGGCACTCTACAACACTCATTCAACATGCTACTGGGAACAATATTCTTTCAAATCCCCAAGGTATGCTTTTATTTTCTACTTTATGCTATTGAATCCTTATTCACCATAATAAAGTAGGGAAAATGTAGTCACTATATCATGCACTTTCTTTGCACATCTAGCCTTTAAATATGTCATTTATATGTATGATTCATAAGTAAGAGAATTACTCATTAACAATCCTTTTCTTTGATTTGACATTGCTTTTATTCTTTTCATCTTTATTATTTGTTATATCTAATTTGCAACTTACGATTATGCATACTAGATGACATCCTACCTTACTAATTTAATTTCACTATTTCTCCTTTTGGACATCCTGTAAAGAACCATACATTAGGGACAAGAGTTCCTAGGTGATGTTGTCCTCTAGGAACTTCTATCCTTTTTGTCTTTTTCCTACTTTTTGGATGTTACTTACTTTTTTTTTGTCTTATGTTATAACCCTTAGTCATATTTTATCTTGTTATTGATGAACCTTGAGTGAAGGAACGATATATACATAACTTATTTAACCTCATTATGGGGAAGCATTTCAAGAGGAACTTACTACTAAAAGGAGATAAATATTTCAAATTTATTACATCATCAAAGGATGGATTATTCGCTACATAGGTGGTAGCTATTTTGAATTCCATACCACACATTTTCACATTGGGAAAAATTGGTTGTAGCCCACCATTCCTTATGCTACTAGTATTGGAACCACCTAGATCAAGGGAAACTATTCCAATCACACACACACACACACACACACACACACACACACACACACACACACACACACACACACACACACACATGAACTACATTGAGTCTAAAATATAGTATAACACTCTGTGAAAATTACATTGGGGTGACCACAAAGGTTAGTCTAAATTAAGCATATGAATTATTTATTCAACTAATGTGCATTTGAGTATTTTATAGGTAGATAGGGTTTAGTTTTTAGGTATAGGTGGGACTGAGCATAATTATAGTGAACCTGAAGTGGCCTACATTAAACAAGAAGTGACACGAAATAAATAGGACTAAAGCTATTCGTAGATGCTAACACTTAGAATGAGCAGTGAGTGCTCAGTGTGAACTGTTTTATTCTAGGTAGTTTCATCCTGTGTTTTTCACTTTATAGAATCATAAATAAATCCCAAATAGTCCAAAATTATCTTTTGTGGATCAATCACCATCCCAAAATCAATTCAAAACTATAGAGGCAATATGAGTCATTATAAAAACCATATATATCACTCTTTCTTGTACTTATTTAGCTTGATCTTGCATATTTATTATTATTTTTATATATTTAGTAGTGACCTTTTCTTAAATTAATTTTCTTTATACTTTTACTTTTACCTTTTCTTATAATCAGTAGTGAAGAAGATTTGTTGCTTCTATAAAAATTATTGTTGTATTTGAAATTTAGAATAATTAGTAGGAAAAAGTAATGGAACAATATGAAAGGAAAGCTTAGTATGTTGGATAAAGTTTGCATTAAGAGTTTGAATTACCCAAAGTAAAAACTGATTTTTATAACAATTTTTATCTAGAAAAATTGAGTTGCACTTAAAACACATCAAGAAAAAATATTGTTGTATTTGAAATTTAGAATACTTAGTAGGAAAAAGTAATGGATGCTTCTATAGAAAATTATTGTTGTATTTGAAATTTAGAATAATTGGTAGGAAAAAGTAATGGAATAATATGAAAGGAAAGCTTAGTATGTTGGATAAAGTTTGCATTAAGAGTTTGAATTACCCAAAGTAAAAAGTGATTTTTAGAACATTTTTTTATCTAGAAAAATTGAGTTGCACTTAAAACACATCAAGAATTTTTTCTACTTGATCATGTCTATTATCAAAGAGAAGTTCCCAAATGAGTTTATTTGAAAAAATCCTTAGAGCCTTCTAACTTGGTTTCTAAAACTCTAGAGGAATGTGAATAAAGTGTTCAAATAAATAAAATAAAATTCCTTTCCTAAAATTTGATTATGAAAATCTACACTAGGGCTATGGATGTTTAATTGACAATTTAGCAAGTCCATGTAAGGAACCAACAATATCTTTGATGAAGCTATGAACACTTTGGCTGATAGTAGAGAAATTACCAAGCACTCCCCTCCTTGAATCCATCCCAAGAAAATGAATTATAAAATCAAAAAGATAATGAACTATCAAATGAGCTTCTTATATGAGAATAACATATTTTTCAAAAGAATGAGGTTAATGAATACACAACACATACACATCTCATTTTCTCTTTATTTATGAATTTATTATGTTCCTTATCTTCTTGTTGTACTTCATCTGTCCTTATTTTCTTCACACACACCTAGATCCCATACTTTTCTTTTAGTTCCTCCATTTTCTTTGACATTTATCCTTTGCTTCTTGATCTTCATCAGTACTTTCTTGATTTCCATATTTACTTGCATCATCTTCATACCTCCATCCCTTATAACTACACATATAAATAACAAAACAAAAATATTATTCTTTAGATTCTACCATATTCTCCATCTCTGTGTAGTTCATAATCATCTTGTTTTCATCATTCTCCTTGTCATTGCCTTCATTTTCTTCCCCGTTTTTTTCTTATTCATGTTCTTCATCATACCTAGCTACTCCATGAATGTTATTCCTTCATCTTTGATTACATTTTTATCCTCTTGTGCCCAAGAAACCATCTTTATTACATTTATACCTGTACTTTTCTCCTTTCCATCCATCTCATCGAGATATGCTTGTAATAATTCATCACATTCATTCATGCTAACTGGATCACACTTATTTATTTAAACATGATCAACATATTAAAATGCATAATGAGATTCATTTTTATAATTTCAAGGAATTTACCCACAAAATCATGAATATCCATCAACAAATTATCCATTTTCATACCTTTTATTCATCTTTGGCTTATTTTCTTCTTAAAACTCTAAAAATTTCTTGTTTCTCATGGGTTCATCCCCCTTTTTTGCATTTCATCTTCTTTATACATGTTCCTTACTTGTTTATTTTATTTTCCATATCATATTCATCTCTTTGTGCTTAGATTGTACCTTTAGGAAGTCTAAATTCTCCCTTTGTTCTTGTCTTGATTCACTTGAATTTGCTATTACTTGCTTGGACTTCTCATCTACACCCTATGTTGTTGGTTTATGTTTCCATATAAGAATTATGTTTCCATGATTTTGAATTGGTTTCAAGGTCTTCTCATTTATCTCTTCTTCATTCAATTTCTTGTAAAAAATTTACCTCTCTCTTTTCCTCTTGTCTCAGCTTTTCCTCTTCACTCTTGATCCTCTTCACCAACTAAAATATATGATTTCCTATCTTAATATAATATATACGCCATTTATCTTTCCTCTTCATGAAAAAATCAATCCCATGTTAGACCTGGATTCATTATAAAATATGTTAAATTCTTTATATCTTTTCTTAACTTTTTCATCTCTATCTCCATCCATTCCTCTTTCTTTCTCTAATCTACTCTCTTCTTGGCTTCTCTTGACTACTTCTTCTCTATCTCTTTTTTTCTTCTCCTATGGCTAAGAAATTTCCGTAGTTCTGTTAATACCTCTTATTCATCCATCTTCTCTCTCTGACAAGTATTTTTCACCTTTCCAATTCTCTATACCTCACAAGGATTGAAACTTGTTCTTTTCATGCCTTTACACTCTCTTTCACCTTCACACTTAACTTCTTCTCACTCTTCTTTCACCAAATTATTCACTACACACACTCACACCACTTGTTAGCCATAAAAATAAAATTCATTCATTTCAATAAAATAATCACAAAAAGATCCTCATGATCTAATACTAAATTATGTAAAGAAACTAGAAACAACCATAAATCCAACTTGTTAAGGAGGTTTCAAACATCAACTTCAACAAATCACTATAATTGGAGGATCCTTCCAAGCCTAAAATGGCTTAAAATTTGTAATTTAACCAATTTTCACACCAAATATATTCATCGAGACTAAATTCCCTATTTCAACACTACTTCATATGCACTACACAATACCATTTCATCCACCAAATATCTCACTCTTCATGCATACTCACTTTATACATACATAACTTAGTTGTCTCTTCAAGTTTCTTAACTAGATTCCATTATTCAAACATGTAATTTTACCTTATTTGATTTATCAATGCTTCCTATCTCCTCTAACATATATCACCACTTTAAAGAACCTTAGATTAATAATAAAGTAATCTCAAAAAGGCCTCAAGCATCAAATTTCACTAAAACATCTCTTGGACTACCCTTCTAGGCTCTTAAGTTCAAGAATCTAGCTAGTATCATGAATGGAGGCATTTAAGGACACCCAAAATAAGATAATTTTTTTTTAGGGGAACTGTACCAATCCTAAGGTGATCCATAACTCAAATATAAACTCACAATACTATTAAAGAAAACACTCATTTCTCATTCCACCTTCCACTAGAACTTCTATCCTTATCTCAATCTACATTAGCTATAAATTGTCATGCATATGGCTCTAAGAATCAAACCTGAAAATTTTTAATACACTTTTCTAATTCATAGGTTTATGAGAATTTTTAAGGCTAAACTCATAAAACAAACCCTAGTTCCTTTGTAAATCTATCCTTACAATTATCCCGTAGGACTATGTTGTGCCCCTTGAAGTATACTTTGTCAAGAAAATATTCACACTCAACCAATTAAAATTCAAAATTATTCTTCTAATAGCTAAAGTATATCTTCATAATTGTTTATTCCAATTTATTGAGCAAGATTGCAAGTTTTATGGTTTTTACCACTCATTTCCCTTTGAAACCCTAGTTGTGTTCTTTGACAACCTACAAGGCTTATTTTTACAAGTAACTTTTACTAGGAATCAATTCAAGATTCTATATTTCATCTATACCTTTGTTCCAACTTTATGCATGCTAATGTTTTTGTAGCGAGGATTGAAAAACACACTAATACTTCTTTTTCTTAATCTACTTACTGTCCCGGGTTGTTAGAATTCACAATCATAGTTTGATAATACCTTTAATGACTAAAATAGAGTAATATATTCATTCTCAGGATTGGATACACTTATCATGTATTGAACCTTGGACATCTCACTTTCTAGTGCTTTTAAAAAGGCTTCACAATCTTAGAGATTAAATACACAGTCCTAGATCAATCAAAATAGAGTACAAATTCTTCAAGCTCACAAATCTTATGCACATGCCTTTAATCCATCACAAGGACATTTTCATTTAAAATTTATAGCTTCTTAAATACACACATGCAAGGGGATCTACACCAAATTTCACACAAATGCATACATAACAAAGATTTCCATCCTTTCTATATAAGAAAACATAATGCTATTACATTTCTCTTGCAAATTGCAAACTTATCTTTCTCCATTTTGATACTCAAGCCTCTCCTTCTCTCGGAAAAATATCCTCTTTTCCTTGGAGGATAACACATCTCAATTCGAGTTCTATTCCTTAAAAATACAACTCCTTCTTGATTCATAACTGTCATTTGGTGAGTCTATCTTAACTATTCACATACCTTTCAATAAATTATGACATAATTATTAGACATTTCATAACTTTGGACCCATATAAGACTCATTTCTGACCCTATTACTCTTTTTCACACTTTAACCATCCCCTTTTAACCTTGGGAAGCCATATTGGTTCATTTCATGCATTAAAATTTGTATTTACATTTAGGAGGGAAAACACAAATTTGAAATTTCAATCTCTTGAACATCTATACTTACATCCCCATGACTCTAAAACATTAAATTTGACCTCATAGCTTCGTAGTTTTGTATTTCTATGAATTCTATATGATGCTCCTACATCATACTCCCAAGGTGGAGAAAGTATATTTTGATTTACTTGCATAATTCTATCTTTCAAGAATTATTCATCTTTATTGTTGTATGGTCCTTATCTTCTTGTTGTACTTTCTCTATCCTTGTTTTATTCACACCCACTTGGGTCCCATTCTTTTCTTTTAAATCCTCCATTTTCTTTGACATTTCTCATTTTCTTTTTGATCTTCATCAGTACTTTCTTGATTTCCATATTTACTTGCATCATCTTCATACCTCCATCCTTTATACCTACACATATAAATAACACAATAAAAAAATAGATTGTTTTTCAAATTTTAGCATCTCTTCCATCTATGTGTAGTTCATAATCAGCTTTTTCTCATCAATCTACTTTCTATTTACTTCATTTTCTTCCCCTATTGTTTACTTTTTCATGTTCTTCATTATAATTAGCTACTCCTTGACTATTATTCCTTCATCTTTGATTACATTTTGATCCTCTTATGCCCAAGAAACCCTCTTTATTACAATAGTACCTGTAGTTCTCTCCTTGCCATCCATCTCATCTAGCAATGATTTTATAATTCTTCAAATTCATTCATGCTAATTTGAATAAACTTTTTCTTTTAACATGCTCAACATCTTAAAAAGCACAATGAGATTCATTTTGTACAGTTTATAGGAATTTTACAACAAAATCATCAATATGCATCAATAAATCAATCATTTTTCTTACCTTGCATTCATCTTTCACTTGATTTTCTTCTTCAATCTATGAAATTTGCTTATTTCTCATGAGTCCATCCTCTTTTTTTTGCATTTCATCTTATTTTACCTGCTACTTACTGGCTTCTTTTCTTCTCTATATCATCTTAATATATTTGTGCTTGGATTTTATCTTTAGGACATCTAAATTCTCCCTTTGTTCTTGTCTTGATTCACTTGAATTTGATATTACTTTCTTGGGATTCTCATCTTCACCCTCTACTTGCTGGTTTATTTTTCCATATAGGAATTATGTATCCATGATTTTGAACTAGTTTCAAGGTCTCCTCATTTATCTCTTCTTCATTCACTTGCTTGGCAACCTTTACCTCTCTCTTTTCCTCTTGTATCATATTTTTCTCTTCACTCTTGATCATCTTCAGCAACTGAAATCTTTAATTTATTCTCATAATATTCTCTACGGGCCATTTGGATTTCCTCTTCATGAAAAACTCAATCCCATAGTTTGTCTTTATTATCAAATATGTTAACTTCTCGATATTTTCTATTAACTTTGTCATATTTTTCTCCATCCATTCCTCTTTATTTCTCTTTATTTCTCTCTTTTTGGTATCTCTTACCTTCTTCTTCTCTATTTCTTCTTGTCTTCTTACTCAGTGGCAAAGAAATTTCACTAGTTTTTTTAATGCCTCTTCTTGATCCATCTTCTCTCTCTGAAAATTATTTTACACCTTTAAAATTCTCTATACCTCATAAATTATTAAAACATTGTCTTTTGGTAACTTCACACTCTCTTTCAACTTCACACTTCACTTCTTCTCAATATTCACCTATCAATTCTTCACTACACACACTCACACCATATTTTAGCAACAAAATAACATTCATTCATCCGAAGAAAAGAATCACAACAAGAGCCTCATGCTTTGATACCAAATGATGAAGAGAAAATAAAAATAACCATATATCTAACTGGTCATCAAGGTTTCAAACATCGAATTCAACAAATCTCTGCAATTGGAGGATCCTTACAAGCCTAAAATGGCTTAAAATTTTCAATTTGACCAATTTTCACACCAAATGTCTTCATCGTACAAAATTTCCTATTTAAAAATTGATTCATATACATTACACAATACCATTTCATCCACCAAATAGCTCACTCTTCATGCATACTCACTTTATACTTACCTAGTTCATCCTTCTCTTCAAGTTTCTTAGCTAGCTTCCCTTCCTCAAACATGCAATTGTTCCTTATTTTCTTTATCAATTCTTCCCAACTCCTCTAACATATTTCAATACTTCAAAGAAAATTAGATTCATCATAAAGTAATCTCAAAAATGTCTCAAGCATCAAATTTCACCAAATCATCTCTTAGACTACCCTTCTAGGCTCTTAAGTTCAAGACAATGACTAATATCATGACTGGAGGAATTTAAAGACACCCACAATAAGATAATTTTTTTCAGAGTACTATACCAATCCTAAGGTATTCCATAAATCTCATATATCAAATCATAATAATATTTGATAAATCACTCATTTCTCATTCCACCTTCCACTAGCACTTCTAGCCCTATCGTAGTCTCTGTCAGGTCATAAATTGTCATGCATATGGCTCCAAGACTCAACCATGAAATTTTTAATAGGATTTTCCAATTTCTAGGTTCATGAGAAATTTCAATGGTAGAATCATAAAACAAACAATAGTTCCTTTGTAAATCCATCCTTATAATTATCCCTTAGGACTATGTTGTGCCCTTAAAGGATACTTTCAAGAAAATATTCACACTCTGCCAATGAAACTTCAAAATTATTCTTTTATTAGCTAAAGGACATATTCATGATTTTTTTTCCAATTTATAGAGAAATATTACAAGTTTTAGGGTTTTACATGTTGGGCCTCGAAATATCAGCTAATTACCAAAGGGAACATTTACGTGTGGGACATATAAGAAGAAGGGAAAACGGGGAGAAGCACGTAAGAAAAAGAGGTTTAAGAAGGGTTTTGGAGAAACTAGGGTGCGTGTGGAAGGCAGGACATCAGTTCAAAGGACTTAGCCATATTTAGCATTCTAGAGGCACTTGAGGAAAAACGTGACCCGACTAGGTGTGCTGAGTGGATAAGGTGCCACTTGGAACCTTGAAGTCAAGAAAATAATATTCCATGCATGGAATATTCTTAGAAGACATCATTACAGAAGGTGGAGGGTTTGCAAGGAGATAATCATGCACCATTGGAGGACCACATTGACACTTGGCATGCGATCTATTCAAAAGAGGAGGCATGGCGGTGGGTGCTAAACCTATATATAGAGATGCTCAGAAGCAAGGAAAAGGTGGACCTGAAGGATATAGGAGATAGACAGAAGGGGATGCATCAAGAGTATGATATTGCAGTCATGTTAGGGTTTAGAGCACTTAGTGCTCAGGGTTTTAAAGGATGTAACAAGAATTTGCATAGCATTAGGGTTTACAATAAGGGATGAACTAGGAGGACATAGATAGAATACCATACCAGAGAGAATCATGAAGGAATGATTCCTAGTATTTTGATATGTATGGTCTGTGATGACCTCTTTTGATTGTAATGTGGCTACCAGGATCACTCTAAATGAATATATATAATGGTTTGTTCTGTATATCATGCTTAAGGGTGTAAAACCTCTTGTTAAATGGATATCATAGTTCGAATCTGTTTTAGCATGCTTAGTACTCTGTCTCTATAATGAATTTAAGATGTGGATCTGTTAGATGTTTCTTCTTCCTTATCTAAACTAAGTAAATGTATTCTCATTCTGTAAATCATCCTCCATCAATGGAAATACATTCTCACAATGCTCACATAAAGGAGGGGCTCGGTACCCACACGTGCCTTAGGTGAGTGCCTAGAACCCACCGAGTGATAGGCTGATGTGCACGAGATTAGACAATTGTAATAAGGGTACATGAAAAATGACTTCATATTGGTTGTGTTTTTGGGACCTCTTTTCAAAGATTTTGTGAGAATGATGTGTGATGATGGAGTTCTTGACCATGGATAATTTAGAAGCATGGTTTAAGAGCACAGAGGATGAGTTTTCTTAGATATTTAGTATTAGACCTTAGTTTGATGCACGTAAATGGGTAGAAGAGCACATGTATCATGAGTTGTATGAGACCTTATTTTGTTGCTTTCTAGTAGAGTTGTATGAATGGATTTTGACATATGCATCTAGATCAATCTGGTACTATAGATCTCATGTGTGGACCCAAGATGAATATCGAGTCAGTATGCTACTTGATATGACTTGGACACGTGGTGTTCATCATTGGTGGAGAAGAGTGTTGACCGAGTTATACCCTTGAATACATTATTTCTATGTATTATTGTCCAAAGTTTATTAAGTTTGAGTTATTAAGGGAACCTAGAGGATCATTTTTGTGTGCTATCCCTTTAGCTATGAAGATCCTAATCATTACACTAAGTTTAAGAGAATTCCCTATGGCGGGATAAGCTTCATGAGAACTAGGTGAGGAAGCTAGGGTGGAGGAAGATGATAGACCTTGCAACTGAAAAGGAGAGGGAGGAGAGATGACTCAAGTATAGTGAAGCTCGTGAAAGGGAGTTGGCTAGAAAAAGTGAGATTATGGGATTGATGGATCTATTGAGGTAGAAATTATGGGAAGTAATTGAGGTTCACGCGGAGGACATAGAGCACGAGAAATCTATGCTATCGCATCTTGGAAAGTGCGGGATAGAGACCTTTTCAACTTCTCGATGAGAGTTCGTCACTTAGAGAATGGAGATCCATCAACACACACCTCAATAAGCCTGTGAACAACCCCTTTTGGGCCCCTAAAATATTGACTAAGTACAAAAAGGTGCATGGGCATGCAAGGCCTAAGTTGAAGGGTGGGAGCACAAGAAGAAGGCACGCGTATTAGGGTTCTAGGAGGGTTTTAGAAGGACCATGTTACACACCAACATAACAAGGTCTCGGGACTTAGCCGTATTTATTGTTTTGGGTAGAACAAGAGGAAAGTGTGACCCAACTACACATGTGGAGTGGATAAGGTGCCATCCTTGAGAAAAATTGGCCTAGTAAGGAATATGCCCTGCGATGGAGGATTCTATAAGACCATCATGGAAAAAAGTGGAGAGCTTAGGCTTGGAGGAGCATGCACCCATGGAGGACCACATTCAGACACTTGGCACTAGATCTGAGGCCGCAGAAGGATGAGTTGGCACTTCGGGGTGCCTATAAATACAAGCACCCACAGAAGGAAAAGGTGTGTGTGTGGGTGTTGATAGAGTTGGTTCAGAATATAGATTAAAAGAGAGTGGAGATCTGTAAAAATGGCTGCAAGGATTCTATTGGGTTAGGTAGGTAAAATATAGGAGATGTATGTATCAAGGGCTTGGGGTGATAAAATTTATTTTTAAGAGCTAAAGGATATGGATCCAGTTATGATGCATGACTTTGGTCTGCCATAATGTGGTGTTTTGTAGTGAGTCTAATGAATGTAATGAGGTTACCAAGTTATTTGAATATGATTTTTCTTGGTTCGGATTCATACATGATTCTTCATAGTTATTTTTCATGTATGTTTATAAGATGAATATGAATCCCTATATATTTTCCTTTATGTTTTGATTCAGTTCTTTAAGTATGTTAAAGTATCTCTGTCTATAATGACTACAATGGTGTAGATACGTTCTAAGCTCTATGATGTTTGCATGTATCATTCCTACTCACTTTATTTAAAGTTTGGATCATAGATGATGTTTTCCCACTCAACTAACATAAAAGAGAGACTCGACACCCATGCATGCCTCAGGTGATTACCTAGCGCTTTCTTGGGTGATAGGCCGACACGCATGGGATTCCCTTATTCTTTAGTGGGTGTGAAAATGACTACATCTTGGTTCCATTTTTGGGACCTATTTTCAAAGTTGTAGTGGGAAATGACATACATCATGATCTGTGCAATGATTGATGACATAATGTTTAACCTTGGAAACTATTGAAACATGGTTTAATAGCATAGAGGATGAATTTGCTCGGGGATTCAACATTAGACCCGAGTTTGATGAAAGTAGATGGGTAGAAGGAAACCTCTACCATGATTTATATGAGACTTTTTTTGCTGTTACTTCCCAATAGACCTTGATGAATGGATCTTAGCATCCAGATCAAGATGGTATTATAGATCACACGCATGGACCCAAGATGAATTTTAGAGGTTACAAGATGCAAATATGACATGGACTCGTCTGTGGATCATTGGTGGAAAGGAGTACTAGCTAGCTACACTCTAGAGTATGTTATTTCCATGTATTCTTGTCCGAGAGGTTGTTGAGTTTGAGTTTTTATGGGAGCCTAGAGGATCATTTCTACATGTTATCCATTTGGCAATGAATATCTTGATCATGACCATGGGTTTAGAGGCATTTCTGATGGCTGGTTAAAACCTTCTTGAGTACTAGGTGAGGAAGCTAAGGTGGAGGAAGATGGTAGACATTGTGACGGAGAAAGAAAGAGAGGAGAGATGACTTAAGTATAGTGAAGTGTGTGAAAGGGAGATTTCTAAACAAAGGCGAGGTTGCAAGTATGATTTATATATGGAGGCGGACGTTACGGGAAGGATTTGAGGTTCACGTAGAGGATGTGGAACATGAGCGATCTATGCTACCCCATCTTGAAAAGCATGTAAGAGAGGACCCTTTGGCTTCGATGAGATTTCGTGGCATGGAGAGAGAAGATTTATTGGCGATCATCTAAACCCACCTAGTGACAAAACCCTAACACTTAGTTTTCCAGATAAAGGAAGGAGTATTGTTGACCCAGTTGGTATCAGTGGAAGTGAAAGATCTACACCCAGGAGATACAATTTTTCATTTCCCACTTCTATGGCTACACATACTATTCTAGTATTTAGAGGAAATTTTGAACAAGGAGAAAATATACAAGGTTTGGGTAATGCGTCAGGGAGTGACGCGGGACACACATCTGGCAGTGGTATAATCTCGCAGATGACTGGTGCACAATTTAGTGGGATGTTGGGGACCCTATGTGTGATCACTTCAAGCTCATTACTAGATACTGGTGGATATAGAAGTGGAACTTGTGGATCTAGAGGCACAGGACCTGGTGGATATAGTAGATCTGAGTGAGGAGGAAACACCAAAGCAAGTCAAGGAACTGGATCAGGAGGACAAGGGCCCCAACCACCTCCTTAATTCTTCTTTGAGATGTCTTTACATTTTCTAGATTACAGGGGTATTGAAGATATTATGGAGCATGTTCACAAGTGTGAGTTGATATGGTGTGCAAAGGGGATCACAACCCCGAATGGAAGGCCACTCAATTTACAATGATTTTGCGAGGAGTGCACACATAGATGGTATGGGACATATGACACCCATCGAGACAGTGGTATATTACATTGCATTGAAAACCACTTTCCTAGAAGAATTCCACATCCCTAAGTTTGAACAGAAGAAGAGCATCAACACCCTTAAGGAAATTCAAAGCGAGGAATGGTGGACGGTGTGCAGAGTATGACGCATGGTTTAAGACTCTCTTGTCAAAGTTTTCATATGAAATTCACCCTTCACAACATGCTCAATGGTTTTTTAGAGGGTTGATAACCCCATTTATAAGAGCTTTATCTCATAAGAATTTCATAGACCCGTGTGAGGTGTTGGAAGTTGCCTGCGGCGTCTTTGAAGTTGTTGGGAGCATTAACACTAGTGTTATCTCATTTCTGAAGCTCAAATCACTGCTATGGCTAAGCAACTAGAAAATTTATCTATGAACTTAGCTCATGAGACTCATAGTGGAATGTGGTGTATATATTGTGAGGTAGAGGGGCATGCCAAGGATAGTTTCCCCTGAAAGATAGTACGCGTCGTATAGATTGTCATATTTTCATGGGGACTATGATGCGAGTAGATGTCCCTTGTTACAACACGTAATTTGAAAGAATGTATCTTGATATTATAAGATCTATACCTCTATAACCCATGATACTAAGGATTGTAGGCTTATTAACCAGATCCATGAGGCCATTGATCTTGGTGTGCACCAAACTAGCCTTGTAAGTGGTTCTAAGGGTGATGATCGCCATTCTGAGGAGTGTGCAAATGGAGGCATGCATGGAAGGGGATTTCACAGAGGATTATGTGGTCATGGTAACCATGAAGGAGGAAGAAGTGAGTTCCCATGTGGAACCTATTTTAATTGTGGGTCTACAAACCACTACAAGTGCGAGTGCCTAGATTTATTGCAGTGCTCATGGTGTGGGAAGAAGCACAAGTATGAGGAGTTCCCTGAGTTATTTGAGCATATAAATTAGTAGCACCAAAGACAAGGGTGCTGCAATGGTAAGCATTAAGAAGGTTGACACATAATGGATGTCATGGGTGACATGTGATGCAAGCTTAGAACCTATTATGGTAACAACAAGAGTAGAGGTGACATGTGTAAAGGAAATGCCAAGGTAGAAGAACCTAGTTTCAATGGAAGAAGTGGTACATGGGAAGTACCTTAATTGTATCGACATCAAAAGGAGGTATATCAAGAAAATATGGACATCATTCAAAATTTACAAGGAGAAATCTAGTATCTAAAGGAGCAGTTTAGGAGGGAGGTGAAAGGAGGAAGGTCGAGGTTGCAAATTATGACTTGGATGAGGTCAAGGAAGTATGTAAAATACTAAGGCAAGAGAATATTATTCCCTTGCTAGGGGCATGGTTGAGAGAGAAGGTAACATGCACCGTGAGAAGAGTGTGAGAGGTAGGTCTTGCATGCAAACCTTCCCCTAATAGCCTTGACTAAGATAAATAGATCACGTTAAATGTGATCATGGATGGATGGATCCTTAGTAATATCCTCATTGACACAAGTGCGGAGGTCAATGTTCTCACCTTGGATGCACAAAATCGGATAGGAAGACCAACAATATAGACATCTTCGAATGTGTTGTATATGGTGAATAAAACAAAGGCAATGCCCATCGGTGTCTTGGGTACCCATGGTGCTATAAGAAAAATGTGGATCTTCGGTTCAAAAAGGGATACATAAGCTTTGAAAATGAGGAGGAATGGGTCATCATACCCCCACAGCTAATGGAAAATTAACACCCTATAATGAACCTTTGGGAGAAGAGGTCCTGACTAGAATATATGTGCACTCAATCAAGGATCTAAAGGTAATCCATCCCATAGAAGGAGTTATCCAGTTTGAGGATGCTCAGTCCTTAAGTGAAACCACCAGTATAGCATGTGATAATTGGGTACATGGGACCTATGAGTTAATTGGACAACATTTGAGAGGATCAGTGACAAAGGAGCTACCTAAGTACTTAGGAGGAGCCTTCCTTGAGGTCTTTCTGTAGGAGATGGAAGGTCAGTGGAAGGAGAATGAATGAAGAGGGATGTTAAGTTATGTCCTACTTGGAACTGCTACGCACTAGTGGGTGACACATTGGGATAAACTTTTGGAATGGCACGAGGTGAGAATTGAATTCTCTATAAGGTTTTGCAGGAGCAATGCACCCACGGCTATAAAAGATTACTATTGTAAAGAGACCACTTCCTTCCATAGCCAAGCATGTGAGACAGTCTGGATGGTAAGCGCAAAAGAATTTCCACCTTTATTATGGGTTCACAAGTTACATTCCACCCTACAAGATTATGCGTGTGCATGGTACATTCATTCTAAGACACGCCGCCAAACAAGGAATTGGAAAGAGTTAGCGGCTGATCTCATTCAAACATTTGAGTATCGGAGTACAAAACCCTTGGTGGATAAGGCATTGTAGGATATCAAGTGCCTTACCATTGGGGATAGTACCATGGTAGAGGATAGGCTACTGGATTTTCTAGGTGAACCTAGTCTGGAGGCGTGCTTTGAGGAAGAAGAAACAGAAGAGATACAACTTGAGCATGCATGTATGGAAAAAGAAAAAGGGAAGATGGTGTATGTTATTGATGGGGAAGAAGTGGAAAATTTGGATGTTGACCATTCTGTGGGGACACACGAGGTGTTAGATAGTTCTGATGAATGGGTGCATGCCTATCATGAGCATTTAAAGAAAAAGAAGGTTAACATTGGCTTGGAAGGAGAGCCTAAAGAGGCTATCATTGGAGACTATTGGTCGGAGAAAGAAATTTCTAAAAGCATTGATCTTTTATGAGAGTTTGAGGATTTATTCTCACACGGGTATCATGAACTAAAAGGCGTTCACCATTCCTTGGGAGAAATGAGAATTAAGTTAAAAGAGGGTGTGCTCCCGGTTTGGAAGAGACAATACCAAATGAATCCCAAAAAAACACGTGAAGGTCAAGGAATAAATAGATAGGATGATAGCGTCGAGCATTATTGAAGATGTTGAAGATTCAGAATGCATAAGTCTGATGGTAATTAGCATCAAGAAGGATGGAAGGATAGGGATCTTTGTTGATTACAGGGACCTGAATGTAGTGTGTATCATTGATCCTTTCTCAACCCCATTCACTGAAGAAATCTTAGAGGAAGCGGAAGGGTGCGAGGTCTATTCTTTCATAGATGGATTCTCAAGCTATCACCAGGTAAGGATCAAAAAGGAGGACCAGAGGAAGATGAATTTCACCACTGAGTGGGGAAGTTTTACCTATAAAGTCATGCCATTTGGGTTGAAGAATGCACCTATTGTGTTCTCACGTATTTTGGTACAAGCTTCCAGGACTTCATCCATAAATTTCTTCAAGTCTACCTAGATGATTAGATAGTATACGGGTTAGTGAATGACCATTATGACAACTTAAGGCTGATGTTTGAAAGGTTTCGTAGTTGAGGATATCCCTTAACATTAATAAATGTGTCTTTGCTACCCCATTTGGAACATTATTAGGGCACATCATATGTAAAGAGGGCCTATTAGTAGATCTTGCAAAAGTTGTAGTAATTATGCAATTGAGGGATCTTGCTATTCAAAGCATAGTTCATGGATTTCTTGGGCATATGAGGTACTAAAGGAAGTTCATCAAGGGATATGCCAAGATTGCCATGCCTTTAGAAGAGTTGTTTAGACATAAAATTCCCTTTCATTAGGAGATGCGCTCGCTTAAGGCATTTGACACTTTGAAGGATAGGCTTGTCACCATGCCCATACTACATTTCCCTTCTTGGGATAAGCCTTTCCATGTTCATGTGGATGCCTCAGGAACCGACATTGGAGTAGTACTTGCATGTACTGATGAGGGGATTGTTGATCATCCTTTATGCTTTGCAAGAAGGAAGTTGATGCTAGTGGAGCACAATTATACTACAACTGAGCGCAAGGCATTATCAATGATCTACGCACTTCAAGATAGTTCGAAAATATTTTCTAGCAAATCCATTTATATTTTACACTGACCATATGGCATTGAAATAATTAATGAACAATCCCATTCTACAAGGGCGCATATGTCGGTGGGTACTATTGTTCCAAGAATTCAAGTTTACGGTGTTTTTCAAACCAGGAAAAAGTAATTCTAGACCTGATCATTTGTCTAGAATCGATTCAGGGGGACACACAAAGAATTGAGGATACCATGCTAGATGAAAAACTATTTAGGTTGTGGTGTGTCCCCTCAAACTTATAAGATATTGCAATATTTCTCAAAACGGGTGTGGTGCACCATTGAACAAAGGCCTTGGAGAAGAAGAAGTTGACCATACACGTCACGCCTTACATGCTAATTAGTGGAGATATGTATAAAATGGGTTGTGATGAGATTTTGCGCCAATGCGTGCTAAAACATGAGCGCATTACAATTATGGAAGAGGCACATGGTGGGATTTTTGAGGACACTATGCAAGAAATGCAACCGTGTGGAAGAATCTACTCCTGTGGGCTCGGTGGGATGCCATTTATCAAGATTGCATTGAGTTTTGCAAGGCCTGTGACCATTGCCAATGCCTTGGAAAACCTAGAAAAAGGGATGAAATTCCCTTGCAACCAATAGCTAGCATGGAACCATTTGAGAAGTGGGTTATCAACTTTGTCGAATCAATCTCGCCAGAGTGGTGTGAAGGACCGGTTCGTGGTATATCCTCGGTTGTATTGATTATTTGACAAGGCGGGCAGAGGTAGTGCCTACAAAGCATTGTACAATGGCTACCGCTGCTAGATTTTTATGGGAAAACATAATCAAAAGGTATGGATTCCCATTGATTTTGACATGTGATAGAGGTACGCACTTCCTCAATAAAACGATCAGGATTCTATTATGAGAATTCATTGTGGCCCATCACAAAACTACTCCCTATCACCCTTAAGCAAATGGAACTGTTGAGGCATTTAACAAAATACTTAGTCACACATTGACTAAGATATGTGATGTTGGTAGAAAGGATTGGGATGAAAAAGTATCATCCATTCTTTGGGCATATATGACAACCTACAAGAGGTTGAATAAGGAAACACCATTTTAATTGGTGTTTGGTGTTGAGGTTGTCCTACCAATTTAATTCATGTTACCTTCTCTGTGTATAGCGCGTGCAGGAGGATTATCCGATGAACAAGCATTGGAAGAAATAATTTACAAGTTAATGTAATTGGATGAAAGATGATCACTCACTAGGTGGAGCCAGAAGATGGAAAAAGAAAAAAAGGCATGGCATGATCGTCACATTAAGAAAAAGAAGTTTGAGGTTGGGCAGATGGTCTTACTATATGATTACAAGTTATCTTGTGGCATCTTGAGAACTTAAAAGTCCATTGGTTGGGTCCCTACATCATCTCTTACATCCTTGATTCAGGTGTGTGCCAGTTACAAGCGTTGGATGGGACAAGATTGCTAGGACACTTTAATGGGAGTAGGCTAAAGCCCTACTATAAATAAGTCTTCTTGGTGTTTGTAATAAGGTAGTATTGCTAGTTAGTTTAGGATTTCCTTTAATGCATTTTTCTTTTCTTGTGTTTCCCTTTCTCGTTGTTGTTTTGTGTTACACCTTGGGTACCGATAATCTCATTACTTTTTGAAGGTTGTAAATGTGCAGAGGATCGCACATTATTTTAGTGTGGGGTGGAGTAAGGTCAAAGAAATTGCAAAGTGTGAAGTGCTAGGAAGGATTGCGTTGGAAAGACCAACTTGGATGGCCCTGGGAAAGGAAGTGCATGGAAGGATAGATGAAAAAGGATGGTTGGTGTCAGGTAAGGCTACATTGTGGATCCACGTACAAAATAGGAAGAAGCACAAAAGCAACACGAGGTAGGTGAGAGTAAAAATCATGATGGAAGTACCTTTGGTGATGGTTACGCACACGCAAGAGTCTCCTGTCAAGATGGATTGGTTGCACGCCATAAGGTTGGGGAATTGTCCACATAGGATTGGGATCATTAGAGAAAGCACTAAAGGCAGATTTTGTTGAAAAAGATGCATTAAGTGTTGAATTACTGGTGGTAGGTAAGGTAAAATTTAATGTTAAAAAGTGGGAAAAACTATGAATAGAAGGTTGGACACTTCATTATTTACATTGTGAATACAAAGAAGGAACATATTTTACAAACTAGGGTTTTCAAAGTTGATCCGTGTGAAGAAAAATTTGAGAAATTTAATTGTGAGTGACTAGTTTGGATCTCGCAAACCAGGGGGAAATAATTCATGGGCGTAGAGAGATTTGTGGAGAAGCCGACTTGTGAAGTGGGTATTCCGAAAGGGTTGAGCAGCTAGGGCATGGGTTGAAAAGGAGTTTCTTCACAAGTTTGAGATCTAATATTGGAAAGGGTAGAGAAGCAGAGCAAGAGAAGTTGAAGTGCAAAGATAACCTACACAATGGCACCCAAGAAACTAGTTGTAACACCTAAGAAGGGAAAAGGAAAGGGCAAGGGAAAACAACAAGAAACTACCACAAGTACCAATGAAGAATGGTATGCAAAAATGCAGTACCCAGATGGGGTTTTACTTGGAAAGGAGTGGGAGTCCCATTTAAGAAACATGATAGTAAGTGATTATAACCATCGCAAAAACACAACTAAAAAGAGATGGCGCTGGAGTTAGTACACCCAAAAATAAGAGGACACCAGAAGGGTTACCCATTTATAGTGATGAAGTAAAAGTGAAGTTGGAGAAGGTGGGATTATTGCAACTCTATGAGTTTCCCTACTTTAGGAATCCTGAGCGCCTCTATTAGTGGCTGATGTCACATGCATAAGAAGATAACTTTCACTTATCAGGATGCAAGATGCGCATAACACCTCAAATGATTTAAAAATTCATAGGTCTCATCTATAAAGGAGAAAGTATAGAGGATGACCTGTGCAACAAAGAAGCCATCAAAGAAACCATCACCATATATGTATACAAGAAAGGGTCAAGGTACTTTGATATTGAGGATATCTAAGACCCGGTGATGAGAATGGCCATGTGCCTGATAACCAAACTTAATGACTAAGAGAGATGGATGCAAGTGAACAAATCATGGCTCAATGTTTGAAGAAGAATATCGAGAGGGCACTATCTACAAATTATTCACATACATCATGGAAGAGATCATCATAGTGAGCAAGAGGGTGACAAGATACTTTTTGGTAATGTCCTCTTAACTATTGTATTTTCAGATATTAGAGTGCTAGATGCGGTAGATAAGTTTGTGTGGGAGTACCCAGAGGAAGACCCCTCACCCGTAAAGAGATTCGAAAAATATACTTACAATAGCATGATGGCCATTTATAAGGCATGTCTTGAGAAATGGTATACGTGCTTGAGGAATGCATTTGAGGTAGAGTGGAGGATCCCAGAACAATTGCCAAATCTCATCGAAGGAGAATCCAAATTCATAGTATACCAACACTTCTGCATTGGCAGATTCAGGTTGGTTGATGAAAGCATGAGCCCATGGTGTAAACTTCCATTTTCTTTCACCACTCAGTACTTCCAGGTGGGGGTAAATAGATTCAAGGAATCCAAGAAGATGAATTTGTACCTTGGAAGTATGGATCGGGACCACAAGGAGATGCGCAGGACGTTAGTATACCCCAACAAGCATGCGTACATGTAAAATTATGTGTTACATGAAGTTCAGATGACTAAACCCCTAACTTTTCCTATTACAGAGAGGTGCAGAGCATGAATACCTTCACATAAGGCCCAATTTTGAGAAGGACACTTATCTTGAGAATGAGATACCTATACCTGAGGACCTAACAGGTAGGAAGAAGACCATGCCCAAGAAAAAGGAGATGAAAGAGATAAGGAAGAAGGCACCAATTTTACAAGATACTCAAGTGGTGGGTGCCCTAGGATCAAGTGCTACAACAAGTACTTACACACATAGGAAGAGGTCACCAGTTAGAGAGGAGGTGCTAGAGTAAGGAAAGCTTATTGCAAAGGAGAAATCACAAGAGGGGAAGGAAGAGAAAGCATAGTCTCCTATAATAGAATCCCTAGTTAGGAAGAAATAGAAGGTGATGGAGGAAGCTGATTCGGTTGAAACAAATATCTTGGAGAAATAAATGGGTGAGAGGATGACAATGAAGAAGATGAACCTAAAGGGGATTAGGAACCACTTGGTTTTAGTGTGTACAATTAAGGAGAAGAAGGAATAGAGGAGAAGAATGATTATCATTTTGTGTGAAGGAAGGTCGAAAGGAGGAGGACTCCCGGGACATAGAAGGAGGTGAAGAGGTTAGCACAGAGAGTCAAAGGACTTCAAACATCACGTAGGAGTAGATAAACAAGGTGGCGAGAAAGAGAAGCAATGAAAATTATTGAAACCTTGGTAGAACAAGATTTGGAGCGCAACACTAAGATAGTGATGAATGAAGAAAAGGAAGGAAACATAGGAAAAGACCATGGAATCATAGGAGGCCCCAGATCCTAATGATTATTATTCCTAAGGGCATGTGCACATGAGGAAAGCACGTGGAGATCCGAAGCCAAAAATGAGCTACATTGATGATCCGAACAAGGTGTTGCATGCGTGCTTCCAAAGCATAGTCCCAACATATCAACTATTGGAAATGAATTCATTTGATGAATAAAGTGCATACCCTTGGACAAGGAAAATGATTTTATGGGAAATTGAGTCCCACATCGATCAACCAAAGTTTGAGGTAAGCCAAGGAGCACTAATGAAGATGCACGAGTCAAAAGGAGATAACCCCTTGGTGAGTGCTTAACAAATTTTGGATGAACAAGTCTACAATGCTATAAATAAAGTCTCATTTGAGATGGAAGCCATGTTATTTGGAAGGAATTCCATGGTAAAAATTCTAGAGGTAGAGCTAGAAAAGAGGGAAGAAGCACTAGAAGAGAGCACCAAGAACTTGAAGCAGGAGGAACTAATTAGCGCAAAACTAAAGCGTGAACTTAGGGAAGAAAAGGAAAGGGTGCGTGAGGTATATAAGAAGGTAGAATCCATCACAGATGCCATTATTTTGAAGCATCCGGACCTAGCACCACCCGTACAAAAGTATGGATCTTCCCTTGAGTGCCTTGAAGACTTAACATGCATCCTCACCATGGAAAGGAAACCTCTGGCCTTAGAATCTGTGGAAGAAATAACAACATACCTAGAGAAGGAGGACAAATTAAAGGTTGTAGCAATCATTTCTAAGTACAACAAGGTTCTTATTGATGTGAAAATTGCTACCCATACTACTGAGGCCGCATATGAAAATTACAGACAGAGATAAAGTGGCAAGTATTCTGGTTGCCACTCACAAGGTAGAGCTCAAGAAATTCCAAGAAAAGAACAAAGGGAACAGAGCACAGTGGGAAAGGATCTTGGCCGAGGTCGAGAAAAATTTAGAAACCATTGAATCCTTACAAGGTTCAATTAAAAACCAACTGAAGGAGTTATACCCACAGATTACAAGAAGGATGGATGCACTTGAGGATGTGGGCAAGGAATTAGAAGGAATGGTTGAAACATTGAACACTTGAGGAAATGGACTGGGTTTTGAGGAGGTAAGCACCCTAGTCGATGACCTCTTCCAGAGAGCACAAAATGAAGTCAATGCCTGGAACAAATTGTTGTTCGACTTGCAAAGAGATTTTCCCATCTTGTTGCTATAATGACAAAACTTCCACATTCTTTCGTTTTTCCCAATTCTTCATTCCCTTATTCTTTTTCCAAGACATTAAGTTTATTGTAATTCTTTCTTTGAAGAAAATTTCTGCTGGGTGGAGAACAGGTAAATTTTGGGGTGATGTTGGGCCCCTAAAATATTGATTTAAGTACAAAAAGGCACATGGGAAAACAAGGCCTAAGTTGAATGGTGGGTGCGCTAGAAGAAGGCGTGAAGGGCAGGGGTTCTAGGAGGGTTTTAGAAGGACCGTGTTACACACTGCGATAGAACAAGGTCTCAATACTTAGTCGTATTTAGCATTTTGGTGAGAACATGAGGAAAGCATGACCCGACCGCACATGCAAAGTGGATAATGTGCCACTGGTGACATATTGGCCTAGGAAGGAATATGCCCTACGATGGGGGATTCTAGAAGACCATCATAACAAAGAGGGGAGATCTTAGGCCTGGAGGAGCATGTACCCATGGAGGACCATATTAAGACACTTGGGGCTAGATTTGAATCCATAGAAGCATGATTTGGCACTTCGGGTTGCCTATTAAAACAAGCACCCACGTAAGGAAAATGTGTGTCTGTGGGTGTTGATAGAGTTGGTTCAGAATATAGATTAAAAGAGCGTGGAGCTCTGCAAAAATAGTTGCAAGGATTCTTTTGGGTTGGGTAGATAAACTATAGGAGATGTATGTATGAAAGGCTTGCGGTGAGAAAATTTCTTTTTGAGAGATAAAGGATATGGATCCAGCTTATGATGCATGACTTCGGTCCCCGAATGTGGTGTTTTGTAGCGAGTCTAATGAATGTTATGTTATTACCAAGTTATTTGAATATGATCCTTCTTGGTTCGGATTCATACATGATTCTTCATAGTTCTTTTTCATGTATGTTTATAAGATGAATATGAATCCCTATGCATTTTCCTTTCTATTTTGATTCAGTTCTTTAAGTCTGTTAAAGTATCTCTGTTTGTAATGACTGCAATGGTCTAGAGCCATTCTAAGCTCTATGATGTTTGCATGTCTCATTCCCACTCACTTTCTTTAAAGTTTGGATCATAGATGATGTTTTCCCACTCAACTCACATAAAAGAGAGACTTGGCACTGCACGCACGTGCCTCGGTGAGTACCAGTAGCGCGTTGGGTGATAGGCCGACGCGTGCATGGATTCCCTTATTCTTTGGTGGGTGTGAAAATGACTACATCTTGGTTTCGTTGCTGGGACCTATTTTCAAAGTTGTAGTGGGAAATGACATACATCATGATCTATGTAGTGATTGATGACAAAACATTTAACCTTGAAACTATTAGAACATGGTTTAACAAAGACGAAGGATGAATTTTCTCAAAGATTCAACACTAGACTTGAGTTTGATGCACATAGATGGGTAGAAGGAAACCTCTACCATGATTTATATGAGAATTTTTTCACATTACTTCCCAATAGAGCTTTATGAATGGATCTCAACATCTAGATCAAGTTGGTATTATAGATCATGTGCGTGGACCCAAGAGGAATTCCAAAGGTTACATGATGCAGATCTGAATTGGACTTATGTTGTGGATCATTGGTGGAAAGGAGTATTGGCTAGCTACACTATGGAGTATGCTATTTCCATGTATTCTTGTTTGAAGGTTACTAAGTTCGAGTTTTTGTGGGATCCCAGAGGATCATTTCTACATGTTATCCCTTTGGAAATGAAGATCTTGATCGTGACCATGGGTTTAGAGGCATTTTGATGGCCGGCTAAAACCTTCCTGAGTGCTAGGTGAGGAAGCTAAGGTGGAGGAAGATGGCAGACATTGCGACGAGAGAAAGAAAGGGAGGAGAGATGACTCAAGTATAGTGAAGTGCATGAAAGGGAGATTGCTAGACAATGTGAGGTTGCAAGTGTGATGGATATATGGAGGCAAATGTTGCGGGAAGGATTTGAGGTTCACGCAGAGGACGTGGAACCTAAGTAGTCTATGCTACCCCATCTTGGTAAAGCACGTAAGAGATACCCCTTTAGATTCTGATGAGAGTTCATCACACCTAGAGAGAAGAGTCGTTAGTGCACATATGAACCCACCTAGTAACCAAACCCTGGCACTTGGTTTTCCAGATCAAGGAAGGAGTATCGCTGACCCAGTTGGTATCAGTGGAAGTGACATATCTGTGCCTAGGAGATATAATTTTTCATTTCCCAATTCTATGGCTACACATATTATTCCAGTATTCGGAGGAATTTTTGGATAATTAGAAAATATAAAAGGCTTGGCTAACATGTCAAGGAGTGGCACAAGACACACATCCGACAACAACACAATCTCACGAGATGGTTGGCATGTAATTTAGTGGGACATTTGGGATCCGAGGCGTGACCACTTTAGGCCCATTACTTACTACTAGTGGATCTCGGAGGAATAAGACCTGCTGGATCTAGTGGATCCTATGGAGGAGGAAACACCAAAGGAAGTCAAGGAACCGAATCGGGAGGACAAGGGCCCCAACCACCTCCTCAAGTATTCTTTGAGATTTCTCTACAATTGCTAGATTACAGGGGGTATTGAAGATGCTATAGAGCATGTTCACAAGTGTGATTTGCTATGGTGTGTAAAGGGGATCACAACCTTATAATCGAAGGCCAACAATTTACAATGATGTTCCAAGGGAACATGTATAGCTGGTATTGGAAGTATGACCCCCATCAAATGGTGGTAGATTACACTACAGTGAAAAACATTTTCCTAGAAAAATTCCACATCCTTGAGTTTGAATAGAAGAGGATCAATGAACTTAAGGAAATTCAACAGAAATGGCAGAGAGTGTGTGGGAGTATGACACATGGTTTAAGACTCTCTTATCAAAGTTGTCATATGACATTCACCCTTCACAGCATGCTCAATGGTTTTTTGGAGGGTTGATAACCCCATTTAGAATAGCTTTATCTCATAAGACTTTTATAGACCCACACAAGGCATTGGAAGCTTCCCTACGAGCTAAAGCTATTGGGAGCATTGACACTAGTGTTAGCCCATTTTTGGAAGCTCAAATTACTGCTATGGCTAAGCAAATGGAAAATTTATCTACGAAATTAGATCATGAGACTCACAGTGGAATGTGGTGTATAGATTATGAGGTAGAGGGGCATGTCAAGGATAGTTGCCCTTGGAAGACAGTACATGTCATAGTAGTAGAGCGTGAGATTTTTCATGGGGACCATGATGCAAGTAGGTTTACCTTGTTATAGCATGTAATTTGGAAGAATGTGTCTTGATACTATAAGATCTGAACCTCTACAACCCATGATACTATGGATTGTAGGCTTATTGACCAGATCCATGAGGTCATTGATCTTGGTGTGTGCTAAACTATCCTTGCAAGTGGTTCTAATGGTGATGATCACCATTATGAGGAGTGTACAGATGGAGGTGCATGCGGAAGGGGATTTCACGGAGGATTCTGTGGTCATGGTAACCGTGGAGGAGGAAAAATTGAGTTTGCATGTGGAACCTGTTTTAACTATGGGTCTACAGACCACTACAAGTGCAAGTTCCTAGATTTATTATAGTGCTCATGGTGTGGGAAGAAGCACAAGTATGAGGAGTGCCCTGAGTTGTTTGAGCATATGAATCAACAACATTGGAAAGACAAGGGTGTTGTAATGGTAAGCATTAAGAAGGCTGACACACAATGGATGCCACGGGTGACACATGATGCAACCTTAGAACTTGTTATGGTAATAACAAGAGTAGAGGCCATGTGAAAAAGGAAATGCCAAGGCATAAGAACCTGGTTTCAAGGGAAGAAGTGGTACATGGGAAGTACCTAGACCTTGTGCATCAAAAGGAGGTATATCAAGAAACCATGGACATCATTCAGAGTTCATAAGGAGAAGTTTAGAAGGGAGGATTACAGGAGGGAGGAGTAAAGGAGGAAGGTTGAGGTGCCAATGGATGACTTTGACGAGGTCAAGAAAGTATGTAATACTAAGGCAAGAGAATATTATTCCCTTTCTAGGGGCATGGTTGAGAGAGAAGGTACCACTCATCGGAGAAGAGTGGGAGAGGAAGGTCTTACATGTAAAACTTCCCCATCACATCCTTGACTATGATAGGAGATCATGTTAAGATGGCTCCTTAGTAATATCCTCATTGACACAAGCGTAGAGGTCAATGTTCTCACCTTAGATGCATGGCATCATATGTGAAGACCTACATTACAACCATCTTTGAATGTGATATATGGCGAAAAAAAAAAGGTAATTCCCATCGATGTCTTATAGGATGCAGCTATCACCATTCAAGGGGCTAAGTTTACTGGGGACTTTGAAGTCTTGGCACTTGCCAAGGCAAAAATTTCCCAATATTACTTGGGCACCCATGGTGCTATAAGAATAATGCAGATCTTCGATTCAACAAGGGATACATAATATTTAAAAATGAGGAGTAACAGGTCATCATACCCTTGGATGATGGAACATCAACACCCTATACTAAACCTTTGGGAGAAGAGGTCCTATATTGAATATATGTGCACTCAATCAGGGATCCATAGGTAATCCATCCCATAGAAGGAGTTATCTAGTTTGAGGATGCTCATTCCTTAAGTGACACCACTAGTATAAAGCATGCGATAATTGAATGCATGGGACCTATAAGTTAATCGGATGGCATTTGAGAGGATCGATTAAAAGGTGACAAAGGTGCATACAAGATGGTGCCTAGGGGTAAAGGAGATACCTAAGTACTCGGGAGGAGCCTTCCCGAGGTCTTTTTGCAGGAGATGGATTATCGGTGGAAGAAGGAGAATGAACGAAGAGGGATGTTAAGCTATGTCCTACTCGGAACTATTACGCGCTAGTGGGTGACACATTGGGATAACCTTTTGGAATCTTTGTGAGGTGAGAATTGCCTTCTCTATAAGGTTTTGGAGGAGCAACGCACCCATAGATATAAAATACTACCATGGTAAAGAGACCACTTCCTTCCATATCCAATAATGTGAGACAACTTGGATGGGAAGCGCAGAAGCATTGCCACCTTCATTATGGGTTCACAAGTTGTATTCCACCCTATAAGGTTATGCACGCACATGGTACATTCATTCTAAGACATGCCGCTAGACAAGGAATTGGCAAGAGTTAGTGGCTGATCTCATTCAAACATTCGAGTATCAGAGTATAAAACCCTTAGTGGATAAGGAATTGTAGGATATCAAGAGACTTACCATTAGGAATAGTGCCATAGAAGAGGATAGGCTACTGGACTTGCTAGGTGAACCTATCCTAGAGCCATGCTTTGAGGAAGAAGAAACAGAAGAGATACAACTTGAGCATGCATATATGGAAAAAGAAAAAGGGAATATGGTGTATGTTATTGATGGGGAAGAAGTGGAAAACTTAGATGTTGACCATTCTATGGGGATGAGCAAGGTGTTAGACAGTTCTAATGAATGGATGCACACCTATCATGAGACTTTAAAGACAAAGAATGTTAACATCGATCGAAGAAGATCCTAAATGGGCTATCATTGGAGACTATTATTCAGAGAAAGAAGTCTCTAAAATCATTGATCTTTTACTAGATTTTGAGGATTTATTCCCACGTAGGTATCATGAACTAAAAGGTGTTCACCATTCCTTGGGAGAAATGAGAATTAAGTTAAAGGAGGGTGCACGCCTAGTTCGGAAGTGACCATACCAAATGAATCCCAACCTGTGCGTGAAGGTCAAGGAAGAAATAGATAAGATGATAACGTTGGGCATTATTGAAGCTGTTGAAGAGTTAGAATGGATAAGTCAAATGGTAATTAACATCAAGAAGGACGGAAGGATAAGGATATGTGTTGATTACAGGGACTTGAATGCAGTGTGTATCATTGATCCTTTCCCAACCCCATTCACCAAAGAAATATTAGAGGGATTTGTAGGGCACGAGGTCTATTCTTTCACATATGGATTCTCGGATATCACCAAGTAAGGATCACAAAGGAGGACTAGAGGAAGATGAACTTCACCACTCGGTGGGGATTTTTTCCTATATAGTCATGTCTTTTGGGTTGAAGAATACACCTCTTGTGTTCTCATGCATTTTGGTGCAAAATTTCCAGGACTTCATACATAAATTTATTCGAGTCTACCTAGATGATTGGACAATATATGGGTCAATGAAGGACCATTATCACAACTTAAGGATGATTTTTGAAAGGTGTCGGTAGTTGAGGATATCCCTCAACATTAAGAAAAGTGTCTTTACTACCCCATTTGGAACATTATTGGGGCACATCATATGTAAAAAGGGCCTACTATTAGATCCCACAAAAGTTGCAGTAATTGTGGGATTGAGGGAGCCTGCTAGCCAAAGCACAGTGTGTAGATTTCTTGGGCATACAAGGTACTACAGAAAGTTCATCAAGGGATATGCCAAGATCGTCATGCCTTTAGAAGAGTTGCTTAGACATAAAAGTGAATTTCATTGTGGAGAGGCGCAACAGAAGGCATTTAACACTTTGAAGGATTATCTTTTCACCGCGCCCATCCTATGTTTCCCTTCTTGGGATAATCCTTTTCATGTTCATGTGGAGGCCTTAGGAACCACCATTGGAGTAGTACTTGCATAGCTTGGTGAGGGGATTATTGATCATCCTTTGTGCTTTCCAAGCAGGAAGTTGATGCTAGTAGAGAAGAATTATACTAAAACTGAATGTGAGACATTATCAATGATCTATACGCTTCACAATTTCAGACAGTATTTTCTAAAAACTCTATTTATATTTTACACTAACCATATGGCATTGAAATACTTGGTGAAAAATCCCATTCTACAAGGGAACATATATCAATGGGTACTATTGTTCCAAGAATTTGAGTTCACGATGGTTGTTAAACAAGGGAAAAGTAATTCCGGACCTGATCATTTGTCTAGAATCGATTTAGGGGAGGATGCGCAAAGCAATGAGGATACCATTCTAGATGCAAAATTATTTAGGTTATGGTACATTCCATCAAACTTAAAGATATTGCAAAGTATTTATCAAAATGGGTGTGGCACATGTCAAAATGAAGGCCTTGGAGAAGAAGAAGTTAGCTATACGCTCGTACTCTACATGCTAATTAGCATAGATCTATACAAAATGGGTCATGATGAGATTCTGCTCTGATGCATGTTAGAACATGAGCGCATTGCAATTATGGAAGAGGTGCATGGTGGGAATGCAAGAGGACACTATGCAGAAACGCAACCATGTCAAGATTCTACCCAAAGGGCTCTGGTGGGATACCATTTATCAAGATTGCATTGAGTTTTACAAAGCCTATGACCATTGTCAGCGCCTTGGAAAACCTAGAAAAAGGGATGAAATGCCCTTGCGACCAATATCCAGTGTGGAACCATTTGAGAAGTGGGCTATTGACTTTGTTAGTCCAATATCACCAACAAAACAAAGGACTGGTTCATGATATATCCTCACTTGCACCGATTATTTAACAAGGTGGGCAAGAGGCAACTCCTACAAAGGATTGTCTGATGGCTATCGCTTCTAGATTTTTATGGGAAACATAATTAGCGGTATGGATGCCCATTGATTTTGACAATTGATAGAGGTACGCACTTCCTCAATGAAATCATTAGGATTCTATTATGATAATTCATTGTGGCCCATCACAAAACTACTCCCTATCACCCTCAAGAAAATGGAACTACTAAGGCATTTAACAAAATACTTAGTCACACATTGCTTAAGATTTGTGATGTTAGTAGATAGGATTGAGATGACAAAGTATCAGTCATTCTTTGGGCATATAGGACAACCTACAAGAGGTTTAATAAGGCCACACCATTTCAATTAGTGTTTAGCGTGGAGGTTTTCCTACCAGTTAAATTCATGTTACCTTCTCTCGCATAGAGCATGTGAAGAGGATTGGTAGATGAACAAGCATTGGAAGAAAGAATTTACAAGTTAATATAATTGAGATGAAAGATGATCACTCGCCAGGTGGATCCAGAAGATGGAAAAATCAAAACAAAAGGCATGACATGATCGTCACATTAAGAACAAGAAGTTTGAGGTTGGGAAGATGGTCTTACTATATGATTCCAAGTTTCTACGCCATCCTGGGAAGTTAAAAGTCCATTGGTTGGGTCCCTACATCATCTCATACATCCTTGATTTAGGTGCATGCCAGTTACAAGCGCTGGATGGGATGAGATTTCCAGGACACTTTAATGGGAGTAGGCTAAAGCCCTACTATAAATAAGTCTTCTTGGTGTTTGTAATAAGGTAGTATTGCCATTAGTTTAGGATTTCCTTTAATGCATTTTTCTTTTCTTGTGTTTCCCTTTCTTGTTGTTGTTTTGTGTTGCACTATGGGAGCTGGTAATATCATTACTTTTTGAAGGTTGTAAATGCGTAGAGGACCGCACATCATTTTAGTGTGCGGTGGAGTAAGGTGGAAGAAATTACAAAGTGTGAATCACCAGGAAGGATTTCATTGGAAAGACTGGTTGGATGGCCCTAGGAAAGGAAGTGCATGGAAGGATAGGTGAAAAAGGATGGTTGGTGTCAAGGTAAGGCTACATTTTGGATCCACGTACAAAAAGAGGAAGAAGTAAAAAGTAACACAAGGTAGGTGAAATAAAAATCATGATAGAAGTACCTTCAACACTCGGTTACGCACGCACAAGAGTCTCCTGTCAAGATGGATTGGTTGCACACTAGAAGGTTGGGGAATTGTCTGTGTAGAATTAGGCACGTGAGTGAAAGTGCTAAAGTCTTATTTTATTGAAAAATATGCATTAAGTGTAGAAGTATAGTGGTAGGTAAGGTAACATTTAATGTTAAAAAGAGGTAAAACTATAAATAGAAGGTTAAAAAATTCATTATTTACATTGCAAATACAAAGAAGGAAGATATTTTGTGAACTAGGGTTTCCAGAGTTGACCCATGTGAAGAAAAATTTGAGAAATTTAACCATGAGTGACTAGTTTGGATGTACAAACCAGAGGGAAATAAGTCATGGGTGTAGATAGATTTGTGGAGAAGTACCATCTTGTGAAGGGGATATTCCAATGAGGGTTGGGCAGCTAGGGCACAAGTTAAAAGGAGTTTCTTCACAAGTTCAAGATCTAAGCTTGGAAAGGGTAGAAAAGTAGAGAAAAAGAAGTTGAAGTGAAAAGATAACCTACACAATGACACCCAAGAAACTAGTTGTAACACCTAAGAAGGGAAAAGAAAAGGGCAATGGAAAACAACAAGAAACTATTGCAAGTACCAATGAATAATGGTATGCGAAATGTAGTACCCATATGGGGTTTTACTAGGAAAGGAGCGGGTGTCCCATTCAAGAAACATGACAGTCGGTGATAATAATCATCACACAAATGTGACTAAAAAGAGATGGTGCTGGAGTAAGTGCACCCGATAAACAATAGGACACCAGAAGGGTTACCCATTTATAGCTCAACGAAGTAAAAGTGAAGTTGGAGAAGGTGGGATTATTGTAACTCTACGAGTTTCCCTACTTTGGGAAACCCGAGCACCTCTATCGCTGGCTGATGTTGGGCATACACAAATATCACTTTCACTTCGTAAGACACAAGATGCGTATAACCCTCACTTATTTCAAAATTCACGGGTCTCATATGTGAAGTAGAAAGTATAGAGGACAACCTATGTGACAAAGAAGCAATCAAAGAAACCTTCACCACATATGCATACAAGAAAGGGTCAAGGTAATTTGATATTACGAATATCCAAGACCCGGTGATGAGAATAGCCACACGCCTGATAACCAAACTTAACGACCAAGAGAGATGGACACAAGTGAAAAAATCATGGCTCAATGTTTTCAGAAGAATATCAGAGGGAACCATCTACAAATTTTCCACGTATATTACGAATGAGATCATCAGCAGTGGGTAGGAGGGTAACAAGATACTTTTTGGTAATGTCCTCTTAACTATTGTATTTTCAGAGATTTGAGTGCCAGATGTAGTAGATAAGTTCATGTGGGAATACTCATAGGAAGACCCCTCTCCCGCAAAGATATTTGAAAAGTATGCTTGCAATAGCATGATGACCATTCATAAGGTGCATCTTGAGAAATGGTATACATGCTTGAGGAATGCATTCGAGGCAGAGTGGAGGATCCCATAACAACTACCAAATCTAACAAAGGAGAAGCCAAATTCATAGTATACCAAAGACTTCTACGCATTGGAAGATTTAGGTTGGTTGATGAAAGCATGAGCCCATGGTGTAAACTTCCATTTTATTTCACCACTCAGTACTTCTAGGCGGGGTAAATAGATTCAAGGAATCCAAGAAGCTAAATTTTGACCTTGGAAGTATGGATCAGGACCACAGGGAGATGCGCAGGATGTTGGTCTACCCCAACAAGTGTGTACGTGGAAAATTACGTGTCACATGAAGTTTAGATGATGAAACCCCGACTATGTCTATTGCGGGAGGTCTGCGACACGTTTATACCTTTGCATAAGGACCAAGTTTGAGAAGGGTGCTTATCTTGATAACGAGATAGCTATACCTGAGGACCTAACAGGTAGGAAGAAGACTACACCCAAGAAAAAGGAGATGGAAGAGATAAGGAAGAAGGCACCAAGTTTCCAAGATACTCAAGCAGTGGGTGCCCTAGGAACAAGCACTAGAACAAGTACTTACACGCACAAGAAGAGGTCACAAGTCGAGAGGAGGTGCTTTAGAGAAAGGAAATATTATTGCAGAGAGAAGAAATCACCAAAGGAGGAGGAAGAGAAAGAAGAGTCTCCTATACTAGAATCCCCAGTTAGGAAGAAACAAAAGGTGATGGAGGAAGATGATTCAGAGGAAACAAAGAGTTTGGAGAAATACAAGGGTGAGAGGGATGACGATGAAGAAGATGAACCTGAAGGGGACCAAGAACCACTTGTTTTCAGCGTGTACAATTCGGGAGAAGAAGGCATAAAGGAGAAGAACGACTATCATTTTGTGTGAAGGAAGGAAGCCATGAAGAAGAGGGCACCCATGACATGGAAGGAGGTGAAGATGTTAGCAAAAGAGTTAGAGGACTCCAAACCTCACACAGGAGTAGATAAACAAGGCGGAAGAAAGAGAAGTAATGAAAATTATTGAAGCCTTGGTAGAACAAGAGTTGGAGTGCAACGCTAAGATAGTGATGAATGAAGACAAGGAAGGAAGTGTAGGAAAAGACCATGGTAGCGCGGAGGCCCTAGTCTAATGAAAATTATTCCTAAGGGCACACACACAAGAGGTAAGTACATGTATATCTAGAAGCCAAGAATGAGCTACATTTATGATCCAAACAAGGTGTTGCACGTGTGCTTCCAAAGCATAGTCCCAACAGATCAAATATTGGAAATGAATTTGTTTGATGAAGAAGGTACATACCCTTGGATGAGGAAAATGATTTCATGGGAAATTGAGTCCCACATCGACAAGCTAGAGTTCGACGTAATCCAAGGAGAACTAATGAAGATGCATGAGTCAAAAGGAGATAACCCCTTGGTGAGCGCTCAACATCTTTTAGATGAACAACTCTATAATGCTTTAAATAAGGTCTTAGTTGAGCTGAAAGCTAGGTTATTTGAAAGCAATGACAGTGGTAAAATTTCTGGAGGCGAGCTAGAAAAGAGGGAAGAAGAGCTAGAAGAGAGCACCAAGAAATTGAAACAGAGGAACTAATTAGCACATAGCTAAAACATGAATTTAGGGAAGAAAAGACAAGGGTGCACGAGGTATATAAGAAGGTAGAATCCATCATAGATGCCATTATTTTGAAGCATCCTCGTGAAAAAGTATGGATCTTCCCTTGAGTACCTTGAAGACTTAACATGCATCCTCACCATGGAAAGGAAACCTCTGCCCTTATAATCTATGGAAGAAATAACAACGTGCCTAGATAATGAGGACAAATTAAAGGTTGTAGCAATTATTGCTAAGTACAATAAGGTTATTACTGATGTGAAAATTTCTAGGCATACTTCTGATGCCGCATATGACAATTACGTAGATAGAGATAAAGTGGTGAGTATTCTGGTCGCCACTCATAAGGTAGAGCTCAAGGAATTCCAAGAGAAGAAAAAAGGGAATAGAGCAAAGTGGGAAAGGATCCTGGACGAGGTCGAGAAAAAGTTAGAAGCTATTAAAACCTTAGGAGTTTTAATTAAAAACTGGCTGAAGGAGTTATACCCACAGATTATAAGAAGGATGGATGTGCTTGAGGATGTGGGCAAGGAATTGGAAGGAATGGTTGAAATATTGAACACTCGAGGAAATGGACTGGGTTTTTTGGAGGTAAGCACCCTAGTTGACGACCTTTTCCAGAGAGCACAAAATGAAGTCGATGCCTAGAATAAGTTGGAGGCTGACTTGCAAAAATATTCTCCCAAGACGTTAAGTCTATTGTAATTCTTTCTTTGAAGAAATGTTCCCACAGGGCGGAGAACAGGTAAAGTGTGGGGTGATGTTGGGCCCCTAAAATATTGACTAAGTACAAAAAGGCACATGGGTGTGCATGGCCTAAGTTGACGGGTGGGTGTGCAAGAAGGCACTTAGGGTAGGGTTTTGGGAGGGTTTTAGAAGGGCCATGTTATAGGCCGATAGAACAAGGTCTCGGGACTTAGCCATATTTGACATTTCAGGGAAGAACACAAGGAAAGCGTGACTTGACCGTGCATGTGGAGTGGATACGGTGCCGGCTAGTGACAAAGTTGGCCTAGGAAGGAATATGCCTTGTGATGGAGGCTTTTAGAAGGCCATCATGGCAAAGAGTGGAGAGCTCGGACCGGAGGAACATGCACCCATAGAAGACCACATTCGAGACATTTGGAGTCGGATTTGAGGCCACGAAAGGATGAGTTGGCACTTCAGTGAGTGCGTATAAATACAAGCACCCACAAAAGGAAAAGGTGTGTGTATGGGTGTTGATAGATTTGGTTTATATTATAGATTAAAAGAGAGCAGAACTCTGTAGAAATGGCTACAAGGATTCTTTTGGGTTGGGTAGATAAACTATAGGAGATGGATGTATCAAGGGCTTGTGGTGATAAAATTTATTTTTGAGAGCTAAAGGATATGGATCCATTTATGATGCATGACTTTGGTCTGCCATAATGTGGTGTTTTGTAGTGATTCTAGTGAATGTAATGAGGTTACCAAGTTATCTGAATATGATCCTTCTTGGTTTGGATTCATACATGGTTCTTTATAGTTCTTTTTCATGTATGTTTATAATACGAATATCAATCCCTATGTATTTTCCTTTCGTTTTAATTCAGTTCTTTAAGTCACACAAAGTATCTCTGTTTGTAATGATTACAATGGCCTAGAGATGCTCTGATCTCTATGATGTTTGCATGTCTCATTCCCACTCACTTTCTTTAACTTTTGGATCATAGATGATGTTTTCCCACTCAAATCACATAAAAGAGAGACTCGGCACCCGTGTGTGCCTCGGGTGAGTTCCCAACGCCCGTTGGGTGATAGGCCGACACGCATGGGATTCCCTTATTCTTTGGTGGGTGTGAAAATGACTACAACCCCTAATGCTTAGTCTTCCAAATCAAGAGATAAGTATTACTAACCTAGTTGGTATTGGTGGGAGTGACTGATCTGCACCTAGGAGATATAATTTCTCATTTGGTACATCTATGGCTGCACAATCATTCCTGTGTTTGGAAGAATGTCATGTCGGAACAACATTTGGGAAAAGTGTGAGTACATAAAGATTAAGTATTGTGTCTGCGAAAGCGGTGTGGACACACATCTGGTGGAAAAACAATATCACAAACCATTAACACGTAGTTCAAAGGGAAAATTGGGGACACTAGGTGCAACCACTTCAGGACCTTTACTAACTACAAGAGGTGGATTTGGAGGAATAAGAGCTAGACGACCTAGTGGATCGGTGGAACAACACCTAGTGGATCTAGTAGATCTAGTGGTGGAGGAAACACTAGAGGAAATCAAGGTTCTAGATCAGGAGGAAAAGGGCCTCAACCACCTCAACAAGTGTTTTTGAAATGTATTTACATCTACCAAACTACAAAGGTGTTGAGGATGCTGTAGAGCATTTACACAAGTGTGAGCTGCTATGGCATGCAAAGGGGATCACTAGCCCAAAATAGAAGGTAAGCCAGTTTGCAATGACATTACAAGGGCATGTGCATAGTTGGTATTGGAAGTATGACCCCCACCAGAAAGTGGTAGATTACAACATGCTACGAGAATGCATTCTTGGCTGAATTTCATATCCTTGAGTTTGAACAAAAGAGCATTAACACACTAAAAGAGATTTAATAGGGTATGGCAGAGAGTGTGCGGGAATATGATGCACATTTTAAGACCCTCTTATCAAAACTATCCTATGATATTCACCCTTCTCAAAGCATACTCAGTGGTTTTTTGGAGGATGGATAACACTTTTTAGGAGAGTGCTTTCACACAAGATCTTCATAGACCCATGCAAGGCATTAGAGGTTTAGCTACATGCTAAGGCTATTGTAATCATAGATACCATTGTTAGCCATTTTCTTGAGGCTCAGATTACTACAATGGCCAAGTAGGCTGGAAAATATATCCGATAACTTAGTGCATGAGAATTGCAAAGTGGCCTATGGTGGACAGATTATGAGGAAGAGGGGAATATAAAGGACGGTTGTCCCTAGAGATTAGTATGCTCCATGATGATAGACTGTGATATTTTCCACGAGAGATAATGATGCAAGTAGGTGTCCACTATTGTAACATGTGATCCATAAAAATGTGTCTTGCTATTGCAAGATTTTCACCTCTACTACTCATGACACAAGGGATTGTAGGTTGATTGATCGATACATGATTTCATTGATGTTGGCATGTGCCATACTAGCCTTACAAATAATTAAAAGGATAATTTTCATCACTATGAAGGGCACGTGGATGGAGGGTGCATGGAAGAGGTTTTGGAGGATGATTTCATGGTTGTGGTAACCTCGGAGGGAGAAGTGAGTTCCCGTGTGGAACTTGTTACAACTGTGGGTCTACGGAGTGCTATAAATGTGAATGCCTTGATTTGTTACAATGCTCTTGGTGTGGAAAAAAACATAAGTATGAGGAGTGTCTAGAGCTATTTGAACATATGAGCCAATAGCACTGGAAATAAAAAGGTGTTGGAATGGTAAATGTGAGGAAGGATGATTCAAAATGGATGCCAAGAGTGGCACGCAAGTTAGAACTAGAGCTTGTACTAGTTATGATGAGAGATGAGTCTGCACATGCAAGGGAAGTACCAAGATAGAGACCACTAGTTATTAGAGAAGAGGTGGTACATGGAAAGTATCTAGACCCTACTCATCAGAAGGAGGTGTATCAAGAGACCATGGATGTAATTCAAAGCCTACAAGGAGAGATCTAGTGCCTAAAGGAACAGTCAAGGAAGTTAGAACAAAGGAAGAATGTAGAGGCTCTACAGAAGGATCTAGATGAGGTAAGGGAAGTATGCAAAATGTTAAGGAAAAATAATATCATTAATTTGTTGGGAGACTTGTTATAGGAAAAAGGTACCACGCTTTGAGGAAGAGTACGAAAGGAAGGTTCTCGCATTAATAACCTTCCTCCCCACAACTTTGACTATGATAAGGAGATTACCTTGAATTTGGTTGTGAATGGATGGATTCTGAGAAATATTTTGATTTACATGGTTGTGGAAGCCAATGTCCTCACTCTAGATGCATGGCATCAAATGGGAAGGCCCCCATTATAGCCATCTTAAAATGTGATGTATATGGATAACAAGAAAATGAAAATGCCCATTGGTGTTTTGAAGGATGTTGTTATCACTATCCAAGGGGAAAAGTTCACTGGGGATTTCAAAGTCTTGGTGCTAGCTGAGGCAAACAACTTTTCAACGTTACTTAGACACCCCTGGTATTATAAGAACAATGCTAACCTATGGTTTAATAAGGGGTACATAAGTTTTGAAAATAAGGAAGAATGGTTCATCATCCCTTTAACTGATGGGAAGTAAACACCCTATACTAAGCCCTTGGGAGAATAATTTATTGACAGAATCTATGTGTGCTCTATTAGGGAACCTAAGGTGATTCACCCTACAGAAGGAGTTAATTAGTTTGAAGATGCTCAATCCATGAGTGATACTCAACTATAAATTTCTTAGGACAACATCATGTTGGTGGGTGACACATCATGATAGCCTTCTAGAGTGGTGCAAAGTGAGAATCGTGTTCTCTATTAGGTTTTCCCAAAGCAATGCACCCACTATAATACAAGACTACCATGGGAAGGAACCCACCTCATTTCATGTCAAAGCATGTGAGAAAGCATGGATGGAAGGAATGAAATCCTTGCCACCTTCTTTATGGGTGCATAAGTTGTATTCCACCTTACAAGGTTATGCATACACATGGTACATTCACTCAAAGATGTGCCATCAGACAGGAAATTGGCAAGAGTTGACGACTGACCTCCTTCAAGATTTCAAATATCAGAGTACTAAATCAACAGTGGATAAGGTGTTGCAGGTTGTCAAACACCTTATGATGGGAGATAGTGCTATGGTGGAGGATAGGATACTAGAATTATTGGGTGAACCTAGATTGAAAGTGCGCTTTGATGAGGAATAATCAAAGGAGATACAACTTGAGCACGCATGCATGGAGAAAGAAAAGGAAAATTGATCTATGTGATAGATGGTGAAGAGGTGGAAAATTTGGATGTTAACCATACTGAAGGTACACACGAAGTTAGAGATAGTGCTGATGAGAAAGTGCACGCCTACCATAAACCCCTAAAAATAAATAAGGTTAACATTGGTTCAAAGGTGGAACCTAAGGAAGCTATTATTGGGGACTATTGGTCAGAAAAGGAGGTTTCCAAGATCATTGATCTATTACGCGAGTTTCAGGACTTATTTCTATGTGGGTACCATGAGCTTAAAGGGAATTCACCACTCCTTGGGGAAATGAAAATCAAGTTAAAAGAAGGTGCATGCCCAATTTAGAAAAGGCCTTACCGAATGAATCTGAATCTTCGTGTCAAGGTCAAGGAGGAAATTGACAAAATGATCACATCAGGCATCATTGAGGCCATGGAGGAATCAAAATGGATAAGCTCCATACTCATAAGCATTAAAAAGGATGGGAGGATAAGGATCTATGTTGATTACAGGGATTTGAATGTAGTATGCATCATTGACCCTTTTCTAACCCCTTTTACTGAAGAAATATTGGAAGGAGTAGCTGGGTGCAAGATATATTACTTCACGAGATGGATTCTCGTGGTATTGCCAAGTTAGAATTACAAAGGAAAACCATGAAAAGACAAATTTTGCCACTGAATGGGGAAGTTTTTCCTATATGGTCATGCCATTTGGATTGAAGAACGCGCCTACTATATTTTCATGTATTATGGTATGCAGGAATTTCAAGACTTGATCCATAAGTTTATTCAAGACCACCTTGATGACTAGATAGTGTATGGACTAGTGAAATACCATTGTGACAATTTTAGGATGATGTTTGAAATATGTCGGTAGCTGAAGATATACCTCACAATTAAGAAATCCATTTTTGTAACATAATGTGGGAATGGAAGAAATTTGAGGATGGAGGGATTTAGAAGAAAAGGTTGTTTCCTTTCCTTTCTCCAATTACAATGCACTCACGAGTTTACAAGATCAATTGCACACCTAAAAAATGACTTTTAACTTACATGATATAACTCGTAAGAAATGGTTATAATCTACTCATGTGAGAAAGAAATAGTTAGAACCTCCTCGGGTGAGCAAGAGATAGTTACAACCTTTTCTATCTGTTCGTGCCCCTTCAAATTATTGATTCATAGAGAAACGCTTATGGTAGAAAGTAACAATTTTAAAATACTTGGTTTTTAAATTATTTTTCCAGTTAAAACATGGGATGTTTGATTTTCTTTTACAAATTTATATCTAGGCTGCCCACCTAGAAGGAATTTATTGGACGCAGAACTGTAGATGCTTTGACTGTCTACCTTTTTTTTGGTGGGGCCATATATTTGACCTTGGACGCGTGGTGGGCCAGCGCTCATTTGGAACCTGCCTCTAGATTTTATCTTTTAAGTTGCACTAGGTTGACACATGGAGAACTCCGTCGATTCCTTCATACTTAGCTGATTTGGGCTCTGTTCCTGTTTGACTCATGTTGACCCCTAGACATGTGGAGAGATGGTGTTGATTTGAGTTTCCACTTTGGAAGCACCTTCTAAAATTGTGCCAAGTTGACGCATGTCTCCTTCCACCGGTTCTGATGTGGTGAGCCAATGCTTATTTGAAGATTGGCCCTTTTGTCTCGCTTCTGAAATGTGTCGTTGAGGCACGTGGAGGCTCCCGCAGACCCACTCATACTTAGTCAATTTCAATGATCAACTCTATCTCTTTTTGGGCCTAGGACACGTGGCGAGATGGCACTACTTGGAGACTGACTCTTGGATTTTACTTTTGAAATGGCTCCATGATGATGTGTGTCTCCTTCCATCGGGGTTATACTTTTCAAAGACCAACTCTGTCTCTATGTTGACCATGGACGTGTGGCGATATGGTGCTCATTTGGAAATTGGCCCTTTTGTGTCAATTTCAGAATTACGCCATTACGAAATGTGGAGACCTCCACTAACCCACCCATACTCACCAATTTTAATGATCGATTTGTCCCTTTTGGACCAGGGGACATGTGGAAATCCTGTGCCTAATTGAAGACTGTCCCTTGGACCCTGCCCCTAGAGTTACGTCATTTAGATGCTTAGAGGCTTTCACTGGACCTTGAAATATGACTGAACCACATCCAATCAGAGAGACCCATGTATTACCCATGGATGCTGAGGAAAAATTTAATGGGGAAGATCTTCCTATCATTCCTGATTGTGGAAAAATACAGAGAAGAAGAAAACTCCACCATTTCACACCTGATTTTCAAATTTCTTTCATGACCGAGAGGAATTGAAAATAGTACAAGGTCCGACAATCCAAGGGCATAGAAAGGTTAACAATTTCATTCAAATGAGGAAAACAATAAAATTTTCACACGTCCAGACAAGAAAATGGAAAATTTATCAAAACAAGTAGATTGGGTATTTGAAACAACTCTAGGGCATGGATTTTCTATCTACTCAAACTTTTAACTTAGCTTGAATACTTTAGGAGGAAGAGCTTGAAATTTCAGATTTAACTTAGAAAAAAAAAGTGGTTTTTGGGAGACAACAGCTAGCTCTAGCTTGGGGACATGGCATGGACTGAGTATAGTGAAGACGTGGTATGAGGATCCAGAATCTCAATTTTTAAATTGTATAACGTTGACCAGTGCCTTATCCATTGGACCTTTACAGAGTCATGTACAATTTCAAGAAAGAAAGATTAGAAGAAGGAAACACACAAGCACACAAAAGGAAGGAAACACATGGCACACAATAGAAGGGGAAACAAAACCATACAATAGAAAGGGAAACACACCAAGAAAACACCTATGGTACAAGACGGGGAAAACCCACTTTCACTAGATGATATAGTTTCAAGTATTTCCCACTTTGAGTCAATTTCAATGGTGTTCCATCTAAGTATGAGAGGAGAAAAAAATTCTCTCCACAAGATCCATGGATTTGGAATGGGCCGAGCCATAATGAATCAAAGTTTCCATGGCTGCCCTTTAGTTCTTTTCTCTTGTCCCACAGCAGGAAAAAGTCTCCAATCTTGAATTCTCTTGCCTTGGGCCTCCTGTCAAATATTTTCTTCACTTTTAATTGGCGTTATTTGATTCAATCCACCACATAGAGTCTACTTTATTCTAGCTTCTCAAGAAAGAGGATCCTTTTTTCAATGGAACGTTTTTATTGATCATCTTCTATTTCCTATAGTAACTTGAGAGATGACATCTTGATTATGAAAGGAATTTCTTCTTTGACTCCATTCAAGTAGTTAGAATGGTGACATACCTATTACCTTCTTGGGAGTGATCCCATCCATCCACAATGCATCATACAACATTTTTTTGCCAATTCCTTTGATTCTCGTTTACAAGCTTGTAGATAATGGTCACGATGTTCTTGTTTCTTGTTTCTTGATTTGGCCTCTCCATTTCCTTGTGGATAGTAATAGGAAGAATGAGCTAGGAGATTCCATAGTTATAGAAAAAATCAGTGAGCTCTCTTGAAGATAAATAGGTAGCATTATTTGCTACAATATTCGTGGCACTCCGAAATAGACTATGCTATTCTCCTTGATGAAGTTACATATTTTTTCAATGTTGGCTTGTTTGGCAGAATGTCTTCCACTCATTTCATGAAGTAATTTGTTACTGTGATTACATAGGTGTGCCTTGTGCTTGAGTGAGGGTTCGAACACTAATGAAGTCTAGCCCCCACTATTGAAATGTTTCTTCAATAACCATAAGCCTGAGTGGTAATGTAGCAAGTCGTGGTCTTCCAAAAATTGTTGGCATGCTTTGCATTTAGAAACCCAATATTGAGTGTCCGCAAAGATGGTGGGCCAATAATACCTTCCTCGGAGGATCTTGTGTGTAGTGACCATTGCTGAAAAATTCCCACCACATGCTTGGTTATGATATGCTTCAAGAAAATTTTCTTGTTGCTCTTTATCTACGCACCTGAGGAAACAACCATCCAAGCCTCTTTTGTAAAGTGCATGATTCCAGATCACAAACTTGGCTACCTTCAGCTTGAGTGTTCTTCTTTGTTTGTAATCAAGATGAGGAGGGAATTCTCCATAAGTCAAGTAGTAGGCAATATCAACATACCACTCATTGGTAGTGGTGACAAAGAGAACCAGTGGGTTATCTTCTGAACAAGTTGAGAAAGTACATGTTTCTTCGCCATGTTGAACTTTGAGAGTTTCATCTTCAGCAATCAACTTGCACAAGCCATTTCCCCTTACTAGATTAGAGGGTCGAATCTCCAAGTCATATTCTTGAGTCTTTACAATCCAATTTCCTCTTTTATCTCTGGGATCTTGCTGTGTCAAGATGGACTTGATTGCACTGCTAGGGACCATCACCACCATATGGGAATTGAGGATGTAAAATCTAAAATTTTTACAGCCTTGACCACTGCATAGGAATGCTTTTCCAATTGGTTGTATTTTAGCTCATGATTTTTCAAACGACAACTCATGAAAGCAATAGGTGCTTTCACGCCTTCATCATTTTTCTGGATGATAACAATAGAGTGTATGTTTTGATGCATAACAATACATGATGAATTCTTTGTTAAAATCTGGAGATACAAGAGTCGAGCCTTGGCAATGGATTTCTTGATCTCTTCAAATGTTGCCTTCCCTTCATTGTTCCATTTGAATTTTTCTTGTGGTTTCATCATGGAAGTGATGTGCTTCGTCAACTTAGTAAACTCAGGCACAAAATGACGAAGAAAGTTCACCTTTCCAAAGAATGAATGAACTCTTTTCTTACTTATGGGTAGGGATAATGATTGAATGAATCTAACCCTCTTAGGATTAATGTGTGCTCCATGTTTGTTCACAATGTGCCCCAATAACTTGCCTTCTGTGACTCCAAAAATGGACTTTTTTGGATTTAGTGATATGTCATGTTTCCTACACCTTGTAAGTACATGTTCCAAGTGACGGATATGATCTCCCTCTTCTTTGAAAATACCGTGAGATCTTCTAGATCCATCGCCCTTTGGAATGTAGCTCCTATGTTGATTAGGTTTGAAAAGCATTCTGCATTGTATGTAAAAGTACCCCAAGGTGTTGTAAAGGTTGTCTTGGTGCGGTACTCCTCTGCCACTTTGATTTGATTATATCCTAAGAATCCATCCAATAATGAAAGCATTTCAGATCTAGTGAATTCTTATAGGATATGGTCCATGATAGGAAGAGGATAATTTTCCTTTAGTGACACCTGGTTCAGGTTACGAAAATCTACACATATGCTTATTTCACCATTCTTCTTCCACATTGAAACAATGTTAGCTTCCCATGTTGAATGCTGGATGGGAAAGATGATCCTTGCATTAATCATCTTCATTACTTCCTCCTTGATGGTATCAGCAATCTTTGGGTTGTACGGCCTTTATTTCTACCTGAAGGGCTTAGCACCCTGCTTCAAAGGAATTGAGTGGTGCATTTCCTTTGGCTATAAGGATTTTAGTTCATCATAAGAGTAGGCCAATACATCTAAGTATTTCTTGAGTAAAGAAAAAAACCTTATTTTTCTTCAGGTGAGCAACATTTTCCAATATTGACCACCCTTGGATCCTCTCGGGGTACCAATGTTTTCTTTATCAAAATCAGCTGGGCACCAAGAAGATTGCTTTTCTTTATCTTGAATGAATCTGTCATGTTTGTCAAAGAGGTCTTCTAAAGACACTAAGCCTTTAGGAATTTTGTTCCATTTCAATTTTATTACTCCCTTATCATCAATCCCTTCAATTTCTTATTTCTCTTCTTTGGGGGCTGCTTCTCGGTGTGGATTTTCACCTCCTTCGAAGAAGAGACTATTGAAATTATCCATTTTCTCTAAAAAGACTAGAATTCCGTTATCATATTTGAAGACTTGCCAATGGTTTGTATTGTCTGGTACACTAGGCATGAACACCATTTCAATGGTCACTTTGTATTTACCAAAAGAAGGATGAGGTGTCACTAGGGAAGTTGACACTATAAGAGAATCAACCTTTTCATTATGTTCCCTTGGAATAGCCTCAATGGAAAATGCATCAAAAGATTCAATGTCATCCCACACTCTGTTTCTATAATGCCGGAGTCTTGGATTCCTCAACTGATATTGATGGTGGACCTACTTTACTATAACCTCTACATCACCTTGGAATCTCAGATTCTTGATTCCCATGTCCTCTGCTGCACTCATGTCCAAGATTAGTGCTTCATACTATGTAGTGTTATTTGTATTATTAAATTACAGCTTGTAGGAAAATGGGTACAACTCATTGGAAGGAGAGTATAATACTACCCTAGCTCCCGAACTTGCTCTGGAATGACTACCATAAAATTCCATTGTCCAAATTTGATCTTCCTCTTCCTCCATGAGAAGTGGAAAGTTCTCCTCTTTTTCTGATGTGAGGAAGTAGTTTCCTAGCCCACAATCTTGAAAGAGAATGTTTGCTTTCGAATCATCAAAATTTTGTACTGTGAACTTCATCTTTCTTACTGGTAGCAACTTCTTCATCTCACCTTTTATTGGGATAGTTGCAGATGACCAATCCATTTTTATCTCTCCACCCATGTCTCTACAAAACTCCTACTCAATAAAGATACCAAAGGATGCTGGGATGTCTGCTACCAGTATGGTTAGGAGCACCTTCTTGTCTAGAAAATCAGCTAGTGCTACCTATGCATATTTGATTCTTCCTACTAATGGAACTTGTTTGGATTCCATTGAGTAGCACATGTCATTTACAGGTTAAGGTGAGTCCTAGAGAATTTTTAACTTTGACTGGCATCACATTGTCTAAGGCTCTGGAATCTATGATACAATTATTTAGCTGGAAGCCTTTAATGAGGAGTGATAGGTAGAAAGGTTCAACTCTGTTGATGTTGGAGGCACTGAGGGCTAGCATGTTTTGGGAAGGTAGTGTGGATGGTGTGGGGAGTAAGCCTTTAGAATTTGGACTTGAAGAGATAGGGTTACCACCATGAACTGTATTGATGAATCTATCAAATTGGGTAGGATGTGTTTGTAGGTATTCTATTTCGAGAGAGATGGACTTTGGTTTTTCTTGCATGTTCTACAAATTAAAATGGGGAAATGGTGAGTGAGGAAGAGGCTCTTGAAATGGAGGAAGATCTACATGGTAGATAATTTGCTAGTTTTGGTGTTGGGTTCTCTTTTTCAGATGTAACAATTGGCTTGGAAGGGGGTGAGGGTGTAGCCTTTGACTGAACTTTAGATGTTTTTGTAGGACCAGCATTTAGAAGAGAATTATTCTTAGAAAATTTTGAGCTGGAAGAAGGATCAAATGACTTACTTGGTATAGTAGCATGTTCTTTGGTAACCAGTGAGTCTGGTTTTTTCTTTGGTTGACTCCAAAGAAGGTGGTAATGGTGATCCTCTACTGATGCTTTTATTTTGTGTAACCTCTGGAGGACAGTCTTCTTTATTCTTCTTCTTATCCTTTACTACAACTGTTGGGACTGAAATCCCTTTCTTGGATTGTGCACGATTAAAGACAACAGATGAAAAAATTAAAACTTCTTCATCATCCTCATCTTCATCATCAATGTACTCAATTAGCCCATTGTGCATATCAACTTACTCGACTTCAAGATAGTTTTCATAGGCTTCCATATTTTCTTCTTCAGTTTCATCAATTTCTACTTCCTCCTCTAGCTCTTTGGTGTCACAGATGGCATTGATTAGTGGTGCTTCAAGAGCAAGCCAACAAGGAGGTGGAACAATCCTTGGCCTATCTGGAGGGTTTGGTCTCCTTGAAGCATTCCACATTGTGATCTGATATAGCTGCTTCTTCAAGGAAACCAATTCATTTTCCATTTTTTGGAACATTAGATCTATGGTGACAGAGTTTGAATTCTGACCCTTTTGTTTCCCATTGGGGCCTTTCACCTTTCCAAAAAGGATTATATCATCATCGGTTTCTATTGAAAAGTCTTGGGCTTGCCTCAATGTTCTTGGTTGGGCTCTTATGAGGAAGAAACCTACTTATGATGGTAAAGCATAGATGAAAAACCTATTCAAATTATTTTTAGGAGGCACCACATCTTCAGGGATCCTTATTATCACTCTATCATATCTTTCTATGAAGTCCCTCATTGACTCAAAGGTTTATTTCTTCATTTATACCAATTAGACCAAAAGATCCTGACAATCTTCCGTGGTCTTGAACTTATGTTCGAATGCACTTATTATATCTTTCCAATAGGTGATAGACCTCGGGGGTAGCATGTAGAACCATTCGGTAGCCTTTTCTTGAAGTGAATTCACAAAGATTCAGACTGACACATCTTCATCCTCAACACCCAACACACTACAAGTAGTGATAAATGCTGCTACATGCTCTTTAAGGATTTGAGAACCATCCCCTCTGAATTGTGGGAAGTTTTTTCTCGAGCCTCTTGGTAGCTCATGGAGTAGTTGAGAAAGAGCCAGTGGACTAGTGTTTCCTCCCCATGGTAAATTAGGCTTACGGGCCTCATAATCACATTCACGCTCATGATCATGGATCTCCCATTCTATATCTGTTTCTATCTTCTAGCCTTGCTAAGGCTATGGCTTCTACTACTGCTCTTTCATCTACCTTGGCTTGAAGTCTCTCAATTTATTCAAGTTGAGCTCTTATTTCCTCTTCTACTCTTGCTTCTCTTTCTATAGATTCTTCTTCGGTCTCTACGTCGGTGAAATATTCAAGGTTATCATTGATGTATGGAAATTAACCATCCAAAGGATTGGAAACAATCAGGTTCCCAACGTGACCGGTTGCTTGAGGAGAAAGCCTCTGGATTCTGAGTAGATCTTATCTTCTTTGAAGTTCCTCAAAAATGGGATTAGTTTTTTCTCCTTGTCTCTGTTGCTGGGTGTATCTTTTATACTGCCATTTGAAAATATATGCTCTTATTCACAGTGTTGGAATTCATCTTTGCCTCTCCAATTCAGCACTGTGTTCCTCTTCAAGGTCCAAAATTCTCGTGGCAATGAAGTAGTGATTAGCACTTTCTCTATTATGCAAGATAGCTTCCCTCAAATATGAAGCAACATCTTCTTGGATGTGGAAGAGTGATTTGGGTCTTTCAACAGGAGGGTTTCCTAGAATAGCCATGACTTGAATCCATGTGGCTCATATAGCCATTTGAATTCCAGAAATTTTTCTCTCTCTCTTTTTTGAATTTTTTGACCTTATAGTCACATTTAGGTGCAAATGCTACTAAATATGCCCCACAATGGGCACCAAAAACTTTTGGCGAGGAAATTTTTTTGGTGGAAAAATTTGTGAATTCCTTGCCAACGCTCTGGGAATCTATGTCCCTCTACTTAACCAATGCAGCTGCCATATATGCATGCATGAGAAAATGTGGATTACTATGGTGGAATTTTGACCAAGGATCCAACAAGGGCACTCCACTGACCCTATGGAAAATGCTTGTAGTTATTTGCAAGGGGGGATTTTACATGAAGGTGGGAAAGGGAGTGAGAAATGAGATAGGGGAAACTAATGTTGTAGGTAGGAAATCAGATTCCTGCACACATTAGTCAGAAACTTTAACACATGCATTTGTGAGAAGAAACAACCTTGCAAATGGCAAAAAGACGAGATAATATTGAAAACTCAAAGTTTCTTAAATCTCCTCATCAAAGAGGCTATAAAATCCTTCTTCTTGTATTGATGCTTAAACAAAAGTTGTACATAATGTGGGAATGGAAGAAATTTGAGAATGGAGGGAATTAGAACAAAAAGGTTGTCTCCTTTGATTTCTCTAAGTACAATGCACTCGTGAGTTTACAAGATCAATTACCAGCCTATACAATGAATTTTAGAGTCCATGATATAGCCCATAAGAAATGGTTACAATCTACTCGGGTGAGAAAGAAATAGTTACAACCTCCTCGGGCAAGCAAGAGACAATTACAACATTTTTTTATTTGTTCACACCCTTCAAATTCTTGATTCACAGAGAAAAACTTATGGCGAAAGAAATAGTTTTAAAATACTCATCCGTTACATTATTTTTCCAATTAAAACATGGGCCGTTTGATTTTCTTTTACAACTTTAAATATGGGCTGCCCACATGGAAGGAATTGATTGGAACAAGCTTGTAGATGCTTTGACTATCTACCTTTTATTTAGTGAGGCCTGTATATATGACCTTGGATGCGTGGAGGGCCAATGCTCATTTGGAACCTACCTCTAGATTTTATCTTTTAATTTGTGCCAGGATGACAAGTGGAGAACTCCATCAGTTCCTTCATACTTAGCTGATTCAGGATCTGTTCTGTTTGACTCATGTTGACCCCTAGACACGTGGAGAGCTGGCACTGATTTGAGTTTCTACTTTAGAAGTGCCTTCTAAAATTACACCAAGATAATCTGTGTCTCCTTCCAATGGTTACTAACGTGGTGATATAGAAGTTATTTGAAGATTGGCCCTTTCATCTCACTTTTGAAATGTGTCGAGGCATGTGGAGGCTCTCGTAAAACCGCTCATACTTAGTCAATTTCAACGATCGGCTCTATCTATTTTTGGGCCTAGTACACGTGTCAAGTCGGCGCTACTTAGAGATTGTCTCTTGTATTTTACTTTTGAAATGGCGCCATGTTGATGCGTGTCTTCTCCCGAAGGGGTTAGAATTTTCAATGGCCAATTCTGTCTCTCTATTGACCATGGACACATGGCGATTTTGTGCTCATTTGGAAATTGGCCCTTTTGTGTCACTTTCATAATTGTATCATTATGGCACATGGAGACCTCCACCAACCCACCCATACTTAGCCAATTTTAACGATCAGCTATGTCCCTTTTAGACTTGGGACACATGGAAAGCTCCGTGCCTAATTGAAGACTATCCCTTAGACCCTACCCTTAGATTTGCGTCATCATTTGGATGCGTGGAGGCTTCGGTGGACCTTGAAAAATGACCAAACCACATCCAATCGAGGGACCCACATATTACCCATAGATGCTAAGGTAAAATTTAATGGGAAGATCTTCCCATTATTCCCGATCGTGGAAAATGCAGAGAAGAAAAAACTCCACCATTTCTCACCTAATTTTGAAATTTCTTTTGTGATCCAAGGAATTGAAAAAATACAAGTTCGATGATCCAGGGGCATAGAAAGGTTAACAATTTCATTCAAATGAGGACGTGAAAAGCATTAAGGATATAATGCTAGATGTAAAACTATTTAGACTATGATGTGCACCCTCCGAATTGGAATATATTTTTGTTTTTCTTAAAATTTGTATGGTGCCGAGGAATGAACAATTTGGAGAGGAAACAATTAGTTTTATATGTCACGCCTTACATGCTAATTAGTGGAGACTTATACAAGTTAGGCAAGTGATGAGGTTCTACGCTAATGTATGTTAGAACATGAGTGCGTTGTAATTATGGAGGAAGCACATGGTGGGATTACAAGAGGGAAATATCTAGGGAATTCCACCGAGTGGAAGATTCTACTCGCAGGGATTTGGTGGGAAAGTATCTACTAGGATTGTATTGAATTTTGTAAGGACTATGACCATTTTTAGCAACTTGGCAAGCCAGGAAAAAGAGATGAGATTCCCTTAAGGCCTATAGCTAGTACATAACCATTTTAAAAATGGGCAATTGATTTTGTAGGACCAATTTCACATACCACGCAAAGGACTGGTTTGTGTTATATCATTACTTACACTAATTACTGAAAAAAGCTGGTGGAGGCAATGCTTATAAGGGATTGTATAGTGGTGACATCTACTAGATTCTTATAGGAGAACATAATCAACAGGTATGGATGTCCTTTAAGCTTGACTAGTGATAGGGGTACACATTTTTTGAATGAAACAATCAAGATTTTGTTGGCAGAGTTCATGGTGGCCCATCACAAGACCACCCCTTATCACCCTCAAGCAAATGGAACTGCTGAGGCATTTAACAAGATATTAAGCCACACACTAACCAAAATTTATGATGTGGGAAGACAAGATTGGGATGACAAGGTATCAACTATTTTATGGGCATACATGAAAACCTACAAGATATTAAACAAGGCAATGTTGTTCCACTTGGTGTTTGGCACGAGGCTATTTTACGGTCGAATTTATGCTACCATCACTATGTATTACATGCCCAAGAGGGTTAGATGATGAACAAGCAATCCAATAGTACATGGAGAAGTTAATGCAGCTAGACAAAAGGTGATCACTTGCTAGATGGATTCAAAAAACTGAAAAGGCATGAAAAAAAGCATGACATGATTGTCATATCAAAAACAAACAATTTGAGGTTAGGCAGATGGTTTTGTTATATGATTCCAAGTTTTTGTGCCATCTTGGGAAATTCAAATTCCATTGGATGGGCCCATATATTATATCTTATATACTTGATTTAGGCACTTTCTAGTTACAAGTGCTAGATGGAACACGGTTACTAGGCCATTTCAATGGGAGTAGGTTGAATCCTTACTATAAATAATTCTTCCTTGTGTTCATAAATAAGGCAATATTTCCATTTATCTTAGGATTCCCTTAATGCATTTATTTTCCTTGTGTTTCCCTTTCTCGTTGCTTGTTCCTTTCTTTTTGTATTGTTGTTTTATGCACGGTAGCCACTTATTACTTTTAAAAGTTTTCTATGTGCAGAGGACCATGCATCTATTTTTGTATGGGGTGGAGTAGTGTGATATATAATGGAACATGGTAGTGAAATCTTTGTTTCGATGGCTTGAGAGTGAAGGATCAAAGGTGCGTGAGCTTGGAAGAGTGTGCATAGAAAAGGTAGACATACAAAATTTGGTGTCATAATAACTTTAGAAAGACCAAATACAAAATATGAGAAGTGCAAAATAAACATGAGGTAGGAAAGGAAAAAATCAATTTAAGGACACAAGAAGTGCCTTCAGACACTGCAAGCACGTGTGTGAGGATATTCGGTCGGTGAGGATTTTTGTGTGCTAGAATGTTGTAGAGATTTTTCATATAGGAAGGCGCAGGGTAAGAGTGCTTAAGGTTGAATATAGTGGAAAAATATGCCTTTATTGTAAAAGTATGTTGGTAGGTGGCATAGCATTTATCACGGAGATGAGAAAAAAGCTATAAGTAGAAGGTCGGGAACATTATTGTTTACCTTGCAATTACGATATCAAAGAGCTCTTATGAACTAGAGCATCCACAAAGAAGATTTGTGCAAAGGAAAAATTGTGAAAATTTGAGTGTGTGACTAGTGTGATTTGTGAACCAGAGTGGAATAAGTACATGAGTGTAGGGAATAAGGTTTCAAGAGAGTACGTCATCTTGTGGAAGGGTTGTCCAGGTTAGGGCTTTGTAGCTAGGGCCTAAGAGGAAAGGGATTTTTCACAAAGGTAAGCCACAGATTTGAGCAAAGCGAGGAAGAGGAGAAAGGAAGAGTTTGTTTTTAGTAACCCAAAAGAAGATGACATCAAAGAAGGAAACCATTTTACAAAATAAGGGCAAGGGAAAAGGGAAATAGGTTATTTCCACTAGTTTCAATGAGGAGTGGTATACGCATATGCAATACCTAGATGACATGTTTCTTAGAAAGGAGTGGGTATCCCATGTAAGGAATATGGAGCTAAGCGATTACAACCATCCCATAAATTCCATAGAGAAGGAGATGGCATTGAACCGGTTCACCCTACGTATAAAAGGATAGTAGAAGGAATGTAAATCTATGATGATGAAGTGAAGGTGAAGATGGGGAAGGCTGGGTTACTACAACTCTATGAGTTTCCCTATTTTGGCAAGCCCGAGTGATTGTACCAATGGATGATGTCACACATACACAAGGATCATTTCTACTTCGTAGGCCATAGAATGTGAATAACTCCCCAACTGATCTCTAAGTTTACTAGTCTTGTTTACAAAGGGGATCCATTAGAAGATGACTTGGAGGACAAGGAAGCCATTAAGGAGACAGTCTAGGCTTATGATTATAAAAAGGGATCACGCTATTTTGATATCTCAGATATCTCCAACCCAATGATGAGGATGGCCGCGTGCTTGGTATTGAAGCTAAATGGGCAAGAGAGGTGGACACAGATAAACAAGGCTTGGTTGAACATCTATTGAAATTTTTTAGAAGGAACCATTAATAAGTTGTCCACCTTCATTGTATAATAAATCATCAATGCCACACATGAAGGAGAGAAGATCATGTTTGGAAATGTCCTCCTCACCATCATCTTCTCAGAGATTAGAGTGCCTGATGGGCCAGAAAAATTTGTATGGGAGTACCCAGATGAAGACCCTTCCCCTACGAAAATATTTGAGAAGTACACTTGTGATACCATGACATCCCCCATAAGGCATGCTTGTAAAATGGTAAAAGTGAATGTGCAACACGTTTGGGGCTGAGTGGAAGATACCTAAACAATTTCTAGCACTAGTGTAAGGTGAAACTTAGTTTGTTGTATACAAGCACTTTTGCATTAGCAGGTCCACTCTGTCAGAAGGGACCAAGAGCCCATGGTGTAAACTTCTATTCTCCTACACTACAAAATATTTCCAAGATGGGGTCATTCACTTAAAGGAGTCCAAAATAATAAGGTTCGACCTTAGCGAGGTGGACCAAGACCACCGTGAGATGCACAGAAAGTTAGTATACCCCAAGAATCACACTTATGTGGAGAAGTATGTCTCCCATGAGGTGTATGTAATAAAACCTGTGATGTTTCCAATTGTTGGAAGGACTGCAACAAGGGTATACCTATGTATTAGGCCCAAGTATGAGAAGTGTGCCTACATGGAGAATGACATCTCTATTCTAGAAGACCCCATCGTGAGGAATAATTTTGTGCTTTGAGGAAGAGGGAGAGAGAGGATACCCTTGAGAAGAAGGCACCGAGTGTACAAACAATGCAATCTATTGGTGTGTAGGATTCAGATGTAAAGCCGAGACCATATGCTCAAAGGAAAAGAAAATACACCTAAGGAAGATGTGCCGGAGAAAGAACAACCCCGTACAAAAGAAGAATCATTGAGGAAGGAGTCGTCTGATGAAGAAGATGAGAAGGAAGAATCCCCTATACTAGAGTCGTCAGTTAGGAAGAAGTGAAAGGTAGTGGAGGAGGTGGAATCAAAAGGAATAGAGATCCTAGAAGCCTATAGAGGTGAAAAGGAAAATGACAAACATGAAGAGGTGCAGGACCATCCTTTGTGCGATACACACAAATCAAAGGAGGGAGAAGATGCTCATGGAAAGGGGGAAGTGAGGAGGTAAAAACTAAGGATCAAAGGACCCCAAGCCTCACCAAGGAGTAGGTAGAAGAGGCCATAGAAAGGGAAGTAACGGGCATAATAAAGGACTTGGTGGAGTAGGAATTGGAGTGCAGCGATGACAAAGTACTCAAAGAGATAGAGGAGGAGAGTGTAGGGAAGGAGTATGGGAGCATGGGTGGAGATCCCAACTTATCGTAAGCTTTCCAAAGGCATCACACACAAGAGGGAAGAGTGTGGTAGTAGTGCAAGAGAAAGGAATGAGTTACATCAATGATCCAAGTAAGGTACTGCGTGCGTGCTTCCAAAGTACCATGCCTACAGACCAACTCCTTGCATGGTCTTCATTTGAAGAAGAAGGTACGTACCCACATATGAGGAAGATGTTATCTTGGGATTTTGAGTCCCATGTTGATGAGCCCAAGTTTGAGGTTAGAAAAGGGGCACTGATGAAGATACTAGAGACCAAGGGAGTGAACCCCGATAAATGCTCAACAATTATCTGATGAGAAAGTCTATAATGCACTCAACAAGGTATCGGTGGAGGTTGAGGTGAGAATATTCAGAAGAAATGATAGGGTAAGGTTCCTGGAGGAAGATATGGAGAAGAAGAATGAAGAGATCATTGAGAAGAGAAAGGATCTAAAGCAGGAGGAGTTGATCAATGCACAGTTAAGGCACAAACTAAGGGAGGAAAAGGTAAAGGTGCATGAGGTCTACAAAAAGATAGAGATGATTACAGATGCCATTATCTTGAAGCATCTAAACTTAGCCCCACCTGAGCAGAAATATGAGTCAACCTTGTAATGCTTAGAAGACTTAACCTACATCCTTACCATGGAAAGGTGACCGCTCACACTAGAATCAACAAAAGAGGCATTGGTGTGCTAGAAGAAGGAAGAAAGGCTAAAGATCGGAAGACTGTCACTTGGTATTTTGAGTTCCTTTTTTTCGTGAATACCACCACATGAATGGTAGAGGTTGTATATGATAATTGCGTTGACAGAGATAGGGTAACAAGTATACTAGTTGCTACACATGAGGCAGATTTGAAATAATTCCAAGAAAAGAACAAAGGAAACAGGTAGAGTGGGATAAAATCCTAGCTGAAGTTGAGAATAAAATGGAAGCAATTGAAACCTTGTGAGGTTCGGTTAAAATTTGGCTTTAAAAACTATATGCCCATGTCCCTCGCAGAATGGATGCACTAGATGAGCTTAGCAAATAGCTTGGAAGGGATTGTAGATACAATGAATACTAAGGGTGATGAATTGAGATTTGAAGAGGTGAGCACTCTAGTGGGTGACCTACTCTAGCAGGCGTAGGGTGAAGTGGATGCCTAGGAGAAGATTGAGGCAACAATGAGGAAGGAGTTCCCACTCCTCTTGTAATAATAACAGATTTTTCCATTATTCTATTCTTTCATTCTTCATTTAAATTATCTGAGTCCCACCATTATTTATTCTTTAGGGAAGCATGATGTTTCGAGTATGGATAAAAATATTAGTGTGGGGTGATGTTGGGCCTCGAAATATTGGCTAAGTACCAAAGGTCACGTGTATGCGTGGGACCTATAAGAATAAGGGTGCACGGAGATAAGAACGCAAGAAAAAGAGAGGTTTAAGAAGGGTTTTGAAGAAACTAGGGCACAAATAAAAGGCAGGACATTAGGTTCAAAGGACTTAGCCATATTCGACATTCTATACATACTTGAGGAAAAACATGACCCGACTAGGTATACTTGAGTGGATAAGGTGCCAACCTAGAACCTTGGAGGTCAAGAAAAGAATATTCCATGCATGGAATATTCTTAGAAGACATCATTATAGAAGGTGGAGGGTTCGTAAGGAGATAAGCATGCACCATTGGAGGACCACATTGACACTTGGCATGTGATTTGTTCAAAAGAGAAGGCATGGTGGTGGGTGTTGAACCTATATATAGAGATGCTAGGAAGAAAGGAGGAAAAGAACTCGAAGGATATATCGTAGACATAGCGGATGCATCAAGATTATGATCTGCAGTCATGCTAGGGTTTAGAGAACTTAGTGCTTAGGGTTTGAATGTATGGAACAAGAATTTGCATAGCATTAGGGTCTGTAATAAGGGATGAACTAGGAGGGCATAGCTATAATACCATACCAGAGAACATCTGTAAGGGATGATTCCTACTATTTTGATATGTGTTGGTGCCCACTTTGACCCCGCATTGTTTGCAATGTTTTTCCCTTTTCTCTACATGCCCTGAATTTTTTTCCTTTTGAGATGGATGATATAATGTTTTGTCTCCATTTTTATGCCTTGAATTGTTCGCAAACTCATTTGCCTTGCCCCTTTCTAAGAGAAATCCTGAGTTTTCTTGTTTTTTCCCTAAATGTTTCAAGTTTGCAGGCTCTGCCATTTTTCCCGACCATGGAGGCTCGAAATTAATCAATTTTTACTTGTATGCATTTAGAAATCCTTTTCCATGGTTGTAAAATGTTTGAAAACATGTTTCATCTATCCTTTGTTCCAAAAATTCTTCATCTACGAAGAAAAAATCGAATTCGGGCATCTTTGGCAATTTTTGAGTTTTTTTACGGTCGTTCGAGCGTCTTTTACCTGTCAAAGTCTTGTCCCCCCTCTACTAATACATGGCAGTGTCTGGATCAAAAGAGAACCAACAATCCATCGAAGGCTTCTGAAACCTTTTTCCTTTTGGAGTAGAAGGAAACATTTTCAAATTGGGGCGCAATCCCACAAACAAATCAAAAGTAGACATGTGGCAGTTTCAAAGTATGAAGGTCAGAGAAAGAGCAGAGCAGCGGGCTGGTGGAAGAAAAGTGGGAAAATTTCCTTTTGCAAAAAAGGAGTTAAAATGTGAAATGAGCCCGTAGATCCTTAGCAATTTAGAAGGTGACATGTGGCAGGGAGAGGCAAAGGTGCGGGAGTGTGGAGGAAATGTTACAAAATTTCCTTTGGTGAAATAAGATTAAAATATGAAAGGAGGAACACAAGCCCATGGTGAATCAGTGATAGACACATGTCAAGGATAGAGGTAGAGGTGTGGGTCCATGGAGGAAAAGTGAAAAATTTTCCTTTTTCCCAAAAAAGGTGGAAATGTGTAGAATTGAGCTATGATTCCAATGGGGCCCACTTTGTGCCATGTGTCAGCGCCAAATCTCAAGGGCGGAGGGGTGGAGAAAATTGTCAAATTTTTACTTTTTTCCAAAAGTGTTAAAATGTCAAAAAATGATCCCAAGCCCATTTCCAATTACATTTTGACATGTGGAGGGCTCAGATTAAAGGGAGAAAGGAAAATCGATGGCAAAAATCGTACATTTTGACATTTTTACCGCCATTTTGGCTCCAGGAAGTGTGGAAATGCATTTTTTGCATCATTTTTGATCAATTTTTTTGTGGATTCATGTCGTTTTGGCCTGCATGATTCAAATCAATCATTTTGGAGGGTCAATTTGTAGATCCAAGGCACATTTCAAAATGCTTTTTCTCTAGTTCATGCAAAACGTGAAATATCAAATCCAAATTGTAGAGAAAAGTTACAGAATGGAAATTTGAAGGGGAAAAGGATGAAATGATGGAAGAGGAAGATGTTGCGGGCACCAAAAGAAGAATACATGCTCCCATGACAAGAAATGATGAAAATTTGTAATAATTTGCTTTTTTTGCATGCTTGGCATCTCCTCCTCACAAAATTGGTTAAATGTCACTTTTAGAAAATCATGATGGAATTTTGTAACAAACTTGATGCCATAGGATATTCTTTTCTTGGGAAAGAAGGATCAATTGTAATGGAATGCTATATATTGCATGAATTTTTCATGCAAAGGGTTGGAAGAATTTAAAAGAAGCCTGGGAAACTAAAAATTTCACGGAAAATCTGGGAAGAAGCCCATTCTCTGAGAAACCACCTAAGAACCATTTCTAATTCCTTTTTGCATCAGATTTGTATCATGTTGAGTTGGTTTCAGTTGTAAAGCCATAAAAATATTTGAGATTGTTCTTAAAGCATTCCCTCTTCTTGATAAATTTGATAATTTCTGGATTATTTTGTGTTGTCTCTTGGAAAAAATTTCATACACTTATGTTTCAGAATGTTTTCAATTTGTGTTTCTTGCTCCTATTACAATATGGTGTTTGGATTTTCTTTTGGTCATACAATGGTCTCATTTCTGTGATAGTTTAGTGGTATTTGCAACCTCACATTCAGAAGAGATTTCATCTGATAAAGAGATAAACAAATTTAAAATCACTTTACCTCCCTTGACTTCAGAAATTGTCTATAAACCTTTGGGTGCACCTTAGGTCATGATTAAATAGAAATTTATAGATACTTTGTTGGTTCATCTACTTCAATATTTTATTGCAGGTTGTCAAGGATTGTGTGGAAGAGTGCAAATATAGGCATCCATTTGGTTCACATATCCTGGTTGAAGGAATACATTAACCTCTTTGAAACATTCTGTTGTTTAGGTCTTACAAGTTTTTGTAAAGGTCCTCAAATAATTTGGCAAATTCTGGTTAGTCTTGTCTAAAATCTCCCACCCAAAATTCATTCAAACAAACTAATCCTACCCATACTACCCCTGCATTATATTGTGTGTCAACAAAAGAATACAATCCATTTACAGAAATGCACAAAGCAAATCAGGATCATACCATGTCTCTAGTAGCCTTAGCCTTGTCTTGAAAGCATTTCCATCATTTAGTAGTGACAATTATTTTGAGTTTGAATAATGGTAAATTGATCAAGTTTTCTCAAGGCCATCTCCATACAACCTACACATTACAAGGATATTTTCACCTCCTTCACAAAACAAAGGATTCAATATAGGTTCTCTTACCTTGGTTGAATGACACAACCTAAAATAGTTAGAACAAGATCAAGTCCTATTTGAGTGCTATCCATCTCTCCACAAATCTGAGTGCTAGTTAGATCACATCCCTGGCTACAAAATGACATACATCATGATCTATTTACCTTCAAGCTTCATGCCATATCTCTGATGCTACTCAGACTGAAAAGGAGAAAAAATTTGGGTACCAATAATATGTATGGTCTATGATGACCTCTTTTGATTGTAATGTGGCTACCAGGATCACTCTAAATGAATATATATAATGGTTTTTTCTGTATATCATGCTTAAGGGTGTAAACCCTCTTGTTAAATGGCTATCATAGTTCAGATCTGTTTTAACATGCTTAGTACTCTGTCTCTATAATGCATTTAAGACATGGATCTGTTAGATGTTTCTTCTTCCTTATCTAAACTAAGTAAATGTATTCTCATTCTGCAAATCATCCTCCATCAATGGCAAGACCTTCTCACAATTCTCACATAAAGGAGGGGATCAACACCTATGCATGCTTCGGGTGAGCACCCGGTGCCGTGGGTGATGGGCCAACATGCATGGGATTAGAAATTTGTACTAAGGGTACATGAAAAATGACTACATTACCACTCATTTCCCATTAAAACCCCATTTGTGTGCTTTGACAACCTCGCAAAGGCTTATTTTTAAAGTAGCTTTTACTAGGATTTAATTCAAGATCCTAGATTTCATCTAGACCTCCATTCATACTTTATGCATGTTAATGTTTTTACAGCGAGGCTTGAGAAAGCATGCTAATAATCCTTTTTCTTAATTTACTTACTGTCATGGGTTGTTGGCATTCACAATCACAATTTGATAATACCTTTAATCACTAAAACAAAGTAATATATTCATTCTCGGGATTGGATACACTTATCATGTATTAAACCTTGGACATCTCACTTTCTAGTGCTTTAAAAAAAAAGCTTCACAAATTAGAGATTAAATTCACACTCCTAAATAGGTCAAAACAAAGTAAAAATTCTTCAAGCTCAAAAATCTTATGCACATGCCTTTAATCCATCACAAGGAACTTTTTATTTAACATTCATACCATATTAAATATATACGTGCAAGGGATCTACACAAAATTTCACACATGCATACACCACAAAATTTTCCATCCTTTCTATATAAGAAAACATAGTGCTATTACATTTCTATAAATAAAATTCAATCTTATCTTTCTCCATTTTGATACTCAAGCCTCTCCTTCTCTTAGGAAACATCTCTTCTTTTCCTTGTAGGATAACCCATATCAATTCAATTTCTCTTCCTTAAAAATACAACTCCTTGATTCATAAATGTCATTTGGTGAGATCTTCACATACCTTTCAATACATTATGGCATCATTACTATAAATTTCATATTTTGGACCCCTTTAAGACTCATTTCTAACCCTATTACTCTTGTTCACACTTTAACCATCCTCTTTTTAACCTTGGGAAGCCATATTGGCTCATTTCATGCATTGAAATTTGAATTTACATTTAGGAGGGATTTTCTTTTTTGAAATTTCAATCTCTTGACCATCTAGACTTACTCCCCCACGACTCTAAAATATTAAAGTTGACCTCATAGCTGTGTAGGTCTGTATTTATATGAATTCTTGATGATGCTCCTACATCATACTCCCAAGGTGGAGAAAGTATCTTTGTACTTGCTTTCATAATTCCATTTTTCATGAATTCTTCACCTTTATTATATGGTCTTTATCTTCTTGTTGTACTTCCTCTATCCTTGTTTACTTCACACCCACCTAGATCCCATACTTTGATTTTAATTCCTCCATTTTATTTGACATTTCTTGTTTTCTTCTTGATCTTCATCAAGTACTTTCTTGATTTCCATCTTTACTTTCATCATATTTATACCTCCATCCTGTATACCTACACATAAAAATACCAAAATAAAAAAATGAAATTGTTCTTCATATTCTAGCATATCCTCCATATCTGTGTGTAGTTCATGATCAACTTGTTCTAATCATTCTCCTTTCTATTTCCTTCATTTTCTTCCCCGTTGTTTACTTGTTCATGTTCTTAATCATACCTAGTTGCTCCATGACTGTTATTCCTTCATCTTTAATTACATTTTTATCTTCTTGTGCCCAAGAAACTATCTTTATTACAATAGTACCTACACTTTTATCCTTTCCATCCATCTCATCTAGCAATGCTTGCAATAATTCTTCACATTCATTCAAGCTAACTTGATCAAAAATTTCCTTTTAACACATTCAACATCTTCAAATGCACAATGAGATTCATTTTGTACAATTTCAAGGAATTCACCCACAAAATCATCAATATCCATCAATAAATCATCCATTTTTCTTACCTTGCATTCATCTCTAGCTTGATTTTCTTCTTTAATAAATGAAATTTTCTTATTTATCACGAGTTCATCCTCTTTGTTTTGCATTTCATCTTATTTTACCTGCTCCTTGCTTGTTTCTTTTCTTCTCTGCATCATCTTAATCTCTTTGTGCTTGGATTTTACCTTCAGGAAGTCTAAATTCTCCCTTTATTCTTTTCATGATACACTTGAATTTACTATTAGTTTCTTGGGCTTCTCATCTTCACCCTCTATTTCTGGTTTATTTTTCCATATAGGAATTATTTATCCATGATTTTGAACTAGTTTCAAGATCTTCTCATTTCTCTCTTCTTAATTAAGTTTCTTCTCAACCTTTGCCTCTCTCTTTTCCTCTTTTCTCATCTTTTCCTCTTCACTCTTGATCATCTTCACCAACTTAACTATATGATTTCTTCTCATAATCTGCTCTATAGGCCATTTGGATTTCCTCTTCATGAAAAAATCAATCCCATAGTTTGTCTTTATTATCAAATATTCTAAATTCTCAATATTTTTTCTCAAATTTGTCATCTTTGTCTCCATCTATTCCTCTTTATTTCTGTACTCTTCTCTCTTTTTGTTTCTCTTTCCTTCTTCTCTATCTCTTCTTGTCTTCTTATGTGGCTAATAAATTTCACTAGCTCTCTTATTACCTCTTCTTCATCCAGATTCTCTCTTAGAAAATTCTTCTACACCTTGAAAATTCTCTATACCTCACCAAGGATTGAAACTTGGTATTTTGGTACCTTGGACTCCTTTTCAACTTGACATTTCACTTTGTCTCACTCTTCACTGTCAATTCTTCACTATACATAATCACACCATTTTTAGCCACAAAATAACATTCATTCATCCGAATGAAAGAATCAAAACAAGAGCCTCACGCTCTGATACCAAATGATGTAGAGAAAATAAAAACAACCGTATATCCAACCGGTCAAGGAGGTTTCAAACATCAACTTCAACAAATCTCTACAATTGGAGGATTCTTATAAGTCTAAAATGGCTTAAAATTTGCAATTTGACCAATTTTCACACCAAGTGTCTTCATCGGACTAAATTCCTTGTTTCAACATTGATTCATATACACTACACAATACAAGTTCATCCACCAAATAGCTCACTCTTCATGCATACTCACTTTATACTTACCTAGTGCATCCTTCTCTTCAAGTTTCTTAGCTAGCTTCCTTCCTCAAACATGTAATTGTAACTTATTTTCTTTATCAATGCTTCCTAGATCCTCAAACACGTTTCAAAACTTCAAATAAAATTATATTTATCATAAAGTAATCTCAAAAAATGTTTCAAGCATCAAATTTCACCAAATCATCTCTTAGACTGCCCTTCTAAGCTCTTAAGTTAAAGATAATGGATATTATCATGACTGGAGGAATTTGAAGACACCCACAATAAGATAAAAACAATTTCAGGAGCACTATACAAATCCTAAGGTATTCAATAAATCTTAGATATCAACTCACAATACTTTTGTAGAAATCACTCATTTCTCATTCCACCCTCCACTAACACTTTTAGCCCTATCATAGTCTCTGTGAGTCATAAATTACCATTCATATGGATCCAAGACTCAACCTTGAAATTTTTAATACCCTTTTCCAATTCTAGGTTCATGAAAAATTTCAAGGCTAAACTCATAAATTAAACCCTATTTCCTTTGTAAATCTATCCTTATAATTAGCCCTTTGGACTATGGTGTGCCCCTTGAAGGATACTATCAACAAAACATTCACACTCCACCAATGAAACTTCAAAATTCTTATTTTAATAGTTAAAGGAAATCTTCATGATTGTTTCTTCTAATTTATAGAGCAAGATTACAAGTTTTAGGGTTTTTACCACTCATTTCCTTTGAAACGCTAATTGTATTATTTGACAACCCGCAAGGCTTATTTTTATAGTAACTTTTACTAGGATTCAATTCAAGATCCTAGATTTCATCTAGACCTATATTCCAAATTTATTCATGTTAATGTTTTTGTAGCAAGGCTTGAAAAAACACACTAATACTCCCTTTTCTTAATTTACTTATTGTCCTAGGTTGTTGGCCTTCACAGTCATAGTTTGATAATACCTTTGATCACTTAAACAGAGTAATATATTCATTCTCAAGATTGGATACACTTATCATGTATTTAACCTTGGACATCTCACTTTCTTGTGCTTTTAAAAAGGCTTCACATTCATAGAGATTAAATGCACAGTCCTAGATCAGTCAAAAAAGTACAAATTCTTCAAGCTCACAAATATTATGCATATGCATTTAATCCATCTTAAGGAAATTTTCATTTAACATTCATACCTTATTAAATATATACATGCAAGGGGATCTACACCAAATTTCACACAAATGCATACACCACACAAATGTCCATCCTTTCTATATAAGAAAACATAGTGCTATTACATTTCTCTTACAAGATTTCAATCTTATCTTTATCTATTCTCGATACTCAAGCCTCTCCTTCTCTTAGGAAAAATATCCTCTTTTCCTTGGAGGATAACCCATCTCAATTCGATTTCTCTTCCTTAAAAATGCAACTCCTTCTTGATTCATAACTATCATTTGGTGAATCACTCTTGACTCTTCACATACATTTCAATACATTATGGCATCATTATTAGACATTTCATAACTTGGACCCCTCTAAGACACATTTCTAAACTTATTACTCTTGTTCACACTTTAACCATCCCCCTTTTAACCTTGGGAAGCCATATTGGCTCATTACATGCATTAAAATTTGAATTTACATTTAGGAGGGAAAATAAAAATTTGAAATTTCAATCTCTTGACCATCTAGACTTACTCCCCCACAACTATAAAACATTCAAGTTGACCTCATAGCTGTGTAGGTTTGTATTTAAATGAATTCTTGATGATACTCTTGAATCACACTCCCAAGGTGGAGAAATTATCTTCTTACTTGCTTGCATAATTCCATGTTTCATGAATTCTTCATCTTTATTGTTTGGTCCTTATCTTCTTGGTGTACTTCCTCTATCCTTGTTTTCTTATCACCCACCTGGATCCCATACTTTTCTTTTAATTCCTCTATTTGCTTTGACATTTCTTGTTTGCTTCTTGATATTCATTAGTACTTTCTTTATTTCCATATTTAATTTCATCATCTTCATATGTCCATCCTTTAGACCTACACATTCATAAAAACAAAATAAAAAACAGTTTGTTCTTTAGATTCTAGCATCTCATCCATCTCTATGTAGTTCATAATCAACTTGTTGTCATCATTCTCCTTGCTATTTCTTTTGTTTTCTTCCCCATTGGTTACTTCTTCATGTTATTCATCATACCTACCTACTCCATGAATGTTATTCCTTCATATTTGATTACGCTTTTATCCTCTTATGCCTAAGAAACTATATTTATTACAACAATACCTACACTTTTCTCCTTGCCATCCATCTCATCTAGTAATGCTTGCAATAATTCATCACATTCATTCATGCAAACTTGATCACACTCTTTACTTTCAACATGCTCAACATCTTCAAATGCACAATGAGATTCATTTTGTACAATTTCAAGGAATTCACCCACAAAATCATCAATATCCATCAACAAATCATCCACTTTTCTTACCTTGCATTCACATTTGGCTTGCTTTTGTTCGTCAATCTATTAAATTTTCTTGTTTCTCATGAGTTCATTCTCTTTTTTACATTTCATCTTATTTTACCAGCTATTTACTTTTTCATTTTATTCTTTGTATCATCTTAATATATTTGTGGTTGGATTTTACCTTTAGGAAGTTTGAATCCTCCCTTTGTTCTTATCTTTATACACTTGAATTTCCTATTACTTTCTTGGGCTTCTCATCTTCACACTCTATTGCTGTTTTATTTTTCCATATAGGAATTATGGATCCATGATTTTGAACTAGTTTCAAGGTCTCCTCATTTTTATCTTCTCTATTCACTTTCTTTTCAACCTTTACCTATCTCTTTTCCTCTTCACTCTTGATCATCTTCACCAACTAAAATCTCTAATTTCTTCTCATAATCTTATCTATAGTCCATTTGGATCAACTCTTCATGAAAAACTCAATCCCATAGTTTTTCTTTAGTATAAAATATGTTAACTTCTCGATATTTTATCTCAAATTTTTCATCTATGTCCCCATCCATTCCTCTTTATTTCTCTATTCTACTCTCTTCTTGATTTATTTTGCTTTCTTCTTCTCTGTCCCTTCTTTTCTTCTTTTTTTTGGACAAGAAATTTCACTAGTTCTCTTACTACCTCTTCTTCATCCATATTGTCTCTCTGAAAATTATTTTGCAACTTGAAAATTCTCTACACCTCACCAAGGATTGAAACATGATCTTTTGGTACCTTCAAACTTCACTTCTTATCATTTTCAGGAGCACTATACCAATCTTAAGGTGTTCCATAAATATTAGATATCAACTCACAATACTCTTGTATAAATACCTCATTTCTCATTACACTTTCACTAATATTTTTATCCATACCATACTTTACATCAGTCATAAATTTTCATGCATATGGCTCCAAGACTTAACCCTAACATTTTTAATACCTTTTTCCAATTTATAGGTTCATGAGAAATTTCAAGGCTAAACTCATAAAACAAACCCTAGTTCCTTTATAAATATATCCTTACAATTAACCATTAGGATTATGTTATGCCCTTGAAGGATAATATCAAGAAAATATTCACACTCCACCAATGAAACTTAAAAATTATTATTTTAATAGCTAAAGGACATCTTAATTATTGTTTCTTCCAATTTATAGAGCAATATTACAAGTTTTAGGGTTTTTACCACTCATTTCCCTTTGAAACCCTAACTATGTTATTTGACAACCTGCAAGGCTTATTTTTAAAATAAATTTTACTAGGATTCGATTTAATACCCTAAATTTAATCTATACCTCTATTAAAACTTCATGCCCATTAATTTTTTTGCAATGAGGCATGAAAAAACATGTTAAGACTCCTTTTTATCAATTTTCTTACTATCCTGGGTTATTGGCATTCACAATCATATTGTGATAATACCTTTAATCCCTAAAATAGAGTAATATACCCATTGTCCGAGTGGATACTCTTCTCATGTATTGAATCTTGGACATCTATCTTTCAAGTGATTTAAAAGGATTCACATTCTTATAGATTAAATGCACAGTCCTAGATCAGTCAAAACAAAGTAAAAATCATTCAATCTCACAAATATTATGCACATGTAACTAATCCATAACAAGGAACTTTTCATTTAACATTCATACCTTCTTAAATAAATAAATGAAATGATATATACACCAAATATCACACAAATTCATAGACCACACATTGTCATCCTTTCTATATAAGAAAACATAGTGCTATTACATTTCTCTTACAAAATTTCAATCTTATCTTTCTCCATTATCATAACCAGAAACTCCTTATTTGAGGCAACGTCTCTTCTTTTCCTTGGAGGATATCCCCTCTCAATTCTAGTTATCTTCCTTAAAAATGCAAATCCTTGATTTATAACTATCTATTGGCAAGTCACTCTTGACTACTCACATACCTTTCAATATATTATGACATCATTATTAAACATTTCATAACTTGGACCCATCTAAGAATCATTTCTAACCCTATTAATCTTGTTCACACTTTAACCATACCCTTTTTAACCTTGGGAATCCATATTGGCTTATTTCATGAATTAAAATTTCATTTTACATTTAGGAGGGAAAATACAATTTTGAAATTTCAATATCTTGACCATATAAAATTACTTCCCCATGACTCTAAAAATTCAAGTTTACCTCATAGCTATGTAGATTGGTATTTAGATGAATTATTGTTAATGATCCTAAATAATTTCCGGTTTGTAAATGAGGGGAAGATGGAATTAATGATTGTAAAGTTCCTACTTATGAGGAGGAAATTTTCCATATGGAAAAATGTAATGAGTAGAGTCGTGGTGCTCATTTTTAAGGTCATAAATATAAGATATTGATGAGTGAACACATAATTATGAATCATCACAATGGTGGATGATGGATTGGTGATGAAATGATATCTTTTATTTCATGAATGTCATAAAAGTAGATATGTTAACACCATAAAGGTCACAAATGTAGAGCATTTAGGGGTTCCTTTTTAGGTTTACCATCAAGGGAGACTAAACGATAGGATCCAAACCCATATTTATGAGTGATGATATATTGACCAATCTAGTTGTGAGAAAACTTCCCATGTTGAATCCTTTCCAAGGTAGTGATATTTTGATTCTCTTTACAAACAATATCACTAATATTAAATTTATGTTCTTTTACATGAGTATTGTATTATCTTTTGATGCATGTTTGATAGACATGATGATGGGTTGGGCTATGTTGGGTTGATTTTGGGATATATTAGTTCATGCCATATCTATATGTATATATTCGAATCATGATGTGCCAAGATGAGATGGGGTATTTGAGAGATATGATGGGGTGAGGAGAGAGATGAGATGTGGGAGTCAAGAGATGGGATGGGTGGTCAAATTAGGTATGTAATGTATAGATATGGCCCTATAATTCAAATCTGGGGGCTCAATAGCCATATAAGTATCTAGGCTATATATGGGGGTGATCTCTATTCACTTAAGTGACATTTTTCTAATAATTGAAGTTATGCTAAGCACTCCTAACGATAATCATAGTCAATAATGAAATCTTTGAGGGAGACACACAGAGATGAAATTTGGACTTCATGAGGGAGGATAACCTTAAAGCCATATACTAAAGAAAAGGGAGTTGCACATATAGGAGTATAAATGTAGTCCAATAGGCCTAGAGTGCAAATGGAATTTGGAAATGCCAATTCCTACCTCCGTGATCGACAATTTTCATTAGAATTTTGTTGAGTGATTTTCAGAAGATTTTTCTTGACCATTTTCTTGTGGATAGTAAAGAGATGAAAAGCTAATCTTTATGTTGTAGGTGTCACAAAGTTTAAAAAAAAAAATCCATTATCTGTGATAATTTTGTGAGGAATTCTAAAGTGGAAAATGATGTGATGGTGGATGAATTCAAATATATTATCGGCTTTAGTGAAGATGATGGGAATATCTTCCATCCATTTTTTGAAGTATTTACTAAGCAGTGATGATATAATGATGTCATTATGATGAGTGGGGGTTGATGAGGCCAATGAGATCAATAACCCATTGTGAAAAAGGAGATAAATTCTAGGTGGGTTGTAGAGCCTGATTTTAGATGTGAATAAGGTTGGAGTCTTATTGACATTTGATACATTTATTGATGTAAGTATAACAACATTAATTAAGGGTATGCCAATAATTTCCGAATAGTAGAACACATTTAGAAACAACCAAACCATTTAATTATCTACCACATATGTCGTCATGGAATTCTTAGATAAATTTTGTGGATTTGTGAGATTTGAGACATCAAAGTAAGAGGCCATCAAACCCACATCTGTAAAGGATATCACCTAGGATCACATAGTGGTTATCATATTGTAGAAAAGATCTCTTAGTGAAATATCTAATTGATTATTTTTGAGAAGGTTAATATAAGGGAGTTCACTGGTATGAGATGGTTGATTGAGTCTATGCACAACAACAAATAACTTGGAATATTCATTTGATAAGGGGATGAGTGATTCAAGAAAGGAAATGTTGTTTGTATTTATTTATATGAGTGGGGAACTATTTTGATTGTATATCGATCAAAGACTTCTAGGAGGAAGTCAACAATATTTTTATATTTTTGTAAAATTTCATTCTTACATTGATAGGTTCCTTTGATTTGATTGATGATAAATTGGGAATCCTCATAGATTTCAATGATTTGAACACCAAACATGACAACATTTTGGAGACCCATAATGAGGGCTTCATACTCAGCCATGTTGTTGAGGTAGTCAAAGTTTAGTTTGAAAGATATGAGAATAAAATTACCCCAAGGAGGCATGATGATGATAATGGAACCCCCTACAAAAACTTAGAACTGTTGAAGAAGAGTGTCATTTTGAGGGGAGTGTATTCTTGATTAATAGTGTTGATAGACTTGTCTAGAAATTCTTCATGAGGTGGTTTATTATTAGGGAGGGAGATTTTTGAGTTAGTCGGTGATGGCTTACCCCTTGATATATTTTTGTGATATGAATTATAGGTCAAACTTAGTCATAAGATTAAGCCATTGGGTGATGTGATCACTGTGAGATGGTTTGGAATGCATGTATTTGATAAGATTGAAAATAGTGAGACATAATTCTTATGGTTAAGGAGATAATGAAAAATATTAGAAGTTGTGAAGTATAAGGCACACCATAACTTATTTTCTTGTGTGCAATGAGTTTTGTAGTTGTGAAGAGTGTGTATTATGTAATAGACAACATTATCTCTACCCTTCTCATCTCAATGTGCTAGCATAACACCTAGGGCATGTGATGGGTGTCATTATTCCCTTCATTTAATCAACTCTTAGTTGATGTCATATTCAAACTAGGGATGTGTCTGAAGCTATATGCAACAAGAGGAATCTTAGTGATTTAGTAATTGATTGTAGGTATTTATTAATTTTTTATATTTCTTGGGGGTTTTTCAGTGTCCTTAGGATTCCCTGGCCAAAGCCTTATTAAAACTATACTACAAGAAACTTGCTGAAATAAACACTCATTTCTGGAATAAATAAATCTTTAGAATTAAACATGCTTTGCTGAAATGAAACACACTTTTGCAAAATGAAACAAATTACTAGAAGTAAACACACTCTTACATAATGAAACAAATTGCTGGAAATAAACACATGTTTGAAAATGTTGTTGAATTTTTTTGCAAGGAAATGAGAGTCTAACCTATAACACTGCGAGGACAAATACATGATATAATTTAATCAAGAATGAAAACATTTACATAATTAACACTTAATGATTTACATGATTTTATTAGAAATATAAATACCAATAAAACAAAGAATCTTGCTTCTTGGAGGAGTGGGCCCTTGCTCCGCCTTGAATCAGGAGTTGAAAAAGTATGATTCTCTCAAAAAAATGGCTATCTTATTACTGAAAATGTTATGTCTTACAAAATTTACTATATGTCTATCATATATATCTCTATCTATTCTAATCTATCTACAGTCCTTATATATATTTTATCATCTGAAGATGCATTTATAATCACAAGTGCTTAATAGTTGTCCATCTAACAATAGGTTTCCATGAAAAAAAATAATGCTCAAAGTAGATGTGGAAGTTAGGAACCTTGTTAGACACACAGCTGTCTGATCCTGCATACGTATTTCTAGGGTCTAAAGAATTAGAAATCTATTGATCTGCTCCTGATTGGAAGGCCCATTGATTTCTCTATCACCAGAGGTTGTCAAAATAAATAGATTCCTTTGATTCCGAAACCTTGGATAAGTTCCAGAACCAAAGGTAACTATTCCAAAACTAACTGCAAAAGTTCTAGAGCTAAGTGTAGGAGTTCTAAAACTAAGTGTCAGAGTTCTGGAACTAAGTCTAAAGGTTCCGGAACTAAGTGATAGATTTCCTTTTCTATGTGATGGAGTTCTAGAACTAAGTCTGGAGGTTCTGGAGCTAAGCCGTATTGAAGCCAATGCTCCCAAAAACGTGTTGGTTGCTTCATACTTTGTTCTTTTGACTGATTGTGACTTGTTTTATTACAAAAACTGAATTTCCACACACTTTGTTAGGAATTACAAAGTTTTTATACATTAGAACTAGATCCAAAAAATATGGACAATTACATCCTAACTTATACTAGATCAAACAAAAGTCACAAAATGCAATCAAACTTGATAAAAAGGAGAGTAAAATAAGATCATTTATTACACATTGATGAGGCATATTTTGGCCTTATCAGGCATGGTTAGTGGTAGATATATTAGATAAAAATCCTATCCTTTTCATGGAGGTGTGAGTACAAGTGGTGATAAGAGATGATATTTGAGTTCTTCAAAATCCTTTTGACATTTTCATCCCACTTAAAATGGAAATCCTTTCGAGAGGAGATAATGAAAAGGTTGACAGGTGGTGTGAAAGCTTATAAATAAAGTAGCAGATTGATTGGAGTCTATCTTGGAGACTAGAAAAGTTTTTTAATATTAGTAGGAAGGGGAATCTTGATGATGGATTTGATTTTGATAGGATCTACTTCAATTACGCTGATAAATATGATAGACCCTAAAAGATTTCTGTTGAGGAACCCAAATACTCATTTGGCTTGGTTAAGGTAGAGGACGTATTGGATGGGGTGGGAAAATATGACGTCAAATATGATGATATTCTCTTGCCAACACTTTGATTTACCAAAGATATCATAAGTGTAGTAGTAAATGGTTTTATGGATGAGATCGTTAAAGATATAAGTCTTAGCACATTGATAAGTGGCCCCCGCATTCTTGATTACAAAGGCACGACTATGTAGCAAAAGGTCCCCTAGGGGTAATAAAAAATTATCATGTTAGTCCTATAACATGACGAGGATCTAATTATATCCATAAAAACCATCTATAAGAGATAATATCTCATGGCCTACCATGAGGTCGATGAGTGATTGATGTTAGGAAGAGGGAAGTCATCTTCAGGACAAACGAGATTGAAATCTTATAAGTTGATGTAGATACATAATTTTTAAATGGATTTGGTTACAATTATGATATTGGATACCCACTATGGGTATTCAATGGGTAAGATGAAATTATAACATATAAGTGATTGTGACTCTTTTTCTATGAGTAGGTATACACAAGGGTGCATTCTATGTAGATTTTTCTTCACAAGTTTGGCATTAGGAATTATGAAAATGTTTTGGACAATGATTTTAGGGTCAGAACTAAAATTTCACTATATGACCATGCAAAGGCCTGATGCACTTGGAAAAAAATGTGACAAATTCCTTTAATTATTTTGAATCTAAATACTTGGCCAACTTTTACTATATGTGAGGTTCTTGTGAATTTTTATATTGATGTCGATAGTGGATTCATTATGGAGTATAGACATGTAATGTGGTAGATTATTTTGAAGATAATGAGACTCTACCCCATATAAGATAGGATAGATTCATCATCACAACATCAAATAATTTTATGGTAGGAGATTTTCTCTACAATTTTGGGTAATACTAGTGGAAGGGTATTAGTGCCTTCATTAGTCCAATAAGCGAGTGGTTTTAAGGTTATCTTATGGATTAAAAACTTTAGGAGGAATGGATATGGTGTTTCCTATGTTTGAAGAGTCATCGGTGAAGATGATGGCTCTATTTCTATTACAAGATCGGGTGTGGTAATCACAAAGTGTCCGAGGAAGGCTTATTGAAGCCTAGTCTAAATTTCTCATGAGGCTTCTGAGACTGGTCAAAGTCCAAGTCATGTATACCTTGTTTGTATCATCCTAGACCAAAACTTTTCCAAACACATTTATGAAGATAAAATTGTGTAGCTTATTTATCGTATAAGAACAAGAAGTAGAATGTGAATGGTTTGGCATAATATTGAGTTTCATAGTGTTAGGAAGGAAAATCAAGCCTTCTCGTAAATGAGGTTGGTTCTTATATGGGGAAGACCAAAGGGAATGATATCTTCGAAATTTAGTTTTTACATAGGTTGCTTGTCAAATCTCCTATATGTTTTAAGTGTAGGGGGTGATTTGAGGGGTAGAAGATGATACTCCCCCAACGAGAGACATTACATAACATATTTGAAGGATTTATCATCTGATAGTTTAATTGTAATGATGAAAGATTTGTTTGAATATTGTTTAGTGGATGTATAATTTTCTAATGGAAGCAACACATTATTGGACCTATAAGTCATGTGAAAGGATTTGGGTCGGTGGGAAAAATTAAGGTTTTACCTTCATGCTCATATTTTAGACAAATATGTAATGTTGATGGGATACATCTTATAACACATATCCAAGGTCATCATAAAAACTGGTTATAAAAGAAATATCCTTCCATAAGATAGAAGAGATCATGAAGGATTTTAATGCCTACCTTGATGGGTAAAATGAATTTTCCTAATGTAGGGGTAAAGGTGTGTTTGAAGGAACATAACACAATAGTTGGGTGGTGAGGATGGTGACAGGAACTGAAGATGTTTGAAAGCATGAGATGATATGATATTTATATTGGAATAATTATCAATAATAACTTGCATTACAAGAGTATCATTGATTTTGGTAGTGAAAATACTTTGGAAGATCATGGTCTTTAAGATGCTAGGATGGAATTTAAGAATTGTCAAAGGTGATAGCGATAGACATGTTGAGAGTTATGAAAAGGTTGGTGAATGTTCTAGGGTCATCTGATGTTACTAAGATGGATTGGAGAACCTCAATCATTACTTGTTAGTGTTGTGGAGAAATTTATACAAGCTCATAGAGAGAAATATTTACAAGAGTTTGATGGATTTGTTTAATGATGGTTTTTTGTAAGGATGTTATAGATTAGGTGTGTGGAGTGGTGAGGATGGACACCTTGGATTTTGAAGATGATGGGTTAGGTTATTTAGGGGAGAAAGGGAGATAGAGACTTTAGACCCTTTTGGTTTGAGCAGTTTGAGTCTTGTGCATGTGCTCTTTGTGGTTATACAAACAACATCTATTTAATGTAGCAAGGTTTTAATAGAAAAATCCTCACTCTCGTTGGATGTGGATGCATTGTTGGGTGATTATTGAGAAGGAGTGGATTTAAAGGTCCGCTAAATCAATTTGATTTGATTTGGATGTTTTGTATTTATGAGGAGAATTCCTTTGCTAGCAAGGATTTGAATTGTAGCATGGAGGTATTTTTATTCCTTAGTGGAGTGTCTTAATGTTCAATTGTATGTGTAGGATGCTTCATAATTATACCAAGAGGGCTTCCACCCTTAGGATTCAGATGAATTAATAGGGGGTAATGTTATGATAGATGATTGGATAAGATTTTGTAGGATTCTAGTATAATATCCTATCTTAGATATCTAGGATAAAGGTGAGGGTGAAGGGATATGTCTATTGTTCGGTGATTTAGAGGCTTTAGATAATGGTTTTATGCTCTTCTAGACACGTTTAGGTGACAATTAAGGAACTATCTTAGGTTATGTATCGAAAATCATAAATTTAGATGAGGGATGAGGCCCTAATATGGAAGGAAAGGGCTATTTATTTCATAGTAAGGTTGTTTGAGGATTGGGTGGTATAATTTTTATTTTTTTATGAATGATTTGTGGCTTATGTAGTGGGATTATTGAGATCCTTGATATGGTTTCGAGTGATGTGTAATTCAAAAATATTTTAAAAATTTCTATGACATGTTTATTTTCTAAGGATTTTTAATATACAATGGGTGGATTTGAAGAGGATGTGATAGGCGTAGGAGGACTCGTGATCTTGGTAGTGACAAGATTAGAAGATTCAAATGACTAAGTTAGTGTCTCTATTATAGAAACATTGGGGGATGAGGGTGTAAGAGGGATATTTTTAATAGTATTAATATTATGATGAGAATGAACAACATTATATTGGGTTTGAATGTTTGGTGGGGATGATTCAAAAATGTTATTTAAACACATCCAAGTTTTGATTTGGAGGCACCGATTTGATTTTAGAGTTACAAGTCGGTTCGGTCAATAAGATCCTAAAGGATTTTTAGAACAAATGAAAGATTTTTATTTCATGTCCTTAGAATTAATGGTACTAAAAATAATAATTATCTCAATACCATGAGGGTTTATACATGGATATGTCAACATGGTGGATATGAGGAAGTTTAATAATGTATGCTGCTAAAATTATATCAAAGACCACGCTATAAGACTCCCCAATAGGCATGTATTTATGTTGAGTACCAGATCATTCAGATTTTGAATGATATTTGGATGTGTATTTTATAATAATCACATTTTTGGAACCTTTAGATTTATCTTTTCTAGAAGAGGGTTTAAATGAAGACTTAGGTTTGGGTTTCTTAGACCCAATTTTAAACTTATCACTTCAAGAGTGCAAAGCTCTAGTTTTTGTGCCATGGTAAATGATTCATTGAATGTCCGAAAGGATTAGATCGGAGAGTTACGATATATTCTTAGCGTAGGATCAAGAAAATATCTCAATCAACTCAATTTGTGGAAGGGAAAAGGATAATTGGTTGATAATCCCTCGCCGTCTAGAAACAAAATCTGCAACATACTCATCTTCAAATTATTTAATGGTGTAGATGTTCTAAGTAATGTTGATGGATAAATTATCTAAGAACAACTACGTGAGTTGTGTGAAATAGAAGAGAGAATATTGTGGGATGTTTTTGTACCAGTCAAGGAAGGGTCCTGCCAAGAACATGGGAAATTTCCTCAACATAAGATCTTAGTCATGGGTGATGAGATAAAATATATGATGAAAGGACTTGATGTGTTGTTGTGGGTCATCCTTACTATAGAATTTAATGAATTTTGGAGTTCCCATTGTGAGTGATAATACTTAATAGGTAATGATGGGTGTATAGGTTCATTGCACATTTGTTCGTAAGAAAGGGAATTTTTAGGACCCATAGTGGAAGCTTCAAGGCTTGTAATCCTATTCATGAGTTCCTATAGAGGATCATTTCGAGGTTTTTGTTGAAGGTTTGAAGATGATGAAATAGGTTAATTATAGATATGTGGGTTTGATTGATGGTAAAAATGACATGGTAATAGGATATTATGATGAAGAGGGGAACTCATTGAGATATTGTAAGCATGCTTTGAGATACTAAGGGTTGTGAGGGATGAATGTATTGATGAGGAATAGGAATGGAAGTGTTGATAATAGGTTGTGATGGCTGTGGTATATATTAATAAGGGATTATACTATATTGTGAGACAAAGGGAATGTATGCCTTCTATGAAATGGGTGGGCACTAGTGATGGAACTTGTATCGACATGGGGTATAGATGCGGGGCTAGATAAGACTATATTTTGAATCAATGATGTAGGCTATTTTCATGGGATAAGTTGAGATGAAATAAGAGGGTTTGTAGTAAGAGGAACACCCACTGAGCTTATAGGGAGTGGATTTGGAGGATTTGAGGGTATAGGATTGGATATGAAAGGATATGTAATATTGTTGGATTGTGTAGCTAATGAGCTCAATGAAGGATTTGATGACATAAATGGTTATTGGTTGGACATGTCTTGTGATGAGATAACGTTAAGATAAAAACTATCAATAGGAGCTAATGAAATAGTGACTAGTGTTCCCAATTCACCAAAAATGGAATAGGGGCTGATTTGTTAGATAACAGGGCTCATGATTGGAGTCAATGAGTTGGGAATAATCAATGGTGACAATGGTAGTAGGAGTTTATTGTTTTGGCTAGATGTATTTGTAATCTCTAATGTAGATGATTGAGTACTAGATGAATGTGGGGGTTCTAGACCAGTCCCTAAAGGTCATAAAAATTGATCTATTACATGGGATCACTGAAGAGGGTTTATCATATCATTTGTGTTTTTAATATGAGATTATTTTATGATTAAAACCATGAACTAATAAAACAATCAATGAATAAAAAACAAAACAGATGTTTAGGACAACTAAAAATAAGTCACAAAAAGAATTTGATTATCTTGATTAATTTGATAAAAGTGTGAAATGAGAAAATGGCTGAAAGGGTACTAAGAAAAGGTCGAGATAAGGTTGGTTTTGGTTGAGTTTAAAGTCAGATTCCTTGATATACCCAAAGGTATGTGAGGCCCACAATCTATGTTGGTGTCAGTACGAGGGGTGATATTGGGGCCTACCCCCTCACTTCACATTCCCACAATGATAAGGATGTTGGGTTCTTAGCTGATATACTACACGCCAAATTATTTATACTCACCAAAAGACCAAGTTATCTTTTACTCTTGGTGATAAAATCCAAGTAGATCCTCCTAGGAATGATTATTTAAATGAAAATTTATTATGACGTGTGGTTTGGTTATGTGTCAAGGGAATTTTTTTAATGTAATTTGTTTAAATCCTAATTAGACTATGTGAAAAAGAAAATATGAGAGGTCATTATTAAGACCCGTGAGAGAAATTTTGGTTTTTATGATAATAAGCTAGACCAAATGCAATGCTAAAAGAAAGAAAGAAAGAAAAGGGGCATACACTGTGATCACTATTCCTTTTTTATTTTAATTTTATTTTTAGACATTTTTGAAATAGAAACAATGAAGCACTCCAAGATGAAAAGTTATAAAATATTGACAAGAAAAAAACAAAAAGATATAAATCTAAATCACAAAGGGACTATAGGTCCCACCGGCCATGTCAGGTTGTTTATGGCAAATTTTTATTTTTTTGTTATATACTCAAATACCATAAAACTCTAAATAACGTAGAGTTTACTGATATCTATGCTAAAAAACACAATATCAAGATGAATGGATACATGAATAATTTTCAGACTCCTCCTTTCACCGACCGTGGGAGAACTTGTATATAAAGAGAACTAAAAAGACAAATATTAGATAATGCTTAAACAAGTTGCTCAAAGAAAGGACCATCTCGGAATACAAAGGGATTCTTTGAAGAATGTCAACTCATGTTTCACAATCAAGTGATATGATAATATAATGACAATATGCTTAAAATTCAATAGGGGTAGAGATATCCTACTCGTGTGTTGTAGGTGGCCTAGCTTAGGGTCATGGCGAGTTCAATCTCTTCAAAATAGTTGAATCGTAACTATTTTGTGACTTCTCATTTTTTTAATGACCTCAAGTTTCACCTCATTATCTGTAATTTAATACATGAGATCAATTGCACACAGGATAAGTTCGTGTGACATATCGAAACTCTCCCACATGAAAGATTGTTGTATAATCGGGAGGTCGTAGATACTTGTAATGGGATGTGACACATATGGAATTGTCATCTATTGGGAATTTTGTCTAGTTGTTTTTATTGATTTCAAATGTCACATTGATGCCAAAAGTGAGTCTTTTGTTTTAATTATTTCATTGATGTCAATTTAGGTGTGTATTATGATGTATTGCATTGGTGAGTGTTACTTGGGTGAAGTAGCTTGGTGTCTAGGTGTGTTTGGTGCATGGTTCTTACAAGATAAGTTAATATGGGAACTAAAGCTGGTCAAAGGGTTATAAGGTGTCTAGCATGGTGAGAGTTATGTGGTAGAAGTATGTGAGTGTCAATGAGGTGAAGAACAAGTAAGTTCATGAGAGTCTTGGGTTGAGTCATCTCATTATAGGCCAATTCTAGCCCTAGCACAAGCACGATGGTATGGTAGTATGAAAATTAAGTAAGTCAATTCAGTGTTAGCATGTGTTGTGTGTTATAATGTTGCATAACATGTTTTTGATGTGTCCAATGTTATATATCATATGGTAAGTACAAGTATAAGGTCCTATTGAAGCATGTTCTTGAGAACAAGGCAAGTTTGCATAGGTAACTCATGGTGTATGGATATTTTTAGGTATGATAAGGCATAAATGAGCATTATATATCATAAATCAGGTTTTTATGATGTTTTAGGTCAAGTTTAAGGCCCATATGATGAATATTTCAAAAGATATTGAGTTTTTTCCAAAATCATGATTTGAAAGGTGAGTTTTAAAGCTAAATCTTAACTTTCGGATGCTCGTTGGGGAGTGTATAATTTTCATGGGGACATGATCTCTGTGGGTATTCAATTAGGATATTTGTTAAGATTTTATGATAAGTATTAGGTTGTTTGATTGTCATGTTTTTATGAATAATTGTCAAGAAGCTAAACTAATTTTTGACCCTCACAAAACCCTAACTTTAGAGCAGCTTGGAGGAAATTTCTTGGAGTGACCCAAAATTTATTCCTTTAGAAAAATGATGATTGGAAGTTGTAGATTACTCCTCCATATTTCTTCAAGTATGATTTACAGGTTTTGGTTCTATGAGGACCCCACCCAAAAATACAAGTATCTGGAAAGTTTTAGTTTGTGAAAAATTTTCCCATTGAAACTATTGACTAAATTACCATTTATTGAATAATGGGAGTTTTAATACATTTCCATGATGGTTTCAGGTCATGTTTGTGCCTTTAGAATGCAAAGTGTGCCCTATTTATGAGGACTAGTTTTTAGGCAGTTTTGGGGTAGTTTTGAGCAATTTAGTAACAAAGCGGTTTTAGAGGTGATACAAGAGGAGTTATGACTTGGTTTGAATTTTTCATGATCCTGAAATAAATATATTTCCAATTATATATCACACTTGATTTTTGTTGATTTATGAGAAAGTTATAACCTAATATTTGAAGGCTAATTTTGAGGGTGCTTGGTTGAGCATGATCTAACGAGGTTTTCATGGTGAGATTATTGTTCTGAGTATTTTTCATGATTGATGGAGATTGTTAAGGGCTTATAAAACATGTAAAAGTATAGACACCAAAATTGGGTCACACTCCCTTTGGTCCCCTTCGGTTCATTAATGTAACATATTTAACTAGCCATGACCACTTTACCCCATTTTAATATCCATCCTCGCATTATTAATTAATTTAATTAAGTTAATTTAATCCTCACACCTCCACCTAATCATGACACATCAACCTAGACCAATTCTAGAGGAATTTAACTCACAATGACCAATTCATCACTCTCAAGACTTTGAGTCATCACTCCCAGTCTTTGATTCACTACTGACCTAACTAACTAAGAATTCTTCCTAAACCTAACTAGACTTCTTTTAAGATTTTCCTGCCTTCTCTCATGTGAAATCTACTTCCCTAAGCAGACACAACAAGGAAATCATGCACAATCTAGGAATATCTACCTATTTTTGGTAAATAGGACTATTTTAACCTAATTGATGTCATTTTATCCTCAATTGATGTCGTTCACCTAAACTACCATCAGTTCCTTTATATAAAATTTTACAACTCTTTATACGGGTTAGTTTTTAAATTTTGGGAGTTATATTGCAATCAAGATTGAATCTTTGAGCCTTCTTACATCTAGACAACAAACACACACAACCACACGAGTGTGTAATACAAGCAACAAATTCTCTTCTAGAGCATTGGAGTATTCACAAGAACACACAAGCCACAATTTCATGGCACCGAACCAATCATCACCTTGCCCGATCAACCACAAGCCACCTTCATTCATGAGATCTTCATGACAATAAGTAACTTGGTTTTCATTATTTGTTCTTACTTTACTATAGATCTTTTACTTCTTTTAGCATTTCTATATCTGCTATTACTGAAATATCTCTATCTTCCTACCAATCCACCTACCCAACCATTTCAAGACTTTCCACCTTTCTTAACCTCTTCCTCTACATTCCTAAGTCTTCTTAGCTATATTACGAGCCTAACCACACCTTCCTCACTCTTTGTGTAATAAAAGAGAGGATAAAAATCCATTTTTAATTAATTTATCACCCATTTCCCCTACCGATGTCGGTTTACTTTACCATTGTCGGTTTCATCCCTATACCAGCATTGGTCATCCGAATGATAGCTTTCTTTGTGTTATTTTACACTCTCATATAAGAAGGCCTTCTATTCAACCCAAAACCAACCTGCACCTCGCCTTATCGGTCTCGGCCTTTACCAAACCTCTAAAAAACCTTCCTATCCCAAACAAACCTTTGGTTTCATTAGATTTAGTGATACATTTTGTATTTAACATTAAATCTAGCATATTGTTTTGTATTGAGAAACCTAAATCATTGCATTATAATAGGATCATTTTATTTTAGTTTCTTATTTATTTTAAATCAAGCAATGGATTAATAGCCTCTCTAGGAAGCATCATGCTTCTTGGATCTAGCATACACTAGGCAGTCCACTGTCATATGCTATTTAATGCTCTTTTGTGGTCTTGTTTTGTATTTATAGGTAGTCCTTCCTAGACAAAAAGAGTTCTCTATTGTCATCTTGGATAACGTCAAAAATGCACACGTTCCACCTTCCACCTTCCACCTTTGATTTTATAGGTATTCCTCCTAACCTCTTACCTTATCTATTTTACTCAACTTATTGGTGAAACATTTTGGCATACCCGGTGGGAACCATTTGGGTTCTTTGCATTGTTCATTCTTAGGGAATCATTGTGTGTTTATTTATTTTTGAAAGAGAGTTCACATTAAATATTCTCCCTTGGAAACATTCTTCTTCTCCTACTTGTCTCAATGAAACTTGTAGTTTGGATTAAAAGAAAACTTCTTTTTATTTTGTATTGCATTAGTGAAAGACATACTCTTGCCTATTCATTATTTCTCTCATCAAATTTCATTGTGGATTTGGGTTTAAAATATTTACATCTCATTTCTATATGTTGCATTGTAGCTCATTTAAATTGTGGGCAACCTATATGCTAGAAGTCATGACCAAATGATGGTTGACAAATTGAACTATAGCTCACATTTTGCACACACTCTCTCTATACCAAACCACTGAAAACAAACTACACATTTCTTAAATAACATCTTTCCTAGAAGTAGTTGTGAATAATAAGATGATCGAGGATTGATAATGGGCTCTAGCTGGTGTTTTAGCTAGTGATCATATCAGAGTAGGGCTTAATGTACTACAAAGTATATATTGGGGACACCACGACAATATTTACCTAAAACCAGCCATAGTTGTCAGTTTACAGGGCACCTTCAGTAACAAAAAAAAAAATTCTATTCATTAGTCAGTCCTAAATGGCATAAGCCACAACATAAAATCTACAACATAGGATTTCATGTTTGCTAAGTTTTGCTTGATTTATGTTTTGAGGTGAGTTTATTTTCTCCATTTTTCTCTCCCTACATACTCCAAAATCATAGTTGGTGTATTCCGACTATTTCTGAGTGTGTTGGGATTAATCATTTCCATACTCAACTTCTGAGTTGGTCCTTTTATTTGATCTAAATCACCAAAATTCACTTTTTCCATCTTTTCACAGATTTCATAGTAGCCGGTATCGATCTAGGGACCGTCATCAGTTATATCATCTCACCACTATCGGTTAACTAACCGACACCGGTTTTATGTTGTTTCATTTATTTTCTTTCCATGACTTGTTCTCACACATTATCATCTTTTTCGTGTTCTCTTATAACCTATAAATTTCAAATACATCTTATTCATACCTTTTCATCTCCAGTTTTAATCTTTATTCATTTATAGTAACCGTATCGGTTTAGCAACCTCCATCGGTTATAGTATCATACCATCATCGGTTTATTGACCACTTTTGGTTCGAGTTGTTTTGGTCATTTTCCAAAACTATGTTTTGTTCACATCTATCAAATTCTATGACTTCCTCTATCACTTCAATATAACTCTGATTCTTTGATATCACCTTTAGAGTTCAGTTTCACTTCATTTTCATCATTTATTACTAGATTTACAAACCTTTCATTTCTCTCCATAACCGGAATCAATCTAGCGATTGACAAAAGTTACCCTCTCATACCGACATTGGTTACCCAACTGGAATTGGTATATTTTTTCTAATTTTTCAATCAAAACAACAATCAAATCCCATCTTTTAGATCCATTTTTCTCCACTTTTCTGTGTTTCTACATCATCAACAAAGCTCAGATCACTAGTTCTACTATCATTCACATGGTTTTGACTCGTAGACAAGCCAATACTCTCGTGTTTCATGCTAGCTACCGATTGTTCCCACCTAGCTCATTTCCACCTTCCATCTTATCACCTATGGACCCTAATCATTCTCTTACCATACCCATTGATGATGAGGAGTTTACGAGACTCCTTGATCACAACCCCGTCACTTTGTAGTATTACCTTACTCATTCATCTACCTGCGATTCATCAAGGAAGATTTAATACGGCATGCTTATGTCCATTCCTCCTACTCTTGCACCCACTTCGCATCAGCTACTACCAAACGTAGTCTTATCCTCTTCCACCTTACCACCTATGGTTTCCCAACTTGACCCTACATCATCAATATCTACTACACCTACAACATATATCGAGCCTTCGATGTTTGTCACCCCTACGACGTCCACCATGCCTTCATCAACCACCTGTTATCCAAAATAAGCTCATAATTATTTTCACTAACTCCTCCTCCTTCTTTGCTGGTACTTAAAATGAAAATTTTGCACACTTCAAGAACTCAAAATTTCTTGGGTAGGATTCCATCAGATAGAGAATTTCCTTACCTTTCCATAAAGGTTAAATTTTCCTCCTAACTCATTGTAATTTTCAAGTCATGGCTCGGCGGAGTTTTTTTGGGAAATTTTCCCTAGATAGGCCTGCAGCCAATGAGAAGGTGCCACGTGGCAGGGAGGAGTGGCAAATGTTGGGGGAAGTTTAAGTTTTGGTGCTTTGGTCAAAGGGTGCAAAGGAAAATTTTGGCCCACCGGCCCAATGAAGGAAGGAAATGGGTTGGCATTGGCCCACGGAGGAAAAATTGGCATTTAGCCCTTTGGGGGTTAAATGCCCAAAGTCAAATTTTGGCCCAAAAGCCCGCAGATCATTTTGAAGCTGCCACATGTCCCTGTTTGTAGCAAGAATTGGAGCTGTGGAGGAATTTTGGTTTTTTTCCAAAGTGATAGAGGCACAAAGGAAAAAATAGAAGTGCGCCCCACCAAGCAACCAGGAGCCGACACGTGTCACCGGGAGAGCGGGGCGCGAGGAAATTTTGGGAAATTTTCCCAATGAAAATTTAAAAGGAAAAGGACAGGTTTGAGCCCGTGATTCCATCGGTGAACCAGGAGGTGCCATGTGTCTTAGAGCGGCGGAGGCGCGGGGATTTTTTGGAAAATTTTCCAAAAGTGCAAAAAGTAAATTTTGACCCTATGGACCCATTTTCAAAATCTGATTTTGCCGCCAAGTGTGCCCTAATTTGTGCCTCAAAATTTGTGCCCAAACTTTTTGCCCTATTTTTTCCCTAAATCTTCAGAGTGCCATATCTTTCGATCCAGAGATCAGATTTGAACAAAATCAAACTTTTTGGAAAGGTCTCAAGCCCCTCTATGCATTGGAGGAATAAAAACATCATTTTTTTGTAGGTTTTGATGGAGAAAATGCTAAAAACGTCTTTCATGCCTTTAATACAAACCAGATTGCTTCAAATGAGTTGTTTTTTCTCAAAACCACCATGATTGCTTTCTCCCACACACCAAGGATGAAGAATCAGCTCATTTTGATGGAGGAAAACCCTAAAAATATCTTCTCATGCCATAAATGCAAGATCAGATTGCTTTGAGAGCGTGTTTCACCAAATTCATCATTTTTCTCTCAACACATAAAATGCGGAGGAACTCGATTTGATGGATTACAAGCTGATTTGAAAGGGTTAATGGTGGGTGGTTGAGAAAAAGGATTAGATTTTCTTCCTCCTCTAGTTTTCCCTCTCTTTTCTTCAGCTATAAATGTAAAGGATGTAATCTATTATAATGTTGGACATTTTTCTCTTACAAGCTCTCTTTTCTTCCTTAGTAGGTAGATTTATAGAGTTTTAGACCTCTCATACAGGCTGCAGCACATATTTTTCCTCCTTGCCATTGTAATGCATTGTATTAAACTTGGGAATGATAATGTATGTTCTGTGATTGATTTTCCAATCCTCTCATGTGTTTATCATTATCTTCTAATCTTTCATTATATTCTAGAAATCATGCTACATTCTTATGATCTATGTTTATTTGCAAAATAGAAGTTCATCACTCCTTTGGTGTATCACCGTTTTAGCTTAGTTTTGTTTCCCCTTTCTTGCATCTTCAACTTCATCTCCTTAGAATTTAGAGTAGGAATTAATATTGAAACTTGTTAAATTCATGCATACACCTAAATAGAGGAGTAAGAACCAGCTTCAATATAGAGAGTTTTCCCACCTTGCAAGGTCCCACACCTTCGAGAAAAACTCAATTTTGTGCAATCAAACTAAATGACCCAACTCTAGATTACATATCTGAAGGTCATTTTGGGGTGTTGTAGATTTTCACTAACAGTTTTAGCATGCCCGGTGGGACCTTAGAGGTCTTCATCTTCATTACAACAAAGTTGATGTGTAATTGTTGTAAGTTTCTTGCTTGAAAGAGCCCTGATTTACACATCTGGTGACTCTAAAAGGATAGAATCAACTAGTTTTAGTAGTCCAAGCTTGAAGATTCATGAGAAGGATCCAAACAAGGTCAAGGACTAGAGAAGGAGGATTGTTTGGGTATCTGCAATTATCCCCAGAAAGAAGAGAAAGGGGAAGAAGGATTCAAAGGTCTCCATCTCCACTTGGTAGACCTTTCATCCAATCAACAAGGGTCCTTAGGTCAATCAGAATGGCACAACTCAATTCTTTTGTCAACTTTACTGGTAGTAGCCCACTTTTTCTCAATCCACAAAACCCAGTTCCAATTGCAGCATTGAAGAACATTCCATATTTTATTGGAGAAAATCAGACCACTACTGGTGATCATGTCCAAGACATTGCTAATGTTTGTGCAATCCATGAGATTGTTGAGATGGATATTACTTGTCAAATTGTTGGCATATTCATTCAAAGGGAAAGCCTTGTAATGGTTCAAGAGCCTTGAGGTAGGCTCTATCCACAATTGGAACCAATTGTGCACAACTCTCCATAACCAATTTGGAGAGAAAGGGGACAACTTGTCTCTATTGGAGCAATTGACAACTATCAAGAGAGCTCCCAATGAGTAGTTAACAGACTTCAATTTCATATTTCAAAGAACATGGGATAGAATCCCATTGGCAGTGAGGCCAATAACTCAAGGTTCTTTCTTATACTTTCTCAAGGCTTTAAATTCTGACATTTCTATGTTGATCCAATCCATGGGAGGTGTAACTCTACCTGCAGCTTACAACATCACCATTAGGGCTGAGAATTGTTTGATCTAAGTTGGTAAACTTGCACCTAGGCCTCCTATGCCCTTATATCCAGAGTTGGGAAGCCCAAGTACTAGTCAAACACCTACTTTAGCTCCTATTCCCACTCCTAGAAACCAGAGTTCAAATGAAACTTCTATTTCATCCTCTAGTGCCTCAAATGAGCTCCAAGAAGTTATGAAACAATTGCAAAATCTAGGCAATGAGCTGGTTACACTCAAGAGATAGCAAGCTCAAAGTTTTAGGCCTTCTTATCAGCCTCAAACTCAGCCTAATAGACAACCATATCAGCCTAATAGGCCACCCAACCTAGTTACAAATCAAAATCAAGTAAGGCCTCCTGCCAATAGACCATTTAAGCCCCATAACCCCCATGTTTCATCTACCTCTAAAGCCTTATTGCCAATGCAAAATAATATAGCTCAAGAGTATGATTGGTGTTTCCCATGTAATGAACCTCGCATCCAATCTATGTGCTTTAACAGTGCTTTGAACCAAGATTTGATGGTGACAACAACTGGTGTGGAGAGTGAAGCAAGTGGAGAAACAAACCAACAACAAGGGACATCTCAACAAGATACAACTCCAAATGAGACTACACTTGTGAATTGGCAGGCTGAAGATTTTTATGGTGTGAATCAAACACCTTCTCGAGTGTAGCATCCAACACACGGTCAAAGAAGAGGAATATTGGTGAAGGGCATTCATCAAGTCCAAGTGATTCACAACCTCCCATCACTCCACAAGGTGTTGGCAAGAAAAATGTGGTTCCAAATGTGCAAGGACAACCCAAGCCACCTTCTAGACCAGCTCCAATACCAGCTATTATATCCCATGTTCAAAAGAAGAATGTGCGTACTAAAGGGCAGCGAAAGATGGTTCATCCCCATTTAACATCACTAAAAAAATGAAGAAGACCAATTTGAACATATCTATGTGGGATTCACTATCCATCCCAGGACAAAGGGATCTATTACAAGTTGCCATGAAGAATTGGTCAACCTCAAATCAGCTAGCTCATATGCCATAGAAGTTACTCATAAATTCCACTCATATTGAGGGAAATCATGAATGAAAACAAGGTAAAAATTGAAGCCCCCTCCATTCTATGTTTCATTAATCATTGGGGATAAACTAGTACATAATTGTATGATTGATTCTAGGGAAATTAGTTCTGTGATGCCCAAGAAAATAGCTAATCATCTGGGCCTTCAATATGAAGTCATATCCAAGGGGGTGGTACAATTAGATGGGACAACAATAACAATAGTTGGGGTAATTAAAGATTTGAGCCTTACTTTGCATGCATGCCCCAATGTCACTGTTTTGCAAGATGTGTCAGTGATAGATTTTCCACCACTCTTTGCCTTATGTTTGTCAAGGGATTTCATAGCTAGAATTGGAGGCTACCTATCTGCTGATTGGTCACACATGTTGTTTAGGACAAGATATGGAGCCAAGGCCATAATCAGGTCCGAACCTATTGCAAACTTTCACATAGAGCCTCATACTCCAAGCCCAATCAATGCCAACTGTTCAACATTTGATCAAGAGGATTATCCAAACACACATGAAGCTGACACCAAAGTTGGAAGCATTCCAGATTTGACTCTTGACAAATGGGCAAGCAAGGTACATGCTTTTGATCCCTACAAGGAAATGGAGGAATCTGAACTAGGATTCTATTACATGCATGAAGAAAATCAACCTCTTCATAGCATCACCAAGCCAGACCATAGAGATGACAATGAGGTATGGCAGTTGTTCTTTGATGGATCAAGAAGTAGACAAGGTGCAGGAGGAGGAGCTATGCTTGTTTCACCTCAAGGCATTAAGTATTATTCAACTTTTAGATTTCAGTTTGCATGTTCTAACAACATTGCTGAATATGAAGCTTTGATACATGGATTGCATTGGTTAAGGAAGAGAGGCATAAAAACTTACAAGTCTTTAGTGATAGTGAGATGATTGTTAATCAAGTTAAGGGACATCATGTTACCAAGAATGACTTGCTCAAAAGTTATAGGAATAGGGTGTGGGATTTCATTGAGGATTTTGAGGGATTTGGCATCAACTCCATCCCTAGGAAAGAGAACCAAGTTCTTTGATAGGCTTGCAGCAGTTAGAGCAACTTTTGATGTTGTGGAAAGTATCAAAAGAGACAAACTGAAGCCAAGAATCCATGTGATTTTGAAGCCATTAGTTCCAGAAAATAATACAATTTGGAAAGTGTTTGAGAGTGACCAAAAAATCATTAATTTCTTGCAAGAGGAAGCTGCGTTCTCGGCCAAAAATCAAGAAAATTGGGACAACAAGATACGGTGATCAAGTGGTACAGTTGAGAACCAAAAACTACCGAAAGGAATTGTGACTTTAGAGTCTATATTCAATCCTAATGATCAATTTAGGAAGGAGAAAGCAAATTTCCAAGTCCAGGAGAGGATTCAGATCCCATCTTAGTTGGAGAAGGCAAGTCACTTCAAATTGGTAAAGTGGTAACCGAGCAAGAAAGGTATGAATTTATGTAACTTTGCCAAGAGTTACAGGATGTATTTGTTTAGAGCTATGAATAATTGAGAGGTTTCAATCCCAAGCTAGCTCAACACATAATTGAACTAGATCCAAGTGATAAGCCCATTAGGCAAAAACAGACTGGTCAATCCACACATTAAGCCTCTCATGAAAAATGAATTGAATAAGTTAATAGAAGGAAGTATCATATTCCCATCAAGCATTCAAGATGGGTTGTAAACTTGGTTCCAGTTAATAAGAAGAGTGGGAAAATCAAGTTGTGTGTAGACTTTAGAGATTTGAATAGATCATCCCTCAAGGATCACTACCCACTTCCTTCTATGGAGCAGATTTTGCAAGTTGTTGGTGGCTCTAAGAGGTTTTCATTACTAGATGGTTATTCAGTATAATCAGATTATGGCATTTTTCTATATGCATAGGTTCCCCATTTGGTGGTGAAGGATATTTTGAATGGTGTTAGGTTGTGGAGCTTGTTTAAATGTGTGAAAGTGTTGAAGATTGTGCACTAAGAGTACTTGTACACTTTTCATGTATCCTCGATTGGGCCTTAAAATGTCGCGATATATCGAGAAACATGATTTTCTCATATGGGTGGGATTTTGAACCATAGTTTTATGGGATGATTTTTTCCCATGGTTTTGATGCCCATAGTTTTGTAAAAATACTTAAGTAGTTGTCTATTTATATGGTTTTGTGCATATGATAGAAGTGTGAAAAACATTGCAGATGTGCTTTGAATTTGGGTGTGAATTCTATAGAGTTTGTTGAGCATAGCTCCAAACATATATGGGTATTGTATGGATAGAGTGTTGGATTGTAATAAAATCTGAGCAAGTGATTCTTGGTAGACGTAGCCCAAATTTGGTGAACCACGTTAAATATCGTCTCTTTTTGTTGTATTATTTTATTCTGCATTTTTATTTGAGATTTGTAATATTTTTTGCATATTATTTTCTACTGTTGCGATTCTGTGAGGGATTATTCTACATATTTTATCCCTTATTTCCTATCATTTTTCATTACTAGATGGTTATTTAGGGTATAATCAGATTATGGTAAAGGAAGATGATCAGTTCAAAATAGCCTTCACCACCAAATGGGGAACCTATGCATATAGAAAAATTCCATTTGGGCTGTCCAACACCGGAGCTACTTTCCAAAGGGAAATGGATATGGCATTCAAGGGATTGATCAACAAAATAGTGCTGATATACCTAGATGATATTAATTTATTTTCTAAAAGTGCATCAGACCACCTCTTTCATTTGAGAAAAGTGTTCCAAAGATGTAGAATATTTTGGGTATCCTTGAATCCCAAAAAATGCATATTCCTAGCTCATGAAGGAAAACTCCTAGGCCACATTGTTTCCAAAGAAGGGTTAGCAATTGATCCAGAAGGGTTGAAGAAATAAGAGCACTGCCATTGCCAAGTCATAAGAAGGCTCTTCAAAGTTTCTTGGGAAGAATCAATTTTTTTGAAGGTTTGTTCCAAACTTTGCAGCCCTTGTCAAGCCAATAACTATGATGTTGAAGAAAAGTATGGCTTTCAAATGGACAACTAAAGGTAAGGAAAGTTTTGAGGCAATCAAAGAAGCTATCTCATGGGATCCAACTCTCATTAACCCATATTTCTCCAAAGACTTCATCCTTTATGTATTTGGCGGTGGTGATACAATTTCTACAATTTTAGTACAACAAAATGAAGAAAATACAGAGCAGTCAATTGCCTTCTTTAGCCAAAGCTTAGAGGACTATGAATTGAGGTATTCCTTCATTGAGAAGCATGTTATTTCAGTGATTAGAAGCTTGAAGAAATTTAAGCATCTAGTTTTAAACAACAAGGTTCAACTCCTGGTTTCTCATGTGGGAGTTAAGGACTTCCTCCTCAACAAAGATCTAAATGAAAAATGTGCGGGGTGGATTACTTGTGTCATGGAGTATGAAATTGAGATCAAATTCACCAAGATGGTTTGAGGAAAGGGATTATGTGAGCAATTGGCCCCGAGTCAACCAACCTCAAGAAAATAAAGAGAAGAATGTTGTTTTGATGTTGTAGGACAACCAATAACAAAGAGATGTTCAAGAATAAAATGGTGGTGTGCTCACTCCTTGTTGGACCCAAGACATAATGCACTTCTTGCAAATAGGCCTATACCCTCCAGAGATGAACAAATCCAAAAGAAGACACTTCGATTGTAGGATATTTTGTATGCACTTATTGATGGTGTCCTGTTCAAAAAAGATATCAATGGAGTGTTGCTTGAGGTGCATTGGGACAAATCAGATTGAGAAAATGTTAGAAGAGTTCCATAGTGGATCAGCTAGGGGTCACTTTGCTCCAAGAGTGACAACTCTCAAGATCATGAAGGCTGGTTATTATTGGCCCAAAGTGTTTAGTGATTGTTATGCATGGATCAAGAGGTGTAATAATTGTGTATTCCTCACAAGAAAAGAGAGGTTAGCAACACTTCCATTGCACCCAATCTCAATTGACCATCCATTCATGCAATGGGGTTTGGAATTCATTAGAGTCATTAATCCAAACTCAAACCAAGGGCACAAATGGATTCTAACAGCAACAAACTACTTCACCAAATAGACTGAGGTGGTGGCACTCAAAGAGGCAAATGAATCCAACATTCTAGACTTCTATGAGGGGATAACAACCAGATTTGGTATACCTGCCACTATAATATCAGATAATACATTGGCATTCATAGGATCAAAGGTAATTGGGTGGGTTGTTAGAAATGGGATCTATTTGAGCAATTCATCAAATTATTACCCTCAAGGTAATGGCCAAGTTGAGTCCAAAAACAAGAATATATTAAGGATCATCAAGAGGACTCTTGATGAAAATCAGAGGACTTGGCACACTAAGCTCAAATCAGCTCTATGGGTTGATAGGATAACTCCCAAGAGATCCACATGTAACTCTCCATTCAGACTTGTTTATGGGAGAGAGGTAGTTTTGCCTATCACTTGAGTTACCAACATTGGAACTCATGAAGTAATTATAATTGTTGGAGTTTGAGCCCATGGAGGTTAGATATGCAGAATTGATGGAACTCCAAGAAATCAAAGAGCATGCAACCCAAACAATGAAAAAGGACCAAAATTTATCAAGAGAAGCTTTGATGAGAAAACTAAGGCTAGAACTTTCCAAGTTGGAGATTTAATGTTGAAATGGGATGCGCACCAAGCAAAGCCAGGGGAGGCATTCAAAATTTGATGCCATTTGGAGTGGCCCTACATGGTCACAACAATCAAAACAAAAATGCCTTTTAATTGTCTACATTGGATGGTGAGGAATTTACGATTCCGAGTTAATGGAATCCTCTCTCAAGCATTGCTACTTGAAGGGAAACTTCTCACCTTGTACATATTATCTTAGATTTTTTTATTCCTCCAAGTGCTTATGCACATTTTTCTCTTATAGCTTAGATTTACATTTCCCTAAGTGCTTTGGCACAGGTTTTGTTGCCCCAAGGATGCATCTTTGCAGATCACGTTCCATGCCAAAGTGATTTTTCTACTCTCACAATCTCCATCCAAGAGGTTTTCTAATGAATTGAGAGTAACACGCAGCTAAGTTCATGACTCCATTGGCCAATGGATTTCTTCAGGTAGTTGGTCACTTCATCCAGCAGAAGATGACCCATATGAGTTGCCAAAAGTGTTATCCAAAATAAGCCCATGCTTATTTTTGGCTAACTCCTCCTCCTTCTCCTTTGCTGGTACTTAAAATGAAATTTTTACACACTTTAGGAACTCAAAATTTCTTGGGTATGATTCCATCAGATAGAGAATTTCCTTACCTTTCCAGAAAGGTAAAATTTTCCTCCTAACTCCTTGTAATTTTTGAGTTATGGCTTGATGGAGTTTTTTGGGGAAATTTTCCCTAGACATGCCTGCAGCCAATGAGAAGGTGTCACGTGGCAGGCGGAGTAGTAGACGCTGTGGAATTTTAAGTTTTGGTGCTTTGGTCAAAGGGCGCAAAGGAAAATTTTGGCCCGCCAGCCCGACAAAGGAAGGAAATGGGCTGGCGCAGGCCTACGGAGGAAAACTTGGCATTTAGCCCTTTGGGGGTTAAATGCCCAAAGTCAAATTTCAGCCCAAAAGCCCACGGATCGTTTTGAAGCTGCCACATGTCCCTTTTTGTGGCAGGAATCGAGACATAGAGGAATTTTTGGTTTTTTTGCCAAAGTGACAGAGGCACAAAGGAAAAAATAGAAGTGTGCCCCCGCCAAGCAACCAGGAGCCGACACATGTCACTAGGAGATTGAAGGCACGAGGAAATTTTGGGAAATTTTCCCAATGAAAATTTAAAAGGAAAAGGATAGGTTTGAGCCCGCGATTCCATCAAAAACTAAGAGGGGCCACGTGTCTCGGAGTAGCGGAGGCACGGGATTTTTTGGAAAATTTTCCAAAAGTGCAAAAAGTAAATTTTGACCCCATGGACCCGTTTTCAAAATCTGATTTTTCCACCAAGTGTGCCCTAATTCATGCCTCAAAATTTGTGCCCAAAATGTTTGCCCTATTTTTGCCCTAAATCTTCAGAGTGCCATATCTTTCGATCTAGAGATCACATTTGAACAAAATTATAATTTTGGAAAGGTCCCGATCCCCTCTATGCATTGGAGGAATAAAAACATCTTTGTTTTTTTTGCAGGTTTTGATGGAGAAAATGCTAAAAACATCTTTCATGCCTTTAATGCGAACCAGATTGCTTCAAATGAGTTGTTTTTTCTCAAAACTACCATGATTGCTTTCTCCCACATGCCAAGGATGAAGAATCAGCTCATTTTGATGGAGGAAAACCCTAAAAATATCTTCTCACGCCATAAATGTGAGATCAAATTGCTTTGAGAGCTATGTTTCACCAAATTCATCATTTTTCTCTCCAACACGTAAAATAGAAGTAGAGGAGCTCAATTTGATGGATTGTAGGCTGATTTGAAAGGGTTAATGGTGGGTGGTTGAGAAAAAGGATCATATTTGCTTCCTCCTCTATTTTCCCTCTCTTTTCTTCAGCTATAAATGTAAAGGATGTAATCTATTGTAATGTTGGACATTTTTCTCTTGCAAGCTCTCTTTTCTTCCTTAGCAGGTAGATTTGTAGAGTTTCAGACCTCTCATACAGGTTCAGCACATATTTTTATTCCTTGCCATTGTAATGCATTGTATTAAACTTGGGAATGATAATGTATGTTCTGTGATTGATTTTCCAATCCTCTCATGTGTTTATCATTGTCTTATGATCTTTCATTATATTCTAGAAATTTGTGCATGTTCTGTGCTACATTCTTATGATCTGTGTTTATTTGTAAAACAAAAGTTCATCACTCCTTTGGTGTATCACCATTTTAGCTTAGTTTTGTTTCCCCTTTCTTGCATCTTCAACTCTATCTCCTTGGAATTTAGAGTAGGAATTAGTATTAAACCTCTGCAAATTCATGCATACACCTAAATAGAGGAGTAAGAACCAGCTTCAATCTGAGATTTTTCTCACCTTGCAAGGTCCCACACCTTGGAGAAAACTCAATGTTGTGTAATCACACTAAATGACCCAATTCTAGATTGTAGATCTAAAGGTCATTTTGGGTTGTTGTAGATTTGCAATAACACCACCCTTCGTATAGGTTTATCTACATCCTCCACTTCTCATATACCTATTGAATCTCAGCTACCACCGGTGTTTCTAGCCCACACTCCCTTCGAAAACCTTGTCCTCTCCATCCTGTACTCTCTTCCTCTGATTACTACAAGAGTCTTTACATCCACCCCACCTACCTACGCCTATCGCAAACATCCCCTATTTCATCTACCACTAATGCAGGTACTTACCCTCCACATCTATTTTTTCCTATGCTCCTTCATCATAATTTTTATACTTGGCACCACCACATCTTGGAATTTTGATCACATCATACCCACGTTATCTACCCCCTTATACTACAGGGGGTGCTCTATCATAAAATTCTACAAATGATCTTATCAAGATGATGATGGAAAAGATGCATACATTAGAAGCATATGTCTTTGGATTTTGTAAATCTTTGACATATGACGAGATTTGCAATGAGCCCATTCACCCATCCATTCTGATTCATCCATACCTGCGCGCATTGGGAAATTCCTAAATTCAAATGATTCAACAAAAAGAAGACCCACAACAACACTTGCGGTCTTTTAAACATGTGTGTTATCTAATCACTCATGATGATGCATTGCTCCTACGAACATTTCCAATGTTAGATACGGAACTCGATTTATATTGGTATAGTGCTATAACGAGGAAATCCATCTTGTCATTAAATCGATAACTCAAGATTTTCTAGACCACTTTTCTATCAACATTGTCAATAAGGTCACCATGACCGAGTTGTACATGATATGCCAATATGAAGACAAATCTATCACATATTTTGTTGCTCGTTGGCATAGCTTGATCAACCAAATCCTATTCCAATTATCTCAGATGGATTTGATAGATTTTTTCACTAGAGCTTGTGCTAGACACATCTCACTAACTCTCTAAGTCCAAACCTTCTCGTACATTTGACGAGGTGTTCACCATGGCCTAGAAACTTTAAATCCATTCCATTGAAGAGAATAAGATAAAATTACATAACAAGAATGTTGTGTTTAAATCAAATGATACGTCTTCTTCTTCCAAACCATAAAGTAATTATTCTAAATCAAAAGGATCTTCCAATGTAGTGATTTTGAAAGCCATCCCATCTCATCCATCCAGCAAATCAAAACCTTCTTTGAACCTTTCTCATGTTCAGGATTTTTAGTTCAAGTAGAAGCAATGAAAATATACTCCCATAGGAGAACCCTATTCTTCAATTTTAGAAAAACTTATAAAATCCAGAGTAATCACTCTTCCACACGTCAAACCACATACTACTTTTGACTCTTCTTATCCCGCACCTACACGGTACAAATAAAATTGATCTGCAACTATCATCGTGTTAGAGGTCATAGCGATGATAATTGTATAAATTTCAAAAAAATCATCCAAGAAATGTTATATAATGGAGACCTCATCTTGGATAATCCTAATGCATTGGTTAACTAGAACCTTCACATCTTTAAGAATTCGTCCCAAATCACACCCCACAGCCTAGCCAAACCAAAGAAATGTTGATGAATGATATTAACATTCATGAGGTTCATATCATTTTCAACATCATACTATCTCTTGCTCAATTTCCTCACATTCCATCTATGAAGGAGATTCATGCACGAGATCCTTCATCTATGGAAGGACCTACCTCATCTAATCCTCTACCCATGGAGGAGTCCCCCTTATCTTCTCCTCTACCCATGGAGGAGTCCCCTTATCTTCTCCTCTACCCATGGGAGAGTCATGATTACCTTATTCTTCACCAAAAGAAGAACCTACCTCATCTACCTTTCCTTCTCCCCTACCCACAGAGGATCCATTGCTAGCATCTCTTCTTTCTAGCGATAATTCCTCACCGGATTTCAAAGACCCTATCAATTTACTATCATCTCTTCTACCCACAAATTATGAAGCCAACCATTTCCCTATCTCATAGACATTATTTATAGTTATTACTACCAAATAAACATCCTCCTCCTCTATATCAGTGTTATTCTCACGTTTGGTGACCACTTGGATTATGTTGACAATTCCAATCTTTGGGGATGCCTTCGGCTTCCTTTCTCAATGAAAATGCAGATGTTGTCCACCGACACTTCCATGATCTATCCAAAGGTGTTTTAGACAACCAAACCCACCATGCCCATGCCATTTCTAGCTACCCCTTATTCATCACCCTCACCCACACCTAAATTGTTACCATCAAACAAAAATTTTCCTATGCCTAAAACCCTACTTGTACCCATATCTTCCTCCACATCTAGACCCATTGCCACATTGGGAGTCATGCTGACACCAATCCTAATCCATGCTCATGTTAAACTTAATTTAGCTACCTCTTCCCAAGCCATCACCAAAACTACTCCCCCACCTAAGAGGAAGACCCAACCTCTCAGTCAGTATACCCCGCTTCACCCACTACTTGTTTATTACCTTCACCACTTCCACTTATCTTAGGTCCACACCTGTCAACCTTGGTCAAGCAACCTCCTACCTAGGGTAAACCAAAAACACAATAGGCCAAATCCTCATCATGATATTTTATTTCTCCTAAATTACCTACACAACCTATGCCTTCATCGTTACCTACATCCTTTCCACCTCCCATATCTACACCATTTCCGGTATCCTCATCATTACCTATACTATTACCTTCTCTTCAGGAACCCACTTCCACATTTCCTTACACTACTATTTTTACTGCACCTCCATTATCACCTTGGCTAACCCATCCCCTTCCGCCATATGCCTTCCCTTATACATCACACACTTCTTCTACACCTTTACCCAAGAAGGTGCAAACCAAGCCCAACACCCCACTACCTTCCAAAAAGGTAGTTAAACCTACACCACCTCCAACAACCAGCTCACCAGCTACACCTTTACCCAAGAAGGTACAACCCAAACCCAAAACTATACTATCTACCAAATAGGTAGTCAAAATTACTCAACCTCCAATTCCACCTCTGGTGATGCCTCTCCCACCAAAGTCACCCAAAATTTCATCTAGACCCACACTCACTTCACATTGTGATCCATTGGCAGGGTCTTATGCCAATATCCTAGCTAACCTTTTGGAAACCTTTGTCATCACATTGCCACCGCTTAGACATTATGACCTACTCAAACCTAAACTAGAAGGGTTTGATGATACCAAAAGTTGTGCTTATCATTGTGTGACTGGGAATGATGTAGACAACTATAAGGATCTTAATACTATTATTCTCCAACTATGTCCTCTCAAAGATAAATTTTATGAAGATGAAATTTTAGATGATGACCATATTCCACCTTCGCTTATCACTACACAACCTCGCCCCATACCTATTCAAATAAGTTCACCTCCACTTCTAGTACACTCTTTTCCTCCTCTGATTTTTTAAATAAACATGACGCATATAACCACCCAATCACAATATCTAAAAGACAAAGGAAAAGAGAAAATCGATAGCCCATCCAATTCACCTTTACCCACTATCTAACCTCCACCTACCCCCAAGGTTACATTCTATGGGCCAACCTATCATGTTTTTGATGGAGTCACACACCACTCCATGTTTCAACAACTTCATCAATATCCCCAACAATTTCACTTGTCCTAACCAAGGCTTCTGCCCCATCTACCTAAACCTTTCCTAAACTTTTCCCAATCTTACACAACATTACCTATCATCACCTTATTATACTTTACCCTATGGGGGACTCGACATTCCCTCTTCTTCTATTTGCACCTCTTGTCCAAAACAGACCTTCGTCATCTACCTTACCTAATCTACCCACCACCTACCTCAACCTTTCCTAAACCTTTCCTAACCTTGCCCAATCAACCTTGCCCAATTTTTCCCAATTTATCTCAACCAATCTACCTTACCTAATCTACCCACCACCTACCTCATCACACTCAACCTTTCCCAATCTTGCACAATGATATCTATCATCACCTTATTCTTCCTTATCCTATGGGGGACTCGACACTCCCTTTTCTTCTATTACACCTCCCTTCAAAACCAAACCTTCTTCATTTACCTTATCCTACCTTTCCCAACTTTACCCAACCTTTCCCCATCTACCTTACCCAACTTTACTCACCCTTTCCCAATCTTACCCAACCTCACCTATCACCATCTCATTCTTCCCTATACCCATGGGGGACTTGTCACTTCCCCTTATTTTATTGAATGTTTCACTAAAACCATACCTTTTACATCCTACCTTTCCTTCTACCAAAAATTCAAGATCGGTGACCTTGTCCTACATGAAAATCAGCATGTAATAAAAGTGAAGAAAAGTAAACATGGAAAATTTACTCCTAATTGGATTGGACCTTGTATCATTACTCATGCCTACGGATCAGGTGATTATCGCTTATCTTCCCTCAAAGGTAAACTGAACCTGAACCCCTCAATGCCTTCCATCTTCAACCATTCTATTATTTAACCAATTATCATATCACCTTTTGTCTATTACACACTTATCCCTTGAGTACCCATTCCTTTCATCTACCTCTTTTAAGGAACAATGACTAAATAAGAATCATGTGATTAACCATCACCTTTTAGACTTATCTTCAATATAAGTACCATGGCTCTACTCATGAAATTACTCTCATGGATTCTTTCGAGTTAACCTTTTGCATGATATAGCTTTGCCTTCATAAAAGAAGCTTGTACTCTTTTAGAGTCTTGTCCATGACCTAAAATTTCAAAAAGTTTAAACATAATATATGGGATTTTAAAATTCAACTCCTTAGTTCATTATTATTACAAATATATGACTCCCTCAAAAGGGACATCTATATTTCTATCTTGTTGCTATAAATAGATTTCTCCTAGAAGGACAACTATAAAAATCTACTCATACCGTACATATTATATACAAAAAGAAGAATATTTTTACAAAATAAAAATAAAATATTATGAAGCTTCCTGCATCGATCGGTTTCATGAAGACCTCAAGGAGTAATTATATTCATCCCAAATTGACTTCCCGCATTGATCAGTCTATTAAAAATGCAAAATAAATAACAAAAAAATAAAAAAATCAAGAAAAATACAACTTTTTTGTCATGGACTTTCCTATTTTGGTTTTGGGTATCTTGCAGAAGAGGCATGCTATCTCACAATAAGGTTATGCTAAATAACCCATTTCACCTCATCTTCCTTTCTTTCTTATATTCTACCTACTCAAGGGATGTGTCATAAATGTGACATTTTGTGATCATGTAACTTCCTTCACCCTTAGAACAGTTAATCATGCACTACCTTTAGGGTTTAAGTTCATCAACCGGTCCTCGATATACTCATTATGGTATTTTCCACTTCTAAAGCATTCTACCTCTTTTACCATTCATCTCTTTTCTTACTTATTGATTCTTCTACACAGGACTAGACCTTCGACAGCTTATATTCTAGGATTTCTTCTCCTTCAACCATGCCTATCCAACCTACACTCAACTATGCCTAAATGACCTAGACTCCACCATGCCTAAAACAACCTACACTCAACCATGCCTAAATGACCTAGACTCAATCATGCCTAAAACCTACTTGACCCATTCATCTACCCCATCATATTCTTCCCTAGCTTATGGGAGAACTACATCAGCCTAAGGCCCCTTTTCTTCGGGGCTATGTAGGCAGCACTCAGAGGGCATGGGGCCCTTGAAGGTTAGCTCGGCCACTTTTACCCCTAACCAATTTTCCCCCTTTACATTCACATTCTAACCTAGTTAGTTTCCATTTACACAATAACTTGGAGATTAATATATCACAAAAACATACATCATTTCATCATACCTACCATTTTATAACATCAACCATATCACACCTAAATCATTTAACATTTCCATGATATCAATTACTTGAAATTTTTAACTCAACCATGTGTACACCTAACTCCACCATGCCCACACCTAGACTCAACCATGCCTATTCCTAATTACACCATGCCTATACATGAATTCACCATGCCTATACCTGAGTCAACCATGCCTACACCTAACTCAACCATGCCTAACTCACCTAGTTTCCATAATATAAGAATAACAATGGAAATGAAAACTAGTACATCATCATTCCAATAAGCATCATCAACTATATAAAAGGGAGTGTATGTGTATCAATACATATATACACAAGGATAAATAATCAAAGTATCTAAAAACTCATGTATAATCTCACAATATTTGGGATGCAGTGGTATATATATCAAAATAAAAATATACTTGCCACATCTAATACATATCTCATCCCCATCTGAGTCCCTCCTCTCCACTCTCACCTATCTCCTCCTCTCACCCCGTCAACTATCCTACTAACATCTCTCCACCCTTACTTATACCCTCTACTAGTCTATACCCACCCACCATCTCCTCCTCCTTGCCCTCATCTAGGCCTGGCCTATGAGAGCTAGTAACCTCACCATGACCTTGTCTCTAGGGATGACGACCCCCTGTGCTACCTAAGCTATGAGTCCTGACCTGGTCCTCTCACTAGATTCTTATCGAACCTATACTCAAGTGTATGACGGACAACAATACTCGACTACAATCGAGTGATGTTGGCAATAACAAGCATCGTTCAGGCATACCTAAACCTAACCATAGATATAATCTCAGGGTGGCCCCATCGGCGTAGCTCCAACATGTGAACCCTACCGAAATAATAGTGGTTTGTATCCTCCTACATGTACTAAGGACAATGTCCCGAGTGCCTGTGCTAGTACAAGTATGAATACTTGGGCATGTAGATCCACTATATGTGATCTATCCCCTATGGGAGCCTATGTAGGAACTTGTTCCTATGCGTGAGTGGCTACCAGATGAACCTATAAACTAGTCACCTACCCTATCAAGGTGGCCACCTATAATTGTGTTGTTGCCAATTGTACACCTAGAGAAGTCACCCATCCTAGTAAGGAGTCCCTTTGTACTATTACCATGGCTAAATTTGACTGACCTGGTCGTGGTGGTGTTACTTGTAACTTTACTTCCCACCATTTTCTATATACCATAGTGGTCCTTGCTTCATCTAGCATAATATCAACCGTAACATCCAAATGTCCTGTGGGATTTTTCGAGATGGGGTGGAGACATTGGTCTCTCCACATCATCTCTACAAGATCTTGTGTGAATGGTGGCAACATATCCTACTATAGTCCAAATCAAGGCCAAACTCTATCAATGGAATCATGTCGTGCTCACCAACACACCTACCATATATCCACCTTAGTAGCTATAACCCTAGTAACTCATGGGCCATCCCTCTAAAGGATGGAAAACCAACATAAGGTTTCCATACTATGTCCATGGCCTAAAAATGCTCCAATTGTCATCTTTAGTACACTACATCATGTGTTTCCTCCTCTACTCATGGATGTCCACCTACTACTACCCATCTCTTGTATCCATCCCTCTTTCCACCATGGTGTAAATCTACTACCGAAGTCCCCATGGCCACAAAATCACCATGTGCTTGTATGCCCAACACTGCAAAGGTAGGAATGTACAAAAGATGTTGTATTGCCACATCCTTTGGTAGGCCCAAAGATCCATGTATAGCTATACCAAATATGTTGGAGCCCACAAAAATAGACACGATCCTCAATAATATCTTGTAGAACTCCTATCAATCTCCCGAGAAATTAGCCATCCTCGAGTTGGGGAGTACATAGCATCCCACTACTATCATCATCAGTCTCGCTAACCAATTCTCCTACGGGTGTGTAACATATAATGCCCCATACACAAGACTAGTACTATGCTCAATTAAGTCTCTCACCATTTCCCCAAATACCGTAATTATTACCTCAAAAGCCTCATCTCGCTAACACCGAGTAAACATGCTCACCAAAAAGTGGTAGCCATAGAATCTTATATACATCCTCCAACATGATCTCCATCTCTTTGGTGGGTAGATGGAAGATATTGGTCATTGCATCCCATCTATCGATGAGAGCTACCATGAGATTGTGATCCCGTTGGATCCACCTATACCTCTTGATCCTAACCAATCCAACCTATCACATGTGAGTCCACTTGTCCTCAGTGATGCTGGGTCGTGTCTTTACTAGTAATGGTGGGAATGTGTCCCGCATCGTCAAATGATGCCAAGCCTACATCCATGAAACTCAATAATGTCAAGTACTTACCTACTTTACTCATTTCTTCACCCCTATCTACCCCCATCTCACATTTCTCTACCTACCTATCCATTTCCTAACTATTTTTCTAACCTATCATCCATTTTATCTAGCCTAACCAAGTCCTCATGTTCTATTTCATCACTTTCTCTCCTTTGATATTTGACCTAACCCATACCCACCTATTTCTAGCTATATATATCTTAAACCCACCTACTTCTATTCTACTTTTCCTCCCATCTCTCTAAAAATACTTACCTCTCTATCTTATAAGTTCATCTTTCCCCATAACTTAACCTTTTATAAACTAGGTCACTTTTCATAGTGACTGACATCGATCACCGTAATTGGCACCGGTCACCTATCTCAACCACCAACATCGGTATGCCAAATCGATGTCATTTATTGCCTAATTGGTGTTAGTCTCTGGTTCAGCCCCTAAGGCCAAACCCCCATGCCCTAAATTTTGAAAAATTTGAAAAAAAAACCTCAAATATACCCCAGTCCCACCTAAACCCCACCCTAATTCCATTTCCCACCTAATTAATCTATATTCTAATCTATCCCTACCCAAATTCATCAATTTTTATCCACATTTCAAATTTTAAATTTTCCACCCCATTTTTTTTAATTTTACCAAAAATTTCAACTAAAAATACACAATATGGATTGATTCCTACCTCAACACATTTCCTTCTCCTCACTATCACCTCTGGTCTCTAAACTAGTGGACCTCCAATGCCTCTTCCTACTATAACCATGCCTCCAATCAAACTCTTGGTCCTCCGCCAATCAAATCACTTTGAATGATCTCATGGACCTATCTACCTACCTCCTCTAACCAATTAGATACCTACAACTCAACCTATTATAATGCCTCATCCTTTTCTCCATGGAAGAATCTAAAAATCTTCACTCTATCATTTTCTATAAGTGGAAAGGTTAAAATGAATCTGTAACATATAGATTTTTACTTTTTACCCTACCCTTAACCTAACCAATGATAGTTTAGATTGACCGGTATTGGTCATGTGCTCTAGTGTACTATGGTTAGTTACTCTTGAATGAAATTGGTTTTCCCTAACTGATATCGGTTATCTTGTTTAAGTCCTTTACACTATTTATCTCCTCATTCAATTTCTTGAAACCCTTTTTTCCTTACCCAAGTTTGAACCCAAACTTATCACTCAACCTAATGACCTTCTAACCTACAACCCAACCTTACAATCACTTGGGGCATGTTCTCACCCCTAACCCGGCCTTACCTACCACCTTTCCTAAATCACCAACCTAACCTCTCCCATTGTGACACTCAAATTCACTTACTAGTTATACCTTGTGATGATGTTACTCTTGTTATTCAGCCTAATGCCCTTACCTTTCCTCATACCGTGTTGTTTATCCTAACCTAACCTTTGGTTCTATGGAATACACCTATTTCATATTCCCGCACCTTACCTAGTTGTGTTTCAAGACCATATCCTATACCTTGGATACCTAAACCACTTCAACCTTGTTTGGATAAGCCTATCGACCTTTCACAAACTAGAGTTTCGCAAGCTCTTCAACCCAGTACCTTCTCGAATTATATATGTGTGTGTACATTAGAAGGAAACTACCTATTACAAGAACCAAAATCACTCTTACCTAAAACCCATCTACCCTTGTTTTCACCACTTACCTATTTATGAAACCACTCATTGACTATGTGTAACACCTCATCAATTCTTGGTTTGAGGGGGATCATCTCTACCCATACTTGGGGCATCTTTGAATTCTTGTTTTTGTTAGCGTCACTTATTAATACAAGTTATGCAAAAAAAATGGGAAAATGTAGACACCAAAATTGGGTCACACTCCCTTTGGTCCCCTTCAATTAATTAATGTAACACATTTAACTAACCATGACCCCTTTACCCCATATTAATATTCATCCTCATGTTATTAATTAATTTAATTATTTTAATTAAGTTAATTTAATCCTCACACCTCCACCTCATCATGAAACCTCACCCTAAACCCATTCTAGGGGCATTTAACTCACAGTGACCAAGTCATCACTCTCAACACTGAGTCATCACTCCTAGTGTTGAGTCACTACTTGACCTAACTAACTAAGACTTCTTCCTAAACCTAACTGGAATTCTTCTATGATCTTCTTATCTTCTCTCATGTAATCTACTTCCCTAAGTGGACCTAACAAGGAAAGCACACCAAATCTGGGAAGATCTGCCTATTTTTGGTAAATAGGACTATTTCACCCTAATCCGACAATTTGGTTTATCCTCGGAAAATGTCTGTCACCTAAACCACCATCAGTTCCTTTATATACAATTTTACAACTCTTTACATGGGTTGGTCATTTAGTTTTGGGATTTATATTACAATCAATCTCTAATCTTCAAGCCTTCCTACATCCAAACAACAAACACACACAACCACGGTGCAAAGACAAGCAACGAGTGTTCTCTTCTACAGTGTTAGAGTATTCATGGGAACACATAAGTTACACTTTAATCATGGCACTTGAACCAGCCATCACCTCATAAATCAACCACCATCCACCTTCATTTATGAGATATTCATGGCAATAAGTAGGTAATGTGGTTTTCATTATTTATGCTTACTTTACTATAGATATTTTACTTCTTTCAATATTTCCATTTCTGCTATTACCCGATATCTCCATCTTCCCACCAATCCACCTACCTAACCATTTCAAGCCTTTCCACCTTTATTAACCTCTTCCTCTACATTCTTGAGTCTTCTTAGCCATATTACGAGCCTAACCACACCTTCCTCACTCTCTATGCAATCACAGAGAGGATAAAAATCCATTTTTATTAATTTATCACCCATTTCCCCTACCAAAGTCGGTTTCATCCCTATACCGGCATCAATCACCTGACCGATACTAGTCTCTGTGTTATTTTACACTTTCGAGATCAACATGCCTTCTATTCAATGCAAAACAAACCCGAGACCTCTAACAAACTTTCCTAGCCCAAACAAACCTTTGGTTTCATTAGATTTAGTGATACAGTTCGTATTTAACATTAAATCTAGCATAATTTTTTTATTGAGAAACCTAAATCATTACATTACAATATGACCCTTTTTTTATTTCAGTTTCTTATTTACGTTAAATTAAATAGTGGATTGACAACCTCTCTAGGAAGCATCACACTTCTTGGATCTAGCATACGCTAATCATTCCACTATCATATGTTATTTAATGCTCTTTTTTGGTCTTTTTTGAATTTACGTGTATTTCTTCCCAAATAAAAAGGTGTTCTCTACTATCGGTTTGGATAATGTGAGCAACATGCACATTCTACCTTCCACCTTCGATTTGATAGGTATTCCCCTTAAACTCTTACCTTATCTATTTTACTCAACTTATTGGTGAAACAAAAAGTGTGTGGCATTACTTGGTGAAGTTGGTTTTGGTCTTGCATATTAAAATTTGGTGAACAAACTTATTAAATGGTTATAGGGCTTGTGCATTCATTTTACTAGGTTTTTCTCCCTTAAATGGTTTCCCACATTAAACCTTGTTTTCATGTGTGTTTGATTACTCCTTTCTCACATTTAAAATTCATTAGTCTCTCATGGTTAATGGTTATCTATATTTAATAGCTTATTTTATGAATATTTTTCGAAGTTTTGAGAAGCACTGATTCACCCCTCCGCTCTTAGTTCTTGTGTTTTCTAACAATCGATCGAGTAGGTCTTATTGGAGCAAGCCTAACAAATTTAAGGAGGTCATTTTGAAAAAAAAGAATGGACATGGAAATAATCTATGGAAGTAACTCAAGATCTAAGTATCTTAGTGAAGATGATGTTGAAGTAAATATTGAAGCAAAATTAATTAATGCCCTTGAGGAATTGAAACATCAAAGAAGAAAGAACCAAAAATTGAAGCTAATGGTGAAATAATATGAAGATAAAATAAATATTCTTGAGGAAAGGTAGAGGAAGAAGGATAAATAACATGAATATGGACTCAAAGAACTTGAAGAACAATTGGAGTTGATCTCAACATCTCTCAAAGCCAAAGAGGAAGAGTACCTCAAATTCAATACAAAGATGAAATCTCAAGTTGATAAAGTGAAAAAATCCCTTAATGACAAGGAAGACACTTGCATGAGACATGAAGAAGAATTGATATCCTTAAAATATGACCTAGAAGAAACAAACAAGAGGTTGAAGATGTATGGAAAGTTGGAGAAGAGCTCTCAAGTTCTAGATGGAATTTTAGATAGCCAAAGAGCAGTAAGTGACAAGAAATTATTAAGCTTCAAATGAGATTCTATGAAGAAATGTGAAGATGAAAAGGCTGGTACAAGAATAAAAATAAACATCAAGATGACCAATGAGATAATTTCAAGAAGGCCTAAATCAGTTAGACAACTAAATACATCCAAGTATGAATGAACCTTTAATGGATATTGCTTTGTTTGTCACAATTTTTTACATAGAGCTAAGGAATGTAGGAAGCATGTCATAGATGACCATCCATGGAGGGATAAAAGAGATGAGAAAGAAAGTAATGTAGTGTGATTCAATTGTCTATAAAAGGGACACCCTTCCAAACATTGTCTTTATGAACTATCCAATCAGTTATAGAGAGTATAAGACTCAAGAGGTATGAATAAGATGATATGCTACAATTGAAACAAAGTTTGACATGTTTCTAAGAGTTGTAATATTTAAAATGATGCTAAGAATAGTTATAATATAAGTACACATCCATATAGAAGCAAGAATCAAGTTATGTGTTTCAATTTTCATAAAATTGGACACTTTTCAAAGCATTTTTATCAAAATAACCCTTCTAGGCATAATAGAAAATTGAAAGAATTCAAAGGGCATCTTAATAAGTTATAAAAGTGAAAACCAATCCTAAGGGTGAGTCCAAGTCAGAAATTTGAAAGACAGGTCATAGGTGAGACCAGCTCAAGCAAGTTATCGAAAGTATGATAAGATTAAGAAGGAAGATAACAAGCCTAGTGTCAGTCATGAAGAACCTATAGTTATATAGCCAAGAGAAAGAAAATGGAAGAAATTCATCGACATATTTTTAAGGAATTCAATCAGAAGATGAAGACTTAGGAGATGAAATTATCACATCTAGCAGGACATTCAAGAAGAATGAGAAAGTGTTAAAGGAAAAAGATGAAGGGTAGATTCATCATTCTCCTTTGATGACTATTTGATGTTCTAAGTGATCTAACAAGCATGGTGTGACTTCTTTAGGCTTCAAGAAGGAATAAATAACTTGAAGAAATCTTGATATGTCCTTGAAAAGATAATTCTATCGGTATGTTCCTAACAAGGTCTTCACAATAATGCAAATGTATGGAAGGTATTAAAGTATGTATATTTAGTCTCCCTAAATTTCTTGTGCATATGTAGTCTGAGAATGGTGATTGAAGGTCCTAATTAATCATCCAAACAAAGAAAAATTATTGATTTCATATCTTCATATAATGTCTTAGGTTTGTTATTAATTAATCCATCAAACTCTATTCAAGTGTGTAATAATGGTTTATAATTTCCATCCTAGTGTTCAAGAAAAGAGTCTTCATGAAATTTTGTAGCTTGTCAAGTCTGTCTTAAACTAGCCCATCCAAATCCATTCAAAGAAGGTCACAATGAAATGCCTTGATAGGCATGCTAGTTTCTCTTCTTAAATATTTGTGAGTACTTAAGATCTTCCTCAACACCATGTATTTATGCAAAACATCATGATATTCACACACACAATAAATGACAAGATATACTTTACCTAGTGACTCTGCTTGAACACCTTCAAGGAATGAAATTAGAAAACATATCACAAATTATGATGACTCTACACAAAAATTTTAGTCCTCCATTAAGATGTTAATATTTACTCAAGGTAGGTATAGCCCTGAAAATTTTCTTAACACCTCACACACCTTAGCTATATGGGATGAAGGTGAGGGTGAAGGAATTGTATATCATTTTATGATTTAGAGGATTGAGATAATAGTTTTGTGCTATTTTAGACACATTTAGGTTCCAATTGAGGAACAATCATAGGTTCTGTAATGGTAATATTTAATTTAGATTAGGGATAAGGCCCTAAGATTGAAGGAAAACCTTTTTTTTTTTGGTAAGGTTGTATGAGGATCGAGCGGTATAAATTTTTATTTTTATAGATGAATGCTTTTGGATTGTGTAGTGGGCTTATTAAGATCCTTGATACGGTGTCAATTGATGTGGTCTTTGAAAGATATTTTTAAAATTTCTCGACAAGTTTCTTTTCGAGGATTTGTAAGAGACAATGGGTGAATCAAGAGGATGTGATAGGTGTAGGAGGACTCGTGATCTTTGAAGTGACAAGATTGGAAGAGTTGTATGATTTGGTTGATGTCTTAGTCATAGAAACACTAGGCAATTGAGGGTGTAAGAGGGATTTTTTTTATAGTATTAATAGTATGATGGGAATTAACGACATTGTATTGGGGTTTATTGGTAGGTGGGGATGATTAATAAAAGGTTTTTAAAGACATCCATGTTTTGATTTGGAGGAAATGGTTTGGATTGTTAATTTGTAAGTCACTTAAATCAATAAGATCCTAAAGGACGTTTCGAATGAACAACACCTTTTGATGTCATGGCCTTGGAATTGAAGGTACTTACAATAATCATTATCTCAATACCATGAGGTTTTAGTCATGGATATTTCAACAGGGAAGATAAGAGGAAGTTTAATAATTTACGTAGCTAAACTTTTGTCAAATACCAAACTATAAGACTCCCCGAATAGGAGAGTAGTTATGTTTAAGACCAGATTCATTACAATTACGAACAACTTTTTGATGTTGATTTTACAATAAACACATTTATCAAACCTTTAGATTTATCGTTGATAGAAGAGGCTTTAAATGAAGAATAAAGTTTGGATTTCTTAGACCTAATTTTAAAATTACCATATTTGAGACTACGAAGCTCCTGTCTTTGGGCCATGGTAAAGGATTCATATAATGTCTAAAAGGATTGGATTTGGAGAGTTGATGATATATGCTTATTACAAGATTGATAAAATATGTCAATCAACTCAGGTTTGTGGAAGGGACAAGTATAATTGATTGATAATCCCCCACCACCTTGAAATGAAATCTAAAACATACTCATCTTCAAATTATTTAATGGTAAAGAGATCGGTGGTGGATATCTTCCGAGAAATTTTGATGGAGAACTTCTCTAAGAAAAATGCGTGAGTTATGTGAAAGAGAAGAAAGAATATTATGGGATGTTTTGGTACCTATCAAGGGAGAGTCCTGCTAAGGACATGGGAAATTTCCTCAACATGAGATCCTATTCAAGGGTGATGAGATAACACACATGATGAAAGGCCCCGATGTGTTGTTGTAGGTCCTACTTACTATAGAATGAAATGAATTTCATGAGTTCCTAGTGTGGTGATAAGACTTAAGAGGTGCTTTGATGGGTGTATACCTTCATTAAAAAAAAATTGTAAGAAAATTAATTCTTAATACCCATAGTGACAACTACAAGGCTTGTAATCCTATTCATTAGTACCGCATAGGATCATTTTGAGGTTGTTGTTAAAGGTTTGAATATGATGAACTAGGTTGGTTATAGATATATGGGTTTCATTGCCAAGTAAAAATGATATGGTAATGAGACATTACGATGAAGAGGGGTACTCGCACGGATATTGTAGGCATGCTAAGATAATAAGGGCTATGAGGGTTGAATGTATTGATAAGGAATATGAATGGAAGTGTTGATAAGAGGTCGGGAAGGATGTGGTATATATTGAGAAGGGATTATACTATATTGTGGGACATGGGCAAAGTGGATATCTGCTATGAAAAGGGGTGGCTACTAGCGTGGAACTCATATTGAGATGGGGTATAAATTTGGGGATAGATAATACTAGATTCTGGATCAAGGATGTAGGATGTTGTGATGGGATGAGTTAAGATGCAATAGGAGGGGTCATAGTGAAAGGAACACCTGTTGAGATTGCAGGGGGTGGATGTAGAGCATTGGAGGCTACAGACTTTGATATAGAAGGATATGTTGTATTGTAGGTTTTTGTAGCTAATGAAATTGATGAAGGAGTTGATGACGTAGATGGTTATTATTTGGACATGTCTTGTGATGAGATATTAGTAAGATCAAAACTATCGATAGGAGATGAAGTGAGGACTAATGTTCTTGATTCAATGATAATGGAATAGGGGCTGATTTGTTGGATAATATGCTCATGATCGGGGTCAATGACTTAGGAATAATTGATGTTGAAAGTGATAATGGAAGGTCATTATTTTAGCTCTGGTTGTTCAAGGACACCCCAGGAGGTAAGGTAAGCATTAAGGGCCCCTGGTTAGAGTCTAGAAGTTTTGTAAAGATTGGATCACCACTGTTGAAGAACCATGGGATAGATGGATCTGGAATATCTCATGTAGATTGCTTTGAGTACTAGGTGAATCGGGGTTCGTAATTGTCCCTAAAGGTCATCAAAATTGATCTATTACACCTATAATATCATGAATATGGGACTCAAGATTTTCTAGGGATCAATGAAGAGGGTAATTCATATTATTTATGTTTTGAAGATAAGATTGTTTTCTAGTTAAAACCATGAAATAATCAAGTAAACAATGAAGAAAAAGAAAATTAATTTTTAGAACAATTGAAAATAAGTCGTGACATAAAGAAGTTGATTATCTTGATTAATTCAATAAAAGTGTGAAATGAGAAAATGGCTTAAAGGGTATTAAGAAAAGGTGAGTTTATGTCTGAGTACTTTATATACCCAAAGGTACACAAGGCCCATATTTATGTTTGTATTGATATGGGGCATGATATTGGGGCCTACCCCTCACTTCAAGGACCCACAACGATAAGGGTGTTGGGTTCTTAGGTGATTTACTACCCACTAGATTATTTATACTTGGTGAGAAACTTGAGTCATATTTTCCTCTTGGTGATGAAATCCGTAATTCCTCCTAGGAAGGATTGTTTAAATGTGAATTTGATGTGATACATGGTTTGGTTGTGTGTGAAGGGAGTTTTGTGAATGTAATTTGTTTAAATACTAATGAGACTATGTGAACAAGTAGATATAATATTTCTTTATTAATACCCGGAGGAAATGTTGGTTTCGATGAGAAAAAGCTAGAAAAAATACAATCCTAAAATAAAGAAAAAAAGAAATGGGGCATACCTGTGATCACTATTCATTTTTTATTTTAATTTTTTACGCATTTTGAAATAGAAACAATGAATCACTCTAAGATGAAAGGTTAGAAAATGTTGAGAAGAAAATAAATAAAAATATATATAATCTAAATTAAAAAGGACTATAGGTCCCACCGGATGTATCATAATGTTTATGGTGAATTTCAATTTTTGTTATTATGTTGAAATACCAAAAACTCTAAATAAAGCATAGTTTAATGATATCTATTCCAAAAAAATGCAATGTTGAGATGAATGGATATATGTATAATGTTAGGGGCTCCTTTCATAGAGTGAGAAGACATGTATACAAAGACAATTGAACAAGACAAATATTAGATAATGCCTATATGAGTTTCTCAAAGAAAGGATGATCCCAGAATCTAAAGGGCTTCCTAGAAGGATGCCAACTCATGTTTCATAATCAAGTGATATGATAAGATATTTACAATATGATTAATATTCAAGAGGGATAGTGAGATATTGTTATGTGTTGTACAAATCCTAGGCAAGGGCTGTAGCAAGTTCAAGCTCTTCAAAATAGTCAAACCAGAACTATTCTACGGCTTCTCATTCTTCTTATATGATCTCAAGTTTCTCCTCAATGTATTTGATTTATGACATGATATCAATTACACATAATTTAAGTTCATGTGAGATATTGAACTTCTCCCACATGAAGGGTTGTTGTAATATCGGGAGGTCGTAGATACTTTTAATGGGATGTGATGCATTTGGAACTGTTGTCTATTGAGAATTGTGTCTAGTTGTTTTCATTGATGTCAAGTGTTACATTGATGTCAAAAGGGAGTCTTGTGCTATCATTATTTCATTGATTTCAATTCAGGTGTGTATCATATTATAAGGATTCTAAGGTGTCTAGCATGGTCGATTGATGTGGTAAAATTACATGAGTGTCCATAAGGTGAAGAACAAGTGAGTTCATGAGAGTCTTGGGTTGAGTCAATTCATTATAAGTATATTCCTAGCCCTAGCACAAGGAGGATGGTATGGTAGTATGAAAATGAAGTAAATCAAGCCAATGTAAGCATGTGGACTGATTATAATATTTCATATCAGGTATTTAAGGTGTCTAATATTAGATATAATATGGTAAGTACAAGCACAAGGTCCTATTGAAGCATGTTCTTGAGAACAAAGACAAGTTTGCATTGGTAATTCATGGTGTATAGAGAGTTTCATGTATGATAAGGCATGAATGAGAATTAGATATCATCAAGAAATTTTTTATGATGTTGTGTGTCAATTTTTAGGTCCAGATGATGAATATTTTACAAGATATTGAGTTTTTATAAAATGGGTATCGAAAATTGAGTTTTAAAACTAAATATTGACTTTTAGATGCTTGTTGGGAGTGCATAATTTACATGAGATCATGAGGGTGTTCAATTTTATTAGTTATGGATATTTTATGAGAAGAGTGAGGTTGTTTGATAGTCACATTTTTATGAACAATCATTAATAAGATAAACTACTTTTTAACCCTCACAAAAATATAGCTTTGGAGTGAATTGGAGGAAATTGATTTTAGTTACCCAAAAGATATTCCTTTGGAAAAAGTAATTATTGGAGGTTATAGAAGACTCCATATTTCTCCAGGTGTGATTTATAGGTTTTGGTTGTATGTGGGCCCCACCCTAAAAGACAAGCATCTAGAAAGTTTTAGTTTGTGGAAAATTTTACTTGTTATCCAAAATTCACCCCCAAGGTAAATTTTGATAACATGCATCAAATTCTTTAGTCCCAAGCAATTATATTGATTCAGGGTGAAAAGTCATGTTTCTAGGGTCCCCTTATATTTTTCTAACTCCCCTGTCCAAGTAGAAGAGAGAAAGTTCTGAGGAAAGGTAAAAATTTTTTTGCAAAAACAGGCTCGGGCCAGAAAAAATCATGAAAAATGGCTAAGTCCTAGTCCTCGCAATAGTCGGGACATGAGGGACATCTAGGCGCGAACCGGCCGAAAGGCCGCCAGGCGGTCTACGCAGCATTTGGGACAAGTGGGACAAAGGGACGCGCGGGACGCGGAAATCTGAACTGGCCGAAAAATGGAAAAAATTGACTAACTGTTGAAACAGGCAGTCTGGGACATCTGGGCAGTTAGTACGCGGAGGATGCAAGTCGGCCGAAAAGACTTAAGGCAGCCCAGAACAGTTGGGCCGAAGGTACGCGAAGTACGCGAACCAGCCGGATCGGCCAAAATGAGAACTTAAAGTCCAGGACAGTTGGGACAAAAGGGTGTGAACCACCAACCGGCGAATCCGGAAAATTTGTCCCAAACAGTGATGAGGGCATTGACGAGAGAATACGTGAACCATTTTTAATGAGGGTAGATATGTTTGATGTAAGGAAACATATTCGGCTCCGATCGATTAATGCTCATTCCTGTCGAATGATAGAAAACGTCCAAGGCCCAAAATAGCTGCCCGCACTCAGAAGGCCATAACTTTTGCATTTTTCAACGAAATCACACAAAATTGGTACCATTGGAATCATATTTCTGAGTCCGATGCACAGAAATCAAGAAATTTTGGATTTGATTAGAAATTGATTGAGATTTTTAAGGAAACGTGGCCTGGTTTAGAACAATGTTTTATTTGGTAGCTAGGAGTGCAATTAAGAGGCATGGTCATCATTCTTTCTCTCGCTCACTTGCACACATGGGACAGTATGGGGAGCCTTTTGCAAGTAATGTACAATCATTTCACTCAATTTAATGCCTCTTATAGGTGGTTGAAGGATAGATTTCGGGATTTCCATTTTCCCTTCTCTTCTCCTTCTCATTTTTTCTATAAATTGGAGTGTTGGGCTCATTGTAAAGAGGAAGTTTTTGGGTAGCAAAGCTCTACCAAAATTGCTTTGTGAAGCTGTGATGTGATGCAGGCCCTTGTAGTGGACTCCTTGCATGGTGATCCAGGCCCTTATCTTGTAATAGATTGAACTGTGCATATCATGAAGTAATAAAATACCAGTTTGTGGATGTATCTTCCCCTGCTGTGTTTTCTTGCATTCTTCTTGCCCCTTTAATCTTTCTACAAGAATATTGTGTCTATTTTTATGTTCTTGTAGGGATCCATTATCATTGTGTATGCTTGGAATATCATTGTGAATGCATTTTGCTAGATTATGGAGAACTGTCATCACCTCTTCTAGTGTGCACTTTGCCTCTGTATTTCACACATTTGGAGACTACTCTCACACCCTCCTTTTCTGGTGTATCACCGCTTTAGTGTAGGCTTTCATTTTATGCATTCTCTCTCCCTGGTCCCTTGGAAATTTAGATTAGAATAGTTAGCTTATCCTGCATTAGAGTAGATTGTGGCAGGTAGTTTAGGAGCAAGAACCAGCTTTCTCTGGAGGTCTATCTCAAGTAGCAAGTCCCACAACTTGGAGATAGTACCCATGTTATCCAATCACACCGTGAGTTCAAGTATATGCACAGGGGTGCTGTGATTCGGTGATAACATTTACCATTGAACCTATTGAAAAAATTACCATTTATTTAATAATTGCAGTTTGAATACGATTTCATGATGGTTTTAGGTCATGTTTGTGCCTTTAAAATGAAAAGTGTGCCCTATTTATGAGGACTAGTTTTTAGGTAGTTTTGGGGTAGTTTTGAGTAGTCTGGGAACAAAGTGATTTTAAAGGTGCTACAAGTGGAGTTATTACTTGGTTGTAATTTTTTCATCATCCCAACTTCAAGATATTTCCAATCATATATAAAAATTTAGTTTTTTTGACATATGAGTAAGTTATGACCTAATATTTGGATAATTTTGAGGACGTTTGGTTGACCATGGTCTAATGAAGGTTTCATGGTGTGATGATTGTTATGAGTATTTTTCATGAATGATGTATATTTTTTAGGGCTTAGAAAACATGTCTAAGTGTTTGGTATACCATGGTGAAGTTTTTTTGGTCTTGCACATTCAGATTTAGTGAATAGGCTTCTTGAAGGGTTTTAGGGCTTGTTGTTTCCTAATGGATGTCTAAAATGGTTGAGGTGGTATTGGTGACCTACATGGTTATATGGGTGATATTTGTATCATGTTTTTATGATGTGAAATTTTTTTACTATATGAAGGATGAACCAGTGATTTGTGGAAAAGAAACATGTATAAAATCAAATTATAATGTTCATTTGTGCAAGGTGCAAGAAAAGGAAAAGTGTGACCCGTAGAGGGAAATTGTGGAAGTGTGAGAGGTCTTTATGAACTGTAAGATATAGAAATGAATATTTTAATATATCTTAGAGAGATATTAGATGATGTTAAGTAAGGGATACTGATGAAATAATCTTGAAGGAAGAGGTTTTGCGTAATAAGGCTTGGGGGTGTTTTGAGTAAGATAGAGAAGAAGAGTGAGCTTCATTGTGTCATCTTTAGTTTCAGTAAAAAAATTAGTGATGAAAAACATTTTCAGTTGGCTAGGTGGGTTATCAGTCATCTTAGGGGGTGGTAGCCTCCTTGTAGGGTAGCTTCCATACTAAATCATGGGTTGGTGATCCTTGTAGGATGGATGTCCTACTAATCTAGAGGTTATTTCTCCTTGTGGGGTGGGTGCCTCACTCAAGATATATTGCGTAATATTCACATAAGTACTTTTTTTTTGAGTAATATATGAATAGGTGCAATGGGTTTTCTTCTCCTTGAGGGTTTCATACTTTATATCTTGTGTTCATTGTGATATCTTTCTCATGTGGGTGTTATACATGCATTGGTTGAATGATATAATGGTCGAATGAATCATTAATGATAATGAATGGATAATGTAATGGAATGAATGTTGTGAAGGATGAATTCACCCTAATTATATTGTGTTTCTCAAAATTGGTATTAGATAAATGTCCTTCTGAAAAAAGTTTAATATATTGAAGGAGATAATTGAAGCACATGTATGACATGTAGTTAGGTTCAATATGTGAATACACCCTTGGTTATGAATAGAAGCTTCTTGAAACCCATGACATTTGACATTTGGAATTTAGTCTTTGATGTTTTCACTCTAATAGATACAACTGATAAGAAGAGTTATGGAAATGAAAAAAATGAAGGTAGTGACTCAAAATTTTAAGATAATGGTGTCTATTTTGACACATTTCTCATGGATGTGGAGGATGAAAACAATTTAAAAGGAAATAAATAGGATTGTGAGTTTGATTCAGAAAAGAATAGGAAGAAGTTAACTTCAAGGTTGAGTATGATAATTTCCTAGAAGAGCTAAAACTTGAGAAGAAGAAAAATCAAAATTTGAAATAAACACTTAAGGAGCATGAATTGCATATCACTTTTCTAGAAAATAGACTAAGTAATGAAGAAGAAGAGTATGAATAAATCAAGAAGCAACTTGAACATAATCTTGATAAGACCACAACAAGTCTAAAAGCAAGGGAGGATGATTGTGCCAAACTGAGTACATAACTTAAGACATTAAAGGAATAACTATAATAGGCCTTAAAATACTATGGATGTATCAAAGACTTGATAAGATCCCGAGAAATATCGAATAATTATTGAGCATATAAAGATTATGTAGTGAAATATCTATTATGGGCTTCAAGAGAGAGATAAAGGATTAATAGAATCATCTTGAGCCAAGTCATGGACTTGATAAATCCATGAAAGATGTCAAATATCACAATAAAGTCATTAGAAAACCCAATGCAATGAAGGTATCAATTAAGTTTAATGGTGTTTATTAATCATGCAATCATTTTGTTGATACAAATAAGGAATGTAGAATATTAGTTAGTAAACCATATCCATGGATCAATGGGATAAATGATTATTCATATAAGCAAGGAACAAGGCATGCTATAACTGCTAAAAGAAAGGTCATATTGTTAGACAATGTCATAATGAACCACCTAGACAAAGTTGGATAGATGAAGCTCCTAGAGGAAAACCGTATTATTTACCTCAATTACAACATCATTGGACATATTATAGATGGAAGAGGAATATATATGTTATAAGGTAAAGGTGGGTCCTAATCTTGAGGAAATAAGGTTTGAAACCCAACATGGTCAAAGAAGAACCTAATATAATCAAATTCATCTTGTTAAATCGCAGAGAGATAGCAAAGAAGTCTAACGCTTTGGCCAATCATCAAGTCAAAAGGGTATGTTTGATAAGATTGAGAATGATCCTATGGTTAAAGAAAATCATATGTGTATAAAAGGATTTAAAACTAAAGAATAAAAGTAGGATGCAATCATCAAGTATGGAAAACCAATAAAATGTTCAAGAAGGAAGAAATAAGTGGAATATTTGGGCTCTTTTGATGACTACATATTCTTATAAGTTCCCTACGAAGCATGGGTTTCTTCACTAGGATTCTTGAAGACATTCATCTATCAAAGAAGCAATAAGGTATGGAGACCAATGAGGTATGTTTTGAATATTCTAGCACATCATGGTAGTAGTTTGTTTTTATTAGTTGGAAGGATCAATCATGATCTTGTATGTATCAAGAAAACATCCTTGCATTCTATATTTGTGCTCTAAGGCTAGTCTGATGGTTTATCATAAATGAATAAATAAAGTCTTATAAATAGTGTGTGAATATTTTAAAGACTACATGAAGATGCGAAGGTCACAATTTGAGGTGGAGAAATTTATATGCCTATGTGGATAAAATGAGGTGTGATATTGTAGTCATAATGTTCTCAAGTATAGTGTCATTTGTACCTAGAGTGCAAGGTTTGAGTTTCTTCCAAAAGCCATTGATATAGGAGAAGTAGACTCAAGTATGTATAAGATCTATATTTATATATTCTTTTAGAAGCAAGTGTTTTGATTCCTCCATACTATTAGTATTTTGTTACAAGAAAATAAATATCTTTGAGAAGGGTTGGTAAGAATGGTACAAATATCACGTATGATAATTATCTAGGTGGTGAGAATTCTTAAGAATTCATGGTGGCAGTTAAATTAATTTTAAGGGATGTTATGGAATCATTAGGGTTGTGTCATTCTTAAAAAGGTTATGAGAAAGGATTACCAAGTTTGTAATGGTCTCATTATATAATATCATTTTTGGAAGCATCATAGACATGTGTTAAGCCAATATGGAGCCCTGTTTTAGTCAAGAAAATATAGATGAATATACAATCATGAAAGGCTCTGAGTTTAAAACCATGGTTGAAGGTAAAAGACAAAAATTGTTGACAATATTGTGAGAATGCTGCATTATAAGGTTTTACCAGTGCATTTAAATGTCATAGATTCCATAAGCATCAAGCAATGTTTATCAATAAAGAATAAGATAATATAAAGTTATTTGATTGAGAGAAAACTAGAGGCATAATATATCATGTTGATGAATGAAAATTACAAGGAGATTTGTATCTCGAAGAAGAAAAATTTGGGCATAAAGATTACAAAAGGATATCACAAGTTTTTGATCCCTAAATACATTTATGAAAGAAGGTATAAGCTCAAGGGGATTCCTGATTGTATGTAGCTAGGTATACTTCAAGGTAAGATCCTAAAAGAATATGAATATCTTAGAAGATTGACAACAAGGTACGAGACCGTGATTTCAATGCTGATCTCAAGAATGTAAGCATGGATAATGGTTTTGAATATTGTTTTGTGATTATCAATGAAAAGTGAGAATGTGAATTAAAAAAAAGGTGTTAGGTTTCAAGAAGTATGAAGATTATAATGGACAATTTGTATTATTATAGTTGGGTATGCATTAAGAGTTATGATATCTCGTAGAGAAATATTTTTGTGATTGTGCTATCTACAAGACCTTAATTTGGTTCATATTGTCTATGTGAGACTTATTTGAAGAATGAAGCCTTAATCTAAGTGTTGATGGTTCTATCATCCATCAAGAAGGTATTTACAAGTTTAAAGATGATCAAGACCTAACATTGATCAAGATTTGAAGGATGTCCATAATTCAAGAACTACAAAATTTATAAGGTATGTGTGAACCATTCATAAGGTTATGACATTGTGTGACCTGAAGAAAAAGTGTTATGCTTTTATAGCCTAGATCTAGGTAGAATGTTGAGAATTAACCAAGATATGGATATCAAGATTGAGTCAACTTGCTTGATGTAAGAAAATAAAACTAATGTTTTCTCAAGTTTTAAATTTGTCTCATGTTGCCATAAGTGTTGGCTAATATTATTTAGGTCTGTCATGATAAATTTGGTATGAATGCTCTTAAAATCTGGGTGTAAATTTACAATCAAGTTAAGATAGTGGTGTTATAATTTATGACAGTTAAAATCATGGCATGAAGGTGTGTTTTTAAGTTGTATGACTAAGGTTAGTATTTTTGAAGTCCTACAAAGGTATTCTTGAGGTTTGAGTGTGATGATATAGTATAAATCCTTTCCTAACACCATGAAAACTTGAAGAAGATATTTGGTTCCTTGCTACTAGTTTAAGGTTTACAAGAGAAAGAATACATCAACAGGATTTGTATGACTGTTTTAAAAATGTATATCATCAAAAAGTCGGGGTGAGACTGTGGTTTCAATGAAATAATGTCTTAGTCATGTTTTTTATCTTGAATAAGATAATTTAAGGTTTGAAGAATCAAATATGGTACCTTTATGATAAAATTTGGTGAAGGTAATTTTCATTAGTATCTATCTATTTAGTTAAGTCATAAAGCTCCATGAGCTAGATTATCGAATAAAGAATTCAAATAAGGAAGTTTTAGGATCTTGAAGTAGGTATTGAAAGGTAAGAAATTTTTTAGTATTAATAAAAAAGAGTGTGGCTTATGAAGAAGGTTATGGATTCAAACTAATTATTTGAAGGTCTGCAGATATGTGCATTGGTTTAAAATAAGATGACCTATCCTTGATATATCCGCGAGAAGGACTAAGTGTCCTACCTATAAAGGTAATGAAAATAATGAGTTACTTGAAATGAAGATAAATATGAAAATATAAGAAAAAGATCTAAATGATAGTATGGTTACAGAGAGTATGCAATATTTAAGGGGGTTAGTTTAGTTCAAAGTGATCGAAAGGAGAAAACTTACTCAAATCAAAGAAAAATAAGAATTTACACAACATGACATTTAGTGATACAAGTCCAAAATGTTTCTTTCAGTCAAGATATGAAGTTAGAAATGGTATGCATCCATTTAGGAGGAATAGTGATCATAGAGAATGTTGAGGACCAAGTTCATGAAAGTAAGTACAAACCAAGGGGGAGCTTGTAAGTAAGTTTATACATTGTTGTTGTTTTTTTTTCATTTCAATTTTTCATATTTTCCTTTATCATAGATGTTAAAGGGGAGAGTAAGCTCAGAAATAGAAATTTTGAAGTCATGAAGGTGTTTTCTTATGTGGTTGTCATTAATGTTTCTGAAGGTGGTTACCATCAATGACAAAGGAGGATATTTTTGTGCATTATGTATAGTTGTTTTCATTTATGTCAAGTGTCACATTAATGTTAAAATGGATTATCATGTTGTCATTAGTTCATTGAAATCAATTCAGGTGTGTATCATAATGTATTGTATTGGTGAGTTTTGTTTGGGTGAAGTAGTATGGTTTCTAGGCATGTTTGGTGCATGGCTCTTGCAACCTAAGTAAAATATAAGATATCCAAAGGTATTAAAAGGATTAAAGTGTGTATATCATGGTTATAGTGATGTGTTATTAGTATGTGAGTGTCCATAAGGTGAAGAACAAGTCAGTTCATGAGAGTCTTGGGTTAAGTCAAGTCATTATAGGCCTATTCCTAGTGCTACTACAATCAAGACTGTATGGTAGTATGAAAATTAAGTAAATATTGTTAGTGAAATCATGTGTAATGTGTTATAATGTTTCATAGGAGGTATTATATGTGTCCAAGGACAAATATCATATGGTAATTATAGGTACAAGGTTATATCAAGCATGTTCTTGAGAACAAGGAAAGTTTAGATAGGTAAATCATGGTGTATGGAGAGTTTCAGGTATGTGAAGGAATAAATGAGAATTATAATTCATGAAGTAGGTCTTTATGATGTTATGTGTCAATTTTTAGGTCCATATGATGAATATTTTTCAAGATATTGAGTTTTTACCAAAACTAGGTTTTTAAAGGTGAGTTCAAAAGATAAATGTTGACTTTCAAATGCTTGTTGGGGAGTGTATGATTTGCATGGGGATATAATATACCAGGGGTATTCAAGTAGGTCTATTATGAATATATTCCAATAAAAATGAGTTTATTTTATCGTCACATTTTAATGAACAATTGGTAATAATATAAAATTCTTTTTAACCCTCATGAAACCCTAGCTTTGGAGTGACTTGGAGGAAATTGCTTGTAGTGACCAAGAATTGATTCATTTGGAAAAAATTATGATTGGAGGTTGTATAATACTCTTCCAAATATTTCTAATTTTTATTTAGAGGTTTTGGTTGTATGTGGGCATCACCCAAAAAGTAATGTTTCTGGAAAGTTTTAGTTTGTGCAAAAATTTCCCATTGAACCTATTGACTAAATTACCATTTATTGAATAATGGGAGTTGTAATACATTTCCATGATTATTTTAGGTCATGTTTGTACCTTTATAATGTAAAGGGTGTCATATTTATGAGGACTATTTTTAGGCAATTTTGGAGCAGTTTTGAGTAATTTGGGAACAAAGTGGTATTAGAGGTGCTATAGGTGGATTTATGACTTTGTTTGATTTTTTTCATGATCCTTACTTCAAGATATTTCCAATGATACATAACACTTAATTTTTTGTTTATTAATGAGAAACTTATGACCTAATCTTTGAAGGCTAATTTTTAGGGTGCATAGTTGAGCATAGTCTAATGAGGGTTTCAAGTTGTGATGATTGTTATTAGTATTTTTAATGATTTATGGATATTTTTTAGGGATTAAAAAAATTTATAATTTTGTTTCATTCCTTGGTGAATTTTTTTGTTCTTGCACATTAATATTTGGAGAATAGGCTTCTTGAAGGGTTTTAGGGCTTGTTGTGTCTTAATAGAGGTCTAGAAGGGTCTAGGTGATCTTGGAAACCTTAATGGTCATATGCGTGATATTTTAATCATTTTATTAAGATGTGGAAAGTTTTTACTATATGAATTCCAACCCAAGTGATTTTTGGAAAAGAAACAAGTATAAAAGTAAATTAGAAGGTTCATTTTTGTAAGGTGCAAGAGAAGGAAAAGTGTGACCTAGAGGGGAACTTGTGGAGGTGTGAGAGGTATTTGTAACCTATAAGATATGGAAATTAATATGTGAATATATCCTATGAATATATCCTAAAGAGATATAATATTATGGTGAGCTAGGGAAATTGAGGAAATCAACTAATAGGAATAGGTTTTGGGTAAGAAGGCCCGAGAGGTGTTTTGAGAAAGCTAGTGAGGAAGAGTGAGCTTTATGGTTTCCTCTTCATTTGTAGAAGAATAAAATCAGTGATGAAATTTTTTAAGGTGACTATGTGGGCACTTATTCATCTTAGAGGGTGGTATCCTCATTTTAGGGTGGATTCATTACTAAATCAAGGGTTGGTGTTCCTTGTACAATGAGTGTCCTATCAAAATAGGGTTTTGTGATCCTTGTGGGGTGGGTGCCTCAGAAAATAAATCTTGTGTGATTCATAATATTCACATTAGTCCTTTATTTTTATTAATATAAGTATAGGTTTTTGGGTTTTGTTCCCCTTGAGGGTTTCCCACTTTATACCTTGTGTTCATTGTGTTATCTTATTTATTTGGATGTTATACATGCATTGGTTGAATGCTATAATGGTTGAATGAATCATGAATGATAATAAATGATGAATGTAATGGAATGAATGTTTTATAGGACTAATTTTCCCCCTCTCAGTTTTTGTGCCTCTAACATCATCTACAAACAACACATCTTGCAAGATAATAGATTAGGGAAAAACAAGTTAATAAAAATATGAAAAATGTATGATATTGAATAAAATGACTAAATTGACATGGATCATTAGTGATCAGAAGAATCACATGTGATTCTATGAATATTTAGTGATCACTTTGTAAAGTTGATATATTGATAAAATGAGATTTTTTTTTCAGAAATAAAAACTTAGGATGATTGATTTGGCTTATATCTTATATGCTAATGAAGTGAAAATAGACAGAGATGAAGATTCAATTACCTTTGACATGGAAATGGAAAATTTAGAAATAAAAATGCTTATAGGATATTTTTAGATCATATGATGGCTTGAAATAATTATTGAGGATCTATGGATTCTTGTGATGATGTCCTTTGGTTGTCTAACATGACAGAGATTCTATGAAATCATTCTAGATCATAAAACAAGATCCTTGAGGTCCTATTTATAATCTAAGATGATTGGTTAGGATCACCAATGATTGAGAAAATGTGGGGAGGAAGCTTGCAAGTGGTTTCAAACACCTCCAAGTTAGGATTTCCTAGGTGGGGATACAAGGTAATGTGGTTCGATGTTAAGAATTGGATAATGGGGATAAAATGGATTTATATGGGTTAGGGGTAGTTAAGGAGGTTTTTAGTTTTTACAGGGGTGAGGGTAATGAATTATGTTATAATTATATCATAGTTTTAATGATTCTATGTGTGTGTTTGGGGTTTGGATAGGCAACCTAGGGTGCCAAAACCTGGTGTCTACACTCCCAATATTTTGTTTAGAAAAAAGGATAATAACATTGACATGTAAACTTATATGTATCTAGTTCTCTTGGTTGTGAATTTCTATTAATGGAAGATACATATAATTTGAGGAGATCAATAACATTATTTGAATATTTTTCCTCATCTCCTTGACTCCCTTTCCTTAAATGAGTATCTTTCCTTTTATTTTTTCTTGTCATATCTAAACTCTTGACAAAGTTGATGAAATTAGTGTCATATATTTGAATTTCTCGATCACATTGGTTACCCTACATCCCATAAGAGAAATGTTTTCTAGAACTCTTGTTTTCATATATGATATTAACTTTTCTCTTGTGGATGTATTCTCCTTTTCCCTTTTACAATAGTCCTCTAAAGCTATTGCATTCACATCAGGTTCTATTTTGAACCAAACTTCACCACTTATACATTTATTTGCAATCAGGTCTAATTCTTCATTTTTCATACCTTTTGTGCCTCATAAAATACATGTTGTAAGTTGTTCTAATGAATTTATCTTGAAATCGGGGTCAATATATTTCTTTGGACAGCACACCAACCCACCATTAACATACAAATAAAAAACTAATACCCATTTGTCCCAAATTTCATCTAGAAGAACAAGGAATGGAAGCTTATTATTTAATCTGTCTACATTTTTCATCTCAAAAATAAGTAGACACTACCTCTTGAATGATTGTATGTGAACATAAAAAATAATTTTTATTGGTCAAATAATTTTTGTAATATGTAAAAGGAGGGTTTTTCCAGGGACCCTACCTTGTTACAATAAAGGATATAAAAACTAGATATATCCATTAACATTGCAAGGAAAAAACAAGGCCAAAAATAAAAAAATGTTGTTAACATCACAGAACCAACCAAAAACCAAACACGAATAGTCCAAGTGTGGCCTAAAACAAAATTAAAACTAGATAAAAATTAAGACTAGAACATAGTTTATTTCTTATTGAGCATTTCATCATCACCATTATAGAGCTTAAAAATATCTAAACTTACATTTAGTTCATGTATATTTGCAATAAAATAAGTATAATATGACAAGTTTCAAGAAGATCTAAAGTTATTTTTAGTTCATTTCTATGGGTATTTTGAGCTTCAAGAATATCTATACTTATATTTAGTCCATTTCTATGTGTATTTAGATCCATAATATACCATATTTTATTACACATAGAATATACAATTAGAAATTAACTAAATATAAGTTTATAAGCTCACAATATACATGTAACTCACCATCATTGCAGAGCTTCAATAGTCTTCGATACCCATGTACAAAGGCATTTTCACTCATGATGCATGTGATCATCCATACATGTTGGCATGTAGATGTTGAATTTTTATTGATGTAAAAGGAACATTAATGAAAAATTAGGATGAAGGAGAGCTAGAGGAATATTGGAGTGAATGTGACAAGGTAGGACAAGGCATGGGTTGAGAACACTTGATTTGAGGAAATGTAGATGTAAATAAAGATAGTGGCTTGTAAAGGAAGGATGGTGATGTGATGAAATGTCAAGATGATGTTTTATATGGTTGAGAAGGTATATGATAAGGAAATAAGGTCAAAATGATGAATATAAAGGTGCATGAATTGAATTAGTAACACTAGCTCAATTTAATAGGCCTAATTAGAATGTTACCCTAGAATGGTAGATTGAATGCAGGAGGATGATGGTGAAGCATGGTAGAGGAATTAGGAACACAAATAGGGAATTTTAAGGAATGTGCATGATGAAAAAAAAGTAGATTCACGAGGTATGAAGTGAAACTAGCTCAATCAGTCTATTTCAAGGACCTAGGATGGGTGTATGAAGAAAACCAGGATAAAAAATGATATTATAAGCATGAGAAGTATATAGTGACATTCTATAAAGGTCTCATATGATGTTAGAGGTCATGTATCATCTATTTGTGGCATATTTGGGGTCATATTCATGATTTTCCTTGAGGACAAACAAGATTAACATGCAAAACCATGGTAGTCAAGAAGGTAAAGGGTTATTTATGAGAAAAAATACTTGGGGAATGTGAACAAGGGTACTACAATGAAATGGAACAAAATTCATGCAAATGTGAAGAATAATTTTGAAGTTATAATGTTTTTAGTGATATCGAGATCTCAGAATGGTAGTTCTTTACTCGAGGTCAACTTTGAAGAGATCAAAGGTACATAATACTTATGTATGACATCTTGAGAAATTCATTAGTGATGGAGAATGGAGTCAAGGATAATAAAAAAGTGGAATAAGTTTAAATGATGCCTTAAGATTTATGAACGATCCTTAACAATGTAAGTCACTCCAAACCCTCCTTCGATAATGATAAGAAAATTATGGAGTGTTTGGTCTTTAAAAATCATGGAAATGAAAATTTATGATTCGATCTTATGAAATAATCCTACTAGATCATGTGTGCATTGATTTCATACTTAAAGTGCAACTCATGAAACATAACACCCCTTATTTGAAGGAAATTGACAATACAGTCATGAATGGTAGAGTTTCAAATGGAAATAGTGATGTGGAAGATAGTGTGGGAGATTTCCTTGATGTCCATGAAAATATCCAAGTGTGTTATGTGAAAAAAATAGGTGAACCATTTCAAACAAGTGATCCTACCGCTAAAAAGTAAACATGTAAAAACCTAGTCATGGTGTATGAAAGAGATTTGATGAGAATACTTGTTGTAGGGTTCCAATATTGGCATGAATAGTTGAAAAAGGTCCAATGTGACTTGATGAAGCTCATAACTCAACATGATGAAGCAATTTAAGGTTCTAGTTCCAATGTCTAAAATTGTCCTAGTTGCCATGTCTAGAAGGATTGAGAAATTTAGTTGCAAATGTGCACTTATCCACACAATATAAGAAAATGAATTATTGAAATATAATTAGGGGACTTATGTGAAATTTTCAAGGCTTAAATCTTTCATGAAATTCAAGGTTGAGGTGATATAAGCTATCAAGAACAAGACCGGTTATTATAGCTCAACACCTAGTGTGAACAACTTGAAGAATGCATGAAAATTGAACTCATATACCTTTAAATGGTGTAATATTTAGACGTAATTATTTGAATAAGTATAAAATATTTCCAAGAAAGTATCTTATAAGTCATGAAAATCTTTATAGGTGAGTGAACTTGCTCAATCTTGAAGACTGTTTCCCTATGCATGCAAATCTACTAAGACCATTTCCCAAATCTATATTTCATAAACAAACATGAAGATTATAGTGTCACTAAAATTCCTTTGAGGTGATATAGAGGTAATTAATAATTTTTTATAATATTTTATAATGTGTGACGAATCATGAATTTCTAATAATCAAGTATTTCTATTTCTGGTTTCCACGTCCTTCATGATTGTGTATAACAAGATGTGAAAGAGAGTTGATATAAGGGATCCATGATTTTTTTATGATCCCCAAGATCATAGTTATTCTGAAGTCATATTTAATATTCATTCCACCTAAATGAAATGTAAGATCTGATTTTATATGGCTTCTTATACACTCAAGTTCAAAACTAGTTTTTGAAGCTCTTACACCTAGTATAAAGATATAATTGAGTATTAAGTAGAAATGTAAAATTATGAGGCATATAAAGTAGTTATAGAGAAATAATGAGGTTTTTGTAACATTATTTCATGTTCACAAAACTTGTTATTGAGTCCCTTTATTTACAAGAAAAAGTTTCTAAATTGAAGAAGAAGACAAACACTTGCATGACAATAACAAATGAAGAATGCAGATGTCGATATCAAGACAGTTGTAAGAATAAAATTTTAAGTTACACAACAAGATTATAGGTATGTTTTTCATCCAAAAATATTCTATAAATTCCATGATAGGTCTTGTAATGTATGCATTTGTACATACACTTATTAATATGCAATCATGAAATATTGACAATTTTGTTGATGTCATTTCATTTTCCTTATACGAGTTGAAGGATGAAGTAGGTGACGGGTATTTGGAATTTTAAGTGTAAGAGCATGTAATGATCTTATATTTGAATGAATTAGTGTGCATGATAATAATTGGTTAATGACCATGTTGTTGTAGGAGTGTGAGGACATGTAAAATACAGAAAATCAAGGAGAGTATGAAATACCTTCATGAATATAATTTTTGTAGTAGTATGTATACTTGAGAGAGGAGAGGTTTGAATGTGTTATCCAATGATATAATAATGAAAATTGTGTGTGTTTTAGATAATCCTTGTATGATAGTGTTTGTATTAGAGTAAGAAGATAAGAAATGAGATGAATCAAGGTGAGAAGGAGGGTTAAAAGTGAAAGAGGTTAGAGCTGATTTATAGATCACAAGTTTTTGTTAAGAAAACTAACTGAGAGTGATCAAAACCATCTTGTAGAAGAATACATGGTTTTTATAAAATATGCAGTTGAATCTTAATTGTAAGTTGTAACTTGTATAAGGTCAAGTTGTAGCTTGGATAAATTGTTGTGAGTTGTATCTTCTAAGTAAGTAGTAGCTTACAAAAGGTCAAGTGGTAGCTTGAATAAATTTTTGATTTGTAGCTTCAAGTTGAGTGGATGTTCAACAGTTGAAATCTTTGTAATATTTATAGGAAAATTTTTCCAAGCTAGTGCATTTATTTCAGTGGGTTTTTTATCCCTTAAATGGTTTCCCACATTAAACCTTGTTTTCATGTGTGTTTGCTTACTCCTTGCTCATGTTTGAATGTCATTAGTCTCTCATGGTTAATGGTGATCTAGATTGAATAACTTACTAAGTTTATGAAGAGTTTCAAAGTTTTGAGAAGCACTGATTCACCCCTCCCCTCTCAATGCTTGTGTTTTCCAAAAATTGGTATTAAATTAGGTCTTATTGGAGAAATCATAATAAATTGAAGAAGGTCTTCTTGAATCACAAACATGGACATGGAAATAATATTTGGAAGAATATCAAGAGATAAGTATCTTAGTGAAGATGAAATTTTAGATGAAGATGATGCTAAAGTAAATATTTAAGTAGAATTGTTTAGTTCCTTAAGTAATTGAAACAACAAAGAAGAAAAAACCACAAAAAAGCTAATGGTGAAATAATATGAAGATAAAATAAATATTCTTGAGGAAAGGTAGAGGAATAAGGATGAAGAGCTTAAAGATGGAATTAAAGAACTTGAAGAAAAATTAGAGTTGATCTCAACATATCTCAAAGTATAAGATGAAGAGTACATAAAATTCAATATAGAGCTGAAATATCAAATTGATAAAGTGATAAAATACCTTAATGAAAAGGAAGGGACTTGCATGAGAGATGAAGAAGAACTGATATCCTTAAAATATGATCTAGAATAAGAAAATAAGAGGTTGAAGATGTATGGAATTTTTGATAGCCAAAGAGCAACATGTGATAAAAAAATACTAGGTTTTAAAGGATATTCTATGAAGAATTGTGAAAATAAAAATGATTTTCAAAGAAGACAAAAAAATAAAGATGAAAAAGAGAAAAAAAGAAGTCCTAAATCAATTATGCAACCAAATGCATCCAGGTATGAAAGAACATTTAATGGTTATTTCTTTACTTGTCACAATTTTGGACATAGAGATAAGGATCAGTAGGAAGCATTTCCTATATTACCATCCATAGAGTTATATTAGAGATGAGAAAGAAAGGAATGTAGTGTGATTAAATTGTCAAGAAAAGGGACACACTGCCAAACATTGTCTTTATGAACCATCCAATCAGCTCTAAAGAGTAGAAGAATCAAGAGGTGCGAATAAGATGGTTTGCTATAATTGCAACAAAAATGGAAATGTTTTGAAGATGTGTCATAGTTAAAAGGATACTAAGTATAGTTGGAATATCATTCCAAATCCATATAACATTGTCTTTATGAACCATCCAATCAGCTCTAAAGAGTAGAAGAATCAAGAGGTGTGAATAAGATGGTTTGCTATAATTGCAACAAAAATGGAAATGTTTTGAAGATGTGTCATAGTTAAAAGGATACTAAGTATAGTTGGAATCTCAGTCCACATCCATATAGAAGGAAAAATCAAGTTATATGTTTATATTATTTTAAAATTGGACACTTTGCAAAGCATTGTTATCAAAATAAACCTCCTGGCATGATGACAGATCTCAAGCATTCAAAGGGTGTATTAATAAGGTATAAAAAGTGAAAAATGATCTTAAGAGTGAGTCCAAGTCATCAATGTCGACAAAATCATAGGTGAGAAGAAATCAAGCAAGATATGAGAAAGTATTGATAATAGTGAGAAGTAAGATAAAAACCTAGTCCCAGTCATGAAGAAACACTAGTTATATCTAAGAGAAAGCAAGTGAATGAAGTTCATCATGCATGTATTTTAGGAATTCAATCAAGATAACAACGTAAGAGATGAAATTATCAAATCTACAAGGAAATTCAAGAAGAATGAGAAATTTTCAAAGGAAAAAATATAAAGGGTATAGTCATCTTGCTCCTTTGATTACTATCTATTATTCTAAGTGATCTAACAAACATAGTGTGACTTCTCTAGGATTCAAGAAGGCATGTATCACTTGAAGGAATCTTTATATGTCCTTTATAGTATACTTCCATCGGTAGGTGGTGAGAAAAATATTCACAATATTGTAAATGTATGAAGGGTCTTAATGTATGCATATTTAGTCTGAGAAAGGTGATTGAAGGTCCTAATTGATCATCTAAACAAATAAAACAGATTTAGTTCATATGTGCATATAATTTTTTTGGTCTCTGTTCTTAATTATTTCATCAAACTCTGTTCAAGTGTGTAATAATGGTTTATAATTTCCATCCTAGTGTTTAAGAAAAGAGTCTTCATGAACTTGTGTGGCTTATCAAGTCTATGCTAAACTAGCCCATCTAAATCCATTCAAAGAAGGTAACAATGACATGTCATGATAAGCATGCTAGTTTCTCTTCTCAAGGATTTGTGAGTACTTGAGTGCTTCCTCAATACCATGAATTCATGAAAAACATCATGATCTTCACACATAGAGTAAATGACATGATATAATTCACCTTGTGACTTTGCAACCCCTTACAGGAATGAACTTAGAAAACATATCATAGATTATGATGACACTACACAAACTTTGTAGTCCTTCATTAAGATGTCAATCTTTACTCAAGGAAGGTATAGCCCTAAAAAATTTCTTGACATCCTACACACCTTAGTTATCTATGATTAAGGTGATGGGGAAGGGATATATGTATATCCTTTGGTGATTTATAGGATTGAGATATTTGGTTTGTACTCTACTAGAAACATTTAGGTTCCAGTTGAGGAACGATAATAGGTTGTGTAACAATAATCATGAATTTAGATGAGGGATGAGGCCCTAATATGGAAAAAAGGGTTTTCTATTTCATTATAAGGTTGTATGAGGATTAAAGGGTATAATTTTTATTTTTCTGGATGAATGATTTGTGGATTGTGTAGTGGGATTATTAAGATCCTTGATATAGCGTCGAGTGACATGGTATTAGAAAGATATTTTAAAATTTATATGAAAAATTATTTTCTAAGGATTTTGAAGAGACAATGGGTGGATCTAAAGAGGATGTGATAGGTGTATGAGGAATCATGATATTGGTAGTGACAAGATTGGAAGATTTGAATGATTTAGTTGGTCTTAGTCACGAAACAATGAGCACTAAGGATGTAAGAGGGAGATTTTATATAATATTAATAGTATGATTGGAATTAATGACATTGGATTGGGGTTGATTGGTAGGTGGGAGATGATTCAAAAACATTTTTTAAAGACATCCAAGTTTTGATTTGGAGGCCCCGGTTCATATTGTCAAGTTATAAGTCACTTGATCAACAAGATCCTGAAAAATATTTTTGAATGAATAATACCTTTTGATGTCATGGCCTTATACTTGATGGTACTTGCAATAATCATTATCTCGATACCATGAGGGTTTAGATGTGGATATGTCAACAGGGGGATAGGAGGAAGTTTAATAATTTTTTCAAGTATAATTTTTTCGAATAGCATGCTATAATACCCCCAATAGTTGTATAGTTATTTTGAGGACCGGTTCATTCAGATTCGAACAAATTTTAGATTCATATTTTATAATAACTGTGTTTATCGAACATTTAGTTTTATTATTACTAGAAGAGGGTTTAAATGAAGACTCGGGTTTGGGTTTCTTAGACATGATTTTAAACTTATCATATTCGATACCACAAAGCTCCAGCTTTTGGGCCATGGTAAAGGTTTAATAAAATGTCCAAAAGATTGGATCTAGAGAGTTCATGATGTATGCTTAGCACAGATCAAGAAAATATCTCCATCAACTCGGTTTGTGGAAGGGAAAAAATAATTAATTAATTATCCCCACCATCTAGAAATAAAATATACAAAATTCTCATCTTCAAATTGTTTAATAGTGCAGAGATCGGTGATGGATATCTTCCGAGAAATGTTTATTGAGAAGTTCTCTAAGAATAACTATGTGAGTTATGTGAAAGAGGAGAGAATATTGTGGAATATTATTTTACCATCAATAGAGAGTCCTGCTATGGACATGGGAAATTTCCTCGACATGAGATCCTAGTCATGGGAGATGAGATAACACATTTGATTAAAGGACCTGATGTATTGTTTTAGGTCCTCCTTACTTTAGAATTTAATGAATTTCAGGAGTACCCAGTATGGGTGATAAGCCTTAAGAGGTATTGATGGGTGTATAGCTTCATTGAATTTTTTTCATAATAAATGGCATTCTTCGACCCATGGTGGTGGTTTCAAGGCTTGTAATACTATTTATGAGTGCCTACACATGATCTTATTGAGGTTTTTGTTGATGGTTTGAAGATGATGAACTAGATTGGCTAAAGATATATGGGTTATATTGTTGGTAAAAATGATGTGATAATAAGACATTATGATGAAGAGGATCACTCATCGGGATATTGTAGGCATCTTGAGATACTAAGGGTCGTGAGGGTTTAATGTATTGATAAGAATAAAAATGAAAATGTTGATAAGAGGTTGGGATGGCTATGATATATATTGAGAATGGATGATACTATATTATGAGATAGGAACAATGGATACTGTTGCGAAAAGGGGTGGGTATCGAAGATGGAAATTGTATTGACATGAGGTATAGATGCGGGATAAATAAGACTAGATTTTAGATCCAGGATGTAGGTTATTATGATGGGATGAGTTAAGATGTAATATGAGGGGTCATAGTAACAAGAACACCCACTAAGCTTTCACAAGTTGGATGAAGAGAATTAGAGGCTATGGAACTAGATATGGAAGGATATGTCGTATTGTTGGTTTGTGCAACTAACAAGATCGATGAAGGAGTTAATGACATAGATGGTTGTTAGTTGGATATGTCTTATGATGAGATAACATTAAGATCAAAACTATCAATAGGAGCTGATGAAGTAGGGACGAGATGTTCTTGATTCACCGATAATGGAATAGAGGTTTTTGTATGTACCGAAATTGTAGGGTATAGTACCGTTGGAACAATATTACACATGCCCCAATGATGATACAGTCTCCTCACAACGTGTTCAAGATCCAGAAAATCTCTCCAAGTGTGCATTAACATCTCGCATACCCCGCTTACCCTCCGCGTGCTTTGTTTTTCTCTTTCCCCCTCTTTTCCTTTGCATTTTGGTCTTTAGTGACGAAACTGCCGCCCTGCCTAGGCGGCAGTCTCGTGACCACCGCCCTGCACAGGGTGGCGGTCCTTCACTCATTTTCTAGAATGTTCTTTTTAATGTGACTCATGTAAATTTTCAACTTTTACCAACCTTTTCATCCGTTTTTGCTTGTATTTATGATTCTGGTTCCCTGTAATAGTGTTTCTCCATTGTTTATTGTAAAAGAGTTCAAATTGGATTTCACCTTTGGGTAAATGGGAATTCTATAAATAGCTGGTTTGATTACAAGTAAATGGCCCCTCAGAAATTGCCTCTCATCTTCTCATTTCAATAGTTTAGTCTTTCAGTTCTTGCTTAGGAATTCAATAGTTTTCATTTGTTGCATGCATAGTTAGTCTTATTTTGTTATTTAGAAGCCACATAATCTTCTTGTTCCAATGTTATTACTGTTTCATATAATCAATTGAGGTAGGATAGTTTCATTTCTAGTCTAAAGCCATTAGAGTTGCAGGTTTTGTTCGTCAGGAAGGATAGTTTCATGTTCTGGATGTTTTGTGTTGTATGACTCGCAATAAATCCCACTAGGAATTGCATAAGCCAAGCTCTGTTCTCTTGCGCTATCCCTCTCCTACTTGCATTATATTCAGTCTACATCCGAAGTTGCCACTATTCCAATACTCACTTCTGTTGATGCTAGCATTACATGCTTTTCTAGATTCACGTGAGCACGAAGGAACGAGGAGACCGCACTGAGGGGACAAAGCCACACACAATCAGATTCATCACTGTTCTGCAAAATCCAGGTTCAAGCTATCAAAGTTCTAGTTAAAACATATCAAATAGAGTAGTGAATCATTTCATTTCAGTTAATCTTACTTTCAATATTGCCGGGGAAGCTGTGGGGATTGATAGTTTATGAGAAAATATGATTCATTCCTCACTTTTGAGGTAAGATCGGGGGTCTTTCAAATATATTAGATCAGTTATTTGGTTATTCGAGAATAGATTCACAACAAGACAGTGTAGCTATACTCACTACCTTGTCTGTTTTAAATTTTGTTATTAGCTTAGTTGTCATTTTATAGATATTAAATAATTGCTCTTTCAATTTTATTAAATAGTTGTTATCATTATTCAGTTAGATACTCTGTCAAAAATACAAAATAGAGAAGTTATATATGTTGTGGATATACTTTACATAGTTTTACTTTGCTTGATCGATTTATATTGTTTCCTTTGTATGACAATCACGGGACCTAGGGAGCCTAGAGAATACATATTCAAGCCAATTGTGCCTCAACCCAATCTTGTTGCAACAATAACTGACATAGACCAGAATCTCAGAATTCAGGTCTTTCAAACAACAACAGACCTACAAGAAATTAGTTCACAGTTAAGAGGGTTAAACATAGAAGATGACAAAGTGTATACATTTTGGTCAAACCAGCCAAACTACAGATTTCCCTAATAAATATCCACATTACTGTAGAAGGGATTGAAAGAGAGAAAACGTTCGGTTGTGATCCTTTGGTCCCATAACCAGATGCATGAGACATCCTCATTGACATAGACACTAGCTTAAGAATTCAAGTTTCCAGAACACCTGTAAGGCACTCTAAGAAGATTGCACAACTTTTAGTTCTAAACATAGAGGCCGAAAAGGCATACGACTATTGGATATTATGGATCAGGGATTGATTCTATACATGACCATAGGAGTCCCGCAACGACCACGAACCTACGGTTGTGATCCATAGGTCCCACAACCCAATGGTTCCATAGGCCAATCAAACATTGATGCCGGGATATGTACATTAGTATTTAGATTCTCTCCACTTCCACCAATCATCATCGCACAATTATCCTCACTAGATATAGCAAAACTAACCAAGCTAAGGATTTATGGACTAGACCAGAATCACCCATATAATTCACCATACATCCATCATCCATTTTTCATGACCCTGTTGGGAGATATCTACGAAGCACCCACAGGTTATCTTCCACGTATCCCATAACCTATAGATTAGATCACACCAGAGCTCAATATTGATTGGAGCCTTCGAGCAGTCATCCTCGCCGAATGATCTATCATGCTAGTTCAGGTTAGGAGGGCCTTCTTTGCCTTAGATTTATAGATTCCATTAGTGCATGTTGAAGACATAAGATTGCCTAATTAGTTTGTCTCGCACCCCACATATATTCCATCCCCACCGGTTGTCTCGGCACGACCTTGGGAGGTCAAGTGCGAGGAAGAGTTACTTGTAGATTCCCATGCTCGCTTGTCACTTTTCCATCGTACAAAATTGGTGAACCCAACGTGAACTTCCTACTTTCTGGTTTGGAGTCACATTTCTACTTGTTCTTCTAATTGGTACTTTTCATCTTTTCCACCTCACTAGCCTTTCACATCAGCTTTACCAACAAAATTGGTGAGTTTGACGTGAAAGGAACAGTTGCTTCATTTTCACCTTTCCCCTTTTAGTGTTTCATTTTCTTTCATCCATCTTCACTCCTTCCCATTATTCTGTGGGTATTCATATACCCCCAAATATGTCGGGATTCGATGCATATGGCAGACCTCTCCTAGGTCTTGAAGCATACTACGATCAACTGAATGGATACCCATCACCCTCGCTCTCAGCATGGGGTGACAACTATTCAATCAATTGGTTTTCAACACAAACTCCGACTTAAAGGACTAGATATAGTTCTTCTTTCCAAATAGAGGAGTTGTATCAGATCACTCAAACACAACAACCAGAGCCTTCAAGCTTGAACAACATGACGCTCACTAGAGAATTTGGTTCATCTCCTCAAGTGTTTCTTAGACCACAAATCAGTAGACAATCAGATCCATATTTGTTTTTAGATGATGAACTTTTAGCGCATTACGCTAGGAGTGAACAATGATCTCAAAGCATGTACCCACCAATAGGAGGTTTGCAAACACAACTTGAGGTCTCTTTTCAAGAAAACACCTCCATTCCTACACCTATAAGAAATGCCCTTGGTGAAACTTTGGGTACCATATGCCTATGTAACCTCAACAAACACCAATAAGGAAAAATACCGTATCTTCACCAAACGAGGTCATCTCAACCTTAGTTGAGAAAGTTAGAGGGTTGGAACTTGCTCAAGCAAGTCAAAGTTTGCAATTCATGCAAGTAGGAAATTCCAATCCTCCACATCATCCTAGCCAAGTAGACCTCCTCACAGGAACAAGCACGTTGGGCATGCCTCCTCAGTATTCACGAAAATGCCAACTAGAACCGTGTTCTCTAACGCCACTCCAGCAGAAAATATGATACCTCCCGGTTTAGTACAAAATAATCCATTTCTAAGCAATGCTCCTCCATACTTAAACATGTATTCCAAATCACCACAGGGAGATATGTTCTCTTCTCCCGGCATGTTCCCTCAACCACAGGGATTCCCTTATGTCCCTACAAATGCATACACTACGCCATACCAACAACCCATTCCACCTCCACCCCTCAAAGAGGCACCATCAATGGTCGAAACCTATGCAATAGGGACTTATTCAGAATATTTGAAAGAGCCCTTAGACTTCACTATATGAAGCATCATGCTTCCAAGACCTCTTCCCGATTTTCCCAAGTACAAAGGGGAGGGAGATCTAAATGCACATATTAAGGCCTATGCCACGACCATTTGGGAACCGCTGCTCCAGGGATGGAGTTGTTACTAAAATATTGCCCAAAACTTTAGAGGGTATTGCCCTCGATTGGTATTATAGAATACCCGAAGAGTCCATACATTCATTTAAACAACTTGTTTCAGAGTTCATCAAGGCATTCGATATGAACAAATTGTTGAGAACAGAATTAGGGAATTCTTGCATATTAAGCAAGAACACAATGAATTTGTTTCTCATTTCATCCAAAGATGGTGTACAGTCCTCTATTCTTTAGCAAGTGCTCCAAACATGGACCAGATGGAACTATGTGATTTATTCCTTCATTCTCTCAGCAGAGAGATAAAGGAAGAAGTCTAGAAGTTCCCACTAAGAACTTACGATGAAGTACTTGAGAGCACCCTCTGAATAGATCAAGCTACAATAGATAGTGGTCACAAGACGTATGGAACAAACGGGAGGTTAATCATCCCCAATCAAAACACTATGACCTATCCTAGTACAGTAAATGCCAATCAAGGACCTAAAATCCTTAACAAAAATCGTGGAGTGACAACAGATGGGGTAACTGACCAAGCTAAAAAGGAAAATGTTGTAAATGCTCCACCACTGGTTAACAGTCAACGAAACAACAATTTTACCCCAACAATCAACACAAAGGATTTTAATCATCCACAACAACAAAAAAAATGTCGAGATCCGCATACACGGGGTCCAAGTCAAAACTCAGCTGGATATCAAAACCAAAGGCAACAAACACAAAACTTTAATCCTAATGATCAACGGTTTAGTCAGAGTTTTGGACCACAATACATACCAAACCAACAACCTAGGAGTTATAATCCCAACTCGTATTGTGGTTTCCACAAAATTTGAGGCCATGACACTAGGACTTTCCGTGACTACAATAAATTCATGCAATGTTTGCTAGAGGAACAAAGACAACTTTTCATAGATATGTTCTTAGCTGATCCTGCATCACCTGCGCCAAGTACTTTCACAGGGGGTCTCCCCTCAAAATGCACCCCTCAAGATCTTCAATGATCCACTCCCAAATCAAAATAATAACAAAATAAATCCAAATGGGATGAAAAAGGGTGTGATGACAGGAAATAATGATCATGAAGCCTCAACTTCACTAAATCCACCCGTCACACCACAATTAGGAAGTCAGCCACGAACCAAGATAGTCAGTTTAGTGGAATTAGACACTGAGCTACATGTGGAAGCCATAACAAGGACACGAGAGTATTCCTCTTAGCTAAATCCAAGTTACCCACTAGAGCCAGATAACATTCAACAAACATAAGTAAAACCCATAGGTGCCTGTGATTTAATTAATGCCCTAACAAAGACCTTCTCTCACATCTCCTTTTTGGACTTGTTGAAGAACTCTCCTACCCATAGGGCTGCTCATTTAGAAACATTAGGTTTAGGTCATTTAATTAACATCATTCCTCCTCCCAAAACACAGGTAAACCATATAGACTTTGATATCCACCCTCCGAGGCAACCGGATGGGGATACGAGTTTATATTCGACATAAGCAAAATGCCAACAGACACTGAGATTGCACATAGAGGTGATCTAGCCTTACATTTATAAGTATGGGTTTATAACAATTACGTTAAATGTGTAATGGTTAACGATGGGGAAGTAGTTAACACTCTTTCCTTCAAAACCTAGGGTATGGAGAGACAAATTGTTCCATGACTCATAATACACTAAGAGGCTATGATAGCCTTAAATAAACTTTGATTATAACTATAATACTACCGATCACCTTAGGACCCAAAACAATCCTCACTGAATTTTATATTATAGATCGGGAAACCAACTATAATATGATCCTCGGCCAACCATGGATACACCGTATGAAAGCAATCCCTTCTATGTTATTTCAGGAAATAATATTCCCGCACTTAAGAAAGATATTCATAGTAAAAGGTGATCTCAAACCATTTGATATACACCTAGTAGACCTGAATAAAAGGCCATGTGTTCACTCTGAGTTTGAACTCCCAACAAACCAACTTAACAAACCAACCAACACAAAACCAGAAGAAAAATTAATACCTACAACAGAACTAGAGATTATGAACATAGTCAAAAGCATCCCAGCCCTCAAGGATGAAGCTAACGTTGTAGAAACAATATCATTAGGAACTACTTGCAAAATTTTTTTGAGTTGCTAGAACAAGATCTACCAATTTTCCTACTATTTGATTCCACAGTATGGGGTGTACCCTACGAGTTGGTTCTCTTCCAATAGAGAAGAAATCTACATGGTAGAAGTGACCAAAGTAGAAGAAATAGACGTAACGAATGTCCCGACATCCATCTTCCCAAATAAACATTAGACTCTCCACTTTGATGGAGCTAGATGTCATTATGGGGCTGGGGTAAGTGTGATCTTTACTTCTCCTGAGGGAAAGATCCTACCGTTCGCCTTTAAATTAAATTTTGAATGTACAAACAATGGTACTGAGTATGAAGCCCTCCTCCTTGGCCTCATCATAGCTAAAAGGCTTGGTGTTGATGACATTAGAGTGTTATGAGCCTCTCGGTTGGTATAAAATCAAGTCTCTGAGGTGTATGAGACTAGAGCTAAACATTTATAACTCTACAAAATAGCAGTATTAGATTTGAGTAAAGGATTTAACTTCATATCAATTGAAGCAATCCCGTGAGAACAAAACCTTCTCACAGATTTGATAGCAACCTTAGCTTCACGTTTCACTCCAAACAGTGAGTTGGAAGACACCCGTTTCATGGTATCCCTTCGTGTTGAACCATTAGTAAAGAAAACATCAACAAACCCTCTTCTAATGCACATAGCTGAGAATAAACCTACTATCTTAGGTCACGTTGATAGTGATACAACCACTCTTGATTACCTAAACACCTATGTAGAGTTACATCTCACCCATCACATGGTAGATTTTTCCTTAATCCCACATTCATCTTCTTACTTTGGAAATCCCATGGTAGAGCTTCCACAATAAAAGGAACTCAACATATATGCGGTTGAGAATGGAGAAGATGTGGAACTACCTCCAACCCCGCCTGAGTTTGAAGAAGGTAATCATTCTTTAATCGAAGAAACGATTGATATAAACATTGGAACGGAGGAAGAACCAAAGATCTTAAAACTAGGATCTTTGTTAACTCCAAAAGAAATAGAAGTACACACTTGAATCCTCAAAGAACATCAAAAGGATTTTGCATTTAATTATAAAGAAATGATGGGAATCACACCGCACATCATGGTACATAACCTCGTCACCAAATCAGATGCAAATCCAATTAAACAAAAATCGAGACCAATGAAACCCAAGGTAGCTCTCATGGTAAAGGAATAAGTAATGAAGCTTCTCCAGGTAGGGTTCATCAAACTGGTCGATTACTCTCAATGGGTATCTAATATCGTCCCCATTCTAAAAAAGAATGGGAAGATATGCATCTGCATAGATTTCTAAGACATTAACAAGGCGTGCCCCAAGGATGACTTCTGTTACCATCCATTAACGTCATTGTTGATGCAATAGCTGGACTTGAGCTTTTGTCTCTCATGGATGGGTTCTCAAGATACAATCAAATCAGAATATCCGAACAAGACCAAGCTAAAACCACATTTATAACTCCTTAGGAACTTATTGCTACGTTGTTATGCCATTCGGTCTCAAGAACGCTGGCGCCACATACCAAAGTGGGCGATGACATACATATTTCATGATCTTATTCATAAAATCATAGAATCCTATGTAGATGACTTGTTGGCCAAGGCCAAGAAGTGCTGTGATCACCCGAAGTGCTCCACATCATTCTTTCATGTTTGATCGAATACGAGTCACACTAAACCCAGAAAAATGTGTATTTGGCGTGATAAGAGGGAAACTCCTAGGTTACATTATATCATCATGAGGGATCGATGTAGACCCAGCCAAAATCTGGGCTGTTCTTGAGATGATCCCACCATCAAATGATTCTGGCATTAGATCGTTCCTTGGAAAGCTCGGTGTAATCCGGAGATTCATTCCGGACTTAAGTTTTGCTATTCATCCGATCAACAATTTGTTGAAAAAGGATTGCTGCATTATTTGGACAAAGGAATGCCATGAGGCCTTCGAAGTAGTTAAATGCTTCTTACTGTCTCCTCCCACGTTAATGCCACCTAGACCAGATCATCCTTTGATCTTATATTCACGGGCTATGGATGTCTCGCTAGCCTACATGTTGGCTCAAGAAGACAATGATAAACGAGAACGTGTGGTCTATTTTATTAGCCAAACATTGCTCAATTATGAAACATGTTATACACAGGCAGAATGAGAATGCCTTGCCATAGTCTTTGCAACCAAATGCTTAAGACATTACATGATAAATCAAGAAACAAGGGTCATTGTAAAAATAGACCATTTACGAACTTTCCTCATGCAAGGGTCTTTGTCTAAAAGGCCGGACACTTTATAACCTTAATGGGTGAATTCAAATTAACTTTTGTAAACCAGAAGTCCATTAAGGGACAAATCATTACAGATTGGTTAGCCGACAACCCATTAGATGGAGGAAATTTAGTAGATCTAGATTTTCCCGATGAACGCATATATTACATCGAAACCGGACCTCCTATCTTTGAGTGTCCTTGGTATACCAATATTATTAATTATATGCTAGACCATAGGTATCTAGAAGGTGCTACACTATAACAAAGAAGGTGGTTACTCATTATCATAGCTAAATACGTTATTATAGAACAATTTCTCTATCATAAGGCTTTCGATGGAATGCTTCTAAGGTGTGTTGACACGAAGAATCCAAGAAGATTCTCTACAAATCCCATAGTGGAATACACGGTGGCCATTTTGGAGGTCATTCCACTACCCACAAAATACATCGATGGGCTATTTCGGCCCACTCTAGAACACGATGCGATAGATTTTTGTACGCAAGTGCCATAAATGCCAAGATTTTTCCCATGAGATTCACATGCCGGTACAATCTCTACAACCAATCGCGACTCCATAGCCCTTTTCTACATGAGGCCTAGATTTGATACGAAATTCTCTCCCTCATCAACAGATGGCCATAACTTCATAATCATGGCCACCAAGTATTTTACCAAATGGGTGAAGGCTATGCCTCTTACCACTGTACCAGGTGCCGTGATCACCAAGTTCATTTTGAACCAGATCATTTATAGGTATGGTGTCCCACAAATCATTATCTCGTATAATGTCCCATCCTGCAAGAATGATGAGGTTTGTGAGCTATGAGGTAAATTTAAAATAAACCATCATACGGCCTCCCTATATTACCCTCAAGCCAACGGGTAGGCTGAAGCAACAAACAAGACATTGAAAGCTATTCTCCTCAAAATGGTAAAAGAAAACAAATGAGATTGGCATTTAAAGTTATATCCAACCTTGTGGGCCCACCGAACCTCAATAAGAACACCAACAGGAGCAACTCCTTTCTCATTGGTATTTGGAGCAGAAGTAGTTCTCCCACTTGAGGTTGAAATACCTAGTCTCTGCATCTCACTACAAGGGATTCTAGATGAAGAAGCTTATAGAGAAGCACGTCTCTCCCAACTAGAAAGCCTAGATGAGGCCAGATTAGACACTTTGAATGCAGTGCCATAGAGTCTATCTTTGACCGACTGATGTGTCGGTAGTATAACAAAAAGGTCTATGAATGAGAAATATATGAAGGAGATCTAGTTCTAAGACTAGACAGCCGGATCGATAAGAAGACCGGTGAAGGAAGGAAATTCCGGCCCAAATGGTTGGGCCCATACCGAGTCATGAAAGACTATGGAAATGGTGTGTATCTCTTATGTACACTAGAAGGTGAGGAATTCAATGAAACAATCAATTCCTTACAAACTTAAATGATTCTATGTATAAGTGACCATAACTATTTGTATAATTATATCTACATTGCAGACTTCATGTAGTTAGGTTCATTTTGTCCACTCGTTTCCTAAAGTTTTGTGATCAAGGAACTTATTCACAAGCAATTCATTATAAACTTTTTTTGGTATTGGCGAAGCATTCAAATCATAAATCTTCATTTTTATAACATCATCAACTATTTTAGAATCCTTTCATCAATTAAATCTAGACATGACAAAGTCCTAACATAACCATACCAAGGCCTGCATGCTTGTTGTCACTTTTTTTTCTTCCTAGGATAGGTGTTTTGCCTATGGTCCATTCTAGAAGCTTCATGGTGTCACATCTATCCCATAAATAGATCTCTTTGGAAATAAGAACATACCGACATTTTGCTCAAATAAATAATTCAAATATAGATCAAATAGAAAAATTTACTTTTACACATTTCCTTACCCTACCAACCTTCGGCGATGAACTTGTGTCTCTTACTAGTGACGTAGGGTTGGGAAAGGATGGGAATTCCCTTACTCACCTATGCCTTGTCCATGGTGGTAAGCCCATGCTTCCTACCAGTAGCATGGGCCAAGGTATAGGGGTTGTTTTGACGTAACGTTAAAGGTCATAAGCAAATAGTTTAAATAAACCTTTGAAATCTTGAGTCAAGAACAAATGAACCAGGTGTCCAAAAATTCCAATAGAGTTCAAATCCCTGAAAACCAGATTTTGTCAACCAAGTGGCCATCTACGGATCTAAGTCTAGATAAACTGCAAAGCAAGTTGCATTCTAAACTATGGAGTCGCTTGAGTAGAATAGGTTTGTAGCTTCCTAATTTGGTTCCATCAAATCTTTTTCTATCTCTAATCACTACCATTTAACAAATTTCATAGCTTATGCCCTTTCTAGCTCTTAGTGGTGAGCCCTCGCATCTTACGAGTTACATGGAGATAGGAGTGGGGCAATTACATCTACTCATCATATCGATTTATCATCACATTTTGTCAAAAAAATATGAAGTATTAGAAAATTGCTTATGACAGCTAAGTTCAAAATCACATTGTGTCTGCATTATCATATATCAACATTACGAAATACAAAAAGAAAGAAAGAAATCATTTGTATCATTTGTTCTCCATTGCATACATTCTGAAAAGCATATAAAAACAACATTATAATTTACATGTGGAAACAAATCACAAAATCCTAGACACCAAGAGTATTGATTTGGATCGGGGCAAGCATTTTAGAAAGCAATTACAAATGATATTCAATATACACAGATCATATATTCAACACAATAATAATTCTCTGATACAATTTCATGCGGGACAGGTTACACATATATAGGAATATGTATTCCTAAAAACAAGGAGGCTGTTCAACAACACTCCCTCAAATCTCTCTCTCAACACCTATATACGTGATATTGTTTTAACTCACAACAATATCACAACTATCAAATAATACAGCCAAATATGTGAATAATTACTCACGTAATTATTCTCTTTACAATATCAATAATAATGGAGCACTAATAAATTATATTTCCTAACAAAGAGTCTGATCCAAAAGTATATATATATATATATATATATAATCAAGTTTTATGTACAACACCATCATGCGCTAGGCATGGTCAAAACACTCAATGAGCCCAGGAAATACAAAATAAATCACATAAACAATCTAAGAGTCACTACAAAAAGATCCAAGTGGCCTCTCAACCCCTATGAGATCCCTCTGAAGGTGCACGACCACGTCTAGGACTTTGGCTATGCCGGCGCTCTGAATGCACTGAGGGCTCACGGTCCCGAGGAGTAGTTGCAACCTCACTATGAGAGTGACTCCTCATCAGGCGCTCCGCTGTCCTATATCCAGCCAACTCAGTACAAAGGGTAGTCACCATCTTGGCCACATGCCAGACAGGGGCAAAGACATCGTTATGCCTACCAGCTACTGAAGGCTCCCCTGCATCCACGGATAGCTCGGCGCGAGTCCTCTCCATGGGGATCATAAGGGTATCAATACATACCAGTGAATTAGGTCTCGCAACTCATCAGCAGTCTCTACAAGAAAAGGAGAAGAAAAAATTAGAAAATAATCAAAAGATAGAAACAAAAATGAACAAAAGGAGAGATAGAAACTAAGGCAATCCTAGATAGAAAACAAATATTAAAAGAAGGGTGACAACTCACTTGGATATCCGGGCCTCCAAGAGGGATCCCTAGGGTTAGCACCTACCACAGATGCTACCACTAACTGATGTCCTCCTCCTATTCTTAGGGCAACAAAGCATCCTACTACGGACTCATCCTCTCCACCTAAGTCCTGAGAGGGAAACTCCTCTGAAACTAGGGTCACCCTCTCCGCACTCTGCTCTACCCTCTCGGCCTATAAGATCTCCTGAGTGTCATGCCACTCGGGATCATTGTCCTCCTCTCCACCCGACTCACTAACCTCCATATCCTTGATCTCCTCCTTTGTCTCTCCCCCTGTGAACTCCTCAGACTCAGAGTCTATATCAATGGGGTCGTCGCTGCTGCCAGGGCATGGCCGATGGTGATCCAAACTATTAATCCCCACAGCTTCCCCGGTAATATCAAAAGCAAGATTAACTAAAATGAAATGATTCACTACTCTATTTGATATGTTTTAACTAGAACTTTGATAGCTTGAACCTAGATTTTGTAGAACAGTGGTGAATCCAATTGTGTGTGGCTTTGTCCCCTTAGTGTGGTCTCCTCGTTCCTTCATGCTCACGTGAATCCGAGAAAGCATGTAATGCTAGCATCAACATAAGTGAGTATTGGAATAGTGGCAGCTTTGAATGTAGACTGAATACAATGCGAGTAGGAGAGGGATAGTGCAAGAGAACAGAGCTTGGCTTATGTAATTCCAAGTGAGATTTATTACGAGTCATACAACACAAAACATCCGAACACCGAAACTATCCTTCCCGATTTAACAAAACCTATAACTCTAATGGCTTCGGACTAGAAATGAAACTATCCTACCTCAATTGATTGTATGAAACAAGTAATAACATTGGAACAAGAAGATTATATGGCTTCTAAATAACAAAATAAGACTAACTATGCATGCAACAAATGAAAACTATTGAATTCCTAAGCAAGAACTGAAAGACTAAACTATTGAAATGAGAAGATGAGAGGTAATTTCGAGGGCCATTTTCTTGTAATCAAACCAAATATTTATAGAGTTCCCATTTACCCAAACGTGAAATCCAATTTGAACTCTTTTACAATAAACAATGGAGAAACACTATTACAGGGAACCATAATCATAAATACAAGCAAAAATGGATGAAAAGGTTGGTAAAATTGAAAATTTACCCGAGTCACGTTAAAAAGAACATTTTGGAAAACACGTGAAGGACCGCCGCCCCTAAGTAGGGTGGTGGTTGCGGGACCACCACCCTTCTGGGTGGCGGTCATGAGACCGCCGCCTAGGTAGGGCGGTGGTTTTGTCACTTGAAGACCAAAATGCAAAGGAAAAGAGGGAGAAAGAGAAAACAAAGCATGCGGAGGGTAAGTGGGGCATGCGGGATGTTAAAACACACTTGGAGAGATTTTCTAGATCCCAAACACCTTGCGAGGAGACCTGTATCATCATTAGGGCATGTGTAATATTGTTCGGTAGTATTGTACCCTACAATTTTGGGTACATACATATTGCCCCCTCAGAGAAGCATTTTAGCCATGAAGAGGTGTAAAATGGTGGGTCTAAGTATGGCGGTCCCGAAATGGGAAGTTAGAAATTATACCTGACACGTCCATGTGTCGAAATGATGCCATCCAAAATTCCCGCTACCTGCAAAATGAAAAGAGGACTCAAGTGCAGATAGATAAAATAAATCAAAAATAAATACTAAAATAATATGAAATGAGGACTTACCATTTGTGTGGGGATAAGAAATTACCTCTGTCGACGCTCCAAACCTATGAAAAGGGCATTCAAAATAAGTCAAGATGCTATATATGTAAAAATGGGCCCATTTTCCTATTCATTTGCGTGTGTCAATTTGATTGATTTTGAGCTCTGGGACCCACGGTGATGGTTTTTGATGAGAGTATAGTCAAAACATTCATGACGAGATAGTGATCATGCCTCATGGCAGAACATTGACTTGCGAGATCACAGGTTAGTTCTTCTTGATTTAACGTTTTTATCCCTAAAATGTTAAAATGATGAAATCTTTGTCATGGGGGGATTATTTTTGAAAATTTCAACGTTAATAGGGGCACTTAGGGGGGTGCCTAATGGGTAGGCCTTTTTTAGTCAAAATAGTCATTTTTTCATGTTTTTAGGCATTTTTAGGGCATGTGACCCATTTGGAAAAGCGGGACATGACCGCTGCCCTGAGCAGGTGATAGTTACAGGACAGTCACCCTTTAAGGTGGCGGTTATGGAACCGTCACCCTGCTCAGGGTGGTGGTCCTTTATAAAATGCCAAAATAATAGTGTTTTTAGCCCAATTTTGCATTTTTAGTATTCTTATATGTTTTAATGATTTTTCCAATGTAATTTGAATACTAACTTACTCCTTTTTATGTGTTTTTGGGTGTATGTAGAAGGAGGAATATATCAGATGGAGCCAGAGAGAGTGTGTGACTAGCTTCCAGCAGTGTTGGATGCACTTTCTCAGGCCGAGTAGGATACTCTTCAGAGGGCCGACATATTACGTATATCACGGGTTCCTCATGTCGCACCTTCTAGTCACATACTTTGTGACCTATTTTCGTATTGGGATGCTGATCGAACCATTTCTGATTTCCAGGAGTCAGGGGTGAGTGGACTATTACCCTAGAGGATGTCTACCACATCCTGGGAGTCTTGATTATCGGAGATGACTTACACTTGAGACAGCGGGTCGCGGGCTCAGATAGCTCAGTGGGCTACATATATGGGAGACACAGTTATCTCCACTAGCTCGAAGAAGGGGGTGAGGGTCCATTCCATTCCTAGCTTGCATATCCCTTTGATTCATCAGGCTATTATGGGGATCCTTGCCTCAAGATTGATTGGGGACAAGGGAGGGGACACCTTACTCTACTGCTGGTCCCCTATTATTACAGATTGAGGCACATTGCCGGATTTATTCCTAGGGAGCCAATATACTTGGGACCACCTATCATGATTTATACCGGGTGGTTCACTTACAGGGATAGTCTTTGAGCCATCCGACCTTGGTTATGAGTTGGGTCTATGAGCGTATCATCCCTTATGGGAGAGGCATAGAGGTGGCGGATCCTAGAGCCATGAGGGCAGCTAGATGGATAGAGATGTTGGTGCTTAGAGCACCTCACCATCCAGTTGCTTCCCTGACTACTGATGATATGGAGGCCACACCTTATCAGGCCATGGCAGGGTTGTGGGGTGAGGAGACCCTCACTTTGATTTCCTACTCTACTACAGGGTAGCTTGTGGATAGGATGGGGAAGGTGGAGACACACCCCTTTGACCGAGTGCCTCAGCAGTTTGGCCTTGCTTACGTCGGTATGCTCCCCAGGTGGTGCCGATTTTAGATTAGTTCGAGAGGCTAGGTAGGTCCTAGAGGCTGGGATTGGACTATTGTTACTCCTGGCATCCCTATTGTAGCCTAGAGCATGGTACATGCTCAAGGGAGAGCCGGTGCTCCTCAGGCACCTTTACTTTGGATCACCGTCGGCCCTGCCCACAGCAGCGACGACCCCATTGATATAGACTCTGAGTCTGAGGAGTTCACAAGGGAGAGACAGAGAGGAGGAGATCAAGGATATGGAGGTCGGTGAGTCGGGTGGAGAGGAGGACAATGATCCCTAGTGGCATGACACTCGGGAGATCTTATAGGTGAGAGGGTAGAGCGAGTGCGGAGAGGGTGACCCTAGTTTCATAGGAGTTGCACTATCCCTCTCCTACTCGCATTGTATTCAGTCTACATTCAAAGCTGCCACTATTCCAATACTCACTTATGTTGATGCTAGCATTACATGCTTTTCTGGATTCACGTGAGCACGAAGGAACGAGGAGACCACACTAAGGGGACAAAGTCACACACAATCGGATTCACCACTGTTCTACAAAATCTAGGTTCAAGCTATCAAAGTTCTAGTTAAAACATATCAAATAGAGTAGTGAATCATTTCATTTTAGTTAATCTTGCTTTTGATATTACCGGGAAGCTGTGGGGATTAATAGTTTATGAGAAACTATGATTCATTCCTCACTTCTGAGGTAAGATTGGGGTCTTTCAAATAGATTAGATCAGTTATTTGGTTATTCAGAATAGATTCACAACTGCACAGACAGGTAGATATACTCAGCTACCTTGTTTGTTTTAAATTCTGTTATTATCTTAGTTGTCATTTTCTAGATATTAAATAATTGCTCTTTCAATTTTATTAAATAGTTGTTATCATTATTCTGTTAAATACTCTGTCAAAAATACAAAAATAGAGAAGTTATATATGTTGTGGATATACTTTATATAGTTAGTTTTACTTTGCTTCAGTTAGATTTATATTGTTTCCTTTGTATGACAATCACGGGACCTAGGGAGCCCAGAGAATATGTATTTGAGCCAATCGTGCCTCAACCCAATCTTGTTGCAACAATAACTGACATAGACCAGAATCTCAGAATTCAGGTCTTTCAAACAACAATAGACCTACAAGAAATTAGTTCACAGTTAAGAGGGTTAAACATAGAAGATGACAAAGCGTATATGTTTTGGTCAAACCAGCCAAACTACAGATTGCCCTAATAAATATCCACATGACTGTAGAAGGGCTTGAAAGAGAGAAAACATTTGGTTGTGATCCTTTGGTCCCACAGCCAAACGTAGGAGACATCCTCATTGACATAGACACTAGCTTAAGAATTCAAGTTGCCAGAACACCTGTAAGGTACTCTGAGAAGATTGCGTAACTTTTAGTTCTAAACATAGAGGCTGAAAAGGCATACGACTATTGGATATTAGGGATCAGGGATTGATTTTGTACATGACCATAGGAGGTCCATAATGACCACAAACCTACGGTTGTGATCCACAGGTCCCACAATGCAATGGGTCCACAGGCCAATTAGACGTTGATCTTTGGGCAAGTACATTAGTATTTAGATCCTCTCCACTTCCACCAATCATCATTGCACAATTATCCTCACTAGATATAGCAGCTAATCAAGCTAAGGATTTCTAGGACTAGACCAGAGAATCACCCATAGAATTCACCATACATCCATCATCCATTTTTCATGACCCTATCGGGAGATATCTACAAAGCACCCACAGGTTATCTTCCACGTATCCCACAACCTATAGATCAGATCATGCCAGAGCTTGATATTGATTGGAGCCTTCGAGCAGTCATCCTCGCCGAATGATCTATCATGCTAGTTCAAGTTAGGAGGGCCTTCTTTGCCTTAGATTCGTAGATTCCATTAGTGCGTGTTGAAGACATAAGATTGCCTAACTAGTTTGTCTGCACCCCATGTATATTCCATCCCCACTAGCTATCTCAAAGCACAACCTCGAGAGGTTGGGTGTGAGGAAGATTTACTTGTAGATTCCCATGCTCACTTGTCACTCTTGCATTGTACAGTTTCTTTTGTTGGATAAAAGGCTCATGATCGGGGTCATTGACTTGGGAATAATAAATGGTGATAGTGATAATAAGAAGTTACTATTTTTATCTTATTGTTTGAGGACACCCCGGAGGTAAGGTAAGCATTAAGGGCCCCTGGGTTAGAGTCTAGAAGTTATATAAGGATTGGATCACCACTATTGAAAATCCATTGGATAGATGGATCTAGAATATCTAATGTAGATGAATGAGTACTAGGTGAATGTAGGGTTTCGAAATGGTCCCTAAAGGTCGTCAAAATTGATCTATTACTCCTATAATATCATGAATATGGGACTCAAGAGTTTCTAGGATCACTCAAGAAGGTTTATCATATCATTTGTGTTTTGAAGACAATATTTTTGTTTGGTTAAAACCATGAACTAATCGAACAACCAATGAAGAAAAAGAAAAATTTGTGTTTAGCACAATTCAAAATAAGTCACACAAATAATTTGATTATCTTTATTAATTTAAGATAAGTGTGGAATGAGAAAATGGATGAAAGGGTACTAAGAAAAGGTGAGTTTAAGGTGGGATTCCTTGATATACCAAAAGGTACTTAAGGCCCATATATGTGTTGGTATCAGTATAGGGCATGATATTTGGGCCTACCCCTCACTTCACGGTCCTACAATGATAAGGGTGTTCGATGCTTAACTGATATACCGCTCAAAGGTATATTATTTATACTTGGCTAGAAAATTGAGTCAAATTTTCCTCTTGGCGATGAAATCCAAGTAGGCCCTCCTAGGAATGATTGTTTAAATGTGAATCGATGTGATGCATGGTCTAGTTGTGTGTGAAGGGAGTTTTTTAATGTAATTTTTTTAACTCCTAATTAGAATATGTGAACAAGCAAATATGATATTTATTTATTAAGACCTAGAGGAAATGTTGGTTTCGTTGGGAAAATCCAAACAAAATGCAATGCTAAAATAAAAAAAAAAAAGAAAAGGGGCATACCTATGATCACTATTCATTTTTTATTTTAATTGTTTTACACATTTTTGAAATAGAAACAATGAATCAATCCAAGATGAAAGGTTAGACAATGTTGACAAGAAAAGAAACAAAAAGATATAGAATCTCAATAAAAAAATTACTATACATCCCACTTTGGGTGTGCTAAGATGTTTATGGTGAATTTTAGTTTTTGTTATTATACGAAATACTAAAAAACCCTAAATAAAGAAGACTTTACTAACATATACACTTTGAAAAATGCAATGTTGAGATGAATGGATACAAGAATAATGCTGGGTACTCCTCCTTTCACTTTGAGCGAGAAGACACGTATACAAATACATACAAAAATAATTAAACAAGATAGATATTAGATAATGACTAAATGAGTTTCTTGACAAAGGATGATCCCAAGGATATAAAGGTATTTGTTGAAGGATGTTGAATCATGTTTCACAATCAAGTGATATGATAAGATAATGAAAATAAGAATAAAATTCAAGAGGGATAGAGATATCCTCCTCTCAGTAATGTAGGTGGCCCAAGATAGGGCTGTAACGAGTTCAAGCTCTTTGAAATAGTCAAACCAGAAATATTCTGTGACATCTCATTCTTCTTTTATGATCTCAAGTTTATCCTCAATGTATTTTATTTCCAACATGAGATCAATTGCACATATGATAAGTTTGTGTGAGATATCAAACTACTCCCACATGAAATGTTATTGTACAATCGGGAGGTCATAGGTACTTGTAATGGGATGTGAAGTATATGGAAATGTAATTTGTTGGGAATTATGTCTAGTTGTTTCCATTGATGTAAAGTTTCATATTAATGTAAAAATGGAGTCTTGTGCTTTCATTATTTCATTGATGTCAATTTAGGTGTGTATCATGATGTATTACATTGGTGAGTTTTCCTTGGGTGAAGAATCATGGTGTCTAGGTATGTTTGGTGAATGGTTCTTGCAATTTACGTTAAGTATATGGAATCCAAATCTATTCATAGGATTCTAAGGTGTCTATCATGGTCATATTTATATGTTAGAAGTATGTGAGTGTCCACAAGGTGAACAAATGATGTCGGGAGAGTCTTGGGTTACGTCTAAGTCATTATAGGCCTATTCCTAGCCCTAACAAAAACATGATGGTATGGTAGGATGAAAATGAAGTAAATCAGGTCAGTGTAAGCATATGGAGTGTGTTATAATGTTGCATAGCATGTATTTGAGGTGTCTAATGTTAGATATCAAATGGTAAGTACAAGTACAAGGTCCTATTGAAGCATATTCTCGAGAACAATGCAAGTTTACATCGGTAATCCATAATGTATGGAGATTTTAAGGAATGATAAGGCATAAATTATCATTGATATCATAAAGTAGTTGTTATAATGTTGTGTGTCAAGTTTCAAGTCCATGTGATGAATATTTTGCAATATATTGAGTTATTACAAAACCAAGTTTAAAAATTTGAGTTTTAAAGCTAAATATTTAATTTCGGATGCTCCTTAATGAGTTCTTGATTTTGGGGATGTGAGCTCCTGGGGTAGTCAAGTAGGTTAGTTATGAAAATTTTATGAGAAGAGTTAGGTTGTTTAATTGTCACATTTTTATGAACAATTGTTAAGAAGATAAACTACTTTTTAACCCTCATGAAACCCTTACTCGGAGTGACTTGGAGAAAATTTCTTGCACTGACCCAAAATTTATTCCTTTAGAAAAAGTGATTATTGGAGGTTGTATAAGACTCCATATTTCTCTAGGTGTGATTTAGAGGTTTCTGGTTGTATGTGGGCCCCACCTGCGAGAAAAGACAAGTACATGGAAGGTTTCAGTTTGTGTAAAATTTTACCATTAAAACTATTAAATAAATCACCATTTATTAAATAGTGGGAGTTTTAATATGTTTCCATGATGGTTTCAGGTCATGTTTGTGCCTTTAGAATGTAAATTGTTCCCTATTTATGAGGACTAGTTTTTAGGTAGTTTTGAGTAATCTGGGAACAAAGCTGTTTTGGAGGTCCTATAGGTGGATTTATGACTTGGTTTGAATTTTTCATGATCATGACTTCAATATATTTACAATTATATATCAAACTTTATTTTTTTTTCAATTATGAGCAAATTATGATCTAATATTTGAAGGCTAATTTTGAGGGTGCTTGGTTGGCCATGGTCTAATGAGGGTTTCATAGTGTGACGATTGTTATGAGTATTTTTCATGATTTATGGATATTGTTGAGGGCTCAAAAATATATCTAAGTATGTGGCATGCCTTGATGTAGTTGGTTTTTTTCTTGCACATTCATATTTGGTGAATAGGATTTTTGAAGGGTTTTAGGGCTTGTTTTGTCCTAATGGATGTCTAGAAGGGTCTAGGTGACCTTTGTGACCTACATGGTCATATGTGTGATATTTTTATCATGTTATTATGATGTGGAAATTTTTTTCATTATATGAAGGTTGACCCAGGTGATTTGTGGAAAATAAACATGTATAAAAGAAAATTAGAAGGCTTATTTATATAAGGTGTAAGAGAAGGAAAAGTGTGACCTAGAGGGAAACTTGTGGAGGTGTGAGAGGTCTTTGTGACCTGTAAGAGATGGAAATGAAGATATGAATATATGCTAGAGAGAGATAAGATGATGGTGAGCTATGGAAAATTAAGAAATCAGCTTGAAGGAAGAGGTTTGGAGTAAGAAGGATTGAGAGGTGTTTTGAGCAAGATAGAGAGGAAGAGTGAACTTCATCGTGTCATATTTAGTTGTAGTAAAAAAAAATTAGTGGTGAAAAACATTTTTAGGTGGCTAGGTGGGTTCTTAGTCATCTTAAGGGGTGGTAGCATAATGTTAGGGTAGTTTCCTTACTACATAAGGGGTTGGTTCTCCTTATAGGATGGGTGTTCTACCAAACTAGGGGTTAATGCTCCTTGTGGGGTGGGTGCCTCACTAAACAATCTTGTTTGATGCATAATATTCACATAAGTAATTTTTTTGGTAATATAATAATAGGTTCAATGGGTTTTCTTCCCCTTGGTGGTTTCACACTTTGTATCTCATGTTCATTGTGTTATCTTACTTATCTGGATGGTGTACATGTTTTGGTTGAATGTTATAATGGTTGAATGAATCATGAATGATAATGAATGATTAATGTAATGGAATGAACATTTTAAAGGAAAAATTCACCCCCTCAGTCTATTGTGCTTATAAAAATTAGTATTATAAAAATTAGTATCATAGGAAGTTCCTTTTGAAGAAAGTCTAACAGTTTGAAGGAGATCATTGAAGAACATGCATGACAGGTAGTAAAGTTCAATATATGAAGACACCCTTGGTCATGATGAGAAGATTCTTGAAACCCTTGGGGTTTAACATTTGGCATTCAATCATTTATGTTTGCACTCTAATAGATAAAAATAATAACAAGAGTTATGGAGATGAAAAATGAAGGTAGTGACTCAAAAGGTACGAGATAATTGTGTCCATTTTGAAACATTTCTCATTTTGATACTTATATACCTTTTTCGGGCATACTTCCTTCAAAGTCCACCTTTGTGACCATTTCCACTTTTAGGGAATCAACTTTTCAATCTCAAACTCCACTTCGGTGGCCATATTTACTCTTCCTTTGGGAATTTTACCTTAGATTATCCTAATCTAATTTGTGCATAGAATCTACTTGGTGTCTATACCCTTTTCCCCACTTGGGGCATATTTTACTTTTTCCTTTTTTCCTTTATGGCCATACTTTCCCCTCTTGGGGCATATTATCTCTTCATCCATATTTTTCAGACTCTTCCTTCTTGGCCTTTTCATGTCCCATTGGGCACCATAATTTTTATCCTTGTTCATAGTGAAACGCATACGTATTCACCTTATTCCTTGTGTATGAATGATTTCACCTACTTTTCACATATAGTTACGCATATTTTGATGACTTTCCCATGACCCATTAGTCATCTCGTCCTGCATCCATATTGTAGTGGTCCTCACCCACTTACTAGCCCGTAGAAAATTGTTTTCTGTCTCCATTAAGATCATAGTTTTCTCCTATGGATGTGATATTGGAGTCACCGCCATAGTTTTCCATCCTTACTACGATTCTTTTTCCCGGGGCATCTAGCCTTGGTTGTACTTTTTACCCATATTTTCAACACCCACTGCCCTTAATCAATAACCTTTTTCAAATGTGTCATTGATTTTCCATTGGCATCATCGATCCCCTATTTAAGGGAGAGCTTACCATCAATCCTTTATCCTCATCCAATCCTTCATGTTTTTGTCTCATGGCTTGCTAATGCAAGCCACTTAATAAAAAGGGGTAAAACGTAGACACCTAAATTCGGTATTTATATCCTCTTCGTCTACGTGGACATATTTTTATCATCCATCCTCCCTATTTAATCAAATGATCTCTTTAAATTTAATTAATTCATCATTATTAATTACTTAAATGCCCATCACCTTTAAAATCCTATTTAATCCACATCAATTAATTAATTAATTATGCCATAACAAACTTCCCATTTTGGAATTCTTTTTGTTCTAAATATCCACCCCTACTTTTCCCTATGATTTTTCTAACTCATCTTCACTACCCACTCACCTACATCTCATCCCCAAACAACTCATTCCCACCTAATGCTTTCAATCATTTGGCCAACTCCAAAAAGAAGAGGAATCATGCAAAAACAAGAAAATCTTTGTATTGGGGAAACTTTCACGGAATCGGCGGCGACCCGGCTTGGTCACCACCGATGCTATAAAACTTGTTTCTTCCTTTCCATTCATCATCAGAAAAATGAGTGCAAACAACGTTTTTGGTAGCTGCATACAATATTTTGTGTCTGAATGCTCCATAAGCCATTGTAAACATCCTATACCTCCTTGCAATGTGGATGCATCAATCATAATCAGTCTTGGTGTGAGATTGTCTTCATTTTACAATTATTTAGTTAGCTTTATCATATTATTTTGTTATTTCTTGTGATTAACCTTTTACAAGTTTAGAACAACATCAACATATCTCGTAGCCTCAAAGATCAACCTCTTTTTGAAAATCTACACTTACGGGTTTTCCATCCGGCTCTCCTTTCCTCGACATTATTCATATATGACATATTCATCATTGACCCTAATAGATCTCCATCGAATTATCCTCATGAGCTCTTTCTTTTCTTCTCTAGAACCATTCCCATCCCCTGCATGTGCTTACCCTCTGTTTAAGATTTCTAATATCTCATACCAGTCTCTCTATCAAATAAAAATCAAGCTATTTATACCCTAGTTACCATTGACCAAGGTTCTAGTTTCAATCCCCAACATTAATCCTTGTTTCTCATTGTCTCCCTAGTTTCTATTCCTTTATATTTCCTCTACTGATTGACTCCGGCATTTCAAGACTTCTATAGCCTCTAGATTTCACTTTGATCTTGCACGGTGTGCATATTTCTCTTTTTCTTGATTCATTCACTCATGTCACCATCGACGTGTGTCTGCATAGTCTAGGTCGTTATCGACCTAGACTAGATACATTTCCTTTTAGTTGTTTTAATCAAATATATATCTAAATCAATCAATAGTTCTTTCATATTTTATACTTTTTCAGTCTCTGCATATTATCAATATACATTTCCTTTTACGTCAATTTTTTTGCCTAAAAACGGGGTTGACATCCACCGAGGAAGTTCACACTTCTTAGGTCTACTTTTTCAGGCAACCCCTACCCAAATGATCTAATCCAAAATAAATTTCAATCTTATTTACAAACTTTCTCCGATTTGCAATGAAACAATCCATCATTTAATACCCGTATTAAGCATCAATCATTCAAGGTAACATAAACCCTCTATCCTTTCTAAGTTTCTAGTTTCTTTAGTAGCTAGTGCATTCATTTACCTTAAGAATGATAAATTTAGACAACATTCTTGGAACGCCTAGTGGGATCACCCTTTAGGTGATACTTTTCTTTTCTATATCTTTCTTTTTCCTATTTCACACTAACCTTGTAGTGTGAGGATTTACTTTTTTCTTTCTCGGTTTGTGGCTTGGATCGCTCATCAATTAAAAGTATAGATAAATAGGAAAATAACTATCTAAGTATTTCACTTTTTCCTTATTTACTCCTTTTTGCATTGTACTTTCCCATTCCTATTTGTGTCCTCATCAAACATCACATTTCATTTTGGGATTTGAAATAACATTTCCTTTTACATCATGCTTTCTCATATAGTTTAAGTAGGGGGTTCAATCTTCTACATCACACATCTTATTACAGATATCCTAAAACTTCAAAAATAAATTAACATATCAAAACATTCCTTTCACTGATTCACTAATTGGGATTTCATTACCCAACAATGTAATGCCTTAAACATTCCCCAACCATAACAAACCTGAAACCAAATATATTTTTCCTTCTAGTAGGCATTTGATTAACCATTCCCTTTTCTTTTCCACACATTCTTGATAATAAAACATAAAACAAAAAAGTGTCTACTTTGATTACTTGTGTAAAACCTATTTTCATGACCGTATACACTCATTTAGCAGCCAAAATAATGGAACACAACTTTTCTTCCACTAATCCATTGTCTCAAAAAATGTTCTCTACAAAATGCACCTCATCTATACTTGTTGGGTACTAAAACATTCATTGACGTCTCTCAACCATAGAATTTTTTCATACTACAACTTTAGGAGAGACCAATCCATTATTTTATCATCAACCTATCCCATCTAGGCCATCCTGCCATAATTAGTCCGATCATAACCCTTTGGACCACCGAAGGTCCCTCTCAAAGATATCATTTTTAAGAAATTTTGGATGCCAATCCAGTTACACTTCAAGATTATCTCCTTAGGAGATCACCCAAATTCTCCTAGACAGGACCAAAACTCCAACAAAGCCATCCATATCAAACCAATCCTTAAGCCACCCAGCTAGTAGCTAATGAGCTTTCCATAGCCCATCTTACTTCCTCCTTAACTAATCCTTTGACCCATCAGAATACCTAGATAGTCACCCCAATCCCTCACAATATCCAAATGATCAACACTACTCTTCCCCTCACTTCTTCAGTCACTATCCCTATTAGTGTCCCTAATCAATATTCCCAAACATCATATCCCTTGTTTGGGAAGTATGATCTTATTACATCCAACATGCCAATCAATGCTTCCTAGCCCCTTTCATGGGTGCTTTACATTATGTAGTATCTAACCCTTTTCAACAACAATATCAACATGTTCATACCCACATTCTTGATCATCACCTACCAAAATAACATACCTAATCTTAGGAATCCTATCATATTCCCATCACCCAACAACAGTTCTTTCAAAAACTACCCTTTCAATCACATCCCATGGATTACCCCCAAAAATTCCCCAGACACCAACACATCTACAAGCTCATCAACAAATTTACCCAACCACCTCTTACACATAGCCACCACCTCTTTCAAATGATCCCATGCATGCCCTTGTAAATAGGTTAGCCAACCTTGAAGTCAGTAACTTTAGGGACCAAGGTCTCGTTATCATATGAGAAAATCTACAATGAGCCCATTCACCCATCCATACCAATTAAACCATATCCTCTACACTAGGAATTGCCAAAATTTGCTAAGTTCAACAACAAAGAGGATCCACAACAACATCTTCATGCATTTAAACATGCATGTTATCTTATTATGCATGATCAAGACTTGATGCTTCACACTTTTCCCATGTCCTTGGTTGGTCCTCGCCTTGGAATGGTACAATAACATTCCCCAATATTCAATATTATATTTCTCCTAAGTCATGCAGTTATTTTTAGAACATTTTTTTGATTAACATTGCACAAAAAATAACTATAAATGATCTATATACCATCGGACAATTTAAAGATGAATCCATTACAGACTTCATCACATGATGGTGCCTCACTATAAGTCAATTATCCTTTCCTCTTAAAAAATCTCACCTCATCAACCTCTTCTCAAATTCATGTTCTAAGCATATATCTTCTACTTTAAAAATCCAATCGTTCTGAACCTTTAACGAGGACTTCACTATGGCCCACAAACTTGAAACACAATCCCTCGAAAGGGGAATTTAAAAGTAGAATCAAATAAACCTAAACATGATTTTACTAAATCATGCGTGCCAAATGACATGTCAAATTTATAAGCTAATGATGTGGGTTTTAAATTATCTCCCACATCTACATCTAGCACATGGACTCAATAAAGAGTCACTCGACCAATGCCCAACTATACCCCCTTCAGAGTCATACAATATGATATTTGAAAAATTAATGACAACAAACCTTTTCACACTTCCTCCTATCCAACCAGTTGATGAATCAAGACCAAAACCTGCATGGTATCGTGAAGATCACTATTACAAGTATCACCAAGTCTCGAGGCTATGACATAGAAAGATTTCATACTTTTAAGGATTTTGTCCAAAGACTCATTGATCAAGGTGATCTTCAAGTCAAAATCCAAATTCCTCACCCAATCAACCCCTTGACATTTTTAAACAACCTTTCCCAAATCATACATTGACTAGCCAAGCTACCACTTCTACCACAACCCAAGCACCTAATGCTCATACTATAAACACCCTAAACACTAATGATTAGGAGCATGTTCCATCCACAACTTCATCATTGACCACCTCTATTCCCTTTGACATCCTCCCCACATCTATTACACCTACATTTATCTCGAGTCTACTCCTACATCTAAAACTACTAGAACCCCATTAGCAAACATATCATTTATGCCCTTAGAGACATTCATGAAATAACCATTTTATCCTATTTCCACACTCAAGTTTGGACCTTCGTCAACTTCCTTATCCACCTCATCACCCACTTCATCCACTCCAGTAGGCTTGACCACCTTACCTATATCTATTCCACCCTTTCTGTCATACCATCCATGGAACCCATACCGGTCCCTCCTCCCACTCTCTTACTCGTACTAACTACTGTGGTTATATCCACACTACCTACTCCTTTTATCCAAACTTCTTCATTTGAGGAATGTTTGAAAGTACTTTACCTTGTAATGACCTCAAACGTCTCTTCCATGTCATCAACACAATCCCCTCAATCCCCATATTTCGTGGATCATCTCAGATAGATGTTGTTTCCTATACCCAAACCAATAATAGCGTTACCATTGGACTCCCTAGTTAATATTGTTGATGTTTCTCCCGATAATGTTTCCCCATACAAAACCTATGATCCTCCTAGAGGTAAACCATCTAATCCAAAATCATCTACTCCAGAACCATGAACATTTCAACTCACCAATCCAAGATCATCCTACACTAAAACACCAATCAATAATAAAACTAAATCCAAATCATCAAAGCATCAATACACTTGGGTCTTATCTCAAACATCCAAAGTATCGCATAATACATATTCTAGCACTCCGGTTAGATCATACACAAAGATCTTCCAACACTTATTGTAAACCTCTGCAATTATGCTTCCTCCTATCAAGGCCTTCGACCTAAAAGGAAATAATCCTCTATGGTTCAATCCTAACCTTATGTGTGCCTTTCATCGCACCCTTGGACACAATACTGAGCATTGTAGAGTGCTCTAGGAAATTATTCATAATATCATTGAAGAGGGAAGACTTTCTCTTGGACCGAGTCAATCCCTTCCTTCCACATCTAGTCCAACATTGGCCATTTTTCCTTCAAGAGATGACTCATCCAATGATGACCCTCCTTTGTTCATCAATGTAGTTTGGGTAACTACTCGATCTAGCCCACGTGAGACCAAATCAACCTCCAAACTAAAGGCCAAGACCTTCATCACCATTCCTCCTCCTAAGGATTTGACCACATCATCGAAACCAAAGGTTTCTATTTTAGTAGCCCCTAAGCCTATCAAACAAAGTATCGTTAGACAACTTCATCAATCCCTAGTAAAAATTTCACTCTACAAGCTCATCCAAAGCTTTCCAAATCATAGATGCAGACTCTTATTGAAGCCTTGAAGTGCATTCTAACATCTGATAAAAAGGCTCAACCATTTGCATCCTTCGTAGGAGTACTTACTACTTCTATTGTTATATCATTTAATGAAACTAAAATTATGGATATCCCACCATAAGAGAATGACCTTCCCCTATTTATTATGGTTAGGATAAAATATGTATTCATTTGATGGTCCATGATCAACAGTGGGGTGAGCATTAATATCATCCCTTCACACACTTTTGATCAACTTAAGATTCCAAAGGAATATGTCACTCAGACACCTGCGGTTCTTCGTGCCTTTAATGATGCCATCACTCTCACCTTGGGAATGGTTGTTATTCCCATCCGTGTCGGTGAGAATCTCATCCATCAAACATTTTATATCATTGAAGGAGAATTTTAATACAATTTTCTCCTTGGATGACCATGGATCTGTGCCATGCATTGCATCCCATCAATGCTTCATCACTCCCTTAAATATGAGCATGAGGGAAAAATCTTAACGCTTCCTAGGGATGCTCCTCCCTTTCAAGGATGCAACATGACTTATAGACCAAATGATGTGCTCATCCCTAAGGACAATCCATTTGCACCATCCACTAGTTCATTCATTCCCTCATCCAAAATCTATGATAAAGACTCCCTAGATGATGTGGTGAAAAAAATTATGATGGGGAGTATTGCCTTCTTATGCTCAACGAACCTTCCCACTCCCAACCATATTTGTAGGCTTAATAAGGCACCTATGTATAAACTAGACATCAAAGACATTGTTCCTTTTGGTCCCCCACATCATTTCACTAATCTTATTTATGGTGGTTTTGATATCCCCTCTTCCCACATTGATGATATTCCACACACTAGGATTTATACTAGCAGCTTTAGATTTTTCAAAAACCCATATTTCACCTATAACTATTTCCATCATTGCGCATGGAATGGATTTGGTTTGGGCCATTATGAACACAACCCACGTGGTTTTATTTTTATCAATATCATAAACCTTACAAAAAAATTTGGTTAGGCTATAAGGAGTGATCCTCTGATCCTATTCCACAATCTGAGATACTCATGGACATGCCTCCTTCACCTCCTTTGTCTTTACTTGAATTTCAAAGATGAGGGCATACCTTCTCTACCTTCTCCCTCTTTTATAACCCTCGAGGATCTTTTCATTCTTAAAGATATAGACAAGACTTTACTTTTTCCATCTCTCTTGACTCCCAAGGAAATGAACATACCATCCCCATCTTTCTTGAATCTTGAGGACATGTAACTGGAGGACACCATTTCCATTTCCTGTGACTTTTTTTTAGTCTCCACCAAAACTTTGGGGCTGTTCACTTATCAGTGTGACAATAAGACAAGGTCCCTTCCTCTTTTCCGCCCGAAGATGATAGAAGAAGATTCGTATACTATTGATTTCCTTTAGTGCACTAATAATGACATCATCCTTTCCCAAATGGGGGTAGAATAATCTTATCTTTAGAAGACCTTACCATATTATTCACCTACTCTTCTTAATGAATCCACTATCAATGTCAATATCGGGACTCTGTAGGATCCTTGCATTCTCAAGTAGGGCCAATCACTTGATACACATGAACTAGAATCTTTCACCGTATTCCTCTCCCATCATATCCAAGAATTACATTGTCATATTCAAACATGTCACATTTTTACCCCTCTATCGTTGTCCATAATATTGTCACTTATCCCAATTGTAAACCAATAAGGAAGAAGCTTTTCTATATGTATCCTCGCATTGCTCTCCTTGTTAAAGAGGATTTACAACATGTTTTAGCAAAAAAATTCATCATTCCCATTGACTATCCCCATGGTGGATTTATAATATTATCCCCATCAATAAAGCATCGGAAAATTGCACATATGCATGGACTTTAGGGATCTCAATCACACCTTCCCTAAGGATGATTTCCCTCTTCCAAAAATTGATAAGCTTATGGATCTTACCATAGGTCATGAGATTCCCTCTCTCATGGATGGTTTCTCTGGTAATAATAAAACCCTTATTACACTAGAATATCAACAAAAAACCTATTTAATTACCCCTTGGGGGACCTTTTTCTATCACGTCATGCCCTTTGATTTAAAGAATGTTGGTGCTACTTATCATTGGGCCATGAATTACATCTTTCATGATCTCATCCACAAAACCATTAAAGACTACGTCGATGATATTTTAGGAAATCTCAGCATCAACAAAACCACCTTTCCGTTCTCAAAATCCTTTTCGAGATCCTCATTTGATTTTACCTTCGTCTTAACCCAACCAAGTGTGTATTTAGAGTCTTAACTGGAAAACTCCTTGGCTTTATTGTTTCTATTAGGGGCATTGAATTCGACCCCACAAAAATTAAGGTAATCATTGAAATTCCTCCCCTTCCAATCTTAAGCAACTTCATAGTTTTCAAGGCCTCATCTAATATGTTCCTCATTTCATCTCGCAAGTCTCCAATCACTGTCAAACTTTTCATCACCACATTTAGAAAGACATTAATTTTGATTGGGATCATGATTATCAAAAATATTTTGATGACCTTAAACAATATCTTCTATCTCCACCAATACTCACACCTCCACGTGAGGGGGATCCATTTTATTTGTATATCTCTACTACTAATCATGCTCTAGGAGCCATGCTAAAAAATTGCGATGACCAAGGTTATGAGAAGGTCGTATATTACATCAGTTGCACCCTTCATGATTGTGAGACCCACTACACTGAAGCTAAAAGGTTGTGTTGCACCTTATTCTTCGCTACATCTAAGCTTTGACATTATCTTCTCAACCAAAAGACTTATGTCATTACTATCTTTCATCTTCTTAAGACATTGAATTCTAAACCTTATCACAATGATCACGTTACTTGATGGCTCATGCTCATGGAAGATTTTAACCTTGAGTTTATATCTCAAAAATCCATTAAGGAAAAAGCTATTATCGACCAATTGGTAGAAGACCCTCTTACTTGGTGTAGTGCCTCTACCATGAATGATATCTTAAATTATCTTCTTTAAATTGCAAACATTGATATATGACTTTAGTTATGAGACGGGTTACTCTCTTAATAGATTGGTCATGTTTTTGGTTGAATAAATGGTTTACCTTTTTAACTCTTCTAAAATCTTACCGCAATAGAATTATGTTAATGCTAGATTTTAACCATATGTTCATTAAGCTATGTTGGAGGTATAATCTATTTTAATCAGGTAATTGAGGTAATTTCAGTCCTATGGACTATGCTGGTAACATACTTAAGTTTCATTATTTAATATGGATTGTAATCTATTCACAACTAGAAAAATGATAGTCATACCTTGGATCAATTTCAGTTACCCAAGGCATGCCTTCGATTGATAAGTGGTATGATCATTTAATTAAGTCTAGATTGACTTTGTCTCATTACAAGAATGTCAAACCGTCCAGGATCCTATGAAATAATTTCATTGAAGCACCTAGAAGCATCCTATGAATGCATTCTTACAGCTAAATCTGTTACTTTGGAATGTTAGTGTGTTTTAGTATTGTTCTTGATAATTAATTTGGCTAACATAAATATTAGCTAAAAACTTTATTGAAACTAAACCAAGGTGTTAAGCATTTTAAACCTATATATTCTAGATGATTTTTCCCTAATCTAAGAAATGAATGGGCATATTTTTGGAAGTGGAATCTTAATTCCTATACCACCCTAATGAACTTATTAAATATCCTAATCTATACTAAGGATGACACTATTAAGATGAAATGGACCTAAACCTATGTGGAATTAAACCTAACCTAGACTTCGACTCGGGTTACATAAACCTAAAGGTTAGACCATGGGTTTGGGCACTAACCAAAAGCTCAGTACTAAGGAATTGAATTGCATTCAATACACTCCTGCACCATTCTTGGAGGTAGCCAAGATAGACTTGGCAGGAACTTAACTCTAGTTGGTTAGTTATGATATTTTGCATGTTTATCAATTGCTAGTCATTGCTTTATAGTTATCTGGTGGTTGGCAGATCTTTGGGAGGACTGTCAAACCATCTAGGCATTAATTAGTCTTGAAACAAACATGAATACTGCCTTAGAAGTAGAAAGATGGTTTGGGGAAAAAGGAAAGCGTTGGCCTTATTTTTCATTTCAATTTCTTGAGATTTATGGCTCTACATGTGGTTTTCCATCTTTCTAATCTGTTATTACACCTTCATTGTATTTACAAAATTGCCATTATATGGCATAAATAATGGAATAAATTTAATGCAGATGTTATACAAATGAAGGAATTAGAAACGATGATGTTCGAGTTGGAGTCATTAAGAAATTTTCAAGGAATATGTTGCGAAATATTGCAAGAAGAGTTTGAAAACTTGGAGAAGGATTTTGTGAGCACTACTAGGCATGATAGGCTCTAACCCATTATGATATTTTCTTTGTTTATCAATCTCATAAAAATAACTCTTCTCATTTTTCTGATATTTCTTCTAAGTTGATTTTTGTGGATGAAAAATATATGGTTATTTACATCTCTAATTTTTTATTTTTAAATGGTTTAGGAAACCAAGTCTGGTTGTGTGGAACTAATTTGTTCTTTTTATAATTATTATCTATGAGAAAATTTGAGAGATGGTTGTGGAGGATTATGTTTGCATTAGATGGTCTGTGATTATGTTTTGTTATACAACATTAAGTTTACCTTACTTCCGTATGCGTCCATTGTCGATCCTTATTGTTTCCTTAGCATAAAAGGTTATGGTCATTTCAGTGAATCTATGACATTAAGGCTTTATGGTGGTTGCTTAAAGTTTTATCTAGGTCTATGGGAATCCTTTCAGTTTTGGAAAGGAATCAATTCGGGGTCAATACACTTTTGGGTTATAAAAATCAATAAATATTGTGATTGGTTATCTTTCCCAGATATTCTCTTTTGCATGTCTCTGGTTCAGTCTTCTCGATCATATTACTATAGTCTCAAAGTAAAATTAATGATAAAAATTATTTATAAACCCTTTGTGGGAATTCTGGGTCAATTTTTGTTTCTTGCTTAAGGAAAACCAACTGAGAGAATGGTGTTAAGATGGGTTGTTTTAGAAACTGTAACCCTCATTTTATTATGTGGTTATTTTTTAAACCTTAAGTTTCACTAGTTGGGTTGAGATGAATGGTATTTAGTCAAAAAAATCAGTTTAGTATCTATCATCTGAGTTGTTGGAAAATTATTATCGACCGTTGTGTTGATATTAATTCTGAGATTATTTTCGTATCTTGAACTTAAAAAGGAAGTTGGTTTATACTGTAGTTAGAAGATTGTAGGTGTATAACTTACCTTTAACTTTAATATCGTTATCCCCCATCAAGATTTAGTGACCTTTGTGGTCATAGATTTGTTGAAAATTTACTTAGTAGAAGTCCACTATAATCGGTGGTGTACCCGTCCTGAATCAGTTTTGTTTTGAGTTCAAGAAATAATCATTGATTTGACAAAGGTGACTAGATTTGTGTTGTTAAATATTGCATTGTTTACGGTCGGTTTGATTGTTTATGATTGACTAAGTATTAATTAGTAAAACCTGGGAAAAGAACTTGTTGATAGGTATGAAACAAGATATCGTGACTATTGTGATTAAGACACATGGTTTTGTTAACCTTACCTTTGACTATTGTGATATTTGATGATTGGATAATTTGGTAATTATTACGGTTTCCATTTTTGATAGAAATATTTCCTAGGTATATCATGTGGCTTAGCTATTAGGTAATGTATTTGTTTGATACTCAAAATGTTTTCAATACCATTACTTTTAAATATGAAGTTAATTAACGATAGAATAAATTATTGTGGGGTAGATTGAGTTTTGAATTTAAATCACCTAATCCTTACGATTACCTAATTGAAATCCCAAAATGTTTTTCATTTTGTTTGAATTTGGAACCAATGATTCTAACTCGAATGAAATATAACCTTGACATATTTGGGAAAAAGGTTCATAGAAAAGGGTATATAGACATCTTTTCCTAAATTGGCATTGTGGCATTTATGGCATGCTTTCTTTAAGTTACTAGAAATAGGAAATTAGAATAATTTCATTAAATACAAGGATTCTTTTCAGTAAATTGATAGATAGTAGCATGTTGTCATAATGTGTCGATAATAACATGCTTAGTTCTTGTGAACTGAAACATGCTAACAATGTACAGATGCATTTCATGAAAGTGAAATACTTATAGGAAATTGCATTTATTTTACTGATGATGTTTGATTATTTGGATATTCAAATTATTAAAGTTATGAAAGGATTTTGTTATGAGTCATGAAGGCCTTGTGCCATTATACATCTGTAATGGTTGGGAAATGATAATATTATGTGATTGAAATTTTTATGAAATACTTACAGTGTTTTGAGTAATTTAATTCTACTTTGACAAACCGACTTTTTTTGTTAAGAGTTGTATGATAAATGTTTTAGTTTTATTATATGATGTAATATATATATATATATATATATATATATATGTAAAATTACATATAACAAAGTAAATAACTTGGAGGTTATTAGAGGATTAGATGTGGAACTATTTAACAAGACCCTTATTCTAAAATATCCTTGTAAACTACTTAAATTATAATTTTGATATAGTTACTTACTAAGACCAAGAGGATAATATATTATAGACATTCAGTAAGTAGTGTATTCCTTATCGGAATTAAACCAAATAAGTGTGTTTGGAACTTGTGAATGAATCTATAGGATCCTAATTAGATAAAGAAAGAATTTACTTATCTTAATTATAATGGACAAGGATATGACCTTTATCTATGTGAATGATTAAATCAACACTTGTTGGGTATTAAATCTATTTACTTGTGAATCAACATTTGACATTGTGAAAGATTATTTAGAATAAAATAATCATCATAACTTATAGTGTTAAGTTGAATTTCTTATGTTGAAAATGAAAGTGATTTATTTATTACATGAACCAACAAATGTAAATGAGAGAAGATACTTGGAATAAGAAAAGAATGGGAATGGGAAATAAATGCACCCATTAAAATCCTTAGCCCTTGGTCATATGAGGGCTTAAAGATTGTGATTCCTACTAGTAGGTGCTTAACTTCAACCCCCTTTAATTATATTTGTGTGGTGAAGGCAACAAAAATTTATTTTTTTTCAGTGGCAACTAAAATAAATAGCAAAATATTAAAAAGCTTATATATTTTGATCAGTAACTTGGTTTTGAGTGCCATTTTTTTGGAAAAAGTGCTTGTTTTTTCATGCTCTTTCCATTAGAGTTATTTATTTTGAGACTTGTACTATAATTATAAAGTGTCAAACATGGAGGAGTGTTGTAATCAATTGTGGATGTAATTTTGGCTGAGCCTCGATGTCCTAAATTTTTAGGAGTTGCAGTTTGTACCTATCATGGATTCTGAGAATGATATACTTTTCTCTGAAGTATGTGGACTTCAAGAGGATATTGTAAAATTTGTGGAAGAAAATAAATCGCTCAAGAAGTGAAATTCTCTTCTACAATCACTCATTCATGATAAGGATACAATAATACACTCCTGCAGAACAAACTTACTAGCCTACAACATCACCATCATATTGTGGACAGTCATATCCATGCTCCTAGTCCACTTGCAGCTATTGCTCTTGAACCCACTGACATTGATCTATCATTATTTGATTTTGTTCCTACTCTTGATGCTCATATACCTATGAAGCTTGTTACTACATGCTCTTCCACATATGTGCCTATTACAGTACCACATGTTGTGTATCCTACTTCTACTCAGCTGCATGGATTTTTTAAGAAGCATACCACTACATTTAGTTCTCGCATGCTCTGTTCTATGGGTCTCACTAGCGGAGTCATTGACAGACATTCATAGGGTATTGTTTCCTTGATTCCACATGTTAAGTGGAATTCTCACCATGACATTGGTTTTAATGCAGATACTTCATTGGGATCACACATTGACATAGCTCCTTTTTTTATTCACTCGACTCTTTCTGAGGATCATGAGCAACACATGAGTTATGCACCTTCACTCAAGCTTGAGAAACCTAAGATTTCAATTTTCAGACATGATCAACCTAACACACATTCTAATGTTCTTTTGCATGCACCCATTGTGCATTTTGCACCAAGTCATATGTAGGCATCTTCTTCATCCATACATGTTGATTTGGGGTGGATATCTGATCACTCATGGCAGCGACATAGGCATTCATTTAGAGGACTCTATAGGTGTGGCTCCTCCACCATTAGGCCTCTTGCTCCACTTTCTATACCTTGTGCATTGTGATACTTCTTGTTTTGAGCATTTTTTTAGTAGGTGTAGTGTATCTCTCTTGTTTGTTGAGAGATTTTGTATCTGTATTTTTGACACTTTTGGCATGTTGATAATATCTCTTATGGGGGATCTATTCTGGTGCATTCTAGTGTTAGTTTTTCAGTGTTTGAGTAGTTGTTTTGACAACTCATATAGATTTGTAGTGTCACTCCACCCATTCAACAAGATGGGAGGGTGTGGTGCTAATCATGCTTCTTCAGTTTCGTGTCCTCACCTTTTTACCTTGGATTTTCTTGGATCGTGACACTCTGGAGTTTGTGTCCTTGCCTTGTTGCTTTGGTTATTATTCTTAGATCATGGCACACCTATTTTCAGCAGTTGATCCAATTATGTTTGGTATTTTTTTTGCACTTTCGACATCACTCGCTGACATCTCCTTGTATAGAGCTATTCTAGTGAAACCCAAAGGTGTCAGTTTTTTTGAGTTTTGTGATCGATCGGTGGATTCAGACCATAATGCACACAAAAATTCTTCAACATTGTATGATTTTTTTGATCTGAGCTTCTTGGGATGCCTTGCAGTGGGTTTTTACTCTCTTTACTTTGTTGTTATTGGTTTTGGGTACCTTACGGTGTCCCTTTTTCTAGTTATTGTACATGAGTAGCTCATTAGGCCTAGTTACCAGGACTCATACTGTGTACATGCCACTTCTATTTTGGCCCCTAGCTTCACTTGAGGGGATTTTTTAGAGTAGGTATTTACCTTAGCTCATGTTCACCTAGGTACTTTATTTACCTTTATTGTTTTTATCCTCATCCACTTATGTGTGTGGATATTTATTTTATCTTATTTAGATATTAGGAGATACTATCTAGTTGTTAGGTATAGTTATTTCCTTGATCTATGATATTGACTAGATCCTTGATGTCTAGTTCTCTCCTAAATCTATGGTCTTGACTAGTTCTTTGATGACTAGTTATTTCCCTGATTTATGGCTTGATCTACAACCTTGACTGGTTCTTAGATTGTTATTCCTTGCTTATTTAAGCAAGGCCCATTCTCAATGTATTGCGTTGAGTTCCATAATAATATATGATATTGTTGCTCATTTATTTGCAAAGGTTTTATGTAAAGTTATTCTGGAAAATTGCTTTCATCTTATTAATCATGGTGTTTAACTAGCATCTATGTTCTTGGCTTGGTACGATCTGGTTATTGTTCCTTTCAATTTCAAAGGAAGACTAGATGATGATATTCTTCTTAAGTTTGATTGAGTTAAGGAATCAAATGAATGAATTTTTAATTAATTAAGAATTCATAACATAATGCAAATTTGATCTGCATGCACTCAATTGTTGAAAGGGTACATTACAATACCTTTAAGAAAGGAAGTATCTTTTTAGACGTAGTTGATCCCTTAAGTACATGTGTTATGTAAATTAAATTAATTAATAAGTGAGAGTTAATTAAGCAATGCCTCCTTAAGTATGAAATTCGTGTTATAAGTACTTAGTGGACTCTACCGCAGATAATGGCTACTTCTATGTACCCACTTAATGATGAAAGTCATTAGGTGGATATAGTGAAGCATTTTTATGCCTTATTATCCTACTCACTTCTGCCTAACTCGATTGTCATAAGTGGAATTATAGTTCATAGTTATACTCTAAACTCATATAGGAATATAGTCAAGCGTAGTAGTCAAGTCATGTTGACATATGGTTAATAAACACACTCGAATCAACATAAGTTTATTTGATTTTCTACTTACCCTTAGTCACCACAAGTAGACTGCAACACTAGTGTATGTGATTTGTCCCTATTTAGTGTAAAACCTTGATTCGAATTGGTTGATGGAAGTCAATGAAGACTAATCTAGATAACAAATAAAGTGGGGTGAAAGACATATTCCTTTTGATGAGTATTCTTTCTAGGAATGTAAGCATGGTAAACATGTTTAAAAATTTGGCCAAAGTATCATAAGTTGTTGGCTGCATTGTCTTATGTTACTTGGTCTAAGGTTGTGATATTTTAGATGAGTATTGGTAATGTACACTCGAGATAGGCATTTTAAAGAGTAACACTTGAATGACCCATAAAGGGTAAGGAAACCAAAGTATACTTCGTATACACAAGAACAAGTAACATGAGAGATCGATTTTTAACCGAGTCATGAAATGAGAGATTAGTATAAAAACAATTCATTACAAGTGTATATGGTTTTCTATTATGTGATGAATTAGCAAAGGATTGTGTGTTCTAAATTATGTAGATTTAGAATAGAGAAAATTAAATGTATAATTTTTTCCCCTATTTTCTAAGTCATTAATGAGGATGTTACATTTTGGTATCATAGCCAAAGGTTTGAGGTCTTAGAAATATCGAGTCCATATTTGATAAAAACTTAATTTCTTGTTGATAAAAAATGGTTAGAACAAGGAGAGGTGCTACAAATAATCCTCCTCCGTGTGGAGAGGTAGTTATCGCACAAAAACTTGACAAGATCGTTACTACCTTGTTAGACAAAAGAGATCATCTTTCTGTACTTGAACACCAAGTAATGAGAAATGAAGAGGAGGAAGATGATGCTGATAATAACAATCAGCCACATCAGGGAAAAATGTTAATACTGGAAATCTTGGCATTGATAACAATAATGCAATAAATAACAATGTTGTAAATGCCAACAATAATAATGCAAATGCACCTAATCAACCTAAAAATAAAAGGCAAGATTGACAATTGAACTTACTAATGATATAAAAAGGATAAGTCCACCAAAGTTTGATGGCACTATACTGGGGGATGGGGATGAAAATTGGCTCAACGAAATGGAGAATTACTTTGCAATAAGGAACTTCTCGGAAGAAACTAAGGTAGTATGGGGAGCTTACCAGCTTTCCCATGAAGCATCCTCCTGGTGGGACAACCATAAGGATGAACTAAACATTGATGAAGAAAACATTACATGGGATAAATTTAAGGGATACTTCAGGAAATGTTGGTTGCCACAACTCTATTATGATAAAAATGACAGAATTTCAGAATTTAGTACAAGGAAAATTAACTGTAACTGAATACTGGGAGAGGTTTACTAAACTTCTCAAGTATGTTCCACAGTACCAAACTGATGAAAAGTTCAAGATACACAAGTTCATTATGGGGCTGAATCTTATCATTGGTGGAGAGGTAGATGTACACATCCCAACCACCATGGAAGGGGTTGTAGAAAAATCCATAAGGCAAGAACATAAATTGAAGGCAATTTCTACACATAAAGAAGAGAATTGAAAAAATTTACCAAATACTCTTCATCACTTGCACTTAAGAAGGTGGCATGGAAAACAAGTTTGTGGCTGATAACATAAAGAAAATAGAAGCAAATAGACCTGCTATGAATAAAAAAAAATAATTTAAAGAATAACAACAATGGACAGAAAACTTATGGAGGTCAAAATGGAAATTTCAAGATTAGAAATAAGTTTAATCCAAAAAGAGGACTTGTAGGGGGCTGTTATAAATGTGGTAAGGATCACTACATAAATCAGTTCCCTCTAAATAAAGATGAAAAAAACCAACATAAGATACATGTTATGGTAGCTGATAAAAAAACGGAAAAACAAGTTAGGCCCATCGAAGTGCCAGATAAATTATTTGGTACACCTTTTAGTATAATTTTTGATACTAGTGCTACAGAATGTTTCATTTCTAAAAACTTAGCTGAAAAATTAAAAAGAGAAGATGGAATAATGGAAATGTCATGGACTATTCATTATGGTAATAATGCTGTCCATACTGTTAGTAAATGTCTTTCTGGAGTGATTTTAGAATTGCCAAGTTTTTTTACGTAAGTAGACATTTATGTTTCTCCTTTAGGGTCATATGATGTCATAATTGGCATAAACTAGCTTGCTGATCATAAAGCCAAAGTTGATTGTTATGAAAAACACATAAAATGTCTTGATGATCTGTAGAAAACAACAAACATACAAGGGGTAAAAAGAGAGATTTCAATTAGAAAACTAATAGCTATGCAGCTTAAGAAGGCCAAAAATAAAGGTTGCACATTATATGCAATAAAAATTTCTGAAACAATAGAAGTAGGTAGTCATATCTTAGAAAAATATCCATTGTTAAGGGATTTCAGTGATGTGTTTCTGGAAGAACTACCTAGTCTTCCACCAAAATGAGAATTTGACTTCATAATTGAAATCAAACCTAGAACTGAACCTATTTCCAAGGCACCTTACCATATGACTACAATAAAATTAGTGGAACTTAAGGCACAATTACAAGAACTATTTTCTAAAGGCTTGATAAGGCCGAGTGTCTCGCCTTGGGGAGCACTAGTCATTTTTGTCAAAAAAATATGGAACACTTAGAATTGTCATAGATTATCGAATGTTAAACAAAGAAACAATAAAAATAAATATCCTCTTCCTAGGATTGATGATCTGTTTGATCAGATGTATGGTGCATTAGTTTATTCAAAGATAGATCTTCTATCTGGGTATCATCAATTGAGAATTAAGGATGAGGATATTCATAAAACTACTTTTAGAATAAGGTATGGACATTATGAATTCATTGTTTCACCTTTTGATTCAACACACACACCTATAGATTTTATGAATTTGATGAACAATATATTTCAAGAATACTTGGACAAATTTGTTCTTGTATTCTTAGATGATATTATTATCTATTATAAATGTATAGAAGAACACAATGAGTATTTAAGTATTGTACTTGAAATTTTGTGGAAGAGAAAAATCTATGGTAAATTGTCAAAATTTTCCTTTTATGAAACAAAGTAAATTATTTAGGACATGTCATAAGTAAAGATGATATTTCTATGGATCCAATAAACATTGTAGCCATAATTAAATTACCAACACCTAAGAATGTACATGAAACTAGAAGCTTCATGGGGCTTGTAGGATATTATAGAAAATTTGTTAAGTACTTTTCAAAATTCATTGTCCCAATTACTTCGTTACAAAATAATGATAATTTTTTTGTGGAGTGATAAATGCAAAGAAACATTTAAAATTCTAAAGGAACAACTAACTATAGAACTTATTCTCGACTATTCTGGATCCAAGTGGAAGCTTTACAAAGAGAGTTACAAATGCTTCCAGAGAAGGTTTAGGAGGTATATTACTTCAGAATGATCACGTCATAGCTTATAAAAGTAGAAAGACCAAGTTACATGAGTTGAATTATGATCCCCATGATTTATAACTTGTTTCCATAGTTTATACACTTCAAGTATGGAGACATTATCTCTTAGGTAGACCTTTTGAGTTGAAAACTGACCACCTTGGGTTGAAGTATATTTTCACTCAACCAAATCTAAATGCAATACAATAAATATGGTTAGATTTTCTATCACAATATGATTTTGACATAAGTTACATTAAAGGTAAAGAAAATAGAGTGGAAGATGCACTAAGTCGTAGGAAACATATTTCTGCACTTGTAACTTTGAGAACTCAGTTTAAGGATGAAGTTAAGAATGCCATAAATTCTTATTTATATTTTCAGCAAGTAAAAACAATGCTTGCTACAGATCCTAATGATGCTAGATACAAAGGTTTCATTTTTTATAATGAAGGAATCTTAAGGTATGAACATCGTGTATGTACCCTTAGAAAATGAGTTAAGGAGGAAATTGATGATTGAATTTCATAACTCTCCTTACTCAGAACATGCCGGAGTTACAAAAATGTTTGCTGATGTGAAAAAACAATATTTTTGGAAAGGGATGAAGAAAGACATAACTGAATTTGTCTCGCATTGTCTAGAATGACAACGAGTTAAGGTTGAACATATACATCCAACTCGGTTTATCAGTATTCGCATAACATACTACAAAGTAATCGGTAATTAATTAGTATGGATTTTGTTCAGGGACTACCTATGTCTAAAAATAAGAATGATGTTATTTTACTTTTGGTTGAAAAGTTAACAAAGGTAGCTCATTTCATTGTTGGAAATTTAAAAGATGATTCACCTATTCTTGCAAAAATATTTGTTCATGAAATTTTTCATTTACATGGTGTACCTGAATTGATTATTTCTAATAGAGATCCAAGAATGACTTCACATTTTTGGAAAACACTAAATGCAGCCTTGGGAATAAAACTGAATTTTAGTTCGCATATCATTCGAAATGGATGGAAAAACAAAAAGAGTAAATCAAGTAATGGAAGATATGTTGAGAATGTATTGTATGGACCAGCAATACAAATGGGAAGAATACCTTCCTTTAGTGGAATTTGCATACAATAATACTTATCATTCCTCTCTTAAGATGGCACCATTCAAAGCATTGTATGGATGGAAGTGTAGAACCCTGTTAGTTGGGATAACATTGAAGATAGAGAGGTAATTGGACCTGAAATTCTCACTGAAATGGAACAAGTAGTAAAATTAATTTGTGAATGATTAAAGGAAGTTGCTGATAGGAAAAAAATTTATGCAGATCTGAAAAGGGTCAATAGGAAATTTAAACTTGGTGAAAAGTTATTTTTACGTGTTAATCCTATAAAGAGTTTGATTAATTTTGGCAAAGCAACCAATTTATCACCTCATTATGTGGGTCCTTTCAAAATTATAGAAGTGATTATCCCTATAGCTTATTGTTTAGTATTACCCCGCATTGTCACGAATGTTGTTTTTCATATTTCTTTTCTTAAGAAATATGTTTCACATTTGTCACATGTATTAAATTAGAATTTCTTACAGCTCCAAGACCCAGGAATAATCATGTTTGAACCCATCCAGGTGCTGAAACATGCAAGTTGCACTTGCGAAATCATGAAATAAGCCAATGTAAGGTCCAGTTGGACCATTTCAGTGAAGAAAGTGCAACTTGGGAAAAATTGAGGACATAAAGACTACGTTTCCTCATCTTTTTGAACATAATTAATTCTTTTTTTGTGATATTTGAATTTTCAATCTAAAAACTATCAGTAATTTTTTGACAATTTTGGGAAAATACTTATTTCTATATGAACTAGGACAAAAATTGATGTTGTAATAAGTTTAAGGAAACTTGAATTCTGCAAAACTGATATTTGTTTAATAATTTTGATAAATGAATAAGATATAGATGTTCTTATGATCTTAAAAATTATGTGGACTAAGTTAATCATCGGCATGATGATGCTTTTTAGGGTGTAGTTATGTAGTTCATCTATCGTGAATGATATCTTAAACCAGCTTCTTTAATTTCCAAATGTTGATATATGAATTTAGTTGTAAGACGGTTTAATCTCTTGATAGATTGGTCATGTTTGTTGTTGAATAAATGGTTTACATTTTTAATTCTTCTGAAATCTTAATGTAATAGAATTATGTTAATGTTGGATTTTAACCATATGTTCATTAAGCTATGTTGGAGGTATGATCTTTTTAAATCAAGTAATTTGAGGTAATTTTAGTCCTATGGACTATGCTAGTAAGATACTTAAGTTTCATTATTTAATATGGATTGTAATCTATTCACAACTAGAAAAGGATAGTCATACCTTGGATCAATTTCAGTGATCCAAGGCATTCCTTCGATCGATAAGTGGTACGATCATTTAATTAAGTCTAGATTGAATTTGTCTCATTACAAGAATGTCATCCCATCCAGGATCCTCTCAAGTAATGCCATTAAAACACCTAGAAGCATCCCAAGAATGTATTCTTGCAGGTAATTTTTTTACTTTGGAATGGTAGTGTATGTTAGTATTGTTCTTCTTAATTAATTTGGCTAACATATATATTCGCTAAGAACCTTATTGAAACTACACTAGGGAGTTAAGAATTGTAAACCTATCTATTATAGATGATTTTTCCCTAATATAACAAAGGAATGGGTGTCCTAATTCCTACACCACCCTGATGAACTTATTAAATATCCTAATCTATACTAATGATGACACTATTAAAATTAAATGGACCTAAACCTATGTGGGACTTAAACCTAACCTAGACTTTGACTCAAGTTACATAAACCTAAAGGTTAGAGTGTGTCTTTGGGCGCCAACCCACATTAGTACTAAGGAATTGAATTTCATTCAATACAATCCTACACCATTCTTATAGGTAGCTAAGACAAAATTGGCAGAACTTAACTCCAAAGTGGGTTAGTTATGATATTTTGCATGTCTATCAATTTCTAGTTATTGTTATAATTAACTAGTGGTTGGCGTTCTTTGGGAGTATTGTCAAACATTTAGTAATTAAATGGTCTTGAAACAAGTGTGAATACCACCTTGGAAGTAGTAAGATGGTTTAGGATTTTTCCTTCATTGTATTTGTAAAATTTCCATTGCATGGTGGAAATAGTGGAAGAAATTTAATGCAGAGGTTATAAAAATGAAGGAAGAAGAAATGATGAGGTTTTGGTTGGGTTTGTTAAGAAGTTTTCAAGGAATCTATTGTGAAAGCTTGCAAGAAGAGTTTGAAAACTTGGAGAAGGATTTTGTGAGCACTACTAGGAATGATAGGATCTAACCCATTATGATATTTGTATTGTTTATAAATATCATAAAAATAACTCTTCTCATTTTTGATATTGCTTCTAAGTTGATTTTTGTGGTTGAAAAATATATGGTTGTTTGTATCTCTGGTTTTTGCTTTTTAAATGGTCAAGGAAACCAAGCCTAGTTGTATCGAACTAATTTTTTCTTTTTATAATTATTGTCTATCAAAAATTTGAGGCATGGTGTGGAGGATTCTTTTTGCATTAGATGGTATGTGATTATGTTTTGTTATACGACATAAAGTTTACCTTACTTCTGTATGCATCCATTTTCAGTCCTTGTCGTTTCCTTAACATAAAATGTTATGGTTGTTTTAGTGACTCGTGACATTAAGGATTTATGGTGGTTGATTAAATTTTTATCTGGGTTCTGTGGGAATCCTTTCATTTTTTAGAAAGGAATCGATTTAGGGTCAATACACTTTTGGGTTATAAAAATCAATAAATATTGTGACTGGTTATCTTTCCTAGATGTTTTCTTTGGCATGTCTCTAGTTTGGTCTTCTTGACCATATTACTGTAGTATCGATGTAAACTTAAGGAGAGAAAATTATTTATAAACCCTTCATGGGCATTCTCGGGTCAATTTTAGTTTCTTGATTAAAGAAATCCAATTGAGATAATGGTGTTAATTTGGTTGTTATAGAAAATGTAACCCTCGTTTTAAGTTTGGGTATTCAAAAAATTTAAAGTTATGAAAGGATTTTTATGGGTCATGAAGGCCTTATGCCATTTAACATCTGTAATGGTTGAAAAATGATATTATTTTGTGATTGAAATGTTTATGAAATACTTATAGCTATTTGAGTAATCAAATTCTACCTTGTCAAATTGACTTGTTGTTTGGTTAAGATTTGTATGATAAATGTATTTAGTTTTATTCTATGATGTTTTATATATATATCCATGTCAAAGTATCTAGGACAAAGTAAATAACTTGGGGATATTATATGAATAAATGTGACACTATTTAATGAGACCCTTATTCTAAACTATCCTTGTAAACTACTTAAATTATAATTCGATATAGTTACTTACTAAGACCGATATGATAATATATCATAGGCATTCAATTAGTAGTATAATCCTTATCAGTATTAGACCAAATAGGTGTGTTTGGAACTTTTAAATGAATCTATAAGATCCTAAGTGGATAAAGAAGGAATTTACTTATCTTAATTACAATGGACAAGGATATGACATTTATCTATGTGAATGATTAAATCAACACTTGTTGGGTATTAAATCTATTTACTTGTGAATCAACATTTGACATTGTGAAAGATTATTTAGAATACAATTATGATCATAACTTATAATGATAAGTTGAATTTCTTATGTTGAAAAAGAAAGTGATTTATTTCATACATGAACCAACAAATGGAAATGAGAGAAGATACTTGGAATAAGATAAGAATGGAAAATTAATGAAAAGGAAATCATTAAGTCAATCCTTGGATTATACATATGCGTACTATTAGACAACTTTCAAAGGAAGACTAGATGATGATCTTCTTCTTAAGTCTGATTGAGTTATGGGAATCAAATGAACAAATTGTTAATTAATTAAGAATTCATAACATAATGCATATTTGATCTGCATGCATTCAATTGTTGAAAGGGTATATTATGATACCCTTAATAAAGGAAATATCTTTTCAAACATAGTTGATCCCTTAAGTACACGTGTTATGTAAATTAAATTAATTAACAAGTGAAATTTAATTAAACAATGCCTCTTTAAGTATGAAATTCGTGTTATAAGTACTTAGTGGGTTGTTGTAGTATAAATTATGCTACCCTATACCAACATAATGACAAAATCATTAGGTGGATACAGGGAAGAAACCACTATGCCTCATTATCCCGCTTAGCTCTTCTAACTCGATTGTCATAAGTGGAATTCTAGTTCATAGTTATACTCTAAACTGAGATAGGCATATAGTTGAGTGTAGTAGTCAAATCATGTTGACCTAGGGTGAATAAACACACTCAAATCAATGTAAGTTGATTCGAGTATGTCTACTTACCCTTAGTCACCATAAGTAGACTACAACACTAGTGTATGTGAGTTGTCCCTATTTAGTGTAAAACCTTTATTCGGAATTGGTTAATGAAGTCGAGGAAGACTAATCTACATAATAGATAAAGTGGGTTGAAATACATATTCCTTTTGATGAGTATTTAGTTTAGGAATGTAAGCAATGTAAACATGTTTAAAACTTTGGCCAAAGTATCACAAGCTACTGGTTGTGTTGTCTTATGTCACCTAGTCTAAGGTTGTGATATTTCAGATGAGTATTAGTAATAAGACACTCAGATAGGCATCTTAGATAGTAACACTTGAATGACCCATAAAGGGTAAATAAACCAAAGTATAATTTATATACACAAGAACAAGTAACATGAGAGATCAGTTTTTGATGAGTCATGAAATGAGAGATCGGTATAAAATCGATTCATTATAGTTGCATATGGTTTTATATTATGTGATGGATTAACAAAGGAATGTCTGTTCTAAATTATGTAAATTTAGAACATAGAACATTATGTGTATTAATTTATTTCCTTGTTTTCTAAGTCATAAATGAGGATGTTACACCTAGTATACATCTACCTCATGATAGTTTCTAGATGAATCCATTAACCAGTTTCATCATGAGTGTGACACTCTTAAATTCAATCTTTTCATTGATGTCTCAAAATGTTAGCAAGGAGGCACTGGCATCATTCTCATTCCTCCTTGGGAAAATCCTATTACCCTCAAATATGAACTATATTTTGAGTGTACAAACAACATGGCAGAATATGAGGCCCTCATCTTAGGTCTTGAAACTACCATCTTCTTAGGTGCTAAAATTATTGACATCTATGAAGGTTATGATATCATAATTACACAATTTAAAGGTGAGAATTAATTTAAAAATTATACTCTTCAAAAATATCATGACATTGTTCATCTTCTCCTTGAAGATTTTGACTCTTACATCATCCAAGTTGTTCCCCAATCAAAAATCGTTTCACTAAAATGATGATATCCTCGTGGGTCTCATCCCATGGAATTCTTATTTCCATTCATCACCGTGATTGGCCTTTCCATGAGTTACCTTAGGTTAATCTTATTGAATCTAATTCACCAAACTTTGGTACTCTCAAATATTTGATTATCTATCCAAATCCATCCTTCCTCTTGATCTCTCCAAAAATGCTAAGAGGTCTTTTCTTTAGTGCATTAACCATTATGTGATCCTTGGAAAAATTCTTTATAAATGTAGATTTGATGGTTTTCTTCTCTCGATGTCTCAAATCCCATGAAGCCTCTTGGGCCATCCAGGAAGTCCACGATGGTATTTTTGGTGGACACTTTAGTGGCTTAATTGTTACTAAGAACATTATTCATCTCGATTATTATTAGCCTTCGCTCAATCATGATTGCTGTGAATATGTTAAGAAGTGTGAAAAATTTCAGCAACATTCCAATCTCATTCATATTCCTAGTCAAGCTTTTCAATCGGCTCAGGACCTTTGGTCTTTTTCACAATGGGGCCTTGATTTTGTTGGTCTTATTAATCCTTGTTCTTCATAGAAACATCATTTTATCATCACTACCATTAAATATTTCACTAAATGGGTGGAATAAATCCCAATCACCTTAACTAAATCTGGCCCAATCATTAATTTTATCTATCAACACATCATATGCCTCTTCAGTGTTCCCCACAAACTTGTTATGGAAAATGAAAAAGTCCTTTAAAAACAAAATTTGTAATGCATTCAACATCGAACTCAAATTTTCTTTTTGATATTATCCTCAAGATTATGGCCAACTCTTCAGAACATTCTTACCAAAATAGTCGAACAAACACGTTTTAATTAGCATCTCCAACTTTGTTTCACCCTTTGGACCTATCGTACTATAATTTGTACCTCTACAAGGGCTATGCCTTTTTATCTTGTTTACGGATCTGAATCCATCCTTCCTCTTGAATTCCAAATCCCATCTTTACATGTCTCCCTTCGTGACTTCATCTCTAATGAAGATTATCTCTAAGCTCTTCTAACACAAATCGAGACACTAGATGAGCAATACCTTTTTTATTTTGAATACCATCATGTTTATTAGGAGTGCATCAAACATGATTACAATAAGCACCTTAAGGAACATGAATTTAATGTTGGTGACCTCTTCCTCAAAGAAAATCATAACGTCACTACTCTAGAAAGGAGCCAATGTGGAAAGTTTTCCCCTAACTGGATCAGACCATACATTATCATGCATAAGTATGGGTTGGGAGCCTATCATCTAGCTTCCCTTGATGGTAAACCAGAAGTGGAACCACTTAATGCATTGCACTTGCAACCATTATATTGTTAGCACATTTACCAATGTGCCCTTAGTCCCATTCTTGGATCATTCCTCCATCTTAGCCATTTCCATTTCTCATTGTGATGATTTGGAACTATGTGGTCTTCCATCACTTCTTAGATGTGACCTTAAATATGGGCACCATAGCTCTTCCCATAGCATTTTCCTTATGGATAGGTTCTCCCTTTGGTGAGAACTCCACGATCATCACATCCATATCCCTCTTATTCACTTATTTGAGCCAAATAAAGGGTCCATGGGTTTCTCTTGTACATCAAATATCCCCTCCTAAGTGGTTTACTTAGCTAGTCCTAGCTCTCCCCATGTAAAATAAAAAATCATGGATGCTCAAATAAAAATCAAAGTTATTAAAAATATTGATCCCTTGAAGGATAGTTGTTCATGCAAAAAAGAAAGAAAAATAAAAATAAAAATAAAAATAAAATAGACCGATCCTCAAAGTACAAATATCATTTATTATGACCATCTATATATTATTAAAAGTATACCATACCCTCAAATGATGGATGCTCCTTATGGAATTTGAAGGATTCCCACATTGATCAGCCTTCCATTTCATCAACATCCTAAGAAAGCTTCTCACATTAATCAAATTTATCTTTCCCCTCCCAAAGCTGGGGAATAGTTTTAGGGAACACCACTTTTGGAGAACCCTCTTTCCTCTATACAAGTTTCATCTCAAACCCCTTTTGTCATGTCAACATTAGGTTTATGAGATCATCTCATCCATTTCTTCCTTTTGATCTTTAAAATGACTAACTATTGTTGGTTATTTGCTAACATTTTCTTTGGTCACATGTGCCTTGCATCACCCAAGATCCTTTCTTGTTTACCTCCAATGCGGTTAGAGGCATGTTTTCCCTCACATGATCCTTAACACAATATAGTCTTGTTTGTACCTTCACAAGGCTATGCTTATAGTTTCACCTTATTGAATTTTAGTCTATCTCTATCGCCAAAAGTCCCATTGGGCCATACTTATATCCCTTTTTCAGGCATACTTCCTTCAAAGTCCACCTTTGTGGCCATTTTCACTTTTAGGGCATTGTCTTTTCAATCTTAAAGTCCACTTTGGTGGCCATATTTACTCTTCCTTTGGGCATTTTACCTTAGACTATCCTAATCTAATTTTCACACAATATATACTTGGTGTCTATACCCTTTCCCCACTTATGCTCAACATGGTGCTCGAATTTGCATTTTGAGACTTGGGCGAAACGTATTTGTTAGAATATACGGTTAGATATTGTCATTTAAATTTAGTTGATTTCTGGGTGATTTTTGTAAACTCGAACTCTTAAAGAGACAATTGCAAAAAGGAATAGTTACAGTGCATGTGGAAAACTCGGAAATGATAGTCTTACGAATTGTTTGCTAAACTTTAGAAGTTTTTTACTACGATTCATTTAGTAGTTATCATACTTGTTAAGAATTCAATATTTTTACTCTAGAAGTAATAAGTTGGGAAGTAAGGCAAATAATACTATCTTAATTGAACTCTTGGGTAAATTTTGAGCGCAAATTCATACTCGTGTTTCATTTCTTTCTTGGTCCATGGTATTAATGTAGAACCTATAAAGAATTAATTATAATTTTTCATGTTTCTATGGTGTGTATGGACTTCATGGTTTTAATGATTCTATTCGAAATGGATCCCTTGCTTTAATTAGGAGATCTTTTCTTAGACAGGTTGCATTAAGCTCCTCCTTACTTTAAAAAGTGCTCTAGTTCTCTTCCTTGGAATATTTTAGATGTTTTAAAAGTGTAAATAGATTGGAAAAAGGGATTTCATTAATTAAAGTTGAAGGAAATGATTACTATGGTAGGTTCTTACTTGTTAAGTATCTTATCTATTTACGCTTAGAATAAATTCAGTTGTTAAGGACCTTCAGTTGATTGTTCTTATAGGATAAAGTTAATCGTTATTGGTTAACCTTTTCTTACTTATCATTTGATTGAAATAGAATGATGATTGGTTTGTTGAAAAGAAAAAAAATGCACTTTCATGGTTGGTTGATATTCCACATCTCCTTCTTGGGTATTTTTATATTATCCTTTTATGATTAATATCTTAACTGTTGATAGATGAATCATCTTAATTAGAGCCATACAATAAGCAACCTCTTTATCTTATGGTAAATAACTAAGTATTGTATTCTATTGTGATGAGGTTTGAAAACAATGAGATTGTATGATCTATTTTTTTTAGAAGAAATCAATAGGATCAATTATACGATAAATTGTATGATAGATATTATATAGCATATTCTACTCTTCCTCATATAAGTGAATTAGGGATATTAACTCTCTTCTTTTCTTATCGTAATTACTTACGCCTATTATATGATATACTAATTGATCCTTAAAGCAGGGTTGTTTTATGGAAACAATTAGTTGAGTGCACTTCATTTTAAGGATTAGTGCTTATCATGCTCAGTTCTTTGAACTGACCGTGCTAGTAATTTTTACAGATGGACATCGTAAGTGATAAAAGAAGGCACAAACTTATATGATGCATTGGCTATTTTAAATCTGATTCTTGTAAAGAAATCTGATTGATCTTGAGTTGTATTGAACAGAAAAGTTATATTCTTTTTGAAGAAAGGTTGTTGTTATGCCATGTGTCTAAATTGCATAAATCTTGTAAATGTATAAGTTTGACTATGAATTGGAAGTTGAGAATTTGCTTGCATTGGTTGTGTAAATTATCTTGTACCTTTGTCTAAAGGAGGGAATCTTGTCTTGATGATATTCTTCTTATTATCTATATGATTGGATGTGTATTCTTGATGAGTATTATAAAAGGAATTTAGATTAATTCCCTAAGTAAGTTGTAGCTAGATAAGTTGCAAAATTCAACGTTCTTATTTAAGCAATTCTTTATAACAATGTGATATGTAGTGAACATATAATGAAAACTATCGAAATTGTAAAAGACATAAAAGGGTGTGTTAAACCCTAGAATTTAACTATGAAGAAGAAGACTCTTCCTCTCTATTAAAGATATAAAAAAGGGGAGATATGATTGCTAATCATTAGAATTAATTATAATAAGTCTATGAAGTTACAGCCTAATAGGTTGTTACACTTCCTTAAGTAGATAAGTCATTTTAAAAGGAACTTATGGTGTTGTTGTCCTATTTTTGGATAACAGGTTGTTAAGCCAAAAACTAACGAACCTCGAAGAAATATTAAGTTAATAAAGTTCTTTCTGGATTAATTGAATCTAATATTTAAAAGAACTTAAAGAGTGTTGGATTCGGGCTAGGCTGGGTTGCTGAAATTTTTTTCTATGAATCCAAATTAAACTTAACATAAGTAACCTTCTGGAGGTATGTGCATCTAGATGAGGTTGTTCTGTAGGATGTTGGCACACGTCGATTGCAAGGTGTACCTTTGAGAAGATTAGGATCTTCTCGAGAATATAGATGTAGTTAACATGTGGAAACACCCTTCCCATTGATCATCAAGATTTACACACTTTGGACTTGAACAAGTTTTCCCTCTAGGATTGGATAGTAACATAGTTAGGATATGAAGTAGCTCTTTAGGACTCGGGGTACCTTGGCACACGGGGTTAACCTAGGTTGACCACCAGTAAGCCAATTTACCCATGTCTTTGTGAGCCTCTTCCTATCATAACCTATGTTGTTAACTGAACTAGGGTTAAACCTTGGTAAGAAGGCGATGTGAAGTCGGTATAAGACATTCTAGATAACAATAGAGTGGGGTGAAGGATGTATTCCATATTGACGAGTATGCTGTCAAGGAATAAGTAATACAAACAATATGTTAGAAATATTTGGCCAAAGTATCGCAAGTTGCTGATTGCGTTGTCCTATGTCACCTAGTCTAAGGATCGTGATGTGGATGAATATTGGTAGAAAATATTTAGTTAGGTTTCTTAGACAAACCACTCAATACCCAGAATAGGGTAAAAGAACCAAGTATACGTAGTATACAGAAGAGTATTGAAAACTTAAATTTACACATTAATAGATCAGTAGTTTACCAAGTCATGGAATGAATAGATTGGTAGCTCATTGAGTCATTACAGCTGCATATGGTTATTGGTTATGAGAATGGTTGTTATGAAATGTGTGTTCTAAATTATGAATTTAGAATAGAGAACATTAATCATGTAAAAAAAAACAATTTTTTTCCTTGTTTTTAAAGTCTTTAAATGGGAATGTTACATCTTGGTATCAAAGCTAAAGGTTATAGCTCTTGGACCTATTGAGTCCATAATCTGATAAAAAATATAATTTTCTTGTAAATGTAAAATGGTTAGAACAAGGGGAAATGTTACGAATAATGCTCCACCTGATGAAGGAGTAGAAACAACCCAAAAACTTAATGAGATCCTTGTTGCCCTATTGGACACAAGAGATCATTTGGCTGTACTTGAATAACAAGTAATGGGAAATGAGGAGGAAGAAGAAGATGGTAATAACAATCAGCCACCTCTTGAGGACAACCCCAATTTGGGTGTTGATAATAACAATGTTAATGTACCTATCCAACTGAGAAAACAAAAAGGCAAGGTTGGTAGCTGAACTCACTAATGATATAAAAAGGATAAGTCCACCTAAGTTTGATGGCACCACATTAGGAGATGGAGTTGATAATTGGCTCAGTGAAATGGAGAAGTACTTTGCAATAAAAAACTTCTCAAAGAAAACTAAAGCCATTTGGGAAGCATATCAGCTTTCCCATGAAGCAGCTTCATTATGGGACAACTGTAAAGCTGAGTTAAATATTGATGAAACTAACATCACTTGGGATCAATTTAAAAGTTACTTTAGGAAATGATGGCCGCCAAAACTTTATTATGATCAGAAAATGATGTAATTTCATAACTTAGCTCAAGGAAATCTAGTCAGAATCGAGTATTGGGAGTAGTTTACGAAACTCCTCAAGTATGTACCTCAAGATCAAACCGATGAGAAATTCAGATACAGAAATTCATCATGGGTTTGAATCCCATTATTGGGGGAGAGGTTGATGTTCACAGCCCAACCACTATGGAAGGGGTTGTTGAGAAATCCATAAGGCAAGAATAGAAATTAAAGGCTATTTATACTCATAAGGAGGAAGTGCGGAAGAAAGTTCCAAATTCTTCTTCAACTTCTCTTGCACCTAAGAAGGGACTATGGAAAAATTTAGCAACAAAAGTAAGTTTTCAGCTGATAATAATAAGAAAGCAGCAACAAATAAGCCTGCTGGAAATGCATGGAACAATTTTGCCAAGAATAATAATAACGGATAGAAGTCCTATGGAGGTCAAAATGATAACTTTAAGGCTGGAAATAATTCTGAGTCTAAAAAGGGACCTATAGGAGGCTGTTATAATTGTGGCAAAGATCATTATGCAAATCAATGTCCTTTGAAGAAGGATGATCATAATCAGTAGCACAAGATACATGCTGCAGTAGCTGACAAGCAAGCTACACCCATAGAAGTTCCTGGTAAGTTATTTGGCATACCATAATCTGTCCTTTTGATATAGGATTTACTTGAATGTTTTATTTCTAGTAAACTTGCTTTGAAACTTAAAAGAAAAGCTAGAAAAATGGATAAATCATGGACTGTACATTATGGTAATAATTCTATTCATACATTTAGTATGTGTCTTTTTGGGGCAATCCTTGACTTACCTAGCTTTTCCACTGAAGTTGATCTCTATGTTACACCTTTGGGATCTTATGATATAGTCATAGGCGTTAATTGGTTAGCTGAGCATAAAGCAAAAGTGGACTATTTTGAAAAACATATTAGTTGTTTTGATGATCTGTAGAAAATAGCAGAGATTCAAGGTGTAAAACAAGAAATTTCAGTTAGGAAATTATCAGCTATGTAACTTAAAAAGGCCAAAAATAAGGGTTGTACCTTATACGTAGTAAAAATATCGAAATCTATAGAAGAAAATAGTGATTTCATAGAACATTACCCAATCGCTACTGATTTACGGTGATGTATTTCCAAAAGAATTACTGGGTTTACCACCCAAAAGGGAGTTTGACTTCACGAATGAAATCAAACCAGGTATTGAACCTATTTCTAAAGAACCTTATCAAATGAATATACGACGAGTTAATAGAGCTTAAAGATCAATTGCAAGAACTTTTGTCTAAGGGTTTGATTAGACCAAGTGTTTCACCTTGGGAGCACCAAAGTGATCTTTGTGAAAAGAAAGATGGAACAGTTATATTATGCATTGATTACAAGATGTTAAACAAAGCAACAATCAAGAATAGATACCCACTTTCTAGAATTGATTATCTATTTGATCAGATGCATGGAGCATTGGTATATTATAAGATAGATCTTTGATCTAGATATCATCAATTATGAATTAAGGATGAGGACATTCATAAAACGACTTTCAAGACAAGGTATGGGCATTATGAATTCACAGTTTTACCCTTTGGATTAACGAATGCACCTGTAACTTTTATGAACTTAATGAATAATATCTTTCAAGAATACTTGGACAAGTTTGTACTTGTATTCTTGGATGACATTCTCATATATTCTAAAAGTATTGAGGAGCATCATGAACACTTGAAAATAGTTTTGGAAATTCTGAGAAAGAGATGGTTGTATGGTAAGTTATCTAAATGTTCTTTCTATGACACTGAAGTTCACTATTTGGGTCATGTTATAAGTAAAGATGGGATCATTGTAGATACTTCTAAAATAGTAGTTATAACTGAGTGGCCTACACCAAATAATGTACATGAAGTTAGAAGCTTCATGGGCCTTATAGGTTATTACGAAAATTTGTTAAATATTTTTCTAAGGTGACTACACCAATAACTTAATTGCAGAAAAAGGATAAGAAATTTGTTTGGAATGATAAATGTGAATCTGCTTTTAAGATTTTGAAAATTCAGTTAACTTCAACACCTATATTAGCTGTGCCTGATCCTAATGGAGACCTTCTTGTTGTAATTGATGCATTCAAGGAAAGTCTTAGAGGTATTTTGTTACAAAATGATTATTTCATAGCTTATGAAAGTAGAAAACTTAAGTTATATGAGTTGAATTATGATCCACATGATTTAGAGCTTGCTACCATAGTTCATACACTTCAATTTTAGAGGCATTATCTACTGGGTAAACCATTTGAGTTGAAAATTGATCATTTGGGGCTGAAGTACATTTTCACTCAACCAAATCTGAATGCAAGACAACGAAGGTGGTTAGAGTTTTTGTCTCAATATGATTTTGACATAAGTTACATTAAAGGAAAAGAGAATAGAGTGGCTGATGCTCTAAGTCGTAGGAAGCACATTTCTGCTCTTATAACACTAAGAACTCAGTTTAAGGATGAAGTAAAAAGTGCTATGGAATCTGATTCTTACTTTCAGCAAGTAAAAACAACGCTTGTTGCAGATCCAAAAGATGAAAGGTATAAAGGTTTTCACTTTGATAATGAAGGAATCTTACGATATGAAAATAGAGTATACATACCTTTGCTTAATGATTTGAGAAAGAAATTGTTAGTGGAATTTCACAATTCACCTTTTTCGGACACCCAGGTATTACAAAAATGCTTGCTGATATAAAACAACAATATTTCTGGAAAGGAATGAAAAAGGATGTTATTAATTTTGTGACTCATTGTCTTGAGTGCCAGCGTGTAAAAGTAGAACATATGCACCCAGCTAGTTTATTATATCCCCATAGCATACCGCAATACAAATGGCAAGTAATAAGCATGGATTTTGTACAAGGATTTCCTATGTCAAGAAATAAACATGATGTTATTTTGGTAGTTGTTGATAAACTAACGAAAGTAGCTCATTTTATTGTTGGGAATCTAAAGGATGATTCTCATGTTTTGGCTAAAATATTTGTACACAAAATTTTCAGATTGCATGGAGTACCTGAATTAATCATATCTGATAGAGACCCTAGAATGACATCAAGGTTTTGGCAAATGCTTAATGCAGCTCTTGGAACTAAACTGAATTTCAGTTCTGCGTATCATCCAGAAACAGATGGATAGACTGAAAGAGTAAATCAAGTTTTAGAAGATATGTTATGGATGTATTGTATGGATCAGCAGTATAAGTGGGAAGAGTATCTTCCATTAGTTGAATTTGCATACAATAATACATATCATGCTTCTCTTAAGATGGCACCTTTCGAGGAACTTTATGGAAGGAAATACATAACCCCTGATTAGTTGGGATAGCATTGAGGATAGAGAAGTAATAGGACCTGAAATCCTTATGGAAATGGAACAACAAGTTAAAATGATTCATGAACATTTGAAAGAAGCAACAGATAGGAAAAAGAGTTATACTGATTTAAAGCGGGTTGATAGGGAATTTAAACTTGGTGAGAAGGTTTTTCTTTGAGTTAAACCGAAAAAGAGTTCTATAACTTTTGGCAAGGCTACCAAGTTATCACCTCGTTATGTGGGACCTTTTGAAATAGTTGAAGTAATTAATCATGTAGCTTATCGATTAGCACTACCACCTGCTCTGTCATGAATGCATGATGTTTTCCATATTTCTTTGCTTAAGAAATACGTTTCATATTTATCACATGTGTTAAATTGGAATTCCTTGTAGGTCCAAGACCCAGGAATAATCGTGGTTAAACCCACTCGAGTGTTGGAAACTAGTTGATTACATTTAAGAAATCGTGAAATAAGGCAATGTAAGGTCTAGTAGGACCAGTTTAACGAAGAAAGTGCAACTTGGGAAAATCTTGAGGATATGAAAACTACTTTTCCATTTCTTTTTGAACAGAATTGAATCATTGACTGATAAAAATTTATGATTTTATCTTTTCATGACATTAAGTAAGCCAGTTTTGGGTAGATATTTATTTAATTTGAGAAAATAGTTATATAATGTTGATTTTTGGAACTATAAGGTTTTGAAATATTTGACTTTGAATAAGAGAAGTGAATGAGTTGACTGTCCTTGATGTAAATTGTTAGAAGAAATAATCATCGGGACGATGATTCTTTTTAGGAGGGAAGCATGTAACACCCTTTACAGTTGATATTTTCCTCCTTTGCATTTCAAGTGTTGACATGTGACTTTCCTTATGAGGATATGTTCTTTTGATTATGGGAAATCATGCTTGATGTGGGTAAGTCTTTTCTGCTCTTAAGGTCTTTTGATTGAACTAGAATGGTTTTCCTAAATTCATTTTTCACTTCTCATAGGTGAGTTGCAATCAGGTTTAAGGAAAAATTGTAAACTTATCTATATATCTGACTCATCCTTGGATCAATTTCAGTGATCCAAGGAATGTTTTAAGTCTGTTCAGATTGAACAAATGATGAATTGGCATACCATGAATTATGAAACATTCGGACTATGAACTTTGTTGATACAAGTTCTTTAATTCTCTTTTTGGTGAACGTATTTCCATTCAGTGGTATGTTTTGCTTGGGTCTTTGGAGATCGACCATGGCAGATCATCACTGACGTAAAGGGAATTGTAGTCTTGTTCATGGTGCAGGAGAGATCCGAGATCCTATAAAGGACTAACCTGTGGGATCCTAAGCTAGGTAATATATTTCTACCTAAGCTATGTCACATGATAGAATTCTGATTTCCAACCTAAAGCTCCTTATTCTGTTGGGAATGGTTGATTTGTAACCTAACCTAAGTTGGTGCTAAGGGAATTGGAAGGGTTACTAGGTATTAAAACTAGAACCTAATACTATAGGGTTATTTGGTGATCTAACCTAGTGCCTAAAACTATTGTATTTTGAATTATCTACCTATGTGAAATTACCTAAATCTATTGCTAAGCACCTATGATGGGGGGTGTAGTTGTTAGCGTTATATCCTAAGGTATAAATTTAAGCTACCTAAGATCTAACCTAAGCAAGTAATCTATCCTAAGCTTTTGGGCATGAAGGGGAACTTAAGGGGTCGCAAGTATTGGCGATGGTTCCTAAGGCATTATTGATGTTGATAAGGGTTTTAATGTATGCGGTCTTTGCCCGGCTTTTGTAGGGGCTAGTTGGCTTGGCAGAGGCTTAGGTGGCAGTATCACTAAAATGAAAATGCTTGTTATTTTTCAAATTATAGGAAGTGGCAAGGAAGATTAGGTGGGAGATTTGGAATTAATGGAATTAATTGATTTTGGTTTATGAGCCCAAACCGTCTTGGTAGGCATGCCAGTGGATTTTGATTGGGTTGTTTCACTTTGCATGTTCTCCAATTTTTACTCTGCATGTGCTTTGGTTTTTCAAACCAGCAGATTGAACTACACTTCATGGCTATTTTTGAAGTTTCAAATCTATTTTCGTTTCATGGAATTTATAAGAGGCATTGTGGAAGAGGTATCTAGTTGTTTGATCTTTCATGGAAAAGAGGAGAAGTAGTGAGCTTGGCTGGAGGTCTTCTTCGATTTGACAGACACTATCAGGCATGATAGGCTCTAACTGTTAAAATATTTTGCTCTCTTCTAAGTGATTTCATAAAAACAACTCTGCTCTAGTTAGTTTAGTGCATTGCATGTTTACCTAGTTATTTGTTGATGGGTTTGTTAAATCTTGTTTCTTGGCTTCGAATCCATTGCAAAAATAGTCTGGTTCGGAATATATGTTGTGTTAGTAAAAGCACATGGAAAATGTATGTAAAAAGGGAACTTTGTAATTATGCTCAGCATAATGAGGTCTGGTAATCATTGGTTTTGGTTTTTGTTTAACTTTGTACTACTGTATTCTTGCTTTGAGTTTTCTTTGGAGAACCTTGTGTTCTTCCTGTTTCTATAGAAACTACTGTCTTGTGATTTTGAACTAGTAAGAGCCGTGTTTTTAAAGAAACTCATCTACAAGCTGGAGTCTTGGTTGAAACTTATTGTTTATTTAGAATCTACTATCAAGTTTCTTGATTCTATGATTCTTGTGGTTCGTCTCATAGTTGTAAGAAACTGTGTTTGTGTTGCAGATGGATTAGTTCTTATTTTCCAACTTGCAAAAACTTTGATTGATGCTTGAAACCTATGTGATATTATCATGGATAATAGGGTCTATAGTGAGCCCGCATTTGGTTTGGAAATAGTGTTTTTTTTGTGACCCTATAAGTTGTATAGGGAATTCTTAGTGAATACGACCTTGATATTTATTGAAGAATAGTTTGAACTCTGTTTATAATCTTTCAAACCGTCTTTGTTAGTAACTAAGGATTGAAAGATGATTTTGTGAAAATGGAAACTTATTCTTAACTGGGATAGTTCAAAATTTTACTCATTGCACTTTGTCTTGCTCTATGATGTGGAAGTTTTATTAACTCAATATGAGTAATATGTTGCAAAGCAATTCGGTAAACTATTTCTTATTGTTAGTAAAGGATACTTGAGCAAGGTGTCGGTTCAGATGGTAATATTTCTAGTTTTTCTTTGTTTAAGATGTAAACCATAAAGGGGACATAAGTTACCCAAACTTGTTTTAATCAATTTAATGGTTTTCATCTTGGTGAGAACTTATGCTCAACATGGTGCTCGAATTTGCATTTCGAGACTTGGGTAGAACGTATTTGTTAAAATATATGGTTAGATCTTGTCGTTTGAATTTAGTTGATTTCTAGGTGAATTTTTGTAAACTCAGAACTCTTAAAGAGACAGTTGCATGTAAAAGGAATAGTTGCAGGTGCATGGAGAAAACTGGAAATGATAGTCTTGCGAATTGTTTGGTAAACATTGGAAGTTTTTGACTGGAATTCATCTAGTAGTTATCATTCCTATTAAGAATTCAATATTTTACTCTAGAGGTATTAAGTTGAGAAGTAAGGTAAATAATACTATCTTGATTGAACTCTTGGGTAAATTCTGAGTGCAAGTTCTTACTCGGGTTTCATTTCTTCTTTGGGTCCATGGAATTAATGTAGAGCCTATAAAGAATTAATTATGATTCTTCATGTGTCTATGGCTATGTATGGCCTTCACGGTTTTAATGCTTCTATTCAAAATGGATCACTTGCTTTAATTAGGAGATCTTGTTTTTAGACAGGTTGCATTAAGCTCCTCCTTACTTTAAAAAGTGCTCTGGTTCTCTTCCTTGGAATCTTTTATACGTTTTAAAACTATAAATATATTGGAAAAAGTGATTTTTGTTAATTAAGGTTGAAGGAAATGATTACTATGGTAGGTTCTTGCTTTTAAGCTTCTTATCTATTTACAGTTAGAATAAATTCAGTTGTTAAGGACCTTTTGTTGATTGTTCTTCTAGGAAAAAGTTAATCATTGTTGGTTAACCTTTTCTTACTTATCATTTGACTGAAATAGAATAGAAGGAGAATGATGATTGGTTTGTTGAAAAGAAAATGCACTTTGATGGTTGGGTGATATTCCATCTCTCCTTATTGGGTATTTTTATATTATCCTGTTATGATGAATATCTTAATTGTTGATAGATGAATCATCTTAATTAGAACCATATAGTAAGCAAGAACCTCTTTATCTTATGGTAAATAACTAAGTATTGTATTCTATTGTGATGAGGTTTGAAAACAATGAGATTGTATGATCTGTTGTTGTTAAAGGAAATCAATAGGATCAATTATATGATAAATTGTATGATAGATATTATATATCATATTCTACTCTTCCCTCTTAGAAGTGAATTCAGGATATTAACACTCTTCTTTTCTGATTGTAATTACTTACGCCTATTGTATGACATACTAATTGTTCCTCATAGCAGGGTTGTTTTATGGAAACAATTAGTTGAGTGCACTTTGTTTTAAGGATTAGTGCTTATCATGCTCAATTCTTTGAACTGACCCGTGCTAGTAATTTTTGTAGATGGACATCATAAGTGATAAAAGAAGGCACAAACTTATAAGATGCATTGGCTGTTTTAAATCTGATTCTTGTAAAGAAATCTGATTGATCTTGAGTTGTATTGAACAGAAAAGTTATATTCTTTTGGAAGAAAGGTTGTTGTTATGTCATGTGTCTAAATTGCATAAATCTTGTAAATGTATAAGTTTGACTATGAATTGGAAGTTGAGAATTTTCTTGCATTGGTTGTGTAAATTATCTTGTACCTTTGTCTAAAGGAGGGAATCTTGTCTTGATGATATTCCTCTTATTATCTATATGATTGGATGTGTATTCTTGATGAGTATTATAAAAGGAATTTAGATTAATTCCTAAGCAAGTTTGCATCTAGATACGTTGCAAAATTCAACGTTCTTATTTAAGCAATTCTTTATAACAATGTGATATGTAGTGAAAATATAATGAAAACTATCGAGATTGTAAAAGACATAAAAGGGTGTGTTAAACCCTAGAATTTAACTATGAGGAAGAAGAATCTTCCTCTCTATTAAAGATATAAACAAAAAAGGGAGATATGATTGCTAATCATTAGACTTAACTATAATAAGTCTGTGAAGTTACAGCCTAATAGGTTGTTACACTTCCTTAAGCGGATAAGTAATTTTAAAAGGAACTTATGGTGTTGTTGTCCTGTTTTTGGATAACAGGTTGTTAAGCCAAAAACTAATGAACCTTGAAGCAATCTTAAGTTAATAAAGTTCTTTCAAGATTAATTGAATCTGATATTTAAAAGAACTTAAAGAGTGTTGGATTCAGGTTAGCTGGGTTGCCAAAATTTGTTTTTCTATGAATCCAAATTAAACTTAACATAAGTAACCTTCTAGAGGTATGTGCATCTAGATGAGGCTGATCTATAGGATGTTGACACACACTGACTGCAGGGCTATACCTTCGAGAAGATTAGGATCTTCTCGAGGATACAACATAGTGCAGTTAACATGTGGCAACACCCTTATGCATTGATTGTCAAGATTTACACACTTTTGGACTTGAACAAGTTTTCCATCTAGGACTAGATAGTAACATAGTTAGGATATGAAGTAGCTCTCTAGGACTCAGGGTACCTTGGTACACGGGGTTAACCTAGGTTGACCCAGTAAGCCAATTTACCCTAAGTCTTTGCGAGCCTCTTCCTATCATAACCTATGTTGTTAACCTAAACTAGGGTTAAACCTTGGGCAAGAGGACTGACAGTTAGTATAAGACATTATAGATAACAATAGAGTGGGGTGAAGGACATATTCGGATTGATGAGTATGTCATCAAGGAATAAGTAATATGAACAATATGTTAGAAATCTTTGGCCAAAGTATCACAAGCTATTGATTGTGTTGTCCTATGTCACCTAGTCTAAGGATCGTGATGCAGATGAATATTGGTAGAAAATATTCAGTTAGGTTCCTTAGATAGACCACTCAATACCCAGAATAGGGTAAAATAACCAAGTATACGTAGTATACAGAAGAGTATTCAAAACTTAAAGTTACACATGAATAGATCGGTAGTTTACCGAGTCATGGAATGAATAGATTGGTAGCTCACTGAGTAATTATAGATGCATATGGTTATCGGTTATAAGAGTGGTTGTTATGAAATTTGTGTTCTAAATTATGAATTTAGAATAGAGAACATTAATCATGCCAAAAAAATTTATTTTTTTTCCTTGTTTCTAATGTCTTTAAATGTGAATGTTACACCAATAATGTTCCAAATGGGGTAGTAAAGACACATTTCTTAATGTTGAGGGATATCCTCAACTACGGACACCTTTCAAACATTAGCCTTAAGTTATCACAATGGTCCTTCACTAACCGATATACTGTCTAATCATCCAAGTAGACTTAAAGGATTTTATGGATGACATCCTGAAAGCTTTTACAACAATGCGCAAGAACACGGTAGGCGCATTATTCAACCAAAACAACATGACTATATAGTAAAAACTTCCCTAATTAGTGGCTAAAGTCATCTTCCTTTGGTCCTCCTTTGTTATCCTTACCTGGTGATAGCCCAAGAATCCATCTATGAAAGAATAGACCTCGCGCCCTGCCACTCTCTATAAGATTTCTTCAGTGAATGGGGTTGGGAAAGGATCAATGATACATACGCATTCGAGTCCCCGTATGTAATCAATACATATCCTTATCCTTCCATCCTTCTTGATGCTAATTACCATTGGACTTATCCATTCTGACTCTTCAATAGCTTTAATAATTCCTGACACTATCATCTTATCTATTTCCTCCTTGACCTTCACATGCATGTTAGGATTCATTTGGTATGGTATCTTCTAGACCGGGCACACACCCTCCTTCAACTTAATTCTCATTTCTCCCAAGGAATGGTGAATGCCTTTAATCTCATGATACCTAGTGTGGAATAAATCGTCAAACTCATGTAAAAGATCAATGATCTTAGAGACTTCCATCTCCAACCAATAGTCTCTGATGATAGCCTCTTTAGGCTCTTCATCTAAGCCAATGTTAACCTTCTTTGTCTTTAAAGGCTCATGATAGGTGCACGCCCATTCATCAACATTTTCTATGACCTTGCGTGCCCCTATAGAATGGTCAACATCCAAGTTTTTGCTTCTTCTCCATCAATAACATACACCATCTTTCCTTTTTCTTTTTCCAAACACATGCACTCAAGTTGTATCTATTTTGTTTCTTCTTTCTCAAAGTGTGCCTCCAGGCCAGGTTCACCTAACAACTATAGTAGCCTATCTTCTGCCATGGAATTATCCCCAATGTTAAGGTGCTTGATAACCTAAAATTCCTTATCCACCAAGGGTTTTGTACTCTGATACTTGAATGTTTGAACGAGATCAACTACTAACTCTTGCCAATTCCCTATCTAACAGCGTGTCTCAAAATGAATGTACCATGCGCGTGCACAACCTTGTAGGGTGGAATACAACTTGTGAACCCATAATGAAGGTGACAATGATTCTGCGCTTCCCATCTAGGTTGTCTCACATGCTTGGATATGGAAGGAAGTGGTCTCTTTACCATGGTAATATTTTATAGCCGTGGGTGCATTGCTCCTGTAAAACCTTACAAAGAATGCAATTCTCACCTTGCACCATTCCAAGAGATTATCCCGATGCATTTCCCACCAGCGCATAATAGTTCGAGTAGGATGTAACTTAACATCCCCCTTCATTCATTTTCCTCCTTCCACTGAGCTTCCATCTCCTGCAAAAATACCTTAGGGAAGGCTCCTCTTGAGTACTTAGGTAGCTCCTTTCCTCCTAGGTGCCAGACCATATGCACCTTTGTCACCTTTGTCACCGATCCCCTCAAATGTCGTCTGATTAACTCATAGGTTCCATGCACCCAATTATCACATGCTATACTGGTGGTGTCACTTAGGGACTGAGCATCCTCAAACTAGATCACTCCCTTTGTGGGATGAATTGTCTCTGGATCCCTGATTGAGTGCACATATATTCTATCTAGGACCTCTTCTCCCAAAGGTTCAGTATAGGGTGTTGATTTCCCATCAGCCAGGGGTATGATGATCCATTCCTCCTCATTTTCAAAGCTTATGTATCCCTTGTTGAACCAAAGATACACATTGTTCTTATAGCACCATGGGTGTCCAAGTAGTGATAGGAAATTTTCTACCTCAACGAGCGCCAAGACTTCGAAGTCTCTAGTAAAATTTTCTCCCTAAATGGTGATGGTTGCATCCTTTAAGACACCGATGGGAATTGCCTTCATTTTTTTGCCATATACAACACATTTGAAGATGGATATAATGCAGGTCTTCCCATCTAATGCCATGCATCCAAGGTGAGAACATTTACCTTCACACCTATGTCAATGAGGATATTACTAAGGAGCCATCCATCCATGACCACATTCAACATGATCTCCCTATCATAGTCAAGGATGTGAGGGGGAAGGTTTGCATGCAAGACTTGCCTCTTGTGCTCTTCTCCAATGTGTGGTACCTTCTCTCTCAACCATGCTCCTAGCAAGGGAATAATATTATCTTGTCTTAGCATTTTACATAATTCCTTGACCTCATCCAGTCATCTTTTGGTGCCTCAACCTTCTTTCTTTGCTCCTCCCTCCAGGGATCGCTCCTTTAGACAATGGATTTCTCCTTGTAAACTTTGAATGACATCCATGGTTTCTTGATATACCTCCTTTCGATGTGCAGAGTGCAGGTACTTCCCATATACCACTTCTTCTCTTAAAACTAGGTTCTTCTCGTCATGGCATTTCCTTTGTGTGCGTAGCCTCTGCTCTTATTGTTACCATAACAGTTCCAAGTGTATATCATGTATCACCCATGGCATACATTGTGTGTTAGCCTTCTTAATGCTTACCATTACAATGCCCTTGTCTTTCCGGTGCTATTGATTCATGTGCTCAAACAACTCAGGGCACTCCTCATACTTGTGCTTCTTCCCGCACCATGAGAACTATAATAAGTCTGGGCACTCGCACTTGTAGTGGTTTGTAGACCCATAATTAAAACAAGTTCCACATGGGAACTCACTTCCTCCTCCTCTGCATTTACCACGACCATAGAATCCTCTACAAAATCCCCTTCCGTGTGTGCCACCATCTACGCACTCCTCATACCGAAGATCATAACCCTTAGAACTACTTGCAAGGCTAGTTTGGCACACACCAAGATCAATGGCCTCATGGATCTGGTCAATAAGCCTACAATCCTTAGTATCATGGGTTGTAGAGGTGTAGATCTTACAGTAGCAAGACACATTTTTCTGCATTGTGCGCTGCAACAAGGGACATCTACTCGCATCATGGTCCCCATGAAAAATATCACAATCTACTGCTACGGTGCGTACTTATCTTCTAGGGGCAACTATCCTTGACATGCCCCTCTACTTCACAATCTATACACCATATACCATTGCAGGTTTTATGGGCTGAGCTCACAGATAAATTCTCTATATTCTTAGCTATAGCATCAAATTGAGCCTCTAGAAATGGGGTAACACCAATATCAACACTTCCAACAGCTTCAATGCATAGGGCATCTTATAATGCCTTGCGCGGGTCTTTGAAATTTTTATGAGATAAAGATCTTCTAAATAGAGTTATCAACCCTCCAACAAACCATTGAGTATTTTGTGAAGGGTGAATTTCATATGAAAATTTTGATAGGATGGTTTTGAACTATGCATCATACTCCCACACACTCTCTACCATTCCTTATTGAATCTTCTTCAGGGCATTGATGATCTTCTATTCAAACTCAGGAATGTGGAATTATGCCAAGAAGGTGGTTTCTTAAAGCAATATAATCCACCACCGTTTGATGAGGGCCATATTTCCTATACTAGCTATGTGTGCATCCTAGTAATGTTGTTACAAACTAGATTTCCTTCCACTCCAGGCTAGTGATCCCCTTCATGCACCATAGTAGCTCACACTTGTGAACATGCTCTGTAACATCTTCAATACCCATGTAATCTAGCAAATGTAGAGACATCTCAAAGAATACTTTAGGAGGTGGTTGAGGCCCTTGTCCTCCTGAGCCAGAGCCTTGGTTTCCTTCGATGTTTCCTCTGCCGCCGGATCCACTATATCCATCAGGATATGTGCCCCCAGATCCACTAGTTCCACCTCTAGATCCACCAATAGTGAGTAATGGGCCTAAAGCGGTCGTGCCTAGGGTCCCCAACGTCCCACTAAACTATGTGGCAATCATCTATGAGATTGTGCCACTTCCAGATGTTTGTCTCATGCCACTCCCTGACACATTACCCAAGCCTTATATACTTTCTCCTTGTCCAAAAATTCCCCCAAACACTAGGATGGTATGTGTAACCATAGAAGTCCCAAATGAGAAATTGTATCTCCTGGGCACAAATCTGTCACTTCTACTGATACCAACTGGGTCAGTGATACTCCTTCCTTGATCTGGAAAACCAAGCACCAGGGTTTGGTCATTAGGTGGGTTCAAATGCACACCAATGAATCTTCTCTCTCCACACAACGAACTCTCATTAGAAGCCAAAGGGGTCTCTCTTACGCACTTTCCAAGATGGGGTAGCATAGACTGCTTAGGTTCCATGTCCTCTGCGTGAACCTCAACTCCTTCCTACAATGTTTGCCTCCATAGATCCATCACACTTGTAACCTCACATTATCTAGAAATCTCCCTTTCACATGATTCACTATACTTGAGTTGTCTCTCCTCCCTTTCTTTCTCCATCACAATGTCTACCATATTTCTCCACCTTAGCTTCCTCACCTAGCACTCAAAATAGTTTTTCTAGACATCGAAGATGCCTCTAAACTCAAGGTAACAATCAAGATCTTCACTTCTAGAGGGATAACACATAGAAATGATCCTTTGTGCTCCTGCAAAACTCAAAATAGAAACTTCCAAATAAGAATATGTAGAAATATCATACTCTAGAGTGTAGCTAGCCAATAATCCTTTCCACCAATGATTCTTAGCATGAGTCCACGTCAGATCTGCATCTTATAGCCTCTGGTATTCTTCTTGGGTCCACACACATGATCTATAATACCAGCTTGATCTAGACGCATATGCCAAGAGCCATTCATATAGTTCTACTGGGAAGTAACAAAAAAAAGTTTCATACAAATCATGGTAGAGGTTCTCTTCTACCCATCTACGTGCATCAAACTCAAGTCCAATGTCTTTGAATCTCTGAGAAAATTCATCCTCTGTACTCTTGAACCATGATTCAACACTTTCCAAAGTTAGGTGTTCTATAATCACTTATCACATAGATCATGATGTATGCCATTTCCCACTACAACTTTGAAAAGAGGTCTCAGAAATGGAACCAAGATGTAGTCATTTTTACACCCACCAAAGAATAAGGGAATCCCATGTGTGTCGACCTATCACCCAATGGGTACTGGGCACTCACTCAAGGCACGCATGGGTGTCGAGCCTCTCTTTTATGTGATTTGAGTTGGAAAACATAATCTATGATCCAAACTTAAAGGTAGTGAGTGGAAATGAGACATGTAAGCATCATAGATCTTAGAACAGATTCTAGATCATCACATTCATTCCAGATAAAATTACTTAACACATTAAGAATCGAACCAAAACGAGAAAGGGAATGCATATGAATTCATATTCATACTATAAACATTCATGAAAAGGAACTATGAAGAATCATGTATGAATCCAAACCAAGAAGGATCATATTCAATTAACCTAGTAACCTCATTACATTCATTAGACTTACTACAAAGCACCACATTATGGCAAATTGGAGTCATGCATCATAACTAGATCCATATCATTTAGATCTCAAAAATAAATTTTATAACCCCAAGCCCTTGATAAATCCTTCTCCTATATTTCATCTACCCAACCTAGTATGAATCCTTGTGGCATTTCAGAGAGCTTCATTCTCTATTGATATATATATATATATATATATATATATATATCTATATATATATATATATATCCTTTTTCTTCTGGAACTTATATTTATAGGCACCCCAAAGTGCTAACTCATCCTTCAAAGGCCTCAGATCTGGCACCAAGTTTCGAATGTGGTCCTTCATGGGAGCATGCTCCTCCAAGCCCGAGATCTCTACCTTTTGCCATGATGTCTTCTAGAAACTTCCATTATAAGGAATATTCCTTCCTAGGCCAACCTTTGTTGTTAGGATGGCACCTTATCCACTCCATATGCGCAGCTTAGGTCATTCTTTTCTCTTTTCCATCCCGATGTGCTAAATACACTACGTCCCGAGACCTTGTCTTGCGAGTGCGCATCATGGGTTCTAATAAGACCCTCCTAGAACCTTGACTTGCGCACCCATTTCTTCACTTCAGTCTTGTGTGACCATGCACCTTTTTATACTTAGTCAATATTTTAGGGGCCCAACATTCATCGAGCTCATCCCCTCGACTCGATGACACAACTCTTCCTCTACCTCGTTATGATCTCACTCGACAAACTCTTAATGGCTTAATGCCTGACTCAAGCTCTGTCTAAGTTTCCATATGGTCTTGACCCCAATTGAGTGAGCTCTAAACATACTCACCTTGGCACCAAGTCAAAACTTCAAATGTTAAAGTGAATGGCTTGCTCCATCTCCGCTCGCCCCCATTCGGCCTTAGCTCAACCCTACTTTCTTTTTCATTCTACATTGGCTCATTAAAGTCCATCCTACACTAGGCCTCAACTCGTACATTCCCTTATTCTAGCTCAACGTCACCCCTAATATAATCTTGGCTATGGGTTGAGACCCTTTGAGTTTCCTTTTACATGGTGATCTCACCTAGAGCCACCGTTTGTATCATGGATCGACTTCAAACCTAGCTCAATAATTTCAACGAGCTCTACTCCTAACCTTCCCGTGTGTTTCATTTAACACGACCATGTTGAGAATACCTTTATTTTTGCAAGCATGATGACTCAGCCCTAAAACTATGAATCCGAGCTCATTCTTTTTCTCGCTTTTCACCATATTATTGTGGCTACATCATTCTAACAAGTTTTGCATTGTCACTCTTGTGATCTCAACCTCACTTGTTTTGAGGTCTCCTTATGAGTTATTTTATCTATTTCACAAAGATACCTAATGCATTGGGTGAGTGCTTTGCACTAATTATATAACACAACCCATTTCAACCTTAAACTCCAACATGTTGAAGTTAGGTATCGAGCTTCATATGTTTAGGCGAGTTTCTCACTTCCTAAGTCGGTCTTATGAACTAGCATGGTCCTTTTAGTTTCACTTATGCCAACTCACCATGCATTCATCTTAATCCTATGTTATTTGACTAAGTTATAGTCTTATCTCAATCCCGAGTCACCCTATTTTATCTTGATTCACCATGTTTTTACTGTGATCCGCTCATCATGTGAGATGCGTTCATTGTTCCTCCCAAGCCAGTGATGACCCACTTGATCCCTTACATAAACGATGCAAGATGTTTGTTTATGGACTCATTGCGTTGAGATTTAATGCCTACGGACTCACTTGATGATTCCCCCTCGCGACAACACAACCTACACCATTTTTTTGAACATGAACATAGCTCCTTTGGATACTTATCACCCAAATGTGTAGTTAAGACTTCAAGCATAGTCATATCTTCAAAATGAAACCCTTTCTTATCATTGTTAAAAAATGGCTAGACTAAGATATTGTACACCTGAAAACCTATTGTAATCATGTTGGCTCACTGAGCATCTCGGTGATTTTTCTTATAATTCAATGACATCTAAACCCCTTACAACTAATCTTAATCCAAATTATGATTGTTCTAGGCTATCCTTGAAATTAAAGATTCATGGAACATAATGAAACCCCTTGGGATTAATTTATTTATTTGATAATGATTTACCCCGTGTTGACCAGGAGTGAGCCACTGTCGGGCGTATGCGTTGTCCAATTTTTCCTCGATGGTTAAAATTGGACAACAATTATATTTCTTATGTGGATGTTGTACATGCTTTGGTTGAATGCTATAATGGTTGAATGAATCATGAATGATGAATGCAATGGAATGATTTTTTTATAGGACTAATTTACCCCCATCTCAGTCCATTGTTCTTCTAACATCATCTACAAATAACAAATCTTGTAAGAAATAAAATTAGGCCAAAATAGATTAATAAAAAAATGAAAAATTATTATATTTGATAAAATGACTAAATTGATAGGGATCATTAGCAATCAAAATAATCACGAGGTGATTCTATGAATTATTGGAGATCATTGTGTAAAGATAATATATTGATAAAATCATATTTTATCAGAAATAGATACTTAGGATGATTGATTTGGATTAGATATGATATGCTAAATAAGTCAACATAGACATAGATGCGAGAAATGGACCGGATAGAACTAAAAATTCTTATAGAAGATTTGTAGAGCATCTTATGGCTTGACAAAAGTGTTGAGGATATATTGATTTTTGTGGCAATGTTGTTTAGTTGTCTAATGTGAAATATATTATTTAAAATAATTTTGGATCAAGGAACAAGAGCCTTTATGTCCTATTTATAATCATTGATAATTGGTTAAGATCACCGACAATCCGAGAAAATGTGAGGAAGGAAGTTTAGAAGTGGTTTTAAACACCTCTAAGTTGGTATTTCTATGGTGGGAATGTGATGTAATTTTGTTGGGATGTTAAGAGGTTAGATAATGGGGATAAAATGGGTTTATATGGGTTAGGGAGTGTTAAGGAGGTTTTTAGGGATTACGGGGTAGAAATGTTATTTTACGAGGGTGAGGGTAGTGACTTAGGTTATGATTATATTATAGGTTTTAATGATTTGATGTGTGTGAGTGGGGTGTGGATAGGCCACCTATGGTGCCGAAAACCTGTTGTCTACACTCCTAATGTTGTTTAGAAAAAAGGATAAGAACATTGACATGTAAACTCAAATGTATCTGGTTCTCTTGGTTGTGAATTTATATTAATGGAAGATACATATAATTTGACAAGATAAATAGAATTATTTGAATAGTTTTCCTCGTCTCCTTGAATATTTTTCCCTTATTGAGTATCTTTCCTTTTATTATTTTGATGTCATCACTAAACTATTTATAGAGTTGAGAAAAAGTAGTGTCATGTGTTTCAAATTTCTCAATCACATTGGTTACGCTACATCCCATAAGATTATTTTATTCTAGAACTATTTTTACATATATGATATTAAATTGACTCTTATGGATGTATTATCCTTTACCCTTTTGTAATAGTCCTCCAAAGATATTTCATTTATATCGAGTTATATTTTGAACCAAACTTAACCACCGATACATTTATATGCAAGCAAGTGTAATTCTTCTTTTCATAACTTTTGTGCCTCTTAAAAGTCCTATTGTAAGTTGGTCTAATAAATATATCTTGAAATCATGGTCAATATATTTCTTTAGACAACATGGCAACTTAAAATTAGCATATAAATAAAAAACTAATACCCATTTGTCCAAAATTTCATCTGGAAGAACAAGGAATGAAATATTATCATTTAATATGTTTATCAGTTTCATCTCAAAAATAAGTAGAGATTGCCTCTTGAATGACTATATGTGAACATACAAAAATATTTTTATTAGTCACATATTTTTTTATAATAGGTAAAAGGAGGGTTTTTCTAGGGACCCTACCATGTTACAACAAAGGATCTAAAATCCATATATATTCATTAATATTATAAGGAACAAAACAATACCAAAAGCAAAATAATTGGTGTTAACATCATAAAACCAGCTTTAAACCAAACAAAGAAAAGTCCAAGTGTGGCCCAAAACCAGATTAAAATGAGACAAAAACTCATATTAGAACAAAGTTTATTTATAATTAAACATTTCAATGACCATTACTGAGCTTTGAGAATATCTAAACTTACATTTTTTCATTTCTATGTGCAATAAATAAGTATAATATGGTCATCTTCAAGAATATCTAAACTTATATTTAGTTCATTTCTATGGATATTTAGCTTCATAATATACCATTTTTATTGCACATAGAATATACCATTATAAATGAACTAAATATAAGTTTAGAATCTCACCAATATAATGTAGCCTACCATTACAGAGCTTCAACAGTCATCAATACCTAGGTATAGTACATTTTCACTCATGATGTATGTGATCAACCATACATTTTGCTTGTTTATGTTGAATTTTAATTGATGTAAAAGTAATATTAATGAAAAATCAAGATGACGGAGAGATAGAGGAAGATTAGAATTAATGTAACAAGGTAGGAAAAGGCATGGGTTGAGAACACCGATTGAGATTTGACTTATTTTAGAGATAGTCACTTCTATAGGAAGGATGGTGATATGAGAAGATGTCAAAATGATATTCTAGATGGTTGAACATGTATATGATAAGAAATAAGGTCATAATTACAAATACAAAGGTGCATGAATTAAATTAGTAATACTAACTTATTTTAATAGGCATAATCCCTATCCCTAATCAGCATGTTGTCTTGAAATGGTGGATTGAAGGTAGGATGATGATGTTGACACATGGTAGAGTAATTAGGAACATTACTAGGGAATATTAAGGAAGGTAAATGATGAAAAAAAGGAATATTCATGAGGTATGAAGTGAAACTATCTTAATTAGGTCTATTTCAAGGACCTAGAATGGGTGTATATAGAAACCAAGCTAAAAATAGATATGAAAAGCATGATAATTTTGTAGATACATTTTATAAAGGTCTCATGTGATGTTCAAATTCATTTCTTAGCTATTGGAGGTATGTTTGGGGTCATATTCATTACTATCCTTGAGAATAAAAAATATTAGCATGCAAAAATAATGGTAGTGTATAATATACAAGGTTATTTATGAGTAGATAAGCCTTGGGGCATGTGAATAATGGTACTCTAGTGATGTGGACCAAATTTCATTCAAATGTGAAGAATAAATTTGAAGTTAGAAGGTTTTTAGTGCTATCTAGCTCTTAGAATGGTAGTTATTAATTAAGGGTCAAATTTGAAGAGATAAAAGGTACATAAAACTTATGCAGGGTGTCTGATATATTCATCGGTGATGGAGAATGGAGTCAAGGACAATCAACAAGTGGAATGAATAAAAATGATGCCTTAATCTTTATGTACAATCCTTAACATTTTAAGTCACTCCAAACCCTCCTTTCAGAGAGATAGGAAAATTATGGAGTGTTTGGTATTAAAAAAAAATGGAAATTTAAAAGTGATGATATGATATTTTGAAGGAATCCTCCTAGATCATGTGTACATTGGTTTCATATTTCAGGTGTAACTATATCAATATAGAAACACCCCTATTTTGAAAGATATTAATAGTACAATCATGAATGGAAGATTTTCAAATGGAAATATTGATGTGGAAGATATTTTGGGATATGTCCTTAATTTTCATTAAAATATCTAGGTGAGTTATGTGTAAAATTTAGGCAACCCATGCCAAACAAGTGAGCCTACTTGCTAAAAGGTAAACATACAAAAACCAGTCATAGTGTACGAAAGAGATCTGATGAAAAAACTTGTTGTAGGGGTCCAATAGTGGCATGAATAGTTGAAAAAGTTCCAATGTGACTTGATGAGGCTCATAACTCAACATGATGAAGTAATTTAAGGTCCTAATTCTAATTTCTAAACTTATACTCGTTTCCATGTCTAAATGGATTGAGAAATTTAATTGCAAGTGTACACTTCTCCACATAATAGAAGAAAATGAATGATTGAAAGTGAATCAAGGGGCTCATGTGAAATTTTCAATTCTTTAGGTTGACATGAAATTCAAGGTTCAGGTGATAGAAAATATCAAGAACAAGATTAGTTCTTGTAACTTAACACCTAGTGTGAACATCTTGAAGAATACATGCAAAGTGAAATCATATATGGTAAAATGGTGTAATCTGTGGATGTAATGAGTATAATAAGGATCAAATATTTTCAGGAAAGTATCTTAGAATTCATAAAAAACTTGATAGGCGAGTGAAATTTCTCAATCTTGAAGACTATTTCCCTATACATGTAATCTAGTAAGATTGTTGCCTAAATATGTATTTCATGAAGAAAATGAAGAGGCTAATGTCACTCCAAGTGCTTGGAGGTGATATAGAGTTCATTAATAATTGTTTCCAAGCCTTGAGAATGTGTGAAGACTCATGCATTAAGAATGATGAAGTATTTCTATGACTGGTTTCCACGTCCTCCATGAATTTGTATAAGAAGATGTGAAAAAAAGTTTAAATAAGGGCTCCATGCTTTGTTTTGATGATCCTTAAGATCACGGTGATGGTGAAGTCCTCTTGAATATTCATTCCACCTAAATGAAATGCAATACCTGATTTTATATGACTGGTCATACACTCAATTTCAAAATTGGTTTTAAAGCTCTTACACCTAGTGTAAAGCTATAATTGAGTCTTAACGAGAAATAAAAAATTATGAGGCATATCAAGGAGTTAAAGATAAATAAGGAGGTTTGTGTAACATGATTTCATGTTCACAAAACTTTTCATTGAGTTCCTTTAGCTACAATACAAATTTTCTATGTTGAAGAAGAAGACATATAAACTTGTATGTCAATTTCAAATGAATAATGCAGATGTCGGATGTTAGTTTAGGTTGTAAGAAGAAAATTTTCAGTCATGTAGTGAGTTTAGAGGTATGTTGGTGATCCAAAATATTCTATAACTACCATGATATGTCGTGTAAGATATGAATTTGTAATTACACCTATTAAGATGCAATCATTGCATATTGATAGTTTTGTTGATGCCATTTCATTCCCTTGTAAGAGTTGAAGGATGAAGTAGGTGAATGTTCTTAAGAATTTTATGTGTAAGAGCATGAAATGCTCTTATTTTTTAATGCATTAGTGTGTATGATAATATTTGGTTGATGACCATGATTTTCCAAGAGTGTGAGGATATGTAAAACAAAGAAAATCAAGGAGAGTATGAAATACCTTCATGACTTCACTTTTTGCAGCAGTATGTATGCTTTAGAAAGGATAGGTTTGAATTTATTATCTATTGAAAGAATCATGAAAAGAGTGTGTGTGAGAGAGATAAGAATTGTATGACATTGTTTACAATAGAGTAAGAAAATAAGAAATGAGATGAATCAAGGTGAGAAGGAGGGTGAAAAATGAAAGATATTAGAGCTGATTTAAAGATCAGAATTTTTGTGTTAAGAAAACTAAGTAAGAGTGATCAAAAATATATTGTACAATACTAAGTGGTGGCTTATAAAACATGGAGTTGAAGCTGATTAGTAATTTTTAGCTTACAGAAGGTCAAGTAGTAGCTTGGCTAAATTGTTGGGAGTTGTATCTTCCAAGAAAGTAGTAGCTTATGAGAAGGCCAAGTGGTAGCTTTAATAAATTTTGGAGTTGTAGCTTCAAGTTGAGTGAATTCTAAACAATTGAAATCTTTATAATCTTTATAGGACAATTTTTCCAATCTATTGCATTGATTTTAGTGGGTTTTTCTCCCTTAAATTTTTTCCCACATTAAACCTCATGTTCATGTGTGCTTTCTTACTCGTTCCTCATGTTTGGATGTTGTTAGTATCTCATGCTAAATGGTGACCTAGATTTAATAACTTACAGATTTTATGAGTATTATTCAAATTTTTGAGAAGAAGTGATTCACCCCTCCCCTCTTAGTTCTTGTGTTTTCCAATAATTGATATCGAGAATGTCCCGTCGGAGAAATCCTAACAACTTAAAGGAGTTCCTCTTGAAACACAATAATTGACATGAAAATAATCTTTGGAAATAGCTCAATAGATAAGTATCTTAGTGAAGATGAAATATTAGCTAAAGATGACGTTGAAGTAAATATTGAAGTAGAATTTATTAGTTCCCTTGAGGAATTAAAACATCAAAGAAGAAATAACAACAAACTAAAGCTAATGGTGAAATAATATGAAGAGAAAATAAATATTCTTGAGGAAAGGAAGGGGAAGAAGGATGTAAAACATGAAGATGGACTCAAATAACTTGAAGCACAATTGGAGTTGATCTCAACATATCTCAAAGACAAAAAGGAAGAGTACCTCAAATTCAATACAAAGCTGAAATATCAAATTGATAAAGTGACAAAATCCCTCAATGAAAAGGAAGAGACTTGTATGAGACATGAAGAAGAATTGATAACTTTAAACGATGACCTATAAGAATCAAACATGAGTTTGAAAATATATAGAAAGTTAGAGAAGATCTCTCAAGCTCTGGATGAAATTTTGGATAGCCAAAGAGCAACAGGGTGAAAGAAAAGGACTAGGATTCAAAGGAGATTCTATGACGAAGTGTGAAGATGATAACATTGGTACAAATTGACAAAAACATGAAGATGACTAAGGAGACAAATTCAAGAAGGCCTAAATAAGTTAGACAACCAAATGCATCTATGTATGAAAGAGCCTTTAACGGCTATTTATTTTATCGTAACAATTTTTGAAATAGAGGTAAGGAATTTAGGAAGCATGTCATAGATGACCATCCATGGAGGGATAACAAAGATGAGAAAGAAAGGAATGTAGTGTGCTTAAATTATCAATAAAAGGGACACATTGGAAAAATCTATTCATATATGAATATAATGTGTTAGCTATATTATTAATTAGTCCATCATACTTTATTTAAGTGTTTAATAACAGTTTATAATGTCCATCTTAGTGTTCAAGAAAAGAGTCTTGATGAACTTGTGTAGCTTGTCAAGTTTATCCTAAAGTAACTCATCTAACTCCATTCAAAGAAGGTCATAATGAAATGTAATAATAGGCATGCTAGTTTATCTTCTCAAGGATTTTTGAGTACTTAACCTCTTCATAAACACCATGTATTCATGTAAAACATCATGATGTTCACACACACACGATCAATGGCATGGTATAATTCACCGTGTTTTATTGGCTCCTAGAACTACACCCCCAGGGAAGGGGGTTTCAACGTGGAAAGGTCAAGCAATGAAGGGAGACCCCTGAGATGTGTTGTTTTGTAGCCAGGGGAAATATATCCCTCCAGTCTCCCACCCACCCTTCTTGAGGGGGTGATGGGTAGGAACCCAGAAAAAGGGTGTGGCTATATTCCCCATTGCTTTTGGCTGTGCTTAAGTTAGGGTAAGAGGACCCGAGGGTGCGGTCGGGAAAATTTGGAGGTTGGGGCATGGAGTTACAATGGTACTCTGGGAATTCCAAAAGGGGAAAATTGTGATCAAGTGCAACCACTAAATAAAATGCATGCTCAAGAGAGTGGTAAAAAAAATCTGCAAACACCCAAGGAACTGAGATGGGCCACAAAGGGAAAGTATTAAACCAACCTAGGATTTTTGTCCCAAAGTTCGATGATCAAATCAATAATAAAGGAATTTGGGTCAGATGTAAGAATAAGATGGTTATATGGAGTAAATATAGTGTTCTCCAAGTGGGTCAGTTTGGTATGACCAAAGTGATCTAAATCCCATGAGGTGAGTTATGGTTTTCTTGCAAACTATTTTCAATTTTCACCCTCTTGGAAAAAATTTGGACAATAGGATAATACCTTGAGACCGAAAAATCTTCCATTAAACATTCCAAGGTTATCAAGAAAATTTCAAGCTTTAGGAGGTATTATGATCATTTTGGACTGTTCTTATCTTTCCTTGATCCTAGAAGCTTGAGTTTTTATTAGAACAAGGAAATTCCTTTTAGAAAACCCATACTCACCCGAATCAAGAAAAACATGGTTAAAAAGTGACATATAAATTTTCATGTGTCTTATCACAATTCCCTATTCCAACTTTTCACAAAAGGGTTCAAAATTTTAAGAAGGGTCAATGCAAGACTTAAAAATTTATCAACACAAGCCACATATGAGCTCGAGCTAAAATTGGCTCACTAAGTTTATAGTGATTCGGTCGACATGTGAGTTGCATAGAGTGAGCTCTACACCAAGCTCATCTAGATTGTTAAATCTAAATTGAGGAATTATATCAGGACTAGTGGTCATCATATCATTGAACTTGACTTAGGAGCTCGGTGAGTTCCTCAAGTCGGTGAATACACCGAAATTTACTAAGGGCCTTGATCAAATCATGGTGACTCGGTGCTCGTAGGAGGAGGTGCAATGTTTTATTTACGGGGTAACTCAAGTGAATAAGAGAGGTAGTGAGGAACTCGAATTACTCAATGTTTCGAGAAAAATAGTTTTCAAGTTTGGCTCGACAGATAAAAGGGGATATTCACCGAGTATGAGTTTGAGGGGTTATAGAGCATTGGGTATGTCCTAAGTATAGTGTCATCGAGTTTAATGGGAATTCAAGAATGATGTAGTTAAACACCGGATAGAGAATGGATTGACGTAGTATTTATGCATAAGAAGTGATAGCAAGCCACTATATACCTATGCTTTTCTCGGTTGTGTCGAGTTACTCAGAGGAAACCAACTTGTGCATGGTGAAGGGCGATAAGATTGGTGGATATGTCATCAAAATCCAGGAAGTAATACTTGGAAGGAGGACTCACATAAGTTGAGTTTTCAAGAAAGATAAATAATAGTCGAGTTTGGCATGTCAAGTTCGAAGTGGCCCGTAAGCCAGGGATTATAGGAGGATCAGTTTACAAAAAGGATGAGTTCAAAAGGCATTTCATAAAAGTTTATGGAAAGGATGAAATTACAAAGGTGTGAAATTACATAGGTGTTTAAATAAACAAAAGGATCACAAGGTGACATCTCAATTCGAGCTCATAGGTCATGACACAAGTAAAGGTAAGATTGAAGTCAAGTCATTTTCAAGAGATCATAGTGATGCATTGATAAATGAGGAGATTAGGTATTTGAGCCAATCATTAATGGTGGGCTAGTTAATGGCTTAATGGCATGAGACAATCTTAATAATGATCTCATGTTTGGTGTTTGAGGTTAGGAGCATACATTGTGGGATCGAGCTATGGGAGTTGAGTAGCTAATAGCTCAACATTGTGATGTGTTAGGCTAGAATCCATAATGGAAGATCAAGATAGATCCACTCATTTGGGACGAACTCACAATGTGTGACTCAATGCATGGGTAATTCAGTGGCTCAAGCATGGAATCAGTGAAGCATTTAACATGGACTGATTTGTATCAAATTAATGGAGGAGCTAGAGTCACCTGAGATGTGAGATTGAGCTCAATTTTTGGAGTGATGAACCAATTTTATAGTGGAGCAAGCCAACCTATTGTGAATGACTTTCTGGCTTGCCGAAAATGTGGAAGAACTTGCCAAATAATCAATGCTCTATAAGGAATGGATTGGTTTCATGAATGCGAAAAAATATCATACCTTAAGGTTGATAAGATGAGCATGTGGAGAAAGAACTAATCGTACACAAAAAATGGAGCTTGGAAAGGATAGGAACCCACTAATAGAGCTCGTAGGGATCTTGGGAGCTTGAATAATAAGGATCATGGATCCAAATTGAGGTGAGTTCTTGTGATATCCTAGGTGAGCTTGTTGTGATTTGGTTCTCGAAATAGATAATGGCGAGTGGTTTGGTAAATGAGATGAATTAGGAGGAGGCTGAATGGAGGATGAGTTATTGTGATGGCCTTGGGTGAGCTTGTGGTGATTCAAAGGCTTACAACAGGAGTTAGGATCAAACTCATTGGGCTTTCTCGGTCATAGTTAGTGGGTAGGGGTGATGGATCTAACATGAAGTTTCTCACATAGCTTGGTGTTTCATTGAACCAATGAAGAACATATGGAAAGCTCAAGCTGGATACGTAGATAATTAGTTTTACACACATGGAATATGATTGAACCATGGAATTGGAGAGGGACTTTAAGATCAAAATTTTCTCCTGATTATATCTATAAGCGTTAAAATTCTGATGAGTTGACTACCAATATTTAAAAAAATAGATCAACTCATAAATTTTAGCTCGTAGGTGTTGTGTTATGCATGCAGGGAGCTCAATTTCATAAGGAGAGATAGTCTGATAGAATCAAGCTAGAGAAGCTCTTGAAGTTATGCAATGATAGATGAGCTTAAATCAAGCTAAAGTATTTAAATCCATAGGACATAGTTCGAAGCTCAAGGGTGACATGCAAGCTCGTTGGGTTGATCCTTTTTGTGGCTCTCTCAAGGTTTGATTGATTGGTAGCTCGATGTAGGCTCGAGCTTATCAGTAGGAGGATTACATGGTAGAGGGAAAATGGGTGGTTCTTCAAAGGAGGTAATTGAGCTCGGTGGAAAAAGGAATTCCTTTCAGAGATTCCCATTTTAGGATTTTGGGGATGGTGCATTTGGAATTCACCTTGCTAAGTTGGTGAAGATCAAAAGAAGAGTATGAAGACAAAAAGCTTGAAAATTTGAAATTGGGAATTTTGGGTTTTCAGGATTCATACATTCGATCCATTTTTTAGTATAGGGTGATTCAACCGATACGAGAAAAGAGATTTGATGGGTGTGGCTAGGTCAACGAATATGTGGAATTCGGATAGGTGAAAACTGAATCAATAAGTCTATTAATGGGATAATACGTGGCAAAATACTCATTAATGAATGATTACTTGAGTAATATTAAAGCATGGATAGTGCAAGTCGAGTTAATCTTACATATTGATTTGATGAAATCAACCCAGTCAAAGATGATATGAGGAGCTTGATGTCAAGAGCATGTATAATTGGGAGTAAATGAATGATAACATGGATGAATAATTGTTTTCTACATCAATTTTCCACGTGGAGAGTGCACAATTTAAGACAGCCATCTAAAGCTCGATGGTTATGAAGGAATTGGTAAATGTAAAAGTAAGGACGGTTGACTTAAGATCTCATTCAATGAAATTTTCAACAAGCTCGGGTGGTGAGGGATAATTTAAGAACTCTCTGATGCATGAAAATACATTGCAATCAACAACGATCTCAGTTGGTAATGCTACCAAACCATATGCTAGGTTATCACTAAGACCCTCCCAAAATATAGAACAAGACTAGTGAGTCCTAAAGATACAAGGTTCTTTTATAGAAAATTATTAAAATATTCTATTTTTAATTAAGTGGAGGTGAATTCAGGTATCAAAGAGCCAATGGAGAAATGTCAGAATGCCCAAAAAACCATTTTTCTCGAAGGCCACAACGTTTTCCCCGGTTTCCCATTTTTCAAAAAATTATAGTTGTTTGAACTGGGAGAAAGAGAGATACACTACGGAGCTATTAGAATATGGATTTTTGGAGGTTTTTCTTTCCAAAATTGTAGGTTTCCCTCATTCCTTGGATGGTGCCTCAAAAGGTGGAGGTGCAATAAATGAGAAAACATGGCCAACAATAATGATTGATTATTTCCTACATTCTAGCCTAGATTCTAGGGTTTCTTCCTTCTTTCTCTCAACCACTCAGAGTTTTCTATAAATGTAATGGGGTGCTTATTCCAAGGGTTAGACACTTTCCAAGCTTCCCCTCTCTTCACAAGCTAAGATGTTGTGAATTTGTAGGCTCTCAAGCCTTTCTTCTCAAATTGTAATGGCAGCCTATGCCTTTTCCCTGATGTAATGATGCACTGTGCAAGTGCTTGAAGTAATGGAAATTATGTTTTGTGATCATTTATATGTCCTTTCATGATTTTTTTGCTTCTATTTACATCTCTCATGTTGCAGTGAGTTGTGAAACCAAGGTTTCTTTTGTAAGTCTTAGAGGTCATTGTGCTTATAAAAGAGTGAAGTACTGTATGTAAATTAGGTTTTTAATGCATGTTCATTCTTCCTCATGATCATCTCTCTTCATTGGCAAGCTGGATTTTTTTCTAGCAACACCCTTTCTTGGTGCATCACCACTTCTAGTATAGGTTTTATTTTCTTGTAAATCTCTCTCCTAATCCCTTGAAATGTTAGCATGTGTCTAGTTAGTCATTTATCTTGCATTAGGAGTAGTTTAGTGCTTAGTTTAGGAAGAGGAAACTGGCCTTATACGGAGGTTCACCTCAAGCCCATGTCCCATAGCTTGAGAGGTGATCACATGTGTCCTAATCACACCAAATTTCATGATTCACTTTTAGGCAATTTGGGGGGTGTAGTGATTTGGCGACAACAGCTTTTAGGCACACGCGATGGGAGAAGAGGCACATATTTCATAGGTGTGTGTATTATGTTCACTTCATTTCATTAAGTTGTGCTCTTAGTGAAATTTCAGCATTAAGAGGTATTCCCAAGCACAACTAGAGACTCCATTGGTAAAATTACACCACTCTTTGTGTTACAGACCTTCAATTTTATCCATTTCCATATAGTTTTCTTCCACATCTTTCCATTTTCTCCTATTCATGAAGATGTGCAATCATGTCTTTGTTTCCACAGTTGAGTTCCCACTTTCACCAGTAGTGACACTTTCCATCTTAAAGATATTTTAATCCATCTCCAACTCCATTTTATGATGAGAACCAACAACATGCATATCCCTCTGAGAAAAGTCATGACTAGTTTGGTTTTTCACCTAACTATGTAGCTTTTCAAGGGCAAGAATATGTAGATGATGGAGGCTATCCTATAGATGAAGATGTAAAGTTGCAACTTAAGATGTAGAAACTAGAGGTAGGCATGGTATAATCTAGAGCCATAACTCAAATGAGGGCATTCAAGAATGGCTTCAAAGCAGCTTGTCCATGGGTTGGTCCTATACCAAGTTTTTACACCTTACAGGAAAAGATTGCTTTTATGACTGAAATGTTGCCTCAGCTTGAAGGTTAGATTGAAGAAATAGAGGCCTATGAGTTTGATGCAATGTAATATTTTCAATGGATTGATTTTGCACCACCACTACCTCAAAATTCTCTTTCCATTTCTCAATCAATGTCATTTCAGTCCAAACCTCAAGTTCTAAGCTTTTCACCATCTACACATGTTAAGATTTCCATTCCTTCCTCTCCTATCTTTCCATCCCATCATGGATATGTTGTTACTTGCCATTCCAAAGTTCCTTATTTTCTACAAAGGGAACCAACACAAGTTGTACCTCTTCTTCTATCTCAAACATGGAGGGAAGTCATTGAATCCCAACCCACCCCTCCTCTTATAGTTCCAAATCTATTTTAGGAAGAAAAATGATTATAATGAAGATGAAGAGGAGAATGTTAAGGATCTTAATAAGGGTTTTGTTGGAATTGTTTATTTCCCACAAATTGCAAAAGTCATTTGAAGAAGAGAATGTGTAAGCTGAAGAAGAAATACTCTCAAGTGTACAAGGTGATTTTTATGAGTGCAATGATCCTACTTGTCAAGCATGTCAAGAACTTGCTACATTTATGGAACATTGTAGCAACTTGCCAATATCCTCATCAAATGCCACAACTAACCATAGCAGGATTATTTCCATGGTGGACTCAGAAGTTTCAAGTGTAGATTATACCATGCAAGAAGTTTCAAATTCTTCCCTTCCTTCATTCTTTCAAAACTCTGATTTCTTAGATGATTTTGATCTTGAAAATTTTATGTTTGAAGATGAGGAAGGTCATGGAGAATCGACTTCTATTTCGGAAACATCATGAGGAAGGTTGAACCCTTTACACAACGAGAGAACAAAGAAGCAAATTGGTTGTCATAGTTGGAGGAGTGTTTAGATGCAAATCATCCTATAGAAGTACCCATTTTTGCTATTCCATTATCTAGCCTTCAATGCGAGTTGGCTTGTTTTATGTAAGGAATACTCAAGGAACACCTGTAAGTTCAAGTCACCCTCTTGAATTTGAGTTGGAAGAGTTAGATCTCTTATGACATTCATTGAATGAATAAATATAGGAGTAAGATAGAGAAGCTAAGTCAACTTTGAAGGTTTTGGGAGAAGATGACATCATTGAGAGTTTTTGCTTTAATTGTGAAGTCAATTTTTTTATGAACAAGTGATGGAAGAAGAAATCCTTGTTGTCAAGGAAGGAAAAGGAAATGGAGGAGAGTTATTTGTAAATGGGGAACAAGAGGAAAATCAGATCTTAGATAGTCACCTTCTTTAAGGATGCCTTTAGGTGGACCTTCTTATCCGATTCAAAGCTTGGAGTAATAGTTATATTCAAGGGGTTGGACCATTTCCCATTAGGTATTTAGTCTCTTTAAAGAAAAATGAATAGTCACCGTCAGTCACATTTACTTGAATGTGGGGTGAATTTCACATCCTGGATCGATTGTTATGTCTCTATAAAACAAATGAAGAGCAACTAAAAGAATAAAACTTTCTCTTTTCAGTTGATTCCTTGGCAAGTTAGGTGGAAAATTGAATTTATGTGTCAGCTTTTCACTATCGATTATCACTATGTCCATTACCACATCATTCACATGGCTTCCAATTGTAAGAAAAGGAAGCTATTTTGCACAAACAGATTGTAGGATTTGTTTAGCTCACCTATGCTCCCGATTAGTGTAGGGTAGTAATAGATTTGATTTCAGCGAAAAAATTTCTTTACACACTCTACATGTTTCATTTAAAGCATGTATGGTTTTAAGTTTTGTTGTGTGTTGTGTTTCGTCATTTCTCTTGCATAGGATGTCGAAGGTGAAATTATCAAAAAAAGGAAAAGAATCAATACTCCACAAAGTTTCATAATGTTCTAATTCAATAGATGTTTCATTCAAGACTTCACAATGTGTTTTGCACAACAGAAATCACCGGTGTTCGGGTATGTGGATGTCGGGAGTTTCATGGTTCATTATTAGGTTTTAGATTGACAGTTATGAATCCATTCCCAATGGATAGAAAAAGGACTACTAGAACCATGCTTAACAGTGCAAGCATCCCCGAGAGGTCACCAAAAATGTTATCAATTTTTTCCCCTTGGAAAAAATTGGACAATAGGATAATACCCTAAGACCAAAAATTCTTCCATAAAATATTCTCAGGGTTATCAAGATAATTTCAAGCTTTAAGAGGTGTTTATGATCATCTTGGACTGTTCTTATCTTTCCCTAGTCCTGGAAGCTCAAGTTTTTCTCAAAACAAGGAAATTGCCTGTGGAAAACCCATCCTCACCCGAATCAAGAAAAACACGGTTAAAAGTGACATATAAATTTTCAGGTGTCTTATCACACTTCCATGATCCACTTTTTCACAGAAGGGTTCAAAATTTTAAGAAGGGTCAATGCAAGAATTAAAAAAATTCAACATAAGCCACATATGAGCTCGAGCTAAAAGCAAATCATTGAGTTTATCGATGCGCCACGAATGTGAGTTACATAGAGTGATCTCTACACCGAGCTCATTTTGTTTGTTAAATCTACATTCATGAATCATATCAGGAGTAGTGGTCATCATATCATTGAAATTGACTTGGGAGCTCGGTGAGTTCCTGAAGTTGGTGAATACGTTGAAATTTACTAAGGAGCTCAATCAAAATAATCTTTGGAAGTAGCTCAATAGATAATTATCTTATGAAGATGAAATATCAGCTAAAGACGACGTTGATGTAAATATTGAAGTAGAATTGATTAGTTCCCTTGAGGAATTGAAACATCAAAGAAGAAATAACCACAAACTAAAACTAATGGTGAAATAATAGGAAGAGAAAATAAATATTCTTGAGGAAACGAAGGGGAAGAAGGATGAAAAAATTGAAGATGGACTCTAATAACTTGAATCACAAATGGAGTTGATCTCAACATCTCTCAAAGTCAAAGAGGAAGAGTACCTCAAATTCAATACAAAGCTGAAATATCAAATTGATAAAGTGACAAAAGCCCTTAATGAAAAGGAAGAGACTTGTATGAGACGTGAAGAAGAGTTAATATCTTTAAATGATGACCTATAAGAATCAAACATGAGTTTGAAAATATATAGAAAATTAGGAAGATCTCTCAAGCTCGGATGAAATTTTGGATAGCCAAAGAGCAATAGGTGACAAAAAGGACTAGGATTCAAAGGAGATTCTATGATGAAGTGTGAAGATGATAATTTTTGTCCAAATAGACAAACAAAAATGAAGATGACCAAGGAGACAAATTCAAGAAGGCTTAAATAAGTTAGACAACCAAATGCATCTAGGTATGAAAGAACCTTTAATGGATATTTATTTTCTTGTCACAATTTGGAAATAGAGCTAAGGAATGTAGGAATCATGTCATAGATGACCATCCATGGAGGGATAATAGAGATGAGAAAGAAAGGAATGTAGTGTGCTTAAATTATCAAGAAAAGAGACACATTGACAAAATTTGTTCATATATGCATATAATGTGTTAGGTATATTATTAATTATTCCATCGTACTTTGTTTAAGTGTGTAATAATGGTTTATAATATCCATCTTAGCATTCAATAAAAGAGTCTTGATGAACTTGTGTAGATTATCAAGTTTGTCCTAAACTAACCCATCTAACTCCATTCAAAGAAGGTCGAATGAAATGTCATAATAGGATTGCTAGTTTATCTTCTCAAGGATTTGTGAGTACTTAAGATCTTCATCAACACCATCTATTCATGTAAAACATCATGATGTTCACACACACAGTAAATGGCATGTTATAATTCACCTTGTTTTATTGGCTCTAGAACCGCACCCCCTAGGGGGAAGGGGGCATCAAGGTAGAAAGGTCAAGAGATGAAGGGAGACCCCTAAGATGTGTTATTTTGTAGCCGGGGAAATATATCCTCTAGTCTCCCACCCACCCTTCTCGAGGAGGTGATGGGTAGGCACCCAGAAAAAGGTTTTGGCTATAGTCCCCACTACTTTTGACTGTGCCCAAGTTAGGGTAAGAGGACATGATAAGTACAAATCAAGAAAATTTGGAGGTTGGGGCGCAGAGTTAGAATAGTACTTCAAGAATTCAAAAAGGGGAAAATTGTGGCCGGGTGCAACCACTAAATAAAATGCACACTCAAGAGAGTGGTAAAAAAATGCTACAAACACCCAAGGACCCGACATGGACCACAAAGGGAAAGTATTAATCCGAACCAGGATTTTTGTCCCTAAGTTTGAAGATCAAATCAATAATAAAGGACTTTGGTTCGGATGTGAGAATAAGATGGTTATATCGAGTAAATAGTGTGTTCTCCAAGTGGGTTAGTTATGGTTATGGTTGGTTTCTCCAAGCGGATCTAAAGCCCACGAGGTGAGTTAAGGGTTTTTTGCAAACTATTGTCAATTTTCACCCTCTTGGAAAAATTGGACAATAGGATAATACCCTGAGACTGAAAATTATTCCATAAAATATTCTGGGGTTATCGGGATAATTTCAAGCTTTAAGAGGTGTTTATGATCATCTTGGACTGTTCTTATCTTTCCCTGGTCCTGGAAGCTTGAGTTTTTCTCAAAACAAGGAAATTGCTTATGGAGGACCCACACTCACCCAACTCAAGAAAAACATGGTTAAAAGTGACATATAAATGTTCAGGTGTCTTATCACACTTCCATGATCCACTTTTTCACGAAGGGTTCAAAATTTTAAGAAGATTCAATAAAAGACTTAAAATTTGTCAACACAAGCCACATATGAGCTCGAGCTAAAAGTAGCTCACTGAGCTTATCGGTGAGCCGGTTGGCATGTGAGTTGCATAGAGTGAGCTCTACACTAAGCTCATTTCAGTTGTTAAATCTACATTCAAGAATCATATCAGGAGTAGTGGTCATCATATCATTGAAGTTGACTTGGGAGTTTGGCAAGTTCCTCAAGTCGGTGAATACGTTGAAATTTACTAAGCAGCTCGATCAAATCTTGGTGACTCGGTGCTCGCAGGAGTCAGTGCAATGGTCTATTTATAGGGTGACTCAAGTGAATAAGAGAGGTAGTGAGGAACTTGAATTACTCAACATTTTAGATATCAAGAGTATTCTAGTTTTGATCGACAGATAAAAGGGGATATTCACCAGCTACGAGTTTGAGGGGTTATAGAGCACTGGGTATGTCCTAAGTATAGTGTCATCGAGTTTGATGGGAATTCAAGAATGATGCGCTTAAACACTTTGAACAGGGAATGGATTGACATAATTTTTTTGCATAAGAAGTGATAACAAGACGTTATATACCTATGATTTTCTTGGTTGTGTTGAGTTACTTAGAGGAAACCGTATGTACCCAAAATTGTAAGGTACTGTGATCGCTGCTTGTAATAAGGTAACAAGTGCGTTAACATCCGAGTGTGAAAAATCTCTCCAAGTGTGCGTTAACATCCCACATGCCCCGCTTAGCCCCCCGTCCTTTGCTTTTCCTTTTTCCCCTATTTTCTTGGCCTTTTGCTCTTCAGTGACGAAACCACCGCCCTGCCTGGGCGGTGGTCTCGTGACCGCCGCCCTAATCAGGGCGGCGGTCCCCAGAACCACCACCCTGCTCGTGGTGGTCCTTTACGCATTTTCTAGAAAGTGTTTTGATGCGACTCACGTAAAGATCAGTGTTCCATCAGATTTTCCTTGCCGACTTGGGCTTGCATTTATGTTTTTGGTCCCCTGGAATAGTGTTTGGCCATTGTTTATAGTTTTTAGAGTTCAGTTTGGTTTTGATCTTTGGGTGAATGAAAGCTATAAATAAGTGGCTTGTGCTTAAGAAAATGGCCCTTAAGTTTTTCTCTGAATTTCTCTTTACAATAGACTTAGCTTTCATTTTTCTTAGAGTGCTTGGTTTAGTTCATTATATGTCTAGTTAGCATTGTTCAACTGTTGGTAAGCCACATATCCAAATTGTGCAAACAAACGTGTTGTTGTTTTATCTAATCCATTGGAGTAGAATAGCTTAGGAAGCCATTAAAGTTGCATTATTTACTCTTCAAACAGATAGTTTCAGTTCTGGATGCTTTATGTTGCATGACTCGTAGTAAATCCCGCTAGAATTGCATAAGCCAAGCTCGTACTCTTGTGTTATCCCTCTCCTACTCGCATTATATTCAGGCCTGCATTCTCGAGTTGTCCTTGTCCCAATATCTACTTCATCGATGCTATCATTACACACTTTTCTCGGATCCGCGTGAACACGAAAGAATGAGGAGATCACACCGAGGGGACAAGATCACACACACCATCGATTCGCCACCTGCTTCATGGAATCCAGTGTTTTAAATTTCAAAGTTATAGTTAGAATCATATCAAATAAAGTAGTTAATTTCTTCATTTCAATAAATTCTATTCTCGATATTACCAGGGAAGCTGTGGGGATTGATAGTTTCTGAGAAACTATGATTCACTCCTCACTTCTGAGGTAGGATCGAGAAATTGCACAAATAGATAAAGCAAGTTATTTCATTATTTAGAATAAATCTACAAATTGCACAGACAAATAACTACACTCGGTTATTTTGTTTGTTTTAAATTGTTATTTGGTTGTTATTTCTAGATATGCTTAAATAGCTACTTTTCTTCTTAGAAAGTTAAATACAAAAATAGAAGTTATATATGTTTTAGATAGTCAAAATTTGCTTTGTTGCAGTTAGATTTACATTTTGTTTTGTATGACAATCACGGGACCTCGGGAGCCTAGGGAATACGTATTTGAGCCAATCGTACCTCAACCCAACCTCATCACAAAGAATAATTGACATAGACCGAACCTTAGAATACAAGTCTTCCAAACAACAACAGATTTACAACTAATCAGTTCTCAGTTGAGAGGGTTAAATATAGAAGACGACCAAGCACACACATTTTGGTCAAATCAACCGAACTACAGATTGCCCTAGGAAAAACATTCACATGACTATAGAAGGATTCGAAAGAGAACAAACCTTTGGTTGCGATCCTTTGGTCCCACAAACAAAGGAGACACTCTCACGGACATAGATACTAGTTTAAGGATCCAAGTTACACGAATTCCTGTGAGATATTCTCGAGAAGATCGCGCAATTATTGGTCCTAAACATGAAGCCGAGAAAGCGTACAATTACTGGATATACTAGGAATTAGGACTTGATTTCGTATATGACCATAACAGACCGTGACAACCAAGAGTCTACGGTTGTGACCCACAAATTCCACACCCTAACGAATCCATAAGTCAATCGATATAAACACCGCCTACGCACACTAGTATTCCAATCCACTCCACTTCCACCCATCATCATCGAATAATTGTCCTTACTAGATATAGCGGCTAACAAAGCTACGAGTGCTGGACTAGGCCGAGAATCGTCCGTAGAGTCAATTGTATTCACCATCCACCATATGACCTTATCCGGAGACATACACGAAACTATCCTGTGTCATTTCCCACGTATTCCACAACCCATAGATCGAATCACGCCAGAGTTCGATATTGATTGGAGCCTTCGAGCAGTCATCCTTGCTAATCGATCTATCACACCAGTCCAAGTTAGAAGGGCCTTCTTTGCCTTAGATTCACAAATTCCATTAGTGCATGTCAAAGACATTAGATTGCCTAACTAGTTCGTTTGCATCCCACGCTTATTCTATCTCCACCGGCTGTCTCAGCACGACCTTGGGAGGTCGGGTACATAGAAGAGTTACCTGTAGATTACCACGCTCGCTTGTCACTTTTCCGGCGCATACAAAATTGGTGAACCCGATGTGAACTAACAACTATTTCACCTTCTCTTTGAGAAGTTTCATCTTATGTCAATCACCTTTGCTCCTTCCCATTATTCTCGGGTATTCATATACCCCCCGAATATTTCGGGATTCAATGCATATGGCAGACCCCTCTTGGGTCTTGAGGCATACTACGCCCAACAAAATAGGCAATCATCACCTTCACTCTCAGTATGGGGCAACAACTATTCAACTAATCAGTTGTCAACACAAACCCCAAGAATCAGATATAACTCATCTTTTCAAACCGAGGAGTTAGATCAACCCCCTTGAATGCAACAAATAGAGCCTTCAGGCTCGAACAATATGATGTTTACCGAAGAATCTGTTCGTCTCCTCGATGCTACTTAGACCACAAATTAGTAGACAATCTGACCCATACCTGGTCTTAGATAATGAACAATATACGTTATCCTAGAAGTGAACAAAACTCCTGGGGTATGTACCCATCTATAGGAGGTTTACAAATACAACCCGAGGTCTCTTTTTAAGAAAATACCTCTATGCCACTACATATAGGAAATACTCTTGGAGAAACTTGGCAAGATAGTGATCGGTTCATAGAGAGATATCACATTCCTATACAACACCAGGGTATACAACAAAAATGTCGCTAAGGCAAAGCACCGTGACTTCACCAAATGAAGTCATTTCAACATTAGTAGAAAAAGTGAGAGGGTTAGAACTTGCTCAAGTAAGTCAAAATTCTCAGTTCATACAAGCAGGAAGTTCCAATCCTCCATACCACCCCGCCAAGTAGATCTCCTCACGTAAGTAGGCATGTTAGGCATGCCTCCTCGGTATCCACAACAAACGCCAACAAGGCCCATCATCTCTAACACTATTCCTCCCGGTCTAGTATCAAACAATCCATTACTAGACAATACCCCATCATACTTAAACATGTACTCCAAATCACCACAAGGAGATATGTTCTCCTCTCCCGGAATTTTGGCTCAAACATAGGGACTTCCCTATGCCCCTGCCAATGCATACGCTGTGCCATATCAACAACCCATCCCACCATCACTCCCTCAGCAACCACCATCAATGGTCGAAACCTATGCGATAGGGACTTATTCAGAATATCTGAAAGAGCCCTTAGACTTCACCATACGAAGCATCATGCTTCCAAGACCCCTTCCCGATTTACCCAAGTACAAAGGTGAGGGAGATCCAAATGCGCATATCAAAGCTTACGCTACAGCCATACATGAATTACTCCCTTGGGATGGGGTTGTTGCTAAAATATTCCCCAAAACCTTGGAAGGCATTGCTCTCGACTGGTATTATAGAATACCTGAAGCCTCCATCCATTCATTTAAACAACTCGTATCAGAGTTCATTAAGGCGTTCGACATGAACAAACTGTTGAGAATAGGAATCAGGGAATTCTTGCACATCAAACAAGAACACAACGAATCTGTCGCCCATTTCATCCAGAGGTGGCGTACAGTTCTTTATTCTTCAGCAAGTGCTCCAAACATGGATCAGATGGAACTATGCGATTTATTCCTTCATTCTCTCAGCAGAGAGGTGAAGGAAGAAGTCCAGAAGTTCCCGCTAAGAACTTACGATGAAGTACTTGAGAGCGCTCTTCGAATAGATCAAGCAGTGATAGATAGTGGTCGTAAGACATATGGAGCAAACGGGAGGTTAATCACCTCCAGCCAGAACACTACAACTACCACAAACATCAATCAAGGACCTAAAATCCTTAACAAAAATCATGGTGTAACAACGGATGGAGTAACCGACCAGCCCAAGAAGGTAAATGTGGTCAATACTCCATCACAAGCAAACAATCAGTGAAACAACAACTTTACCCCGACAATCAATACAGTGGATTTTAACCACCCACAACAACAATAACAACAATGGTGAAATCCTATACAAGGGCCAAGCCAAAACTCATTTGGTTATCAAAACCAAAGCCAGAAACAAACGCAAAATTTTAATCCTAATAGGAAACAGTTTGATCAGAATTTTAGGCCGCAATATACACCAAACCAAAAAAACAGGAATTACAATCCCAATTCTTATTTTGGTTTCCACAAAATTCGGGTCATGATACTAGAATGTGCCATGACTACAATAAATTCATGCAACGCTTTGCCGAGAAAGAACAAAGACAGCTTCTTCACAGATTTGTTTTTGCGCATCCCGTATCACCACCACCAAATACGCCGCAGGGGCAGTTTCCCTCGAATGATCCCCTCAAGATCTTTAACGATCCACTCCCAAATCATGATAAAGCAACAAGCTGAATCCAACTGGAAAAAACAAAAGTGCAATGACATGAAACAATGATCATGAAGCCTCGACTTCACTAAATCCATCAGTTGCGCCACAATTAGGAAGTCAACCGAGACCCAAGATAGTCAGTTTGGTAGAATTAGACGCTGAACTACCTATCGAAGCTATAACAAGAACACGAGAATATTTCTCTCAACCGAGCCCAAGTCATCTGGCTGAAACGGATAAGAGTCAACAAATAGTAGAAAAACCCATGGGTGCCTATGATTTAATTAGTGACCTAACAAAGACCTTCTCGCACATTTCATTTTTGGATTTACTAAAGAACTCTCCTACTCACAGAGCTACTCTTTTAGAAGCATTAGGTCTAGGTCATCTAATTAACATCACTCCACCTCCTGAAACACAAGTAAATCATGTGTATTTTGATATCCACCCTCCAGGGCAGCCGGACAAGGATGTCGAATTCATATTTGAAATAAGTAAAATGCCTACAGATGCTGAGATCGCACGCCGAGGTGATCCAACCTTACACTTACAAGTATGGGTTTATAATAACTATGTAAAACGGCAATGGTTGACGATGGGGCCATAGTTAACATAGTCCCTTTCTCTTTCCTCCAAAAACTAGGATATGGGGAAACAAACTATTCCACCACTTGAAATACATTGAGAGGCTATGATAGCCTTAAAGCCACTTCGATAGGAACTATAATACTACCGGTCACCTTAGGACCCAAAACAATCCTGACTGAGTTTTATATTATAGATCGGGAAACTAATTATAATATGATACTCGGCCGACCATGGATACACCGAATGAAGGCAATCCCTTCTACGTTATTTCAAGAAGTAAGATTCTTGCATCTAGGAAAGGTATTTGTAGCCAAAGGCGATCCAAAACCTTTCGATTTACACCTAGCTGATTTAAAGAAAAGACCAGGTGTGCACTCAGAATTTGAACTTCCGACAAACCAACTTAATAAACCCACTGACCCAAAACCAGAGGAGAAGTTGGTACCTACAACGGATCTTGAAACTATCAGCATAGCCAAAACAACCCCAACCCCCAATGATAAGGCTATAGAAACGGTATCATTAGGGACTACTGTAAAAATCATTGAGTTAATAGAACAAGATTTACCAATGTTCTTACCATTTGATTCAGTAGGCATAGGATATTCCCTAGGTGTTGGTTCCCTTCTAGCAGAGGACCTCTGCATGGTAGAAGTTGAGTGCGCAAACACAGCAGATACCCCAACATCTATACTCCCGGCTAAATATTGGACTCTCCATTTCAATGGAGCTAAATGCCATTATGGAGCGGGGGCAGGTATAATTCTTACTTCACCCGAAGAGAAAGTCCTCCCATTTTCCTTTAAGTTAAATTTTGAATGCACAAACAATGGTGCTAAGTATGAAGCCCTCCTCCTTGGCCTCACCTTAGCCAAAAGAATTGGTATTGATAACATCAGAGTCTTAGGAGACTCACAATTAGTGACAAACCAGGTTTCAAGTATACGAAACCAAAGACGAACGTTTATAGCTTTACAAAGAAGTCGTATTAGATTTAAGCAAGGCGTTTAACTTCATATCCATTGAAGCAATCCTGCGAGAGAAAAATCTTCTCACCGATTCAATAGCAACTTCAGCATCACGTTTTACTCCAAGCAATGAGTTAGAAGATACCCATTTCACGGTGTCCATTCGTGATGAACCATTGATAAAAACAATGACAAATCCCCTTTCAAGAGCAAGTGAATCTACCATCCTAGATCAGGTTAATAGTGATATGGCTACTTTGGATTACTTAAACGCCTATGCAGCACTACATCTCTCCTATCATATGCTAGATTTATCCTTAATTCCACATTCGTCTTCTTACTTTGGAAATCCCGTGATGGATCTTCCCTCACAAATGGAACCTAGCATATACGCAGTAGAAAATGGGGATGATTTGGATTTACCTCCAGCACCACCTAAGTTCAAAGAAGGTAATGCCTCTTTGATCGAAGAAACAATCGATGTCAACATCGGGACAGAAGATGAACCAAGAATATTGAAACTAGGATCCTCGATAACCCCAGAAGAAGTAGAAATACATACTCAGATCCTCAAAGAACATCAGAAGGCATTTGCATTTAATTATAAGGAGATGACAGGAGTCACACCCCACATTGTGGTGCATAACCTCGTCACTAAATCAGATGCAAAACCAATTAAACAAAAATTAAGACCCATGAAGCCCAAGGTAGCTCTCATGGTAAAGGAAGAGGTAATAAAACTCCTCCAGGTAGGATTCATCAAACCAGTCGACTACTCCCAATGGGTATCGAACATCGTTCCTGTTCTCAAGAAGAATGGAAAGATACGCATCTGCATAGATTTTCAAGATATCAACAAAGCATGTCCTAAGGACGACTTCCCATTACCATCCATAGATGTCATTGTTGATGCAACAGCTGGATTTGAACTTTTGTCTCTCATGGATGGATTCTCGGATACAATCAAATCAAAATATCTGAGCAAGATCAAGCTAAAACTACGTTTATAACTCCTTGGGGAACCTATTGCTACGCTGTTATGCCATTCGGTCTCAAGAACGCTGGTGCTACCTACCAGCGAGCTATGACATATATATTCCATGATTTAATTCATAAAATCATGGAGTCCTACGTAGATGACTTATTGGCTAAGGCCAAGAAGCATTGTGACCATCCGGAAGTACTCCGATTCATTCTTTCACGCCTAATAGAATACGGAGTCACACTAAATCCAGAGAAATGCGTCTTTGGTGTAACAGGAGGAAAACTCCTATGTTACATCATATCGTCATGAGGGATAGATGTTGATCTAACCAAAATTCAGGCTGTCCTCGAAATGGTCCCACCTTCGAATGAATCTGGAATCAGATCATTTCTCGAAAAAATGGGTGCAATCCAGAGATTTATCCCGGACTTAAGCTTCGCCATTCATCCAATCAACAATTTACTCAAGAAGGATTATAGCATTGATTGGACCGAAGACTGTAATGAAGCCTTTGATGCAGTTAAGTGTTTCCTATTATCGCCACCTACGCTAATGCCACCTAAGCTAGATCGCTCGTTAATTTTATATTCACGGGCTACCAATGTCTCGTTAGCTTGTATGTTGGCCCAAGAGGATGATGACAAGAGGGAACATGTGATTTATTTCATCAGCCGAACACTGCTTGACTATGAAACATGCTATACACAGGCAGAACGAGAATGCCTTGCCATAGTCTTTGCTACTAAATGCCTAAGACATTATATGCTAAACCAAGAAACAAGGGTCATGGTAAAAACGGACCATTTACGAACTTTCCTCACACAAGGGTCCTTGTCTAAAAAGGTTGGACGTTTTATAACTTTAATGGGAGAATTCGAATTAACATTTGTAAATCAGAAGTCAGTTAAGGGACAAATCATTGCGGATTGGTTAGCTGACAACCCATTAGATGGAGGTGATTTAGTAGATTTAGACTTTCCAGATGAGTGCATATACTACATCGAAACCCGACCCTCTATCTCTGAGTGCCTTTGGTACATGGATATCATTAATTATATCATGGACCATATGTACCCAGAAGGAGTTACACCACAACAAAGAAGGCGGTTACATTATCGTAGCTAAATACGTCATTATAGAGCAAGTGCTCTACCGAAAAGAATTCGATGGAATGCTCCTAAGATGTGTCGACACGAAAGAATCCAAGAAGATTCTCCATGAATCTCATAGTGGAATATGTGGAGGCCACTTCGGTGGCCATGCCACCGCTCGAAAAATACATCGAATGGGCTATTTCTGGCCCACTCTAGAACATGACGCAATAGAGTTTGTACGCAGGTGTCATAAGTGCCAAGAATTCTCCCATGAGATCCACATGCCGGCACAAGCTCTGCAACCAATCGCTACTCCATGGCCCTTTTCTACATGGGGTCTAGACTTAATAGGGAAATTCTCTCCCTCATCCATAGATGGCCATAATTTTATAATCACGGCCACCGAATATTTTACCAAATGGGTAGAGGCTATGCCTCTTACTACTATACCTGGTTCTGTAATCGCCAAGTTCATTTTGAACCAAATCATTTGCAGGTATGGTATCCCGCAAATCATTATCTCTGATAATGGAACTTCTTTTAAGAATGAAGAGGTTCGCGAACTATGCAATAAATTTAAGATAAGCCATCATACGGCTTCCTTGTATTACCCCCAAGCCAACGGACAGGCTGAAGCGACAAACAAGACACTGAAAGCCATTCTCCTTAAAATGGTAAAAGAAAACAAACGAGATTGGCATTTGAAGTTATATCCGGCCTTGTGGGCCCACCGAACCTCAATAAGAACACCAATGGGAGCAACTCCTTTCTCGCTAGTATTTGGGGCAGAAGCAGTTCTCTCACTTGAGGTCAAAATACCCGGGCCTCGCATTTCACTACAAGGGATTCTAGATGAAGACGCTTATAGAGAAGCACGTCTTTCCCAACTAGAAAGCCTTGATGAAACTAGGTTAGATGCTAAACAGTGGCATAGAGCTTATGCTGACCGAATGTGCCGGTAGTATAACAAGAAGGTCTATGAATGCGACATATACGAAGGTGATCTAGTTCTAAGGCTAGACATCCGGATCGACAAGAAGACCGGCGAAGGAAGGAAATTCCGGCCCAAATGGTTGGGCCCGTACCGAGTCATGAAAGACTACGGAAATGGTGCTTACCTCTTATGTACACTAGAAGGTGAGGAATTTGGTGAAACAGTCAATTCCCTTCACCTCAAGCGGTTCTACGCATAAGTGGCTAGCACTACTTATAATTGTCTACATTGCATCTTCATATAGATTAAGATCATTTTGTCCACTTGTTTCTTACATAAATGGTGATCAAGGAATCTATCCTCAAAGTAATTCATTACAAACTCATGATGTTGTTGGCATAAACTTTCTAATCATACCTCTCCATTTTCGTGATATCATCAAATCATCTCAGAATCATTTTATCAAATAAAGTCAGACATGATGAAGTCTTAATGGTAACCATACCAAGATCTGCAAGTTTATTCTCACTTTGATTTCTTCTTAGGATAGGTGCCTTGCCTATGGTCTGTTCTAGAAGCTTCAGGGTGTCACATCTATCCCATATGTATATCTCTTTGGAAATAAGCACATAATGACATTTTACTCAAGAAAACAAGTCAACAAGTGATTAAACAAAAAATTTTAATTTTACACATTTCCTTGCCCCACCAACCTTCGGTGATGAGCTTGCATCTCTTACTAGTGATGTAGGGTTGGGAAAGGATGGAAATGCCCTTACTCGCCTATACCTTGTCCATGGTGATAAACCCACGCTTCTTACTAGTAGCATGGGGCAAAGTATAGGGGGTCCTCTTGACAAAGCAAACGTTAAAAGTCATAAATAAACAATTCAAACTTTGAGTTAAAAACGAATGAATCAGATGTTCAAAATTCCAAGAGAGTTAAAATCCTAAAAACCCAGATTTTGTCTACTATGTGGCCATCTACGGATCTAAGTCTAGATAAACCGCAAAGTAAGTTGCATTCTAAACTATGAAGTCACTCGGGTGGAGTAAGCTTGTAGTTTCCTATTTGGTTCCACCAAAGCTTTGTTTGTCTTTCATCGCTATCATTTCAGCTACACCTCATAACTTGTGCCCTTTCTAGCTCTTGGTGAAGAGCCCTCGCATCTTACTAGTTGCGTGGAGTTAGGAGTGGGGCAAGTTTATCACCATCATCTCTGGTTATATTCATCACTTTGCAAAACAAACATGAGGTATCCAAAATTGCTTACGGAAACTAAGATTCAAAATCACATTACATCTACATATATCAAAGATCATGAAATACACAAAAGGCAAACAAACATTTGCATCATTTGTTCTCCATTGCATACATTCTAAAAGCATATAAACATACATCATAGTATATACAAAGAAACTGAAATAGAAAAGAAACCATGAGTGCCAAGATTTTGATCCAAAAAAATGCATATATATAAATGATCAACGTTTATATACAATGCCATCATGCACTAAGCATGGTCAAAATGCTCAAAGAGCCCGTGATATACAAAGAAATATATAATATAAAATACACGAGAGCCAAGTGGCCTCTCAATCCCTACGTGACCCCTCCGAAGGTGCACGCCCACACCTAGGACTCCGCCACGCCGGCGCTCCGAATGTACGAGGGGGCTTAGGATCCCTAGGAGAAGCCACGGTCTCACCGCGAGAACGGCTCCTCATAAGACGCTCAAACACGTCGTCCTATAGCCCACTAGCTTGGTGCGAAGGGTCGATACCATCCTGGCCACATGCTAGACTGGAGCAAAAAATTTGATATGCCTACTGCGCTCTTGAGAAGGCTCCCAAGCATCCACAGATAGCCTCTGGCGCGGTCCTATCCATGGGGATCATCAGGGAATCGGTACATACCTTGCGGATCAAATCCCGCCACTCATCAACAGTCTCTACAAACAAAGGAGAAAACGAATTAGAAACTAAGCAAGAGGCTAAAAGATACAAAATAGCAACTAAGGAGAGCCTACAAATAAACATTAAAAGGGAGAAAGGGTAACTTACTCGGATCCCCAGGCCTCCAAGATGGGTCACTGGGGCCGGCACCTACCGCGGATGCCACTGCCGACTGAGGGGCTGCTCTTATAGCAAGAGCAACATGTCACCCTGCAACTAACTCATCCTCTCCACCATGGCCCTGAGAGAGTGGCTCCTCTGAAACTAGAGTGTCCCTCTCTACGCTCTACTCAGCCCTCTCTGCCTACATGATATCTTGAGTGTCATGCCACTCAGGATCGCTGTCCTTGGTCTCCTCCTCTGTCCCTCCCTCTGTAAACTCCTCGGACTCGGAGTCAATATCAATAGGGTCATCGTTGCTATGAGTAGGACCCACAGCAATCTGAAGCAAAGGTTCCCGAGGTGCACCGGCTCTCCCTCTAGCACGAACTATCCTCCTGGCTGCAATGGGAATGCCAGGAGTAATCACTGTCCAACCTCGACCTCTAGTCCCCCCTCTGGCCTCACAAACTGATCTATAAACTAGTGCCACTGGGGGAAGCATACCCATGTATGGAAGGCCAAACTACTGAGGAACTCGGCCAAAGGGGTGCACCTCCACTCATCCCACTCGATCGATAAGCTGCCCTGTGGTGGAGCAGGAAATCAAGGTAAGGGCCTCCTCACCCCATATATCGGCCATGGTCTGGTATGGTGTCGCCATATCGGCGGTAGTCGAGAGGAAATCGGGTTGATGAGGTGCTCTAAACACTAACATGTCTGACCATCTCGCTGCCCTAACAGCTCCAGGATCTGCTACCTCCACACCCCTGCCATAAGGGATGAAGTGCTCATAAACCCAACTCATGACTAGAGTCGGGTGGCTCAACAATCGCCCCCTATAAACGTACCACCCTATATAGATCATGGTAGGTGGTCCCAAGAATATCTGCTCCCCAAGCGTATATCCGGCCGTGGCCCTCTATTTGTGCAATAATGGGGGCCCAGCAGTATAACAATGTGTCCCCTCCCTTGTCCCCGATCAATCTCGAGGCAAGGATCCCCATGATGGCTTGATGAAATACGGGATGGGCAAAGAAGGAATGGATCGAACTCTCACCCCCTTCTTCGACCCCGTGGAGATGGCTGCATCTCCCATATAAGTCACCCACTGGGCAATCTATGCCCATGAGCCTGCTGTCTCCAAAGTGAGTCGCCTCCCGATGATCGGGACCCCCAGAATGCGGTAGACATCCTCTAATGTAATGGTCCACTCACCACGGACCCCCGGCACCGGAAGGTGTTCGATCTCGCATCCCAAGAAGAGAATAAGTCACAAAGGATGTGACTAGATGGTGCAACATGGGGCACGTGCGATATGCGTAGTATATACCACCCTTTGAAGTGTGTCCTCCTCATCCCGTGAAAGTGCATCTAATACCCCGAGAACCAATCACACACTCTCTCTCTCTCTCGCTCCATCGGATGTACTCCTCTCTCACCCGCATACACTCAAAAACACACAAAACAAACTAAGTTAGCATCCGTGAAAATGCTTGAGAAAGTCATAAAAACACATGTAGAAATGCTAAAAATACAAACATAATCTTAAAAACAAGTTCTTTTTGCATTCTGTGCAAAACCGCCGCCCTGAGCAGGAGGCGGTTTCGTAACCACCGCCTTAAAGGTGGCGGTCGTGTAACCACCGCCCTGGCCAGGGTGGCGGTCATGGTCCGAAAACCCATGCGGGCTTTTAACCTAAAAAGGCCTAAAAAGTGCCAAAAAGACCATTTTAACTAAAAACAAAGCCTACCCAGTAGGCGCCCCCCCTAGGTGGACCTTTTGAACCTAGCATTTTCAAAAATGACCCCCCCATTATAGAGTATTTAGCATTTCAAAATTAAGGGGGAAAAACAATAAACTGAAGAAAACTAACCTGTGATCGCTGAGGTCGGTGTTCCACACGTGGAGGCATGATCACGATCTCGCTGCGAATGTTTCGACTCTACTCATGCAAGAAACCGTCACCGTGGGTCCCAGAGCTCAAAATCAATCAAATCGACTCGCACAAATGAATAGGAAAATGGGCCCACTTTCATATATATGGCACTCTGTTTCATTTTAAAAATAACTTTTCACAGGTTTGGAGTGCTGATGGAGGTAAGTTCCTATCCCCGCACAAATGGTACGTTCTCATTCCCTGTTATTCTTAGCGTTTATTTTTCAAACTATTGTATCTATCTGCACTTGAGTTCTCTTTTCATTTTGCAGGTAGCGGGAATTTTGGATGGCATCATTTCAACACACGACGTGTCAGGTATAACTTCTAACTTCCCATTTCGGGACTACCATACTCGGACCCACCGTTTTACGCCTCTTCATGGCTAAAACGCTTCTCCGAGGGGGCAATATGTATGTACCCAAAATTGTAAGGTACTGTACTACGAACAGTGTAACAAGTTCCCCAATGATGATACAGGTCTCCTCGCAAGGTGTTCAAATCCGGAAAAGCTCTCCGAGTGTGCATTAACATCCCACATGCCCCGCTTAGCCCCCGCGTCCTTTGTTTTTCCTTTTTCCCCTCTTTTCTTGGCCTTTTGCTCTTCAGTGACGAAACCGCCACCCCGCCACCCTAATGGAGCGGTGGCGGCCTTTCCTTTACGCATTTTCCGAAAGTGTTTTGACGTGACTCACATAAAGATCAGTGTTCCACCATCTTTTCCTTGCCGACTTGGGCTTGCATTTATGTTTTTGGTCCCGTGGAATAGTGTTTGGCCATTGTTTATAGTTTTTAGAGTTCAGTTTGGTTTTGATCTTTAGGTGAATGAAAGCTATAAATAAATGGGCTTGTGCTCAAGCAAATGGCCCCAAATTTATCTCTGAATTTCTCTTTGTAATAGAATTAGCTTTCATTTTGCTTAGAATGCTTGGTTTAGTTCATTATATGTCTAGTTAGCATTTTTCAACTATTGGTAAGCCACATATCCAAACTTGTGCAAAACGGTGTTGTTGTTTTATCCAATCCATTAGAGTAGAATAGCTTAGGAAGCCATTAAAGATACAAGTTTTTCTCTTCAAACAGATAGTTTCGTGTTCGGATGCTTTATGTTGCATGACTCGCAAAGAAATCCCGCTAGGAATTGCATAAGCCAAGCTCGTACTCTTGCGTATCCCTCTCCTACTCGCATTATATTCACCTGCATTCGAGCTGTCCTTGTCCCAATATCTACTTCCGATGCTAGCATTACATGCTTTTCGGATCCACGTGAACACGAAAGAACGAGGAGATCACACCGAGGGGACAAGATCACACGCACCATCGATTCACCACTATTCTCATGGAATCCGGTTTTAAATTTCAAAGTTATAGTTAGAATCATATCAAATAAAGTAGTTAATTTCTTCATTTCAAGAAATTCTATTCTCGATATTACCAGGAAGTCATGTGGGATTGATAGTTTCGAGAAACTATGATTCACTCCTCACTTCTGAGGTAGGATCGAGAAATTACACAAATAGATAAAGCAAGTTATTTCATTATTTAGAATAAATCTACAAATTGCATAGACAAATAACTACACTCGGTTATTTTGTTTGTTTTAAATTGTTATTTGGTTGTTATTTCTAGATACGCTTAAATAGCTTCTTTTCTTCTTAGAAAGTTAAATACAAAAATAGAAGTTATATATGTTTTAGATAGTCAAAATTTGCTTTGTTGCAGTTAGATTTACATTTTGTTTTGTATGACAATCACGGGACCTCGAGAGCCCAGGGGAATACTTATTTGAGCCAATCGTACCTCAATCCAACCTCATCATAGCAATAATTGACATAGACCAGAACCTTAGAATACAAGTCTTCCAAACAACAATAGATTTACAACTAATCAGTTCTCAGTTGAGAGGGTTAAATATAGAAGACGACCAAGCACACACGTTTTGGTCAAATCAACCGAACTACAGATTGCCCTAGGCAAAACATTCACATGATTGTAGAAGGGTTTGAAAGAGAACAAACCTTTGGTTGTGATCCTTTGGTCCCACAGCCAGGTGCAGGAGACACTCTCACAGACATAGATACTAGTTTAAGGATCCAGGTTGCATGAACGCCTATGAGATATTCTGAGAAGATCGCGCAGTTATTGGTCCTAAACATAGAAGCTGAGAAAGCGTACGATTACTGGATACTAGGAATTAGGACTTGATTTCGTATATGACCATAACAGGACCGCAACAACCAAGAGTCTACGGTTGTGACCCACAAATTCCACAGCCTAACGAATCCATAAGTCAATTAGATATAAACACTGGCCTACGCACACTAGTATTCCAATCCACTCCACTTCCACCCATCATCATCGAACAATTTTCCTTACTAGATATAGCGGCTAACAAAGCTACAAAATTCTGGACTAGGCCAGAGAATCGTCCGTAGAGTCAATTGTATTCACCATCCACCATATGACCTTATCTGGAGATGTACACGAAACTATCCCAGGTCATTTCCCACGTATTCCACAACCCATAGATCAATCATGCGAGCTTGATATTGATTGGAGCCTTCGAGCAGTCATCCTTGCTGATCGATCTATCATACCAGTCCAAGTTAGAAGGGCCTTCTTTGCCTTAGATTCACAAATTCCATTAGTGCGTGTCGAAGACATTAGATTGCCTAACTAGTTCATTTGCATCCCACACTTATTCTATCTCCACCGGCTGTCTCGGCACGACCTCGGGAGGTCGGGTACGGAAGAGTTACCTGTAGATTACCACACTCGCTTGTCACTTTTCCGGTGTACGAAACAAACTTGTGCATGGTGAAGGGTATAATATTAGTGGATCTCACACGTCAAAATCCGAAGTAATACTTGGAAGGAGGAATTGCATAAGTCGAGCTTGCAAGAAAGAGAAATAATAGTCGAGTTTGGCATGTCGAGCTCAAAGTGGCCCATAAGCCAGGGATTATGGGAGGATCAATTCATAGAAAGGATGAGTTCAAAAGGCATTTCGGAAAAGTTTACAAAAAGGATGAAATTACAGAGGTGTGAAATTATAGAGGCATTTAACTAAATGAAAAGATCATGAGGTGACGTCTCAAGTCGATCTCATATCTTTGGCACAGTAAAGGTAAGATTGAATTCGAGTCATTTTCAAGAGCTCGTAGTGATGCATTGATAATGAGGAGATTAGGTATTCAAGACATCGTTAATGGAGGGCTAGTTAATGGATTAATGGCATGAGACAATCTTAATAATGATGTCATGTTTAGTGTTTGAGGTTAGGAGCATACATATTGGGATCAAGCTATGGGATTCAAGTATCCAATAGCTCAAAGCATTGTGATGTGTTAGGCTTTGAATTAATATCGGGAGAATGAAGATAGATCCATTTATTTGGGATAAACTCATAATGTGTGACTCAGTGCATGGGCAATTCAGTGGCTCAAGTATGGAATCGGTGAAGAATTTAACATGGACTGATTTGTATCAAACGAATGGAGGATCCCGAGTCACCCGACATGCAAGATCGGCTCGGTGTTTGGAGTGACAAATCAAGTTTGTAGTGGAGTAATCCTACCCATTGTGAATGACTTGGTGGCTTGCTGAAAATGTGGAAAAGTTTGCCAACTAATCAATTATCTACGAGGGAATGGATTGGTTTCACGCATAGGAAAAAATTTCATACCTTGAGCTTGAGAAGACAAGAATGTGGAGAAAGAACTAATCATGCATAAAAACGGAGCTCAAAAAGGATAGGAACCCACTAATAGAGCTCACAGGATCTTGGGAGCCCGAATTATAAGGATCATAGATCCAAATGGAGGTCAAGGTTATCGTGATAGCCCAATTGATCTTATGGTGATTACTCGTGCTCGAAAGAGAGAGAATGGCGAGTGGTTTAGTAAACAAGATGACTTGAGAGGAGGCCGAATGGAGGCTGAGTTATCATGATGGCCTTGGGTGATTTTATGGAGATTCGGTGCTTACAAGAGGAGTTAGGATCAAACTCACTGGGATCTTTCATGTCACGCTAATGGGTAGGGGTGATAGATCCAACATGAATTTTCTCATAGAGCTCGGTGTTTTGGTGAACCAAGGAAGAACATATGATGATCTCGGGATGATACATAGATATTTTTGCACACATGGAATATGGCCAAGCCACAAAATTGGAGAGGGACTTGAAGATCAAATTTTTCTCCCAATTACATCTATAAGCATTAAAATTATGACTAGATAACTAACAATATTTAACAAAAATTATATGAACTCGAAATTTGAGCTTGTAGGTGTTGTGTTATGCGTGCGGGTAGCTTGGATTTCATAAGGAGAGATAGTATGATAGAATCAAGCTTGATAATCTCTTGAAGTTGTATAATGATAGATGAGATCAAATTGGGTGAAGCATTTAAAGACAAGCGACATAGTTCAAATCTCGGGGGTGATGTGCGAGCTCATTGGGTCAATTCTTTTGGTGGCTCTCTCGCAGCTTGAGTGATTGGTAGCTCGATGTAGGCTCGATATCGTAAGTGGGAGGTTTGCATGGTAGAGGAAAAATGGTCAGTTCTTCATAGGAGGTAACTGAGCTCAATGGAAAAAAGGATGTCTTTTCAGAGATGCCCATTTCGAGCTTTTGAGGATGGTGTGTTCAGAATTCACCCTGCTAAGTTGATGAAGATCACAAGAAGATTCCAAATCTCAAAAGCCTGAAACTCAAATTCAAAGTTTTGGGTTTTCGAGATTTGGATGTTCGGGCCATTTTTGAGTACAGGGTGAGTCAAATGCCAGAGCAAAAGAGATTCGGTGGGTGTGGCTAGGTCAACAGAATATGTGGAATTCAGATAGGTGAAAACCAAATCAATAAGTCTATGGATGGGATAATACATGGCAAAATACTCAATAATGAATGATTAGTCGTAAGATTAAAGCATGGATGGCGCAAGCCAAGCTAATGTTACATATCGATTTGATGAAATCAACCCAGTCCAACATGATATGAGGAGCTTGATGTTGAGAGCACACAGAATTGGGAGTAAATTAATGATAACATGGATGAATAATTGTTTTCTACATCAATTTTCCATGTGGAGAGTGCACAATTTAAGAGATCCATCTAAAGCTTAACAGTTATGAAGGAATTGGTAAATGTAAAAGTAAGGATGGTTGACTTAAGATCTCGATCCACCAAATTTTCAATGAGCCCGGGTGGTGAGGGACAATTAAGAACTCTCTCGATGCATGAAAATACATGGCAATCAACAAGTATCTCAGTTGGTAATGCTAGCAAACCATATGCTAGGTTATCACTAAGACCCCCCCAAAATATAGAACAAGACCAGTGAGTCCTAAAGATACAAGGTCCTTTCATAGATAATTATTAAAATATTCTATTTTTAATTAAATGAAGGTGAATTCAGGTATCAAAGAGCCAAAGGAGCAATGTCAAGAATGCCCAAAAACCACTTTTGCTCGAAGACCACAACTTTTTCCCCTGGTTGCATGTTTTTCGTAAAATTACAGTCATTGGGACGAGAGAAAGAGAGATACGAAATGAAGCTATCAGAATATGGATTTTTGGAGCTTTTGATTTTTAAAATTGCAGGTTTCCCTCATTCCTTGAATGGTGCCTCAAAAGGTGGAGGTGCAATAAATGAGCAAACATGGCCAACAACAATGATTGATTATTTCCTACATTCTGGCCTAGATTCTAAGGTTTATTCCTTCTTTCTCTCAACCAATCGAGTTTTATATAAATGTAATGGGGTGCTTATTCCAAGGGGTTAGACACTTTCCAAGCTTCCCCTCTATTTACAAGCTGAGATGATGTGGATTTGTAGGCTCTCAAGCCTTTCTTATCAAGTTGTAATGACAGCCTATTCCTTTTCCCTAATATAATGATGCACTTTGCAAGTGCTTGAAGTAATGGAAATTATATTTTGTGATCAGTTATATGTCCTTTCATGATTTTTTTGCTTCTATTTACCTCTCTAATGTTACAGGTGAGTTGTGTAACTAAGGTTTTTTTGCAAGTCTTGGAGGTCATTGTGCTTATCAAAGAGTGAAATAATATACGTAAATTGGGTTTGTAATGCATGTTCATTCTTCCTCATGATCATCTCTCTTCATTTTCAAGACGAAATTTTTCTAGCAACACCCTTTCTTGGTGCATCACCACTTCTAGGCTGTAGCTGCTACATTAAGTAATGGGAAAGTGGATGATATAGGATTTATCAAATGTTGAACATATTCCACCAATTTATTCTTTTCAGCCTTGAGTTGAGATTTCTGAGACTTATATTTTTCAAGTCTCTTTATCACGATATCAATTGAATCTCAAGCCATCACCATGTCAATTTCCAATGTGGACTTACCAATTCCAAGTCTGAAACTTCATAATCAACAAATGTCATGTCATCACACTCCTTGTCAACTAGTGGAATGGAAAGATCCAAAATTTGTTTCCGTCATCATCCACAATTATTCAAGAGAGCACTTTAGGCTTATTGGGAATGATGCCACTCAAAAATTTGAAAAGAGCATTGAATTCAATGTCAATTGTCTTGAAAAATCTCTTCCTTTTCTTGATTTCACAATCAACCCAAAAGGAGTATCATTCACCACTTCTACATACAAAATCTTGGAGCTTGAAGAAACATTATCATTGTTCTCAACCTCATTAGATTATACAAGAATCCTTTCCACGACATTTATTTCAAGAGAAATAACCTCGATATCTACCTATTGATCATTTGTGATATTTTGGTAAATCTCTTCATGAACTGTAGCTTTTGAAGTTTTCGATACATGGACTACCTACACTTGAGTGGACTCTTGTGCAAGGCATGGCTAAGGATTGTTTATAATGAGCTTCTAAGAACTATCAACAATGTGAGTAGAAGAATATCTACTTGAAGTGGAAAATCCCGATACATGCTCTCTTCCTTCATTGGGGCTAGGACCCTTAGATTTTTCACCTCGTGACACATTCTTCGGTGAAGTGGATTTTGGCAACCACTCCTTTCTTTCTTGTTGTGTATGACTAGATGACATAGAGGTTGATTGAGAAGAAGCTTTGGTTGACTGGATACCTCCTTGAGTTGGTAATTTTTGTAATCCTGAGGTATGATCTTGGATTGATTGTAACTTTGTAATTTCTCTTTCATACCAAGATATGCTTCTTTCAAGAATCGGTTGATTCTTGCTATCAAGAGAAAATTCATCTCTTTTGGGCCAATAAATTTGTGGCAATGAGGTAAAAAAATTACATCATACGAGGGATCAATAACATATTCATCATCATCTACTAATGAATCTAGAGGGTTTTTGATGTGAAAGGCCTTGATCTGAGCAAGGGTTAGGTGAGAAAACTCTCATCTTCTTACTTCATGCTCATCTAAACAGGCAACCTATAAATCTTCCATGGTATGGTTATGTTAATACTTTGCTCCAAGAATCTTCTACATATATCCATTGATATCAAATTGGGATCTCTTCACATATGGATGAATAGTGATGAGGGAAAACTCTTTTTCCATGAGTTGTGCACTGAAGAGATTTGGACATTAGTATTCCCAATTTGAATTGGGAACTGAATTCCTGAATGATGCTTGTCATTGAGAAAACAATGAACTTGGAATAGTTATCATGCAAGCTCCATTAATGCCCACTTGTCACTGATGTACTTAGGAAGCTTCCATGGAGTACCCACAAAGTTGCTTACGCAAATGTAGGAAAAGGATGAAAATTGAATAAACCATGTTCCCCATTGGGAAATGACATCCATGGCCTCTTTAGAAAATCTTTCCTCTATATTCGATTCCGATTTAGATTCACGTGAAAGGTGAATGCATTGTTAAATCTTTTGAAATGATACGAGCTATTTTTAAAACTTAGTTACGGATAATAATGGAAGACATTATTTGATGGACCCATGACTCCTCTCGTTTTGAGTCCCAAAAATAGCTTTCTTCTAGCCACTACATAAGTTAGGTATGATGTCATGTAGAAACATCCAGTCATCTTCACTTCGATCAATTGTTTGTGAAGGGTATCATTAATGATGGTGGCCCAATCCATAAACTCTCTCTTCGCAAGGATGATACAGATAAAATGATACATCCATGGGTGAAAAATCCTGGCAGATGATGAACCAAAGACTCAACTCAGAAGAGTAATCATGTCCCCAATTTCTTCCACAAACTCAATGCGGTACACGTCTTTAGGAAACCGGTCAACTCAAAGCATCTTGGTCACTAACCAGTTGTTATTAACTATCTTGCTCCACTTGAGGGGTTCTTCATCCCAAAATTATTGTGCTGACTTTCGAGTGATATCCACATTCTCGGGGAAGTTAGGTATCTTTGAAACCGAGCAACTCCTCTATGTGTTCTAGTGTGATTAAGAGGAAAGGCTCGTGATTATCTTTAAAAATTCCTCATCTCTTGGGATCATAATGCTCCGCGCAAGTGATAACTAGTTTCCGGCATTACACCGAGACTGGAAATGCTTTGCTGCTTAGGGGTAGACCACTATGGTAAATCCTATTAGAGAATATGGTTTTGCCTTCAACTTTCACCTGATCACAGAATTGTTGCACATTGATGTGACCAAAATTTGTATCGTGATATTATTGTATATTGACTTAATGGAACTAGGAGGATTAATTCCTTGGAATTTGTACTTGATCGTGGACTTATTCGATTTCTCCACTAGCTTCCTCGATCTTCCTATAGATTTATTATATTTTTTGGCCATTATGAATTTTACGAAAAATCACTCGGCACACAAAAAAATGCAAACGGGGTTGGGTCTCAATCTATGAAACTCTGTTTATGCAAAAATGAATATAACTTCGTTTTAATATTATTATTATTATTATTTTAAAAAATAATAATAATAATAATTGGTCCTGGGTTACAATTTTTTTAAATATGTCAATACATCACACCGAAATCGGGCTCAAATTTTGAATTGATATATATACATATATATATATATATATATTATAAAATAATTAATTTAAAATAATTAAAATCTCTAGATTTTAATATTCCACATGGATCAATGTAATTTATTTATTTTATTATTCACACGAGTAAGTTTTCCTTTGCATTCGTGAATCTGTAACTTCTCATTTGCATAGAAATTGCATGATTTTAATGAATGTGTACTTTGGGCTTTCCTCCTTCCTTGCAGACTTCTAATCAATGCATGGGCAACGTACTAGGTTTTAACAATTACTTGTGATTGGAATTTACCTTCTTGCCCTGTGTGGGAAATATTTTATTGTTGTGTAGATCTTCTTTATAACCTACGTGAAAACTCGAGATTTTTCCCGAAAAATGCGTGGAGGAATGTGCTTGTTCAACCTATGTGTTGAAATATTCTCCTTGGGCATGGGAAATTTCTTTTCTCTTCTCTCTCGCTACATGGACAATGTTACTTTTACTTTGGCCTACATGGAGGAGCTGTATTTCTAAACTTTGTGTTGTGAGATTGTTTTCTAAATCTTATCCAACTTGGCGATGCATGGCCTTTAACTTTTGGCATGTGTCGAAACTTTTGTTTTGTCTTATGCCTGCGTGGATTTATCTTGGCCTATTTTTCTATTTTCTTTGGCTGCATGGCACTCTTCTTTGATGAATACATGGAATTCCTAAACCATTTTCTTCCTTTCTTTGGACTGCTCTTTTGGAAATGTGGAGGAATGTGCTTTACCTTGGCCTATTTTAGACTGTTTTCTTTGGCTTCTTACTAAAATTGATTCTTTACTTTTACCTATGCGTGGATTCTTTCTTTGGGCATGTGGAGTGTTTGCTAAAGCATGTGTTGAAACTTGATGCTTTCTCCCTTCCCTTCATTAAATCTTTGCACTATTTTTGCTAATTTTCTTATCTCCCTTAATGCATGGACTTTCTAAAAAAGCCTTCATTTTGTCTTATTCCCTCTAAAATTTGTTTTACTTTGGCCTATGTGTGGAGGGTTGTATTTATTTTGCAGCTACATGGAGATCTACTTGTTTGGGTTGTTTTAGTCTTCCTTTGACTACGTGAGATATATTTTACACATATGGATGAATGTATGAGCAATGTTTAAATTGTTTTATGCCTTGTCTTTTTTATTGCTCTTTGTCTTATGCCTAAACCTTTATCCTTGGCTGCATGGGAACCTTTTAATGAAACCAAAACAAATTTTTTTCCTGATAGCTGCGTGAAGACTTGTTTGGACCATTTTCCTCAATGCGTGGAAAATGTTTTCTTTATTTAGTAATATGCAGACTTTATGTTCTCACAAATCCTCCTTGTCTTTTGTGTTAAAAATCTCCAATGGCGTGAAAGATCTTCTCCCTGGCATTCACAGTAAATTTTTGTTTGTTTCTTCTTCATATGGAAATGCGAACGAAAAAATTAATTAAACGGAACAAAAATTCTTCCAATTATTTCCATAGGAATGCTTCTATAGAGGAAATAATAAGTTAGAAATATTGAAAGCTTCAACACTTCTTCGCATGAATTTTTCCAACGAGTTTGATGGAGAAATGGTTAAAGAATTTTATGTAACTGTTTCTTATTTCCACTGGAATAACTAATTCCATATTTCCCAGGTAGTGGCATTAATTTCTAGGGGAAAGTGGGAAATAAACAACCATTTGCCAGTGGAAATGGCAAGGCGGGCTAACAATCCCCATTTTATTTCCCCATGTGGGAAATCGGGATATTTTTTGCCTATTTTCTAACCGATTGAATTGAAAATCAGTGGAAGAAATCCCACAAGCAGGGAAATAAAATGAATTTTCCAGGAAAGGGGAAATCTAGGTACGGGAAGCCAATTTGGCATCCCCAAAAATTGGAAGCGAAAGCTTACTTTCCCCATAAATTAAAATAAATCTTTTCGAATGAATTTTAATTAATATTTATTTAATTAAAAACCCAAAAATTAATAAAAATTGATTTTATCAAATAAAGGATAATAAATTAATTAATTATTAATGTAGTTTATAACATGGCAAGAGGAATTCTACTTTGAAATGGACGAAACAAATACCAAAACAATAAAAAAAAATGACACAATCAATGCGATGAGGGCATTAAATCATGACAAAATAAACACTTTTGAAAATTTTCAAAATTCCCATGTTTATTAATTTTGTGAAGTCAAAATTAGCTAATAATACATAGGTAAACAACAAAGTATGTAACTTAACTATACCAATACTCACGTTCAAGCTACAACTACTTGCCACATTGTTGGGGGCATGGGCTTCCCCCTCTCCTCATCCATGTGGTAACCCCGTTGGACCTGAAAATAATGGGAAAAAAATACCCACCGGTGTGCCACCCACCATGTACAGTACTCCCATGTTTAATCTACATCATATGTGTTTATCAACTCTATTATTGTGTCTACCTCATATGGCCTAGGAGGTAGTAGCTTCTCTGCTATGGCCCTAGTCTAGCCCTACCCTCCTCGGTGTTCTAATAGCTAGTAACCATATATATGGCTATGGGGGCATGTCTTGAGCCATGTTGAACTATCATGATACTCTCTACCTAAAATAACTCTACCACTTCTAGAAATTGGTCCGCCAACCAAATAGTCCTATGAATACACCACAACTCTATAACATCCTCAGGCCATCCTCCATAGGTGTGGTATGGCCTCTATATAACTACCTCAGGACCCATTCTATCTATCGGTGCTGCGGAGGTATATGTGTCTGTATGATAGAAAATCAACATGTGACCTTCTTCGCACCCAACCTCCCAAGGTCGTGCCGAGACAACCAATGTGGAATTGAAATGGAAGTGAAAGTGATGGTGGTGATCAAGATAATGGGGCAATCTTATGTCTTCATCATGAAATACTGGAATCTATGAATCTAAGGTAAAGAATGCTCTCCTAACCTAAAGGGTGTGATGGTACGGTCCGATATGATAGCTACTTGGAGACTCTAATCGATGTCTAGTTTTGCCAAGATTCTATTGATTGGTTACGGAATACGTGGAAAGTAACCTGCAGGTACCTCATATGGGTTTCTAGATAAGGTCATGGAAATGAAGACAAGAGGTGCAGTTGAGCTATAGGGCCTATGGGTAGTTTTCTGGTCTTGTCTAGAAAATCTTAGCCTAATTGGCTACTATATTCAACAATGAAAGTTGTGTAATAATATCAGGTGGAAGCGGTGAAGATATGAATACCAATATGTGTAAACTAATGTCAATATCTAATTGATTAATAGGCACATTGGGTTGCAGGAATTTTGGGTCACAACCAAAGACTTCTTGAGGTTGAGGCCCATATATGGTCATGCATGCAATCAAATCCTATTTCTAGGAGCAGTCCAAAAATTATAGAATTGATTATCGAAATGTTCAATGTCTCTATCTTATTTTCTCATTGTATGTGGAAGGTGTATGTAAGATTGTTAAGCACAAACTTGTGTCAATATTAGTTATTAGCTTTGACCCGTTGGGTTGTGGGACTAGGGAATTACAACCGTAAGTATTTCTGTTGTGGACCGTTGATGGTCATGCAAGATGAATTGGTTTGGTTTCGGAAATAAACTATCTATCAAAGAAAATCTAACCTATATTTTTGGTGTTTTCTCAATATATCAAAACAAAGCAGTAAAACAAGCTAATCTATGGAAAATAAATGTTTTTGTTCTTTTCTAACTTTTCAGATAATGCATCTAATCTAATAAACAAGTTAAAAACAAATAATTAGCCGATGTAGCTAACTATCTATGTAAATGTTTGAATCTAAATCTAAGATCTATTCTAATTCAATCAAAATCTTTCTAACCCTACCTCAGAAGTGAAGAACAAATCATGACTCTAACAAAGCTATTGTTCCCCCACAACTTCCTGGAAATGTTGAAGAGAAAAATTCCTATTGATTTTATCTACTTGCAATTATCTAGCTAATTGAAATGAATTGTTTCTCTACTCTATTTGATATGCAATTGAAATTAACAATTCGTAATTGACAATTTGATAAACAAAACAAATAAATACACAACTCCAACATGGAAGAGCAAGAACCTTGGTAAATCCATTAGTATCGTGTATTTGTCCCCCCAGCCTTCCTTTCATACTCTAAGTGTTCATGTGAGTCCAAAGGATTGGGAATGTAAAGAACAACAACAAGAGGATGGCACTTGAGCAAGGGCAGCTTGAAAGCAATCTAGACGTAATGCAAGAAGAAGAGAGATATCACAAGAGATCTAAACTTGGCTATGTAATTCCTAAGCAAGATTATGGTAGCACAACAATGCAAGATACACAAAATTCTCAGGCCTTTTCTTGAATACAAGCATGGAATATATAGGAATGGAGGCTAGGAGGTTACTTCATGCACAAGGCAAGAAGAAGCAATTCCAACTAATTAAATCTCATTTAAAATAAAAGGAGCAAGGAGAACCAAGAAAATAAAGCTATTTTTAGCCAATTCGGCTCACGAATGCATGCAAAAAGCAAACTTAAGTGAACCATCGCATGTTTAAAACATGCGTGAAGATTCTAGAAAAAGTGGGTACGACCATTTCCCTATGCAAGGCGATTGTTTCAGGACCGCTGCCCAAGCAGGTGGCGGCCCCGCACTGAAGGCCAAAACAAGCACATAAAGAAATGGGGAGATGGAAAAATGCATGGAAAATCTGAGTAAGGCTATCTAGGCTACAAATATATATTTTGAATGGGTTTTTGGAACTCAAACACCTTCTTGAAAGGATTTTGAATCATCACTGGGGACTTTTGTAGCCATTTTCCTGATAATGTAGCCAATGCAATTTTGGGTGTGTACATATTACCCCCTTGGGGAAGTGTCTTAGCAATGAAAACATGTAAAACATGAATTCCGAGTATGGCATTCCCTAAATGGGGAATTATAAGATATACCTGACACACCCGTGTGTCGAAATGTCATCATCCAAACTCTCACTTCCTGCAAGAAGGAGAAGAGAATCAAGTGCAGATAGATAAGATATTGGAAAATAAACACTAAACCAAAATGACAAGAGAACTAACAATCTGCGCGGGGATGTAGAAATATACCCACACCAATACTCCAACCCTGTAAACACATTCACTCAAAATGAGTTTAAAATAACATATATATATATATATATATATATATATATATATATATATATATATATATAAACAAACTCATTTTCCAATTCATTTGTGCATTGTTGATTTGGTGAATTTGGGGCTCTAGACATACGTTGACCATTTTTGATGTAGATAGAGCTGAAACAACCATTGCGAGATAGAGATCATGCCTCCATGAGTGAGAAACCAACTAGCACACTCCCAGGTTAGTTATTTCCTCATTTGTCTTTTTGAGTCCTAGATGTTAAAATGTTGACAAATTCACCTTGGGGGACATTTTCAAATTTTCTTGTTTCAAATGAGTCCTTAGGGGGGGGCGCTTATAAGGAATTATTTTATTTTGTTAGAAATGGTCAATTTTTTCATTTTAAGAATTTTTGGGGTTAAGGGCATGTTTTGGGAAATCAGATCAGGACTGCCACCTAAGACAGGGCAGCGGTTATGAACAGGATGTCTAAAATGCTCCTTAACTTGAATTTTTTTGTGTTGTCAATGTTTTGCTATGTTTTTTATGAGCTTATCATGTGATGTACATTAATAACTTGCTCTTTTCTCATGTTTTGGTGAATGTAGAAGGTGGAGTACATATGCTGGAGCAGAGAGAGAGAGTGTGTGATTGGCTCCCTGGGATTTTAGATCAGCTGACCTAGGTTGAGACGGATATTTTATAGTGGGTAGGCATATGGAAGATAGTACGGGTGCCCCATGTTGCTCTTACCAATCACATTCTACGTGAATTATTCTCTTATTGGAATGTAGACCAAAACACCTTCCAGTTTCTAGGCATTATGGGTGAATGGACCATTAATCTGGAGGATGTATACTACATCCTTAGACTCTCGGTACTTGGTAGGAGACTGATATTGGAGATAGTGGGGTCCAAGGCCATGATGACATAGTGGGCCATGTATATGGGAGACACCATTGTCTCATCTGGCTCAAAGAAGGGAATGAAGGTTTGGTCCATTGCTACTACTCCCATTCCTATCCTTCGGAGAGCCATCATGGGTATCTTGTCCTCGAGATTATTTAGGAACAAGGGAGGAGATACACTTTTATACTTGTTGGGCCCCCATAATTGCATAAATTTAGGCTCATGGCTATAAGTATGCATAGGGTGTAGATATTCTAGGGACTACATACCATGATTTGTACAGAGTGGTAAGATTGCAGGGACAATCTTTGAGCCACCCTACTCTAGTTATGAGTTGGGTTCACGACCATTTCGTCCCTTATGGTAGGGGGTACAGGTATCAGATCTAGAGGTTGTTTAGGTAGCTAGATGGACAGGCATATCAGTGCTCCAGAAACCACATCACTCAATGGCCTTCCTGACTACAAGTAAACATGAATACCACACCCTATCAGGACATGATAGGGATATGGGGTGAGGAGGCTACGACAATGGTATCTTGCTCTTCTACGAGCCAGCTAGTTGACAGAGCTAGGAGACTAGAGATTCACCCCTTTGACCGAGTACCCCAACAGTTTGGCCTTCCATACCCTATCATGCTTCCTCCAGTGGTGCCTATTTATAGGACTATTTGGGAGGCACAGAGGGGTCCTAGAGGGGATCCCGGTTAGACAGTTGTTACTCTTGGTGTTCCTATTATAGTTAGGTATGTACTCCAGGATCGACAGGCAGCTGGTGCTCCTCAAGCACCCTTACTTCAGATTGGGGTGGCTCCTGCTCACATTGGGGAGGAGGATGAGCTGATCGATTTAGAATCTGACTATGAGGAGGATGCGGGAGATGATATGGAGGGGGATTCAATTGGAGAGGAGTATGAGGGGAAAATACCTTTAGAGGGAGTTGAGAGCGACCCCAAGTGGCATGATACTCAGGAGATCCTTAGAGCAACACACGAGAAGGTAAGAGTAGAGAGAGAGACATTGGTCTCGGAGGAGGAACTTGGAGAGGATGATGAGTCTGTGATCAAAAAATTCCATGCTTTTGGATTTGGTGAGGCTCCGCAGCCACTAGTAACACCTGTTGCAGTAGCCACTATCCCATATGGATGCGTGGAGACCCGAGTATGTTCAATACTCCTTTCTCAATTTTATCTATTGATTTTCACATGTTTAGCTTAGAATTCTCCTTTTGATTTGTGTTATGTGATTTTCTAGCTCACTATCTCCCTTTTATTTTCTACAATGTCTGCACATGAGTGGTGAGAGCTCATTCATCGGTATGTGTGGACACTCTATTGATTCCTCCGGGATGGCCTAGACCAATTTGACTGCTAATTCAGGCTAGCCCTTAGCTACTAGCTAACATACCGATGTCTTCTCTCTTGTCTGGAAGGTGGCAGAGATAATGAATTCTGTTCATAGCTAGGTAGCTAGATATGAGACTACCGAGTACCCATGAGGTAGAGCCATTCTCATAGTGAGGCTATAGGCAACAAGTGCCACCACAAGCACTCACACCATTCAATCCATTCTCGGTGCCATCGTAGCCATAGCGAAGCCCTAGATGTGGTCGCGTACCATCCGAGGAATCCCACAGGATTAATAGGCAATGAGCCTTTATTGCTTTGATATCATTTTTGACATTATACATTTTTGTATATTTCGGGCTCATTACAAGCATTTTGACCATGCCTAGCGCATGATGAAATTGTATACAAACTTGATCTATTACGATATATAAAGACTCTATTTTTGGTTCGGTATTCCATTATATCCGAGTTGACTCTCTTTGACTTATCTCTCATGTGTACTCTAGATATTTATAATTTCAACTTTTCTATGCTTTTCATAATGTATGCAATAGATGTGAAATGATAAAAAAATGATTTTTTTGTATTTTATGTTGTTGATATATGACGATGTAAACACAATGTGATCTTAAACTTAGCTTCTTTTGCAATCTTCGGTACTTCATATTGTCTTGATAAAACATGATGATACAATGATATGATAAATAGATGTACTTGCCCCACTCCTAACCCCACACAACTAGTAATATGTGAGGGCTCAACACCAAGAGTTAGAAAGGGCACAAGTTATGAAATTTGTTGAATGACAGTGATGAGAGAAAGACAGAGGTTTGACAGAACCAAATTGGGATGCTACAACCTTACTCTACTCAAGCTACTTCATAGTTTAGAATGTTAATTGATTTTTAGTTTATCTAGACTTGGATCCGTAGATGGCCACTTGGTTGACAAAATCTGGTTTTCAGGTTTTAAACTCTCTTGGAATTTTGGACATCTAACTCACTTTGTTTTTGATCTATGATGCCACAATGTTTGACTAGTTACAAGTTTATCAAAGAGACCCCCTACGCCTTGCCCCATGCTACCAGTAGGAAGTGTGGGCTTATCACCATGGATAAGGCACATACAAGTAAGGGCATTTCCCTCCTTTCCCAACCCCACATCACTAGTAAGAGACGCAGGCTCAACACCGAAGGTTGGTAGGGAAGAGAAATGTGTAAAAATATTTTTTTTTTTTGAATTTGCATTTGATTTACTTATTTGGGAAAAATGTTTAGAATGCTATTATTTCTAAGGGGATGTATATGGGATAGATGTGACACCATGAACAAAAGAAACCTAACCTAGAAGGAGACCAAAAGTAGAACCAAGTATGCAGGTGTTGGTATGGTTACTGTCAATACTTTGTCTTATCTTGTTTGGATTGATAAGTGATTCAGAAATAGTTGATGATATTATGAAGGTTTGAAGAGACATGATTTGAATGTTTTTCCAATATTTTCAGAAGTTTATAGGAATTTCTATAAGAATAAGCTCCTTGATCACAATTTTTATAAAATGAACAAAAAAATGAAAATGCAATACAAATGCAATAATGTACATATGAAAATTCTAATGGATCATGTGTAGTATCTCTTTAGGTGAAGAGATTTTACAGATTCGCTAAAATCCTCACCTTCTAGTGTACACAAGTGAAATGCACCATTCTTATAGTCTTCCACTACTTGATATGGATCTAACCACCTAGATCTGAACTTTTTCCCTTTCCGGTCTTCTTGTCTATTTGGCTATCAAGTCTTAATACCAAATCTCCTTCGTAGATCTTGCCATGTGGTTAAAGTCAATGGGGAGACAGATTTGGCCATTAAAAAGTCCAAGACCGGTGGAAGGAGACACACATCAGCTTGGCACAATTTCAGGAGGTGTTTCCAAAGTGGAAACTCAAATGAGTGCCATCTCTCCATGTGTCTAGGGGTCAACATAAGTCAAGCAAGAAATTGGCCCGAATTGGCTAAGTATAAAGGAACTGGTAGAGCTCTCCATGTGTCATCTTGGCACAGCTTCAAAGGAAAAAAATGCAAAAGGCATCCGTAGGCCCACTCTAATCAATTCCTTCCATGTGGGTGGCCCAAATTTAAGTTGTAAAATCAAATCGAATGGCCCATGTTTTAACGGCAAAATAATGAAATGGATGTATATTTAAAAACCTATTTTTTCCGCCATTAACATTTCTTTGCAAATCAAGAATTTGAAAGGGTGTGGATGATTGGAATAAGTTGTAATTATTTCTTGCTTGCTCAAGGAATTTGTAACCGTCTCTTACAAGCTATATCATGAGCTTTCAAAGCCATTGTATGGGTTGGAATTTTGATATTCTGGAACTATAATTTCTAATTGGAAGAAATCAATACAAAGGTTTTCCCCTTTTCCTCGCTTTCTTTTTCCTTCTTGCTTTGATATGTGAATCATTTAATCCTTGCATGCTTAGAAACTTTGTGTTCTAGTTTAAACAATCTCAAGAACTTTGGTTCTGCAGATTGTGCCTGTTATAAACATGAATGGTTCTACTCTATATCTAATTTTCTCAATATGTATAAGGGTTTTCTCTGCCATCTCTTTTCCCCCGAAAGTATTGTCTTCTTTTGCCTCCTCCTCTCTTCAATTCTTCTATCCTCATGTATTGATAACTTTCTAGGCATAAAAGACATTTCAAGATATCGGAAAACCACCATTGAATGAAAGATTGTGTATTTGTACACAGAGGTTTTACCCCTGCTTTCAATAAGGGAACCTCTCCCATTAAAGAGGAGGGACTTTCTTGTCCCATGACTTTGCTTTCATTCCAAGTGAAAATCTGAAACCCAATGCCTTGGAATGTTTCCATATCTCACAAAAGGATATTTTGATCACATTGCTTCAAAAAGAAATTATTTATCGTCAAAGGCTCTCTCTCTCTATTTTTTCTTATTCATTTAAGTGACCTTCAATTTAACATTGTAAGAGTCATTTTTCATCAATGAGAAAAAGACTCACTTTCATTCCCTAGGAATATGGAAGGTCACAAGTGGTGAGGAAAGGTGAAAATTCATGTGGGGAGATGAAAAGACAAGTTATGAGGTTATAAATTGGAATGGCTTCTCCATTCCAAAGGGTTGGAAATTGTGGATTGTTGTATGTTGTTGAGATTTGTATCACTACTACATCAAGAAATAAGAGTTATATTTCCTCTATGTCCTTTTCTATGTTCCTTTATCTCTCTACTCTCCAAATTTGTAAGCATGGTGATCTTGTATAACCAAGAAGGAACTTTGTGTCCTTGATTAATGAATATGCAGAACTTTATGTCTCTAGTTTGTTAGTCTTGTTGATTGCTTACATTGTTGTGTTCTTCTAATTGAATGTGGACCTACTCTGGTTATTGTTGGTGAGAATTTGATAGTGCCTACTCACAACATTAACCCTCTCTCTTTATTTCTCCTACTCCCCTTTACCTCCCTTCACATCAAATTCCTCCCTTGTACATTGCACAAGCACTTTGCCATGGGTTTAATGAAGTATTCATATGTTATCCCCAACGTAACGGCCACCCATTGTTTATAGTTAGTTTACAATCAATAATGGGAGCATCCCCATACCCAAGGAGGGGCTTATCCCCATGACCATTGGAGAAAACAAATCATTTACACTGTAGTAAATTATTTCACCAAAAGTCTTCTACTTATTCCCTTTGTGATCCACCCACAACGATTCTCTCAAAAGGTGCTACTAACCCTAGGGGGTTAATGAACGTAAGTATCTATAACCCTTCATTTTCTTGTATGTGGTTTAATTGGTTATGTTTGATGTGTTATGTTTCTAGCTAAGATAGAGTAGCATATTCTTGTATATTGCATTATTCTTATTATCGACCCTTACCTCTAATGGATATATAATTCTTAGCTTAGATATCTTATAGCACTTACTTATTACCCTTAATAACTCTCGCAACCTAGGATTCTAGTAAAACCTCATTCCATATCCTCAACATGGGTTTTGGAACCCTACACCTTTGATAGAGTGGATTATCATCTTCAAGATTCAAGACTCCTACACCATTTGGTAATCTATCGTGGCTTGTGTGTTGGCCCTAGATGGTCTTCTACATATATTCTAATCTATATTGTTGCGAACAGAGACTATAATCATATTTACCATTTTAACACACATACATCTAATGTGAAGGCAAAATTCTATGAAGGCCGAGGGAGTCTTAATAGAGAACTAGCAGAAAAATAAAGTGAGATAGGTACAACCAATGTACGGGGACAAGAAGCGTAGGTGAAATGTTGCAAAGGCCAAAGGGAGGCCTAATAGAGAACTATCAAAAAATAAAGTGAGAAAGGTACAAACAATGTGCAAGGATAGAAAGCTAAAAGAACCACTTATGCAAGAGGGAGAGGTCAAGGTGGAAGACTCAACGATACATGTTTTTGGTGTGGCAAGGCAAGACATTAGACTTTTGAGTGTCCAAAAGCACATAAAGATGATGGAAAGAGGAAGGATGTGAGTGTGCATATCACACAAGATAATGATGGTGTGATTTCATAACATCACATAGATGAATCGCAGGAAGGAGAGGCATTGCTTACATAACAGTGAAGATAGTCTTGAAGATGTTGGGAAAGAGAGGAATTGTGTTAAGACATTTTCCCAATTAGATACAAGAAAAGGGATAATGTTGCATAGTAAGTTCTAGCATAGGTTTTATTTTCTTAAAAATCTCTCTCCTAATCCCTTACAATGTTAGCATAGGTCTAGTTAGTCATTTATCTTACATTAGGAGTAGTGTAGTGCTTAGTTTAGAAAGAGGAAACTAGCCTTTTCTCGGAGGTTCACCTCAAGCCTAAGTCCCACATCTTGAGAGGTGATCATGTGTGTCCTAATCACACTGAATGTCATGATTCACTTTCAAGCCATTCGGGGTGCAAGTGATTTGGTGACAACACAAATGTATATGAGATTTTAGTGAGGATGGAGGGAACTTCTAGAGAAAGGAGGGGTAAAATGGGGGAAAAGAGCCATGGAAATAAATGATGGGAAGTAATAGATACAAAAAGAACCCAACCATCCTCTATTCATGTCACCGCGTGAAGGATGGAAATGGAGATGAAAGAGCCCTTGGAAAATAAATTTTCATGCATTGAAAGCGTTGGGTAGATCAAAATCTAAATCCTTGATGTACCTTAAAGAGGACATCCCGAACTCTCTAGTTTGGGGAAAGTAGGAGGCTAGTAGAAGACGCCATATTGCATTACTTTGGGGACCCGTGTATTAGATCCTTTCCTTCAATGCACAATCTCTCATTATCAACATTAGGCATATTGTCCTCAACACAAGATGCATGGGGCATAAAATAATTGTCACACCACACACAAGCATAATCAACCTGATCACTCTGATTAATACAATTATCCAATGGTACCTTAACAACTAGAACTTGGATTTCCATGTCATTTTATTCATTCTTGAAGTACATGAACCTTCTTCCTTCCCCCAAATGTAAATTTTTTTCATCGTATTCATAAAATAAAGAATCCAGATCATCACTGAATCACTCTACAAATAAGGCTACCATTTCTATCCATGAATAAATAGATCTCTGAGGTAAAGAATTAAACTAGTCTCTAGCATCTCCTTGCAGCATTTGCATAAATAGCCTCATAAAAATATCTTCATATCTCACCTAGTATTCATGCATCACTCCCTCAAACATGGCAAGGTGTTGTTCCATAGGGGTATTACAATATCCTTGAAATATGGGTAATTGGAGCTTGATCCCAGCTAGGATCTGATGAGGGTATCCACATATTTTCTCAAAATTCAAGGGTTTGAATAAATGGTCTAAAAGGATATTTAGAAGGATGAAAACCCTCATTACCCTCACAAATACCCATGGAACATCTCACAAGAAAATAACTCTTACAAATACACCCTTACTATGTAGAAATCAGATGGCACAATGGTAATCACCACATAAAAAAAAACAAAACATATATTCAATCAAACCTTGTCAAAACAGAAAACACCACTGGTCTACTACAACCAAAAGGACAAGAAATAATGAACCACATGACATCACAAAAACAATCATGAATAAAAACACATTTCTAGATACCATGAGAATCAATAGAAGAATGTTAGATCAAGAACCTAGATGTGTACTAAAAAAATTCCTCCCAAGAAATGACGCTAGAAAAGGTGTTAGCTCTGAATTACACCCCGTGGGGAAGGAGGATTCATGGTGGAAATGTTGGGTGATAAAGGGAGACCCCTAAGATGTTTCATTTTGTAGCTAGGGGAAGGTCTCCCTCCATTTTCCTACCCACCCTTCCCAAATCGGTGATGGGGAGGCACTCAGACAAAGGGTATGGATGTAGTCCCCACTAATTTTGACTATGCCCAAGTATGAGTGAGAGGACCCAAGAGTGCGGAGTCGAAGGGTACTCTAGTAATTCCAAAAGGGGAAAATCGGGGCTGAGTGCAACCACTAAATATAATGCTCACTCAAGAGAGTGGTCACAAAATGTTGTAAACACTCGAGGACCCGACGTAGACCATAAAGGGAAAGTATTAATCCACCAAGGATTTTTGTCCCAAAGTTTAATGATCAAATCAATAATAAAGGAATTTAGGTCGATGTGAGAATAATATGGTTATATCGAGTAAATAGTGTGTTCTTCGAGTGGGTCAGTTTGGTATGACTAAAGAGATTTGAATCCCGTGGGGTGAGTTATGTTTTTGTTGCAAACTTGTATGAGCTTTTTAGAAAGGATGGAGGAAACTTCTAGAGAAATGAGGGGGAAAAGGGGGAAAAGATCCATGGAAAAGAATGATGGGAAGTAAGAGAGATAGAAACCCAACGTAATTTACGCATGTCACTGTGTGAAGGATGGAAAGGGAGATGAAAGATACCTTGCAAAATAAATTTTCATGCATGGAAAGCTCCAGGAAGATCAACATCTAAATTCCTTACAATCTAGCTTAGTACACTTGAGGTAGGATCATAGTATGTGAGGTAATTCTATATAGTTTGGATCAAGGGACCCCCAAGAAATTACAAGTTATACCCCTAACCCTACTTGGTCCATAGGGATATTTTTATAGGCTTTAGAAATGAGGCTTTCAGGTACCCCCAAAAACATCAGATACTTACACCTTTCCTAGACGAGATCCAAGTGAGTGCGGGATATGTTCATAATCGAATTATAGTCATGACCCATAAAGAATTATAATAAAATACACATATCATTCCCACCGACATCATTTTCTAAAAAAACAAAGAGATTCAACATGAATTCAAACAAATTTATTAGATACAAAACCATTAAACATAGAAAAAGACAAGGGAAACATATATTGATGCTCTCAAAGTCTGTTAATGACTGTACAAAATGAAATCATTTCAACACAAATTCCTGATAATTGGTTTACACAAATAAAAACCTTCATCATGATTAATCTTTTTTCGTAGTTCACAATGAAACTATGAACTCCCACCAAAAAATTTCTCCCCAAGGACCTTCTCGCCAAATTTTCTTTGTTCTTCCCTTAGAATCTCCTCCTTGTTTTCTATGCCTCCATATATAGATCATCTTATCTTCTTAGGGTTTTAGGCCATATTCCTTAGATACCCAAACTAATTGTCACTAATTCTAATTTCCTTGGGCCACCATGAAACCACAAATGACTACTCTCAAATGGCCACTAGTTGCGCCAATTGCCACTATGTCTTGTGTACATCATTTGACGATATAACGATATATTTTCTAGGTCATATCATATTTAACACTTAAAATTTTTCCACATGTGTACAATCATGATGTGGCTAGAAACATTAATGTGATGATACATTCTTGAATTGTGTGGGAAGTTAATCCTTCTCAGTGACACATTCCCCATAAACAATTTAATCTTTATTTAAATTCGCATGTACCAAAAAATCAAAATTTGATATGGCATTAATAATGGAATGATTTTATTTTCCACGTCAATGCCACCGCCATGCCTATTTAAGTGGTCTATCAACTCCTTTCCTTCGTCACCTATCCAATTCAAACTTTTCTGTAGATTTTCCATAATCATTTCCTTCCCTGCCTTCCCATTTTCTTCAAAATTCTCAGTAAATGGATTCATATTTCCTTAGTGTGAATCCTTCAGGGGAGGAGCTGGCCCATATGGGTCATTTTGTTTTAATTCTTAGGGCCCAATGCATCCCTAATCCGCCAAGTATTCAGTGTCCTAAATGCCAAGGAAAATCCCAAAGATTGCCTTCACCACCTACCCTGGTACTATCTTTCATAAACTACCGGGCTGAAATGTGTCCCTCTTTTCCCATTTTTTAGACTTTGCATTTTCATTTAGTCCACCTAGAGTTTTGAATGAATCTTGAGGCCTTGAGGAATCATTGGTCTCACCATTTCCCTTGTTTCTATGAAAACCATTGGCACATGATGAAAGCTTACTATGTCCCCTCTCTTTTAGAAATAGAGCTCCAATTATCCACTCAAACTCATGAGAAAAATTATGAAGGTCCATCATTAGGAGGTCGAGTGAGTGGATTGGAGGAGTGGGTGGATGCCCTAGAGTCTTCCATGGAGGATGTTCAAGAATTAGTTGGGCTGCAGATGGTTTTATCTCAGAAGATAAACTCTCTCCTAGGTGTCTCAACTAGTGGATTTACATCCATTCCGAGGCCCGCACAACTAGAGGATGGGCTCCCAAATCATACAACAGAGGTGGTCTCACTTTTCCTAAATGGGAAAACACACCTAAGCAAAGGAGGGAGTTGATGGAAATTTTGAACAGTGTCGAGAGTGAGAATATCCGCACTACGTGAGAAAGGGATGTAAAAATTCTTGATAGGGGCCATACAATTTATGTTTGGTGCCGAGGCCCATGATGAATTTATTTGGCACCGAGACTAGCTCCTAAAAGGTTTCCCCTGTATGTCTAAGGAAATGGAGATCTAACCCTATAACCACTATAACTATGTATTTGTTAAGTGTATCTAATTTTATCATTTTTCTCGTACAATACTTATATAGTAGAGAGTTAGGGCCCATAAATAGAACCCCCATTTTGTTACTATAAATATTGCTTTGGATTGTTCCTCTATGTATGTATAATTATTATTCATCTTCAAGCATACTTTCACATTTTCTTGTTTTCCTATCTTAAGCAATAGGAACATCCTTGAAGCAAACAATTCCATTTGACCTTCGTGCCTTAATGCATCACACTTAACTACATAGATCATGGGAAAGAGAAAATTCCTCATCTCTCTTCTCATCCTTACAAACTAAGAAAAATCGTACCTTTGTTCTTATCCTTTATCAATTTCAAGTTAGCAAGTCAGTTTGGAACAACATTTATCAAGCCCAGGCACAAGTAAACTAGGCCCGGGTCTCGAAATGTAACTTATTTTAAATGACCAAATAAAAACTTTTTCTCAGAAATCAGGGAGAAGCTACCCTCGAGACTATTCCTGGATGTGACCTAGAGGTAGAAAATATTTGTTCCCCTTTTTATGATGGGGGTACAAATGACTCGTTGTTCTAAGGGAACTCTTCAATTTACTTAGCAACTTATGTCACATAGTTTTGGAAATAGCTAGCCTCCGGGCTTCAAGGTTGAATTGCATTCGTTACCTTTGCACTTTGGCCAAGCACACCCAAAATCCTAACCTTATATTACCAAATCAGCCTATGATATACCGGAAACTTTCAAGGACTGCCCATGGTGAAGGTAGAACCAACTACACAATCATACATCCATCTGCAACACTTATGATATCCTAAGGAATAGATTTTAGAATTAAGTCCCATATTGATCCATCTCCTTTGAGAAATTTTCTAATCATGTAAAAATGGCCAAACTCAAGACAAATATATTTAGGTACCAACAACTACTCTACAACCCCTTCAAGGAATGAACTCGGAAAAACATATCAAAGATTATGATGTCTCTACAAATACATTGTAGTCATCTATTAAGATGTCAATATTTACTCTAGGAAGGTATTGACATGAAAATTTCTTGACATCCTACACACCTATTAAATGCACTTCTACTCCAGGACCTAGGAAGCCATACACATATTTGTAAACATGCTTATCCATAGAAGGTATTACTTCTTTGGCTTTCATATATCTATTCATGTTTTAACTCTTCATTCAAGACATATATACCCTTATAAACCAAATTTACTTCCCATTTCTTTGACTGAGAAAATACTAAAGATACCAAACAACCATACACAAGATTTCCATAAACCATATCAAATAAAAAACTCACTTATTGTCCTTTCTTAGAATTAATAGTTTCAATCATCTTCATACTACTTCCATGATGTAAAAACACCCTAGATGCACCTAATTCATGGATCAAAGGATAATATATAACATATAGAGTTAGTCAAAACATAATCATACCTAGAAAGCAACAACATACACTTCCTCCGATGGTATGATCAAGTCATCGTATAAAATGAATGATTGTTCCTTCATAAATCTAACATCCTTGCTCACCGACAACACCTAAATCAAACTGAAAAACATGTTTAATATCTTTAAGAACACAATGACCACATATTGACCACATGAATACATTACTACAATGTTAACCTCGACTTATTTCTTACATGAATAATCTATACTATCCTAGTATTTAAACCGTCAAATATCATTTTGATCCTTAAGAGCCTCATGTAGGCATATTTATCTTCTTCACACAGTTGGAACAAACCTTAAGATTTCATATACAACCCTTCACATGGTTTCATCATTACAAATATGACTTTGACCAACCAAATAAGTATACAGATCTCTCACACTTTGAACAAATCCTGGACTTTATTCAAATGTAAACACAAATAAATTATCATACCTTTATCTTGCACTCACTTACTTTAATCACACAAGCTCAACAAGTACTCATGTTTCTCTATACGAAAAAATGACTACATGAATCCTAATGACAGAATCATATACACCTAGTTGAATATAATAAGGAAAAACTTCCATGTCCATATGGGACATGATACTAAAATATTTCATCAATGACCTTATATTTTGCACCTTTACTTCTCTTTCTTCTACCCAGTAGTCTTCTTGAGAAGAAAACAAAAATTCATGAGGCTCTTAAACATCATTTGGCTTCATAGATGTCTTCTTTTCATAACCATTCATCCTTATATTACAAAATCTTATAATATGCCCCACATTGTTACAATTAAATAAAACAACTTGGTTATTACCTCTAGGTGCTCTATATTTTGAACTCTTTCTAGATGTCTCCCGATAACAATGTCTAACAATGTGTCCAAAAATATTAAAATTGAAACATACCACATATTTCTTACCTTTATTACTCCAAATTTGTCTCGATGGATCATGGAGACAATATATTGCTATAGGGACCTTTTCGTGACAATTAAAACATATGATGTTTTTCGACTAATCATCTCTATTATCCATCCATGGGAGATCATCTTTGATCAATCTTCTATGCTAATTTTCTCTATGTACAAAGTCACTACAAGCATAAAAATATCCATTTATAGTTATTTCATACTTTGAAGCATTTAGTTTCCTTATTGACCTCAAATTTAGGTTGTCCTTGAAGTTTCTCTCCTTCTTGATACTTGGATATTCATAATTCTTGTTTATAAGAATGTCTTATTTGAACCCCAAGCTTGTCCTATCTCTTGTAGATTTCATAACATACAATAGATCATCTATTTCCTTGGGGATCTTCCCAAAAATTTTCAATGGATTCATCCTGTTACTAATCTCATATATCTCTTCTTTCAAAGACATAATCTCCTTTATCTTGGTTTCTAGATTTTTCGAATTGGTTTTGAGTTTTTCTCAAGTTGATGATTTATTTCCTCAAAATATTTATCATCCATGATTAGTTTCCTTTCAAGTATATTGATATAAGATTCATAGTCCTTATTTTTCTTTAATCTCTTGTTATTTTTCTTAGCATGTTTCAATTCACCTTGAATGTTGATCAATTTAGTCTCAAGGTCATAGTCTTCTTCCTCTTCAAATTCCATGCAAGATTCAGACATGAAGTTTTCACTTTTGAAACTCTTAGCATATTTAGCCATGAATAGGACATAATCCCTAACTCACCTTTATTTTTAAATTTATAATGAGAAACATCATCACAACTACATTCCCTCATATGAACAACACTCTTTATTTAAATAGAAACTCTTCATAGACTTCTTGTTGTCAAAATTCTTGAAATTCTTCTTTCCTTTACCATAGTGTAATTATTCTTATTAATACCACTTTGTCACATTCTTCATCACTTTAATTGTTATTTCTATGAGGGAACTTGAATGAAAAATTTCCAACCTCTCCATAATTGAAGCATTTAAAAGGAAGTTTACCTCTATACTTACTAGACCTTGGTTTTAATCTTATAACAACCATGGCAATGAGTTCATCATCATCAATCTCAGGAGAAACATGATCATCCTTTTTATTCATCTCAAGGTATTGAAATAAATCTCTTTCTTGATAGGTTTTGAATCCATGATCCTCATCTCATAAGAACTTAATATGTCATGAAGCTTATTCATTAACATGACCTTCAAATCCTTAGCTTCCTCAATAACAAACACTTTACAATAAAACTTAGGAGTTAGAGACCTTAATAAAATTTGAACAACTACCTCTTCTTATAATTATTCACTTTAACCTCTCACGGAGTTTACAAATTGATCAAATCTGATAAATATGCAACAAATGATTCTTCTTCTCTCTTCTTTAGGCCTTCAAATTGATTTTGAAAGTTTATACCTTTTCATTCCTTACCTTGAATCTCCTTCATCTATGAACTCAATTTTCTCCCACATAGCCTTAGCTGATGTAAAATGCATAGCCTTCATAAGTTCTCGATTCATTTAGATCATACATGATCGCACTCATTTCCCTACAATTGTCACTACTAAGCTTCTTATTTTCAGTGCTGGTTGGAGGAGTTTGAGGAATTGTATACCAACCAAACATAGATTTCCAAATTTCAAACCATAAGGACATGATGTGAGTCCTCATCCCGAATCTCAAAAATGCATAGTTTGTTTCATCAAACAAGGGATCCTTTCTCAAATAAGTGCCACTTTATTGCCTCACCATTTTAGTGCTTCAAAGGATCTTCTTAAATTGATTAAACTTATTCAAAAGGACCTAAAATGATACCAATTTTTAGAATCACAATGTATTAAGGGGGTGAATTAGTCCTCAAAAAAATTTATCTTTAATTACTTAAGCTTGTGAAACATTAAAATTCAACCATGCATTAATTTGAGATTAATCAACATGAAATAACCATCCACATGAACATAATAAAGAGATATTATACAAGAACACAATATGTAATATGGTAAACCCTTAAAGGGAAGAAAACCTACTAAAACTTTGATTATATTTTACAAACCAAAAGACTTGCATGAATATGACACATCAAACAAGATTTGTTTAGTGAGGCACCAACCCCACGAGCACTACCCCATATTTAGCAAGGAATAGACCTTAAAATGAGTTTATAATCCCCTAAGGTGATCAAGAACCAAATAAACCACCTAAATATTAATACCAATGAATATATGATTCACCTACAACAAATTGTGATCACAATTTTAGATCACCCACTTTAAAACCTTATTCAAACACACTCTCTCCCACTTCACTCAATCATTCTTTTTCATGGGATGATTATATAAATTTACCTTAATAATATAATTCTAAGCTATCCTCAGACATTCATAAACACTATCAACTCTATCTTTATGACCTTAAACATCCTTCACATGCTCTCTTAAGCTCGCACTTTTCCCTCACACATAACTAGTGAAAAATAAACACATACATGAACTTTATATAGATGACTAACTACTAAAAATAACTAGGTTGGCCATGAAAATTAAGGTAGTTCATACCTACACACTCATATAAATCATAATGAGGTTGAAAATTCACCAAGACATCTAACAAGCACAACTAGGCTAAATGGCTAATTTCTCCTTCTTAGAGAACTCTATGGACTTAAAGGGTATAATACATCATTTTCAAGTCACAAAAGGATTAACACAACTCAAACACATTCTCACAACATCCTTAAAAATCTCAAGGAAATATAATTCATCCATTCTTCTCATGACACCAACAAGTAGTATTGGTTCCTACTCACTTCATGCACCTCTAGTGACTAGTCTCCAAAGATGAAGACCTAGAACTCACCAAACACCTCAACCATGGCATGTATCAACTAATTGGAAATAAAATGAACTAAATAAGAAATATAATGATAATATAAATCATCAATCAACCTATAAATCTAACCAAACCTCCTTGACCTTAAAGAAACTTGAACTCTCCGAAACCAGTTTTGGAAGTAGGACCTTCTTGCACCATTTTTGACACTTTCAAGCTCTCTAAATTAATGTAATAGGTTCAATTTCCATCCACATTCAATATAAAATGGATACAAATCACCATCTAAGGCAATATATTAGTATTCCATCTAACAATCTTTAGACTAAAGTAGTGTTTTCCTAAACCAATCAAACTAGGTCAATTTGTGACCTCAATCATGACATCAAAACTGACTTGTAAAGTACAACCAATAAATCCAACACATCATATGGGATTTCTACAAAAAATCTAGTGTCATAAATAATAATTATCAAGTTCACAAAATCTCAAGGACTTCCATTCTCCATGACTAAAAAACTACCCTTCTAACCCTAAAAACCAATTTTCATATTTTGACATGTACAAACCATAAAATAAATTCACCAATATTTTAAATTAATTAAAACATGTAGAATATCTCCCCAAATAATTAGAACACTAATTTATACATAGATTCTAATGGAAAACATGATATAAAATTACTCGTTCATAAAAACATACTGATTGAAGTGGGATCCAACTACAATCATGACATTAAACCACCACCATCTAAAATCTGGGAGAGCCCTGTACATCCTCCAATAATCACATTTTATGATTTAATCCATTATGGGATAAAACCAAGAAGATTTCCTCCATCACTAGCAAAATAGGGTTTAAGAAGGGTTTTGACCAACATACCTTCTTAACAATTGTTCATAAATGTTAATACCTCATTTGATCTCATTCCAACTCTAAGATCTTATTGAATCCATTCCTCCACATAACTAAAAGGATTGGGGTCCCATGAAAACCTTACACATTCAAACCAATGCAAAACATCTCATATTAAGCAAAGAAAATCACCTTCTTGAGCTTGATAGGAATCAAAACACCATATATTATAAAGTATTCATCGTACAACCCTGAAATTTTTCTCACACAATCATGAAAAAATATACTAACATCTCCAATTCCCACTTTCTCATAAATATCTTTGAATCTCTTAAACCACTAGGACTTTCCCAACTAGGTCATAGGAATAAGTCTTGTTTAGAGCAAAACAAAGTAGGAGAGCCTCATACCTCAAGTTTAAACCTCTTCAAAATCCTTAAAAACCTTGAGATGTCATGTCAAATCCATTTTTATGCCCTCATGGGACAACATATCTCTACACATGCTCATCATGACTTATTTGGCCTCCAAGGACACAGACTAGGTGTAGATGGGGACCAAAAAACTATTCTCAAGCCACACAAACATAACTAAGACCAATATGAGTTTCTCAACACAATAAAATCATCCTTCTTATGCCTATTACATGCTCCTATATCAATCATGCATCTCAAACCATCATGCTCTATCACCCATATATACTAGGCTACATGATTAGGCCATCTTGAGTAAGAAAATCTCATTATTTTGATTCTTACAGCCATGACACAACCTGTTTGACCATATTATCATCATAACACACTCCCTATATCACTCTAATACTTCATATACATTTTTTAATGTTCATTCACATGTACATCAATGACAACACTAACACACTCATGCCAACACCCAAAAATCCTCAACTTTAATTTCCCAAAATACTTGATCATTCCTTACAAAGTTTACTTTTATTGAAAGGCCTCTCAAAAAAAAAACCTAATGGATAAAATATGAGGAAAAAAGGAACTTTGCATCAAAATTTATCACAAAAAAAACAATCACGAGAATTCACAAATTAAACCTTTATTACATGGAATCTAGGATGATTTGCCCTTATTTCATGGTTTTTCAATTTTATTTCTCATTCTACAGACCTTGGAATGTGATTAAATCTGTCTCATGGAAAATTTATTGAATTTGTAGAATTTGAGTGTTCAAAGTGGCCCTCCAAATCTCTCATGGCTAAACCTTCTTCATGTGGCAGATTTTAACATTCTATGGCATTCTAAGACCTCCACGGACCAAATAATGTTGTGTGGTTTTCCTTGAATTATCTACAGATACTTCTGTGGCTCTTGAAATTTTAAGTTTTGTGGACCTTTCACTAAACCTCCCCAAATTTTGTGAAGCTAAATTCCTTTATTAACAAGAGCCTAAACTTGGGGACCCTCTATCTTTTTTTCGGAAAAAACTACTTTGGGAAACCTGCTAGAAACCGTGATAGTATTCCACGCTTTCGGACTTAACATATTTTTCAACTTATTTCCCGATGCAAGAGCATCAACTCATAATTTATTATAGAGTCAAAAGTTTCATAAAAGTGTGTTTGAGGGACCATAATAGGATTATTGAAGTTCTTAGAGGTCATAGACAAGATTGTAAATTTGAATTTTGAAGTCCTATGGACTTTCCTTCATTTCCCATATTTGAATTTCTAAGGAGGATTTAACACCTTTTTGATAATTTTTGTATTTTTAAGTATTTTCCAAGGGTTAGGAAGCTTAGAAAAACATGAATAATGTATATTAGTATATCTAGAAAGTCATGAGAGTGTCTATTTAGTCAATTAGTGATAATGACCCAAATATGGTTCATTAACTCAATATATGAGTTCAAGGATGGTAAGGGTTAGTTAAGAAAGTTAGTTACCTTGGAGGAATTCAAATAAAGAGAAGATAAATCAGTTTTGAAAAGGTGATTCCTCATGCTAGGAGGAATGGCGAACAAGGAAAGAGCATGATTTTGTACGAATCTTGAGAGAGAGGAATATGAAGTTAACAAATAAGCATATATCTCTCTGAGTTTTGATATGGTGAATGAAGTCGTATTTCCTCCTTGTATGTTTTATACACCTATAGGATTGTTTTGTGATGGATATGAGAACTTAAAATCCATTATCCGAGTATGAGAAGAAGATAATTTGTTCTTTATTATGACTGTGTTTACTTTGGTAATTATAGCTTGAAGAGATTAACTTGTTACTCACGTGCAATAAGTATGGAGAATCATTTTTCAAGTCCTAAATAGACAATTTTCATAGTGATTGACAACATTATCAACCCTCCTTGTGATAGTGGTTGGGATCTTAAGACTGTGCATGTACTTGAATACTACATAGATTGTGACTGTGTTATGACAATGAATGAATGTAACCTAGGAGAAGAATTCTAAATCCTTGTTCTTGCATGAATGATGAGTGCATGGTTTCCATTGATAAGAAAAGAGTGTTTGTCCTCTATTTTTTCATGCTTGAAAATATCCTAGGCAATAATCCATGACTAAGACTAGACCAATGTGAAAAATGATTGTGCTACCATATGGCTTGAGAAAATAGTTTGAATACATTATATTATGACTTTGAGAAGTAATCTAAAGGTGATTGCATTGTTAGGTTAGAGTGATACTAATAATATTGTTTAATAACCTAGTTTCTTTGTAGATAACTATGTAATAACCGATATCCTTTGTTTTCTATTGGACAATCAAGAGTAATCATGTAAATTTCTTTTTGTGGGGATAATTCTCTATTCTATCACTTGTAGATAGTTCCTTTAACCTAGATGAGGTCATACTTCCTTCATTGATTCGGAGGAGAGGCACTAATAAATTGACAAAAGAAGTTTATATCTACATGTCAGTGAAAAAGAACTAAGGATTTTAATACATCATTTGTAAAATCAAGAGCTTATCTAGTAAGGTTATTACTAAGACAAATTTATAAGGATCTCACAAATTCAAGATAGTTCCTTGAAATAGTGTAAAAGAGAAGTTATAACTATTTTTTCCTATCAAGATTCTTAGAAGGATAACATAGATTTCTGCTAGGGTTTAATGTTTGAAGAAGTAAACCAATGAATATTGAAGTGAAAATTTGTAAAAATATTTCCAAATATATATATAATGAGATTATGTAAAAAATTTGAGGAACTAAGTGCTCATTTTTCCTATTTCTTTAACAGTTTGGAGAGGATGTGACTAGACACAGTCAATGGTAGTTTGAGAAGGCTGATTTACAAAGGAGATAACAATTATTCATCAAGTTCAACTTTGAAAATTTAAGGGAAGAAGAAAGGGATTATTAGGTGTCTAAATCACCCTTCACCTCATCTTGAAAGTACCAAAATTGTTATATATGTATGATAGTCTTATTACCAAGATCTAGTTAAGGGTTTGTAGACCAATTTACAAAATGGAATCTTATAGAAATTGGGTGAAGAGTTGAAACTCAAGATTTTGGAGCATGATCATATGGTTAAAGGTGAACTAGTGAAACTATTAAAATATTTTAGCTATCCTTTAACATTTCATTCCCAATTTGAAGCAAATATCTTATCTTGAGAGACTTGATGTCATTTTAGTTAAGGAGATAAAGATGGAGGGTTTTGATTTCCTTGATTGTATGGTGTGATGATTCTAATAGTATGAAGAATGTGTAAACATAGGGGATAAAGTACTATAATTCTTTGGAGAAAACATTAAAGGTTGTTTTCTATAGAAATCAATAGAGGAAAGATAAGAACTTATAAGGATAGTTTTGATTCTTATTGATGATATGAACAACATTTTCCTATCTAACCATGTTGACAATTGAGTTGAACTTGTGTTGAGTGTGTAAAAATGGTACAAAGAAATAAGTTGTCCTTGAATGGGAAAATATAAACTTACACCAATTGGGAGCCCAACATTGTGAAGCTAGAAAATTACATTTGAAGGAAAAACAAGGTAAGTGGATATTTTGCAATTTTTTTGATCTCTAGGTAGTTGAAATAACATGTGTACATATTTTTAGAATCGAGTATAGTATAAAGAGAAAATATGTAGTGTTGGAAGATAAAACTTTACAAGTTAAGTACATCTTAGACCTAGAAACCACGACTTCTCATACTAAGAATTAGACCAATTGATTATAATTAAATGTGGTTAACATGTTGAAGTCTTGAAAAGGTGTGGCACACTCCATCATTTGGTATCATAGTGGGTATAATAAGGAGAATAATAATTTTATAATATTTTTGCAAGAATACATTACTTGGTTACACAGATTAGCTATAAAGGAAGGACTCAAACCATGAAGAAAAATAATGTGAAGAAAGAGGAAGAAATGAAGAGAGAAATATCATCATTGAGAAGAGATCCTTAGATGTTGGAAGCATTGGAAAGGATGTGGTTACAAGTAATCAAACATATAAGAATTCAAGCAAAAAGAGAGTTAAGAGGATGGAGATTGAAAAAGAGAATGAAGTGGCCAATCAAGTCACTTGTGAAGCATGCTAGAAGAAATAGAGGGATCCATGAAATGAGATTATATTGAGGAATAAGAGGAAGATATTTTCTATGTGAGCAACATAAGGAAGAGAAGAAATTTCTCATAGTAGAGAGCATAGAGAAAGAAGAAAAAGGAGAAGAAAGGAAGTGTAAAATGAATCACTTAGTGAAGAAGGGGGGATAAGAAGGATAGTGCCCAAGAAGGAGGTACTCCTTGAGACATTTTGGTCTCTAATTATTTCTTCTAATGTTGTGTTTGCATGTGTTTATGTAGGTTTGATGGATTTTGGGAATACCATTAAGAATAAATCAGTGAAAAGTAAGAGTGAAAGGCCAATAAGAGACTCCTTTGAATCAAGTGAATATGAAATAAGGAAAAATCAGGTTAAATAAGCTTATGAGGAAAATAATGAGGTGTTGAATCATGTTTATGAAGATAAATAAGAAACTAGTGAGTTATATGATGCCTTGGACAATATTCAAGAGAGAGAAGATAAAGGAAAGAACAAAAACAAGCAGAAAGAAGATAAGAAGGTAAAAGAGGAGGACATGGTCTCAAATATGGTTCATAATCAGGTATGGGAAGATGAAATTTGTGAATTTATTCATGTATGTGTTAGTGAATTATTTTGTATGCAAGGTAGAAAAAGAAAGAAGAACTTGGTTCTTCAAATTCATAATTTAATCATGGATAAATCATACCCAAATAGCTTAATAAATCAGTTGTTTGTAAACATGAAGAAAAATTAATTAAAGATACTATTGAGGATGAAGTATAAAAAGGAAAACAAGAAAAGGTTAGATTTCAGTTTGAGGCAAGCATGTAAATAATGTGAACAAGAAATGAAGAGTGAAGAAGGTGTATTTAGGCACAAATCATTCTATGAACCAAGAGGAAGGACTTAAATTACAAGGATACATCTGCATAAAGAGACAAGAATAAAAGTATGGAGAGTCAAAAAATAAAAACACATGGCATCCATCTAAAAGCTTGGCAAGTAATGCCAACAATTAAAAAGCAAGGTAAGCATGATAACTTAATTGTTTTTGTTGAGAAAGAAAAGAATGAATTATTTGAAGATGGAAATGAGTTATTATTGACCATTCACATTCTTCATGAATACCATGAGAATGAAATACAAGTAGATGAATATTGGAAAATGAGGAAAGAAGAGGATGAAGTGAAGTTAAAGGAAATGAAATCTGATTTTTGTAAGCCACCATGTGATTTCAAAGAAAAAGAAGACCAAATGAGTCTTAAATATGATAAATAAAGTGAATATGAGAGTGAATTATTGTTAAATGAGGAAATATAAATGATTAAAATGCTACTTGGGACGAGTACATTTTCAAATCAGTCAAGAGAATACATTAAAAAACAAGAAAATGAAGAATAAATTCAAGAAATGCTAGCAGAAAACAAGGACAATAGGAATCTCAATGAAGATGAAGGAAAATTCTAGGTTCAAGAGAAATAAAAACAAGGAAAATATGATGGAAATCAGTTAAGAATGAAAGAGATAAATCAGAAATGGCATGAAGGACACAAGGAAATAAATGAAGAAGATCAAAGTAAGTAAATTTTGTCTCATCTTTTTGTAACTAATGATGTTCTTAGTGGTGTTTATGTAGAAAAGAGTAAACAAGGGCATCATAATAAGAATAAATCAGACTTCTTGGATGCACAAGAAAAGAAAAAAATAGAGAAGATGGTGTGGAAGAAGGAAGATACAAATAGTGTGCAAGAAGAGAGAGAAACACTCAAGGCAAGTAATTAAATTCAAGAGACAAGTTTGGAAAAACAAGAATACAAGGTGAGAGAAATTGATTCCTTGTTGATGGACATTGAAAATAAAGTGGGTGAATTCCTTGAAATTATAAACATAATGTTGATTATGCATTTGAAGTTGATGGGAAAACATGTAGTGAAGGTTTTGAGCATAGTATTGATGATATTTTGTAAGATTAGTTGGATGAAGTGGATGGAAAAAGACAAATACAAGTAAAATAGAGATTGAGATGAATTCATGGACATGTGAAGATAAAAATAGCAGCAGAGAACATGAAAGCATAGATTTAGGATAGCATGATATGATGGAGGATGAGCATGAGCAAATAAAAGAGCAAGAAGATGTCAATTTTGGTATAATAAAGGATGAATACAATATGAATATGAAGTATATAGTGGTGGAGTGTATCATGGAACATGGAGAAATATGTATTTTTTCTATTCTAATTCTTGTGTGTTCAGATATGAAACAAGACAATTTGAAGATGATAGGAACAAAGATGAAGACCAAAGAGAAATGGAAGAGAGTCAAAGTAAATGAAATCCAAATGATAACTATATGGGATCTAGCTAGACATGAGAAATATAAGAACAGTGAGAGCAAGAAGAGAAGACACCCACCAAATAATAAAAGTAAAGACAAGAGCAATCAAAGATAGAGTATGTATGAATCTTCTCCACCTTGGGAGTATGATGCAGGAGCATCAACTCATAATGTCTTATAGAGTCAAAAAAATTATACAAGTGTGTTTGAGGGACCATAATAGGCTTATTGAAGTGCTTAGGGGTCATAGGAAAGCTTGTAAATTTGAATTTTTATGTCCTATCAACTTTCCCTCCATTTCCCATATTTTAGTTTCTAAGGAGTATTTGACGCCTTTTGATAATTCTTGGATTTGTTTGTATTCGAAAAGGGCTAGGAAGCTTAGAAAATCATGAATAATGTATGTTAGTATATTTAGTAAGTCATGGGAGTGTCTATTTAATAAATTAGTGATCATGACCCAAATATGGTTCCTTAACTCAATATATGAGTGTAAGGCTTGTAAGGGTTAGTTAAGAAAGTTAGTTACCTTAGAGGAATTTGAATAAGGAGAAGACAAATCAGTTTTGAAAAGGTGATTCCTCATGCTAGGAGGAAGGGAAAACAAGGAAAGAGCATGATTTTGTATGAAGCTTGAGGGAGATGAATATGAAAAATGAAGTTGATGTATAAGAATATATCTCTCGATTTTTGATATGGTGTTCTCAAGTCTTGTTTCCTCGTATGTTTGAGACACCTAAAGGATTATTTTTTGATCATTTATTATGGATATGAGAACTTAAAATTCCTTGTCTAAGTATTATAAAAAGTTAATTTTTTCCTTTTTATGAATGTGTTTACTTTGGTAATTGTATCATGAATATATTAACTTTTTACTCACGTGCAAGAATTATGGAGAATAATTTTCATGTCCTAAATAGACAAGTTGCATAGTGATTGAAAACATGCTCGAACCTCCTTGTGACAATGCTGGCTAGGATCTTACGACTATGCATACACTTGAATACTTTGTAGTGAAAATGAATTAATGTATCTTGAGAGAAGAAGTTTCAAGCCTTGTTCCTGCATGAATGATGAGTTCATGGTTTTGATTGATAAGAAAAGAGTGCTTGTTCTCTATTTTTTCATGATTGATAATATCCTAGGCAATAGTCTGTGACTAAGACTAAACCAATGTGAACTGTGGATCATGTACTACCATATGGATTGAGAAAATAGTTTGAAGACATTATATTATGACTCGAGAAGTATTCTATAGGTGATTACATTGTTAGGTTGGAGTGATACTAAGAAGATTGTTTAATAACCTAGTTCATTTGTAGACATCTCTGTAATAAATGATATCCTATGTTTTCCATAGGACAATCAAGAGTAATCATGTAAATTTCTTTTTATGGGGATAATGTTGGATTCTATCATTTATAGTCAATTCCTTTAACCTAGATGAGGTCATAATTCCTTAATAATCTAAAAACTTGAGTGATTTGAAGGAGAGACACTAAGAAATTGACAAAACAAGTTTATAACTAAAGGTTGTGCAAAAGAACAAATGATTTTAATTCCTCATTTGTAAAATTAGGATCTTATCTTGAAATTTTATTACTAATATATATTTATAAGGACCCCACAAATGCAAGATAGTTACTTGAAATAGTTTATAAGAGAAGTTATAATTGTTTTTGTCCTTTTGTCCTCTCGGGCTTCTTAGAAGGCTAACAAAAAGTTCTAGTAGGGTTTAATGTTTGAAGGAGTAAAAAAGTAATATTGAAGTGAAAATTTGTAATAAATATTCCTAAATATATATAGAATGAGATTATAAAAAACCATTTAGGAATTAAGGGCTCAATTTTCCTATTTCTTTAACAGTTTGGAGAGGAAGCGACTAGACACATTCAAGGGTAGTTTGAGAAGGATGGGTTACAAAGGAGATAACAATTATTCATCAAGTTCAACTATGAAACTTTAAGGGAATTAGAAAGGCATTATTAGATGTCTAAATCACCCTTCACCTCATCTTTAAAGTATCTAAATTTATATATATATATATATATGACAAGATTGTTACCAAGATCTAGTTAAGGGTTTGTAGACCAATTTACAAAATGGAAGATAATAGAAATTAGGTGAAGAGGTGAAACTCAATATTGTTGGAGCATGATCAGATGGTCAAAGGTGAACTAGAGAATATACTTAAATCTTTAAGACAACCTTAAACCTTCCATTCCCAATTTGAAGCAAATGTGTTGTCTTGAGAGAGTTGTTGCAAGTTTGGTTAAGGAGATAAAGATGGAGGGTTTTGATTACCTTGATTATATGGTGTGATGCTTCTAACAGTATGAAGAATGTGTAAAAATAGGGGATAAAAGACTAGAATGTTTGTGAAAATACATTAAAGGTGGTTTGCACTAGAAATCAATAGAGGAAATATAAGAACTTGTAAGGACAATTTTGATTCTTATTAATTATATGAGCAAAAATTTGGTATCTAACCATGTTGACAATTGAGGTAACCTTGTGTTAAGAGTGTAAATAGGGTTCAAAGAAAGAAGTAGTCCTTGAATGGAAAAATATAAACTTATACCAATTGGGAGCCCAATATTATGAAGCTAGGAAATGACATTTGAAGGAAAAATAGGGTAAGTGGATATTTTACAAGATTTTGGGTCTTTGGGTAGTTGAAATAGCACGAGTTCATATTGTTATAATGGAGTATAGTATAAAGAGAAAATATGTAGTGTTAGATTATCAAAATTTTCAACTTTAGTTCATCATAGACCTAGAAACAAGGACTACTCGGACCAATAATAAGACCCACTCGATTGTAATTAAATGTGGCTAACATTTTGAATGCTTGAAAATGTGTGGTGCACTACATCATTTCCTTTGATTTTTAGGACTCGTAAGTGTGTCCCCATCACATTTTAGCCTCTCTAAAGTGGCCCCTAACCAGGTTTTTGTGGCATTTCATGGCGTACTCTAACCTTTTGTTTTATATACTTAATCAATCACACGAGCTCTAACCTTCTCCAAGTCTGTGTAACACTATTTTGTTTTTGTCTTTGGAGCACTAACTTCATGTTTTCCACCCTATTCATTTTTATAATTCCCTTGTTCTTCCCGGTGCTGGAGAACCAACAAAACACTAAATTTCACATTTTGTGCTACACTAAGATAGTATTTTGCATATTTCCTAACCAAAACTACCCTTAAATCTAGAGTTGTATTTCCTTCATTCCGCAAGTTAGAAGAACCCTTAGAACAATAATAACTTGGAATTTGTACAACACTAACATCTAATTTTCCATGTCTTTCAACCTTAAAAAATGTGTAAGTCTCGAAACTAGATTTAGTGACTTGTTAAAATAGCCTGGGGGTTATTTTGGACAATAGCTTGGTCTAAGATGTGGAATTTATCAATGATTAGATGAGGTGTAGTAGTGGAGAAAATACTTCATGTCATGGCTCAAATTTTATTTCATCTTGTATATTATCCCACTCAAGTGGAGTGGGAATTTGAAGAAAGTCACCTACGATTCTTTGGAATTACATGGTTGTAAGCTTTCATACAAGGGTGCAAGGGGATATGCTAGAAAAAAATGGGAAATCAGGTGTAGGTATGTATCCTAAATGTGGGATGTTTTCATGAATGATCCTAATCCGGGGTTGTTTGGATGTTTTTTTGGTAATGCTTTATAAAAGTGGGAGGTTATTATTTTGGTGTAAGGGGCTATGCTAGAAACAATTTGAGATCTAGGTGTAGGTATATATCCCAAATGTGGGATGACTTGATGAATGATCCTACTCAAGGTTTGTTTGAATGTTGTTGTGGTAATACATATAAAAGTGGGTGGTTATTATTTTGGTGTGTAGAAATGGAATTATAAAAAGGTGTATGCTTTTTTGAATGTGTGGAAACAGGGTCTTGAGTGACCAATTGATGGTTTGGTTTTCTATGTCTGATTATGAGTTGGTATTTATAAGATTTAATCCATTTTTAGTCTTAAAGTTTTTTTGATAGTAAATATAATATCTATCACATCGGAATTAAATTATTGAACCAAATAAAGTTTAGATTTAACATGTATGAAATGAAAACTTGAAGCATATATAACAAGATGCAAGTGCATATTTATGTTTGTATTTTATAAGTTATCTTTAATGGATGCAAAAAGAATCAAACAATTCTATATTATATAAATTAAATATGATTTTTATATTTTAACAATTTACCAATGTGTATGTTAGATATGGGTGTTAAGAAATAAGGGATAAAATATGTAGAAAATATTACGGATCTCAAATAAAAGTGCAGAGTAAAATAACACAACACAAAGAGACAAGATTTAACGTGGTTCACCCAATTTGGGCTACGTCCACCAAGAATCAGTTGCTCATATTTTATTACAAGCCACTTCTCTCTTAATACAATACCCATATTTGTTTGGAGCTATGCTCAACAAATTCTACAGAATTCACACCCGAATTCAAAACACATTTGCAATATTACATTAATCCTACCATATGCATAAAACCATATAAGTAGACAACTACTTAAGTAGTTTTACAAAAACATGGGTATCAAAACAATGTGCAAAAATCATCCCATAAACCTATGGGTCAAAAATCCTACCCATATGAGAAAATCACATTTCCTAGTATATCAAGCACATTTTAAGGCCAATTATTTTTTCTTGGGGGCTGTGAGACAACCGTGGAAAGTGTAAAGTACTCTTACTGTCGGTATTCAACACTTTCTCACATGAAAATAGGCTCCACAACCTAACAATCTCCCACTTAGAGACTAGTTTTCCTTTGAGCAAGCTTCTCAACCCTTCACTAGTTTCTGTGAAGACCAACCAAAGCTGAACATAGCTTCAATTTTTCCCTTGTGACCACCTTGTTCATCATGTCTATAGGATTCTAACTAGTATGAATCTTCTCCAGCTTCAACTTATCTTCCTCCAAAGCTATCCTGATGAAATGGTACCTTAACTGTATATGCTTCATCCTAGAGTGGAAAGCAGAGTTCTTAGTTAGGTGTATAACACTCTAACTATCACTATGTAACTTTCCTTCCTAATGATTATGCCTCAATTCCTCAAGCAATTTTTGTAACCAAATCATTTCTTTGCTTTCCTCTGTGGCAGCAACATACTCAAACTCCGTGGTTGAAAAAACCACCAGCTTTTGTAGTCATGAAATCCAAATTATTGTTTTCCCACGTATAGTGTAAACATAACTTATTGTTCTCCTCCCTACTGTCTACATCTCCAACCATATATGAATATACATAACCACAAAAAGTGGTGTCTCGATCCATTATATCACAAAACTATCCCCATGGTCCCTCTCAAATACCAAAGGATTCCCTTTATCGCTTGCAAGTGATCTCTACCTCGAATCACTCATAAATCTACTCACCACTCCCACTACATGGGAAATATCAGCCTCGTGCACACTATGGCATACATCAAACTGCCAAGTGTTGATGAGTAAGGTACCTTGTACATCTGGTTTCTCTCCTACTTTGTCTTAGGACACCGCTCCTTTGATAACTTGAAATGGCCTCACAAAGGAGTCCTAACCAATTTAACATTCTTCATATTAAACCTCTCAAAGACTTTCTTAATGTACTCTTCCCGAGATAAAGTAAGCTTCTTCCTTCCTATCTTAATATATCCTCATATAAAGGATTTGTTTGATCGCCTCAAAATCCTTCATAGAAAAGGATTCACTTAGTGCTTCTTGAGTACTTTTATTTCCCGCATTTTTTACCCGCAACCAACATGTCATCACATACGAGCACAAGATAATATAATTGCCCTCCTAAAATTTCTTTATATATACGCAATGGTTAGAATGACATCTAATATAACCTTACTCCATCATGAAGCTATCAAATTTCTTATACCATTAACGTGGAACTTGTTTCAATCCATAAAAACTCTTCTTTAGTTTGCACACCATCTCCTCTTTACCTTTGACCTCATAGCCCTCTGGTTGCTGCATATATAGTTCATCCTCCAAATCACCATGGAGAAATGTAGTTTTTACATCAATCTACTCTAAGTGCAAGTTTTCATGCTTGCAACTATTCCAAGAACAGTTCTAATAGAAGTTATTTTTACTATAGGAGAAAAAAATCTCATTAAAATTTATACCTTTTTTCGTACAAACCCCTTGACCAACCGGGTCTTGTATCTTTTCTTGACTCCTTCCTCTTTGACTCTAAACACCCACTTGTTATGTAATGCTCTCTTTCCTTTGGGTAGCTTCACTAAATCCCATGTCCTGGTTCTCCATGAGATCCCGATGCTCTACATTTATGGCTCACTCCCACTTTTTCCCGACATCTACTTGCATTGCTTCATCAAATCTCTCTGGATATCCACTATCGGTGAGTAATAAATAATAAACAAAAGGAGAAAAGCATTCAGTTATCTTTTTACCCTATAATACATCCTCAATATAGGAGTTTGGGGTTCCTATTGAGGAGGTTTCGAACTAATTCATGTGTCACTTTTCCATTCGGAAGATCCTCTACTACTGCATATTCTTTCTTAGATTCTTCCTTGTTTTCCTAGAATAACTACTTATACATGACTTTCTCATTAAATACCACATCCCTAGATCAAATGATTTTCTTGTCCTTAATACTCCAACATTTATATCCAAAGTCATCACCACCATAACCAATGAAAGTACATTTTTCTGATTTACCCTCTAGCTTGGTCCTATCATCCTTGTCTATATGGAAAAACACCTCTCATCCAAAGACTCTAAGAAATGAATAATCAACTTTCTTACCATACCAAGCCTCATCAGGTATGCCTCCATCCAAGGAACTTGAGGGTCCTCTATTTATCAAGTACACAAATGTGCTCACTACTTCTTCCCAAAAAGAAAGGCAATCCTGCATGTAACCGCATACTCCTAGCATGTTCCATTATTGTTCTGTTCATCCTTTCTGACACCCAATTTTTCCGTGGAGTTCATGGAACCATATTTTTCCTCTAGATTCCATTCTTAGAAAAATAATCATCAAATTCATTGTTGCAATACTCCACTCCATTAGCTAACCTGAGACATTTTATCTTAAGACTGTTTCATTCTCTACCAAGGATTTACATTTAACAAAAGTGTCAAATACATTAGATTTGTTTCTAATATAATAAACCCAAACTTTCCTTATTACATCATAAATAAAAGTAACATAATATCTTGAACCCCTAAGAGATGATACCTAAGCCAACCCCCACGCATCAAAATATACCATCTCTAACTTACTCTCTTTCTTTGTAGGTCCAAACTTGAGAAACCTTAATCACTTCTGTTTCCTATATATGCACCCTCACGTAAATCCAAACCTATTTATGTATATCCAGAAAATCATTATTTATGATCTCTATGCCCTTATGGCTCATATGACCGAGCCTATAGTGCCACAATGTTGTATCTACTTTTGAAGCCACAAGATTACAAACATTAGTGCTATAAGTGGTTAAATACAAGGTTCCAACCTTCTTACCTCTTGCCACCACAAGAGCACCCTTGGTAACCTTCCAAGAGTCTACTGTAAATATCACAGTACAACCATCACTTCCTAACTGCCCTACCGATATCAAATTTCATCTTAATGTAGGCACATGTTTGACATCCTTTAATAGCCAAGTATTCCCATTCTACATCTTAACCTAAACAAAACATTTTCCAACTATGCTGCAAGGCTCATCATCACCAAGAAAAACATGCCCAAAATATCCTTCAACATAATAAAAAAATACCTATGTGGAGTAGCATGGAAAGAAGCCCCGATCTAAAACCCAAGATTCAATAATATTATGCAAAGAAAGAATCAAAGCATCCTGACATACATTACCCGTTTCCACATTTTCCTCTTTGTTTTCTTCCCCGTTGTTTCTTCCCTAGACTTTCCACAGTGCCAACATACTATCCTGTTTTTGGATTTTGACCTTTCCCAATCCTTTGATTTTCCACGACTTCCTCTATTCTCGTTGTCTCCCTCTAGTTTCCACTTTGTCAAAGTGTTTCCCGAAGTAGAATATTACCCAAATATTTTTCTTCACATTTCCTCACTTAAAATCACCCCTACAACATCCTCAAACTTCAATTTTGAATTAGTAGTCAACCGATTTGCTTACCGCCATTACCAAGCTATTCCAACTCTCGTAAAGAGCACGAACTAATAAATCCCTAACTTATTCATCAAATTCTACCAGTAATCAAGATAGCATATTTACAATCATATTAAAATCATTTAAATGATCTACTACCGAACCATTCTTAGACATCTTCATATCAAACAAATTTTTCATTAAAAAAATCTTATTAGAGGCAGAGGATTTTTCATTAAACTTCCCTAATGCATCCATTAGTTCTTTTCTAGTCTTTTCCTCTAAAAATTAAATAATACCAAAGATGCAAGATATGGCTAAATTATCCCAAGTGCCTTCCTATCTAGAAAATCCCATTCTCGCATCTGTCATGCTTGAGGGTTTGTTCACCTTCTCGCATACAATGGAATATAAAGATCCTTCTCGATAAAGGTAATCTTCCATCTATATCTTCCAAAGATTAATTCTTCCCGTTGAATTTATCAACCCTTGATTTTCCATCATCTCGTTATAGCTCCCAATTAAGATAAAACTTTCCTATGATTCAACACTTCAAAGAAACCATACCAGGCTATGATACCAATTGTTAAGAAATAAGGGATAAAATATGTGGAATAATCCCTCACAGAATTGCAACAGTAGAAACTAATATGCATAAAATATTACGGATCTCAAATAAAAGTGCGAATAAAATAACACAACACAAAAAGACAATATTTAATGTGGTTCACCCAATTTGGGCTACGTCCACCAAGAATCAGCTACTCAAATTTTATTACAAGCCACCACTGTCTCAATGCAATACCAAGATTTGTTTGGAGCTATGCTCAACAAACTCTACAAAATTCACAACCAAATTCAAAACACATATGCAATGTTACATTAATCCTAACATATGCATAAAACCATATAAGTAGACAAATGCTTAAGTAGTTTTACGAAACAGTGGGTATCAAAATCATGGGAAAAAATCGTCTCATAAACCTATGGGTAAAAATCCCACCCATATGAGAACCCCGATGAGACAACTATGGAAAGTGTACAATACTCTTAGTGTACAGTGTTCAAAACTTTCACACATGAAAATAGACTCCACAACCTAACAATGGGTGTTTATTTATCTTTATTTTTTCTCATTATATGCAATGAAAATAATGTTTATTTTTGTATCTTTTTTATTTAAATCATATGAGAGTGGGATAACAAAAATACTAACCCTATTTTAAATTTAACATAACTAAACTAAAAATGAAAATAAACTCTAATGTGAAGTTAAATTAGAGATAGGAATGAATCTATGCTAAAGAAGATGAAATTATAACAATATAAGTTTATCTATCTATCTTTTTCACTAAATTTTATGAATATCTAGAATATTTCAAAATAAAAATCCTAGCTAGTAAAAAGAAGAATAAATAAATAAATAATAACACCACAACCTCTTTTCCTTGAAAAGGAAATGATAGGATCTAATTTGTTACAATTCACCGTCAACTTTCTTTTTATTTATTGTCTCAATTGACCTAAGGTTTTAATGGTAAATTAGGACATTAAATAGTTTAATGGGTATAAAGTACAAATGGTAGTAGTACAATAGATGACTCAAAGTGATCAAAAGTATTTGTCTAATTTCTTGTACACACTCCTTATATTAGCAGGAATAAAACCAATTTTTTCAAAGATTATGATAGAAATTAGAACCAAATATGATGATTTCGCTAGTTTTTAAAAATCACATATCTTATGGATGATGGTAAGTAAATATAAATAAATTAAGGTTCTAGGAATGTGAAGAAAAAAATATTAATATGAGATCTCTCTAATAGATTATTTCAACTCCAATACTTTCCAGCATTGTTGAATGAATACTTAGTTTATTTTTATTAAATAAAAGGAAAAAATTTGAAGTGAAGTTGATTTAAATCTAAGATTTAGATCAATCTTAAATCAATGGTTATGCTTTAATGCATGTTGATTAAGTAGAGTTTATATTTTAATTTAAAGTATTTTGAGGGTAAATTAAGTTAATTGGCATGTAAGGTGAAAGTAAAAATAAATTGGTGGAGCTATTAAATATCCAAAACATGTATCATGGAATAACCACTACTATCGGTGGAAGGTAGGTTTTGTAACCATTTTGGAAGCTATAAATACCATCAGCTATGTTGCAAGACAATTGTGACATGCATAAAATATACCATGATAGTTTCACTTCCATCATGGTGGATTCATAGCTCAAAATAAAATGCCATGGTTTAAGTTAAAATAAAGAAAATTTCCCATCTTGATATACGGGTAGGCTATGAACAATGAGTAGGCAAGGTAAACTAGTATTGATTAATAAGAGAAAATGCAAAGGATTAAATAGCGTACGATAATTTTAGTAATATATCTTAGATATCTTAACATCATCATTGGTTTTTGAAATTTTGTACTATGAATTTTTTTGTGAGTAGAGAAGGCCAATATAGGGATTATTCATAGACATAAATGTAATATAATTAAGTGGGACAACACAATATTTGGGAGATAGAAAATTATCATACAAACCATCTATATGAAGATATTGAACCTATCTAAGTAGTATAATATGATGTGTACACTAAATTTAATATTTTTTTGATTAGGTATAGACAACAAAAGGAGGAACATAAAATATTGAGAGTAATTTCTTGAGAAATTATAGTTAGAGTGATAAAGATACAAGAGTGGGGACATGATGGAAATACATAGAATATGGATTTTTTTAAGAGTTATGTATAAGTAAATAGGTAGGAAGTGATGAGACAATGGTGGGTGAGGTTTTGATGTGAGGTAGGAGAAGTTATAGAGTGGTGAGGTCTGGGTCAAGTTGTATGGGTAACTAGTGCACAAGGATGGGATTGGGTTGTATCACACATGTGAATGTCATGTAGGTGGAAAATGATGATAATTTCACCTAAGTGAATGGGTGTGGGTTGAGAGGTGTATGTGGAATAGGAAAAATTATGTAGCTCATGTAGGGAGTCACATTAAGTGAATTGGTGTGGTTACAGGAGTGAAATTGGGAGCAAGTTGAAAAGGAATAAGCAGATGTAGGTAATAGAGGTTGAGATAGGAACCCAAGGATGCAATGGTTAGGAGAAAATCATGCATGGTTGTGGATAATGGGTATGTTTTAGTACCTTGTTATAAGAGAGATGTTGGGGTGGTGCAATGGTGGAAGATCATGTGTGAAGAGGTAAGTTTCTAGGGTAATTGAGATAAATTTAGATAGGTGAGAGAAAAGGATGGGTAAAATAAAGAGAAAATCATAGTGGTGAGGCTATGTTTGAATATGTTTGGGATAAGTCCGAGAGAGGGAGATATTTCACCAATAAGGTGTAGTGTGATAATTTTTACAGGTAGGTCCCATAGGTAATCGTGGTAAGGATGGATTGTTTGGTGGGTAGGTGGGCTAGTGAACAGTGAGGAAGGAGTTTAGGTTTGTTTCTTGGGTAGTTTAGGAGTATAATAAGTATCATGGATATTTTAATTTTTATGTTTTTGGGTATAGAAAATGATTGGGTCATTATAAATATTGAGGGTGGTTACAAAATCATGGTGGAAGATCAGTGGGGACATGTGGGTTGAGAGAGTGAGTGAATTGATTAGGTGATTAAGGTTGATTTTGTTAGTAGGATAGTGAAAGGTAGTGGAGATACAAAGGTGAAACATATAAAAATAGGTATATGTTAGAGTAAACATATATCTAGGTGTGTATGGTTGGAAAATGGAGCACACACATGAAACTTGATTGTGGTGGTGCATTTGGGGAGGTAGAAAATGAGGTGATCATATAAGTGAATAGGCCAGAGTAATTAGTGTGGAGATTTTAAGGTGGAGATGGCCTAATAGGAATGAGTGTGGAGAGGGTGAGGTGGAGATGTCCTAAGTGGTGGTATGGTGGTATAATGGTGTTGTGGGGCAAGGGAAAATTGAAAAATGCACCCATGCAAATGTGAAATGGATGGAGTGGGTAATGTATAGTTAACCCAAACATCATAGAGGTTATATGTGAGGATAAACTAGCTTAAGGGTGAACTACGGGGTCACATGGGTGACCATTGTGAAATGGAGTGTGTAGAGACAAATAGAGGTAGGAGTGTGAGTTACATAGGAAAATATAAGATGACTAGAAAAGTACATGGGAGGGTACGAAAGGGTAGGCTATGAATATTAGGTGTGAGGTGGAAATTTAGGGTGGTGTATTTTTATGTAGGTAGGGGCAAGGTGGAAATGATAGGATTGTATAGCATGATGGATGGGTGTCTAGTAGAGTGACGGTAGTAGAGGGTTGTGAGCTAGTTTAGTTAAGGGTGGATCATGGATGTGGGGTGAAAGTAGAGTGGTATGAAAAGGGTGTAGATTGTTTGTTTAGAAATAATTGAATTGGAATCACCAAATTTTTTTTTAGGGCATGTGGATGCTTTTTGTGGATTAAATATAGATAGAATGGATAGATTTTAAGGTGAAAACAACTGAGTGTTGAAGATGGCCATAATAATTTGCTATAAGGGAGAAATTAATAGAGAGGTGTCATCCAAGTGAGTCACATATGTGACAATAAGAAAATTGAGGTATGTAAGGTAGTAGATAGACTAGACCATTTGAGAAGTAGGACTATAAGAGTGAAGATAAATTTAGGTCAAAGCATGCAACATGGATCATGGTCGTGATGTCAACAAGTCTCCAAAGTGATTTGGGCTAGGTTCACCTCGGTGTAGTGGAAATACAAAGATAATGGAATGAGGAAATTAGTTATAGGTAGAAATTGGATAGGATGGATTAAGGTGGTAGTCATTGGTGTGAGTGACAAGTGGGAAGGGTGAATTTTTAAGTGACAGGAGGGGCCAAGTGTGTAGATGTTTGAATGGGGTAAAGTGGAGATAATATTCCCATGAACAATATATGATGATCACCTAAGTGACCAAGAAGTGTTGTGATTTATGGGAATTACATGTAGAGGTGTGTGTAAATTATATATAGAGATCCCAAGGAAGGAATTGGAGTGTAAAGTTATGTGTAGTGTTAAGCTAGGTTTCATTCTTCTAGGAAACCCAAGATGAACATGAGGGTTGAAATGGGGCTCCAAATTTTCAAAACTGAAGAGGTTGTGTATAGAGGGGTAATCGGTAGACAACATGACGAATCACATAGATTACCTTAATTCTAGTTTATTTCCCATGTCTCTAGGTTTTTTGTATTAGCAATTATAGCCTTTCCCGTATTGGTATTTCAATCAATATTTCACTTGAAGGTCTCACCCAAAGTGTAGTGAGTGTCATGTAGATACCTCTAGATTATAGAGAGACATGTAGGACATAGTCAATTCATATTTTTCACAAAACAAATAATACACTAACACAAAAACATTGATCCATATGTAATCCACATAACAATTTATTATTATTATGTTTCAAAATAAATGTACAATTTTACAATCCCGCACGGAATTCATGTGTAATGCATCTTGTAATTTAATACTATAATAGTTCCCTAATAATTAAATTTCCTAAATTTCTCAACTCTTCCCTAGATTACTCCTCTCACCTATTTACCTTGTATCTTTATCCATATTCCTATCTCTTTTAATTTTCATCTTCATTTTTATAACCACTTCGGATACTTTTATATCTCAAAATTCAATCCCCTCACGTTATTCATAGTTTTCATAAGACCCTGAATATTCCCAAAGATCATTTTTGATCCTCCTACATATTTTTGCACTCTTTTATAAGTGATGCATTATTTCATTTAACTATATCTTAGCTAGCATGTATTCTCTCGTATTATTTCGATTAGCTACTATCTCGTGATGCCTTATCATCTTCATACTGCTAGTTTTTACACTTCATTGTTTCCATAGATTAACCAAATATTATTGTAAGAAAAAATGTATTTTTGGTATGCTATATATCGTCACATTTCACACCAATAGGTTTACTCTTTATTTTTTCTATAAAATCCCCTATGAACATGTCCCCATACTAAAATATTTTTTTAAATTGGATTAAGGTTTTGCACTCTTAATATTCACATGAGAATAAATCATGTATCTAAAATAACACAATACAAATAATTAAATTTCTGACTCTACTTCCATCCCCCTTTCCCGTAGCATCACCAGATTGGGTATAATATCATGTATATCTAAAAGATACTCATTCCACTAAGATAAGGACTATTATGTATTCATGCATAGAATTTTTAAATAGTATATCCATTGAGATACACATTTCGGATCATTCTCATGATTTTACCTCTTATGAGAATCCTCCCTATCCCTATGAAAAACCTTTCAAAATCCTAAGTTGTCTCACGGAATTCTCACCCTTTATGTGCAAATCATTAAGGATGGTTTTATATTCATTTATCCTCTAGTTGAGTTTCATTCCCTTCCTATGATATTATTCTTAGAATATTATCCATTAACTATTAGCTTCTTCTTATTTGATCTAATCTCTCGATATTACAATTCAAGCCTCCCTTAAATAAATATTTTTCCATGTACTCTTCATGGTATTTGAACCAAATCATCACATTTTTCCTACTTAATACAAATATATGTACTTTTGAACTCATATAAGGAATTTTGAGCCTTAATTTGTAATTTGGAAATGTGAACTTATTTAATTACATATTTATTTCTAAATACATTCAAAGAATTCAACATAAAAATATAAACACTTTGTAGGGTCATAATTATCTGTATTGAACATGCCAAATTATTAGGCTACAATATCCATGCGATACTCATTTAGCCTCATAGTTAAACATTTCAACACATCTTGTGTTTCCTTATGAGCATCCCATTCCTCAAATACCTCTTTGAAGAATTAATCTTCCTCCATATCCCTATGTTAATTTTTTTAGCTAACCCTATAATTGATCTTGTATAACTATGGTTTATAGTTATCGAATGGTAATCTTAATGAATCACAAATCTTTACATCGGGTCCATTGATAGATAAATTCTCATCTATCAATTATTTTAAGTCCACCCCTACTAGTTTACAAGATGGGTGTGTGGTGAAGTTCTTGGATAACATTTCTTGACATTCCTACTCCAAATCCATCATTCATTCCACCCTTGCTAAGTTTTCATCAATAGTGTCATCCTATTGTTACATTTCTTATTTGATTGTCCTTAATAAAAGAGGTTCTTCATATTTTCCCTCTCCCTCTAAATTTCCAACTCCATTGTTTAATTTTTGTGAGGTGGACCCTCTCGGGGTCTTTACCCTCATACTCTTGTGTAAACACCATACTACCCTCCACAAACCATGATTATGCTCAAATATTTCTTATGATGTTTCTTCTTATGATGTTCTTAGGGTTGGTATCTAGGTTTTCAACCTCTATCTTTCCTACATGACCATCAAAGACACCCCAAATCTTGATGGTTTAGTTATCATCAATTTGAAAAATTGTGCTATCCTTAACTACACATCACTCATTATTTCTTATACACACAACCTATTTTTTTAATAATGGTCATATTAATCAATCGAATCAAGTTATACCCTCATATATTACAATTCAAACTTTCATATTACTCACACATGCATCTAGGAACATAGCATCAAAATAAGGGCCATAATTCCTATATGTTATGGGCCAACCTAGACATTTTGGTCCTTCTTCCTCTAATGGTATTATTCTTAATTTTAATTCTTTTGATACACTTCTATTCAACTTATTCCATGTTTTCAATATTCAAAACACATAAATAAGCAAGATATTCACCTCTCATTAAAGATGGAATTTATATATAATTAACTCCTATCATTATTATGAGATAATACTAAGAGAAACATAAGAAAATATACTCCAAGACTCCCTTGATATTGATATACTTTACATAATCATTATAGGGAAGTCATCCACTCGAGATCTATAACTATGAAAGGAAAATCACCAATTTCAAATCAAGCTAGAGAAAAGGTTCAAGTATAATCACATTGTTGTAAGGTCATGATTATCAATATGGTTGCATATATTCTAGATGTCACATGTTATGAAAGAAATACATGTGGTTAGATACCTCTTTAGAGTGGTGACGTCGGTGGTGTACAAAGCGTGCTCACAACCCAACTAATTTTTTTTTGTAGGACTCCTTCAAAATCTAGGGTTTTGAAGATTCAATCAGCTACACAATGATCATCGACAATCTTAAAGGTATAGATTACAAATAAGAGTAAATCAAGAAGAAAAGTGTAGACCTTGAAAGTTTCAGGAGATGAAATTAAAAAGGGAAAAGGTTATATAGAAAGGGCCTTAGTGGGAGTATGCTTTGGCCCATATCATACACTTTGGTCTAGACATATTTTAAAGACATTTTTATTAGTGAAGCTTTGTCGGATCATTTCCATAATTTTCCAATCATCAATTCATCTCATATTAGCACACAGTCTAGAATATCATCTAAGTATTCTTCTCCCTTTCATTACTAGTATTTCATTACATTTTCTATAATTATTTATCTTTTCGCAATGGTTATTCTTGATAATGTTGCATAATGAGCCTTGGAAAATAATTGATTGGGATAATCTAAAATTATTTTATACCCCTATAAATTTAACCATTTAGGTTAAATAATTTGGTGAACCCACCTCATGATCAAACCCTACTTCTTCTTCTTACTTGGTTTTAGATATATTAAATTTTTCTATGGTTTATATTCAAATACCATTCATATTTCCTCCTCTTTCTCGACCTCAATCTAATTTTCAAATTTATCCTAAATGTCTCATATTCCCTCTAGGTGTATGATCCTTCTCATATTTTAAGTTTTGGATATAATTATGGAACCTCTTTATCCTCTTATTGACATTGAGATCCCTCTATATGTTCAAGTTCTTCTACACAATAATTTAGTTAGATGTGTTATTCTTTATCATGGATCAAACTTGAATATTTTTGGTATCTCTTTCATTCACGCTCTTGATGAAAAGATTTATCCTTCATATGTTTGTATTCACATATTTGACAACATCCCTCACAAATATCTGGGCTCTATCACTATTGGCTTGACATCCTTTGATATTATTTGTTATGTACTCCCCGATGACCCTTCCTACAATATTCTCCTTAGGAAACCTTGGTTACATGCTACACACATCATCTTAGAACCCATTTATCTAAAAATTTATCATCCAATGTATGATAATATTTATAATTAGGATATTATACAAGATCTCCTTGATGCACATCATTATGATTGATATATCTGTTATTCCTCTCATAAAAATATTTCAAATACTTGTGTGTAAAATTTAGTTGCAAAAGATACATATGTTCTTTCCTTCCTCCTCCAATTGATAGTGTATCTACTCATACAAAAAAATTGTTACAAATGATGCTAGTGTTCCTTATCTCTCTTTACAACATGATGTTTTGATTTTTTGTGACTAAAATTTCATTAAAAATTATGTATGTATTTCTTCTAGTAATTTCCAAAAGGATATTTTACATAATGGTGAACATATACCGATGCTTATATTTCTTCTTCTTATTTTTATGCCAAGTAATGTTTCTATGAGGGTGTCTAATATTCCATTCCTTTAATATTTTCTAATTGTCCTCCTCATGTCAATACAACTTCTCCACTAGCTGAGATAAAGATCCATTTCCAACCCAATAGTGTCCCCATGGCTACATATAATGACAATCAGTAACTAGTCAATGAGCCTCTTACTACCTATGTTATTCCTCCATAGGAATTTATTTCTCTAATGCATGTTGTAGGTGACTTATAAAATCAATTCCTTAAGAAATTTTATATTAATTATTGGAAAATACTTGTATACATGGTATTATTCATGATAATCTCACATATTCTACTTTTTTCACACCTTGGTATGATATTTATTAATCCTAATGCTTCTATATAACCTCTTATACTTTTTTTTTTGCCTTATATCTCTCCTTCTTCCCAATATTGATATAGTTTACCCTCATTATATTGAGTCTCTTGTGAATTTATTATATTTTCATATTCCTCTTGATAAAACATCGGTGCTTAATTCATGCATGGGTCAACCTTCTATCACTATAGGGTTTTCCCTCATACGTTTATTCACCAATATTCTAAATTACACATGGATTCTTATGGATATATTCCATCTTTCTTTCCTCCTAAATTCTATATTTCATATACACTTGAGCCACATTCTTTAGCACAATTAATACCTAAGCCTCCATCTCCCCTAGTAACTTATCCACCTCCTTATGGGGTTCTCATTATTTCATTCAAATGCTACATAACCATTGGGGAATTTTATTCCACATTATTTCCCAATGAAACACTCTATTTATATGTTCAACTTGACTATTAAGGGAGTGGTTACAACCAAAACCTCACTTTACACACACACCATGGGGGAAACCTTTCTTCCCCTCTTTAGATGCATAATCTCTATTAATCAAAAGAGATAAAATAGAAATATATTCCCACTTTGGGAATTATTAAATCACCCTTCCTTCTCTTTGGAGATTAGGTTTTTATCTATGCCCTTAAGGGGCCTAAAAATACAAAAACATTCAAAATATATAAACATCTAAAAATATTTACATTGATCTTGATTGGTTGTTTCTATTACACACTTATAATATTTATGTTACACATTCCTTATCATATTACACACTTATATTATTCTTTACCTGATACATTGTGACATCATTTGTAAATCAAATGGTTTTTTGTTCATCTACAGTGGCACTTATCTATGGGTTTTGTGACGTGTCGAGGTGACCATTATCCTTATATTTTTGACTTCTCATGAAAATTTTTGCGAAGGTATGCGAATAAATTGGTATGCTTCCCATATAGTTCTTTTCACCATACATGGTGCATTTTCACTCCTTTCTATTCTCCTTAGCACATTCCACTTAGGGTCTGATCACCCCTAAGACCTTTCAACCAGATCCAACATAAAGTTTAAAAATATCCATAGTAATAGTAGTGAGAGTAATCTCTCCCCCTCACTCAAAAAATAATAAGGTGTACTCTTTCATTTGTTTTGATTTTCTATTTACATATTGGTATTTTTCACATTAAGCTCAAAATTTTCAAGTTAAATTTTAATTTCCTATACTATGGACATCAACTACACTTTTCTTTACAGGTACTCATCTTGGAAAAAACACAACTAGAACAAATAAAAATTCCTAACACAAGCACAAGGAAATCTAAGAGAAGACAATGTGTGCCTACACATTCAGGTATCTTTTCCTTTAAGAAAATAATGTTTTGATTCCATACTTAAAGGGGGAAATGTAGACACTCATTTTGGTAATTCATGTCTTGTAACAACACAAATTGTACAACAATCTTACACTATCTCACACTTTCTCAATTTTACAAATTATGTTATCCCTAGATATATCTCACTCATTATTTCTTACACACATAACATATTTGTTCACATAATGATCATATTAATCCATTAAATCATGATATAACCTTTCATATTACAATAAAAATTTAGATTACCCACACATGCATCAGGAACCATAGCGTGAAAAAGGTCCATAAAGCACCCATATACTATGGGTCAACCTAGCCTCTTTGTACCTCTTCTTCTAATGGTAATTTTTTTAATTTGAATTCCTTTGGTACACTTATTGTAAGCTTTATATGGATTTTCTATGTCTATAAAACATATATAAGTAAGCTATTCATATCTCATTAAAGAGGTGATTTATATCTTCTTGATCCTTGTTGGAAGTGACAATGAATGGGGATGAATCATTCACCAATAAAACCTTCACTTTTTATATTTCAAACATAAAAATTCCTTATAAATCACATGTATCAATGCTTAATAACAATAAAATATACTTCTCCATGAAACATATTCAAATAAAGGATCACAAGATATACACAAAACCTTTCTTTATTGATATTCAAATCAGATCACAACAATTGTTGCCTTCAACAATATGACAACAAGATACAATCAAGAGATATCAATGCAATCAACTATGCCTCTTGAATACACAAGGGTATATTCCTATTTTACAAAATACTTCAACTATTTATTAGACTTGTAATTACTTTAGAAACCTGGTAAAGACATCACCATGCTCTAAAATTATCATTCAAACATATGACACCAACTCTGCCCTCATTCATCAACTCGTCATTAAGGAAACTTCACCATCATTTGCTTCACTCAAATCCTTCTCATAAAAATTCCACCAAATACTAACATAGAATGGAATTACATGTGTTTTTTAATTCCCAAGGGGGTTTTATTTACAATAATATTTCTTCAAAAGAAGATAAAAGGGTTTCCAAAAGATTCACAATTTTGTACCAAAACATCACTTTTATAGGCTCTCCTTCATTCAAATTAAAAATAGGTCAGTTTCCTCCTTTATCTTAACCATAAAAACTTAAAAACATCCCATAATAATCACCACAATAGTCACATATGACCCAAGTAGGTTAGACAAGCCAAAACCACTCACCATGCACCAAAATCCTCAAAACCCCATCATTAGAATGAGAAAAATACACTCATTCCAAAACCATGATTATTCATGCTCCCTAATTCACCATACATGTGTAATACAACATTTAAATATCAACCATTGTATACATTTACATGAACCAATCATATTCATTTAATGGGCTCACTTTCTCATTACCTTCACAATAACAACGCTTTTCAACAACCTAATTTTATCTTTAAGACTCAAGACTATACAAGATGATATAAACTATGGCATGTGACTGATAAATGGAATTACCAAAACCTGTAGAACACTTACAAAAATTTAGACAACTGTAAAATATCCATATGCTCAAACCACAATTATGTTTTCCTTCATGAAATCAAGCTGCCCAAAAAGAAATTTTACAAATGCAATTGGTTTACACATTTTATGATGCTTTCAAGACCAAAAAATGGATTAAAACTTCACCCCTCTTCACTTTCCATGTGATATCAAGCATCAAATAATCCATTTCATGCTCTAACTAACTTAGTTTTCGAAAAATAATTCTTGTCCTGAAAATCCATAACATTTCTTTTCAATGAATTGACCTAGAAACCACATAAAATAAACTCTTCATAATACCAAACTTATACCACTATAAATACATTTGAATTAAATTTTGATAACATATCGTAACTCCTTCCAAATCCAAGTGTAAGGCATTCAACCAAGTTGATCTTTACAAACTTCGTGAAACTACCCTTTGACTAGTCAACATACATGAAACATACTAGATTACTTAACTGCATCACCATGACCTAAAAACATCATATAAATCAATAAAAACTCACATACTCACCATAATGTTCATTTAGTTTTCAACTCATTTAGACAACCTTTTCCCAAAATGAACTTCTTCGAAACTGGCCTATTTAAGAGGGGTCCACTCATCACCATAATCTCTACCATACTTTTCTAGAAACCTGTAAGAGTCCTCTACATTATAAAACATCATCCCCGTACTAGAAATAAATTATTTCCACCTAGGGATCAATTTATATCCTACCGTGTTTGAGTTAGGGTTTAAACTCATAAAAAGTTGTTTACCTTCTTAACATTCATTAATAAAAATGTGATGATTAAATGACTTCATTATTTTTGTGATACCTTATAGAATCAATGTAGAAACATCCGTGAAAGCCAAAATGTCCCATGTAAATCACAAAATTCTGTTTAAGCATCGAAGATCCAATTTGAGTTGGAAATGACCTTGTTCTTCACCTTATTTCACCAAAACTGACATAACATGAAAAATCATCATCATAACAACCTGAATTGTTTTGTAAAAACCATGACACACCCTACATACATCTCTAATCATCACCATGTCACAAATAGTTCTCAATATCTCCATCCTATCTCATTTACATAGCTAGCCCTTAGGATTTTACACTGTAAAGGCTAGGGTCAACTAAAAAAACCTCATAAGACAATATAAAAAACTCTTTAAAAGGCCCTAACATACTTGGTATATAATTATATAATTGCCTAGATGCATCCATGAGCTCATATAGCTCCACAACTCAATCTCATTCCTTCTAACAGCCATACCTAGTCCAAATGAACACTCGAAACATGGTCACAAACCTGCATCATGCCAACATGCTTCTCAAGTTACCAATAAGCTTCAACCAACATGCACTATGAACTAGGTTAGCTAGGTCACCTGATTAGGCTTATAAGAACAAGTAATTATCACTGAATCAACACGTGAAACCAAGAACATACCTGAATATCCATGATAAAAACATGCTAAGCATCATATGACTCCACTCCATCATCAAATTTTTCATTAATGAGGTTTTGCATCAATGACAACACCTAAACTACAACATACCAACAATCTCCCCCTTTGTCATTGATGGAAAACCACATGAAATTCTCCCCCTTTTTACATTAATGACAAATGAATACATGTACTTGCATATTATTCATCTTCCTCAACTTTATAGGATCATCTTTTGGTTGGAAACATCAACCAAATATCTCAAACAAGCTCACAATCTTGAATTTTTTCAAAAAAATTAATTTTTATCCATTTTCAAGTATGAAAGCACTAGACTCCCCCTATAAATAGCGTATAAAAATCCTAATCATACCAATAATCATGAATAAAACATCATCATACCTCTAGTTTGGGATAAAAGACAAACATCCACCTTCTGACTGCAAAACTTGTTATTTCTCATCAAAACTCTATTTTTTCCTTCACACTCCATCAAGAAACCATTGTAGAAGACCAAATCTAAAACATATATCTCAAGAACATGAAAATGATGTATATGAGGTAAATATTCCACCTTACCTTCATTCTTGAGCTTATACAATATTTTTAAAGTACAAACTTGACTTGACATAACCATATCTTGCCCCACAAACTACACTAGGATTGAGTTCCTAAAATGAGCCTTCATGCATTTTGAACCAATTTATCACATCTATAAAAGTCACCAAACAACATGAAATATCACCTTATAGCTCCCCTAGACATGTGACACCTCTCTCAAGTAAAAAAAAAAAAACAAAACTTTATCCTCTTACCTTGATCGAATGCCATGTAAATGACTCCATGATCACACAGTCTAAAAACACTTTGTTAGTGTTTCATGCTTCTTACACCCTTGTTAAATAAAATGTTTACTTACCTTTCCAAAAAAGGTTGTAAAAACTCATCTTCACTATTTTCCTTACCTTATTGACATAATTTGTCTCCTTGGAGGCCCAAACATGCTCCCTTGACTCAATTAGCATTTTTAGATCTATATCAAACCTTTATAGATCTCTTATCACTTCATGAACTCTGTACATTCCAGATTCAAATGAATTACACCCATATCATACTAAGATTCCTTATAAAACTACATATCCTTAACCAAACTACACTCATGGATAAGTCTCATTGTAGATCTTTGATGACAATTTCACGAGACTTACCTCACTTGAATACTCATGTAGAATACATACTTTGACTTTGTAACTTCTCTTCCATCTTCTTAGACATCTTGACATTCACTTTGCCTCTAGAACCACCTTCTATGAACACTTTCCTAATTTATACCTTGAAAATTCCTCATATCATAACATTAAATTGACATTTATCACTTCTAAGAAACAATCAAGCCTTGGATGTTCATCACAATTATTTGTAGAATGTAAATCTTGATCGGTGTGCCAATTATGTTCTCAATCCCACATTCTCCTTTACTGATATTACCATATTTTGATGAGATGGGCCTTATATACCACATACCTTGGTTATAAAAACACTCTCATACCTTTTATAAACTATCACTCACCTCAAGAAACCCACAAAGATAATTTAAGACAAGAGAACCACCTACAAGTCTATTAAAGCCCATATTCTCACCGCCCTTAGCTAACAATCGTCAATAACCTTATTCATAGATAAGTAAACTAGAAACCATGGATCAATTTATTTAATTCTATAGAAAAATACCCCTAGTTTAATATTCCAAATATAACTCTCTAATTATGTAGAGTAATATAACTTTGGCATTCAACCTTGATAATGACTCCAAGAAGGAACACATTCTGTCATTTTCTTGATTCCTTTGCTTGATTACCTTTGAACAAACTCATTATTCTTAAAATATTTATTATATCTTCTTATCTCATACACTTTGCCTCTTGCACTATCACAATACCGTAGATGTTCAAATGGACCTCTCGAGCACACTATGACCTAATACTCACTAAACTTGATCAATTTTTTACAAGAGACAACCAAGTAGACATATCTTTGGCATCCATTATAGTGAAAACATCTTATAGATCCACTAAAACAAGTCATTAAGACTCAATAGTAAGATTTTCATACATGTAGAGTGTTATTCCTTGCTTTCACACAACCTCATCAAGAATTAACCTTAGACTTGTAACCTTTTCACAATATAGTCTTCCTCGATCATTTTGGAATCTTTCTTGATCAATATATCCTTTAGGATTTAATTCAAAACCATCTAAGCATCCTACAAAATATTCACTTACCCATGCAATATTGTCTCATCTCATTATTCACTTTGAGTTCATTGTGTTCATATAACTTCTACATAATTTCACTATGATTCATTATTTGGATGAAAATACACATGAATACCACTCATCTCATACTCAATATTAAATCTCAAATCCATTTGAATCATAAAAAAACATTAGATAGTTTCATAACACACTTAAGATGACCTACATGCCTATAAAAAGCCATACATACTCAAACACAAAGGTGTTGAAGCTTCCAAGAATACGTAGGAGAAAAACCTCACACATTTTAACCTTATACCATAATTTACATTAATTAATAGGTTTTCACTCTTATTATGGCCTTATAATCAATGAAAATCATTGCAAGCTCACTATACCAACTTTTCACCATCAATTTACATTCACACAAAATTTACCTACGGCACTTGGGAATATGTTTTTCATTCCTAAGTTATAGAATTCAAACTTTCATGGTTAAATATCACCTGTTGTAGATACCATTAGGCCATATAATCATCTCCATAAAACTTGAGGGTTGTAACCAAAGAAAACATACCTAGTTTGTAACATCATTCCTTTGACAATTAGGTCTTTGTGCACACCCACCGTCAAAACTGATAGATGTCAAAGATTATAATAAATTTGAACAATTTTAGGACCTAATATCAATTGAATCTCTAGTTACACCATGTCTATATGGTTTGTACAAAATTTTAGCATTTAACTCCTCCATTTACACCTTAAAATTCACCTTTTTCATACCACTCAAGGTATTCATAGTTAGTACCTAGACAAGGCAGAGAAGCCACAAGAATGTAAAATTTTTTTATTTCATGAGCTCAAACTTGACCATAAACACTGAAATTAAATATCTTAAACTTCTGAGCACCTCTTAATATGACTAGAAAGCATGAATAAAAATTACATAACTGGATCCACAGTTTGCACGGTCATACTTCATGAGCACTACCACATACCAACTTGAGATAGTGGCCTAATAAAGTCATCATTTTATGACCCATACCATCTTCAATCCTTCTTCACAAATCAATACGACACATGACATCATGATGAACACATCACAGAACAAATGACTAAGACCATTTGGACTTAACACACCCTCGATGATAGAGACACGCCAATGAATAACCATGAGACTTTAATAGACTACTCACATCATGACTTTATTTTAATACCTCTACAATCTTCACACTCATCATAGGAACTTAAACATACTCGATTCAAAAAATTGAAGCTTATGAAAAACCCATGACACTCCTTTTGACCCAGAATTAACACCATGATATACCACATACCTCTTATTTAAGACAACATTTATTAGACACAAACTTAGAGTACAAGAAGACACTTCATATGTTTTTGATGACACAATATACCTATTATGAGACAACAACATGAATTGCAAACTCATTGAGTCATCCCAGATTGACAATACACCATGAAAAAGTAAACTCAAACTTAAAGAACACATAATTATACACTTAAAGAACAACAAGAATTGAATCTCAACATACACAACATGACCAACCATTTGAACCATAAGAACATGCTAAATTACTTGAAGTGACATAACTTTACATCATGGAGAAGAATCACATAGACCAATACAACTCCCCCTCACTCCAATGCTTCATTTGAACTAATACACCTCTAAGAATCCTAGTAGAGGCATATGTCATCATGGAGATATAGAAGAGAGACATAAGAAGGTCCCAAGTCTTCTTTTGGATCCTTGATTGATTCATTATTTTCTGATTCATCATCTAATACAGTAGAATACTTGTATTTATCAATCATACCTTTGATATTCTCTTTAACACTTTGGCTATCCTATTTATTCTTCGTGTACTCCTAGATGTGTGGCTTGAATCCTTGAGTCCCTTTCTGATTTTCATGGTTTTTCATTCTTTGAGATCCTTTCTTCAACTACGTTGTATCACTAAACCTTGCAATGTTCCCTACCTTGTGGCACCTAAAACATTCCATATTTCTTCTTTTGCATTCAAATTTCTTATGTACAAAATCTTTGAAAGACAAACAATATCCATTAAACTTTCTTACATACCTTTTAGTATTTGATTTTCCATTCTTATAATACTTAACAAGATTTCCCTTTGCATGATAAAATTAACATTATGCACCATATGTTTGACCTACCTTTTATCCTTATTTCCTTAATACTCCTCTTCATTATTTCCTTTACAACGATGCCTCTCAACTTGTCCATTGTAGTCATCCTTCTTATCAAACTTAGGACTGCACATTGTTATATCACCATATACCTTTTGTTTTCCTAACATCTTATACAAATTATTTGAAATTTCATGAAAAAATAATACCTTGGTTATAATGATAGTTAAATTTTTCTTCAGTTCTTCTTTTTCAATCTCATGTTTGAGACACTCTTCCCAATATATCTTCAACTCATCTAGCGCATCCTCAAGTTGAGCATTTAAAACCTTGATGACTTCTTCACATAATGTTTCCATCTTCTCTTTACAAATTTAAACTTCATATGTTAAGGAATCAAGATTGATTATAATATTTCCCAAGATCTCCCTCTAACTTGTTAGGTTGCATCTAAGGGACTTCTCTCGATACCAACTATTAGAAGTGATAATGAATGAGAGGGGGGTGTGAATAAGTCACCAATAAAACCTTTAATTTTTATATTTCAAACATCAAACACACATCGTCATGAAACACATATATCAATGATTGATCATAATAAAGTATAATTCATCATGAAACATATTCAATACAATTATCACAAGTTATACACAAAAACTTTCTTTATTGATTTCAAATCAAATTACAACAATTGTTGCCTTGATAATATGACAATAAGATACAATCAAGATATATCAATGCAATCAACTATGCCTCTTGAATACACAAGAGTATATTACTCATTTGAAAAATACTTTAACTCTTTATCATACCTGAAATTACTTTAGAAACTTGGTAAAGACATCAACATGCTCAAAATTAACATTCAAACACATGACACCAACTCTTCCCTCCTTCATCAACTCACCATCAAGGAAACTTCACCATCCTTTTCTTCGCTCAAATTCTCCTCATAAAAATACCATCAGATACTAACCTAGAATGAAATTATATGGGTTTTGGGCTAGTCCCAAGGGTTTTTTCTTTGCAACAAGATTTCTTCAAAAGAAGATAAAAGGGTTTCTAAAAGATTAGCAATTTTATACCCAAAACATCACTTTTGTAGAATATCCTTCATTCAAATTCAAAATAGGTAATTTTACCTCCTTTAGATCAACCACACCAACTTAAAAAAATCCCATAAGAATCACCACAAGATTCAATATGACCCAAGTAGGTATGCCAAGCCAAAAACCACTCACCATGCACCAAAAATCCTTAAAACCCCATAATTAGAATGAGAAAAATCCACTCATTCCAAAACCATGCTTATTCAAGATCCCTAATTCACCATACATGTTTAATATAACATTTAAACATAAACCATGGTCTAAATATACATGAAACGGTCATATTATTTCATTTAATGGGCCCACTAGATCATTACCTTCACAAAACAACACTTTCCAACAACCCAATTTTACCTTTAGGCCTTAAGACCATCCAAGATGATCTAAAATATGGCATGTGACCACTCAATGGAATTACCTGAACATGTATAATTTTTTAAACATCTTATAAACCATGAAACATCCATATTATCAAACCTATGCTACTTTTTCCTTCACTAAATCAAGCTTCCCAAAAATTAGTTTTACAAATGCAATTGTTGTGAACCATTTCTGATACTTTCAAGACCTAAAATTAATTACATGGAGTAAAAATCCACACATATTCACTCTCCAAGTTATAGAAAGAATCTCCCAATCCATGTCATGCTCTAACCAACTCAATCTTTCAAAGAAAAGCAATCCCGTCTGAAAAAACCAAAAAAATATTGTCTACAAATTAACAAGTAAACCACATCAAATAAACTTATAATAAGACAAAAATTATACCAATGGAAATACATGAGTTAAATTTCTACAAAATATTGGAAACTATTCCAACTCCAAGTGAAAGGGCTTCACCAAGGTGATCTCTACAAACTACTTGAAACTACCCCAAAACTGCGCCTTTTGAGCAGACAACATAAATGAAGCATAATAGACCATTTAACTACATCACCATGAACTAAAAACATCATGGAAATCAATAAAAACTCACATAATAACCATAATGGACATTTAGTTTGCAATTCCTTTTGAAAACCTTTTCCTAAACTAAACTTCTTCGAGACTGACATGTTTAAGAGGGGTACACTCATCACCATAAGATCTACCATACCTTTTTGAAAACCTATAGGAGTCCTATACATTATATAATCATAATAAATGCACTTAAAATAAATTATGACAAATTATGAGTAATTTTTCTCCTACCACTTTTGAGATAGGGTTTTAAACTCATAAAAATTGTTTACCTTCTTAACATTCATTCATAAAAATGTGTTGATGAAATTACAAAATTATTTTTGTGAAACATTATATACTTAATTTAGAAACATCCCTGAAATCCACAAAGTTCCATGCAAATAAAACAATTCAATTTGAGCATCAAAAGATCCAATTTGAGATGGAAATGACCTTGTTCTTGACCCCATTTCACAAAAATGATATAACATGCAAAATACTAATCATAGAAACCTGAAATTTTCCCCACAAAACTATGACACACCATAAATTCATCTCTAATCATCACCATATCACAAATAGTTCTCCATATCTCATTTACATAGCTATCCCTTAAGGTTTTTCACCATAAAGGATAGGGTCAACTGAAACAACTTCATAACACAATATTAAAACTCTCCAAAAGGCCCTAAAAGACATGGTATACCATGATACAACTTCCTACATGCATTCATGAGATCATATAGCTCCACAACTCAATCTCATCCTTCTAACAACCATACTTGGTCCAAATGAGCACCTGAAACATGGTCAATAACATGTATCGGTACCATGAAACTCATGTGAGTTCCCAAGAACTACCAAAACATGCTCTCCATCATGCCAACATTCTTCTCAAGTTACCAAGAATATTCAACCACCATGCATTGTCACTTAGGCTAGCTAGGTCACCTGATTAGGCTTACAAGAATGAGAAATTCTCACTAAATCAACATGTACAAATAAAAACATACCCAAATATCCATTCTAAAATCACTTTGAGCATCATATGACTCCAATCCATCATACACTTTATCATTAAAGAGGTTTTTCATCAATGACAACATGTAAACTATAACATGCCAATAACCTAGAATTACAATGAGAAAATACTAAGGTCAATCACAAGAAAATATACTCCAAAAATTCTTTGACCTTCATATAATTTTCATACTCATTCTAGGAAACTCATCCACTCACCTATGTAAGTAAAAAAGGGATATTACCAACGTTAAGTCAAGATAGGGTAAAGGTTCAAGTACAATCACATTTTTGTAAGGTCAATATTATCAATATAGTTGCATACATTATATATATATATATATATATATATATATATCATATACTATGTAGGAATGACATGAAGTTTTATCCCTCTTCATAGTAGTGGCGATGTTTACAAAGTGGACACGGGGGTTCCCATTACATAAATAATGTTTATTTTAGGAATCCTTCACCATCCAGGGTTTTAAAGATTCAATCAACTATCAATGAGCATCATATAGTGTTGAAGTTCCAAATTACAAATGGGAGTAGATTAGGAAGTAGTGCACAAACCTAGAAATGTTTAGGAGTTCAAAGTAGAGAATAAAAGGGAATACAAAAAGGGCCCTTATGATTTGTACCATACCATATGCTTTGGTCTAGCAAACTTTTCAAGACACGGTTTTAGTAGTGAAGCTCTGTCGAGATCATTTCTAGCCTTTTCTAGTTATCGGTTAGTCCAGATCGGTACACAATCGAAAATACCTTCTAAGTATTGTTATCCTTTTCATTACTAGTATATTATTGTGTTTTCTATCATTATTTAGATTTTTGAATTATTATTCATGATATTTATATAATTATCCTTAAAAACTATTTTATTAGGATAATATATCATAAGTTTCTAACCCTATAAATTTTGACCATTTAGGTTAAATCATCCTCCCTCCATTGGATGACACCTTTATTAATGATTGGTACTCCACTTAGTACTATAGATATTACAAGAATCCCATCATTGGTCTTGTGATACCCTTGCAAATTCTCAATACGTAACTTAACACTTTGTTAATATTTGATTGATCATGGCATTCATTGGATCTTGAAGCTTCATTTTATCGTCATCTCATACTACATCATGAATTTTTTTGTGCCTTTGGTCCTTTCATTCACATTATTTCAATAATACATTTCCTATCCATGATTGGGATATTTAGTTACACACTCTAATTTGCACTAAACATGTCTATTTCCATTTTCCAATAGTCATTGCTTAAGGAATATGGGAGAAATACTCAAGGTATAGTCTTTCAAATTTTCCCTATCACCTTACCCAAGCATAAATGGTTCATCCTTCATAACTCTTCAATTATAAAATATCTCTTTGGTTTTCCCCTTAGGATCATTTCTTGATGCTCTACTAAGGCTTTCACTCTAATGAACCAATCCTCCCATATTTTTTCGTGGACAATGGGAAATACCCCTTTCTCTATATTTTATTCATTTAACCTCTCCATAAGATTCATCATTCCCATCACTCACTTATTTCAATTTTCATAGAAAATATCAAAACACCAATTGCATTGAATAAAATAAATACCAAGTAGTTACCCCACTAAAAATTTATTCCATGTTTACACGCCAAGTCTATAACTTTTTCCATCTCAAATTCCATGTGTTCTAAAAAATAATACCTCACATTTTATACCCTTATTTTAAGTGTAGTGTATAAATTACCTTGAGAGAGAATGTATGTCACCCCCAAAAATATACATGAATAGAATTATAATAACCACGTGTATTATAGGGTTATTAATAGAACTTTCTTGAGTTCTCTTTCCCCACCTACTCAACCATAGTAGTTGAATGGTATTTTAGTGATTCTTCATATCCATAAAAGAATTCATAAGTTTTTCTCTAGTATTTTGTAACTTAACTACTCATGCTAGTAATTCTACAATGAGGAAAGAAATTTTTCCTGCGATGAACATATTCCCTTTGTGTGCCCTAGTCAAGAAAAATGTTATTAACTTCACTCAGTTTCCTTAATATGATAAGTTCATCAAGATTAAAACCTCTATCTCTCAATTAGTTTCCTTAATTATTTCTTGTGTATTTCTTTGATCACCCATTATTTCTTCCAAATCCTTCACAATTTAATGTTGAATAATCATTTTTCCAAAGGTTAAATCCAATTATTAAGATTTCCCCACCAACATCTTAATATTTCCCCATGTTTCCACTATTTTGGGATATGAATTGAACATAATTCTCTCGTGTGTTGCTTCTTGAATCCTCCATTCCTTAAATTTTTATTTTATTTCTTATTTTACCTTCCTCCTTTTATTTTACCTTTATTTCTATACCTGGTAGATTCCTCATCTCTTCTATTATTAAACTAGAGTTCTTCTTCACTCACCTTCATGTCGAGGTCCTTGTGCATGATAAAATCATTTCCCTTAATTTTACTAATGTTGGAGCTTTCCAATGTGTTTTATTAAACTGCTACACCCCCAACACTCTTCTATTTATAATCATTAATCTTATATCTTACATGTTTTTATTCCTTCTTCCATGGTTGGTCATCCAATAGTTCTCTTCTTTTCATGTCAAGTTCTCTCATTTCTATGTCATGAGTGTTTTTAAATTTTCCAATATGTCAATTAAGACCTTTGATCTCCTCATGTTTTTTCTAATTAATTCAATTGCTATGAAAAATAAATTCCTTTAATATTTTTACCAAATTTATGCAAATTTATCCTTTTTTATTTTCCCACCATTTTCTCAAAAAAATTCCCTTGTTTCAATGGTCATGAATTCCTTCATCTCATGTCATCATAAAACTATAAATTTGTAAAACTGAAATTTCCTCCTTATCTTCCCATATTATATTAGGTCATTGTGTGAAATTATTCCAACAATATTGATCTCATTATTATTCACATGTACCCAATTTATTTCATTGTATAAAATATTTCATTTGTAGTCCACTCCACATGTTTTTATAATAAAAGTATAAATGATCAAGGTTCCCAATTTCTATCTACCCTACATATTTACAATACTATATAGAGCATAGTTCTTATGTTTACTACATAATTTATTGGTTGCAAACCTTATTCAAATTCATGCTCCTCAAAATGTGTAGCTCTCATACTCCATCTATACCCATCCCAGCATACACATGGTGGCGAGGAGGTCATATCCTCTTGGTACCTATTTCTACTATATCATCATGGAATTTTGTATCGAGAATAGTTCACAATCAATCTTATCTATGATAGAATTCCATTTCTTATTCAGTAGTATGAACATAGACATTTTTCTAGGATGTATTCTACATATTTCTTCCTTTGTAACCAATTTCTTGTGACTACCTCTTGCATAATATTTTTATGACCAATTACTAAGGATTATTTATTCACCATCATATCTTTCTTTATCTGTGAATCCAAGGCTCATGAACTTTCTCACAAGTTATTTAATTATCTCAAAATTCCATGAAGATACATGGTATCTACATCTCCATCTATGGTGTCTAAATATTATCATCATGTCATAACAAACTCAATGGTTGACTACACCTCTAGGGTGGACATGAGTTTGTGTCATAGGTTGATAGAATTTATTCACCATGCACAAATCCATATTATGGGGAATATCAAATGTCATTGATTGAGTGGTAAGTGGTATCTACTTGTACCTTCCCTTTCCCTTCCTAATTAACCTGAAACTCATACTCACCACAACTACAAAAATAATTATATTATAGTATCAACAAAATCTTGTGCATGTTTGTCCAGAAATTTCATAAGAAATATAAAGACATAGAAAAATCATGGTAAATTTCCTCGTCTCAAAATTGTTTTCATCTAAATTAATTAGCCCAAAAAAACAAACTTTTTCATCAAGACAAACCAAGCCACCAAAGTGTAAACTTGCTTCAAAATCTCCCCAAATCCCTCTCACATCATCATGAATCATTTTTCATGGTAACCTTACCCATTAAATTAGTCCTATTACATTGAGTGAGCATTTAAATTTTTTAAAAATGATATGATAATGTCAGTTCTTTCTTTCAAAAAGTGTAACAAGACTAGATATTTGGTAAGCCAAAGAGCCAATTTTTGCCATTTTGGGGCATGTGTGTATCCTCCAAGAGGGTTTTGAAAATGTAATAATAATAAATATGTCATAGGTTATATTTGTGATAACTAAAGGTTTTGGAATTATTTTAGGAATATTTAGGAAATATTTGGTGATTCAGGGGCAGTCTGTGCAAAAGTGGGTTTTCGGTGTAAGGAATGAACAATCAAATTGTGAACCTGAACTTCTCCGATGATTTCAATAGATTTGTAATGATTTAGGATGGGAAAAAATATGAAATATAAATATTTAATAATCCTCTACATGGTGGTAACATCAAATTTGATCCAAGGTCGATGGTTTCTTGAGACAGTTCAAACTTTGTAGGTGTACCTCATTGTCGTGATCAAACATGGGCCATTTTTAGGGGTTTCAAGAAGAATTAAGGTTTCACATGTATTAAATTTATCTTATAATGGTATTTTGAGTCATATTAATATAAAAATTCACCTCAAAATTCCATCTTGAGCCCCCAGGGTGAAGATTTCATGCTTTCATACTATTTTAGGTAAACCACTTAAAAACCTAGATTTGCAAATGGGGTAAGATGAATTTTTGTGTCCCTCTTATCCCTATAACCCAAAGGGAAAAATTTAAAAATAATATGTACCCCATGAAATTATTGTAACCCTCCTACCACCTATGTGCAATCAAGGTAACCTGTTGAGTCTATGATGAGTTAGGTGAGTGATACCCATTCTTAGACATTTTTTCATTATGCCACATGTTAGCACCTTGCTCCAAGGTGAAATTGTATGCCCCTTTATCCCAAATGGGACATATGTGAAAATAAAATTCACCTCATGCCCATTATTATCCCATTTTCACTCGGATGACCTCTGTCGAATCTATAGGCTTGTTTTTCAGCCCCCATGCTCAACCACTCAACCCGTCATGCTCAAACTTGCATCCTAGATTCCCCATGGGTGAATTTTGTTTCCACATTTTCCCAAAATTATAATGGCATATAGGGGATAGTAAAATTTTCCCAATCCTAAGAAAAATCTCCCAATCACTCATTTGACCTCCCTATCTCTGCGGGGTGTTTTCCTAACTCCTCCATCTTACTTGTCCTTATCCTATTCATCTTGATCCAAGGTACCATTTTCTTCCCATGATGTAACCTTTATCCATTTTCACTATGAAAACAAGATCTAAACGTCACTCAATCTCTCATTTAACCCAAGTTTGAATCATGATCAACATGGTCAAGTGAAAGTGAAATATGTAGAAAACTAGCCAGAGTGCAAGAAGATTAACACAATAAAACTGCAAAGACACATTCATTACAATAGGAATCTCACCACATATATATGATTCGTATCTTATATTATTCAGAAAATATATAAAATACCTACAACCGTTCAATCCCTATTTTAGTGGGTGGTTATAACACCCCTAAAAATTTACCTATATACGAATATACACAATAACCCATTAATGTTAGTACTTAACCAATTTATTTTCCTAACATTCCCTGCTTAGTAGGAACATGAGGAAAAAAATCCTTGTAATACAAAATTCCACTTCAAATATTTCTCATGATCTGGATGGTTTCTAGGACAATACCAACAACCTCTAGATGGTTTTCTAAGTGGTTAACCAACAACCACAAAACGAATGTTTTTTCTAGTGGATTACTTAGAACCACATATCATGATGTTGCAATAGTATCATCGTATCTCATCAAATTATTCCTTTAGGAGATTACATATGAAACAACTTGCTTATCACAACACTATAACAATAGAACATATACTAGATTTTTTTCACATTACCACCTCTAAGAATCACAATGTTCTTAGTTGTAGCCACTGTTATCGATCGTTGCCACTCAATCTCAAACAACATAGGAAACTTCCACTACCACTGGAATCTTCCCTTGAATTTAACCATTTTGGGATCATAATGGAAATTTAACATTGGTTCCATATTGCCCCCACAATGGAAAATTTCCACACGCAAACACTGATAAGAAAACTGTATTAAAGTACACACTACTGATTGGATCTTGCTATTTAGATCTTATTGCACATGGTCACAATTGAAAGTGAACGTATTCACATGTGGACCATTTTCCAACAAATTAGGATAATCAAAGGATCAATTATAGTCATATGTCCACCAAAACAACTCTTCTTCCAGCATCCAGAACCACACAAAACATGAACCCTAAAAAGAAGCACACTGCAAAAATTGAAAGAAAATACTCACACCAAAATAATGTCATCACAAAAAAATCCGGCCTTATTGTTAGTGACTAATTTAAGGTCATTGATTGACCTACAGGTCTCATGTTCCTCCACCCTCTAGTATCATGTTACTAGCTCGGCTAGATTTGATCATGGAACTCATTGTATAATTTATCCCCATAAGATGGACATCATGTACAAGTGAAAATGCGTCCAATTATTGAAAAGTGAGGATTTTTTTCTTATTTTTGGAGCTTTTAAAAATTTTAAAAATACCAAACTCTTAAGAATGACTTTATTATAAAATGATAGTTGATGAAATTTTTACGAATAAATATTATCATCACAAAAACTCTAATTACAGGTAGACTTATGACTAAAGAATCATTTTTACACTTGGATTTAAATGACATCTCACATTGACACACTTTTTTTTTATTATGGAATGACTATTATATAATAACACAATGAAACTCTAACAAAAACTTTTGACGATATACTATTTTAGACTAAGAAACACAATTGCTCATTTATAATGACTCATGGACAATTATGAGACAAAATATTTGAAATGTAATACTATATTGAACAAAGACACTTTTTACATGTACTCCAAAGATTTATAAAAGGGAAAATTTACAAGATATTTCAAATTTTTCACACTTTATGATAAAAAATAAAACTCGACTTCAAAAAGACTATAATATATAACATGTGACTTATAACTCATACAAGAATGTTAAGGATTTCAAAATGATTCACCATATGGATTAAATGAGTCAATGAGTGGATCAAATCATAGATAGATCAGATGGATTTGTAGAATACATAACAATAAATGATCTTCTATTCAGCTCTTAGTCAAACTATTGGGTGGTGAATATAAAAATCAAGGACCTTTGATGGAGAGATTGACACTGAATCTTACAGTTTTAGAAATATGCAGAATTATTGAAATGTTTGGAATAAAAATCAATACAAAGTGATATGCTCAATCAATGACTTGAGTGGTGATGTGTTTTGAATGCCAAATATATATAGTTGTTAAGTACTCCATGTGTATATAACATAAAACCAATGCAAATTATCCTCTGCCCGATTAATGAGGCTAAATTACACAAAATAAGATTTACATTTGGAAGATTGCGTATATAATAAGATCTAAATACAATACCTCAAACTTTTGCAAATAAAATCTACAAAACCAATATGTAATATGAAAAACTATCATTATCAGAAAATGAAACTCATAAATTTGGGGCATATACATAGACTACGGTGATGCCACTTTTTCAAATTATTTCTCCATCCCTTCGATCTAATACCAAATGTAAAAATTGGTCATAACGTAAGAATCTTAACATAGTAAAACTATAAATTCAATTCATTCGACACATTCAGTATAATAGGAATCTCACAACATATATAGGACTTTTCTCTCCTATTATTTAGGAAATATATAAACAACCTACAACCAATCCAATCCTTGTTTTATTGGATTTTTATAACATCACTAACAATTTACCTATATATGAATATATGCAATAACTCAATAATGTTATCACTAACCAATATATTTTCCTAACAAAATAAAATACATTATAACTCATTTTGAACCATTTCTTCAACATATTTTTCTATTCCTCTATTTTTATTTTATCACACCTTCCAACCTCTATTGATGTCTTCCATGCCACAATATCAAAAGGATAAGCGATACCATTCTTCTTTTCCCAAATACCCGACAAAGTAAAACCACTTGAAAATTGGAGCAAACGATCATAAAAATTTCGTATTTCACGTAAGCCACATTTTGCAACATGAACAAGTGGATTTTTAGGGATATTGATGACTACGTTAATTTTTATAATTATTCCCTCCTTGAATAATTGTTCACTTTCCCAAATATTTGACAAGTGAAAAGCTCTTAAATTTAGAGAAAATGGTCCTAATAAAATATATTTTTGTATGAGACATTTATTGCATGGTGGGGTTGATGATTTTTCAAGATATGGAGGAATGATTTTTTCTTAGTATTATTCCACCTCTGATGAAAAAATCATTTTACCACTCATTCAGATGATGGAATCATCCAAAAATTAGAGAAGGGAATCTTGGAATAAAACCCATAATTTTAAAACTATTTTTTGTTACAATCCAACACCTACGAAAGTGTACGTAATAAATATAACATGTTTCCATGATGGAGCATGTATAAATATATTAAGTTTTCAAATGAGGTGAATTATTAGAATCAATGGTCCCCTAAATAGGCATGAAACATCAAGAAGTGAAAACAAATCTAAATTGCTAACAATAATAGTCCTTGTTAGGACGTGCTTAAAAAATAGAAAGTTTCCAATTTCATCCATGAAAGTTGTGGAAGCTCTCATTTTGCTTTTATTTTTTATTTTTCCATCATCTTATGGTAAATATATATTTCATGGATAAAAAAATAAAATTAACCCTCTACAATGTTTGAGAGGATCCTAAGGCATCATTCTGAATCACATTTTTGTCAAAGAATATATCGAGCACATCGAGTTTTAGAAAGTGAAACCAGGAAAATTATGATACCATCATAGAGTTTGAAAAGATTTTAGAGTTCCATTTAAATATAAAATCATCAATAACCTCACTTTACGAGCATGAATGGAAGTCATCTCAAATAATGAATACCTTAAAAAGTGTTTGAAACACTTAATTCATGCTTGATAAGGATCTCACATCTTGCAAGTCAAAGGAGGTGGAAATTGTAGTGTTTCAATATAGTTTCGAGACAAGAATATAAATCTCTTTATCGTTCATTCCTTCAAGTACCATTCAAGGATAAGTATTTGTATCAAAAGAGGAAGCCTATCTCCACGAGAATAAATTGAGCAAAGGAATATCTAAGTACCATAAACATGCTTCCATCTAGGTAACATCTTGGTTAGGAAAGTGAATTGTGAAGAGATCATCATGTTCAAAAGTGAAACAAGATGTTGAATCTTCCATCATGTCTAAATATCACTAAGAAACAATTCAAAATGGGATAATCAAGCTATCAAGTTACTTATCATTAGTAGGTGTGAAAGATCAAGAAGTCACCTATTTATATGAGAAACATGTGAGTAGGAGGTGTATGAGTTGATCTCATTCAAAGAGAATTCTGGAGCACAGTGTATGAAAAATGAGAAACCATCTCAATTCCACTTGATGTCATTCACTTGGTAGTGTGCTTAAGCACTCATTCCATACCTTATAGTTTCATCACACCTCAAGAAATAAGAACATTACAATCACCTCATTTCATTCCAATAGGTGGTCACATGAAAATAATATCATTTCGGAATTAATCCTCTATCTACAAAGTGAGGATCTATTTCGGTGAATGAAAGATAAAAATCAAGAGATTCAAGAATCATAGAGCTGATTTTTGATCACTAAGGTCAATTGTGAAATCCAAATAAGCAATAAAGTGATCTTTATGTCCTAACTCATGCTATTGAAATCATCATGTTTCCATCACAATGCAACAATGTTTCTAAACACTTATTCAACACTTTGGAGTATCTCACAACAGAAAGAAGCATATGTAATCTCAGTGCTTCAGTTCAACAAGTGATCAGAGGTCAAGATCCTCATTCATGAAGCATTTCCTCAAAGTTCTATCAATAGAGCTTCATCTTCATCAAATCAGTCAATCCCTTCTCTCTCCTCCATCTCTCTCCATATTCTAATTTTCAATTAAGAATGTACTTTTTCTATTTCATCCTATTCACTTAAGTTGCCCTCAATTTAACTTTGTGAGAGTTTTTTTCAATAATAGTAATAAGAATCACCTCCTAGGAATGTGAAAGGTCACAAGTGATCAAGATAGGTGAAGGGTTCATGTGGGGGTAGATGAGGAGACAATTCACAATTCTATAAATTGGTATGGATTTTCTATTCCAAGGGGTTGGAAATTATTGATTAAATGTATGTTGTTGATATTTACCACTACTACATCAAGCAATAAATGTTGCATTTTCTTATATATTCTTTTTCAATGCTCCTCTACTCTCTCTACTTTCCAAATTTGTTAGTATTATGATCTTTTACAACTAAAATGAATTTTTTTCCCTTGATTGATATATTTGTAGAAATTTTTGTCTCTTATTTATGGTCTTGCTAATGGCTTACATTATTGTGTTATTTTAATTTAATGTGGAGCTACTCTAATTATTGTATGTGAATTTTGTAAGCCTACTCATAATAATAACCCTCTCTCCTTATTTATCCTACTCCCCTTTACCTTCCTTCACTGTAATTTCCTCCCTTGTACTTCATATAAGAAAATTTCCATAACTTCAATGGAGTGTTCCTATGTGATGCCTAGCCTAATGGCCACCCACATACTTTATTATTTTTTTTACATTCAATAATGGGGTCCTCCCCATACACAAGAAGGGGGGGCTTAGCCCTGTGACCATTGGTGGAAACTAATAATTTTCCCTATGACAAATTATTTCACCAATAGTTTTTACTAACTCGATTAGGAGAGATATGACCTTTGTAAACCCATAAAATATCTCTTAAAATAAAAAAAAAACAGATATTCAAACATCCTTAAAATAATTTTAAAAATGAAAAAATGGAAAAAACCAAAAATTTCATCCGAATATGATAAAAAAATCCTTTTATCATCCTACTAAAAAAGCTACATTTTCTAGTTTCCTTCCTATTTAATGCTCAAAACAAACTAGAAGAAAGGAACACACACGAGATGATCATACAAGTGTAATTGTGGAGATTTTATTCAAGGAAAAACTAAGAGTTGGTTTTGTTGGTGCAATTTTTCAGCTTACACCATTTTGCCCTAAATGTTTTCTTCATTATACGTGCTCTAGAATGTTTTTCTCTTAAACTAGTGGTCTACAACTTTTCCCTCTGGATTGAATGGCTTGAAATGCTCATAAACTTATTGTTTTTCCCCAATTTGAAAGAAATTTGCATGTGTGCCTTGTTTTGTGCCCTAATTTTTCCAAAATCTATAGGCTTTGTCATTTTTCCTTTTTACCCGATCATGGAAGTTTAAAATTGATCGATTTGCACTTGTATGCCATTGAAAATCCAATTCCATAATCAAAAATTATTTTAAAACATGTTTCAGTTGGTTCAATTTTGAGAAACTTGTCGTCCTTAGTGAAAAAATCGAATTCTATGGCATCCGTGGCATTTTCTATGTTTTGACAGTCAGATGGGTGTCATTTGACCATCAATTTCTTCTTCAGCATTCATCGACAATGTGGCTTGTTCTAATTGGACAAGGATCGGTGGGTCATTTCTAAAAACTTAACATTTTTGTGTTTTTGGAAAAATGTGCAAGTTGCCCCCGCAGCTCCACAGGCCCCAGAGGAGGTACACGTGTCGCAAGCAAAATGAAGGCAGATGAGCGGGTTGTTTTATGCCTTAGGGAACTTTGGAAATGAATAAAATCCCCTAATGCCCACATCCAATTAGAACATGACACGTGGTAGGTGGGGAGATGGAAAGGTGGAGGAGTTTGATACTTTTCGGCCTTTGGTGAAAAAGAGTTAAAGTATAAAATTGGACCACAAACTCGCAACCAATGGGATGAAGACACGTGTCAACATCAGAGCACAGGGTGGGGAGGTGGGCCTTGAAGGAAAGTTGTATTTTTATCCTCTAGTTATCAAAAGGGTAAAATCGTTGAATGGACCCGCGAGCCCAAAGGTAAAAAGTCAAGATTCATCTGAGGAGTCAATGGCGAAGGTGCGGGATGGTGGAGGAAATGTTAAAAAATTTCCTTCACGGAATATGATTAAAATATGAAATGAGAAGCACTACCCCTCAGCCAATCATATGAGGACACATGTCTTGCGGGAGGGTGGAGCCGTGGAGGAAAATTGAAAAAATTTCCTTTTTCCAAAAAAGGATGGAAATGTGTAGAATCGAGTCTACATTTCCAGTGGGGCCCACTTTGGGACATGTGTCAAGCATGTTTTCATGAGGCGAAGATGCGGGGATATTTTGGAAAATATTACTTTTTCCAAAAATGGATAAAATAGCATAATCGAGCCATGATTCCGCTGGGACCCACATTGGGACACGTGTCAAGCTCAATTTTAAAAGGTGGAGGGGCGGAGAAAAATGTCAAATTTTATCATTTTTCCCAAAGTGTTAAAATGTCAAAAAGTGATTTGAATCCCATTTCTAATCACATTGTGACATGTGGAGCGCTTCAGATTAAAGGATAAAGAAATATCAACGACAATTGTGCATTTTTTAGTTTGGCCACCATTTGAGCTCCAGGAAGCTTGGAGATGTGATTTTTACGTCAATTTCCATCAAATTTTTGATAAATTCATGTTGTTTTTTCCTTCAATGATTAATGGAATCAATTTGAAAATTCAATTTGAAGATCGAGGTACTTTTGAAATGAAATTTTGTTCGAACTCAAGTAAAAACATGAAATATCATATCCAAAAGTTGCAAAAGTCAAATATTGGAGGGATAAGGATGAAATAATGAAAGGAAGGGGTCTCGCATGCTTTGAATATGAAAAGTGTGCCTCCATAATGGATAATGATGTGAATTTTTCAATGATTCATCTCTTTTTGAGACAACTGGTAACTTTTTGGACGTGTTCTATTAAACGTCCCTATCTGCGAATCATGAGGAATTTTTGTAAAAATTTGATCCTTTGGCATATTATTTTCTTGGGAAAGAAGGCTCGAAGGAGATTGAAAGCTATATATTGCATGAATTTGTCATGCAAAGGGTTGATGAGTTTAAAAAAACCTGGAAAATGAAAAATTTCACGGGAAAATCTAGGAAGAAGCCCATTCTCTAAGTGACCACCTGAGAAACTCATGTAACTCTCTCTGTATCAGATTTAAAATCATGTTAATTTAGTTGCATATGTATATCCATTAACAAGCTCTGAGATTGTTTTTCAAAACATTCCCCTACTGATAAATCTAATCATTTTTTAGTTATTCTGTGTTGTCTTTGGGAAAAATCTGTGAATGCTCACATTTCATAATGCATTTCAAATTTGTGTTTCTTGTTTCCTGTTGCAGTCTTGTGTTTAAAATCACTCTTGATCATACCTGGTCTCATTTCTTGTAGTAGTTTATTGGCATTTGCAATATCACATTCAGAAGAGAATTCATCTGCTAAAGAGATAAACAAATTTAAAATCAGTTTACCTTCCTTGATTTCAGAGATTGTTTGTAAACCTTTGTGTGCACCTTAGGTCATGATTAAATAATGATTGCTAAATGCTTCATTGGTTCATTATAACTCAATATTTTGTGATAGATAATCAAAGATTGTGTGGAAAAGTGCAGATCTAGGCCTCCATTTAATGTACATATCCTGGTTGAAGGGATGATTAACCATTTTGATACTTTTTGTTGTTAAGTTTCTCCATATTTTGCTGAAATCCTCAAAGAGTCTAGCAGACCTTGGTTTGTCTTGTCTAAACTCCCACCTAAAAATCATTCAAATTAACTAATCCTACCCTTTTTACCCCTATTTTTCCTTGTATACCCACAGAAGATCAAAAATCCAGTTGCTTAAGTATGTATAACAAATCGGGATTTCACATGTCTTGATAACCCTTGTCTTGCATTGAAAGTATCTCCATAATCTAAAAGTGACAACTTGTGAAGGTCGATTTGGAGTGTTGATCATATTTTCCCAAGGAATTTTCATACTATTTACACAAATTGAGGGATATCTTCATCTCCTTCACCATTTGAGTGTTACATAATAGGTTCTCTTACCTTGGTTGAAAGGCACAACCTAAAATGGTTAGGACAAGATCAAGTCCTATTAGAGTGATATCCATCTCTCCAAAAATCTGAGTGCAGTTAGATCATATCCCTGACTACAGAATGACACACACCATGATCCATCTGCCTTCAAGCTTCATGACATATCTTTGTTTCTTCTCAGACTAAAAAGGAGAAAAAAATTTGGGTACCAACACCAGTGGCATCATTGTCGAGGATGAAGAATGCAATATCTAGACCAATTTGTTAATCTACTTCTAGTTCATATTCTTTTGAGCCCGTCAACACCAATGGCACCATTATCGGGGATTAAGAATGCAATATCCAAACCAATTTTTAATCTGCTTCCAGTTCATATTATTTTGAGCCCATCAACACACCAGTGGCGCCATTTTCGGGGACATTCTTAGTTCAATCTGATCCATGTGCATACATATTTGAGATATTTGAATGCATATCAAACCCTAGTAATGTCTCTTATAAGTTCTATCTACAAATATATTGTTAAAACATCATTCTATACTCATATTTGCAAGGTGTATGCAAAGGTTTCAAACTCTGTCTGCAATTTTATCAGTTTCCAGTAGTAGTTACACTTCATTTACATTTGTGGTTGATAGATTCAAGAAAAGGAAGGTCTGATCTATAAATTTTGGCAAGATTTTCAGTGCTAATAGGTATTTGATAGAGTATTTTAGTGCATTTGCACAACTAGGGTGAAAGTCCTTAGTGGCAACTCCATGTTGTTTTGATCTTGATAAATACCAGTGTCTTAGCTTTTTGTCATTTGTTTTTGGTGTTTCTAATCTCTGCAAAACTAGAAGGAAGAAGATATATCTTCATTAGAGACTTTACTAAGAAGTTGTTTTCATATTCAAGGAACTCAAAGTTAGAAGGGAGAAGAGTTTGGAAGGTGGTTGGAGAGAAGATCTCAAGGAAGGAGGTTCCCTTGGTTGAACTTGAGATTAATCAGCCTGTCATTGAGGACTGTAGTTCTTCTTCAGATAGATCTGAATCAGATAGTCCTCTTTAAAATTTTCATTCTCCATTTGGAGAGGGACCTTCATTTGTCTTTGAAAATCTTACTCCTCATTCTGCCCTTTTTTTTCCAAATCTGCTAGAATTTTTCAAGAAGCTGATCCTATAGGGGATATCCATTTTGAATATTACATTTATATTCCCCAAAGACCTCTCACTCCTCATCATTTTGTTTCTCCTCCAAGATCACCACCTCAAAACAATATGGCTCAGCCTAGACCTCCATTTGTTGTTAACACCTTTGGTCCTATAAACTTTATAGGAATGGATGGTTACCCAAATTTTGTCCCTCAAGATGTCAGGAATAGGTTGCCAAAGTTCCAAGGTAACAATGCAATAATTGGTGATCAGCAGCTCAAACTTTTTGTTAAAATGATGAAGGATTTTGAAATAGATTTTGAAGATGTGTATGTCAAATTATTCATTCATACACTAGAAGAGGATGCAAGGGATTAGTATAAGTCTATGCCTGATAATTCTATTGATTCTTGGATTGAGATGAACAATGCATTTAGGTTGCAATATGGTGAAAAAACTGATCCTAGGTTTCTATTGTCCAAATTTGAGAATATCAAGAAGAACCCCAATTAATTAGTGCATGAATTTAATACAATATTTAACAAAAATTTCAGAAGGCTTCTTGTTAATTTGAGGCCATGTGATGAGTCATGCTTGATCAAATATGTAGATGCATTTGACAAGAAAGCAACCTATTACCTAAGAGACAAGAACCCTACCAATTTAAGGCAGACCTTTACCATGGCACTGCAGATTGAAAATAACATTAAGGCCATTGGGAAACCTCTCAAGAGAGATGGTGTAAAGTTTATAAACCCTAAAAACATCAAGCTACTAAGGGTTCTAGTTTGGAGGAGGTTTTGAAAACTTTGGTAAAGGCTATCAAAGAAATCTCATACAAGATAGCTCGGATAGATAAGGGAATTAGGTAGACTTCACAAGGTCAGCAAAGAGCACAACACCATGACATATTTGCTAATCATCCTAGAGGTGATCAAAGATCTGATGATAAAGGGAAGGGACCCATGGGGTCTGTAAATATACATCCTCAAGCACATGAAGGAAGAGTGTTACCTAATTTACTAACTGCTGCTAGGGTTACTTTGTTGAGGAGGTTACGATATTGACTGGTGTGACAGATGTTTTTTACCCCATCCTCCATGTGGAACAGATCAGAAAATTAAAGAGGAAGTAGATGATGAAATTGATGATGATGTCTACATGATGGAGATCCCTGCAAGTTCACCAAGGGGAGAAACTTCAACGGATATCATAAGTGCTAGGACTGCTGCTATTTTTTGGGATTGTATTCAACAGGTACATCTTCTTCCTCCTTCTCATGTTTTAGAAATTGATAATATAGAAGCCTTTGATCTGCCCAACATTGACTTGAAATACTTAAGAGATTTGATTATTAATAAGTATGATGGAGGGGTTCCTTCAGAGGAGGATAGTAACTACTTATGAATGTTGTAGTTGCCCAAGAGAAGGAGCACAATACCAGAAGTAAAGCTACCAAGGGGCAACAAGCCAAGTCAAAATTTCCATTGCTTACTAAAGAAAATCCAAAGAAAAATACATTTGGTAAAGGCCCTATTCCCCCAAGAAAAACTTGTGATCCTCCCCATGCCCAAATTGAAAAGAATTCCATACCATCTGATGAATTTTCCAATCTTTCCCCTAGTGCTGCTTTATCCAAGAATGATCCATATGATATTTCCCAAGTCTTGAGTCAGATCAAGATTCCTATCCTAATTGATGAGTTGCTTAGGATTCTTGTGCACAAGAAGAGGGAATTTGAATATTTAGGATTCAGAGAGGAAGAGAGTACCCAAGGTAGAGTTGGAAAATAGGTTGGGATTCCTATTGTTGTTCAGAATTGGAATAGCCACAAGTGTTGGAAGAGTTTGGGGAACCACCTAAGGTTTACTTAGGAACTTCTTTAGTTAAATCTCAGCTAAATGTGGATCCATTTTTCACTACCTTGGTTATCAAAGATAAGTTGTTACATAACTGTATGTTTGACTCAGGGCATCATGTAATGTCATGCCTTTGGAGGTCATGAATGAATTGGGAATCAAAGTGATAGAAACGTATGACAAGTGTACTGCTATGGATTCTAGGGAAGTGTCGTTGTTGGGTGTGTCAAAGATATGGTGGTGTAACTTGCATCTTATCCTAGGAGGAATTTAAAATTGGATGTTGTGATTGTTGATTGCCTTGCCAAATGGGGTATGTTATTATCAAGGAAATGAGCTGCAAGTGTTTGTGGGAGTGTCCAAATGAACATGTCTTATGCCACTATCCCCATTTAAGGAAACTTAGTAAAGTTATATGAAGAGAAAAAAATGTTGTACCTTATTGAAGACCCAAACAATGCATCTTATGAAGTTTTGTAGGCAGATGCTAGTACTAATCACTTTGTGAGTTTTGTGGATTTCAAGGAGTATGAAGTTGTTGAAAACATATCTCCTAAGTATGCTTTTTTTTCTAGAAATTTGGTCCTTGATTCAGCCTTGAAAAATGTTAAAAGGTTTGACCTGAACACAATGGAGGAGCTTCAAAGAAATTGGATGGTTTACAAATTAAATAAAGAAGAAAAAGAGGTATATTTCTAGTTGCTAAAAAATATCGAACCTCTTGGCATGGTCATATGCAACATGGAGGACATTTGGGGTTTCCCCTTGATTTGTTCTCTTTAAATCAAGGTTTTCTTACCAACTTGTACAATGTATAGTGTTTGGTTTTTGCTATGTTTTTGGCATTTTTCGGTTCATGTTTTGCCTTGGTGTGTGGTAGTCATTTTTGTCGGTTTCTCGGCTAGTTTTTGGTGGCTTTGGCTCATGACTTCATTTTCCCAATGGATTATTTTGGCACTTGGTATTCTTCTTTTGTTTTTGTGGCACTCATTGGGAGTGCCCATCCTCAGTAGGATCCGATGTTGATGCCATTTTGAGCTTGCACCGTTTTCCCTAAATTGTTCCTTCATTTTGTTTGCTCTGGAATGTTTTTTCTCTTAAACTGGTGGTCTATAACTTTTCCCTCTAGATTGAATGCCTTGAAATGCTCATAAACTTGTTGTTTTTCCCCAATTTGAAAGAAATTTGGATGTGTGCCCTAATTTTTCCAAACTCGTGGCTCTACCGGTTTTCCTTTTAGCCCAATTGTGGAAGTTTAAAATTGATTGATTTTCACTTGTATGCCATTGAAAATTAAATTCCATGATAAAAAATGCTTTGAAAACATGTTTCAGTTGGTTCAATTTCGATAAATTTGTCATTCTTAGCGAAAAATTGAATTCTAGGGCATCCTGGCATTTTCTATGTTTTGATGGTCAGATGGGCGTCATTTTCCCATCAATTTCTTCTTTAGCATTCATCGGCAATGTGGCTTGTTCTAATTGGACTAGGATCAATGGGTCATTTCTAAAAACTTAACATTTTTGTGTTTTTGGAAAAATGTGCAAGTTACCCCCATGACTTCTGCAGTCCCCCAAAGGAGGTATTGTGTCACGGTAGAGTAGAGTGAAGGTGGACGGGCGGGTTATTTTTTTCCTTAGGGAACTTTGGAAAATAGAAATGAAGAAAATCCCCTAAGGCCCACATCTAATCAAAGGAGGACACGTGGTAGGTGGGGAGATGGAAAGGCGGAGGAGTTTGATACTTTTTGGCCTTTGGTGAAAAAGAGTTAAAGTATAAAATTGGACCGCAAACTTGCAACCAATGGGATGAAGACACGTGTCAGCATCAGAGCATAGGGCGGGGAGGCGGGCCTTTAGAGGCAAGTTGTATTTTTAGCCTCTAGTTATCAAAAGGGTAAAATCATTGAAAATTCATCTAAGGAGTCAATGGCAGAGGTGCGGGATGGTGGAGGAAATGTTAAAAAATTTCCTTCACTGGAATATGATTAAAATATGAAATGAGAAGCACTGCCCTTCACCAATCATATGAGGACACGTGTCTTGTAGGAGGGCGGAGCCTGAAAGGAAAATTGGAAAAAATCATTTTTCCAAAAAGGTGGAAATGTGTAGAATCGTTTGTGTTTTCAATGGGGCATACTTTGGGACACATTTCAAGCCTGTTTTCATGAGGTAGAGATGCAAGGATATTTTAGAAAATTTTCCTTTTACCAAAAGGGTTTAAAAGTAGAATCGAGCCGTGACTCCGCTAGGACCCACATTGGGACACATGTCAAGCTCATTTTTAGAGGGCGGAGGGGCGAGAGAAGATGTAAAATTTTTACATTTTTCCCAAAGTGTTAAAATGTCAACAAGTGATCCCAAGCCCATTTCCAATCACATTGTGACACTGGGTGGCTCATATTAAAGGATAAAGGGAGATTTATGGTAACTGTGCATTTTCGGTTTAGCCACCATTTGAGCTCTAGGAAGCTTGGAGATGCAATTTTAACATTAATTTCCATCAATTTTTGACAAAGTCATGTCTTTTTTTGCCTTCAAGGATCAATGGAATCAATTTGAAAATTCAATTTACAGATCTGAGGTACTTTTGAAATGAAATTTTGTTTGGGCTCGAGCAAAAACGTGAAATATCATATCCAAAAGTTGCAAAGTCAAATTTTGGAGGGATAAGGATGAAATAATGAAAGGAAGGGGGTTTGCATGCTTTGAAGATGAAAAACATGCCTCCACAATGGATAATGATGTGAATTTTGCAATGATTCATCTCTTTTTGAGACAACTAGCAACTTTTTTGACGTGTTTTGTTAAACATCCCTATCTGCAAATCATGAGGAATTTTTGTAACAAATTTGATCCTTTGGCATATTATTTTCTTGGGAAAGAAGGCTCGAAGGAGATTGAAAGCTATATATTGCATGAATTTGTCATGCAAAGGGTTGGATGAGTTTAATAAAGCTTGGAAAACTAAAAATTTCACGGAAAAATGCGGGAAGACGCCCATTCTCTCGAGTGACCACCTAAGAAACTCATGTAACTCTCTCGTATCAGATTTAAAATCATGTTAAGTTTGTTGCATATGTATAACCATTAACAAGCTCTGAGATTTTTTTCAAAACATTCCCTTGCTAATAAATCTGATCATTTTTAGTTATTACGTGTTGTCTTTGGGAAAAATCATGAATGTTCACATTTCATAATGCATTTCAAATTTGTGTTGCTTGTTTCCTATTGCGAGTCTTGTGTTTAAAATCACTCTTGATCATACCTAGTCTCATTTCTTGTAGTAGTTTATTGGCATTTACAATATCACATTCAGAAGAGAATTCATCGATAAAGAGATAAACAAATTTAAAATCACTTTACCTTCCTTGATTTCGAGAGATTGTTTGTAAACCTTTGGGTGAACCTTAGGTCATGATTAAATAGTGATTACTAAATGCTTCATTGGTTCATTCTAACTCAAGCTTTTATGATAGATAATCAAATATTGTGTGGAAAAGTGTAGATCTAGGCCTCCATTTGATGCACATATCCTAGTTGAAGGGATGATTAACCATTTTGATACTTTCTTTTAAGTTTCTCCATATTTTTGGAAATCCTTAAAGAGTTTGGCGGACGTTGGTTTGTCTTGTCTAAACTCCCACAAAAAAATCATTCAAAACAACTAATTCTACCCTATTTTACCACCTGTATACCCACAAAATATCAAAATAAAGTTGTTAAATTATGTAGAAACAGATCAAGATTTCAAAATGTCTTCATAACCCTTGTCTTGCATTGAAATTATCTCCATAATCTGAAAGTGACAACTTGTGAAGGTCAGATTTGGAGTGTTGATCATATTTTCCCAAAGCCTTTTCATACTATTTTCACAAATTGAGGGATATCTTCATCTCCTTCACCATTTTAGGGTTATAAAATAGGTTCTCTTACCTTGGTTGAAAGGAACAACCTAAAACAGTTAGGACAAGATCAAGTCCTATTAGAGTGTTATCTATCTCTCCACAAATTTGAGTGCCAATTAGATCATATCCCCAGCTACAAAATGACACACACCATGATCCATCTGTCTTCAAGCTTCATGCCATATCTTTGATGCTGCTTAGACTGAAAAGGAGAAAAATTTGGGTACCAATAGGTTTCAAACTTTCCATTTTTCAAATAAAAAGGAAAACACGTCAAGATTAATTTCTTGAATTTGATCCTAAATTTCTTCTTTAAGGTCATATTGGAGAAGTAGCTGCAAAACCACTAGTCCTCATTCCTCCCAAATAAGAAAGAGAATAATAACTAGATGAAGAAGAATAAATAATCAATATACCTCTGCCGTGGGGATAGAATACATGTTCATTGGCTTTGGATCCACCACTTCACGAACTTCTAATAGGATCATGAAAGAACTTTTTAGAATTCTTTTGAGATTAAAAGCAATGACCATATGACAATATTATAGCTTTCATCACGTATGGTATTCTTAGAGTACAACATGAATATTTCCTAATGCATTTGTTCATGGAAACATTGAAAATTGTTGTTATGGATTGGTTATACTACTTTATATCACGATCAATAGAATATTACAATGATATGAAAAGCAAGTTTGAAATAAGATTTAAGACTAAAAAGATTCCCATGCCCTCTTTTCTCAACTAACCTAAAAGGATAAAGAGTTCCATAAGATTCCATGAGATATTTTGTGGCCAAATTAAATAAGTTGATCAACAATATTCCCACTTCTACTCATTTGAATGCGAGATAATGATAAAAGGTTTTACGTGAATTCCCATTTTCCCGAAGTTAGTTTATTTCCATGGGAAGTGTAACCAAACACCTTGGAAAATTCTCAAGAAATTTCCATTGATGTGGAAGATGATCTCATCATGTCAGGAAAAATCAAGAACCATTCAATAAAGGATAAGGCCTAGAGTTCCAAAGATGAAAGAGTTGATCCATTACTACAAAATTTGGCCAATGATTTGAAAATTTTAAAGAAGGAAGTTTCACAGCAAGCATCACACCAAAACTGTAATAGGAATGACATTGCAGGAGCACCCCAAATGATTTCCTTAGAAGCACCACCATTCAATGTAATATATGAGATCAATGAAGATGAAGGAGAAAAAATATTGAATCAAAAATTGAAGAATAAGAATAAGATGAATGTGTTAGGATTGGGTATTATGAATTCTCACCGATGAATATTTTAAATAATACACAAATAGCTACAACTATGTAGTGTTCACTTGATCTTAAGTGGAGAAAAAATGCTCTTTTATACTTCAAAGATAATAATTTAGATCCGTAAGTGATGACTCTATTACAAATAAACATGAAAGGAGGATCATCGATGTCCACTTCTATAGAATCATCCAAGAATAATACTGAGACCACCTCAATCCATAATCATTTTACCTCTTTTGGTAAGTCCGATTCACCTTCTCTTGACAAATTAGTTTCTATTAATGTTGAGCCTAAGTACAAGAATCCTATTCATGTTAAGGATTCCATGGTTCATGACATGCTCACTATCTCTCCACATTTTGACATCATCAACCATTACAAGAAATCCAAAATTTAAATTTATGAGTCCAAGTACATGAAAAACCATCCCAAACAATTTGATAAGCTAGTCTAGTTTATCAAAGGAATTAGTAAAGTTTCATGTTTCAAAAATGTTATTTCCAAGGAACTACCTCTTATTCCTCATAAAAATCCTCAAATTTTTATTTCTTCCATGCCCTCCACCTCTAGGAAGATAAAACATTTCTATCTAGACTTTTTGGTCAACAAGTACAAACTAAATAATTACATCATTGACTCTAGTGCCTTAAATAACATTATGCCTATAATAGTTATTAAAGCTCTTGGTATTTCCATCACTCCCGATAATGACCATTTCCATTCTATGGAAACAAAATAATTATCTCTCATTTGAGAGGTAAGATATGCTCAAGTAACATTTATCGATTTTCTTGACAAGAATATCACAATGATAATTCTTGTAGCATACATTCTAGCCTACTATGGTATGTTTTTGAGTTAAATATTATGTCAAGATGTTGGCAGAGATATACGATTGAATGGTCACATGTCACCATTACGCTTAACGTAAGATGAAGAATCTTCTTCCCATTAGGCAAATAAAATACACCATCCAAATGCTAGATGACCCAAGGGTGGATATCATGTTTCAAGATTCAAGGCCATAAAATTTTTCATAGCATTGAAATAATATGTTGAGCTGCCCATGTTTACAAAAAAGAGCATTCAAGTTTAATTAATATGGTTATAAAGCATCATGGTTACTTAATGGAATCAAAAATTGAAAGTATGTACTTCTCACTAGATATGAACATGAATGTGGTTTCTATATTAAGTGGTGATGATGGTCATGAAGGTCTTGACTTGCAACCAAGAAATTCGAGGTGATGAGAAGTGTGGGTCACGAATGCAAAATGATGGAAATCAACTTCTTGGTAGGTGAGTCAAAATTTTCCAATCATGTTCTCAAATTTCATCATGAAAATACATTCAATAAGTATGATTATGAATATGAGGATTTCTCTTTCCCATTGGTATTGGGAAACTCTTCAAATAATGAATGCATGAAAAAATGTTATTATGCCCCTTGAAGTTGAGTATTCCTATGAAGAGGATTAATTCCTCATGGAAATTGACTCCTAGTTCTTGGTGGTCGAAATTGGGAAAATGACAATCTAGATATTTTAACCCCAACCTTGTTCTCATTCTCCTTTCATGAATATGGAGACATTTTCAACAAATAATGGATATATGGAATGGTGTTTTATTTCCCCAAAACAAATTTCATTCATAATGAAGACCCTCTCAATAAGGAAGGTGTGAATAATAATGTTCTTGAATCTTTCAATGTTGAATCAACTCAAGAAAGGGACACTCTGATCATGAAGCTAGATTTTGAAGCCCAAAATGGCCAAGATGAAGAAAAATATGGTCTTCACTCTTCATATCCAACCTTATGATCATTTTCATTTCAAGATAATGAAGCAACATGTAATTCACATCATAGTAAGTGGTATGTTAAGAAATAGAAAAAGTGCATGAAGGAAATTTTTTTGGAGCAGTTGAGAAATATGGAGCATCACGAAGCTTGTGATAGTGTCATATCTCCTAAAACATCTATCAATAATCAAATCATAAAAAGTTGGTCATTAAGTAGATGAAAAATGAAAAATAAATTCCTATCAAATATTATAGGTCTCAGTGTAAAGATAACATGTCTAATGTGACCAAGTCACATCTTCACAACAACAAAGGAGAATTGGAAATTGGAATGAACTTGAGAATAAATAAAAATATTGAAAGGAGGTTCCAAATTGAAAAAGGTAATGAACTGACTAAGTGGGTCATAAATTACAATAAAAATCATGTGGAATTTTTCAAGAAACTAAGAAAGGTATCATATTTAGTGAGCCCATCAATGGGTTTGTGGAACAAAGGAATTCAACGATACTTGCGTATGGGTAAGATTTCAGTTTAAATTAGTGCTTAAATGAAATCAAGTAATTAGTGCTAATCATCCATGTTATCTTTATGTACATATTCAGGTTTATGAAAATTTCTCTTTGTACCTTTTACCATATGCTTCTTTTATGATTTTCATATTTGTTACCCATCGCTTGGCTATGAAATTATGATCTCTATGAGACCATACCATCACGACATCTTGACATATCAACAACAAAATATCATGAAATCCATCCCATATGCCCCATAGCTAGGTGATTTCTATCTTAATTTATTAATGATCCTATAGTGTTTCCTTTCAGTTTTTCTTCTTAAAGGTTCTTATAGTATTGTGCCCAGATGTAGTAGGATGAGAGACACTAACAGGTATATATTAGTGGGTATGTTTCATTTTATCTATTCCTTTCAGCATTCCTAAATGTAATTACTTTTAGTATTAATGTTACATACTATCTTTTTTTAACCACCCCATGTTTTTCTATTGTGACATGCGATGATCAACGATTGTGACATATGTATACACCTAATCTTTCACTTTTTCATCTTTCATACTTGTTACTAAAAATTTCCTTTGTGCACATAAGGGTGGATGATGAATTTATTTCCTGATTGGGTACCTTAAGGGGCCTTCCAGGAATGGGGAATGTTTATCCACGTAAACATTATGTTTTAGAGATATTATACAAAGAGAGTGTCGTTATTTGGTCTTAGCCTTATTTTTCTTTGTATTAATTATATTTTTCCTCATAGGTCTCATGTGTATCATATTTATGATAACTTTTTTACATTCCACCATTTTTCACCTTTTCGATCCTCTTTCATGACCCATGACACATTATTTTTACTTACATGACATAATAATTTATTTTTGCATCCTTGGCTGAAAAAATTTCCCATGGGTAATTTTATCGGTGTTATATTTTCCCATGGCCTATAGCATCACCCATGGATGATGGTTTCCTATATATACCCTCACCTTATGTTACACTCATAAGAAACAAGAAGCTAAGACATCCAAACCCCCATTTTCTCTACTCTTTTCACCATCTTTACATCTTATCTCTTTTCTTTTGGTTCATCTTGCATTTTTAGTGGATTGCATTAGACACTTGTTATCCAAAATTCACCCCCAGTAAATTTGATAACATGCATCGAGATGTCCAAATTCCAAGAAAAATGACTAATTCAGAGCGTAATCGGGTTTCTAGGGTCCCTTCAGAATCTTTCTAAACTCCCTAGGCCAAGAAGGAGGGAGCAAGCTTTGAGAAAGTGCGGAGAAGGTTGCGAGAAAGCAAGTAGTTTGGGCCAATAAAAATTTTGAAAATCGGCTAAGTCCTAGTCCAAAGACAAGGTGGGACGAGTGGGACAAAGGTACGCGAACCGCCCGAACCAGGCCGAAATGAGTCCAAAGCGGCCCACAAAGCAAATGGGACAAGTGGGACGAGAAGTACGCGGCGGGTGCAAAAAGCTGATCCAAATGAGGAAAAATTGGCTAATCTGGCAAGAGGGTAGCATTCGGGACGAGTGGAACAAATGGACGCGAAATGCCCGAATCGGCCGGATCGCGCGAAAATGAGAAAGGAGCCCAAAAGCAATTGGGACGCGGGCCGAATGCCGAACCGGCCGAACCGGCCGAAAAGAGTCAAGTCGATCTGAAGCAAAGTGGGACAAGCGGGCCAAAAATGCCCGAACTGCCCGAACCAGCCGAAATGAGCACAAAGGGCCCAAAATCAAATCGGACATCCGGACAAATGGAGGCGAAATGCACGCGTAGGAGCCGAATCGCCGAGGACCAATCGGGAAGGCCGCCACGTGTCCCAGCCTAGGGCCCACAAGGAAAATTTAAAAGACACCGTTAGAAAAGTAGAAGAGAGAGAATTATTCAATGAATCGAGCATGCCACGTGGCATCCAAGTGGCGATGCGCGGAAAATATTTCAAAATCCGTTTTCACTGTTGCTCTGTGCCTAAATCTTCGATCGACATATCTTTCGATCCGAGCTCGATTTGCACGTTTTGATATCAACGGAAAGCTTATGAGATTCTCTACACGTTTCCAAGGTCAATCTTGCATTTTGGTTCAGTTTGGAGGATGAAAATTGAGAAACGCTCGGCGCAAAATAACAAGCAGAGGTAATGCTTCAACAACCACTTTAATGCAGCAAACAACCCACCGCTTTGCCAGAACCCGTCGCTTCTGCCATGATGGACGAATTAAATGCAACCTAGAGGTGGTTGGGGCAGATTTCGAATTCCTCTCTCTTTGCTCTCCCATTCTTCCTATAAATTGTAAGGAGGGGTTTCTTTCTAAGGTGGGACATTTCCGCTTTGCACCCTCCCTTCTCTCCTGTTCATAAGAAGATTTGTGGAGTTTTCAAACCTCCCATATAGACTGTAACACCGTTTTTTGCCTTTTGGCCATTGCAATGTATTGAATCTATCCTTGAGCAATATATATATGTGTCTGTGGTTACTTCTAAACCCTCTTACATATTTATTACTGTCATTCTTGATCTTTCATTGCATTTTTGCTATCTGTGCATGATGTTGTGTTACATCTACATGATCTGTGTTAAATTTGGCAAAGCATATGTTCTTCATTCCTTGGTGCATCACCTCTATTAGCTTAGATTTATTTTATGCATCTTCTTTCCTTGTCTCCTTGGCAAATTAGATTAGATTTTGAGGAAAACCCTCTGCATATTTCGTATGCACCTGAACAGAGGAATAGGAACCAGCCTTTCTCTGGAGATTCCTTTCTCACTCTTCAAGTCCCACACTTGGAGAAAGGATTCAATGTTGATGCAATCACACTGGATATTAGTAATCAACCTAGAAACCTGATCAATACCCAGGGGTGCTGTGATTTTGCACTAACAGTTTTGGCACGCCCGGTGGGACAGAGGTCTCATTTCTATTTGCAGCAAGGTTGATATGCATCTGCTGCAATTTTCTTGCTTGAAAAGAGCTATTATTTGCATATCTGGCGACTCCAAGGGGAGGAATCAACTGGTTCCAGCAGTCAGCCCTAAAAGCTTATGAGAAGAATCACAAGATCAAGAGCTGGAGAAGAGGAAGTGCTGTTTGAATACCTGCAACTATCTCCAAGAAGAAGGCAAAGAGGAAGAAGGATTCAAAGGTCTCCATCTCCACCAAACAGAACTCTCTCAACTCCTCCACCTGAGCGGCCTTTCTTTCAATATACAAGGATTTTAAGACCAATCAGAATGGCGCAACCAGTGAACCCCTATGTCAACTTCACAGGCAGCAGCCCACTTGCTCTCAATGCACAAAATCCAATCCCAGTAGCAGCACTGAAGAACATTCCATACTTTACTGGAGAAAATCAGACCACTCCTGGCGATCATGTCAAGGACATTGCTAACATTTGTGCAATCCATGAGATCGACGAGATGCAAGTAGCTGTCAAATTGCTGGCGTCTTCATTCAAGGGGAAAGCATTGCAATGGTTTAGGAGCCTTGGAGCTGGCTCTATCACAAACTGGAATCAGCTGTGTATTGCACTTCATAATCAATTCGGAGAGAAGGGAGACAACTTGTCTCTTTTGGAGCAGCTGACAACCATCAAGAGAGCTTCCAATGAGCAGCTAACTGATTTCAACTTCAGATTTCAAAGATCTTGGGATAGAATTCCAAAGATGTGATCGGACCAACAATGAAGGTGCTTTTCTATACTACCTTAAAGCTTTAAATTCTGATGATATTTCTATATTGATTCAATCCATGGGAGGCATAACTATCCTCACTGCTTATACTATTGCCATTAGAGCTGAAAATTGTCGATTCAAGGCTTGTGAGCTATCTCCTAGGCCTCCAATGCCATTATATCCAAGCTTAGAGAGCCCAAGTACTAGTCAGGCACCTGTCTTAGCTCCTTCTCCCATTCCTAGAAATCAGAGTTCAAATGAAGCTTCCACTTCATCTCCAAGTGCCCCAAATGAGCTTCAAGAAGTCATGAAGCAACTGCAAAATTTAGGTAATGAGCTGGTCACACTCAAGAGGCAGCAAGCTCAAGGTTTTAGACCTTCGTATCAGCCTCAAGCTCAACCGAATAGGCAGCCATATCAGCCTCAAAGACCACCTAATCCAGCCACAAATATGAATCAAACAAGGCCTCCTGCCAATAGACCATTCCAGCCCTATAATCCAAATGCCATATCTGCCTCTAAGGCATTAGTACCAGCACAAAACAACATTGCCCAAGAGTATGATTGGTGTTTTCCATGTAATGAACCCCATAACCAATCCATGTGCTATAATGGTGCTTTAACTCAAGCTTTAATGGTAACAAGTGCTGGTGTGGAGGGTGAGAGTAGTCAAGAAAACAAATAACAACAAGAAACATTCCAACAAAGAATCAGCCCCAAATGATACCACGTTGGTAAATTGGCAAGCAGAGGATTTATGTGGCATGAATCGATAGTTTCTCGGGTGTTGCTGCCAACACAAGGTAAAAAAGTTGAAATTTGGGTGAAGAACAGCCATTAGTCCCAGCCAATCCTCAACCTCCCACAGCTCCACAAATGATTGGCAAGCAAAACCCAGTTTCAAATGCACAAGGGCAGACAAAAACAGCCCCTAGGCCAAATCAAATGCCAGCTGTTGCTGCCCATATTCAAGGGGCAAATGTGCAAACCAAGGGACAGCAGAGAGATCCTTCATCACCATTCAGTATCATTGATCAGATGAAGAAGACAAACGTCAATATATCTATGTGGGAATCCCTATCCATCCCAGGCCAAAGAAATCTGCTGCAAGCTGCCATAAAGGATTGGCCAACTTCAAATCAGCAGGTTCAAAGGCAAGACAAAGTGCTTACAAATGCTGCCCAGCCTGAAGGAAATCATGGAACACAACAAGGTAGAATGCTGAAGCCCCCTTTCTATGTTTCGTTAATTATTGGAAATCAGCTAGTGCATAACTGCATGATAGACTCTGGGGCAAGTAGCTCAGTAATGCCTAAACAGATAGCTGATCAGCTAGGGCTCCAGTATGAAATAACATCTAAGGGAGTAGTGCAGCTGGATGGGACAGCAATAGCAACAGTTGGAGTGATTAAAAATTTGAGTCTTACCTTGCATGCATGTCCAAATGTTGTTGTCTTACAAGATATATCAGTCATAGACCTTCCACCACTCTTTGCCCTCTGTTTGTCAAGGGACTTTACTGCCAAGATTGGGGGATATTTGTCCGCTGATTGGTCACACATGCTGTTCAGAACGAGGTATGGAACTAAAGCTACAATTAGGTCGGAACCTATTGCAGATTTCCACATTGAGCCCTATACTCCAAGTCATATTAATACCAATTGCTCAGCATTTGATCAAGAAGATCACCTTGGCACTGATGAAGCTGACACTAAGGTTGGAAGTATCCCAGATTTGACTCTTGATGAATGGGCAAGCAAGGTGCATGCTTTTGATCCTTATCAAGAAGTAGAAGAATCAGCTAGGGGTCTATTGTATACACGAAGAAAGTCAACCTATTCCTAACATCACCAAGCCAAGCTACAAGGACGACAATGAGGTATGGCAACTGTTTTTTTTGATGGATCAAGGAGTAGACAAGGCGCGGAGGTGGAGCCATGCTTATTTCACCTCAAGGAATAAAGTATTATTCAGCTTTTAGATTTCAATTTGCATGCTCCAATAACACTGCTGCTGAATATGAAGCCTTGGTGCAAGGGATGCATTGGGCAATAAAGAGAAAAATAAATAACTTGCAAGTGTTTGGGGACAGTGAGCTGATTGTAAATCAGGTCAAGGGACAGCATGCTGCCAAAAATGATCTACTCAGATGCTACAAAAACAGGGTGTGGGACCTCATGGAAGATTTTGAGGCTTTCAGCATCAAGGCCATTCCCAGAAAAGAGAATCAAGCTGCTGACAGGCTTGCATCAGTGAGTAGGGCAACCTTTGACATTGTAGAAAACATTCAACAAGACAAGGTACAGCCAAACATCCACGTGATTGTGAGGCCTTCAGTGCCGGATAACGATGTCAATTGGCAAGTATTTGAGAATGACCAGCAAATCATCCACTTCTTGCAAGAAGAAGCTGAGTTCTCAGCTAAAAATCAAGAGAAGTTGAAACAACGAATATGGTGACCAGGTGATACTGCTAAGAACTGACAAGCTGCCCAAGGGACTTGTCACCTTGGAGTCCATTTTTAACCCCAATGATTAGTTTAGAAAGGAGAAAGAAAATATTCAGGTCAAGAGGGAAGATTCGGTATCCATCTTGGTAAAAGAGAACAAGCCATTGCAAATTGGAAAAATGACAACTGAGCAAGAGAGATATGAGTTCATACAGCTTTGTCAAGAATTCCCTGACGTGTTTGCTTGGAGCTATGAAGACTTGAAGGGCTTCAATCCCAACTTAGCTCAGCATACCATCGAGTTGGATCCAAATACTAAGCCTCACAGGGCGTAAACAGACCACAGATCAATCCACACATGGAGCCTCTCATGAGGAAAGAATTGGACAAGCTGATTGAGTCAGCAATTATATTCCCAATCAAGCATTCTAGTTGGGTTGCCAACTTAGTTCCAGTCAGAAAGAAAAGTGGAGAGATCAGGCTATGTGTTGACTTCAGAAATTTGAATAGAGCCTCTCTCAAGGACCATTATCCACTCCCTTCCATGGAGCAAATATTGCAGGTTGTAGCTGGGTCAGAAAGGTTTTCGCTGCTTGATGGATACTCAGGCTTCAATCAAATTATGGTGAAGGAGGAAGACCAGTTCAAGACAGCCTTCACAACCAAATGGGGCACATATGCTTACAAGAAGATGCCATTTGGACATCCGAACGCGAGCAACATTCCAAATGAGCTATGGATATGGCATTCAAAGGCTTGATTAACAAGATAGTGCTTTGGTATACCTAGATGATATCAACTTGTCTTCTCAAAGAATCTCATGAGACCATCTCTTTCACCTCGTGCAAGTATTTCGAGGTGTAGAAAGTTTGGAGTGTCTTTAAATCCTAAGAAGTGCATCTTTCTTGCACATGAAGGGAAACTTCTTGGCCATATTGTCTCCAAGGAAGGATTAGCAATTGATCCAGAAAGGGTTGAAGCCATAAGAGCTCTGCCATTGCCAAGTCACAAAAAGGCTCTTCAAAGTTTCCTGGGAAGGATAAACTTTGTTCGGAGGTTTGTCCCAAATTTTGCAGCCCTTGTCAAGCCCATCACCAAAATGTTAAGAAAAAACATGGCTTTCAAATGGACGGCAGAAGGCAAGGAGAGTTTTGAAGCAATCAAAGAAGCCATCTCCCAGGCACCCACTCTCATCAACCCGGACTTTTCCAAGGATTTCATCCTCTATGCATTTGGGGGTGATGACACTATTTCTGCCATTTTGGTGCAACAGAATAAAGATAATGATGAACAGCCAATTGCCTTCTTTAGCCAAAGCCTAAATGACTGTGAATTGAGGTACTCTTTTATTGAAAAACATGTGCTTGCAGTAAGTCAGGAGCTTGAAGAAGTTCAAGCATTTAATCTCAAACAACAAGGTCCAGTTGCTGGTCTCACATCTTTGAGGTTAAGGACTTCCTCCTCAATTTGAATGAGAAAGGGCAGGATGGATCACCCGTGTCATGGAGTATGACATTGAGATCAAGATCACCAAGCTGGTAAGAGGCAAGGGTTTGTGTGAGCAGCTCGCTTCCAAACAACTAAACAACCCAGAAGATAAAGAAGACGCTGTCCTGCTTTTACAAAATGATCAAAAACAGGAAAATGATGATGAGTCCATTCCCTGTTGGACTCAAAATATGATACATTTCCTACAGACGGGCATGTGCCCTCTAGAAATGAGCAAAGCAAGAAGAAGACACTTCAGGTTGCAGGCTATTCCATATACCATCATTGATGGAGTTTTGTTCAAGAAGGATGTCAATGGAGTGTTGCTGAGATGCATTAACACAGGTCAGATTCAAAGGGTATTAAAGGAGTTTCATGATGGACCAGCTGGTGGCCATTTTGCACCAAGAGTGACAGCTCTGAAAATCATGAAGGCTGGTTATTATTGGCCTAAAATATTTAGTGATTGCTATGCATGGATCAAGAAATGTAAGAATTGTGCATTCTTCACAGGAAAAGAGAGACTTGCAGCCCTCCCATTGCATCCAATCTCAGTTGACCAGCCATTCATGCAATGGGGTTTGGACTTCATTGGAATCATCAATCCCAATTCGAGCCAAGGGCACAAATGGATTTTGACAGCCACAGACTACTTCACCAGATGGACAGAAGCAGTGGCACTCAAAGAGGCGAATGAGTCTAGCATCTTGGACTTTTACGAGGGGATAACTACCAGATTTGGTGTGCCTACTACAATAGTCTCTGATAATGCATTGGCATTCATTGGATCTAAAATTACTGAGTGGGCTGTCAAGAACGGGATCTACCTCAGCACTTCATCAAACTATTACCCTCAAGGTAATGGCCAGGCCGAGTCTACAAACAAAAACTTGCTGAGGATCATTAGGAGGACTCTTGATGAGAATCAGAAGGCTTGGCATACCAAACTGAAGTCAGCCTTATGGGCTGATAGGATAACTCCCAAAAGGTCCACAGGTAACTCTCCATTTAGGCTTGTCTATGGAAGAGAGGCAATCTTGCCCCTGTCACTTGAGTTGCCAACGTTGGAACTCATGAAACAACTGGAATTGCTAGAGTTTGGACCCATGAAGGTGAGATATGCAGAATTGATGGAGCTGCAAGAAATCAGAGATCAGGCATTCCAAGCAATGGAAAAGGATCAGGCTTTGATCAAGAAGACCTTTGATAGGAAGGCCAAAGATAGATCTTTTCAAGTAGGAGATCTAGTATTGAAATGGGATGTGGACGAGCAAAAACCAGAAGGCATTCAAAATTTGATGCCATTTGGAGTGGCCCATACATGGTCACAAAGTGCAAGAACAACAATGCTTTCCAATTGGCCTCATTGGATGGTGAAGAACTGCAGATTCCAGTAAATGGAATCTATCTCAAGCGTTGCTTCTAGAGGGAGTTTCACTACATCTGTAAATACTAGATTAGATTTTCTTCCCTCCAAGTGCTTGTGCACATTGTTTTGCTGTAATTAGTTTTGTTTTCCCTAAGTGCCTTGGCACAGCTTACTGTCTATGGATATGATGCATGTCTTTGCTAAATCAGGTCACATTCCATCTTTCCCTTTGCACATTCTAAGTCAGTTTGGATTCTAACAGAATATTTGATGACTCCATGCCCAATGGATGGCTTCAAGCAACTGGCCTTTTCATCTAAAGCGAGCGAAATGATCCCGCTGAGTCGCCAAATTGTTATCCAAAATTCACCCCCCCAGGGTAAATTTGATAACATGCATCAGGATGTCCAAATTCCAAGAAAAATGACTGATTCAGAGCAAAATCAGGTTTCTAGGGTCCCTTCAGGAATCTTTCTAAACTCCCCGGGCCGAAGAAGGAGGGAGCAAGCTTTGAGAAAGTGCGGAGAAGGTTGCAGAAAGCAAGTAGTTTGGGCCAGTAAAAATTGTGAAAATCGGCTAAGTCCTGGTCCAGCACAAGGTGGGACGAGTGGGACAAAGGTACGTGAACCGCCCGAATCGGCCGAAATGAGTCCAGCGCCCACAAAGCAAATGGGACAAGTGGGACGAGTGGACGCGGCGGGCGCGAAAAGCCGATCCAGCCGAGGAGAAAAATTGGCTAACTGCTGAAGAGGGTAGCATTCGGGACGAGTGGAACAAATGGACGCGAAATGCCCGAACCGGCCGGATCGCGCGAAAACAGTACAAGGAGCCCAAAAGCAATTGGGACGCGCGGGCCAGAAATGCCCGAACCGGCCGAACCGGCCGAAAAGAGTCAAGTCAGTCCGAAGCAAAGTGGGACAAGCGGGCCAAAAATGCCCGAACTGCCCGAACCGGCCGAAATGAGCACAAAGGGCCCAAAATCAAATGGGACATCCGGGACAAATGGAGGCGAAGTACGCGTAGGAGCCGAATCAGCCGAGGACCAATCAGAAGCTGCCACGTGTCCCAGCTAGGGCCCACAAGGAAAATTCAAAAGACAGCCCGCCGAAAAGTAGAAGAGAGAGAATTATTCAGCGAATCAGAGCATGCCACGTGGCATCCAAGTGGCAGTGCGCGGGAAAATATTTCAAAATCCGTTTTCGCCTGTTCCGTGCCCTAAATCTTCAGATCGACATATCTTTCGATCCAGAGCTCGGATTTGCACGTTCTTGATATCAACGGAAAGCTTATGAGATTCTCTACACGTTTCCAAGGTCAATCTTGCATTTTGGTTCAGTTTGGAGGATGAAAATTGAGAAACGCCTCTGGCGCGAAATAACAAGCAGAGGTAATGCTTCAACAACCACTTTAATGCAGCAAACAACCCGCCGCTTCTGTTAGACAAACCGCCGCTTTGCCAGAACCCGTCCGCTTCTGCCATGATGGACGAATTAAATGCAACCTAGAGGTGGTTGGGGCAGATTTCGAATTCCTCTCTCTTTGCTCTCCCATTCTTCCTATAAATTGTAAGGAGGGGTTTCTTTCTAAGGTGGGACATTTCCGCTTTGCACCCTCCCTTCTCTCCTGTTCATAAGAAGATTTGTGGAGTTTTCAAACCTCCCATATAGACTGTAACACCATTTTTTGCCTTTTGGCCATTGCAATGTATTGAATCTATCCTTGAGCAATATATATATGTGTCTGTGGTTACTTCTAAACCCTCTTACATATTTATTACTGTCATTCTTGATCTTTCATTGCATTTTTGCTATCTGTGCATGATGTTGTGTTACATCTACATGATCTGTGTTAAATTTGGCAAAGCATATGTTCTTCATTCCTTGGTGCATCACCTCTATTAGCTTAGATTTATTTTATGCATCTTCTTTCCTTGTCTCCTTGGCAAATTAGATTAGATTTTGAGGAAAACCCTCTGCATATTTCGTATGCACCTGAACAGAGGAATAGGAACCAGCCTTTCTCTGGAGATTCCTTTCTCACTCTTCAAGTCCCACACTTGGAGAAAGGATTCAATGTTGATGCAATCACACTGGATATTAGTAATCAACCTAGAAACCTGATCAATACCCAGGGGTGCTGTGATTTTGCACTAACAACACTCTTATTCTTAGATGATTTCTTACATTATTGGGTCATCATATAGCAAGTCTAGGATATGAATGGTCTTCCCTACCCCACCTAATAGTGATTATATCTATGTATGTTTCCTCTTAGTGGATATAGATGTGTAAGTGACAATCCTACAGTACAAATAAGTTCTATAACCCTTATTTTTCATTTTACATAGATTAGTTCATTTCCTCTTCTTCATTGTGCTATGTTAGCTTACTATTAAACATGTTTTATGCTAGCTAGAATAGTAATATTATCAAAATATCATCTCTTTAGTTACTTTAATTTCAGTTATTACATGCATCTCTTATTTTTATCCATACCTCTCCACACCTAACCACTGATATATCGGTAGAATTCCTTCCTCTATCTCAATCGTAGACCTTAGAAACACTAGGTTGACCTAGTGTAAGGGTTAATTCCCTCTAGATATGTGACCCTAACAATCACTTTAGCCCCTTTAATTATATCCCTTTGCATACCAAGATACATGTGTCTCTCTTACCCATTTCCTTGATACCCTTATCAAATGGATGATTTAGGAGTACATGTTATTGAGACAAATTTTTACCTTCATACATTCTCTGGTGAACCCTGTTGAGTCTGGAGCTTAATTACTTCACAAAAATATTATTTTTACATGTTTTTGGATTTGAAAGTGACCGACATTGGTCAAGAATTTATCGACATAAGTTATAAAATGAAAAACATCGGTCGATAAGTAGTGACCGACATTAGTTAGGAAGTGATTGACATCGATCGATTATCAACCAACATGGGTCAGGAAGTGACCGGTGTTGGTCGAAGTAACCGACATTAGTCAACCTTTGTGTGATGGTGCTTTATTTTTTGGCTGAGAATTAGAATAAATATTTTTCTTTAAAGATTATTTTTTTATTAGAAAAGCATAGTTAGTTTCCCAAAATAGATATATATGCATGTATGCATTGTATGGGAAAATGAGAGAAGAAAACAACAATTGTTTAAATGTTAGTTTTCTTAGTGAGAAAGAAAGAGTAGGCTGATCGAGGAAAAATATTGAATATCTGTGAGGTGTTGGAAGATAGTAGATATTTATTGTATTTCCTCTGTAAAGAACTCGAATAATAATTTTTTCATTTCTTGGTGGACGAATCCCACACTTTGGGTGAACCACGTTAAATATGGTGTTATATTTCTCTTATTTATTTTATCTTCTAGTTTATTGTTGCATTCATTGTTTGTATGATTTATTGGATTTTATATCGTGTAACATTGTTATATGGTTAAACACCAACAACCGGTATTAGAGATTTGTTTGTATTTTTGTGTATTGACAAGATTTAGTCATAGATGGTTTTCGATTGAGTGGGAGCATAACAATGGCAAAAGATACTAAATAATGAGTAGAGAAATTTGATGGTTGTAATTATCAACTATGGAAGATGCAGGTGAAGGATTATTTGTATCAGAAGGATCTATACTTACCGTTGGATGAACATGCATATCCGGTCATGATGACGGATGAAGAATGGAAGGTTCTTGACAGAAAAGACTCGAGATATTTAATATTGAGCCTAATAACATCGGTGGCTTCAAATTTTATAGATGAAAAAACCACTATAGAGTTGATGAAATCTTTAGCAAATTTTATGAAACTCCTAGTTCTTCAAATAAGGTTTATTTGATAAAAAAATTGTTTAATTCTAAGATGCAAGAATGTGGATCTGTATCTAATAATTTTAATGATTTCGAGTCTATTGTAAATCAATTAAAATTGGTAGAAATTTTGTTTTATGATGAAGTGAAAGAAAATTTATTCTTACGCACTTTTCCGAGATAGTTGGGATAACTTGGTAATGGATGTTAGTAATACAACGTATGCTTTTAAAGGTTTGAAATTTGATGATGTGGTTAGTGTAATCCTTAATGAGGAAATATGCAGGAAAATCTCAAGAGAAGAATCATCTGGAAATGCTTTAAATGTAGAAAGCAGGGGAAAATCTAAGGAGAGATAATAAAAGAGTAAGAAGAATGGGAGATCAAAGTCAAGAAATGGAATATCTAAATCCAAGTACAGAGATTTACTTTTTGGAATTATGGAAAGAGAGGACATGTAAAGAAGGAGTGTTGGTCCAAGGAAAATAAAGAGAATACATCAGACAAAGGTAAAGAGGAAGATGTTGTAAGTGAGGTAAAGCAAGATACCCTTATTATCTCCTTAGATAATAAATTAGAATCCTAGGTTTTAGATTTTGGAGCTTCTTTCCATGCTACCCCTAATAATGGTTATTTTAGAAATTATGTTTAGGGTGATTTTGGAAAATTTTATTTAGGATATGATGAGCCATGCAATATTACTAGTAAAGGTGATGTTCATATAAAGATGTCGAAAGGAAATCCATGGGTATTGAAAGATGTGAGACATGTGCTAATCCTCAAGAGAAATCTAATATCTGCATGGAAAATAGGTGAATCTTGATGTGTGGTTACATTCATAGCTAATTCTTGGAAGTTTACCAAGGTATCTCTTGTTGTGGAAAGAGGTAAGAAGGTAGGAACTTTATACCTTTCTACCTGTGTTACTAATTACTTTTTGGTGCTATATACTATAGATTCGAGATGGAACCATGGGGCATAATTGGCTAAGCCATATGAGTGAAAAAAATAATGTAGATCCTAAAGGCTAAGGGTAATTTATCATATTTTAAATAATTAGATCTTGAATTTTGTGAGCATTGCATATTTGGAAAGCAGAAGAGAGTGATATTTCTCAAGGTTGAGTCAACAAAGAAGGAGCAGAAATATTAGCTTGTACACTCGGATGTGTGGGGACCACTTCGGGTAGCTTCTACTAAAGGATCCCAATATTATGTGACTTTCATTGATGATGCCACAAGGAAGGTATAGATTTATTATATTAAGCGTAAATCTGATGTTTTTGAGACTTTTAAAAGGTGGAAATCCCTTATGGAAAATGAAACAAACTTAAAATTAAAGTTCCTTAGATCTAACAATGGTGGTGAGTACTACAGCAAGGCTTTCAATGATTATTATTCAGTGAATGGAATACAAAGAGAAAGAATGGTTCCTATAACTCCACAAGAGAATGGAGTTACAAAAAGAATGAACAGAATAATCATGGAATGTGCTAGAAGTATGAGGATACATATCGAGTTTTCCTTTGAATTTTTAGGTAGAAGCAGTGGATACAACAGTGTACTTGATCAACTATGGGCCTTCAACAACATTGGATGGTGGAATACCAGAAGAATCTTGGTCTAGAAAAGAGGTAGATTTTTATTTTCTTATATTTTTTGGCTTAGAAGCTTTTATGCATGTGTATAGGGAAAATAGGAATAAGTTGGATGATAAATATAAGATATGTACTTTCATTGGTTATGGATCTTATGATTTCGGATATCATTTTTGGGATTTAGAAGATTATAAGATTGTTAAGAGTCGTGATATTGATTGGAATGAAAAAATAATGTACAGGGATCAAGTTTTTATGCTTAAACATGAATAGGTTGATGATTTTTTGAAGGAAAAATAGATTTTGGATCTAAAATAGACATCCACAAACACCGGTATCGGTTCTACAAAAGCTGGTATTAGTTAGGCTAATCGGTATTGGTAGATAAGATCGGTTCGAGATAAGACAACTATTAGAACTAGTGTCGGTACTCCTTGAACTAATATCAGTAAGGAAACCGCATTCGGTTAGTAGATAGTGAAACCCCGGATCTTAGTGAGAAGGTCAAAAAGAGTAAGTAGAGCTCCAGAGATATTTCACCTTCCTTTTCTTATTTATTATTGACTGATAGTGGTGAACTAGAAATATTTGAAGAAGAAATGTAGGTAGATACCCACGTGTAGTGGGAGTATGGCATGAATGAGGAGATGGACTCCTTGGAACAAAATCAGACATGGGATTTGGTCAAGTTACTAGCAGGTAAGAAAGATCTAAAAAATAAATGGGTATATAGGATCAACGAAGAAGAGGGTGACTAAAAAGATACAAGGTGAGGCTTTTGGTAAAGGGATTTACACAAAAATAGGTATTGACTTTGATGATATTTTTTCTCCTGTAGTTAAGATGACTTCTATTTTTTCTATTCTAAGTTTGGTTGTAACAAAATATTTTCATTTAGAAAAGCTTGATGTTAAGATGGATTTTCTTAATGGTGATTTGGAGGAAGATATTTATATGCACAATAGCCACTTGGTTATGAATTCAAGGGTAAGGAGAAACTTGTGTGTAAATTGAAAAAGATCCTATATGGGCTCAAGAAAGCTCTAAGGAAATGGTATTTGAATTTTTATAGTTTTATGCATGATCATGGTTATATGAGATGTGAATCTAACCATTGTGTTTATTTTAATAAGATTGAAAATTGGAGCTATGTTATTTTGTTACTATATATGGATGATATGTCGATTACGGGATCTAGTATGTAGGACATTGGTAAACTTAAAGAAAGGATAGATCAAACATTTGAAATGAAGGATTTGGGAGCTACAAAGAAAATCCTTGAAATGCAAATTCACCAAGACAGAAAAAAAAAAAAAAGTTGTATTTGTTTCAAGAGGCTTATATAAATAAGGTTTTGGAAAGGTTTAACAATTAATATTAGAAACTTGTTAGTACACTTATGGTTGGACACTTCAAATTGAGAAAATATCAGTTTCCTTCATCACACAAGGAGTTTGAGTACATGGCATGGGTTCCCTATGCTTTAGTAGTAGGAAGTCTTGTGTATGGCATGGTTTGTACTAGACCAGACATTGCATAGGCAACGGGAGTTGTGATAAGGTTTATGGATAATCCAAGTAAAGAAAATTAGAAAGTAGTCTAATGGATTCTAATTATTTTAAAGGGACATTCGGGATGGAGTTATGCTATGAAGGTTCATATACTTCTTTACGTGGCTATGTTGATTTAGATATGGCTAGATATTTGGATGACATGAGGAGCATCACTTGGATATGTTTTCACAAGGTGAATGCCAATTAGCTAGATTTCGAGATTGTAGAAGGTTATGGATTTTTCTACTACGAGAGGTAGAGTATGTTACAAAATACAAAATCTAGCAAGGAGATGATATGGATTAGTATGTTCATAGAAGAGTTGGGTAAGGAGCAAGAGGATTACGGTTTATATAATGATAGTCAAAGCGCAATCCATCTAGCATAGAAATCAACATTTCATTCAATAAAAACACATTCATTTGAGGTATCACTTCGCATTTAAAGGTGTTGGAGGATGGGAAAATGAATTTATAGAAAATCCATATGGATGAGAACCACCGTGAATATGCTAACAAATCCATTGGTAAAGGAGAAGTTAGAGCATCACTTCACTTCGTTGGTCTTTGAGTTTGAGACTTGAAGAGAAATAAATGGGCCAAGGAAAATGATCCAAGGATCGTGATGTATATTAAAATGCAACAATTGATCTCCAAGTGGGAGATTTTTTAGTGTGAAACTTAATTGCTTCATAGAAAGCTTGTTTGTACATGTTGCTTTGGATTTGAAAATGACTGAAATTAGTCGGAACTAATCGGCATCGGTCGGATGATGACCGACATCGATTAGGAAGTGACCGACATCAGTTAGTTATTAATCAGCATGGGTCGAGAAGTGACCGACATTGGTCGGGTAATGAGCGAAAGGTAATAATCGACATCGATCCAACCCGTGTGACGATGTTTTTTTTATGAGAATTAGAATAAATATTTTTCTTTAAATATGATTTCTTGATTTTAAAATCATAGTTAGTTTTCCAAAATAGATATATATACATGTATGCATTGTATGAGAAAATGAGAGAAGAAAATAACAATTGTTTGCATGTTAGTTTTCTTGGTGAGAAAGAAAGATTAGCTGAGTGAGAGAAAACTATTGAACATCCTGTGAGGTGTTAGAAGATAATAGATCTTAATTATATTTCCTCTGTAAATCACTGAATAATAATTTTGGCTATTTCTTGGTGGACATATCCCACACTGGATGAACCACATTAAATATGGTGTTATCTTTCTCTTGTTTATTTTATCTTCTAGTTTATTTCCATATTCATTTCTTGTATGATTTATTTGATCTTAGATCTTTGCAACACTGTTATATGGTTAAACCTCAATAAACGTGATGTGAATCTTACATACCTTATAATCGAGCATAGCTCATTAAAATAAACCATATTTTATTTTGACTTATTCTAAGCATACAAAATTCCTAATAACATGTTTGCATAGAAAACACACCTAGGGGTGATTCATTCTTTTTTATCACATGTATTTCTAGATACCTTTGGCCCTGTGTAGACCTATTGCATGACCCATCCTATCTATTGATGTCATGTCACTTCCCATATTCCATCAAACCTTTTTTAAGATTCTAGATAGGGCCAATTTAGTCTCTCCTTTTGAATATATCTCCTTACACCATTGGCCTATATGTAAGAATTCTACATGGCTGATTCTATCTAAACAACATATTTTTAGAGCCATGTTTCTAGCTTCCAAGTTATAGAGATGTCATTTTACGCACCCAAAATTACATGTGCTACATTGTCGATAAAACGGTTACAAAATTCCCCAATGATGATTCAGGTCCTTTCAATAAGGTTTTCAAGCTCCAAAACCCATTAGCAGTGTATATCTATTTCCTAGACATCTTTACTTAGCCTTCCCACACTTTTCCCAGCTTCCTGCCTATTTTTGTGCATGTTTTGGCCTTTAGTACTAGGACCTCCACCTTGACCGGGTGGCGGTTATGAAACCACCACCCAAAGAAGGGCGGAAGTCTTGAAACCACTACCTTGCATAAGGCGGTGGTCCTGCTCACTTTTTCCAGAATCCCTCACATGTATTTTAACATGCAATGGTTCACTTAATTTCACTTTTTGCATGCATCTGGGAGAGAAATTGTCTAAAATTATATGTGATTTCTTGGTTCTCCTTCCTCCTTCAATTTTAAACTAGATTTAATTAGTTGGAATTTCTCATTCTTTCCTTGAGCTTGAAGGCACCTCCCATCCTCCATTACTATATATTCCATGCTTGTATTCAAGAAAAGTGTGTGAGAATTATTGTGTATCTTGCATTGTATTGTTGCTTTACGATCTTGTTAGGAATTACATAGCCAAGCTCTAATCTCTTGTGTTATCTCTCTTATACTTGTATAGCATCTGGGTGGCATCAAGCTACCATTTCTCAAGCATCATCCTCTTGTTGTTGTTCTTACATTTCCAATCCCTTGGAATCACATGAACACTTGGAGAAATAAAGGAACATACTAAGGGTACAGATACGAGACATAACCAAATTTTCCAAAGATCTTGCTTGTGTGTGTTTTCCTTGTTTGTTGAATTTCCAATTTCAAATCACTAGTTTCAAATCACATATCAAATAGATTAGAGAATAATTCATATCAAATAGAGTAGAAAATCATTCATATCAAATAGATTATAAAATTGTAGTGTAATTTCCTATGTTTTAGATTTCAATCATGTCAATTTGGTTACGAGTGTATAACCATTAACAAGCTCTGAGACTATTCAAAGAAACTTTCCCCTATTGATGAATCTAATCAATTTTGAATTAATCTATGTCAATATTTAACCAATTTGTTTCTTCTTTATGTCAGAATGTCTGCAAGTAATTTTCCTTATTCCTATTGTAATCTTGTGCTAAATTCCCTCCAAATCACATAGTATCTCATCCCTGTGACAGTTTAGTGGCATTTACAATTTCATTTCATGAATATCCTTCATCCCGCAATGAGATAAACAATTTAAAATCACTTTACCATCATTTGTTGTTACAAATTGTCCGTAATCCTTTGAGTATATCTTAGGCATGATGAACCAAGGGTCTTAATGTTTAATTAAGTCTTTAGCTTGATCCTTCATGTTAAATTATTGGAGATTATGTGAAAACCTCGTAAATCTAGGCCTCCATTGATGCACACCTTCTCGTTGAAGGAATATTTTAGCTATTCTCAAACTTTGTGTCATTTAGTATTCTAATTGTTGTGAAGGTTCGCAAAGATCTGCATAATCAATTTTATCCCGATTAATCTCCCACCAAAATTATTCAAAAATAATGAATCCATCCTAAACTATCCTGTTTTCCCCGTGTGTGTCCACAAATGTGTAAATTCTACTGCTAAAATATGTTGAAGAAATTATGATTCCATAATGTCTCTAGTAACCTTTAACCCTATTTAGGAAATATCACCATTCTTTAGAAGTGACAACTCGTGAGAGTTAAATTGTGGTGCATTGATCATATTTTCTTAGGGTCCCCTTTCAAATTTGTGTAAAGAAGGATATCTTCATTCTCCTTCACCGACAGAGGTTACAAAATGGGTCCTCTCACCCTGGTCGAAAGGCACGGCCTAAAGTAGTGAGGATAGATCAAATCCTTAATGAAGGTGCTATCCATTTCTCTGATTCCCAAGTGAAAAAGAGTTAGACAAATCCCCTCCCAGCTACAAAATGAATCATAATATGATCTGTTTGTTTCTCAGTGCCTAGATAAGTATATGATGTTTCTCGGTTTCCAAGGGAGAATCAATTTTGATACCAATAGGTTCCTCTGTGCGTATTGAGGAGCTTGACCAAGTCATGTGGACCTATCCTCATGAAAATCAAGTTCAAACAACATGAATTTCACTGAAAAGTAAGTTCATCTCCTCGGTATTGTTTTGGAAGCCCATTAGCATGAAATCGATTAAATCCTTAACATGAACCAAGATTTCAATAGGTTGCAAGGAAAAGGTGATTTCTTTCTCCAAAACAATAACTCTACCCCTACACCATTTGAAAATACTACCAATGAGGGGTGGCAACATAGCGAAAAATTCATAGCAGGGATACCATAGTCCTCAAAACCTCGAGGGTTTAATAAAAATCACCTAAGCAAAGCACCACCCCGTCAACGAGTGATTTCATCTCAACTCTAGTTGACAAAGTCAAGGAGCTAAAGCTTTCCCAAAATACTCAGAATTCATATGCAAGCAAAGCACGAACTTCTCCCTACCCATAAAATTACGGAAAAATACCTACTACATAGAATCCTCTAATTTATATGAATACTCAAAACCCTGGAGATCTGCTTATGAGGATGGGAACCTTGGGTATGCCCCTCACACCACATATGGATATCTACAACAAGCATCAACTGGAAGTGCATTCTCAAATGCCATACCATCTTGAAATGCAACGTTACCTGGCTTCGTTCCTTCAATTCCATATCAAGGTAATCAACCCCCTATGTACACATGTACTCTAAATCTCCATACGGTGACATGTACACCTACCCATGTCTATATGGACAACCGTAGGGGATTCCATATGCCCCAAAAATGTCTATGCAGTCCCATTTCAATAATCGATTCAACCTCCACCTCCCCAAAAAGGATCTTCAATTATGGAAACATACGTAATGGGGACCAATTCTAAATATCTCAAGGAGCCCTGGACTTCTCCATTCATAAAATCATGCTCCTGAGACCCTTGCCTGATCTTCTAAAATTAAAAGGGAAGGTCGATCCTAATGCCCACATCAAGGCTTACGCAACATCCATTTGAGATATGATCTCATGGGACATAGTCATGAAAATTTTCCCTAAGACGATAAAAGGTATTGCTCTCGATTGCTACTATAGGATACCAAAGGCTTCAATACACTCATTCAAGTAACTTGTATCAGATTTAATTTATTAAAGATTTTGACATGAAAAAGCTTTTAAGAACACAAATTAGTGAATTCCTTCATATCAAGCAAGATCACAATGAGTCTGCAACCCACTTTATTCAAAGGTGGTGACAAGTTCTTTATTCCTCTGCAAGTGCTCCAAATATGGATCAAACGAAAATTTGTGATTTGTTCCTCCACTCTCTCAATAGGGAGACAAAGGAAGAGGTTCAAAAGTTCCTACTAAGGATCTATGAAGAGGTGTTATAGGGTGCTCTTCGAATTGACCAAGTGGCCATTGACAATAGTCATAAGACTTATGGAGCTAATGTAAGGTTAGTCACCCCTAATCAAAATAATCTCGACTACTCCAACAAAAAAATATCAATCAAGGACCAAAAATTCTTAATAAGAATCATGGATTCATGATGGATGTGGTGATGGACCAACCTAAGAAGCATAATGTTTTTAATGCTCCCAATTCTTCCTCTTCAAACAACCATAATAACAATGACAACAATCAAAGGAACAATAACTTCTCACCCTCAGTCAATGTTGTAGATTTTAACTATAAACAACAACAACAACCTTAGTAAGCAAGAAATAAAATAGACCCAAGGCCCTAATCAATACCTAGGCAGGTATCTAAACTAATTTCAAAATCAATGGCAAGGGTTCCTAAACTTTAACAATAACAATCAACAACTGAATAATAACCGTAATTTCAAGGGCACAACAGGTTCAAACAAAAGGCCTTGAGATTACGATCTTGATTTATATTGTGGCTTCCATAGGGTTCACAGGTCCACACAAGAACATGCCATGATTGTAACAAGTTTTTACAAAATTTTCCAGAGGATCAAAGACAATTATTTGTTAGCATTTTTTTGCAAACCCAACAGATCCCACTTCAAACACCTACACGGGACTGATATCTCCATAGAACACACCATTGGGAATCTTTAATGATCCTCTCCCCACACATCCAAAGGATGGTAGATTAGATGCCATAAATTCAAATAAAGGTATTGTAATAGGGAACCATGATCATGAATCCTCAACTTCATCAAAACCACAAGAGGCACCTCCTTTGGATGGTCACCAGCAAAACAAATTGTGGGGTTGGTAGAGTTGGACACTGAACCACAAATTAACACTACCACTAGAACTAGGGATTATTCATCACAAGCTATTAATATCTACCTAAATGCATCAAATGAAATTTTTGATACCCTATACAAGTTGGTAGGATCCTACAATTTGATCAACAACTTAACTAAGACATTCTTGCACGTTTCCTTCTTGGATCTGCTGAATAATTCCCCTACTCATAGGGCTTCTCTACTAGAAGCATTGGGTCTTAGTCATTTGGTTAACATCACCCCTCCTCCGAAGAAAAAATAAACCAAGTGGAATTTGATGTAACTTATCCTCGAGAGCATCCTAAAAGAGATGTTGGATTTGTATTCAATATCAGCAAGATGCCCACAAACGCCGAAATAGTTTATAGGGCGATCCGACGTTTTTTTAATAAGTCTGGATTTACAAAAAATATGTAAAGCATGTAATGATTGATGATGGGGCATAATTCAACATATTCCACTTCTCTTTCCTTCAAAATATAGGGTACATAGAGACCAATTTTTTTGACACAAAATACATTGAGGGGCTACAAATGACCTCAAAGTGACGTCAATTGGAACTATAATGTTACCGGTCACCCTTGTACCTAAGACAAGATTTCTAATCGAGTTTTATATTATATATCAGGAAACCAACTATAATATGATCCTTGGCCATCCTTGGATTCATCGCATGAAGGTGATTCCCTCCACTCTGTTTTAGGAAGTTAGGTTCCTGCATTTAGGGAAGGTTTTTGTGGCGCAGGGTGATCCAAAACCCTTTAACATACACCTAGCCAATTTGAAAAAGAGGCCAGGGGTCCACTCTGAGTTTGAGCTTCCTATAAATAATTTAAATAAACCTACAAGCTTAGTACCAAAGGAAAATTTGGTTCCTACAACGGAATTAGAGGTCATAGGTTTCATCGAAGTCATCCCAGAATCAAAGATGAAACCGTTATAGTAGAGACAATATAGTTAGGAACTATGGGAAATATTGCCGAGCTATTGGAAAAATATTTACCCATTCTCCTTCCTTTCGATTCTATGGGCATGGGACATACCCTAGGACTTGGTTCTCTACCAGCAAATGAGGTTTGTATGGTTGAGGTAACTAAAGTAAAGGAGAAATATTCAAAAGATGATCCATTGTCCATTTTCCAAGTAACTGTTAGACTCTCCATTTCGATGGGGCCAAGTTCCATTTTGGTGTTAGGGCAGGTGTGATTCTTACCTCTCCTAAGGGAAGGATTCTACCTTTTTCCTTCAAATTAAACTTTGAGTGCACAAATAATGGGGCTAAATATGAAGCCCTTCTACTTGGTCTCATCGTAGCCAAAAGAATGGGTGCTATTAATATCACAGTGCTGGGTGATTCAAAAGTGGTTACAGATCAAGTATCCGAAGTATATGAGACTAGAGCTAAGCATTTGCAACTTTACAAAATAGCAGTGCTGAACTTAACAAAGAGGTTTGACTTCATATCAATTGAGGCAATTCCACGAGACTAGAATCTCCTTCCAGACTCAATCGCAACATTTGCTTCTCACTTTACTTGAGCGGTGAGTTGGAAGATTCAAACTTCATGGTATCAGTTCATGAAGAACCTTTGGTTTTTAAGACACCGGTAACTCCAATGTTGACATATGTAGAGGCTGAGAGCGAGTATGTCATTACGAATGCGTTGACATTGAAAAAGTAACTCTAGAATATCTAAACGCTCTAGCAAAGTTACATCTTACACATCATGAGGTTAATCTTTCTCTAATTCCACACTCCTATTCATATTTTTGAAATCCCATGATAAATTCTTCCCCTGGGAGGTAATTTGAAATTTGTGAGGTGGAAGAAGAGGGGGATTTAGAGTTACCTCTGTCCCCACTTGAGTTTAAGGAAGGCACCACCTCCTTAATCGAGGGAATAATCGATATAAATATCATGACCAAGGAAGAACCAAATATTTGAAGTTAGGGTCCTCTTTAACTCCTGAGGAGGTTGAAATAAATACCCGCATTCTCAATGAGCATAAAAAATCATTTACATTTAATTACGAATAAATGATGGGGATTGCGACACATATTGTGGTGCAAAATCTTGTCACCAAACCAGATGCAAAGCCAATTAAGAAAAAATCAAGGCCCATGAAGCTAAAATTGGCCCTCACGGTGAAGGAAGAACTGATGAAACTTCTCCAAGTAGGATTCATCAAGCCATTTGACTACTCTTAATGGGTATCTAACATAGTCCTCGTTCTCAAGAAAAATGGAAAGATCCGCATTTGCATAGATTTTTAGGATATAAATAAGGCTTGTCCCAAGGATGATTTCCCATTACCATCCATCGATGTTATCATTGATGCAACATATGGTTTTGAGTTGTTGTCTCTTATGGATGGATTTTCTAGGTATAATTAGATCAGAATATCTAAAGAGGATCAGGCCAAAACTATGTTTATAACTCCTTGGGGAACTTACTGTTATGTGGTCATGTCATTCAAGCTTAATAATGTTGGAGCTACATACCAATGAGTGATGAATTATATATTCCATGATATTATACATAAGATTGTGGAATCCTACGTGGATGACCTGCTAGCTAAGGCCAGAAAGCACTACGATCACCTAGAGGTGCTTCGTATCATCCTTTTGCACTTAATCGAATACAACATCACATTAAATCCAGAAAAGTGTGTATTTGGCATAACAAGAGGCAAGATTTTGGGGTACATCATATCTTCATGAGGAATTGATGTAGACCCAACCAAAATCTGAGTTGTATTGGAAATGATTCCACCAACGGATGAGTCTGGCATCAGATATTTTCTTGGAAAACTTGGGGCAATCCGAAGATTTATCCCTGACTTGACCTTTTTGTTCACCCAATCAATAATTTGTTGAAAAAGGATTATAGCATTGATTGGACAGATGAATGCAATGAGGCCTTTAAGGCAGTTAAATGATTCTTATTATCCCCTCCCATGCTAATGCTACCTAGATCAGATCACCCTTTGATCTTATATTCATAAGCTACAGATGTTTCTCTAGCCTACATGTGGGCTCAAGAATATGATGACAAACGAGTGTGTAATTTATTTTATTATTTAAACGTTGCTTTGTTATGAGACACGTTACACCCAGGAAGAGATAGAATGCCTTGTCATAGTATTTGTGACAAAACACTTAAGACATTATATGTTGAATCAAGAAATGAGGGTTATTGTTAAGTCGGATCACTTGTGCACATTCCTCACATAAAGATCCTTATCTAAGAAGGTCGAGCACTTCATAACTCTTATGGGTGAATTTGAGTTAACATTTTTTAATAAAAAATCCATTAAATGACAAATCATTGCTGATTGGTTAATTGATAATCCGTTAGATGGAGGTGATCTGGTAGATCTAGACTTCCCGATGAGTGTGTATACTTTGTCGAGACTAGGCCCCCCATTTCTGCATGTCCATGGTATACTGACATCATTAATTTTATAGTGGACCATACATACCCAGAAGGGGAAACATCACAACAAAGAAGGCACCTACGCATCATTTCCACTAAGTATGTTATTTTGGAGCAAGTGCTCTATCATAGAGCCTTTGATAGAATGTTGTTAAGATGTGTCGATGTCAAGAATTTGAAGAAAAAAATTATAAATCACATAGCAAGGTATGTGGGGGTCACTTTGGCGACCACACCATTACTTGGAAGATACATCGGATGGGTTATTTCTAGCCCACCCTAGAGCATGACGCAATAGAGTTTGTACATAGATGCCACAAATTCCAAGAGTTCTCCCATGAGATCCACATACTGGAAAAAGCTTTGTAACCAATCACAACCCCATGGTCCTCCATGTGGGGCCTGAATTTAATAGATAAATTATCTCCCTCATCAAAAGATGGTCATAACTTCATAATCACAGCCACAGAGTACTTTACCAAGTGTGTACAAGCCATGCCTCTTACCACTATACTCAAGTTTGTGATCACTAAGTTCATCTTAAATCCGGTCATTTGTAGGTACGAGGTCCCACAAGATATTATCTCAGATAGTGGCACATCTTTCAAAAATGACGAGGTGCGTGAGTTGTGTGCAATGTTGAAGATAAGTCATCACACGACTTCTCGTTACTATCCTCAGGCCAATGGATAGGCTAAGGCTATGAATAAGACATTGAAGTCCATCCTCCTTAAGACCATCAAGGAGAAAAAATGAGATTGGCTTTTAAAGCTCTTCCCGACCTTTTGGTCCTATTGGACGTCAGTTAGGACACCAACAGGGGCAACTCCCTTTTCTTTGGTATTTGGTGTAGAAGCAGTCTTACCACTCGAAGTTGAAATACCGAGTCTTCATATTTCACTACACAAAATCTTGGGAGAAGAAGTCTATTGAGAAGCGTGACTCTCTTAGTTATAAAGTCTTGATGAGGTTAGACTCAATGCTAAACAATGACACAACGTTTACGCTGACCGGATGGCTCAAAAATAAAATAATAAGTTTTACAAGCATGAAATATACGAGGGATATTTGGTCTTAAGACTTGGAAATCGGATAGATAAAAGGACCAGTGAGGGAAGAAAATTCAGACCTAGGTGGTTGGGTCCATATCGAGTAGTAGAAGACTACAAAAATGGGGCATTTTTCCTATGTACACTAGAGGGTGAGGAGTTTAATGAATCTGTGAACTCTCTTCACCTAAAGAGGTATTATGCATGATCCATTAGCATTTTCATATGTACATTACTACATCTGCATTGCACTTTCATTTGTCACTCATTTTGTAAAATTTGTGATCAAGGGATTTATTCTTATAACAACTCCTAAAAACTTTTAAAAAGCATTGGAAAAACATTCAAATCATGTCTCTTCAAATTTTCATAGTATCATCAATTATTTTCAAATCATTTCATTAGTTCAAATAGGATAAGACAAAGTTTTGACCGTGATCATACCAAGGCCTGCATACTTGGTTATGCTTATAGTCTCTTTCTAGATTAGGTGTCTTTGCCTATAGTTTGTTCTAGAAGCTTCATGGTGTCACATATATCCCATAAAAATCTCTTTGGAAATAAGAACATACTAAAAAAATTTCCTAGATGAGTAATTCAAATGAAAATCCACAGAATTTTTTTATTTTACACATTTCTTTTCCCTACCAACCTTTAGTGTTGAGCCTGCATCTCTTACTAGTGATGCGGGGTTGAGAAATGAGATAAATGCCCTTACTTGCCTATTCCTTGTCCATGGTGATGAGCCTATGCTTTCTATTGGTAGCATGGGGTGAGGAGTAGGGGTCTCTTTGATAAACTTTAAAGTTATAAATAATTTGTTCAAATGTTGTGAAATCATAAGTCAAAAATAAAGTGGGTTAGATGTCCAAAATTCTAGAATATTTTAAAACCTCAAAACTAGATTTTCTCAATCAAGTGGCCATCTACAGATTTAAGTCTAGATAAACTAGAAATTAAATCACATTCTAATTTATGAGGTAACTTGATTAGGGTGAGGTTAAAGTGCCTCAATTTTGCCCTGTCAAACCATTGTCTTTCCCTCATCATTACCATTCAATAAAAGTTCTTAACTTGTGCCCTTTTTGGCTCTCGGTGTTGAGCCCTCGCATCTTACTATTTTTATGGATTTGGGAGTGGGGAAAGTACATTCACTTATCATATCATTTTATCACCACATTTTTCCAAGATAATATGAATTATCGAAGATTACTTAAAGAATCGAAGTTCAAAGATCACATTGTGTTCATATTATCATACATCAAAGCATTATAAAATACAAAAATAAATCATTCTATTATCATTTCACACCCCTTGCATGAATTCTAAAAAGTGTAGAAATATGGAAATTCTAAACATCTACAAGACAAAAGAGAAATAAACCAAAAGAGAGTCAACTTAGATACAATGGATTACCAAACCAAAAATAAGAGTCTATATATATCATAGTGGGTCAAGTTTCTATACAATGCCATCATGTGTTAGGGCATGGTCAAAATGCTCGCAATGAGCCCAAAATATACAAAAAAATTGTATAGTGCCCAAAAAATGGAAACAAAGCAATAAATGGCCCAATGGCCTCAATTCCTATGGGATCCCTTGGATGGTGCACAACCATGTCCAGAGATCCTGATGTGGGTGCGATGATGTTGGGAGTGAACCAAATGGTGTGAATGCTCATGGTGGTAGCAACTAGTTATGGTTTCACTTCGAGAAAGGATCCACCTCATCATATGCTCTTCAGCCTCATATCCGGCCACCATGGTATTAAGGAGGTCACCACCTCCGCTATCCTCCAAATAGGAGAAAACACATCGTCTATCTCTTGCTAGAGCTAGTGGCTAGCTCGAATCATTAGTCACTCATCTTGGGTCTTCCCAGGGGATCATTAGGTGTCCACAAATACCCATCAGATGATCTCTCTCCACTCTTGTGCAGTCACTATAAGTAAGGGAAAGAGAAGAAATAGATAAGTTATAAAAACACAAAACAAAAATCAAGAGAGAATATCAAAAATAAAGTTTTCAAACTAACAAAGGTGAGAGAAGAGTGTTAAACATACTCAGATCTCGAAAATCTTGGTAGGGTCAATGAATACTACTTCCGATGCCGCTAGAGGCTGGAGGGCCTCCCCAAATCTAGAGGCCAAACATTTTCTAATTTTGTACTCATCATCCCCCTCCCCATCTAGAGGAAATGTCTCCTCTGAGACCAAGGTCTATCTCTCTCTGTGCTAGCCTCCTCGTGTGCGGCTCTCAGCATCTCTTGAGTATCATGCCACTCAAGATCTCTCTCCTCCTCTACCATGTTTTTTTCCTTGCCATTCTCAGCATCCTCCCCTCATCCTCCTTAGTCACCTCTCCAACTAACTCCTCCTCTATCTCGTCTCTTGTGTGCTCCTCTGAACCAGAGTCTACACTAATGGGCTCATCTTCCTCTCCAGTATGAGAAATATCGGCCACAACCTGGAGTAAAGGTTATCGAGGGGCACCAAATTCCCATCGATCATAAACCATGTTCCTAATTGTAATATACACACCAGGAGTGACCAATGTCTAACTCGAGATCTCCTCTAGGGCCCCTCTGGGCCTCCTGAATGGTCTTATAAACCGGTACCACTAGGGGAGGTACGTTATCATATGGTAGGACAAACTGTAAAGGAACTTGATCAAATGGGTGAATCTTAACTCTCTCAAATACTGTCAACTAGCTGGTTTGTAGTAGAGAAAGCTACCACCATGGTCACCTCCTATCCCCACAACCCTACGATGTCCTGGTAGGGAATGGCAACCATGTCAGCTATAATCAGAGAAGCCACTAGCTAATGAGGTGTCCTAAGAACTAATATAGATGTCCACCTTACTTCCCAAATGGCCGTTGGGTCCAATATCTGTACTCTCCCCTTCCATAAGGAGTGATACACTCATATACCTAGCTCGTGACAAGAGTGGCATGGCTCAGTGACTGCCCCTACAATCGGACTACCTTGTATAGGTCATGGTAGGTAGTCCCTAGGATGTCCACTCCCCATGTGTACCTATGGCCATGTCCCTCAATCTGTGTGATAATGGGAGCCCAACAATAGAGAAGAGTTTCACCTCCCTTGTCCCCGATCAATTGTGAGGATAGGATACCCATAATGGCTCTCGAATGATTGGAATAGGAGTAGTCAAAATCGATTAGAATTTCATCCCCTTCTTCAAACCATATGAGGAAAAAAATCTCCTGTATATGTCACCCACTATGTCATCGTGGCCTTAGATCCCATTGTCTCTAAATTCAGTCTCCTCCCAAGAATCGGGAGCCCAAGGATGCAGTATACATCCTCTAGAGTAATGGTCCACTCACCCCTAACTCCTAGAAACTGGAAGGTGTTCTAATTTACATCCCAATAGGAGAAAAAGTCACACAATATGTGACTGGTAGGGGGCCAAGTGAGGTACCCATGTAATCCTCTAGATACCTACCCTCTATATAATTTCCCTTTCATCCCGAGTCGGTGATCCGTAATCCTAGGAGCCAATCACACACACTCTCTCTACTCCAATGGATGTATTCCTCCTTCTTTTGCATTCACCAAAACATGAGAAAAGATAAATTTAGTAACATATACAAGAAGACAAGCTCACCAAAAACATGACAAAACATGAAAAATCCAAAAACTCAAAGTTAGTGAACGTTTTGGTCATTCTGTTCATAACTGCCACCCAGTGCGGGGTGGCGGTCCTGAACCAATTTTCCAAATGTGCCCTTAACCCTAAAAAATGTTCAAAAGTGCAAAAAAAGACCATTTTCGAAAAAATAAAAGCATTCCTTATGGTTGCCCCCTAGAGACTCGTTTAAGACAAAAAAAATTAAAATAATCCCCCTAAGTGAAATTTTCAATGTTTTTACATTTTAGGTATAAAAAGACAAAATTGGAAATAACCAAACTTTGACCATGTTGGTCGATCTCCCACACATGGAGGCGTGATCACTATTTTGCAACAAATCGTTTATATACTCTCATCAAAAACGGTCACAAAGTGAATCCAAAGCTCCAAATCGAGAATGCACAAATGAATTGAAAAATGAGGTTGTTTTGATATATATATATATATATATATGTTAAATAATTTTAAACCTCTTTTTGAGTGTATGTGTTCATAGGGATAGAGCATTGGTGCAGGTATATCTCTAGATCCCCACACAAATGGCAAGTCCTCTTGTTGTTTTGATTTAGTGTTTATTTTCCAATATTTTATCTATCTGCACTTGAGTCTTATTTTTTTCTCATAGGTAGTGAGAGTTTGGGCGGTGACATTTTGACACACGGGTGTGTCGGGTATAACTTCTAACTCCCCTTTTTGGGAATGCCATACTCGGACTCTATGTTTTACACCCTTTTCATTCCTAAGATGCTTCTCCGAGGGGGCAATATGTACGCATCCAAAATTGTATGTGCTACATTGTCGGAAAAATGGTTACAAAAGTCCCCAATGATGATTCGGGTCCTTTCAAGAAGGTGTTCAATATCCAAAACCCATTTGTAGTGTATATTTTTGACTAGACATCTTTACTTAGCCTTCCCACACTTTTCTAGCTTCCCACCTCTTTCTACGCATGTTTTGTCCTTTAGTGTCGGGATCCTGCCCGACTAGGTGGTGGTTCTGAACCGCTGACCAAAGAAGGGTGGCGGTCCCGCTCGCTTTTTTAGAATCCCTCTCGTGTATTTTAACATGTGATGGTTCACTTAATTTCACTTTTTGCATGCATTCGTGAGCCAAATTATTTAAAATTATCTTTGATTTCTTGGTTCTCCTTCCTTCTTCTATTTCTAAATAGATTTAATTAGTTGGAACTACTCCTTCTTTCCTTGAGCTTGAAGGAACCTCCCATCCTCCATTATTATATATTCCATGTTTGTATTCAAGCAAATGGAATGGGATTTTTTGTATATCCCGCATTGTATTGCTGCTACAATCTTGCTAGGAATTTCATAGCCAAGCTCTGATCTCTTGTGTTATCTCTCTTCTACTTGTATTACATCCGGACTACCATCAAGTTGCCATTTCTCAAGTGCCATCCTCCTGTTGTTGTTCTTGCATTCCCAATCCCTTGGACTCACATGAACACTCAGAGAAAGAAAGGAACATACTGAGGGGACAAATATAAACACAACCAAAATTTCCAAATCTCTTGCTTGTCCAGTTGGAATTGTGTGTTTGTTTTCCTTGTTTGTTGAATTGTCAATTTCAAATCACTAGTTTCAATCACATATCAAATAGAGTATAGAATCATTCATATCAAATAGAGTAGAAAATCATTCATATCAAATAGATTAGAAAATCATTCATATAAAATAGAGTAGAAAATAATTCATTTCAATAAATTAGTCAATCACAAGTAGATCAAATCATTAGTAATTTTGCCTCTTTAACATTACTAGGGAAGTTATGGGGAACAATAGCCCCTTTCAGGGTCATGATTTTTTCTTCACCTCTGAGGTAGGGTTTGAAGGGTTTTGATTAGATTAGGTTATTTGTTTTATATTAGATTCACACAATTGCACAAGTAACTAGCTACATCTGGCTGATTACTTGTCTTTAGTTTATTTATTAGGTTAGAACGCATTGCTCAAAAATTAGAAAAGAAAAAAAAGATTTCATTTGATAGATTAGTTTGCTTTTATTGCTTTGATCCAATATATTGTGAAAACTCCAAAAACATAGATTAGATTTCCTTCAGTAATTATTTTTCTTATCAAAATAATTTATTTCATTCTGTATGACCATCAATGGTCCACAATAGGAAAATACATACAATTGTGATCCCTTGGTCCCACAACCCAATGGGACAAAATTTATAACTAACATTGATACCATTTTATGTTTGATTACACATACCTGTAACTTTTGCTGAGAAAATAGAACAACTCAATATGCTAAACATAACTCCTAATAAACCCTATGACTATTGGACTACTCCCGGTAGTAGGGTTTGATTACATTCATGACCATACGAGCTAGAACCCCACGAGTCTTTGGTTGTGATCCTCAAGTCCCACAACCCAACGATCTTGCTAATCAATTAGACATTGACACTAGTTTGTGTACTTTGGTATTCAAAAATACCCGGCCATGGTAGGAGATGAGGTGATGGGAATAAGAGAAATTGGAGGAGAATAAATGGAAGATGTGAGCAAAGGAAGAGTGAGAGGTGGAGGATATGGAGGAGATGAAAATAGGGAAGAAGGGAGAGGAGGTGAAGAAGGTGACCACAACACTTGAGTTGTGTGTGGTGGGAAAGAACTAAGATTAATAACCTCTATGGAAGGAACCTTCGAATAAACAACTTCGTGAAAGGAACATTAGAAGAAGAACTAGATCCTCTATAAACAACCATATTTTTTGAGGCTTCGGAGTGAGTTTCCCTCCTTTTGAGGAGGTAAAGTGGACCACCGGTGGTTTTACCTATGCTATTGTAATAGGGATTTTCTCGTGACATTTTATGTGTAATTCCCAATGATATCAACCATTTTTGGGTCCAGTTGAGAATATGAGTTACGTGCTCCCTAGAACTAGTGCACTCTGAAGTGACCAATTGATCCATGGAAACGGTTGGTCCTTCACATTTTTTTTTATCATAAATAGGGTAAAATACCTCTCCATCATCTTAAAGGCCCTTAAGAATATATGTAATTCCATATTTATCCACTTCCTCAAGATTTAACCAGTCTCTTTCTCATACCACAATTTCATCTCTACAATTTATCAAGATATCCTCTAATTGTGGTATGTGGACACCGATTAGTCGACTCCTCGACCACGCCCTAATAATCAAATCTAACCTATAGGTAATAGGTATTTAATTTCATTTTATGCATCTCACCTTCAACATTATTTTCTTTATATGAGAGGATACACAAGTGTATCGACCCAATATTATTGGGAATTGGACCCTTGATTTATGTTTTTGTGATGAATTTTGTGGAGGTGAAGAAATTTTCAAAATAATTCCATCAAAACCCACATATCTGTGTGACACCTTGGAAGTTTGATGGGGCCACCTAAAAATCATCCCACTTTGAGATCGGTGAATGTTAGGAATTGTAAAAACTACAAACCCAAGTCCTTACCGAATTCCAAACACTATATAACATCCTTCATTTATAAAGATCCTTGTCAAAGACACATAGGATGATATGGAAGAAGGCATCACTAACTCTCATGAAATATCTTTATTTTACCTTCATCGTGAGTTGAGGGTAGAAGTAATAAATCTGTGATGAATTTTTTTCTCCCTAAGATGCCAATCCAGGATAGTTTCTCATTCCCGAGAACCACATATATGAGATAAGAAGTCATATAAATATTTCTTGAAGTTTGGATGTCTAACATTCGGGCATGTATGGCATCACAGATATGCTCTACCCATCGAATGAGATCAAATTTTTTATGAATAGTAGGGATATACAAGTACATCCATTCTATAAAATCATTCAAAGATGGGAGTCTTATAACTCTAGTCAATAATGTGATAATTTCATTCAAGGTCTTGAATGAAATTTGAGCGGGGAAGAGTCTTTGGAACTCTCATCACTAAAGGCCTGGTGTTAAATAGATTTGGTCAATAACCTTGGCACAATTGTCAATTTATTTTTTCCAATACTCAAGAGCGGAAGCGGGAGAGATTGAGGCATATTCCTTGACATCAAGATTCTTTAAAGATCCTTAAAGTAACCAAAGATTCAATTTGATTATAATTTTTCTAGCATCGTCTCTAACCATTCGAGAGTCTCTATCATAATGTGTCATAAATTTGTTAGAAACAAATTCCAGATATTATATTGATGATGGAAAAGTGGTAGCGAGGAAAGTACACTATAATAGATACTTTTCATCCAAGCATTCTTAGATGGATTTATAACTCTACCCAAAAATCTTGAAAATTGATGCAATCGAGGTCGTATTCTAATGTTGTCAATTTCATATGTGATGCTTTGGAAGGGAGAAATCCTTGGAAGCCATAATTCATTTTACCTTTTTCCTTATAGGATGATTAAGAAAATTTCCTTAGGAAAAGTATATGGAAAACTCATGAAGCTCCCTAAAATTGAGGGTGGAAGTCAGCACCTACAATGTAGCAAAGCACCCCGCAAATGCACTATCGGAACTTGGTCTCTACTTTTCTCAATTGTAGTTTTGATGTGAAGATTTGCAAAACTCAACCCTTTATTTGCACACTTTTCTCCCCAAAATTATTAGTTGAGGTTGTTATGTGATTTGCATCCCCTAAACTTTGATGGAGGAAGTTGGGGCTTGTTTTTGAGCCCGGAAGTTCCAACTTGAAGTTTCGTGGTGGAAGTGGAAGTATGTTCTGTAGCTTGATACTTCCAATTTGGAAATCAATGATAAATACTCCTTTGTTTCTAAAATTATTGAGATTATGAGGCATAAACTTCATCAAAAACACAAAAATGAAATAACAAGGGAAATGGAGAAGTTAAACCAAAGACACAAGGAGAAATACCATAGAAAAGAACCAAATAAAAACACCAAGGAAACCCATAATGTCGGGTAAAAGATAAAAATAAAGCCCAAAATAACAACCCAAAAACCTTGAAAAACAAATAAAACATCAAAACTTACCAAAATATCAAATGTGTTGAATAAGAAAGCACGAAAATTGCTCAAATATCCACACAAGAGGTACGTTCGGAGGTTAAGGATGAGTCAAGTTGGTTAGAGTACAAAATGGTAGGTGAAAATGACGTGTAAAAATTCAACCTTAAATAGAAAAGGATGAAAATTAATTACCACATATGTGACACGTGTGGGTATGTGTCATTAAATGTATTGAATGGGCATCGAGTTTCAGGTTTCGATGTCAATGTGCACATTTCATGTAATTTTCTAGATTAAACCAAAAACATGAAATGGTCGTGGCTCATTTATATTTCGGGTTTTGGGACTTGACTTGCAATTTGCATACAAATTGCAAACTGGGTTCAAACCCAAAACACATCTAAGTGGTCGGAAGTCAAATTTTGGGACTTGACTTACAATTTACATGCTAATTGCAATTCGAGTTCTAAAACTTGAAATTTACTTGGGGTTAGGAGTCAAGACTCAACTTGAAATTTTCATGTAAATTACGAGTTGGGTTTTGACTTTTGACTTGGTCTAATTTACTATGTATTTCGGGTTTAATATCTTGGGAAACAATTTCCATGAAAATTACAATTTGATTCTGAAACTTGAAATATGCAATGCATAGAAAATTTTATTACATAGGAAATTTTATGAAAAAAATAAAACTTGATAAAAGAAAATGTTTTGCAAGAAAATTTTCAAAAAATAAGGAAAATTACTAAGGGAAATTGAAAATTTAATAGTACACCTAGATGTATTCATAGGAGGAGGGATCTTGAAGAGTGGATCACTTTACTGCAGTATGCACACTTATTTGATCATGTGGGAGTGGTGGAAGCCACATGTTTAGTTATGCGATTAGAGAGAGATGAGGTTTGGAAAAATATAATATGAACGCGAGAGGCAATTGGAGGAGATGGCCTAACACATATTATGTTTGAGAGATAAATGGAATTCTAAGGCCGATATGTGAATGTGGTGGCTAAGGCAATGTCACTATGGAATTGGCTAGAGGATTTATGGTCCCAAGCATAGAAGAGGATATATAGTGGCAAGGCTTGGAGTTATAGAGCTCATATAGTTGCCTTTGATAATTATGAGGAAGATTTATGATATGTATGATATTGGGCAACGTCCCACAATATTGTACCATGAAATTTTTGAGAGATGTATATCTGATGAGATCATTGTTGATATCATGATGTGTACTGTGTTATTGAATGCATTTTTAGTAGTTGATTTAATTTGATTTGATTTGTTAAATATGTGATGATATAGTGGTATATATTGGGAAGATTTTGTAGAGTAGACTATATATGTTGATAATGTAGATAACATTGTGATGATAGATATTAGAATGAGTAGAAAATGATTGTGAAACTGAAATTATAGTAGTAATGATAAAGAGGATGAAGATAACTAGGAAATAATAAGTAACACAATATATAATGGCATACAATTATAGAATAAATGTGAAATCATGTAACATTAAGGGAAAATAACATTTATTGGGAAGGAAGATGAAAACTATGCATGAGTGGCTCAACTCATGTAGGTTCTGAGCATAGGTGCCAAATGATAAACCCAAAGTGATCACAATAACACTAGAATCACATAATGGTTAGTGTTTTCTCCTTTAGAACCTATGTGGATTGGGAAAAACGTGGGGAACATGCCTCATGTGTAGTAAAAACTGAGGGAGAAGGAGAAAAATTGACCTTAGGAGGATGAGAGGTATTAAAAGTAATAAATGATGGTATGTGGCATTACGACATGGGAGAATGTGATAAATCAACACAACGTGTGTGAAAATCAATTAAACCCTTGTCCTAAAGCAATTGAATCCTATCATGGAGTGTATGATAATCATTATCTCTATGACCATTAATCCTATTGAAATTACATAATGGATGGTTAACCTTACATAATAACTGATAAGGAGGATGATTCTCATCAAATGGTAGAAAAATCAACCTCTCATCCAAAAATGTGTGCAAAATATCATGAGGCCTAGCAGAATGTGATAATTATAATGGTTCTCGCCTAAGAGGGGGAGTGGAATGTTGAGGAGGTTTATAAAAATGAGAGGAATGATCATGAGTATGTCTAATAGGAGATGGGGAATGTGAAGGTGGTGCAATAAGAGGAAGAGAAGATGTAGTAGGTGGGGGAGTGGTAGAAGAACTAGGAGCATGTGCAACAAGATGTTCATTAAACATTTCTTGTTCTAAAGCTATAACCTTAAAGAAAATAAGTGTAAAATATTCACATGTATCATATAATAATTTTTATTTCAAAGGAAGAATCAAGCCACAACAAAATATATATTGCATTTCTAGATTAATAGGATGATAAAGTAAATGATGCATGTAAGATTTAAAACATAAGATATAATCATTAACATGTTCATTCTTTCCTTGGTGCAAAGAAGGAAAACATTCAAATGTAACTTTAGGACCATTGTTAGAAATAAAATGTCTAAGAAATTCTTCATCCATATCAAGATAAGTACAAATAGATCTAATAGGAAAATGATGAAAGAAATAAGAAGAAATATCAGTAATACTACTAGGAAAATGTGAAGCTATAACTAATCTAAAAGCCTTAATATGCATACAAGACTTACATGTTCCATGAAAAAGTGTACAAGTAGGAAAATTATTTTGGAAACTAGAAAACCGAGGGGGTGAATCAATGTCTTCTCAAATTTATTTTCTCAAATTTTCTATGATGAACACATAAAACCATACACAAGAAATTAACAAGAGAGTACACACAGAGACACAAATTTTAATGTGGGAAACCCAAATTGGGAAAAAACCCACTGAAACCAAGAACTATGCTTAGGACCAAATTGTCCTATATCATATTACATTGATTTCATGGTTGAGCTTAAACTCAACTTGGAGCTGTAACTCCAAAATTTGACCAAGATGCCACTCAATATTTGACAGGATTCAACTTATCTCAAGGCTTCAAATCCAAAGTTTGGTTCAACAACAAATGACCTTTAGTGAGATTTAACTCATAGAGAAGCTTTAACTCCCCAACCGATAATCTGCCACTTAGAATTATTTAATAAATTTTGGGCACCCTTAATTTTCTGTCTTATAAAAATGATAATGACCCCTAAATTAGCTCAGCTTTATCTCCATTTTTCTTATCTCTTGATCAAACTTCAAGCTCTATCATACAAGGTCCGATGTTCAAACTCAAGAATTTAATTTTTTCATGAGCATGCTGCTGCATTCAATTAAGTCAAGAGGACATTCATAAATTTATCATCCTTTCCTTGCATCAAAAGTCTTATTATATCTACTCCTAGTTCATAGTACTAAAATGATCTTTTACTTGCATTAAATTGAAACAAGAAGGCATAAATTCTAACTCTACTTATCTTAAGGTTCATTCAAAATCACAATGATTTGTCTACAATCTTGTGTTTAGTTTTTCTTTACTCATTCAAACACTCACTCATGTTCAAGTATCAATATTCATCAATTTAGCACCTACTATTGTTACATCCACTTCTCTACTCACATCTTTCACCTCATGTCTTCAAGATGGCTTTATACCATAGCACATGCTCTCTACATAATACATATGTTTTACTCTAATTTATATCACTTTCTAGTTTTATTTCATATCCTTCATCTCAAATCAAGATACATAGATTTTTCACATACTCATTTATTTTCAATTTACATACTTAGGGCTAACACAAACATCACCCAATTTTCAATTTCAGACATTCAACTTCTTCAACATGATCACTAAACTTTTATATGCCTTTATAACCTTATCTCAACATAAATATACCTTTTTAAAATTCTCATTCTACACCTCCAAGCTTAAATAGGTAACTTGTATTATTATTTTTCCATAGTTCAATCATAACCCCTAAGGAAAAAACATGCACACATATAAAAACATCCACATATCCTTTTTCCTTAAAATTATATGACAATTCACCTAAAGGAAAAGATTGGGACTTTTTCACGTGACAAGGAAATAAAAATCATCTATATAACTATCCTCGTGGTCATCATGATATCTATAATGTTTCAGTCAAATATTCATATTATTTTAGGTACTTCCAAAATTCTTTTATGTCGAGATAATACAAGATAAGAACTTTTGAATTATGAGACATTTGGAGAGTTTTTTATCACCTTTGGTCAATTATGATTGTACCAAAATACTTCAAAGGGTAATGAAGAATTTTCAAAACTCCTCAAAGATCAATTTATTGTCCAAGAGAAGGCAATTATAACAAGTGAGCTATATTTTCCAAACTATGACAAAGTGACGGTTTGGTTCATAAAACCATAGCCCATCAATTGAGGGCTATAATAATCTCAAACTTTTTAGTTATAGCCATGTATCTTTATGAATGTTTCATTAGATATCTTGGCTACAAATTTCATTCTTGGTTTTGGACTTGCAAAAGGAAAGTTTCAATTTTTGGCTACTCGATCGCTCGATTAAACTATCATAGGTTCCAAACCCAAATCTTAATCACATTCCAAGTTAATCAATAAAAACCATTGATTTAGTACCTAGAGTATCTTTGAGAGGATGGTTTGTCTGCTTCATCACATCATCCAAGTTTGATGTGAGAAGATCACGAGGAATGTGCATGGAGACTCGCTTAAACCGTATCCCGAGATAAACAACATAGTCCTAGATTGTAAACTTGATGTTGACACATTAAAAACTCATTTCATCTAATCCCTTTATGAAATTACACCTCAAACACACTATTTTTGTTTCCTTTTTCAACATACAAGTAGACCTTGTGATGAAGAACTTGCAACTTCTAACAAAGATCAGTCTTTCTATCAAGAGAAGAGAAGGAAAATATATATATGATGAGTCTTACTTTTAAAAACTTTTCTTAAGAGAATACTTGAACTATAGAGTGATATTGAGATCATTTTATATCTCATCATTAGCTTTGTACACCACCATTAGAATAGGAAATTTCAAAAACATGATCGAGTGAGCCCATTCTTGAAAGGGATGAGATGGAAAGTACGGAAAAGATATGCTTTAAGACCAAAAGTTTCACCACTTTATCATGAAGAAAAAATCCTTCAATCCTGAGTATTTGCATCATCTCACAAGATTGATAAGAAACCAGAATGACTCATTTCATATCTAACACTTCAAGAAGCAAGCTTGAGGAGAGAGAAAACATGTTAATAGAATGCTCATAACTTCTCGTATTCTTAACCAAATTAGATAAAACTTTTTGTAATAATTCAGGCTTGGTGTTTTCTACAAAAATTCCTTCTATGATTTATCTTAATGAGGCTCCATATTTTTTATTGGGTACTAGCAAGCCATGATGCTTAAATTACATTCCTCAAAAGACCGAGTTTTAGAAATACTTGCATACTTTCACATTCCTCTTCAAACCTTGATGAAATTTGACATGAAGTACTAAAAGACACCCCTCTACACACTCCATAGGTTGGTTATCCATATATTTTCCTATAAAGCTCATAACTATCTCATTTAACTCAGTATACACTACCAATTCTCAAAGTCTATTTTGGTGAACTTTTGAATTTTTCCTCTAGGATCTAAAATGAACCTTTTGGATGCCCATACATACCCTAGTAAATGTTCCTAGTATGCTTCCATTCTTACATGGTATTGTTATGACCTAAATTTAGCTTTTACACCTCATTAGCCTCTAGAACTAGGCCTAAATGAGACATATAAAATCATGAATTCCAACACTTGAGTTGTTACTAACTACAAAATATATTTCTCATGATAGAATAATCATGTATGAACTGTAGAAAAATGTGTCCAAATTACCAACTATCTCCATACCTCCAACATTCTCCTACCTCACTAACCATTCCTGCAATCACATTGAAACCATTTTGAATGCTCAATACACCACTGATAAAGCACTACCAATCAACCTTCATACCTCTGACTGAGATTCAATTCACCATCCATGGATTTACCATAAATTTCACTTGACAGAAATGAAAACACCAGTGATTAGGGTTCAACAAAGATCCCCTTTTTCATAATGGCAACATACACAAAAACCTTTAATGACGAACACATACCAAAGAGCTCACAACACCATCCATGGTTTCTAACAAGAATCTCCCCCTTTGACATCTATGATAAAGGGTTAGACATCCAAAAACATGATCAACATGCATATATTTAAAAATCACAAAATACCTCAGAACCTCCCCTTGGATGTTGTTACGCTCTTGTTTTATGGAATTCAATCAGCTTTATGATTTTCTTCAAAAATTAAATGCAATGCTCACCCCGAGTCTGATATTTTTATGTTTAGGAACTGACTTCACCATGATCCAACAAATCTCATACTATTCCCCCTAGAATCATATTATTTTACTTTGATTTATCCTTCTCCATAAGTCATTTTTGCAAGCAACCATTCCTTGCATTACCTTACAAACATATACCCGATTATGTTAATATTATTTCTTGTTGTCACATTTGAGAGAAACTTAGTTTTCCTTGCCTCTAAAAAGAAAATTTTTTAATCCTACTCAAAGAAAACCACACTCTTCTTTATGATCCTATACATAGCCAAATTATCACTTATTAAGGCTCTCTGTAACATTGATCAACTTACCTTTATAAGCTTCTTATTTGCTAAGGACAGCTTCCTTAAGACAAGAGTCAATTTTTGTTCTAGTATATAATTGATTTGACCAACTATTTCCCATGAAATTTATCCATATTCATACTTTCTTAGGCACAAAATTGGTTGCAGACCTTCAAAGTTCCTACTTCTTCAATTTTTCCTAATACTTTCCCTTCATCATACACAAAAGCAAGGGTGCTTTCTTAATCAATGATTAGGACATTCTCAGATTATTTTATAAAGATAGTAATCATATTTTTGTATTCTTGACTCCCTTATTGATGTATACAAAATTTTAATTGTTCATTCTCTTGTTTTAATGCCTCTACCACTTTGATCCTTCCTTGATCGGTTTACTAGCCTTCTAGCCCAATCCTAGTGAACTATCAACCATAACTTCTCATGGATGAGAATTTTAAAAAAAAGATACACATTTTCAATCACCCATTTGGTTATTTTTCCTATGTATTAAGTTTCAAACTTTAAGTCAATGCCTATCTCTAACTTCCTTTGTAATTACACCTTCCAATTATACTTGTTCACCGTACAATTAAATCATTGACTAGAATTTCAAAAACATCTTGACATTTAACCCTCAACTTTCCAAAATTCATTCAAAAAAATTTAGTGCACACTTATGGGATGATGAATTTAAAATTTTGAGGCAAAATACTATGTTTAAGGACTTCAACCCTCAAGCCCTAGCCCTCTAAAGCTTAAAATTTTTCTTCAGATCTGTGACAACATTCTTCAAGAGTGAAGAAATTTGACTTAGATATAAACAACTTACTTATGACAGGGGTTTTTTAATGCTCACAAGGAAAAGGAATTCAAATTTCAATAATGGCCCTTATAATACTTATTTGAGAAGATGAACCACATTCATTTTCTTGATTTATAATTCTAGCTCTCTACTCTTGTCTTGACTTTGACTATCTCCATGATTCCTTAATTTAATTTTTCCCTTTTGACTTGGTCTTGAGATTTTGTTGCTCAAAACCCTAACCTTCTCATTCTTTCCAAAACCATTCATTATGTACTAGTTCTTAAATTTTTCTATTAAGCGCTACTTAATTCCTCCTTGAAATTATTCTTTTGACTCAAACAAAGTTTGATCGACCGACTTAATTTGATAGGCTTATATGGACTGATTAGATCCTTTACATAACTCAAAACAATTTACACACCTCTGAAACCATTTATTCATTAATTGAATGAGTTATTTGTCATGATTGGTGTACATACATTTGGTGGCATTTCAGGATGAGGTTGGACACAACCTTGAAAACTTATATCGGGTTCAATAATTTGAATACTCAAACAATCATCACACATAGACTCCTATAACATATTTTAGGGGATGAGCAGGAACAATTAGCATAAAACAACATAATTGATTAGAACTGTCTTATACATACTTGGGTGAGATGAGTCATACTATCCAATTTCACATGGATTGTTCTAGCAATTTTTAGTAATTTAATAGATTAAGTAAGATATTTATACACCGCTGATCAAACTTATACTTAAGGAAGACAAGTCAATACTCAAGGACATGACTTTTAAATCCTTATCACATCATATAAGCACACTATTCAAAGTGTAATGCTATGGCATAACTTACTAGAGATGACATTATGAACCATTTTAATGGATGGATACTCAACACATTTGAAAACCTTATAGGTTTACTAGGTTTCTTATATAACTAATTAGGGATTATGACATCATGAAATATATTGAAAAACATACCTCTTGAATTCTTCCTTACTAGTAGCACCTTGTGTAATTTGGATTAACATCCACTAATTTTAGTATATACTTAGAATCATCCAATGATTCTTTCAACTAAATATGCATCCTAGAAGCCTAAAGAAGGAACACTATGATTCTTATATCATCTTATAACAATAAGAAATCATTAAAAAAAATTATGAATCAATCTTTTCTTTTCTTGTCCTCAAAACCTTGTTAATATTCTTAGATGCTATCATTGGTGTGAAAACCACATGATCTAAGCTCTCACCCTCTCGCTTGAGTTCCCGATATACATACATGTTGCAATTCATATAACTTCTCTAACACTTGGTTGAGGAAGAAGTTCTTCATCCCTTACACTAGAATTGTTTTCTTTCTTCTTGCCTTTGTCATCACTTCCTTCTGCCTTATCTCGTGCTATAGTCTCCTCTAATTGTCATTGATAGACGAGTCTCTGCATCATCTACCCATGATAGATTCTTTTCATCCTTTATCTTATTAGAATTAGAATTTGTATGCTTGACTCTATATATCCATATTACTATCTTCTTTCTAGTGTCTCCTCAACCATATCTGATTTGGTCTTATCATGAGAGTTTACCTTTCTTTTGAATATATTTTGGTAATATTTTTTGAATTTATTTAGCTAATAGTTATATTTAGGGTATTCAAGACAGTGTCTTGCAAAGTTCCCTTTTCTGACGACAAATAAAACATACAACCTGGTTCTTTCCTCTTTAGTCTTCTTCTTCCCAAAGCTGATTTACTAGGTTATTCTAGGGAATAATTAGTCGTGTGAAATTTTCCTTTCTAGTTGAAACACACTATATTCCTTTCATATGAAGTGCTACAAGATCTCCATGGGTGTTTTATGCCAACTTTCTTCATCAAATTCCTAGCTTTATGTCCAAAAATACTGCATGAAAAGTAGATTCCATGAAAATTACCTGAGAGTTTCCTTACATTTGGCTTCCTAATAATATTATTTTCCATCTTGACCTCGAACATCCTTGATAAGATGCATGGATTTACTCATCTCTCAATTCCCTTTTATTTTCTTGTTATATCTCATCTCTTAGGATCTTTAATTATGAATTGAGTTTATCACATTCTTTAATCCTTGATTTTATAGCAACTTGACATGATTCATGACTGGACTTATTATCCAATTCACACTGAGTTTCTTCACATGTAAGTGCTAGACATGATCTATTATTTAGAAATCTGTTTTTTTCTATCGGTTCTCAAGATTGCTTATACTTTATTTACTTCTTTGATAGGTATTTAGCTTTCTTATGACCTGTTCTAGCTCATTCCTTAGAGTTTTCACTTCTTCTTAATATTCGAGCAAGCTTATCCTCTATTTTTTAGTGCCTTTGACATATTCTCAACATATGAATCCACTTCATTCAATTCTTGGCCATGATTAGCTTCCATGAGAGTGATTTCAGTCTTCAAATCATTAATAAGATATTTTTAATCTCATACTTATTTTTCAACATTGTTTCTACTACTAAACCCATTCTTGTGTCTTCAAAATCACCTACAAGGTGTTAAGCTTAATTAAGGAGTATCACGCTCCGATACCAATTGTTGGACACTAGGACACCGAGTGGGGTGAATTGATGTATACTCAAATTTACCTTCTCAAATTTTCTATGATGAACACATAAACCCATACACAATAAATTAACAAGAGAGTACACACAAAGACTCAAATTTTAATGTGGGAAACACAAACTAGGAAAAACCTCACTAAAACTAAGAACTATTATTAGGAATAAATTGTCCTATATTTGTTACATCGATTTCATGGTTGAGCTTTAACTCAACATGAAGTTGCAACTCAAAAATTTGACCAAGATGCCACTCAAGATTTGACATGATTCAACCTATCTAGAAGTTTAAACTCCCAAGTTTGGTTTAGCAACAACTGACCTTTGGTGAGATTCAACTCACAAGGAAGCTTCGACTCCCCAAGTACTAAGCTACCACTTATAATTGTTCAATAAAATTTGTCACCCTTAGTTTTTTGTATTATACAATTGGTAATGACCCCTAAATTAACTCAATTTAATCTCCATTCTTCTTATCTCTTGATTAACCTTCAATCTCTTTCATATAAGGTCCAATGATCAAACTTAAGAACTCAATGTTTTCATAAGAATTCTACTACATTCAATTAATTCAAGAGGATATTCATCAATTTATCATCCTTTCCTTGCTTCAATGTCTTCTTATATCTGCTCCTAGTTCATGGTACTAAAGTTCTCTTTTTCTTGCACTTAATTGAAACAAGAATGCATAAATTTTGATTCTTCATGTCTCTAGGTTTGTTCACAGTCATAATGATCTATCTACAATCTTGTGTTTATTTATTCATCACTCATTCAAACACTCACTCATGTTTAAGTGTCAATATTCATCAATTTAGTACCCACTATTTTTACATCCACTTATATGCTCACATCTTTCACCTCGGGACATCAAGATGGTTTTATACCCCAACACATGCTCTCTACTTAATACAGATTATTTACTCTAATTTCTATCACTTTCTAGTTTGATTTCATCTCCTTCATATCAAATCAATATACTTTATATTTTTCACATATTTATTTTTAATTTACATACCTAGGGTGGCTAACAAAAGCATCACCAAATATTCAATTTCAGGAATTCATCTTCTTCAACATGATCACTAAAATTTTATATGCCTTTATAACCTTCTCCCAACATCAATATACCTTTTTAAAATTTTCATTATGCACCTCCAAGCTTCAATAGGTAACATATATAAGTATTTTTCCATAGTTCAATAATAACCCCTAAATAAAAACATGCACACATATAAAGACCTTCACATAGCCTTTTTACTTCAAATTATATAACTCTTCACCTTCAAGGAAAAGCTTATAACATTTCCACATGCCAAGGAAATATAAAAATCATCTATATAACTATCCTTAAGGTCATCATGATCTTTGAACCATTTCAATCAACTCTTCATATTATTTTAGGTACTTCCAAAATTCTTTTATGTCGATAATACAAGATAAGAACTTTTGAACTCCTTTTCAATTCATGTCGGTCTAAATGTACTAATAAAAAAATTCTTTCTTATTAATGCATACATTGTAACTATAAATTCCTATGACTTATGAGTTCCTTTATGGTTGTTTAGGTTGTAACAGAGGGTAAAGGTCATTTACAAGTTACATACGCTTTATTCCAACCTTTATATTCATATTTTACTCCTAACACTTTTCCATTCAACTCCTATGCCCTTTATTTGAAGAAAAATGCACTATGAACTGTTACAAGGAATTCCATCTTAGTTTAAACTTGATTGCATATGACTTCAATTAATTGTAGCTTCAAAAATTTCTTTGTTGCTTGTTCACATAATATAGTTTATCTCATGTCTTTGTTTTTTGTTCACGGTCTTCATATAAGTCACACTGTCTCAAAGACACTGAGCATGGAGAATAAATTAGTGTATTTACAACATGAAAAATATGTCAAAGGAATGCATCACCATTTTTATGCTTCAAGAGCTCATAATCTCACCAGAAAACTTCCTTTTAGACTTTAGACAAAGCATTCACATATTTCTTCCCGTAAACCGCAATCGTGAGATATTTGGAGAGTTTGTTAGCACCTTTGGTCGATTCTGATTGTACCAAAATCCTTTAAGGGTAATGAATACTTTTTGCAATGCCTCAAAGCTCATTTTCTTGTCCAAGAGCAAGAAATTATAACAAGTGAGCTATATTCTCCAAATTGTGACAGTGAAGGTTTGATTTACAAAACCCTAGCCCATAAAATGAGGGCTCTAATAATCTCAAACTTCTTAGTTATAGCCATGTACCTTTATGAATGTTTCATTAGATGTCTTGACTACATATTTCATTCTTGGTTTTTGACTTGGTAGAAGGAAATTTTCAAGTTTTGACTACTACCATTGTTCCATTAAAATGTCATAGGTTCCAAAACCATTTCTCAACCATAGTCCAAGATACTCAATAAAAACCAATGATTTAGTATCTAGAGTGTCTTTTAGAGGATGGTTTGTATGTGAATCACATCATCCAAGTTTTATGTGACAAGATCATGAGGAATGTGTATGGAGACTCGCTTAAATTGTCACGCAAGACAAACAACACAATCCTATACTATAAAATTCATGTTGACACATTTCACAATCATTTTATTTGATCCTTTTATAAAATTACACCTCAAAAAAACTACTTTCATTTCCTTCATAAACATACAAGTATACCTTATGGTGAAGAACTTGCAACCTTCAAAGAAAGGTCGGTATTCCTATCAAGAGTAGAGCAAGACAATATAGACATGATGAGCCTTACTTTTTAAAACCTTTCTCAAGAGCACACTAAACTTGTAGAATGATATTGGGATAATTTTCTATCTCATCATTAGCTTTGTATACCACCATTAGGATAGAACATTTCAAAAATTACTGAGTGAGCCCATTCTTGCAAGGGCTGAGATGGAAAGTATAGAAAATATATTCATGAAGACCAAAAGTGTCACTAGTTTAGCATGAAGAAAACCTCATTCATTACTAAGAAGTTGCAGCAACATATCACAAGCTTGACAAGAAACCAAAATGACTCATTTCATATCTAACACTTCAAGAAGAAAGCCCGAGGAGAGAAAACATGTTAGTAGAATGCTCATAACTTCTCTGATTCTTAACCAATTTTCCTCAAACATTTTGCAATACTTCAGGATTGGAGTTATCTACAAAAATTAATTCTATGATTTATCTGAATAAGGCTCCATATTTTTTCTTAGGTGATAATAAGCCATGATGCTCAAATTACCTCGCCTCAAAAGACAAGTTTTAGAAATACTTGCATACTTTCACATACCTCTTCAAAATTGATGAAATTTGACATGAATCACAATAATACACCCCTCTACACATTCCATAAGTTATTTATCTATATATTTTCATGTTCATCTCAAAAAAATCTCATTAACCTTAGCGTACAATCCTAATTCTCGAGTCAATTTTAGTGAACATTTGAATTTTTCCTCCGTAAGATAAAATAAACCTTTTGGGTAGCGTACATACCCTAGGAAATGTTACTAGTCTACCTCCATGCTTACCTGGTCTTACCATGACCTACATTTAGATCTTACACCTCACGAGGCTCTAAAACTAGGCCTAAATGAGCCATATACAATTGTGACTCCCAAAGACTTAACCTATTACTAACTCCAAAAGCTCTTTCTCATGTTATAATCATCATGTATGACCTTTAAAACACCTTTTTCTATCTTACCAACTATATACATACCTCCAATATTATCCTACCTCACTAACTAGGCCTACAATCATAATGAAATCCTAAAGCATGTTAAGATTATCTTTATCAAAAGGATATTTTTATTCCACTTGTATGAAAAAGGGAACAAACCCTTCAAAGATGTCGAATTTAGATTAGAATTTTTTGGATAAGAAGGCACTTGGGACAATCCAAATATGTCTCGCATCTTTGGTATTATTTAATGTTTCAAAGGAGAAGAATACAAAAGAACTCATGGATGTATTATGGAAGTTATATGAAAAACCATTGCCTCTAACAAGATATTTTTAATGAAAATTTTGTTTAATATGAAGATATTTGAGAATAGTTCATTAGAAAATAATTTGAATGATCTTAATATGGTTATGAGTATGCGAGATTTAGTTACAATAGACTTTGATGCAGAAGTTGTGGATTTATTAATTTTGTGATCCTTACCTAAGAGTTGGAATATCATGGTAATGTCGGTAAGAAAATCAGTTTGATAGAGCTCAAAGTTGAAGTTTGAGAACATTATAGGGGTGATTATAAGAGAGGAAATGTAAAGAAAAATATCTAGAGAATATTTTACTTCAAGTAATGATTTGATGGTGGAAACTAGATGTATAAAAAAAATAATAAAGGAAGCCAAGGAGAATTGAAAGATCGAACAAGGTTAAAATACAAAAGTAAGATGGTATGATGGCACTATGGAAAGATTGGGCATGCAAAGAAGGACTTTTGGGAGATTTGCGACAAGAATAAATAACAAGAAGAAAACAAGGAGGTGAATGTGGCAACAAGTAATGACTTCCAGGATGCTTTGATTCTTTCTTTGAATAATATTGTTGAATCTTGGGTTTTATATTCAGGGGCTTCTTTCCATGCTACTCCACACATGCATTATTTTTTTGATTATGTTCAAGGTGATTTTGGGCATGTTTTTCTTGGTGATGATGATACTTGTAGCATATTTGTAAAATGTGGTGTTCAAGTTAAGATACATAATGGGAATACATGACTATTGCAAGATGTCATACATGTCCCTACATTAAGTTGAAAATTGGTATTATTGGGGAAGTTGGGAAATGATGGTTGTAATGTGATATTTATAGTGGACTCTAGGAAGGTTACCAAGGGTGCTCTTGTGGTGGTAAGAGGTAAGAAGGTTGGAACCTTATATTTAACCATTAGTAGTACTAATTCTTGTAATCTTGTGGCTTCGATGTAGATACAACATTGTGGCACTATAGGATTGGTCATATGAGCCATAAAGGAATGCAAATCATAAAGAAGAATTTTCCTAGATGTATAGAAATAGGTTTTGATTTCTATGAGTACTACGTATATGGCAAATAGAAATGGGAAAATTTTCTCAATGTTTGACCTAGGAAGAAAGAGAGTCGGTTGGAGTTGGTACATTTTAATGTGTGGGGGCCAACTCGGTATCATCTCTTGGGGTTTAAATTATTATGTTACTTTTATTGATGACGCAACAAGGAAAGTTTGGGTATATTATATTAGAAAAATATATTATTTATTTGAAACTTTTGTTAAATGGAAAGCCTTGGTAGAGAATGAAACAAGTCTTAAGGTAAAATTTCTCAGGTCAGATAATGGAAGGGAGTATTGCAGCAATGAGTTCGATGATTATTGTTCTAAGAATGGAATCTAAAGGAAAAATATGGCTCCAAGAACTTCATAACAGAATGGGGTGTCGAAAGGATTAATATGGTAATAATGAAACATGCTAGGAGCATGAGGTTACATGTGAGACTCGCTCTTTCTTTTTGGGTAGAAGCAAAGTGAGCACAACTATGTACTTTATAAACAGAGGACCTATTGAAATTTTTTTCACCCGTGTGAAAAGGGTCAACTCAAAATTCTTAAGTTTCTCATATTGTTCAGTTACAAGTTTGGATATGTTTGGGTTAGCCACCTCGGAAGAAGATATAGATTCTAATTATTTGGTTTTAGTCTTGGAAGTCACATTTGGATGAAAACTATAACTTTGGTGCGCTTCTGAGAATGTCATGCCTCATAGATGAAACCATTCCATTTTTACCCTTGTCATAACTATGCAACAATCGTAAATGACCATTACAATTCTCTCAAGAGAGAAGGTAGGGAAACATGTATCAGACATGATGTTTTGAAGCTACAAACATATGTTTTTGAAGGAAATGGTGTAGAATAAATTTTAGTCATCCAATGAACATCAAAAGGTACATTTGATTTTAATTTATTTCTATGATTAAGTGAATTATTTAAGTGTGTTGAGTTGTACAAGTTCATTATTATCCATTCAAATGAAGAAATTATAGAAAAGAAAGACATACATCTCATTACATGAAAATAGTTCATTTATTCATGAGAAATAATAGTACAATAAACCCACACAAGCCGTGGGAATAACTTTGAAAGCAAGTGCATGCAATGAAATTACATATACATAAATTTGTGAATAAAGAAAGGATGGAATCCATCATTTCTGGATTTCCATGATTTTGGTGTGAGTTTTCATCCTCGTTGCTCCTCACCACCACTGCTTTCCAACCACTCTTGTTGTACTTGAAAATGGGAAGATGAACAATTGTCAAAGCTCCAAATTCCATGCTTGTTGTATTCATAGCTTTAAACAAATGCACTTTCAAAAATGAACTTGAAATCAGTATATAATTAATGAAGAAGCATTTACAAATTGACAACTCAGAATCAGTAATAAAGAAGGGCCTAAAGATCAAATTTAAGCTCATATTGTTTGTCTTTTTTTCTCATTCCAAGTAAATCTACAGTTATGTTGATGAAAAGAAAGTTAAAAGCCTCAAGCACAGAAAGTACAACCAATTACAACAGATCAGATTGTAGCCACAATATCATAAATGGAGTCTTGATCATTTATGCATGCAATAAAAGAGATGCTAAGTAAATGGATACCAACTTGCAAAGAAGTATGAGTACACAAGATACAACTAGTGCAAGTAAGGAGTGAGCACTCAAAATAGTAAGCATGTGTTTTAGTTAAGAAATTTCAGAGCACAAGTGAAGACATCAAATTCAAAGAGGTAAGCCACAATGCTTCCATCAGATAGAATTCTAAGTTGCAAGCACATACTATGCAAAATCCAAGTGAAATTGAAACAAGTTTCTAAACTCAGGAGTGCACTTTCAAAATCATAGTTTCAGCATGACAAAGGAAGCTTTTCTCTACAAGATAAAAGAAGAGTACAAACTGATAGTCATGCTTCACACTGCAAGAAAAATGAACATCAAATGTAGCAGGAGATACAATTGCAAAGGATATTCATCAAGAACAATGAATGAAATTTATGATGCAAAGGTTAAAACCACAAAGCTAAAGTAGGCATGGCTATTGCATTAAATGATGAACATCCAACATTCATATGAAACACAAACTACCAGTGCAAGTGTTAGAGAAATCTTGTAGTTTTTCAGACTTCAAAGCAAGTTGCAAGAATGGATATCTAATATGAGCACAAGAAAGACACGACTCAACTCAAATGTTAGTCATCCAAGTGGCTAAACACATATCGATGCTACAACTTCCAATAAGAATAGATTTCAGTCAATTACATCAATTACAAAATTGAATTATAGGAGACTAAGCAAAATTCATATCAAGAACTATTCATGTAACAAGAAGCTATAAACAAACCATTCAAGAAATCTGCCATAAAAGAGAAATAATAGTTGTATTGAGGAAAAGTACTTCGGAAAGAGTTCCCAAATTTTATAAGAAAATATCTGAGAAGGGATGGCTATAGGATCGCATAAGTCTTCAAGAATTTTCATCAAAAGTATCATGTTCAAATGCATGAAGGAAAAACGAAACAAAAGTTAAAAATAGGGCCTCCTATAAATCTTGCAGCAGAATTATCAAAGGATAAATTTCATAGTAGCACAATGAATCAAAACATAGTACCAAGAAGTATGAGATCAATCAAGGCAAACTTTTTTTTACAAAATAGTTTTCAATATTTAAAGTATATGACTGATACCCCACATTAATATTAATTTAATTATTTACAATTAAATTAATACCCATCCTCACCCCATTTATTAATTTAATTTAGTTACTTTAATTAAATGGATGCACACCTCACCTAGACACCTCACCATAGACCTATTCATAACATGTTTCCATAAATGAATAAGACTTAGTTCAACCCTAAAAATCAATGCCTATTATTCCTCTAACCACCTTCCCGCTCATAAAAATATAACATCCATTCTGATCCGTGAATAAATGGACAGACTTGACCCAAATGATTGAAGATCTGTCATTTTTAGTAAACCTAGGGAATCCCACCTTAACCGACAATCATCCCTAAACCGACGCCGGTCAACCAGAACCATCATCGGTTACCATTTATTCACTTTTGGTAACCTTGTTTGAGAGGTTGGCCACATTCTCAAATTTTGGGAGAAAAAAGAGATCTACATGCAAGCAAGAACCAGAGCTCTTTTCACACATCCAAGCAGCCATAGCCAACATCAAGATAGATCCAGAGGTATTGCTCTCATGGTAGCATTCCGGGAAGCACCACTATGGCACCAAGCTCCATTCCCACCATCAATCATCACCACCACCTAGCCATTGGACCTGCAACATCAATAAGTACATTTTATCACCTGTGTTATTTCATCCTTGTCCTATTTTAAAGGTTTTTGTCATCTTTGTTATCATTTTCTACTTGCATTCCCTTTTCCCCACTATTCCTCTTTCTATAAACTCAACCATTCCTCCACCCACACCATAAAACCACCTATACCCAACCTCTACATATCTCTGAGTGTTCCTAAGATCCCCATATACCTCTCCTCATCCCCTCTTTCATCTTTTCCCTCCTCATCTCAAACCCCACAACCAGATCTTATTGATTTTTATCATCCCGCCTCTACCGATGCCTACCCATAACCATCGTCGGTTCTTCCTAACCATGATCGGTCATACCCATCCATACGCCGGTCTCTCTCTGTGTGCCCAACACTTGTGTAAACCAACAACCAACCTACCTACCAAAACAACCCAAACACCTTACCCAACCCTGCTAAGACCCTGTCTATGACTTCAGAGACCAACTAAAAACCTCAAACTTGACCTACTTGAAGACCTTGACCCATAGTTTTTAGTATTTAATTGATCGACACTGATAGTGATCTGAGGTACCCAAATCAGAATACTAGCACTAGATTCATTTATGTACGTATTTCAGTTATTTCATATTTTTTTATAAAAACAATGGATTGACATCCCTTTAGGAAGTATCACACTTCCCGGATCTAGCATACGCTAGGCAGTCCACTATCATATATTATTTAACTCTTCTTTGGTGGTCTTGTTTTCTATTTCAAGTAGTTCCTCCTAGCCAAAAGGAAGCTCTCACAATCAACATCGGATCAAGAAGTTAGAATGCGCATGCACAAACCTTCAAACCAACCATCATAACAAGTATTCCTCCTCACCCATAACATTATCTATTTCATCACATTCAAAATGTAAAGAAAATGGTGAAACATTTTGGCACGCCCGGTGGGACCCATCAGGGGTTCTGTTGCATTTATTCATTCCTAGGTGAAATTGTGTGTTTTTTTCCCTTCAAAAAGCTTACACATTAATTTTTCTTCTCTAGAATCATTCTTCCTCTCTTTATTTTCTAAAAGAAATCATGTTTTTGGTGCTTTAAAAAGAACACATTCTTCTTTCTTTTCACATTACATTAGTGAAAGAGCATTCCTCTTCCTATTCATCACTTGTTACATCAAAAATAATATTTTGATTTGGGTTTTAAAACACTTGCATTGCATTCCATTTTGATTTGTTGCATTTTAGTTCACATTAAAATGAGGGCAACCTATATGTTGGAAGTCATGCCCAACTGATGGTTGACACAATTGAACCATAGAAAGCACTCTCTTTCTTCTTCTACCAAACTACACAAATCTGAATATACACATTTTCTTAAATGACATCTTACCTAGGAATGCACTGTCAATGATCACACAATCAGAGGATTGACAGGTACTCCCCAGCTGGTTATCTCTATCCTAGTCACCTATCAGAGAGCACCCCCCCCATAACATAACCTAAACCTCACCTTTTAGATATCCTTCTTCATAGGATGCCTTCCCAACCAAAAATTCTATTCTAAATTCACATGGTCAGTTCTAAATAGCATAAGCTAAAAAACATAAGAAAATCACTTTTAGGATCATGTTTTTTCTTAGCATTCCTCTTGACTTGTGTTTTGAGGTGTGAGACTACGAATCTACATTGTTCTTCTTCCTTGCACACTCCACCATCATAGTTGGAGTATTCTGACTTTATGAGTGTGTCAGGGCCCCATCTTCTCATTCTCATATTTTTGAGTTTGATTCTTCACCAAATTTAATTCACAAAATCCCAGTTTCTTCATTTCTCTCTCATTTCATAGTAACCGGTGTCGTCCAGTGACCATCATCGGTTCACATTTGACCATTCATCGTTAAACCTAACCGGTGTTGGCTTCTAGATTTCTAGTTATTTTTCTTGGAATAGCCTTCATCACTCCTTTTGTTCTGTTTTTGGCCCTCGGGCACCATCCTATTCCCCTCTGTTGATATTTTTGTCATACACAATTTCCCCATTACACATTCATCAGTCCTTGTTTTCTTTTTTCTTAAAACTAGTGTTTTTCCACAAATAATCGCATCGGTTTCTGATGACCACATCGGTTCCCCATTAACCATCACCAATCATCCTGACCATCATCGGTGTCTGTGTTTGGTTTTCAAAATCCAAACCTTTGACCAAATTCACCCTCCCAACCTCATTTTTTCTTTTCTCTATTTTTGTCATGTCATTTATAGAATATAGTCTTTCCAGTCAACACTTATTCACATGGTGTTGACTCACCAAACTAACACTCTTATATTCCACACCATCATCAACCACTCCCACCTAGTCCCTCACCACCTTCTATCCTATCACCCATGGATCCAACCCCTACCACCACCATTTCTACAGGTGACAGAGGAGTTCACACGACTCCTCGATCAGAATCCCATAACCTTACAATTCTATCTTTCCCACTCATCCACTCGGGATTCCTCAAGTCAGTTGATATATGGCATGCCCATGTATCCATCTCTCCTGCCCTTTCCCCACTTCTACATCAGCCCCTACTAGTTCGGTTACCTTCACCTACTTTTCCCCCCAGGTGGTTTCGCAAGGCCCCCCACACCATGACTATGACCACTACATCTACAACATCAATCACACCCATAGTATCGGTTGTTCCTTCATTGACCACCCAGAGCATAACCCCATCCATGCCCATTATCTCACATATACCAATTACAACACAACCACCCATGGTGTCGTGACCCCTACCCCATTCCAGAATCTTGTCCTCTCCATCCCATAGTCTCTTCCCCCAATCACTACTAGAGTCACTTCAATTGCCCCACCTACATATACATATTATCAACAACCCCTATCTCATCCATCATTCATTCTGGGTATATGCCCTCCATGTCGGTCCCCCATTCTCAACCTTCCTATTCAACATCACCATACACTGAATGCCACCCACATCACATGTTCAACACCAACCCTCTTACACCACAGAGGTGCCCTTCTATCACAACCTACCAATGACCTCATCAAGTTAATGATGGAAAGGATGCAGACATTAGAAGCATCGGTTTCGGCTCACACAATTCTCTCACATATGATGAAATATATAATGAGCCCATTCATCCATCCATTCCTATTCACCCATACCCTGTACATTGGGAAATGCCAAAATTCAACCACTTCAATAGTAAAGAAGACCCACAACAACATTTGTGGTCTTTCAAACATGGGTGTTACCTGATCACCCATGATGACACTTTACTCCTACGGACCTTCCCGATGTCCCTGACAGACCTGCATTAGACTGGTATAGTGGGCTACCTAGACATTCCATCTACTCATTTAATCAAGTAGCCCAAGCCTTCTTAGACCACTTCTCAATCAACATTGTCAAGAAAGTCACCATGACTGATCTCTACTCCACTCGATAGTATGATGATGAGTCTATCACTGACTTTTTCACTCATTGGCAGCCTAATTAACCAGCTCACATTTCAATTACCTCAAACTAAGCTCATAGAGTTGTTTACTTGGGCTTGTGCTAGACACATTTCACCAACCCTACATAGTGCAGACCTTCCACACCTTTGATGAGGCATTCACCATGGCATGAAAATTAGAGATTCATGTTATCAAAGAGAAGAAAATTCAGCTACGTAACAAAAACACCACGTTCAAATCAAATGATGCTTCTTCATCTTTGAAACCCCAGAACAACTATTCAAAATCCAAAGGATCTTCCAATGTCATGGTTCTCAAGGCTGGACCCTCTCACCCATCAAACCAAGCCAAACCTTCTTCTAATCTCTCTCCCATCCAAACTTTCCAGTTCAGATGAGAACAACAAAAGTACACCCCAATAGGGGAACCATATTCTTCTATTTTGGAAAATCTTATTAAGGTTGGTGCCATTACCCTTCCACCTATAAAACCACACACTAGTTTTGACCCTGATCACCCCATGCCCATGTGGTATAAAGAACATGAATTTTGTAACTATCATCATGTCAAAGGTCATAGCATGATGGTAACTACATCACCTTCAAGAATATCATCCAAGAAATGTTAGACAATGAGATCTAGTCTTGGATAACCCAAATGCACCACCAACCAAAACCTACATATCTTCAAAAAACCATTCCCTAATCATGCCCCATCTTCCAACCAAACTAGTGACACTTCAACCAATGATAGCAATGTCCATGAGGTCCACGCTATTTTTGATGACATACCAATTGCTTCCCAATTTCCCCTGTTCCTTCCATAGATGAAAAATCCTAGCCCAAACTCCCCTACCTACACAGAACCTATTTCATCTACTCCTCCACCCACAGAGGAACCCCTTCATTTTCTCCTTCACCCATGAAAGAGCCCATAATTAGCACTCCACCTCTTGCCTCTCAAATTACCAAGAGAATCAGTCATCAGTAGCACCTCTCCTACCCATAGGGGACACATGTCCACTCCCTACACCATCACAAGGAGAGTCTACCTCATCTTTCCTATCATCTCCTTTACCCATAGAGGATCCTATAGAAACACCATTTCCTTTAGGTGACCATTCTCCATCCTTCCAAGATCCTGTTGACCTACTTTTTTGGCTCTCTTACCCACAGAGTCTAAAGCTAACCATTTCCTTATTTCTCAAACATATTTTATGGGGATTGCTACTCAATCCACATCATCCCCACTTACAGCAATACCATTTTCATGCTTGGCCATCACCTAGATTATGTTGATAGAGCCTTGCTTTGGGGACGTCTTCTACTTCTTGCTTTAACCCAAATGTAGTTGTCACTCACCAACACCTCCACAATCTATCCAAAAGTGTTTCAAGACCAAACCAAACACAACCATGACTATTGGAACACCTTCCATGTCATTTCCCACAACCCAACACACACCTCTACCCACAACCCAACACACACCTATACCCAAACACCTACCCACACCTATATCATCTCCCTTACCTAAACCCATCACTACCTTAGGGGTCATGCCGACATCAAACCTTACTCATCCACCCATCAAATTAGATTTAGCCACATCTTCCCAAACCAACACTAAACTCATTCCTACCCTAAAAGGAAGACCCAACCTTCTAGGCCTCATACACCAACCTCACCTACCACACCATTGTCACCTTCACCCCTTCCGTCCATCCTAGGACCTCACCCCTCAACCCTAGCCAAAAAACCTTCTTCCACCGGTAAACCAAGAACACAAGCCCACCTCCTCATCACATGACCCTCTAATATACCCAAGAAATCCACACAACCCCACCATCACCTCGTGACCTTCTTACCACCCATACCACCACTACCTTCCATAACTTCTTCACTACCCATGACACTCTCCTCTCTTCCACTCACACCTTCTACCCAACCTCTACCAACCACCTCCACCACAACTCAATTGCCCCCATGGGTAACCCATCCTCTTCCACCATCTACTTTTCCTTCTACATCCCATACTCCCATGTCACCTTTACCCAAGAAGGTGCAACCCAAAGCTAAGAATCCACTACCCTCCAATAAGGTAGTCAAACCAACCAAACCTTCCATCACTAGCTTCTACCCCACCTTTACCCAAATAGATGCCCACAAGACCTAAGACCACTCCACATACCAAACTAGTGGACCAACCCATTCCCCCTCCTGTAAAGCCTCTTCCTTCACAATCATCCACACATGTACCCAAACCCACACTCACCTCCCATTGTGATCCATTAGTGGGGTCCTACGCTAAGATTTTAACCAATCTCTTAAACCTCTGTCATCACATTACCACCTCTTAGACCTTACGACCCACTCAAACCCAAACCAAAAGGGTTTGATGAAACTAAAATTTGTGCCTACCATCATGTGTGTGCCAGACATGATGTAGAGAATTATAAGGCTTTAAAAACCACTCTTATCCAATTATGTCCTCTCAAAGAAAATTTTGATGATGATGATCTTCTTGATGAGGACCCCATTCCACCTTCACCAATCTCCCCAAATCTTCTTCCATTACCTACTCAAATGACCAATATCTCCACCCCCACAACCCTTTTATCCACCCCCAAAATTTGAGATCAACATGGTCCGTATAAGAGAATTAGCCAAACCACCACCCAAATGTCAATGCACCCTACTCATTTCACAAGGCTCTTATCCACCACTAGGATTTTTCCCCTCATGTCATTATACTTTCATGACACACCCTCTCCATCCACCTCCCCTCAGATTAACATGGTTCACATTGCACCCACGCTCAAAAAAGACAAAGGAAAAGAAAAAGCAACTAGCCCATCAACCAACCCTATACCCAACATACCATCTACACCCACACCCAAAGTCACCATTCGAGGTCCCATATCCTATTTCCGATGGGGTCACACATCACACAATGCTAAAACAATTACACCAATCCTCCCTCAAAATGTCTTTATATGACCTCATCCAAACCTCTGAGTCACATCATCAAGCCCTCATGGAGGTCCTTCAATCTATTGAGGTTTTACCAAATGACCCCATGCCCATAGCCTCCATCATTACCCCTCATCACGTAGCCTCTCTCACTAAGTTTCACCTTCCTCTACACCTCCACCTACTCACCAAGTAGCCACCCTCAACTTTTTAGATGAAAGAGATCACTCCCTTCCAGTCTGATGACCCCGATCCCACTCTTTTCATCTCCTTCTTTATCGATAATATATGCATATGATGTGTTATGATGATCGATGGTGGTGCTAGTATTAACATCATCTCCTCCCATGCATATAACCAAATGTGCATACCTACCAATTACATGCATGGTAACCCAGTTATGTTGTGCTCCTTCAATGATGCCATGACCTCTACCCTAGGTACCATCATTCTCCATGTCCACGTGGGTCCCCACACTATCCCAAAACTATTCTATGTCCTAGAAGGGAGTTCCAGTATAATCTGTTGCTTGGCTGACCTTGATCCATGCCATGGGTTGTGTCCCTTCAACTTTACACCGCTACCTCAAATTTGAACACGAAGGACATAACTACACCATCCCGACCAACCCATCACCTTTTAAGACTGTAACATGTTATACTGCCCAATGATGTGCTTGTACTAGTCAAGGCATCTGTCACTACCCCCACTTCACCTTCACCCACAAGCCCATCCACCAAGTCTACCACCACCTCTCCCACATCTAACCCTATTATTCCTACTACCCACCACAACCTCTACAACTACTCTCACCTACTTCCCAATCATCTAGCGAGTCATCTATCCCCACTACCCACATATCAACTACTTGATCCCTTAGAAGGTGTTTTTCAATGCCTCACTCTGGGGGAGTACCACCTATATAATATCGACACGTTCCTCACTCCACAGAGTATGGGAACCTACGTCAACACCCTAGTTATGACTACCACATAGGTGAGGTTTTTCCTTATGGTCCTCCCCACCTTCACACTAATCTAACATATGGGGGACTTGATATTGCCACTTATTCACCCAAACCTCCATCCCAAACACAACATTTTCATCTGACTTACACTCCCTTACTAACCACCACTTCACTCACACTTTCCTTCACCATTGCACATGGAAAGGATTTGGCTTTGGTTTTTATGAACAGGCCACCATACTGTCATCTCTCGTACCACCACTCATAAACACAATGACCATAGTGGCATTGGATTTGATGCACCACCTCCCAAGAAGGCTCACGTCGACCTCATTCAGGAAGAAAACCTTCTCCACCTCATTCACCCATGTCACCATCTTCACCCACAGAGTCCATAGATCCCAATCTATTCCTCCTAACTTTTTTTTTTTTTAAACACAATTTCCTTGGGACCTCTAACCTATCAACGCGATGGTGAGGCTCCCTCTTCTCTCCCATTCCTATATCCTGACATGATCGATGATGATACACCTTCTATTAATGTCATTCAATGTCAAGATGATGAGTCCATCCTCACTTACCTTGGTGTGGAAGATTCTTATATTCACCGGTCATTACCTTCTGAGACACAAACCATGTTGAATGAATCAACCATTGAAATCAACATTAACACTCAGATGACCCACACATTCTAAAGATAGGCCAATCTTTAGATGCTATTGAAAAAAGAAGCTTTTACCTCTTTCCTTCGGACCATAACAATGCTTTTTCTGGTCCTATGCCGATATGCCCTAGTATTGACCCAAAAATCATGGTCCACAATATCATAACCATTCCTAATGCCAAACCCATCAAACAAAAGCTACGGAAAATGCATCCTCACATTGCTCTTTTGGTCAAAGAAGAGCTTTAACACCTTCTCTCAGTTTCCTTCATCCTACCCATTGACTATCCCCAATGGATTTCTAACATCATTCCTATCACAAAGGTGACAGGGGGACTCCACATTTGCATGGACTTCCATGACCTCAACCTAGCTTGTCCCAAAGATGATTTTCCCCTACTAGGCATTGACCAACTAGTTGATCTCACCACCGCCATGAAATGCTATCACTCATGGATGGTTTCTCGGGTTATAATCAAATATTACTTGCTCCAGAAAGATCAACACAAGACTTCCTTCATCACCCCTTGGGGGACCTTCTACTATCGAGTCATGCCTTTTGGCCTTAAAAATGCTGGTGCTACATATCAACGAGCCATGACTTACATCTTCCATGACATCATGCATCACATATTGGAAGATTACGTAGATGATCTTCTTTCCAAATCCAAACATCGAGCCAAACACCTATGCCATCCTTAAGGTCATCTTTGACCACCTCATCAAGTATTGTGTTCATCTTCAACCAAAGAAGTGTCTTTGTGGTACTTTTAGGAAAAATCCTTGGTTTCATCATTTCTTTGTGTGGCATAGAAGTTGATCCTACTAAAGTAAAGGCTATTCTAGAAATGCCTCCACCTACTAATCTCCATCAACTTTGAAGCCTACAAGGTAAGTTGTAATCCATTCATCATTTTATCTCATGCATTTTTTCCACTTTCAACCATTTCATCATCTTCTCAAGAAAGGATGTTTCATTCAAATGGGATGATGAATGCCATAAAGCCTTTGAAGCCTTAAAACAATACCTTCTTCAACCACCAATGCTCATTCCTCCTAAGGATGACCAACCCTTTTACCTATATATTTCCACCACTGACCATTCTTTAGGTGTCCATGCTCACTCATCATCGATGAGAAACATAGAGAGCAAGCAAGTGGTTTATTACATAAGTCATACCCTTCTGGACTACGAAACTAGATATACCCATGCCAAAAAAAATTCTTAGCCTTAGTTTTTGTCACCACCAAACTCCACCATTACCTACTCAACCACAAAACCTTCATTATTACTAATACTGACCCCTTACACTATATGTATGCCAAACCCTATCAACATCAACATGTCACACGTTGGCTTATGCTTCTTTCTAACCTCGACCTCAAATTTATTCATCAAAATTCCATCAAGGGCCAAGCTATCACTGACCAACTAGCAGACACACCTCTTTTTTAGGAATCAACCCTCTAACTTTGATTTCCCAATGAATCCATAGCTACCCTCTCCTTAGATGAACCCCACTTACCAAATGACACTCTTCTTCGATGGCTCCAAGTGTCAGCGTGGAGGTGGGGCTGGTGTTATCCTCATTCCTCTTGATGGTGAACCTATGCCTTTGTCTTTCAAACTCAATTTTGATTGTACACAATATTTCCAATACGAAGCACTCGTATTGGGTCTCCAGGATACTTATGCCTTAGATGTTAAGTCAATCAATATCTTTGGTGATTCCCATCTGGTCATAAACCAAGTCAATGGTATATACCAGTGTTCGTAATGAGATACTTCAAAAGTATAAACATCACGTAGATATACTTTTGACCACCTTTGACCATTACGAACTTCAAACCACCCCACGTTCTACCAATAAGTTTGTGGATACCATGGCCTTGCTTGGCTTCTCAGATACCCACTTCACCCACTGACTCTAAAATATTTTCACAATACAAAGGCTACAATCACCCTCTTATTTACCTCATGAGGTCTACTCCATCATGAACCATTGCACCTGACCCACGTGACCTTTGGTATAAGAAATTTGTAGACTATCTTTCCCTTTCCATTCTACCCACCGATCTCACTCGTAATGGACAACGTGCCTTTCTTAAAAGTGTCTCTCATTATGTCATCATGGGTGGTCTCCTTTATAAGCATGTGGCTTTGATGGTATTCTCTTACGATGCCTTACAAGTTCTGAAATTCCCTACACCATCAAGGAAGTTCACGATGGAATTTGTGGAGGCCACTTTAGTGGTTTAGCTATCACAAAACACATTCTTCACCTTGGCTATTATTGGCCAACCCTAAACCATGATTTTTGTGATTATGTCAAATGTTGTGTAAAATTCCAACAACATGCTAATCTCCATCACACACCTAGTCATGCCTTATAGGTCACATGAGACCTTTGGCCTTTCTCTCAATGGGGCTTGGATCTTGTCGGTGAGATCAATCCCCATTCTTCACAATGCCACCAATGGATCATAACCACTACTAAATATTATACTAAATGGGTAGAATCCATCCCCTCATTTCTACAAAAGCCAGAAAATATGTGAATTCATCAACCATCACATCATTTTTCACTTTGGTGTTCCTCACCACCTCATCACTGATAATGGAAAGCAATTCAAAAAAAAACCCTACGTAAGCTATGTGATGCTTTTGGCATCCAACTCAGTTTCTCATCACCTTATTACCCACAAACCAATGGCCAAGTAGAATCGACCAATAAAACCTTGAACAAAATTCTTATGAAAGTAGTTGATGATATTGGCAAGGATTGGCATTCACACATTCCTTTCACCTTGTGGGCTTATCACACTAGTATTCACACTTTGACTTTGCACCACACCTTTTTCTCTAGTCTACGGTACCGAGGTTGTCTTACCTCTCAAAGTCCAGATTCCATCTCTCTGCATCTCACTACAAGACATGCTCAACGATGACTTTTTCCAAGATCATTTGGCGCAACTTGAGTTATTAGATGAATGTCATCTCAATGCTCTTGACCATCTCCAAATCTACCAAAAATGTATCAAACATGCCTATGAAAAAATGTTCATGAATGAAAACCTTTCAGGTCGGTGACCTCATCCTGAAAGAAAATCAACATGTAACCAAAGAAGAGAAAAGTAAATAAGGAAAATTTTCTCCTAATTGGCTTGGACCCTATATCGTTACCCATGCCTATGGATCAGGTGCTTATCATTTGTCTTCACTCAAAGGTAAACCCAAACCTGAGCCTCTCAATGCCTTGCATCTTTGACAGCCATTTTATTGTTGACATCAAGTCCTATATCACTTTTTTATCAGTTGATCACTCATCCCTTGAGCATTTTCACCTTCCATATTACCCATTTTTTGAGGATCCATGACTAAACAAGAATCATGTGATTACCCACCTTTCAACCTTATCTTCAATATGAGTACCATGACTCTACTCATAGCATGATTCTCATGGATACTTTTCATCTTCTTCAAGATGGAATCCCATGGTCATTCATCACTCAAACCACCCCTTTTCATAGTTAACCCTGTGTACTATGGTTTTGTCTTCCGAAACAAGAGCCTACTCTTCCTCTATAGTCTTGTCCATGACTTAAACATCCAAAAAAAAAAAGGGATTCAACTCCTTGAGTCAAACTTCCAAAAAAAGATGACTCCCTCAAAAGGGACATCTCTTCACTCTATTTTCCACTTTATATAAATAGACTGCTCCCTTGAAGGACAACTATATAAAGTCATTTGCAAAAATACAATAAAAATATCCAGAAGCTTCCCATCGATCAGCTTCACGAAAGACCTCAAGGAGATAATATACTCATCCCATATAGACTTCCCACATTGATCAGTCTATTAAAAACAAAAAAAAAAAAAAAAAAAAAAAAAAAATGATGAAATTTTCATCATGGACTTGCCTATTTTTGATCCTGGGTTTCTTGCTAAGAAAAACATGTTGTCATACACTAAGTTACTAAACCACCCACTCTCACCTCATTTCCTTTTCATCCTAATTTCCTCTCTACTCAAGGGACTTTCCACAACCATGACATTTCGTGATCATGTGACTTTCTTCACCCTTAGAATAGTCCATTATGCAAGCCTTTAGGGTCTTACATTCATAAGCCCATCTTGGGGTATGGTAGACTCATTAGGGTTCTTATCAATTAAGTAGCTCTTTTTCCACCTCTTACCATTCACCTTCCTCATTACTTATTGATTATCTTATATGACCAGATCATCGACACCTATATTTAAAACAACTCAACCATGCCTATGACCTAACCAACTGCCTAAACCTAAACTCAACCATGCCTGACCTAAACTCAACCATGCATGACCTAAACTACATTCACCTACATTCAATCATACCTAAACCTATACAACCCATTCCTCTACTTCATCATATTTCATTCTTCCCTAGCTTATGGGAGAACTACATCGGCCTGAGGCCCCTTTTCATCAGGGCTATGTAGGTAGCACTTTCGAGGGCATGGGGCCCTTGGAGGTTAGCTCAACCACTCTTTACCCTAACCAATTCCCCCTTTCACTTTCCTATTCACATTCTACCTTAGTTAGTTTCCATTTTATATCAATAATTGGAAATTAAACCAAACAAGCATCAATTAATACACATTTTTACCACATCATCAAATCATTCATTTATCATTTTCACATTTCCACTATAGCACATATTTGGAAATTTAAACCATAACATGCATATACATCATCATTTTCTCCCATGTTACCAATGTTGGACATTAATTAAATCTTAATTAAATCAAAAACCTAAATCAAAAATCAACTCAAAATCAACCTAACTCCACCATGCCTAAACCATCATGCCTAAACCAACCTAACTCCATCATGCCTAAATCAACCTAACTCCATCATGCCTAAACTCTCCAATCCAACCTAACCTCCTCCATGCCTAAATCAACCTAACTCAATCATGCCTAAACCAACCTAACTCCATCATGCCTAAATAAACCTCCATCATGCCTATCATGACTCACTCACCATGCCTACATTCCATGCCTACATGACCTTGACTCAATCATGCCTAATTCACCTAGTTTCCATCACATACACACACACAATAATAATGGAATTAAAAACAAGTACACCATCCATACTATAAATATCATCATCTATAAATAATCAAAAAGTCTGTGTATACATACATATGTACACATATACAAATAAATACAAAAATCTCAAAAAATCTCTCATGTACATCCTCACCATCTTCAACACAGGCCAGGTATATGATCCAAAATACAAAAAATCAAAAATCTCATGTACATCCTCACTATCTTTGGCAACGTAGGGCATATATATCAAAATACAAAAAAAATGGAGGTATCCTCCATCGGGCATCCCCCATCGATATATCCTCCATCCTGTCTCACTCTCCTCCTCCTCTCCTCTCCCCTATGTGGGTCCCACTAACATCTCACCACCCACCATGGGCCTGGCTCGACTCTTTAGTACCTCACCTAGAGCTAGCCTCCATGAACTAGTGGCCTCACCCTGACCTTGTCTCAGGGCTCGATGGCCCCTGTACTCTCCACACTATGGGTGCAGACCTGAGTCCTCTCACTCGAGGCCTTTATGCTCTATACTCTACATAAGAAGGGACATCTATCCTCGCATGCCATCAAGTGATCTCTGATATAATATCTCACCTCTCTAAGGCCCTAAACCTAGCCATGGGTACTTGTCTGGTGTGCATCATGCCTCTCGACCTACTATACTCACCAGGGGACCCTATCCCCCCTGTCCTATAAAAAATGGGACCCTATCCTTGAGCCTGTGTAGGTGCTGGGACTGTGCATATACCTAGGCCTACTGGGGCCAAATATGTGCCTATGTGTATGTGGCCAAGGCCTAGCCCTAAAACCTATAACTGTGCACTATAGTAGGTGGCCACCTATACCCATCTCCATCTCCATCTCCTGTGTAGTACCTATCCCTATGTACTTGGGCTCTAGGGCATGCTACTACTATGCCTGTAACATGGAAAACCTGTGCCTCTACCCCATCATCTATCCCTCCACTATCCCCAACTATGTAACCAAGTCACCACCTACCCCCTGTAGGGTCTCTCTCTAAATCGTGATGGTGGCCAAGTCTCGCTGGTTTCCCTAGCCTCGGTGGTACTTCTCTCATAGTTGTGCTTCCCCACCACTATCTATACATCTTCTATAACTCTCAACATCATCAATCCACCGGTCTACCACTCTCCTCCTCCTACCTATAGGCACTATTGGTCAGGTAGAGGCATAGGCCTCTCCACATCCCTCTCCTATATGGGAAATGGTGGAGGTACATCCTGGGCAAACCAAACTATATCCGACCCTATCAATGGGTATCATCTCATGCTCTCCTACATGGTGCCCCTCTATCCATCAGAGCAACTGTAGCTCCTCCAACTCATCTTCCATCTACCTATATGATGGGAAGCCCACATAAGGCCTCCAAATGATGTCCACACCAGAAAACCCCTCTAATACATGCCTATAATATGCTACATCATGTGTAGCCCTGGCAGCTCGGCACACTCTCCAACAACAGGTACCCATCACCTGTAGCCCACCCAAACCATGCCCACCTCGAAATGCATCAGGTTGGGGCATGCCCAATGGACACACACACACGATGTGCTCATATGCCCAACAATGAAGAAGGAAGGTACAACATAAGTTGAACCACCGTAATCACCCATAGGCCCATAACTCTCTATAAAGATGCACTAAGAATGTTGGTGCCCATGCAAACCAGGTCCTATCCTCCATCATATCATGTAAAACCCCATCAATGCCCATGGGAATCTCCCACCCTCTACATCTGGTAGTGTAAAACAACACACTTCCTCCATCATCATCAAAACTACTAGCCTCATCTCCTCTCGGATGGGCCCGATACATATCTCCATAACTCATGCTGAGCATATGGAACCTCAACTCTCACCAGCCCCTCACCAAACACTGTCAACATCAACTCCTCAGATGCCTCTGAGGAAATTGAATACACATGCATCCCTACTATCGGTAGCATAATCCTATAAACATCCTCTAAGGTGATGGTCATCTCACCTGTCGAAAAAATGAAATGTGTTGGTCACCAAATCCCATCTATCGATGAGGGTGACCATCAAACTCTGAATCCCTGGACCACATGCCGATAGCATCTAACCCCAATCAGGCCCACATCTACACATGGCATGCCCACTCCTCATCGGTCACATCCTCCTCATACTACTAATAATAGCAGGGGAGGTACCCTATCCACATCCATAACTGGTCCCTCACCTACATCCAACAAACCATAACATCATTAGACCCCACACCATACCCAACCATTCATCCATTTCCACCCAACCTATTCCCAAGACCTTTCCCACTCATGACCTCTCTTCCCCACCCCAACCCTAATTCTACCTTTCCCCCCTTCTCCCTATCTCAATTTCACACCCCCCCTCACCCATACCTATTTTACCCCCTCCCCAAAATTTTTCAACAATACCTTCCTATCACATGACCTATCTCCCCCCCCACCCTATCTCATCTCCTAGGGCTATTTTTCACTAATGATCCGACATCGGTTCTTATTAACTAACATCGATCTCCTAAAACTGGCATCGGTCACCCCATCCATGACCGATGCTGGCTATGCGCTCCCACCCATCGCGCTAACCCTTGACCGACGTCGGTCACTGTCATGGTGATAATCCATGAAACCCTACCCTATTTCTCTAAAAATTCACCATTTCTACCTAACTACCCCCCATTCCTACCCAAATCTCCCCTCAACCCATCCCCACCCCTCCTTAACCTACATACACCTTCCTCCCTTCCTATTTTCTCCCTATACATTCCAAATTCAAATTTAATTTTTCCCCCAAACACATTTTACCCAGACCCATTTCTACAAACAAAATCACCTAACCAACAAAGAATGAGATCAAATCTTACCTCATCTGTGATGTCATCTCCATGGGGGCACGTTGGCCACTACATTGGTGGTCCACCCAACCCTCTCCTACCTCTTCCATCACCAAATTCTCTCCTCACCTCCACCCAATCAAATCACTCCCCCTAAGCTCTGTGGACCCATCTCCCTAGCTCCTCTCACCAACTCGTACTCTCCACCTCAGCTCAGGTACAATGCCCTGTCCTTCTCTCTCAGAAAAAGCACCAAAATCAAAAATGGCTCTGTCATTTTCTCCAATGGTACAACACAAAAATGATTCCATAAAATATGGAATTTTTTTTTTATAAACCCACCCCACCTAACCGACCGACACCGGTCCTATTTGTGCCCTAGCCAACCGACGTTGGTCACCCTATAACCGACATCGGTCCACCCTTTAACTATTTTTGTCTTGCTAAGCTTCCTTTTTCCTACAACCATTAGTGCCAACACACCTTTTTATCATCTCGGACACCCATTGAACCATACCTACAAACCCATCCTACCCCTACATTTCCTTTGATGCATCTTAGGAGTTGTTATTTTACCTAAACCTTGGCCTTACCCATGTCATTACCTATATACCTTGACCTGAACCACTTTTTGTGACCTTTGACCCTCCATGCTCATTGTACCTTGTGACGACGTTGTTACCCGTTTGTTTCTTCCTACCGACCTTACCTTGCCTATTGCATGTTGTTTATCCTGACCTGACCTTTGGTGTACCGGAACATACCTAAATGTTCCTACACCTGACCTACATTGTGTTTCCACACCATATCCTATACCTTGGATACCAAATCACTTCAACCCTATTTGGATAGACCTATCGACCTTAGACGACGTAGAGTTTGAAATTTTCAACTTGGTACCATGCCACAATTTCCAACATGTGTGTGCATTCAACTACCACTACCTTCAACCCTAGCCCATTTACTTGTTTACCTAATTTGACCTTTACCCTTTACCCAATGCACCCACTGACCTTCATTTTCCCACCTCCTCCTTTTATCAAACCACTCACCGATTCCATCTTACACCCCATCGGTTCCTAGTTTGAGGGGGTTACCTTCACCCACGCTTGGGAAACACCACCCTCACTTACACTCGACACAACCATTTCCTATTTTTTTCAGCATCACTTACCAATACAAGCCACGTGACAAAAAGGGGAAAAATGTAGACACCAAAATTGGGTCACACTCCCCTTGGTCCTCTTTCAAATAACCAACTTAAACACATTCACCTAACCATGACCCTTATACCCCACATTAATATTAATTTAATTATTTATAATTAAATTAATACCCATCCTCACCCCATTTATTAATTTAATTTAGTTACTTTAATTAAATGGATGCACACCTCACCTAGACACCTCACCATAGACCTATTCATAACATGTTTCCATAAATGAATAAGACTTAGTTCAACCCTAAAAATCAATGCCTATTATTCCTCTAACCACCTTCCCACTCATAAAAATATAACATCCATTCTGATCCATGAATAAATGGACAAACTAGACCTGACCCAAATGATGGAAGATCTGTCATTTTTAGTAAACCTAGAGAATCCCACCTTAACTAACGATGCGGTCATCCCTAAACCGACATCGGTCAACCAGAACCATCATCGGTTACCATTTATTCACTTTGGTAACCTTGTTTGAGAGGTTGGCCACATTCTCAAATTTTGGGAGCAAAGAGATCTGCATGCAAGCAAGAACCAGAGATCTTTTCACACCAAGAAGCCATATACCAACATCAAGAGATAGATCCAGAGGTATTGCTCTCATCATGGTAGCATTCCGGGAAGCACCACTATGGCACCAAGCTCCATCCCACCAATCAATCATCACCACCACCTAGCCATTGGACTGCTAACATCAGTAAGTACATTTATCACCTATGTTATTTCATCCTTGTCCTGTTTTAAAGGTTTTTTCATCTCTGTTGTCATTTTCTACTTGCATTCCCTTTTCCCCACTATTCCTCTTTCTGTAAACTCAACCATTCCTCCACCCACATCATAAAACCACCTATACCCAACCTCTACATATCTCTGAGTGTTCCTAAGATCCCCATATACCTCATCATGCCCTCTGTCATCTTTTCTTGACCTCAGCTCAAACCCCACAACTAGATCTTATTGAGTTTTATCATCCCACCTCTACCGATGCATTGGTTACCCATAACCATCATCGGTTCTTCCTAACCATGATCGGTCATACCCGACCGATGCCGGTCTCTGTGCCTCTCCAACACTGTGTAAACCAACAACCAACCTACCTACCAAAACAACCCAAACACCTTACCCAACCTGCTAAAGACCTTTTCTGTGACCTGCAGACCAACTAAACAACTTGCAACCTGACCTAAAGACCTTGACCCACATAGTTTTTAGTATTTAATTAGATCGATGCTTGATAGTGATCTAAGGTACCCAAATCATAATACTAGCACTAGATTCATTTATGTATATTTCAGTTATTTTATAATTTGTTTTATAAAAATAGTGGATTGACAGCCCTCTAGGAAGTATCACACTTCTCGGATCTAGCATATATAGCTAGGCATCCACTATCATATATTATTTAACTCTTCTTTGGTGGTAAATCTCAAAGTTTTAACAAATATAATGAGAAAACAACTTACCCATTTTGTAGTGTACAACTAATGAACCTTTGCACTCCACAACGAGCAAATCTACTCATAAAATACTAAACCCTCGAATGCAAATAGCTCTACAGTTCACAAGCAATCTCAGCATGAACATAAAGTCAATAATCTAGCTCATATTCATGAAAATCCAGCTCCACTCAGAAGGGGAGGTTCAATGGTCAATTTCATATAATAGAAAAATCAAATATAGAGTTGGGTTGGGATTAATTTACCAGAAAAAGAACTATGGCTCAATAGTTGAGATAGGTATGGTTTTACAAAATAGATTGAAAGAGCCCTCCATTCATGGTGATGAGAGTTTATAAAAACTTGAATCAGTTCATGGAAGGCATTATAAACTGAAACCCCAATTTGTTTTTTCAAAATAGATTCAGATGAAAGTTGAACATATCTAAAAGGCACGGTTAAGCTTCTCCTCAACACTAGAAATTTTAAAGAAGGTAAAACATTATGAATACAAATACATAGCTCGAGGCTTCAAAAATAATCGTGCAAACTTTAATATCTCGAGTAGATAGAGCAGCAAAACAAATCTACAAATACCCAAAAATTGAGAACAATGAACTAGTGTGCATCTAAAGAGCCAAAAGCAAATACCTAGTTCATGAATGCTTTCAGAGACAATATATGAGCAATAACTCACCTTGATACCCATGGAGTTACAGTCATAGAGAAAATAAATCCATGAAAAAGTAATTTGCATCAAACCATAGGATTCATTAAAAATGGCCGTCCAATTTCATAGTGGAGAAACCAAAAATCATGCACAGGAAGCCCTAAATGATCACAAAGATGTAAAAGGATCCTCTGTCAGAACTCACAAACCAACTTTCATGGCCACCTGGGAAAATTTCTCTAGGGCTTTGCCAAGATAGAAATGCTTCAAGTGAAAATACCAAATGAGATTGAGATCATTTAACACACTCACCGAGTTAATTTAACTCATATAAGATGTAATGTACAAAGATCCACAGTGCTTAGCTAGCAAACCCTAAAACTCAACCAAAACCAAGATTTGTGCACATGGAAGCTGCATCACGAAGCCCTAACCAGTGTTGGGTTAGTCTCGAATGAAGAGTCACCGAAAATCTCGAGGGTCGGTCCATCATGGAGAAGGGGTCTTCCTCAACTAATGATTATGTTTGTTGACTATAGTTTGCTCCATAATAAATCAAAGCCAATAATCATTTCTCAACCTTAGTCCACATAAATGATTTTGAGGGGTCTGAATATTATTTATGCCATGTTCAAAAGGAGTTAAATCTTGATTAAAATATGCCACATGATGATAAGGGCCAAGAACCTTAATACTTCACTATGATTAGTCAAAAGTGCCCCATTATTATTCAAATCAAGTATTCATGTCATGTAAATTCAAAGGGGCAGGGTGGATCACCTAATACATGCAGATCAAGGCCAAGAGATAATGATTACACAAAGTATTTCTTACCTTAATCTTTCCAAAGGTCCCATACCAAAGGGAGTTAAATTTAAAAGAAGGAAAAGTTGAACATGTGCACATGTGGTCCCCACAGTGGGGTGGATTTTTTCTATTTTGCTAAGTGTTAGAGAAGAAAAACATTATTTTACATAGGGGTAGGTTTCATGTCACCCATTAGAAGACATAACAGATAAAAGACAAAGGTGGAGTATGTGTACAGATGTCAACATCAGAGCCTACATGTGGTCCCCACACATTGGGTGAATGTTTTGAAAAGTATTAAGGGAAAAGGAATTATTTTTCACACGGTAAGGTTATTTTTGCATGTGCATCCAAGGGGCAGAATTAAAGAGTGCTAAATTTATCACTATAAGTGGATCAAATTGTAAGTGTCACATCAAGCACTAGAAGACAGATATTGCATGCACATTGGAGGAGACTTACACAAAAGCAAGGGATATTATTAGATAATTTATTCATCTTACTTTATTAAAAATAGATTAGTCAACTACAGTTTGATTGAATGTATTTTTGTAATCAAGGCTATTAATGCCTCATTGTATTAGCATGTCTATTTTTATTCCTCTATTTATTCATGATAAAGGAGTAAAAATAGGATGCATGGGTGAGTACAATTTTTAGCCTATTTTTAGGATGGGATGGGTGAATAATCTTGCTATATATTGTGTGCAATTGCAAAGCACAAGGAGGAATTTTTGGACATACGAGTGCTGAAGAAAATTTTGCCTGTCTTTCCCTTTGAATAAGAATTGATTTCTTCCCTTCCAATTATTTGCAATGGTGTGTATATCTTATTAATCCTTGTGAATGTAAAATTCCATGATTAACCATCTTACCTTGCTACAAGTTTAGTGATTACTACATAACATTAGTGTGCATTTTATCTTCTTGTATTGTTGTGACTCATTCCCTTAATACAAAAAGTGTTTTGCCTTAATATTCTGCTAAAAACTATTGGTTTGTACATCCAAGATTCATTCTCAAATTGATTTTAAATTCATTTTCAAAATGAATCTTCAAAGCCCTCAACAAGTTTGGTGTATCACCCCAGTTTTTCAATTCATTTTCAGTCATCTTTTCACCCTAAAAACCCCTAAAAATTAGTTTAGGATACATCAAAAGGAACCAACCTTGATACCAGAGACTCACCTCAACAATAGGTATGCCCACAAACCTGAGGTGTTTCCATTTTATCTATGAAAGAGAGAGATCCAAAGCTATCTTATAACACCTGCAGTCATCTCTCTACAGGGTGCACTTTCGAGAGATAACATGACCCTCAAGTGCCTTAGATGGAGGCATACCTAAGCGAGGATTGGTTTGGTAAGAACGTTGATTATTCATTTATTAGACTCTTTGGATGTGAGGTGTTTGTCCACATTGACAAGAATGATAAGACCAAGTTAGAGGTTAAATCAGATAAATGCACTTGCATTGGTTATGGTGGTGATGACTTTGGATATAAATGTTGGAATAATAAGGAAAAAAATCATTCAATATAGGGATGTGGTAGTTAATGAGAAAGTTATGTATAAGTAACAGTTGCGGGAAAGCAAGGAAGAATTCAGAAAGAATATATAGTGGTAGAGGATATTCTAGATGGGAAAATGGCACATGAATCGGTTTAGTAACCTACTCAAAAGAAACCCTAAAATCCTATATTAAGGAGGTCTTATAGGGTAATAAGAGAACCTGAACATTTTTCCCCTCTTAATTATTTATTTCTCACCGATAGTGGAGAGCTAGATAGATTTTATGAAGTAATGTAGGTGGATTCCAGGAAGAAGTGGGAGTAATCCGTGGATGAGGAAAATAAGTATCTCATAAAGAACCAGGACTTGGGATTTGGTGAAGCTACCCGAAGGAAAAAGAGAATTGTAGAAAAAAAGGTTTTACAAATTTAAAGAGGAAGAAGGAGGTAAGTAAATATACAAGACCCGGTTAGTGGTCAAGGGGTTTGCAAAGAAAAATGGTATAGATTTTGATGATATTTTTTCTCCCGTAGTAAAAATGACTTATATTAGAACTATTCTTGGAATAGTGGTATAAAATGAATTGGACTTAGAGAAACTATATGTAACGACTACATTTCTCCTTGGTGATTGAGAGGAGGATCTATATATGCAACAACCAAAAGGATATGAGGTCAAGTATAAAGAGGAGATGGTGTGCAAATTGAAGAGGAGATTGCATGGATTGAAACAAGCTCCACGGAAATGGTATAAGAAATTTGATAGATTCATGATGGAGCAAGGTTCTATTAGATACCATTCGACCATTGTGTGTGTATAAAAAAGTTATGTATGGAAGCTATATTATCTTGTTCTTATATTTGGATGACTTTGTTGGTTGTACGAAAAAACATGCAGAAATAAAAGTACTCAAAAAGTAGCTAAGTGAATATTTTGCTATGAAGGAAATTTGGGGGTAGCCAAAAAAATCCTTGGTATAAGGATATCTCAGGATAGGAAGGAATGAAATTTGACTTTATTTTAGGAAGAGTACATGAAGAAGGTCTTGGAGAGGCTAAATATGTAAGATGTTAAACCGGTTATTACTCCTTTGGTATGTCATTTCAAGTTATTAAAGGATATTTTTCCCAAGACAGAGCATGAGAGAAACCAAATGTCCAAGTTACCTTACTCATTAGTGATTGGTAGTTTGATGTATGCCATTGTGTGAACTAGGCCTAATATTTCCCATGTAGTGGGAGAAGTGAGTAGATTTATGAGTGATCTAAGTAAAGATAAATGGTAAGAAGTAAAGTGGATCCTTCAAGATTTAAGAGAGACCATGTGGAAAAAAATTTACTACAATGGATCGACACCAATTTGCATGGATATGTAGATTCGGGCATGGCTAGAGATGTAGAAAATAAGAGGAGCATGACATGTTATATTTTCACCGTATTTGGAACAATAGTGAGTTGGATTTCATGACTACAAAAACTTGTGGCTTTGTTAACAACGGAGGCTAACTATATTTCTGCCACGAGAGGTAAGAAAAGAGATTATTTGGTTACAAAAATTTATTGAGGATTTGGGGCATAATAAGGAGGTCGGGAAGTTTCATAGTGATAGTCAGAGTGTTATACACCTAGTTAAGAAATTTGATTTCCACTCTAGGACAAAGCATATATAGTTAAGGTACCATTTCATTAAGATAACTTTGGAGGAAGAGAAGTTGAAGTTGGAGAATATTCATACAAGTCATAATCCTGTAGACATGATGACCAAGGTGGTCACAAGGGAGAAATCTGAAGCTATATTCAACTTTGGTTGGTCTTCATGGATGACATTGAAGGGTTGAGAAGATTACTCAAAGGAAAACTAGTCTTCAAGTCACCGATCATTATGTTATGGATCCTATTTTCATGTGTGGAAGTGTTGAATACTTACAATAGAAGTACTATACACTCTGCACAATTTTCTTGTTGGGGATCGGGGCTACGCTGGGCCCTGAGCGGGGGTGTAGCCCCCAAACAAAAATTAATCCTAGAAAGTAGTGCCTGATACCTCAGGAAATGCGCTCTTCTCATATGGGAGGTATTTTGAGCCATTGGTTTATGGGGTGGTTTTGTCTCACGGTTGTGGTACCCGCGGTATTGTAAAACTGCTTAAGTAGTTTCCTATTGACGTGCTTTTGTGCATATGATAGGGGAGACATAACATTGTAGATGTGTGTGAATTCGGAGAGTTTATTAATCACATATCCAAACATATTTGGGTATTATATTGAGAGAAAGAGGTGAGTTGTAATAAAATATGAGAAATTGATTCTTGGTGGATGTAGCCCAAATTGGGTGAACCACATTAAATATTGTCTTTGTGTTGTGTTATTTTATTTTCTTGCACTTTTATTTCAGATCTCGTGATATTTTTCAGCATATTATTTTCTACTATTGAAATTATATGTGGGATTGTTCTACATATTTTATCCATTTTTACTAACATGCATCACTAAATTTTGTAGATTTTAACACATTATGAGAAGGAAAATGAGTACTAACATCATTAGGAAGCACATAAGAGGTGGAGGAAGAAAGATATGAATTTTGAGGTACAATATTTAATGAACAAACACTTGGTTGAGAAGAAGAAGAGGGGATTTGAATATCATTATCAACAACAATAGGATTATCTACAATGATTTGTGTATATGTAAGTGGGGAGGAAGGATTAGGGAGAGGGACATTTAGGATAACATCTACAACATCAAAAGAAGTACATGTATCACAAGCATCATTAACAAGACCTTCCTCATCTAAAAAGTTAACTAAATCCTCAACACATGTATCATTTGTAGCAATATAATCAACATCACTATTAGATTCATAAGAACTAGTAGCCTCAATAGGGGTAGGAGTACAACATCAGGACCGAGGTTAATAAGCTTTGTAAAGACAAGAGGGGTTTTGGGATGAGATGTAGTAGTAATATGTGACTTATGATAGAAGGGTGCTTCCTCTTGGGAATTTGTAAAAATAGGATGAAGACCAGTCATAAACAAAAGATGATAAACCAAACCTTTAAACCTCAACAAGGACATGGATTTAATATTTCTTTGGAAACAAATGTAGAAAAATATCGATAAATACCACATGTATACTAAAGGAGCATAGATGAGAATAGGAATTTTTTGATGAGGATATAATCTTATGTTGTATATAACTTCCTACACACATGTTATCTTATGATGGTATAAATATTAACTTGGGTACTCACTATTGGTCCATTTAGCTTATCTAGACCAATTCATGATCTTCCTAAAGGCTCAAGTAAGAACTTACCAATGTTCAAAGGAGATGGTAAACAAGATCTTGATGAACATGTCACTACCTATTTTGTTGTATGTAGGGTATTAAATTTGGAAAAAAATATGTCTCTGTTGGTATATTCATCAATAATTTTCAATAAGAATTAGTGGAATGAGTCTACCATTTATCATCCCATATTAAATAACCAAATAGGATATTACACACCAAATTTAAAGAGATTTTAAAACTAGCTAAAGATGTGCATGCTCTTTTGGCGCAACTAAAAACAATGAAGAAGGAACCTTATCAACCTTTAAGGGAATTAGTATAAAATTTCAATATATTCCTACACAATATCCCTCCCACTTCTACTCCTATATTTTAGAAATAAAAAATGTTACTTTATCAATTCTAAAATTCCATAAGTGGGATTTCTTCATGAGAGATGACAAATACCTAAATTATGAGTTTCTTAGTATTTAGCTACCAAATTGGAGTATGAATTGATAATGGAAGAAAAATTGAAAATAAAATCCTCTAACAGTAAAGGAAAATGTTACATTTCAAACACCATTGATCATTTGGTGCCAAACTTAGCATATGATATCCTTTCATTGAGAAAGAAAGTAGCATAAAATGTTCCAAAAATACATACAAGGACATTCCTAAGATAAAATTTAGATAATTCTAATGTGTCTAACCAAAATCATTTTTCAAAACCTTGGGAAACATTAGCTATTGAAGAATCTCTATTGAATGAAATTATTGAATATTAAGAAGCCGAACACATAGAATAAACTTTAGATGTCTAATATAAACAAGGAACCATAAATTATAAGGAAGAAAAATTCAAAAAACTAGTTATAGACCTCAACTTGGGTACATGGAATACATATATGATAAATGTGAAAATGAAGATGCTTTAGTGAGATGAATAATCACTCTTTTACTTTATTTACAAGATCATATAACCAAAATGAGGCTGAAAAATCCTAAAGAGAAAGTAAATTCCCTCAACCAAGAGAGAAAACATTGAGAAAAAGGTAAATACTATATCATTATAGTTACCTTTAGTGTTCTTCGATAAGTAATTTAAACTTAATACTTAAATATAATACTTTTATCTCCTCATCTATACCCTTTTTTGACATTTTTTTATCATGTTACAAGCTCTAAAATTCAAATGTTGAATAGGTTCAATAATTTCAAGATAACACAAATAAATTTGATAGGTTTACTAGATTCATTAAAATAAAAAACTTTGTACATAAAAAAACTTCTTCCAAAGGAATAAAACTTAGCCCTAAATATTTTTCCATAAAATAACATGGATTAAAACTCATTTTTATATCGTAAAATTGATATTTTTAACATATCTTTTCCTTCAACATTTTAAAACTTATTAATTATACAATTTATTCTATAGAATCTGATAATTAATTGATATCAAGGTTATTCACACTCATGGGATCACCTTTAACAAGACCTTAAACCATTAATTTTATATGGAGGCTAAAAATGTGACATTGGTTTTTCAAACTAAGGATTCTTGAGTAGTTCTAGCTTCCAACCCAAATAATGTTCTGAATAAATCCAATGTTCACATATAATGTATTTTTATTTTATTACTATACATATGTAGAACTCACTTAATATATTTGTTGAATGATTCTATGGGATTTAATATCTTATGGGGTGTTGTTATAAATTATTCCTCATTTATCATATAATATTTGATTCTTATTTGTATATTGTAGGTTTAATGATTTAAGACTAATAAATACCGGTCATACTTTTTTCTATGTGAACTCTTTTAATTATTTCGTAATATGATCCAAACATCATCCACAATTGGTATCAAAGAGGGAAAATTGTAATGTTTTGTATTATTTTCCAATGGAATCCCTATACATATGTCAAATATTCATGGTTAGGTCATAGCTACATTAGTGTCAAATAACATATGGATGATTCATGGATATGTGTGGATATAAAATTTCTACTATGATTTATGGATCCATGCATATATGATTTTGGAGTCGTGCAAAGATGTGAATTATGTAGAGATGTTTTTATGTACACAAATGAAACAACCACAAGGATAAATGATAGGCTCTTACATCCTACTCATTTTAGGACCAATTAAAATGTGATTCAATGCATGATTTATAGGGTATTGGTTATTTAGACTAATGGTAAGGGTGTATTTCTAGATTATTAATTCTTCTAGTACCACTCCATGAAATTTCACCTAATTTATCTTATAAGTATTATTTAAAGTAATTGAATCTAAGGATGATGCTCAAATAAACAAGAAAATAAAAAAGAAAGGGAAAAGAGAAAAGAAATATTCTAAGACAAATGCATTTAAGATTTTTAGTGCATGATTTTGGAAATAACGTGCTTTCCTTGTGAAACCAACAACATAAAACTCAGCTACCACTCAAATTTTAATGTCACTGATGTATAAATTCAAAGGAATCAAAAATGCAAACCAGATTCACCATATTGATTGCTAAATGTACATTAAAATGATAAATTTAACTGCATAAAGTTGTAGTAATTGAACATAAAAAAAAAAAAGTTGTAGTAATTGAATATAAAATAAAAAATGCACAATATATACAAATTACTAAAGGAAATTTCACTAGTGATACATCAAGCAGTGAACATTATAAACATATAATTTCTAAAGTAGGAATGGAAAATTTAAATGAGTCAAATTCAAGTTGCATGAGTTAATTTTTAAAATAGATCACATTCATTTATCCAATGGCATCCCCCTTTTCAGGATGGGAATAGACATATTCATACAATTTTGGGGCCTCACTTTTCCACCTCATGTAAGCAATGATTACACAAGATCAAGGAATATTATAAACATGTGGATGTTCAAGAAATATCCTAATTGAATCAAATGTAAACATGTCATGAAAATCACAATCCTCATGATATTGTAAAGGTTTTTCCCAAATTTTAATGCCAAATTCTTGAAAATGGAGGAAATGAGGGTCCCAACTATGAAGGATGGTATTTTGATACTTGTACTGATGAAAATTCCAGGGAAATGGAAGAATATCCATTTCTAGAAAAAAACATTTTGTCCCTTCTACAAACACCATTATCATCCCTTTGCACCATGGAAATGGTTAATAGGCTCACTCATGTTATTCCAATCATTATAAAAGAGAAAAATTCTAAACACATAATGAGAAATGAAAGGAATATGTTTTAAAATTAATGAATTCATACTATGTGTTTTTCCCTTTCTGTCAAATTTAATATGTGGATTTGTTCTTTATTTGTTTTGTGGGATAGGATTTCACTATCTTTGTTATACATGTTTTAGTGTTTTGTATCTTTTCTTTGTATTTCTTTCGTAGAACATTTTTAATTCATTCCATCTCCCCCAAATGTTGTTTTTGACTTCCATGGCTTCTAATCTTACATGTACTTAGTCTTTTGATGCCCCTAAATTTATCCATTACTTCATTTCATGCTGCGAAGGTCATAATTCTCCTCTTTGTCCTTTGACCATGTTTCTTTTCTTATTTAGACTAGGTAAACATACGAAACACTAAGTATCTGAAAACCCATGAAACACTAGGTCTTTATTCGATGAAATCTATCATTAGTTCCATCAAATTCCTCTTCCTCTACTTCGTGGCTCAACTTATTTTTGCATCTTGTTTCATGACTTGCTACCCATATGATACTAAATTATCTTCAACCACGACATATTGTATTTACACCAATATTCCAAAGAGTAAGTTTTAGACTTCCACGGCTTCCTGTGGCTTCAAAATTTTCCCAATATACCAAGGATTGAGTTCTAGACCTCTATGACTTGTAGTGACTATCCCACTTGGCTTCAATTTGCAAAATTTTCATTTCTAGAATTCATGTATTTTGAATTTGATTCAATCCATGGAACATTGTGTTGCAAACATCTACTAAATACTAAGTTCTAGGATGATGCTACTAAAGACTAAGTTCATTAATGTAATATTGCAAAATGACAGGCCAAGGAAGTAAATCTAGCAAACTAACTTGAAAATCCAATTTTGAATTACGAAAATATGAAAAGGGAATGAAACAAGAATGGAAACTTATTAAGGAATTTACAAAAAAATATAGCATCAAAAACAAGCACTAAACAAACTAAACTATCCCTCAAAATGAAATTTATTAATGAAACTTGCAAATTATCATTGAAATATAGAAATTGCCTTTGTTTCCTTCAATTCCACAATATTGAAAATTTATCAAGAGGGTCCCCATAAATTTTTAACCATGAAAATAATTTGGGGTTAGTTATGCATTAACAAATGGCGACTCAATGGGGAAAATATATTGTGTATTTAAAACCTAGACATCTGGTTCAAAAATGCAAGTAAAAGAGTATGAATTCAAAGTTAAACATCTTAAATGCAAACATACCTTTAAAAAACAAACAACTTACTCATATTAAGTGACATACTAAGTCCAAAATCATGAAGAAAGGGATCCAAGTGTGTGTAAATGAGTTATTTAACCATGTTCTTGCTTGAAATTGTAGCTATATTTGGATGAGTAACTTATTTTATGCCTCATGACTGGTTTTTTTTCTATTTTTATTCATTTTTGGGATGGTGTAAAAAGAGATAAATGCTTGGGAATTTCTCTACTTCCAGAAATGCATCAATAGCACTGAAAAATATGCCTTTGGATCTTATCATGGCCTTATTCCATTTCCAATCAAGTGTCTATAGCCTTGATGGAGGTTTTCATAACCACCTTTCAAAGAAGATATTTTGTTTTTATACTTTTGTATCTTTGAGTGTATTCTTCTCATGGTTTAGGATACAAATTATTAGGTTTAAGGACATGTCAAGTGAGATCAACTATGCAACCTCCTTCGGCAATAAATAAGATCAAGAAGAATGACTTAAGTGTTTCCATATTTCATTTTAGAGCTCAACTTCCTTCAAGAGATAGAACCTTTCTAAATTCACTTACCATTTTCGGAAATTAATTTTCCTAAGGATGGCTTGAATGAAAGATAAAAAAACTTTATTTTTATATTCATCCAAGAACATTTCATACTTTCCATATTTCAAATATTCTAAAAACAAAAATAATATCTTCAAGCAAATGAGTACACACTTGTTTTCACATAAAGAGAAAACTTGATTTAAATTAAAGTTCAACTGACAAAGAATTTTTCAAAGTTTTCCAATTCGTATTCAATAAATTTCAAATTTGGTTCACTTCTTGATATTATGTAATACAAAATAATGATCTTAATAATGTTCAAAGTGTTTTGCAAAGAAGTGTTCAAAAATAATTCTACCTCTATGATCGACTCGTTTTTAGATGCAAAACATGATGTGAATGCAAAACTAATTTGGGTTCTTAATCAATAAGTGATTTTTCTGATTTTCATTTTGGTTTGACTTCAAGATAATTTTGTTTCAAGGAATATAAGTTGGTTTACAACAACGATCAATCATGTTTTCAAGTTCAAAAATATCATCTTGTTTTAAATAGTTCCAAATTTTTTTCTATCTATGTTCCAAATGTTTCAAGAGCTTATCATTGTGGGAAAAGATACAAGCTAGGAAAAAAACCAACAATAGATACTAAAAAGAACATAGGAAGACATGGGAACTTAATCTACCAAAATAGGAAACAAATCTACTAAAGCGGAAAATAATCTACTAAAGCAATAAAGTAATCTACTTGTTTTATTATTCCATTGGGACTTGGGAAGGTGTTTTCAAGAATTAATTATTCAAGAATGGTCCATTTATGGGTAGAATCATGTCCTTCCACTATATATCCATTAATATGAAGGAATTTTAGACCGGGATTTTAGCTAGTTGGTAGGGTACATTATATAATGGTGGGAATTTTCCATGCTGCCCCTTTTTCTCATGGGATTTATCCCATAGAACCACCATGTCTGATATCCTAAATGTTTTAACCTTAGCTATTTTTTCAAACCGCCTTTTGAAAATATCTTGGTGCTTTCTAAATTTTATAACGCTTTATCCGCCACATCTTTTATTTGGAGGATGTATAAGATCCTTGCTTCTATATTTGCTTCCTTCTCCGTGTAATCTTGCATAAAATCATAATTTTATAACCTAAGGGTAACTAGGAATAAAGTTTGTTATCCATACACCAATAGGAAGGAAAACCATTTCATAGATTACTTATATATTGTCCTGTCAACCCATCTAAGTACATATTGCGGTTGTAGGCACCATAATTCGGTATGCTTATTACCCATCCCATGTTTTCTCCCCTTCATTGTCATCATGCACATTTACACCCATATTCTTATTCAAAATTTCTATTTCCCTCCTAAACCCCATTTCTTCCAATTAAATCCCTTTTTCCTATCTTAATCATATCTCATCTTGATTTAACAAAAATAGAAAAGGCTAAACCCTAATATTGTAGAGCACTTGATTGTACAATATGATATACAACCGATAGATACAAATCAACACAAGTAATAAGATGATAAAATATAAAACCCTAAGTGCAAGAGAGAGAAATTAACTTAGCTAATTTACACTTCTCTAGGATTGGTATGGACTAGAAAATAGATGAACGAGAAGGGAAGACCATTGCAATCGTGTACTATAAAACATAGAGCTGTCAAAAAAATCCAAACCAAGGCACCTCAAGTGGGTTAGGTGCACCTAGGCACTAGAGTCTACTGCTTTAGGCACCATGAGTCGCATAGATGGTCGGGACTCGATTTTTTTGGTGTCACGCAAGTGTCGATAGTCGTTGTTAGTCACATGTATGTCACATCTTGATCTCTAAGTGTTGTTGTAACCTATAAAATAGATGTTCACCTACAAAACTACATCAAATATAAAAAATAAATATGGCATATGGGGATTCAGAATGACCCCAATGGTCACTTGAATGGGTGAACGTACGACCAAGTGTTGCACTACATCTCAAACTCCATGTATTTCTTGTGAGTGTGTGGAAGAATCGTGCCCTAGGAAGCCCTTGTGCAAGTGCACTTGATAACGAGAAATAAATAGATGTATCAAAGTAAGTAGATGTGCAGATGGAATAATGTAGTTCCCCTTTCTATGCAATGTATGTAGAAAATGTATTCCCTTGTCCCTTGAATAGATGCTAGATGGATGTTTTTAATACTCTTCGGTGATGATAATAGATGCTTAGAGATTGGTACTTTATTTTTAGTCACATAGATTTGTATTTATATGATTCCCTTGATTGAATTTCATAATTGAAAGCTGAAAGGCCAACCCATAAGAAAATAAGATTCCCAAATGATAAAGAGACCCAAAAGGAGTGAGTAAGATAAAAAGGCTCGGGGGATTCTAGAGGGGACGAGGGTGCCTAGGCACTAGTGTTGAAAGTCATAAAAGATAAAAACTTAAAGTACCGACTAGGCTATAGGGTGTAAAATACTAGAAAGAAGACAATAAACAAAGCAAAGAGGCCCAACAATAATGTCATTACTAGTTTTCTCACTTAGGAATCATATGAATGCAAATATGCTTTTAAGACCTAGAAATGTACCCAATTGTGTGATTTTATGTCTCCATATCATATCATTATTTTATTATTCATTATTCACCCCTAATCACATTTAATTATCTCTAAACATGCTTATAACCTTAATCACATCTCTAAACATCCCATTTACCCTTTTTAGAACCATCATCTACCCTCATTTAATGTATTCAACCATCCAACCAATCATTATCCCTATGCGACCCTAACCCACCAAATCAAATCGAAACCTAATAGAGTCTCTTGTCTCGATTTGTGTATCTTCCCCATTAACCTAATTAATGGTCTTATGTAGTCAACGGTGACCTAGCGGGTCACCAACGACCTATAAATATGTCATCACCCCCTCCTCAAAGAGGATGGCATTTTGGAGAATTGGACTTCTTGCAAGATTTTCTTGTTTTCTTATCTTCTTGGGAGCTATTATTAACAAATTGGAGTCATCTTGGAGCTCTTGCATATCATTTTTGGAGATTTGAAGCTTATAGTTTGTTTGGAACCCTATCTTGTTTCATCATCTTTACATTTCTATTTGTCATCTAGGAGATCTTTAGTCTCACAAGTCATCATTGTCTCTTTCTTATAATCCTTTTTCCATTTATAATCTTCCACCAAACCCTAATCCAACATCGGTTTCTTTCAATTTTACCCTAGTCACCATCAACCTTATTCTTTGTATTAGTCCTTTCCCTACATTCTATCTCATTTTTCATCTGTTTCTCATCCTCTGCAACATCCCGATTTCTTTGTCTCGTGTTATACCTATCTAATGCATCCAGATCTCACCTTTTATGCCCCAATCATCATTGACTATCATAGATTTTTCCTTGTCACCATCAACAACTGATCTGCATCCATTACATCCTTACCTATCGTCTTGAAATTTACATCCTTTCTATTTCCTATGCCTCTACATCAGATCCATAACATATTCAACATTTCAACATCAATTCTAGATCCACTATTTTCACATATTTTAATCTTCTCTAATACATCGTGCGTTATTGCCTCTCTCTGTCTCGGGTTTTTTTCAACCATGTCAAGGCTAAAATCTTTTATTTTAATTTATCATTATCAAATATTTATCTTAACATATCTAGTATATCTCTACTCTCTGTCCCATTCGATTATCTTCTTCATGTCATTTATCCATTATTTTAATCATGTGGGTTGACATCCTCACTAGGAGTTTATCACTTCCAGGGATGAAATTGTTAGGAAGCCCACCATTTAACCTACTAATATTTATCTTATCTAGTTGTCCCTTTGTTGTGTAGGTTATCAAGCTCGCCACAAAGAGGAGATTTGCACACGTATCTCATCCATTCATCATCATCACACATTGGAGGTAGCCTTAAACCCTCCCATATTTTGGAGTTTATTGTTTTATTGCATACCATTTCATTATCTTAAAATAGGTGCGAGAAAATTGTCAAACATTCTAACACTCATGGTGGGACCTACCTATCTTATTTAGTAAGTTCTTTGTTTATTTTCATTTTATATTTTATATTCTATTTCCTTCTTTTCCAATAACCATTCATGTTAGAGTTCTCTTGCGTTCTTAGGGGGTTTACTTGCAAAACAATGCATGTGTTTAATTTGGAAAAAAGAAAAAAAAGTGTTATATAGGTGTTAGAACTCAAAATTAAACTTGTCCCAAATTAGAATGATCTATGGATTTGAGGTAACATGAGACTGTCTCCAAGTTATGGGAATTTCATTGAGATAGACCTACGAGATAAGGATGGCTTCCTCTACTTATTCCCACTGCTAAAACTACTCCTAAGAATGGAAATGCAACTATATAACTCTACTCTATAATTCCAAGAGACCAAGGAGAGACGAAAATGCATAAAATGGAAATATACACTAAAGAGAGCTGATAGAACCAAGAAAAAAGGGAAAGACACTCTCAAATGAGGGAAAATAAGATAGAATGAAAGAGGAGAGGAAAAACATGAGTGCCACAGTTTAAAGCTACCTTTAAACTAACATTTCCATAGAGTAAAATAGATTCAAACCCTACAAGGAGAAGAAAACTCCGCACAACAATGTACTGCATGCAATGAAAGGAAAGAAAATTCAATAGAACATGAGCTAGGGAAGATAATAACCACAAAACATGAATTTTATTACTTAAAATAGATGCACAATCGATTACAGTGAAGGAGAAAGAAAAGTATCACCATATAGATATATAAATCTAAGGCCTACTACTCAAGAACACTTATGCAACACTTTGAAATGATGCCTTTGCATTGTAATAGTATCCAACATTACAAATGACCATCATTTTATAATTTATAAAAATGGGAGAGAGAGGAGGGAAAATAGAGGGAACTTAGATTTACTCCTTAAATGACCAATAACATGCATTAAATGTATGAAAATGAGTATGTACACTCTTAATATACCATTCCCCATGAAAAATTTCTTTAATGAGAAAGAATGGTCACCATACTTCATGAAATGTTATGGTTGAGCTACCTAGAACCGTGTTCTTAATGTTGAGAGTATTTCATCTTCTTCACCCACCTAGCCTCACCTAAATTGAAAAATCAGTTTTTTTCTTTATGTAGAGGATGATGAGACCTTTCCAAAAATACCAATTTTATGAAATTTGGAGCAACAGGATGAAATTTATGCCCATGTGGATTTCTCGGGCTCGGGAGGAACATGAGGTTTTGTATGCTTCTCCATAGTCTGTAATAATCATTTTATGCCTTGTGTGGCTGGATCGGTTGATTAGAGAACCGAGGAAAGAGAGGAACTATTCCTTTTGTGCCTGTGGAACCCATCTTCCCCTGATAGTCACCATTTTGTGTTTTGGTTGGTGAATCAGTACAAGAAGGAACCTTGGAATAGTTCGACCAAGACCCTTTATGCCCATAACCCACTCTTTCTCCATAACATTGTTTTGTCCCCCATTGCTCCATTTTCCACTTCCACCATTCCTCCACAACAAACTTTCTCTCTGAACTCTATCTCCTCACCTCCCTTCATTTGTTGACTCGAACGATGATGTAGAAAACCTAAGACCCTTGGGAGTCTCTCCATTTGTTACGTCGAGAGCCACAATGTTTGCAACACTCTCCTTCCTCCCTATGCAATCCAAATGCTAATGCAGAGAACTCGAAGCCTAGAAAAATAGTTCCTCTATACTAAAAACCCACAATACTCTCCCAACTCCCTTCTTTCGATCGATGCTTTGTAATGTGGGGAACAATATGAACAAAGGAAACATTCCTCTTGTTCCTCTTGAGTCCAATTTTGCCACAATACACTCAAAAGACCCATTTTTCTTAAAAAAATTAGAAGTGTTGGATTGAGGAGCTTGGAAAGAAGGAGAAGAGTGCCTTGGAACAAATGCAAGTGCCCCAAATCATAAAATTTTCCTATTTTTTCCAATTTATTCTCTAAGGACCCATCATGTTGCATTAGTCTAGATTTTTCAAGTTGGTAAATTTGTAGGGGTGCAAAATTGGATAACATTTTGGAGACTCATGGGGTAATCTGTCTACTAGATTGATGAGATCAAAGTAGCCTTGAAGAATCCATTGGGCATGGTGTTAGCCTGATAAACTAAAAATTAATCTAAAACTCGAACCTCTTGTTGGTACCCAAATAAGTATGTTCCGTGTTTGGCCATTTTTTTGGATTATTAGTTAGATTTGTTTGAAAAAGACGAATCAGTGTGGGGCTAATTTTTGTTAGATGATTGGGTAATGTGAAACTCGGATCTCATATATGCTTGGTAAGAACATAAGGGTAACAAATGTATTTTTTTACCCCGGATCCCGGAGGCTTGATATCTCTAGAGATGGTTTAGGGGGTAACCTTTCCCGGTTCCCAAGACAATGCCTTTGATTGGTCATTTTGAATAAGTTACACTCTGGGGCCTAGTTCGCTTGTGTAAAGATATTTCCCAGGCCTATCCATGTGAAATCGATAAGAAATGAAGGCTTGATGGTGCATAACTTGTATGGATGAGAAGAGTAGTTATGACCTTTTTCTCTTTCCCATGATATGTGCAGTTAAGTGTGATATATTGAAACATGAAAAATAATTGAAAATATGCTTAGAAAGTGTTATTATTGATTGAAAAGAGAAAACAAAAAATACAAGCGAGATGTTTGAGTGAATGATAGTTATACATGCATAAAAGGAAATTAGAGGCAAAGTATACAATAACAAAATGGGGATTCTATTTATGGGGCCCCAACCCTTCGCTATATAATATTGTTCAAACAAAATAATACAACTAAATACATATTATGGGTGCATTTGCATGGTTGCGATAAGTTGGTCTCCATCCCATCGGGCATGCAGGGAACGCCAAATTTCGAGAAGCTAGTCTCGGCACTGATGAAGTCATCATGAGCCTCGAAACAAAAAAAAAAATTAATGGCCCCTTCTAAGCCCTTGGACATCCCCTTTTCACATAGCATAGAAATTATCATTCTTGACCCATTCAAGATGTCTACCAACTCCCTCTTCCACTCAGGATCATTTTCCCATTCGAGAAAAGTGAGTCCACTTCTGTAATTTGATTTGGGGGCCAACCTCTGGTCGGGTGAGCCTCGGAAGTAGGCGTGACTCCACCAACTGAGACACGAGGAAGGGCATGAACCTTATGAGAAGAGACCATCTACATCCCAACCACAGATTTAACCTCTTCTATGGAAGACTCCAAAGCAGCCAACCGCTCCTCCAATCCACCGACATGATCTCCTAACAAAATTCCTTCATAGTTGTCCCTTGGACGTTGAGTAGAAAACTGGAGCGTTGTCTCTAGAAGGGAAGGAGTGTAGTAGGATCTCATCATATGCCAATGGGTTTCATGGACATGCATGTAGTGGTGAGACCAGTGATTCCTTAGGTCCTCAAGAGTCAGCTAAAACTCTAGGAGAACTAGATGAAAGTGCGAGGGTCTGAAAAAAGCGGGAAAGAGGGACACATTTCGCCAGAAATTTATAAAGGATAAAAATAGGCAAGTCTGATGAAGGCAATCTTGGGGATTTTTCCTGGCATTCATAATACTGAAGACTTGGTGGATTAGGGCCTCATTAGGCCCTATAAGTTGAAAAAAATTGGCCTATAGGGTCCAACTCCTCCCCTTGAGGATTTTCACTGAGTGAAGTTAAAGCCATTCGATAGGAACTTTGAAGAAAGTAAACAAGCGGGAAGGAAACGGTTCTATAAAATCTACAGAGAACTTAGGACTGGATAGGTGATGAAGGAAAGGAGTGGATAGACTGCTTAAATAGGTATGACTGTGGTATTACCATGGAAAATAAAAATCATTCCATTATTAATTCCATATCAATTTTTAATTTCTTGGTACGTGTGAAATTTAAATGAAAATAATATTATTTATGAGGAGCGTGTCACCAGAGAAGAATTAACTACCCGTAAAATTTGAGAATGTCTCATCACATTAACTTTTCTAGCCACATCATGATTTTACACATGTGGAATTTTTTAATGATTAATGTGATATGACCTAGAAAATATTTTCCTATGTCATCAAAGGATGTACACATGATACAATGGCAAATTGGCGCAATGGGTGGCCATTTGAGAATAATAGTTTATGTTTTCATGGTGGCCCAAGGCAGTTAAAAACAACAACAATTAGTCTGGATATCAGAGGAATATGATTTGAAACCCTAAGAAGATAAGATGAATTTTTATATATGTAGAGAAAGGCAGTTTTATAAAAAGAGGAGGAGGGATTTTCTACTCTACTGAGAGAGGGACATAATATTGGCGGGAAGGTCCTGGGGGAAGAAAATTTTAGTGAGAGTTCACAGTGGCATAGCGAACCATGGAACGAGAACTTGTTGTGATGAAGGTTTTTTCTGTGCAAACCAGTTAGTAGGAATTTGTGTTAAGATGATTGCATATTGTACAATCATTAATAGAATTTGAGAGCATTAATACATGTTTCCCTTGTCTTTTCCTATGTTTAATGGTTGTATCTGATGAATGTGTCTGGAATCATGATATTTTCTTTTCTTTCTTTGTCTCAAAGTGATGTTGGGTGGGAATGAAGTGTGTTTTGCGTTAAAATTATTTGTGGGTCATGACTATGCTCAGAATTTGAACATATCCCACGCTCGCTCATATCTCATCTAGGAAAGGTGTAAGCATCTATTTTTTTTCTGGGGTACCTGAAAACCCTTTTTTCTTAGACCTATAAAAATATCCCTACGAATGAGTAGAATTTGGGGGTATAATTGGTAATTTCTTGGGGTCCCTTGATCTAAACCATTGAGCATGATTTCACATACTGTGATCTTGCCTTAGGTGTACTGAGATGGATTGTAAGGAGTTTAAAGATTTATTTTCCTGGAGCTCTCCCACATGCAATTTTATTTTTCACTGGATTCATTAAATTTCTTCACCTGCATCCATGTTGAGATGTGGATAGACCATGGTTGGGATATTGGTTATCTTGTTTATCATTATTCTCCCTCATGGCTCCTCTCCCCTTTCTTTTCTTTTCCACTCTGTAGAAGTTCCTTCATCCCCATTTAAAACTCATATAACTCTATAAAAACCATGACCTGCCTAAAGAACACGTTATAAACTTGACATAACCATGTTTTTCTAGTATCCGACTTGAAGTCCTTTGTTATTAATTTGATCATCACTTTTTTGAGACATAGGATTTCAGGCCATACGTTTATGCCTTTCGTGGTCTGCATCGGGTCCTTGGGTATTTGCAACATTGTTGGTAAGAAAATTTGTCAAGGAAAATTGGTGGTTATCCTACCAACAATCTAGGAATCTAAGTCCCTATACTTAACCAAAGGCACATTGCCGTACGTGCATGCGTGAGTAAATTGCGAGTTTTATCTTGGTGGCCTTTTGAACGAGGATCCAACAGAGGCACTCCACTGACCCCATGGAAAATTCTTGTAGGTACCTACAATGGAAGAATTTTCTATGAAGGTGAGAAAGAGTAGTGAGAATATTTAGAAAGGAGAAACTAATGTTGCAAGTAGAAAATCAGAGACTTGCACACACTAGCCAAAAGTTTCATTACATGCACAAAAAGACTAAATAGAGCTTAATGAACACAAAGTACCAATAAAATCCTCAATCAAAGAGGCTAAAATTCCTTCTTCCTTTATTGAAGCTCAAGCAGAATTTTTACATAGTGTGGGAAGTAGAAGACATTTTTAGTAGGAGAAATGGAAGAAACTTGCTATCTCTTGCTCTCTTCACAAGGATATCTCTCTCATGAATTCACAAAAAACAACTCCAACATCTAAGAATTTTTAGAAGAAAAAATTAAGAAGAAGTTCAAATGAGGAGCTTGCTACAATTTATAGAAGAGGAGGAAACTCTTCATCTTCCCGGTGAATTTTTGAATACCTTAATATGACTTAAGACTATTCATATTCCACTTTAAATATTTAAGTCCCTTTTATAATAGCAAGGTGACTTAAAGTTACATTATATTTCTAAATTCACTTAAGTCACTTAAGCCATTAGTAATATCCTCAATGATGTGAAGGAAACTTTAAATTTTTTTAATAGCATTTCTTGTAATCATACCTTACGTCAAGGGAACAAATGTGTGGATAAGATGGACAATTATGGAATCAATAGTAATGATTATAAGATATGGTGTAAATTTGATATATTACCTACAGAAATTATAGAGATAATTAGTAGAGATAGAGGGCAATAAGTTCTATAATGTTGGCATGAGCGAGCCCTATGGCGGCGACAACTTACTTAATATCTTGTTTTTCAAGATTTCTGCTAGTGTGAAAGAAGGTATTTTTGAATTTTAGTAGCAAATAGAAGAAGTTCAGATAGTTAAAATGGGGGGTGATAGGATTAGAGTTGAACCTGATAGCCAAACCATTGAATCTTTTAATTATCCTTTGTGGAACAAAGGGAGATTGGGGTTTCAATAATTTCATTGCCAAATTACATGGTCACAACCCCTCCTTGTCTAAGGATTTTGGAAAATCTTGGAAAGAGGATAAGTTTGTTGTCAGAGGGATGGAAATTGAGGTGTTTGAGTCCACCATCGCCCTAGCCATGGACATGAAAATGGACGGGCTTAAAAATTTTAAGGATAGAACCCGTAGAGAACAGAAATTGAGTTGTTCTTTGTTGGCAAGGAAAGATGTTCTTTCTTTATGGATGGTATTTCCAGGTCATGCATTCTGGGTATATGGAGAGAGGTGTGCCTTCAAATCATGAAGTACATCACTCTGGAAGGAAAATATACAGAAAAACTATACTCACCATTTGACCCTTCTGAACATGTTCCGCCATAAGGTCATGGTGAGCATCCCCTTCTTTCTGTTTATGTCTCTGACTAACTCTTTGATGGCTTTCCAACAGGAGAAAGTGGAGATGCCTCTGCATGAAGGGCTCATTCTTCTGATGTTTGAAAATGGGAAACCTGCTCTATCCTCTTCCCTGAAAGAGCATGCAGATGAGGATGACCTCACTCTCATGATTTCCTTACTAAGATGAAGGCCGGAAAATGCAAAATTATGGGGGAGGATTCTGGTAAAGAAATGGGTGAGGATGGTCATGGGGAAGTGAGCACTTTGAGAAAAATAAATTAGGATGGTAATTTAAAGGGTTTCAAGGATTTGAGCAGAAAGGTCTAGTACTTAGAAGGGGTGCTTCAAGCAATGGAAGAAACCAATGCTGGTCAAAGGGAAATAATGATGGATGTCATCAACGCTTCCAAGAAAATTATCACTGCATAGGTGAAGTCCAAGTAGAAATTTCTAGAGCTAGAGGACCAGGTCAAAAAGCTTAGCGATAGGCTGGAAGGGATGGAGGAGGGCACTAAAATAAGGAACTTTAACTTGCGCATTAGTAGCTCCGAGGATGAGATGGAGGATGATATTAATGAAAAAGGTGCTAAGGGTGATGTGATCAAAGATAGCCACGATGGTAGCGAGTGGGGATACCAAAAATTATCTTATGGTTCTCGAATCACAGAATTTTGGTGAACTTCTATTGTTTTGATGTTTTGGAGACTATTTCTCCTTCTCTCTAGTTTTCCCACCTTATTACAAAGTATGGTTCTTAATTGTAAGAGTTAAGCATGTTTAACTCCTTTCTTGGACTTTTTCATTTCCTTCTTGCTTGTTGTTTTTTGTTCCTCCTCTTGTAATGGCCCCTAGGAGTCGATCCTATTTTTTACCATATCTAATAAAAAAACTTAATTCATATTAAAAATTGTAACTATCAACGCAAAACATAACATTGTGGAGAGAGAGAGTTGTATGAGAAGAGAACAGAGAGAAAGAAGAGGAAGAAGAAGAAGAATTATGCTGAAGGATGAGTTGTTGCGGTGGACTTGGCTCCGCTCTCTGACTACTCTCCACTTCATGACCCTGAGAAGGCTTCTATATTTCCAAGCTCTTATTTGAAATGGTTCACTGCTGGTTCTACTTTTTTGGCATGATGGATGTGAACGCAATTTGAAGGTCTCAATCCACCTATCGGTTACATTGTTGATGTCCTTACACTTCCTAAACCACAATGAATGCTTTTATGCGATAAGTGCAATAGACGCTCAGATCTCTGAGAAGAAGTCGAGAGTATCCTTAGTGAAGGAAAATGGGTTTCCCACCCTTTCTTGACATATTCCTCAAAAGGTCTGATCAATTCATCAACAGTTGTGTGTTCGCTCATTGCAGGTACTCCAAGTTTCTAAAATTTCTTATTTATACTATCCTGCAACTTGTATGTTTGTTCTTCTTTCTCCTCTAGCTCTGTGAAGGCTTAATTGATTTCTTCAAATCTGATTACCAAGGCCCTCACCCATACATGTGTCAAGTCTTATGTAGGAGTTTCAAAAACCTTCTTATCGATCAACTCTTGATGATGGGTGTTGCTCATCTCACTCACTACTGGTCCTAGAGGTTCCCAGTAATATCTTTCTTTCTCCACATCCTCTTTGAGTGCTCTCATTCAGTTGGCCATTGCACACATGTACGCAAAGAGCTTGAATGCCTCTTGGAGTGTTGGCTTCCCTTTTTGGAGATTGATTCGATCCATTAAATTTTTATCACCCCGCATCATGAACTCGTGTCTTCTTCCTCGATGGATTTTGGATTGAAGCTATTGATGGGTACCACTTTCTCAATAGGAAGTGTTGTAGTGCTTGGTTCCACTAGGTGTTGCACATAAGATGAAAGGGTTCATACTTTTTCCTCTAGTACCTCAATCTTCTCTTTATACTCTTTATTCCTTACCACCATGCAAGAAAAATATTGTTGATATATGTGCAAATCTCCCTCATGAGTAGTTTGTCCCAATTGGATCATGCTCATCTCATAGTCGGTTGACATCATCTCATCCACTAGCTTGATTACTTTTGGCTGACCTACTTTGATGTATTGATTACATGTTTCCCTAGTGTAGAATCATGAGGCCATCTGTGTGATCTTTCTTGACCTTTTTTCTTTATCCAACAAGATAATCGTTGATAGATTGGGGGCTACTACTTGTCGTGTCGAGGCAGGTATCAAGGATGACCATTTCCCGCATCCACGAAAACATCTCACCAGATTCGGGCTCAATGATGGGTGCATAAACCATTATTTTTTCTATTGAGGGGATGAGTCTGAATTAGGGGGTGTTGGTGTCGATAACAGAAAGACCTCTTGCAGTGGTTCAAATACTAGATCGTGAGTCATATACTCCTCGTTCACTTGTGCATTTGTTGCTGAATTTTCTTTTTACATAACTAAGATAGCGTCTTCCTCTTGCAGGTGACACAAATGAACCTTCTTCTTCCCTGACTTTCTTGGGTGTCTTCTCATGGGAAGAAGTTTCCAATTCTATGGCCTTCCTTTTTGAACTCGCTCTAAAGTGTTTAGAGATAGAAGTCACCTCTACCACTTTTGAAGATGAATGATGTGAAGCTTGCTTTTGGCTTGGAGAAATTCCTCGTGACCGAATGATCATAGCCCTCTTCTTCTAAAACCAGTTCCTCATTCTCCTCACCACCTTTTCAGTCCACTCCAATATATCTCCTAATTCACGAACATGCCAGTTGATTTGGGGCATTGGGGACATCTTGACTACTGCGTACTTAGGATCGTAAATATTTGTCCCATCATCATACAAGATGTCTTCATACCAAGAGAACTTGAATTTCTTCATCTCACTGATTGTCATCCTCATGTGGTCCTTTTCACGTACTTCAAACTCGTCAATACAGTTGGCCCAGTAGTCCTCGACTTGTGGCTCATGTTGCAATTCTGGGACATAGAACGAGTTGGGATCTTCTCGAGATATAAAATTTAGGCTTGGCAATGTAGGAATGTAAAGTCAAATGTGTGAAAGCGGCCTCCAGGTGAGATGCGTCATTTGATATTTTACATGTGAACCCCCTAGAGATATAGGGAATTAATTAATTTCTTTCTCCTACTTCTAAGCTTGTTATTCACTTGAGTGATATTCCTGTAGAGCTCAAACAATACAATCTGGTCACTAAGGTACTTAGGCAGTTTCAACGGAGCTTGGTCGAAGCCAACGACTCGTATGTAGGAGAATGTTGAGAATTGTATGAAGTACAAGTCGTATTCCTTAATTGAGGATGCCACTTTTGGTGACATCCTAGCTTCGAGATTCCCTTCTAAGCTTTGGACCACATACATAGTGAATGCATTGTTCACACGAGTGAAATGTCTATTTCTCTCCTCCACTACCAACTATGGATGTATCTCAAATGTACGTAACTTGGCAGCAATGTTTTACGTGAGAGCCAATCATTTGAATGATCTTGAGCTTGCAAGAAGATATACTGGGTAAGAAGTCATGTGGAAATTCTTTGTCGTGGGCACTTGGAGCAGTTGTAGATGGAGATTGTTGTTGATGATCTTCCCCTAGTCAATTCTTTGCCTTCCTTTTGTCAATGTCAGGATGAAAAGGCCCATCTAGTCTTGGAACTTTAGAAGTCTCTCGTGCTTGCTTCACCCATAACTCTACTGAGGAGAGTGATGACATCAGAATACCCTTCTTGGAACTCACACCTTGGAAGATTCTTGGGCATCCTGGAGGGCTTTCTTCTTGTTTTCAACCATGAGCCGAGCGCTACTCCTTGGACATATGAATCCATTGTTTCCTAATCACACACGTCCCTATCCTTTGAGATGACGACCATGTTGGGGGATGTCGGTATCTGTATAGAGAGTGAAATGGTCCTAGGGTTGATGATAACCATCGTTGTATTATTTTCAACTCGGATGGTTTGTGTCTCGGGCTTGTAGTGGAAAGAGAAGGCTAGGAATAACTCAAGACTCTACACAGACATTTGGGTGTCACGCAGTGGTGAGCAATCCACTTGTGAATAGCTGCTCTTCAATCCTCCTTCATTCCTTGGAGGCCATGCGAGTCTTAAGGTTGTTTAGGTCCATGTACAAGACATCATTGTCTTCCACATCATATTCGCAGGTGAAGGGTTTTGTCGGATTTTGACTCGTCCACTTCGGCTTCATGTCTCCCTTAGAAAAAACAACTTACTATTTTTAGTAAGTGTGAAAAATCAAGTCCCCGATCTTCAACTAGATGTTGCGGCTCAGTTTTCCTCTTTCTCCATGTGTTCCTCGTTCCTTCTAAATCAACTTTCTATTTTTAGCAGGTGCTCGAGGGCCCACTTAATATTTTTAGTAAGTTCCAAAATTTTCTGTTCTGGTGAATTCTCAGATATAGTGCACCTCTAATGTCTTCGTCTCCTTCACAGGTCCTTCATCGCCGATGACTTTCTTGAAATAGCAGCTCTATGTAGTAAACTCCGCTATTTTTAGAAAGTTAGATTCTGGGAATTGGATTGATGTGGAACAAATTATTTTGATATGTGTTTTTGGCCAATATCACCCTCTAGAATTTTGGGCCTACCCACTTAATAGTCCAGGAGATTTTAAAGTTTTAATTCTTAGACTGGCAGTGCTTCCGGATGCGAAAACCATTAATGGGTCTAAAATTATAGGTCTGGTTTTCTCCTCCTTTTGTGAAGAAAATTATATTGTTGATGTGTTTGTTTTCTTCTGGTGCTTCACATGCGATCTTACTTCAATCCGACAACCGGTTTGATGGGAAATCCCACTTCTTTCTTTGTTGAGCCGGAAAGGAGATTTATTCATTGTGAATGCTTTGTCACATGAGAGGAGAGTTTGAGGTTATTTTTTGATGGTCTTTGATAGAGGAACAAACATCAGCAAATGGTTCATTGATTCGTGCAATCGGTTTGTAAGATTTTTTCGATTTCCATTTTTTTGGCTATGGAGATTTTATTATTCTCTTCTTCGTTGTTCTTCATTTCTCCTTCTTAGCTTGATGATAATTCCTTCTAAGGGACCTATGTATCACCATGGGAAAGGTATTTCAATTCCTTTCTTGATCTTTTATTATTTTTTTGTAATAGAGGAGTGATGGAAGAAAGTTGTACAGAAGAATGAAGATTTTATGTGCACAGGAGTGGAAGTAGTGGAAGCACTAAAAGCACCGAGCGACATGCTTAGATTTTGAAATTTTGAACACATGGAGGAAAAATATTGGGTGTAATTTTTCATTTTTGATGTCCTTGACCTTAGGGACATGAGGGATATGTCCGACAAGAAGGAATGAAGGTGAGAAAAGCCGCTTTAAAGCACTTGGAGCCGAAAGTTGGTCACATGGATGTCAAAAAGACTCCTCATAGGGTCTCGGTACATTTTTACATGCTTGATGTCCCTAACCTCAAGGATTTGAGGGACATAAATTTCCATGGTGGTCTTGGAGCTGACACATGGCACTTGAACCGACGACAGGGAATGGATGCTCCAAAAATGCACCTGGGGGTTTAAAGTCACTCACATGGGTGACCAAAAGACTCCTCATAGGGACTGGGAAAATTTTTCCATGATTTATGTCCTTGACCTTAGGGATGTGAGGGAGATAAATTTCCATGGTGGTCCTGGAGATGACATGTGGCACTTGATCCGACGATAGGGGATGGATGCTCCAAAAATACACTGGGAGGCCGAACCGTCACAAGTCTGGAGGTCATATGAGGGTCCCGAGGTCACATGGGGGCTAGGCACATTTTTACAAGGTTGGTGTACCTAACCTCGTGATCTTGGGTACATGAAATCCCGCCAAGCTCCTGGTGCTGACACATGTCCTCCCGAAAATGACTAAGTCTTGAACTGCCTTTGAGAGGTTAACTTGGAACGATGATAACTTGAGTTCCCGGTGGAACTTCTTGGTGAAATTTTATATGATCCTAAATGGAAATGGAATTTTGAATTTAATTTTGGGGTTTTCATTTCATTATTCAACCATATGATTCCTAAAAAGTGGATTTTTGATTTGAGACTCCACTTGTGCCTGAGAAAAATTACCTACCAATCCTATGCACCAAGGTGTTATGAAAAATATGATTTCACCATAATGTAGGTCTTGGAATCCTCCTTCTGGAGATATTTATTTTTACAACTCCATTTGAAGCTCCTAGAATCTTCTTTTGAAGCCCAACAATTGTTTTAGGCATGTGTACTGCCTAGGCTTGTGAACCCTATTTTTACTCAGACTACTCCAAGTCTTTCAAAACTTCCCCAAACCTTCCAAAATCATTTCCATGATGTTTTAATGTATTCAATTCACCTCCATGTTTAATTTGGCCATTCCGTTCCACTCCGGGGGTTTGATCTAGTCCTAGGAAGGCCAACAATAGCCCTTCCCAATACTGCTAGAAGATAGCATCTTTTCATAACTCCCTAAAATCACCTAGGGGGAATGAATAGACTTTACTAAATCATGTAGGAGGGAAATTTTACATCAAATATGGGGTGACCAAATTGACGGATTCGACCTGGGGTGCCTAGGAATGATAAAACATGATAATTTCGACACAAGGGTATAGTTTTCATGCTTAGAAACTTCCAATTTCCCCGCATTGCGCATTTGCACAAAAAAAGTGCTTCGTGACCACTCCATTGAGTGAGCATTGCCTCTAGTGGCTATACCCGACCTTGATTTTCCTTCTTGGTGTTTCCAGAGTAGCGATCTGACTCCACGCCCTAACCTCTGTACTTTCACGGCCACACTCTCGTATCCTCTTACCCTGACTTAGGCACAATCAAAAGAAACAGGGACCAAAACCACACCCTTTGTCCAGGCCTCCCCATCACATCCCCTCGGAAGGGTGGGTGGGTGACCAGAGGGAGACCTCACCCCAGCTACAAAATAATGAACCTCGCGAGTCTCCCCTTATCACCCCGCCTCTCGCCTCGAGCCCCCTTTCCCCTTCAAGGGGTGCATTTTCGAGGGCCAAAACCTCTTACCCATGAATCTTCCCCAAGTACTAATTCTGAAGCCGATCAATATATTTGAAATTTTCACTCTCATTATAAAAATTTCGAATTAGGTTTTATGAGAGTGCAAAATTATCACAAATATGAAATTCCACCACAATTTCCTAGGAACCATGATAAACCGAGCAATAACATTCCCAACCTCAATTGAATGCCATTTTGACATAAATTATGTTCGCTTTATCCTTTAAATACTCTTAAGAGTTGATTTTAGTTACTCTGAATTTGATTATCTCGAGATATATGCAATCGATCCTTTAAACCTTGACATTCTTCCCAACTCATACTTCCTCCAGAATCCTCAAAGAAACACCGTGAAATGACAAGGAAACTCAAATACAATGTAACACTATGCAAAGCACTTAAGGAAAGGAAAAATAAACTACCAATAAGACAATGTGCCACCAAAGACTTGGAGGAATTGAAAATAATCTACTATGTACAAGATAAAATGCAACAACCTAATGGGAATGCTTGAGATAAATTCCATTGATTGGGATTTGTAATACATTTCCATAAAGGTAAGATAACTCAAAAGATTTATCTTTTTGAAATCAATGATGATTTATGGCCCACTCCAAATTGCATCATCTTTAGAGTGTCATCCCGTTTAGCTCAGATGCATCCCATTTCAAGACTAGGTCACCTATCTTGAAATTATGAGTTATATCCCTTTTATAAAACCATTGTTTGGCTAATTTTTTATGTTATTCTAATTTGATCATGGAAGAATTTATTAATTCTTCAAGATCAACTAATTATTCCATTCTGATTTCTCTTTGATCTAAACCCTTAAATTCCAATTGCTGAGCAAATTTAAGTGAAAGAAATTCAAGTGACAAAGGGAGCCTGGCTTCTTTTCCATAGAAACATTTATAAGGGAAAGTTCCAATTGCCTTATTTATTGTTATCATGTCATCCCAAAGAGCATTTCTCACATTTGTATGCCACTGTCCTTGATTGTTATCCATTGTTCTCTTCATGATCCTAATACAACTTTTGTTAGTGGATTCTACCAAACCATTATTGTTGTTCGTTAAAACTTGTACCCACATCTTGGATCTAGAATAAATGATCTATTTGAGACAACAATGGAACCATATCCAAGTTGTGGGACCTTGCGCGCTTGAGATGGATCTTCGGAGAAGGCCGGTTCCTCTACCTACCTCTAATGCTATTACTCCTAATGTTGAAAGAAAATCCTAGACTAAACATGCCAAGGGACTAGGGATAGAAGGATGTGCAAAAAGGGGAAATCCTAAGCTAAGGAAGGTAATAGCATAAGGGAAAGGGTTGATCTCTCTCCATGAGTGGTGAAGGAAACAGAGGGGTCACGGTAGAAGAGGGTGGACGATGCAAGCCACATATCAACACGTATGCTTGGGCTTACAATACATGAAACCCATGGACATGGGGATTGTAAGCGAGAATACACAAAGCATGCCAAAAAACACAAACAGAGAGGTGAGATGTACTGAAAATGAGAAAGGGAAGACAAGAGTTTCAAAAACATGATTTTATTGCTTAAGGGACACACAATCATTTACATTCACGACAGGAGGCGAGAATACATTACAGAGACCATGCCAAGGTCTGAAACCCATGGGAATTTGGCCACCATTTTGGCATGGTGTCATTACAACAGAGAGGGATCCTTTTTACAAAGCAGAACTTTGTTATTTATAGAAGAAGAAGGAGAGAAAAGAAGGAGAAAAGGAGGGAAACTCGGATTCAAATATGCAACCACCAATAACAAGTGATAAATTCCTGCAAATATACCTACAAGGTTGTCGTATGTGCTTCCCCATGTTTATTTGGCATGTGGAAGAAGGAAGAAAGTAAGATATGATTGAAATCTAGTGGTTGGGGTCAACTGGATGTGTGCATTGATGAGCTGAAATACGTTTCCTATTTTCCACTAACCAAATCCCACCTAAATCTGATTTTAAAAATTCCAACATGTAGTTGATGTCAACATATTTCAAATGAGACTGCATGTGAGAATCGAGAACTATAGTATAATTTATGGTCATCAAGTCTACGAGTCACTCGATACGTAATGACACATGGCGCTCATGGATTGACCAAAGGAGTCGGCCAAGTGTTTATCTATTTTTCGTTTCTCCCACGTGTCACACACCGGTTGATTTTCAATATTTAGCACCATGTTGACACACTTTGATAGGTTGTGTGTTGCACACTCAAGTTTGATAGCTTACATGGCACAATGATCGGCACGGAAGACACAAGGTGCAAAAGTGAGAGGCACAAATGTTTGCACGTGAAGAACAAGCACGTGAATACAACACACACGACATGAAATAGGTCATACTTTCATAAGGAAAGTATGCAAGAAAGGCACGGGCATTCAACTAAGGAAGGGCACGCAGGAGGAATGATAGGACTTAGCCAATTTAGAAGGCAAGTCTCGAGAGGTGTGTGCAAGGAGGGCGCAAAGAAAAAATGAAGGAGACAACATGATGCGAGGGAAGGTAGCATGTAGAGTAAGCATGGGAGGAAACATAAGAAAATAGAATGTAGAAACATGAATATGGGAAGGCACGTGGGGCATGTGGAAGAATTTCAGCTAAGTAAATTGTTCCAAGGAAGCAAGTCTCGAGTGTGCACACTGAGAAGTGAAACATCGAGTCATAATGAATTATGAGTTGTCCAAATAACTTGGGGAATTATTTGGGTAACAATTTTGGTGACTTTTGGGGGCCATCCACCTGCTAGATGAAGATATCAATAGCCTTAAAATCATTCGTTGGCATAGGCACTTAGTCGAAAAGCAAAATTGAAGATCATATCTCGACTTGAAGAACATCCTCAAGTCACTTACAATATTGTCTCAAATATAAACCGAACTATTTCTCTCATATGAAGATATTCTAAATTGGATTGATGAGAGTGAAAGCTATGCACTGACCATTGGAATTCCCTCTTTAAAATCAAGCTATCATCCTAGGAGGCAACAAAAAGGGGTGCATGGGTGCAATATGAAATGAAAGGCACCGGAGGGAGCGCGCCAAACAAGCACAACACCATGTATAAAACTGAAAATCATTCATGTCCCAAAGGGAACATGCAAAGTGTGTACAAGCACTTGTGTTACTGAAAGAAAACCTAAAATAGCCTACTCTAACCAGAGGCAAAGGGTGCTCAAGTAAAACCCTGTAAGAAGTAGGAGAAGTAGCTTCCCTTCCTCACAAATTGTGACCATGTAATTGATTTGGCATTGAACATGGTCTGAACAAGAGTGAAAAACTGACTTGTAGATGGTGTTTCACTCTCATCAAAGTATCAACAAACAAAATATATACCTCTAGTATTTTTTTTTCGCTTGATTCGGGAGGTGTTGTTGCTTAACCTTTGCGCACTGAAGTTCTTCCTCATGCCCCAAGTGAGCATGACCAATGACAACTCTATCTTTAACTCTAGACTAGCCAGATATTTGATTAGGCATAGTCTGATCCTTGTGATTTTCCCATTACTTTGAAGCTCAATCCCAAAAATGGGATTTTATTACGCCTCTATCCTCCTGAAGAGGAGTTCTTGTAGGTTGGATCGCAAAGTTGGGGTGTGCATGGTTCTTCCTCTACAAGTAACTCATTCTCCTTCAGAATTGCACCCTCAGGAACTAACTGAATTTCTTCTTAAACATGTGGCCTTTATGATTTCCTCTTACCATTTCGCATTCGCATGAGTAATGCCATTCTTCAATTGTTCTGCAGTCGTCGAACATGATGACATTGGTTAGGAAAGGTACATTGGCAGGGGGCTATTCATTTATGGTATAGGTAGACAAAGGGGACTTGGAAGGAAACGAGAGGATGTGAATAGAAGGCATGTGCGCAAGAGGAGTGGAAGAACGCACGGGAGGGATGATGGTAGAGAAATAATGGTTAGAAGATGGAGGAGGGGAATTCTTAATGGGGGAAGCATGTAGAAAGATAGAAACATGTGCAGAGGGTGAGATGATGTAAGCTGGTGCGAAGGAATGAGAGGGTTGTAAGATGGTAGTGTAGAGTTACCCCATTGAAAGGATTTCCACGTGCTAGATTTTTGAGCCTTCATTTATTCCACCCGCTCTGTAATCTGGGGTAGAATCTCAGTGATAAAGTGTAACTTTTGTTGGGCGCTAAACCAACCTGGTACAGGGCCTACCCATGGACAAGAGACCTTGTAGCTAACTCTAGCTTCCTTTATGGAGCACTTGACTCTGAGCTACATCATGTCCATCTCCATGGGGTCACCACCATCATCTGCACAAACATGTTCTTCATAAACATTTTGGTTAGAAAAAAGTGGGTTATATGCATCTTCAGGAAAATGGGGCTTATAAAACTGATTTGGAGTAGGATTTTGAAACTGTGGTGATAGAGAAAAATATTTTTACTTCTGTAAATGAAATTCCAAGAAGGGAAATAATTCATGATTACATAACTTCAAAAGAGGAAGGTGGAACGATGGAAAAAGAGAAATGAATGAAAGTAGGGGAGATTTTTTTGTGAATGAAATAATGGGTGTGTTTGAATCAATGGAATCACCAGACGTGTTGAAATATGCCTCCAAAGGCTAGATCTCAAAAAACACATCAAACTTGCTAAGATGAAGATGTAAAGCTCTTCACTCTTGTCCCACTAGGCATGCCGAAATTGGTTTTCGTTCAAACGTGCACCCGTATCTCAGATTTGGGAAAACCGAGTTGTTTGAGACAACAATGGAACCATCTCCAAGTTATGGGACCTTGCGCACTTGAGACGGATCTCTAGAGAAGGTTGGTTCCTCTACCTACCTCTAACAATACTATTACTTCTAATGCTAAAAGAAAATCCTAGACTAAACATGCCAAGGGCCCAATGATAGAAGGATGTGCAAAAAGATCAAATCCTAAGCTAAGGAAGATGATATCGATAGGGAAAGGGTTGATCTCTCTCCATGAGTGAATAAGGAAACAGAGGGGGTGCAAGAGAAGAGGGCGTAAAAACATGTGCCACAAATAAACACGCAGCTCGGCCTTCTAGTGCACGTAACACATGAACACGGGATTGCAATCAAGAATACACATAACATGCCAAAAAATGCAAGCAAAGAAGCTAGATGCAATGAAAATGAGAAAGGAAAGGCAAGAGTTCCATAAAACACAATTTTATTGCTTAAGGGACGCACAATCATTTACATTCATGGCGTAAGGCAAGGATAAATTATAGAGACCATGCCAAGGTCTCAAACTCCGTGAGAAGTCGGCCACCATTTTGGCATGGTGTCGTTCATAACAAAGAGAGATCCTTTTTACAAAGCAAAACTCTACTATTTATAAAAGAGAAGGAGAAAAGGAGGGAAACTCATATTCAAATCTGCAACCACCAATAACAAGTGATAAATTCCTACAAATCCGCTTGCTAGGCTATTGGATGCACTTCCCCATATTTGTTTGGTGTGTGGAAGAAGGAAGAAAGCAAGTTCTGATTGAAATCTAGTGATTGGGGTCAATCAACGTGTGCATTAATGAGCTAAAAGACGTTTCCTTATTTTATGCCTACCAAATCCCACCTAAATATGATTTTGAAAAGTCCAACATGTAGCTAATGCTAGCAAATTTCAAATGAGATCGAGCACACTAAACTTTGAGCATTGCAATAGAATTTATGGTTGTCGAAGTCTACAGTCACTCGATACGCATAATAACATGTGGCATGAGCAGATTGACAAAAGGATTTGGCCAATCGCTCATCTGCTTTTATCATTTTTGCCATGTGTCACGTACGGCTTGATTATCGTGGATTTGGCACCCTATTGGTGCACTTTTATAGGTTGTGTGTTGCACACTTAAGTCCGATGATGACATGGCACGGTGATTGACGCAAAATACACATGGCGCAAAAGTGAGAGGTGCAAAGGTGTGTGCACGAAGAACAGAACACAAACACAACACATGTGGAAGGAAAGAGGTTATACTTGCGAGTAAGGAAAGTATGGAAGTAGGGCACAAGCATTCGACCGAGGAAGGGCATGTGGGAGGAATGATAGGGACTTAGCCAATTTAGAAGGAAAGTCTCGTAGAGGTGCACAAAAGGAGGGCATAAAGAAAGAAATGAAGGAGACAACAGAATGCAGAGGGAAGGAAGTGCACAAAGTAAGCCTAAGAGGAAACAAGAAAAGGGAATGCATAATCATGAAGAGGGAAAGGTGCATAGGTCAAATGGAAGAATTACATCCAAGTAAATTGTGTCGAGGGAGAAAGTATGAGTGTGTGTAGATTGAGAAGTGAAACATTAGAGTCAGAATGAAATATAAGTTGTCCAAACAACTTGGAGAGTTATTTGGATAACAATTACCTTGAAGCTAAGAGTTGGAAGAATTTTTCAAATAAATTGAAAGTCTAAGAGCCCAATCAGAAATTTTAGACCCTAAGAAATATTTCACATTATCAGAGATGATAGTTTGATGGATGCCAAACGTTATCACAATGTCCTCAAGGAAGTCAAGGATAACTAATTCGCTTTCTTCTTTGAGTGGTACAAACTCTGTCTACCTAGTAAAATAATCTATTCTTGCCAAAAGCCATGTCAAGGATACAATGTCCTCATTGAATTCAAGGATAGAATTTGAATAATTTAGCTTCATTCTAGATAAATTGGATAATTTTTTCATCTCTATCAAATTCTTGCCAGCTAGTTTCATTGTCTAGAATGGATGGTCTTACCACCACCTTGATGTGTTTCACAATGTCTTTACCAAGATCTTCGGTAGGTGAGAATTGTGAACCAAGGGCTGCCATCTAGTCTGCTTCCTTATTAAATTTCCTTGGCACCACTTGCATATTAAGAGCATTAAAACTCTCCAAAATATCCCAAAATCTATGTTTATAAGCTTTCAAAAGATTATTCTTTGTGGCACATTTACCTCTAATTTGGTGGATGACCAATTTAGTATCCCTAAAGATTTGCCTTTTTTAGCAATTAGAAGACCATACACTAATGCCTCATACTCTACCACATTGTTAGAACATGCAAACTACAATCTATGGGAAAAGATAAATTTCTCATTCATCGAAGAAATTAGTACAACACCTTCCCCAGCTAGATTTCTTCTTCTAGAACAATCAAAGAACATATTACAAAATCCAAAAAAACTATCCTTTAATTTTTTGAGTGGTGTAGGTAAATTAGACCCTTCTTTAAGAATGCAAAGAGGTTCCAAGTCCAGCTTCCACAACTATTTCATAGGGATCAAATTCATAGTGTTCCTTGGCCCATTCATCTAATAAAATATTAGAGGAATAAGATGCTCTTCCTAAATTGACTCCTTCTCATGGCCTACTTGTATAAGGAAATTTGATTGGAGAGGGTGGGATCATAAGAATCAATATGATAAGAAAATATAGGCTTAGCTTATATGGTAAATCTTGTACCATATCTAGTTCTTAAGAGCATATGATTACAATTTGAAGACAAGTAGCCACCTACTTTGGCCGTGAAATCTCTTGATAGAAAACAAGGGAGGAAATTCAATTACTGATACACCATGAGTTATGGTTAGGATTAGACAAGTATGAAGGGTTAACTCAAGATATTTTATCACTCTTAAGATGCTAATGGTTAAACCATCAAGTTGTAGAACACCTTTAGATACGGGGATGTACTTGGACCTAGAACATCAACAATCTTTTTGGGCATTAAAGAAGTACTAGCCCCCGAATCAATCATGTAATTATGAACCAAATTTTTACCCAAAATTAAGGAAATATAAAGGGCGGGGTCTTGAAAACTTTACTTCGCCCTTGAGAAAGGTCATGTCAAGATTTTCTCCCACAAGCCGAAGACTGAATTCACCAAATCCTTCACCCATAATGAAAAATCCAAAAATGCAACAAATTCCACTTTCATTAAAACTTCTTCCCCATCAACATCTCATGTTGCGCCTCCACAAAGATCTCCTCGGCCAACCCCCAACTATACTCCTCTTGGAGAATCCTATAGCTCCATCTTCGACAAACTCATGGCTGCACGCCTTATCCAACTTCCTCCCATCTACCATGTTGATGATTCACGGCCCAAACCCACGTGGTATCGCAAAGACCATTATTGAAAACATCATCAATTTCGTGGTCATGATATCGAAAAGTGTCATACCTTCAAGGACCTAGTGTAATAACTAATTGATCGTGGGGAAATTTAATTAGGCAACCCAAATGCTCCTCCTAACCAACCATTAGATGTATTCAAGCAACCCTTCCCTAATCATCCACCAAACAACCAAGCTAATCCTCTCACATCTCAAGCACCTAATGTCCATGCAATCAATAATCCAAGTCAGATTTAGCATTGCCACCCACGTTCATTATACCCTCATCTACTATACCCACATCTATTGCACCCATGTCTACTTCAACATCTACACCTACATCTACGATCATATCTACACCAACAACCATATATTCATCTATTATACCCACATCCATTATATCCACATCTACTACACCCACATCTAATATACCGACATCTACTATACCAACACCCATCCCCACATCTATAGATCAACATCTACCTCTACATCCATGCCTACATCTACATCTACTTCTACACCCACATCTACAACTATATCTATACCCACATCAACATTTGAATCCACGTCCACATCTACATCATTCCTTAAGGCCTCCACCAAATGGACATATCCCCTTGATTCAATAAAAATGATGTCTTAATCCCATACTCATCTCCAACAAGTAGAATCAATTCTATATCAACACCTCCAAATTCCACACAACCCACAACCTATTCTAATGTCATCATCTATGGCAAAAGCTACACTGAATCATCTAATCCCATCTCTAAAGATAACCCCACTATTAAATCATTCTAATCCTGCTAAGGAAAAATAAGCAATAAAACCATAAAAACCTTGCCATCCCTACCGAAAAATATCTTACTCACCCACACAAGAAATCAAAGCTTCCCCTTCAAAGCCCCATCAATTTAAACAACCCACCATCCAATCCTCTATCTTCGGACCTTAGCCATCCAATTTGTGACCATTTCCTTCATCCAAATCTTCCATCACTACTATATCCAAACCAAAACCATCTATTCCTCCTCTCAAATCCAAAACATATTCCAAGGCCCCTACCAAACCCCATAAGAGTAAGGCACCCATTTTTCCTTCATCCTTCTCTCCTAAATCAAATCAATCCACAACCCACAAAACTCCCTCTTCTAAAACCCCCATTTGGTTCTACACTAAAATCCTTCATCGTCTTCTCCAAACATTCAAAAGCACCCTTCCTCCCATCAATTATTTTGATTCACGTGGGTGGAAGCCCACATGGTTTGATTATAATGCCATTTGCACTTATCACTGTGTCCCTCGACATGACACAGAAAATTGTAAAGCTCTTCAAACCCTCATCGATAACCTCATAGAATAAGATGATTTTATCATCCAAGAAGACCACCCTATTCCATCTACTATCTCATCCACATCTAAGCGCAAACCTAAAAACAAAGCTACAAATTCCAAGGTATTTAAATCCGACCCTTTGTCTACACCTAATGTCACAATCCAACCACCAAGTTCTACCTCTTCTAAATAGGTTCCCCCTCTTTCATAAATGTCGCTTTGTATTACCACCTACTTTTGCCCGTATGATCCTTGACCATTTAACAAACCAAAATAAAGAGTTTTCACCATTTCTCCCTCTAATGAACCTATCTCATCTTCCTCTTCATCTAAGACTAAGGTATCCATCCTAAGCGCTCCATGAGCACAAAAACTTGATGTCATTAAACAAAGCATCGTAAATTAATTACATTAGGCCCCTATCAAGATGTGTATTTACGAGCTTATCCAAATCTCCCTAACCATCGAAATGATCTCATTAAGGGCTTACAACACATACCAATCACCATCGATGGACCTCAACCCTTCACACCCTCGTTAGAAATCTTACAACTTCTGCCGCCAATTCCTTTGATGATTTTGAAATCCCTAAAATTCTAACTAAAGACCATGATATTCCCCTTTCATCACCGTCCACATCAATGAAACCTTCATTTGACAATCTATGATTGAAAATAGCTCTAGAATCAATGTCATCTCATCCCACAAGAGCTTCACATCGCATAGAATCCTATATCCATATATTGATATGCATACGCTCATACACATTGAAGTGGAGTTCAATGCAAACACCTAAAAATGGGCCCTATGCATTTATTAGTCATTGAATCGCATGTTTTAGGGCGTTTATGTACTTATTGATTTTGGGTCCAAATATGCCTTGTTGCGATCTATTTTCAGTGGTCCACGTTCATCTCCATGCACTCCTCAAATGCCACCTCATCCTTTCCCCAAGTCCTTCATTTGGCTTCTCATGTTTGGAACATAGACTCCATGCTTTTTGAATGCCACAATGCTTTCTATGGATCCCTTCTTTCCTTCACCCCATTTGATACTTACCCAATCTTGTTCACTTTCCAACAATTGGATGGTTTGTGAGCCAATAGAGTCCTAATTCAAATTTGAATTATTTGTAAATACACAAGAACTTGAATTCATTTAAGCATCTATTATCTAATATATAGCATCGATCTATCTATAGATCTAAGCATCCATTATTATCAAGGCATTTTCAAGTGAAAGTTAAAACAATACAATCACTAATTATCTACAAACATTATGCGAAAATCAAGCATTCTCTAAGCACTAAAAATTTTAGCACTAACATGTTGTGTTACATAGGTTTGTCTCGACGGGATAATTATTAAATATCCTTAGATCTCTTTAAACAATCCCACTTTTTCGTCCTAGTTGATATGTCGTAGTCTAATTATAGTCAAGAAAAAGAATATTGATATCCCAATTATCAAAGTGGAGTTTTCAAAAAGTGAGTGTGGTTTGCGGAAGGTAGAAACAAGATAATCTATTCATCAACTAAATTGTGAGTTGTTTTGTCTAGAACGTTGAGTGAATGGTCTAGACATTGCACTTTCCATACGCCACATTATGGACAAAGTGACATGTTCGCAACGAGCTTTTGGGTTCTTCAAATCTGCCATAATACCACTGATTTTTGTTGTCATATGTTGACAATTACCCTCCAATCAACGGATAAGCAATTTTCTTCTCCCCACTTACCTTCCTCTAGTTTTCCTTTATTAATTATGTATGCTTAACAATTTTACATATGATTTAGACCTCGTAAAAGGTATTATAGATGTGTGCATTGCAATTTAGTGTAAATAAGTTCATTTATTGCAACTAAAAGAACAAAAATTTCATATTTTTCTGTGTACAAATCCTTAATTATTTATAATACATTTAATGAAAATTGTAAAAATCTTTCACTATTTTCATTAAACCAAAAAAATCTTTAATTTGAAATTATTCTAACATGTCAGCCTTAAAACCATTTTAAAGTTAAAAAGAATCAACTGCAATTGTTAGATTTTAAATAAACAATGAGGTGGCAAAAATGTATAATTGAAAATATTGACCTTCGTCAAGGTTTTTTTATCATACCAATTGATTAATTTTTCACGGTTTTCAAAAAATAGACTCATCAAAAGGAAAATATTCAAAATCATATTTCACTAAGTTTTCCATCATTAATTTCTTGAAACTATAAAGATTAACAAAATATACATTGACTAATAACAAATCAATGTTTTCCTTTAGATCTAAGACGGAGCATATACTGTATGGGAAAGATTAACCAACCGTCCTCTAAAATTCACTACGCATTCTACAATTATACAATAATTTCCATCCTTAGAAAAAATTGCTTTCCTTTCATGCCTAATAATGATGTATTTGTAGGTTGTAATAGATCACTAAATTCCTTGAATGTCTATTCCCCGAGGACGAAGTGGGCAAAAGATGGTAATCCCAATTCAACAAAAACAAGGAAGAAAATATCCACACAAATAACATGTGTATTACTTGTATATGGAAGACAAAGGCACACCGCCAAGAATAGGAGGATTTGCCGTGTGATCTTAACGAAAAGGACTCAAGTAGGGAGACTGGTCGAAAATGTATACGAAGATTTGATTATATTAATGTTACTACTTGTTTTGACTAACTGCTTCAAAGACGTGTTCGTGTAGAAGAAACAACACAGATTGCTAAATATGGATAAATTGTTTGGAGGGAATTCCTTGGGATTCTACCTTCAACATTAAGATAACTAAGGCAAAAATAAATTAATTGTCTACAAGAGCTCAGTGATCTTTACCTTCAGCATGAGAGTAAAGGCAACTGGATGAAGTTGTAAGCTGGGTATAGAAATTTTGGAGAATGGGAGAAACAAAAGTTTTACCATTTAAGACTTGGAAAGCATCCAAGTGGCTTTCTTAGAAACCTAGCATGCATTGCAGCAGTGCTTGACAATATGGCTCATGGATGGAGGCATACATATACCTTCTTCATTTTCTTTCTTATGAAAAGAAATTCTATTCATTATTCTTTTTTTTTGTACTCTGAGATAAAGGGAGGGGGTGGCAGTGAGAACAGTACTTTTCTGCTATGTAAGATTTTGGAGAAATAACATTCAAATGTGTTACTAATGTGCCCCTTAATGTTAGTGACCTTGTCGTCAGTGTTAGTAGTAGGAGACAGCTGACAAATTATGATAAATGGTAAGCCTTGTTTTTCTAAAGCCATTAATTACTCGTCACTCTCCTTCGTGTACAAATATCTACAGTTATTTATCCTCAATTTTCTGCAAAAAAAACATTTCAATCAGGCAGATGGAATGCCACAGACAAACATTAGCCAAACGATAGCTAGAATAGGCCTTTCAATGTGTAGATATTTTATAAAAATCCATTCTTTATTAAGCTTACATTCTCTTATTTTTCTATATGTTTGATTGAACTTTATCTAGCAAACTAATTTACTCTTTGCCATCTCGTCATCATAATAAACATATCCCCATATTCTCCTACCCCTTTCAATTTAATGAATTCATTTGTTCTCAATACATGTATTTCCTGTTATAATAGCTACCTGTGCATTTGTGGAACTTAAGAGAATACTCCTTTCATTATTCAATTGTCTAGTTTTGAGAGGGTAAATCATGCGTTATAAGAGTTGTAAGGTTTGGTGTAGTAAAGGAACATTTGAAGAATACAATAGACAGTGTATAAGATACATAAAGTAGCAGCCGCTTTCATCTTCACAATACGCTGTGTAATGTGCATTAGTAGAGGCTAGTTTTGTCTCCACCTCATACTAGCTTTCATGTATCCTACAATGTCTGTAGTAATATAGCATTTAATTTTAGTGAACACAGGTGATCTCACCATGTGTAAAACAGAAAAGAGACGGAAATATTCACAATCAAGAAAAAGAAAGTCCGACGGAAAAGTGCTCTTCTACCTGCAATCATCAATGTTTCCCCTGCATATTACAAATACATTAAGGCTTCTTATTGCATAGATAGGACTACTTTGCCAACTCTTCAAAATAAGATCGGCGTAAATCATTTCCACTAATCAGCTCAACATGATGATGCCATAATTTTTGCCAGCATGCAAAAGCTAGAATGGTGAATAGGTTACAGGTTCCAAGTACATGGTCCTCTCTTTCATTAACACTGTCAATTGCTTTTACGATAAACTAGCCAGGATAGTTTTTCTCCTAGGCAAATCAGTTGTCTCCACCAGAACTGAAAATACATCCATATTTGTGGTATATAGAAAATTTAGAACAGGAAAAAGGAAACTTTTATGCATTTCGCTTTGACTTTTTTAACACCTCTTTAAGGACAAAAGAAATTCTCTCTGCCATGTGATGTTCCATGAAATGCTCTTTTACCCTCACATAGCCTTTTCTTCCCATTGTTAGCCTGCGCTCAACATGACAAGACAAATTCACAATGTTTTTGCAAGCGGATTAATACCCTCTTTGCCAACAGGATGCAAAAAGCCTGTTGACCCATTGACAACAATTTCAGTGGTACCTCCAGCTGCTGTACCCTGATAAGATTAATCACAGAATGGATATTCTTAAGGAAAACAGGAGAAAGATCTGAACATATAGATGAAAGTTGAAATGCAGTAAAAAAATGTATATAAAAAAAGACAATAGCAGATTACTTACTGAGTACCTCCATGTAAGATAACATGGCACAAACTTCAAAACTAAGTCAATGCACTGAACTTAACCATAGATGAATAAACTCAACAGCTATGAAAGAAGGTAATGAAACACAAATTTTACATCTAATACACTGTTTATAGGTAGGTGGGTGGGGGCAGGCGGTGGGGGCAGGGTAAGGATGGGTGCCATCAATACAATATGTTTCTGCATGCTAATTTTTTCCCTGCATTTGTGTGGGTGTATTAATTACTAAAAAGACTCTGCACGTGAGAGACAGAGAGGGAGAAGGAGAGAGAGAAAGTATCAACTGTAGATGTTTCTGCATACTACTTTTCTTTATTTTTCTCTGCATTTGTGGGAGTATTGATTACTAAATTAATATGTTTCTGCATACTAATTTTTTTAATTCTTTCCCTGCATTTGTGTGGGTGTATTAATTACTAAAAAGACTTTGCACGTGAGAGACAGAGGGACAGGGTGAGAGAAAAAAATCATCCATTGTAGATGTTTCTGCATACTACTTTTCTTCATAATTACCTAAGACTCCAGGATGGTGGGACGGTGGGACGTAGGGACAGGGTTTCCAGGACAGGAATTTTTTTTGAAAATTTGGGGACATAAAAATATATTAAAATATATATAATTTATTAATTTTACAAATATAACATGAATAATTCAATAAACTAAGACTTAAAATTGAAAGTTTGAAGATTGAAACCATTAATGATTAATCCAATTATTCATCACATAAGCCAAGGCCCAAAATGCTATATATATATATATTCAATGTTCAAAACTTCAACATGACAATGAAAGACTTAAAAGCAAATTGTTCATCACTCAGCATAGGTATAAATTGTGATATAACAAGGAGAAAGCCACAGAAAACTGAATTGTTCTTGTTCAGAAAGTTCAGGCTTTGTCTGTAGTTTGTTTCTTTAGAGCTTTTAGCTAATTTTTGTTTTGCTCTATTTCAATTTTATACATCTCTACTAGGGATGCACAAGATGCTCCCGGTGTTAGGGTGTTAGGTACATTTATGATTACACATGTTTTTCAGTTCCATTGGCCATTCTTGGCCATTAGTGTACACTAATATCTGAATCAGATATAAAAAGATCAAATTATGTGTACATCTTTTACCTGTACAGATTTCTTGTAGGCATTCCATCTTGCTGAGCCCTAGTCCCAAGCCTAGCACAAAGATTTCTACATTGCACAGATTGAGTCTCTCCCATATGGCTTTCTACAATTGTCAACTGTACCCAGTCTATTGAATAATATTCAGCTCTTTTCTAGTACGAATAGAAGAAACACAGCCATAAAATTCACATCTCATCAATCAAAATCCTCACTTCCACTCCAACCCAACAAGCCAAACAACACAAAAGTAATAGATATTTATTCTTCACAGACAGAAATATTAAAATTATAACTTACAGCACAGAGAATTTGCTTTATGAATGCAGCACACTCTGAATTGGACACATTCATGGACTCAAACTTGCTCGACAAATTCATATCCTCTTGTCTGCTGCAACACCCATTTTTCTCATACCCATCTTTGGAGCAGAAACTTAAAGGAGACACTGAAGGGTGAGGAGATCCTGATACCCATCAATAAAATTAGGCCATGCCTAACCAAACAACCGAAATTTGCTTGGGTTTTAAGTTAGAAATGCGGCAGGGTCATAGGGGATGTCCCACGACGTCCCGGGGACATCACAACGTCCCCAATGGCTCCTTGCACCTGGAACGTCCCGGGTGCTTTGCTTGTTTGTGGGGGATGTCCCCAGGACGTCCCCCTTTTTTCCTGGAAAAGCGGGACAGCGGGGAAACATCCCATCCCCATCCCCAAGTCCCCAAGACGTCCCAGATGTCTAGGACGTATGGAAAAGGGGTGGGCGCCCTGCGTAACACTGCTTTTCTTTAGTTTTTCCTGCATTTGTGGGAGTGTATTAATTACTAAGAAGACACACACACACACACAACATTCATTTCCCCTACAGCATTAGATGACAGATCCCGTCAGTGGGTGTTTAGCATACAACTGCATATTAATGGCATTCATATTAGTGCAAAAGACCATTTCTTCCCTTAAGAGTTGCCAAACACCAGTTACAAAAATTATAGGGTGCTTTCAGACAATTATGACCACTGTCCTTACAATAATGTCCTTAACACATGTTGCAGGCAGTTTCAGCACCTGTTTCATAGGAACAGCTGAGACATTTGTGAGCATTCTTATATTCTTCAATTACATAGAGAATGTATATTTTCTTCACCATTTCAGGCAGTTGTCATGCATACTGACTTGCTACATTGCAATTAAGCTTCAAAATCTAGATGTCATCCATTTTCTGTTCATAGTGTTTTTGTCTAATGCAAAGAAAACAAATAATGAATCATATATCACAATTTCATTATTTGCAAAACTATTAGATAAAAAGCATATATGCAAACAGCATATGTCCACTCACAATGGAAACAGTACTCTGTTACCAGGGTTTGTCCCCCAGCCTCCCGTACCCCTGGATACGTACCAGGTACGGATATGTCCCGGATATGTCCGCGTACATACCGGGTATGCCCTGGGTACGCTTTGACGTACCTGGGACGTATTAGTATGGTCAGGCAGTGGCGGGGCTCTAAAAAAAAAAAAAATTTTAATTTTATTTTAACTCAAACAAACTTCAGTTTTATTCAGGACTGGACTAGGAGGGCATGGCAACCACAAGGAAACATGGAGATTGTTTAAAATCTCTCTAGTTTATTAGCAATTGACCAAGGAAAGAAGTTATTCATAGAAATTTGGACATATATCTGAGCCTCTGTACAAGTTATTTATAAGATCAAATCTCAGGTGATTTTCAATACTAATAGAAAAATTTGGAACCGCAAATTGCATAGCTTAAAGTTTCAAAGAGCATCCTTTCCCAGAAACTACCGAGGCATAACATTAACTCCTTCCCACATCCTTAAGGAGGATTAGAAGGTGATTTTGGATAATATGAATGCAAGAACCCACCCTTGGACTGAGCTCTTTAGTTATCATTGGCAGGTTAGAGTCAATCTCATTAAATAGGTCCTGTAGGAGCTCACTATATACATCTTTGATGGCCACCATCGCATCACAAAATTAAACTCAAAGGAAATGGATGAAACACAAAGGAATACAATAATTGTATATCATAGAAAATGCAAAATCTTAAGTATATTGAATGTTTTCTTTTGAACATTGATTGTACTATATTTTTCAAGTTTTGTATTTCTTATGGACTAAAACATGAGTAAAATGAGTGTGTGTGTGTCTATATATATATATATATTAAATTTTTAATATATATGTATGGACGTATCCAAGACGTATCGTACCCAAGGGTTTTTTAAAATCGACGTATCCGCATATCGAACCCGTACCCGTATCCTCGGCAACATAGTAACAATACACATATCTACAGATAAGTACCCTTACCAACAATTTTGCTACACACTCCCAATACAAATTGTTCTAACCCCTCATGTCTCACAATCAACCCAGTACAATATGTCTGATTGGGGTATTCCTACCATTGCTTTATGATGACAAACTACGCTTTTTCTTTTTCCTTTCTGATAAAAACATCATATTATACTAAGGAGAGATTCATTTTTACAAACCACCAAGCATTGGCATCGACTGCAGCCAAGTGCTATGGCAAGACTACTGTAAAAGATATTTTACATTGAAAGGGATAGCAGCTTCAAGAGACACATACAAGGACTAATAATGTGGACTTTCCAAGACGGCTTTTGAAAGTATACATATATATCCAAAACTAAATCTGTCTGGTGAATATAATAGACAAAGATTACACCAATGTTTTTTTCAAAATTACCCACAATAATCATTACAATTTACTAAACACGAAAGTCCTTGTTCTTTTGTCCATCAATCCTAAGCACTGCTTCCCCAACTTTGGGTCCGTGGAAAGTTGGAGCTGGTACTTAAGATGCTTGGTCACCATAGCGGCAGAAGCATTCTCGTACGGGTTCCAGTGTGGGGGCTGCAGTCCTGGAGAGAGTCCTATAAAGAGAGCGATTCCATTGTCCCCCACAAATGGAGGCTTCCACAGATCTTTCAGGTTAGACAGCTTGTTTGTTTCTTGATTGCTGGTCATTTTACTGGATAACATCAGCAAATCGTCTTTTTAGTTTTTACCCTTTTAGTGGTTGAAATCTGCTCTATTGCTTCAGTACTAGTCTAGATATTTTGGAAGCTAAGACTTGGATGGAAGACACACTTCTCCTGTTGCTGCAGACATTCCTATAGAGCTTGAATGTAATCTTTTTGTTGTTGAATGCAGTTAAAACTATTAGTGCCATGCATTTTCCAAAAAGGAAATGTCAGCCCCTTTTTCCTCAATCTTTTTGCTCACATTATCAATACTTTATTACACTTTTAGGGCATCATACATCATTAAAAGCAGTTGAAAGTAAATAAACAAGTCTTCCTAATGCAGCAAACTATAGCAGCACTTAATGGCATCCATTCTCATGCAATATGGGCTGGAAATTAACATAGAAATATCTCAAATACTCAATAAATCCAGCAAGATGAAATTTGGAGCAAATTTGTATTTTATAAATTTATTTCAAGTGTAAATACAACTAAAACTTTTAAAATTCATAACTCCATCAATACTTGGAGTTTCAACACAAACCAATGCTCAAAATGATCTTGAAGAGACCAGCTATCCAATGAAAGTGAAATCACAATTTTTCAACCATGAAAACCCACTAAAAAGTGATCTCGAAATCTCCAAATAGGTAGATCAAGCTGGAAATGAATGTGGCAGTCCCCAAAGTGTGCCCTAACTGGAATGTGCCTAGCACTAATAAAACTCTTGCCATTCTGAAATTCTGAATTTTGAAGCTCCAATGTGACTCCCGGATAAAGTTACCAATGTAACAAATGAGGGTTTCCATCCTCAAGTGTTGTCTATTGAGGATTTTCGTCCCCAATAAGATCCAATGAGGATTTTCGTCCTTAAAGGGGCGAAAAATGAGAGCTCAATGCTCCAATTTCCAAAAGAGAAGTATATAATTCATAAGATGATGTCCACAAATGAGCCCCCATCATTTGTTTTTATAGCCTTTACTTTTCTTTCTTTGTGGAGCGCTCCATGTAGGCCTCTTTATTTCTTTTTTAATATTTTCTTTTCCCTCCTAAAGAGGGACGACCTCTCCTTTTTCTTTTATTTTAGTATTTAAAAATACTTTTTATTTTAATAATAATATGAAGTTGTCCCAAAATAAGAATTGGCTGGGCCCAACTTAAAATATTATTAATTATTTTTAATTTAGAAAGGGGACATTACAATCCTCCCTCCCCAAATTTGTTTGTCCTCAAGAAAAATGTGAGCCCCTGGATCCCAAATAAATCTATGTGGCTCCTTCTTTGATGTACTTGCACATGAAGCAAACTCATTAAAGAAAAAATGTGTTCCCTTCTTCCTCCACTCATGCTTTGTGGATACGATGGCCAACGCTTCTTCTTTGCTTGCCAAGGCCTTACAATTACCATCCAAGCATTGGTTGTCCACAATTTCCCTCATGTTGTCCCAAATACCAATGTAATCTTGCTTTTCTCTTTCAAAAATCAGAATGAAGGTGTCTGGAATTCCACTTTTACTTGCACAAAATATCACAAGATGGTCTAGATGTAGGAAACACAACTTCCAATTGCCTAGATGTCCTTTTATGACCCAAAAAAGTGAAAAGAACAAGCTGGAAATGCACCAAACTGATTGTATGGGGGCTGTATAGTGACTATAACAGTCATGAAATGCTTGGAATTCCTTCCCAAACAGCAATTCCTTTGTACCTAGTGACCTTCTATGATGAAGCTCTTCATACCCCACTCTAATGCAAATGTTTTCACCCATGTTGTGGCTGTAAAAAGGTGTTTTCTTGCTTAGAAACTGATTGGTAATGACTGGAAATAATCTTGTAATGGTTGTACATACCTCATCTTTGAACCGGTTGCTTAGGAGCACCATTGAGCATGTCATGACAGCCGGTAAAAGATTGAGACAGTTGTGATCAGCTACATAACCAACATAGCCCAAAAACTTTCTTTTGAATCAATAGCTGAAAGTACCTTAATGACATGGTAATTCTTTTCAATACCTTGGGCAGCTGTCCATATAATTGCATCCATGGGATACAAAAATTTTCTCATTTTGTCAACCCAAGACAACTCTCCTAACTGTTGTACTTTAGAGATGTGGCCTTTTTGTAGCAACTCATCCTTCACTATGGTGCTAGAAGGTACAATAAACTTCATATGCCTCCGCATAAGTTTCCTTATAAATAAAATGCAAGAATCATAAAAATCAGTAGAAGGAGAAGCTTTTACCTTGTTTTTCATAAGGTCATCCGAATCTCCATGCCATAGTCAACTTGGAATTGACTCAAACCAGCTCTATATCTATGGCTGAAAGTGGTGTTTTTCACCCCAATATGCTCTTCGAATTCACTTTATAATAATAAACATTCTTACCAAGTGTGAGCAACCTTTGTTGTGACGAATTTTCTGATTGCAAGTGCCTTGCTGCCCCAAAACAGTTGTCCTATGTTGTTCCTTCTTGCAAACTCCTTCCATGATGTCATTAGCAAACTGATTTTTGACATATCCAACAGTGATAATAATTTTCCAGTCAGTTGTTATGCATGAGAGCAGCCCACAATGTGATTCCCAAATATTTGCTTCAGCATTCACTTCTTTCCTCATGCCATGAATTCTGATTTCTTCAACTTTGTCACAAAATTTCAGTTCTTTATCATGATATTTGAGGGTGAACTCCCCCAATGTTTGCAACCATTGAACCCCAAGAACAATTTCCTCATTAGCTAGTTCAATCACAAAAAATTCATCACATACCTCATGATCTCCCAAGAGAATTGACAATTGTACTATTTTCTTTGCGCAAGGTATGATGGTGCCATTCTCTACAAGCATAGTGACCCCTTGGTTATGAAGAAGTATCCTTCATAAGTATGTGTGCCACACTTTAGAGTAAGGGTGTTGCCCTTCCACCATATTCTCTCTAGCTCTTCCATATTCATGGAATCATGGAATGGAAAATCAGACTTACCAACATGCCCTTGATGCCTCAAACATAGATATCCTCCCAACATTGCACCTATATTCCACATGCGGAAACAATTTTGAAATTGAGCCCAAGAATCCACACAACAAAAGGTACTTCTTACCTCATTATTCCATGGAGTATGAGGTGCATAATGATGTCCAATCAGTGGTGACATAGGAGGACATAACAAGCATGAAATCTGATCACCTTCCCCAACCAGTTGTGTGTGAGGGCAACATACCAACAATGACATATCAGCAAGCAACAAAACTGAGATAATCTTATACCAAGGGCTGCCTACGACACTCTTATGACTCAAAATTTTTGAGTTAGGAACAACCCTCAAAAAATACTCTAATGGTGCCCTTCTTTCACGCATGATGTCATCCTCATAGGTCCTTTGTAAATCTGATTTGACTTCCTTATGTGACTGCCCTGTGTGACCATTAGAATTCAATAAACTATCATAGAACATCAAAGGATTTTTACCTTTCTTCGGATGATGACGAAATTGGGATTGTTCTTTGTTGATACCCCCATCGATTTGCTCCTTGGTGACTGTTGTTTGGAACAGTCCAGCCAACTGAAAATTATCATGGGCATCTAGAGAGACCCTCATTTCATGGGCATGCCTCTTAACAAGGTCACCCGACATTTTTGCCCCATTATCCCCTTGTAATTCTGATTTTTCTCCCTTTTTAGTACCATGACGATCACCCATTTGATGTGACTTATTGTGGAGCATCAAACTCGCCACAAGGTCATCCTTTTTAACAAATTGTCCATGACTATAAATCTGAAATGGCATGATAGAAAGCAACAAATCTGAATTATCTTCATACCTTTGGTTGTCTTTATGAGAATTTGTTGAGACATGTAAGGAACCACCTCGTGAGTCTTGCCAGAATCATGAATATCTTCCTTGTCCTTTGGCAATTGAGCTTCAACCTTCAATTTTTCTTCAACACCATGTGAATCTAATTTTTCTTTCTTTGGCTCAAGTTCCACGATTTCTCCCTCTTCAACTTGCACCGTGGATTCCTCTATGGGTTGTTTCTTCTCCATTACTTGCAGCCCTAATTTTTCTTCTTGTGCAGCTTGCGACCTAGGCTTGGGCCTTGATCTTCCTTTGCTTACTCCCACGAACTCAAAAAATGACATGGCATCACGAATCTTCTCCGGAAGAGCCCTATACTCCTCATACCATGTAGCAATGTTGTCCACTTTGGATGGCTGAGTATTATTGACTCCCTTTGAAGAGCTCCTTCCACCATTTGGATCTTGAAGGGTATGGATCAGCTGAGCCATTTTATTGGCCAATCTTTCTTTCCCTAGGGCAAGCCTTTCGAATCTAACATCACCAAAAATTATGTCCGCCATTTATCTTCTTGCAAGAAAACCCTCAAGTTGGGAAGACCGAAGCTCTGATACCACTGTAATGTCCCTTTTTAGGGCTGAACCACACCAACAAGGAATTTACACAAACCCCAACTGAAAATAATCTGATTTTTATAACAGCAGATCCAACAATATTAGAAACCCTAGCAGCAAACAAGAAATTACACTTTTAGGGCATCATGTATAATTAAAAGTAGAAAGTAAATAAACAAGTCTTCCTAATGCAGCGAACTGTAGTAGTACTTAATAGCATACACTCTCGTGCAATATGGGTTGGAAATTAACATAGAAATATCCCAAATGCTCAATAAATCCAGCAAGATGAAATATGGAGTATATTTGTACTTTATAAATTTATTTCAAGTGTAAATATAGCTGAAACTTCTAAAATTCATAACTCCGTCGATACTTGGAGTTTCAACACAAACCAATGCTCAAAATGATCTTGAAGAGACCAGCTATCCAATGAAAGTGAAATCACAATTTTCCAACCATGAAAACCCACTAAAAAGTGATCCCGAAATCTCCAAATGGGTAGATCAAGATGGAAATGAATGTGGCAACCCCCAAAAGCGTGCCCTAGCTGGAATGTGTGCCCTAACACTCATAAAATCCATGCCGTTATGAAATTCTGAATTTTGAAGCTCCAATGTGACTCCCGGATGAAATCACCAATGCAACAAGTGCTGTGACTCTTGAGGATTTTCGTCCCAATAGGATCCAATGAGGGTTTTGTCCTCAAAGGGGTGAAAATGAGAGCTCAATGCTCCAATTTCCAATAGAGAAGTATATAATTCATAAGATGATGTCCACAAATGAGCCCCCATCATTTGCTTTTATAGCCTTTACTTTTCTTTCTTTGTGGAGCGCTCCATGTAGGCCTCTTCATTTTTATTTTTACATCTACTTTTTCCTCATAAAGAGGGACGGCCTCTCCTTTTTCTTATATTTTAGTATTTAAAAATATTTTTAGTTTAATAATAATAATATGAAGTTATCCCAAAAATAATAATTGGCCAGCCCAACTTAAAATATTATTAATTATTTTTAATTTAGATCAAGGGACATTACAAAAAGTTTTTGACCTGATTTTGCACAATTATATAAATGTGTATATATACATATACCAAGTGAAAGCAAAGAACGGAAAGTTCTCTCCATTACTCGCACCTCGACATTTTTTTAAATGCTAGGAAAAATATTTTTTTTGAAATTAAAGATGGGTTTTTTCCAAACTTAATCAATTGTGAACATGAACTGAACTTTATCCTCATCAAACTTGAACTTTGTGACTTAGCCTTCAATGATTGTGATTAGAGCTTTGACTAATGTAATATTTTCAGTAATTCCACACCGTAGCCTTTTCAGAAAAGATGGCTCCCATAGACTGGTTTGTGGGATTTTGAGGGAAAAGGAAGGAAGCTCAAAGGAGGAGGGCATCTGACTATGTGTTAGGAATGGAAGTTTACGCAGGCCGGAACCCCCTTTGCATATTAGAATTCCAAATGCCAACATGAAGATCCGGAATTTGAAAAGCTGAAACTATGAAGGATTATTCAAGCTGAAATGGCCTTACAATGAATCAATTTATATAACTTGGTAGCAAAAAGGAACTGGGTGGGTTGGAGGATTCTAGGAGACAAAAGTGGGAGACCAGTCCTATGAACAAAAAAAGAAGGGTGAAAAATACTTGATTTTTGAGCCATAACTCTAACTTGATGAGTACCTTGTTGTAGAATGTAGAGATTTTGCATGGCGCAAGGCATTACTGGGGAAATGACAGGCTCCTCATCATCAATCCTTATAGGTTATCTCGCTTTACAGGGACTTATCCTCTTGAAGCTCTTTGTTGATTGTTGAAGGTCTACATGATCAAATGCTTAAACCCCACTCTCTATCTTTGCTTGCTCCGGCAATACGCTTTAAGAGGCTTGTTCGTAGTGTACAAACACATGCATTTATAATAAGTTATGGCCCCTTTTATAGATTCTTCCATCAATCTTGAACTCCTTCAATTATGAATGGCTATGACAATAGCAATGCTCAAGCAAAGTAGGTCAAATTGAAAAGACCATAAGAAATAATAACAAAGTTTACTGATATTTTGAGAATATTTGAGCACAACCACACTACCAAAAATCAATGAATTGAATGTCATTATGGCCTATTGACATTCGGACTTGAGGTGCTTTGATCCTGATTGGGGTGACATGGAGGGGAAAATTTGCTTGCTGCTGACATCACTTCCCTAAATGGACATCAGAGATAAATAAGTGACCAGATCGATAAACAAGTGACCAGATCCATCACCGACCAATGACTAGCATTTAAGTACCCTTTAATGTGGAGTTCAACTGCAATTGGTGCCATTAACATCCATAAGGATTAATTGATTTGTAAATGTAAATCCATACCAAAAAAGAGGTGCTTGGTAAGGTACTTACAAATTTTTATTTATCGTAGCCTCTCTAAAGCTAAAATTGATTATGCTCCTCACAAATTTGTCACTTTGGTAGGTGAGAACCTAGAGATAAAATCTATAGTGAAATCCATACTGAAGCAGCTGAATTTATTCTTCCGTGCCTTGTCTAAAGTGGAAAAAGAAAAAGGAAGAATAGAAGAAAAGACAGACGCATAAGGGTTATGATTTGAGGAAGAGGTGGTATAGTGAAAGATCATTTATACCACAATGTTGTGACATTTATACCAAAGACTTGTATGCTTACAGCTATAATAAATATTAACAAGAGCATTGTCCTAATGGCGAGTCTTTACTATGCCCACCAAGTCAGGACGATGCTAATGATGTTCAAATCCTAAGGCCAGCAGACCGAGAAAGTTAAAATAAAGTATTTATTAGTCGAAGAGTATTATGCACCATCTAATCAAATGCCACCTTTTCGAATGAATGAGAATCCGGAAGTTTCAAGGCCAACATGGCTCGACATCCTCTAAATATTTCCCTTGTCATCAATTCACTAGGATGAACAACACCTGTCTAAAGGCGATGCCTTGTTGCATGGGATGGGAGTCTAGTCTGTTATCCATATAGATCTAGAATCTGGCACGATGGAACGTTCAGGGTTAGGGTAGGGATAGGGATAGGCAGACTATCAAGCGAGGAAGAGAAAGGGAACTATACCCGACCAGGGATGGACGTAAACTTGGTTGCTCAAAATCACAGACAGAAACTTGGTGCCGTTTGATGAGTAACTAAGAACGAGGGAGGGGGATACGGGAAGAATGAAGTAATGGAGGAGGAAGTAATTGCTGGTGGTAACGACTTGTCACGATCCATTGGTTTATATATCATCCCTGTTCTAGGTGTATCGGTACTAGAGGGCGAGGCCCCTATCTCTATAGTGTTATAAGGCGATAGCCCTAAAAAAGCATTTTGGTGGGATCGAGCCCTTAAAGCAATGCAGGGATGGTCAAATAGTCAAAGGAGCTTTCCACACTATATGATCAACCATCCTTTTTCCATCTGAATGAAGATTGGAACATTAAGGGCTAACAAGGGACTGACACCTTTAAAATGCCCTCGTCATTGATCTACTTAGCTCAACGATGCATAGGCATATGGGAATATACCATCAATATTGTAAGACAAAAGCCTTGATGCGAAGAATCCAGTGGGCTCAGGACCCATAAAGGAAATAAAAGAAGATTGTGGCCATCCACATGGACAGCAATTTGAGCTTCAAGAGCTTGTCGGTCATTTGATCTCCCTTTGCCATTGACTTATCCACACATGATCCAATCTAACAACATGTGGCCCCTTGTTGGGCTATGATCAATGCATACGATTAGATAAGGGGAACACATGGCAAAAGATCATCGGTCAAAGGTAAGTAATCTACAAGATGCGGTCATGGGGTGTAGATAAGGCATACCAAATGATTACGCTAGGTATGGATGTTCGATAATAATCACATTTTGCACATATGAAGCATCCATTCAAGAAGGTGCGATGATCCAACACATCCATAATGACAAGTATCATGTGGTTTGGAAGAGTGCATGTCGCACATCTATGATTCGCCACCTTGTTTTATTTTTACGTATATATATTGAGTAACTATGCTCATCTCTTTGCAGTTTCACCGAGAATCATAGCCTTAGCCATTGTGATTTGAAGTCCATGTGTTGTCAAACCTTTGAAATAATATGCAACCGTATCTTTTGAAGCAATCAATTAAGATGTGGTAATTTCCTTTTCTTCATCTAGAGTTTATATGAGCGATTAAATCTGCCAATGCAAATTACAAAGTGTTAAATTTATGATCTCTTGCATGTTATAGATTGTGCTTATAGATACGAGATAAAAATTGTGATAATTTTACGTTGCTTAATCCTTCGAGTAAGGTTGAAAGGTCATCCATCTTGGCGAATCGCCCTTACATTTATGCATTCCATACTTCTTTGCACTCTTTTCCTCGCCAAAGTAATTAGGTAGCAATAGAATAGGGGTTTGGCCTCTCCCAAAGGTTTTCTTGGCTTAAAACTAATCGGACTTCCCATTGTGACACTTGAATTATGGATGCACTATTGTTACAAACAATGTGGTGCAATATAAAAACGTCAATTGTCTTTGGCCTGCTGGTAGGACCTTTCAAGGTTTCAAATATTTCTCATCTAAAAGACTCAAACCACTAGATGCCAATATTTTGATTAATGGGATCTTCATATATATAATATATATAGCTGGGAGAGGGGCTGCTTTAGATACGTGGGCTGACTATCTATATAGAGGTTATAGCCCCGCTAGACCAACAAGAGAGGACTCAACCTCCCTCCCGTAGGGGGTTCAAGGAGGGGAGACACTCCACTATGAAGGGTCTCCCCGCCCCTATATATAGACTACAATCTTGAATCATAATCTCGGGCCTTCTCACCCCTATATATAGACTACAATCTTGAATCATATATTTCTGTTAAAGAGATACATTACCAGGATTTTGGTGGAGGTTAATTGGAAATCTATTCGATGAGAGCATTAAATTCATTTACCTAGCAACTGCATTAAATTCAAAGGAAGAGAAGATAGGCTGCCCAACCACCAAGTGCTTCACTTGTTCCCATGCCTTCCAAATTGACCGAAGAATAAAGGACGCATGAGGAGCAACAAGAAAGCCCCCAAATAGTAAGTCAACTAGATGAAGTCCTTTCCATCTCTCTTGACCCTTCGAGCCTATCGGGCAATATTGAATCGACGCGAAATTTCCGAGGTTCAATTCTAGTCAAAGACCTCAAGTTTTTTTTTTTTTGTTTGTACTTAAAAACAAAACCATGTGGGTACGTACACGGGGCCTGTAGGTACATACACACAGTGTACCCGAACCGCACTGCACTACGCACCGTGCCGTGCTCGGACATGTACCCGCACACGTGCAGTGCGTATCGAGGCCCAAGTACGGAGGGGTACTTGGCGTTTCCGGGTGTTATAGCTATAAATCTTAAAGAACTTGGGAGAGCTCGGCCATTTATTCATGAAAATAGACTTTAAATTGAAGAATATATGAATCCTTCGGAAGATGAGGTGGGTCACACACCACAATGCAATTAACAAAAGTAGTGAATGAGAGATTCTAAGGATCCCTCATGCAAAATCTTCTATTGGAAAAAATGTGATTATGACACTTCCCTCAAGGATCTCAAGTTTATCACCGGGAGAAAGAAACGTAAAAAATAACATGGTTGGAGTGATGTGAAGTTTCATGCATGGTGAAAGTTTGATTGATCAACAAAAAAAAATTAAGGATGTGATGTTATTCTTGAGGATGAAACTTTTGACAAGCTATGGGGTGAAACTTTGTCCTCTACAAGAGTCAAAAGGAGATGCACCGCAAGTTGTATTCCCCTAAGCACCAGCTCCACGCCAAAAGGATGCTTTGTTTATAAAGTCTAATACATCTAAAAATGACAAGTTCTCAAACGTTTGAAAGGTTGGGAGATGTTGGTGGCGGTGTAGGGAAATGAACAAGACATAGAAGAGCCAATGATACTCAAGCACCCCTATCAAACCGTGGAGTAAATGCGCATTGGGACTAGGGAACATCAAACCCTAATTTTTACACCCTAATCACATGAGAGATTCTTGGGTCTCCTTGCAGCCTAAAATCAACATATGAGGCATCGCCTCGTACTTGTGGCCCACAATCATCAAGTGTGGGTACTCAAGAGATTGCTGCCATCTCCACTCCAAACTATACATCTAACAAGTTGTCTGATGGAGCGGAAGGACAAACAAAGGCCTCCACAAATCAAGGGAAAATAGAGTCTAAGGGGGCAACCCCATCGCCATCGAAAAAGCCCCTCAAGCTTCATAAGGAGCTACTAGAACAATGATATTATCAATGGAAAGAATTGACCAAGGGAATGATGATGATGATGATGATGATGATGAGAACAAAAACAAGAGAAAGCTTCACGAGATGGGAGATTCTTCTACCTAAGACTCAAAAAGGCTAAGAAAAACGAAGAGGAAAATGATGATAAAAAGATTCTAAGTTTGACACCTCCTAAATTAACATCTTCTAGTTTGTTCCACAACCACCACCATTCTAACTAGTTCCACTTCCATTTGTGCCTCCAATATAGCGCATAAAATTGTACATCCTAACACCTTCTCTACCATTGTATCTACTACCTTCCCTATACATTCTAAAGACAACTCCCCCTCAATATGTAAATACTCTATCTTTGGGATTAAGTGATTTCGGTCCTACTAGTGAAGCTATCCATTCATAAATGCGTCAACCTCCATCTCCACTACATCCCACTTCACCCCCAACATTACTATCATTTTCCAATTCTCGCCATGGCCATGCCCCATACCAAGCCATCCCCAACATTGTCTCACCTCAATTAATTTTTTCCCAATTCCCTTTCCTCTTACCCTCTCAATTTCGATGCAAGAGCATCCGAGCAATCAAGCAATCTTGCATCAACCAAAGAGAGCTTATGTATCTTTGTGTACATTCACTTGGTTGAGAATACAAAGGACAATCTACAATCCTCTATCAAGAGTAGTTGTACCCATGCGAGCTTTGAAAATGGAAGAACAAAGCAATTCTAGAAGTCCGAGTTAAACCAACGGTTGCACAACCTCTAGGGCAAGTAACGAAACCGAAAGGAGATTCCACAATACATGGCATGGTTGCAGCACAAAGAACCGTCGATTTAAATCAGCGATTTCACTTGCGGCGATTTCAAAATATTAGTAATTGCCCAAAATGTTTGGAATGTCCTTGAAAGCATTTTCAAGTTCATTAGGGAGAGGAGAAGTCACTCCATTGATAGAAAAGGGGCCGAGGAAGGACCAAAGAAGGCAAGCCGGGAGTTCGAGAAGACTTGGAGGAAGAGTGTGGGTGTTTTGTGAAGAGCCCAAAGGGGCAAAGAGTAGAGCTCAACCTAGTAGGGATTGATGTGTGTTCTTTACCTCTTGAATAAAATTTGAGAGGCTAGTGAGAGAGAGAGTGTAGCGTGTATGATCTTCATAATTCATCATGCAACTTGAATAAAGATAGTGTTTTGGTTTCCACGAGTCTCCTTGTAAAGCGTGTGGATGTCAATATGCCTTGTGTGTTTGTAGTAGGATGCATAACAAGGATGTCTTCCATTGGACCCCCTATCCTCCAAGGAAAGTGGGTAGAGATGGAGCGAGAGTGACACTATGGCGGGAAGATTATAAGAGATTGTTGAGATGTTCGAGTTTATACAAACAAAATTGATGGTCATTGTAGAGGATAAGGGGATGATGTGAGTGATGTTGAAGATGAACAGTTGGGAGTATGATACATTGGACCAGCACCTAAACAGTTAGAGAAAGATGAAGATAGACTCATGAAAGCTATCTCGAGAGATTGGAAAAGGAGCGAAGATGAAGGTTCCAAGCTTTTCGGGAACCTTGAAGTCAAAGAAGTTGATTGATTGGCTCACTTAGATGGAAGAGTATTTCGAGTTTGATGAAGTAGCAAATGTGAAGAATATAAAGGTAGCTCGAGACTAAGCTCAAGCGGCATGCAAACCTATGGTGGAAAGAGCTGAAAATTCAAAGGAATATGTGGGGTAAGAACAAGATTACCCATTCACACGGGAATGGTTAAAAGGCAAGGTTTCCCCTACCTTGGTTTATTGAAAAAAATTACAAAGCTTGAGGCGAAGGTGCTAAGTGTGAGACTATACGAGTTTTACCAAATCAAATTCAGGGCGGTGGTCATAATGCGAGATGAGGTACGTCCATGGATCGGGGTCAAATAATCAAGATAAAATTAGGATAGTAAGGTTGCATATAGTGGAAGAAGCATATCAATATGCTTTAAGGGCCACGGAGAGGTTATCTAGGAGGCAGCGAAGGCCATCAAAAGGAAGATGGAGGTTGGCAGGTGGAAGGGGACAGTCATCCCGTGAAGACAATCAGCGATGGAACGAGGAAGGATCTAGCAATTCCGAAGTGTCAAATCGGAGGCTAGAGGTGGAGCAACCAACAAAAGAGGAAAGAACAGCTAAGGAAGTAGGAGAAGAAAATCGTTCAATGGAACATGCAACAGATGCAGGGGCTTTTGTTGCTGAGCTTTTAAGTGCCCTTATGCCCAATGTGATGGACAAAAGATTGAAGGTAGAGTATAAGTTGCACAAACGGAAGCAGAATCTGTGGCATCGCCTAGTTGCACAAAGGAACCAGAACAAGGAGAGATTCTACTAGCAAGACGAAAAAGTTTTGAAGGTTGAGAAGGAAGGAAAATGCTGAAGGAGCCATATTTTTATAATGCAAGAAAAAAAGTAAGTGTTGTAGAGTTGTTGATAGTGTAAGTTGCAGTAATTTAGTGTCCACTTTGAAATGGTCTCGCAAGCTGAATTTGGTGTGCACACCACACCCAAGGCCATATAGACTAGCTTGGCTATTAGATGGTGTTAGCATATGGGTTTGCACGCATACAAATGACATGCAATAGTATGGGAACGAAGTCCCTCCTCAATGAAGGTGAGGCTGCCTTTATTGAAAACCAAAACTGTATTTACATTTGTACATTCAAAATTGTATGTGGGGGGTGTTTTGGAACATCAATGGAAAGAAAAGTGAATGAGGGAGATGGAATGGAATGAAGGAAAGGAATGGAAAGGAATGAATGGAAGGAACATGCAAGAGTTAGGTAAAAGCATAGCCTAATATTGCACGAAGAAGAACGATGAATAACTAACACAAATAAAACAGAGTTTGAGTTAGCTAAACAAGAATGAGTAAAAGGGAACACACATGAGCAAGTAGATAATCAGAGCTTGTTCATTGTGAACTAGAACAACGTATTAATATAGTTGACAATAAGATCCAAGACAATATTTGCATGCAAGATTCAAACGCTAACATCTAATGAACATAAGAACACCAAATGTTACAAGAGACAATGAATGGGACACAAAGTTCATATTTCATTAACTCCAAAACGTCTTCTCAAAAGAACACAAAGTTTCTTTCCTTGAAGTAAAACTTGCATACAAAAGTATTTTCTTCTCCTCTCTCAAAGTCCACCCTTACAAATGAGCCCCTCACTTCCTTTTATAACCCAAAAGTTGGTTACAAAGTAGTTAGGATTTACATGCACATTAAATAGGGCACTTTAATGACTTTGACTTTTTCAACCAACTTTTAAAAGCAACTAAAAATAGAAACCACTTAAGTTATCAAAAATTTGTCAAAAGTGAGTTTAACAATAACCTCACTTTATAACAATTTTAAAGTCATTTTAGGAAAAGTACATAAATAAAAGCAATGGGTACATGTGGACCCCACTTAAATGACTTGGACACACACATAGACATCCTAGTCAACAACGCGCCACCTAGATCAAGACACCTAGGATCAGTGCCTTATCCATTGGGCCAAGAGTCCGCCTATCCCAATCGTACAGGAATGAACTCATCGACCGTGTGCTCCAATCCTCCAGATGACAAGAGAGCCGAGCTTGAAACTTGAGCAATTCATCCACCTCTCCGTTTGAGCAACATCCTGGTGTGAGAAATTTTGTCTTTATTCGCATTCACAATTACACACAATTCTCCACATGCTCCGAAAACCTTTCCATGGTGAATTCTTCATTTGTCGCGAGACCGTAGTCATTACGCCACCTTGGCTTGTCAGAATCTAGCTCTTGATCTTTCGCCATTGAGAAGATCTTCCAAGAGTCGAGATTGCAATCCACTTCTGGAGTTATGTCTTTTGTCTTTTTCACTATCCCGAAGTGTTGCCATTCTGATTCGCTCATGATCATCCAATTCGAGAACGCTCCAACTTTAAGACTGACCGATGAAGTATCGCGCCCATTGCTAATTGAGAGTTGACAGGGACACGCTTGAATGATGTGGCCTTGCTTAATGATCCGCACAACTGCACTTGTCATTGGTCTTGGTATGTCAATGAATAGATCCGTACAACGATTAAGTGAAGACAATTGATGTAGACAAATTTCTCCCATTATCGATCTCTATCGATAACAATGGCTTTTGACTCCGAAGAGACCTCTACCAATAACTACGACCTATACCGCATAATGAGGAAGTCGAGGTGACCCATTGGTGCCATTGAGAAGTGCTTGTGCCGCGGAGACGAGACTGAGAACTCACAAGTCGAGGTTGCTTCCACTTCGAGCCGTTGGAGTTGAATCGCCACACTATGCAGGTGTCGTAGTGCATCCATGCAAGTGATGACCAATTCGAACAAACATTGAGAAAATTGTGACTCGCCTTCAGTTGATATGCGATCGCAGAACCAACTTACATCGACATGTCCCAAGTTGGTATCGGCGATGTTCTCATACTCTGAATGGAGTGTCGAGGTGGGTAGAATGCCCTGGAACCCATACCGCAACATCATTTTGTTTGAAGATGACATGATTGTGACAAAAGCGTGATTTCAAGCTATTACTTCCTTCTTACAAAATTGCACAAATCGCCTCTGAAACTGCCCAGGAAAAATAGCAAATCTTGTTCTAAGAAACTCTCACTGGATGAGGGAGTCTATTAAGGTACCACAAGTTTGTGGATCAAAGAGTTTTTTCCCAAATCAAATTCTTCAGTGAAATATTAAAGGTCAAAGTTGACTCTTCTGAAACTGCCAGGAAAATGCAAGTGTAAAACTGCGAAAATCCCATTTGGTTTTAGCTTGGGAAAAATATCAAATGTCACCCTAGGAATCTACAACTTGGCAAGGGAGCATATGAATGTGGGGAGAATCCAAATAAACAATCCTTTTCTCTTGACGATCATCCAAGTTCAAAATATCAACTCTCAAAGTCAGTCTCCTTGACAGGCTGAAAACTATGCGCGTAGCGAAATCAAATAAATTGTGTTTTATTTGGCTCCATGAAAAATATCAAATGAGGTGATGTGCATTTGAAACTTTGCAAAGAAGTACATGAAGGTGGGGAGAATTCAACGAACCAAACATTCTTCTTGACAATCACTCAAGCCCGAAATACAAATTCTCAAAGTAGGCCTTCCGACAAGCTAAAACAGTGCACTGCGGTGAAAATCAAATGAACTGCGTTTTATTTGGCTTCGTGAAAAATACCAAATGAGGTGTTGTGCATTTGCAAATGAGTATGTAAGCACCTTAACATGAGTAAAATTGTGGGCAATGATTGGTTTTTCACGAAAATCATCTAGCTTCGAGATATCAAGCTCCAAAGTTGATTACTTTGACAAATACAACCCGCGGCACGTTCTTTCCACATCTATTGTTTTCTTCATTAAATTCATTTTTCTTTGTGTTGATATATCTTGTTTGACATTTTGTCAAACGTTTCACGTGATCTCTCTTCAAGCACAGTCTTCCTCTTCTCGCAATTGCGTGGCTTTTGTTCTAACTTCACCCATGCGTGGAATTTCTCTCTTCTTCAGGGGTATGAGATATTTCTTTTCTTTTTTAGCAAATGCGTGATAATGATTTCTCTTTCATGTGAGCTCCTCTCTTGTCTTCAGTTGTCAGGTTCTCAAGCCAAGATAAATGTGTTGGAAACATTATGAATGCTTCTATTTGACCAAGGCATGGATTGGTTGTTTGCTTAACCAATGGATGTGTGGATTTTGCTGCAAAGAAACTGCTGCTTGTTATGGTAAATGCATGGATTTGTAAAAAGAAATGTGTAGCCTCTCCTTTCCTACGTGCCCTATCTCCTTTGTTGGCGTTTTGGACTGTGAGGCTTCCTTTATTTCCTTGGTAAATGGCACACTGCTTCTTTTTGGATTATGCTTCTCAAAACCTACGTGGAAATGTGTTTCTTATGTTTGGCAAATGTGTGGACTTTGCAAAAAGAAATGCATGGGCAAGTTATTTGCTTCTATTTGACCAATGTGGCATGTGTGGGCTTTGAACTGCGTGGATGGTGCTGCAAAGAAGTTCTTCCTTGTCTTTTGCATGGAAATTTACCTGCCTTATGCAAATGCGTTGAAAACTTGTTTGATTTTTTTTCTATGGCTGAGTTTCCTTCTTTATTCACAGTGTGGAATATGTTTTGCAATGCGTATGGCTCTTTTATTGTCTTTTGGCAAATGCCTGATCTATTCAAATTACCACGTGAACTTTACTTCTTGACATGGGCCTGTATTTTTACTGCCTTTTGTAATTTTCTCCTCTCACACAATGCGTGGAACTTCCTTCAATCCGGCATGAGCTTTGGTTTTGGCAGTGCGTGTGAACTACTTCAATATCCTTTGTTGGTGAATGCATTTGAATTCATGGAGTGATACATGTGATGAATATTTGTTATGAATCTTTGGAAAAATATTTCTCTGCAAATGTTCGGGGAAATAAGAAAAATAACAAAAAAGTTAGAAATAAAGAGCCTCAACTTCTTACGCACGACTTCTTCCACAGAGTTTCATGGAGGATTTGTTGTGAGGATTAAAGAAGCTTCCCTATAACCATTTATTTGTTTCCGTTGAAATAACCAATTTCCTTTCTTCGAGTAGTGGGAATTAATTGCCAAGGAAATATGGGAAAAAAAACTCAATCATTTGCCCATGGCAATGGCAAAGCAGGCTGGCAATTCCCATTTATTTCCCCATGTGGGAAATTGGGAGATCTTTTGCCATTTGCCATCCGGTTGGGTTGGCAATCAGCAGGAGAAATTCCACAAGCGGGGAAAAAAGAAGATTTTGCCAGGGAAGGGAAATCCAAGAGCAAAAAGTCAATTTGGCATTCCCGATTGGAGGTGGAATTTTTAATTTCCCTTGACAATAATAAAAAAAGTTGTCGATTGATTTTTAATAAATATTAAATTAATATTTATTTAATTAAAAACCCCAAAATTAATAAAATTAATTTTATTAAATAAAAGGGTAATAAATTAATTAAATATTAATTAATAAATTATTAACGCAGTTTGTGACCTGGCGAGAGGAGTTCTCACCCGAAATGAACGAAACGAAGACCAAAACAATTGGGAGAAAAAGACGATCATGACGAGAGTAATAAATCACGTGAAATAACACTTCTGAAATTTTCTTAAAATTTTCACGTTTATTAATTTTGCGAAGTCAAAATTAGCTGTAATCCCATTGAAGGAAAGGGAAGATGAGGAAGAGCGCAAGAATCATCTTGTGTTGATAGGAGTAGATGACTCTCTTTTGCTAAAAATAGAGACCAAGGAAGATGATGAGTTTGAGTTTTACCGTTGGAAAGTAGATGGAGCCACCAAAATTGTCCTCAATTCAGTTTTACACCGGAAAAGGGGAAGGAAGTGCTAAGATTTCGAATGAGTCACCCAAGGTTTAGAGGAGGCTGGGATGAGAGTGTGCAGTGTAATTAATGGAGGACAGTTTGCAACCCAGCAACATGGCTGAAATATATGGCACTATATCACAATGTGGAAGAGCACACCGCTACTTTACTGTGAAGCCAAAAGCTACCCCACATTTGTGAGCATCATGCTCACAACCTTCTAACCCGAGTATCTGATGCAGGAGCATCTGAGCAATCAAGCAATCTTGCAACAACAAAGAAGATTTTCTGTGTTCATTTACGTTCGGCTTAGTCAAGAATAAAAAGGACAGCCTACAATTCTCCAGAAAGAGTAACAGTACCTGAGCAGGGTATGGAAATAGAAGAAAAGGAGTTCTAGAAGGAACTCTCAGTTAAAAAGGAGGTTGCACATCCATTGATCTATCTAAACCGGCAGTTTCACCCGCTGCAGTTTCAAAATCCTAGTAACAACCCAGAAACGTTAGGAATGTCCTTGGAATCGTTTTAAAGTTCATTGGGGAGAGGAAGAGTCACTCCACACGTAGAATGGGGCAAAGGAAGGACCAAAGAAGGCAGGCTGGAGTTGCAGAAGTGTTGAAGGAAGAATCTGGGTGTCTTCTAGAGAGATCCCAAAGGCCCAAAGGAGCAGAGAGTAGAGCTCAGTCCAATAGGGATTGTTGTGTCTTGTTTACCTCTTGAATGTAATCTGAGGGAGGCTAGTGAGAGAGTGTGCAGTGTGTATAATCTCTGTAATTCCGGCAAGCTAAATAAAGATAGTGTATTGGTTTACAGTCTCGTTGTGAACTGTGTGGATGTCATTATGTCTTGTGTGTTTGAAGTACAGGCTACAAGGACAAGGTTGTCCTTCATTGGACCCCCTATCCTTGACTGCATCACTTTTTTTACAAACGCCCCCTTTGTCACTCCATCCCTCCATCACTCACACAAACAGGCTCAGCAATAAGCCGCACCACGCAATTCTTAGGTTACCTTATGAACCTCATGTAAGAGTTCCAACTTCCAACAGGTTGATGTTAAAGCCCAACAATATTAACAGAAGATGGAAGCCAAAATGGCTGCACAACCTGTCAATCGGTTAATGAGTCAATATGACCCCAAAACCCAGCAATTCCATATTGGACAAATGATCCCTACCACTTTGCAGCCAAAAATCAAATGACTCCAATAGATTTCTATACATCTGTTGGCTCAATTGGCTTCAAACACGCTCAACCTAGGGACAAGGAAATATTTCCTGGATCAAGGTGCAAAAATGATCACAATCATCTCGCATTGGACAGGAAAAACAACATGAACAAAAAGAAGTGAATGAAAATCATAAGACCCTGAAAATGAGCAAATTGGGACTAAGGCCTTGGAATTACAAATTTACAAGTGTCCTCGTTAAATATGCAGCTGCTGGATATTGTGCCTCATGCTCAATATAATATTGAGAAAGATGCCAGTGACAGCTTACAAAAATAGCTCAAGGAGGCTTGTCACAAACTTCAAGAAGCTAACAATAAGATTAAGGAACTAGAAGGCAGAGTCATGTCTTTGGACATGATCAAAGGGTATGCAAATCATATTGAGACAATATCACTCATGTTGTATCTGGCCTCTCAGAGGCACTCAAGTTCATCGATGATGTTGTAGGTCAGCCCCAAACAGTCAAGGAAAAGGTGGACAAGTCATTAAAGGATATTGTTTTCAATACTTCAGGAGCCTTAACACATAACAAATCAATAGTTTACTCTGCCAACTAACAGATTAACTGCAACAAGCATCCAAGAAAAGTCAGATCTCACCCAGGTGGGTATCGACGTGCTTGACACACAAGCAGTGGCACAAAGATGCCAAAGCAAATTGGCCACATTGGCCCACACAGTGAGTGGCATGCAAAGCCACATAAAGCTCCTAATTCATTAAGGACTTTCGTCCCCATGGGGGGATCGTAACAGATTACAACCTAAAGGGGACTTCCTCCAACTAATGGAAGATAAAAAGGAGTATGGGTCCATGTTAAAAGAATGGCCAGATGCCCCAACATCATTGGCTGGATTGGAGGTTCTGTGGGCCCCAATTTTCCTTATTTTATTTATATGGAGTTGTCTTATTTGCTTCACTAATTATCTATCATTACTTCTTATTGTAACTATATTCAGACTCTTTTATTTGTGTTTATTACATCTGATGTTGGACTAATCTTGGTTAGTTGGTTATGCTTGTACATGTAGCTATGTTATTGATTGATTGCCATTACTGATCCATAGGGATCCAAAATGACTCTACTTCATTAGATCAGTCAACATGAAGAAGGAAAAATAATACACAGAGGTTCTGTCTTTTTAGTAACATGACCGCCACTCATGCGGCAGAGCGGCAGTTCAGAACCACCGCCCACCAGGGCGGCGGTCTTGGGACCGCCCGATCTGCATTGGGCGCGCGCTTTGCTCTTTCGGACAGAAAAAACAAAAATATGAAACGAACAGCCCCAGAATTTGAAAGGTTATCCGTGTCTCTTCTCCTCCATGACCTTTCCCATTCTCCAATGCACAGGAGGACATGAGAAAGGCTATAAATACATGTTTGTAGAAGAGAACAAGAGCATCGAAGCATGAAAGCAAGTGAGCAAGAAGTTCTTAGTGCTAGAATTGTGTTTTGTAGAAGAAAGGAGTGTTGAGACAGAGCAAGCAAGTAATTGGGAGGAAGTGTGAGATATTATCTACTTCTCTTTCATACTTATTGTAATTTATGTACTTATTTGTTTTGAATTGGCCAATAAAAGTGGGAAGAAAGAGCAATTGCCCTTCCCAACTAGTTTTTCCTCCTTTGGAGGTTTCCAAGATAAAACTTGTTGGTGTTTATGAGTTTATATTCTTTCCTTTCCTGCAATTGTGGATTCTAAGCATAAACAACATTCATTCACTAGCTATCTTTGTCATTTTCTAATAGAAAGTAGAACAGCGAGTTTAATTTGTGATTTTGTGGATAATTCCAAAGTTGAAGAATTTACAGATCATTTTGGTATCAGAGCTAACAAGTATCCAGGATTGTGGTATTCATTCTTGGATTTGTATGACAATGACGAGATCTAAAGGCGAAGAGGCTTTACCTTGCGATCCAGAAATTTCTACAAAGAAGTGGAAACAAAGAATTCGGGGACAAATGGAGGAAGAGAACTTGGTCTGTAGAATCAAGATGTTGGAGACCATGATGAATAGGATGTTTAGAAGGCAAGAGGAAAAACCAGTCGGGAAGGGCAATTGCTCTTTCTTCCCACTTTTATTGTCCAATTCAAAACAAATAAGTACATAAATTACAATAAGTATGAAATAGAAGTAGATAATATCTCACACTTCCTCCCAATTACTTGCTTGCTCTGTCTCAACACTCCTTTCTTCTACAAAACACAATTCTAACAAAGGTAAGAACTTCTTGCTCACTTGCTTTCATGCTTCGATGCTCTTGTTCTCTTCTACAAACATGTATTTAAAGCCTTTCTCATGTCCCCCCGTGCACTGGAGAATGGGAAAGGTTGTGGAGGAGAAGAGACACGGACAACCTTTCAAATTCTGGGGCTGTTAGTTTCATATTTTTGTTTTGTCTGAAAGAGCCAGGACCGCCACCCAATGCAGACCTACGGTCCCAAGACCGCCGCCCTGGTTGGGCGGCGGTTCTGTAACCACCGCTCTGCATAGAGCGGCGGTCCTATTACTAAAAAGACAAAACCTCCGTGTATTATTTTTCCTTCTTCGTGTTGACTGATCTGATGAAGTAGAGTCATTTTGGATCCCTATGGATCAATTACATATGGTATACATGTCTTGGACTCATGATTATGACATTCGGTAATAGCTTGTGAGTGAGTACCCGTGTGCTATTGTAAACTATGGAGTTCTAAATGTGTTTGATTGTATTCATTTTTTTGATTAAGTGATATATCATGTGTATATGATCAACGTTGATTATTTCTTTCATATATGCACATGCTTGGACGTTTTGACATGTGCAATGAGTGTGTAATTACCAGCTGGATAAGGAAACGAGAGGGGGAACAAGGGAACTCGAATGACCGCACTACCACAACTACCGTTTCCCCTAGCCTTTGTGCTCGAATGGTGTTTACACTATCTAGTCTGCTTTTGTCTTATGTGATTTTCCTAGGCATAGTGCTTACAAGACCTTGTCATTGCTAGTTTGAGACTGTAATTGCATATTTATTGGACCTTGATGAAATTAGTCATCTCTAGTCACCTGCCACTTTTGGAAATTTGTATGTTTTTTAAAAAGCAAATTTTAGAAAGGACCCTAGACCTATTTTCCACCTCTTTTGTGCAAAAGAGTAGGGACCTAACAGTGTATGGGTAGATGGAATGTTTAGGCTAGATTTGGCCTTCCAATGTTGAGAACTTCCAGAAACGCCTTATATGTCACTGAAGCAAGGCAGCGCAAGGGAGCGTTTACATGTCCACCCAAGATAGGCAAGTTTGGGCAACAGTCTCAACCCTCCATTTGTCTGAAATTTTCTTTTCTTGCTCACTTTTGGAAAATTTGGAAAGTTTGCAGAAAGAGAGCAAAGGACAACAACGAGGGTAGAGCAGGATTACAAGTGATGGAGTAGAGGTAGATTCTCCATGCTAAGTTTGTTTCTTTTTAATTTTATTGATCGCTGCTATCATATGTTTGCACATATTTCTCTGTTTTCTATTTGTGAGGAACCTCTTCAATAATGGTGTTATTATCATGTGTTTTTAGATTTTGGGGTTTAAGTAGCTTCTTGTTTATTTTCAATTACAAGAGTTCAACTTTTGTGCGTATTTTTGGGTGTGGTCATGCTGCCCACTCTAAAGCAGCCTGTGTAGTGTTGTGGGGGAAGGAAGAGGGTGCCCAAGATGAGCTTGGGGCCTAGGCGTAGGCTGTTTTCTGGCTCACCTAAGGCCTGGAGCTGGAGATTGGAGGCCTAGGGTCAGTTGCATGCTAACTTCCCTCCATTCTGTACATTATGGCAGCTGCAAATTGGAATTATACAGCTTGGAAATACAAATTTTATCAACTGTAATAGATGATATGTGCATGATAAGTTCAGATTCATAGCATGGTGCAAAAGGTCAAGAGTTCCTCCTACCAAGGGACCATTAAGTTAGATTAGAGTTATCAAATGCTACTCAAAATAAAGATTCGTACACAAGTAGAATGGGACAATTTAAAGAAGACCATAGCCTCCATCTCTCAATCTCCATGAGGTCCTTCTTTCTTCCATTTCCATTCTTTCAACTGTTATGTTGTATTCCTCAAGTATACTCCATGTTTTGACTCCATACCCAATGTATAAGGCCTTTTGGAAGGGATAACTTTGTCTAGCAAGAATCCCCCATGCAAGAAATGTAGTGCATAAAAGCACCCTCTTAGAAAAGAAGGTCGGTTTTTCTTTTTGTGATTTACATAAGTTATTTTCTTGATGTTCAAATGAAGCTCGCATGCTTGTAATGGTGGTCTTCGCCTTAAAAATTTATTATAACCACCACTTTGGATTCCTGCCCACCACCAATACTAAGTTACTAACGATGTTCAAAACCCAAGGCCGATGGACCAGCTGAGTTAACATTAACTACGCGTCAGTTGAAGTGCCTTCTGCACTATTCACTCAAATGCCACCATGCAAAATGGAGGAGGATCAGAAGTTTCAAGGATGACACAGGTCTGACATCCTGTAAATGTTCCCCTTGTCGTTGATGCACTTGGAATGAACGATGCCCATCTAAAGGTGATGCCTTGTTGGCATGAAATTGATATTGTAGGGTGATAGCCTTAAATAAAGCTTTATTCACCATCCGATAGAGCATCTCTTTTCCAAATCAACAAAGATCAAAACATTAAAGACCAACAGGGGAACAACAACTCTCAGAGGTGATCTGGCAATACGGAAATATACAGTCAATATTATGAGGAAACAACCTTAATATAAGCTTTCAGCGGGGTCAGGCCGCTTAAAGAAATTAAAAGAAGATCATGACCATCCATGTGGATGACAATTGGAACTTTAGGAGCTTGTCAATTGTTTGATCACTACTTCTTGTTGATCTATCAATAAATTATCCATCTAAGAATGAGCAGCCCCTTCTTAGGCTACGAAAAGCAGTACACTCAATTGGATAAAGGGGAACACATGGCAGAAAATCATTGGTCAAAGGTAATGAATAAGGATTACTACAAGATGCCCAAAAAATTATTTGTGGTGTGTATGAACCTTCAAGAATAAACACGTGCCGGAAAGAATATGAAGCATTAATTCAAGAAAATGCAGACGATCTGCCATGCCCCAACAGGATTTTACTTGGTTCATGCCATTAGTTCTAAATTTCTAATGCCATTAATTCCCATGTGGTTAGGATGAGTGCATGTGGCACTTCTATGATCTGCCACCTTGGTTTATTTGTGTATATATACTGAGTAGCAACGCTATCTATGGGGATATTTTTCCTTAGAATTTTATGTTCATCTCTCCACGAGATTTCATTGAGAATCACTTGCAATTTATAAATTGTGTTTATAGATATTGGATTAAGATTATGACAGTTTTATTTGCTTATTTCTTTAAGTAAGCTTAAAGGTCATACTATATTGGCACATTGCCCTTCTGTTTATGCATGTCATACTTTCTTGCACTCTTTTCCTCATCAAAACCAAAGTGATTAGGTGTTACTAGGATAGGGGAAGTGAGCTTGATCCAATGGCTATCTTGGCTTAAAACTACTAAGACTTCCCGTTGTGATACTATAATTGTGGATGCATTATTTTATTAACAGTCATGCAATGAAAAAAGTGTCAGTAACAAATGTATTTACATACCCGAAAAGCCACCAAGACAGAATTTGCAATTTACAGCCCACATACCTACAAATGAAACCAACCTGCTTTCAACGTCCCGACAAATGAAACCAACCTGCTTTCAATTCATTTTGCTAAACTCAGAAGTAGATTGGCTTCACAAGATATGTTGGTCCTATTGCAAAAATTAAAGATGACCATTACAAGCAAAGTGCATTCAGGAATATGCCAAACTTGAATAGTTACAACATAAAATAGATCGCTCAAGAGGGACATGTAGGTCATTTGATCTTTATTTAATTGTTGTCTGTCATGTCCACCCCTGATTTCCAGTTCTTGCAGCTAATCTCAGTTTTAATTGGGCCACATGGCCTCTTCATGATCTACCTACAGCTTCTTATTATTTTTTAATCCTTGTGATTTACGACAGCCATCCACGACAAGTTGCCAGTGATGCCTTTCACAGTGCAATACATCAGCTGAGTACTTTGGAAAATGGCCATTCAACTCTTTAGTTGGCTTGCTCAAATCCACTTAAACAAACACTGCCTAGAGGTTGAACCAGTCTCTCTACATGGCAAAAGTAGGTTCTAAAATGTAACAGTCTACCAGGCATTACAAATTACATTATAGGGCTCTCTAATTTGTAATTATGGAATGAAGGAAACAAAATTAATCATGCGAGGATTTTTCCTACGATCGGTTATCACCAGATACAGCAACAGGATGTGTACATCATATGTACATGCTACATAATGCATAACCTATTATTCACTCAACAATTAGATGGTTGTTGAAAAAAAAAGGAAAATTATTTTTCATATTTCCAATTAAGAAACTCTTTAGTTGTGAACTATTTGGTTTGACAAGATTACCAATACTGGCAGCTGAAATGCCATTGCTTCAATTGTGACTCTACCGAAGCATTCTCCTCGTGCCTGCATAGAATACATTAAGACTAAGGAAACTGCTCTGCAAAGATATGAAATACAGGATATAATATTGATCAAAGTGCTCTAATATGTATTCAATGATTCAGAATATTCTCACAGAAAGTCAATGTAAGAATCATAAAGCATGTAAACTGTGTATGCAGTTTCTTGCTTTTTCCTATTTTTCAATCAAATGTGTCACTCTTAATTTGAAAGAAAAACAAAAATTATGCACAATGTTACATAGTTGGATGATCATTTCCTGGAGCGTCTTACTGAATGCACCACATTAACAATGAATTAAATATTGTGAAGGCAAATATTGTTAAACACGGACAAAGAAGAAAAGAAATTTTATCAATACAGTCCAGCAACCAAAATCGGGCAATGGGCTGGGAAAGAAAAAGTAAACATATAACAAGGGAGTGTGTACCACAGCTCGAATCACACTTGAATCTAAAGTTTTAAAGCATAAATAAAAATGAAAATATTAGTCCCCCGATAAGGGAATTGGTCGAACTAGGAAAAAGGAAACCATGTCAAGGTGGTTAGCCCTGGAAACCAACCATCCAATGCTGAATATTAATGGAGCATTTAAAGGGAACCCAGGCCTGGCTAGGGAAGAAAAGTGTTTAGAGATTGCCAAGGAAGAGTTGTGTTAATTTATTATGAAGCACTAGGCTGCAAGACAAACAATGTAGCTAAAATAAGAGCCCTTGCAGAGGACTGATGATAGCTACAGATAAGATGGACAAAATTGAGAGTTGAGGGGAACTCTCAAGTTGTTATTTAGGCGGCAATACCCAAAACTGGCAAATTAACAAAGTAATCCAAGATTTTTCATTGATGTCCCATGTAATGAAGCTCAAGTCTTTTGGGCATGTTAGAAGAGCTGGGAATGCGGCAGACCACCTAGCCAGCCTAGGGATCCATCTTCACAAGTCCCATGGGCATATTTCCAAAATAGAAAATACCTTGATAAGGGATACAAAACTTATGGACCTATGTGCAAAGGATAAGCACATAGACCACAAAGTTTCATGAATTTGAAAATCGTGAAAGAGGAAAAGGGGAAAATTAGAAGGATGCAAGGTGTTAATCCAATGCATGCTAGCCATCTTGTCATTTGTGTTTTTATTATTCATTGGGTGAGACTATTGATAACAGGAGTGAAAGAAGACTGGAGAAGCAATCGGCAACTCCAGCTTTTTGGAATGAATTTGACAAGCTATAGGGATTTCGAAAAGGAGTTTCAATTGCTGCAAACTCAGGCTATGGTGTCTCTTGTGAAGAAACATGCATCTTCTCTTGAACTCATTAATGTTGAAGAGTAGAGTTGTCGCCATAAATCAGCGTTGAAGTGCCAGTGCAGGCAAGCAAGTTTAAGCGCTGAACAGCAAATTAAAGAAATGTGAGGATATTGAGAAAACAAAAATCCTTCTCACCCACGAACATAACAAACATGGTTTTGTTGACCTGCTGCAGGATGCAAAGATGAAGAACAATTTTGAGGAAATGGTGTTGATGACAGCCTATAAAGATGCAAGAGTGGAGAAGTCATCAAAGATGGAACCAACAATGAAGGCAGCTCCAAGGGATAGCTTCATGTGATCTCAAGGCTCAGCTAAAAGAGCAGTTGAGCAAAAATATTGCAGCTGCAAAGATAGCTTTCACAATGACTGGTTAGGGGTCAACAAAGGCCTGGTCAGACTTTCACAACGCTACTCAAATTATAGACTTAGAAACAGTTGTCAAATTCACCACTTTGGCTTTCCAGGTTCATGTAGAAGTTGCAAACATCAGAACAGGTCTGCCCTTTGATCACTCAATTCTGGGATGCCTAAAAGCCCAGGTCATTTATTCAATTAATCAAGAAGGAAAATCAATCTGTTGCATAAGAAATTTGTCAATGATTTGAAGAAGATGACAGAGAGATGAGGCTTTTGGAGACTTTCATGATTGAAGAGGAAATTGGATTGGGCCAACAAATCCCTCCTGCCCCTAGAAACTGATGGGCGATGGAAGCCCCCTTCTTTTACAGTCGCAGGGTATTTTTTCAGATATCTATTTTACAATTTTGATAGTTGCATGAGCTGAGGACTAACAGCCCGAAGAGCAAAGCTGAATCAGACTTTCTACTCAACCCAGCCCCACTTTTATTCAGTTGACTATATAATATGAGGGCCTCATGGAAAAGACCATCCCATGGTTTTCATCAGAAGTCTCATTTAAAGGCCGGAGAATGGCTTGTGCTGATCATAGAAAGATTATTTAAAGGTGATAGAATAAACTCCAACTTTGTATCCTAAATGACTATGCTACTTACATATTTACTTTTCAAATCAATGACAAACATTGTTACTCTGGTTTCATATTTTAAGGTCTGAAGTCAGTTGAATTACTTCAATAAATGAGGAGCTGTGAATATCTCATTTATAGACACATCTCTTGTTGGGATCCTCTCGTGTGGTTTCCTGCTATTGGTAAACCATGAGATTTCGGATTAACTTTTCCTATCTATATATGGGCACTGCTGCCTTTTTTATTCTTTTATAGTTTATACCTATCAAAATAAATTAAAATATTAGTAAAAATTGACACAAAAATAAAGGCTTATTTATCCAACAAAATGTGTTAATGAGAGGTTTACTCATGTCCAACAACTATGTCATCTCCCAGAATCTGTCTAAAATGTCATCTGAAACCATGGCTTTGCGCTGCTTAATCTTGTAAAATAGCATTGAGATATCTAGTGAAAATGTTAAACAGGATATGGAAGCAGATTTAACATCCCTCTGATCATTTGAGATCACCCATGTGCTGAAGTAGTCAAAATATTTATGATAAGTTTCTAGCATGGTCTGAGCCTACCTTTTGCACCCTCGACATACCCATGAGGAGAGATCTAAAATATAATTGGTCTCATAAAGATCTTGAGGACTACATAGACATGTATATAAACAAATTCAGGTCATCATTCTCAACTAGGGGTGGGTACTAGAGGACGATAACAAGAACGGATATAGCAAAAATTATCAAGCCAATGATTATTCGCTCACTGAGCAATGTATACAGAAAAAAGCTCTCTCTGAAAAAGAAACCAAACATCTGATGCGAGTTCAAAGAAATCCTGTAGGTAAATGAGCCTGGAAAGAGGGGAAAGAACAAAAGAAATCATTACACTGTGAATTAGCATTGAGATATCTTGTAGAGATGTTAAAGGAGATGTTAAACAAGCTATGGAAGCAGATGAAGCATCCTTTTAATCATTTGAGATCACCCATGTGCTACAGTAGTCAAGGTATTTATGATGATATTTCTAGCATGGTATGGGTCTATACCTTCCACACACCTGATGTGCCTATGAGGTAATATCTAGCATGTGTTTGACCTTGTAAAGGATCCTGAGGATAACATAGACGTGTATATTAAACAAATTCAGGTTGTTATTTTCAACTAGGGGAGGGTGTAAGAGGATAATACTAAGAACCGATAAAAAAATATCAAGCAAATGATTATTCGCTAACAAAGAAATGTAAATGTAAGAAAAGCTATCTTAGACAAAGCAGCCCAACATCCGATGCAAGTTAGAAGAAACTATGTAGGGAAATGAACCTAGAACCAGCAGAAAGAAAGAAAGAAAAAAGTTAACATATGACCAAAGTAGGTGATTGGGAATTGAAAGCATAGTCAGTTACAATAGAGAATTACAGTAAGAAGACCCCAGGCTATGAAAGTAACCGAACACAAATATGCAAAAGCAAAACAAAAGAAACAAAACAAGAGAGGGTAAACCAAAAATGGTTAAAACCCCATGTTACAACATTTAATTAAAGTTAGATGAGTAAGGGAAGGAATTGTACACACCCAAACTTTGCACGGTGCAATATTTCGAAAAAAAACCAATGATGATGCTATGACCTCCAAACATTATAAAAAATCCTCAAACTCTACCCCAGTCCTTACACCCGCTTATGCTTGTGATGCAGGAGCATCAAGAGCTAAAAGACATAAGGTCATATGAGACCATCTAGATATGTTTGTTCAGGTGTATGTGAGTGGTTTTACATTAATAGGTGAATGTTAAATTGAATGTATTGTAGATGAACAAGTGAAATAGAGTGTGTAGGAAAAAGTCAAAAAAGGTGGTATTAGTTGTTTTCAAAGCCTAATAAGGCATATTGTTGTCCCATTGAGCTATAAGAGGGATATGAACGAAGAATAGAGTAAAAGTAAGGTGGTTGTGATAGGATGCTAAAGATAGTCATGTTGTTGAGCTCTCTAAGGGCAGAAACGACCTTTCTTAGGTGACTAGTTAGAGATATAAGCTAAGTAGCCGATACGTTTTGGATACGGGAGCAGGTACAGAGTATCCAATACACAGAAACAGCAAAAAAAAAAATTGGGCTTGGATACGGCATAGGATACGGCAGTACAAAAAATATATATAAATTTCAGCTTTCTAAATAAGAATAAACCACATATTATGCATATGAAAAACAAACCAAGCTAAATAGCCACAACAAACTACTCATACATTCATAACTTCAATTGTCCCTACCATATCTAGTTGAGGTGTTTCTTACATTTATGATTTATCTCATACATGCTATTTTTATCCATGTTTATGATGGCTTGTAACATATACCTTCGTAGAATAATGGTGCTGCGAAAAAACTGTAATTTCTGCTGTAATGATATATTAATTTAAAATATACCTTCATGTAGAATAATGGTGCTGTGAAAACTGTAATTTCTGCTGTAATGATATATTAAATTTAACATATACCTTCTGTGGAACAATGGTGCTATGAAAACTGTAATTTCTTACGTAATGATATATTAAATTTAAAATATACCTTCTGTAGAATAATGGTGCTATGCAAACTGTAATTTTGCTGTAATGATATATTAAATTTAAACTATACCTTCAGTAGAATTAAAAAAATAAAAAAGCGAATTAAAAAAACTGTTTTTGGCGGTGGGAGCGGCGAGGGGCCTGCGGAAACGGCCGGGTACGGCTGTGCCGTACCCGGCCGTTCCGCAGGCCCTCGCCGCTCCCGCACCGCTCTCCCAAAGGTGCCCTAGGGTGCCGTTTGGCAACATAGGATATAAGCTATCATCCATCGAGAATCAAGCATGGAGTAAGGTGAATCGGGATGTAATTAAGATGTATAATCCTTGAATGAAATAATGGAACAGTATGGCAGGTGAATTTGCGTGCAAATTGTGTGAATTGTTGCTTTTTAAGTACTATGTTAGTAAAGACCACTGTCCCGAGGCCGAGAGATAAAAGGGCAGGTCACCAATGGCAATGTTTTAAACCTCTATGAATGCTCGGGGAGCTAAAGGAGGATGAATGGAGTGTATCTTATTTTGTGTAGCTTTTGAAACATCAGTACAATTGTAGTGCCCACTTTCCTTTGGCACCTTTTATTACTGATCATGATACTGTAGACTATGACAGATATTTTAATAGTTTGATTTAGTATGGTGTTAGATGTCAGATCCTGGATTATTGTTGAATCTGATTATATATAATGCATGGTGATTATTAGAGACACTCATGTGTGGATGATGATATACTATTGGCATGGATGTTTAATGGAAGTTATTCGGACGTGTGATTTTGGAGATTATGAATAAACCTAGAAAAGGAAAAAATTATTTGATGATGACATAGTTGTCGATATAAATTGTAATTAATTTGTTTGATTGCCTTGATGATTGTTGTGATTCATATGTATAGATGATTTCGTGATTATATTATATATTCATTTTGGACATTTTGATATGGCCACGAGGCCGAAGGAGGTATTTGTGTTTTACAGGTTTAAAAATATCACAACAAAACATCGGGAATCGGAGACCAACCAAAATGGAATTCTGAGTGAATTCAACACGGTCACCATGGCAACTTGTTTTGTGTGTGTGTTGTATTTTGTTAGGGATTCCCATGGGGGATTACCTTTACATGTGACCGTGGGTTTGTGTATTTTATTAATGTGTTTCCTTTTATTATTGTTGTATGTATTTTATTAAGTAATGTGTTCCTTTCCTTTAAATTAATTAAAATTGTGATGGATTAATGTGGGAATCATATAGTTAAACTTTAAATAAATCAAATTGGGATATGGGAAGTAATTATAAGAGTTGATGGCTGTTGTATTTAATTTTGTAAGAGCTTGTGTAAGTCAGATTTGGAGTATGAAATACTCCACCTCCATGGAAATTCGAATTTGACCTTGGGGCTGTTTTTGGAGACTTGTGGGACAAGTAAAACTTGTCCCATGCCTCTAAATTTATTATACCAACCATACTTATGGATGGAGATGTGATTTGTGACTTTTAAATGCATTTTATTCATCATGTTGCTTGTTTTGGATTGCACTCTCTTACATTTTATTAAATAGCTGTCCCTTGTGGTGTGGGCTCTTTTGGAGTGTGTAAGTTAATTTGTCATTTCATTTATTGTGCTTGGGAGAATGGAATTTTGTCTTTTGTGTTTGAATTGGAGGATGTGTGATGTGGCATCCTACATGGATCCACATCATCATCTTCTCTCCCTCTTCTATTTAATTCAAACTCTCTTCTTGTTTTGCGTTGTTAAACCTTTTTGCATTCTTCCTTGGGGCGCATTTTTTGGTGGGAGCTCTGGTTTTTGAAGGAAGTTTTGAAGATAGCTTTGCATGTTTGGGAGCTTTCTGTTTGTATTGTGTTTTGCATGCATCCTTGGGCGCATTTTTTTGTGATTAGAGCTCTTGTTGATTTGGAGGAAATTGGAGAGCATTTGATACTTTGGCACTGTTGTTTTGGGACTGTGTTTTTGACATTCAAAGCTTCTTTGTGTGGAGCAAATCCTTCCATGGAGAGGTAGGAGTTTATTTCTTCCTTATTGCTGTTATTTTCTTATTGTGTTGTGTGTATGGTGCATGCATTGTTTTATTTGTTGGCTGGTTGGGTAGACTTGCCTTAGGAATGGTGTAGGAGAAGGCTATGGGGAATTCTTGTGGGGGCATAAGGGAAATGCCATGGGCATCAAAATTTTGTGGAGGGAGTTTTGGGTTTGGGATCCACCATGGAAAAGAAATAGCTTGCATTTCTTACTTGTGGGGGCATAAGGGAAAATTTGTGGGGGCATAAGGAGGGGTTGGGAGATATAAGGTTTATGGGTTATGATATGTTATATTGGCGGTATGATTTTTTGGTGGATGCCCAATTCCCAATTGGGAGGCATAAGTAGCTTCCCCCATAGTCCTTGCTCCTTTGGCTTGCATGATCAAGCCTTGAGTTGTGATTGAATGTTTTTATATGCAATTGTGAACTGCTGTTTGCTTTTGGTGTTGCTTTGTGTTTTAAAAAGGAAAATGTGTATGTGAAAGAATGTTATGTGTGGAAGCCAATTGTTGCCATGGTTGAATTGCACCTTTTATTGCATCTTGGTTGGGGCTCGAGGGCCAATGATGAAGGCTTCTTTCATTGGATGTCTTGGTTGGGTGGAGAGCGTTTCCTTTCCCCCTCTTTGTTGTGATAAATTTGGAGAAAAAAAAAAAAAAGAAATGGAGCATGTTGCTGTTTTGAGCAAGAGGAAAATACAGTTTGACAGTCCCTTCTTGTGAGCAAGTTTATTGTATCCCTTCCCACTTTGATGTGGATGAATTGTATAATTAATTGCAATAAGAAAATACTTGTATTGATGAAGAAAGATTGAAATGGAAATGTGAAATGTAAGGAGTTATATTCCATTCTCTATTTTGAAAAGGAATGTGAAGAATTGTTATATGTATTGTATATTGTATTTTAGAAATCAAATGTAAAAGAGAAAATTGTAAAGAGTTATTGGAAAACAATAAAGGATTGCATTCTTTTCTCAAAATTGTACTGGATATTGGATTTGAATGGCTTTGGTGAATTAAAATCTCTGTTGGAAAGAAGAATGCGAAGGAAGGAAGTATATTGTTTTTGCATCCTGGAATTATATTAAATTTGGAATCAAAACTCGTAATTTAACTTGGAAAGGATTTGTTTAGAAACAACTATATGCATTGGATTAATTTAGAAACTATATGCCACACTTAAATGATAAAATTGACAAATAGATCCTTTAAAAATTTGATCACTGGCATTGTGACTTTTAAAACTGGTAATTCTAAATAAAATGCACAGTTTGAACCAGCACTCAACAATCTACCTAGAAACCTTAAAATCCAACATGATATACTAGTCTTGAACTCAAATCGACAAGAAGATTTAAGAGAATAACTTGAACCATTGCAAATTCGAACTTAATCTCCTTCTCAACCATTTTCTGTCATTTGTTGGACAAAATCCCAAATTGGAATCAATTGTACAAAATTGACTTGCCTAAAACACTCTAAACTCTCCCTAGACCAATCCTCGATATCATGTTTGACATGTTGAGTGAAGGAGGAGATTTAATTTAATCAAAATTGAAAGTTGAAAACTTGCCAGTTGGCTAATTAAAAGCCTGCAGATCTTTTTGCAAAATTGACCCCTTAAACTTCATCAAAAGTAAAATTTGTGTTTCCTGTGCAAAGAGGGCATTGAGAGCTTTCCGAAAAGTCATTGTTTGCCCAAAACCGAGCTTTCTAGCTCAAGTTATGGCACTTTGAAGTTTGTGCCTTGGCGGGAAAATTTGGGAAAATTTTCCCTGGCGGGACCCATGACCCAAAAATTTCTGTCAAAATTGCCCTTAGAAAATTTTTGAAAATTTTGGCTTGGGAAAATTTTCATCTTTTTCTCCGCCGGCCCTCGACCACGATTAGAGGCTGCCACGTATCCTCACGGGGCAATGGCGGAAGCGCAGCTACTTTTTGCCCTTTGATTTTTTGAAAATTTTGGAAAAAATTTCCATTTCGCCCCGCATCGCATGACCAATCAAAGGGTGCCACATGGCACCTTGGGGGTGGTGGCGGAGGTTCAAGAGAAATTTTGCTTTTGCGCCGCATGGGAAAAATTTTCAAAAACGCCCGCGACCCGCCAACCCGCCAAAGGAGATTTCCCCTCCTCTTGACACATGTCCCCTTGGGGAAAATTTGATCCCAAAACTCCGTCGGACCATATCTTGAGTTCCCAGAAGGAGTTAGGAGGACTTATTTATATCACCGGAAAGGTGAGAAAATTTCCTATCCATTAGGAATGGTTTAGGAAAATTTTGGAAGCGTTAGGTATGAGAAAAATCAAGTTGAAACTCTGAGCCTATTAGAGAGTGGGTATGGGAGTAAAATTGCTCCCTGAACCTAACTGAAACTTATAGCCCTAAGTTTTGGACCTTGTGACCTCTGAGAGTTGTTTTTAAGGGAGAAGTTTGTCCCAGTGAAATTGAATTGCTCTGAAACCTATCAGTGGCAACTATTGCTTTGCAACTTGGTGGTAGACACTCTAAATCAAGTTCTGGGAGTGGGTAAGTGAGACCTTACTCTGTTGATTTTAAGTATGTATTCCTTTCTCACTGCAATTAAACCCTGCTCTAGTCTTGACCTTGTGGAATTAAATACCTAGGGTATTTAATTGTTTTGGGTCCCTTAACCCTAAAATTTTTAATCAAGGAATATTTAGCTAAATGTCAATGTAATCAGTAAACAAAGTAATCCCTAGAGAGATTTGAGCTAGGTGTGGACTTATTGCACTTGTTGCTCTATAATGTGAAATCAGTAATCATTATAATGGGAAAGGTTATCAATTGAATTTAATTGTCTTTGAGACTTTGGTTGTCAACTCCTAGCCCCTTGAAAAAAAAAAAAAATTATTTCATAATTTTCTAACTAAACCTAGGTGGTTCATGGTTCTCAAGCGGGTTGTTTTAACCTGGCATTACAACAATGACCTATAGCACAAGTTTCTTACTCACGGGCCCTAACTAGGGCAAGACACAATTTAATTTCTATCCATCCAAATATAATGAAATTTTAGGAGCATCTCTACCTAGATGATATGTAGAGGTGTGCCAAGTTCCAAGTCTTAGTTCGCACGTGTGGGAAAGTTGGAGGAGGTTTAACAGTCCTGGTTGTACAGCCTCGGGACATGAGAGAAATTCGGTGCATGAATGGTCAAATGAAGGAGTTAAGCTACAAAATATGGTAGACTCCCATCCATTCATATCCAGTGTGAGTTCATTGCCTAAAGTGTCACTGTTATGGTTCAAGTGCAAAAGAGGCCTAATTTGCATGATCAGTTACAAAGGAGGTATGATTTCTAACAAAGGAACAAGGTACAATATTTTGGTATGTTGGAGCACACCATAAAGGGTCTCGAATCATAAATTTGGTAGTGGGGTTGTTTTAGAGGAATCTGAGATTGGACTCAGTTTACAAGCCAACAAGACCTTATAGAGAGATTGAATAGGAAACATAAGGGTATGAGTGCATGAAGGGTCTAAACATCTTGTGTTAGCAAGGGGAAGGTGTTCTAAGATGTTAGGGAGTGATTCATGACCCTGTATAGTCCCTTGAGTACCTAGAACCAAGAGACCTATCTAGGTCCAACCTTGTGGGTATATAGAGTTGCATGCATACTTTATTGCAGGAAGAACTCATTGTGTGGAGTGGCTTCAGGACTTGAGGAGAGCATTGAAAGGATGATGGAGGCTTCTAAATAGTGGAGGCATGACCAAAGACCAAGGTAGAGCAAGCTATCTCATTGGTTGTCTTTCAAATAGCTATGAGTACTAATATGAGTAGGTATAAGGGAGCAATGCACTTCAAGGTGTTTGTAGCATAGTGATGGTTCTATTGAACCTCATGAGAATGATCCTCAGTAGCAAGGGAGAAATAAGTTAGTCCAAGTAAGCTTAGAGCTCACAAGTCATTATAAAGGCATTTCAAAAGTAGGTTGTCAAATAGGAAGAAAGAAGAGAATTTTAAGTGTAACCCCTGCACCAGCTTGCTTGTTCTTCCTTGCTCAAACTACTCTTTAGAGCTTGCCCTAAATGCCAAGACTGAAGATTTTGCCTTTCTCTTGCTCAAACCCTTCCATTTTGCCTTTGTGTACCTTAACCGTCAGCGGCCACAACATGTCACTGACAAATTTGCCAAATGTCGCAGCAGTCGTGCGACCACCACCTGCATTTACTGGCAGTTGCATGATCTTTGCATGCACTTTTATTTCTATCCCGAGAGCGTTTTTTTTTTACTCAAGTTGCACTTTTTATCCATCTGCCTTACATTCCAATCAACCCAATTCGCTTCCAAATCACTTACCAACTCCACTTCACTCCCTTGCATTCAATTACAATCATTGATCAAATTTTGATCTCACACTTGGATTTTGTCAACTTCACTTTGAGAATTGCCTCTCTTTTGAAAAATCGATTGTGTAATCATTTTGAAAGGTTGGAAAAATTCTAGTTGAAGAGTTCATTTGCAGAGATTGGGATTGGGAGATTTCTTCTGATTTGAGAACCATTTCCAAATTTTGTTCTTGCTACCATCTCTTGCAGAAGTTGTTATTGGTAAGGATTAGTAGAGCACCATCAGCCATTGGTATTTATTACCATCTACATCTCAGCCACAGCTCAGCTTTGTCTACTATTATAAGAGAAGAATTTTGAAGGAGACCAAACAAGTTCCCTTGATCACTTTAGAGCCAGCCATTGCCCTGATGCAATTCTTTTTCTTGCATTCACCCAATTGCTTTCCTTCCACCTTCAACTACTGTAAATTCTTGGGTCAATTGAGCAAAACAGAGAGGTAGCAGATTGAAAGTGACACTCAAATCACTTCCAGCCACTTCTCCATAGAAAAGGTTGGGAATTTCTTTGTTTAATGTTACTTGCTTTATTAATTTAAATCTGCATCTATTATTGATTGGTATTCAGAAAGTTCACAAAAAAATATAGGTAGAATAGTATTAGACTTAGATTTTTGTTTAATTTGATTCACCTCTTGCCTCTGGATCTGCTCTCATATCAGAGGTCAGATCTGAAACTTGTTTATTTCATTTCCTTTATTGCATTGAGGCAATTTATAAATCATTCTTTCAAACATTCAAAAGGAGGAAACTAACTAAAAGAATTCATTTTCAGCTTGCTTTTAGATATCGGAAAAGAAAAATTCATTATTGGCATTTGCATTGGAAAAGATTAGATCTACTCAATTGCTTGCATTAATCTAGTTAAGTTCCTTCGCACTTTTAAATCTGAAGATCACCTTTTCATCTCCAGCAAGCTAAGGAAAATATTTGTGTTACATTCATCCTAGAACATTCTGAAAATCTAAAAATAGTCTGGATTTGTAGTTAGATTTGTATTTTTTGGTGATTTTATAGCATGCATGTGTGAGATCTGAAAATCTGTGATATTAAATAAATTTCCAGCAACTATTTATTTTCATATTTGCATTTGTAAACATTGAAAACATAAAAGAAACTTGCCCACACATTGTCAACAACCAAACTCACAAACAAATACTCCTTTCCTTGCAAACAAGGCCGTCTTCTTCCACAACACACATTTGCAACACTGATGTAATTCCTAACTTATTCATACCAAAACCAGCAAGAGCCCACTCTTTAAAACATTTTCAAACAAACATCAAAACAAGTCCCTCTTAGGAAAATATTGTAGTGTTCACATTATTATTGTAATTGTTGTAAAATGAATAATTACGTCAGTAATTATTCATTAATGGTTAGTCGTATATATTGTTATAACCAACAATATATACGCTATATAATTTGTTACACCCATATTATTATAAACGGGTCATGTGTTTCCTATTTTGTAGGAGGTAGTTCTCCTACCTCCATGGCTATATAATAGCCATTGTATTAGCAGGATTGAAATATAGAGTGAAATAGTATATTGTGTTCGACTCCATTGATCGAGTTAAAATCTGTGTTAAAGCTCTTGCAATTATTATCATTGGTATCAGAGCCGGTTTAATCAACTATGGCGTTGTGACTTAAAATGTGGGGCAGCCTTGTGTTTCTATGTTGTCCCGGTTCATGGAGAGATACTTTATTTACAATTGTTTATAGTTATTAGATTTTTGTGTGTTGCCTTAGATTTCTATGTTGTCAAATTGCACGGATACGACTGTGGATCTGAAATGCAATTTTACCATTTCAATTGCTTTCGAACAACCCTGCATTTTTAATAGCTAAGAGTTGAGTGCATTGAAATGGCATTGCATGGACGTCTTTTTACATAGCTCTCAGACTGCACCGCTCAATCTGCATTTTTCATTATTTGGAAATCCTTGCAGTGGCTTTCTCCTTGCAGTGGCTTCTCTCCTTCTGATCCATCTTGCAGTTCAACTCAGTGGCCCTGATCCAGATCAAATCTCGACGAATTTTATGCTCGATCTCCTCTTGGTACCTGAACCTGACATGCAATTTATCTTCTCTCAGATCTATCTCGACATTCGAATATCTTTTGAGCCGTAGGACGTGCCATTCGGTGCTGATTATTCTAAGTGCATGTCCGCTGGAAATACATTGAGTTTGGAGGTGAGATCCTTGAGAGAAGCACCAGCAATCGCCATCAACTCCTCACCATAAAGAAAGACCGCAGTCTATGAAACAAAGAAAGTTTGTTGCATGGTTCAGTTAGTTTAATTGCTTAGTCCATCTTCCACGTAGTCTGTCATATAAATCTATTCAGATTGCTTATATTCGTTATTTAATAAATGGTCAAAATGTTGTTATATTATACATGAATCGTGTCTTGTATTGTATATGAGTCATGTCAGATCATTTGGGTTGATCATTATTAAGATGATTATATAGTTTGGATAGGTGTCCATTTGAGATGCTTTAGTTTTGTCCATAGGTGATATTCGGGTTGAATGCTATATTAGTTGAATATTGTTTTAGGTGTAGAATCCCTATTTTCAATATCGTGTCATTTTTATAATTGATGATGTGTGATCTCTAATTTGGTAAGTTTACCATTTGTATCGTCTATCTTATGTTGCCAAGATACGGAGTGCAGTGCGGGTTCGATACGTGGATACATCAATTTTAAAAAACCCTTGGGTACAATACGTCCATACATATAGATTAAAAAAATAAAATATATATATAGTACAATCAATGTTCAAAACATTCAATATACTTAAGATTTTACATTTTCTATGATATATGAATATTATATTCCTTTGTGTTTCATCAATTTTTTTATATTAATTTGTGTGTTGCGATGGTGGCCATTAAAGATGTATCTAGGAGCTCTTGAAGGACCTATTTAATTAGGTTGACTCTAACCTGCTAGTGATAACTAAAGAGGTCAGTACAATGGTTGGTTCTTGCATTCATATTATCCAAAATCACCTTCTAATCCTCCTTAAGGATGCGAGAAGGAGTCAATTATGTGCCTTAATAGTTTCTAGGAAATGATGCTCTTTGAAACTTTTAAGCTATGCAATTTGCGGTTCCAAATTTTTCTATTAGTATTGAAGATAGCCTAAGATTTGATCTCATAAATAACTTGTATGAAGGCTCAAATATATGTCCAAATTTCTAGGAATAGCTTCTTTCCTTGGCCAATAGCAATGATCCCAAATAATTACCCCAAACGTTCTTGATATCCTTTGATTATTTTCTCTTCAATAAACTAGAGGGATTTTAAACAATCTTCAGTTTCCTTGTGGTTGCCATGGCCTCCTTATTTAGTCCTCAATAAAACTGATGTTTTTTTGAGTCAAAATAACATAAAATAAAATAAAATAAATTTAGAGCCCCCATCGCCCAATGGTACGATACGTCTCGGGGTATGTGCAGGTACATCCGGATACATCAAAACATATCCAAAGTACATACCCGGACATACCCAAGACGTATCACTACCGTATCGGGGGCGTATCCATACGAGTACGTATCCAAGGGAGTACGGGAGGGTGGGAGGAGAACCATGGTAACATAGTCTTTGTCTAGAGTGTTGTAAATGTCAATTGTCGATTAAAGTTATTACTTTATGTCCTTTGTGTCGTCAAAAGAATCGTCTGATTAGCAAAGTCATTATGTCATTTTTAAACAAGCCAAATGTCATATTGTTAAAAGAATGTCAAAATATTGTAAAATACAAAAATAAAAATAAAAAAAATTCCTCTCGGACGCATTATCGCTGGAATGCGACGTCCAATATGTAAACTTGAGCATCATGTTCACATTTCGCTCAGCTATCAACGTCACCTTTGGAGAATGGAGGCAGCGAGAGGAAGGAGGTCATTCAGCGACCTCTTGTCGATGCATGATAATGACGGGCTGCACCATGGTTTGGTGGCTTTTTTCATAGTATGTTTTAGTTTCAGTATTCCTAGTTTTTCAGTGTTCCTGTTGTGTTGTGTGTTGAATAAACCCCTTTCCAGAATTTTGGGAAGATTCATGTTTTCAGAAAACTCACTTTTGGGGAGTAGGAGAAGATTACGAGGTAGGCTCGAGGATGGTTATCCAGCTAGTGCCAAGCTTGTGGATCTTGGAGATCCAGAATTCGGGTACCCTAGGAGGAAGGGAAAGTCCCACAGGAACCCAAAGAGGTAGGGAGTATTCTTGCATAATTCGGCTCATCACTACACCTTTACTGAGGGTAAAGAGATAATCTATGGAGTTTGTACCTGGTCTAAGCAATGCTTTCAAGAGGTGGTTCAACTTCTTGAAATATGGTTCTTCGCCGTGTTCACATTAAGGGGGTGAAGATTAGCTATTAATAATGTTCACACTAAGGGGGTGAATGTTAGGAAAATAATGTAGTGTTCACATTATTATTGTAATTGTTGTAAAATGAATAATTACGTCAGTAATTATTCATTAATGGTTAGTCGTATATATTGTTATAACCAACAATATATACGCTATATAATTTGTTACACCCGTATTATTATAAACGGGTCATGTGTTTCCTATTTTGTAGGAGGTAGTTTTCCTACCTCGATGGCTATATAATAGCCATTGTATTAGCATGATTGAAATATAAAGTGAAACAATATATTGTGTTCGACTCCATTGATTGAGTTAACATTTGTGTTAAAGCTCCTACAATTATTATCATTCCCATTCAAGAAAAACATACCCATAACTCCCAATCAAGCTAAAACCAAACACCTAGGCCGCCGATTTAGCTAGTGTGTCTATATGGATGTCCTCTCACACCCTTTTCGACGACACTTAACAACCAAGTAGTTCCAAGCGGGTAAAGATTTCCCTCAAGTTCCCACTCCACTTGAGTGGGTCATATACAAGAGCGATATCGAGTTTGAGTTGAGACGTGATGTCTTTTGCTCTCTGATTGCACCGCATCTCATTCAAGAAATTCCACATACTAGGCGCATAAGTCTTGCCTATGCTGCAAGAAAATCCACCCACGGTCTATGACCTCAAGCGACTAAAAGCTAACCTCGGGATTTGACTTATCTCTTCATCCTCGGGTCTAGCATCGTCATGTTCCCCTTTCACTCCACTCGCGCATGACCATCCCGGGGCAAGACCAACAAGACAAGAATAAACAAACCTACAACTAGCCCAACCCAACTTCGCTCCATTTACGGACACCAACATTGACTAGGAATTATGATACTTGGAGCTCGCCGAGACCGACTATCATAAGACTCGTATCCATAGCTTGATTTGTTGCTTTGGACAAACACTTCATAGCAGCAGAGCACATTTGATATAGGTTTGAACATCCTTCCAAGTATGCACATCACTCATGTCCGCATCATTAGCCTCTCACTTCATATCATCCTCACATCGACTATCTCGGCCCGACCTTAGGAAGTCGGGCATGCCTGAAAGCTCGACACTTTTCTAGTGCATACTAAAGAAACTCAAATGAAGTGATGAAGCATGACCCGAGAAAGATAAAAACATGTAACCATGAATGAAAAATAACATTCTCACATCTTAAGGCTTGGGCCAAAAGAACTATTGTTCAAAATAGTACCCATCTTTATTAGACAACTTCATTTAAATCATGAACTCACACGGCTTCAAGAAAGACATCCACAAAATGAAGGAACTTAGTGTTCCAGTAGAGGTCCAAAGCATAGTCCATCGCGGTTTTGTAAAGTCCGCACAAAAAGGAAAAGGACCGCGGAGTTATATGCCGCAGAACAAGGCAAAAAGGGTTTGTACAACACCGTGAAGTAGAAGAAAAAGGGTTGAGCGTGGAAGGAATATGAAAATTCAGCGGGAGGCGGGCGCACAAGGTTGAAGAGAGCAAAGCAAAGTGACAAGAAAAAGCCACGAAACAAAGAAAACCCACGGAACAAAGGAGTAGTGGTCCATGAAAACCAAGTAAAGCTAAAATCATGTAACAAGGAGTTACACAAAAGATTCAAACACTTTGCGGAAAGGTGGCGAGGGTGAAGTAAAGAAGAATCTTTGAGTAGAAGACCTGCGGTACAAGAGGCCGCGGAAAGTAAAAGTATGGCCACAGTTAGGAGAGGGAAGGAAACAAGTCCGTGGATCATTCTAAAGCATTAAAAGCGAAAGACAATGGAAATTAAAACAAGGTCACGGATCACAATAGAAACGTCGGATGACGTAGAAGACATAGGAAGATAGCAGATCATCTAAAACCCGCGGAGTACGATGAAGCCGCACCTAATTCATTTTAAAGAGCAAACCAGGTCCCAACCACCAGCATTAAATCCTACACATCAAAGTCCACATTCTCAGACGATTCGATTGGGTGCCTTTCAAGCAACCTTTGTCGATCATACACATCTGCATGAGCATTGAATCGTGATTGGTCCTTGGTGGGTGACAAGTGGTTGGCTCTCTTCATTACGAGCACGATCTGATTTTCCCTTTTCTCTTCTTTCTATATAAGGGTAACTCAATGTTTAAAAGCATCCTCCCTAACTACAAAGTCACCATGTCAAAACGGTGGTTGAGCTTTCACGAGTTACATAACTTTTAATCGGTCACATGTAATGCGCTCAGTGCCCTTCCCCAGTGATGTAATGGACTGTGTATATCTTTATCAATAAAATCTTGTTATTGTGGCTCGTATCTGCCCTTTACTTGTGTTTATTGTGTCTCTTACCTCTCTGTTCATTTTTGGCATATCGTGTGTGGGTTTTACTTGCATGTTTTCATTTCTCTGTGTCTAAAATGTGTGGAATGGAATCGTTTGTGCAGGGTTGATCTGTGGCATCTATATGCCCTCTCATTGTTGTGTTTTCTTTCATATTCTTACCCTCACGGAGAGGGATCCCCTTTACTGTTTGGCGCCATCGTCATTTCCTTAGCTTAGTTTCATTTCATGCATTCCTCCTTCCCCTTTTCCCCATAGATCGGTAGCTTAGCTTAGGAGTAGTGTTAGTGTTAGGATAGATAGGTAGAGGAAGTCGGCCTTCTCCGGAGGTTTGTCCTAAGGAGCAAGGTCTTACACCTTGGGGACATTCCAATGTTAAACCGAGGTGTTGAATGCGGTCAATTCAACAAAAGTGCAATCTCAAGCAACAATAGTTTTTGGCACACCTGGTGGGACAATCTTGAGTTGATTACAGCTCATTTCATTAAGATTGATGTGTTTCTTAGTGATCTCCATCCTTCTGAGGCATTATCCCAACACATCTAATGACTCCACTAATCCAACAACCCATTTCTTTCATTCAAAAACCATTTCTAATCATCCTTTTCCTTATTTTCATGAAGTTGTGCAATCATGACTTCATTTCCTCATTGGGATCCTCATTTTCAAGAGCAATATCATTCCCCTCCATCTCCTTTTTTCAAAACTCCCCTCCAAATCAGTTTTATGAGCCTTATCATGATGAATATGCCTATGATCCAACCCCACTGATCCATATGGTTATCCTATTAACCATGATGTTTTTCAAGAATCAGGGATATGCAAAAATGGAGGCATTTTCATATCTAATGATGATTTTCAGTTGCAAGTCCAAAATATGGAGGCAACCATGCAAAAGGCAAAGGAGATGTTTGAAATCATGACAGCTAAACCACTTGGTTTTAGGGAGCCCTGTCCATGGGGTGGTCCTCTGCCAAGCTAGTATAGCCCTCAACAGAAGCTAGAGGTAATGGTTGAATCCTTAAATCACATGTTAGAGTTGATTGAAATAATGGAAGCTAATCGGAGTAATCATAGGGAACCACCACAATGGGGCAATCCTTCACTACCATCATATAGCTCTCCATTCCTTCTTTCCAATCCGCACCATCTCAGCCAAAATCCTAGCTTTCTCAAAGCTCCTCTTACTAGTCATCCTCCTTTACAAGAGGATATTATACCTCCTCCATCATTCGAACCTCTACAAAATCAATCAAAAGCTCAATCCTTTCCCCCTTTCATATATCCAAACCCATTTTGGGATGAGCTTCATGATCAAACAAACTTTGGGAGGGAAGGCAACTAATGAGCCAAACAAAGAGTATCAACTAAAAAGTTTTAGGGATTGGAGCTAGGAGTTTGAAATCAAGAAAGCTCCTTAACATGAACTTGTCAGTCAATCTCCTTTTAGTGCATCAAAAATAGTTGAGATGAGCTCCATTATTGTTAATCATGAGATATTTGTTGAAGAATGGACTGACTCTAAAAGCCTAGATGGAGAAATAACCCAACCTTTTCAAGAGCTTCCGGTTGTTTTTCTTGAGTAGCAGTAATGGAGGATACTTGGGTTGAGTACAAGATGGAGGACAAATCAAACCCTAAGACTTTGAATGCAAAAGAGATCATTGAGAGCTTCTTGCTCTCTTTTGGAAATGAATATGTTGATTTATCCACACACTCATTAACAAAATCAAACTTGAAGGCAAGCCTCAAGGAGAAGCAAGTAGAAAAAGGTATCGGACATGAAAATCAGATTGAACTTCATCTTGAGGAGAAGAATGAGGAACCTAATGTTGAATCAAAGCTGGTCATTGGGGATGACACAAATGAAGACAAATTTAAACTTGCAAACCCTCTCCAAAATGAGGAAAATCTACATGATAGCTACTCATGGAATGGAATGTGAAAGAGATGGGAAAATCAGAAAATTAGTCCATTGGCTCTCAAAGCTGGATGTCCAATCAAATATTTAACTAGATCAAAGCCAAGAACAAAGTTGCCACCAGTCATGTTCACTTCAGAACATGAGGGAGATTTTAAAGTACCAAAGATCAGTTGATGCACCTATCCAAACCAAATGCAGAGCAACCAGAGGAGGTGTTTTTTCTTTTTGAGGCTGATACTTTGAGCAAAAAGGAGGTGCAGACCATGTTTTCACTTCCACCACTTGATCTAGTTCTGAAGCCGATCTCATGGCCGCATTTTGTAAGGGAAGTTACTTTTCCCAACCAATATTTGGCTTTGTTTAGCTTTCTTTGCTCTTGGTTAGAGTAGTAGTAGTTTAGGTTTGCTTTTTGCAAAACAAGTGCTTTACACACTCTGCATGTATCTCCATTTGGATCATGTATGATTTCTCTTTTGTACATAGTTTTTGTGAGCCTCTTTGCAATTGTGCATAGTCCAAATCATTTACCCCTAGCGAAGCAACACATTAGAGTTTTTTTGGGTGCAATTTCCAAGTAGCAGTTTTCTTTCAAAGATACAAAGATCAGTTTTAAACCAGTGTCAAGTTCAATGCTTCATGCGAGATTCAGGTTAGTTTTAAAATTTGGGATTATTTTTCAAAATGTATACTTGACTCCATGCCCAATGGATATACTAGGCTATTGGTCAATTCATCTAACAGGCACATGTCCCCTGAAAGTTGCCAAATTGTTGTCCAAAATAGCACCCATGCTATTTGGACACCTTCATTCAAATCATAGACTCACGCGGCTTGAAAGACATTTGTGAAATGAAGGAACTTAGTGTTCCACGAGAGGTAAAAAGCATAGTGCATCACGGGTTTTGTAAAGTCCGTGACAACAAAGAAACAGGACCGCAAAGTTATATCTTGCGAACAAGGAAAAAGGGGTCTACGCACACCGTGAAGTAGAAGAAAAGGGTTGAGAGCGAGAATGAATATGAAAAGTCCGCAGGAGGCAAGACGCGCGAGGTTGAAAGACTATGGAGCGAAGTGACAAGAAAAACCGCGAAACAAAAAAAAACCCGCTTGAGAAGAAAGGAGTGGTGGTCCATGGAGCAGGTAAAGTTAAAAGCCGCATAACAAGTAGTTGCGGGAAAGATTCAAACACCGCGGAAAGGTGGCAGAGGGTGAAGTAAAAGAAGAATCTTTGAGTAGAAGACCCACGGTACAAAAAAGGCGCGGAAAGTGAAAGTATGGTTGCGGATTAGGAGAAGGAAGGAAACGAGTCCGCGGATCATTCAGAAGCTACTAAAAGCCACAAAAGACCGTGGAAATCAAAACAAGGCCGCGGATCACAATAGAAACAACAGATGACGCAGAAGACAAAGAAAGTAGTGGATCATCTAAAACCCACGAAGTCTGATAAATGAAGCCGCGCCTAATTCAATTCAAAAGCGCAAACCAATCCCAACCACCAGCATTAAATCCTACACATCAAAGTCCAAATTCTCAGACGATCTAAAAGAGTGCCTCTCAAGCAACCTCTGTCGGCCATACCATCTACAAACATTGAATCACGATTGGTCCTTGGTGGGCGATGGGTGGTTGGCTCTCTTCATTATTGGCACAATTTGATTTTCTCCCTCTCTCCTCTTCTTTCTATATAAGGGGCAACTCAATATTAAAAAAGGATCCTCTCCCGACTGCAAAGTCACCATGTCAAACAATGGCTAAGTTTTCATGAGTTACTGAGACCTCTAATGCAAACATGTTATGTGCTCAATGCCCTTCCCGAGTGATGTAATGGACTGTATATCTTTATCAATAAAATCTTATTATTATGGCTCGTATCTGCCCTTTACTTGCGTTTATTGTGTCGCTTACCTCTCTCTTCATTTCTGGCATACCATGTGTGGGTTATACTTGCATGTGTTTTCATTTCTTTGTGTCTAAAATGTGTGGAATGAAATCGTTTGCGCAGGTTGATATGTGGCATCTATCTTCCCTCTCATTGTCGTGTTTTCTTTCCTATTCTTCTCCTCACGAAGAGGAATCCCCTTTACTGTTTTGGCGCCATCACCATTTCCTTAGCATTAGTTTCATTTCATACGTTCCTCCTTCCCCTTTTCCCTTGCAGATCGGTAGCTTAGCTTAGGAGTATTGTTAGTGCTAGGATAGATAGGTAGAGGAAGTTGGCCTTTTCCGAAGGTCTGTCCCAGGGCAAGGTCCCAAACCTTGGGGACATTCCAATGTTTCACCGAAGCGTTGAATATGGTCGATTCAACAAGGGTGCAATCTCGGGCGACAACAAGAACCATAATAGCATTGTCAACCATTGTGATATCACCAATGCAAGACCTAATAATGTTCATCACATCATAAGTCAAGGCTAATGGGACCCATCCGAACAATCCTAAGGTGAAGCAAGGTACTCCACTTAAAACATTTCCTAACATACAAGGTCGAAGAACAGCAAATGCGGGAGAAGAAGCTAGTAGTGTGTGCACTCACAACCACATCAAGTGCTTTCGTGGTGGTAAGCAAGGAAAGTATCAACTTGAGAATGGTGTTAAGTACTATCTCAATATGAAAAACCTTGAATTGTAGTACAATGCATTTACATTGTAGAAAACAGAATTAGTAGCCATTATAGACGAAATGATATGAGTCTATACACAAGAGTTTATAATACACACTATAATAGATGATATTGCCAATCAAGATACAAGATGTGCAAATCTTCTTTAAGCTATACTCTAGAAATTAGGTTTCAAGTGTATACAATAGGTTTCCCAAGGGAGATTTTTAACGCTAAAATGGCACATCAACAAGATAGAAGGAAACTTTCAATTGGCCAATACAAACTAAAAATAAATTGTGTCAATATAACAGCATAATCTTAACTTAAAGAAAATTTATATAGTATGTAGTTCAAGTTCATAAAGAAGGATATTATGATCCAATGAAAAATTATAAACAAGTAAATAACTCAAGTTGCAAGATACGTCACCCCTACTGCTAACGTGTGCATATCCATGTGAGGGATACGGACTCCTATGGGTAAAACAGGGCTCGGATATGGCTAGGATACTGTACCCAAGAATATCTGATACAACTGAATACAGCATGCAGGCCAACTATAGCCATATCTGATTTTAAAGTTTGAATAAAATTAACAAAAATCCCTTCAAAAGGCTAAAAAGATGCTAGAAATCTGCAAATGATCTTCTATAACGCATTTGAGCAGGACTAATTGAGAACATGAGGGTAAGAGTGTCCATTCGCTCTTTTACTTCAAACTTTCATGTTGGCTCTGCTCAACTTGAAATTCTTTTGATCTGTTTCATTTGGCCTACTCTGCTTTTGTCTTCCATTTTGTCTATTTTATGTTGGCTGACACAACCTGCAATTTCTTTTGATCCATTGAATACCTAACTTCCTACCTTTCCCATGGGCTAGGAGTGCGTAACTTGTGTATAATTTTAATCTAATGTATAAATTTGTTTATAATTTAAAATTGATATTTATTATTAATATATATTTTTATTTTTAATTTCTATTTAGATTATTGGAATAGTTTAAATATGTGTGTATGTGCGCGCCATATCCAACCATGTCCATATCAGGGGGCCTTAAGAACTAGCCGTATCATTATCTGGCACCATATCCACATCCCGTATCCATGCAACTCTGTAAAAACATTACTGGGTGCATAGGACAGCCAGATTTGGGAAAGCCTAAAAGATAAACAATATTGGTAGAAATTGCTCTATAACATGAAATAGAGAATAAAGAAGCAGAAATGGGATGAAATTTTCATTATAACATGCAGATGTCCTGGGATGCAGAAGAATATGAATCAGAGCAGGAACTCAATCAAGACTTATTAACTGATCACAACCAACTCTTGGATATACAGTACACTCAGCAAAGCCATTAACTAGATACTAGATACTTCTAGCAATAAATGGAGCTTCTATCACAAGCTCTTAATCAACCACTGGAAGACGGATTTCACCTCCTCAACGGCACTTATTGTTGCTGGAAAAGTTGAAAGGGGATCAAGAATAGATTTGGAAAACGTGGGATGCATTTTCACTTGAGAAAAATAAAAACTGGTGCAGATACTTTAAATGCATCTATCTAAAATACACCAAGAGATATCAATATGGAGACTCTTGTGTTGTATTTTCCACGTGTCATAATGACTAATAACTACATTACATTGTCTGTCAATTTCCCATTGAGTGGTGACAAATGACATCAATCTAGCTACACCATTGTATTGGTCTCAAAATAATATATCTGGAAAAATAAGGGGCCCCAAACTCTACCATATGGCCTAGATATTATTATTTTTTGATTGACTTCCCCAAGCAAAAAGAAAAAAAAACTTTTAAGTGACAATCAAATGGAACATCAAATTGAAGCATAAATTGCCTTGTGACAGTTAAATAGCGTCAAAATTAATGTTGAAAATAATTATGAACAACTCACTCCATTGTAGGATGCCTCTCGGCGTAATAAAAGAAGCAGATATTTGAGTTTGCATGAAGATGGAAAAGAAGAAGTAACAGCAACAACTGTGGATAATGGAAACAGATTTGAATTTTTTATGGAACATGAATGTAAAATTGGACAAGGTTGGAATGTAACATTTTGGCAAAGTCTGGCAGGTTATATCAAAAGGAACATTTTCCTAGCATACTTTAAGTGAAACCCATCAAAATCTGCAAGAACTTCTCGTCATATTAGTAACAGATCCTATCAAAATGTATTTTACTATTTTGAACTCATTAGAAAGTACCAGGAAAGGAACCATACATGAACTTGTGAGGAATACCTTGAATTATAGTAATGGGAATCACCCAGAACTGACTCTCACTATATAATTATCATAGAGACACATAAAAAGGCATCGGTACTATCTTTGTAACCACAAAAACACTTAGTTGAAGAAAGAAAATTAAACTGCTTATAGCATTCCTCGTCCAATCAAGAAAGTTCTGCGAAGTTATAATAATCTTCCCATCTTAAAACAATGGCTTTTATAGTATTAGAAATATGTAGAGAGACAAAAAGGAGGATTGTTAATAACAAATATAGTCATCACTAGACAACGAGTAGATTATTTTTAAACAAGTGAATCAAAGCACTCACAAAGCCAATTTTAGTGAATAGCCCACCTGGCCTACTGCTTCATCCATAAAGCGGTGTTACTATTGGTGATGGAGCACCTAGACTGGGGGCAAGAGGATGTATTCGCAAAATGGAAAATAAAGCCAATGGTTATCTTTCGGCCACTGCTATGCTAGATTTGCATCAAATGCTTTAAGGAAATATCAAGGTTATCACTGGGCTTCAAAAAGTTACTGAATAAGAGTTTCAAGTCTTTTTTATCGTTCATGATTCGCGAAAAGTTGACACAATTTACCTTGAATGTTAAATTCTAAGTCCCATGCCTAGGTCTGACTGGGCTGGGCACCTGTGGCATTTTTATTTGCATGAGAGCTGGAGACAATCGTTCAATGTTAAAATGATCAGCTAACAAGCACCACATAGGAGGGGGTTGAAAAAAATTGATCTCAGTACAATGCAGCAGATCCACTGCACAAAGCCAAAAGCAGGAGTTCAATCCATACAATGCATAGCAAGCCAGAAACTCACAGCCTAACCCCTATTAGTCATCTCCCATGATAATCCGCACCACAAAGCCCAGAACCATGTGCGAGGGACAATCCTGTGCTAGCTGCAGCAGCAAGGATTATAAGAGCGTCAGGTTATTGAATGCAATGAACCAAACACACAACACTGTAACGGAAGACTTGCAGGAAATGCAACTTCTATTCATTAATCATAAATAGGGAAATACAGAGATGTACAAACAGTTAGAGAGAACAATCTCAAAAATGCGACCAGATATCGGAGACGCACAAGTAGAGTCCAAAAATCGCTTTGATATCAGGAAACTTCCTGTGGAAAATGGAGTTTTTCTCTATTATTCTAATAATTGGTTGAAGAGAGTTAAACCTAGAAAACTATAGAAAAACAATACTGAATACTAATACTAATAGACATCTAATTTTGTGGCTTTTGAATGAAACCTTATATGTTTTATGGCATAGAATTTAATATCAAATCCCACAGTGGTACTGGTAAAAGAGAAAAGGTGAGGAGGGTCAAGAACTTAAGACCTCTATATGTGTAAAAGCTTTATCAACTGACTCAAATGATAGAGATAGGAACCCCATGTCAGTGGTTTATGCTAATAAACTATAGCATTGCATGATTTGCTTTCACAATTTTCTTGTACCCACATGGAAAATTTAATTTGATTTTAGATCAGACTTCTTAAAATTTCCTTTCTTTTCAACTATCACATGTTTATTAAATGAATATGATTCTTACATGATTTATAAAGGCTATGATTTTGACAATTACAAGATTTCTATGTGATGGTTATGTTTTTAGCTGTTCTATGTATTCTTTTTGTGACTTAAGTTTCCTATTCTTGCATGATTGTGTGATGATTATGCTGTTCATCAGGAAACGGAAACGGAAATGGAAACGGAAACGGGTACGAAACGCGGAAACGGCAATTTTCAAAAAACCTTGGATACGAAACGTTACAGGAAACGTCTGTACAATATATTATTAAAATATATATATGTGCATAGTACTCCATACACCATAAGTGATAAGAATAACTGATAAAACACTCAAAATATTTTGTATTCATTGAAATTATACATTATTATCATGTATACTTATCTCTAGGAGACTAGGACGTTTCGAAGGAGTTTCCGTTTGAAACATTTCAGAAACATTTCGGAAATGAAACGGGGGCGCCCTAGGCGTTTCCTGGTAACAAAGTGAATCATAATTTACTTCTTCATCCATAGATAAGTTTGCATTTATGGATCAGAGAAAAGTTGTGGACTTATGCAAGTTATTTTCTGTACATGATCTTTTATTGCACATGATGTACTTTAGAAAAACAAGAGACGTTGGGGCAAACCTAACACCACAAATTTGTCCATCTTTGAAATCAAGCCAACATGAGAGAATTACGGGAATGATGTATAGCCAGCCATGTGCCCCTGAGGCGATGATGGTCAAGTACAGGTTTAGCCACATCTAATCATGGAGAGGATGCCCAAGAGGTAGTCATTATTCAACCCCTAATGGCCTGATGATGAAACCACACTTCAGCTGAACAACTGAGACATGCGTTTACCTCAATTATGCATGTTTTATCCTTTCAGGACTCTCAGCCTCCAAAAGCCTGCACCAGATGACCAAAGACCCCTTCTTAAGCCCTGAAACACTTTGAAACTACTGCATGTAGCGGTCTAATGAAAAGAACGCACAAGAGCGAAGTGGATGAGGATAAAGCTTGCAAAGAAAAGCAAAAACATGCAGATTTAAAGCCATTTCAACCCTTTTAATCCTAAACCAACCTAATAAATGGATATGCAAGTTTTAGAGGATTCACGATTTTATTTAAATAGAATAATTCCATTTAGAAAATGACTATAAAGTATCGCTACGGGTTCAGAAATCTGGATCCGTTTAGAAGGGCAAAATAATCCAGCAATCCAGAGTTCCCAATAAAGTTTGGAAAAATCTGGTTCAGTATATATATATATATATATAACAAAATTCATGTAAAACATTCAAAAACATATCCATCTACCAAAAAAGCAGCGTAAAATTAAAATTTGTAAATTTTTGAAATGCATAAAAATTTGAAATTTAAATAACATTAAAAGAAAGAAAAATATCCATGGTTTAGAGCCTAAGCTCAACACTAAAATAAAACTTATGAGTTTCAAACATCTGCAACCTCAAAATCTTCTTCAAAATCAGAACTGGCACTAGCACCATCATCTAATCCTCTATCATTCTCATCATCATTATCATGATTTTCATGAGCTTCTTTTAAGGATTGTTCTCCAAGGTGAGAATTGTCTTCTTTTGCACGATTATTCACAAACAAATGTATATTGCTATGGAAAAACACAAGATCTAAGAGTTTTTAGCTCCTAGTTGATTCCTCTTGTTAGTGTGGATCAAATCATGCATACTCCAATTTCTTTCACATGCGAAGCATTGCACACTCAAGCTATGGACGCACAAAAAAAATTTTGTAGCTCAAGTAGAAGACCCATAAGTCTGCCACCATAAATGGGGATCCATGCGGTGATGTCTTCTTGTGCCTTCTTACAAGAAAACATGCCCTCTTGGTTCTTGAATGTAGTGAGTTGCTTTCTCACCTTAGCCTTCTCATCATCATCATGAACCAACCCATTTATTGTTTCCAATATACCATTACTTACCTACTCGTTTACATCATGATCCACCTCATCATCATCACGAACCAACTTGTTTATTGTTTCCAATATACCATTCTCTACCTCCTCATCTGCATCATGATCCACCTTTGTAATCTTAGGATTTAAATAGCACTCTGCAACATGTATACGGCAATATAACATACATCATCAGCAACATCTGCAAGTACTTTTTTATTTGTTCCTCATCACGAACCAACCCAATTATTGTTTCCAATATACCATTATTTACCTCCTCATTTGCATCATGATCCACCTCATCATCACCACAAACCAACTTGTTTATTGTTTCCATATACCATTCTCTACCTCCTCATTTGCATCATTATCCGCCTTTGTAAGCTTAGGATTTAAATGGCACCCTGACAACATGTATACGGCAATATAACATATCCCACTTTGGATGTCCACAATGCGCCATATACGCTAAACTTCATTAGCAACATCTGCTAGTACTTTTTTCATTTGTTTTTTTGCTTGCTCCATGCCCCTGACGCCTTCTCAAAATGAACTTCCTAAGATGATTCTCTCGACACCTTTCGCAAGGATTTCCTTAGAAAGTTTAGATTGTGCCCATTCTTCATTTACCACACCTTTTCTTAGAGCTTTCCTATCCTCCACCTCTCTTTGCAAGTGATAAAATTAGATGCAAATCTTGTTTGAGCAAGGAAACAACTTCACACTTTGCACATGAACAATACAAACTCAAGGTCAAACGGTGATTAAGTATGAACTTGGAAATTTGGTTCCCTTCTTTAACAACAAAGATTTACCCACTACTGACATTGTTAGATCTTCAAGTAAAAAGATCTAAAACATGAGTTGGACATGAGTTCCTAAATAGATGAGGAAACATGTCCATAAGAAGTTCACCCGATGCTTTACATTTCTTGCATTATCTATAATAACTTGGACTACATATTCTTCTATGATTTCCACAATGGCAAATTCAAGACTTTGAAAATGAAAAATTACAATCTTTACCTCATTGCTTGTATCAATTGATTTGATAAACATAACATCTTTTGGACGGTGTGTTAGAATGTTTAGGAGGGGCCCTTGTTTTCTATCAAACCACACATCACTTACTATAGTGTAACCTGATTTTCTCGAATTCTTTTCATTTTATCCGGATCGCTAACTAGCGTTGACACCTCTTTTAAGTTTTAACAGAGTAGTTCTCCAAATTTCAAAGACAAGCATTTTGTAACCTTTTCCAAAATTTTCAATCCCCTCTACCATAGCTTTTGTATGTTGAATTCAAACAACATTAAAAAGGGATGGAATTTGCATAACAAAACCGACCCACAATCGATCAAGCTCATGCTTTTTCTGCGGCTTCCACATCGATTTCAATGAATCCTAACACATCTCCTTTGCACTTTTACATCCTTGGGAAAATGTTGATGGAGTCAAGCTACTAAAAGAGCCAATTTATGTCATATTGCATTGGATTTTAGTCCTTTTAGAAACTATAGATGATGATGCAAGTGACTTTAATTCATATTTGCTTTGAATTCAACAATTGAATTCAACATATTTCTCTTGCTCTGTCGTTATTAGGCAAATCTTTACATTTGAACCCCAAGTATAGTGGTTTTGAACCCTTTTTAGAGTCCCTATGATATTTGAATTGCATAGAGTGCATTTCAAATGTTTGGGAATAACATCTCATCATACAATATATTTCATCTCTAACGAACGACTTGACATGGTGATATTGATAAGCTACCCTACAACAATTTTATAATTATTTTTAAATATATCATAAATTTTATAGACATTAAAGAAAACTACAAAAGCGATAAACTACAAAATAAACTAAGACAAATAAGATTAATCTAAAATAATGGAATGGATAAAATTGTAAAAATCACAATTTATTTGTTTTAATAAATTTTAAACTATATTAGCTATAAATTAAAAACTATAATGTAAGTTTTGTAAACATAAACTAGAGACTTAAAAGTTTATTTAAACTATTTTATTAATTTTAATAAGCTTTCAAATTATACAAGCTATAAATTAAAACCTGTAATTTAATTTATGTAAATCATATATAATAATTTTAAATAAAATTGAAGTGAAAAATATTTAAACTAAAAAAAAAAATTACAAACTAAATATTAGAAAAAATAATATAAGATAAATTAACTAACCTAACATAAGATTATACATATATTACAACCTACCTAAAATTTAATAACATGAAATATTAAAACCTAAACTAGCAAACCTAAATATTCCCCCTTCCCGATCATCATCTTTACTTCTCTACACCCACTCACATTTTGCGAGACACGTTCAACGCAAATGAAGTTTTCATTTTTGTTGTACTCATCAACGTGAATGAAGCTTTGAAATATGATTTTCTACATCTGCTAAAGCGCAAAGAAAGCTTCGAATGTGATTTTTGCCTCTATTGAAAGCTTGAAATGCAAATGATGGATTTTCTCGTGTAGACACCCCAAAATTACATACTTGTTCCCACTACTATCACGGTTCACATCTGTTCATATCCCCTTTGCAATTGATTAATCCAATTAATTAATCATGCACAAAGATGGAAGGAATTGTACTCATAGAATGAGCGTCGTGTGGAGAGTGTGAATGCGATCATCTTTCCAAATGTAATGGGCAATAGAGTTGTACATGCAATCACCTTTACAAATGTAACTTCTACTATTCCAAATGTCTACTACCATTGTAAATCTACTTTTGCTATTGCCTAGTCTACTTGCTAACTCAAGTAATTGCAATCATTGACCTGGAGCTTAGTCAAACTCTTGCAACCACTTCCAACCACTACTCACCCTCTATAAAAGAGCAAGCTTACCCCTTTGTAAATCCTCTTGGATTCTTGCACAATTACTCTGTCAATTTTGCTATCAAATATCTTAATATTGGAAGCCCTATCCAAGCCAAATCTCTACTTGTAGCATTGTCAAAATCCCCATTTGAAGGCCACTTTCAAGAGCGCCCACAATCATTCATTCACAAGGTTACACAAGCTCAAAAGCTTCTTATAACCTTATCTGAGATTTGCAAGGAAGACAAGCGGTGGTTTACTATTCTCGCTTATCTCTCTAATTTACCAAGTTTTTTCCATGCTTACATTACAGCACGCCCGATGGAACACACTCATTCTTCTCATTTATTTTTGCTTCACATTTCACTAATCTTTGAATTTGTGTGATTAACATTTGTTTTTAGTGTGTTTTTGTTGTTTATTGTGTTGTTACATGTTTTGCAGGATGCATTACGAGAGGTTTTACTAAGTAGAAATCTGTTCATAAAATCACAAAAATAAAATAATATGTTGTTATTGTTGTTCTTTTACAATTTCATGCTGATTGCAGGTGTTTGCTGCAGTTTTTGAGTGCAAAAATCAGATTTAAAATAAAAAACAAAACAACATCCTCAAGTAGGTGTTTTATTGCTAAATGTGGTGGTGTTTTTAGATGGGATTAAATTTGGCAGCTTCATTAAATCTGGGTGACCAATTAACTTGCTTTGTTCAAGAAAAGCCACCAAACTTCTGGTGTTTACAGGCATTTTTAGAAGTAGATATCAGTTTTGAAAAAAAAATTGTTTTTCTCAAGGACCCCTTCCTGCCCACCCCTACCCTCTAGCTCACCCCACCAGCTCGGCAAGCTAGCTCGTTGAGCTACCTCTAAGCCTACTTGAGCCCCTACAAATTAACCCCCGACCCACTCGCCCTTCACTCATCGCTCACCCTCCTATGCTCGAGCTACCCCCTACCCACTCGACCAAGCTACTTAGCTAGCCCGCGATCCCCATCCCTCCCTCGCTCGACTTGGCCGTGACTCGGCCAAGCCAAGCCCACCTAGATCCCCTCTCCCCCTGTCTTAACCTGCCAGATCTGCAGCCCCATGTCAAGTCCAACCCGGCCACCACCGCGGTTTCACCACGGCGCCACCAAGCTCCCGATCACCACAACACTCTTGCGAACCAGCCACACCGCCACATTGCCACCCCCTACGCCCAACCGCCACCGAGCCACCGCCTCCCACCACCAAGCTCACCTCCAACCTACAAACCCTACAACACAAACACACATCCCGAAACACAAAACCACAAACAAAACAAGATCCCTCCTCATGCACACAATACATTGGAGTTTTAAGGTTAGATTGTATTTTCCTAGGTTTAAAGTTAGGTTATGTTTTACAACACTTAGTTTTATGCTTTATTTTATTTTGTTTTATCATACTCCTAAGTTTTCACTAATACTTAAGTTAGGATTAGGTTTTATTTAATCCAAATAGTTTCTAACTTAGTTCAAACCTTAGTTTATGATTAAGTTCCTTTTAAGCTTGATTTATTTTTTTCAATTAATTTAATAGATTATTAGTAATTAATCACTCTAGTTAAGTTTTCTTTTAATACTTAAGTTAGTTTTATTTTTCATTAGTCTAATTAATTTAGTTAGGCCTTTTTAAACTAAATTAGGTCCTTTAATCATTATTTTTCATCAATTTTCTTGAATAAGACTAATTTTGCAACTTGCTTGTGCGATAATTGGACATTTTCGTCCCATTATTGTCATTTTTCTTGGCATTTTTATAAATATTTCATTGTTTTTGCATAGTCATTAACACTTTGTAGCAGTTTTTTTTTGCTTGTGTTTTCTTGTCATTTTTTCATTTTTGTGAGGCTAATCACGAAACAATCACGTGTATGCTCTTTTCTCACACTTTCAAAGTGATCTTGGAAATCAAAAATGTGATCATTTCTTAGGTGCTTTCGGGAATTAATTTTTCTTTCTTAATCAAAGTGAGTTCCACGTGTATGCTCTTTCCTCGCACTTCTAAAGTGATCTTGTAAATCATAAACGTGGGCTTGCTTCTTTCGTCTTGTCCTCTCCACCTCTATAAAACATATCTAATCCTTGTTTGCGGACTAGCTCTACGAAGGTTACTCTTAAACTACTAATTGCAGGTTGTCTTGAATAATGTTTTGAAACAACTTACTAACTGCAGGTTGCCTCAGTCAAAGAACAATGGTTAAAACAATCTCATCTTTAAACAAGATAAAATGAACAATTCACATTGTGTTTTGCGAGTGCGGTTGACACGGTTATTGCCCAACTACTATAATTGTGGGAAGTGCTTTGGCTTAAGCCATAAAACTCATTGTGAGTACCATAGGAACCCTAAAGTAGTCGGCACATTGAGGGAACTGGATGACAAAACAGGTACCCCATCCTACCTGACTAGTATTCCCTTTGTGAGTTAGAGTCACGGATATCGTTAGTGGCGACCCCATTGCAGATTCATTTGAGCAAGATCTTTGCTCATTGTTTCAAAGGGGGTAAAGTAAAGTCGGCACTAAGCGATAACCTGATGCGCTCGCTCGAGTATCTGCTAACACCTAGTTGAGAGAACCACCTAGGAAGACACACCTTGACCAATCTAGTCTAAGGTAGAGGCTAAGACATCCATAAACAAAACTTTTGTTTTCACGTTTTCTTCTCTCTTTTCATTTTAGTGAGTTCTGTTTCACACTCGTATTTTACGTTCTCACTTGTGTCTCATTTTCATCTTTCCCAAATACTCCTTATTTGGGTTCACTTTTGTCTCTCTTTTTCATTTCTAAATACTCATTATTTGGATTCATCTTCGCATATTTTCAATCGTTTCCAAATACTCCTTATTTGGATTCATCTCAATATCTTTGCTACTTTCCCAAATACTCCTTATTTGGATTCATCTCAATATCTTTGCTACTTTCCCAAATACTCCTTATTTGGGTTCATTTTCACCTCTTTATAAACGAGTCTAAGTCTTGGGTTGCGGACATCCATATCCAAACTTGAGCACTTTCATCCTTTTTCATTTAAGTCTTGACATCATGATACTCGCTTTATGACGGTCAAGCACTATCACGATTACCTTGATCTATCATCTTTCTAAGTCTTGAGTATAACATTTATATTGTTAAACTTCAAGCATTCTATCATCTTACGTCGTCATATTTCACATTCACTTTGTTGAATTATCGGCATCTTCAATATTTCTTCACTCATCTCTTTTAAAGCATTCAATTTGCTCTAATTTGAGATCCTTATCCAATCCTTTTCCATTTGTCTCTCACATTCACTTTGTCAAGATTCAAGCTTTTCATCATAATCTTTTCAACTCTATATTTTATCATTCACATTGTCGTTATTTGAGTGCTCCCCTTCTCTTATTTAGTCTCCTCTCTTAACAATTCAATTTGTTAAGAGTTGAGCTTTTCATCATTATTTCAATTCTCCTCTTGTAACACTCATTTTGTCACAAGTCGAGCAAGCCAACTCCTTTCACCTCTTCCCTCTTTACATTCACTTTGTAAAGGGTCGAGAAATTTTCAAACCTTTTCATCACTCTTATCACTCATTTTGTTAAGAGTCCTCTAACTAACATTTCAATCCCCTTTTTGCCTTAACAATATTCATTTTGTTACATGTTGAGAAGTCACCCTCTTTCATTTCTCTTAACACTCATATTGTTTAGAGTTAACCTTTCAAAACCTTTTTCATTACTCTTATCACTTGTTTTGTTAAGAGTTGAGAAAAACTAACCTTGTCAAAGTCTCATCTCCTTTGAACATTCACTTTGTTAAAGGCCTGAGCACCTTACTTAACTCGTCTGATCATCCTCCCATCTTAGCCTTTCTTTTGTTAAGAGGTCCCTAATCAGACTTTCACTTTCAAAGCTTCTTCTCTTCATGCATCTTGACATCCACATTGTTAAGGGTCGAATCTTTCAAAACTTTTCTCTTTGTCCATCTTGACATTCACGTTGTTAAGGGTCGAATCTAACAATCTTTTCAAATCCCTCGTCCATCTTAACATTCACATTGTTAAGGGTCGATTCTATCAAATCTTTTCCACTCCTCTTTTCTTACATTCAATTTGTAAGGAATCGAGTGACTTTTTTTCACCACTAAGTCCTTCCACCTTAACATTCTCTTTGTTAACGATCGAGCGACCTCGCTTTCCAAACACGTCCATCTTTACATTCACGTTGTAAAGGGTTGAGTAGTCTATCTATCTTAACATTCACATTGTTAAGGGTCGTGTTATCACCCAAAAGTTGCACCACGATAGAGAATGTTGTGTGTAGTCTCTCTCCTATTAACAAAATTGGAACACCTCAAGGTTGTGGGTAACCTATGCCTCGAGGTGAACCTCCGAGAGAGGCTGGTTCCCTTGTGAATCACCTAAAAACAAAAACTTTGACAAGGGAAAAGGAATGTGGAAAATGGGAAATAGGGTGATACACCAATAATTTAACATGCATATAACTGCATCTGAAAAATCAAAGATCCACACACACAACTTTAAATTTTTTGCAAAATTAATTCAAGGGTTTAGGAGAAAGGACAGCGTTAGAGGGAGTAATTTCCACACTACGGCAATACAATACCTATTAAACACAATGAAGACTTAGAAAAACAGGGATATGAGAGGGCAAATGGAGTTTTTTATTCAGATGTGCAAGTACAAGGCTAGAATTGCCAAAGCAAAATAGCTCACGGTGTGTCTCCTATGATTCTTACAAAACAAACAGTCTTATAGGACTGCTGCCTTTTAAAAATAGCTTGTCTGAGCTATTTTTATTTAGTTTTATTTATTTTCTTCAACCCTTTTTGGCGCCACAATCTTGTACATTGCTGCATGCATTAGATTTAATTAAATAAAGATACCTTCTCTTTGGCGCCACACTTTGGCTGGGACAGCAGTTGTATTCATTTAATATTTATTTCCTCTTTATCCCTTGGCGCCAACACTCAAACTGACTGTTGCATGCATACTTGTAGACTGATTATTTTACTTTATCCTTCTCCTTTTATCCCTTGGTGCCAACACTTTGTAGACTGCTGCATGTTTTATTTTATTCTTTCTATTCCTTCATGCTTGGCGCCAACACTATTTTAGGAACAGCAGTTGCTAAAATTAACAAAAGTCTTCTCTTTTTACCCAAATTTCTATTTGGAGCAGCACTTGCTCAATTTAACAAAAACAAGCTATCTTTATCCATCCACTCATGCACTCCCTTCAACTCCTAAAAATAGAACTGAACTTCTATTTTTAGCACTTCCATTTTTAGCACCAACTATTTTTAGCCAACTCTTTTTTTAGCCAATTGCTATTTTTAGCCAAACGCTATTTTTAGCCCTTCTAAAAATAGAACTGAACTTCTTGTACGGAGAATATGGTAACATTTTGGAGGCATCACGGGATTGTTTGTCTGCTAAACAAAGAGATCAATAACCTTTTGCATCCATTGGGCTATAGAGTCACATACCTCTGTCAACAACTTTTATCCTCTGAAACAAAACCACTTAAATACTCTTCAACAAAAGGAAAACATGTGCATGCAAGCACTTCTTGAAAAGACAACTAACTAAGAAATCTGTAAACAATGTGCATGCAAGCACTTATTATGCAAGAAACAAACCTAAACTACTCATAACCTAAACAAAGAGAAAGTAAAGCTAAACAAAACCACATACTAGTTGGGAGAAATAGCTTCCTTTTCTCAAAATGCGGCCATGAGATCAATTTTGCAACTAGATCACATGGTATAAGTGCAGACATGGCTTGCACCATTGATTTGCTCAAAATATCAACCCAAAAAAGAATGAACACCTCTATAGAATCTGCACTCTATCTTTGTAGATGTTGGGGCTGATTTTTGGCAACTTGAAGCTCTTTCTTATGCTCTGAAATGAGCACAACTGATGGCAACTCCTTATGTGGCTCTAAACTAGCCAAATACCCATAGTTACCATGTTCGAAAAGTTTGGGTTGTTCGGACATGGAAAAAAGTTCGGAAGTTCGAATTTTGCAAAAAGTTTGGTTCGGTTCGGTATGGTTCAAAAAATTATAAATTTTAAAAAAATATAAAAATGAATAATTATCCATACTTGCTTTAAAAAAATCAATCACACATACAAATAAATAAACATACAAGTATACTAAAGTCTTAAAACAAATAAATGTATAGCAAAATCCATGTTAAACTTAAGACTTACAAGTTATATTTATGACTCAAACAATGAAAATTCATAGTTCATACATATTGATATAAAATATAGCAATGAGAATTATCCATTGCTCAAACTTCAAAGTTTTGAGCATTAACCAAAAATTAAAATGCAATTTTAAACATTTGCAACATCAAATCCTGCTTCTACATCAAAAGTATCACTAGCATCTTCATCTAATACTGCAGTAGTAGGTTATCATCAACAACATTTTCTTCATCTCCAAAACATGCTTCTCCCAAGCGAGTTGTCATCTTCATTTGCAAGAGAGTAAGCAATTGTAAATTGCTATGCACAAAAACAAGATCAGAGAGTTTTTAAGCCCCTAATCGATTCCTCTTGTTTGTGTGGATTAAATCATGTGTACTGCACTTTATTTCACAAGCAGAAGCACTAGAACATTCGCTGAAAACTAGGATGGCAAGCTTCTGCAAATCTGGAGTAGAAGACCCATAAGTCTGCCACCATTTAGATGGTTCCCACTTCATCCTGCTTGCCCTTGCTTCTTTTCACCAAACATTTTAAGTTGGTTCTTGAAAATAGTAAGTTGTTCTCTTGCTTTTTCCTTCACATCCTCATCAAGTACCAACCTGTCTATGGTTGCAAGTATACCTCTCTTTATCTCCTCATCTGCATCATGATTTACCTCTACTAATTTAGGATCTAAATAACAAGTTGTTGCATGTAGAGGACGATGTAGCATGAACCATCGTTTGTCCACGATTTCCCAAATACACTTGACTTCTTCAACATCATCTGCTAGTATCTTTTGGATTTCTTCCTTTGCTTTGTCCATGCCCTCATACACAAAACCCATGCATGGTTGATTACCATCAACCATTCTCAAAATTCGAACAAGTGGCTCAAACACATTTACAATCTTCTTGGCACCCTCCCAAAATGTGTCCCCTAAGATAATTTTTTCAATTTCTTTTGAATGGGTTTCCTTGGAAAGCTTTGACTCTACCCATTCATCAGTAACCACCACTTTTCTTAATGTTGTCCTCTCCTCTACCTCCCTTTGCAAAGTGAAGTTGGTGGCAAATCTTGTTTCGGGGGGAAAGAAGCTCACGTTTTGCAAAAGAAACGATCTGATTTTAATGTCAAGCGGTGATTGAGGATAAACTTAGAGATTTGTTTTCCTTCAGCCACAATATTACTTACCCATTCTATTTTTAATAGATCTTTAAGCAAAAGATCCAACACATGGATTGCCTGACAAGGTATCCAAAAGATATGAGGAAATCTATCCATGAGCATATCTTTCGCTCCTTTGCAATTGGCTGCATTATCTCATAGTAACTTGAGACTTGAACACTATCTTCTCCTATCTCTAAAATGGTTGATTGATGCATTTGGAAATGAAAAGAGAAGTTTTTGCTCATTATTTGTATTAATTGATTTTATAAACATTGCACTTGAGGAGATATTGCCAAAATATTTAGGAGCGACCTTCACCTTAAATCGACCAACCATCACTTACTATTCTGCAACTTGTTCTTTTCCAACTTTTTTTTGATTTCATCTAGCTCATTGGATATGGATGACACCTCCTCTTCAAGAAGACTAGTTCTTAGTCTTTCATAACAAGGCAATGTGTAACCCTTCCCAAACTCAATTGCTGCATCTATGAAAGACTTGAAATGTGGGGAACGAATTACATTGAAAGGGATGGCCTCTACATAAAACAATCTAGCTACCAACCTGTCTACCTCATGTTTTTGTTGTGGCCTCCACATGGACTTCAATGAACCTTGTGACTTTTCACTCTGCTTGCACTTCCACTTCCTTGTGAAAATGGTGATGGAGAGCAATTTGAATTGTTGAAGGAGCCCATTTGTGAGATAGAGTGTTGGATTTTAGTCTTCTTTGCTTTTGAAGCTAATGATCCAACACAACTCACATTAAATTTAGCTTGAACTTGATGTATGAAATCTTTGTATTCAACTTCCTTCGAATTCACATTTTCTATTGGACACTACTTGACATATGAGGATCCTCCCAAGTAATGGTACCGAACTCTAGTTAAATTGTCTGTAATATTGCCATTGCACAAGGTGCATCTCATATGTAGTTTATTATCACATCTTTGAATGATGTATTTCATCTCCAAGGAACGATTGCTACTAGACATCTTGACCAACTTGTCTTTCCCTTTACCTTTCAACTACCCTCTGAACCTACAAAATTCAAAATATTACGGTTTAAGTTTTAGCATTTTTTACTTACTAACAAATTAATAAATAACAATTACGGTTTAAACAATAAATAAATAAAATGGTTTAATTAATAAATAAATATTACATTTTAATTAATATTTTTACATACTAACAAATAAATAAATAATAATTTTAAATATTGATTTTTAAAATAAAATAAAACTTAATATATAAAACACAACTTAAATTATGTAAACTTATTATATGAAATATAATAAATACTAAATAAAACGTAATTTTTTTATTTTAAACTTTAAATTAAATTAACAAGTTCGAATTAATAATTTTATAGAAAATAAATAAATTTAATTATTTAATTAAAAATTTAAATGTAAGACATTTTAAGTTTTATGTTTTTAACAAATTAAAGTAACCGTATAAGTGTGGAGTTTTAACCCTAAATATTTATATCTAAGTCTAGCCTAGCCCAGCTCTAAACCCGTATAAAATTGAAATTAGAAATTTATACAAGTTTGAAGTTTTAAACCTTAAACTTTTTAAGTATTATATATTATTCATTTTCTTGGCTATTCCCAAGCAAACAATAACAGGGCAGAAACAACAAGTTACCTGGAAAATGGGAGATGTTTAACGGAGTTACGGCAGGGTTTAGAGCCAAATTCAATGGCGGAAATGTATTCTTTCAACTTTGCATGTCGCGTTTAGTGTTTTGGACCACAGGCCGTTGGTTTCCTCTCGCTTTAGACCACAGCCACTGGTCTCCCTCTCGCTTTAGACCTACATTTTCACTTTTCTCTGCGTGGTGTCTCACTGCTTTGTTGTCTACTTCTTGTAAAGATTTTTAGATTTTCTACCTCTTTTTGTTTTAACGTTTTTGACTTTTCTGCGCTTTAGGGTTTTCATTTCACTTTACCCAAGATTTTAATTTATTTATTTGTCAAATCAAAAAAAAAATTGGGTCAAAAGAAATACGACGAATTTTCCAAACAAATTCAGTTTCCTTAAAAAGTTCTATTCAAACATAATCTTTTGCAGATTAAATAGGAGCGTGGTAACTATGCAATACGATTGGACATGGTTTTCTCATAGCTGATTTTTCCGATATGCCCCTTCTTTGTGTGCACTTCATCATTTAGAGTACTTGAGGCACTTCCCTAATCATATTGGATACTTCGGAGACTGATCTGAAACATTTTCTACCTCATCCTTTGCAAACAACCCCATATTTGGCTCTTTTTCAAGCTCGAAAGAAGGTTTAATAACAAGAGAATCTTTATTGAAGAAGATAGATGATGGAGGTGGAATACTTACAATTGCAATTGGCTCTTCCTCATCATCAGAATCTTTTAATTCTGATAAAACCTCATCCTCTTTATTGTTCATGCTTGAGGAAAACTCCTTTTGAATTTGAATTTCTTCGTTGATTTCCTCCTCTGTATGACTATTTGCAAGTTGATTTGAAGGTGATATAGGCTCAAGATTGCTGATCTGATCCTTAGAAACATTCATATGCTCCTTCAAAACATTATCTTTACGTTGTATCTCAAGAGATTTGAGAAAAAATTGTCTAACCTTTGCTTGTTGGTCATATTCCTCCTGCTTGCTCTGTAACTTCAACCACTTTCGTGCACTCCTCTATTGTAGGCTTAACCAACCGTGGAATTTGTTTGTCCTCAAACTGTAAGCTCCATTTTGTTAGATTTTGCCTGAGAACTTCTTCGCTTGGCTCTTTAGTTGGCTGCTCTTCCAAACTGATTTGCTGATTAGTTTCATTCCAGAATGGATTTAGGAATATGAGGGGAGAGGGAGGGAGGAGAGGGGAGGGTTACTAACTGATTTTGCAATGGTTGAGATGATTGCAGAGGTGTAAGATCTTGTGGAGGAGAAGCTTTAAGAAAGATAGGAATTTGGGACTTGGGCTCTGGTTGAAGTGGTTGGAAAATAGAAGTAGGAGGGCTATAGGATGATAGTGAGGAATTACCCCATTGACAGGGTTTCTCAACACTATATTGGTAAGATTCCATCTCTTCATTCCACTCTGATATTTGTGGTATCAATTCAAACACAAAGTCTATCTTCTCTTGAGGGCTATACTAGTTTGGCATAGGACCGGCCCATGGGTAGGGTACCCTAAATCCAAGCTTGGTTGCCTTGATGGAACTTGTTGCCCTCATTTGTACCATTTTTATCTCCAAGTGTTGTACATGCATTTGAAAATCATCATTAGGCATGGAATTGTTTCCATAATCTACATATTCTTGTTCTGGAAAACACCATGATTAGTAGGATAACCATACAAATTGTTTGGATCATGGGCATATTCATTATGATAGGGCTTATAATATTGATTTAGAGGAGGATTTTGGGAAAAAGAGGTGGAGGGGAGTAATAATTCTCTTGAAACTGGGAATTCCAATGAGGAATTGAAGTCATGATTGCACAACCTCATAAATATGGAAAGATGGAGGAAATGGTGATTGAGAAAAAGGGATCTTTGGGCCAATGGAGTCACCGGATGTTGAATATTTGTGTCTGAAACACTGATATTTGCTAAGAACAACATCAACTTCTTTAGTAAATTTTTGTACTGTCCCACCGTTTGTGTCGAACTATTGTCACCCGAAATTGCACCACGATAGAGAATGGTGTGTGTACTCTCTCTCTGTTGACAAAATTGGAACACCTCAAGGTTGTGGGTAACCTATGTCTAAGGTGAACCTCCAAAGAGGGTTGGTTCCCTTGTGAATCACCTAAAAACAAAAACTTTGACAAGAAAAAGTGAGGAGTGCAGAAAATGGGAAATAGAGGTGATACACCAATACTTTAACACATGCATGTAACTTTGCACACAGAGACATCAAAGATCCACACACCTACACAACTCTAAGTTATTTTATAAAATTAATTCAAGGGTTTAGGAGAAAAAGACAAGTGGTAGAGGGAGTAATTTCCACACTAAGGCAATACAATACCCTATTAAACACAATGAAAACTCAGAAAAACAGCGATATGAGAGGGCAAATGGAGTTTTTTTATTCAGAGGTGCAAGTACAAGGCTAGGATTGCCAAAGCAAAACAACCCACAGTGTGTCTGATATGATTCTTAGAATCCAATCAATCTTATTAGACTGTTGCCTTTTAAAAATAGTTTGTCTGAGCTATTTTTATTTAGTTTCATTTTTTTCTTCAACCCCTTTTGGCGCCACAGTCCTGTACATTGCTGCATGCATTAGATTTAATTAAATAAAGATACCTCCTCTTCGGCACCACACTTTGGTTGGGACAGAGATTGTATTCATTTAATATTTATTTCCTTTTTATCCCTTAGCGCCAACACTTCATAGGCAGTTGCATGTATATTTTATTCTTTCTATTCCTTCATGCTTGGCGCCAACACTATTTTAGGAACAGCAGTTGCTAAAATTAACAAAAGTCTTCTCCTTTTAACCAATTTCTATTTGGAGCAGCACTTGCTCAATTTAACAAAAGCAAGTTATCTTTATCCATCCATTCATGCATTCCCTTCAACTCCTAAAAATAGAAGTTGAACTTCTATTTTAGCATTTCCATTTTTAGCACCGACTATTTTTAGCCAAACTCTTTTTTAGCCAACTGCTATTTTTAGCCCTTCTAAAAATAGAACTAAACTTCTTGGTGTGGAAAATATGGTAACATGTCAAACAAATCAAATCTTTTCAATCTTGCTTCCATCTTAGCATTCACATTGCTAAGGGTCACATCATTCAATCGTTTCATCACCTCTTCCATTCTAGCATTCACTTTACTAGAGGTTGAGTACGTTTCAAACCTTTTCCCCTCTTCCATCTTAGCATTCACTTTGTTAAGGGTCGAGCTTTCAAACCTTTTCGCCTCTTCCATCTTAGCATTCACTTTGCTAAGGGTCGAGCTTTCAAATATTTTCATCTCTTCCATCTTAGCATTCACTTTGCTAAGGGTTGAGTTCTTCATCTGCACCTTTCTTCATTCTCCCCATTTTTCATTATAATGGAGGATTCACACAAGACATCACGCAACGAGTTATTAGAACAACTTATTGAGATGAGAAAAAAATTGGCTCTCATATCCTCCATCATCACTAACAATGATACCAAAGGTACCAACACACACACGAAAAGTTAGTACACCCTCGAATCATTTTATGACAAATAAAGAGAACAATCATAAGAATGATATTTCATCATTTATCCCACAAAATAACTCACCATTTGCTCGCGAGTGGCAAATGATGAAAGACACTATTTTGGGTATGCAAAAACAACACAAACAATTCAACTTTGATGAATTGTGTCCTTACCCTTTCGGCATGGACATCTTACGCACACCCTTTCCAAAAAATTTTGAGATGCCCGAATTTGATAAATACAAGGGCAAAACCGATCCTAGAGAGCATATCAAAGAATTTTTCATAACATGCCACGAAGTGGCATATAACAATATCTTTCTCTTGCACCTCTTTCTTAAGAGTCTAGGAGGACAAGCTTTGGACTGGTTCTTACACCTTCCAAAGGGATCTATCTCTACCTTCACGGACCTCTCAAAGAAGTTCACAAACATTTTTCTTTCAACCTCTATCCCGAAGTCACAATTATGGATGGTTGTGCAATGTGAAACAACGACTAAACAAAACCTTTGCACAATTTTTACAACAATGGAGAGGAATCGCAAGTCAGTTCCCATGTTCAATCCCTAAAAACACATGGTTAACATCTTCATCCCAAACCTTAACAACGAGTTATCCTTTCACATGCAAATGCACTGCCTCAACAACTTTGAGGAAGTTATCGCAAAAAGGAACTCAAATAGAAAAAGTCCTCATTGTTAAAGGCTTGATCAAGCCTCATTCTAAAGACAATGGGCACAATCACAATAAACATACGAACAACAACCCTAGTTCTTCTCACTTAATAAATCTAGGTACGTCAATCAATTCCCAACCGTAATGTCAATGATGGTGTCACGAATAATCAAAATGTGCACAACATACATGAACAATCAACCAAAAATCCAATCATACAACGTAGCGTAGCCACTACGAATAATCAAAATGTGCACAACATACATGAACAATCAACCAAAAATCCAATCATACAACGTAGCGTAGCCACTACTCTGTGCAAAGTCAAATGTTAGTTTACACCCCTCGGAGAAAGTCTCTCTAGTGTTTTTCATCGACTAGTGAAGGCTAGAATGATGAAATCTCCCCTTACAATACCCTTTTATAATGGGGAACCCAAGCCTAAGTGGTATAATGAATCAGAATATTGTGAATACCACCACATTGAAGGCCACTCTACTGATCATTGTTCAAGTCTCTATCATTATGTCCAAGACTTAATTGAGACAGAGACATCTTTATAAAGCTCAATGACAAAGCTATCGCAACTGAAGACACGTCAACTACCACAACTTCTCATGAAGAGTTGAATGTTGTCCAAACTTATGTACACACTAACACTCAATGTGATCACGACGACAAAATTCATGTATCTCTCACTTAAAACCAATCAATCTCTTATCCAGATTTTCTTCCTACAATTCAAACAAACATTGAACTCGTTTTGGACAACAACCTTCTACCATCGCATGAGAGCTTGAACTTACTTCAAGACTCCCTTTCAACCCTTGCCACAATGTAGACTCTTCAGAAGAGGATTCATCATCAAGCACCATTGAGCTTGATTCTATTCTTTCATTATCGGCTCCTATGCCTAACATCTCTAGTCTTGTTGTCGAAACACAACCACAACAAGTTTGGACACTTGCACAACGCAACCTCCTATGCCCATAATACCTCAAACGATCAATCTTGCAGGCATCTCTTCAATGATGATTCCTACGTCTCAAAACATTTACATGCATGCATTCTACAAGGTACGTATCCTAAGGAATATCCTTACACAACCATTTCAAGCTTTAAATGCAAATCTTTCATCAAATCAACTAATCCACAACCTCAACGGAGCAACATTGAATATTTGTTCTCTACGGCCTATAAGGAGTATCGGATGCACATCTAGGGATCCATCCTTCTTTCCCCGCATTCTTCCACTCACGGATGAATGTGCATCTCAACATATTCTCTACCTCGACAAACCTTCTTTGACATCACATAGGTCTTCCAATCCCATCGAGGACTTATCTAATCATACATCCTTTGACTTGGATTTACCCAAGTCTCGTAATTCAGGACCCGTCGAATCGCTTTGATTCACTCCTTTAACTTGGACCTTGTGCGCCCCCAAGTCTCGTATCTTAGGAACCAACGAATCGTTTGATTCACTCCTTTGACTTGGACCTTGTCCGCCCAAGTCTCATACTTCGGACTAATTGAATCTTCTAATTCTATCCTTTGACTTGGACCTTGTCCGCACAAGTCTCATAAATTAGGACTACTTCAATCATAGATACATTGAAAATCCTTCTAGCCACTCCTTTGACTTGGACCTTGTCCGCCCTAGTCTCGTATCTCAGGACTACTCGAATTGTTTGATTCACCTCTTTGACTTGGATCTCATCCACCCAAGTCTCGTAAGTTAGGACCATTCCATTTTCATAAACATGGACCTCTCTCTTGATGAGTCCATTACAAACCTTTATCCGCCAAAACTCAGAAAAATTAAAAAGCATAAAAAGAAAATAAAAATCCATATCCAACCCATCATTAAAGCATTATTTAAACATCAAAAACCTAGAAGTAAAACATCTTCTTCCATGGGTTCTCTCTGCACTAGGAAGGTCGTTTGCATGGTTAACTCATAATTAACAAACAATTTTAATTGTTTCATCCATTAGCATATATCTTAATCATAACATTATCATATCTTCGCATTCTTCACCTTCTACGACACAGGTTAATCTTGTTCTATTGGGCATTGTGTGTCTCATCCTTGTTATGGTTCCTACCATTTCAAATCTTTTTACCTATGGTTTTGTCTCAAGCTTACTGATGGCAACTCCTCATTTCAATCAAGCTCTCTATTTAACAGAAAGCTCTAAAATTCTTTACCTAGACCTTTTAATTGTCCATCTCAGTCTACGGTGTTGAACCCTTGCGTCCTACTAGTCACATGAGGTTGAGACTTGGGGCAAAATGTTCCTTCCCAACAAACACGCTATCAATAAAAAAGACAAAATCAATCTAAAAATACAAAAAAAAAAAACTATATAAAATCATTACACCTTTCGTCCTTCACAGTCTTCGGTGATGAGCCCATACTTCTTACTAGTAGTATGAGACTAGGGAACAAGGCAAGTGTCCTTACTACCTACATTTTGTCTTTGGTGTTAAGCTCTTGTCTCTACTTGGTGACATGGGGCAAGATGTAGGGGGTCCTTCACAAAAACAATTAATCAATAAATCCTTTATCAAATCTGAATCAAAAGTGCTTAATCAAAAACATCCCAAGAAGTTGCTTATGTTAAAGAGAGACAACAATTCCTTCACCGGATTTTTCCAATCAGTAGGCCATCAATGGATCTAAGTCTAGTCAAAACCTATAAAGTGGAATCATCTTGGAATCAGTCAAATAATCTTGACTAGAGATGTGTTACATTTTTCTCACATGGATCATTGTTACACCTTGTGTCTTAGCATCCATCATCTTCACTTTCATATCACTATTCACCTCATTCTCACATCCTTCTTGCTCTTGGTGATGAGCCCTCGCATCTTCCTAGTTGTGTGGAGTCACGAGTGGAGTGAGACATCCTATCATTACATCATCTACATTTTTGTCAATGGAATGGAATGCTTACAATTGTTTGAACATGAGTTCAAATTGTGCAACCCTTTTTACCAGTTAAAAATACAAAAACATTTTAAAATGTTCAAAAAATACAAAAACATTAAATATGTTTCAAAAACATTCAAATATGTTTTAAAAAATCAAAAACATTAAAATATGTTTTAAAAAAAAAACAAAAACATTCAAATATGTTTCAAAAATCAAAAGCATTCAAATATGTTTCAAAAATCAAAAACAATGTAAAACTGGTCAAAAAGCAAAACATTCAGAAAATGTTTGACCAAACTTCAGCCACTAACTAACACAGTTCAACAATTTCACCATTTGATGGCGCTCCTCGTGATCATTTCAGATCATCTTTCACTAATCACTTTTCTACCCGTGGTGTATATCTATACTCGAGGCAATCAATCAATTACCCTTTCGCAATATAACTTTGCTTGGGGCACACTTGGATTTCACATTTTAATCCAATACAGATCACACTTCATGGAATCGACAAGAGTTGCTTTTAGAGTATCTAAGCATCACTCTACTCTCGTGTTCTAAGCTATCGCTCGGGGGCATTCATATTGTCTAGTTCTTGATATGTGGAACACATTCGAGTGTCATTAGACATCGTTATTCAAATTGTGTTGTCTTTTGCAGTTTTCAACATCATGATGTTGTTTGTGCTTCTTTTAAGTTTGTTATTTTGTTGTACTTTGTTTACCTCTTTTACACCCTATTGCAGGAAAATTCTCTCACATCTTAGTTCACATATAACTTTGGTGTGTTCCTTCCTGTTCATATTGGGTTTTTTTGACATGTTTTTTTTATGCTTTCAATAACATCATTTATCCATAATAAATCAGGTGTAACAAACACGTCACTCCTCTTCTTTGCATCAAGTTTTTCTAAAAACTTTGTAAAACCATCAAAAAAATCATATATTCAAAAATTCAAAAAAAAATCAAAAAAATCATAAAAAAATTCAAACAAATATTCACTTCTCACAAAAATCCTACAATTGGAAAACCCTTGAAGTGGATCTTTCAACATTTCAACACAATCTTGATAAAGTCATACCTTTATCTACTACCCTAGTGATCGTTCCAATCTTACGACTATTACCACTTGTTTCCCTTTGCATGATTCCTAACTCTACTTGGGGAAAGTCACAAAATTGTTTTTCCTTCGTGATACAACTTCGCTTGGGGAAATTTCTCTCAAATCATTTGCAAAACGGATCGAAGACGAGTGTCACGAGGAGTATCTAAGAATCACTCCACTCTTCCAGTTTGATCCTATGCCCAAGCCTTTCATAAGTTTAATGTTTAGGGGCATTTGCATATGCTTAATCATCATTGTGGCACGCATTAGGGGCATTGTTGATTGTCTTCTTTTCAAAAGTAATGTTGCATTGTTGATGTTTCCTTTTTGGACCACTTGCAAGTAGTGTGATTGCATCTTGGTTCCTTTATAACCCCGATGCTGCACTACTCGTACATGGGTTTTGTTTTCCCTTTTATCTTTTTTTTGTGTGTGTGTATTTGTTTACACGCATTTGGGTTACCCATCTTGATTCTTTCATAATCATGGTGACAACTCTATTGTGTAACAACAAAATAAAGGTTGCTCTTATATTCACACTCTCCACACGGCGCTCATGCTACGAGCACAACTCCTTCCATCTTTGTTCGACTTCCCTGTCTTCTTCTTATCAATCAGTTGTCCACCACCTTGCTGCATCATCCACCCGCTTGAGGGGGAATTCCCTTACTATCCTACTCGTTGGGGCATCTAAGTGCTTCACTTGGGCAAATCTAAACATCTACCTTGTTTTCATGTCTTCCATTCATTGATCTACATGGTCTACTATCTTTAAAATGTTATCACTTTGCAATAGCACTTTAAAGAGGGGCAAATGTAGACACCCCAAAATTACATATTTGTTCCCAATACTATCCCGGTTCACATCCTGTTCATATCCCTTTGCTGATTGAGTAATATCCCCTTTGCGATTGATTAATCTAATTAATTAAGTTCACATCCTATTCATATCCCCTTTGAGATTGATTAATATCCCTTTGCGAAATTAATTAATCATGCACATTACACCCCTTGGATGAATTAAATTAGTCCACAACACCATCTTAGCTAAGTTAATTAACATTTATTCAATTAGCTAATTATAGTTAATTAAATTAGCTAATTAATTAGGAAAATACATCTATTTTCCTAGACATTTGCCGCACTTCACTATCCTAGTTAACTCAAATTTGGACTCCACTTCCTCATTCTAGTTAACTCCACTTCCTCATTCCAATCAACTCAACTTGAACTCCACTTCTAGATTCCTAGAAAGGAGGGGCAATAGAGTCAGTGCGTGCAATCACTGGATAGTATTGGGAATAAGTGTGTAATTTTGGGGTGTCTACATTTGCCCCTCTTTAAAGTGCTATTACTTTGCAATAGCACTTTAAAGAGGGGCAAATGTAGACACCCCAAAATTACATACTTGTTCCCAATACTATCCTAGTTCACATCCTATCTCATATCCCCTTACGATTGATTAATCCAATTAATTAATCATGCACATTACACCCTTGGATTAATTAAATTAGTCCACAACACCATCTTAGCTAAGTTAATTAACATTTATTAAATAAATGGTTAATTAATTATCTTGCACATTATAGCTAATTAAATTAGCTAATTAATTAGGAAAATACATCTATTTTCCTGCATTACCGCCACTTCATTATCCTAGTTAACTCAAATTTGGACTCCACTTCCTCATTCTAGTTAACTCCACTTGGACTCCACTTTCTCGTTCCAATCAACTCAACTTGAACTCCACTTTTAGATTCCTAGAAAGGAGGGGGCAATAGAATCAGTACGTGCAATCACCTTTCCAAATGTAACTTCATTATTCCCAATGTCTACTACCCTTGTAAATCTGCTTCTGTTATTGCCAAGTTTACTTGCTAACCCGGGTAATTACAATCATTGACCTGGAGCTTAGTCAAACTCTTGCAACCACTACTCAGCCTTTATAAAAGAGCAAGCTTACCCCTTTGTAAATCCTCTTGGATTCTTGCACAAGCACTCAGTCAATTTTTTTATCCAATATTTGCATATTGGAAGCCATATCCAAGCCAAATCTTCACTCAGAGCATTGTCAAAATCCCCAATTGGAGGTCACTTTCAAGAGCACCCACAATCATTCATTCACAAGGTTACACAAGCTCAAAAGCTTCTTACAACCTTATCTGAGGTTTGCAAGGAAGACATGGAGGAGTAGGCTTGTTATTATGCTTATCTCTCTGTTTTACCAAGTTTTTTTCCGTGCTTACAGCTCTACCCATGCGTCGTCTTCCTCTACTCCACTCTAACTTGAATGATTTTCTTTATCTCGCTCTTACTTGAGTTTATTTATTCTCGCACTTTGTCTTGTTTTTCTCTGCGTAAATGTATGCTTTTATAGGTCACAAAGACAGATTCAACTCGCTTTAGAGTTTTGCTTTTTAGGCTTTTATGCGCTTTTAAGGTTTAATAAAAATGACCAAACCAGATCAAAAGTATCCGAGAGGTTTCAAAATTTCATATCGAACTAGATTTCGTTAAATCTAGCCGAACCTAAGAACTATGCTTTAAAGCACTAACATATCCATGCAATAATCCTATAACCATATAATCCTTGATCAAGAATTTATCCGAGAGGTTTGAAAAATTCAAATCGAACCGGATTTCATTTGATCTAGCCAAACCTAGTAGCTATGCTTTAAAGCGCTAACATATCCATGCAATGAGCCTACACCATATAATCCTTGATCAAGAATTTATTAAAGAGGTTTGAAAAATTCAACTCGAACCAGATTTCATTTGGATCTAGCCGAACCTAATAACCATGTTTTAATGCACTGGCATATCTATGCAATGAGCTTACACCATATAATCCTTACTTGATCAAGAAGCAAGTGTAGTATAACTTATGCACTACTGATTAAATGCCATTCTAAGTTGCAACACACTTAGAAGCACTCTAATTCCCCTACAAACTAGCATGTGTTTGCATAGTGTTTGTAGCAAAGATCAAGCTTTTATCACACTAGAGCAAAAAAAAGGATTCTCTAAGTCGGTTTCAAGCAAGAGTAGCTTTTATCACGATGAATTCACATATGTACCATTCCATGAGAGGACATAGAGCAATTTGAAACCCCCCAGCACCTTCTCTCCAAGAGAGACTAAGCCGATTAAGTTTATTCTTTGAGATTTCTTCATATTTCCGATTTACGAGAGATGGGTACTACAATTGCTTTCAATTGTTCTTTTGTTTCATCACATGATAGTTAACTTTGCTTTTTTGTACTTGGCTTAGATAGAACTTAGAATCCCCTTTAGGCTTGTTTGCTTAGTCAAAAGCCACTTAGAGGGTCTATCTTGCAATCACACAAAAATTTGGTAGGCCACGAAAGTTAAGTGATACGAGACATATCTACACACAATGAGTGGGCGAGGTGCACCTTTAATCCTAGAGTGCATGCATGTTGCTTATAAAATTTTAGTGAATATGTTGGGGTCAGCTGCCTTAGAGCAGCCATAACCCCACTAAATTCATTCAAGCAATTATCCTAACCATTGTGGTCACCGCCGCAAATTTCATGCCATCCATAACTGGGTTTCCATAATCTCAACAATTATCTCAACTTCCAACTCCATAAGTGAGCCACTAGTGAATAAGGGTTTTGCTCCCTTAATCAATCTAGGCCATCAATACCCCAATAGTACCAAACAAGGAGGCTCCTTTGTTACCTTGGGAACGCCTTTCCCCATGTTCTAAACAGGTTTAGCAGCCCCACTAGGCTATAGACAATATTATTAGCCTATGCCCTTCAAAGGGGAAAACCTTCCCTTATTTTATACTGCAGTCTTTGTATAGGCCAACCACCAAACATAAGGGCTCATATTAGGATATAGGAAGACTCCATTGTAGATCACAACTTACCAAACGGCATTACATATTCCTCCACTCAACTTCCCTAATGCATCTACTATTGCCTGCTCAAAACAGGTGATGCAAAAGCTATTTTTCAAATCTTTAGTCGGAGATCTCAAGAGCTGGTTTATTGACCTTCTTGAACAATCCATCTTTAATATTCAACTTTCAACAGCTTGTCCACCAATTTTTCACCAGCTTCCACTAAAAATACCATATAATATTAGTTTGGTTGCCGCAATACAATGTTAAGTAATGAGAACATGAAACCAATTTCAACTTCATCAAATTCAAGAATACAATGCAAAATCACCACAATCAACTTCCTGACGCACAATTGCATAATCTCTTTGTGAAATCCTTGAGGCCTAAAGTAATACTTTAAGTCATACGACAAAAGCCACACATCTACAAGAAAGCCATCAAATGATTCCTCGCAAACAAGACCCTTTTAATCCAAGCGAGGCTCAAGGCCCCACCATCCAAACCCAAGAACAAGCCCTAGAACTCCGTGCCTACTGATAACAACATCATAAAACAACCACTTCTAAAGACTCCAAGAAAACTACGCAAAAGGCTAGCCAAAGACAAAACCAATAGATTTAGCCAAACAATCCTTCCCAAATCAAGTGTCTTTTGAGGGTCCTCGAAGAAAGAAAGGTTTCATTGGGCAATTCTACCAAAGATGAGGTCATTGGACCGATACCAATAGATCCTTAAGGTGCAAGCCACTACTACTACACTGAAAATGATGAGGGATCTCCTAATGCCAATGCTTAACGTGTTCAAGAATCCTATGCCTTCTTAGCTTTGCTCGGTTGAGCTTCCTTGGGCTACTACATTTTCGAGATTGTTCTTCCCTTTCCTACGAAGTGTCTTCTTCGAATGATGAGAAATTGAACCGCCCCAAGACCGGAAAGTTGCTTAAGGAAAGATTCATTCGCACAATAGATTATCCAATCTAGTCTCAAACTATGTAGCCGATACAAAGACCCTAGGAGGGCTTGGAGTGTATAGGGAGCGCACGGGAGCGGGAGCGGGAGCGGCCATGGAGGCAGGGGTGCGAAGGGGGAAAAGGGGTGCGAAGGAGAGACGGGTAGGGCGTGGGGAGTGGGGCTGGGTCGACAGGTTGGAGGGGGCACGCGGCCATGGCGGCCGTGGCTCCAAAGTTCAAGTTTTTAATTTTATTTATTAACCTATATAATTAACTTTATTTATTAACCTATAATTTAATTATATTAACCTATATTAACTATATTATATATTAAACCTATATAATCTATATATTAACTTCTAAGTTGATTTAATTAGTATGGTTATATTATAATGATAATCCAATATTATTAAATTATACCTATAATAATGTGTTAATACATGTATAAATATATATACTTATACATAGTTCAAAATGACTTTCAAACTTTCAAGATAAACATTTATCAATCAAGCTATTAAATTTAGGCTTACGGAACGATTTATATTTCCAAGTTAGTAATATTTTTTAATTTTTATATAGTTTTTGTACTGCCGTATCCGGGTCAAAAAAATTTTGCCATTTCCACGTATCGATACTCCACTCCCGCTCCCCGTATCCAAAATGTTTCTACAACTTAGGTCTCAAACATAGTCTCGTTAAAAGGAGGATGGAAACCTTAGGATGCGAGATAGACTTATTCAATATTAACAAGGCATGTCCCAAGGACATTTTCCTTTTGCCCATCATAGTCAACAACACAATAAGGTACAATGTCATATCCTTAATGGATGGGTTCTTTAGGTACATCCAAATTTATATCATGCTTGAGGACCAATGCAATACCATATTCACAACACCTTGTGGCACCTTTTGTTACATCATGATGCCTCTCCGCCTTAAGAAAACTAGGACAACATACCAATGGCCTATAGCCTATGTATTCCACAACTATGTCAACAAGATTGTCCAAGTATATATCATTGATTTATTGGGGAAATCCCGGAAGCAACATGACCATCTTCATAACCTCCACCTCATATTCAAAAGATGTTGCAAATATATCACTTAGCCTAAACCATAAGAAGTGCGTCATCCCAATGGTTTCAAGGAAAATCCTAGGTTTCATCATGTCAAGGAAGGGAATAGAGCTTGATCCAAAAGAGGTAAAGGCCATCCTAGACATGCCAACCCTAAAATCAATTAAAAAAAAATTGATCCTTTATAGGAAAGCTTTCATTCTTGAGAAGATTCATTTCCAACTTCACTTTCAAGGCTACACCAATAAACGACCTCCTCAAGGAGAATGTCTAGCTTACATTCTCAAATCAATGCCAAGTGATCTTCACTCTAGTGTTGCCTTCACCACAATTCGATAGACCACAAATTTTGTATCTCTACACCACGGAGATGATAACCAACATGTAGACTGTTTACTTCATCAGTCGGATGTTAATTGAAAATGATTTGAATGATACTATAGTGGAGAGAATTTCTTTACCTAGCATTCACAATGAAGAAGTTACGACACTTCATGTTACAGGTGCAAGTCAATGTTTATGCACAATCTGATCCATTATGGTACCTCTTAAGCATGTCTATCCTCGGTAGTCGCATTTCAGTGGATCATGATCTTACAAATATTTTGACTTAGTTATTGTAAACAAAAAGTACAAGAAAGGATTAGTAGTCGCTAAACAATTGTCTAGGTCACCCTTATGAAATACAACGAACGAGACGATTAATGGAGAATTCTTGGCGATCATCTAATGCACGTGGAGGGAAGCCCTATCAAAATGCCAATGGTATAGAGGCAACATTCAATACCTAATCACTCAAAATTTCTCAAAAGGTGCTACTCACAAAGACGAGAATGATTCGAGTATTATCCATAATGAACGTTAATTGTGATAAGCAACTTTACAAGCAATAATTTTATGGCATCCTCCTTCAAAGCCTAGATCAAGAGCAAGCTCAAGCAGCTTTGCTAGAATGTCGTTGAAGTATATGTGGTGGAAGATTTTGCTTCGCCCTTAGTCCTATAGCTTATATTGGATATGTAGTGTCGACTTGTGGCTTACATAATCTCTCTTCTTGTCATATGTTATTCATTTATGCTTTCATATGTTTAGTAGGTCAACCTTGGTGTTGGCCATAGTATAGGAATGGTATATATAGGTGGTAGTAAGGAGTAGTTAATCATCATATTGAACACTTGAGTCTTATTATATGGTTTGGAGGTTGCCCCCTTGAAGTGGCTAAGCTATTCTACTTGCATATTGTGATCATTTATCTACAATTTGGTGTTCTTTGGTGTTATATTGTTGCTGATATTCAGATTTATCCAAGTAATTTCATTACAAGTGGTATCAGAGCTTGATCTTAGCCAAACTACATCGAAACCCTAATTGCGAAAGACTTCGACTATATCTCCAAATTGGTAGCAAATTTTTCTACAAGTTTTTTTGGGTTGTTGCGAAATCAATCAAGTAAGATCCTCTCCAAATTTCAAGATATTTTGACTTGTTTTGCAAAAGTTATATCAATTTTAGGGTTTTTGATAAATTTTCTCTATCACCGCAAATTGTGGAATTTTTCCAAGTTCTTTACATTTTCGAAAGAAGAAAAAAATTTAGTTTAAGTTTGTTCATATTTGGCCGAATTCCTATTGAAATCCCAAACCCTAAATTTCGACCTTGATCCCTAAATCCTACTATTTTGGGGCATCATGGCGGGGCCTTCCACAAGAGGCAAAAGAATCTCATCACTCCTGGGTAAAACTCCAGACAAGGATGATATAATAGTTGAGGAGTTGGAGTCAAAGGGCTAACTACGAATTCCGCAGGGGCTAGGGTTTACTCTGATGAACCATAGGGTAAGCCAACTTGAGTATGATCTGTGAATCCTATAGTCTAAGATGGCCAACAAAGAAGATGTAGAAAAGATTGGACAACGATTGGATGATTTCATGCAACAACTCAAGATAAAATAAAGGGTCATCATCTTCTTCCAAATCAGCCACAACTCAATCATACTCATATCAACCAAGGTGGATCTTCAAGTCAAAGTAATGGACAAACTAGCCAGGGTGGATCTTCAAGCATGCCCAATCCAAATACAAATACTCTACAGGCCCGTAACATGATGCCGAAAGTGGAAATGCATTTGATGGAAAGGATCACTCAATTTGATTAACCAAATGGAGAATTTCTTTGATCTACATCAGATCCCATCGGGACAAAAGGTGACCATGGCATCCTTTTATCTCGAACTTGACCAATTAAATGCAGTATCGATGGTTATGTGCTCAACGACCAAAGAATGGTTTCGAGTGTCACTTAGTTTTTACCAAAGATTTGTAATTGCACTATAGTTCTAGTGTGTCAGAGAATTACTTCAACCAATTAGCAAAGTTACAACAAACAAGATCAGTCAAGGATTATGTTCATCAGTTCCAAAACTTATCCTTGCGTGTGGAGAATATTACGGAAGGGAATTTGAATGACCTATTTCTTGGGGTCTTAAGGACCACATTGAGCATGAGGTGCGTATGTTTAATCTAATTAAGGTTTCTGATTCTATTATCATGGCACGTAGAGCAAAAGAAAATATTCTCTCCAACAGAAGGCAGACTTTCACTAACATGAAAGACCGTGCGCCTTGCCACCATCGTACCCTTGACCAGTTCAACTGACACCTCAACAAATTGAAGAAAAAAAAGCAAAAGGGTTATGTTTTAACTGTGACAACAAATATGGACCAAGTCATAAATGTGCTGAGAAGAAATTGTTTTACATTGAAGGGACCGGTGAGGAGGAAGAAGATGAGGAAACATCAAGTGATGAAGTGGAAAAACTAGAGGAAGACTCTGAAGAGCCCCAACCGACTATATCATGTCATGCTCTATCTAGTATTAGCACTCCACAAACCCTTCAAGTCGTGGGTTACCTTAAGAAGTAGAAGGTGACAATATTGATTGATTTGGGGAGCACACATAATTTCATCAATAATAAGCTGGCAGCAAGGCTAAATTGTTTCATCTACCCAACACCTAAATTTCAAGTAATGATTGCAGATGGTGGCACAATCCAATGTTCGGGAAATGCCATAAAATCAGACTTATGATGGGTGACTACACAATGGAGTCCACTATGTTCATTATTCCCATGGGCGGAGTTGATATTGTCTTAGGTGTTTAGTGGCTCACAACTTTGGGCACCATAGAGCTAAATTTCTAGGAGTTGTTCATGTGCTTTCATTCTGAGGGAAGACAGTTTGAACTTCGAGGACTACAGGCAAAAACTCCTCAGGTGGTTAGTTCTCACCAAATGTAGAAGATTCTTAAAAAGGGGGTGAAGGATTTGTAGCACGATTGTTCTCCATGGAAGTTCAACCACCAATTACAGTAGCACATCCTGATCTTCAAAAGGTTATTGATAAACATGCAGTTGTCTTGAGGATCCTAGAGGATTGCCTCCTGAAAGAGATCATGATCATGTCATTCAGTTAATTCCAAGAAGTCAACCCACCAACTTAGGCCTTATAGATACACATATGTGCAAAACAAAGTGAGATTGAGAAGATGGTTGAGGAAATGTTGGAAATGGGTATATTCGTCATAGTCAGAGTGCTTATTCTACTCCAGTGGTGATGGTGCCGCAAGGATGGAAGGTGGCACATTTGTCCAAACTACAGAGAACTTAACAAGTACGCCATCAAAGATAAGTTTTCTATTCCTATCATTGATGATTTGTTAGATGAGTTGCATGGTGCAATTTATTTTACCCATTCCTATTCCTACTGAAGTTTGTCTAGGTATTTTTGATGATATCCTCATCTACAACAAATCAGGGAAACATTTACATCATGTAAATACAGTCTTGGAAATCCTAGAGAAACATCAACTATATGCCAAGCCTTCAAAGTGTTCTTTTGGGGTACATGAAGTGGAATACTTGGGCCATATTGTCTCTCATGAAGGTCTTAAGATGGACCCTCGCAAGATCAAGGCCATGGTGGAATGGGAAGTTCCAAGAACCCTCAAGCAATTACAAGGTTTCTTAGGTCTCACAGGGTACTATCGCAGATTTGTAAAGAACTATGGCAGTATAGCAGCACACCACTCACAACATTATTGAAGAAAGACTCCTTTCATTGGAATGAGGAAGCGTCTAGGGCATTTGAAAAATTGAAGGCGACGATGTGCACCACCCCAATATTGGCAACCCCAGATTTCTCTAAGACCTTCATAGTTGAATGCGATGCTTCAGGAAATGGGATCGGTGCAGTACTCATGCAAGAAGGACATCCCATAACATTTGAGATCGAGCTGCAACTAAAAGGAAAGAATTTGTTGAAACCCACCTATGAGAAGGAAATGATGGCAATCTTACATGTAGTCAAACAATGGAGACCATACTTGATGGGTAGACACTTCAAGGTAAAAACTGATCATGATAGTTTGAAATACTTCTTAGAGCAACAACTATCTTCGAAAGAAAAAAAATGGGTCACAAAGATGTTGGGTTATGACTTTGAGATTATTTATAAGAAAGGGAAGGAAAATGTGGTCGTTGATGCACTATCTAGGAAGGATGAGACCACAAAAGCATTGTTAGGTGCCATCTCTATGCTAAAGGAAGATTGGGTAGATCAAGCAAGGGAAGAATGGCAGAAAGATGCAGAGACCCAGACTCTCATTCAGAATCTACAGAAAGATCCAACCATATCTGAAAAATTTATATGGAAGGATGATACATTGTGGTACAAGGACAGTTAGATTTGTGTAAGAACTCTACACTTAAACACCATGTTCTTTCAGAGCTCCATTCTTCTCCACTAGGTGGCCATTCTAGGTTCTTGAAAACTTATCATAGAGTTAAACAAGATTTCTTCTAGGAGGGGTTGAAAGGAGATGTTCAAAATTTGTGGCAGAATGTTTGGTGTGTCAATGTAATAAGGGCGAGACCATTAAGACATCGGGTCTCCTACAACCCTTGTTTTTTCTAGCAAAGAAGAGATGGTAAAATGTATCTATGGATTTCATCACAAGGTTGCCTAAATCAAAAGGGAAACAATCATGGTCGTAGTGGATAGACTTACCAAGTATGCTCATTTTTGTGCCTGTCTCATCCTTTCACAACTAGTACAGTTGTCATCTCTTTTATGGACACAATTCAAAAGCTCCATGGCACACCAAAAATTATAGTAATGGATCGCAATCCGATATTTACGACAAAATTTTTAATTGATTTGTTCTCTTGTTTGAGTACCCAATTGGCCCGAGTTTATCTTATCATCCCTCCGGATGGGCAAACCGAGGTGCTAAATAAATGTTTTGGTGTCCCCAGATTTCATCCTGAAATCTGTGACTACCCTATCCGAATTTTTTCGTACTTTTAAAATAATGGGTCGTTTTGTGTTTTTATTGCTTGAAAGTTCTTGTATTGCGTCAAGATATTCCCAAAGAGCCATATTAGCCTTTTTCGCCAAATACCCAAATGCCCAAAATTGTTATATTCTCATCGCCAAGATTTGTCTCATGGGAAATTGTATTTAATTATTTTGAGCCCGTTTGAGGCAATTTGCGCTCCGTTTTAACCCTGTTGTGATCGAACATATCATTATTCCTATATACCAAAAGGGTTTTAACTAGGAATAAGTTTTGGGCTTTATTTATGACTTTTGGCAATTTTTCGTGTTTTTGTGTTTTCCCATTTCGTTTTCTATGAAATTTCTCTAGATCAATTCCTTTGTCGGGTTAGCCCGATTCTTGGCCTGGAGTATTCGGAGATCACATACGCACATTGTGCCAGAAGGAAGTCGCCATCGGAGGTCTGGTTCACTGGGAAAAGGCGAAGTCGTGCACTAAAAAGCCCCTACGGGGTTGGGCGCATTTTTGGAAAACAAAGGATTTAAGTGGATCATGGGAAAAATAAAAGCAGCAGGAAGGTGGGATTTTATTGCCTGCCTTGCAGGGTACTTTTTCCCATGATGGAAAAGTCACTTAAGTGAATCACGGAATTTTATTACCTGCCTTGCAGGGTGAATAATCCCATTATGAAAAACAAGTGACTTAAGTGAATCATGGGATTTTCGGGGCTGCCATGCAGGGTAAAGAATCCCATTGTCATAAATTCTTAAAAATAGAATTATCTTTAGCCAAAAAGTGCGCCCCCTTTAAGGAGAACATGGCAGCCTTTAAAGTGATTTAATTAATTAATTCTTCTCCTAAAATTGGCGCCCAGGTATGGAGAAAAGTCAACAAAAGCAAAGGGGAATAAATCAATTGGAAATAGATGGCTTAAATTGATTAAATTTAATTTATTTAAAGGCTGCCCCCTTCATGACAAAAAGTGCGCCCCTTTTGGTATATATTTAATGCTTTTTGAAGCATTAATTGATTAAATTAAATTCTATTTTCAGTGGCTATGGTCAAAGCACACTGTGAAGCTTAAGTGAAGTGAAGAGTGGATGATTAAATTGATTAAATTTAATTTAATGGATGGCTGTCCTTAAACATGCTATTTTAACACATCAGTTAAAGAGAAAAACATGATTTTTAATTAATTAATTGCCAGGAATAGAAGGGGCAATTATTAATTAAATAATTATGAGGGCTATATAAGCATGGGCTGCCATAAGGATGAATTAATTAATTCACAGGTGAAGAAGTGCAGCCCAGAGGAAAAGTGCGCCCCATTTGGAGAAGGATTTTGCTCAAAGGAAGGTGGATTTGATGCTAAAAGCTTCTAGTTTTGGCGCATGCTTTGAAGAAGGTTGATTTGTGTCTGCATAATTGTTTGTAGAAGTGATACAGGTGCTCAGGTGATGTTGGTAAAATTCATGTTTGCTTTGCATGCAAATAAAACATCAAATTTTGGGGCAGCAGGCTTGAATTATGCAGATTTTTGTGATTAAAATTCACTGTGCATGCTCCGGTTGCCATCTTTGTCTGAATTAATTGCAGGAGTTAGATACAGGTGCTTTTATAAAGAAAAGGAACTTATATCAATGTCCAATACATTGAATATTTCCTCTGAATCTGAAGGATTATCCAGATCTGCACTAGTTTTGAAGAATTCCAGTCAAATAAGAAGAAAAAGAATTGTTTAGACAAAGATAGACAAAGCTATGGCGAAGAAAGATGAAAAGAAAGCACAATGGAGTCATGCATCACTTCTAAATTTGCAGATATTGGAGACATGGATCTAGGCTCGGAACCTCTTCAATAATAGATAGACAGATCCAGAGCGGAAAACTTCACTCATGCGTGCAGGAAAAGCTTCACTCATGCAAGCAGATTAAAAGCAATGGAATTATTCGAGCTGCAGCTTTTCCATCCACAAGCTGCTAGAGTTTGTTATGCAGGTGCAGATCCATATCTAGATGCAGATGCAGATGCAAATCCATATGCATCCAGATCCAGATCTCATAGTTGCAAAAGCTTCCAGCAAAGGCTTCATCCTCTTGTTTCGAATGCAGCCCGTGAAGAAGTCAGTGCGTGGAAAATTCCTTCCAAGATCTTGTGCAAATGCTCCCATCTTCCAGTTGAAGCCTTCATTGAATTTTCATTCATCCGGAGTGCTTTCCAGAATTTTTAATTGCTCATATGCAATTAAAAATAAGGATGATGAGTTATCTATGGCAAACATTGCATTGATGCATGTACTGGAGAAGAACTGCAAAAGCTTCAAGGATAAAAGAGAAGACAAGGCGAAGGCAAAATCCAGTTGTTTCCAATTCCAGCTTGTTTCCGATCCAGCTACTCCCAGATCAAGTCGTTTCCAATTCCAGCTTGTTTCCAGATCCAGCTACTCCCAGATCCAGTTTGGTGAGAATCAAAGGCAAAAGAATCAGCTGCATGCAGACATGAAAAAGGACAAGACTGCAGCTTTCCCCTTCCTTCTTCTTTCCTCCGACAAAGTAATTGAGCGATCAATTAAATTATACAACTTAAGTGATTGGTTTAAAAGCCATTACTTGAAGAAGTCAACTACTTGGAGATAGGTGGCGAACGTGTAAAATAGAAGGTTCTATTTTCAGTTGCAAATCATACATGTCATGCAAAGAGGAATTCCAGGATGGAGATTACCAGTTGTTTCTTTCCTCCAAATTCCACATGTGCCAGTTCAACTAAAAGCTTCCAACTTGTAATTGCCCCTCTACATTCTATAAGTAGAGGAAGAACCTTTGGGTTAATGATCAGAATTTGTAAGCAACAACCTTGTGTTCTAGACTTTGTGCTGAAACCCTTGAGAGCCACTTGAAGCAAAGGAATATACAGGAGCAGATTTCCGGAGAACTTTGTGTCACAGTGTATTGTGTTTCTTGCTTTTTATCTTAGATCTTTTAATAGACTTTGTGTTATTTCAGATCTAGATCTAGAGCTACCTTTGCTTAGAATTCTGTGTTTATATCTATTGGTTTCTTCTATGTGCATGCAATCAACTCGCTATCTATCTATGATTGGGATGCACATCTTCCCCATTTCTTCTCTCGTATTTATATAACTCCCTTTCCTTCTTATATAAATATTTCTTTTCTTTAAACAGCTTGCTTACTTGTTGCTTAAAGCTGTCTTCGATTATGGTTCATGAACTGAGTAGTTAAAGTAAAACCCCATTTAGATATTAGCATCCTTTAATTGACAAATCGACACGAGAGCCTCACCGGTAAATGAGGGAGATTTATCTCATGACTACCTAGGTTTTGTCTTGCGTGAAATCTAGCCAACATGTTTGGAGGGGTATCTTTGATGTTTTACTTCGGATAAACAAGAACATTGGGTGCAATGGTTGCCACTTGCAGAATGGTGGTATAATACTTCATTTCATACTTCATCCAAAATGTCTCCATTTCTAGCACTTTATGGGTACCATCCTCCATCACTCATCTCTAGCTTGAAGGTCAAACCTAAGGTGAGAGCAATCGAAGATCACATTCAACACCAACACGAGGTACTCTCTAGCCTTAGAGAGAATTTGGCAATGGCACAAAACTGCATGAAGCAACAGGCTGATCAACACCGTAGTGAGCGACACTTTGAAGTGGGAGACTTTGTTTTTGTACAATTGCAGCCATATAAGCAATTGTCCTTAAAACAACATGAAGAAGGATAATAAGCTTGCACCTAAATACTATGGTCCTTACCAAGTGTTGCAAAAAATTGGTAGTGTAGCATATAAGTTGGAGCTCCCTCAAGGAAGTAAAATACATCCAGTCTTCCATGTTTCTTGCTTGAAGAAAGTCATTGGGCAGCACATTTCAACCCAGTCAGTTCTTCCTGAACTGGATGAGGAAGGAAGGATCATATTGGAACCTGAAGGTATTCTTCAGACACACACCAAAAGATTGAGGACCAAAGTCATTACTGAGTATCTAATCAAGTGGAAGAATATGAATATTGAGGATGCAACATGGGAAGATGAAGCATTTCTGCAGCAACATCTAGGGCTGGCCAACATTGGGGACAATGTTGCTTGAAGGAGGGGCATGTTATGCCCTTAGTCCTATAGCTTATATTGGATATGTAGTGCCAACTTGTGGCTTACATAATCTCTCTTCTTGTCATATGTTATTCATTTATGCTTTCATATGTTTAGTAGGTCAGCCTTGGTGTTGGCCATAACATAGGAATGGTATATAGGTGGTAGTAAGGAGTAGTTAATCATCATATTGAACACTTGAGTCTTATTGTATGGTTTGGAGGTTGCCCCCTCGAAGTGGCTAAGCTATTCTACTTGCATATTGTGATCATTTATCTACAATTTGGTGTTCTTTGGTGTTATATTGTTGTTGATATTCAGATTTATCCAAGTAATTTCATTACAACTTTGGACCACAAGCCATCGCCCAAAAATTCATCCACATGGGTTATTTGCTTCCCGCCCTCTTTAAGAATGGTATGTAATAAGGTGCCACAAATGTTAGATTCAAGTGAAAACGACTTATCCTCTTACGAAACCATTAAACTCAATTGTTACACCTTGGCCCTTCTCAACATAGGGAATTGATGCTGCAAGCTCCATCAAGCCCCTATCATCTCAACTTCACACATTCATACTACTTTCTACTAAGTACTTCATAAAAGGAGCAAAAATTGTCGCACTTTCTATAGTCAAAGGACCAATGATTACAATGTTTCTTTTACAACCATATCATATCCTAGCTTAGGATCCCACAAGTTATTGTCAAGGATAATGGGAAATTTTTCCTCAGCAAGGAAGTAAAGGAGGCATACCAACAAGTCACCATCTAGACAAAACCTTCTCCCCATATTACTCAAATTGAATGTTATCGATTCTAACACCCTTTTCCCTAGTGTATAGGACGAAGGCAATGTTGCCAATTTAGATCGAAATTCTACCCCTACAAATGATGGTAAAGGAGCATTAGTATAAAGAGGAAGTTCTTTATGCTTGCAAATTACAGCTCGAGTGCCTAGAATAGCAATGAAATTTTGTTGCCCATAGTCTAGCTAGATGCTAAGAGGTCTTTCCAAGAGTTTCCATCCTAGCTATATAGTCCTAAAATTCAACTACCTATATGAAGGTAAGGAGATATTCCCCCATGATGGGTAGGTCCTTATACCAATGAGGAAGCCTTAGGGTCCGATGTAATCGCAACTTTAGAGTGTAAAGTGTGAGTTCACCACTAAAATTAGACATTTACAGAGATAAAGGACTTACACATTTCATAACGTGCTTTAAGAAACAAAATATTGAAGCATAGAAACGTAAAAACATAAAGGTACGCATATTTTCACTCAAAAAATAAGACTATTTAATGAGAGCTTTTGCATTGGTAGTTTTTAATCAAAACAGAGTTCGAGTACAATTCCACCCATGAAAACAAACATCTATCCTAAAAATGTAAGTACATATAGTTACCATATGTTGTTCCCCGAGATTTTGATCTATAGGAGTAAATCCCTCATCGAGATATGTAAACTTCTGAATTTTGGATTTGCATACAAGAAATTGTCATATCCATCTAGTCCCTCGGCATATGCAAGTCCAAGGCGAGGAGATCGCTAGAGCCGAGAAGGATTCGACTTCCATTGGAGGTGCAAAATCATAATGCAACATGTGAAAACCTATTCTTGTCCTAGCCAAAAGTCTAAGCCTATCATTACCTTTGCAAAAGGAAAAGTCGACACGTGGGCAAAGAAGGGAAAAAGTAGGCTCAAGAGAAGAATGGGAAAATGAGAAAAATATGTGGGAACTAAACAAATAACTTCTTTTGGAGAAAGAGACTAAAATGGTCTATCAACATACCCGAAAGACCTTCACCCCCTCATGAGTAGTACAGCTTCAAGCTTGACGAACTCATAGCCATAGGATTTGAGATATCCAACAAGTCCTTAGGTGACAAGACACGGCGTAGAGCCCGTCGATGCTCTCTCGTCTCTCCCACTTCATCATCATTGTCCCACTCACATATGAAGCAAGGATCAGCCATAAAATCCCCTAGTACCATCTTTTACTAATATATGGAAGTATCTCCTCCCCCTCAAGTGATGTCTTGGATCCCTAGGCGAACTAATCGCATTTTTCTCCTACCAATGAATTAGCAACGTCTGGAGTGGAGGGCCCCAGGGCCACGGTGCAGGCACAAATTTCTTCCCAAAGCCAAGGCTTTGAAGCATTTCTGCTATAAATGACCAATCAATATGGTCATATGCTTTATCAACTAGTCAAGATAGATTTGACAAAATGGCCCTCATCATCGAGGATCAATTCAATATGGACACACCTCTTTTGTTAAAATTCCTAGCATCGGGCATCTCAACAAAAGTGATCATTTAGATCATGGTGTTGCATTTGTGTATGTCCCCAAGTTAGTTCCTCTCTTGCAAAAGTAAGGCCAAGTACTCTGTAGAATTCTACCTTTGTAATCAGCACCGACCCAAGGGTTAGGGACTCAAACTTCTAATCCCCTAATCTCCAATGTCAAAAGAGCTCTCTAACAAGACCATAATTCATCTAAAGGTTGCACAAGATGCCAATACACCATTATCCGCTTCACTTCATCCAGAATTTTCATCATCAATTAATTTTAAGATTGTGTCCTTGATCAATCGACCAACCGTTTCAACACCAAAACAAAGAAAATTTTGGTGTAACCAAAGGGATGCACATAGGCATGACTATGTGAGTCCCTTTGCCAGCAATGAATTAAGGGCCATTTCAAGTTCTAGAATTTGCCAAAAGTTGTTTATCGCTTATGCTCAAGGTCCCCTAAACAACCCCGTAATGCTTTTCAATAGAAAAATCAATGGAAAAGTTGAAAGAAACAAAAATGGATTTTGAAACCCTAGCTTACAAAAAGAGATATAAGTAAGAAGAAATAGGTGTAACTGCCCTCCAAATTCATCTTTTGTGGCATCAGTGTTGATATCTCCATTCCTCGCCATGATTTCCTACAAGCACAATAACTAGAAATACAAAAGGAAGAACTGGTAGAAATAGGGGCAGAAAAGGGACAAAGAATAAAGATTTGAAGAGTTAGAGAGAGAACGCTCTTATTTTATAACTTTTCACCCAAAAGCATTATACTTATTTTTTGTTTTTACGCTTAAAGATAAACATAAAGGCGTGTTATTCTTATTTCTTTGTCATTTTTCTTGTTGGCAGCTTCTTGTGGATAAAGGGGCAAATATTTAGAGCTGGAGCACAAAGTGGATTATCCTCTAAATAAATTGATACTTTGAGAATTTTACTTTTGTCCATGCATAGCTGCTTGTCATCTAGTATGATAACTATCTCATTGATTGCATGATGAATGTGTGTGATTAAGAGGAAAGTTGCAATTTGCTAATTATCTATTCATGTTAATTCTGTGCCTTTTCAAAAATTCTCTTTCACTATAGGAATTTCACTTCAAAATTGGTCACTTGAGTAAAAATAGCTTCGGGCTTGAGAAAAAGAGCTTTGGGCTTGAGTGTCCTAAACCTTGTGGGAAAGATGGTTACCTAGGACTTTTCTTCCAGTGTTTAGGGTTGTCAATTTTGTCTCATTCAAAAAAATTTTAGTGTGATCCTCATAACATAGAACACGTATACTCCCCTCAGCCTTACATTGGTCATAAAATCCTCAATCTCGGAAGTTATCATCCTATCAGAAACTTTGAACGCCAGTGAAAGAATGAGGACCATTAAAAAGGGATGCGAGAAAGGGACCTCTGTAGAAGCGTTGCAACATTGAACAAACCAGTATAAAGAAATAAATGCATACACATTCCACTTGTTGATCCTGGTTTAAGGTGATGAGTCTCATATCTGATGGGTTACATGGGGCCAGGATTAGAGGATAGGTGTACAAGAAAACTGATGTTTCGCTCTCCCTACGTAGCTCTTGATGTTGAACCCTCGAATTCAAATGGTCACATAATGTTTGGTATGGGGAACATGACAAATTACTAGCTTGGCTCACACATATTACTTATAAAGCTCCTCTCTAGGAAAAAATACTATGATCAGATCTCTGAAAGGCCACCATAGTTAGGCGGTACATGTATGCCATGCATGGTGAGCAGGTATAGCATACCATTTTTCCTGGGGTGTACATTTGTCACCTGTCACAGTACTCATTTCCTAGCAATGATGATACAAGGATATGAACAATATTCATGGGTTGCATTCTTCTTTCCCTCAAGAAATTTGGAAAAATCTGTCTTCTAAACCGGCTATGCCATTTTTAAGCTTTAACAAACTCATAGCTCTATGTTCCCCAATGTTTGAAAGCTTAAGTACATGTGATATGGAGCCCCATATCAAAAGAGAGATGACAACAGCCACATATCATGGACATTAATTTTCCCACATCCAATCACTGGACACATATGTAGATGGGTCCTTAATATATGAAAAGTAATTATGTATACATCATAAAGCAACCCTGCAAGCAAAACAGGTGGCTAAGTAATATCATCGAATCTAAATATACTTTTTTTTCGAAGGCCTGAATTGACAATTGAAGTAGAATAAGTTTAAGTCAAAGAGATTTCAATGATGAACCCATTGGTGGGACATTGGTTCAATGGTGAGGCCAATTCCATGTCACACCATCCGCTAGCATTCCACTCTTGGGAAGTCCTCCTGCCTCAGCAATATTATACAGTTAGGGTTGAGTTTAAGTCCCTAGCTAAATTTGGCATAATAGTTACAATCTTTTTGTGGCTACTAAGCAAAATGTGAGTTACACCCTTGGAGGAGATTGACCCCTTGCAGCATTTGGCCCTTAGCCGACAATCCATTGGTAATCCATCCAGCCATTAGAAGAGCATTCAAAAGCAGTCTCTGAAAAATGAAGATTTCCGGAACCTTATTTCTGACTTTTCCTAGATATTTTATAACATCTAAATAGAAGAACTAGTCTAATTTAAAAGCTTCTTTCTGTGATAAAAGTGAAAATTGAGAGTGAACATAGACATATATAGATATACCCGAGCATTTCAAGCAAAAAAACACAGAAATGCTTTCACAATATACCTGAGAATTCTGGACTAGCACATCAACCGCTGCAAGATAAGGTATAACATTCAACGTTTTATTGACAAAATGTACATGGTTCTGCATTTTATTTTCCTTAACCAAATCTCGCAGTTGCTTTTCAAACTTAGGCTGTGCATCCATGTCACTCCCTACTACCACTGCATGAATTGAAGGTACTTGTAGTTGTTGGTCCTGAATGATTTGCAGGCTTTCATAGAATGAGCGTAGAAATAAATCTTGGCCCTTTCCTCGTGAAACACCTGTATGCCTTCAGTTAACAGTCGAGAAAAGTGCAAACAAAAAGAATAAAATCTATCTACATTTCCAATTTTCTCAAAACAACCAGACATAGAAATTTACTCGCAATAACTTTGCATTCAAAGAATCAGGCATAATACATAACTTGCTTGCTAGCATATGAGAAGATAATAACACTTTCAGTTTAACTTAATGTAAAAAGTCATTGTTTAATAAGGTCGTGGACATACTATTGATGATAGCAAATAAAAGATTCTCATTTCAAGACCAAGAGATTCACGAACATGCTCCCGGAGAACTCTCTTTGCAACACTATCTTCTGCTGCTTCCATTAGTTCTTTACTATTGCCCAAATGCACCACATATGTGTCTGGCATTTTTATCCTGTCCACAAAAGTAAATTCTGAGTAATTCAAATCATGTAAACCTTTGAAATGAAATAAATCGGTTTGGAGCATTACAGACTTCATGAGAAGCTAACACCAGACATCAGCACAGTATAAATAAAGTTTCTCTGTCTTAATTGTTATTTGGTTTGTGAACTTTATCCACAAATAAGAGAAGAAGAATCAAAATATGAATCGAGACAAAATATTTGACACATCCAATAAGCCATTTCTCTTGGCCAGAACTGCATAGTTGAATGTAACATTTAGTTCAATGTAGCAAGTTGAGAAAAAGTACATGGGCTGCATAGATGGTTTCACCTATACCAAATCAAAAATTTAAACCAGGAAGCAAACTTGCCGCAAATAGTCTTTTACCCAAGTCGTTCCCGAGTCCTATTATGCCAGTAGTTAGCTGTTGTATACGAATCAATCATTGCACCCGCAACATTTGGTAAGTGCCTGACATACTCCAAAGTAAAGTAGTGTCCACGCATCTCATGAATCCACCAAAGAATCTTTGGCAAAACATGTGGGGCATTGTCTTTGAGAACAGAGTCAATCCACTTCCCAGCAACCGCTGTATTTAGAATAACCATGTCTGCTTTAAGAGCTGTGCTAACAGCTTCCTCACCCCTAGCTGGCAAGACCTGATGTGGAAAAAAATATGATATGAGAGGAGATGCTTGTACAGCGAAAAACACATTACATAGTAAAACGAATCGTGATAGAAAGTATAATAGATAAAACCACAGGAAAGAAATGCAAGTAGCATGTAAAATCCATAAATAATACCAATAGATCATTTCAATCAGATTCAGATAGATTATCTGCAAGGCAGTATGCTTTTGTTGGATAGCCAGGAAACACTGGAACATTTTTTTCTAGTATTTTATGAATAATACATTCTCTTATGAATACATGTTTTCTAAAACCAAACAGAAATTACTAATTAAGCAGCCTCCTCACTGAAATAATAAACTGCTAGTCTTTCTTTGCTTATATATTTCCCTTTTTCTTCCAGTGAAGCTCAGTATTATTTCTTTTCTGACACTAAATTCTACTTCATATTCAACCTCCAGTACTTCTACACAAATTAATCTGAAAATGCAATAGCAGTGGTAATCAACTATAGCAAAACAATCTGCTTTTCTACACAAATGCATAAAAAAATGAGCTTTTACCAATATTGACAAATGTGATAAAAAAATTATTGTCGATGTTTTAATGCAAAAATTAAATTCTCATCCCTGATAAGGGGGTAAGCATTAAAACAAAAACATTCAGAGATCAAATTTGGAAGGCTCCTAATGATGATTTCCTCAAGCTGAACTTTGATGGCACAGCAAGAAATAATCCCGGGTGGGCTGGTGCTGGTGGTGTTTTTAGGAACTCTACGGGTCAACCCATTCTGGGCTTTGTCAAAGCTCTTGGAAAGTGTTCCAACAACTTTGTTGAAGCCAAAGCTCTTTGGCGAGGATTGCAAATTGCGAAACAAAAAGGTTGGGATAAATTATACATTGAGGGTGATTCTCAGATTATTGTCAATGCAATAAGTAAAGGACAAATCAACCATTGGCAGCTGATTGGCATTGTGGACGATTGTCGAACCCTTATTGGGCCACTCTCAATTGCTCACATCTTCCGAAGTGCTAACAGAGTGGCTGATAAACTTGCTAATATTGGGGTGGATATTAATACTAGGCAGGGGACCCAAAAATTATTAATCCTTCACCCTAATGATCTGAAAGATGTAGTGGGGGGATTAATTGAAAAAGATAGCAATTATACAAATAGTAAGGTGGCAAAGAAGGGACAGCACAGCTATCATCCTTTTTAATTGCCATATTGTTTGATAATCTTCCCACCTCCCGCGGGCATTAATCGACATAAGTTTGCACGCTTTGGCATGTGGGTTGTCTCGTGCAAAGGGATTTATAAACCAAGCACTCTATTGCTTTGGCCATCTGTATTCTGCTCTGCAAAATTGAGACTTGGTTAATTAGGAAAATGGAGAAAGGAAAAGGTATTGTCAGCCCTGCCAAGCGCACCAGAGGCAATCTCAGGAGGGACACAGCCATGAACACTGTGCACGAGATGAATGATAATCTGATACACAAGTATTCGCTGGAGGATGTTCATTTTTCTTTCCTAGGGTTGGTGAACGATTTGAAGCTTAGGCAGCTGCTTAATGTTGGTCGTCTTCTTGATAAGGGTACCAAGGTGACGGCCAAGGAGGCTCTGGAATTTTGGCAAAGCATGCTGATAGAAGGAGTGAAGGACCCGCGACTTCTTCGTTGGATGTCCACCAATTTGCTCAGGGCTCAGCTTTCTGCTAGGTTGGGGACACTGCGGCCGTGGAGGAAGTGATAAAAGTTATGTGAGATCTTGGTCAGTCTACGGCTCGACTAGATACTCTCAAAGTTGCTCAAATTATTGGGGTTCAAACCGTCCTGTTGGGAGCTAGCAATTCCTTTGCCATTCACGAGGATATGGACCAGCTGGGTCTTGACATTGGGCTTGGATTGGAGCAGATTTGGTCGCTCATGAAGGCTCTTGCTCTGGAAAGTATCACGTAGGGAAAGAAATTGGACGCTATCTGCTCAGTGCTAGGTATTCAAACAGACAAGTTTGAAGATTCAAAACTGGCAAAGTTCTGGCAGCCCTGGTCATTGAAGAAGATGCTCGCAATCATGTGGAGCCTACGGTGGAAGTTTCTAGCTCTTCGGAGGATAAGAATTAATACTCTGGTTTCCTTTCTTAGTATAGATATAATGTAATAGGTTGTTTTTGTCTGCAACACCAATCTGGGTTGCCTTAACTTGATATTGGTACCTGTTTTTCAGGTTTTTGTTTGATATTTTGATCGTTATTATTAATATAGTTGGGCTTAAAGCCCTTTTTTTACTTATCAAAAAAATTAAATTCTCCGATTCAAAACTAACCAAATTAACAGTTTCATTGTCTATGATTTTACTTATGGATAGCTTCTCATGAGATTATAATAACAAGAAGATGTTTGAATAATATCAATTAAAATTAGCTTGAAGAATACAAGTGATTGAGTCATATATACTAGATCATCTGGCTTGTCAAGTTGTCACACATTTCTTTATAGTATTGCTTCAAAGGAATACTCATAAACATTTCAAAATCCTTCTAGACAGTACAAACCATATAATATTCTAAAGGAACTAATTATTTTCCAGCAACCAACCTAGAAAGAAAGAAAATATATTAATGTCCATAAATAACCAAAACAGATCGATGAGACTCAGAAAGTAAAGGTAAGGTCAAGGTATTTTTTAGGTCACCACTATGTAGATGTGCATCAAAGTCTCCATGTGGGCTTCTACGAGGAAACTGTTTTTCTATTTACCTTATATCTTGTCCAATTAGATGTGCAACCACACCACCCTCCAGATTCAAACATGTGACTTTTGTAGAGCTCGTGTGCCTTCACCATCAAACCCACTCAAGTCACATGTTTCTGTGCATTATTGTTCCGAAGGAGTATTTGTAAAATTTTAAAATTCCTTCTAGACAGTACAAACCATACAATATTCTGAAGGAACTTATTATTTTCCACCTAATCGAGAAAGATAGAAAATATATCAATGTCCACAAATAACCAAATAGATCTACAAGACTCAGAAAGTTAACATATAAGGTAAAGGAATTATTCGGGTCACTGCCAAGCAAGAAACCAATCTGGCGTATGAGACCCCCTCGTGGATTGTTTTTCCAGTTGACCTTCCATATTGTTTAAAATTCCTTCTAGATTGTACAAACCATACAATATTCTGAAGGAACTTATTATTTTCCGCCTAATCAAGAAAGAAAATATATCAATGTCCATAAATAACCAAAATAGATCTACAAGACTCAGAAAGTTAACATATAAGGTCAAGGAATTTTTTGGGTCACCGCCAAGCAAGAAACCAATTTGGCGTATGAGACCCCCCTTGTGGATTGTTTTCCATTTGACCTTCCATATTGTTTAATAAGATGTACAACCCTCCCCCTCTAGATTCAAGCATGTGACCTTTATAGATGACACATGCATTCACCATCATGCCCAATCAAGTTGTACATGATATGTGAAGTAACCAGAGTAAACAAAATAAAAGGTGAACAAAGCAAGGAGGTAAACCTTAAGTGGTTGAATAATGCGCATATGACACAGTACAAGAATAAGTATTAGTGTGAGAGAAGCGCACCTCAAAGATACCTGGAGTTGTTAAATATCAAACAGAACACCGTGAAAGGAGACAAACACTCTCATTTCTGCAACAAGAATTGTAATAGAAGAACACTCTCATTTCTGCAACAAGAATTGTAATAGAAGAACCAACAACATTGACATCTATCATCACAAATGGGTCCAACCAAGATCTAAAAATGCTCAAAAGGGAATATCCATGGTTGAGGGAGGCAAGCTAGACTATTAGAACCAATGATAAACCCGATCTAGTTAATTTTTAACCAAGATTATTGAGAAAACAATCATCCAGATACTCTACTCCACCATCGCATGGCATTCATCCACAAGCAATCATGGTTGAACCATAGATCAATATCAGAGAGAGAGAGAGAGAGAGAAACAAGAGACAAATTAGGTACGTACAATGAGTAACATCACATGACCACTGCTTATCAAAAGAACGTTTGAGTACAATAGATGGCACAACCCCACCTATTCATATGCCTCTAGTTAGGGTGTGCTTTAAGTTCAGCAAGCCAAACCCAATTAAGGTGGACCAAGGTGCCTTGGGGAGAATATACTAATGGATCCTACACATGTTCATGTACTTACAAGGTAGGAAAAACAAGCAATCCAAGTGTTTGCCACACAAGCTTGATGCCTCATGGAAACATGATTCGTAGATTAAAAAAGCCGTGGTTACTAAAGGTCTGTTTAGGACCAACAACCCCCAACCCTGACTTGAAAGAAGTCACACACGTCTTCATTGTCGAGATTGTAAACCCCTTGGAGACTATAGTTGGGCCATTTGTTGCAGTCCTCAGTGGTTTACTTTCACTTTCAGTATAAATATATTTCGAGTTATCGCTCTGCCATTTTTCTGGAATTGTACCTGTGTCAATTGCATCCATCTACAAGCTAAGAGAGTGCGAATTGCCCAACTCATTCCGCCTCAAGCCAAACTTGTTTTCTAAAGAAACTTGAAGAAGAAATGCAAAATATGTGTAGGTCCATCAAGTACAAAAGGTTTAGAAGTAGGAGCGACTCATTCATAGAATCAAAAAGCCTATCAACAACATCGACATTCTCATCAGCGAACTCCGTCAGCAACTCAGCATTATCAACACCAACATGTCAGCATCCAAAAGGTGAGAAGCATAGAAGAACAAAGCCTTTTTACATCTTACCATTATTAGGAGCAGAAGATAGAATCTCAAACCATCAAAGTCTTCCCCATGTCATCTCAAGAGAAGGCCCAAGGATAGCACAAGGAGCACAACTATCCTAAAAAAGGAGATGACTGCTAAAATGAAACTAATCCATCCCAAAGGTTAAAGATGGTGACATTCACCAAGAGCAAGGATAGCAATCAGAGTAGCATGGCTGTCCATGAATGACAATCATCAAAATTCACATTTTCCATGATTCAATGGATGATAATCAACCTCAGGATTAAATGCAGCCCATTGACAAATCTAATTAATGCAATACAACTGGCATACACATCACACTAATATAAGCAAGTGCAAAACCCATCCAGCACATGCACAGGGGGCCAAAAGACAGCCTTTAACACGGCTCACATAGATCAACACCTCAAATTTTCCAACTTTTCCATGCTAAATTGTCAGCAAGGTCCATTGTGGGAGAGCTCCTTTCCTAAAATTATCTATCATCTCATTCTCATCAAGCCAAAGATCCACCTAAGAAGAAACATCATCAAAAGCATCAAGAGGAGAATAACGTTTAAGGGCTTCATTAGATGACTTACAGACCGGTTCTATGGATCAACAATTCCTTGGCCAACTTGCCAAGTTGTCCTCCTATATATCCCATGTCTTACAAATTCTCCATCCAGCACCTGCTTTATTGGCTCCATCAGAACATCTTTTATCTAAATTTGAACAATCCTATGAAGAAGAACCATCAACTGAAGAGCCACCACATGAATTTGATGAATATCCTAGACACTCTATCTATATAGTCTTTTGCCCGTTCTAAAAACTCCTAAAGGAAGCATGTGAGTATCATTGAATCACAGACTTGAGTGTGTAAACCTTTTTGCTTCATCACATTCAACTCTTGTACAAGTGAGTAATCACTGAAACCTAGAACTTTGTCACAAGAGAGAAGAGCTTTCTACAATGAAATATGAAAGCTTGTGAGCTTGTATGATTTCTCATTAGCATCAAGAGACCGTGATGCAACAAACTTTTGGTTGTTTTTGATACCCTTTAGCAAAAATTTGTCGAGCCGAAACTCTATTTTCTTGCTAGTTTGGGTGATTTGATAAATAGAGAGCAACTTTATACTTATGTCGGCCACATGATAGACATCATTAATCACCCCATTTGTCACTTTAACATAGCCAAATACAAGAACACATACAGAAATATTGTTTACTATATAAATTCTATCATCTCTTTCCTTGCAAAGAGAATCAAACATTTTCTATCTGGCCTTGCAATGAGAACATCCTGATTCCATTTTCCGTCCATATATGCTAGACTAATCGTGTAAGGCCACATCGAGTAATAGACAAAGCATTTATGTGATCTTCAAAGAGATGATTTTGGATGCTCCTTCTCCCTTCTCTGGATGCTCCTTCTCCCTTCTCTAGATGCTCTTCCAAATCATCCATACTATTGTAGCACTTTTTGCTTTTGTAACCTGGTTTGCCACAGTACATTGCTTATCATGTTTGCCTTCTAGTTTGCTTTCTTGCCTACCATATATCCTTAGCCTTTCAAATTTACTTGTCTTTTCTTTTAGTAAAGTGTGCACACTCCTTTGTTCCAATCTTCCCATTTTGAATCAGTTTGATTTCCTCACTGATGAGAATAATACGAAATCATCCAACTTGAGCTACTTATCCTTCTCTTTTCAAGTAAGAGCTTTTGACATAAGAAAGCTAGAATGAAACACATCATAAAGGGCATTCAAATTCGACAAATTGCCTTGATCAATTGTGAATCATTCATTTGATTGTCCTGGTCACATTTAACTAGTTGAGCTTGGGTGTACATGATAACACCCAAGCCCAAGTAATCTTCTATTATTTTTTAAGCTCAATGGATACAACTAAGAGAGCTCATTCTGCAACACCTTGGCCTAATTTGTTTGATTAAAAAACTCCCTTAGCTTGACCCATACTTGTAATGGAGTATCAAGAGATCAAATGTGAAACCTCCTGGAAATTTGAATACCAGTGAGTGATCTGAACGCAGCTGTGCCAGTCCATGCTCTCATCTTGAGAGATTGGCACACCACACTCGCAAAACTATCATGCTTAGTTGGTGCAACTCGGCTTCCAAGCATAACACACCTCAGCCATGTGGAGACTTCGTGCCACATTGTGCCATGTCACCATATTTATTAGCATATTGCACATACGAATTCAAACCATCACACCTACGAGAAGGCAAACCATCAACCGCTACAAAAGTTTGACCATTTTTGTCCCCGTCTTCTTTTGCAACTGCTTTCTTGTAATGATATATTGTAACCATTTGGACCCAATAGGGAAAAGCATTGAATGGTAAGCAATTACCATTTCAATCTACGCAAATTAGTTAGGAAGTGTTTCCCCCATTTGATCGCACAAATCCTCATTTTCAACCTTGCTGCCTATGTACACATATATACCATACCCTATTCTTTCTCATTAAATAGAAGTAGCAAGGTTCTATTAATCACACACATTTGAGTGTGTAATGGTTTATTGTTGTTTTCTATTTACCATTCCATAGTCTATAGCTCATTTTTACCAGCTAAACTGTTGGGTTGTCCTCCGCACCACCATCCTGGACCCCGTGGTATGGATCATTGATATCAACGCAACCAGTCTCTCCATGCCAATCTCTATGTTGACCCTTGCATCAATTCAGGGAATTAGTATCAGCACAAAGTTTTCACATGCCTACAAATACACAAGCACAACAGCAAAAAGGACAACTCGTAAAGAACCTCAACACAAGAGAAAGATGGTTGATTCCCGAAGCAACCTTTTGATGCATTCCTAGACATTTAACAACTCATTTGGGATGCTCTCGAGGAGTAACGCAATGATGAACTCTTTAACTTATTCCATGAACTCATGATGTAGCTTGGTCCAGCAACATCTCATTCTTCTACGCCACTTGTCGACTTGTTTCAGCGACTTGTTTCAGCGTCAATGCCCTTTCAAATTCCATGTCAATATAGACATTTCAATGTTTCATGTTTGGAAGTAAAATAGAAACAACATTGGATAAGTTCGATTCAACAATTGAACCCTACTTTTCGATCAACTACTTCAATGACACAAGGAGAATATCAGAATATCAACATTGAAGATGCCCATGAAATGCTTATAACGCACATCGCGAACAAGCTTATGGGTTTGTCAACACTTAGACAGGGGCAAATACTACCCCCTCATACATAATGAGGATGAGTATACGAAGTCTTGGCAGTTGTAAGGAGCCAAAGATTCAAGACTACACCAACAAATTCCATGACTATGTTGCACACCTATGAGAAAACACAATAGAGCAACATAAGGTGACAAAGTACATCAACAAACTCTCACCTTATATATATGCGTCAAGATGGAACTCTTGACCTCCAACACATATGGGCAAGCATATTGCAACATTGCCAAGATTGAGGCCAAAGCAGAGATGAAGTAAAAACATTCCTCTTCATCTAATGTCACGGGGGAAAATCAATCCAAACTCTCCTATGTAAAAGCAAATCATGTTGCGCAACGGAGAACCACCGGCAACCTCGAATCGATATAAGTTCCAGCGCCTCGGTGACAAAAGAACAAAAAAGCAAGCTGACAAGTGGTGACACCGACACCACACAAACTAACACGACCATTTTGAGTGTAGCGCACAACAATCTTAGATTGTGCACTCTACATCAAGTCACATTCAACTAGAAGACATTGATTTGTACGATACTTGTTTGAGTGTCAACATCTTTGCCATCGACACTTCAAAAGAACGAGAATGCCTCTTCCACACTAAGCGTTAGGTCAAGGGTTAGCCCCTTCATGTCATCATTGACGCTAGGAGCCAAAAAAACATCATTGCACTCTTTGGCATGGCTACAGCAAGGGAAAGCTATCAAGTTTGGTGTCAATGCATGTTTTGAGTATGGAAACAAGTCCATGAAAGACACAATCACTTGGGATGTTGCAACATTGAAAATCTGACATTTTTCTTGACACGCCAAATGGCATGACCACAATGGTACCTATCAAGTTAAGCCACACATTGGACCATCCGAGTCAACGATCACATCTTGAACATCATGGAGTTCCCTCCAATCCCACAAAGTCAATTTGGTATCGTCCAAGCAATAGCACAAACTCATTTCTCACATGCACAAGATCATGTTACTCATGGTCCATCTAGAGACACATGCGTGTTTGAGCAAGCATACACACATTGCAACAATAATAGCTCGACAACTTACTTACTACTGACAATGTCGAGATGTCTTTGAAGAACCAAAAGGCTCTTGGATCCCCTCTTCCAAACAACATGTTATCTGATAGATCCATTTGGAAGAATGTTGAGATTTGGTGCCAAATCCAAGAACTTATTGATCAAGGCAACATTAGGCCAAGCTCTTCTCCTTGTGGTTGCCCAATAGTCCTCACACCAAGGAAAGATGGCTCATAGCGCTTGTGCGTATCATCATGCGCTCAACAAGATAATGGTGTACAATCGTTATTTGATGTCACTCATTAACAACCCCAGTAAACCAACTCCAATGTACACAATACTTCACCAAAATCAACTTGAAGTCACGTAACCATCAAGTTCCTAACTATTCAAAATATGTTTGGAAGACAATGTTTAAAACCAAAGAGGGATTGTATAAATCGTAGTTATGCCTTTCAACTTGACCAATGTACCTACAAAATTCATATGCCTAATTAACAACATACTCAAGGCCTTCACCAACTCCTTCCCCATCATCTACTTGGGTGTCATTTTCATCTTCAACAATACTTGGGAGGAGCATGTGGAGCACCTTGTGGGCTTCTTAGATACGTAGCGCAAGCACAAGTTACAAGCCAACTTAGGCAATGACCACATCATTGACCGTGCAAGCATCCACGAAGATCTAGAGAAGATCAAAGTGATCCTAGATTGTCCAACTTTGTACAATCTCATAAAGCTCATGAATTTAATACTTGACTAACAAACTTCTATCGCAGATTCGTCCTTGAATTTTTGCAGATATCCCAATCACTCAACAAGATCACGTGTGACAAAGTTACATTACATTGGACATCGTGCAACGGACGCATTCGAGGAGCTCAGCGACACGTATGTCATGAATGTCCGAGCAATATCTAACATCGTCCAACCCTTTGAGATAGAAATTGGTGCATCAAATTATGGACTCAACAAAATACTCAATCAGCATGGAAATTTGGTCACCTATCACTCAAAGACATTTACTAACATGAATCGGTACAACTCCAGCTATGAAAAAAGTTATGCGCCATCATTTAAGCAATCCAACAATGGCACCACTACATCTTAGGTAAGGAGACCACCATTCACTAAAATCACAAGTCATTTCAATTCCTACATGCATATACCAAGTTCGAAATGTGTGCCACATTAAGTGGATAACATACTTGCAAAAGTTCCATCAAGTGATCAAGCATAAGGTAAACAACAAGCAGATTGCCTTAGTTGCCCACCTATACTGCTCGACATCCACAAATCCACAACATCTATGACTATGTATCCATATAAAGACTTTGTGCAAGCCTACACCACCCTCGCACACACGTGAACAAGTTGTCAATTTTTAAATTTCTGACTAGCTTCTCCACAAGTTTGGACATCTCTATGTTCTTGTCGCAACTCACCAAAGACTCATCTAGGAGCGCTACTCCAAAATAGCAAAAGAATTTGACTACCAAAACACTTGAAACACTTCATTAACACTTTAACTAGCCTCATATGCACACAAACATAGAGCAACACATCAGGTTCGGCATTCCTAGTTGCATTGCCAAAGCCGTCCAACAAGAAGCTAGGGCCATACATACCTTTTCGGTTCCATCTAGCATTGGGAATCTACCAACATAGTAGGTTTGGGCAACCGATGGCGAAACACCAAAATGACTTCTATGTTAATTGTAGTGGATATGCTTCAATTATGGCTAATTTGGTCGCATGCAAGAAGGGCATCACACCCAAGATTCCACGCATTGCTTCTTTAATCATGTTTGTGTTTGCTTTGGACTACCTCCATCCATCATGTTTGATTCATGAGTCAAGGTTTGTCAATAACTTTTGGCATGCCTTGTGGGAGATGTTAGATACACAATTAGACCGGTCTACAACATTCCATCATTAGATAGATAGGCAAACATAAGTTTTGAGTACTGTTAGTTGTGTATGCACAATAATGCACAGATTAGGCACCCCCTTCATCTAGCATTCCTAGAACAAAGCTCTTCATAGTTCTAAGAGGCATGGTCCTTTTCAAACATATCTTGGATTTCAATCAGGTCACACCTCTAGATTTATCCTACCATGCACCATCCAACATAAAGTTTTGCACAAGTGAGAAGTGGCCATGGGGCATAAGCGTTTCAGAACTCATCTAGCGTGTTCACCAACAAGAGCAACAAATACTCTCAAACCAACAAGAGTACAAAGAGCACCACATCGCACATCACACACCTCACGAATTCAAGGTGAGTGAAAAGGTCCGATTGCATCTTCAAAAGGAATGCTTCAAGGGTTCATAGGAAGATTAGGCCTTCGCATTATAGTCACAACACCATTCTACACACAGTTGGAGAAAAAGCCTTTGTTCAACTTTTTTAACTTTTCTTGAGCGAATTGTAACTCAACATTCGTCAAAATTGGATTGTAAAAACTTACAATCAATGCTCGAGATCAAATTGTTGAAGTCACACCAACACTCACGCCGAAAGGCACACATCAATTGTTCGGCGTGGTCAAGGCAAAGCAATACACCGATCAAGCTAAGTGGTAGAAACTTCAACACTTTCGGGTTCATTCTCGCAAGTGATCAAGATGTGAAGGGGGCATCACTTCGCAGGAGGAGAATGATTCGAGCACAACCACGATGATCCATGCTCTCGTCTTGAGAATTTTGTGCGCACCGCACTCCACACATCTTTACACAAGCTCACACCGCATGCAACACTACACCACCTAACAACACGGTGCAAGAGACCTACTACGCAACTCACCGCTACATGTAACACACGTCAACGACATGGACACTTCGCACCACATTGCACCATGTCAAGCATCACTTTCAAAGATCCGCCATGCCAATGCACCTATTAGCGTACTGGCATTTGGAAAGAAAACCGTCACACCTCTGAAGAAAGCAAATAGTCAATCGTTGTTGAAGTTGAATTGTCTTCTTTTGTAACCCTTTTTGCAAAGATATATCATCACCATTAGGCCCCAAGAGGGCAAGCAACAAATAATCAAATCGTCACATTACAATCTAACAAATCAATTTGAACGTGCTCGCCCTTTCTAATCACAAGAATCCTCATTCTCGGTCTTGTTGCACATTGTAAGCACATGTACTATATACGACTTATTTTCACTCTTACTAATGATTTCTCTTTACAAGTTTGTCGATGCATTAACCTCCTTGAGTGAATTTAGGCCACAATCTCCTATAAATAGGCATCATTGTTGTCATTTCTCTATATCATCATCACGAAGTGACCTCTATCAGTACTCCTCAAGCCCTCCTAGAGAGCTAACGCAATGGGCTACATAACAAGATGCAAACTTTATATTAATGGTTTAATGCCATACGGCATCTCAATGTTGACTCTCCTTGGGCTCGACATGCCTCCCATGGAGGTTTACAAGTGCTAGTGCCTTCTAAGGACCAAACCAAACTTTATTTACATTCATTCGGCCCAATGGGCTACTCCCAATCTCTTTCTCTCTACCGCCTCTTTCTTGACAACAACTCGACCACTTAAAAAATGGTGGAGTCCGCCCTCTTTATAGTTGCACGTGTTTGATCTTCCCGCTTCTCTCTCCTTTGTGTTGGCTCCTCTGACTCTCTCACTCAAATCCAAATTTGAATTGGGCTCATAAATGCTCTTATGCTGATGTTTTACTTCTAACCAATCCTATCGCACCACGTCACTTGGTGGTTGGATCCGTTGATCAACCTCTCCATCGACTAGCGACTAGTCGCTTATCGACCACGTGACCATGCAGACCTGTCATTTGTCATCCTTTTGCCAACTTGGTTGCGCTCTTCTCACCTCGGGCCTCATCCTCGCGCATTTTTGCGCCCTTGCCTTCATTTTGGGCTTCTCTAAGCTCTCCGCACACTTCTCTCATCTCCTTGCACCTTCATTTTAAATGCGTACGCCTTTCTATGCACCTCCACCTTTAGTTACCATCATGGGCTACCATTTTTCCTTGCACCACTTCTCATGTGCGTCTTAGATTTCTCCCACATTCCCTTTTATTCTTCCGAGCGTACCACTTCACTCCAATGTTTTAAAAATCGGAACCGGACTCGGAACCGGTCGAGGGTTGGACCGAACCGGTTCAAACTCTATGAACCGGTTTACTAAAAAACACATAAAAATTACATTTTTAAAGAAAACAATATATTTGAAAGATTAGAAACCATGATTCCAACAATTACACACAAAATATGCAAAGTTTGCTCATGTATATACTATATAACAGGTAAGAAAGGTGTTTATAGCAAAATGGCACGAACTCCAAGTAAGAAAGGTGTTATAAGCAGAAATTTTGAATAAAAAATTGAATTTTTTATACTCAGTGTTGTATGCATGCATCTTTACATGACTCGGCCGGTTCAGGATGAAACCGGACCGGTTCGACCGGTTTGGTACTAAACCGGCCGGTTCCTTACAAAACCGGCCGGTTCAGTACCAAACCGGTTGAACGGTCTGGTTTTTTAACCGGTTCATGTCTAAATATGTTGAACGGTCGAACCGGCCGGTTCCGGTTCGGCCGGTTTTAAAACATCTGCTTCACTCCTTCGCGCTCCGCACTCTTCAAAGCTTACGCCGAACTCTTGCCTCCTTTGCTTTCGAGCTTCTTTCTCATGGTTGTTCTCCTTCTTTTCCTCTTCTCTAGTGCACCATCATCTCGTGTACTCCCTCCTCTTCCATTGCGCATTTCTTCCACACATGTTCCTTTTGCGGCTTGAAGCCACTCTTCTTTCCTTGGGAAACTTAGTTTTGTCATGCACCTTCCTTGCACCTCCACATTTTGCACGCGTCCTCCTCCTTGGGTGCGAGATTGCGTTAGTCTCAAGATGATCTGTATCAAACATCCGGGATACTTTGAAAACTTGAGTTCTACCTCAAGCAGATTGGGTGAGTGGTAGAACCACCCTTCAGATTCCCTCGGTAAATAGTCCTAGCTTCTTCCTATAACCAACATGCGTTACACCTTCGCGCTTAGGCACCTCTTCCACTTCTTGGTTACCCTCTTGTGACTTTCCCAACACTTGAGAGCTTCTACCCACCGCAACTCGACCTTGTCCTCCTAAATCCTTTCGCTTTATGAGTATACACTCACCTCAACTTCCTCCTATGCATGTGCCAATCTATGCTCACTCTTGTCCACCCACCTCCACCTAAAGCCCTTAGGCTTTCTTCTTCCTCTGCCTACTTCGCCTTTGGGCATCTCTTCCTCATGCACGCATTTCTTCCCTTGTCTTCTCTTCTTCCTTTCCAACTCTCATGTCACCTTCTTTCCGCGACTTCTTCTATTTGCATTGCTCGAGATTTGCGCATCGCTTCTTCACATTATTGCCCTTCTTTTCTTGGGCTTACGCTAGGCACTCGACCTCCGAGCACCTTCTTGAAAGTAGTATTGTCATCTCCCCGCATTGCGACCTTTCGTATCTATGTATTCTCCTCTTGCACACTTGTAAGTTGTGCTATTCTAGGCACACCTTTTCTCCTTCGCCCATTCTCCGACGGTGTCTTCTCTTGCCTTCCTCCCTTCCACGCATTCTCCTCCTTGCAGGTTTGTGGATTTGGACCCACTATAAACCATCCATCCTTCGACCTTTCTCCTTATCCTTGCCTATGTAGTGGGTCTATATTCTTCGCCCTATGTCGTGCGCCACTCTTTTGTGCATCCTTGCCTAGGGTTTGTTTGAGGGCTTCTCTTCCCCTCCTCTTGGTCCTTGTTAGAAAGCATTCCAGATTCTTTGCACCTGTGTCCTTGACCGCACTTTATGCTTTTATGGCTACAAACCACTTGTCCTTTCCCTCTTATTGTGGCAATTTGTCTCTCGCCACTGCTTTTTTTTCGTGTGCCTTCTTTGCATAGGGCTTTCTCCACACATTCTACTTTGTCTCGAGACTTTTAAGGGTCTCCTCCTCCAATGTGCTCTTTTCACAGGGCACTCGAGCAACTATCTCTTAGTTGCTCTGCATTTTTGCCTTAGGGGCGACTTCTATGGGATCAGCGCACTCAACCTCTCTCTCGATCCCATTTTTCCCTATTGTTGCCCATGGGGCAACCTCCGTGTCTCTCTGCAGTTTCTTCGAGTTGTCATCGCACTTTCCTTACCTCACGCACTCATCTTCTTTTATGCACCTCTCAAACGCCTTTTCTCGAGATCTCCCATGTATCTCTTTACCGGTACGCTTTGTTTCACATGTACTCTCACAATCTCTCCGGATTGCTTTGTTTTCTCTGCAGTGGTGACACCGTTGTTGTGCGTCTCTTTTTCTTTGGCTCCTCAACTCTTCTTGAGTTTCTTCTTCTGCGCACAACCATCTCGCACTTCATCTTTCTACTGGGGTCTTCTCTCCGCACATTTGACCGCACACCCCGCCTTTCTTTCCTCCAAGATGCCCTTCCACGTATCTCATGTATATTATGTGCACGACTCTTCTTTATGTGCACCCTCTTCCTTTCGTTCTATCTTTACCAAGGTCTTCTCACACAGCTTCCGCACGTTCCTTTACGCGCTCATGGTCTCTACAACGACCATCTCATCCTCTTTGGTAGCCTCCTTAGCCAATGTGATACTCTCACGCGCTTACTATCTACTTCCGAGTGACATCTCTCTTCACCCTTTGCTCAACTTGTGAACCTTCTTGATGCGCCTCCTTTCGCATATCTTTCTCGTGGTCCTCCCTCATTTGAACCATCTTCTCGCTTGCATGTGCTCCCACGCTAGTTCTTTCTTCTCTCTTGCACTCTTCTCGCAACCTTCGCTTGTGTCTCCACGCATGCCTCTTTTCTTTGGCTGTCTCGAGCCATAAGACCCCTTCTTTGGTGGTCTTTTTTTGCACCCTCTAGTCTGGTCCTCAAGTCCTTGAGTCCTTAAAGCTCTTCCAACATTTCTTCCAACTTCTTCATGATCGCCGCATCGGTCCACATCCTTTTCTTTCGATGTCATCCTGCCAACCATCGCACTTTGGTTTTGGTTTGCGTTCTCTCTGCCCACTTCTCATAGTGGAGAACATAGTTCTTCCATGCTAGCTGCCTCATGTTTCGGCGTTTGGCCACTTCTATATCGGGAAGGTAGCCTCTGCTCTGATACCACTCAACGGTGTGGCCTCTACCAGTACTCCCCGAGCCCTCCTACAGAGTTAACGCAATGATCGCATAACAAGATGTAGACTTTATATAATTAATGGTTTAAAGCCATACGGCATCTACAATCTTGGCTCTCCTTGGAGCTCAACATACCTCTCATGGAGATTTACAAGTGTTGGTGCCTCCTATGGGCCAAACCAAACTTCATTTACATTCATTCGGTCCAATGGCCTATTCCCGATCTCTTTCTTCAGCAGCTCGCCAACCACTTAAAATGGTGGAGACCGCCCTTTTATAGTTTCACACCCCGATCTTCCCACTTCTCTCTTCTTTACATTGGCTCCGACTCTCCCGCACAAATCCAAATCTCAATTGGGCTCATAAATGCTCTAAAATTACATAAGAAAACACAAGAACCAAGAATGAAATCACTAAAACACACAAAGTGAATTAGTGGAAAATGATAATCAAACACATAATATGCTAGCAGTAAAAACAATTCATCATCAGTTTCTAATCAAAATATTGGCAAGCATGTGTCATTTTAGTTGCAATGCTTCCTTAATAAATGGTTACATCCCCAAAGGAAAAAACATAAAACGTGTACGGTTAGGCCCAGATTAAAGGTTCTTAGCATCCTAGGCGGATTGGAGGTAACACCCACCTACATTTTTAATGTTGTGAGTTATTCACAACTATTTGGGACTTAAATTTGACATCCATTTAACCGTCACACAAAGAATTTCATCCTTAAATTTGATGTCCATTTGACTATCAGATATGGTTTATTTCTTTTTGCTTGAAGAAGTCGGATGAAAAATATTAATATTTTGGTTATAATGTGGAGTTTGTAGCCTTTTTGTTTCCCAAAGAGACTTTCGAGCCTCACATAGTGATGTAGCTAGATTGATGTCCTTTTTCACTAATCAATAAGAATTTGGTAAAGAAGGTAATGGAATTATCAATGTAGTATGGAAAAAATCCAAGATAAGAACCTTGATATTGATATCTCTTGACATATTTTTGATAAGAATTGCAATATAAAAACACCGAATAATAAAATATGGAAATTAAATTCATTCGGGATGATAATTGATATTGATAGAGGTTACATATATAGTGTTTGATCTCCTACAATAGTGGAGTTAACACTCATCTTCAATCCCTACAATCTCTCTCCATGAATCTCTCAGTCTTATCCCCTAATATCTCACACACCAAAATAGCTACATGAGTTGTTCTCACAACTCACCAATAATTAAAATATTACAACTATATTATTAATATGAGTTCTATAAACTCATTATTAATAATATTACAATTTATTTAATAATGTTACACAATATTTTGGTAACATTCACTCCCCTATTGTTAACATTATTAATTCCCAATATACACTCCCCTAATGTTGACAAGGTAGAAAAAATAATCACACTTCCTTCTGCAGCTTGCGCCTATGCGTGCTCATGATCTAGATGGTTTTGTAGGACAACCAACAACCTGCAAGGATGGTTTTCCAAGGACAGCCAACAACCTCAACAAATGATGGTTTTACAGGAAAACCAACCTAAAACAAAGGATGGTTTTACAAGACAACCAACAACCCAAATATCATGTTGTTGCTTTTCCTTTGTGCTTTCGTCTATCCACTATGTCTTTCCTTCAGGGAATATGTAGGAACCACTGCTCATTGAATACAAACTGAATAGGGAGAAATTTGAACATTGAGACCATGTTCCAGTTCCCCCCCTCAATGTGAACATTTCACTTATTCAAACAGAACTCTGAAATCATACTGCAAATATGAAATAAAAGAAAACACACATACACACACACTGCCACCACAACTTCATGCGGCCCCGTCGTTGGTGACTAACGAGAGGTCATTGATTGACCTCCAGCCTTCGTTGCCTCCGTCCTCCATCAATAATGCACTCTTTACTTAATACAAGAAATCTTCATCACTTTGTTGAGCATTTGTTTCCTCATTATCAAAGTGAGTAGACTTCATATCGCAATCACTTTCTTCGTCTCTGTTTTCAAAAATGAAGGTTTTATCCTTCAATTTACCATCAAGTAAATCTTGTGCTCTTTTCTTACAATACATAATACCATGTCCAGGAGCATTACAATAGTGACAAAGAATTTTTGTGGAACTTGGGAGGTTGATTTTTGTTTAAAAGAAGGCTTGAATTTTCCTTTAGCATATGATTTGTTTCTACCATACATTGCAGTTTCTTCTAGATCAATCTTCTTGGTTCTATTTTCTTCTTCTATCAAAGAAGAAATTAAATCCTCTAGATCTGATTTATTTTGCTCAAAGTGAAGACCATATTAGAATAGCTAGGAGGCATGTTATTAAGTAATACTGATTTTGCATCATCATCAAGCACATCAACTTTGATTCCAACTAATTGATTTGAAATAGAATGAAACTTACTGATATGTTCCACCATACTTTCTCCTTCCTCCATTTTGAGTCCAAACAACTTTTGCTTGAGTGCCACTATTGCGCTCTCTGCTTGTGACCCAAATAGTTTGCTCAATGTCGTCCAGATCAAATGTGATGTCTTTGTTAGATCTATGTGATGCAGGTAGGCATCAGATAAACCTAGGCCAATAATCGTCGTTGCTTTTTGATCCTTGCTTTCCCATTTTGTTGCTTCATCTATGTCGTGTGGTTTATTGATTTTTCCTTCCACAATCTCCCATAGATCTTTGTTAATCAGCAACAATTGAGTTCTAACCGCCATGTATGGAAATCTTTGCCTTCAAATTTTTCAATTCGATTCAACTTGTCCATGTCGATTTAAAAAATTGGATGTCGGATTCCACCGAAAATGCGTCCGTAAAGCAAAAAAATCGTTTACAATTTTTGATATGATCAATGTAAAGAGCTCAAAAACACACATTTAAAAAAACATCATCTCAATTTGAGTTACCAGCTGAAAGTTATGGCAACTACAAATTTTAAATCCAACATCTTTCCGGACCCCTTTCCAAAAATGGAAAAAAGAATTTTATCCTTGTGTTTTTTTTTACTAAATCCAAAAATGGAAAAAAAAAGAAAAGAAGATTTGTAACTCACGATTGGCAGATAATTGTCGTTTTGACTAGTCTGGCAGAAGATCGATCATGGATCTTGGACGAAAACAAAACGTGGATCCATATGTGCGTGGACTTCTGAGTTGCAGGTAGTGATTTCGATTGGAACGTGATGTAGTCAATGAAAAGTTCCACAGGAAAAGAATTTTGATAAATTAGAAGTATTTGCATGGAAATTTGAATGCGCAGAGCTATCAAATCATATAAAAACTACAATCATCTAACAATTCGATTGACCAAGAATTGTGAATGCAAATGCAGGTACTCTACCGCCAATATGCTCTCCACCAATCATGAATCAAATACTTGCAGATTTGGTCATGATAACAGAACGGATCTGAGGAGGATGGCACGTGGTATGTCCAAATAAAAAACTACAAAATTGAATGGATGCTTATTGCCCCCTCCTTCCACGTGTGGCTATGTTGGGGACATGTCTAATATTCATCCGCTGTGAGCTCACTATTATTTCTCCATTATATGGATCAGAAGATGCTCTGATACCAGTGATAAGAACTACAATATAAAAACACCGAATAATAAAATATGGAAATTAAATTCATTCGGGATGATAATTGATATTGATAGAGGTTACATATATAGTGTTTGATCTCCTACAATGGTGGAGTCAACACTCATCTTCAATCCCTACAATCTCTCTCCATGAATCTCTCAGTCTTATCCCCTAATATCTCACACACCAAAATAGCTACGTGAGTTGTTCTCACAACTCACCAATAATTAAACTATTACAACTATATTATTAATATGAGTTCTATAAACTCATTATTAATAATATTACAATTTATTTAATAATGTTACACAATATTTTGGTAACAATTTCAAAGCTATGTATTTAAGATATTGTAAAAGTTGTAATCCATTTATTTTTATCACTCTAAGAAAGAAAAAAACATAATGAAGATCCTTGAATATATCATTAAGGTCTTGAACCCCATGTCATTAGCACAATAAAGCCTTAGCTTTAGCGCCTAACATCTCCCAATTTATGCTTTTCAATCGAAAAACAAAAGCAACAAATCGTCTGTATGTTATATTTGGAAAACAACTGTAATTATATTCAAGGATGTTTGAAAATCCTTTTCATAAGACACGCCTAATGTTTTAAAGGGTAGTGGCGTAAATTGTCTCTGTTGGGTGGAGATTTTCCATCCCGCTGTGAAAAGCATATTTTTAACAGAAAACCGCAGAAAGAATTTTAAAATTTCATATTTAGGCCATTTAAAAATTAGAAACGGTAATTGTTGTTACACGGAAGTTGTACCACGATAGAGAATGGTGTGTACTCTCTCTCCTGTTGACAAAATTGGAACACCTCAAAGTTGTGGGTAACCTATGTCTGAGGTGAACCTCCAGAGAGGGTTGGTTCCCTTGTGAATCACCTAAAAAAATGAAAACTTTTGACAACGAAAAGGGAAAAGGAATGCGGGAAATGAGAAATGAGGGTGATACACCAAAATTTTAAAACATGCATGTAACTCTGCACATAGAGAAATCAAAGATCCACACACCTGCACAACTGTAAGCTATTTTGCATAATAAATTCAAGGGTTTATGAGAAAAGAATAGCGGTAGAGGGAGTAAATTCCACACTAAAGCAACACAATATTCTTATCAAACACAATGAATAGTCAATAAATAGTGATATAAGAGGGCAAAATAGAGGTTTTTATTCAAAGGTGCAAGTACAAGGCTAGAATTGCCAAAGCAAATCAGCCCAAGTGGTGTGTAATGCTTCAATAATACAAAATTGAGGTTGTTGCGTCCAAAATAGATCATACCTTTTGTTTTTAAATATTTTATTTTCTTTATTCCCTACTAGCGCATGGGACAACAGCATGCTTCTTTTTTTAATTTAATTTTCCTTATTCCTTGGCGCCAACCACCAAAATAGACTGTTGCATGCTTATTTTAATTAAATCCATCTTTATCCAACCTTGGCGCCACATATAGGACAGCAATTGATTTATTTATAAGAAGTCCTATTTTTGGCGTCAATAACAGCTCTCTTTCTTTTATATTTAATCACTCCATGCACCTATTCTTAGCATCAATTTCTAGAAATAGAACAGCAGCATGCTCTTCTAATTCTATTCAAAACTCCTAAAAATAGGATCTTCTATTTTAATGTCTTCCATGCACAATCCTCTTGTTCTTCCTTTGGCGCACGGGGCTGCTATTTTTATCCAATTTTATTCTATGCTTGGCACCAAGGACAGCTTGGAGTGCTTTTCTTTATTTAATCCTTTCTATTTTATCCCTCCATAGCGCCAAGTATAGAACAACAGCTCCTCGCTTATTTATCTTAGCATGCACCTCCATCTTATCTCTCCATTGGTGCAAATCCTTGGTGCATGAATTATGGTAACATTTTGGCGACATCAAGGATTGTTTGCTCTGCTAAACAAAGAGATTAGTAGCCTTCTACATCCATTGGGCTATGGAGTCACATACCTCTGTCAACAACTTGTATCCTCTAAAACAAACAACCGAAATACCCTCTTCAACAAAAAGAAAAGATGTGCATGCAAGCACTTATTGAAAAGACAAATAACTATGAAAACTGGAAAAACAATGTGCATGCAAGCACTTATTATGAAAGAAACAAACCTAGCCTATTCCTAATCTAACAAAGAGAAAGGAAAGCTATACAAAACCACATACTTGGTTGGGAGAAATAACTTCCTTTTCTCAAAAAGTGCAGCCATGAGATTAATTTTACAACTAGATCACATGGTAAAAGTGCAAACATGGTTTGCACCATTGATTTGCTCAAAATATCAGCCCAGAAAAGAATAAACAGCTCTATAGGATCCACACTTGTCTTTGTAGATGTTGGGGCTGATTTTTGGCAACTTGAAGCTCTTTCTTATGCTCTAAATTGAGCACAACTGATGGCAACTCCTTCTGTGGCTCTAAACTAGCCAAATACCTTATTGGACATGGTATTCTCATAGCTGATAAACTGATTTTTCTTATCTGCCCCTCTTCTTTGTGTGTAATATCATCATTTGGAGACTCGAGGCACTTCCCTGATCATATTGGATGCTTGAGACTGGTCTGAAACTTTTTCTACTTCATCGTTTGCAAACAACCTCATATTTGGCTCTTTCTCGAGCTCAAAGGAAGGACAGTCTTTATTGAAGAAGATAGATGGTGGAGGTGGAATACTTACAATTTCAATTGGCTCTTCCTCATCATCAAAATCTTTTAAGTCTGATAAAACCTCATCCTCTTTATTGTTCATGCTTGAGGAAAACTCCTTTTGAATTTGAATTTCTTTGTTGATTCCTCCTCAACTTTTATTGAATTATTTCCTTCACTAGAAGATGATATAGGCTCAAGATTGTTAATTTGATCCTTAGAAACATTCATATGCTCCTTCAAAACATTATCTTTACGTTGTATCTCAAGAGATTTGAGAAAACTTTGTCTAACCTTTGCTTGTTGGTCATATTCCTCCTGCTTTACTCTGTAATTTCAACCACTTTCTTGCACTCCTCTATTGTAGGCTTAACCAACCGTGGAATTTGTTTGTCCTCAAACTGTAAGCTCCATTTTGTTAGATTTTGCCTGAGAACTTCTTCACTTGGCTCTTTAGTTGGCTGCTCTTCCAAACTGATTTGTTGATTAGTTTCATTCCGAATGGATTTGGGAATATGAAAGGTGAGGTGGGTTGGGTTGCTAATTGATTTTGCAATGGTTGAGATGATTGGAGAGGTGTAAGATCTTGTGGAAGAGAATATTTAAGAAAACTAGGAATTTGGGACTTGGGCTCCGGTTGAAGTGGTTGGAAAGTAGAAGTAGGAGGGCTATATGATGATAGTGAAGAATTACCCCATTGACAGGGTTTCTCTACACTATATTGGTAAGCTTCCATCTCTTTATTCCGCTCTGATATTTGTGGTATCAATTCAGACACAATCTTAACTTCTCTTGAGGGCTATACCAGCTTGGCATAAGACCAACCCATGGGTAGGGTACCCTAAATCCAAGCTTGGTTGCCTTGATGGAACTTGTTACCCTCATTTGTAGCATTTTTATCTCCAAGTGTTGTACTTGCATCTGCAAATCATCATTAGGCATGTAATTGTTTTTATAATATGCATATTCCTGCTCCTGAAAAACACCATGATTATTAGAATAACCATATGGATTAACGAGGTTTGAATCATGAGCATATTCATTATGATAGGGCTTATAGTACTTTGATGCGGAGGAGGATTTTGGTAAAAGGGATAAGGAGTGGAAAAATAATGCTCTTGGGATAGGGAATCCCAAGGAGGAATTGAAGTCATGATTGCACAACCTCATAAAAAGATGGAAAGATAGAGGAAATGGTCTGCTGATTGAGAAAACAAGATCTTTGGGCCAATGGAGTCGCCAAATGTTGAATATTTGTGTCTGAAACACTGATATTTGTTAAGAATAGCATCAACTTCTTTAGCAAATTTTGTACTATCCCACCGAGCGTGCCAAAAACTATTGTCACCCATGAAGTTGCACCCTGATAGAGAATGGTGTGTGTACTCTCTCTCATGTTGACAAAATTGGAACACCTCAAGGTTGTGGGTAACCTATGTCTGAGGTGAACCTCTAAAGAGGGTTGGTTCCCTTGTGAATCACCTAAAAAATGAAAACTTTGACAAGGAAAAGAGAAGAAATGCGGGACATGGGAAATAAGGGTGATACACCAAAATTTTAACACATGCATGGAACTCTACACATAGAGAAATCAAAGATCCACACACCTGCACAACTATAAGCTATTTTGCATAATAAATTCAAGGGTTCAGGAAAAAAGGACAGTGGTAGAGGGAGTAAATTCCACACTAAAGCAACACAATATTCCTATCAAACACAATGAATAATCAGAAAACAGTGATATGAGAGGGCAAGAATGGAGCTCTTTATTCAGAGGTGTAAGTACAAGGCTAGAATTGCTAGAGCAAATCAGCCCAAGTGGCGTGTAATGCTTCAATAATACAAAATTGAGCCTACATAGGCAGCTGCATCGAAAATAGACTGCTGCCTGTTGTTTTTAACTATTTTATTTTCCTTATTCCCTGTTGGCGCATGGGACAACAGCATGCTTCTTTTTTAATTTAATTTTCCTTATTCCCTTGGCGCCAACCACCAAAATAGACTTTTGCATGCTTATTAGTAATTAAATCCATCCATATCCAACCTTGGCGCCACATATAGGACAGCAATGGATTTATTTATAAAAAGTCCTATTTTGGCGTCAATAGCAGCTCTCTTTCTTTTATATTTAATTCCTCCATGCACCTATTCTTAGCATCAATTTCTAGAAATAGAACAGCAGCATGCTGTTCTAATTCTATTCAAAACTCCTAAAAATTGGATCTCCTATTTTAATGTCTTTCATGCACAATCCTCTTGTTCTTCCTTTGGCGAATGGGGCTGTTATTTTTATCCAATTTTATTTTATGTTTGGCGCCAAGGACAGACTAGACTGCTTTTCTTTATTTAATCCTTTCTATTTTTATCCCTCCATAGCGCCAAGTATAGAACAACAACTCCTTGCTTATTTATCTTAGCATGCACCTCCATCTTATCTCTCCATTGGCGCAAATCCTTGGTGCATGAATCATGGTAACAATAACTAATGATTTACGAAAAACAAAAGAATTTCCTTTGTAAAGAAAAGAAAATTAAAATGGAAGAGTCTGAAATAGAAAAAGCAGTGTTGGCATATGTGAAGAAGAAAGGTTTCAAGCAAACAGAAATTTTGCTTCAACAAGAATAACAGAAGACTTCCTCCTTGTTGTCAAGGAAGACCCTAAGTTTGCCAAACAAATTGTTGCTTATGCAGAGTAAGTAAATTTAGGTGTTTATATCAAAAAAAAATCCTAAATACTTAAGCAGCAATAAGTGGAACCTCTACTGAGCATCAAGCTAGAGATGCAGCACCTTGTGATCTCCACTTTATACGATTCGAGTGTGAGCAAGGTCATAGAGGAGGTTAGGTTTTATACAACCCATGTCTAACGACGATGTTGAGGACACTCTCAATAATAATATGAGATATTTTGGCCACAGCGTACAATTGTTCAGAAAACCTTAGAAAGAATTTGGTGCCTCGCAAATGTTGGCAACGTAGGCAATTGTCTAGTTTTCCTGGGGCTTAATCCGGATCTTGCAATATTACATGATATGCATGACAATAGTTCAACCACTTTTGTAAAATAACCACCCTGGACCTGTGATGCATGTAAAGTCGTCTTGGTATTTCTAGGCAAATGAAGGATGTGGGCCTCAATAATATTAATTTTCATGTTGTTTTTACAAGTAACACTACTTCAAACAATCGTATCTCTTTCAAACTATGATGAATCAATTTATCTATTTAATAACAAAATGGCTTACATCTTACTTTTATATGTCCAGTCCTAAGTATGACCACTAACATTTTCTAATAATCATGTATCTTCATCATTCCATGATCAAAATCACTACACAAATTGGATCACTTTTAGTTTGACAGAAAAAATATAGCAAAAAAATGATAAAAAGGTGGAAGCTGATAAAAAGATGGAAGCCATTCATCAGCGTTTATATGCATCACTCTTTTAACCGGAAAATTTCCTTACAAAAATTACATTATATGTGTCAGCATTTAATTATGAATCTTCAAAGGTACATGAAAGAATATATAAAGTATACACGCCAACAAAACAAAGAAATCTTAGCACCAGTTCACTTTGTTTCCCTTGACTTTAGCCATTCCAACTATTCTCTACGGTTTTGAAGTCTGAATTTGCAGCACCCCCTGTGAGACTTGGAACAGAATTGAGAAAATTCAAAAGCGATCTATAAATCTAGAATTTAAAATAGAATGTAATCCTTTATACCTCATTTTTTAATTAATTATAGTTATTAATTAACTAGCTTCACCTTCATCCTAGATGCCAATTAACGACACTTTGTTAGTTTTAATCCTTTTTTAATTAATTAACCATTATTAATTAATTTTTTCAATCTTGAATTTAACTAATAAACCTTCTTATTAATTAAATCCCTTTCAAACCCTTCAAATTCTACTAATTTCCTTTTAAATCATCTCTAAATGGCTTCTTATAAGCTTAATTTTAACCTATTAATTAATCCTAGTTGATTAATTAAATAACCTCCAACTCCCATGAGTTGTTAATCTCTTCTAATCATACTTATCCCTTTCTAATTCTACTTTACCTTTATCCCACATTCACTAGGTTGCAAGCTTCTCCAAAACTGAAAGCTATATAAAGAACCTAGTACACCTTGTCCAAATTTACACCATGTCCTTGTAAGACATTTACATATGATAAGAGCATTTCAATCTTGGAAGGCTTATTGATCAAACAACCATTTTCCATCTTCTACTTGGCAAAGAGTAGTAAGAGAAGAACCAAACATGGCAATTAAGCCATATTGGTGAGATCTCTTCCTCTTCCATGGAGAATTTCTTTTGATCACACGTAGCTACATTCGGCTCACTAAAGGAGTACCTACAATTACAAAGCACATCCAAATATCAAAGGATTGGTTTTGCATTTAATGTTTTAATGTTTTATGCATTAGTTTAAGCTTTTCCTTTTTAGCTTTATCATGATGTTTATGTTTTGATTAACTAAGTTAGAATCTATTTGGTGTTAGTTTCCTTTCATTAACTTAGATTAATTCAATCACATGCATACATATGGCACATGCCCGGTGGGACACTCCTTTGTCTCATGCATTTCTTTATTTTTGTTAAGTTTCATTTTTCATTTGCATACTAACCCTTTTTTAATATATTGACATAACTTGTGTTTCTAAGCATGTTTTGTTGAGTTTTCATGTGTTGAGTCTTCCTTGTAGGTATAAAAGAGGTGAAGTGTTGTCAAAATTGGATCTTGATGAGAAAAATTCAAGCTTTCTTCATGTTTTCATTTTTAAAGCTTCATTTTTCATCATTTTACATGCTAGTTTTGTCAATTTGTTGAAAATTTAAGTTTTTTTGAGCATGTATGTTAGTGTTTGATAGTGTTGAGTCTTCTTTGCACATATTAAGGAGGTGGGTTGTTGTCAAAATTGGATCTTGATGAGAAAAATTCAATTTTTTTCATGTTTTCATTTTTAAGCTTCATTTTTCATCATTTTACATGCTAGTTTTTCAATTTGTTGAAAATCTTAAGTTTTTGAGCATGTATGTTAGTGTTTGATAGTTTGAGTTTCTTTTTCACACATATAAAGGAGATGGGTTGGTTTGCTTGTCAAAATTGAATCTTGGTGGGAAAAAATTAACTTTTTGCAGATTTTGGGACATTTTTTTTTGATTTTTTTAGTACAGGTTAAGTGCATTCCCATGAGTATAAGAGCATATGTAACCTATCTTCCGGAGGCCATAAATTTTTCTCCCAACTCAAAATGACTCCATTTTTTTGTGATGGAAAGGTCTTGAGGTGAACTATGCAATGAACACATAAATTTGGGATTTAACTTACAAAAAATGTAAGGTTTTCCTTTATTATAAAACTAGTCATTTTCTTTGCATGTTAGATTCATTTTAATTTGATCAACACCACGTATGCTCTTCTCTTGCACTTTCGAGTGACCTTGAGAATCAAAATGGATATGATTATGGATATTTTCTAACATTATGGTTATCATTTGTTTAGAAATGGTGTTAGCATTTTAAATATTTGTTGGAAATCTCTTTTTGTTATAAATTCATCAAAACCACGTATGCTCTTCTCTTGCACTTTCGAGTGATCTTGAGAATCAAAAAAAATTTTTTTGGATGCTTTTCTAACATTTTGATTGTCATTTGGAAATATGGATAACACTTGATATTTTGATAGTTCACATGGAAAAACTAATCATTTGAGTTGTTATTTAAAAATTTTTTTTAACACTTAAATGCTTTGATTACATTTGTTTTTTTCCATTTGCTTAAGTTGATCAAACGTCATGTATGCTCTTCTCTTGCGCTTTCAAGCGATCTTGAGAATCAAAAAACCTTGATCTTCATTCTAACATTTTGTGTTTACTTGGAAAAATTCATCATTTAAGTTGTTTAAAAATTCATCTTTTCAAAAGCACTTAATTGTCATTGATTAAAGTTTTCCCATTTCTAATTAGTTGGATCAAACGTTGTATGTGCTCTTCTCTTGCACTTTTCGAGTGATCTTGAGAATAAAAAATGACCTTGATCCTCTTTCTAAACATTGTGGTTTGTACATGGAAAAACTACTAATCTTTTGAGTACATGACACTTTTTCACTTGTCAAAGAATAAAATCAAACAAATTTACTAATACATTGTGTGCGTGTGTTTGCAAAGGTGTGCAAAACCACATTTTAAATCAAATATAAAAACACACCATTCATTCACACACTTTATTTGTAGGTTCGATAAGGGTTAAAACCCATCCACTTTAAATTGTGGGAAGTATCTTGGCATAAGCCATAAAACTCATTATGAGGATTACCACAGAACCCCAAAGTAGTCAACACATTGAGGGAACTGGTTGATGAAATGAGAAGTGCCCCATCACCTACTTGACTAGAAAAACCCATGAGGAGTGCTAAATGTTGTTCATGATGAGGCCTCATTCATTAATTTGATTGTGGGGTAATGGTCCTTTGTTTAGAATTTATTCTAAAAAGTACCTCTCTTAGACAAGTTATATTGGCGAGTGTTGAGAACAAAATCCTAGGGAGCCATTTGGCATTGGGGCCAACTTTACCATTATCCAAATCAAGAGTTCAAAGAGCCATTACAAAGCAAGACTTCCTCGAGAGTCAAAACCTTGTTTTTCAACAAGGCGAAAGTCCATTGAAGTTGTGCCATGCATATCTTTCATCACGAATCTTACAACGTAAAACTTTGTCCTAGTTTCTACCTTGTTATCGAACAAGGTGAAACTCTGCCAAAGTTGCATACATATTTTTTCATCACCAATCATAAATTCCCTTGTTATTTTTTTGGCATTATTGGTCAAAAAAAAAAACTCAAATTGTTGCCAAAATTGTGTCCACCACTTTTACACCCACTTAAATCCATTTTTTCTTTAAAAACTGATTTAAGTGTTGAAAGTGTGTTGGTACGCTTTTCACATTTTGGTGGTAGTTTGTCTTGAAACCAACATTGAGACGTCTCACTTATAGAAAATATCTCACCTTGATCTCACTTTTGCATTCATTATGTTATTTCTCATTATATCAATCCATTTTTGATACTTACATCTTGTTTTCTTAAACTTGATTTAAGTGTCCAAATTGTATTGTTACGTTGCTCGCATTATATCGACCCATTTTTATACTTAAAACTTGTTTTTTCACTTGATTTGAGTGTTGAAAGTGTTGTTGTTACGTTGCTCGCCTTGTGTCAATCCCTTTTTAATACTTACATCTTGTTGTCTTAAACTTGATATAAGTATTGAAATTGTATTGTTACGTTGCTCACATTTGTATCAACCATTTTTTTGAGACTTAAACCTTGTTTGTATTAAACTTGATTTAAGTGTATAATTTGCATTGTTACGTTGTCAAAATCACTTCAACCCCCTTTTTAATACTTAAATCTTGTTTGTTCAAAACTTGATTTAAATATTGAAATTGTTTGTTACATCTTATCAAACAACTTTTGAGAAATTTGAACATAGGAAATAATTTCCTTTTTAGGTTGTTCCTTTGTCAATTTCATATATTTTCCTTGGTTACTTTCATTATACATTTCACACTCTTGGAAAATTTTCCTTTGCAACCATTTTGCTGATAAATTTTAATCAACCATTTTGACTTTCACACTTGTAACTTGTTTTCCAAACCTTGTTTGGATTGTCAAAATTGTGTCATTATGATGTTTTTTTCCTTATATTCCCTTTGAAAAATCACACAAGCATCCCCATATTTGTAAAAATGTCTAGTTGGTCATCCATTACATTATCCGAATCAACATGGAACTTCCTTCCATTTGAAGGAGTTCAATCATACAATCTAGGTCTAGGCATTTGGTCCCAAAAATGCCAACCATGACTAACTATCACATGGTTCCTCACACTTACAAAATAGGGAACCTAGGTTTCAATTCACATCAAAATATTCCCATCATGACTAAACCTCGATTGGTTCTTCACACTAGGAACCCATTCTATTACCCCTTCCCCACCTTCATCTCATAAAATGATTCCCATCATGATTATGATTCATGATTTCTTTCATGGTATGATTCTGATTCTTCCCCAATTCATTTCTATCCTCATTTATGATCCTCTTCTATTCATTCCTTTCTTCTCCTTCTTGATTATTCTATCATCCATTATATTCTATTATCTATCCATCATTCCTTCCCTCGTCTCTCTGAGCCTCATCTAATCAATTTATTCTTTTTCCCTAGGAATAATCACCCTAATTAAATTTCTTTCTAAGGATCCGTGTCACCACAATCTCCCCATCATTCAAAAAACATTTTTTCTCCTCTAAGGATTTGTGTCACCAAAATTCTTCCCATCATTCATCTAATTTGAACTCATCTAATTGAGTCTTGAGTCCTCCTCCCTTTCTCTACAAGACCCCCTTTATCAATCACCTCAATGAATGACGTCTTCCTCCTTTGAAGATCCATGTGACTCAAAATTCCTCTAATCAATCATCCAAGTCAACCCCTACATCATAATCCACTTGACTTTCTACATGATCCTCTTTTTCTACCTACACTATATCATCTTCTAGGAAAACCAATACCAACCTATCCAAATCCACATCTTCTTCACTCTCAGAGACATCCAAATCCAAATCTACTTTTCTCTTGAGTCATCTTCTTCTATCAATCAAAATCCAATCCCTCTTTATCCCTTGAGGTCATTTCAATCATTCCTTATTCTATCTTCATCAATCTTCTAAAGATCGATGTTTGCATCCACGTCAAACATTCACAAGAAATGATGTGCTAAGATATATTTTCAAAGCACTATAAAAATTTTTGTGGGAGAAATAAGGTCAAACCTTCCCATCATCTCATCATCAAACATCTTCTAAATCTTCAACACTTGTTGGACCCCTTTCTTCCAATCAACCTACTATCATCAACAATACAACCCATACCAATCGATTTCTTTCAGAATGAAGAAGCAATCAGAGAATTCATGGGGCTACATGATGACATTCCTCTAGAGGATCACAAGAAAGGATTCTCTTTTTACCTCGATGCATTCATGTATTGTGGGGAAGAGGTTGAGTCCTTTGGTCAAAAAAAAGGAAGAGCCTAAGATCATCAAACTTGATCCTCCTCTTGTTCTTCCATCTTCTCATTTCCCATTACATGGTGAAATGACGGGGTCTATCCTTGATTCCCCCTATCTTCTCATCACCCAATCATTCCTTACATATCACAATTCCTCAATCAAAATCTCTCCTTGGGTCACCTCCTAGTAGCCCTCATCATCTTCTTCTATATGTGGGCCACCTCCTGGTAGCCCATCATCTTCTATTGTGGGTCACCTCTATGGTCCCCATTATCTCTCCTTGGGCCACATTATCCCTTCTTCTTCTATATTGGGTCACCTCCTGGTAGCCCATTATCTTCTATTATGCATTTGGGCCATTCCTATTATCCCATTATCTTCTTCTTTGGGGTATCCCACTTCTATCTTGGGCACCTGTCCTAGTATCCCATTATCTTCTATCTATTTGGGTCACCTCCCTAGCCCATTATCTTCTATCATTTGGGCACACTCTAGTATCCCCTCTTCTTCTATTTATGGGACACCTCTGGGTATCCCATTCTCTTCTATCTTGGGCCACCTCCTAGTAGCCCTTCATCTTCTATCTATGGGACACCTCCTCAGCCCATTCTCTTCTATCTTGGGCCACATCTATAGCCCTTCATCTTATCTTGGCTCACCTCTCCTAGCCCATTTCTTTCATCCTTGGACCATATCCTCTTCATCCATCATATCATCCATCATATCATCCTTCTATCAACAATTGTGGCAAGCCCACCATCATCCCTACCATTCCTATCATCAATCCTAAACATCCACTTTCTTCTCCCACTTCTCGGGATCAAAAAAATCACACATTAGCTTGTATAAAAACAAACAAAAATCTTCATCAAGCTAAAATAAAAAATCCAAAGAGCTCCAAAGCTCCCAAAAATCCAACACCCACAAATCTAAAAATCAAAACGTGATTCAAGAATGCACACCAATGCAACCATCAAGTATGGCAAAAAAAAGTGCAAAAATATATGGATAGGGAACTCAAGCTCCCACATATAAAATCCATGTTTCAAGATAAGTCACAGTCACTTATCGAGTATGATCTCACCATGATCATCGAGATTGAGATAATATCACTCTTGATAAGCAAAAATCCTAGTCTCCCTCATCAAAGAAATCACAAACATTGTTGTTGGATCCTATCACATGGAGTGACATTGTTGGTCCCAACTTCCCAATCATTCATCTTCATCTTCATTCTTCTCTTCTCTATCTTTCATTGTTTTTCAAAAAACCATCAAAAATTTTAAAAAAAAAATTAAAAAAAAAAAAAATGAAAAACATTAAAACATTACAAAAAAAAAAGGTACAAAGATCAAACATTGCAATCAGGTATTACATACACATGGATGTTCTTTCCTTTCCTTTCTTTCCTCTCCTCTGCAAGTCACCCACCATTTTCATCCCTTCGATGATCTTTTGGTTAGTCTATTCACTCATTATGTGACATTTATCTCTATTGTATCCATTTTTTGACTTGGTCTTTCATCACCTTGGTAAATTAAAGAATGACTGACCTCTTAGAGATCCTATCACTATCATACATTTAATAAACTTGTTGTGAAGACCTTTGGGCATATTTTTGACACTAGCCAATGTCATCATCACAATCACTTCCACATCCTTCCATCAAGCCATCATGTGGTTCTTAACCCCTTATCAAAACAATCAAGAGCTGAAATAATTTTTTAAAAGTAAAAAAAAAAAAATCAAAAAAAAAAAAAAAAAAATATATATAAACTCTCTCTTGGGGTATTTCCAGTATCTCTATCGGGGCTATGGATGCATGGTGGCAGAGAGAGAGAAAATGTTGTGACTAGAATCAAATACATCTCCATTGGGGCTATGGATGCCTGGCTGGTAGTGAGAAATGTATGACTCTCCTTCCACCCTCCATTCACAAATCACCTTCAAAATAAATCATTCCTACACATTGGCTAGTTTGTCTTCACTTATTTATTTAAATCTTCACTTCAAGAGGTAATTAATTTCACGTGCACACACTTGGATCTCGATGAGAAAACAGACTAGTATGTTACCAAGTGTTGTTTGGACCTTGTTTAGAACTCTTGCTTTAGTCTATATTTTGTCTCATGATTTGTGCCTTTGGCTCATCACCTTTTCATCAATCTTCTAGCTACATTTTCCATATCCTTCCATAGCATTCACATTTTTTCTTCTTCTTTTCATTTAAAAATCCATGTGTATAAGATTTTCTTTTTACCATGTTTGAGGGAAACTTTGTCCCCTTTTTCAATAAAAATCTTCTACTTCTTTTCTATCATGTGTTTCTTGGCCAGCTTGCTTGCACTGGGGGCATGCTCGCTCCTTCTAGCACTTCATTGGTTTGAGTTCATCATCATGTTGAACCTATCCATCTTGGCCTTGATCTGATTATCTTCTATTCTTGTATATATATATAAGATTTTCCCTTGTATATTCTCACCTCTCTCTTTTCACATTTTCATCTTTGCATCTTCATTTTTCATACATAGCTTTTTTTCTTCTTTTTCAAAAAAAAAACTTTCAAAAAATTTAAAAATCCAAAAACATTGGTAAAAACATCAAAAATCCAAAAACATTGGTAAAACATTAAAAAAAATTTTGGTAAAACCTTTGAAAATCCAAAAAAATTGGTAAAACATTCAAAAATCCAAAAACATTGGTAAAATCAAAAATCCAAAAACATTGGTAAAACATTCAAAATCCATCAAAAACATTGGTAAAACATTCAAAAAAAAAATCCAAAAACATTGGTAAAACATCAAAAAATCCAAAAACATCAAAATCAAAAACATCTAAACATTCACAAAACAAACATCCTCAAACATTGAAAACTATCCTACAAAACATCTTACTTTAGTGCTTTTTGTTTGTTCTAGCACACGACATGTGATCATCTTGATCTTCCTTCATTAACAAAGTTGGTTTTCTTTGCTATGTCTTTCTTCCCTTGCATATATCATTTCTTGGGGAAGTTTCATAGTGCACATTGCTTTTTCATGGGACTTTATGTCCTCCATCTATTCCCTTGCATGTATCCTTTTGGGGCATCATTTTAACCCTTGTCATATAACTCAAACATTTGGGAACTAAGTTGGATAACAAAAACATTGGTGCAACTTTCTTGAACATTTGTTTGTTTGAGTATGTTTGTTTGTTTGTTTGTTTTTGTTTTTTGTTTACTTTCTCGTACTACATTATTTATGTATTTTTCTTTGAGTCATCCTTTAACAATGAACAAAAATCAATATTATGGCTCTTTCATGTCATTTTACACTTTTTTGTATGCTTATATCAAATAAATAGTTACTTCCGAGCTAGATGGTATGTCGACACTACGTCATGATCTTCCCATTCTCCATCTATCTTATCTTTCCATTCTAACTAACTTTCTACCTATCATTTTCTAATTCTTCCCCTCCCTTGCTTCTTCCACTTGAGGCATGAGATCCTACTCTTTTTATCGATTCCAACAATGGCCAACCAAGGCCTACTTTTTCAATCAATCAATTTGAGTTTCCAATTTTCTTAGGGATCATTTTCATCCCCCTTCCCTCCCTTGTTTCTTCCATTCAAAAAATCATCTTATTTCCAATCAATCAATTTAATCTAGATCCAAGATTCTTTTCTTTTGATTTTTTTTGTGATCTTTTCTTCTTTTCGAGCATCAATCGACCTCTTCTATCACCCCATCAACACTCGAGGGGGCATCCTCCATCCTACTAATTTTTCTTCTACTCCTTTAAAATTTAATTATCTAAAATTGTCTACTATCTTTGAAGTGGCATGTCATTGTGCTACACCACATCAAAGAGGGGAAATGTAGACACCTAAATCTAACTACACAGGAAGTTTTAATACTAAAATTGCACTAATTATCCTCTTTCCCATCATTTCATTATAATTAGTGATTTCTCACTAATTAGCTAACATTCCCTTCATTTTTTCAATTAATTAACGACACTTCATTAATTAACTAGCCTTCCCCATCTTGATGCCAATTAATTAACACTTCATTAGTTATAATCCTCTTTTAATTAATTAATTAACCATTATTAATTAATTAAGCCTTTTCAATCTTGTATTTAACTAATAAACCTTCTTATTAGTTAAATCCCCTTTTTCAAACCCTTCAAATTCTACTAATTTCCTTCTAAATCATCTCCAAATGGCTTCTTAAGCTTAATTTGGCCTATTAATTAATCCTAGTTGATTAATTAAATCACCTCCAACTCCCATGAGTTTCTAATCTCTAATTAATCTCTTCTAATCATACTTATCCCTTTCTAATTCTACTTTACCTTTATCCCACATTCACTAGGTTGCAAGCTTCTCCAAAATGGAAAGCTATATAAAGAACCTAGTACACCTTGTCCAAATTTACACCATGTCCTTGTAAGACATTTGCATATGATAAGAGCATTTCAATCTTGGAAGGCTTATTGATCAAACAACCTTTTCCATCTTCTACTTGGCAAAGAGTAGTAAGAGAAGAACCAAACATGGCAATTAAGCCATATTGGTGAGATCTCTTCCTCTTCCATGGAGAATTTCCTTTGATCACACATAGCAACGTTCGGCTCACTAAAGGAGTACCTACAATTACAAAGCACATCCAAATATCAAAGGATTGGTTTTGCATTTAATGTTTTAATGTTTTATGCACTAGTTTAAGCTTTTCCTTTTTAGCTTTATCATGATAATATTGGAATATAGAATATGACAATCTAATCCATATCAAATCTATAACTACTATGAATTTTTCAGAAAAATCTGGAGTGACACAGAACTTATTAATAATCGGAAGATGAAATACTACAAAGATCATATAAACCCTAGTCTGACTAATAAAAAAATTCCAACATTGATAGCTTAAAATACAAAATGAATATTGCTAAAATAAGGACTAACATTCACTACCTCCGTGGTGAAACTGGCAGTTGAACTAACACAAAAACACCTTGGGATGAGTGAAATTGTAAAATGTGTGATGCCAATGAAATTGAGGATGAACACCAAACCTTCCCTTAAAAATATGTAAAGTAACTTCACTTAACTTTATAACTCAACTACTCTCCTTGAGCTCCTAGCTTCCAAGAATCAAAAAAACTTGTATATTCATTTCCGTCATGTTCAAATATCTTCCATGATTCAAAAACCTTGAATACCTTCATTTCCCCGAGTCCAAATCTAGAAACGATATTAGAAAGAATACCTGGTCTTGCTTGTATGTTTATGAATTGCTAACATTTTTTCTCTCTTTCCTTTTTTAGATATTTCATACATTAGTGATGCATCGGATAATCAAGGAGAAATGAAAAATTGCTACATCGGTGACAATTTCATAACTGACATGTCATAAAGAATTTAAAGGACATGGAAGATCAAGGAGGACAGCAATGACAACAACAACAGCAACTTGAATAATATAAAGCACACTGAAGATAAAGATAACACACAATATATATTTAGAAGGTACACTTTAACAAATCCTACTGACCAATTTGGTCTAACGGAAGTCAAAAGTTATCATTGTAATTATAAACAGACATGTAAAGTATCTTTTTATTGAAAATGGATAAATGTAATACCTGCACTCCTCTGTCCACCATTCTTTGTTCCAAATTGTATATGACTTCATTATTTTCAGCTGGCTTCTGATTTGTAATCCATACAACTTGAGCGCCTGCATTTCTCAATAGAAATGCCAACTCCATCAAGAGTAGAGGACCACCTGTAAAAAGGAATAAGAATTGTCTTTTAAAAGACCTTACAATCGCAAACATGATTAAGAAACTGATGCAGAATAAGCAAACCCGATTGAAGAAATCTTTCGCTTGTATAGTCGGCAGCAGAACAGGATATTCCCGCTAAGATAAATCATGTGTACAGAAAGATGAGGTTCTTGCTGCACGAGGACTTTACTGAGCACCATAAGTGAAATGGTAAGGAAGCCTCACCAAATTGGAGAGGAAGAAATGAAAACTGAGAAAACCAGATAGAAGAAACAGAACAGAATATTCTAGCTAAGATAAATCATGTGCGCAAAAGCAGGAGGTTGAGGACTTTACTGAGCACCACAAGTGCAATGGCAATGAAGCCTCGCCAAATTGGAGAGGAAGAAATGAAAATTTGAGAGAACTTCTGGCAGCTATTGCATATAAGTTTCCTACACCTGTATTTTTGTTTAGTTCTCTTGGTGGCATTTTTATTGAAAACGGTTGCCTTGATAGTATGTTCAGGAATTATTCTCGTCCAGGCAGGATCTATGCTAAATTATTTTGTGGGCTGGGAGGATCTGACAGGTTTCCGGTGAAATCGCCCTCGCTTTTATAAGTCTGTATGTATTCTTGTCTCTGTCTCAAGATAGAATATAATATGTACCTTCGCCCAGAAAAAGCGACAACAGTTCAAGGGATGCGGTGTAATGGCAATGCGGAACATACGTAAGAAATTGACCTTTAAATTCATTTGTGCTTAGAATAGTACCACTAGGCTTCATCTGTGCCCTTGAATTAGAAACCCGGAATAACAATGGTAGGGTTTCTCCCTGCAACTGGGAATTTGATCACTAACCAGAAAGGGAGAGCTCGTGGGAGACCAAAAGAACCAGCTTCAGCTTCATAAAGTCCAGCGCATTGGAGGTTGCAACATTGGTTTTGGAGGATCTTTGTTGATCGGGCAGATAACTTCTTAGTTTCTGGTCCGCCTCATGTTGTTGTTCATCAAAGGCAGCTCTAAAAATGAGAGCAAGGGCTGTGGAAATACAGAAAATCAACAGCAATGCAAGAAAAATCCAGTGCTTCGGAACACCCAACCAGCCCCTCCAGGTTTCGCCATTGATATCAAATTTTAGTGCTCCACGAGTACTTATGGATCTGTGGGGCATAACAGTTCATGGCGTTAGAGATGAACAACTTCAGTCTTCGAGAATGGGGTGATGAGGTTTCTTCGGTTCTTTCTTTCAGTTAAATGAAACCGAAGGACGCCAACTAATTTAAGGGAGAAGACCCTCTAATAGTACACCCTAAGTTTAGGGATTTATTAAGGGATTTAACGCCACGTAGGATTACAAAATTTGCACTCACATTTTGTTGACATCTTTGGTTTGTACTTACTTTTAATTTCGTACGCCGAAAGGCTTGTCGAGTTGGGAGCGGCCCCGCTAAATTTGACACACGTCACAAAATGAAGGGATGAGATTCCACGAGGACTTGCGTTGAAAATCCTAAGGTGGCGGGCAAGCCAAATGTGTTCCGTGGATCCCGATGACAGAGGAAAAAATTGACTAATGACAAGAAAGCACACAGAGTGTGCTTGTCAAGGAGTAATATCGGTCGTTGATCACAAAGGATTTGTTGCAACCGTAGATGTCCTCTCAACGTGAGTTGTAATGTGTTTCGATGCGAGGACATTTTTAATGCAGTACTCAAAAGATCTGCATTTGGCCTGTCACGCATCTTATGATTCTGAAGATCCGCAAGTATCATTCATCAATTTTCATCATTTAGGTATTGTCACAGGGAATGTATTTTCCTGCTTCAGAATTCTGAGACAGTTCACACCATTCATAAACGAAGAATGAATATCAAGCAGCTTCACCTATCACAGCAACATAAAATATTGACCATTGCTTGACTGCAACATTTCATTATTATTAACATAAAAAGATGCACCTGAAGGAATTTAAATTATTTTGCTTTGAAGTTATTGGAATTTAACATTAGTATTTTGAGGGTTTCCGTAGTTTTTCTAGCGGAAATCAGGCCCAAGGAATTTATATCTTGGATTTGTTGCTCAGTGCTTTGTACATGCGCCGTTACAAGGTTTACCAGATAGAGAATTTCGGAAGCGTAGGACGTCATGGCAATCTTAGTCCAAAATAGGGTTTTCCTCACCGGAAAGATTTGAAGGCAGGCCATTGTCCATGGAAACCATGGTCGACATGCCCAGAAATTTTCCGTCGTGTGGGGCTTTGTCTCGAGATATGTCAATGAAGAGATTGTCATTACGGAATTGATTTCTTTGTTTATTGTGTGTGTGGCCGCATTGATGACTGTGATATGGCAGTCGAGCCACTAGGCGGAAACATGACATCCCAACAAGTGAGCCCCATAGTTATTCCTTCTGCCTCTTTGGTCTATATGTACCATCTTGTTTCTTTTATACCAAGGCATGAAATGAGCTTGATTTTTTGTTAATGTATAAATAAAATAATGAATAAGCTATTTTGAGCTGGCAGATCGGAAACGCCTTTGTGCATCAGTATTACAATGTTTTACACCAGTCTCCCCAAATGGTATTTAGGTTTTACAATGATTCCAGCAAGCTCGGCCGCCCAGCCTAATGGAGAACTGAGTTGTATAACAACCATGCAAGTAAGTTGAATATCAATTGCTTTTGAGATAAAATCTACTATTTAGCTTTACGCATAAAATGTTGGTGAATGTATTATAACTATGTTATATTTATCTCTACCTACGTTGGCACTTTGGATCATTGCACGATGCTTGTTTTCTAATTCTTGATTGTTTTGATGCAAGCTATAAATGAAAAGATTGTATCTGTAGACTATGGTGAATATAAGGCAGAGATAAAGACATTGGACTCTCAGGAGTCCTTCAACCATGGTGTTCTTGTCCTGGTAACTGGGGCTTTGCTGGGCAAAAATGTTAGGCAAAACTTTACACAGTCTTTCTTCCTATCTTAGCAGGAGGTCTTCTTTGTTTTAAACAATGTATTTAGATATATGGAGGAACCCCATCAGTTGTAACCAAGGTCTGGATTGTTTAATGGTGCTTCTGATCAGGCTATTAACGCTCCTCCAGCTGAGGTAGGTAATACAGTTGCTTCTTCTTACTTTGAATTGTTGGTAAAATTTAAGTATTGCAGATTCTTCTTTGTTTTTTATTTTTAATTTCATGTCTTTCAAGTTGAAGAATTGGCTCCCATACAAGAATTACATGAAGCCAAAGAACAAGCTCCCCAATTGGATGAAGGACTTCCTGTTGAAGAAGAGCATGCTTTTCCTTTGGAACATGAAGAAGGGTCAAGTGCAGAAGAGGAAGCTTCATCTTTAGAGACTGTTGAAGTTGTTCAGAATGAACAACCTGTCGTTGCTGACATATCGGTTGTGCCCCCTGAAGAGGCACCGAAAAATCCTATGCATCAATTGTAAGATAAAATCTAAGGCTTTCAGGATTCTGATTAAATGTCCAAGGTTGTGGTGTCCTACTGGATGGGTCCATTGTGGGCTATTTTTTGTCAAAAAAACACAAATATGGACAGTAATTTTGTTGTGGCATCTAATGCAAATATAGTTTTATCCTGGCTAATGTCTGAAACATCTTTTGGTATTTTTTATCTCTTAATTCCTGATATTTGGTGTCTAATTCCACAGGTAAAGGTCATGACAAAAATGTCATCGCCTTTTCAAGCATCAGTTGTTGTGAGGACAGTTTCTACAAATGTTGAGTGGCAAGTTGTTGTACCTACACAATCACCACTTGCTTCAGAACCTTTGGCCCCTCCTCCTAGTGCCCCTGAGAGTAGCAACTCTATAGAAGCAGAAGGTTATTGTAGTTTCCCTCATTTGTATGCTTTACTAAGTTTTCAAAATTTTAAGTTATTTTTGTGTATGCTGATTGGCAATATTGAGTATTTGTTACAATCGTTTCCCTGATTTGTCAAGCATATGTGACAATCTTTTGCTTAAATTTTCTCTAAATTTTCCATTATTAATGACTGTGAACTGATGGATGCTCAATCTATGTAAGGTTGATAGATAATATCTTAAAGAAGATACATGGGATTCAATGTTGTCATTTTAAGGTTTATATCATATTAACATTATGCTTGGGGCTTATTGTTTAGATTTTCTAGATTTTACCTCTGATTTAGGATTTGGATATTTTACTTCACTTATTGAAAGGTATAATGTTTATATGTACCATATTTCTAATGCTAATGCATCTCTCTTATTGTACTTGGTTGCCTGAATGGAAAGTTCATTCAGAAAAGGGATACTAATAGTATCAGGTCTGGGAAATAAATATGTTGTTTTGGGAAAATGGAGGCAATGCCAATTTCGGGATTTGTATGCTCATTGTAGCATTTTGTGGGAGTAACCGCTAGGTTAAAATGTGATGCTCGTCAATGATAGTGTTTAATATTTATGGCATATGGCTGGTTTGTTATAAATATTATTTGCCCAACATATATTAACATCAACATAATGAAAACAATATATTTTGTACCTTTACTTAGATTTTGTTAGGTCAGTTTTTGTGGTTCATGTTATCTATGGGTGTATTTAGTATAACTTAGTCATGTAATTGTGTAATATTACACCAAAAAGTACATTTTATATTTCAATTTTTAGAAGAGTAATAAATTGCCAAAAACTTACTAATTTTTCCTTGTGACTTCTTTGCTTTCCTAGCTTTCAAAGGTGTATTTCGAAAGTGGATTTATTTGACCATAGTTCCACTGTGATTTACAGAGAGTTTGGTTACCTATGATTTGACTGTTTTCTTGGCATTCAAGGTGTATTTTGAGAGTGTAGTTGGCCATACTTTCACTGTGCCTTACTAATAGTTTGGTAAAAGAGTTTTCTCTTACTTTCCCACTATATAAGGGACAATGTCATCTTTGCATTGTATTTAGGACTTGGAAGGATGCAAGATTATGAGCATTTTAATTTTAAGAAACATATTAGAGGGGATTTTTGTAAGCAATCAGTTGTAACATATCCCTTTGTTTTAGGAATAGGAAGAATAAGAAGAACACAAGATTCTAATCAGTTGATCAAAGAAATTCTTTATCTTGATCCTTTGATGTCTTCTAGCATTTCTTGGATTAAGGAGTATTCATTCCTCCAAATTGTGTGAAACCCTATCTCATCTCTTTTTGGTAACTTTTGGGATTTGTACTTTGGTGAATTTTGTGACAATGTGCTTTACCGACATCTCCACCATGTCGACTACACCCCTTGTAATAGTCCATGACCTCATTGATGTGTGCTAGGTTGGCTTACCATGGGGTGGTTTTGAATTTGCATCACTACCATACGGATGCACCCATGTTGACATTAACTCTATGACCTTTGTGTTGCCATACTACCATGTTTCTATATGATTGTCTAGCTCTAGAAGTTCCTCTAAAACAGAGTTGATCTTGGTTGTTTTGTATTTAAATGTCACAATTATTGTTCTATGGTCATGTCAACCTCAAATTCCCTCTTTGCTCATAGCAGAAGTATGAAAGAAAGATAGATTGTTTTGAATGTTTTATAATTATTTTTTGGTTTGTAAAATTGGGAAATTTTCTTATGAATTATAAGCCTGGTGAGATAAAGGACCATCCGAGCATGAGTAGAATTTCTAAATCTCACTTGTAAATGTAACACGAACTTTGTTATGTGTCCCCTAGAGCACATTTCTATTTTACTATAGAATCAACATGCATGTTTTGCATGTTTGTATTCTTGTTTAACTTCAAATTGCACTAATGTGAATATTGCAAGCAAGATAGACATGATTCAATTGAACACAATGCACTTCTCCTCCCTCAAATATCTTCTTTATCAACCTTCATCATCTCCCCTTTATCACTTTCCTCCTTTTCTGAAAGTTCCTTGGGAAATGAGCATTTCTCTTCTACCAAAGGGGATTTCCCTTTTCATTTCCAAGATGCCAATTCCTCTTCTTCATGTGACTGTACTGTTGATTCAATCATCTCTTGAAAATCTTGTTCTTTGAATATTTCCTCTTCTTTTTCCACCTCAGTTTGACTTGGTTGAGGAGGAGTCATTTCCATCCTGCCCAAAATATCAACAACTTCTTTCTCCAAACCATCCTATTCTTCAATATCCTTTAGAGTTTCTCTAGACCTCTTATGAACTCTTCTTCTTTGAGGAGCTTCAAAATGTCCTGAAGTGGGTTTCCTCCTAGAGCTTCTTCTGATTTTCACTTCATGATCCAAGCTTAGGTGAATTGTCATTGTCAGAGACATATATTAGTTCTTCTATTATTGTTGCAGAGGAAGGGGTTTCTTTTGAAGGCACAATAGGTTTTGCAATTTTAATCATTCTTTTAGATCTCCTCCTCTTTGGTACATTAACCCCTCCTATTTCCTTCTTTTTCTCTTCGAGGGATCAATCTCCAAATTACTTTTAGGGGAGAAAGGGGTTGGTATTCCCCTCCTGATAATATCAAGGCTTTATTTGAATTTGTTAAGGAAATTTTCCCATGCTTCTTCTCCATTTTTCTTTGAAAGAAAATGGTGTTGACAGATAGATGGATTAATCCATGATGTCTAATTGTTCCAACTCCCCAAGAATACCTCTAATCCATTATCTAGATGGAGTCAAAAAGGAAACCTGGAAGGTTTACTATATATTCTGGTTTTGAATCCCCATACCTAAGATATATTAACATCTTAAGGACTTTGTATGATGGAAAAGTGACAAGCAAGCGTGGGAATCTAAAAGTAACTCTTCCTCGCACCCGACCTCCCGAGGTTGTGCCGAGACAATCGGTGGGGATGGAATATGTGTGAGATACGGATAAATAGTTAGGCAATCTAATGTCTTCAATACACACTAGCGAGAATTTGCATGAGTCTAAGGCAAAGAAGGCCCTCCTAACTTGAACTAGTGTGATAGATCGGTCGCGAGATGACTGCTCAAGGCTCCAATCAATATCGAGCTCGGCGTGATTCGATCTATAGGTTGTGGAATACGTGGAAAATGACCCGGACGGTTTCGTGTATTTCTCCGCAGGGTCATATGGTGGATGGTAAGTATAGTCAATTCTATGGACGATTCTCTGGCCTAGTCCAGAATTCCTAGCTCTCATTAGTCATTGTTGTGTCTAGCAAGGATAATTGTTCGATAATGACAGGTGGAAGTGGGGTAGATCTCGAATACTAGTGTACGTAGGCCGGTGTCTATGTCTAATCCTCCTATGGATTCATTGGGCTACGGGATTTGTGGGTCACAACCGTAGATTCTTAGTTGTTGTGGACCTGTTATGGTCATGCGTGAAATCAAGTCCAAATCCCTAATATCCAGTAATCGTATGCTTTCTTAGCTTCTATATTTAGGATTAATAATCGTGGTGATTTTCTCGTAATACCCTACAGCGTTCGTGCAACCCGGATTCTTAGGTCAGGTATCTATATCTAGAAGAGTGTCTCCTGCATCTGGCTGTGGGACCAAAGGATCACAACCAAAGGTTTGTTCTCTTTCGAACCCTTCTACAGTCATATGGATGTTACCTAGGGTAATCTGTAGTTCGGTTGATTTGACCAAAACGTGTGTGCTTGGTCGTCTTCTATGTTTAACCCGCTCAACTGGGAATTGATTTGTTGCAAGCTTACCGTTGTTCTGAAGACTTGAATCCTAAGATTTTGATCTATATTAGTTATTGCTGTGATGAGATTGGGCTGAGGCACGATTGGCTCGAATACGTATTCCCGGGCTCTCTAGGTCCCATGATTGTCATACAAAAGCAACAATGTAAAATGAACTACGTAAGAAAGTTTAATTACGTCGAATATATCTATATATGATTTGTCTATTTTTTTGTGTTTTCTGATGAGCTTTACGAATTTAAGAAAGCAACTATTTAAAATATTTAGAAATGACAACTAAAATAATCAATTTAAAACAAACAAAATAACCGAGTGTAGCTATTTGTCTGTGTAATTTGTAGATCTATTATAAACAAAGAAATAGCTTATCTAATCTATTTGCAAGATTCTCGATCCTACCTCAGAAGTGAGGAGTGAATCATAGTTTCTCAGAAACTATCAATCCCCACAACTTCCCTGGCAATATTGAGAATAGAATTTACTGAAATAAATCAATTAACTACTCTATTTGATATGATTCTAACTAGAACTTTGAAAGCTAGAACCTGGATTCTATAGAACAGTGGCGAATCCGATGATGTGTGTGATCTTGTCCCCTCAGTGTGATCTCCTCGTTCCTTCGTGTTCACGTGGATCCAGAAAAGCGTGTAATGCTAGCATCAATAGAAGTAAATATTGGGATAAAGGTAGCTCAAAACGCTGACTGAATACAATGCGAGTAGGAGAGGGATTGCACAAGAGTACGAGCTTGGTTTATGCAATTCTAAGCGGGATCTATCATGAGTCATGCAACATAAAGCGTCAAGAACCAAAACTATCCTATTTGAGGAGCAAAACCTGCAACTTTAATGGCTTCCTAAGCTATTCTACTCCAATGGATTAGATGAAATAATAGTAGTGCTTGCACAAGATGGATATGTGGCTTACTAACAGTAAAACAATGCTAACTAAGCATGCAATGAAAGAAACTAAACATTCTAAGCAAAAGGAAAACTAAATCTATTGCAAAGAGAAATCAGAGGCAAATTTTGAGGGGCCATTTGCTTGAGCACAAGCCAACTATTTATAGCATTTGCATTTACCCAAGGTAAAAACCAAATAGAACTCTTAAACTATAAACAATGGCAAAACACTATTCCAGGGAACCAGAATCATAAATGCAAGCTTATGGCGGTGAAAGAAAGCTAGTAAAACGTTGAATTTACGTGAGTCGTGTTAAAAGAGCTTTCTGGAAAACGCGTAAAGGACCGCCGCTCTGAGCAGGGTAGTGGTTACAGGACCGCCGCCCTATTCAGGGCGGCGGTCACGAGACCGCGCCTGTGCGGGAGGCGCGCTTTCATCACTGAAGAGAAAAAGGCTAAGAAAAGAGGGAAAAAGGAAAAATAAAGCACGCGGGGCTAAGCGGGGCATGCGGGATGTTAACGCACACTTGGAGAGCTTTTCCGGATCCCGAACACCTTGCGAGGAGACCTGTATCATCATTGGGGCACGTGTCACGTTGTTCGGCAGTACAGTACTTACAATTTTGGGTACGTACATATTGCCCCCTCGGAGAAGCATTTTAGCCATAAAGAGGCGTAAAATGGTGGGTCCGAGTATGGCAGTCCCGAAATGGGAAGTTAGAAGTTATACCTGATACATCCGTGTGTTGAAATGACGCCATCCAAGATTCCCGCTACCTGCAAAACGAAAAGAGAACTCAAGTGCAGATAGACACAATAGCTTGAAAAATAAATGCTAAAATAATAGGGAAATGAGAACGTACCATTTGTGCGGGGATAGGAACTTACCTCCGTCGGCGCTCCAAACCTGTGAAAAGTCATTTAAAACGAACCAGGGTGCTATATATATGAAAGTGGGCCCATTTTCCTATTCATTTGTGCGAGTTGATTTGATTGATTTTGAGCTCTGGGACCCACGGTGACGGTTTCTTGCGTGAGTAGAGTCAAAACGTCTGTGACGACATAGCGATCATGCCTCCACGTGCGGAACATCGACCCGCGAGATCACAGGTTAGTTTTCTTCAGTTTATCCTTTTTACCCCCTTAAATTTGAAATGCTAAATACTTTGTCATGGGGGGGTAATTTTTGAAAATGTTAGTGTTAAAAGGTCCACCTAGGGGGGGCACCTACTGGGTAGGCTTTGTTTTTAGGTAAAATGATCATTTTTTGCACTTTTTAGGCCTTTTAAATTTAAAAACCCGTGTGGGTTTTCGACCATGACCGCCGCCCGCCCAGCGGGCGGTTACATGACCGCCGCCTGCTGTGGTGGCGGTTACACTCCACCACCGCCCTTAAGGCGGCGGTTACAAAACCGCCTCCCTGCTCAGGGCGGCGGTTTTGCACAGAATGCAAAAGGAACATCTATTTGAGATTGTGTTTGTATTTTTAGCATTTCTACGTGCTTTCATGATTTTTCCAGTATTACTTGGATGCTAACTTGCTCTGTTTTGTGTGTTTTTGGGTGTATGCAGGCGAGAGAGGAGTATATCCGGTGGAGTCGAGAGAGGGAGTGTGATTGGCTCCCAGGGGTACTAGATGCCCTCTCACAGGATGAGGAGGACACTCTTCAGTGGGTTGGGATACTACGCATTTCACACGTGCCCCACGTTACACCATCTAGTCACATCCTTTGTGATTTGTTCTCATACTCGGGATGCGATCGAACACCTTCCACTTGCTGTGGGTCTACGGTGAGTGGACTATTACATTGGAGGACGTCTATCGCATTTTGGGGGTCCCGATCATCGGGAGATGACTCACCCTAGAGACGGTAGGTTCACGAGCACAGATTGCACAGTGGGCCACATATATGGGAGATGCAGTCATCTCTACGGGGTCGAAGAAGGGGGTTAGAGTTCGATCCATTCCTTCTTTGCCCATCCCCCTACTTCGCCAGGCCATCATGGGGATCCTTGCCTCGAGACTGATCGGGGACAAGGGAGGGGATACATTATTATACTGTTGGTCCCCCATTATTGCATAGATAGAGGGGCATGGTCGGATATATGCCTGGGAGTAGACATTCTTGGGACCACCTACCACGACTTATACAGGGTGGTCCATTTACAGGGGCAGTCCTTGAGCCATCCGACCCTAGTCATGAGTTGGGTCTATGAGCATTTCATCCCTTATGGCAGGGGTGTGGAGGTGGCAGATCCTGGAGCTGTGAGGGCAGCCGATGATGGATGCAGATGTCGGTGCTTAGAGCACCTCATCGCCCGCCCGCCTCCCGACTACTGCCGACATGGAGGCCACACCATACCAGACTATGGCAGGCATATGGGGTGAGGAGGCTCTTACCTTGATCTCTTGCTCCACGACACGGCAGCTTATTGATAGAGTGGGGCGAGTGGAGATGCACCCCTTTGGCCGAGTTCCTCAGCTTTGGCTACCATACATAGGTATGCTTCCCCAATGGCGCCAAGATACGATACGGATCACCCGAGAGGCTGAGGGGGCCTAGAGGCCGGGGTTAGACAGTGGTTACTCCTGGTGTTCCTATTGCAGCCAGGAGGATAGTACGTGCCAAAGGGAGAGCCGACGTGCCTCAGGCACCTTTGCTTCAGATTGCCACGGGTCCTGCCCATAGCAACGATGACCCCATTGAGGTAGACTCCGAGTCTGAGGAGTTTACGGGGGGAGAGACAAAGGAGGAGACCGAGGACAGTGATCCTGAGTGGCATGACACCCAGGATATCATGTAGGCGGATAGGGTTGAGCAGAGTGCAGAGAGGGTGACTCTGGTTTCAGAGGAGCCACTCTCCCAGGGCCATGGGGAGGATGAGTCCGTTGTGGGGCGTTACATTGCTCCAGCCACAAGAGCAGCCCCTCAGTCGGTAGCAGCATCCGTGGCAGGCGCTGATCCCATAGATCCATCTTGGAGGCCTGGTGATCCGAGTAAGTTACCCTCTCTCCCTTCTAGTGTTTGTTTAATTTAAGATCATTTTAGTTACTATCTCTCCTTGTGTTTTATCTTGGATTTCTAATCTCCTATTTGGTTTCTAATTTTTCTCCTTGGTTTGCAGAGACCACCGATGAGTGGCGGGACTTGATTCGCAGGGTATGCACTGATACCCTGATGATCCCCATGGAGAGGACCCGCGCAGAGCTGTCCGTGGACGCTGGGGAGCCTTCAGCAGCCGGCAGACATACCGACGTCTTCGCTCTAGTCTGGCATGTGGCCAGGATGGTATCGACCCTTCGCACAGAGTTAGCGGGGTACAGGACGGCTGAGTGCTTGATGAGGAGCCATTCTCATGGTGAGACTCAAGTGCCCTCGGATCCTGAGCCCTCCATGCATTCAGAGCGCCGGCGTAGCCGAGTCCTAGGCGTGGGTGTGCACCTTCAGAGGGGTCTCGTAGGGATTGAGAAGCCACTTGGCTCTCGTAGATTTTGTACTATATATTCTTTTGTATATCCCGGGCTCTTTGAGCGTTTTGACCATGCTTAGTGCATGATGACATTGTATATAAACGTTGATCATTTATATATATGTATTTTTGTTCTGGATCAAACTCTTGGTATTCATGGCTCACTTTCTATTTCCAGTTTCCTATACTATGATGTATGTTTATATGTTTCTTTTAGAATGTATGCAATGGTGAACAAATGATGCAAGTGTTTTACTTTCCTTTTGTGTTTCATGATGCTGATATATGATGATGTAGATATAATGTGATTTTGAATCTTAGTTTCTGTAAGCAATTTTGGATACTTCATGTTTGTTTTGGCAAAGTGATGAAAATAAACCGGTACGATGAATAGATAAACCTGCCCCTACCCCCAACTCCACGCAACTAGTAAGATGCGAGGGCTTATCACCAAGAGTTGGGAAGGGCGCAAGTTATGAGGTGTAGTGAAATGATAGTGATGAAAGATAGACAAAGCTTTGGCGGAACCAAATTAGGACACCACAAGTCTACTCCACTCGAGTGACTTCATAGTTTTGGATGCAACTTGCTTTGCGGTTTATCCAGACTTAGACCCGTAGATGGCCACATAGTAGACAAAATCTGGGTTTTTAGGATTTTAACTCTCTTGGGATTTTGAACATCTGATTCATTTGTTTTTGACTCAAAGTTTCAAAGTTTGAATTGTTTGTGTATGACCTTTTGCATTTATTTGTCAAGAGGACCCCCTACACTTTGCCCCATGCTACTAGTAAGAAGCGTGGGTTTATCACCATGGGCAAAGCATAGGTGAGTAAGGGCATTTCCATCCTTTCCCAACCCTACATCACTAGTAAGAGATGCAAGCTCATCACCAAAGGTTGGTGGGGCAAGGAAATGTGTAAAATTAAAATTTTCTGTTTGATCAATGTTTGACTTGTTTATTTGAGTAAAATGTCGTATGTGTTTATTTCCAAAGAGATATACATATGGGATAGATGTGACACCATGAAGCTTCTAGAATGCACCATGTGCAAGACACCTACCCTAAGAAGAAACCAACAGTGAGAATAAACTTGCAGATCTTGGTATGGTTACCGTTAAGACTTTGTCATGTCTAGCTTTATTTGATAAAATGATTTCGAGATAATTTGATGATATCATGAAAATGGAGAAGTATGATTAAAGTGTTTATGCCAACAACATCATGAGTTTGTAATGAATTGCTTTGAGAATAGATTCCTTGATCACCATTTGTGTATGAAACAAGCGGACAATATGATCCTAATCTATATGAAGATGCAATGTAGATAGATATATAAGTAGTGCTAGCTGCTTACGCGTAGAACCGCTTGAGGTGCAGGGAATTGACCATTTCGCCAAATTCCTCACCTTCTAGCGTACATAAGAGGTATGCACCGTTTCCATAGTCCTTCATGACTCGGTATGGGCCCAACCATTTAGGCCGAATTTCCTTCCTTCGCTCGGTCTTCTTGTCGATCCGGCTGTCTAGCCTTAGAACTAGATCACCTTCATATATGTCGCATTCATAGACTTTCTTGTTATATTGCCGGCACATCCGGTCGGCATAGACTCTATGCCATTGCTCAGCATCTAACCTAGCTTCATCTAGGCTTTCCAATTGGGAGAGACGTGCTTCCCTGTAAGCATCTTCATCCAGAATCCCTTGTAATGAAATGCGGAGACTGGGTATTTCAACCTCGAGTGGGAGAACTGCCTCTGCCCCGAATACTAGTGAGAAAGGAGTTGCTCCCGTTGGTGTTTTTATTGAGGTTCGGTGGGCCCATAAGGCCGGATATAACTTCAAGTGCCAATCTCATTTGTTTTCTTTTACCGTTTTAAGGAGAATGGCTTTTAGTGTTTTATTCGTTGCTTCAGCCTGTCCGTTGGCTTGAGGGTAATACAAGGAAGCCGTATGATGGCTTATTTTAAACTTATTGCATAGCTCGCGAACCTCTTCATTTTTAAAAGAAGTTCCATTATCAGAGATAATGATTTGTGGGATACCATACCTGCAAATGATTTGGTTCAAAATGAACTTGGCGATTACAGAACCAGGTATAGTAGTAAGAGGCATAGCCTCTACCCATTTGGTAAAATATTCGGTGGTCGTGATTATAAAATTATGGCCGTCTGTGGACGAGGGAGAGAATTTCCCTATTAAATCTAGGCCCCATGTAGAAAAGGGCCATGGAGTAGCGATTGGTTGCAGAGCTTGTGCCGGCATATGGATCTCATGGGAGAATTCTTGCACTTATGACACTGCGTACATTTAACTCTACTGCGTCGTGTTCTAGAGTAGGCCGAAAAATAGCCCATTCGATGTATTTTACAAGCGATGGCATGACCACCGAAGTGGCCTCCACACATTCCACTTGTGGGATTCATGGAGAATTTTCTTTGATTCTTCCGTGTCGACACATCTTAGGAGCATTCCATCGAACGCTTTCGATAGAGCACTTGCTCTATAATGATGTATTTAGCTACACAATACGTAACCACCTTCTTTGTTGCGGTGTAGCTCCTTCTAGGATACGTATGGTCCATGATATAATTAATGATATCAGTGTACTAGGGACACTCGTAGATAGAGGGTCGGGTTTTGATGTAGTATACGCACTCATCCGGAAAATCTAAATCTACTAGATCGCATCCATCTAATGGGTTATCACCAACCAATCTGTGATGATTTGTCCTTTAACCGACTTCTCGATTTACAAACGCGTTAATTCAATTCTCCCATTAAGGTTATAAAACATCCAAATTTTTAGATAAGGACCCTTGTGTGAGGAAAGTTCGTAAATGGTCCGTTTTTACCGTGACCCTTGTTTCTTGATTTAGCATATAATGTCTTAGGTGTTTGGTTGCAAAGACTATGGCGAGGCATTCTCGTTCTGCTTGTGTATAACGTGTTTCATAGTCAAGCAACGTCCAGCTGATGAAATAAATCACGCGTTCTCTCTTGTCATCGTCTTCTTGAGCCAACATGCAGGCTAGTGAGACATTGGTAGCTCGTGAGTATAAAATTAACGGGCGATCTAGCTTAGGTGGCATTAGCGTAGGTGGTGACAACAAGAAATGCTTAACCACGTTGAAAGCTTTATTGCAATCTTCAGTCCAATAAATGCTATAGTCTTTCTTGAGTAAATTGTTGATTGGATGAATGGCGAAACTTAAGTTCGGGATGAATCTTCGGATTGCACCCAACTTTCTCGAGGAATGACCTGATTCTAGATTCATCCGAAGGTGGAACCATTTTGAGGACAACCCGAATTTTGGTTGGGTCAACATCTATCCCTCGTGACGATATGATGTAACCTAGGAGCTTCCCTCCTGTTACACCAAAGACGCATTTTTCTAGATTTAGCGTGACTCGTATTCTATCAGACGTGAGAGAATGACGTGGAGTACTTCCGGATGGTCACAACGCTTCTTGGCCTTAGCCAACAAGTCATCTACGTAGGATTCCACGATTTTATGAATTAAATCGTGAAATATATATGTCATAGCTCGGTATGTAGCACCAAAGATTCTTGAGACCAAATGGCATGACAAAGATAGCAATAAGTTCCCAGGAGTTATAAACGTGGTTTTAGCTTGATCTTGTTCAGATATTTTAATTTGATTGTATCTTGAGAATCCATCCATGAGAGACAAAAGTTCAAACCCAGCTGTTGCATCAACAATGACATCAATGGATGGCAACGGAAGTCATCTTTAGGACACGCTTTGTTGATGTCTCAGAAATCTATGCAAATGTGTATCTTCCCATTCTTCTTGAGAACGGGAACGATATTAGATACCCATTGGGAGTAATCAACTGGCTTGATGAATCCTACTTGGAGGAGTTTTATTACCTCCTCTTTTACCATGAGAGCTACCTTGGGTTTCATGGGTCTCGATTTTTGTTTAACTGGCTTTGCATCAGATTTAGTGACGAGGTTGTGCACCGTGATGTGGGGTGCAACTCCTGTCATTTCCTTATAATTAAATGCAAACGCCTTCTGATGTTCTTTGAGGATCCGAGTGTGTATTTCTACTTCCTCTGGGGTTAACGAGGACCCTAGTTTCAATATCCTTGGTTCTGTCTTCCGTTCCGATGTTAATATCAATTGTTTCTTCGATCAAAGAGGCGTTACCCTCTTCAAACTCAGGTGGCGCTGGAGGTAAATCCAAATCATCCCCATTTTCTATTGTGCATATGCTAGGTTCCATTTGTGAGGGAAGATCCATCATGGGATTTCCGAAGTAGGAAGACGAATGTGGGATTAAGGACAAATCTATCATACGATAGGAGAGATGTAGTGCCGCATAGGCGTTTAAGTAATCCAAAGTGGCCATATCACTATCAACATGGTCTAGGATAGTAGATTCATTTCCGTTTAAAAGAGAATTTGTCATTGTCTTTATCAATGGTTCATCACGAAGGGATACCATGAAACGGGTATCCTCTAACTCACTACTTGGAGTAAAACGTGATGCTGAAGTTGCTATTGAATCGGCGAGAAGATTTTTCTCTCGTGGGATTGCTTCAATTGATATGAAGTCAAACTCCTTGCTTAAATCTAATACAGCTTTTTTGTAAAGTTGTAAGTGCTCGGCTTTGGTTTCATATACCTCAGAGACTTGGTTTGCTACTAATTGCGAGTCTCCTAAGACTCTGATGTTATCAACACCAATTCTCTTAGCTAAGATGAGGCCAAGGAGGAGGGCTTCGTACTCAGTGCCATTGTTTGTGCACTCAAAATTTAGTTTAAAGGCAAAAGGTAAGACTTTTCCTTTAGGGGAAGTAAAGATTATACCTGCCCCCGCTCCGTAACGGCATCTAGCTCCATCAAAATGGAGTGTCCAATATTTGACTGGGAATATGGACGGTGGGATATCTGTTGTGTTTGTATATTCTACTTCCACCATATAGAGATCCTCTGCTGGAAGAGAGCCAATGCCTAGGGAATATCCTATGCCTACTGAATCGAATGGTAAGAATATTGGTAGATCATTTTCTAGCAATTCAATGATCTTTGCAGTAGTTCCTAATGATACTATTTCTACAGTGTTAGCCTCATCTTTGGGGGTTGGGGTTACTTTGGCTAGGCTCATAGTTTCAAGATCTGTCGTAGGTACCAACTTTTCTTTTGTTTTTGCATCGGTAGGCTTATTAAGTTGGTTTGTTGGGAGCTCAAACTCCGAGTGTATGCCTGGTCTTTTCTTTAAGTCAGCTAGGTGTACATCAAATGGTTTTGGATCACCTTTGGCCACAAATACCTTTCCTAAATGTAAAAACCTTACTTCTTGAAATAGTGTAGAAGGGATTGCCTTCATGCGGTGTATCCATGGTCGGCCGAGGATCATATTATAGTTAGTTTCTTGATCTATAATATAAAACTCAGTCAAGATGGTTTTGGGTCCTAAGGTGATCGGTAATATTATAGTTCCAACCGAGGTGGCTTTAAGACTATCATAGCCCCTTAGTGTATTTCGAGTTGTGGAACAATTGGTTTCTCCATACCCTAGCTTTTGGAGGAAAGAGAAGGGGACTATGTTAACGCCCCCCATCACAACCATCGCACGCTTTACATAGTTGTTATAAACCCATACTTGCAAATGTAAGGCTGGATCACCTCGGCGTGCGATCTCAGCATCTGTCGGCATTTTGTTTATCTCGAATATGAATTCGACATCCCTATCTAGCCGCCCGGAGGATGAACATCAAAGTCCACATGATTTACCTGTGTTTCAAGCGGTGGAGTGATGTTAATTAGATGACCTAAACCTAATGCTTCTAAAAGAGCAGCCCTGTGGGCAGGAGAGTTCTTTAGTAAGTCTAAGAATGAAATGTGCGAGAAGGTTTTTGTTAGGTCGTTAATTAAATCATAGGCACCCACAGGTTTTGCTACGATTTGTTGGATGTCATCCGCCTCTGGCAGGTGGCTTGGACTTGGCTGAGAGAAATACTCTCACGTCCTTGTTATAGCTTCGATGGGTAGTTCAGTGTCTAACTCCACTAAACCGACTACCTTAGGTCGTGGCTGACTTCCTAGTTGTGGCGCAACTAATGGATTTAGCGAGGTCGAGGCTTCATGATCATTGTTTCCTGTCATTACACCCTTGTTCGTCCTAGTTAGATTTAGCCTGTTGTTATCGTGATTTGGGAGTGGATCATTAAAGATCTTCAGGGGTGCGTTTTGAGGGAAACTGCCCCTGAAAAGGTATTTGACGTTGGTGATGTAGGATCTGCTAAGAACATATCCATGAAAAGTTGTTTTTGTTCATCTGGCAAGCGTTGCATGAATTTATTGTAGTCACGACATGTTCTAGTGTCATGGCCCCGAATTTTGTGGAAACCACAATACGAATTAGGATTGTAATTCCTAGTTTGTTGGTTTGATGTGTATTGTGGCCCAAAATTTTGATCAAACCGTTGTCTATTAAAATTTTGCGTTTGTTGTTTTTGGTTTGAATTCTGGTTTTGGTACCTAGTTGAATTTTGGCTTGGACCTTGTATGGGATTTCGCCGTTGTTGTTGTTGTTGTGGATGGTTAAAATCCACTGTATTGATTGTCGGGGTAAAGTTGTTATTTCGTTGGTTGTGAGTCTGTGATGGAGTATTGACAACATTTACCTTTTTAGGCTGGTTGGTTACTCCATCTGTTGTTACACCCCGATTTTTGTTAAGGATTTTAGGTCCTTGATTGACGTTCGTGGTAGTAGGATAAGTTGTAGTGTTCTGGTTGGGGGCGATTAACCTCCCGTTTGCTCCATATGTTTTGCGACCACTATCAATTGTTGCTTGATCTATTCGAAGAGCACTCTCCAGTACTTCATCGTAAGTTATTAATGGGAACTTCTGGACTTCTTCCTTCACTTCTTTGCTAAGCGAATGAAGGAATAAATTACATAGTTCCATTTGATCCATGTTTGGAGCACTTGCCGAAGAATAAAGAACTGTACGCCACCTTTGGATGAAATGGGTGATAGATTCATTGTGTTCTTGTTTGATCTGTAAGAACTCCCTGATTCATGTTCTTAATAATTTGTTCATGTCGAAGGCCTTGATGAAATCTGACACGAGTTGTTTGAATGAATGTATGGAAGCCTCAGGTATTCTATAATACCAATCGAGAGCGATGCCTTCCAAGGTTTTTGGGAATATTTTAGCAACAACGTTATCCCATGGGAGTAGTTCTCGAATGGCTATAGCGTAAGCTTTGATATGTGCGTTTGGATCTCCCTCGCCTTTGTATTTGGGCAAATCGGGGAGAGGTCTTGGAAGCATGAAGCTTCGTATGGTGAAATCCAAGGGCTCTTTCAAATATTCTGAGTAAGTCCCTATCGCATATGTTTCGACCATAAAAGGTGCCTGTTGAGGGAGCGGCGGTGGAATGGGTTGTTGGTACGGCGTAGCGTATGCATTGGTAGGGGCATAAGGGAGCACCTGTGTTTGAGAAAACATGCCGAGAGGAGAACATATCCCCTTGTGGTGATTTGGAGTACATGTTTAAGTATGACGGGGTACTGTCCATGAATGGATTGTTTTGTACTAGACCGGGAGGAACAGTGCTAGAGATGGTGGGTCTAGTTGGCGTTTGTTGCGAATACTGAGGAGTCATGCCTAACGTGCCTACTCCTGTGAGGAGATCTACTTGGCTAGGATGGTGTGGAGGATCGAACTCCTCTTTGCATGAATTGCGAATTTTGACTTGCTTGGGCAAGTTCTAATCCTCTAAATTTTTCTATTAGAGTTGAAATGACTTCATTTGGTGAAGTCACGAGTTTTTTGCCGTAGTGGCGTTTTGTCAGATATACCATGGTTTTGTATAGGCATGTGATACCCTGCTATGAACCGATCACTATCTTGCCAAGTTTCTCCGAGAGTATTTTCTATATGCAGTGGCATAGAGGTATTTTCTTGAAAAGAGACCTCGGGTTGTGTTTGTAAACCTCCTACAGGTGGATACATACTTCGAGAACATTGGTCGTTCCTGGCATAACGTACTGAATATTCATCGTCTAAACCTCGGTATGAGTTTGATTGTCTACTAATTTGTGGTCTAAGCAAAGATCTCGAGGAGATGAACCAGATTCTCCGGTGAATGTCATGTTATTCGAGCCTGAAGGCTCTATTTGTTGCGTTTGAGCGAGTTGTTCCAACTCCTCTGTTTGGAAGGACGAGCTATATATGATCCTTGGAGTTTGTGTTGACAACTGGTTAGTTGAGTAGTTGTCACCCCATACCGAGAGTGAGGGTGATGATTGCCTATTTTTTTGGCGTAGTATACCTCAAGACCCAAGAGGGGTCTGCCATATGCATCGAATCCCGACATATTCGGGGTATATGAATACCCGCAGAATAATGGGAAGGAGCGAAGGTGATGGTGAAAGCCAACGAGGCGGAAAAGATGAAAAGTATACTAATCTTGGAAGAACACGTAATAATATGACTCCGAACTAGAAAGTAGGAAGTTCACATCGGGTTCACCAATTTTGGTGGTGAAGCTGATGTGAAGGCTAATGAGGTACAGAAGGTGAAACAGTTGTTTGTTCACGTCGGGTTCACCAATTTTGTACGATGGAAAAGTGACAAGCGAGCGTGGGAATCTACAAGTAACTCTTCCTCACACCCGACCTCCCGAGGTCATGCCGAGACAGCCGGTGGGGATGGAATATGTGTGAGATACAGACAAACTAGTTAGGCAATCTAATGTCTTCAATATGCACTAGCAGAATTTGTGAGTCTAAGGCAAAGAACGCCCTCCTAACTTGAACTAGTGTGATAGATCGGTCGTAAAGAAGGATGACTGCTCAAGGCTCCAATCAATATCGAGCTCGCGTGATTCGATCTATAGGTTGTGGAATACGTGGAAAATGACCGGGATAGTTTCGTGTATTTCTCCTGAGACAGGTCATATGGTGGATGGTAAGTATAGTCAATTCTATGGACGATTCTTCTCCGCCTAGTCCAAATTCCTAGCTCTGTTAGCAGCTTGTGTCTAGCAAGGATAATTGTTCCATAATGACAGGTGGAAGTGGGGTAGATCTGAATACTAGTGTACGTAGGCCAGTGTCTATGTCTAATTCTCCTATGGATTCATTGGGCTACGGGATTTGTGGGTCACAACCGTAGATTCTTAGTTGTTGTGGACTCGTTATGGTCATGCGTGAAATCAAGTCCTAATCCCTAATATCCAGTAATCGTATGCTTTCTCAGCTTCTATATTTAGGATCAATAACTGTGTGATTTTCTCAGAATACCCTACAGGTGTTCGTGCAACCTGGATTCTTAGGCTGGTATCTATATCTAGAAGAGTGTCTCCCGATCCGGGCATGGGGACCAAAGGATCAAAACCAAAGGTTTGTTCTCTTTCGAACCCTTCTACAGTCATATGAATGTTATCTAGGTAATCTGTAGTTCGGTTGATTTGACCAAAACGTGTGTGCTTGGTCATCTTCTATGTTTAACCCACTCAATTGGGAATTGATTTGTTGCAAGCTTACCATTGTTCGGAAGACTTGAATCCTAAGATTTTGATCTATATCAGTTATCGCTATGATGAGATTGGGCTGAGGCACGATTGGCTCGAATACGTATTCCCTGGGCTCTCTAGGTCCCGTGATTGTCATACAAAAGCAACAATGTAAAGTGAACTACAAAAAAGTTTAACTATGTCAAATATATCTATATATGATTTCTCTATTTTTTTGTGTTTTCTGATGAGCTTTACGAATTTAAGAAAGCAGCTATTTAAAATATCTAGAAATGACAACTAAAATAATCAATTTAAAACAAACAAAATAACCGAGTGTAGCTATTTGTTTGTGTAATTTGTAGATCTATTCTAAACAAAGAAATAACTTATCTAATCTATTTGCAAGATTCTTGATCCTACCTCAGAAGTGAGGAGTGAATCATAGTTTCTCAGAAACTATCAATCCCCACAGCTTCCCTGGCAATATCAAGAATAGAATTTACTAAAATAAAGCAATTAACTACTCTATTTGATATGATTCTAACTAGAACTTTGAAAGCTAGAACCTGGATTCTGCAAAACAGTGGCGAATCCGATGATGTGTGTGATCTTGTCCCCTCAGTGTGATCTCCTTGCTCCTTCATGTTCACGTGATCTAGAAAAGTGTGTAATGCTAGCATCAACAATGGTGGCGTAAGTAGATATTGGGATAAAGGTAGCTCGTAACACCGATCAATACAATGCGAGTAGGAGAGGGATAGCGCAAGAGTACGAGCTTGGCTTATGCAATTCCTAGCGGGATCTATTGCATGAGTCATGCAACATAAAGCATCCGTAACTCCGAAACTATCCTATTTGAGGAGCAAAACCTGCAACTTTAATGGCTTCCTAAGCTATTCTACTCCAATGGATTAGATGAAATAACAACAAGTTTGCACAAGATGGATATGTGGCTTACTAACAGGAAAACAATGCTAACTAAGCATGAATGAAAGAAACTAAACATTCTAAGCAAAAGGAAAACTAAATCTATTGCAAAGAGAAATCAGAGGCAAATTTTGAGGGGCCATTTGCTTGAGCACAAGCCAACTATTTATAGCATTTGCATTTACCCAAGGTAAAAACCAAATAGAGCTCTTAAACTATAAACAATGGTAAAACACTATCCCCAGGGAACCGTAATCATAAATGCAAGCTTAAGGCGGTGAAAGAAAGCTAGTAAAACATTGAATTTACGTGAGTCGTGTTAAAAGAGCTTTCTGGAAAATGTGTAAAGGACCGCCGCCCTGAGCAGGGTGGTGGTTACAGGACCGCCGCCCTGTTCAGGGCGGCGGTCACGAGACCGCCGCCCAGGCAGGGCGGCGGTTTCATCACTGAAGAGAAAAAGGCTAAGAAAAGAGGGGAAAAGGAAAAAATAAAGCACGCGAGGGCTAAGCGGGGCATGCGGGATGTTAACGCACACTCGGAGAGATTTTCCGGATCCCAAACACCTTGCGAGGAGACCTGTATCATCATTGGGGCACGTGTCACATTGTTCGGGCAAGATAAGACCTTACAATTTTGGGTACGCATGCACTTCTTTTCCCACAATCCCAAATTGGCGATCACAGGTTAGGTACTTAACTACCCAAAATGCTACCATGTCAAAGGGTTTGGGAAAGCTGGCTCTTTTGACCCCCTTTATGATTTTCTTAGTGTTATAAATGTATTGGGGTTCAAATTCCCCTCTTGTATCAAGGTTTCCACTAGTTCTTTGAGGGTCCCTTTTACAGGATTTGGAACATGTACAATCGGTACCCCGATACATTACTCATTGTATTGATAGTAAAAGGAATTACAATGCTTTTAACTTTAGTTCTAGATTCTTCTAAATTTACAACAAATTCCCTTACCAATTCGTCATTGTACCTTGAGAACTTTTTCAGGAACTCCAACCACCCTGCTCATCCAAAATGGCTGCCACTTCTCCATCCGCAAGAAGTTACATATCATCCTCTAGTTCGACTTATTTTTAATCCCCATGGTCAAAGAGGACGATTCAAATTATTCTTTCTTCAAATTCAAAATTAGTTGTAGAACTATTGGATTTAGTCTGGAACTATTGGGTTTAGTTGTGGAACTGTTGTGTTTAGTTTAAAATTCAAATACAATTCTTCTGCTTCTTCCTTGAATTTCTTCTGCAACTACTTCTCAACTTCGTTTATTCCACCCAAATGATATCTCATTACAAATACGCCGCCACTTTCTTATTCCATCAACATCACCCTCATGATTACTTGCTTTTAATCATAATGTACAATAAATGACTCATCATACCAACTTATTAAATCAAGTCTAATCACACATGTGAACTTTTAATTTAACCTTTAATAAGATCAAGACATAATTACCATCCTTGCTGATGTAATCCCTCCGCCTTGATGACTCATCATTCCTAAAAGTGAAAAAGGAAAAACGGTTAGAAAAGACAATTGGAAATTCCAAAGAAATTCCTTTTATTTTGCATTAGCCATTTATTGAAGAGACCAACCGCCATTTCTGGTTTTCAATTGGTCTTTTGAGAGATTTTTTTATTTTTTATTTTGGGGAAGAGAACATCATTTGCTAGTTTTCATTATCTTCCCTTTATTTTGGATTCATGCATCTGATTATTTGATCATTTTGGAAGAACTGGGTTCTTCCATATGATCAAATTCTTTTCTTCTTCAAGAATTCATCCCTAGTAGGAGGCTTCCTATAAAGTTTTAACCTGTGTCCATTGACCAAAAGTGTCCTTCTACTGCCATCAATGGGAAGTAGTTGAATAGATCCATTGTCAAATATCTACTCAATCTGATAGGGTCCTAACCATCTAGTTCTCAACTTGCCTTTGAATTACTGGTACTTGGAATCAAACAATAATGCCCAATCTCCTATCTTAAATTGCCTTTCCTTGATATGTGTATCATGCCACTGCTTCCTTTGGTCTTGGATTATCTTTGTCTGATGAAGTGCTTCCAATCTCAGCTCATCCAATTCATTGAGTTGCAAAATTATTTCCTTTTGTGTTGCATCCAATTCAATACCCAGTTTAGTTGTTGTTCTCAATGTTTGTAGTTCAAATTCAATAGGTAACAAGGGATTTTTCCCATAGACTAACTCATATGGTGAGAACCCTGTTGTAGTCTTCCAAGTTGTATTATAATCCCAAGATGCCTCAGGTAGTCTCTTTACCCAATCTCTTCTACCTGCTTCCATTGTTTTCGTAAGGAAAATTTCTAATTCTTTGTTTGTTACTTCACTAGTCCATTTGATTGTGGATGATAGGAGATGTCTTCATATGATTGATCTAATAGTACATTGTGAAGGCCTAGATCATATTAGACATGAATTGTGGCCCTTGATATGAAACTATACTCCTTGGTGCACCAAACTTCATCATAATTTTGTGCCAAAGGAAATCAACCACCGCTTCTTTAGTAGCATTCGTTAAAGATAGCACCTTTACCCACTTTGTCACATAATCATTACACACAAGAATGTGCTCCTTTATTTGTGAAGGAGGACTAAAGGGACCAACAAAATCCAGCCCCCACCTTTCAAATGGTTCAATTACTACTTGAGGTTGCAGAGGCATTTCATTGGTGAAAGTTAGTTGTCCCATTCTTTGACAAGGATCACACTTTGCTTGATGTATTTCTTCACATATTTATACAAAGATGGCCAATAATAGCCAGTACCAAGTATTTTGTGTGTTGTTCTTTTCACTTTGAAAAAGTGTCCTCCACTTGGTTCATCATGACATACCCTAAGTATGTCAAACATTTCATCTTCTCTCACACACTGCGTAAAACCAAATCAAGACCACACTTAAATAAAATTCTATTTAACCATTTGAATTGGGCACTAGTTTTGATTAACTTCTTCATTTGTTTCTTATTAAAAGAAGGAGTAAACTTCCTTGTTGCAATATAATTCGCCATATCAGCAAATCATGGTGTATCAACCGAAATAGCAAATAATTGTTCATCCGGAATGTTTTCCTTAAATGGATCTTGCTCCCCGTAGTGGTTAATATTGACAAAAATCAACTACCACATTAGATTTTCTTGGATTATCCACAATGGTAATATCAAATTCTTGTAAGAGTAATAACCATCTAATTATCCTACCTTCAACCACCGGTTTGTTCATTAAGTATCTAATTACTCGATTGATTTGTATAGATAAATATTTTGTACCTCGCAATATAATGTCTGAACTTATTAATTGCATAAATCACAAGAAATTATTTTTCAGTGGTGGTGTAATTTCTTTCAGTGGGAGTAAGATTTTTTCTAAGGTAGTAAATAACATACATTTTCCCTTCTTCATCTTTCTGTCCCAAAACTGCACCAATTGAGTTATTTGAGGCATCTGTTTGAATGTGAAAAGGTTTCTCCCAATTAGTTCCTCTCAATATTGGGGCAATGATTAATTTTTCTTTAATTTCTTCAAAAGCATGTTGACACTTTTCATCCCAACAAAATTCACAATCCTTGGTAAGTAAACTAAACATGGGGGCAACAATTTTACTAAAATCCTTGATAAAACACCTATAGTATCCAACATGCCCTAAGAATGACTTGATATCTGTGGGGGTTTGAGGAACATGTAAGTCTAAAATAATCCTGATTTTATTTTGGTCAACTTGAATTCCTCTTTTTGAAATGTGGTGTCCTAATAGAATCCCCTCATCAACCATCATCAAACATTTCTCATGACTAAGAGACAAATGGTGTTTCTCACATCTTGTGAGTACTATGTCTAAATTCTTTAAAGCATCATCAAATGTGTCTCCATGCACAGTAAAGTCATCCATATATACCTCTACACAATCATTCGTTAGGTCAACAAAAATTGATAATACAACTCTTTGGAAGGTTGCTGGAGCATTACATAGTCCAAATTGCAATACCCTATAGGCAAAGGTACCCCGTGGAAAAGTAAAGGTAGTTTTATCCTGATCCTTAACAACAACTCTAATTTGATTATATCCACTAAAGCCATCTAGGAAAGAAAAGTATTGTTTTCCTGTAAGGTTGTATAAAACTTGATCTATGAATGGTAAGGGAAAATAATCTCGAGCGTGACTTTGTTCACTCCCTATAATCAATACAAATTCTCCATTTTCTGTTCTTTTTAGGCACAATTACAGAGGAGACACCCACCGACTATCTCGAGATAGGGTAGATAAAACCTACTTGTAATGGTTTTTCAATTTCTTGTTTGACTATGTACCTTAAGGCTAGATTAATCCTTCTCTCGAGGTTGTCTAACTGGTTTAATGTTTTCAGTATAGATGTGATGGATGAAAATACTTGGATGGATTCCTTTCACATCTTTATAGTCCCAAACAAAAGCTCTAGTATGATCTTTCAGAACATCAAACACTTCAGCTTCTTCATCATTCTTCAACCAACTATTAATGTTCAAAATTTTACCCGGTTGAATCTCAACATGTTTGGTTCTAGTGTGTGATGAATTGATTTGTTGAAAGGGTTCCATTAGGGTGTTTAGTGGACATGAATGTGGTAATAACATATGATATGTAGCAATATCTCCAAAATTTCCTTGAGAAAGAATACTAGAAAAATGACAATAGGCAGAGTTATGATACTTATCTCATTGTTGGTCAAACTCCTCGTCACTACTGCTTTCCAAAAATTCCTCACCATTTCCTAATATCTTTAAGACTAAAGCTACTAATTCCATAGCTATTTATGCCCCTCCCCAAGAGAAATCTCGTTCCTTTGAGTGAAATTATTTGCATTCGCATGGAATTGTTGTTGGTGTGGTTCCGAGACAAGTGTGAATGTTCGGAACTAAATCTGATGGTTCTGGAACTAAGTCCATAGTTCCGAAAACTAAGTCTGTATGTTTTGGAACTATCCCCGATTGCTCCAAGGACAATTGGTGTTCATTCAATGGTTGATTAATCATATCTTCCACTTCCGTACGTGATCTTGAACCATTATCATAGCCAAAGAAGACAGATTTTGCTTATTAGTATCATGATCATCAACCCATAATTGTTCTTGATTATCAATAAAAGGTCGTGTAGAAGGATATAAGGAAATTTTCTTAGAATTCTTACCATTTGAGATAGTCATATCACCTGATTTGCAATCAATTAAGGAAACAATCAGTAGCTAACCATGGTCTCCCAAAATAATGGGATAACCAAGTGTTTTACCTTTTGGCCGTAATATAAGGAAGTCCACTGGATATTACCATGACTCCACCATAACTAGCCACATCTTCAATAACTCCTTTTGGTTTTGCTACAAACTAATCTGCCATCTATAATATGGTGCTACTAGGTTGTATACCTATTAATGGTAATGTTTTCAAAGTGTCCACTATCATCACATTTATAACTGCTCCCAAATCAACCAAAACATTGTGTATATCTTTATTCCCTATAAAGACAGAAATAACAAGGCTTCCAAGATCTCCATGTTTGGGAAGAGTTTTCCTGCTAATAAATTAGCAAGTTTTCCACCTACCTTAATAGTCTTAGGGTACTGCTTCTTTCTTCCAGGTCTTTTTAAACATATCATTTTGATTAACTTGTTTAACTCAGGAATGTCCTTAATTGCTTGCAACAATGGTATTTCAATATTCAATTTCCTCAATTCTTGTACCAAATTAGATTCCTTGGTCTCTATGACTTCTTTAAATCTCTCTAGAAATGGAGTTTCAGTAGAGTTGTTATCTGGCTCCTTATCTTTTTCTTTTTCATCCTTCTTAGGAACAACCGAACTAGGGGTTTCAATTTCTTCTATCATTTCAGTAATTATAACAGGTGGACTGCTAATTATTTTTCTAGATCTAGTTTGAATATCCTTATAATCCATGGCATTAAGATCAATTGGTTTTTCTTGTTCTACCTATAGACAGGAGTTGTTTGTTTGTTTCTAGGATTAACCACTGGTTGTGCTGGTATTTTTGTTTGAACCACATTTTTAGTCTGTGAATTTTGTGCTTTGGGAACCCATTATGGCTTGTTGATTCTGATTGGGATATGTCTTCCCTTGAGCGTAGTTATTAGGGCTCCACCTAGGTTGTGACCAAGCATTCGGGTTACCTTGACTAGACCATGGTTGTTGGTGTCCTTGAGCATACCAAGCTTGTCCTGCCCAATCTTGGGGATTCCATGCTGGTTGAGGGGCCCAAGGTGGTTGTCCCCAATTTTTTGGTACTATCTGAGCCACCCATGGCATCATCCAGGATTAGGAACTGACCTTGGCATGAACTTCCCCAGCTAGGTTGTCTCCGAAAATTTTTACTTCATGTTGTGGATGGAGTGCTTGTTTGTTTAAGCTAATTTTTATAAATGGAAGAAGAGAACAAACATTAATCTCATGGTCCCTAGATTCATAGATAAGACACATTTCTATTTTATCTAGAGGACAATCTCTTATTGCATGATTTTTCCTACATCTAGGACAATACATAGCTAATGGTTCAATTTTAGCATTTGCTTTAGCTTGCAATCCATCCATGGTGGAGGTTAACCTGAACTACAATGTCTGCTGTTCTATTAAATTAAGGGCTTCCCTGGACTCATTATCCAAACATTTTAACTCTTCTTGAAGTAAAAATTCACACCTTTTACTTACAAAGAGGAATCTGTCCAAATAATCTTCCATATTCTCATCCTCCTCTTGCTTGATTTTGAAAAATTCTTCCTTCCTGTTTCTCCCTCTACAGTAGTCTTGATACTTTTCTAGGAAGGAAGTTTCCATTTGTGCCCAAGTGGTAATAGAATTGGATGTTAATCCCATAAACCACCTCATTGTTGCCTCCTTTAGAGTAGATGGAAACAACTTGAGCTTTTGATTATCTGTTTTGTAATCATAAGTCTGACACAGTACTTTAAATTCAAATAGAAATTGGTCAGGATCTTCAGATGACATCCCTATAAATGTGGGTAAATGTGTAGGTGAGATAATATTCATAGGTGTATCATCATCATCCAACTGAATTGGATAAGTAAAAGTCCTATCAGGTTCTCTTTCAGCTTCTCATGCCATTTCTGCAGTATTTTCTAGACTTTTCTCCCAATCAATATGGTATGTAATCTGATTTGGTGAAGGTGAGAAGTCAGGAGTAGGAGGTTGACTACTCAACTGAGAATCAAAACTTTCTCTAAACAAGTCTTGGGAGATAATCCTTCTTCTAAAAGTTCCACTTCCTTCTGGTGACTGATCCAAGAATTCCAAAGGTGGTAGTTTTGCTTCTTGTCTAACAGGAGACAATGGTGCTTCCAATTCTTGGTCAACTTCCTTATTTGAACTAGAGGATGTTGATAATTCTTGTTGAGATATTTTTGGGAGAAATCTACCCTTTAAGTCTCTTGGTCTACTCATAAATTTTATGATAACGTAGGGAAGATTTGTTAATTACTATATGTATGATTGTTTCTCTTATTGACACCTAATTAGACAATTCTTACTAGTGGGTCCTCGGAAATGGTGCAAAATGACGGGTGTCGTTATTCACTTCATTTAATCAACTCTTAGTTGATGTCATATTCAAACTAAGGGTGTGTCTGAAAGCTATATGCAATAAGAAGAATCCTAGTGATCTAGTAATTGACTGTAGGTATTTGTTATTTTATTTTTTCGATTTTTTTGCAGTGTCTTCAGGATTTCATGGCCAAAGCCTTATTATATCTATGCTACAAGAAACTTGCTAAAATAAACACTCATTGCTGGAATAAATTGCTAGAAATAAACACACATTACAGAATGAAATAAATTGCTGGAAATAAACACACGTTACAGAAATAAACACACTTGCTTGGAAATAAACACACGTTTGAAAATGCTATGAAAATGCTTGCAAGGAAATGGGAGTCTAGTCTCTAACACCTACAATGACAAGTACATAATAGAATTCAACTAAAGAATCAAAAGCATTTACAGAATTAACAGATCTACACAATTTGCTTAGAAATATAAATACCAATAAAACAAGGATCCTGGTTCTTGGAGGAGTGGGCCCTTGCTCCACCTTGAATCAGGATTTAAAAAGTATGATTCTCTCAAAATGAAGTGGCTATTTTATTACTGAAATGTTCTATCTTACAAAACTTCATTGTATCTCTCTCACATATATCTATATATATATATATGTATTAAATCTATCTACAGGTCTTTATGTATATTTCATCATCCAAAGATGCATTTACAACCATAGTTGCTTTCTAACGATTCAAATGGAACCAAATAGTGCCCAAAATAGATGTGGAATTTAGAAACCTTGCTAGACGTACAACTGTCTGATAAGTTATCTCTGGATCTGGAGTATGAAGAATCGACAATCTGTTGATTTGCTCTTGATTGGAAGGCCCATTGATTTCTCTAAGATTGGATTTTTTCAAAAATAAATAGATCCCCATTGATTCTGAAAATTTTGAGAAGTTCAAACCAAAGGGAACTATTCCAGAACTACCTGTGAAATTTTCGAGCTATGCGCAATAGTTCTGGAACTAAGTGCTAGAGTTCTGGAACTAAGTCCGAAGGTTCTAGAACTAAGCGATAGGGCTCCTTAGCTGTGTGATGGAGTTCTGGAACTAAGCCGTATTGAAGCCAATGCTCCCAAAAACATGTTGATTTCTTCATACTTCGTTCTCTTGACTGATTGTGACCTGTTTTATTACAAAAACTGAATTTCCACACACTTTGTTAGGAATTACAAAGTTTTTAGATGTTAGAATTAAATCCAACAAAAGATGGACAATTACATCCTAACTTATACTAGATCAACCAAAATTCATAAAATGCAGTCAAACTTGATAAAAGGGAGAGTAAAATAAGATCATTTATTGCACATTAACGAGACATATTTTGGCCTTATCACTTTTCCTAATTATAACTCCTTTATATGTGCCCTAAGCTATCTTGATTTTTTCTATTTTTGGATCTTTGCGTGATCATCACTCCATGTCTCGCTTTTTTTTAGCCATGTTCGAAAATCAGCAGCTAAGTCCAAAGTCCTATATGCTCATGCGTGAACCTTCGTGTAGTGCCCTTTCGATTGTGTGCACCCCTTTGTGCATCCTCATGCAAGCATCCCTTACCTCTACACATGGCTAATACTTATCCATTTTCATCACTCAACATCACTCCACACTAAAATTATTTCCTGTCCTCAACAATATGTCATCAAACTTACTCCTCCAATGAATGAATGAATCAAGAATTTTCAAAGAATAAAGAATAAGGAATAAGGGCCAAAAATTCATGAATTAAAGAATAAGAATTCACCACTTTGTGTGCGAGATAGTCTTCAAGCCTCGGGAGGTTGGAGAAGCTCGAGAACTCTTTGATCATTACATTTTCTAGCTCTTCCCACTTTGTGAGTTCCTTTTTAGCCTTCCATGGTGCGACCTTAACAAAACCAAATATTTGATCAAAGCCAACTCATCCAATTTCTCCTTAAGATCCTTTACTACCACATCCAACTCTGCGATCACTCCTTCCATAACATCCATTCGTTGCATGACCAAGAGTTGAACTTCCTTAATTTGCATTTTCAAGTGTCTCTTTCTTGGCTTTAATCAAATATCTCTACGTGTTGATGTCTCCGCTATGACTTTCTCTTGCTCTAGCTTATTACTTTTTTATTTTACCTAAATTTCCTTGAGCTTTGCCTCCTCATTTGCAATGCACGGCTCGGGATATGGTCACAATTTTGGCACCTATCAAATTTCGGTTCAAATTTCATATTTTCCTCCTTGATCCCGTGGTTAGTACTTCATAGTTTACTATTTTGGCCTCCGCCTCTTTATTCCTCTTCTTTGCCTCATCTAACTCTTTCACAAATGGACATGTGCCACTCTTGATATTAAGAAGTAGCATTCTAACCAAATATTCAAGACACTCCATCTTCGTAGTATAGATGGTCCTGACTTAGCTTACCAATGTCGGACATGCACTTGTAATCTTTTCACTAGCCCCCAACCCCGTCATATGCTTCCTTGGTTCGTTTCTTCTTCCCTTTTAAATGCTCCTTCGATTGTTGAATGCCGCGCTCCTATCCTTTTTATCCTCTACCATGACCCTCATGGTAGCCCCTTGTCAAAGTTCATCCGCATGACCTTAGTTGCCAACTTATTCAACACATTGCAGCTCCTCGTTCATTACTTAAATTTGTGGGGTCGATGATATTATACACTTTTTCCTGGATCCTTCTTCAATGTCAAGTTAGAATGGGACTTATTGTTTATCTCAAATTGGATCTTCCACATGTGTATGCATGCTCCATGATAACATTTTCTTGGTGCGTGATAGTCCTCCTACTTCATTTTATAGGTCCCAACTAAATAATCATTGGGATCGTGCTCGGAACCAGCTCTCAACACCTTTGCAGGATCATCAATGAATGGCATGTAAGGTGACTGTGGAGGCTGTCACTTCCTTACTACGTTGGCCTTAGTGCACGCTTTCCTTAGTGTAAAAGGCCTTGTGCTTGAATCTCCCCGATGCCTTTATTACTTCCTTTATGAAATAGGCATCATTACCTTCTTCAAGTGTTTTCCTCGTGCTCTTCCTCCCGGGAATCGCGCCCTACCTCACCATGCACGATTGTTTCTTCTTTGTGTGGGCTCCTATTTATAGGAGTAGGTCATAATCAAGGACTGGTACTGGATAGGATCAAACGCACAAATAAACTTGTATGTAGCAATAAGATTTGAAAAATACTTGAATGATGAAGAAGCAATACTTCTACAACAAGAACAAGTACATGAGAAATCTAACTCTTCATTAAGTGATTAGCCTTCATTAGCCAAAAAATTACATAGGAAGGTATATTATATAGTGATAAATCAGGTCACCCAAAAAGGTAACTTCTCAATGAAGAAATAGAAAATGACTTAAATTACATTTCCCTTTAATGACCTATTATGACCTAAGCAAGATAAATTAGACCATGTAGGTAAAGCCACAAGGTGGGTAAAATCCTACACCAACACCCCCCTTAAGCATAGCTTAGGTGGGTAGAAGAATGGGTCCCAAAAACAAGGCTTGATGAGGTACCCAAGAATAATGCAAATCTCCCATAAAGTAGAGAAAAGGAGAAAACCCAATGGGAAACCCCCCCAAAAGAGAGAAAATAAGAAAGGAGGACTATAAAGCCCCCTAAGATGATGTTGATGTGTCTCACACCCTAAGAAGAGCTCATGCAAGTGAAGAAGTTTTCTCTCAATGAAAGGTTTGGTGAAGATGTCAACAACTTGATATGATGTCTGGCAATATTGAAGATCAATGACCTTTCCATGAATCAACTCTTTGATGAAATGCATGTGAATCTCAATGTGCTTAGTCCATTGATGCTTTGAACTGATTCCTACAAATTTGGATGGTGCTTTGGTTGTCATAGAAGATGATTATGGGTCACTTGTACTGAATACCAAACTTTTTCAAAATCCCTTGAAGCCATATGGCCTCCATAGTAGCATTTACAACTCCTTTGTATTCAGCCTCAGTAGAAGATAAGGCAATAACATTCTGATTTTTGCTTGACCAACTAATAGGACCAGAACCTAGAGAGAAACTATAACCTAAAGTTGATTTGTGATTCTGAACATCACCTACCCAATCTGAGTCTGTATATCCAACCAATTCAATGTCAACACCACTCCATAGTGAATCCTAAATCTATGTGTACCCTGAATGTAGTGGAGAATTTTCTTAGCTACTTTCCAATGGTAGCTCATGAGGCTCCTGCATGAACCTGGAGACCAAGCCTACAACATATGAAATGTTAGGTCAAGTATGAGTCAAATAAATGAGACTTCCTATAAGTTGTCGATACAAAGTAACATCAACCAATGGTGAAGTGCAATCAGCCTCAAGCTTGACTCCAGACAAGAAGGGAGTTAGATTTGGCTTACAATCAGCCATGTGAAACTGAGAGAGAAGATCAAGAGCATACTTAGTTTGTGTGATGAATATCCCCGAGTCAGACTGTGAGATCTGAATCCCAAGGAAGTAGTGCAACAAACCTAAGTCTATCATGGAGAATCTATTGTGGAGGGATTCTTTCACCATTGCAATGGACGATGAAGAGCTCCATGTGATCAAAAGGTCATCAACATAAAGAACCGAACTAAAAGTGAATCATCTTGTCAAAAGATAGACATTGGGATTTGAATGACATCAGGTGAAACCTATAGAAAGAAGGAAGGAATCCATTTTGGCATACCAAGAAGAGGGGCTGTTTGAGACCATATAAGGATTTCCTAAGTCTACAAACCAAGGAAGAATCCTGAACAAAACCCTGTGGTTGTTCCATGTAGATCTCCTCCTCTAGGTCACCATGAAGAAAGGCACTCTTCACATCCATCTGATGAACATCCCAATGATTAGCGATGACAATGACAAGAGTAAGTCTGATTCATTTCATTTTGGCGACAGTGCAAATGTCTCAGAATAGTCAATTCCAGGAACTTGAGAGAAACCTTTTGTAACTAATTGTGCTTTGAACTTGTCAAAAACCCATCTGCTGCATATTTTGTCTGATAGATCTATCTGCATCAAACCATCTTTCTTCCCTTAGGAAGTGGTGTCAAATCCCAAGTGTGGTTGTTGATTAAGGAGTTGTACTCCTCCTACATAACAGTGTCCCACTCAGGATTTCCAGAAGCCTCTCTAAATGTTTGTGGATTAGAGGAAGAGGCAAAGAAAGCATGAGGCCCATCCTAAACTTTGATCGTGTACGTCTGACATCTGTTGGATCCCCTACCCAAGTACCTACACTCTCTGCAAAGTTTGTCTAGCCCAATGAGGACTAGTGGTGGGAGTGTTAGGAATAAGCTCATCATCATCTAATTCATGGCTAGATGTGGAAGGAGACAAAGCTCCATCACTATCTTTAGTGTTAGAACTAGAAGAAGAAGAGTCCTCGGTAATAGGAATAAGCGCAAGAACTTGCTCAAGCTCCTTTGAATTGTCAAATCATCCTCAGAAAGTCCAAGTGATGTTGATGGAAGTGAAGAATAGTCGGTGTGGAATCTGGTGGGCCTTCCTGAAATTTGACACTCCTTTCGATGAATAACTCATGTGTGGTTGGATGAAGAAGATGGTACCCATTAACACCATCTGGGTATCCCACAAAGATACACGGTTGACTCTGAGGTTCCATAGCCTTCCATTTCTTCTTAGGGATACGAGCCATAATTAGAGATCCAAAGACTCTAAAGTTCTTAACTGATGGTTTTTGACCATGCCAAGCTTCAAAAGGAGTGACTCCCTTCAATGTTTTATGAGGGACATAGTTTTGTATGTAATTTACACAGTTAATAGCTTCTTCCCAGTATTGAGGTGCCAAATATTTGGAGTGGATCATATAATTGTCCATCTCTTTTAGAAAGCCATTATTTCTTTCTCAGTAACTCCATTCTATGAAGGATAGTAGGTAATTGTTTGTTGTAATTCAATCCCTTCTGTAGTGCAGATCTGCTCAAACCTATTGTTGACATATTCCCCACCATTTTCTATTCATATAATCTTGATGAATTTCCCTTATTGTTTCTTTATAAGGACCTTGAAGTCTCGAAAGAAGTCATAAACATCTGACTTCTGACAAAGGAAATAGACCCAAGTATATCATGAAAAATCATCAATGAAAGTGAGAATATATCATGCCCCAGTGAAGGAAGGTTTAGGAAAAGGCCTTGAGACATCATTGAACCAACTCTAATACTTGTGTAGCTCTCCAAGCTTTACCTTTGTCAAATCTCTCTTTTGGATGCTTTTCAGGGCGCAACCCTCACAAAGACATTTAGAGAAACTAAATTTAGGCAAGCCTTCAACCATTCCATGTTTACTCAATTGTTCCAAGTAGCGATAGTTAAGATGGCCAAATCGCTCATGCCATAATTTGCTAACCCCATCTGAATGAGTCAACAATGTAGTTGGAGAAGAGTCTAGAGAAAAATGAGAGAAGGTATACAAGCATACCTGGTGGTTTGCCCTTCCCTCTACAACTGTAGTGTCACTATGTAGCTCTCTGATGATAACTAGAATCTAGGTTAAATTCAACTCTCATGCCATTCCCAATGTGAGTGATCTGGTAAAATGACAGCAGATTGGTGGAAAGTGTTGGAACACTTAGAAAATTATTGAATGCTCTACCATCTACTTCTACTGATCCACACCCTACAACTGCTATAAATGTGTCATCACCCAGTGTGATAGAAGACATATTGCATGGTTTCACAGAAGAAAATTGAACCTGTGAGGAACCCATGTGGTGTGAAGCACCAAAATCAATGACCCAAGATGAAGTTGGAGCCACTACTGCCACTAAAGCTTTTCCCTTCTTCTTCTCTTTATTATTGTCTTTTTCCTTAGAAGTTTCTTGGTTAGATGAATTTTGTTTGATAGATTCAGGGACCCCTATGTTGTTTTTCTCAAGAAGATGAGTAAGGTGGTCAATCTGATTTTTCATACACTTGTGTTCATCATGGCCAAGTTTCTTGCAATAAGCACACTTTACCTTTTCCTTCTTAGGTTTAGCTTCAAGGAGGAGGATTCAATGTAAGCTTTTGGTTGCGATGGTTTTTATCCTTCTTCTCTTATTTCTTCTCCTTGTTGTTAGAAGCCTTAGGTTTCACATTTCTTGTAATCAAGGCATGTGATTTGGAAGACTTCAAAGTGCCCATTTGTATCAAATTATCTTGTTCCCTAGTCATCTGACCAAAAACACATCAAATGAAGGAATTTTCCATGATGCTCCAAGTGCATCCTTGGTGGCATGGAAGGTGGAGACAAAAATTGAGTAATCCGGACCCAATTTAGAAAGGATAGAAAGAATGAGTTGAGAGTCTTTTTATCAATTATGTATTCCTTCAATTGTAATCTTACTAATTTGAACTTTGTGAAGAATTCCTAGAGTGTGTTAGAAGTTGGTGGGGCTCAAGATAATGAGTTCATTTTCCAGTTCATGTGCTCTCATTTCATCTGTTTTCCCAAAGAGACTTTCCAATGTGGTCCACACTTTGTTGGGAGATTTAGTAGAATCAATATGAAAGAGAAGATCCAGAGACACTGATAGACATAGTAACCCAAAGGCTTCATCACAATGGTTAAACCATTTCACTTTGTCTGAATATGAAGTTGGTTCTATTTCAAGCCCCATTGTTATTTGATGTAGACCCTTACCCCTCAAAATGAGTTGTATTTTGGACTTCCATTCAAGATAGTTAAATGGCGTGAGTGGTGTCACAAAACTGATATCCATTGTCAAACAATTGTGTAGAAGATAGAAAGGAAATCATGATAAAAAAAAGGCTCACATAGTACACCCCCTAAACTTATAGAGGTTTAAATTTTTAAAGAATGAGGATACCTCTAATGCAAAGAGCACAAAAAAACATGCACTTTTAAAAAAATTGACACCTGAAACGGAACAACCAATCAAAAGCTATGCCAAATCATAATTTAGGTGATGTAAAGAAGGGGTTAGAACCTAAAAGGTGAAAAATAGGGGTTGAACTTGAAATGTGCAAAGCGGTGTCGAACTCGAAATGTGTAAAGTAGGTGTCGAAACCCAAAATTTGTAAAGTAGAAGTCGAATCCGAAATGTGCAAAGCATGTGTCGAATATGAAATGTGCAAAGCAGGTGTCAGAATCCAAAATGTGGAAAGGGTTTCAAAATCAAAGGTACAAAGTAGGTGTTGGAATCCAAAATGTGCAAAGTAGGTGTCGAAACCCGAAATGTGCAAACCAGTGTCGAAATTTAAAATGTGCAAAACAGGTGTTAGAATCGAAAAATGTGTAAAGCATGTATCGAAATCTAAAATGTGCAAAGTAGGTGTCGAGAATCTAAAATGTGTAAAAAAACAGTGTTGGAATTCAAAAGTGCAAACTAGGTGTCGAAATATGAAAGGTGCAAAGCGGTGTCGAGTCCGAAAGGTGCAAAACAGTGTTGTAACTTGAAATGTGCAAAAACCCATGGGATTTTTCGAACCCAAAATGTGCAAAGTATGTGTCAAAATATGAAAAAACAATCAACCTCTAAACATGACTATATTAGTTCTCTACTCCATGAAAGCTATCTATAAGTGAACCTATTAAATCTCTAGCAATCAATTTTGTGTTTATTGATGTTTCAAAAGCTTAAGAATGGAAGCTCACCATTAATGGATTCTCCCATTTACCTAAAGATTTGAAAGGATTAGCAAATAACAAGTAAATAGCTCAAATAAACTATGAAATGACTCTAAAAGACTTAAGCATGACCTAAATCAGAAATAAGAGAGAGAGAGAGAGAGAGAGAGTTCTTAGGAAAAGGTGGGAGGGGTATCCCTCTATTTATAGTTTTTGGATTTGAGAAAAGGATGTTTTGGATGCATGTGGGACTAAAAAGGAGTCAAAAAGTTGATTTTAGAAAAACATATTTGGAGGTGTGAATAGATTTTAGGAAGCTAAGTGGTTATTTGGAAAGGTAAGATATTTGTTTAGAAATTCAAATCCTCTTTAGAAAGTCAATAAGAGGGTTAATTAACCTAAACAAGGTTAATTAAAGGGAAACAAGCTTATAGAAGCTGGTTAGAGAGGGATTAACATGGTTTAGGGTTTAGAAGAGGTTAGAAAGGGTATTTTACTAGCGTAGTGTAGTAAATTAACACGAGACTAGGATAGTTAGTATGATCTTAGTAATAAGATCATGTAGACCAAATTATAGGTGTCTACATTTGCCCTCTTTGAGGTGATGTATGCATGACGTCACTTCAAAGAAAGTAGACAAGCATAAAAACAAGTAAAAATTTTGAAGGGGTAGAAGAAAAATTAGTAGGATGAGGATGCCCCCTCAGTGTCGATGGGGTGATGGAGGAACGCGATCGATGATCGAAAAGAGAAAAAAGAAAGAATAGTGCGAAGAAAGGGGAGATAGAAGAGAAAATAACAAGAAAAGAGATTTTGAGCTATCCACAAGGCATTTCTATATAAACAATTCTATTCATCATATTGCTAGTAATCTTCATCATCGGTCCTTATTAAAATATGAGCATACAAAAAACGTAAAATGACATAAAAATCCAAGATACAAACAACTGTCCATTGCTAAAATGACCAACTCCATGCAACATACATGAATGCAATGCAATACGAGAAGAAAACAAACTCATTTAAAGGAAATAAGTACAATCACACACACTCAAACCAACAACATTTAAGATAGTTACACAAATATTTTTTTATCGAGTTGCAATCCCAAATGTTTTGATAAATGACAAGGGTTTAAAATGATGCCCCAAGAAATTTGTATATGCAAGGGAAAGGATGGAGGACACTTAGGTCCGATGAAAAAGTAGTGTGCACAATGAAACAATACCAGGCAACTCGTGCCCCAGAGTATCGATGAAGTAAGTAGCAACGTAGCTTTTGTAAATGGTTTGAGATTTAGAGGATCCACGAGTCATTATCTCAATACGCATGTGGAAATGCCAACAAGATATGAGATGAATGCCATGCGAGAGACACAAATTTCAGCTACAAATGAGTTTATTACCAATTTTAGTCCATTTTCAAAGTTTTTACGATTTTTTTTGGATTTTTGATGATTTTATAATTTTTAAATTTTTGATCAGTCAGAAGAATTTAAGAAATGGAAGATCTCTAAAGCACGTGAAAATGCTCCAGAGTGAGGAGAACGGGTGTCGGGTAGTAGTAAAATGCCCCGAGAGAAGAAAAATGGGCAAAAATAATTATTTAAAAAATAATCATGGTGATAGATAAAAATAAAAAATAAAAAACACACCCGAAAATATTTAAAAATGCCCCAGGGTGAAGAGATAAGCTGCTAGGTGGAAAATAGTGCCCCAATGTAGCGGAAAATTAATAACAAAAAATAATTATTTAATAAAAATAATCATTTTAGTGAAGAGAAGAAGTGTTAGAGTGATCATTACGATGGAGAAAACATGCCCTGGGGCATCATGGCAACCTAATATACCCACTTGGGGGTAAATCAATCATGACCAGTTCATTTGTAGCAGAGCTCTTGCAAATTTTTATCGTGAGCAGTGTGAGAGCATTGAGTGAGATGGCAAGACTTCTGAGGAGGAGGAGATGAGAATACCACATCTCAGGAGTATCTTCGGGATGTAGCGGATGGACCCTATGTGAGTGCCCTATCCTTGCTTTGTCCTTTTAGCATTTAATGACATTTTTAGTGTTTTTTAGGCTAGTTTAGGGAAAATTTTGACATATGTGCATGTGTGCATGCATCAAAAACATGGGTACACGCATAGGTGTACTTATCAAAATATGGGTACGCGTAGGCGTACCTAATTAAATATGGGTACATTCATGCGTATCCATCAAAGGGGATGCGCATGCGTCGGGAGGGGGAAATGGACACACACACACACATGCGTGCGTTGACCGATGGTAGGGCGTAGGATTCAACGGGGTGCGTATGTATCCTGCGTAGGTAGGGGGATTAGGTGTAGGAAGGGGGGGCATATGCGCCGATATGGGTGCATAGGTGTCAAAATGGAAGTGCACACGTGTTGGGCACATACGTGTCAAAATAGGAGTGCATGTGTCAAAGTAGGTGCATGCACAAGGAAAAAGTACATAACTTACCCTTTGTAAACAATAAGCCAAGTATAGATGAAAATAGACTAGATTGTCGTAGAAGAAAGTGAAAATTAGTATCTTAGATGAATGAAAGAAGAATTTACTAGAAAATTAGATAGAAGTAGATAAAAATGTAACCCTAACACATGTATCATTTGCTTGTGCATAACGGATACTACCCGTCCTCCACACCAGAGAGAGATATGGTCACCTTGCTGCGATAGAGGCACAATTTGATGAGGATGATCGAAGATATTGATATCCTCCTATATGTTACTGGGGCTAGCCTACATGGCCGATATGCCACAGATCACACTAGACCATGGCCTCTTGACATCGTAGCCGAAGCGGTGGCATAATGAGAGTTAGTGCTTCCGACTCCCCACTAGGTGAGATTACCATTACCTTGGAGGACATATGGTGTATTATGCAAGTCCCCATCCAGGTGAGTTGATTCAATACACGAGTCACCAACCTGATATTGATCAGTGCATTCTAGAGTTATTTGGCATTCCAACTATACCGCACCACGGGATGATAATGAGATTATCATGGTGTATAGAGGATCCTGAGCTTGATCGAGTCATAGTATACCTGATGGCTTTTGTCAGTGGAGTTTTACTCCTGAAAAAACTGGAGCTTCATTTCCACTCGGCCTTATTGGAGTGATACATGGTTTGATTGATGGCGAGACATATTGTTAGGGCTAGTGCATACTATGCATTTATATTGGGACCTACACTTGATCACATACTACCATCAGAAGATGGTAGGACCTGCCAAGATACTTCAGATTTGGGCATGGGACCACATTGCTATTGGTCATCCCACATGTGTACTAAGGGTCCGAGCTCTAGAGGAGCCTTTTGCTATGGGCTAGGTTTTGATTGGTGATGATGTGCCACATATGGGAGACACCTACCATTACCACCAAGAGTTAGATGACTTACAATAGGCCATGGTAGTATGGAGGCCATATAGACATTTCCAGTGGCCTCAGGATGGCCTAGAGTTGAGTACAATGACCGTGGAGCATTTTATGTTGGGAAGCCACAACTATATGCGAGATTTTTATAGAGTTTGATCGGTGTTAGATTTTTGGCATTACACAGGATGTACTCAGGGCCAGATATGTGGTATGCTCACAGGGCCCGAGAGTATTTTGACATGGGGCCACATATCACTAGAGACAGAGCCTTGGCCAACTATTTACAGTGGTGTTAGTTATGTGGGTACCTTTGAGACAGGTTAGGATTTGAGTTGTACACCAGAGTATGCTCCATGGTACCACATAGTTTTACCTCATCGATTGATGATTCCTAGAGCAGCATGGGATGTACAGGAGTGAGAGTGCCTCCAATGGGGCCTCCTAGTAGTGGTGATGAGGGTGGTGGTGATGGTGGAGGTGATGGGGATGATGATGATGATGATGATGATCCTTTCATGACCAACATCATGATGGGGGTGGGGAACAGGGTCCTCCACTACAACAACCACACAGACAGGGGCCTAGGCCTAGGTAGAGATAGGTGCCCCAGGCTCCAGATATAGAGTTTCCTCCAGTAGGCATTCCAGTGGGGATATATGTCCCATTACAACAGGTGTTTCCATAGCAGGGTCCACCACCTCATGCTCTAGGTGGTGGTAGAGATGATGGATAGTTAGCTACGCTTCAAAAAGCAACTACAAGTGGCGATAACCATTTAGTTATAGGTAGCAACCGAGAGAGATCAAGGCAAAGCACATTTTAGGTTGTGTTAGTAGAGAGAGACCAGGTGAGAGCCCAGGTCACTCAGGGTGGGGATGAAGGAGCATGAAAAAACAGATTAGGCAGCTAGTAGCACAAGGTGCTCAGATATTGAGCCTCCTACATCAGGCACAGACACACACATAGGTGTCACTATATAATGGGACCAGCCTAGGCCTAGGTGTGTAGGGTATTACTATTCAGAGAGATCAGGCATGGGCCCAGGTCCAGACTATTACAACAGATAGAGATCGGCAGGCCGCCACTTTGAGATGCCCATGCTGATATGGGTAGATTGATAGGGGAGTGAGATTATTGTACAAGAAGCCATTGCTTTTGGGGATACAAAGATGATTTAGGATATCATGAGAGCCAGTGGTGAGGCCTCGTATTACAAGGTCACCTACCATCATGTAGTTCCAACAGGGGAGTGGATTACACCATTTTTGATCAACTAGATGTGAGAAGGAAAGGTTCTAGATCATGGAGGTTAGGGCGGTCGGTTAGATCAATACAACATCCAACTGGACAATAGGGTGGTACACCCGAGCCGAACCCATCATATTAGATGTCGTTTCATCCTCCAGGTCATAGACCAAGCCCTGAGAGGGCAAGAGTCATGGTTGACTCTCTCTTTTTATATTGACATATGTATGTATACATGCCTCTTATGAAGGCTGATTTTGATCGATGTATGTACTTGATGTATCATTTTTTTGATTATGCCTCTTGATGAAGGCTCGGTTTTGATTCATGCCCTTTAGATGGAAATTTTTTATCGATGATGTATATCTTATTTTGAGACAGATATTTACATATGTATATATGGACATTCGATGGTTTATATTGTCATGTTTTTATATGCTCTATGATGATGATTCATGCTTTTATAGATGTATGATGAGTGTATCATGGTGATGTATGATTCTCATTTCCTATGTATATTTCATGCTAGATAGTGATGTTGTACCACATGTTTTTATATTGATGATATATCTTTAGATAATATCATATGTTTTGGACATGAGATATTCTAGTAGATGTTAGCATTTGGGATGATATTAGATGATATTGGTGTGGGGGATATATTTGTGATCATGCGCAACCCCTCTTTCCCCCATTGATGATACAATATGTGATGATTAGCTTAGTATACATGCATGATGTAAAAATTAGAATATATATTTATATATATATATATGTATTAGATGATGTTTATGATGATGAATATATGATGAATGATAAATGATAGATGTGATAACAAATAGATGTGCAATAAACAAACACATAAGCAAAAGTTAACAAAACTAAACAAATATACACCTACAAAACCACACAAAAAATGCAACTAGAAATGAACTCATGCAAATTTTATCAATAGAAGAAATTGGTATCCAATCTAAGTAAGTAAAATCAATCCTAATAGATGCATACAAAAACGATGAAAACATATCAATATTTTACAAGTATGAAAGTCTAAAAATGAATGCAATTCATCCATAATTAAATCAAATGAGATTCAATCTAAGGTAAGAAAATGAACCATACTTTAAATCATACAATGTGAAAATATACTTACAACCAAAACTATACAAACCATCAACTAAAAGCAATCTAATCACTACCTTGTTTTTGCATGGGACAACATTGATATATTTTCTAATGTTTTTGATGTTATCTTGAAAGATAAGTTTTCAAGGCTACTATTGTTCACATTGTTTTTCAAGGTTTCCTTAAGACAATGTTATAAAGTTGGTGTAGCTTCATTCCTAAGGGGGTTTTCTAAATGTTTAGATTTTTGTGCATCTTTTTCTGAATGTTTTTGTATTTTCTAAGGTCATGTTTTGAAAGTAATGTACAAGGACAAAGAAGCATGGATGCCCCCAACGTGATGTGGGAATATACAAAAGGTAGAATGCCACACATATATGTTTGAGAAAGTGGAATATGAAGGTTCCCCCAACGTTAGATGGGAATATACAAAGGTAACTCCTTCACGTAGATATAAGAATAAACAAGCCGATCACGATCCGACAAGTAGACTCACCAGGGGTTCCTAGACCTAACAAGTGAAACTAATCCTAAATAGCGGTGAGAGTTACCCTGTCTAGATGTAAGAGTAGATTATGACCAAAAAATCCTCCTTGAGTGCCAAAATTGGTTTTCACCCAAAGACCTACCCAATGTGCCACAATTGTGTGGTTTTCACATGTGGACGACCTATTTTTTTCTTTATTGTTTTCTTGATTTTCTTTTATTTTTACTTGTTTTTTCTTTTTTTTTCTACTTTTTAAGGTATTTTCTGATATCTACACCATGCTTAAGCGTAGAACCACTTGAGATACATGGTGTTCATAGGTTCTGAAGCTCTTCACCATCTAAGTATGCCAGTTTATAAGCTCCTGATCCATATTTAACAACCACCACATAAGGCTCCTAACCAGTTAGCCTCAAATTTACCTTTCTTTTCTCTTGTCCTTGACAATGTTCTTCTGATTTTCTTTTAGAAAAATATCTCCTACATCGAATTCATGATGAATGATCCACTTGTTATATCCTCTTGATACTCTGTTTTGGTAAACCTTTAGGTGATTAAGCACTCTCATATGCTTTTCATCCAATGCTCTAGCTCTACTAGCCGAGAAACTCTATAGTCTTCGTCTTTATCAAGATAGTCTTGAAGTGATATTCTTAAGGAGGGAAGCTCCACTTCCAAGGGTATGATGGCTTCAGTGCCATAGACTAGTGAATATGGGGTCACACCAGTAAGAGTGTGGATGGAAGTTTGATAGGCCCAGAGGGCGGGATGTATCTATAAGTGCCAATTACGGCGTACTTACTTACCATTTTCTCCATGATCTATACAAGAGTTTTATTGGTAGCCTCGAATTTCCCATTACCTTGGGGGTAATAGGGGTAAACCATTTGAGTTGTATTTGAAAGTGTTGACATAACGCTTTGACTATTTTATTCTTAAAGGATTTACCATTATCAGTGATAATGGCGGAAGGAATGTCATAACGGAAAATAAGGTGATTCATAATGAACTTGGAAATTTGTGCACCAGTGACATAAGTAAGAGGCACAACCTCTACCCATTTAGTAAAATACTCGGTGGCAGTGATAATGTGGGTATGATCATCTGATGAGGTGGGATGGAGCTTCCCTATGAGATCTAGGCCCCACCTAGAAAATAGCCAAGGTGTTGAGATAGGTTGTAAAGTCTGTGTTGGCAAATGTATTAAGTTTCCATACTTTTGGCACGACTTGCATTTCTGTACAAAATTACAATAGTTTGCTTCCATGGTGGGAAAATAATAACCCACACTTAAGAGTTTCTTATCCAAGACCATACCACTAGTGTGTGCTCCACAATACCTCCGTGCACTTCTTTAATAACATGGACCGATTTAGTAACATCCAAACAACGAAGTAGATTCTTGTCATAGCCACAATGATAAAGGGTGCCTCCTAGGAGGGTGTAATGGGCTATATGGTGGATAAGATATTTATTCTCAAAATGGGTAATGTTCAGGGAAATGTGCCATCTTGTAGGTATTTAAATATAGGTCATACTAAGGGGAGAAGGACCAACAACTTCACATGCCAAACATGACTCTGGCATATCATATGCGGGTACTCGTAAATGCTCTACAAAGAAGGGCATTTTACTTTCCTGAGGCGGAATGCGTAATAGTGATCCGATAGTAGCCATGACATCTACTGATCTATTGTGTGACCTTGGTTTTTGTTCAAAAATAATCTGTATAAAATATTCCTTCAAGGTTTCAACCAATTTCTTGTATGGAATAAGATTTTCATCTTTAACCTTATACTCATCATTAACTTGTTTAATAATAAGTTGGGAGTCACCAATGACTCGTAGTTGTCTGATATTCCAAGTGATAGCCAACTTGAGGCCAACAATGAGTGCTTCATATTTTGCAATGTTATTAGTGTATGGAAATCCCAAATGAAATGCCTTTGAATAACCCCCTCGGGAGTGATGAGTACGAATCTTGTTCTCGATCCATGGAAGGTAAATGATCCATCAAATGGACTTTCCACTCCACAGACTCTTCAACATACATCATGGATACATCTGGTAGATCCAGACACAAAGCTTCCATCCCCACTAGAGGAGCTTCTACTAATTGATCAGCTAATACCTATCCTTTTAATGATTTTGGTTTACAAATTTAATATCAATTCACTTACGGAGAATGATCTAATTAGCCATTCGTCTCATAAGGGAGGGTTTGGATAAGAGGTACTTAAGAGGGTTTACTTTGGATATTAACTTAATTTTATTGTTAAGGAGATAATGAGGTAATTTCTAAAATGCAAATACAACTACCAGGTAAGCCTTTTCAATCTATGGGTAATTCAGTTTATAGGCAATCAAGGTGTGACTAAGGTAATAAACCGCCATTTCTTTGAGGTATAGGTCATATTGGGAAAGTAGTGCACCAATAACAAATTGGGAAGCTGAAATGTATAATAGGAGAGGTTCGCCCGGGGTAGGCGGCATGAGTATAGGTGGGTTGACAAGGTATTTTTTAAGCAATGCCAATTCCTTTTAACACAATCTGGTCCCTAGTTGAATGTAATATCCTTCTTTAGGAGTTTGTGTAAAAGGATGATACTTATATGCAAGTTACGAAATGAAATGACCAATTGCCTATATCTTTCCTTGTAAACTTCTTAATTGTTTGAGATTTGTAAGTGGAGGAATTTTTGTGATAGCTGTAACCTTTATAGGATCCACCTCTATTCCTCTCTGTGAAATGATGAAACCTAGGAGCTTCCCTGACAAAATGCCAAAGACACACTTTTTAGGGTTCAAACGTACTTTATAATCTCGAGACGCTGAAAAATACATCTCAACACTTCAGGGTGCTCTCCTCTGCTTTTGGATTTTGCTAAGATATCATCAACATAATCCTCCATGATGTCATTCATCATGTCACAGAAGATGATTGACATTGCACATTGATAGGTGGTGTACGCACCTAAAAATATAGGTACTGTACTACCGAAAAGAGGTTACGGAAACCCCAATGATGATTCAAATCTCTTCGCAAGGTGTTTGGAATCCAGAAGAGCTTACCAAGTGTACCTCTGCATCCTAGAAAGCCATATCTAGCTTTTGCATGTTTTGTTCTAGCCTCTAACCCTTTTCCTTGCATTTTGTCTTTAAGTTACGAAACTCGCCGCTTCTCGCCAGGCGGCGGTCCCATGATCGCCGCCAGACAGGTGACGGTCCTCAGAATCGCCTTCTTACTTAGGGTGGCGGTCCTGTGCGCATTTTCCAGAACGTTCCGACGATTTCGTCAAACATAAAATTCAAATTTCTATCCACATTCCTCAACCACTAAAGCTTGCATTTATGTTTTGGCCACCTAGTAAATAGTGTTTTCCCTTTGTTTATATTAGAAGAGTTCAATTTGGATTTACCCTCTGGTAAATGCAAATGCTATAAATACCCAGCTTGCTTTCAAACAAATGGCCCCTCTCCTTATGTGTTTAATTATTTAGTTTGTTTGAAGTTCTTGCATGAGTTTCAATAGTTTCATATTTTGCATGAATTATCACCTCTCATTTCTATTTTAGAGATCATTTGATCTTCTTGCTTTCATCTTACTTCATTGTTGTCCCATACAATCAGTTTAGCATAAGATAGTTTCATTTTTAGATTAGAATCCATCTTAGAGTTGCAGGTTTTGTTTGTCACAAGAGATAGATCCCAGAATTCTCGGCATATTTGCGTTGTATCCCCGCAATAAATCCTACTAGGAATTGCATAGTCAAGCTCTTTGTTCACTTGCACTATCCCTCTCTTACTTGCATTGTATTTGGTTTATATCCAAAGCTGCCATTGTTCGAGTATCTTCTGCTGCTGACACTATCACATACACACTTTTCTGGATTCACGAGAACACGAAGGAATGAGGAGATCACACTGAGGGGACAAGTCACGACACAACTGGATTTACCACTGTTATGTAAACTCCAGGTTTGAGCTATCAAAGTTCTAGTTACAATATATCAAATAGAGTAGTAAATTATTTTATTTTAGTTAAAGCTCGCTTTCGATATTTCCAGGAAGCTTGGGGGAATGATAGTTTCTGAGAAACTATGATTCATTCTTCACTTCTGAGGTAGGATCGGAAGTCTTTCGATTAAACTAGTTAGTTATTTAAATATTTAGGATAAATTCACAACGCACACAGCGAATAGCTATACCAGGCTACCTTGCTTGTTTTAATTATGTTATTAGATTAATTGTCCATTTTCTAAATATATTAGAATAGCTACTCTTTTAATTTCATTCAAATATGCATCATTGAAAATACAAAAATAAGAGAAATATAAGCATAGTGTAGATATAGCTTTCATGGTTAATTTGCTCATTTCAGTTAAATTATCTTTTGCATGACAATTATGGGACCCAGAGAGCCCAGGGAATATGTGTTTGAACCGATAGTGCCTCAGCCAAATCTCTTCACAATATTAATGGATATAGATCAAGGGCTTAGGATTCAGGTCTTTCAAATGAAAATAAACCCACAAGTAGTTAGCGAACAACTGAGGCAATTGAATATTGAAGACGACAAAGCGTACACATTTTGGTCAAATCAGCCCAACTATAGATTGCCTTGATAGGATATCCGCATGACCATACAAGAACCAGAAAGAGAACAAATATTTGGCTGTGATCCATTAGTTCCGCAGCCTAGATGCAAGAGACCTTCTTATCGACATAGACACAAGGTTACGTATACAAGTTGCCAGAACCCCCGTAAGGTATTCTGAGAAGATCACACAACTCCTAGTACTAAACATAGAAGCTGAAAAGGCTTATGACCATTGGATAGTCGGAAGAAGAGATTGATTCTTCACATGACCATAACAGGTCCACAACAACCACAAACTCATGGTTGTGATCCCCAGGTCCCACAACCCAATGGGCCTGTAAATCAGTTAAGTATTGACACTGGTTTACGAACGTTGGTATTTAGATCCTCACCACTCCCGCCAGATATCATAACGCAATTTTCCATATTAAACATAGAAGCCAATCAATCCAACATTTTCTGGGCTAGACCAGAAAACCACCCATAGTTTATTACAAATCCACTACACCTCTCATTACCATTTTCCATGACCTTGTCTGGAAATATACACGAAGCACCTACAGTCATTTTCCACGTATCCAACAGCCAATAGATAGGATCTCGACAGAGCTCAACATTGATTAGAGCCTCCGAGCAACTATTATATCTGAATGGTCCATTACACCAATTTAGGTTAGGAGAGCCTTCTTTGCCTTAGATTCACAGATTCCATTATTGCGTGTTGAGGATATAAGATTGCCCAACTAGTTTGTCTGTATCCACATATATTCCATTCTCATCGGTGTCTTAGCACAACCTCGAGAGTTGGGTACGAAGAAGAGTTGCTTGTATATTCTCATGCTCGCATGTCACTTTTCTATCGTACAAAATTGGTGAACCCGACGTGAAACAAACAACTATTCACCTTTTATTTTTATTTTTATCCATTTTTTCTCTTTTTCCCATTATCCTGCGGGTATTCATATACCCCGAACATGTCGGGATACGACGCATATGGCAGACCTCTCTCTCGTAAATTATAGTCAAACAAATAGAAAACCGTCACCCTCGCTTTCTACATGTGCTAACAACTATTCAAGTAATTACTTGTCATCACAAACTCCTCCCCTTAGAACTAGCTCTAGTTCTTCATTTCAAATTGAGGAGTTGGATCAACTCACACAAATACAACAACTAGAGCCCTCGGCTCTAACAATATGATGTTTACTAGAGAAGACACTTCATCTCCTCGGGTTTTGTTCAGACTAAAAATCAGTAGATAGTCAGATCCACTCCCATTTTTGGATGAGGAGTATCTAGCGTGCTATGCTAGAAGCGAACAATACTTCCAAAACATGTACCCACCTATAGGAAATTTGCAAACAAAACCCGATACCCTACTTCAAGAAAACACCCCCATTCCTCCATTTATGGGAAATACTCTCGGTGAAGCTTGGCAGGGTAATGATCAATTCATAGCAGGGTATCATACCCCTTTACAACCTCAAGGTGTACAACAACCGCCATTAAGGAAAAACACTATGTCTTCACCAATCGAGGTCATCTCAGCCTTAGTTGAGAAGGTTAGAGGATTAGAACTTGCTCAAGCAAATCAAAATTCATATTTTAGGCAAGCAGGAATCCCCAACCCTCCGCATCATCCCAGCCAAGTTGACCTCCTTACAGGAACAAGCACATTAGGCATGCCTCCTCAACATTCGTATAACTATCAATAGCAAACACCAACTAGAACCGCATTTTCAAACACCACTCCAGTTGAAAATATGATACCTCCCATTAGCACCAAACAATCCATACCAGAGCAATGCTCCTCCCTACTTAAACATTTATTCAAAATCACCACAGGGAGACATGTTCTCTTCTCTGGGATGTTCACTCAACCACAGGGATTTCCTTATGTCCTTGCAAATACATATACTATGCCATATCAATAACCCATTCCACCTCCACCTCCTCAGTAGGCACCATCGATGGTTGAAACCTATGTGGTAGGGACTTACTCAAAATATTTAAAAGATCCTCTAGATTTCACCATACGAAGTGTCATGATTCCAAGACCTCTTGTCGATTTTCCCAAATAAAAAGGGGAGGGAGATCTAAATGCACATATCAAAGCCTATGCCATGGCCATTCGAGAATTTCTCCCTTGAGATGGGGTTGTTGCTAAGATATTCCCTAAAACCGTAGAGGGTATTGCCCTTGATTGGTATTACAAAATACCTGAAGCCTCGATACACTCATTCAAACAACTCGTGTTAGAGTTTATCAAAGCTTTTGATATGAACAAATTATTGAGAACAAGAATCAGAAATTCTTTCATATTAAACAAGAGCATAATGAATCACTTTGCTCATTTTATTCAAAGATGGCATACGGTTCTCTACTCATCAGCAAGTGCTCCAAACATGGATTAGATGGAACTATGTGATTTATTCCTTCATTCCCTCAATAGAGAGATAAAGGAAGAAGTCCATAAGTTCCCACTAAGAACTTATGATGAAGTACTTGAGAGTGCTCTCCGAATAGATCAAATGCCAATAGATAGTGGTCGTAAGACATATGGAACAAATGGGAAATTAATCACTCCCAATCAAAACACTACACCTATCCTAATGCCGGAATACCAATCAAGGACCCAAAATCCTTAACAAAAACCGTGGGGTTACAACAGATGGAGTAACAAACCAAGTTAAAAGAGAAAACGTTGTAAACATTTCACCACCCGTTAACAATTAGTGAAATAACAACTTTACTCCAATAATCAATGCGGTGGATTTTAATCGTCCATCATGACAACAACAACAACCAACAACAACAACAACGAAAAATCCAAACACAAGGTCCAAATCAAAACCCAACTGGATATCAGAGTCAAAACCAAAGGTAATAGCCTCAAAATTTTAACTCTAACAACCAACAACGTTATCGAAATTTTGGACCACAACATGTTTCAAATCAAAACCTTGAAACTATAATCCCATTTTGTATTGTGGTTTCCACAATATTCAAGGCTCATGTTTAAGGCTCAAGGCTCAAGATTGTTGTTAGAGTAGGTATTTACCTTAGCTCATGTTCACTAGGTACATTATTTACCTTTATTGTATTTATCCTCACCCACTTATGTGTGTGGATATTTCTTTTATTTATTTAGATATTAGGATATATTATCTAGTTGTTAGGTATAGTTCTTTCCTCATCTATGGTATTGACTCGTTCTTTCCTAGATCTATGGTATTGACTAGATCCTTGATGTCTAGTTCTCTTGAAATGTATGGTCTTGACTAGTTCTTTGATGACTAGTTATTTCCTTGATTTATGGCTTGATCTACGACCTTGACTAGTTCTTAGATTGTTATTCCTTGCCTATTTAAGCAAGGCCCATTCTTAATGTATTGCATTGAGTTCCATAATAATATATGATATTGCTTCTCATTTATTTGCAAAGGTTTTATGTAAAGTTATTTTGGCGAATTGCTTTCATCTTATAGATCGTGGTGTTTGATTAACATCTGTGTTCTTGGCTTGGTACGATTTGGTTATCATTCCTTTCATGGTATCGAGTAGAGATTGTTGTTGACATCCGTCTATAAGTTTTATTTTGCAAATAAATTATTTATGTATTCATATATTTGGGATTTGGTCGTATTTTGTTGCTGTGTGCATTTTATGCAAAACAGAGGCTTCCATTGGATTCGAAGGCATGAAAACCCTAAGATCAACTATAAACTCGGCCAATTCTAGAGGCAGTCATTTTTGTGGTTTTTTTATTTTTGCAGAGAAGCACATAGGTGCGCCTTGGGATTTAAGCCAAGGAAAAAACATGATTTTATTTATTTGGGTTTGTTAGATTTCTCGAGATCTGTATTGGGGTTTTTTCTATTGCAGAGTATTTGTCTCGGTTTACGTGTAGGAAGGTTTTCGATCTTTTCTTTTTTGGCCATATGGTATGGTCATATGAGGGCTTAAAGCTTGTGATTCCTACTAATAAGTGCTTAACTTCAGCCCCCTTTAATTTTATTTGTGTGGTGAAGGCAACAACAATTTATTTTGTTTCAGTGGCAACTAAAATAAATAACAGAGCAAAATATTAAAAAGCTTGTATCTTTTGATTGGTAACTCGGTTTTGAGTGCCGTTTTTTACAAAAGTGCTTGTTTTTCATGATCTTTCCATTGGAGTTATTTATTTTGTGACTTGCATTATAGTTATAAAGTGCCAAATATGGCGGAGTGTTGTAGTCAATTGTGGATGCAATTTCGGGCCGACCGACTCCGACGTCCTAAATTTTGGGAGTTGTAGTTTGTACCTATCATGGATTCTCGAGAATGATATGCTTTTCTCTCTCAAGTATGTGGACTTCAAGAGGATATTGTAAATTTTTGGAAGAAAATAGATTGCTCAAGAAGTGGAATTCTCTCCTACAATCACTCATTTACGATAATGATACAATAATACACTCCTGCGAGAACAAACTTTCTAGGCTACAAAGATCACCATCATATTGTGGACAACCATATCCATGCTCCTAGTCCACTTGCAGTTGTTGCTCTTGTACCCACTGACATTGATCTACCAATCTTTGAGCCTAAACCCTCTTTTGATGCTTCTAAACCTGTGAGGCTTGTTACTGCATGCTCTTCCACATATGTGCCTATTACAGTACCACATGTTGTGTATCCTATACCTTTCGATTGCATGGATTTTTGGGAAGCATACCACTGCATTTAGTTCTCGCATGCTCTATTCTATGGGTCTCACTAGTGGAGTCATTGGCAGACATTCATAGGGTATTATTTCCTCTATTCCACATGTGAAGTGGAATTCTCATCATGACATTGGTTTTCGAGTAGATACTTCATTGGGATCACACATTGACAGAGCTCCTTTTTGTTCGCTCGACTCTTTCTGAGGATCCTGAGCAACACATGAGTTCTAAATCTTCACTTAGGCTTGAGAAACTTGAGATTTTAGTTGTCAGACATGATCAACCTGACACACATTTTGATGTTCTTTTGCATGCACCCACATTTTGTACCAAGTCATATGCAGGCATCTTCTTCATGCATTTGTGTTGATTTGGGGTGGATATGTGATCACTCATGGAGGCGACATAGGCATTCGTTGAGAGGACTCTACATGCATGGCTCCTCCACCATTCAGCCTCTTGCTCCACTTTCTATACCTTATGCATTGTGATGCTTCTTATTTTGAGCATTTTTCTTTAGCAGGTGTAGTGTATCTCTCTTGTTTGTTGAGAGATTTTGTATCTGTATTTTCGACGCTTTTGGCATGTTGATAGCATCTCTTATGGGGGAGCTATTCTCAGGTGGAGCCCAAAGTGTTATTTTGTCGGTGTTTGAGTGGTCATTTTGACAACTCATACAAATTTATAGCGCCACTCCACCCATTCGATAGTATGGGAGGGTGTGGTGTTGATCATGCTTCTTCGAGTTTCGTGTCCTTCCCTTTTTACCTTGGCTTTTCTTCGATCATGACACTTTGGATTTTGTGTCCTTGCCTTGTTGCTTTGGTTATTGTTTTGGATCATGGCACACCTATTTGCAGCAAATTGATCGAATTATGTTTGGTTTTTTTTTACACTTTCGACATCACTCATAATTTGCTTTCCTTGTATGGAGCTATTCTAGTGGAGCCCAAAGGTCGATTGTTTTTGAGTTTTGTGATCGAGTAGTGGATTCAAACCACAGTGCACACCAAACTTCTTCAGCATTATATGAGTTTTTGAGTCGAGCTTCTTGGGATGCCTTGGAGTGGATCTTTACTCTCTTTACTTTGTTGTTACTGGTTTTGGGTACCTTGCGGTGTCCCTTTTTTCCTAGTTATTGTACATGAGTACCTCATCAGGCCTAGTTATCGGGACTCATACTATGGATATGCCACTTCTATTTTGGCCCTTAGCTTCACTTGAGGGGGGGTGTTATAGTAGGTATTTACCTTAGCTCATGTTCAGCTAGGTACATTATTTACCTTTATTGTATTTATCCTCACCCACTTATGTGTGTGGATATTTCTTTTTATTTATTTAGATATTAGGAGATATTATCTAGTTGTTAGGTACAGCTCTTTCCTTGATCTATGGTATTGACTAGTTCTTTCCTAGATCTATGGTATTGACTAGATCCTTGATGTCTAGTTCTCTCCTAAATGTATGGTCTTGACTAGTTCTTTGATGACTAGTTATTTCCTTGATTTATGGCTTGATCTATGACCTTGACCGGGTTCTTAGATTGTTATTCCTTGCCTATTTAAGCAAGGCCCATTCTCAATGTATTGCATTGAGTTCCATAATAAATATATGATATTTATTCTCATTTATTTGCAAAGGTTTTATGTAAAGTTATCCTGGCGAATTGCTTTCATCTTATAGATCGTGGTGTTTGATTAACATCTATGTTCTTGGCTTGGTACGATATGGTTATCATTCCTTTCAGTTTCCACAAGATTCAAGGCCACGATAATAGGACTTGTCGTGACTACAATAAATTCATGCAACATTTTCCAGAAGACCAAAGACAACTCTTTATAGATATGTTCTTAGCAAATTTTGTAGTACCCACGCCAAACACTTACACAGGGGCAGTCTCCCCTCAAAATGCACCCCTCAAGATCTTTAACGATCCGCTCCCAAATCATTCTAACAATAACAAGTTAGATCCAAGCAGAATGAACAAGGGTGTTATGACAAGAAATAATGATCATGAAGCTTCAACTTCATTAAATCCACCGGTCGCACCCCAATTAGGAACTCGATCGTAAACCAAGATAGTTGGCCTGGTAGAGTTAGACACCGAGCTACCCGTAGAAACCATAACAAGAACACGGGATTATTCTTCTCAACCAGTTCCAAGTTATCCATTAGAACTAGACAACATTCAACAAACATTGGTAAAACCCATAGCCGTTTATGATTTAATTAATGACTTAACGAAGACCTTCTCTCATATTTCCTTCTTGGATTTGTTGAAGAACTCTCCCACCCATAGGGCTATTCTCTTAGATGTATTAGGCCTTGGTCATTTAATTAACATCACTCCTCTAAAAATGCAAGTAAACCATGTAGACTTTGATTTCTACCCTCCAGGGTAGCCAAATAATGATACTTTGAGTTTATATTTGATATAAGAAAAATGCCAACAGACACCGAAATTGCATGTAGAGGTGACCCAACCTTCTATTTACAGTATGGGTTTACAATAACTATGTTAAATGCGTAGTGATTGATGATGGGGCAGCAGATTAACATAGTCCCCTTCACTTTTTTTCAAAACCCGGGATATGGAGAAAACAATTGTTCTAGAACACGAAATACACCGAGAGAGTTATGACATCCTCAAGGCCACTTCAATTGGAACCATAGTTTTACTAGTCACCTTAGGACCTAAGACGGTCCTCACCGAATTTTATATTATAGATCGGGAAACTAACTATAATATGATCCTCGGTCGACCATGCATACACCGCATGAAGGAAATCCCTTCCACATTATTCCAGGAAATAAGATTTTTACACTTAGGGAAAATATTTGTGGCACAAGGTGACCCAAAACCCTTCAATATACACCTAGTGACTTGAAGAAAAGACCAGGTGTTCACTCTGAGTTTGAACTCCCAACGAATCAACTTAGCAAACCAATTAATTCAAAACCAGAAGAGAAGTTGATACCTACAATAGAATTGGAAATTACAAATCTAGTCGAGGGCATTCCAACACTAAAAATGAGACTAACATCATAGAAACAGTGTCATTAGGGACTACCACAAAAATTGTAGAATTACTAGAGAAAGATCTACCCATTCTCCTACCATTTGATTCTATGGGTATGGGATACACCCTAGGAATTGGTTCCCTTCCATCAGACAAAGTTTGTATGGTAGAAGTAACCGAGGTAGAAGAAACAGACATGACAAATATCCCAACATCCATTTTTCCAAGCAAATATTGGACTCTCCACTTCGATGGAGCTAGATGTCACTTTGGAGCTGGGGCAGGTGTGATCTTTACTTCTCTCGAGGAAAAATCCTACCTTTTGCCTTTAAATTAAACTTTGAGTGTACAAACAACGGGGTTGAGTACGAAGCCCTCCTCCTTGGCCTCATCATAGCCAAAAGAATGGGTGTCGATAACATTAGAGTGCTAGGAGACTCGCAACTAGTTACAAACCAAGTCTCTGAGGTATATGAGACTAGAGCTGAACATTTACAACTCTACAAAATGACAGTATTAGATCTAAGCAAAGGATTCAACTTCATATCAATTAAAGAAATCCCACGAGAGCAGAACCTTCTCGTAGATTCAATAACAACCTCAACTTCCTGTTTCACTCCAAACAGTGAGTTGGAAAACACAAGTTTCACGGTATCACTTCATACTAAACCATTGGTGTGTAAAATACCAACAAACCCACTCCTGACACATATAGAAGCTGAGAATGAGTTTTCTATCCTGGATCACTTTGATAGTGATAGAATCACTCTTGAATATCTAAACACCTATGTGGAGCTACATCTCGCTCATCACATAGTGGATCTTTCCCTAATCCCACATTCCTCTTCCTATTTTGGAAATCCCATGATAGAATGTTCTCCGCAAAAGGATCTCGATATCTACGAGGTAGAGAATAGAGAAAGTTTGGAACTACCTCTGCCCCACCTGAATTTGAAGAAGGCAACGCTTCCTTAATCGAAGAAACAATTGACATAAACATTGGAATGGAGGAAGAACCAAAATTTTTGAAGTTAGGATCCTTGTTAACTCCAGAGGAGATAGAAATACATACTCAAATCCTCAAATAACATCAAAAGGCTTTTGCATTTAATTACAAAGAAATGATGGGAATTGCACCACATATCACGGTACATAATCTTGTCACCAAACCGGATGCAAAGCCAATTAAACAAAAGTCAAGACCAATGAAACCAAAAGTGGCTCTCATGGTAAAAGAAAAAGTAATGAAACTTCTCCAAGTAGGATTCATCAAACCAATTGACTATTCACAATAGGTATCTAATATTGTCCCTAATCTAAAAAAGAACGGAAGGATACACATTTTTTTACACTTTTAGGATATTAACAAAGCTTGTCCCAAAGATGACTTCCTGTTACCATCCATTGACATCATTGTTGATGCAATAAACAGATTTGAACTATTGTCCCTCATGGATGGGTTTTCAGGGTATAATCAGATTAAAATATCTAAACAAGATCAAGCCAAGACCACATTTATAACTCCTTGGGGAACTTATTGTTACGTTGTCATGCCATTCGGTCTTAAGAACACCGACGCTACATACCAACGGGCAATGACATACATATTCCATGACCTTATTCATAAAATTGTGGAATCCTACATGGATGACTTGTTGGCCAAGGCCAAGAAGCGTTGTGATCACCTAGAGGTACTCTGTATCATTCTCTCACGATTGATTGAGTATGGTGTCACCTTGAACCCAGAGAAATGCATATTTGGCATGATGGGAGGAAAAATTATGGGTTACATTATATCCTCACAAGGGATTGATGTCGATCCAGCCAAAATCCGGGCTATTTTTAAAATGATTCCACCATCGAGAGAGTCTTGCAGTATCGATCATTTATCGGGAAACTAGGTGCAATTCGAAGGTTCATTTTGGACTTAAGTTTTGCTGTTCACCCAATCAAAAATTTGTTAAAGAATGATTATAACATTGATTGGACAGAAGAATGTAACGAGGCCTTTGAAGCAGTTAAACGCTTCTTATTGTCTCCTCCCATGTTAATGCCTCCTAGACCAGATCATCCTTTGATCCTATATTCACGGCTACTGATGTCTCCCTAGCTTGCATGTTGGCTCAAGAAGATAATGATAAACGAGAACGTGCAGTCTATTTCATCAGCTGAACATTGCTTGATTATGAAACACATTATACAAAGGCAGAAAGAGAATGCCTTGCCATAGTCTTTGCAACGAAACGTTTAAGACATTACATGTTAAACCAAGAAACAAGGGTCATTGTAAAGATAGATCACTTACGAACATTCCTCATGTAAGGGTATTTATCTAAAAAGGTTGGACAATTTATAACCTTAATGGGTGAATTCAAATTAACATTTGTAAACCAGAAATCCATTAAGGGACAAATCATTGCAGACTGGTTAGCTGACAATCCATTAGATGGAGGTGATCTGGTAGATTTGGACTTTCCCGATGAGTGCATATACTTTTTCAAAACCAGACCCCCCATTTCTACATGCCCTTGGTACACTAACATTGTCAATTTTATCATGGACCATATGTACCCAGAAGGTGCCACATCACAACAAAGAAGGTGGTTACACATTATCGCTGCTAAGTATGTTATCTTAGAACAAGTGCTCTATCGTAAAGCCTTTGATGGAATGCTTTTAAGATGCGTTGACACTGAAGAATCCAAAAAGATTCTGTATGAATCCCACAGTGGGATATGTGGAGGCCATTTTGGTGGTCATGCCACAACTCGCAAAATACATTGGATGGGCTATTTTTGGCCCACTGGAGCATGATGCAGTAGAGTTTATGCGCAATTGCCATAAATGCCAAGAATTCTCCCACGAGATTCACATGCCAGCATAAGCTCTACAACCAATCACAACCCCATGGCCCTTTTCCATGTGGGGCCTAGATTTGATAGGGAAATTATCTCCCTCATCAATAGATGGCCACAATTTTATAATCACAGCCACAAAATATTTTACCAAGTGGGTAGAGGCCATGCCTCTCACCACCGTACCAGGTTCTGTAATCACTAAGTTCATTTTAAATCAGATCATTTATAGGTACGGTGTCCCGCAAGTCATTATCTTAGATAATGGCACATCCTTTAAGAATGACGAGGTCCGTGAATTATGTAGTAAATTCAAGATAAACCATCATATGGCCTCTCTTTATTACCCTCAAGCCAACGAACAAGATGAAGCCACAAACAAAACATTAAAAGCTATTCTCCTCAAAATAGTTAAGGAGAATAAATGGGATTGGAATTTAAAATTATACCCAGCCTTGTGGGCCCATCAAACCTCAATAAGAACACCAATGGGGGCAACCCCTTTCTCATTAGTATTCGGGGTAGAAACAGTTCTCCTGCTTGAGCTCGAAATACCCAGCCTCCGCATCTCATTACAAGGGTTCTTGGGAGAAGAACCCTATAAAGAGGCACGCCTCTCTCAACTAGAAAGCCTTGATGAGGCCAGGCTAAATGCCTAACAAAGGCATAGAGCCTATACGGACCGAATGAGCCAGAAATATAACAAAAAGGTCTATGAATGAGAAATATATGAGGGAGATCTAGTTCTAAGACTAGACAACCGGATTGATAAGAAAACCGATGAAGGAAGGAAATTCCGGCCCAAGTGGTTGGGCCCATACCGAGTCATGAAAGACTACGGAAATGGTGTGTATCTCTTATGTACATTAGAAGGTGAGGAGTTCAATGAAACAATCAATTCCTTGCATCTTAAATGGTTTTATGCATAAGGCATCAACGTCACCATTTGTATATTATATCTACCTACATTGCATTAGTCACTTAGTTGTTTCATTTTGTTCACTCATTTCAGTAACTATTGTGGTCAAGGAACTTATTCTTAAGCAATTCATTACAAGCTTATGAAAATATTGGCAAAAGCATTCAAAATCATATCTCTTCAGTTTTCATAATATCATCAAATGGTTCCAAAATCATTTCATCAATTCGACAGACAAAGTCTTGACAAAAACCATACCAAGGCCTAGCATACTTGGTCATACTCATTCTTTTCTACTTGGTTAAGTTGTTCTTACCTACGGTCTGTTCTAGAAGCTTCTTGGTGTCACATCTATCCTTCTTACATCTCTTTGAAACAAGGATACTCCAAAGTCACAAATCAAAAATGTCAAGTTAAATAAAAAATGCTAAACCAAATAGAATATTTTATTTTTACACACTTCTTTTCCCCACCAACCTTCTGGTGATGAGCCCGCATCTCTTACTAGTGATACGAGGTTGAGAAAGGAAAGAAGTGCCCTTACTCACCTATATCCTACCTTCGGTGATGAGCCCATGCTTCCTACCAGTAGCATGAGATAGGGTGTAGGGGGTCCATTCACGTAAATTAGTGAATATTAATATTTTAAAGAAAAGTATTCTAAGTGAAATTAAATATCCAAATTCCAAAGAGATCAAATCCTTAAAACTAGATTTTGTCAACCAAGTTTCCATCCATGGATCCAAGTCTAGATAAATTGGAAAATAAGTTACATTCTAAACTATGTAGTAGTTTCGAGTAAGAGTAAGTACGCAAGTCTGAATTTGATTTCTGTCAAAACCTTGTCTTTCTCTCATCATTTCCATTCAGTCAAACTCATACAACTTGTGCCCTTCCCAACTCTTGGTGATGAGCCCTCACATCTTACTAGTTGTGTGGAGTTAGGAGTGGGGCAAGTTCATCTCGTTATCACTATATATCCATCACATTTTGCCAAAACAAGAAGAAGCAACGAACATTGCCCAAAGAAGCCAAAAGGTTCAGTACTACAATATGTTTTCATCATCACATATCAGCATTACATAAAAACAAATCAAAGAGAAACATTATGTTATCATTTGTTATCCATTGCATACATTCTGAAAAGCATATAAAAACAAAGATTCTTAAAAACATCTAGTATACACATGGGAAACGAATCACAAATATTCTGTATATAAGAAGATCTAGATCCAAAAGAGATATATATATATATATATATATATATATATATATATATATATATATATGAATCATGTTTTATATACAATGCCATCATGCACTAGGCATGGTCAAAACGCTCAATGAGCCCAGAAAATACAAAAACACTCATATAAACATCCGACCAAAAATCACTACAAAAAGACACCATGATCTCTCAATCACCATGGGATCCCTCGGAGATGGTGCATGACCACGCCTAGGGCTCCTACTCGGATGACGCTCAATGAATTGAGGGCTCATGATCATGGCCAGAACTATAGTCTCACTATGAGAATGACTTCTCCTTATCAATTGCTTGGCATTCCTATATCCACCAACTCAAGATGCGAAGAGAGGTCATGATTTTTTCCGCCTTCTAGACAAGGGCAAAGACATCGCATGTCAGCCGAGGCTGAAGGCTCTCCAACATTCTCGGTAAGATCAGCCTCGTACCCTCTCGAAGAGAGTATAAGAGTGTCCATGCACACTTGGCAGATCAAGTCTCACCATCCCTCAGTAGTCACTACAAATAAAAAAGTAGAAATAAACAAGTTAGAAAATTGTCCAAGATAGGGTAAAAAACAAATGAAACAACAAAAGGGAAATATCAACTAAACAATTCTAACTAAAACAAAATAGAGAAAATAGTAGTAACTCACTCGGATCTCTAGGCCTCCATGTGGGATCTCTTGGATTTGCGCCTGCCACTGATGCTGCCATCGACTGTGGAACCTCCCCCAAATCTAGAAAGAAATGAAGTCCTGTTACGGACTCATCATCTCCCCCAATGTCTCGAGAAGGCAACTCCTCTGAGATTAGAGTCACTCTCATCATCATTGATCGTCCCACTGCTCGCTCCCTCCCGTCTCCTCTTCTATGAACTCCTCAGAGTCTGAGTCCACATCAATGGGCTCATCTCTCTCTCCACTATGAGCAGGACTCGGCTCCGATCTAAAGTAAAGGTGCTCGAGGAGCACTGGCTACCCCTCGGGCATGAACCACCCACCTAGCTATAATGGGAACTCCAGGAGTGATCATGGTCCAACCTCGGCCTCTAGGACCTCCCTAGCCTCATGAATAGACCTGTATACTGGCCCCGCTAGAGGAAACATATCAATATAGGGGAGGCCAAACTACTGTGGTACTCTGTCAAAGGGGTGGATCTCTAACTTCCCCATCCTGTCTATCAGCTGACTAGTAGTATAGCAGGTGATCAATGTGTGTGTCTCCTCTCCCCATAACCCTGCCATGGCCTGATAAGGAGTGGCCTCCATGTCTGTAATAGTCAGAGAAGCCACTGGCTAGTGTGGCATCCTAAGTACAGATCATCCTTATCCATCTCACTGCCCCTGACAGCCCCGGGATCCTCTGCCTGTACACCTCTCCCATAGGGAATGATGCACTCATACACCCAACTCATGACTAGAGTAGGGTGACTCAATGACTACCCTTGTAATCTAACCACCCTATACAAATCATGATAGGTGGTCCCAAGGATGTCTACTCCCTAAGTGTAAACATGGCCATGCACCTCAATCTATGTAATGATAGGAGCCCAATAGTATAAAAGAGTATCCCCTCCCTTGTCCCCAATCAACCGCGAGGCCAAGATACCCATAACAACCTGGTGGAGCATAGGGATATCTGAACCAACAATAGAACGAACCTTCACCCCCTTCTTCAAGCCCATGGAGACAACAACATCTCCCATGTAGGTGGCCCACTGAACCATCTGAGATCTGGATACTGATGTCTTGAGAGACAACTATCTCCCAAGAATCGGGACCCCCAATATGCGATAAACGTCCTCTAAGGTGATGGTCCACTCACCCCGACTCTTGGAAATTGGAAAGTGTTCCGATCTGCATCCCAATATGAAAATAAGTCACACAATATGTGACTAGTAGGTGCAACATGAGGGACCTGTGCAATCCTCCAAATGCTAGCCCTCTGTAGAGTATCCCACTTTGCCTGAGTAAGTGCCTCTAGCACTATTGGGAGCCAATCACACTCCCTCTCTCTGCTCCATCTGATGTACTCCTCCTTCTGCATCCACCCAAAAGAGAAAAAGAGTAAGTTAGTAATGTAATCCAACTAGAAAATTTATCAAGAACAGTAAAAATGTCAAAAATGCAAAGACAATTGAAAATTACATCTCTTTTTGCATTCTGTTACAAAACCGCCGCCCTATGCAGAGCGACAGTTTCCTAACCACCACCTTCTGAGGTGGTGGTCATGTAACTACCACCTTATGAAGTGGTAGTCCCATAACCACCGCCATCATAGGGTGGCGGTCTCATGACCGCCACCCTGTGCAGGCGGTGGTCTTGTCCTCGAATCGCCAAACGGCTCATAAGCCCTAAAAACACTTAAAAAGAACAAAAAAGCACCATTTTAACTGAAATAAAGACCTACCCTATAGGTGCCCCCTAGAGACTCATTTAAAACTAACATTTTAAAAAATAATCCCCCCAGACAAAGATTTTAACATTTCTATATTTTGGATTTAAAAACGATAAAATGAGAAGAACTAACTTGAGACTTTGCGGGTCGATATCCTACTCTTGGAGGCATGATCATGATCTCACAATGAATGTTTTGATTGCACTCTTGTTGAAAATGGTCACCATGGGTCCCAGAGCTCAAAAACCACCAAATCGACACGCACAAATGAATAGTAAAATGAGTTTGTTTTACATATATATAGTATTCTAATTTTGTTTTGAGTGTTCTTACGCAGAGTTGGAGCACCGACGAAGGTAAGTTCTTATGCTCGCACGAATGGTAAGTCCTCATTCCATATTAATTTAGTTTTATTTTTCGATTTATTTTATCTATTTGCACTTGAGTCCTCTTTTCATTTTACAGGTTGTGGGAATTTGGACGACAACATTTTGACACACGGGCGTGTCAGGTATAACTTCTAACTCCCCATTTTGGGACTACTATACTCGGACCCACCGTTTATGCCTTTTTCATGGCTAAAATGCTTCTCCAAGGGGGCAATATGTACGTACCCAAAAATATAGGTATCAGATCGCTTAAAGAGGTTACAGAAACCTCAATGATGATTCCTATCTTTCCGCAAGGTGTTCAAAATCCAAAAGAGCTCGCCAAGTGTACCTTTGCATCCTAGAAAGCCATATCTAGCTTTTGCATGTTTTGTTCTAGCCTCTACCCCATTTTCCTTGCATTTTGTCTTTAAGTTATGGAACCGCCACCCTACCCGGGCAAAGTGGTTTCGTGATCGCGCCAGACAGGGCAGGCGGCGGTCCTGTGCGTGTTTTCCATAACGTTCCGATGATTTCGTCAAATGTAAAATTCAAATTTCTATCTGCATTCCTCAACCACTAAAGCTTGCATTTATGTTTTGGCCACCCAGTAAATAGTTTTTCCTTTGTTTATATTAGAAGAGTTCAATTTGGATTTACCCTCTGGTAAATGCAAATGCTATAAATACCCAGCTTGCTTTCAAACAAATGGCCCCTCTCCTTCTGTGTTTGATTATTTAGTTTGTTTGAAGTTCTTGCATGAGTTTCAATAGTTTCATATTTTGCATGAATTATCACCTCTCATTTCTATTTTAGAGATCATTTGATCTTCTTGCTTTCATCTTACTTCATTGTTGTCCCATACAATCAGTTTAGCATAAGATAGTTTCATTTTTAGATTAGAATCCATCTTAGAGTTGCAGGTTTTGTTTGTCACAAGAGATAGATCCCAGAATTCTCGGCATATTTGCGTTGTATCCCCAATAAATCCTACTAGGAATTACATAGTCAAGCTCTGTTCACTTGCACTATCCCTCTCTTACTTGCATTGTATTTGGTTTATATCCAAAGTGCCATTGTTCGAGTACCTTCTTTTGCTAACACTATCACATACACACTTTTCTGGATTCATGAGAACACGAAGGAATGAGGAGATCACACTGAGGGGACAAGTCATGAAACAACTGGATTTACCACTGTTCTGTAAATTGCAGGTTTGAGCTATCAAAGTTCTAGTTATAATATATCAAATATAGTAGTAAATTATTTCATTTTAGTTAAAGCTCACTTTCGATATTTCCAGGGAATCATGGGGAATGATAGTTTCTAAGAAACTATGATTCATTCTTCACTTCTGAGGTAGGATCGGAAGTCTTTCGATTAAACTAGTTAGTTATTTAAATATTTAGGATAAATTCACAACTGCACAGAGAATAGCTATACCAGTAATACGTTGCATGTTTTAATTCTGTTATTAGATTAATTGTCCATTTTATAAATATATTAGAATAGCTTCTCTTTTAATTTCATTCAAATACGCATCACTGAAAATACAAAAATAAGAGAAATATAAGCATAGTGTAGATATAGCTTTCATGGTTAATTTTCTCATTTCAGTTAAATTATCTTTTGCATGACAATTATGGGACCCAGAGAGCCCAAGGAATATGTGTTTGAACCGATAGTGCCTCAAATAAATCTCTTCACAATATTAACAAATATAGGTCAAGGGCTTAGGATTCAGGTCTTTCAAATGATAATAAACCCACAAGTAGATAGAAAAACAACCGAGGCAATTGAATATTGAACACGACAAAGCGTACACATTTTTGTCAAATCAGCCCAAGTATAGATTGCCTTGATAGGATATCCGCATGACCATATAAGAACCAAAAAGAGAACAAATATTTGGCCGTGATCCATTAGTTCCGTAGCCAGATGTAAGAGACCTTCTTATCGACATAGACACAAGGTTACGTATATAGTTGCTAGAACCCCCGTAAGGTGTTCTCGAGAAGATCGCACAACTCCCGGTACTAAACATAGAAGGCTTTGAAAAGGCTTATGACCATTTGATAGTCGGAAGAAGAGATTGATTCTTCACATGACCATAACAGGTCCACAACAACCACAAACTCATGGTTGTGATCCCTAGGTCCCACAACCCAACAGGCCTTTAAATCAGTTAAGTATTGACACCGGTTTACAAATGTTGGTATTCGAGATCCTCACCACTCTCGCCGATATCATAACGCAACTTTCGTATCAAACATAGAAGCCAATCAATCCAACATTTTCTCGGGCTAGACCAAAAACCACCCACGCTTTATTACAAATCCACCACACCTCTCATTACCATTTTCCATGACCTTGTTTGAAAATATACACGAAGCACCTACAGTCATTTTCCACTTATCCAACAAACAATAGATAGGATCTTGATAGAGCTCGATATTGATTGAAGCCTCCGAGCGCTTATTATATCTCGAAGTCCATTACACCAATTTAGTTTAGAGAGCCTTCTTTGCCTTAGATTCCCATATTCCATTATTGTGTGTTAAGGATATAAGATTTCCCAACTAGTTTGTCTGTATCCACATATATTCCATTCTCATCGGTTGTCTCACGGCCTCGGGAGGTCGAGTAAGAAGAAGAGTTGCTTGTAGATTCTCATGCTCACATGTCACATTTCTATCGCATGACAAAGTGGCCCCAACATTCTTGAGTCCAAAAGACATGACCTTGTAACAAAATGTCCCCTAAGGGGTGATGAAAGCTTTCTTATGTTGATCTTCCTCTACAATTCAAATTTGGTTATAACCTAAAAAACCATCCATTAAGGATAACATTTCATAACTAGTAGTAGAATTGACAATCATATCAATATTAGGCAAGGGGAAGTCATCTTTGGGACATGCTTTATTGATGTCATCAAGTCGGTGCAAATCCTTATGCCAATCGACTTCTTCTGAACTGGGACTATGTTGGATATCCAATTTGAATAGTCAATGGGTTTAATGAAATCAATAGCTAATAACTTTTCAAGTTCTTCTTTGACAAGTAGTGCAACTTTGGGGTGCATCTTTCTCAATTTTTGCTTGATGGGTTTGGCGTTTGGGTGCACAACAAGGTTGTGCACAACCAAGTCTGGGTCCAAACCAGGAATATCTATGTATGACCATGAAAATATATCTACATATTCTCTTAATAGTTCCACAAAAACTTTCTTCCCTTGAGCCGAGAGTGAAGCTCCCAACTTTATCATTCTAGGTTCCTCTTCTAAGCCAATGTTGACATTGATAATTTCTTCAACAAGAATTTTGGAAGCATCTTCCATCCATGTAGGATCAAGGGGAAGAGTAAGATCAACCTCGATAGGAGGTGTGAGATCATCTTTATAAGGATATTCTACCTTTTCTATGATTTCTTCATTTTGCCTATCTACTAGGGTCTCAAAAAGTTTGTCACTATGAGACTTACGCTTGTTCTTCCCACAAGGTTTCCTTGACGTATCCTTATTCTTGCTTACAACCTTCTTACTCAAGCATCCACACATATCTTCTTCTTCTCTGAAGTATGCACATGCATCTAGTTTGATTACAAATCCTTTTTTGTGATCCCTAGTTGGAATAGAATCCTTGAGTCCCATGAATTCTGCGAATGCCTCATCATTTTCAAAGAAATCGAGTGGCACATGAAATTGTTGATCCCAATCTACAAGTTCTAGATATATAAGGGTTACTTGATAATTGGTTTGGGAATTTGATCCGGATAAGGTAAAAATAGTGAATCATGGAATAGGTTCGTGGATGCAAGTGTCGACACCAAAATTAGGTCATACTACCCATATAACCCTCGTTAATTAAATTAACCATACCTTACCTGTTCATATCCCATAGTGCACATGATTAATTAAATTAATTACTTTAGTTAATTTAATTAACATCCTCACTTGACCACCTTACCCACCCAACTCACCTAACCACCTCACCCCATGACCATGTTAGGAATTAGTGAACAAATATACGAAACAAGTCCTCAAATCACAATGAGGGAAACTATTTAGTAGAATCAAACTTGCGTAAATATAACAACATAAATAAATAATGCACAAAAGAATACAAAATAAGATTTAAAGTGGTTTAACCAATGTGAGCTATGTCCACCAAGAACTTTCTCGATTTTATTATCAACAAGAGTAAAACAACTCTCATAGTCTTCTCTTAGTTATGAACTCACAACAAATTCCAAAGATGCTAAACCACATCTAAACCACATCTAAACCACAATTGATACTTCAATTGCTCAACCTTGATCACTCTTGATCACCTCTTGATCACTAAGACTCAATACCTATTGAACGATCAAGATATCTTCAAGATGCCCTAACAAATGTATTTATAGGATTACAATCCTCTTAAGAAGTCCTAAAGCCAACCCTAGAAGTTTGAAATTCATAACCTTTCAACTTCCTATGGTTGGAAAACTCATGAAATTGACAGCCAATTAACAACTTAACAACAACGTCACAACAATGTCACAATAGATGACTACCGAATGCTCATGAAGTCTCCAATCTTAACCGCTTCAAACTCCAACACTTCAATACCGATTCCTAAAGACCAAAAAATAGGATCCACACCCCAAGAATCTCCCACTTGGAGAATATTTCCACTGAGAAAAGATCTCAACCCTTCATTATCAACCATGAAGGCCAATAAAAGTTAAACACAACTTTATCTTCTCCTTGTGACCGCCTTGGTCATCATATATGTAGGATTTTGACTGGTATGAATCTTTTCCAGCTTCAACTTATCTTCTTCCAAAGCTACCCTGATGAAATGATATCTCAGCTAAATGTGCTTCTTCCTAAACTAGAAAGCAAAGTTCTTCGCCAAATGAATAGCACTCGACCATCACCGTGTAGTGTCCCAACTTCCTGTTTATGACCCAATTCATCAAGTAACTCCTATAGCCAAATCATCTCCTTGTTTGCCTCTCAGTAGCAACAACATACTTAACCTCTATGGTTGACAAAGCCAAAACCTTTTATAACCATGAAATCTAGCTCATCGCTATATCACCAACTGTAAATACATAACCTGTTGTGCTCCTCATGCTGTCCAAATCTCCTGCCATGTCCGAATCTACATAGTCACGCAATGTAGTGTCCGATCCACCAAAACACAATGCTGCTATAATGGTCCTCTCAAATATCAAGGATCCAATTCACTTCTATTAGTTCTCTCTACCGGATCACTCATAAACCTTCTCACTGCTCCCATTGCATGGGAAATGTTAGGCTTAGTGCATACCATAGCATACATCAAGCTACCAACCACTGATGAGTATGGTACCCTGGAAATCTAAATTTTATCCTCCTTAGTCTTGGGACTTTGCTCCTTTGATAATTTAAAGTGACCTTCCAAAGGAGTACCAACCGATTTAGCATCCTGCATACTAAACCTCTCCAAGACCTTCTTTATGTACTCTTCTTGAGATAATATCAACTTCCTCTCCTTTCTCGCATTACGAGTTATTCTCATACTAAGGATTTGTTTTGCTGCCCCCAAATCCTTCATAACGAATGAGTCACCTATCTACTTATTGAGCACCTTTATTTCCTACATATTATTCCCTGCAACAAGCATATCATCCACATACAGGGAATAATAATATAACTACCATAAAAAAACTTCTTCATGTACATGCAATGGTATGAGTGACACTTGAGTAACCCTGCTCCTATATAAAATCACAAACTTCTTGTACCACTCGTCATTGAGCTTATTTCAGGCCATATAATCTCTTCTTCCGACCTCATAATCATGTGGCTTCTACATATACAATTCCTCCAACTCACCATGAAGGAATGTAGTCTTCACATCTAACTACTATAACTACAGTCTTCTACTACTATTAAACTAAGAACAATCCTAATATAAGTCATTTTAACAACAAGAGAAAAAATTTCATCAAAGTCTATACCCTTCTTTTATACGCAATCCCTTGACCACCAACCGGGCCTTTTACGTTTTCATGCCTCCATCTTCCTCTTTGATTCAAGACACCCAATTGTTTTGCAATGCTCTCTTACCCTCGGGTAGCTCCACCAGATCCCAAGTCTGGTTCTCCATAAGAGATCTATACTCTTCATCCATGGCCTACTCCCACTTATTCTTGTCATCTATCTGCACTGCTTCCTCAAAGCACTCTAGCTCTCCATTGTCAGTGAGCAATAAATAATTTAAAGATGGAGTGAATCGTTTAGGTTCCCTTCTTACCCTAGAAGACCTTCTCACCTCAGGATTTTGGGGTTCTTGATGAGTAGGTTCCTAAATTGGTTGTGCCAAAACATGTTGTACTTGAACCAGCCCCTTGGACACCTTGCTTTGTCTATAATGTCCTCTAACACTATTTATTATTTCTTTGATTCCTTTTTTTGTTCCTGCAACTAATCTTTATACATGAATTTTTCATTAAAGACAATATCTCTAGACCAAAATATTTTCTTGTCCTTAAGACTCCAAACATGGAAACCAAATTCATCCTCACCATATCCAACAAAGGTGCATTTCTTAGACTTAGCCTCTAACTTGGTCCTATCATATTTATCAATGTGAACAAATACCTCACATCCAAATAATCTAAGAAATGAGTAATCAATTTTCTTACCAGACCAATCCTCCTCAGGTATACCTCCATCTAAGGCCATAGAGGGTCCTCTGTTAATTAGATAAATAATTGTGCTTACCACTTCTACCCAAAACATGAGTGGCAGCCCCGCATGTAACCTCATGCACCTAGCACGCTCCATGATTGTCTTGTTCATTCTCTTTGACACTCCATTTTCCTATGGAGTCTTTAGAACCATTCTTTGCCTACGGATCCCATTTACCAAATAGTAATCAAGAAATTCATTGCTACAATACTCCCCTCTATTATCCGACCTGAGAAATTTCAACTTGAGACCTGTTTCATTCTCAACCAAGGCTTTCCATCTTTTGAAAGTTTCAAACACATCAGATTTATTTCTAATGCAATATACCCAAAATTTATCAATGAAAGTGACATAATAACATGAACCACCAATAGAGTTTACCTTAGCTAGCCCCCATACATCTGTATGCACTAACTCCAACTTACCCTCCTTCTTGGTAGGTCCAACCTTGAGGAATCTCACCCACTTTTGTTTCCCATAAACACAGTCCTCACAGAAGTCCAAATCTAACTCCTTTAATCCAGGACAACCTGTCCTTTATAATTTGCATGCCCTTATGACTCATATGACCGAGTCTCTAGTGCCACAAAGTTGCATCTCCATCTGCAACAACTAAATTACAATAATCAACATCACTGGTTAAATACAAAGTACCAATTTTCTTACCTCTTATAACCACAAGAGATCCCTTGGTAACTTTCCAAGAATCCACTGTAAAACTAATCGTATAACCATCACTACCTAGCTGACCCACTGATATCAAGTTCCACCTCAACTTACATACATGCTTGGCATCCTGAAGTAGTCATGTGTTTCCCTTCTTCATTTTTACCCAACAAAACCTTTCCCTACTTGTGCTACATGGTTCATCATCACCAAGATATACATGTCCAAAATCTATTTGAACAAAATCAGCAAAGTAATGTCTATGTGGGGTGACATGGAAAGAAGCCCCTGAATCTAAAACCCAAGACTCAACAAATTTATCTAAAGAAATAATTAAGGCATCCCGAGAAACATCACTCACCGCCACATTTACCTCCTTAGTTTCCTCCTTGTTCTTCTTATCTGAAGAGCCCAACAATATTTCTTAGCATGACGAACCTTCCCATAGTGCCAACATTCTAATTTGCTCTTGGAATTTTACCTTCAATGATCATTCGGCTTCCCACGGTTACCTTTCCCTCTGTTCTTTTATCTCCCTTTGCTCTCCATTGTCAAAGTGTTTCTAGAAGTAGAAGAATCTCCGGTGCTCTTCCTTCACATTTCCTCACTTAGGATCACACCTATTACATCCTCAAACTTCAGCTTTGAATTATTAGAGACTGAATTACTTACAACCATAACCAAGTTGTCCCAACTATATGGAAAGGAGCATAAAATCAACAAAGCCCTGAGCTCATCATCAAAGTCAATTTTCTCGGAGTTTAACATACTCACAACCAAATTAAATTCATTCAAATGATCAACAACAAAACGATTATTAGACATCTTCATATTAAATAACCTTTTCATCAAAAATATTTTATTAGAGGCAGAGGGTTTTTCAAATAAATTCCCCAACACAATCATGAGACCTTCCGTGGTCTTCTCCTACAATATTTTGAAAGCAACCGAAGATGCAAGGCACAACCGAATTTCCTTGAGTGCCTTTCTATCTAGAAACTCCCAATCCTCATCTGATATGGTTGCAAGTTTCTTTGCTTTTCCAGCCAAAGGAACTTGGAGGTCCTTCTAATACAAGTAATCCTCCATTTGCATCTTCCATAAACCAAAGTTATGCCCATTGAACTTATCAACCCTTGATCTTCCCTCATCCACCATAGCTCCCACCCAAGCTAAACTTTCCTTGTGATTTACCACTTTAGTAAAAAAACTCCGAAAGATCTAATACCAAAGGAATTAGTAAACAAATATGTGGAAACAATTCCTCAAATCACAACAAGAGGAAACTATTTAACACGAATCAAACTTGCAGAAATATAACATCATAAATAAATAATGCACAAAAGAAGACAACAAGATTTAACATGGTTCATGCAATATGGGCTACGTCCACCAAGAACTTGCTCAAATTTTATTATCAACAAGAGTAAAACAAATCTCATAGTCTTCTCTCAATCATGAACTCACAAAGATGCTAAACCACATCTAAACCACAATTGATACTTCAATTGCTCAACCTTGATCACTCTTGATCACCTCTTGATCACTAAGACTCAAGTCCTTTTGAATACTCAAGATATATTCAAGATACCCTAAAACCTCTATTTATAGGATTACAATCCTTTTAAGAAGTTCTAAAGCCGACCCTAGAAGTTTGAAAGTCATAACCTTTCAACTTCCCACGGCTGGAAAAACTGTCACGAAATTCATAGCCAATTAACAACATCACATCAACATCATAACAGATGACTCGCAAAATGCTCCTAAAGTCTCCAAACTTAACCATTCAAACTCCAACACTTCAATACTAATTCTAGAAGACCAAAAACAAGTGCACACCCCAACAGACCCACTCAAACCCCATTAACGGCCTAAGACCAAGTCAAAGCCTATCCTAACCAATTAGGACTTAGTATAAACCTATACTTAACTTCTATTAACAAACCTAAGAGTACTCTTACTCATTCCTTCATGGTCTATCACTAGAGACACAGATGAAGATTGAAGACCACGCCAAAAATAACAACAATCAGGCTATTTTTGGCCAACCTAGATATTCTCGCCTTAATCAAGCCGGTTATAACTCAAATGACGTCGGTCCCTAACCATCATCAATTAGGTTAAATACATTTCCAAAATCCTTTGCTAAGGTTGGTCATTCGATTTAGGATCTCATACGAACAGAGACTTGGAGCACTCAAATTTTCTGAAGCACTCAAGCAAAGGAAAACACATGGGAACACTACCAACAACCATTGACATCCATCATCTTCTTCATGATCACAAATACAAACAGAGAAGCACAGAGGTTCAAACTATTGTGGCAAAAATGTAACTTCTCTTCTCTCTAGATCTCTACCATCATTGTCCTCATCACCTGCACTCTCCAAATCCATTCTTCAGTAAGTACCTAATATCTCTTCATTTATCTCTATTTTCTTTTAGTAAGATTTATTATTCATCTCAGTAATTTATCCTTCTGTACATCCATACACCTCCCTTCCTCCCACCAAATTATCACCCTACCATACCTGGACCTTCCACCTATCTTCCCCTTATCCTAATCATCTCTAAACCTTTTAGACCATTCCCGTCTCTCTGAAATCACAGAGAGTTTGAAGACCATTTCTAAGAGCTTTTTATTAACTACCACTACCGACGTTGGTTATCTAGTGACATCAGGTCACCCTACAAAACCGACATCGGTCACACAACCGACATTGGTTACTATGTTTGGTAACATACCTCAGACCAACGAGCTCATACCCATTCCTTAACAACCCAGAATCACTCCTAATCTTTACTAGACCTTACCCAGATTGTACTAGACACCTGTAACCCAATACCAACCCATCACCTGACCCATTTTGACCTCAATCACCTTTTATCTGACCTTTCTTATTTGTTTTGCATGAGATACCTAAATCGTTTCAATTCCAATAAGATTGTTATTTCATGTTTATTTTGGATAACATTAATACTATTATTTAAAAAGTGGATTGATAGATTGTTTAGGAAGCATCATGCTTCCCGAATCTAGCTTCTGCTAGGTAGTCCACTTGTTGTTTTATTTAACTCTATCTAATGGTATTGTTTTGCATTTTATAGGTAGTTCCTCCTAGCCAAAAGGGATTATTCACAATCATCATTGGATCATGAAATCAAAATTCGTGCCCAACCTTCAACCGACATCACAAACAAGTATTCCTTCTTGGCCTATCACCCTCTATATGTTTCATTAATTTATCAATAATCTGATGAAACATTTTAACATGCCTGGTGGGACCCATCCAGGTTCCTTACATTTATTCATTCTTAGGGAAATATTTTATATGTTTGTTTATTTTAAAAAAGGGAAGTTAACATTAAATATTCTCCCTGGGAATCTTCTCTTCCTTCTATTTGTCTAAGTGACATTTATATTTCAGGACTAAAAAGAATCCTTCTTTTTCTTCTTGTTTTGCATTAGTGAAATTCATTCTCTCTCCTATTCACTCTTTGTTTACATCAAATATCACATTTCGATTTGGGTTCTAAAATAATTACATTTCATACTTCTATTTTTGCATTTTTAGCTCACATTAAAACTGAGGGCAACCTATACGATGGAATTCATACCTAGTTGATGGTTGACATAATTGAATCATAGATCACTTTCTCTTCTCTCTTTCTTTGCCAAACCGCACAAATAAAAATTCACACATCTTCTTAAACAACACATTACCTGGAAGAAGTTGTCAATGATCACATGATGAGAGAGTTGACGGTGGGTACCCAAATGGTTTCTCTAACCGGTCATTATTGGAGAAAGGACCGCCCCGCCAAAACATAACCTGAAACCACCCTTAGAATTTTCCTCTTCATAGGACACCTTCCCAACCAAAAACTTTGTTTTGATTCACAAATTCAGTCTAAAATAGAATAAGCTAAAACATAAAAATTCACTTATAGGATTGTATTTTTTTCTTAGCTTTTTCTTGAGTTGTGTTTTGAGTTGTGAGGTTATGTTCTTCATTTTATTCTTCCTTTCACACTCTACCATCATAGTTGGTGTATTTTGACTATTTTTGAGTGTGTCAGGATCCATTATTATCATACTCAATTTTTGGGTTGATATTTCATCTGACTTAATTCACAAAAATCAATTTTCTTCACTTTTCCAAATTTCATAGTGATGGCATCATTCTAGAGACCGTCATCGGTTTACATCTAACCGACATCGATCTACCTAACCATTGTCAGTTTCCAGCTCTTTTTGGTCATTATACTAAAAATAACATTAATCACATATTATGTTCTTTTTAAGTTCTCAGGACATCATCATATCCCTAGAATTCTAAAATCACAGTAAAATACACCTTCGTTATTTCATTTTCATCGATTTTGCCTCATTTGCAAGATCATTGATTTCCTATAGTAATCGATATTGGTTTATGTGACTATCATCGATCACCTTGTAGAACCGTCATTGGTTAACTTAACCGTTGATGATTCCTTTGTTTTGATTTTTAATTAGAACACCGACCGTTTCACCTCCCATGTAATCTAGCCTTTTCCATTTCTGCTATTTTCTATGTCATTTACAGAGTACAATTTACTAGGTCTACACTAATTCACATGGTTTTGACTCACATCCAAGCCAACACCATTGTGTTTCACACCAACATTCAGCCGCTTCCACCCAGCCCATCTCCACCTTCTATATTGTTTCCTATGGATCCAACATAGACCATCACCATTAGTACTTGATGATGAGGTGTTGGCAAGAATACTTGACCAAAATCCCGTTGTCCTATAATTCTATCTCGCCCACTCATCCACCTAATACTTCTCGGTACAATTGGTATATGACATGTCCGTGTCTATCCCTCTTTCCCTTGCCCCCACTTCCGCATCAGCTACCACTAGCTCAACATTACCTTCATCCACCTTACCACCTATGGTATCTCAATCGGAACCCACATCCACTATAATCATTGCACTATGATGTTTTTGTCGTGTAAATGTGTAAAAGGGTAACGTGCACGATAACTATACCCCTGTGCCAAATTTTTCATGTTTTTATCATTCCCGAGCAGCCCAAGTCAAATTCATCGTGTTCTCACCCCCTATTTGGTGTCAAAATTTCCCCTAGGTGTTTTAGGAAATTCTATTCATTCCCCCGGATGATGTTAGGATTTACGAAAAGATGCTATCTTTTGGCGATGTCGGGAAGGGCTATCACTAGCCTTCCTAGGATGGATCAACCCCCTTGAGCGAGAATGGAAGGAAAAATTCAACATGGAGGTTAATTGAAGACCTTAAAACATCATGGAAATTATTTTGTAAGGTTTTAGGAAGTTTTGAGAAATTTGGAGCGGTTTGAGAAAAAGTAGGGTTCACAAGCCTATACGCAGTGAGACAAGCCTACAACCTATGGACTTTAGAAGACGATTATGGGAGCTTCGGATGGAGTTAGAAGAAAAAAATACCACCGAAAAGAGGATTCAAATAAATAAATGATGATGAAATCATATTTTCACAACACCTTGGCGCATAGGATTTGAAGGCAGTTTTTATCAGGTACAAGTGGAGTCTCAAATAAAAAATTCGATTTTTTAGGGATCATATGGATGAATAAAGACATGATACCCCCACCATTGGATTCAAAATTCCATTTCCAGTCAGGATCATATAAAATTTCACCAATAAATTCCACTGGGAGCTCAAGTTATCTTCTTTCTAAGTTGCCCTCTCAAAGGCAGTTCAGGACTTAGTCATTTTTCGAGAGGACACGTGTCAACACTAGGAGCCTAGCGGGATTTCATGTCCCCGACGTCCATGAGGTCAGGTACACCAACCCTTGAAAAATTCACCTAGCCCCCATGTGACCTCTTGGACCCTCATATGACCTCTAAACTTGATAGTTCATCTCCTAGGTGCATTTTTGGAGCATCCATTCCCTTCTGCCGGATTTGGTGCCATGTGTTAGCTATAGGACCACCGTGGAAAATGATTTCCCTTATGTCCTTGAGGTGAGGGAAATCATACCTTGAAAAATATGCTCAGACCCTATGGAGAGTAATTTGGACACCCACGTGATCGACTTTCAGTTCCCAGGTGCATTTTGGGAGCATCTATTCCCTGCTGTCGAATTTGGTGCCACATGTTAGCTCCAGGACCACCATGGAAACTGATGTCCCTTATTTCCCTGAGGTGGGGACATCAGACATGGAAAAATTCTCCCATCCCCTATGGGGAGTCATTTGGACACCCACGTGACCAACTTTCAGCTCCCAGTGCTTTAAAGCAACTTTTCTCACCTTCATTCCCTGCCGTCGGATCACCGCCACATGTGATCCTCTTGACCACCATGGAATTTGATGTTCGTCATGTCCCTGAGGTTAGGGACATCAAACATGAAAAATTGTGCCCAAGATTCTCTCTTCATGTGTTCAAAATTTAAAAATTCTAACTGTCAGCTCAATGCTTCTCAGTGCTTCCAACTGCTTCCACTCCAGTGCACAGACAAACTTCATCCTTCCTCTACAACTCTCCTCCATCACTCCACCATTGCAAAAATCAAACCAGACCTTCCATATAGATAATTAAATTCACTCCACAAAATCACATAGGTCCCAAAAGGAGAATTGGAGCAAACACAGAAGGAGAAGCACAAAACAAAGAAGGAGAAGCACAAAGAAAACTTCATAGCCTAAAAATGGAGATTTGAAGAAATATTGAAAGCCGGTGCATGAAAAAATGAACCATTTGTTTCTGTTCATTCATTTTTCCAAGACCATAAAAATACACCTTCAAACTCCCCCTTGTGTGACAAAGCATCCACAACGAAGAAATCTCCTTTCGGCTCAACGAAGAAAGAAGTGGGATTTCCGTCAAACCGGTTGCTAGATTGAAGTAAGATCACACATGAAGCACTAGAAGAAAAAACCCACATAAAAATATAATTTTATTCATAAATAGAGGAGAAAACCAGACCTATAATTTTGAGGTCCATTAATGGTGCCGTACACTAGAAGCACCGTATGGTCGGAAAATTAAAACTTTAAAATCTCCTGGACTATTAAGTGGGTGGGCTCAAAATTTCAGAGGGGTGATATTGGGTAAAAACCCATATCAAAAAATTCATTCCATGTCAATCCAACTCCTAGAGGCCAAATTTCTAAAAATAGTAGGTCTACTACATAGGAATTGCTATTTTGGGAAAGTCATTGACAGAAGAACCTGCGAAGGAGACAAAGACATTGGAGGTGCACTACAACTGAGAATTCACTAGAACAGACATTTTTGGCACTTACTAAAAATAGTAAGTGGGCCCTCGAGCACCTGCTAAAAATAGAAAGTTGATCTAGAAGGAACGTGGAACATAGGGAGAAAGAGGAAAACTAAGCTGCAACATCCAGTTGAAGATCGGGGACTTGCTTTTTCACACTTACTAAAAATAGTAAGTTGCTTTTTCGAAAAGAAATCATGAAGCATAAATGGACAGGGAAGAATCTGGCGCAACCCTTCACTTCTGAGTAAGAAAAAGTGTCATCTCTATCATCATACTATACAGAGTATGTGACAGTGAGGATGTCAATAGTGTCTTTCGACACTCATTTCATGCTTCAATTGGTATGCGGGAGGTGGAATTCACAATCGACTCCACTGGGGATCGTTCACAAGATGATTCATTAGGATCCTATCTGAATCAACCAAGTAGTGCGACAACATTGAGGGGAGTCAGGATGAGATTTTTTTAGAATGGATCTCCATGAGTGATGCCCATGGTCACCAAATGAGTCATGCGACAATGTATTTACACACGGTGTTCACACATCATCCAGTGTACAAGGAATTTGAAGATTCAGAGTTTCATTGCATTTGAAGCTTTCCAATAATGAAGATCATCAAACTTCATCCTGGGACAACATCTCCTCTTCTTCTTTCTCTTCTCTCTCTCTCTCTCTCTCTCTTCTCTTCTCATACAACACTCTCTCTCTTCAATGTTATATTTTTGTGTTGAGGGTTGTACCTTTTAATATGACTTAAATGACTTCAGAAATATAATGTAACTTTAAGTCACCTTGCTATTATAAAAGGGACTTAAATATTTAAATTGGACTATGAACAATCTTAAGACATATTAAGGTATTCGAAAAGCCATTGGGGGTAGATGATAAGTCACCTCTCACTCTATAAATTGTAACACCATTCCCATTTCAAAGGGTTGGCGATTGATCTTGTAAACTCAAGAGTGCATTGTACCTAGAGAAAGAAAAGGAGATAGCCATTTTTCTTCTACTTTCCTCCACTCTCAAATTTCTTCCATTCTCACACTATGTACAACTTTTGTTTAAGCATCAATATAAGAAGAAGGAGTTTCTAGCTTTCTTTGACTAAGGGATTTCATGATACTATGTTCATCAAATTCTATTTGGTCTTGTTGCCGTTTAGGGGTTGTTTCCTCTTAATTTAATGCATGTGGTGAATTTTCTAACTAGTGTATGTGTAGGAATCTAATTTCCTACCTGCAACATTAGTTTCCTTATCTCATTTCTCATTCCCTTTTCCACTTTTAGATAAAGTATTACCTAGCAAGAGAGTGCTAGCTTTACTGTAGGGTTAGTGGAGTGCCCCTGTTGGATCCTCGATTGAAATGCCACCACAGAAATCCACCTTTTCAAGTGCATGCATATACGATAACTGCACCAGTTAAGTAGAGGGATTTAGATTCCCAGAGCATTGGAAAGAAATCCACAAGTTTATCCCCCTGAAAAATTTTCTCACTAACAAGCATCTATCACACCCGTCTTTGTCAACCATCCCTTCACCAACCGCCCTTGGCATAGCCTCATCTGCACCTATCACCTCATATATACCCGTTGCATCACAACCACCCATGGTGTCGGCAACCCACACCCCATTCCAAAACCTCGTCCTTTCCATCCCACAATGTATCTACCCCCAATTACCACAAGAGTCATTACGACTACCCCACCTGTTTACACGCATCACCAACAACCCCCAATCTCGTCTATCGCTTATTTGGGATATCTTCCACCCACATCTATCCCCCTTCGTAGTTCTCATACTTGGCACCCCCATATATTGGGATGCCATCCACATCATACATCCATCATCAACCTCCTTTTGCTACGGGGGTGCCCATTCCTCACAACCCACCAATGACCTCATTAGGATGATGATGGAAAATATGCAAACATTAGAAGGATCAATTTTTGGCTCTCGCAACTCCTTAACTTATGAAAAAATATGTAATGAGACTATTCATCCATCTATCCCCATTCGCCCATACCAGGATTCATTTTAAGAAGACCCCTCTGAAAAATTACTTTCGAATCATTGGCAAATCTCAAAAATCAACTTTCGAATCATTGGCGAATATCTGAAAAAATGTTTTGTGGCAAAGGTGATTTCGCAGAGAGCATTTTTTCCTCGTTTCACAAAGTTGTTCGGGTAGGTTGGTTAGGAGTTACAATTGGGCAAGAAGTTGGTCGGATAGGTTGGTAGGGATTGGGTGGTTGAGGGGTTGACAATTGGGTGGGTGAGGGTTGGGCGGGAGGGATGGATGGGTGAGGGTTAGATGGGTAAGGGTTGGATGACTATTGGGTGGGTGGGGTTAGATGACTATTGGGTGGGTTAGACGGGTGGGGGTGAAGGGTTGGACGACTAAGGGTTGGACAGACCAAGGGCCGGATAGTGGGTTAGACAGGTGGGTTGGTCGGGCGAGGTGTTGGATGGCTAAGGGTTAGGTGGGTGGGATGGATGAAAAAGTGTTGTCCGGCTAATGGTTGGACGATATAGAGTTGGATGGCTAAGGGTTGTGCGGGTGGGTTAGACGGTTAATGTTTGGTTAGGTGGGTTGGGCGAGTAAGGGTTGTGCCTCCACGACTAGCAAATAGTTTTCTCGCCGGTGTCCTTTGAGCCATACTGACCCCTATAAATACCCCTTTAAGGTTCAATTATAAACCGGTCATTACTACAAAGGTTGTTCTTACAGATGAAGAAAAAAGTTTTTGGAGTCTCATTACAATGTATAGGTTGATGGTAAGTTTATTATTTTCAAATGCTTTTTTTCTTAACATTACTGGACCACCCAAGGCTCTAATGTTTCTTGTCTGTTATTGCAACTCCTCTTAATCGTTCATCAAGAGGCCTTCTTCTACAAGGTATTACAAACAAATTCTTTATTGCAGTTGCATCACTTTTTTAGGCTAGGATTGTATTATATGGCAGATCTACAAACATTCCGTATTGGGCAGTTTAATATTTATTGCAGACACTAGTAGGGCAATAATTCGATTGGTGCAATTATTTTTCCAACAGAATAAAAATAGATATCTCCCATGCCTACAAAGCCAATCAATTTGATAAATCTAGGACTATATTTTCTTGTTGTAATTATATTCTTGCTTTTTATTATGAAGTATACTATGAAATTCCACAAGATAAAATTCCAACTGTAATCAATGATCAAATGATTGGTCTTACTCTCGAAGAACAACAGTAACAATTACTTTTACTGTTTACTTGTTATAAGGATTTCAAATTCAATATTTTTGAATAAAATAATAATTGTAAGATTTTATTTTGTAGAGAAAAATTATAGCTGCAACATCTCATAAGGAGGCAATTGCTAGAGGTAAAGCCCCTCTAAAGGTCTCTAATTCTGACATGGATTCAATAGAATCAACACTAGTAAGACCTCCTCATCAAAAGTGACCTTGGGGGTCGATATGCGCATCACGTTTACCATCACATTTAACTTCAGGTATGAAGTTATCTTTTTATAAATAACTAATTCAAACAATTAATATAGATTATGTATGTACTACTTTGTATTTTAATATTTCTACTATTCTTTTCTACATTTATTGTATTCAGAAACTACTGAGTTTGATGATGAAGATCAAACTCATTCCGGTGTGAAGATTGAAATGTCACGATTGTGTCTCTGTCTATGCAAGGTATATTGTAATGTATAATATTTAGCATGTTTTGTTTCCTTACAATTTTTAGCATTTACAAAGCACAACCGTAATATTCTAACAATTTGTTGTTTGCTTCATGTAGGTAATATGGATTTTGGGCACGTTCTTCTTGCAAGGAGGCCACCAATACCTCCAACACATCCAGTCCAAACAAAAAGAAGAACTGTAGGAAAGAATATAAGGTTTCCTGCAGAGTCAGTAGGAACAGTTCATCTTGCTACCATAGAATTTCCTAGACTGTCACTAGGTGGTGTTTTAAGTATAATAGCCAAAAAACTTTTCAACGAAATCACCCTTGATGAGGAGTATTTGGGCTTCAAAAGTGGCGATGCAAAAAAGGGTAACTATTTTGACACCCACGATATGATTCAATCTACTCTGCCTCAACCACAAAAAAATGTGCATGTAATACAGGGCAATGACTCTCCTCCTCCTCCAAGAAATGCTCCACAAACAGATGATGAAAAGACACATTTTATATTAGAAAATATGATATTAGATAGTATGGGGGCAACAATTCAAGAGGTTGTAATGTCTGATGTGGATTTGGTGCGGTCTTGGGAGAGGAGAGCAAAAATTTTGATAAAAGAAATAAATACACAATACCATAATCACGCTCAAAGGCATTCATTGTTCACTCGTAGAGAGCCAACTAGCATGGTGAAATTATAGACATAATGCTAAACAAGTTGGAGAATATTAATGTTGAAGCACATGATTACTACAATAAATGGGCTAAAGACAAGACAAATGTTTTAATAGAAAATGCAAAAAAAGAAAAAGTTGTGAGTGGGATTTTAGTTTTACATGCAAAATCCTAATATTATAAGCACTGCAATATATTTTTTCATTTTATCTAATAGACTAAAAATTTAATATTTCTGTTTTGCAAGTAAAAATATGAAAATTTAAAGAAAGAAGCAGTTGTATTTGAAGCACATTTGAAGAATGCCCACAAAATCCTGAATTCATTTACACAGTTGAAGGAAAAACTCATTGTTATAAATAAAAAAATAATACATTGAGAAGGATAATAAAGGAGCATAAGATGGATCCAAAAGTCTTACTGAAGGAAAAGGCAGATGCATATGCAACACTTTTGTCTGTAGGACGTAAAGGAGGAGCTGAATATTCCAGAGAATATCAATACCGAAACACGAGATCTGTAGGCATCATGAGTTATAACAGATAGCTCTGTACAGATTTAATATACTTCTCCACATCTAATGCAAGAAAAAGAACAAGCTTCACCTATAACATAAAATAAGAGATGTCGATAAATTTCTCCATGTGACAGGTGTGTTGTCACAATTTTGACACTTTGGCATAGGAATTAAAATATAGTGGCCATCCCTTTTTAGTTTTTATTTTGTGTATGTATACAAGGACAACTATGATTTTGAATCATAAGTAGAAAAAGGATGATCTCGTAATGTGTCCTTATATGACAGAACTTGTTCGAAGCTTTGATATGTTATGACAACCCCCTTTTTGGAATTGTATTGGCCGAAAATGCTTTATGAATTTGTACTTTTCTTCATAAAGTAATCCACCACATGAGAGATCGATTTCAAAAGAACTTTGGAAATTAGAATTGTACAATGTTACTATATGTTGTTAATACAAACTATGTTTCTTTTTTATTGTTTACGTAAATGTTGCTTAAATTTACTTGATTTTGTTTCTTTAAAATATTTACGTTTCTGATTTGTTGCAGATGTAAAATAAATCAATTAATAGATATAAAAGACAAATGTGTATTTATTTCAGTTTGAATTTGAAAACCAAATATAAAACACAAATGGGATAATTGAAACATATAATGACATTGTTCCAATGGAAAAGTTGTAATCTCTATATGAAATAAATCAATACTTATTACATAACATTATTGTAATGAAATCTATGTGAATTGGAACAGTCCTGGAGCAATGCTTTCATTTGTGTCTTGGAAATCAACTGTAGCATGATTTGTGGATGTGTCTCGATCCCCTAGGTTAGGCAGAATATTACTAACTCCTCTTCTTTCTACTAGTGAATTCCACAATTCCAGTGCTCTATCATAAGGAAAAGACTCCACTAAGTAACATGATACATACAATCTGAGACAACTTTCTAGATTCCTATCCAATCTATTTTGAACTTTTGACTTTAAAAAGGATAGTGCATTGAAAAACCCTCTCATCTTCCACAAAACCCAGAATCATTGTTTGGCAGAGCTCATATAGCTTAATATACTCGCTCAAATCTTCACTTTGAATACTCTTGCAATGTATATCCTTCCAAATCCTTTTCATGGCACTGTAATCCTATGGGTTTTGTAGAAGTTGGACTTGTCGTATCATAATATTAGAGAAATCCATTGATTGTGAACTAAGTAGTTTTATTTTCAAAATACCTTCTAAAGAAACTCCATTTATCTCTTTAGTCTTAGAGAAGTGATCAGTTAGATCACCCATATTTTTAATGAATAAAGGACTGACAGATGTATAAGGTTTGACGCCCGACAAATTCCAAAACTACTGATTTACAATTGATTTAGAGGATCCTCACGGAGAAACACCGATCTAATATCTTCTCAAAATCAATTGCAGTCAGTTCCATGGCATGGAGAAAAATTAGATGATTCCGTCGAATATCTCGTTTTGCGAAAATAGAGCTCGTAAACAAAAGTTATGGCTCGCTGAAATTTTTGGGTAACTGGCAAATTTTGGGGATTGTGCACAGGTTGAACACGTGCACGCTCATCAAGTGGACCAATGAAAATGTGACATGTGGCAATATGGAAAATAAATAAATAATAATATTAAAAATTTAGCCACACCCATTTATTACTACACATTGGCCACATTATTTAATTTCCAATTAAATTTGCCAACTATTATCCTTATATTTCAACGCACATTTTCCAAACAGCCATTTATTAAAATATTCATGCACAAATACCTACCATGTCACACCCCTTATCTCTCCAATCACCCACATTGAGCGCCCCATCCTTGGGGATAAGATATCTCTTAAGCTAATAACAACATACACTAGCCACCTATATAAATGCCTTCCTATTTTCACACCCAACAAATGTGGGATCTTATCCCTATGAAAAATGCACCCCACATGGAGTGGGATTTGAACCTGGGCCGCTTGGGTAAAAATATAGGTGCCCAACCATTGCACCTGGAGCTATGAAATGTTATAAAAGGAGCTATGTTTTACTAGTATGGACACAAGAAAGTGACTGTGTTATTGTTTTGCTCATAACTTGAGCTAGAGATGGAATTTTGAGATGAAGTAAAAAGTGACTCATATTATTTTTAGCAGAGGAACATGATGAAAAGATAAGATTCTTGTAGAAATATTTGTAAAGATTTATTTTCAATATTTTAATAGATCGGTCCCATTCAACCGGACCGGAGACGTAGGCCACAAGTGCCGAACTCCGTTATCAATTCTTGTGTCAAATTGCTGGTGATTCATCTCTTTATTTTCTATTTTTACACAATAATTTCAGTTTTAATTATTTTATTAAAAATAAAAAAGGATATAATAGTCAATTTTTATATCAAAAATCAATACAAAGCAAAGTTAAGTGTGTGCACAATTGCTAGTTAAAATTGATTTTTAGATCATTGGTATCAGAGCTGGTTTTGACTGATTTTTGGTTCAGATTAACAGTTTTGGATTGCAAGTTGTGTGTTGGATGTTAACAAGGTCTCAATCTAAGAAGGGTGAAGGAGAACTAATAGAAGGAGATCCCAAAATTGGTACCAGACGATCTCGAAGTCCTACAATGGCGGATCGAGAGGAAGAAAACTTTCATCAATCATTCCTATAGATGAAGGAAATGGTGGAAGAAATGTACCAAGATAGACAAAGGGAAAAGGGAACTAGAGAAGGTAAGAAAGAAGAAAGCTCTAGTTCTGATAATCCTAAAAGAGACCCTTTGAAATCTGATTTTCCTTCATTAAAGTTAGATATCAAGTTTGAATTGCCTATGTATACTTTGGAGAGCTAAATGTAGAGAAGTTGGATAACTAGGTCAAGCGAGATAGAATTATATTGGGGGTTCGAGAATTGTTGATGATGAAGTAAAGATTCATTTGGTAACTCTTTGGATGGGTGGCACAACACTCATTTGGTGGGAGAGTAAGCTTCAGGATGTGGAAGAAACCAAAGGTATATAAATCTCTTCTTGGTTTGAATTTGTTTCAAATATTAGGCAACAATTTTATCCTCTTGGTTATAAGCAACAAGCTATGATGGATTGGCAAAACATTAAGACAAAGTAAGAGACAAAGTGTTCAAGAATACACACAGAATTTAGGAAAAGGGCTCTAATTCAGGAATTTCCCTAAACACAGAAGAAACACTGCTTAAATATATTGGTGGATTGCATAGTTATCTAAGGCATATGATACTTGTTTTAGGTCCTACTAATCTTGATGCAGTATGTGTTCAAGCAAACCATTTGGAAGCATGAGGTAAAATGACAAAGGATTCCTCTTTCTCTTCTTTTAAACAAAAGAACAAGCAATCTGAAGAAAAAGGTTTGAAAGAACAAGGAAAAGGAAAGGGTAAGCATAAGAAAAACTCTACTGTTAAGAAGGAATATGAAAAACCATTTTGTAATCATTGTAAAAAGAACCATGATGAGTCTAAATGTTGGAAATTACATCCTGAATTGAAACCTAAATGGATGGTTAAGAAAGGAAAGGAAAAGAAAATAAACAACTGCAGTTCATGATCTTGGGTCGATTCAAGTGATGAAAGCAAGATCACAAAATGCTATGAGTTTTTAGGTAAATCAAAACTTTCAATTTCCAACAATAGTACTACAAATCTTGCATCTTCTTCTAGTAAACAAACTATATATGATGATAAGAAAAGGAATGAGCTTTTCCACATTAGAGTGATTTCAAAATATACAAAAAATTGATACTCTTTTTGATAGTGGATCTCAAGCTAATCTGATTTCTGAGGAGGTTGTAAATAAATTAGGACTCAAAACTAATCCACATCCTAAGCCTTATCCTTTGGGCTGGGTTTGTGATGATGCAAAATTACAGGTAACTAAAACTTGTACTTTCAGATTCACCATTACAAACAAGTTTATAGATGAGGTTGAATTGGATGTAGTTCCTTTGGATATTTGTGGGGTGGTTTTGGGAAGTCCTTATTTGTATGATCGTAAAGTAATCTTCTATAGGGAAGAAAATAAATATTTGCTTGTAAAGGATGGAATTGAGTTTATTGTTAGAGCTCACCATGAAAAGATCACTACGCAAAGATCACTACGCAAATCAGTGCCCTTTGAAGAAGGATGATCGTAATCAACAACATAAGATACATGCTGCAGTAGCAGACAAGCAAGCTGAAAAGCAAGTGACACCTATAGAAGTTCCGGGTAAGTTATTTGGCATACCTGTCACTATTCTTTTTGATACAGGAGCTACTGAATATTTTATTTATAGTAAACTCGCTTCTAAACTTAAAAGAAAAGTTGGAAAAATGGATAAATCTCAGACTATACAGTATGGTAATAACTCTGTTCATACGGTGAGTATGTGTCTTTTTGGTGTAGTCCTTGACTTACCTAAATTTTTCATAGAAGTTGACATCTATGTTGCACCTTTGGGATCCTATGACGTTGTCATCAGGCGTCAATTAGTTAGTGACCATAAAGAAAAGGTAGACTGCTTTGAAAAGAATATAAGATGTTTAGATGATCAACTGAAAACAACAGAGATTCAAGGTGTAAAACGGGAAATTTCAGTTAGGAAACTGTCAGCTATGCAACTTAAAAAGGCTAAAAACAAAGGATGTACCTTATATGCAGTAAAGATATCTGAATCTGTAGAAGAAGATGGTGATTCCATGAAATGATACCCACTGTTACAAAGTTTCAAGGATGTATTTCCGGAGGAATTACCAGGTTTACCACCCAAAAGGGAATTTGACTTCACCATTGAAATCAAACCAAGGATGGAACCTATTTCTAAAGCACCTTATTGGATGACTACTACAGAGTTAGTCGAGCTTAAGGCACAATTGCAAGAAATTTTGTCTAAGGGTTTGATTAGACCAAGTGTTTCACCTTGGGGAGTGCCAGTAATATTTGTGAAAAAGAAAGATGGAACACTTAGACTGTGTATTGATTATCGGATGTTAAACAAAGCAACAATCAAGAATAGATACCCACTTCCAAGAATTGATGATCTATTTGATCAGATGCATGGAGCAGCGGTTTATTCCAAGATAGATCTTTGATCTAGTTATCATCAATTAAGAATTAAAGAAGAAGATATTCATAAAACAACTTTCCGAACTAGGTACGGACATTATGAATTCACGGTTCTACCCTTTGGATTAACTAATGCACCCATAGCTTTTATGAACTTAATGAATAATATCTTTCAAGAATATTTGGACAAGTTTGTGCTTGTATTCTTGGATGATATTCTCATATATTCTAAAAGTGTTGAAGAGCACAATGAGCATTTGAAGATAGTTTTGGAAATTTTGAGAAAAAGAAAGTTATACGGTAAGTTATCCAAATGTTCTTTCTTTGATATTGAAGTTCACTATTTGGGTCATGTCATTAGTAAAGAAGGAATTGCAGTAGATCCTTCAAAAATAGTGGCAATATAACGAGTGGCCCGCACTTTTGAAAGAATGTACATGAAGTAAGAAGCTTCATGGGCCTTGCTGGTTATTATAGAAAATTTGTTAAAGATTTTTCTAAAGTGGCTACACCGATAAATTCATTGCAGAAGAAGGATAAGAAATTTATTTGGGATGAAAAGTGTGAATCTGCTTTTAAAAGTTTAAAAAGTCAGTTGACTTCAGCACCTATATTATCTGTACCGGACCCTAATGGGGACTTTACCGTTGTAACGGATGCTTTTGGGGAAGGCCTTAGAGGTGTTTTGTTACAAAATGATCATGTCGTAGCATATGAAAGTAGAAAACTTAAGTTACATGAGCTGAATTATGCCCCTCATGATTTAGAGCTTACTGCAATTGTTCATGCGCTTCAAGTTTGGATACACTATTTACTTGGGAAACCTTTTGAGTTGAAAATTGATCATTTAGGGCTGAAATATATTTTCACTCAGCCTAATCTAAATGCAAGACAACGAAGGTGGTTAGAGTTTTTGTCTCAATATGATTTTGATATTAGTTACATCAAAGGAAAAGAGAATAGAGTAGCAGATGCTCTAAGTCGTAGGAAGCACATTTCTACTCTTATAAAATTAAGAACTCAGTTTAAAGATGAGGTGAAAAGTGCCTCGAGAATCGATATATACTTTCAATGAGTAAAAGCGGCACTTGCTGCGAGAACCAAAAGATGAAAGGTATAAAGGTTTTCATTTTGATAATGAAGGAATCTTACGTTATGAAAACAAAGTATACATACCTTTGCTAAATGATTTGAGAAAGAAATTATTAGTTGAATTTCATAATTCACCCTTTTCTGGACACCCGAGTATTACTAAAATGCTTGCTGATCTAAAACAACAATACTTCTGGAAAGGAATGAAAAAGGATGTTATTAATTTTGTGACTCATTATCTGGAATGTCAGCGGGTTAAGGCAGAACACATGCACCCTGCTGGTTTATTATATCCCCATAGCATACCGCAGTATAAATGGCAAGTAATAAGCATGGAATTTGTACAAGGGCTGCCTATGTCGAGAAATAAACATGATGTTATCTTGGTAGTTGTAGACAAACTAACAAAGGTAGCTCATTTCATCGCTGGAAATATAAAGGATGATTCTCCTATGTTAGCTAAAAGATTTGTGCATGAAATTTTCAGGTTACATGGAGTACCAGAATTGATTATATCTGACAGGGATCCTAGAATGACATCAAGATTTTGGCAAACACTTAATACAGCTCTTGGAACTAAACTAAACTTCATTTCTGCATATCATCTAGAAACGGATGGAAAAACTGAGAGAGTAAATCAGGTGTTGGAAGATATGTTATGAATGTATTGCATGGATCAACAGTATAAATGGGAAGAGTATCTCCCATTAGTTGAGTTTGCATACAACAACACATATCACTCTTCTCTTAAAATGACACCTTTCGAGGCACTTTATGGAAGAAAGTGCAGAACCCCTATTAGTTGGGATAGTATTGAGGATAGAGTGGTAATTGGACCTGAAATCCTTACTGAAATGGAACAACAAGTTAAAATGATTCGGGAGCGATTGAAAGAAGCGTGAGATAGGCGGAAGAAGAGCTATCTTGACCTAAAGCGGGTTGACCAAAAATTTGAACTTGGTGAAAAGGTTTTTCTTCGTGTTAAACCAAGAAAGAGTTCTATAACTTTTGGCAAGGCTGCCAAGTTATCACCTCGTTATGTGGGACCTTTCAAAATTGTCGAAGTAATCAATCCTGTAGCTTACCGATTAACATTACCACCTGCTTTATCTCACATGCATGATGTTTTCCATATTTCTTTGCTTAATAAATACGTGTCGGACTTATCACATGTTTTAAATTGGAATTCCTTGCGAGTCCAAGACCCGGAATAATTGCGGTTAAATCCACACGAGTCTTTGAAACTCACCAATTGCATTTGAGAAATCATGAAATACAACAATGTAAGGTCCAATGGGACCAGTTTAACAAAGAAAGTGCAACTTGGGAAAATATGGAAGAGATGAAAATTACTTTTCCCTTTCTTTTTGAACAGAATGGAATCTGTTGACTGAAAAAAAAATATAATTATTATGAATTTATCTTTTTCATGTCTTTATGTAAGCCAGTTTTGAGGCAAACATTATTCAGGTTGAATAAATTGTATCATGATATTGATTTATGGAATTATTCAAGTTGGAAATAGTAATTTGTTTTGTGAACCAATGAATTGATTGACCTGAAGGTAAATCAAAGGATGTAATCATCGGGACGATGAATCTTTTAGGAGGGAAGCATGTAACACCCTGAACTGTTGTTACTTTCTCTAGAGCATTCAAGTATTGATAAATGATTTCTTCTATATAAGGACATGTTCCTTTGGTTTTGGGAAGTCATGCTTGATATGGATTGTATCCTCTCTGCTCTTAAAGATCTTTGATTGAATCCGAATATGATTGGATGCTTTCGTTTCTTTCATTCTTGCAATTGAGTTCAACCTGATTTCTAGATGAATTGTGGATTTATCCACATTTATGAATCAACCTTGGATTAGTTGCATTGATCCAATGAATGTTTTAAGTTTATTCAGGATGAATTTTTTTATTGACTTTACGAAAGTTACAAAGTATGACTGAGCTTTGAATGATCAAACCCGGAGGTTAACTCAGGCTGATCATGGTAAATGGAATTTGGTTCCAGATATCGTAACATCAGGAGAGACCTGGACCTTAGGCTAGGTAAGATGTTTATGTTTTATATCTAAAGCTTAATTTATTGATGCCAAATGGAATCCTTTACAGGAATGTTTTATCCTGTATAGACTCTAACACTGATTGGTCCTATTTTGGGGACCTAGACTAGATTCGTTAAGGTTAATAGTCTTAACCTAAACTATAACCTTATGGTTAAAAGAATTGCTAATCTAACCTAGCCCTAAACTATGAGCTTAATACTCAAGGGTTAACTACACCTAGCGCTATGGAAATGAGACTAATGTCATATCCTATGATCTAACCTAAGTCACTAACCTATCTTAACTAATGCTAAGAAGGGGACCTAAGGAGGGTCGTGAGTCATGGGCGGTGGTTTCCATGGCATTTAAGAGAGGGATAAGGTTGAAGGACATGGAATGCTATCAGGTTTGGTGGAGGATAAAAACTGCTAATATAGTCTTACGTGGTAGTATCTCTAAGGATGGGAATGTTTGTTTATTTTGTTGTGGCAATCACCAACTTTGGCAGTTGGTGGAAATGGAAAATAGGTGGGAGAATGGAAGTAAATGCAATTAATGAGCCTTGGTCCTCGAGCACGATTGCTTGGGAAGGCATGCAAGTGGAATTTTGTTTAGTTGTTTTGTTTTCCATGCATTCTATTTTTCACTCTGTATGAGCACTGGTTCTTCGAACCAGCCGTCTACTCTTTGTTGCATGGCAACTTTGAGAGTTTCTAGCTTACTTCTTTGTCGGGAAATATATAAGGCATGGAGGTAACAATATTTTGTTGTTTAATCTTTCGTGGAAGAAGAAGAGAAGGTGTGAGCACATTCAGAGGTCTTCTTCGAATTTTAGCGACACTATCAGGCATGATAGGCCCTAACTTTTAAAAATCTTGCTTTCCTTTAAATGCTTTCATTAGAACAACTTTGTTCAGATGATTTTTGTACAGTTGGCTTGGCTGGTAGCAATGTATTGGTTTTCTTCTTTTCTTGTTGATTTGGGAATCCCTGGTTATACGTAGACCCTAATGAAATCTACTTCTTTTATCTTCTCTCTTTCTTTGTGAATACAATATGGGTTCGACTTCTATAGAAGTGTTTTATGTCTCTTTGTTTGACTGAGGTATTGAATTTCCAAACTGGCACCATGATGGATGTCGTATTTGATGATTTCATGTTTGAAGATACCATGGAATGAACTGTTCTTCAAATTTGGTTGGTTTATTTGATTGTTGCTTAGTTGTATGAGCTCTACTATTACTTGACAGCTTCAGGAAAATATATAGTTGGATTTGCCATGAAATTGTTAGTTCCTTCTATAAGCTCATTGTTCGATCATGCACGAGTAGGAAATATGTTTGAATACTAAGCCTGTACCTTTATTAGATAAGGGTCGAAGGTAAAGCTCGACTGGTTTAGTCGCATGAGTTGGAAATATGTTTGAATTCTAAGTCTATTTCTTTATTTCAAAGAAGTATGAATTTTCCTAAGTATACAGAGTTTTGTGAGTATAAAAGTGTTTGATTAAACTGTTGTTTTTGTAAATTTTACATGATCAAAAGAAGAAATGTAGACTATTGCTTTTGAATAGAAGGGTGGTCTGAGATTAGATCATTTTTATTTTACATTTTATGTAAAGGAGACATTGTTGGCATTCGTTAAATGTATAGTTGTAGATCGCAATGATCTATTGGAAAATCTGAAGGTGATTCTATTTGATCTGAGCCTGAGTCTAAACATACGTATTGCTTTTCTTGCCCTCCTTTCTCCTGATAGGATTAGAGTATATGTATATTACTTCATGGAAGTTGTACAGACCTGATTTCGGGTAGGATAACGATCAGAATTTCTCTGCTCCTTAGTCTAGGTAAAGGAAGATAGTATTTATAAGTTTTGAAGTACAAAGGTACTCTTTTTCTCTCTCTCTCTTTCTAAAAGTTATGAGTGTTCCCTTCTCGAGAATTTTCTATAAGAACTCTTCAAAGCATGGGCATGAGATGAATAGACTGTTAAAGTCAGGTGGAGAGAGTGGTAAGTGCTTTGAATCTTAACAAGTCTCCTTTCCTTATCTTTAGCTATATTATTACCCTGTTTGAGTAATTCAGTTATCTACTTGTATAAAAGTAGTATTGTAGTAAAAGTTTGTATACTTATCAATGTTTATGAAATGATACAAAAGTATAGAGGAAATCCATCAGTTGAACTTGCTTGAGGCTATAATCTGTCTTTGCTTGAATTGTTTATATGCAAATCTGTTGGTTACATGCCTTGATAAGATTTCATTCCTTGAATGGAGTAATTATATTAGGATTGATACTGCTCTTGGTTTTCGGATGGCTAGGTACTTAAGATTCATTTTGTTTCTTCTTATTCTCTAATATAAGATGAATCATCCGAAAAGATTTAAGTTGAAATGGTAGCTATAATATGAGTTATGTTATAAAGTCATATTAGAATGGTAGAAAGATAATTAGCGTGATTCATGTTTATGGATTTGATGAAATGATTTCATTTAAACAAGTTGTTTAATGGAAACAATTGGTGGAATGCAATTATTTTAAGAATTAGTGTTTATCATGCTCAGTTCACTGAACTGATCCGTGCTAGCAATTTTTGCAGATGGTCATCATAAGTGGTAAAGGCATGCAGATCTGATATGATGCCCAGATTGTTTAATCTGATTTTTATGATGAATTACGACAGGATCTCTCTAATTGTACTATAAGAAGAAAGTTACTCTTTTGTTGATGTTTATTGTATTAAAATATGCCGTAGAGCATAAGTTGTAATTGTATAGGTTGAGATTAAATGAAATGGAGAAATGTTACCTACATGGCTTTGTGTTCTTATTTGTTGAATTGATCTTCTCACGTCTGAATGAATGAGAGTACATTCTTATTATTATATGCCATGGGATCTAGATGGATTCCCTAAGTAAGCCTTGTAAAATTATGTGACTGAATACTTCATGTTTGACTGGTAATTCTTATATATCATGAATAAGGCTAAATTGGAAATTAGACCACTGCATTTTTAGGGAAGTTGAGGTTAAACTATGCCCTGATATGTAGCTAAAACAGGATGAGTATTCTATTACTCCCTCACAATGATCTAAGTCAAAGCAATGTAATTGATGGCTTTAAATAATCATGTCTTATAGTAATAAGTCTAATATATTTCAGTCTTCGGGGTTGATATGAACCCTTACGGGTGTAGTTATCTTCCTTATGGGAGAACTTAGGGCTATTGTCCTATTATGAGGAAATAAGGTTATTAGGAATCCGATTGGCACCTTGACGAGATCTCAATCTTATTAAAAACCTTTCTCCGTGAAACTGAACCTAATTGCTTAAGTAACTCTAAAGTGTGGGACCCAGGGTTGGGGAAAGGCTACCCAGTTAGGAGGGCCTGTAATCCAAGTTTAACTCAACTTAATTGAATTCTTGGGGGTAAGTACATCTTTCCGAGGTTGTATCATAGGATGTTGACACATGTCAACTACAGGGTTGTACCTTCGAGAAGATTAGGATCTTCTCAAGGATACAACAATGCAGGTGACATTTGGCAACACCCTTTTGCATTGATCGTTAAGATTTACACCCAAAACTTGATCAAGATTTTCCTTTGGGACTGGTTAGGACCATAGACATGTTATGAGGTAGCCCTTTGGGACTTAGGGTACCTTGACACACGGGTTAACAGTGGTTGATCCTGTATGTCAGCTTACCCTAGTCTCCAAGGGCATCCTTATAACATGTGTATGATATTAACCCGTTCCGGAGTGAAAACTAGGGACAAGGGGACTGACAGAAGTCAGTATAAGATGATCTATATAACATCGGAGTGGGGTGAAGGACGTATTCGGATTGACGAGTATGCCATCAAGGAATATAAGACATGATTAGTATGTTTCAAATCTTTGGCCAAAGTATCGCAAGTGGCTGATTGCGTTGTCCTATGTCACCTAGTCTAAGGGACGTGATGCCGATGAATAATGGTAACAATTATTCAGATAGGTTCCTTGGATAGAGCATTCTAAAATCTTGGATTAGGGAAGAGAACCACAAGAGTGAAGTGTTCAGATGAAAACGCCAACTCTATGATACACATGAATAGATCGGTAGTTCACCGAGTCATGGAATGAATAGATCGGTGGTACACCGAGTCATTACAACTGCATATGGTTATCTGTTATAAGAATGATTGTTATGATCTGTGAGTTCTAAATTATGTATTTAGAACTAGAAAACACTAATTTTTTTCTTGTTCTAATGTACTAAAATGAGGATGTTACATATCCCCATAGATATCCATAATAGATCACACTTATGCACATGCTCAACTGCATCTTCCACACCTTTATACTATGGTAAGTGAAGTGACATCTCAATGTAGATTTGAGGTATCTAATTTGTTGGTTGTTGAGGATGAAATGGTTGTAATCATTGTTGTGGTTGTAGCCCTTGTCTTGGAATGGGTCTAGATCCCGGAATGGGGCTAGATCATGAACTGGAACCTCCATCAAGATTTCCTCCACACAATGGCTAACCTGAATCTCTTTAGCCTCTTGTTTTGACATGTGGTTTTGTAGATGAACTTCCGTATGTCTCGGTTGTTGTGTCGAAATAAAAAAAAATTGTCCATGCTATAACAACACCTATATGATTGTTTCCAATAGGATGTGTGCCAAAGCTTTACCATATCGATGCGCCTTTGAAAATAACTCCAAAATTACTCACTCTAAAAAATGATGTCTCTTGCATTACCATGTGCACATCCTTAATCGGTTGCGCCTCTTGAGTGGTAAGTAACATATGTCTACATGTATCTCCTACCCAATATGGAGGCCCTCCTTTCTCGCCTTCACTATAATGATCTTCTATAACTACCTCTAGATTTGAGAGACATTACGCAAGGGCTAGGTAGCTAGGATGGGTCAGATGCACACTTGCGGTTCTCATTCTCTTCTTAGACTCACTCTCATTAGATGCCAATGGGGTTTCTCTACTATACTTTCCCAATGTTGGGAGGACATGATCCTGCATTCCATCACCTTCTGCGGGTCTTTCATCACTTCCACCCATCATCATTTTCTAGATGTCGAGCCTCATCTCTCCGGTATGCATCGTTATACCTAAGATTCCTCTCCTCTCTCTATCTTTCTTCCACGGGGCCTTCACCATCCTTCCCAAACTTGCTTCCTGCCCCTACGTGTGGTATGGTTTTAGCTCACCATCGGTAGGTTCTCAATTCGTATTTCAACCATTACGATCTTGGTAGCTAAAGGTGTCACATATAAATAGGATCCTCTTGGCTCATGTAAAAATAATAACTCTGCTTCCTCTAGGAAAGAGTATGTCAAAATCATGTACTCCAAGGTATAACTACACAACACACCTTCCCACCAACAATCTACACTCTTCTCCATGACGCACCAAAATTAGAGAGTTGATAGTCTTCATGTCTCCAATTTTTCTTCCTTCCTATCCTGGACACCTCGTTAGCTACATAGGATGCCAATCACTCGTCTGAATTATACTAGGAAGAAGATGAAGAATATCTCATATAAGAAATCATAATTATTGTCTTCTACCTACTTTCATGAATTGAAATCAAGTCTAGTGTTATATCTCGAGCAAACGCATCCCGAATGTCATATATTCAATTCATAATATTCTATAAAGACACTCAAATTCCATCTGCATGCAACATCTTAGTAGACATATTAAAAGAGGTCATAATAAAAAAACTAAAATGTAGTCTTTTTACTACCCAATGTAGCTATGTGTGCTAACACTTCATCCAGACAAGTCTAGAAGCTCACCCAAAGTGCACACAACCTCCAAGTCCTGCTTTGTTTTCTTATAAAAATGTTAGCATGCATGTTCAACAACCATTCATATAAGAAGAAACATCATATCATGATAAATCAACAACAAATATAATAAGGAAATCATTCATAAACAATAACTAACAAGATTTGTATTCCAATCAACCCATGTTCAAACACAATGATATTTGTAATCCACAAGTAATTATCCATTACAAAAACAATCCATCATATAACATAGGGGCTGAATACATTATAATTTATTATATCAATGCATTGAGCACATTCGCTCTCATACATAATCGAAACAACTTACATCAAGAATAATCAAGACTCTACATACTTTGACTCTCCCGCACACTAGGACTTTATAACTTGTGGACTAGACTCTACAAAGAATTATTACCCATATATATATGGTGGGGACTTTCTCTTCATTGCTTACATGCACCTTCCGATAATAGGCATGTTTAACAATAGCTTGCATGTTTTTTACAACTGATGGTAATAATGATAAAGCTATATTTACATCAAATATTACATGCTTTAATCCTTTATAATCACATAATTAGCTTGCTCCATGTATGCTCATAGTCTTGTATGCTCATAGTGTCGCTAAAATAATCACTAAAATTGGCTATATTTACATCAAATCTTACATGCTTTAATCCTTTATAATCCATATTTTCGTGATTACAACTTGCATGTTTTTTACAACTGATGGTAATAATGATAAAGCTATATTTACATCAAATCTTACATGCTTTAATCCTTTATAATCACATAATTAGCTTGCTCCATGTATGCTCATAGTCCCGTATGCTCATAGTGTCACTAAAATAATCACTAAAATATGTGATTATGTGACTTGGGACTCCATATTTTCTTTGCTATTTTTAGGCTGCGTTCTAGAAAATTGGCTAAGTCCCAAGTCCCGTATGCTCATGCGCAAACCTTCATGCCTTACCCCTTTTTGTTTGTGTGCGCCCCTTTGTGCACCCCTTGCACATGGTACCTAACCTCTACACATGGCTAGTAATTAGCCATTTTCACCGCTCAACATCACCCAAACTAATTTATTGTCCTTCTTTGGGAATATGTCATCAAACTTATTCCTACAAAGAATGAATGAATCAAATAATTTCCAAAGAATAAGGAATAAGGGAAAAAAATTCATGAATTAGAGAATAATAATTCACTACTCTATGCGCATATAGTCTTTGAGCCTTAGGCAGGCTAGAGAATCTTTAGGAAATCTTTGATCAAAACATTTTCTAGCTCTTCCCACTTTGCCGCTTTCTCCATAGCCTTCCCTACCATGACCTCAATAATGCCAAATATTTGATCAGTTTCCAATTCATCTAGTTTCTCCTTAAGATCATTTTCTACCACATCCAACTCTCCAGTCACTCCTTCTAAAGCATCCATTCACCGCATGACCAAGAGTTGAACTTCCTTAATCCACAATTCAAGTGTCTGTTTCATGGATTTACTTAAATCTCTACTGCACCGACCTCTCCACCATGAATTTCTCTCACTCGAGCTTATTAATTTTTGATTTTTAAGAATTTCTTTGAGCTATGCCTCCTCACATTCACACATCATCTACACATCTTGGTTGTCTTTACTATTGTTAGCTTATACTACTTACATGTTTCATTTTGTTTCCTATATTGGGCTGGATACTTAGTATGTTAGCCTCTTTTTCTATACACACATGTGTGTTCATGTGGTATTTTGAAATGAATGCTAATTTAACAAAATCTAAATTATTAAATCTAAAATTACAGACACACATATGCTACAATAAATATCTGATACAAACCAATAAGCCAATAAAACCAAAACCCTAAATGTAAGAGAAGAAATAGAATGAATCAGCTGATAATCACTTAATCTTGAAGTATGTCAAGATAGAAGGCTGATGAAAAAGGTAACAAATTGTCACACCACCACTCAAAAAATATTAGAGCTTTCAAATTTCACTTTGGACCAAGGTGCCTAGATCTAGGCTAGGGTGCCTAGGCACCAAAGTCCTCTCTTGAGCACTGTGATTGCGCGAGAGGCTCAAAATCTAAATTTTCTTATGTCACATAAGTATTGGTAACCCTCATTGTTGATCGCTTTGTATGTCGCACTAATTCCAAAAAATTCACTTGTAACCTACACGGAGAAAGATAGCTTGGAAAACCCCAAAACACATCAAATCCTAAAAGAAAAGATGCAAATGGGGAGTTGGATTGACCTCAGTAGTCACCTAACTGAGTGAACTTACAAATGAGCTTTGTACTACATCTCAGAATCCATGTAGTTCTTTGTGCTTGTGTGTGTAATAGTTTCATGGGTTTCCCTCACACCAATGACACTAATATAATGAGCTAGAAGCTAGATAGCATGTAAATGTGTGGATGGAATTCAAAACTTCCCCTTCCTATGTAGTGTATGTAGAATAAGCAACCCAAAAATGTAGTCCCTTTGATACTATGTAGATAGATATCCCTTGATAATTTTTAGCACCCTTATAATGGTATGTATGTTGTGTATATATAGGGATCTCTTGCTTGAATTTTGACATTAGTGACATGACATGTTGATTAGTACCTCGAATAATGATGGGAATAACAAAAAGACTGATCATAAATCTAAAAATAAAAAAAAGTAATAAATAGGATAGGAGTACCCAAGACTAGACATGGGTGCATATGCACTAGTGTCCTGAAACAAATGACGATAGATGTGAAAATATTGTGAGATAGGGATCCATGTGACTTGACCGAAAGGGAGTACAAAAGTGACATAAGAAGAGAAACACAATATAAATAAGAAAAACCAAAATGATGGACAAGGGGTTGTGTCACCAATGAATAATTTTCTTGTGCAAGATCTATATATATAACAACATATTTTCTAGCATAGTAAAACAATAATATGTGTATGATTTTGTGTCTACAAATGCGGGTGATTTAACAAAAATAAAATTTTGTAAAACCCTAATATCATAGAGTAATTGAATGTACACTATGATATACAACTACTAGATACACTATGACATAAGCAATAAGCTAATAAAATATGAAACCTTAAGTGCAAGAGAGAGGGAAAATACTTAGTTTATTTATGCTTGATTTGAGGCTAGTGCGAGACTAGCAAGACTATTGAATAAGAAGATAACAATGTTGCAATCACTCGGGGTAAATTCTTGAGATATTAGATAGAGTGGGACTATGGTTCTGATGCAGG